>JAYESD010000004.1:72497526-75478268 GCA_036927565.1 Tuctoria greenei
AAATTTGGATGTCATTCATCTAGAGACAAGAGAATACAAAATTGGAGAAGAAGAAGAGAGAATACAAGCGGCAGCTATAGAGAGATGGTCCTAGACCCTATGGAAGAACTGGGCGACCTCCTGGGCCACCTCCGACACGCTGGCTCGGGCGGCTTAACCCTCTCCTTCGATGGGGCCTTCAAGCACCGGGTCCAGAGGGAATTGAGGGTCCTGGTTGGTGTAGCACATCAACACAAACGCTGCAATGATCTTCACCAGGGACTGTCCCTCAGTTTCCAATTGGTCTGCGATGACATCGCCCATCTTGGTGAGCTTGTTGCCTGCCGAACCCAGCGCCTCCAATGCCTGGTCCAGCTCTGGCTCCGGATCACCCAGACGCATGGGACTGAAGCCCATTGGCATCAGCGCGTCGTTGGCCTTGCCCAGGAAGTCCCAAACTTGTTGGGACTCCGCAACCCTTGCGCTACACATCTCCTCCAAGGATATTTTGGCCGTCGCAAGCTCCTAGCTCTCCCGAGCAAGACGCTCCACCTCTTTGGCATTCTGCTGAATCTTTTCAGCAACTTGCCTTTTGAGTTTGTCGAGCTCTTCCTTCTAGAGGTGGATCTCATTTCGGTAGTTGACCAGATCTTTCTCTCGGCCCCGCACTTTCTTCTCCCTGGTGGCGATGGCATTCTCCTGCTTGTAGAGATCTTGCCCTCGCTCCCAAGCCTTCTTCTCCTCCTCCTTGCAACGCTCCTCCAATTTCTTGGTGTGTTCTTCGAGGCTCTTGTCAGCCAAAGCTGTCTTTTGGACAAGATCTTCCTCCCTCTTCACGAGGTCGTCCCGCAGCTCCAGGAATTTTTGCTCTTCATCTTCGAGCCGTCTCTCCCGCTCTTCAAGAGCCTCCCGGCGCTTGATGAGACTATCGTGGATGGCGGCGAGCCTTTCCTGGCGATCATCCGCTGCGCTATTTGCAGCCTTGGCCTACTCATAGATGGCCCGGGACTGGTTGTCGAGGGTCCACATCATGCTTTCCCTCTCATTCAACAGCTTACCCCAGTACTCCAGGCGGACCTTCTCCATTTGTACCCACTCCTTGTCGTCAGCCAGCCTCGACTGCGCTAGCTTGGTCTCAAAATGGAGTCGGTTGCGTCACCTCCTAAGGGTTTGGCACTCCTCCTCGAGGGCCTTGCTGTCGTGGTAGAAAGCCAGCTGGACCTGGCGAAGACTGGAGCAGGCGCTGTCAATAGACAACGATAGGGGGATCGGGTCAGGACCTACCGGGGTCCTCTCCGCTGGCTCTAGTGGATCTTCAGTGACAAAAATTGAGTCCCACTCTTTAGGAGCGGTTCCCTGAGCTTCCACGGCACTAGGGCCGTCCTCCGGGATAGCATCGGCCGCCGCCGAGGAAGTACTTGCAGCAGAAGTTCCGACCTCCGGGATTGACTTCGAAGGTCCCGCCGCCAGGTCATCAACAACTGGCCCCTCCGGCGGGGGGCCAACAGCTTCATCTTGGCACCCTGGCTCAGCAGTGAGCACCTCCGGGATCACCGCTTCCGGAGCGGGTGCTCAAGGCTCGGTCGGAGCAGAAGCTACTTCTGGCTCCGGCGCAAGCGCCTCCTCCGCCGCTGGCTCAGGTGCTGGCGCTTCAACCATCATGGGCCCGAGCACTGGCGCATCGACCACCATAGGCTCAGGCACCGACACCTCCGCAGCAACTGGCTCGAACGCCAGAACCTCTTCAACGGCCGGCTCCACAGCCTGAAGTTCTGCAGCAACCGGCTCTACCGCTGGAGCTTCCTCGACAACCGGCTCAAGTGGCGGAGCTTCGTCAACACCCGGCTCCACTGTCGGGACCTCAACAACCACTGGCTCGACTGTCGGGGATTCAATAACATCCGGCTCTAGGGTCGAAATCGCAGCTACCTCCGGCTCTGTGGCCGGAGCATCCAACATCTCAACATCCAAGCCTGGAGATTCAACCTTCGGGGATGGTGCCGCTGGTATATCTTCATTCCCGTGGTCCGGCGCTACCACGGGAGCTTCTGGGGATGAGTTGAGGTCCAGAACCACGACAGCCAACGCCGGGGCTGCCGCAGCATCAGCCACCTCTTAGGGCGATGCTGGAATCAGAGCTGGAGCTTCAGCCTGCACAGCCTCAACCGCTGCTGCAGGGACCGGAGCTTCAACCCTCTTCTTAGGCATGCTGTGGATGAAGGATGAAGAAACTCAAAATACAGTTAACAATAAAACAATTAACTGAGGTAAAAAATAAAATATTACCTCGGAAGGCTTCCGCACCAGTTAGCACGGAACCTCTTCTCCGGATGCTCCAGACTGGCCCCAGCTGCCACTGGCGTGGTAGTCCCGAAGGGTCCCCCGGAGCTTGCTGCTGCTATCGGTGTTGCCCTAGTCGAGGCCCCCCTCGACTGAGAAGGACCTCCGGACCCAGAGCCCTCACCTGGCCTTAGTACTGGAGTCACATGGCCGTAGCTAGCACCTCGGGAAGATGCCGCTACTGGAGTAGATGTCGCCGTTGTAGACCTCCCCCTCCGGGGAGAAGAAGCCACTGCGGAAGAAGTAGGCCTGACGGACCTTCTGTCGACATGCTTCCTCTTACGGCTCGAGGGCTCGGCCAATTCCTTGCCCTTGCCGACGACTTCGGTTCTTGGCTTAGGGGCGAGAACGGAGTTGCCTTCAGGAGCTTCGGAGATCGCCAACCCGGTGGTCGAACGCCTCTCAACGACACCAAGGTCGTCAAGCACCGGCATCATCCGCTGGAGCTCCCTGCTGAACTTTGCCTCCATGTCCGGAGGGAGGAAAGCTGCCGGCGGAGCCAAGTCGTCACCCTCGACGTCGATGCCGTGCTGGAACTTCTTGAGGTGGAATTCCAAAGTTGCACCCTCCATGTTGGACTTCAAACCGGTCTCGATCCGGATGTCGTCCAGCATACTGTTGAGGGCCCAAGCAAGCTTCTCCCTCCTCTTCAGCAGAGCCCACCTGTTGGTCAGGAAGTTGCAAAACACCGCCTGAGGAGTCACCCCTCCTTCTATGCACAGGCGGATCCTGGTCAGAGTAGGGTTGAAGGCGTCCAACAACACCGAAGCTTCACTCCAAACTGTAGTGTCGATGTTGGGGAGGCCTTCCAGCAGCTCCAGCTTCTCGTGCTCCTCCACCCTGATGACAATCCAATGCTTCTTCCAGTCATCCCACTTCCCAGAAGGGAACAACCACAAGTACTTGTACAGGCACTTCTTGGGCTTCACAAAATAGTAGAAGCCAAGGTACTCGTCACTCCTGCCCATGGTTTGGACAGTGAAGAAGATGCATAAGAGCTCAATGCAGGAAGGAATGCCCACCGACATCTCAAAAAAGTGGACAAAGATTGACACCAGGAGAATGGAGTGGGGGCCAAGGTTGTACAGCTGCAGACCATAGAAGTCTAGTAGCATCAAGAAGAAAGAGGAGAAAGGTGGGATCAGCCCCACCATGGCGTACGCGGAGAAGTACACCATGTCGCCGGCGTGTTCCTTCTCGAATAGAAGCTTGCCGGCGCGGACCAAGTGGTTGAAGAAGTCAGGGGAGTATCTCATGAGGGCCCAGACCTTCTTCAAATCATCATCGGTCTTCAGTCAGCTCTGGCGGAGACCCAACTCTATCACGGCACAGTGAGGCAAGAGAGGAAAGGCAAGCGAATGTTTGGAAGGTTTGAGCGCAAGTTTGAATGAAAGGCGTAAAGAATCCCAAACGGTGCGTGCTTTCCTTCTTAAGTAAGCCCCCACAATGCTTGGATGGAAATCACAGAGGAGCCGACGATACCAGTCAAAAACTTCACCCCGCCAATGACAAGGGGGCCCGGGTCCAACCCGACGATCAAGTCGAGGTTCTTATCCCAGGCGAACGGTTGTCATCATGAAAGGCGGGAAACCCGAAGGCGGCGGCCTGACAGGGTGCGCTGAGCCGATACGATTTTCATATCGGGAACCGGCGACCTTCAATTGCGTGAGATCCGCATGCTGAGATCTCACCTGCCGCCTCCTGGATATGCCACGCGGCTGAGGTTTAATTGCGAACTATCACCAACGGCACGTCCGAAGACCCTTGAAGACACGGCTCAAAAACTAAAGAATGGACCCACCTCCGGCGAAATTACTTCATCCAAAAGGTCTCTCTCGGAGGTGGGCCCAGGGGGCCACTCTCGGTACCCTACGTACCGGATACACCTTGGGATTGCAAAGATCACAAGGAAACTCCATCTACCAGATTTGAAGACCTCCGAAGGCTCCACATGTCAGGCGTAACCGGACCTGCTTCCCCGACATGGTTAGTCCCAAGGCTGCAACGTGTATCATAAGACCGGAGCTATCACCCACACATGGGAAAGCTCCAGACGGAATACCAGTATGGCACCCCCGGACGTAACCCCAAACAGAGGGAAGCTCCGGTACTGACACGTGTCCAACAGCACTGGACCTACCCGTCCAAGACGGTAAGCTCCAGAGCTGCCACGTGGCGACCGCTGGACCTTCAACTTCAACAATCAGGCTGGTGGACCCCCCAACGGCCCCGGACATTCAAGGAGCAATCAAAGACTTCAAGACCCGATTAAGTGTCATTAATACCATATTATTGACACACGATCAGATGGCCCTTAATGCTGGTAACGACACTGTTAAGGACTGTTACCAGGCTATTAAGGGTAATTAACCTCATTAATCGTGTATCAAGCATGTGTAACCGTCGGGGCCACATGTTGGGCCAGGTTAACGGTGTAACGACCAGTCCTTGTACTATAAAAGGACTGGTCGATGATACAGAAGGGACGGTTCTAGACCACTACTGAACTCCCTGAGCTAGACGAGCTTCTTCTTCTGGAGCTTCTTCTAGACTCACACACTTAATACAACACCAACACACCCCGTGGAGTAGGGTATTACGCTCAGGCGGCCCGAACCACGTAAATCTCTGTGTTCACTTGTTCTTCACCTTCTTGAATCTCTACGCGCCCATCACCGAACTACAACTCCTCGATCTACCAAAGGTAGTGTCGAGAGATCTGCCGGATCCAAATACCGATAACGGTTAATGTAAAATTATCGTGCAATGACGAAATAGTTAGAAACTAAAGTGAAGAAGGAACTTACTCGTTAATAATGGAAGCGATATCATCCCAATTACGGGTACTTCGCTCACCAATTTTTTCATCTCTTGACTTTGAGGGGTCATAGTACCAGACTTGGTTGTACTTTGTAGAAATTGCTAGGGTTACCCAATGGTTACCCGGGTTGAATGGTATGACTAGGAGCTCTTTATCACTGTAGTGTTATATTGCCTTGACAAAATATAAAACAACATCTTTTTAGCTGCTCAACGTTTGAAGATTAGTTCTTGCTGGTATTTGCGGATCAAGATATGCAGGAGATGCATTTCCCGTTTTATGACAAGTAAGTTGCTGCTGGTGCCTACACGTAAAATGCCAAATTTGTTAGACACATATAACACTTATAGTGAGTATATATATTGATGAACCTAGTTCTTCAGGACTTACAATGCAAAGCAGCATATTAGAGAGACATCTAACGCGTCGAGGTTGAAAAGATCATAGAGATCGGACCATTCGATAACAAAAAGCCATCACCCATCAAAAAATGGTTATCCTTGAATCCCCCTGTTAAGGCTTGATATTTTTTGTAATTTTCCATGTAGTAGTTATGAAGGTCGACACAAGATTTGCCAACTTGTTTGAGTGTGCCGGCAGTTAATATCAGCTTTCACGTTTCAAACTTCAGGTTAGCATGCATCATAGCTTTTGGCGAACTCGGGTTAGCTTCCAACTCTCTCACTGGTTTCTTGCAAGCTTCCTTCGACACTCTACAGCTAACTCTTGTTCTTGGCACATACATTCTTCGTTGGCTTTGTCGGCGGCTAATCAGGTGTACGGAGCAGGGCACTCTGAGTGCGAGCTGGAGACTTACGCGACTACTCTTCAAGTGGAGAGTCCTGCGGCAGCTCTAGAGTTGGAGACAGATGCGGCTTTTCTATTACTAGAGGCAACTGCTCTCTAATTAGAGACTTTTGCTACTTCTCTGTAACTAGAGGCAACTGCTCTCCAATTGGAGACTTTTGTTGCTTCTCCATAACTGGAAGCAATGATCGCTCTGGAATTGGAGACAGAGCCATCTGCTTTGGATTTAGAGGCAGAAGCAGACGTGCCTCAGGACACAAAAAATAGTAGAGGTCGACGTTGAAGCTGTTGCTGCTGGGTCAACAACAATAAAAGTCTGTCTTCACTGAACTATTTTAGCAATGGCTTCCCGCATAGTTAGCGTTGTATCATCCAATGGCACTTCGAGCTTCAGGTCTTTCGTATTTTCATGCACCATGTCCACCTTTACTACATCATAGGATGTTGTGTCGACTTGGATGTCGTCAAGCTTGGTATGATCGAGATACACTAGCCCTCTCCCGACCTCCATTCAAATGCTTCCTCTAACCATTAGCATAAGGCTGCATGTCGTTGGCTGAGCCAAGTTATTTATCATATTTGGCTCAATTGAAGCTGGTGCCTCAAGATCCTCATGTGGTTGTCCACCCCCAGCTGTTGTAGAAGCTAAGTTGCTCCTACGCTCCTCCTCATTACTTAAGAATGTGTTAGGGAATTGTATACCTGTTCCCTCCAGTATAGGCTTCAGGTTTCGTCGAAGCTCCCTTCTCACTTGTCTTTTCAACTCCTCCACGTAAACATGTGGTGTCTAGGTCATTTTCCGCTCCCAATACGTAGTTTTGTGTTCCCGCAAACCCTCCCTTCAGGTCAACTTATTGGAAACACCACGAACACAGCCTCGTTGCTCCTTGGTTCGCAGGGCCTTGCTAAGGGCATCGTTTTCCCTATTGTTGAAGGTTGTTATACACTGTCGGAGTCTAGTTCTGGCAATTCTCCCGGTACTACTGTTGGTAGCCTGCGGAGTTTGTAGTTAGGTAATAGGTACGCAGAGATTCAGAATACGATGGCATGTTGACATAAGGATTTATGTGGTTCGGGCCGCCTAAGCGTAATACCCTACTCCACGGGGTGTGTGGTTGTTGTATTGAGCGTCTGAGCACCTGTGAGCGTGTGTTAGAGCTGAGTCTGAGAGTGTTCAGAGAGTTCAGCAGAGTCAAGAGAGCCCCCTGTGTATCACTCAACTAGTCCTTTTATAGTACAAGGACTGATCGTTACATCGTTTCCCTGTCCTGACATGTGGCCCTGGCTGTTACAGATGCTTAATACACAATTAATGAGCTTAATTACCCTTAATAGCATGGTAACGAGCCTTGACAGTGCCGTTACTGGTATTAAGGGCCCTCTGATCGTGTGTCATTAAGATGGTATTAATGACACTTAATCGGGTCTTGAAGTCCTTGATTGTCCCTTGAAGGTCCGAACCGTTGGGGTTCACCAGTCTGGTTGTTGAGGCTGAAGGTCCGGCGACTGAACATGTGGCAGCTCCGGAGCTTACAGTTTGGGACGGGAAGGTCTGGTGCAGTTGTACACGTGTCGGTACCAGAGCTTCCCTCTGTCGGGGGTTAGGTCTGGGGGTGCCTCGTAGGTGTTTAGCCCGAAGCTTTCCCATGTGTGGGACGTAGCTCCGGTTGCAATATACACGTGGCAGCACCGGGACTAACCATGGATGGGAGGCAGGTCCGGTCCCGTATGACACGTGGGGCCTTCAGAGGTCTTCAACTCGTACAGGTGAAGTTCCTTTGGTCTTCTTGTAGTCCCAAGGGGTATGCGGTACGCAGGGTACCGACAGTGGCCCCCTAGGCCCACTTCTGGGAGAGACCTTTTGGATGAAGTCGTTCTGCTGGAGGTGGGTCCATCCTTTGGTTTTTAAGTCGTGTCTCCAAGGGTCTTTGGATGTGCCGTTGGCGGTAGTACGCAGTTAAACCAACGCCGCGTGGCATATACAGGATGCGGCAGGTGAGATTTGAGCGTGCGGATCTCACTCAATTGAAGGTCGTCGGTTCCCGATACAAAAACTGTATTGGTTCTGTGCGCCTTGTCAGGCCGCTGCCCTCGGGCTTCCCGCCTTTCATGATAGTAACCGTTCGCCTGGGGTAAGGACCTCAACTTGATCATCAGGGTGGCCTAGGGCCCCCTTGTCATTGGCAGGGTGAAGTTTTTGAACTGTGTCGTCGGCTCCTGTGCGGTTTCCATCCAAGCGTTGCGGGGGCTTACTTAAGAAGGAAAGCACACACCGTTTGGGGATTCTTTATGCCTTCATTTGAACTTGCGCTCAAATCATACAAACTTTAGCCTGCTTTTCATCTCTCACCATGCTGTGCCGCGATGAAGTTGGGACTCCCCAAGAGCCGCATTGGGAGCAAGAAGGAGTTGTCTAGGGTCTGGACCTACATGGGATGGTCCACCGACTCCTTCGACAATGACATTCGCTGCGGCAAGCTTCCCTTCGAGAAGGATCGAGCCGGAGATATGGTGTACTTCCTTGGGTACGCCATGGCGGGTTTGATCCCGCCTTTCTCCACTTTCTTTCTGATGCTGCTAGATTTCTATGGTCTACAGCTCCACCATCTAGGCCCCACTCAATCTTGCTGGTGGCGACTTTCATCCACTTTTGAGAGATGTGGGTGGGCGTGCCCCCTTGCGTGGAGTTGTTTCGGACTTTCTTCACTGTCCACCTGACCAGAAGAGTGCTGAGTTCATCGGCTTCTACTACTTCGTGAAGCGGAAAAACTCTCCCCTCAAGTACTTGAGGTCCTTCACTTCTGGCAAGTGGGACGACTGGAAGAAAAACTGGGTGGTCAACACCGTCGAGGGACACGAGAGGCTGGAGCTGCCTGAAGGCCTTCCTCGCGTCGACAGCGACATTTGGAGTGATGTGCCAGAGCTGTCGAGAGAGCACCGGCCCATCCTGGACAGAATCCAGGAATGTGTCGAAGGTGGGGTGACCCCGTAGATGGTCTTCGGCAACTTCTTGATGAACAGGTAGGCCCCGCTGAGGGCTAAGAGCCGACCTGCCTGGGCCTTTAATAGTGAGATGGATACCAACCGTATTGAGGTCGTCTAGGACACCAACTTGGCCAGTGAAGCCTTGAAGACCCATCTCATGAAGTTCCAGCCTCGAAACATTGGCCCTGGCGACGTGTCTCCACCGGCGGCCTTCCTGCCTCTGAATATGATACTAGATGGTTGCAGAGAACTTCGGAGGAAGATGCCGCTGTTGGACGATTTAGGCCTGATGGAGAGGCGATCAACCTCCGGGGTGGCGATCCCCGGAGCTTTGGAGGATGTCTCCGTTCTCGCCCCGAAGCCAATAACCGAAGTCATAGGCAAGGGCAAGGAGTTGGCTGTGCCCTCGAGCCGCAAGAGGAAGTTGAAGCATGCTGACGGGAGGTCCGTCAGCCCTGCTCCTTCCATGACGGCTCCTTCTCCCCGACGGAGTAGGTCTTCGACGGCGACAACTACTCCAGCATCGGCATCTCCTCGGGACACTAGCTCCGGACATGTGGATCCAGTACTAGGGCCAGCCGAGGGCTCTAGGTCCGGGGGTCCTTCTCAGTCGAGGGGGGCCTCAACCAAGACGTTGCGGATGGCAGGAGCAATCTCCGGGGAACCTTCCGGAGCTACCACGCCAGTGGCGACAGGATCCAGTCCTAGGCGTCCGGTGAAGAGGTTCCGCGCTAGCTGGAGCGGAAGCCTTCCAAGGTAAGTTTGATTTTTTACCTTAGTTGATGGTTTTTGCTGTAATCATGTTTTGAGTTTCCTTTTCCTTCATCCGCAGGGTCCCCAAGAAAGGGGTTGAAGCTCTGGTTCCTGCAATAGCAGCTGAGGCTGTGCAGGCGAAGGCTTCGGCTCCAATCCCAGCGCCGCCCCAGGTGGTGGCTGAGGTTGAGGCAGCCCCGGCGCCGGCTGTCATGGTCCTGGACCTCGACTCATCCCCTGAAGCTCTCGTGGTAGCGTCGGACCACAGGAATGAAGACGTACCAGCAGCACCAGCCCCGGAGGTTGAAGCTCCAGGTTCAGATGCTGAGATGATGGACGCTCCAGCCTCAGAGCCGGAGGTAGCTGCAGTCCTGGCCCTAGAGCTGGACATTGTTGAAGCCCCAGCTGCGGAGCCGGTGGTTGAAGAAGCCCCGGCAGTAGAGCCGGTGGTTGATGAAGTTCCGGCGGCAGAGTCCCGTTTCGATGAAGTTCCGGCGCCTAAGCCGGTTGTCGAAGTAGTGCCAGCACCCGAGCCAATGACAGTCGAGGCACCAGCGCCTAAACCGGCAGTGGAGGAGGCGCCAGTGTCGGAGCCGGAAGTGGCTTCAGCTCCGGCCGAACCTTCAACGCCTGCCCCGGAGATAGGGGTTTCGGAAGTGCCTGCGCCTGAGCCAGGGTGCCAAGATGAAGCTGCCGGTCCCCCGCCTGAGGGACCAGTTTCTGAAGACCAGGTGGCAGGACCTTCGGCGCCGACTCCGGAGGTTGGAACTTCTGCTGCAGGACCTTCCTCGGCGGCGGCCGAGGCTATCCCGGAGGGCGGCCCTAGTGCCGCGGAAGCTCAGGGGACCACTCTTGTAGAGTGGGACCCGATTTTTGTTGTAGAGAACCCGCTGCAGCTAGCGGAGAGGATCCCGGCAGGTCCAGAGCTTTCGTGTGTGCTGTGGGCTAGCCGGAAATCAACCAGCCGGGCCACGGGGGAAACGCCGTTCTTCTTGGTGTACGGGGAAGAGGTCGTCCTCCCCCCATAAATTACCATGGGCTCCCCCCGTGCCCGAAGGTACGACGAAGCCGCGCAGGACCAACTCCGACGTGAAGACCTGGACCTCATCGAAGAGGGACGAGTGCGAGCGGCTCTCCAAAATGCACGGTACAGGCAGGCGCTCTGGTGCTACCATTAGAGGACCGTGCAGAGTATGGAGCTAAAGGTAGACAACCTGGTGTTGCACCGCATACTCTCCCGGGAAGGGTCTAACAAACTCTCCCCTAGCTGGGAGGGTCCCTTCTGGGTAATAGAGGTTTGCTGCCCAGGATGCGTCCACCTGGCTACGAAGGATGGACAGCGATTACCCAACCCATGGAACATCGAGCACCTCCGTAAGTTCTACCCCTAGACCAGTTTGGGGCAATGCTATTTCATTGTAAAAGTTACATACTGTCTCAGGACAGCACTTAGGATAAGGGGATGGGGCTCCGAGTGCACATTCCGCTTAGCCTGGTCCAGAACCCTAAGTAGGTGCACTCGACTCCATCTGACACCTAGGTCGGGTTATTCCCCTTGTAAAGTCTGCTCCATCTTATGAGAAACTACAATGAAAGAATGTTGTCCTATCTGGTATAGGGTTTGTCAATTCAAAAATTATCTTTAATTTTTATGATGTTGCTGAAAGCCCGCCATAGCTCGTGATCTATCATGAGCGCTGTCGTTTTCCCCCTGCTTTAGCAATAGTGGGAGCCTTGCTGTCTGGACTGTAGGTGAGGTTGCTTGAGGTACCTGCAATGCGCCTGGGGCCTCGGATGTTCCAATACTCGGGGTATGTATCTCCAGATGGTCTCCCCCGGAAAAGGTTTACGCCAAGCGGGAGGTCCATGGCCACACCCTGCTTAGCCTGGTCCTGTACCCTAAGCTTGTGCGCTCTGCCTCCCCAGCGCTACAGCCGAGTGTTGGGGGCCATATGGACCACCCTTGGGTAGTTTGGACGACGAGTCCTAGGTGCAGAAGCACTAAATTACCCAAGCCCCACGAGTCAGCCCAGGATCGTAAGTCAAGCGACACTACAAAAAGAGCAGGGGCAAAGTGACCAGCGGACAGAATTACTTCTCTTTTTTGATCTATGTACAGGTCTTTGAGGAAGTTATTCCAGCAACCACTGCTAGAGTACCCGTGAAGATGGCGGCCACCGCCGGCCTGAAGCTCCGGTGGCACCCCTAGGGGGCCCACTGTCGACCTCTCACTGAAGAATGGCGGGCACCGCTGGCCTGAAGCTCTGGCGGCACCCCCAGGGGGCCTGCTGTCGACCTCTCGCTGAAGATGGCTGGCACTGCCGGCCTGAACCTCCGCCGGCACCCCCAGGGGGCCCGCTGTTGACCTCTCGTTGAAGATGGCGGGCACCACCGGCCTGAAGCTCCGGCGGCACCCCCAGGGGGCCCGCTGTCGACCTCTCGCTGAAGATGGCGGGCACCACCGGCCTGAAGCTCCGTCGGAACCCCCAGGGGGCCCGCTGTCAACCTCTCCATAAAGATGGTGGCCACCGCGGAACTGAAGCTCCGGCGGCACCCCCAGGGGGGCCGCTGTCGACATACCTGCATACTCAGCTACGGCAATGCTACCTACGAATCCTAGGCTCCTCCTGCACTGGTCCGCCCTAAACCCTAAGTATATGACAGGTGTGCCAATAACAACTGGCCACGCCTGTCAGGGGGCCATACTTTGGGGGATGGCAGGTCCTGGAAGTTAAGGAACAACAAGCAGCTGGAAGACATTGCTGGAAATAAAAGCAAGCTGAGTATAAAAGGGCACCACAGACAGATTTTTTATCACACAAATAAAGAGTTTGTCATCACAACTAGCCACAATACAAAAACAGAAAGACAAAAACTTAAACAGACGCTCGGGGAGCCCTCAGCCGCTCCGCTGGAACCTTGAGGCGATGAGTGCCACCGCATCCGATACTTCAGACTTGGCGGCCTCTTCCCTCTCGGCGATGGGCCCCTTGAGGACCGGCTGCAGGGAGACGTCGGGGTACCAGCTCCGGTAGCAGGACAGGATGTGTGTCGCCGCCTCCTTCACCAGCATCTGTCCCTCGGCCTCCAGCTGGTTGTCAAGGATGGCCCCCAGCGAGCGCATCCTCGAGCTGGTGGAGTCGAGCGTCGGGAACACCTGACTCACCTCCTGTGCCGGCTCCCCCACGCACGCCGGGCTGAAGCCGAGCGGCACCAGAGCCGAGTCGGCACCGCCAAGGAACTCCCCAACCTTCCGGGCCTCAGCGGAGCGCGCCGCCCGGAGCTCCTCCACCTCCTGTTGGGCCGCCGTCCAGGAACCGCTTCTCCTTGGCCGCCAGGGCCCTCTCGCGTTCGCCGACCCCGCCTCACGGCGGTCCAAGTCACCCTCCTTGAGGGCGACGTTGAACTCGCGGTCCAGGACGACTTGGCGCTCGACGGACTGGGCCTGCTGCGCCTCGGCCACGGCGGCTTCCCGGCGGTCCAACTCGGCGGCGCGGACTCTCGCCCCTTCTTGCTGGAGGATGAGCCCGTGGCAGGTCGCCTCCACTTCGGCCTGCTTCGCCGCCAGCTCCTGCTCCCGTTCGGCTAGAGCATCCTCCCGGAGGGACAGCAGGTGTTGAAGGTCCTCGCAAGCCTGGAGGCGGGAGCTGGCCTCAGCGTGAATGGCCTCGGCGTCAGCCTTCAGCTTCTGGGTGATGGCGTCTAGCTGGGCGATGAGGTCGCGCTCCTGCTCGAGGATCTTCATCTCCTCCCGAACGATCGCCTCCCGCTGGGCCGCTCGGCTCTTCGCCAGCCGGGTCCGGGCCTCCAGGGTCCTCGCCCATTCCCGGAGCCGGTCGTCCTCGTCCTCGAGCTGCCCTTTCTCCCGGGCAAGGGCCGCCTCGGCCTGCCGGAAGCCGGAGCAGGCCATAGCCTCGGACAGGGGTAGAGGCTCCGCCGTAGCACCAGGCCCCTGCCTCCCCACTTCCTCAATGTCGTCCTCCATTTGGAGGACCACTGGGGAGGCGGGGACCAGGGCCCCCTCCCGGATGGCAGCACCCGGGGCGGTGGCGCCAGCCGACGTAGCAGTGGAGGGCGCGGCAGCATCGGCCGGCACGAAGTAGCCGGTGGACGCGGAGTCGTTGGCGGGCGCGGCGGTGGTTGTCGGTGCACGCGGCTGGGCTTCGGCAGCCGCTGCGGGGATCTCAGGCACGGAGGCCCGAGGTACCCCGGCGGCAGCAGCCTGGTGCACCGGAGCAGGGCCCGAGGCAGCAGACGATCCCCGCGAGCCGGCTGGAGCGGCAGACCCCCCAGTAGAAGTGCCCGCGGGTGGTGGAGCAGCTATGGTGGTGCTGAAACCAAGCAAACTCAGACCATAAGTGATTGACAGGGTAGGCGCACAGCAAAGAACACCCAAGGTAAAATCTGAGCAGGCTTACCGGGGGACACTGAAGTTCCACCACTTCCTGAAAGGGTTGGGGGGGTTTGGACCCCCCGAACACGCGACGGGGGCCCCTGAGTGTGCTTGTGGCCCCTGTGGTGGTGGTGCCGGCGGCACCCGCGAGGTCTGGCACCCCTCCGAACGGAGAGGGAACGCTGGGGTCCCGTTGGCGTTGAGGAGCCTCCCCCTCTTGCGTGTGGAGGACTAGGGCGGCAAGGTGGCGCCATCGGCGCCCCCTGGCGATGAGCACGGCAGGGCTCCGGAGTCCTGGCGAGGGGTAGAAGGGGCCAGCGGCGGTGACCGGGCGCGCTTCTTGGGGGACGGGTCCAGCACAGGAACCGGCACCTTCCCCTTCCCCTTGTCGCCGGGGCGACGACGCCACCCCATGGATGGTGCTGGGGGCCGCTCGAGGAGTCGTCGCTTGAAGAACCAACGTCGCTTAAGGGAGCCTCGCCTCCCTTAGCGTCGTTGGCAATGTTAACCCCACGGAATGGGTCCCCGATCTGGCGCCGCGCTAGCCCGGACTCGTCAAGGTTCGGCATCGTCTTCAGCAGCTGCCTCATCAACTCGGAGTTCGAGCACAAGGGGTGGCAGGCTGACAAAAGAGCAAGTGCCTCAGCGAAGATGTCGTCGGGGCAGACCCGGGTCAGCATGTCGAGCAGCTGCTGCTCTCCCAGGTTGGAGCCGGGGACGGTCTCGAGCCGGGTGCAGTCCGACAGGCCGGTGAACATCGATGTCGGCGGGCGGTGCTGAAGCGGAGCTATGCGGCGGGACATGAAGTGCCTCAACACCATGGCAGACGACAGCCCGTGGTCCGCCAACATCTGGATCCTCTCCAGCATCGGGTTGAACGCCTCCTCCTGCTCTGGGCACTCCTCCCAGAATGATCGCTCGGAGTAGGGGATCCCGGTGGGGAGGCACATCCAGTCATGGGCCTCGACCTTGGCGATCATTCAATCTTCGCACCACAGCTCCCACCTCGCGGAGTTGAAGGAAGCAATGTACCTCGTGGGGATCTTTGTCCGGCGCTGGAAGTAGTAGGCGCTGAGGTGCTCCTTCGAACTGCTGCCAGTGGCCCTCAGTACAAAAAAGTATCGGAAGAGCTTTACCGACGGCATCACCCCCACGAACATCACGCAGAGGTGAGTGATGACCGCCAGCATGGCGATCGAGTTCGGCGCGAGGTGGTGGAGTTGGAGGCCGAAGGTCTCCATGAGCATGACCAGGAAGGCGGATACTGGCGGGACGAAGCCGGCCAGCACGTACAACGAGAAGAGGACCATCTCCCCGGCGGAGAGGCTCAGCGGGAGCCTCCCGGGACGGAGCAACGACTCCCGCTCAGGAGTATGCCAGCCGAGAAGCCGGCGCATCGGGGCCAGGTCAGCGGGCCTGGATAGCCTGGACTTGGGCAAGATGCTCACCATGAGGATTGAGGGAGGAGGCTCTGGACGGGGAGACTGGGAACTAGAGCACAAGAACTGGGCTTGAGGCAAAAGCACGAGCGCAGGGGAGCAGAGGCGGGAGAAAGGACACTCAGGGGGAAAGTTCTCTTTTTATGCACCCCTGCAGGCCAACAGGCGCAAAAGCGTGGATCACCACAACCTCAGTAGAAGAGTAAGGAACTCGTATGGGCAATGACATGAGGGCCCAGGTCGCTCGACGAAGAAGGCAAGCCGGGCAGCTAGCCATGCGGGAGGTAACTCGGCGGTTTCCGAAAG
Source organism: Tuctoria greenei (assembly GCA_036927565.1). NCBI lineage: Eukaryota > Viridiplantae > Streptophyta > Magnoliopsida > Poales > Poaceae > Tuctoria > Tuctoria greenei. Next base: position 72,513,350 of record JAYESD010000004.1, read on the forward strand.
GGCAAAAGCAGCGGAAGTGCAGGAGCCGCCTTGGGAACCACCGCAGTTAAAGTACGATTGAAGGCAGGAGTCACGTCGCGCGGCGTCTATTCAGCACCTTCACTTACCGGAAGGAGACACGTCGCCTCAACGGCAGGGGCGTGTCGCCTGGGGAACTTCCTCGAAGTGGAATCGGAAGAGTTGCGTGGAAGAAAAGGAAGGAGACCCCACCTGCGGTATCGATGACTCTCCCGAGGTGGTCTCGGGGGCCACTGTCGGTACCCTGTAGACCCGGTACCCCCGCGCACAGGAGAAAATCGCTAAGGACTCTGCCCCTGCCTAAGGGGTCGAATCCAAGGCTGCCACGTCGAGGAGGGAAGGACCAGATCCTACCTCCCCGTCAGGGGAGGCTTCCAAGCTGCCACGTGGCTGGCAGGACCGAACCCACGCCTTCCCGCTGAGGCAGGCTCCGGAGCCGCCACGTGGCCGATCGGGGCCTCAGGGCCAAGCCTGCGTCCTCGCAGGGGAAGGCACCGGAGCTACCACGTGGCCTGCAGGGCTGAGCCCCCACCCCTCCATAGGGGTGGGCTCCGAATGCGCCACGTGGTCTGTTCCGTCAAGTGCTTTACTTACCGCGGAGGCAGGCTCCAGCGCAACCACGTGGCGAACAGCCTACTAAGTGCGGTAGGAAGCTTCAGTAAAGGAACGCGTGCGCTGCTTATACAGGCATTAAGTACGCGCGCCTTCCCCAAGCAGGCTGAGTCGCGCTTGCGAAAGTCAAGGCTCCAGTGTCCTGTCTTGTCCATGTAGCCGGTACAGACCTATGCCGCAAGACGGACGAATGGGCCGCGAGGACAAGACGGACGAGACGTGCACCGCCATCATCACCAACTATGTGTAGCCCTGGCGCACGGCGCGGCGAGACAGCACATTGAATCCCCTCACAAAGGGAAGTAGATAGCAATTAATCCTAGATCTTGTATAGGATTTGGCTCTCTCCGGGACCACCTGTTGGGTCCTAGGTCTCACCCTGTAACTGCAGAGTCCTTGAACTATAAAAGGACTCGGCAGATGACCTTGACAGGGGACGGAAAATTAGACCAAGGCTCATACACGCTCCAGCAAGGCAATACACAAACACTTCCGTGGACGTAGGGTATTACGCTCTGGCGGGCCCGAACCACGTAAATCCTCTGTGTTCATCATCCTGCTATGTTCGATCTCCTGGGACTAGCCCTCGTGAATCCAAAGAACCTTCGCGGGCTGCTCACTAAGCAGGCCCGGGGGAAGTGTCGTTTACGACCTTCGACAGTGGCGATAGATGCTAATGTCATGAACTAGTAAATCGTGGCAACAGATTCGTGGCGATAGATCCTAATGCCACGAACTAGTGAATCGTGGCAACAGATCCTACAGCAACGATCGTGTTCCGTGGCAATAGATGTTAATGCCACGAACTAGTGAATCATGGCAAAAGACCAAGCTTACTGCAATGATTTAGTATTCGTTGCAGTAGAATCGTTCCAACTGGATGGAATCCTTGTAGTAATGTTTGCCGAATCCTACCAATGTGAGATGTACAACTATAGGTGGCGAACGGACCGTGTTGGGCTTGGGCCTTAAAAACTCGGTCGAGCATCGTCTGGAAATAAAATCAGGTCGTGCCGGGCCGGCCCACGGGCCAGAGGTCAAGGTCCGGGCACGACCCAAGTTCATTTTATGTGTGCCGGGCCATAAACGGGCTGTGTCGGCCTGGCTTAGGGCCTATTTATTTTAAAATACATTAAAAATAATGAAATAATATATTAATCTGGTCTAAAAGGGTCGTGTCGGGCCGGGCCCCCGCGAGCTAACCGGACCATACCACCGGGCCGACCTTAAACGGGTCGTGTCGGGCCAGCCAGATGGGCAGAGGCCAAGGCCCAGGCACGGCCCGCACCGAGCTTCCGGCTGGCCCGGGCCTGGTTTTTTCGTGTCGGACTGTGCTCGTACCGAACCGTTTTTGCCGGGCTTTGGATCGACCCGATTGGCTCGGCCCATTTTGGTGCCTATATGTACAACCCAGAGGAAATTTTCCGTTCTTTTTTCTCGGCGAGTAGCAGCCTTACCTGTAGACTGTAGCGTCAGTAAACAAACCTCGTTCATAAATACTTGACAATTTTCATTTTTACTATTCATACTTTGACTAATAATAATTTTAAAATATATAGTTAAATAAACGAGTAATGATTACCTTAAGCCTGCCATGTAGCTGTATCAATTTTTGTAGAGAAGGTGTAGAAAAGACAGTCTAACAATAAATAGTGAAGTCAAAAACTATCAAATATTTGTGAACAGAAGTGTGCTGTATTGTTGCAATACGGAGCACTACCTGTACGTTGTTGGGAAACATGCTGACTACATGACGTACAGTTCTTTTTATTATCATTACGTTAAATAGACTTGCAATTTTACTTTTAACTCTTCTTTCTGAAAGTAAATAGAGCAGTGAACTTGATATAATCTGATCCATGAGATTGTAAATGCCTGTTTTTTTACATAGAGATTAATACTAGAAATAATCAGAACTTTAGTTTAGAAGCAAACGATCTAGAAAATGTCTTTTCAGCCCCCAAACCGTCTGGTTACAGAAGAGTAGTTAGCAAACTAGCACAATATTCATCAGAAGGCTGGTGTTTGATTATGTTTATCAGTTAACTAGATAAACTGAACTTTATCAGCGACACTGTGGAAAAGAACGGCAGCTACGACCGCAAACCACGGCTCGCTCAGGTGGACGATGACGATGTACACCCAGGCAATCGGAGTCCAGTGTGACTGGTTCACATCAAACCACTGCATGGCCACTTTAAGCCCTTGCTGACAAGCCCGTTGAACAGATACTGAGAAGCCGGAACTCTGACCTTGCCCTCTGCTTCTCAGGTATTTACATAATGTTTCATCAGACATATAAGATGCTGCCTCACGTCTCACTAGCATACTAAGGCAACCTATGATGCTCACGCACTTGCTAAACTTGAAGCCGATCATATTCTTCAGTGTACCTAAACCGAACCCTTCCTTTTCAGCAGCAGTACACTATTGCCACCTGGCCACTAGTAGTAGACGGGAAAGAAAACTGCAACTGATGGAAACGAATGACAAATCTTCTTCTCTTAGTTTTCCATAAGAAAAAGATAAGAATCTTCTGACACTTACAGATTGTTTACTCTCCAAGATTGTTTACCAATCATCTCTACCGGCAAGAATTGAAATAGAACATACCTTGACTGGATTGAAGTCGTTCGCTCGAGGGGAAGTCGTTGGTGCTGGTGGAAGTGGGGTCTACGAGGCGCCGGTGACAATGAGGGGCGGTGGTGTCACTCGAGTTGGAGGAGAGGTCGACGACGCTGGGCGCAGCGTCGAAGGGTGCAGCATCGAAGGTCACCCTGTCGACGGCAGAGGGCGAGGCATTGGAGGGCGCGCTGTCGACGCCGGAGGGCGAGGTGTCGCCATGGCTCACCAGCTGCCGGCTAACGAGCTTCGAGCATCGGCTAGGGTTCTTCGCTAGACGCTAATGGTCATGCGGCTTCATAGCAGCGCCGTGGGCAATGGCAGGACACCAGCATCATCCCGTTATATTTAAGTGGGCCTTTATGCGGGCTCTTAGCGGGATAATGGGACGGGAAAGCCCAACAAGCATTGCGACAGCCGCGCGCCGGTTACATACCTATTGTTTACCCATCATGTCTACCGGCAAGAATTGAAATAGAACGTACCATGACTGGATGGGAGTCGTTCGCTCGAGAGGAAGTCGTTGGTGATGATGGGAGGCGGGTCGACGAGACACCATTGACGGAGAGGGCCGGTGGTGTCACCCAAGGCGGATGAGAAGTCAACGATGTCGGGCACGGCATCTAAGGGTGCAGCATCGAAGGTCGCCCTGTCGACAACGGATGGTGAGGCGTTGGAGGGCGCGCTGTCGATGGCAGAAGGCGAGGTGTCGCCCCATGGTTCACCAGCAATGGCTATCGAGCTTCGGGCATCGGCTAGGGTTCTTCGCTAAATGCCAGCAGTCATGCGGCTTCGTAGCAGCGCCGCGGGCAATGGTAGGACACCCACATCATCCCGTTATGTTTAAGTGGACCTTTATGTGCACTACGTGAGAAAGGCTTATTCGAGACGCGCCCGCACGAAGAAAGGAGACGAGCAAAAAGCGCATCTCCATCATCGCGTCTTGCATTATAGTGTAATCGGAGATGCGCGGCAGGCGCGTCGCAGATCAGTATACATGGGAGAAGCTTTAAGAATGCACGTCTCCATTTTGTTAGAAATCTGAGACGACCTTTAAGGAGGCCCATATCCTTTTCCTAACAAATCCGAAATGGGCTTTAAGGAGGCTGTATTCTTTATGTAAGATATCCGAGACGGTCTTTATGGCAGCCCATCGCAGATTTAAAGACTAATTCGAGACGGTCCTTAAAAAAGCCCGTCTCCTTTCGGTGAGAAAACCGAGGAGGGCTTCCAGTAAGATCTTCTCCTTTTGTTATAATTGAGATATGATCTTTATGTCTCCTTTATTTGTGAAATCCGAGACGGTCTTTGTGGCTGCACGTCGCGAATTTATCTACTAGCAAGGTCACTGTGGCACTAACAGGAGATGCACCCTGTTAGACGCTAGTCTCCTATTAGATGCCCCCAACTCCTGTTTATCCTGGTTGTCGGTTGCATCCTGGAGCTAGCCAGGATTTGGCAGCCGAATTGCCAGGGTCAGTACCATACACATACAGAAACATATGTATAGTCAAATGGAGATCACACACATTAAATTATATTGACCAATCAAATATTAACAAAGTGTTAATTTTGATTACCAAGTAACTATTTACACAAAGAATGTTCGATGTTCATCCTGCTTATATACCAAGTAACTGTTACACAAAGAATGCCCTTTGTTCATCCTGCTTAACAAGTAACTAATTACACAAAGAATAACTATCATCTAATCATGTAGACTGTAATGAAATTATCCCTTTGGATCAATGATTTCAGAAATAATGAACCTGCATAGCCTGTCTCTAGTGTGCTCGAGGGTACAATATTTAGTGTTCCTAAAGGCGGGTCCGTAGTCCTACCACACTAAAAAATAAGATTTAACAAAAGATAAGTAATAAAGCAAAATAAATGTACTTACACATACATTGCAATTCAGCTGCTCTCCAAATAAAACCATGTGTAAGCAGACATGGAAGTCACATGTGTTGCCCGGAGCTTGTTGTGGGACGTCGAATGCAGTATGATGTTTAAGTTGTCGGTGTTTTCCTTGTACGTGTCCTCCTAGCACCTTATACACGTATGTGTCAAAAGTCCTAAACAAAAAACATTCACGGTTGTCGGTATCCTACGTATCTGATACCCCTTGGGATTGCAAAGATCACAAGGAAACTCCATCTACCAGATTTGAAGACCTTCAAAGGCCCCACATGTCAGGCATAATCGGGCCTGCTTCCCCTACATGGTTAGTCCCAGGGCCGCCACGTGTATCATAAGACTGGAGCTATCACCCACACATGGGAAAGCTCTGGACAGAATACCGGTATGGCACCCCCGGACCTAACCCAAGACAGAGGGAAGCTCCAGTACTAACACGTGTCCAACAGCACCGGACCTACCCGTCCACGACGGTAAGCTTTAGAGCTACCATGTGGCGACCGCCGGACCTTCAACTTCAACAATCAGGTTGGTGGACCCCCCTTCGGACCTTCAAGGAGCAATCAAAGACTTCAATACCCGATTAAGTGTCATTAATACCATATTAATGACACACGATCGGATGGCCCTTAATACTGGTAACGGCACTGTTAAGGCCCGTTACCAGGCTATTAAGGGTAATTAACCTCATTAATTGTGTATCAAGCATGTGTAACCGCCGGGCCACATGTCGGGCCAGGTTAATGGTGTAATGAACAGTCCTTGTACTATAAAAGGACTGGTCGACGATACACAAGGTACGGTTCCGGACCACTACTGAACTCCCTGAGCTAGATGAGCTTCATCTTCTGGAGCTTCTTCTAGACTCACACACTTAATACAACACCAACACACCCCATGGAGTAGGATATTACGCTCAGGCGGCCCAAACCACGTAAATCTTTGTGTCCACTTGTTCTTCAAATTCTTCAATCTCTGCGCGCCCATCACCGAACTACAACTCCTCGATCTACCAAAGGTAGTGTCGGGAGATCTGCCGGATCCAAACACCGACAGTTGGCGCGCCAGGTAGGGGCGGCGCTCGAGATTTCAAGTATGGTGAACTCAGCTGCTGGATCATCCAACAGCAACCCTGTTGTTCAACCCGCTGGGGGCAATCCCTCCAACATGCAGCAACCAGCAGGTGCCGTGGCTCCAGCAGAAGTCCTGCCTCCACCTCCACCGCCTGCACCAGCACGTCAAGCTGAGCAGTGTGACGGTGCATCGGCGTCGGTCACCGCATCAGCGAATAACAACAACCCTAAACACGCGCTTCATGCAGCGCGTGCTCTCCTCCAACGTCCACCACCTCCAGGTGCATCCTAGGGTACAATGGAGCAGTGGAGGGCTGATGTGGAACATCTGGTTGCAGCAGCAGCGGACAGCATCAGCAACCAAGGTCCTCCTCCTTCGGGGCGGGCCCCATCGTAGCGTCGGACCGTGTCTGGCAGACTTGGTCCGCATGGTTCCCAAAATAGGAGGCATGTTGCGTCACAGCAAGTTACATCGCTACCTTCTGGGGCACGACGTACTCATACGATAACCAGGCTTTCAACTCATGACCTCCGGGCGGAGCTTGATCGCCGTTACCGTCAACAGGATGACTGCGTCCATATCGAGCGTGCTCGCAAAAGGCGAGAGGCTCAAGATAGTCCTGCTCCCGAGGGAGTAGGAGGAGGCTGTTCTTCTCTAGACATGCACCTACGCATGGTCAGATGGCCACAAAAGTTCTGGCCTCATCTGCTGGAGAAATTCGATGGGACTGTTAATCTCGCTGAGTTTCTCCAGATTTATTCCACCGTAATCCTTGCGGCCGGAGGTAATGAGGCCGTAATGGCCAACTACTTCCCAGTGGCCTTGACTGGGACCGCCAGGTCCTGGTTCATGAGCCTTCCTCACAACTCCATCAGTAGTTGGGAGGAATTGTGCCAACAGTTCACCGCCAATTTCGGGAGTTCATACACCCGACCAAGCACCGAACTGGACCTTTTTGCAGTCGTGTAGAAGGGGGAGAATCCCTGTGCTCATTCATCCAGAGGTTCTCCCAGGTACGAAACACCATTCCTTCTATCTCTAGTGCCTCTGTTATCGTGGCATTTAGACAGGGCGTACGAGATAAGAAGATGCTGGAGAAGCTGGCGATCAAGAAGATCACCAGCGTCACGGAGCTCTTCAGCCTGGCGGACAAGTGTGCCAAAGCTGCATAGGGCCGTGAAATGCACTCCAAACCACCTCCGAAGGATGGCAAAAAATCCTCCAAAGGCGAAGCCACTACCTCCGGGAGTGGCAGAAAGAAGAGAAAGTCCAACGGCAAGAAGAAGCCGTCGGCCGGCACATCTACTGCTACAGCTGTAGCAGCTCCGGGTGGTCGGGGGCCATACCTCGAGAAACGACCTCGACCGTCCTCTGAAGACGGTGGCAACTCCAAAGTGTGGTGTCCTATCCACAAGTCGAACAGCCACAACTTAGAGGACTGTCGGGAGGTCCAAAACCTTGCCGAGCGCTACAATAAGCGCCGGGACGAACTTCCTTTCCGTTAGAGGGAAGGAAAACAGAAAGTCGATGAAGCTCCGGCTGAAAAGGAGTTAGGCTTTCAGGACCCGAAAAAGGTCCTAAAGGTTGTTTACATCTCCATCGACAACGACTCCGACGTCTCTGACAATGAGCGTCGAAAGACCATGAACACCATCTTTAGTGGTTCGTGGGACATAACCTCCCGCCGTGTCCTCAAGACAATGCGGCGGGACATGGCCTCGGTAGCTCCAACAGCCAAGGCAGAGCCTCATCGAAAGTGGATGGACACTACCATCACTTTTTATGCTTTGAACTGCCCTCAGAACATTATCAGAGCTGGTCAACTACCTTTGATGGTATCTCCGACCATCAATAACATTCAACTCCACCATGTAATGGTGGACGGAGGTTCGGGGCTGAACCTCATAAGTTTCAAAGCTTTCGTCAAGCTTCAGCTCCGACCTTCGGAACTTCGCCCCTCCCGACCTTTCTCCAGAGTAGGTCTAAGGGCCATAACCCCACTCGGTGCCATAACTCTCCCAGTGACCTTTGGGACTCGGGAAAATTATCGCACTGAGAAGTTGGTCTTTGACGTTGCTCAGATCAACTTACCTTTCAATGCCATTATGGGCAGGCCCGCCTTGTACATGTTCATGGTTGCTACTCATTATGGCTACCTGGTATTGAAGATGCCAACGCCAGCTGGTGTTCTCCGAATCCGCGGAGAACGCACTGTCGGAGTGACTGCTCTGGAAGAACTTCATGCGCTTGCTACAGCGCATGAGGAAGAATCCAGGCAGGAACAAGCTCCAAAACCCCTGAGCGTTCGTCAACGAGGCTCAACCTCCACACCTCGCGTGCAACCAAGCGATGACACCGACATCCCCATCAAAGTCGTCCAAATCGGTTCCAATGCCACTCAGGCCACCTGTATATTGGGAGGTCTGAATGACAAATAGAAACTCGTGCTCATCACATTCCTCCGGACTAATGTCAACGTGTTTGCCTGGCAACCGTCGCAAATGCCTGGGATCCTTAGGGAAGTGATCAAGCATAATCTGAAGATCTATCCTGACGCTCGGCCTGTACACCAGAAGCTTCAAAGCAATCAGTAGAGCGACAGAACTTCATACGACAAGAAGTGAAGAAGTTGCTCAAAGCTGGATTCATCCAAGAAGTCTTCCATCCAAAATGGCTGGCAAACCCAGTCGTTGTACCCAAGGACGATGGGAAGCTTCGGATGTGTATCGACTACACAACACTGAATAAGGCATGCCCAAAAGATCCATTCCCACTACCTAGAATAGATCAGATAGTGGATTCCACCTCCGGGTGTGAATTACTGTGTTTCCTAGACGCATATTCTGGGTACCATCAAATCAGAATGTCTAGGGAAGATGAAGAACATACTTCTTTTATCAAATCAGAATGTTCGATCTTGAATTCGTCCCAAGACAAGCGATCAAGAGTCAAGCATTGGCAGACTTCGTGGCGGAATGGACCCCCTCTCCATCAAATCCTGGGGGCCCTAGTGAGCAGAAGCTGGAACTCAAGGCTCTGGTCTTCACCGAACCTCATTGGACCCTCTACTTCGAAGGCTCCATCAAAGCAGGGGGTCAGAGCTGGAGTCCTTCTCCTCGCTCCAACCGGGGAGAAGGTAAAATATATGGTCCACCTTGACTTCAAGGTGACCAACAACATGGCAGAGTATGAGGCACTCATTTACGGACTAAAGGTGGCACTATCATATGGTGTCAAGCAGCTGTTGGTCAAGGGAGATTCACAGCTCATCATTAAACAGGTGAAGGGTGAATGCTCCTGTAACAATCCTCAACTAGTTGCTTATCTCCTTGAAGTTCAAAGGCTTCAGAAGGACTTCGATGTCCTGGATCTCCACCATGTCCAGCGTGTCCATAACGCTGAAGCTGATGAACTCCCGACAAAAGCGTCAATTGGAGCTCTAGCTCCTGACGGAACCTTCGTCCAGAGGTTGTCAAAACCCACAGCTCAGCCTGTCGAACTAAGCGAAGGGGGCGAGACCAGCATCCCGAAGCTGGCGGTCCCGATGGCCCTGTTACCATGGCAGCCATCAAGGGTCGTAGGTGCTGCTGGAAGCTCCGAGCTACCCAGCACGCAAGACTCAAATGCTCAAGCAAGCTCTAATGCATGGATCTCAGATATCCGGAGCTACTTGAAAGACAATATCCTTCCTGACAATGATGTATCCGCTGATCGGATAGTCAAATTGGCTAAAAGATACACGCTAGTCGAAGGGGATCTCTACCGGCGTGGTGCCAACAGCGTCCTAATGCGGTGCATCACAAGGGAAGAAGGCTGCGAGCTCCTCACAGAAATCCATGGAGGCGAGTGTGGGAACCACGCGTCTTCCCGCACACTGGTCGGTAAAGCCTTCCGGCATGGCTTCTATTGGCCTGCTGCGCTCCAGGATGAAACTGAGCTGGTGAAGAAATGCAAAGCATGCCAGTTCCATGCAAAGAAAATTCGCACACCGGCTCAGCCTCTACAAATGATACCTCCTACATGGCCTTTCGCTGTGTGGGGGATGGACATCTTCGGACCTTTCCCAAGAGCCGTCAAAGGTTACAAGTTCCTGTATGTTGCCATTGACAAGTTCACCAAATGGCCGGAAGCAACTCCAGTTGTGACAATAAACAAGCAATCGACTATCAACTTCTTGCAATCCATCGTATGCAGATTTGGAGTCCCGAACAAAATCATAACAGATAATGGGACCCAATTCACAAGCTCTGCTTTCCAAGGATATTGCGTAGACCTCGGCATACAAGTCAGCTACGCCTCCATAGCTCACCCGGCAAGCAATGCCAAAGCCGAGAGAGCAAATGCAGAAATCCTGAAAGGACTCAATACGCGCACATATGAGCGCCTGAAAAAACATGGAGCCAACTGGATCGAAGAGCTTCCGCCCACTCTATGGGCCAACAGGACAACTCCAAACCGGTCAACTGGAGAGACACCCTTCTTCCTGGTGTATGGAGCTGAAGCAGTCCTTCCTCCAGAAATAACCTTGGGGTCGCTCCGGGTCCGGACCTCCGACGATGCCACGCAGAACCAGCTCCGACGTGAAGAACTTGACCTCCTTGAAGAGGGAAGGTGCCGAGTAGCTGTTCGGAATGCCCAATACCGCCAAGCACTTCGGCGATATCACCAGAGGCATGTTCACAACCGACAGCTCGAGGAAGGCAATCTGGTGCTACAGAGAATACAATTCAGAGAAGGGTTAAAACAAACTCTCTCCCAGCTGGGAGGGACCCTTCCGAGTGATCAAAGTATCCTGTCCCGGATGCGTGCGCTTGGCAACCGAGGATGGGACACCTCTCCCAAATCCTTGGAACATTGAACACCTCCGTAAGTTCTACGCTTAATATCATGGAGGTGAGTCTGTAATTACATGTGATGTATGTGAATGTAGGCCTAGAGGGGGGGTGAATAGGCCTTTTTGATTTTTCTCGGTTCCTGTAACACTCAACAACAAGGTCAATACCAGAGATATCGGACTAGTACGGTAATGTGCGGACTAGTCCGGTTTTCACGGGCTAGGTTGATCAAGTTCAGAAAATTTGATTGATTCATTAATGTTTGCAGCGGAAATATAAACTTGAATCTCAATTTAATAGTAGTATGTCAGATTCTATTGAAGTTAAAACTCTTGATCAACAATTAGACTTAGATTGAACAAAGTGAATCAAACCCTAGATTAAGTTGATCAAATTAGATGAAGAACACAAAAAGGACAAGACACACGATTTATCCCGTGGTTCGGCAACCACGAAGGCAACCTACGTCCACGTTGAGGAGCCCACAAAAGGACCGGGTCTTCTCCAACCCTTTCCTCGTCGGATCGCCACGAAGGCCAATCCTCTTCCACTAACCACAAAGGGTAAATAACCAAGTTGAAGGGGCGTTCTCACACGTTGAGAGCTCCCTTGATTACAACTCACAATGACACCAATATCACACTCGAAAATTACAAATTGAAACGTAAGAGTGTGTTAGAGAATCAAACCAAGAGCTCAATGATGTGTGCCAAGTGTCTCTCCAATGATCTAGAAGTGATCTTCAATGGATTGATTGATTCTGCACTTAATTTCGTGGAGAGAGATGGTTTTTGAGTCTCTTGGGAGGTGTGACGGCGCTAGGGTTCGAGAGAGGGTGAAAGTGGGCCGTGCACCTCTATTTATATGGGGTTTCTAAAAATGACCATTAGGGTTCAGAAAGATCGGACTAGTCCGTGATGGTCACCGGACTAGTCCGGAGTGCTGTGTGTAGCAAACCCTAAGTGTCCAGGAATATCGGACTAGTCCGGTTGAAAACGGACTTGTCCGATTTTGCTACTGGAAATATTCGGACTAGTCCGATTGCCATCGGACTTGTCCGGACATATGAAACTCTAAGTGTTTGGGATGACAAGTCCGCACTTGGAGGACTTGTTCGATTTAGATCAGTGTGTATATCGGACTAGTCCGTGTAGACACCGGACTTGTCCGAAGTGGATCAGAATGAATATCGGACTAGTCCGGGTCACAACGGACTTGTTCGATTTTGTGTGACTTGTGCATTGTGTTAAGGACTAGTACGCATTGGAGAGGACTAGTCCGAAGTGGATCAGAAATATATCGGACTAGTCCGGTGGAGACCGGACTTGTCCAATCTAGTGCAGAATGTGATATCGGACTAGTCCGGCTGATATCGGACTAGTCCGGTCCTGTATAACTTTGTGCATTGTATGTGTGTGCTTGAAAGTGATTGAGCTCTTGGGTGTGTTTCCTTAACACACTTTATACATAATAATCTACTATTTTCTTCTTCTTGAGCTCAAATTCACTTTGCTTCTCATTTCCCTTCTTTTTGGCATTTTGCTCATTTTTCATCATTTGCCTGCATTCATCTCAACAAAAAGATTAGGATCCCAATTGCTTGTCATAAATCATCCAAAACCCACAAGGGAGTCCTAGATGCACTTTCAATCTCCCCCTTTTTGGTGATTGATGACAACCAATTGAGATTTCACAAAATAAGGCAAAAAAAATGAGATTTTCATAAAGTATGCACATATGACTAAAAAATACATCAAGCAACAAGAGAATTATCCATATGTGCCTTCTTTATGGTGGGATGCATACTAAGTGCATGAATACATTGAGAATGACAGAATTTGCATTAACCAACCGATATCAAATGCATATGACATTCCAGGGGCAAAAACACAGTTTTCATCACACACTCCAAATAAATTAAGCAATTCATCACAGGACCAAATTTAATATGAAAACAGAGTTAAGCTATTACAACCACAAATAAAAGATAAAGAGAACTCTCTCCTCGACCCTATCACAGCTAAAGCTAAGACTCCCCCTCAATCTCTCCCCCTTTGGCATCAAGACACCAAAAAGAAGGAGATGAGGGTCCTAGGGTCTTCACTCTTCACTGTCGGTCCTCTCGTCATCGTCTTCATCTTCTTCACTTTCTACTTGACGAGGAGGAGAGGGAGGAGGAGGAGCGGAGCTGCTCGAGCCCCCAATGCCAAAATAGGCAAGCTCGGAAGGGGTCAAGGGCCCGAGCTCGGTGAAATCCGGGTCAGACTCCTCAGATATCACTGGAGATCCAATGGGATCGATCTCCAGCTTCCGACAGATTTGCTCCACATTGGCCTTTATATACTTCATGTCCTCCTTTCTTTTCTTATTGAGTTTGTGGACCTTCACTTCGGTCTTTTTGCAGGAGGAGAAGATGGCGGTCAGGTACTTTAGGATCCCACAAGCTGATCCTCTCTAAGGGGCTTCCCTAGATGTAGGGACAGCCCTAGCAGTATCTCTTTCTCTTGTCGGTGCCTCAGGACTCGAGGCCGGCGAGGGAGCAGCCTGGACACTCACAGGCTGAGGCTTCTGAGGCCTCAGAGGAGTGTGCTCCGCATCCTTCACGAACTCAATACCTGTGACTTTCTCAATCATAAACATCAGGTAGAAAGCATAGCCACAGGACCGGTTGGGGGTGCTTGAGATGTTGACCATGTCATTCCAAATGTAATCTGCAACATCAAACTGTCTCTTCTTGCTTATGACCCTCATTAGAGTCTGGAGGTAGCCCTGTACACTCCCTGCATCCCCATCCTTGGGGGCAATGGTCTTCCGGAGAACCCTGTTCAGGACCACAAAGAAGGGCTTCATGTTCTTTGTGGAGGGAGGAACATACTTAGAGTTGGGCTCATACATGAACTTCATTCCGTCCCTCTCAATGACCCCTATGTTGTGGATGATCAGGTGGTCATTTCCAGCAGAGTCTAAATGGAGCAGGTTTGCAAAATCCTCCTGAGTGATGGAGTACTTGGATCCATGGGTCATCCAAGTCACACTCTCTTCATCTTCACTCGAGAAGTGGCACGTTGCATAGAATTGTGCAATCACTTCATCATTCCAATTGTGTCTGAAGGCAAACAGATCCTTCAGGCCATGCCTCTCAGCTGCTGCAATGACTTCATCAAAAGCTGAGCACTTCTTCTCTAGGTAGGCCCAGTCAATCCACTGACTGCGCACCACCGGAGTCTTCATCGGCAGGTAAACCAGCTTGTAGAAATCTGCATGGAAGTTTGTCCAAAACCTTCCATCAGCTGCCTGCTTTGGCCTCCCATAGCAATCAATGCTTCTGAGCTTGGCTGCCATATCACTGCCTTTCCCATTGAATTTCTCTTCATTGGGGTCCCGGACCCCTTCCCTGGGAGCGTGTAGCTTCAAGGGCCCAACTGGACCCGTTGCTACTCCCTTGCCCTTTCCTTTTGCTTGACGAAGGCCGCTTGTAGACGGAGCAGCCTTCGAGGCGGGCTTCTTGACACAGACCTTCCTCCGAACGTGGGGAGGGGAAGTAGCAGGCTCGGAAGGTCTTTCTTGGCGTTTCTTGCCAAGACCCGCCGAGGACCGAGATGCCACCTCGTGGTCCAACTCGGCCTCAAAGTCGGAGATTTCGTTGTCGGAGCTCGACATGATCTGAGAATGAATGAGCAAGAAAAATGACAAGTTATGCAAGGCATAGGTGAGACATGATAGTAATGGATGGCATTAGGGAATTAAGGAATTAGGTTTAGGTTTAGAAACATCGGACTTGTCCGGTGCCTCGGCACGGACTAGTCCGGGGTACCGGACTTGTTCGTGCATGGACCGGACTAGTCCGGTGTTCATCCTCAAAAACCTAACAGATTGAACTGGACACAGTCCCTAATGCAATTCTAGTCTAGCATACACATAGTACATCAGATAAACATGTAACTAGTGCAGGGTGCTAGGCCAAACGATCAATGATTGAGAAAAATATGATTTCTAGGGTTTTGAAGGTTTTTACCGAAGAAATCGTTGGAGACTTGAAGTTTTGGGGGTTTGAGGCCGGACTTGTCCGGTGGAATCAATCCCCAAGTCTTCAAGCTTGATCTCCGCCCAAACTTGTGGCTTTTTGACGGAGGACACAAGAGATTGCTTTGGGAGCTCGAGCACAAGAGAGAGAAAGGCGTGAGCAAATGTGGGGATGAGTGGATTAGGGTTTGGTGGCGGCTAGGGTTATGGACACGAGAAATCGGACAAGTCCGGACTCGACCGGACTAGTCCGAAGTCATCCAGAGACCTATATCGGACTAGTCTGTGGTACGTCGGACTAGTCCGGCCTAACCGACACTCTGCGGACTAGTCTGCATGGGCGGACTAGTCCGGATAACCACGGACTAGTCCGTGGTTACCAGGAAAGAATTGCATAGCCCATTCATATATATTTGAAGGTTCAATAATAGAGAATAGAGAGGCAATACAATTCAAGCAATCTTGATGAATTTGACCAGTAAGCATACAACAATCATACAATGATCAAAATTCATCAAGATCTAATAATTGACATAGTTTTTCGAGAGAAAAATAGGGAGGGGTAATTTTCACAAATCAATCAACATTTTGAAGTAATCATACAGGTATGCAACTTTTCAAGCCACACTCCGAGAATCAAGAATATTTAGCTCATTTCGGAGTTCGCAAAAACGCTTTTCATCAAGTGGCTTGGTGAATATGTCGGCCAATTGTTTTTGTGTGTTGACATGTGAGATGCTTATGTCTCCTTTCATGGAATGTTCTCTCAAGAAATGATGTCTTATGTCTATGTGTTTAGTCCTAGAGTGCTCAACTGGATTGTGGGCTATTTTAATGGCACTCTCATTGTCACATAGGAGAGGAATATGGTTCATATTGTAACCGTAATCCCTTAGAGTTTGTCGCATCCAAAGAAGTTGTGCACAACAACTCCCGGCTGCAACATACTCCGCTTCGGCTGTGGATAAAGCAATGGAATTTTGTTTCTTAGATGACCAAGAAACCAAGGATCTTCCTAGGAATTGGCATGTGCCAGAGGTGCTTTTTCTATCAACTTTGCACCCGGCATAATCTGCATCGGAGTAACCAATGAGATTGAATTTGGAGCCTTTTGGGTACCATAGACCAAGGTTGGGTGTATGAACTAAATATCTCAAGATTCTTTTTACGGCTGTCAAGTGACATTCCTTAGGGTTGGCTTGAAATCTTGCACACAAACATACACTCAACATAATATCTGGCCTAGATGCACATAAGTAAAGTAAAGATCCAATCATGGAGCGATATACCTTTTGGTCGACGCTCGGTCCATCTTCATTGAGATCCAAGTGGCCATTCGTAGCCATGGGAGTCTTTATGGGCTTTGCCTTGTCCATGCCAAACTTCTTGAGTATGTCCTGCGTGTACTTGGTTTGGCTTATGAATGTTCCTTCCTTTTGTTGCCGCACTTGGAATCCCAAGAAGTACTTCAATTCTCCCATCATTGACATTTCAAACCTGTCTGTCATAATTCTACTAAATTCTTCACAGAAAGATTGGTTAGTTGACCCAAAAATTATGTCATCAACATAGATTTGGCAAATAAAAAGATCATTATCTAGGTTTTTCGTGAATAGTGTATAATCTACTTTGCCAATCTGAAAGCCATTATCAATTAAAAAATCTCTAAGACACTCATACCAAGCTCTAGGAGCTTGTTTGAGGCCATAGAGAGCCTTACGCAGTTTATACACGTGGTCGGGGAACTCTTCGTCTTCAAATCCGGGTGGTTGCTCCACGTACACCTCTTCCTTGATCGCTCCGTTGAGGAAGGCGCTTTTCACGTCCATTTGGTACAGCTTGAAATCATGGTGAGTAGCATATGCAAGTAATATTCTAATTGATTCAAGCCTAGCTACTGGAGCAAAAGTCTCATCGAAATCCAAACCTTCGACTTGTGAGTAACCTTTGGCCACAAGTCGTGCCTTGTTTCTTGTCACCACCCCGTGTTCGTCTTGCTTGTTGCGGAAGACCCACTTGGTGCCCACTATGTTTGCATTGGGTCTTTCCACAAGTTCCCAAACCTCGTTTCTCTTGAAGTTGTTCAACTCTTCTTGCATTGCCACCACCCAGTCCGGATCCTTCAATGCATCCTCAGTCCTGTGTGGTTCCAAAAAGGAGACAAACGAGTAATGCTCACAAAAATTAGCTATACGAGATCTAGTGGTTACTCCCTTTTGGATATCATCGATGATGTTGTCGATTGGGTGATCCCTTTGAGTGCGTTGGTGTACTCTTGGGTGTGGCACTTGGGGAGTTGAGTGTTGGTGATCATTTTCTTCTCCCCCTGAGTGGTTTCCTTCGTTGATTTGTTGATCATCTTCATATTCTTGTGATTGATCTTGTATCGAGACTCCCCCTTGATTGTTGATCTCCTCTTGTGGTTCACTTTCCTCTTGTATTTGTGACGATGACTCTTGTGGACGAACTTCGCCTAGAGCCATTCTCTTCAATGCTTGATAAGGAGCTTCTTCTTTACCTAATTCACATTGATCAACTTGCTCCTTTTGGGAGCCATTAGTTTCATCGAACACTACGTCACGTGCCACTTCAACAAGTCCGGAAGCCTTGTTGAAAACACGATAGGCGTAAGTGTTCAAATCATAGCCAAGAAGGAAACCTTCATCGGACTTCGAAGTGAACTTTGAAGTCCTGGGTTTCTTGTTCAAGATATAACATGGAGAGCCGAAAACTCGAAAATATGAAATGTTGGGTTTGTTACCGGTGAGTATATCATAAGGAGTCTTCTTGAGTAGTCAATGAAGGTAGAGTCGATTTGCGGCGTGGCAAGCGGTGTTAATCGCTTCCGCCCAAAATCGATCCGAAGTCTTGTATTCATCGAGCATTGTTCTTGCCATCTCTATGAGCGTTCGGTTCTTCCTTTCGGCAACTCCATTTTGTTGTGGAGAGTATGGTGCTGAAAATTTGTGCTTGATTCCCTCCTCATCAAGGTACTCCTCCACTTGTATGTTCTTGAACTCCGTGCCGTTGTTGCTCCGAATACTCTTGATCGATAGTGAGAACTCGTTTTGAGCTCGCTTGAAGAATTTCTTTTAGCGTTCCTTGTGTTTCTGACTTGTCATGCAAAAAGAACACCCAAGTGAAGCGGGAAAAATCATCAATAATGACTAAACCGTATTTATTACCGCCGATGCTTATGTAAGCAATTGGACCAAACAAGTCCATATGAAGTAGTTCGAGCGGTCTTGTCGTAGTCATAATGTTCTTTGCAGGATGATGTGCTCCTACTTGCTTCCCGGCTTGGCACGCGCTACAAGGCCTGTCTTTCTCAAAAACAACATCTTTCAAACCTCGGATGTGATCGCCTTTGAGGAGTTTTTGAAGATTCCTCATACCAACATGTGCTAGCCGTCTATGCCACAGCCAACCCATGTTGGTTTTTGCAATCAAGCATGTGTCGAGTTCGGCTTTATCCTTGTTGAAGTCAACAAGGTAAAGCTTTCCCTTTAACATACCCTTGAATGCAACGGAACCATCACTCCTCCTTGAGACGGTCACACCCTCGTTAGTAAACAAGCAATTATAACCTTTGTCACATAATTGAGATATGGACAGCAGGTTATAATCTAAAGATTCAACATGTAGAACATGAGAAAGAGTGTGTTCAGAGGATATTGCTATTTTACCGGTACCGAGCACCCTTCCTTGACTATTATCTCCGAAGTAGATGCCTTCATTTGGGTCCTCGTTTTCTTCATATTCCACGAACATCCTCTTTTCTCCGGTCATGTGGTTGGTGCATCCACTATCTAGCACCCATTTGGATCCACCGGAGGAATAGGCCTGCAGAAACAAATTATGCCTTGGTTTTAGGTACCCAAGCTTGCTTGGGTCCTTGGAGGTTAGTTACAATACATTTGGGCACCCACACATGGGATTTTGTGTTCCCATGGCGTGGCCCAGCATAGTAAGCATAAGCTTTACCAATATTGTTTCTCATTAATACATAAGAGGCATCAAAGGTTTTGAACAAGAGTTGTTGTTGTTTAAGGATCGGACTAGTCTGGGTAACCGGACTTGTCCGAATGACCGGACTTGTCCGGGCCTCCACCGGACTAGTCTGGCGTTTATGAGAGTTCAGATTCTTAATTTTTGAGTTACCAGGTTGTGAGGGTCCTCCCTTCACAAAGGTAATCCTTCCCTTGTTATTCTTATGACTTCCAGCATTTTGCTTTCCATCGTAAGAGTAACCAATGCCATACTTGACGTTAGGAGGTCTTTGGACCAAGTATGCACTACGTGCATAGTTGATCCTCTCCTTGTCAAATATTCCACATTGGGTAGGATTTTTATCCTTTGTGGAGATAGACTTTTCCTTCAAGCTGATATCGACTTTGCCACATTTGCACATATGAACAGGATTAGTTGAAGTGTGTTGAGAAGGCAGACTTGAAGAGGAGGAAGGTTCACTTAGCTTGAGTGACTCAACTTGCACTTCAAGGATCTTGTTGACCTTGATCAGGTCATCAAGTTGATCCTTGATTGCAACGTTTGAGTTGGTTAATTCCAAACAAGTTTTCTTGCTTGAAGCTAGCTCAAGCTCTAGTGAGTTGTTTTTCTCCTTTTCAAGAACTAGAAGATTGTCAAGTTCGACATACCTCTCCTTTTGGGAGATAATCATGTCTTCTTGACGATCAATTAGCGATTCCTTCTCAACAAGTTGGATAAGTAAAAATTTCATTTTAGCAGCAGTTTTTCTATCTAATCCAGTTATCATATCTTCATCATCACTATCTAGTTCATCATCACTTGAGTACGAATGCATGGAAGGAGTTTTGATGTTTACCTTGCGTTTACCTTCCTTTGCCATGAGGCAAGTGCCATGTCCCTTCTTTGCACCGAGCGTGGGGAAGAGTGTGGGATTCTTGGACGAGCTTTCAATGGCTATGCTAGCCATCTCTTCTTCATCGGATGATGAGGACTCATCGTTTGAGTCCCACTCTTTTCCAATGTGTGCTTGTTCAGCTTGTTTCTTCTTTTTGAAGAATTTCTTCGGTTGAGGCTTGGTTTCTTTATTCTTCTTCTTGTTGTCCTCATACGGGCAATCGACTATAAAGTGGTTATACTCACCACAATTATAGCACGCCCGCCTCATCTTCGGCTTTGTCCTTTCCTTGTACTTGCCTTCACCAGATTTTGTTCCTTGTCTTTTCTTCATTATTCTTTTGAACTTTTTCATGAACAAAATCATATCCTCTTCGTCCAGCTCACTGCTTTCGTCATCGCTATCCTCCTCAAACTTAGCTTCTCTTGCTTCTTTGGATAGAGGTTTGAGTGTGGATTTTAAGGCAACTCCCTTCTTCTTGGCCGATGTGAGGTCGGCTATTTCTTTGACGTGCTTGGCTTGTTTCTCCATCATTTCAAAATTGATGATTTTGCCAAGCAATTCATCTGGAGTCATCCTCTTGTACCCGGGACTTTCTCTGATCATAGAGCATAGCGTGACATTGCGAGGCATAAAAGCTCTAAGGATGAGCTTTACAACCTCGTGGTCATTCCACTTCTTGCTCCCATATGATCGAACCTTGTTTACAAGTGTCTTAAATCGGTTGTACATGTCCTGGGTAGACTCGTCTTCCTCAATTGCGAACCTTCCTAGTTCGCCCTCAATCATTTCAATTTTGGCCTCCCGCACATGCCGGTCACCTTCATGGGCTGTTTGTAGTGTGTCCCATATTTCCTTGGCAATCTCCAGTCCGTCCACCTTTGTGAATTCATCTCGACTTAGATAGGAGGTGATCACGGCTGCGGCTTGAGCGTTTCTGTGGATGGCTTGCTCTTGACTTGGAGTGAGCTCTTCGTCGTCATCTGGGATGTCTATTCTTGTGCACACAATATGCCATAAACTTGGGTTAAGGGAAATCAAGTGCATCTTCATATTTTGCCTCCACATGGAGTAATCACTCCCATCGAAGTGTGGGGCTTTTCCAAGAGGAATAGATACGTAATGGCTATTGTTAGAATTTAAACGATCATAGTTGAAAGGATATCGGGAGTAGTCGGTGTGACTACTCCCCTTCTTCTTTTCTTCAACTCTAGCTTTCCCTTTGGAAAGTGCTTTCTTTCTGAGTAGTGCTTTCAGCTCCAGCATCTCCTCGTCATCATCATCGAAGTCTTGAATTGCTTCGAGATACTTTTCCAGCTTTTGGTCCTTGTCTTTGTTTACTTCTTCCTGGTTGTTGATTTTCTGAACATCTTTCATGTCCGACATGATCTCTTCGAGTGGTTGCACTCTTTCTTGAAGAACCTGCTCTGATACCAATTGAATGTAGGCCTAGAGGGGGGTGAATAGGCCTTTTTGATTTTTCTCGGTTCCTGTAACACTCAACAACAAGGTCAATACCATAGATATCGGACTAGTCCGGTTTTCACGGGCTAGGTTGATCAAGTTCAGAAAATTTGATTGATTCGTTAATGTTTACAGCAGAAATATAAACTTGAATCTCAATTTAATAGTAGTATGTCAGATTCTATTGAAGTTAAAACTCTTGATCAACAATTAGACTTAGATTGAACAAAGTGAATCAAACCCTAGATTAAGTTGATCAAATTAGATGAAGAACACAAAAAGGACAAGACACACGATTTATCCCGTGGTTCGGCTACCATGAAGGCAACCTACGTCCACGTTGAGGAGCCCACAAAAGGACCAGGTCTTCTCCAACCCTTTCCTTGTCGGATCGCCACGAAGGCCAATCCTCTTCCACTAATCACAAAGGGTAAATAACCAAGTTGAAGGGGCGTTCTCACACGTTGAGAGCTCCCTTGATTACAACTCACAATGACACCAATAACACACTCGAAAATTACAAATTGAAACGTAAGAGTGTGTTAGAGAATCAAACCAAGAGCTCAATGATGTGTGCCAAGTGTCTCTCCAATGATCTAGAAGTGATCTTCAATGGATTGATTGATTCTGCACTTAATTTCGTGGAGAGAGATGGTTTTTGAGTCTCTTGGGAGGTGTGACGGCGCTAGGGTTCGAGAGAGGGTGAAAGTGGGCCGTGCACCTCTATTTATATGGGGTTTCTAAAAATGACCGTTAGGGTTCAGAAAGATCGGACTAGTCCTTGATGGTCACCGGACTAGTCCGGAGTGCTGTGTGTAGCAAACCCTAAGTGTCCAGGAATATCGGACTAGTCCGGTTGAAAACGGACTTGTCCGATTTCGCTACTGGAAATCTTCGGACTAGTCCGATTGCCATCGGACTTGTCTGGACATATGAAACCCTAAGTGTTTGGGATGACAAGTCCGCACTTGGAGGACTTGTCCGATTTAGAGCAGTGTGTATATCGGACTAGTCCGTGTAGACACCGGACTTGTCCGAAGTGGATCAGAATGAATATCGGACTAGTCCGGGTCACAACGGACTTGTCCGATTTTGTGTGACTTGTGCATTGTGTTAAGGACTAGTCCGCATTGGAGAGGAATAGTCCGAAGTGGATCAGAAAGATATCGGACTAGTCCGGTGGAGACCGGACTTGTCCGATCTAGTGCAGAATGTGATATCGGACTAGTCCGGCTGATATCGGACTAGTCCGGTCCTGTATAACTTTGTGCATTGCATGTGTGTGCTTGAAAGTGATTGAGCTCTTTGGTGTGTTTCCTTAACACACTCTATACATAATAATCTACTATTTTCTTCTTCTTGAGCTCAAATTCACTTTGCTTCTCATTTCCCTTCTTTTTGGCATTTTGCTCATTTTTCATCATTTGCCTGCATTCATCTCAACAAAAGGATTAGGATCCCAATTGCTTGTCATAAATCATCCAAAACCCACAAGGGAGTCCTAGATGCACTTTCAGTATGT
The DNA here is from genome assembly GCA_036927565.1 of Tuctoria greenei. Classification (NCBI taxonomy): domain Eukaryota; kingdom Viridiplantae; phylum Streptophyta; class Magnoliopsida; order Poales; family Poaceae; genus Tuctoria; species Tuctoria greenei. The sequence goes on from JAYESD010000004.1 coordinate 72,536,322, forward strand.
TATATAGTCATTGTACAGAGTCGGGTAGCTCCTCCAGGAGGGCAGCCGGACCTACCCCGATAGGTCTGCAACGTCAATGCAACACTTATCACAGTCTCAGAACTAAAAGTGTAGCTAGCTACCTTGGGTCAAACGAGAAACGAAACACACTTAGCCTGGTTCCGTACCCTAAGAGTGTACTTGTTTCCCCTATACCCCGGACCTATAATGAAAGACATCATTGTGTGAAAACAGACTCCACGTGCATTTACTTTGTACAGGCTCAATAATTTTTATTTTTCTCTTTCTTGTCTATAACAAAGTTGTGCAATTCTTAAGAAAATTTAGCTCGACCAGTTCATGTACAATTCGAGTTGCATTGTCTATCCTCCCGGGTTCAAACATTGTTGATGGTCTACTCGTCCGAATGCCGCCAAGCCAATCTAGGGCCGGGGTGTGCTATCGACTTAGCCTGGTCATGCACCCTAAGTACGCCACTCTACCTATACCCCGGCAGGCCAAAGTAAGGCGAGTCCAGAAACGATCGGACCTGAAGGAAACAAGACGGGGCTCTTGATTGTATTTAGAATTGTGTTCGACCTAAAACTTCCTCGGGAATAGTAAGCCACAATGAAGTTATAGATAGGAAACGTATTTTACTGTTTTTCTTGACTTCAGTGTGCAGGAAAAATAAATATTTATATGATGATGGTGAATGAAACCGGAGCTGCCAAGGATCCGACATCCTCTAGGCAGCTTGGGGTCGATGTTCAAACATTGACATCGAGCATCGCTAGAGCTACTCAGCTCCGGTAAAGCTAGGGGGCAAGCCATCAACGTAAAGATGGTGGAAAGACTCTAAAGTGGAGTCTGCCGTTGACACACCATGTGTTGACAGAGGTCACTGCCAGAGCTAACAAGCTCCGACAACCCAGGGGTCTAACCATCGATAATTTACGCATTGATGGAGACTACTGCCGGAGCTACTAAGCTCCGACAATGGTCAATGCCAGAGCCACTAAGCTCCGACAGCCTCAGGGGGCCTACACTATCGAAGACTTCGAGCATACATTCTACAAGTTTGAAGCATGCAAGTCTTCAACTGTTACATCCTCTTGGTACATGTTCACAATCAAACTGTGTACATCTACCAGCGGGCCAAGTGAGACAAAGTTGTTGAAGACAGAAAATGAAATTCATAAAAAAATTTGGATGTCATTCATCTAGAGACAAGAGAATACAAAATTGGAGAAGAAGAAGAGAGAATACAAGCGGCAGCTATAGAGAGATGGTCCTAGACCCTATGGAAGAACTGGGCGACCTCCTGGGCCACCTCCGACACGCTGGCTCGGGCGGCTTAACCCTCTCCTTCGATGGGGCCTTCAAGCACCGGGTCCAGAGGGAATTGAGGGTCCTGGTTGGTGTAGCACATCAACACAAACGCTGCAATGATCTTCACCAGGGACTGTCCCTCAGTTTCCAATTGGTCTGCGATGACATCGCCCATCTTGGTGAGCTTGTTGCCTGCCGAACCCAGCGCCTCCAATGCCTGGTCCAGCTCTGGCTCCGGATCACCCAGACGCATGGGACTGAAGCCCATTGGCATCAGCGCGTCGTTGGCCTTGCCCAGGAAGTCCCAAACTTGTTGGGACTCCGCAACCCTTGCGCTACACATCTCCTCCAAGGATATTTTGGCCGTCGCAAGCTCCTAGCTCTCCCGAGCAAGACGCTCCACCTCTTTGGCATTCTGCTGAATCTTTTCAGCAACTTGCCTTTTGAGTTTGTCGAGCTCTTCCTTCTAGAGGTGGATCTCATTTCGGTAGTTGACCAGATCTTTCTCTCGGCCCCGCACTTTCTTCTCCCTGGTGGCGATGGCATTCTCCTGCTTGTAGAGATCTTGCCCTCGCTCCCAAGCCTTCTTCTCCTCCTCCTTGCAACGCTCCTCCAATTTCTTGGTGTGTTCTTCGAGGCTCTTGTCAGCCAAAGCTGTCTTTTGGACAAGATCTTCCTCCCTCTTCACGAGGTCGTCCCGCAGCTCCAGGAATTTTTGCTCTTCATCTTCGAGCCGTCTCTCCCGCTCTTCAAGAGCCTCCCGGCGCTTGATGAGACTATCGTGGATGGCGGCGAGCCTTTCCTGGCGATCATCCGCTGCGCTATTTGCAGCCTTGGCCTACTCATAGATGGCCCGGGACTGGTTGTCGAGGGTCCACATCATGCTTTCCCTCTCATTCAACAGCTTACCCCAGTACTCCAGGCGGACCTTCTCCATTTGTACCCACTCCTTGTCGTCAGCCAGCCTCGACTGCGCTAGCTTGGTCTCAAAATGGAGTCGGTTGCGTCACCTCCTAAGGGTTTGGCACTCCTCCTCGAGGGCCTTGCTGTCGTGGTAGAAAGCCAGCTGGACCTGGCGAAGACTGGAGCAGGCGCTGTCAATAGACAACGATAGGGGGATCGGGTCAGGACCTACCGGGGTCCTCTCCGCTGGCTCTAGTGGATCTTCAGTGACAAAAATTGAGTCCCACTCTTTAGGAGCGGTTCCCTGAGCTTCCACGGCACTAGGGCCGTCCTCCGGGATAGCATCGGCCGCCGCCGAGGAAGTACTTGCAGCAGAAGTTCCGACCTCCGGGATTGACTTCGAAGGTCCCGCCGCCAGGTCATCAACAACTGGCCCCTCCGGCGGGGGGCCAACAGCTTCATCTTGGCACCCTGGCTCAGCAGTGAGCACCTCCGGGATCACCGCTTCCGGAGCGGGTGCTCAAGGCTCGGTCGGAGCAGAAGCTACTTCTGGCTCCGGCGCAAGCGCCTCCTCCGCCGCTGGCTCAGGTGCTGGCGCTTCAACCATCATGGGCCCGAGCACTGGCGCATCGACCACCATAGGCTCAGGCACCGACACCTCCGCAGCAACTGGCTCGAACGCCAGAACCTCTTCAACGGCCGGCTCCACAGCCTGAAGTTCTGCAGCAACCGGCTCTACCGCTGGAGCTTCCTCGACAACCGGCTCAAGTGGCGGAGCTTCGTCAACACCCGGCTCCACTGTCGGGACCTCAACAACCACTGGCTCGACTGTCGGGGATTCAATAACATCCGGCTCTAGGGTCGAAATCGCAGCTACCTCCGGCTCTGTGGCCGGAGCATCCAACATCTCAACATCCAAGCCTGGAGATTCAACCTTCGGGGATGGTGCCGCTGGTATATCTTCATTCCCGTGGTCCGGCGCTACCACGGGAGCTTCTGGGGATGAGTTGAGGTCCAGAACCACGACAGCCAACGCCGGGGCTGCCGCAGCATCAGCCACCTCTTAGGGCGATGCTGGAATCAGAGCTGGAGCTTCAGCCTGCACAGCCTCAACCGCTGCTGCAGGGACCGGAGCTTCAACCCTCTTCTTAGGCATGCTGTGGATGAAGGATGAAGAAACTCAAAATACAGTTAACAATAAAACAATTAACTGAGGTAAAAAATAAAATATTACCTCGGAAGGCTTCCGCACCAGTTAGCACGGAACCTCTTCTCCGGATGCTCCAGACTGGCCCCAGCTGCCACTGGCGTGGTAGTCCCGAAGGGTCCCCCGGAGCTTGCTGCTGCTATCGGTGTTGCCCTAGTCGAGGCCCCCCTCGACTGAGAAGGACCTCCGGACCCAGAGCCCTCACCTGGCCTTAGTACTGGAGTCACATGGCCGTAGCTAGCACCTCGGGAAGATGCCGCTACTGGAGTAGATGTCGCCGTTGTAGACCTCCCCCTCCGGGGAGAAGAAGCCACTGCGGAAGAAGTAGGCCTGACGGACCTTCTGTCGACATGCTTCCTCTTACGGCTCGAGGGCTCGGCCAATTCCTTGCCCTTGCCGACGACTTCGGTTCTTGGCTTAGGGGCGAGAACGGAGTTGCCTTCAGGAGCTTCGGAGATCGCCAACCCGGTGGTCGAACGCCTCTCAACGACACCAAGGTCGTCAAGCACCGGCATCATCCGCTGGAGCTCCCTGCTGAACTTTGCCTCCATGTCCGGAGGGAGGAAAGCTGCCGGCGGAGCCAAGTCGTCACCCTCGACGTCGATGCCGTGCTGGAACTTCTTGAGGTGGAATTCCAAAGTTGCACCCTCCATGTTGGACTTCAAACCGGTCTCGATCCGGATGTCGTCCAGCATACTGTTGAGGGCCCAAGCAAGCTTCTCCCTCCTCTTCAGCAGAGCCCACCTGTTGGTCAGGAAGTTGCAAAACACCGCCTGAGGAGTCACCCCTCCTTCTATGCACAGGCGGATCCTGGTCAGAGTAGGGTTGAAGGCGTCCAACAACACCGAAGCTTCACTCCAAACTGTAGTGTCGATGTTGGGGAGGCCTTCCAGCAGCTCCAGCTTCTCGTGCTCCTCCACCCTGATGACAATCCAATGCTTCTTCCAGTCATCCCACTTCCCAGAAGGGAACAACCACAAGTACTTGTACAGGCACTTCTTGGGCTTCACAAAATAGTAGAAGCCAAGGTACTCGTCACTCCTGCCCATGGTTTGGACAGTGAAGAAGATGCATAAGAGCTCAATGCAGGAAGGAATGCCCACCGACATCTCAAAAAAGTGGACAAAGATTGACACCAGGAGAATGGAGTGGGGGCCAAGGTTGTACAGCTGCAGACCATAGAAGTCTAGTAGCATCAAGAAGAAAGAGGAGAAAGGTGGGATCAGCCCCACCATGGCGTACGCGGAGAAGTACACCATGTCGCCGGCGTGTTCCTTCTCGAATAGAAGCTTGCCGGCGCGGACCAAGTGGTTGAAGAAGTCAGGGGAGTATCTCATGAGGGCCCAGACCTTCTTCAAATCATCATCGGTCTTCAGTCAGCTCTGGCGGAGACCCAACTCTATCACGGCACAGTGAGGCAAGAGAGGAAAGGCAAGCGAATGTTTGGAAGGTTTGAGCGCAAGTTTGAATGAAAGGCGTAAAGAATCCCAAACGGTGCGTGCTTTCCTTCTTAAGTAAGCCCCCACAATGCTTGGATGGAAATCACAGAGGAGCCGACGATACCAGTCAAAAACTTCACCCCGCCAATGACAAGGGGGCCCGGGTCCAACCCGACGATCAAGTCGAGGTTCTTATCCCAGGCGAACGGTTGTCATCATGAAAGGCGGGAAACCCGAAGGCGGCGGCCTGACAGGGTGCGCTGAGCCGATACGATTTTCATATCGGGAACCGGCGACCTTCAATTGCGTGAGATCCGCATGCTGAGATCTCACCTGCCGCCTCCTGGATATGCCACGCGGCTGAGGTTTAATTGCGAACTATCACCAACGGCACGTCCGAAGACCCTTGAAGACACGGCTCAAAAACTAAAGAATGGACCCACCTCCGGCGAAATTACTTCATCCAAAAGGTCTCTCTCGGAGGTGGGCCCAGGGGGCCACTCTCGGTACCCTACGTACCGGATACACCTTGGGATTGCAAAGATCACAAGGAAACTCCATCTACCAGATTTGAAGACCTCCGAAGGCTCCACATGTCAGGCGTAACCGGACCTGCTTCCCCGACATGGTTAGTCCCAAGGCTGCAACGTGTATCATAAGACCGGAGCTATCACCCACACATGGGAAAGCTCCAGACGGAATACCAGTATGGCACCCCCGGACGTAACCCCAAACAGAGGGAAGCTCCGGTACTGACACGTGTCCAACAGCACTGGACCTACCCGTCCAAGACGGTAAGCTCCAGAGCTGCCACGTGGCGACCGCTGGACCTTCAACTTCAACAATCAGGCTGGTGGACCCCCCAACGGCCCCGGACATTCAAGGAGCAATCAAAGACTTCAAGACCCGATTAAGTGTCATTAATACCATATTATTGACACACGATCAGATGGCCCTTAATGCTGGTAACGACACTGTTAAGGACTGTTACCAGGCTATTAAGGGTAATTAACCTCATTAATCGTGTATCAAGCATGTGTAACCGTCGGGGCCACATGTTGGGCCAGGTTAACGGTGTAACGACCAGTCCTTGTACTATAAAAGGACTGGTCGATGATACAGAAGGGACGGTTCTAGACCACTACTGAACTCCCTGAGCTAGACGAGCTTCTTCTTCTGGAGCTTCTTCTAGACTCACACACTTAATACAACACCAACACACCCCGTGGAGTAGGGTATTACGCTCAGGCGGCCCGAACCACGTAAATCTCTGTGTTCACTTGTTCTTCACCTTCTTGAATCTCTACGCGCCCATCACCGAACTACAACTCCTCGATCTACCAAAGGTAGTGTCGAGAGATCTGCCGGATCCAAATACCGATAACGGTTAATGTAAAATTATCGTGCAATGACGAAATAGTTAGAAACTAAAGTGAAGAAGGAACTTACTCGTTAATAATGGAAGCGATATCATCCCAATTACGGGTACTTCGCTCACCAATTTTTTCATCTCTTGACTTTGAGGGGTCATAGTACCAGACTTGGTTGTACTTTGTAGAAATTGCTAGGGTTACCCAATGGTTACCCGGGTTGAATGGTATGACTAGGAGCTCTTTATCACTGTAGTGTTATATTGCCTTGACAAAATATAAAACAACATCTTTTTAGCTGCTCAACGTTTGAAGATTAGTTCTTGCTGGTATTTGCGGATCAAGATATGCAGGAGATGCATTTCCCGTTTTATGACAAGTAAGTTGCTGCTGGTGCCTACACGTAAAATGCCAAATTTGTTAGACACATATAACACTTATAGTGAGTATATATATTGATGAACCTAGTTCTTCAGGACTTACAATGCAAAGCAGCATATTAGAGAGACATCCAACGCGTCGAGGTTGAAAAGATCATAGAGATCGGACCATTCGATAACAAAAAGCCATCACCCATCAAAAAATGGTTATCCTTGAATCCCCCTGTTAAGGCTTGATATTTTTTGTAATTTTCCATGTAGTAGTTATGAAGGTCGACACAAGATTTGCCAACTTGTTTGAGTGTGCCGGCAGTTAATATCAGCTTTCACGTTTCAAACTTCAGGTTAGCATGCATCATAGCTTTTGGCGAACTCGGGTTAGCTTCCAACTCTCTCACTGGTTTCTTGCAAGCTTCCTTCGACACTCTACAGCTAACTCTTGTTCTTGGCACATACATTCTTCGTTGGCTTTGTCGGCGGCTAATCAGGTGTACGGAGCAGGGCACTCTGAGTGCGAGCTGGAGACTTACGCGACTACTCTTCAAGTGGAGAGTCCTGCGGCAGCTCTAGAGTTGGAGACAGATGCGGCTTTTCTATTACTAGAGGCAACTGCTCTCTAATTAGAGACTTTTGCTACTTCTCTGTAACTAGAGGCAACTGCTCTCCAATTGGAGACTTTTGTTGCTTCTCCATAACTGGAAGCAATGATCGCTCTGGAATTGGAGACAGAGCCATCTGCTTTGGATTTAGAGGCAGAAGCAGACGTGCCTCAGGACACAAAAAATAGTAGAGGTCGACGTTGAAGCTGTTGCTGCTGGGTCAACAACAATAAAAGTCTGTCTTCACTGAACTATTTTAGCAATGGCTTCCCGCATAGTTAGCGTTGTATCATCCAATGGCACTTCGAGCTTCAGGTCTTTCGTATTTTCATGCACCATGTCCACCTTTACTACATCATAGGATGTTGTGTCGACTTGGATGTCGTCAAGCTTGGTATGATCGAGATACACTAGCCCTCTCCCGACCTCCATTCAAATGCTTCCTCTAACCATTAGCATAAGGCTGCATGTCGTTGGCTGAGCCAAGTTATTTATCATATTTGGCTCAATTGAAGCTGGTGCCTCAAGATCCTCATGTGGTTGTCCACCCCCAGCTGTTGTAGAAGCTAAGTTGCTCCTACGCTCCTCCTCATTACTTAAGAATGTGTTAGGGAATTGTATACCTGTTCCCTCCAGTATAGGCTTCAGGTTTCGTCGAAGCTCCCTTCTCACTTGTCTTTTCAACTCCTCCACGTAAACATGTGGTGTCTAGGTCATTTTCCGCTCCCAATACGTAGTTTTGTGTTCCCGCAAACCCTCCCTTCAGGTCAACTTATTGGAAACACCACGAACACAGCCTCGTTGCTCCTTGGTTCGCAGGGCCTTGCTAAGGGCATCGTTTTCCCTATTGTTGAAGGTTGTTATACACTGTCGGAGTCTAGTTCTGGCAATTCTCCCGGTACTACTGTTGGTAGCCTGCGGAGTTTGTAGTTAGGTAATAGGTACGCAGAGATTCAGAATACGATGGCATGTTGACATAAGGATTTATGTGGTTCGGGCCGCCTAAGCGTAATACCCTACTCCACGGGGTGTGTGGTTGTTGTATTGAGCGTCTGAGCACCTGTGAGCGTGTGTTAGAGCTGAGTCTGAGAGTGTTCAGAGAGTTCAGCAGAGTCAAGAGAGCCCCCTGTGTATCACTCAACTAGTCCTTTTATAGTACAAGGACTGATCGTTACATCGTTTCCCTGTCCTGACATGTGGCCCTGGCTGTTACAGATGCTTAATACACAATTAATGAGCTTAATTACCCTTAATAGCATGGTAACGAGCCTTGACAGTGCCGTTACTGGTATTAAGGGCCCTCTGATCGTGTGTCATTAAGATGGTATTAATGACACTTAATCGGGTCTTGAAGTCCTTGATTGTCCCTTGAAGGTCCGAACCGTTGGGGTTCACCAGTCTGGTTGTTGAGGCTGAAGGTCCGGCGACTGAACATGTGGCAGCTCCGGAGCTTACAGTTTGGGACGGGAAGGTCTGGTGCAGTTGTACACGTGTCGGTACCAGAGCTTCCCTCTGTCGGGGGTTAGGTCTGGGGGTGCCTCGTAGGTGTTTAGCCCGAAGCTTTCCCATGTGTGGGACGTAGCTCCGGTTGCAATATACACGTGGCAGCACCGGGACTAACCATGGATGGGAGGCAGGTCCGGTCCCGTATGACACGTGGGGCCTTCAGAGGTCTTCAACTCGTACAGGTGAAGTTCCTTTGGTCTTCTTGTAGTCCCAAGGGGTATGCGGTACGCAGGGTACCGACAGTGGCCCCCTAGGCCCACTTCTGGGAGAGACCTTTTGGATGAAGTCGTTCTGCTGGAGGTGGGTCCATCCTTTGGTTTTTAAGTCGTGTCTCCAAGGGTCTTTGGATGTGCCGTTGGCGGTAGTACGCAGTTAAACCAACGCCGCGTGGCATATACAGGATGCGGCAGGTGAGATTTGAGCGTGCGGATCTCACTCAATTGAAGGTCGTCGGTTCCCGATACAAAAACTGTATTGGTTCTGTGCGCCTTGTCAGGCCGCTGCCCTCGGGCTTCCCGCCTTTCATGATAGTAACCGTTCGCCTGGGGTAAGGACCTCAACTTGATCATCAGGGTGGCCTAGGGCCCCCTTGTCATTGGCAGGGTGAAGTTTTTGAACTGTGTCGTCGGCTCCTGTGCGGTTTCCATCCAAGCGTTGCGGGGGCTTACTTAAGAAGGAAAGCACACACCGTTTGGGGATTCTTTATGCCTTCATTTGAACTTGCGCTCAAATCATACAAACTTTAGCCTGCTTTTCATCTCTCACCATGCTGTGCCGCGATGAAGTTGGGACTCCCCAAGAGCCGCATTGGGAGCAAGAAGGAGTTGTCTAGGGTCTGGACCTACATGGGATGGTCCACCGACTCCTTCGACAATGACATTCGCTGCGGCAAGCTTCCCTTCGAGAAGGATCGAGCCGGAGATATGGTGTACTTCCTTGGGTACGCCATGGCGGGTTTGATCCCGCCTTTCTCCACTTTCTTTCTGATGCTGCTAGATTTCTATGGTCTACAGCTCCACCATCTAGGCCCCACTCAATCTTGCTGGTGGCGACTTTCATCCACTTTTGAGAGATGTGGGTGGGCGTGCCCCCTTGCGTGGAGTTGTTTCGGACTTTCTTCACTGTCCACCTGACCAGAAGAGTGCTGAGTTCATCGGCTTCTACTACTTCGTGAAGCGGAAAAACTCTCCCCTCAAGTACTTGAGGTCCTTCACTTCTGGCAAGTGGGACGACTGGAAGAAAAACTGGGTGGTCAACACCGTCGAGGGACACGAGAGGCTGGAGCTGCCTGAAGGCCTTCCTCGCGTCGACAGCGACATTTGGAGTGATGTGCCAGAGCTGTCGAGAGAGCACCGGCCCATCCTGGACAGAATCCAGGAATGTGTCGAAGGTGGGGTGACCCCGTAGATGGTCTTCGGCAACTTCTTGATGAACAGGTAGGCCCCGCTGAGGGCTAAGAGCCGACCTGCCTGGGCCTTTAATAGTGAGATGGATACCAACCGTATTGAGGTCGTCTAGGACACCAACTTGGCCAGTGAAGCCTTGAAGACCCATCTCATGAAGTTCCAGCCTCGAAACATTGGCCCTGGCGACGTGTCTCCACCGGCGGCCTTCCTGCCTCTGAATATGATACTAGATGGTTGCAGAGAACTTCGGAGGAAGATGCCGCTGTTGGACGATTTAGGCCTGATGGAGAGGCGATCAACCTCCGGGGTGGCGATCCCCGGAGCTTTGGAGGATGTCTCCGTTCTCGCCCCGAAGCCAATAACCGAAGTCATAGGCAAGGGCAAGGAGTTGGCTGTGCCCTCGAGCCGCAAGAGGAAGTTGAAGCATGCTGACGGGAGGTCCGTCAGCCCTGCTCCTTCCATGACGGCTCCTTCTCCCCGACGGAGTAGGTCTTCGACGGCGACAACTACTCCAGCATCGGCATCTCCTCGGGACACTAGCTCCGGACATGTGGATCCAGTACTAGGGCCAGCCGAGGGCTCTAGGTCCGGGGGTCCTTCTCAGTCGAGGGGGGCCTCAACCAAGACGTTGCGGATGGCAGGAGCAATCTCCGGGGAACCTTCCGGAGCTACCACGCCAGTGGCGACAGGATCCAGTCCTAGGCGTCCGGTGAAGAGGTTCCGCGCTAGCTGGAGCGGAAGCCTTCCAAGGTAAGTTTGATTTTTTACCTTAGTTGATGGTTTTTGCTGTAATCATGTTTTGAGTTTCCTTTTCCTTCATCCGCAGGGTCCCCAAGAAAGGGGTTGAAGCTCTGGTTCCTGCAATAGCAGCTGAGGCTGTGCAGGCGAAGGCTTCGGCTCCAATCCCAGCGCCGCCCCAGGTGGTGGCTGAGGTTGAGGCAGCCCCGGCGCCGGCTGTCATGGTCCTGGACCTCGACTCATCCCCTGAAGCTCTCGTGGTAGCGTCGGACCACAGGAATGAAGACGTACCAGCAGCACCAGCCCCGGAGGTTGAAGCTCCAGGTTCAGATGCTGAGATGATGGACGCTCCAGCCTCAGAGCCGGAGGTAGCTGCAGTCCTGGCCCTAGAGCTGGACATTGTTGAAGCCCCAGCTGCGGAGCCGGTGGTTGAAGAAGCCCCGGCAGTAGAGCCGGTGGTTGATGAAGTTCCGGCGGCAGAGTCCCGTTTCGATGAAGTTCCGGCGCCTAAGCCGGTTGTCGAAGTAGTGCCAGCACCCGAGCCAATGACAGTCGAGGCACCAGCGCCTAAACCGGCAGTGGAGGAGGCGCCAGTGTCGGAGCCGGAAGTGGCTTCAGCTCCGGCCGAACCTTCAACGCCTGCCCCGGAGATAGGGGTTTCGGAAGTGCCTGCGCCTGAGCCAGGGTGCCAAGATGAAGCTGCCGGTCCCCCGCCTGAGGGACCAGTTTCTGAAGACCAGGTGGCAGGACCTTCGGCGCCGACTCCGGAGGTTGGAACTTCTGCTGCAGGACCTTCCTCGGCGGCGGCCGAGGCTATCCCGGAGGGCGGCCCTAGTGCCGCGGAAGCTCAGGGGACCACTCTTGTAGAGTGGGACCCGATTTTTGTTGTAGAGAACCCGCTGCAGCTAGCGGAGAGGATCCCGGCAGGTCCAGAGCTGATCCCCCTGTTGTTGCCTATCGACAACGCCTGCTCCAGCCTCCGTCAAGTGCAGCCGGCCTTCTACCACGATAGCAAGGCCCTCGAGGAGTAGCACCAAACCCTTAGGAGGTGGCGCAACCGGCTTCAATTCGAGACCAAGCTTGCGCAAACTAGGCTGGCTAACGATAGGGAGTGGGTGAAGAAGGAGAAGGCCCGAATGGAGTACTGGGGTCAGCTGCTGGATGAGAGGGAAAGCATGACGCGATCCCATGACAACCAGTCCCGGGCCATCTACGAACAGGTCGTAGCTGCTAATAATGCAGCGAGTGATCACCAAGAGAAGCTCAACGCCATCCACAATAGTCTCGTCAAGCGCCGGGAGGCTCTTGAGGAGCGGGAGAAAAAGCTCGAAGATGAAGAGCAAAAACTCCTGGAGCTGCGGAATGACCTCATGAAGACGGAGGAGGGGCTTACTCAGAGGCTAACTGTGGGTGACAAGAGTCTCGCGGAGCGCACCAAGAAGTTGGGGGAGCGCTGCGAGAAGGAGGAGAAGAAGGCCTGGCAGCAAGGACAATACCTCCACAAGAGGGAGAATGAAATTGCTGCCAGGGAGAAGAATGTGTGGGGCCAGGAGAAGGACCTGGTCGACCGCCGGAATAATATCCATCTCCGGGAGGAGGAGCTCGGTAAACTCGAAAGGCAGGTTGCTGAAAAGATTCAGCAGAAGGCCAACAAGGTTGAACGCCTTGCTCGGGAGAATTCGGAGCTTGCGGTGACCAAAAGATCCTTGGAAGAGATGCGAGGTTCAAGAGTTGCGGAGTCCCAGCAAGTTTGGGACTTCTTGGGCAAAGCCAACGACGCGCTGACGATGATGGGTTTTAGTCCCGTGCGTCCAGATGACCCGGAGCCGGAGCTTGACTTGGCGTTGCAAGCGTTGAGCTCGGCGGGCAACAAGCTCACCAAGATAGGCGATGTCATCATGGACCAGCTGGAAACCGAAGGACAATCCCTAGCGAAGAACGTCGCAGAGTTCATGCTGACGTGCTACACAAGCCAGGACCCTCACTTCCCACTGGACCCGGTGCTTGAAGGCCCCATCGACGGAGAGGGAGAATCCGCCAAAGTCAGCGTGTCGGAGATTGCCTAGAAGGTCGCCTCGTTGTTCCATAGGGTCTAGGACTCTCTCTTTGTAGCACCCGCTTGTATTCTTTCTTCTCTATCTCCAATTTTGTAATCTCTTGTCTCCAGATGAATGAAATCCAAGTTTTTTATGAATTTCATTTTTTGTCTTCAACACCTTTGTCCCACTTGGCCCCCTGGTAGATGTACACAATTTGATTGTGGACATGTACCAAGAGGATGTAGCATTTTGTTGAAGACTTGCGCGCTTCAAACTTGTAGTTTGTAGGTCCGAAGTCGCCGATAGTAGGGTCCCCTGAGGTTGTCGGGGCTTAGTAGCTCCGGCAATGACCCTTGTAAACATGTAGAGCATTGACGGTTAGTCCTCTGGGGTTGTCAGAGCTTGGTAGCTCTGGCAGCAACCACTGTCAACACGCGATGCATCGACGGTAGACCCCACTGGGGAGTCTTCCCACCATCTTTTCTTCACGTTGACGACTGGCCCCTGGATTTGCCAGAACTTTGTAGCTCTGGCAATGTATAATATCAAGGTTTGGAACATCGATAGTAGGCCACCTTATGGGGTGTCAGAGCTTTGATAGCTCCGGATTCATCCACCATCGTCATGAGATCTTTATTTTTCCTACACACTGAAGTCAAGAAAAACAGTAAAATCCATTTCCTATCTATAACTCATTTGCAGCTTATTATTCCCGAAAGAAATTTTTAGGTCAAACGCAACTCTACATACAATCAAGTGCACTGGCTTGTTTTCTCCAGGTCTGGTCGTTTCTGGACTCGCCTTACTTCGGCCTGCCGTGGTGTAGGTAGAGTGGTGTACTTAGGGTGGAGGACGAGGCTAAGTCGATAGCACACTCCGGACCTAGATTGGTTTGGCGGCATTCAGACGAGTAGACCATTAGCAATGTTTAGACCTGGAAGAAATGACAATGCAACTTGAATTATATATGAACTGGTCGAGCTAAAGTTTCTTAGGAATTGCACAACTTTGTTATAGACAAGAAAGAGAAATTTAAAAAATATTGAGCTTGTACAAAATAAATGCACGTGGAGTCTGTTTTCACACAATGATGTCTTTCATTATAGGTCCGGGGTACAGGGGAAACAAGTACACTCTTAGGGTAGAGAACCAGGCTAAGTGTGTTTCGTTTCTCGTTTGACCCAAGGTAGCTAGCTACACTTTTAGTTCTGAGACTGTGACAAGTGTTGCCTGAACTTTGTGGACCTTCCGAGGAAGGTCCAGCTATTCTCCCAGAGGAGCTACCCGACTCTGTACAATGACTCAATAACATACATCACATGTAACTACAGACTCACCTCCGTGATATTAAGCGTAGAACCTACGGAGGTGCTCAATATTCAAGGATTAGGGAGAGGTGTCCCATCCTCAGTTGCCAAGCAAACGCATCCGAGACGGGATACTTTGATCACTCAGAAGGGTCCTTCCCAGCTGGGGGAGAGTTTGTTTAACCCTTCTCGAGTTTGTATTCTCCGTAGCACCAGATCGCCTTCCTCGAGCTGTCGGCTGTGAACAAGCCTTTGGTGATAGCGGCAAAGAGTTTGGCGGTATCGGGCATTCCGAACAGCTGCTCGGCACCTTCCCTCTTCAAGGAGGTCAAGGTCTTCATGCCGGAGCTTGTCCTACATGGCATCGTCGAAGGTCCGGACCCAGAGCGACCCCAAGGTGATTTACGGAGGAAGGACTGCTTCAGCTCCGTACACCAGGAAGAAGGGTGTTTCTCCAGTTGACTGGTTTGGAGTTGTCCTGTTGGCCCACAAGGTGGGCGGAAGCTCTTCGATCCAGTTGGCTCCAAGTTTTTTCAGGCGCTCATATGTGCGCGTCTTGAGTCCTTTTAGGATTTCTGCATTTGCTCTCTCAGCTAGGCCATTGCCTGCCGGTTGAGCTACAGAAGTGTAGCTAACTTGAATGTCGAGGTCTTCGCAATATCCTTGGAATGCAGAGCTTGTGAATTGGGTCTCGTTATCAGTTATGATCTTGTTTGGTACTCCAAATCTGCATACGATGGACTGCAAGAAGTTGATAGATGATTGCTTGTTTATTGTCACAATTGGAGTTGCTTCCAGCCATTTGGTGAATTTGTCGATGGCGACATACAGGAACTTGTATCCTCTGACGGCTCTTGGGAAAGGTCCCAAGATATCCATCCCCTACACAGCGAAGGGCCATGTAGGAGGTATCATTTGTAGAGGTTGAGCTGGTGTGTGGATTTGCTTTGCATGGAACTGGCATGCTTCACATTTCTTCACTAGCTCAGTTGCATCCTGGAGTGCTGTAGGTCAGTAAAAACCATGCCGGAAGGCTTTACCGACTAGCGTGCAGGAAGACGCGTGGTTCCCACACTCGCCTCCATGGATTTATGCGAGTAGCTCGTAGCCTTCTTCCCTTGTAATGCACCGCATTAGGATGTTGTTGGCACCGCGCCGGTAGAGATCCCCTTCTACTGGCGTGTATCTTTTAGCCAATCTGACTATCTGGTCAGCTGATACATTATCTTCAGGAAGGAAATTGTCTTTCAAGTAGCTCCGGATCTCTGAGATCCATGCATCGGAGCTAACTTGAGGATTTGAGTCTTGCGTGCTGGGTTGCTTGGAGCTTCCTACAACACCTATGACCCTTGATGTACGCCATGGTAATAGGGCCATCGGGACCGCCAGCTTCGAGGTGCTGGTGTCGCCCCTTCGCTCAGTTCGGTAGGCTGAGCTGTTGGTCTTGACAATCTCCGGACGCAGGTTCCGTCAGAAGCCGGAGCTCTGGTTGAAGCTTTCGTCGAGAGTTCGTCAGCTTCAGTGTTGTTGAGACGCTGGACATGGCAAAGATTCAGGACGTCGAAGTCCTTTTGAAGCTTCTGGACTTCAAGTTAGTATGCAGCTAGTTAAGGGTTATTGCAGCAGGATTCACCTTTGACTTGTTTTACAACAAGCTGTGAATCACCCTTTACCAACAGCTGCTTGACACCATACGATAGTGCCACCTTAAGCCCATAGATTAGTGCTTCATACTCCGCCATGTTGTTGGTCGCCTTGAAGTCAAGGTGAACCATGTATTTGACCTTCTCCCTGGTTGGAGCGAGGAGAAGGACTCCAGCTCTGGCCCCCTGCTTTTGCACAGAGCCGTGAAAGTAGAGAGTCCAGTGAGGCTCAGTGAAGACCAGAACCTTGGGTTCCAGCTTCTGCTCACTGGAGCGCCCAGGATTTGATGGAGAGGGGTCCATTCCACCATAAAGTCCGCTAGTGCTTGACTCTTAATTGCTTGTCTTGGGACGAATTCAAGATCGAACTCGGCCAGTTCCGCTGCCCCCTTTGCAATGTTCTCAGTAGAGTTGGGATTATGCAAGATTGCACGCTGTGGATAAGAAGTTACCACTAAAATCTTATGAGCTTGGAAGTAGTGTCAGAGCTTCCTAGAAGCAATAAGTATTGCGTATAGCAGCTTATGCACCTCTAGGTACCGAGTCTTGGCGTCATGGAGTACTTCACTGATGAAGTACACTGGGCGTTGGACTGTCCAGACCCTCCCGAAGGGGCCTGGAGCTTCCTCCTCATCAACCCGGACCCTCCTGGAGAGGTCCGGACCTTGTTCGGGGACCTCCGAGTTCCGGTTGTAGGAACCCGGAGCTTCTACTGTAGTGACCCAGACCTTCCCGGGGGGTCCGGATCTTGTTGCTCAGCAACAGTGACTCCTTCATTTGAAGGAGATGGATCCTCTGGCGTCTCGCCTTGAGGATCAAGGTCTGGGAGCTGGGACCTAGACTCGTCTTTGGGTAGCTCCGGACCCTCCCGGATGGGTCTGGACTCCTGAACTGGAGGTGGTTCTGGTCTTTTCGCAACTAGGACCATGCTGACAACTTTGTCAGTTGCTGGAATGTAAAGCAGAAGTGGCTCACCATGATTCAGAGCTACCAGGGTTGGTAGAGTGGTGCGGAGCTGCTTCAGCTTCTGGAATGCCTTTTTTTGCTTCTTCAGACCATTGGAATGGTACGAACTTCCTCAATAACTTCAAGAAGGGTAGCGCCTGTTCCGCTAGTCTTGAGATGAACCGGTTGAGGGCAGCTATACATCCAGTCAGCTTCTGGATGTCCTTGATGCGAGTTGGTGGCCTCATGTCTTCAATAGCTTTAATCTTCACTGGA
Organism: Tuctoria greenei; assembly: GCA_036927565.1. Lineage (NCBI taxonomy): Eukaryota > Viridiplantae > Streptophyta > Magnoliopsida > Poales > Poaceae > Tuctoria > Tuctoria greenei. The sequence continues at coordinate 72,553,391 of JAYESD010000004.1, forward strand.
TTTGCTTCTATTCCTCGGTGGTTCACCAAGAATCCAAGAAGCTTTCCGAAGCTAACCCCAAAGACACACTTGTCTGGGTTCAGCTTCGTGCGTTTGACTCGCAACATGTCGAAGACAGCTTGCAAGGTGTCAAGGAATGACTCCTTGTACTTGATCTTGACGACGACATCATCGACGTGCACTTCCACTACATCTCTGATAAGCTCTCCAAAAGTTTTGTACATAGCTCGTACAAATGCTGAAGCAGCGTTTTTTGAGACCGAATGGCATGGCAGTGTAACAATATAATTCATCTACTGTGATGAAGGAAGTATGCTCTTCATCTTCCATAGACATTCTGATTTGATGGTACCCAGAATATACGTCTAGGAAACACAGTATTTCGAACCCGGAGGTGGAATCCACTATTTGATCTATTCTAGGTAGTGGGAATGGATCTTTTGGACATGCCTTATGTAACACCCTTATTTTCGTGCATCATGCCTTGCATGCACTCATATACGTGTTTAACATTAACCCACAACAAGAGGAACGAGTTAAAAATTGATTTTGATCAAAACCGCACTTAAAACGCAGGAAAGTGTGCACTAGTCTGATTTTACTGAGGACTAGTCCGATTTCTCTCTGGCTAAAAACGGACTTGTCCGTTTTTGCTGCAGACTAGTCCGATTTTTGCTCAGGAAACTTTCGGACATGTCCGATTTTGTCGGACTAGTCCGATATTCCAAGAATCCTTGAAATTTTGCTAAGTCCCTGGACTTTTCTGGACTAGTTCGGTGTTCCAGCAGACTTGTCCGATTCCCTCTCTGTTTAAAGTCAGACTTGTCCGATTTTCTCTCTGGACGACTTCGAACTAGTACGGTCCTTTCCGGACTTGTCCGATATTTCGTGACTCCGAGTTGATCTTTTGTTTTACGACTTGTTTCTTGTGTTTCACGTTAAGTGGGCCTAGAGACGTCGTGCCTAACTCTTTTAGAGCTCATGAGGGACTCTAAACCGGCCTCTACTCATCCCAAACTCAAAATCCATCTAACCCTAGCCTCCACCTTTATATAAACAACCCCACCCCTTGGATTGACATCTATTTGCCACTTTTCCACCCCACCCAAACCCTAGTTCGTGGACAGCCACCACCAAGGAGGGAGGAGAAGATCTCAAGCAAGAAGAAGAGGAGGAAACAAAGGAGGATCAAGATCTCCACCAAGCTTTCGTTCTTCATCACCAATTCACCTCAAAGTTCATCACCAACCCTAGATCACCAAGATCCAAGTGCTACCTCCAAGTTTCTTGATTCATTGGAGTCCTAAACACTTGGTATACCTTCTATTCTCTTCTCCTTACGTGAATTTGACCCCTAATCTCCAAATTTATGTCGATCTAGAAAACCCTAGTCTGCTGATCTCGCAGAGTGCGGACTTGTCCGGTCCCTAGCGGACTAGTCCGATCTTTCTGGTTAAATTGTGTTAAATGAATTCTAAAATTTGATCTAATCAACTCCAAACCTGTATAAACTTGTTAAAAGATATTAGAACTAGTTAGTGATCATTAAAAGCAATCTAGTAACAAGTTCTACCTTGCATTTGCATCAATCATGCATGTCATATCATATTGAGTAATATTTGTGCACTCTTTGATTGTGTTTCTTGTCTTGTATGTTTATTGTGTGGATTAGACGGATTTGCACTAGAGAGTGCCGCGGAGGATCTACAGCACCAAGAGTTTGAAGGCTTTGACCCTAATCAACCGCAAGAGCAAGGCAAGTGTCCTTGAAGCATATTGATCTTGTTCTAAAATAAATAGTTGTTTGCAAAATTGCATGCTGTGTCAATTTTATGGGAATTCTATGATAGGAAGTTTACTAGAATTGTTTAACCACCCTTGTCACCTGGAATATATGGTAGAGAGTCGGGGAGGGCTTTTTACCTTTTGCTTCGCTTAATCAACTGGGATAGAAAACAACTATACCACTCAATTTAATTATGCATGGATGAGACTATGGTTAACATGAACTGGTTAAATATGATATGGTAATGGGTGATCTAAGCCAGCCTGGTATGTGGATGGGTTTGATGTTATGGTGGTTTGCTTGCTTTAGATCTAAGGACTGGTTCATGCGAGAATAGGCTAGGACTACAGTGCCACCACGAGGTCAAGTATGGGTGCAGCGTAGCTGATTAATTAGGGCTTTGTCAGTGCTATTTGGACCATTAAGGATGCTCGGGGAAGGGGTAGTCGGATTGGGTTTGTTGATGATTGGTGGGAGTACACTGGGATCCGAATGGCTCAAGAGGGGGCCCTTGGTTGAAGATGTGCTCAGTTGGAGGCATCGCCACCGGTGAAACCTTAGTGAGGTATAAATAGGCTAGTAATCCCTTTGTATAGGCTATTTTGTGATCTCTTGGCCATACACCAAAGGAAGTGTAATTGGCGAAAGGGAGGTTCTTTAGTTGCCGACGGGTGATGAAATCACAAACACGTGGGTAAAGAGGTACAAACTCTGCAGAGTTAAATAAAACTATCATGATAGCCGTGCTCCCAGTTATGAGCACCTGGACAACTTCCATGATTAGAGTGAACTCGGTATTGGGATGGTATTTGGGATGGTTATGGTTTGGTAATGTTATGGTTGGTTATGGATTTATTTCTGGTATTGAATATGGTTATTATTGGCAATGGCGAAATCTGGAATTATTGATGATGGTAGTGAATTCAGACTGGTATTATGATATTACTTATGATTATGATGGGTTTACTTCACATACATATAATATATTGCTTTTCAAATGTTTTAATGTACTTTTCAGCACTTAGTCATTATTATTGTCGTCATTTGAATCAGCCACATGTCATACTTTCCACACTTGCTGAGTACGATATGTACTCACTCTTGCAATCCCCCCAACAATTGCAGGTCAGGATTGTGAGTTTAATGGCGATAATGTGGAGTTCTAGGCCATGTCTACCGTCAGCTTTGTCTGTGATGTTGAATGGAGCTGCGCTATCCCTTTTGCTTAGTTGCTTATTTAGTTTATTTCCGCTGCATTAGTTGAACTTTTCATTAATATTAATTGGAGTTTGTATTCAAGAATAATATGTTTTGTGTAATAAAATTTGTTTAGTTAATCTTATCTTGTGGTAATGTTCTATATACTCTTTTGTGAATGCACTCGTGTATGTGTGTTGAACATCCTGGGCACACATATGCGTTAGCTTGGTTTTTTTTTGGAACCGGGAGTCACAGATTGGTATCAGATCCACTGGTTGACCGTAGGATGCAGCCTAGATAGAATGGACACTTACATAGGGGCACTTAGGAATCAATTTGATTTTGTTGGCTTGCTGTTTGCTATATATATATATATATATATATATATATATATATATATATATATATATATATATATATATATATATATATATATATATATATATATTGTTTGCTTGTGTGCTTAATAGAGGATTTTGGGATGCCTTAGCATTGCCATGTCCACCAAGGCTAGTGTAGCTAGCTGTTTAGTTTCATATCCCTTGATGCATATAGTTGGGGACGTTTTCTAATTCTGACCCATTGCTTTTCTCCAGATGGTGAGGACTCGCCACTAGAGGGATGGCAATGATGAGGAGGAGAACAATGGAGTACCTCAGAACAACAATGGGCAAGGACCTGCTCATGGAGCTATCAACATTGAGCAGCTTTTGGCCATGCAAAACCAGCTCATGCAGACCATGATACAAACTATGGGACAGCTGCAGGCTGGCAATATCAACAATCAGCCCCACATGCCTCCACCGCCACCCCCACCACCTCGTAACCGATCGGGAGAATTTATGGGGACTAGGCCGCCAACCTTTGCTCAAGCCGCTGACCCTATGGATGCGGATGATTGGCTCAAGTCCGTGGAGAAAAAGTTAGCTATTGTCCAACACAATGACTGGGAGAAGGTGCTATTTGCTTCTCATCAACTCATTGGAGCAGCTACGGATTGGTGGGATGCTTATTGCAATGCTCATGAGAACCAAGAGGGAATTACCTGGGTGGAATTCAAGGAGAGTTTCCGTTCCCATTATGTGCCGCAAGGTGTTATGATTTTGAAGAGGCAAGAATTTGAGAACTTAAGGCAAGGGAGATCAAGCGTCAGTGAATATCTCAATAAGTTCACTCAACTCTCAAGATATGCGCCTGAGGATGTTAGTCGGGACAGCCGGAAACAATACTTGTTCATGAGAGGCCTCAACAATGAAATTCAAGTGCAATTACTCAATTGTGACTATGCAAATTTTAGAAGCTTGTGGACAAAGCAATTGGGGTTGAGAACAAGATTCGTGAGATGGAGCAAGACAATAAGAGAAAGGTGCCATATCAAGGACAGCAACAAGGAAGTAATGTGCGCCCTCGCTTTGCGCCGCCCAATGCGCCTCATTTCAGCTCTTCTATTCCTGCTCAACGCCCTGGTTATGCACCACGCCCAACTCAGTTTGTGCAGCAACGCCCTGTCATGCAAGCACCTAGGCCTCCAATGCCTTATGCACCTCGCGCTAATTTTCCTGGTGCAAATGTTCAAAACCAAGCTCGTCCCAATAATTCTGGTGGAGTTAAGAAGTGCTATACTTGTGGAGAAGCTGGACACTTTGCGCATCAATGTCCTAAGTCAGGCCTTGGTCAAGGAAGCAATGCACCGAGGCAAAACCCAAGACCCAATGGAGGATAACCACAAGGGAACCATGGACAACAGAATTTTGCTCGTAGCAACGTGAACCATGTCTCTACGGAGGATGCTCAACAAGCGGATGACGTGATCATTGGTATGTTTCTCGCCAACTCCAACCCCGCGACTATGTTATTTGATTCTGGAGCATCGCATTCATTCATTGCATCGAAGTATGTTGCCAAGTATAGTTTTCCTGTCTCCCATATGAAGTTTACTCTATTGGTTAAGTCACCTGGAGGAGAGATGAGGACAAATATAGTATGTCCAAAAGTAAGCCTTAGAATAAGGGGGGTAGACTTCTCCGCCAACCTCATTGTTTTGGATTCTCAAGGATTGTACATTATACTTGGTATGGACTGGTTGAGGAAGCACAATGGAGTTATTGAGTGTGCCACGAAGACGGTGAAGTTGACCAATGAAGAAGGGATCACCGTAGAATTTGAAGCATCTCAAACAACACCGAAGCAATTGGAGCTGAATCATATGGACGGTGCCACAATTGAGGAGATTCCGGTGGTGTGTGAATTTTTGGATGTTTTTCCAGACGAGTTGCTAGGTATGCCACCTGATCGAGACATTGAGTTTGTTATTGATTTAATACCTGGAACTACACCTATAGCTAAGAGGCCGTATAGGATGCCTCCTATGGAATTAGCGGAGCTCAAGAAGCAAATTCAAGAGCAATTAGAGAAGGGTTTTATTCGCCCTAGCTCTTCACCTTGGGGAGCGCCCGTTCTATTTGTGGACAAGAAGGATGGATCCCAAAGGATGTGTGTGGATTACCGAGCTCTCAACGAGGTAACAATCAAGAACAAGTACACCTTGCCACACATAGAAGACTTGTTTGATCAGATGAAGGGTGCTTGTGTCTTCTCTAAGATTGATTTGAGGTCGGGATACATTCAAATGAAGATTAGACCATCGGGCATACCCAAAACAGCTTTTAGAACACGGTATGGATCTTATGAGTACATCGCGATGTCATTTGGATTGACAAATGCGCCTGCCTACTTTATGTACCTTATGAATAAGGTATTCATGGAGTACTTGGATAGATTTGTCGTGGTGTTCATTGATGATATTATGATCTACTCGAAGGATGAGGAGGAACATGAGGAACACTTGAGGCTTACGTTGCAGAAATTGAGGGAGCATCAATTGTATGCCATGTTCAACAAGTGTCAGTTTTGGTTGAAAGAGGTGTCGTTTTTGGGTCATATCATCTCAGAAGGAGGAGTATCGGTTGACCCCGGAAAAGTGAGAGATGTGTTGAAGTGGGAACCACCACAAAATGTAAAGGAAATAAGGAGTTTTCTTGGAATGGCTGGATATTACCGTCGATTCATCGAGGACATTTCCAAGATAGCCAAGCCAATGAGGGAGTTGCTAATGAAGAGAAAGGCTTTCCAATGGACTCAAGCTTGTCAAAATAATTTTGACGAGATGAAGAAGAGGTTAACAACAACTCAAGTTTTGGTATTGCCAGATGTGAGCAAGAGTTTTGATATTTATTGTGACGCATCGAGACAAGGACTTGGATGTGTATTGATGCTAGAAGGCCAAGTGGTCGCCTATGCATCAAGACAATTGAAGAAACATGAGCAGAATTACCCCACACACGATTTGGAACTCGCAGTCGTGGTACACGCATTGAAGATTTGGAGACACTATATCCTTGGACATAGGTGTGAAATTTATACGGATCATAAGAGTTTGAAGTATATTTTCACAGAAACGGATCTGAACTTGAGGCAACGGAGATGGTTGGAGCTCATCAAAGATTATGATTTGGGGATCAACTATCATCCGTGAAAGGACAATGTAGTGGCCGATGCTTTGAGTAGAAAAGGAGTAAGTCATCAACTCACAGTTCGAGAGTTACCACCCGAGTTATGCAAGGAGTTTGAACGGTTGAAACTCGGGTTTGTAAATGAGATGGAGGTGATGGAGTTAAATCCGACCTTGCAGCATGAAATTCGAGAAGCACAAACCACAGATGAGGAGATCAAGGAAATCAAGGAAAGGACCAAAGAAGGGAGAGAATTCAGATTTGACGAGGATGAACATGGTACCTTATGGCTTGGAAAGAGGATTGTCGTGCCTGATGAGAAGCATATTCGGGAGACAATACTAAAGGTGGCACATGACTCGCCATACTCGATTCACCCCGGTTGTATGAAGATGTACAAAGACTTGAAGGCTTGCTATTGGTGGGATAGCATGAAAAAGGACATAGCTGAATATGTGGCATTGTGTGATGTGTGTCAACGAGTCAAGGCGGAACATCAAAGGACAGCTGGATTATTGCAACCATTGAAAATCCCGGAATGGAAGTGGGGAGAAATTGGAATGGAATTCATAGTTGGGTTACCATGTACTCAGTCCGGGTATGACTCAATTTGGGTAATTGCGGATCGCTTAACCAAGTCAGCTCATTTTGTCCCTGTGAAGACCAAATATACAGCTGCACAATTGGCCGAAATATACATGGAGCATATTGTGTGTCGACACGGAGTGCCGAAGAAGATAGTCTCGGATAGAGGTTCTCAATTTACCTCCATATTTTGGCAAAAATTGCATGAAGCTTTGGGAACGAGGTTGAATTTTGGTTCAGCGTATCACCCACAAACGGATGGACAAACCGAAAGAACCAATCAAATTTTGGAGGACATGTTAAGAGCTTGTGCTTTAAAGCATGGGAAAAGTTGGGACAAAAGCTTGCCATACGCGGAATTTTCATACAACAATAGTTACCAAGCAAGCTTGAAAATGTCACCATATGAAGCGCTTTATGGGAGGAAGTGTAGGACACCTTTATTCTGGAATGAGGCAGGAGAAAGTCAAGTATTTGGTCCGGATGTGTTGCAAGAAGATGAAAAGCAAGTCCAAATAATTTGTGAAAACTTTAGGGCTGCCCAATCAAGGCAAAAGGGCTATGCGGACAATAGGATAAGGAAATTAGCCTTTGAAATAGGAGATTTTGTTTACCTCAAGGTGTCACCAATGAGAGGTCATAAGAGGTTTAACATAAGGGGCAAGCTCGCACCTCGTTATATTGGACCATTCAAGATTTTGGACAAAAAAGGAGAAGTAGCGTATAAGTTGGAGATGTCAGCTCATCTTCCAGACGCACATGATGTATTTCATGTTTCCCAGCTCAAGAAGTGTTTGAGAGTACCGGAAGAACAAGTGCCAATGGAAGAATTGGAACTAGAGGAAGATTTGACTTATGCCGAGCAACCGATCAAAATCTTGGAAACCAAGGAGAGAGTCACAAGGAACGAGGTTATTAGATGGTGTAAAGTTCAATGGAAGCACCACACCGAAAAGGAAGCAACGTGGGAATCGGAGGATGATCTCAAGAAGGATTTCCCCTATCTCTTCTCTTCCGCGTCGAATCTCGAGGGCGAGATTCATTTTAATGGGGGTAGGTTTGTAACACCCTAATTTTCATGCATCATGCCTTGCATGCACTCATATACGTGTTTAACATTAACCCACAACAAGAGGAACGAGTTTAAAATTGATTTTTATCAAAATTGCACTTAAAACGCAGGAAAGTGCAGACTAGTCCAATTTTACTGAGGACTAGTCCGATTTCTCTCTGGCTAAAAATGGACTTGTCCATTTTTGCTGCGGACTAGTCCAATTTTGGCTCTGGAAACTTTCGGACTTGTCCGATTTTGTCGGACTAGTCCGATATTCCAAGAATCCTTAAAATTTTGCTAAGTCCATGGACTTTTTTGGACTAGTCCGGTGTTCCAGTGGACTTGTCCGATTTCCTCTCTGTTTAAAGTCAGACTTGTCCGATTTCCTCTCTGGACGACTTCGGACTAGTCCGGTCCTTTTCGGACTTGTCCGATATTTCGTGACTCCGAGTTGATCTTTTGTTTTACGACTTGTTTCTTGGGTTTCACGTTAAGTGGTCCTAGGGATGTCGTGCCTAACTCTTTTAGATCCCATCAGGGACTCTAAACCGGCCTCTACTCATCCCAAACTCGAAATCCATCTAACCCTAGCCTCCACCTTTATATAAACAACCCCACCCCTTGGATTGACATCTATTTGCCACTTTTCCACCCCACCCAAACCCTAGTTCGTGGAGAGCCACCACCAAGGAGGGAGGAGAAGATCTTAAGCAAGAAGAAGAGGAGGAAACGAAGGAGGATCAAGATCTCCACCAAGCTTTCGTTCTTCATCACCAATTCACCTCAAAGTTCATCACCAACCCTAGATCACCAAGATCCAAGTGCTACCTCCAAGTTTCATGATTCATTGGAGTCCGAAACACTTTGTATACCTTCTATTCTCTTTTTTCTTACGTGAATTTGACCCCGAATCTCCAAATTTACGTCAATCTAAAAAACCCTAGTCTGCTGATCTCACAGAGTGCGGACTTGTTCGGTCCCTAGCGGACTAGTCCGATCTTTCTGGTTAAATTGTGTTGAATAAATTCTAAAATTTGATCTAATCAACTCCAAACCTGTATAAACTTGTTAAAAGCTATTAGAACTAGTTAGTGATCATTAAAAGCAATCTAGTAACAAGTTCTACCTTGCATTTGCATCAATCAGGCATGTCATATCATATTGAGTAATATTTGTGCACTCTTTGATTGTGTTTCTTGTCTTGTATGTTTATTGTGTGGATTAGACGGATTTGCGCTAGAGAGTGTCGCGGAGGATCTACAGCACCAAGATTTTGAAGGCTTTGACCCTAATCAACCGCAAGAGCAAGACAAGTTTTCTTGAAGCATATTGATTCTGTTTAAAAAAAAATGCTTGTTTCCAAAACTGCATGCTGTTTCAATTTGATGGGAATCCTATGATAGGAAGTTTAATAGAATTGTTTAACCACCCTTGTCACCTGGAATATATGGTAGAGAGTCGGGGAGGGCTTTTTACCTTTTGTTTCGCTTAATCAACTGGGATGGAAAACAACTATACCACTCAATTTAATTATGCATGGATGAGATTATGGTTAACATGAACTGGTTAAATATGATATGGTAACGGGTGATCTAAGCAAGCCTGGTATGTGGATGGGTTGGATGTTATGGTGGTTTGCTTGCTTTAGATCTAAGGACCGGTTCATGCGAGAATAGGCCAGGACTACAGTGCCACCACGAGGCCAAGTATGGGTGAGTCATAGCTGATTAATTAGGGCTTTACCAATACTATTTGGACCATTAAGGTTGCTCGGGGAAGGGGTAGTCGGATTGGGTTTGTTGATGATTGGTGGGACTACCCTGGGATCCGAATGGCTCAAGAGGGGGCCCTTGGTTGAAGATGTGCTCAGTTGGAGGCATCACCATCGGTGAAACCTCAGTGGGGTTTAAATAGGCTAGTAATCCCTTTGTAAAGGCTATTTTGTGATCTCTTGGCCATACACCAAAGGAAGTGTAATTGGCGAAAGAGAGGTTCTTTAGTCGCTGACAGGTGATGAAATCACAAACACGTGGGTAAAGAGGTACAAACTCTGCAGAGCTAAATAAAACTATCATGATAGTCGTGGTCCCGGTTATGAGCACCTGGACAACTTCCATGATTAGAGGGAACTCGGTATTGGGTTGGTATTTGGGATGGTTATGGTTTGGCAATGGTTATAGTTGGTTATGGATTCATTTATGGTATTGAATATGGTTATTGGCAATGGCGAAATCTGGAATTATTGATGATGGTAGTGAATTCAGACTAGTATTATGATATTACTTATGATTATGATGGGTTTACTTCACATACATATAATATATTGCTTTTCAAATGTTTTAATGTACTTTTCAGCACTTAGCCATTATTATTGTCATCACTTGAATCAACCACATGTCATACTTTCCACACTTGCTTAGTACAACATGCACTCACTCTTGCAATCCCCCCAACAGTTAAAGATCAGGATTGTGAGTTTAATGGCGATAATGTGGAGTTCTAGGCCGTGTCTACCGTCAGCTTTGCCTGTGGTGTTGAATGGAGTTGCGCTATCCCTTTTGCTTAGTTGCTTATTTAGTTTGTTTCCGCTGCATTAGTTGAACTTGTCATTAATATTCATTAGAGTTTGTATCGAGGATAATATGTTTTGTGTAATAAAATTTGGTTAATTAATCTTGTCATGTGGTAATTTTCTGTATACTCTTTTGTGAATGCACTCATGTATGTGTATTGAACATCCTGGGCACACATATGCATTAGCTTGGTTCTTTTTTTCGGAACCGAGCGTCACACCTTATTCAGTGTAGTGTAGTCGATACACATCCGAAGCTTCTCGCCGGCCTTGGGTACAACGACTGGGTTTGCCAGCCATTTTAGGTGGAAGACTTCTCGGATGAATCCAGCTTCAAGCAACTTCTTCACTTCTTGTCGAATGAATTTTTGTCGCTCTACTGATTGCTTCTGAGGCTTCTGATGTACAGGAAAAGCGTTGGGATAAATCTTCAGATCGTGCTCGATCAGTTCCCTAGGGATCCCAGGCATTTGTGACGGTTGCCACGCAAACACATCGACATTAGCCCGAAGGAAAGTGATGAGCGTGATTTCCTAGTTGTCATTCAGACCTCTGTCTGAGCAAGGTCGTAACCAATTTGGACAACTTTGACGGGGATGTCGGTGTCGCCGCTTGGTTGCACACAAGGTGCAGAGGTTGAGCCTCGATGACGAATGCTCGGGGGTTTTGGAGCTTGCTCCTTTCCGGATTCTTCCTCTTGCGCTGTAGCGAGCGCATGGAGTTCTTCCAGAGTAGTCACTCCGGCGGTGCGATATCCACAGATCGGGAGAACACCGGCTGGTGTTGGCATCTTCAACACCAAGTAGCCATAATGGGCGGCAGCCATGAATTTGTACAAGGCTGGCCTGCCCAAAATGGCGTTGAATGGTAAGTTGATCTGCGCCACGTCGAAGACCAACTTCTCAGTGCGGTAATTCCCCTGGGTCCAGAAGGTCACCAGGAGAGTAATGGCACCGAGTGGAGTTATGGCCCCCGGACCTACTCCAGAGAAAGGTCGGGAGGGGCGAAGATCCAAAGGTTGGAACTGAAGCTTGATGAAAGCTTCGAAGCTTATGAGGTTTAGCCCCGAACCTTCGTCCACCATCACATGGTGGAGTTGGATGTTGTTGATGGTAGGAGGTACCATCAGTGGAAGTTGGCCCGCTCCGATCATGTTCCGAGGGCAGTCCGAAGCATCAAAGGTGATGACAGTGTCCATCCACTTCCGGTGTGGCTCTGCCCTGGCAGTGGGAGCCACTAAGGCCATGTCCTGCCGCATGGTCTTGAGGACAGAGCGGGAGGTGATGTCCCATGAACCACCAAATATGGTGTTCATGGTCTTCCTACGCTCGTTGTCGGAGGCTGAAAGTGCATCTAGGACTCCCCTGTGGGTTTTGGATGATTTATGAGAAGCAATTGGGATCCTAATCTCTTTGTTGAGATGAGTGCAGGTTTTTAACAGAAAAATGAGCAAAGTGCCAAAAAGAAGGAAGAATGAGGAGAAAAGTGGAAATGAGCTCAAGGAAGAAGAATAGTAGATCATTGTGTATGGAGTGTGTTAAGAAAACACATCCCAAGAGCTCAATCAAAATTAAACACACACATTGCACAAAGTTACACAGGACTGGACTAGTCCGACTAACACCGGACTAGTCCGATATCCTCTCTCCACAAAATCGGACAAGTCCGATATCCATCGGACTAGTCCGATATCACTCTGATTAGAATCGGACTAGTCCTCCCTAGTGCGGACTAGTCCTCAAAACACTTCATAAGTCACACAAAATCAGACAAGTCCGATCACAACCGGACTAGTACGATATTCTCTCTAGTCCAAATCGGACAAGTCTGATATTTGCACGGACTAGTCCGAAATACCCTCTGAACTAAATCGGACAAGTCCTCCAAGTGCTGACTTGTCATCCTATACACTTAGGGTTTCACATGTCCGGACAAGTCCGATGCCTATCGGACTAGTCCGAAGATTTCCAGTAGCGAAATCGGACAAGTCCGTTCCTAGTCGGACTAGTCCGATATTTCGAGACACTTAGGGTTTGCTACACACAACACACCGGACTAGTCCGATCTTTCTGAACCCTAATGGTCACTTTTAGAAACCAATATAAATAGAGTTGCACTGCCATATTTTACACACTCTCGAACCCTAGCGCCGTCACACCTCCCAAGAGCCTCAAAACCACATCTCTCCACGAAATTAAGTGCAACAAAAATCAATCCCTTAGGGATTCACTCTAGTTCATTGGAGAGACACGTTCAACACCACATTGAGCTCTTGGTTTGATTTTCTAACACACTCCTACGATTTAATTGTAATCTTTTAAGTGTGTTCTTGGTGGTATTTCGTGTTGTAATCCAAGGGAGCTCTCAACGTGTGAGAAAGCCCCTTGAATTCGGTTATTCACCCATTTTGAGATAAGTGGAAGAGGATTGGCCTTCGTGGTTATCCGACGAGGGTAGGGTTGGAGAAGACCCGGTCCTTTTGTGGACTCCTCAACGTGGATGTAGGTTGCCTCTGTGGGAACCGAACCACGGGATAAATCTCTTGTGTTCCTCTTTTGTGTTCATTGTCCTTTACATTATATTAATCTAGGGTTACAATTGATCTTGATTACTTTACGTTGAAATAACAAGTATAAGATTGTATTGTGATATAACCTGATTCATAACCTTGTAACACTTTGTTTAATCATATATTTCCGCTGCATATATCAAAGAATAAAGTTAATCGATCAAACCAAATCAATCTAGTCCGTTTACACCGGACTAGTCCGCACTTTATCGGACTAGTCTGATATCTCTGGTTTTGAACTGGTTGTTAAGTGTTGCAGGTTCCAACAATTTTCAAAAAGGCCTATTCACCCCCCTCTAGGCCACATTCAATTGGTATCAGAGCAGGTTCTTCAAGAAAGAGACTAATCGCTCGAAGGAGATCATGTCGGACATGGACACCCACAAGAGCAACAACCAAGAGAAGGTCGATGATGAAAAGAACCTCAAGGTGGAGAAGCTCCTCGAAGCCATTCAAGACTTCGAGGACGACGATGAGGAGATGCTCGAGCTAAATGCGCTCCTAAGAAAGAAGACACTTTCCAAATGGAATGTAAAAGTTGAAGAGAAGAAGAAGGGGAGTAGTCACACCGACTGTTCCCGATATCCTTTTAACTATGATCGTCTCAATTCCAATAACAATCATTATTTATCTATCCCACTTGGAAAAGCCCCACACTTCAATGGAAGTGATTACTCAATGTGGAGGCAAAATATGAAAATGCATCTAATTTCCCTTAATCCAAGTTTGTGGCATATTGTGTGCACAGGGATAGATATCCCGGACAACGACAAAGAGCTCACCCCCAGCCAAGAGCAGGCAATTCACCGAAATGCTCAAGCCACGGCCGTAATTACCTCTTCACTCAGTCGGGACGAGTTCACCAAGGTGGATGGACTCGAAATTGCAAAGGAGATATGGGACACACTAGAAACTGCACATGAAGGTGACCGACATGTGTGTGAGGCAAAAATCAAAATGATTGAAGGCGAGTTAAGAAGATTTGCAATTGAAGAAGACAAGTCACCCCAAGACATGTACAATCGATTAAATACACTCGTCAACAAGGTCAGATCCTACGAAAGCAAGAAATGGAATCACCACGAGGTGGTAAAGCTCATCCTTAGAGCTTTTATGCCTCGCAACGTCACACTATGATCCATGATCAGAGAAAGCCCCAGATACAAAAGGTTGACTCCGGATGAACTGCTTGGAAAGATCATCAACATCGAGATGATGGAAAAGCAAGCAAAACACGTCAAGGAGATTACCGACCTCACCTCGGCAAAGAAGAAAGGGGTTGCTTTGAAGTCCACTCTCAAGCCCCTATCCAAAGAAGCTAGAGAAGCACAACTAGAGGAAGATAGTGACGACGAGAGCAGTGAATTGGATGAAGAAGACATGATATTGTTTATGAAGAAATTCAAGAGAATAATGAAAAAGAGACAAGGTACAAAGTCAAGCGAAGGAAAGTACAAGGAAAGAACGAAGCCAAAGTTGAGGCGGGCATGCTATAATTGTGGTGAGTATAACCACTTTCTAGTTGATTGCCCATATGAGGAGAACAAGAAAAATACCAATGAAGCCAAGCCTCAACCCAAAAAATTCTTCAAGAAGAAGAAACAAGCCGAACAAGCGCACATTGGGAAAGAGTGGGACTCAAATGATGAGTCCTCATCGTCCGAAGAAGAAGAGATGGCTAGCATAGCCATCGAGAAGACATCCAAGAAGTCTACCCTTTTCCCTACACTTGGCGCATCGAAGGGAGACGGCACTTGCCTTATGGAAAAGGAAGGTAAACGCAAGGTAACAATTAAATCCCCCTCCGTGCATTCCTATTCTAGCGATGATGAACTCAACAGTGATAATGAGGACATGCTTATTGGACTAGATAGGAAAACAGCTACTAAAATGAAATTTTTGCTTGATCAACTTGTTGAGAAGGAGAGGTTAATACATCGTCAAGAGGACATGATCATCTCCCAAAAGGAGGAATATGTTGAACTTGACAAACTTCTAGAACTTGAAAAGGAACGAAGCAAATCACTAGATCTTGAGTTAGCTTCGAGCAAGGAAACTTGCCTGGAGTTAACTGACTCAAATGCCACAATCAAGGACCAACTTGCTGACCTGATCAAGGTTAACAAGATCCTTGAAGTGCAGGTTGAGTCACTCAAGCTGAGTGATCCTTCCTCCTCTTCAAGTTCACCTTCTCAGCCCACTAAAACTGATTTTGCTCATGCTTGCACATGTAAGAAAGGTGACACCATTTTGAGGGATAATCCAACCTCTGCAAAGGATAAACATCCTGCCCAAAGTGGCATATTTGACAAGGAGAAGATCAAATATGCACGTAGTGCATACTTGGTCAAAAGACCTCCAAATGTCAAATATGGCATTGGTTATTCTTATGGTGAAAAGCAACATGCTAGAAGCCATAAGAATAACAAGTAGAGGATTACCTTTGTAAAAGGAAGACCCTCTCAAATTGGAAAGTCACAGATTAAGACAGCAACTACACATGAATATCGGACTAGTCCGGTCGGTGTCTGGACAAGTCTGGTCCTCCGAACAAGTCTGGCCCCCCATACTAGTCCTGTACATAAACAACAACATCTATTGTTTAAAACTTTTGATGCCTCCTATGTGTTAATGAGAAATAATTTTGGCAAGGTTTATGCTCATTATGTTGGGCCACACCATGGGAACACCAAGTCTCATGTGTGGGTGCCCAAATGTATTGTAACTAACCTCCAAGGACCCAAGCAAGCTTGGGTAACTAAAACCAAGGCATGATTTATTTTTGCAGGCCTATTCCCCCGATGGATCTAAATGGGTGCTAGATAGTGGCTGCACCAATCATATGACCGGGGAAAGGAGAATGTTCGTGAAATATGAAGAGAATGAGGACCCAAACGAGGGCATCTACTTTGGAGATAATAGTCAAGGAAGAGTGCTCGATACCGGTAAAATTGAAATATCCTCTAAACACACACTTTCTCATGTTTTACATGTTGAATCTCTAGATTATAACCTGCTGTCCATATCTCAATTATGCGACAAAGGTTATAATTGCTTGTTCACTAACGAGGGTGTGACTGTTTCTAGGAGGAGTGATGGTTCCGGTTCATTCAAGGGTATGTTAAAGGGAAAGCTCTATCTTGTTGACTTCAACAAGGATAAAGCTGAACTTGACACATGCTTGATTGCAAAGACCAACATGGGTTGGCTGTGGCATAGACGGCTAGCGCATGTTGGTATGAGGAACGTTCAAAAACTCCTCAAAGGCGATCACATCCGAGGTTTAAAGGATGTTGTATTTGAGAAAGACAGGCCTTGTAGCGCGTGCCAAGCCGAGAAGCAAGTTGGAGCACCTCACCCCGCCAAAAATGTCATGACTACAACAAGACCGCTCGAGCTACTACACATGGACTTATTTGGTCCAATAGCCTACATAAGCATTGGCGCTAACAAATATGGTTTAGTTGTCGTTGATGACTTTTCTCGCTTCACTTGGGTTTTCTTTTTGCATGATAAGTCAGAGACACAAGGAATACTCAAGAAGTTCTTCAAGCGAGCTCAAAACAAATTCTCATTGACAATTAAGAATATTCAAAGTGACAATGGCACGGAGTTCAAGAACACGCAAGTGGAGGAGTACCTTGATGAAGAAGGCATAAAGCACGAATTTTCAGCATCGTACTCCCCACAACAAAATGGAGTTGCCGAAAGAAAGAATCGACCACTCATAGAGATGGCAAGAACAATGCTCGATGAGTACAAGACATCGGATCGATTTTGGGCAGAAGCGATTAACACCGCTTTCCACGCCGTAAATTGACTTTATCTACATCGACTACTCAAGAAGACATCCTATGAGCTACTCACCGGTAACAAACCAAATATTTCATATTTTCGAGTTTTTGGTTCTCCATGTTATATCTTGAACAAGAAGCCTAGGACTTCAAAGTTTGCTTCGAAGTCCGATGAAGGTTTCTTGCTTGGTTATGATTCGAACACTTACACCTATCGTGTTTTCAACAAGACCTCCGGACTTGTTGAAGTAGCACGTGACGTAGTGCTCAATGAGACTAATGGCTCCCAAAAGGAGCAAGTTGATCCATGTGAACTAGGTAAAGAAGAAGCTCATTGTCAAGCATTGAAAAGAATGGCTCTAGGTGAAGTTCGACCACAAGAGCCACCTCCACACGTACATGAGGAAGATGAACCACAAGAGGAGACCAACGATCAAGGGGGAGCTTCAACACAAGATCAACCACAAGAATACGAAGATAATCAACAAGTCAACGAAGGCAATCACTTAGGGGTAGAAGCAGATGATCATGAAGATGCAACTCCTCAAGTGCCACACCCAAGAGTACACCAATGCGTCCAAAGGGATCACCCAATCGACAATATAATTGGTGATATCCAAAAGGGAGTAACCACTAGATCAAGCATAGATAATTTTTGTGAGCACTATTCGTTTGTATCCTTTTTGGAACCACGTAGGATTGATGATACATTGAAAGATCTGGACTAGGTGGTGGCAATGCAAGAAGAATTGAACAACTTCCAGCGAAACTAGGTGTGCGAACTTGTGGCAAGACCCAATGCAAACATCATCGGCACCAAGTGGGTCTTCCGCAACAAACAAGATGAACACGGGGTGGTGACAAGGAACAAGGCACGACTTGTGGCCAAAGGGTATTCACAAGTCGAAGGTTTGGATTTCGATGAGACTTTTTCTCTAGTAGCTAGGCTTGAATCTATTTGAATATTACTTGCATATGCTACTCACCATGATTTCAAGCTGTATCAAATGGATGTGAAAAGCGCCTTCCTCAATGGACCAATCAAGGAAGAGGTGTACGTGGAGCAACCACACGGGTTTGAAGACGAAGAGTTCCCCGACTACGTATTTAAATTGCGTAAGGCTCTCTCCGTCCTCAAACAAGCTCCTAGAGCTTGGTATGAGTGTCTTAGAGATTTCTTAATTGAAAATGGCTTTAAGATTGGCAAAGTAGATTATACGCTATTTACAAAGAATTTTGATAATGATCTTTTCATTTGTCAAATTTATGTTGATGATATAATCTTTGGGTCAACTAACCAATCCTTTTGTGAGGAATTTAGTAAAATCATGACAGACAGGTTTGCAATGTCAATGACGGGAGAATTAAAGTACTTCTTGGGATTCCAAGTGCGGCAACAGAAGGAAGGGATGTTCCTAATCCAAACCAAGTACACGCAGGACATACTTAAGAAGTTTGGCATGGACAAGGCGAAGCCCATAAAAACCCCCATGGCAATGAATGGCCACCTAGATCTCAATGAAGATGGACCTAGCGTCGACCAAAAGGTACATCGCTCCATGATTGGATCTCTACTCTATTTATGTGCATCTAGGCCAGATATTATGTTGAGTGTATGTTTGTGTGCAAGATTTCAAGCCAACCCTAAGGAATGTCACTTGACAGCCGTAAAAAGGATCTTGAGATATTTGGTTCATACACCCAACCTTGGTCTTTGGTACCCAAAAGGCTCAAAATTCAATCTCATTGGTTACTCCGATGCAGATTATGCCGGGTGCAAAGTAGATAGAAAAAGCACTTCCGGTACATGCCAATTCCTAGGGAGATCCTTAGTTTCTTGGTCCTCCAAGAAACAAAATTCCATTGCCTTATCCACAGCCGAAGCGGAGTACGTTGCAGCCGGGAGTTGTTGTGCACAACTCCTTTGGATGCGACAAACTCTAAGGGACTATGGTTACAATATGAACCATATTCCACTCCTTTGTGACAATGAAAGTGTAAAATCCCACTTTTTCCTTTTATGTGAAGTTCAACTACAAGTGGTTTATCAAACATAATGGGGGTCAACATAATTGTGCACATAAACTTAACCTCACTAAAAAGTTTTATTTCTACTCATGTTGTAATCTTATCAACATGAGGACTGGACTTCACCGTAACCCTAGAACATTTTATATAAACCTTTCTACAAAGTTGGGAAGTTATTGATTGCAATGGCTAGGGCAAATTATATGGCAGCAATATAAAAATCAAAACAAACATAAGTTTATTATGTTGCTATGCATATTAGGCCCTGCCAAAAAGATTCAAATCCAAGGCTCCAAATTTTTCCTTGGACTCTTAAATATCTAACTAGCTTCTCAGAAAATTTTCAAGATTTTTGAAGTACATCTTCCATTTGTTTGGACACGTACAAAGGATTCTTTTCGCGTCGACATCAAATTTAGCTTTACACTAAACTTTTCCCAAATCAATCCCTAATTTTTCCTAAGACCTTTTCTGGTTTAGGGAACTTGGTTTCAAAGTTTGGAGATTTTTGGACCTCAGATACTATTTAATTCAATAAGGTTTATACCCATATTTGAATTCAAATTTGAATTTGCATTTGATGCAAACTATGTCCAAATTGAAATCTGATTGCAGAATTGAATTCCCCATATTTTTCTTAGCCTACCTATAAATTTTGGGAATTTTTGGACAATGTTTTAGCTGGAATTTAGAGGAGGGGATAAGGGAGAGAGGTGGGGCCCACAGGTCAGACAGTGAAACCGATTAACCGCCCTTGTTTTCTCTCCCCAGGCGACACCGCGACGCTGCATGCCGCCAGCGCGCCGTCGGCCGTCGATCGCCTCCAGCTACCCCCCCCCCCCCCCTTGCGTCCTTGTCTACCGCGGTGGAGGCTATAAACCACCCCTCGTCGGCCGAAGTCCCTCACCCGTTCACTTTTCACCGTGCCGCTCCGTTTCGTCGCCGCCGCAATCACCCCGTGCCGCTCGACGCCACGCGCCCGTTGCCGGCCAGCCGAAGGCCTCTCGCGACAAGCTCTCAACGGCAAGGTTGTTCCACACTCTCTCATCTACCCTCTGGTTCACTTCTGCCGACCGTTCGTTGCGGTTTTAGCCCATATTTCGAAGCGACACCGAAGCTCGCCGTCGTGTTCACCACACGCCGCCTCTGCTCCACGGTGCTAGGTCGCTACACGCAGTTTCGGGCTTCGACACCTATAGCAAACTGGTGCACCGAGACACGCTCTACACGTCGGTGAAAGCCGCTCCTTGTTTACGCGAGTATCGAGCAAGTTAGCTAAGTTTTACTTTTGGCCGAAACTTATGAACTCGCTCGGTTATTCTTTCAATTCGAGTTCCACACTTGATCACTCTCCACAATTGCTAGAAAATAGTTTCTACACTTCTTTGCACACCCTCTCGAGCTGGAATCACCAAAATAATCAACCGTAGCTTGAGAATTACGAGTTTTCCCCTCCGCCGTTAAGAAGTTGCTTCGGTCACCGTCGATGATGATTTTGCCGACCGTTGCACGACCATCTCACCTTCCCAACATCTTCCTAGTGGTTCCAGGAGTCTTTCCTCAGCATTTTTAGAAGAGTTTAGGCACGGAGCGAAGGTTCCGACATGGCCAGAACCCTAGCTGTCGCCGCCGCCGATGCGCCACTGTTTCCGATCGTCGGCAAGCCTCCCCGACCCTACCATCGTGCTCAGCGCGTGAAATTAATGTTGGGCGCCAAAATTTAGATGCTGCGGTGGCCGGGAACGCAGATCCGGCGAGGTCGCCGGAGAACACCGCCGCGGGAGCCCTGCGCGCCGCCCGCGTCGGGAGGAGGAAGACGACGCGGCGGGCCCCGCGTGTCAGCGCCTTTTAACCCGTCGGATCAGGTGTGGCCCTGGGATCTGTTGTGGCTACGCGCTGTATCTCTGTGGTCCCCGTGTGGTTTAAATGCCATTGGTCCATTTTAAAATAGTGGGACCCACGGTTTAATTCAAATTGGAAATTAATTCCAGATTTGGCTCCAACTTAGAAAATCCATAACTTTCTGTAGGATGCTCCAAAAATATTCAAACAAATTTTGTTTTAAATCCCTTTAACTCTAGTTTGTATCAGTACCAATTAGGTTATGTGAAACTCACAGTTAAATTCTGTATAAAACAATCTTGCCAAAAACAAATGCAATTTTTTCAGATAAACTTGCCGCTGGGAAAATCCCCAAAATTCACATAAAATGAAGTGTCCTGTTCTTGACTATCAGAAAATGTTTGGGAGCCATTGCACCTGTTTAACCCTCTGTATAGTTCAATTACTTTTTCCAGTTATTGAATTTTTACAGATGTTCAGTTGCTTTACTATGTCCCAAATTTTGACTGATCCTTCCCTTTGTCATATACTAGTTCCTGTAAAAATCTTGGATTTAATTGACCTAATATCATACTCGTAATTCTGTTACAAACTGAATATTTATTTAAAAGCTAAAAATTCAAATATAAATAAT
Organism: Tuctoria greenei; assembly: GCA_036927565.1. Classification (NCBI taxonomy): domain Eukaryota; kingdom Viridiplantae; phylum Streptophyta; class Magnoliopsida; order Poales; family Poaceae; genus Tuctoria; species Tuctoria greenei. Next base: position 72,574,967 of record JAYESD010000004.1, read on the forward strand.
TCCAGAAATTCTTGCCAACTTAGAAATTCAATAAATCCTTCACCAAAGCTTAGAAAATTAAGAAACAAATTTTTCTAGAACCAGGACAACTTCCTCTATCATGATTATCAACTGGCAGCTATGTTCAAGCTACAGTTTCTTCTATAAAATTCTTGGAAATTTAATACTTGCCATAATTTTAGAGACAACAATATACTTTGATCATCTCCTGTTCTTTGTAAGAGCTTTGATCATATTCCCTAGTATCTACCATCAAAGTTCCAAAGCCAATTAAGGTCCCTATCATATAATGATCACCATGGATTAAATTATGGTCTTAGTAATAATTATTTTTCAAAGTCATTTATATACATGTTATATGCATATCGTATAGTGACCGAAGTCGAGGAAGAACCAGAAGCCTTGGAAGAGCACCTTCTAGAGATTAACCCTGACTCTGACCTACAACTAGGCAAGCCCCGGTTTGTATTTAAGTCGTTTATAAAGTTTTACTTTATCACTATGATGATTAGCATATGAAATGTGCATTACGTTTAGAATGATTGATACTCCACTTGCATGACCAAAAATCCCAGGGATTGGTTGGAACGAGTTACAGTTTGACCTGTAGTAACTACCTTGCTAATGTATAGGGAATCTGGTAGAAGTCGAGTAGTTGGAATCTACTCGCGAGAAAGGTTGGACATATCTCACAGGATTGGTTAATGGCTTAATATAATAAACTGAGACCGGGAAGGGGATGGATAGGAAGCGGCAAGAATTGAGTCTCGGTCGCATAGCCATGCCTATGTCGATTAAGGCCCATCTGTATGCGGCCCCTTCGGACAAGCTTGAATTGTACCGGTGACATAATGGACATATGAAATCCAGTAAACTGATGTAACTCGATAAATGGGGTGTCGAGGCCCATTAACTCACCATCGATAGGGGTGGGTTGACGACAGTAAGGTGTAAATCGGTCGTTGGACACATGAGGTGTTCCGTGCAGAGACCTTCTATTTGCGGAGGTGAGACGGGCTCGGCGTTTGGGTTTCTTGTGAAAGGTGGCCATATACACCTAGTACTGAAGTGTTATGTAGGTACAAGTGTACTCACTGACACTTTCGAACGACGTATGTGTCGTGTTGTCCGGGTGTGTCCTGATTGCAATCACCATCCCTCGCGGTAATAGAGTATCACTTGTTCACTGCGCCTTGACGTAGTAAATACTGAAGAAGTAAGAGAAATAAATTGTACTGAATTATAATTGTTTTGCAACCTTATATGATTTAGAGATAGTCACATTAAAGTTTAGTTTCCCCATACTTTAGCTGTAATAGCATATGTGCTCTGGGCATGTCATATAATCGGCAAAGCATTTCTTGTTTGATTTTGGAACCCATGATGTGTCGTGCTTGGAGAATGTCATTTGCTACTTAAAACTTGATTATAAGGATCCAATTGTAGGCGAGTCGTTTTTGCTTCACCTTACCTATGTTTAGTGTCCCCCTTGCATATGTCTAGTGAGACGGGTTAGTCTTGCTGAGCCTTATGCTCACGTTTGCAGTTAACGAGTTTTTGCAGGTTATACAATTAATGAAGGGTTTGATGATGAGGATGTACACCCTGGATCTAGGGTGTACAACCGAGTGGGAGCCCTGCACGCCGCTGTGACTTGCGTGTTGCTAGTGTGAAGCATCCAGGGCATGGGTGACTTTGCTTTTGCATAGCTAGTGCTGAGAGCGTAGCTATAATATATATATTTCTTTCCTTCCGCTAGTATTGTAAAACTTCCGTTGTAAGATAAATCAAAGACTTCGTCTTGTGTTTTATTCTCGTTCTGTTCTTGTATACTGTTGGGTGTCGCATCGCACGACACCACCCAATGAGATCCTCGGATGTCGGGATTCCGATCCCTACAGACATGGTATCAGAGCATCATTGGGAACAGTGTACTTGAAAAGAACATATTTTCAAAAAATTAGGGTCTGAGTGAGGAATTAGCTATATGCCCTTATAAGGAGTAATACTAGTATAAGATATAAAGGTGGTAAACTAACTATGTGTTATTATATTCTGTAACGACGCCCCGATGTCAGGTAAGAGGTAGGGTACGCCACCGAGAGCGGATCAATCTCGGTAAGCTCACCATACAACGAGTGGTATGTGAAATTTCCGTGGCTTGCCACGGGAAGTTAATAGGAGTCTCTGAAGCTTTCAATGTTTCTGAGAACCTATGACACGTGGTACTCCAGCGTGCTTCAAAGTTAGTGGGAGCCCCCGTCGGGTGGTGTATAACCCGATAGCATGCCTCTCTAGAATCATTCATGTTCTATGGGAGCATGCAAAACACGTATGCCCGAGCGTGTATAAGCCGGATCGTACAGGAGTCTTTGCTGTACAGACGTATTTACAGCCATGTACCTCGAGACATGACCTCGCTCGAGGGTGACTCACACCAGAGTCGTATGCAATTACTTTCATATGTATTATTGTGACTGCCTGTCGTGTTTCCCCATACCACCCTTGAGGTGTGAAAGTGTGAAAGGGGATTGTTTGTCTTTTGCAGCATTAACTACGGTAGAAGACCGTGTAGAAGCCGTTTGTGATAGAACGATATAGGAACCACCTATAGACGTAACCGGATATACGGGATAGAATTTTTGTTAGTGAGATACGTAGTACCGTCAGTATCAAACATGATACTAGACCATCCCCAACGACAGAATGGATGCATAATGTTTTGGAAAATCCAAATATCAGATGCTGGTAGGTTTGGACTCCGTAAAAAGGAACTCCGACTCGATAAGGTAGATAGAATCAAGATTCATGATTTCTGGCAGAAGTTGGCTCAACTTCGCCGGGTTGTAATCTTGGTTATCTTATAGATAGCCAAAGGGTATCATATATGGATGGAAAGTTCGTGAAGACCTCTACAACTTTTCTATTTACCATCAGTGGAGAAAAGTTTGATAATCCGTTGAAATTTGGAGTATACAAAAACTACTCCAGATGACCCAACCATTGTACCAGTTCCAGAAATATTGCCCTAACTCACTGTAGAAACATCTTCTGCCTTATTATGACACATCTCTGAAAAGGGAAGAGGCAGATCTACAGGTTTGATGATTAAGTTTTTCCAAATTTGAATTTTAGTCAAATCAAATTTGGAAGTCAAAACAGTGGACTGCAGGACTGCTGGTGCAAACCAGTCAGTTCAACTGTTTGGTTTGGATAGTTATAACTTTTAATACAGAATAGTGACATAGTCACATATATACATTTCTGGAAATCTTAGGAAGTCCTCTATCAACTTTATTTGGCATTCATGATCTAAATCTGGGTATAGCGGTGCCTAATTCCATTTGTCGCACACTTGGTTCTGGTAGTCCAGAACTTGGAACAGTTTGCACCTATTTGTGAATTCGCGCGCAATACCTGTATAACAAACTTTTCAGGGGGTAACTCTTTTACTTATGGATTTTTAACTTGATGTTATACAAAGTTTCTTTTGTCATTACCTCAAAATATTGTCTTGATATCCCTGTATAAATTGTGGACATCACTACATATACAGGGGAGGTTCTGTCCAAATTTCCAGAAAATATGGGTCAACTTAAAACCTGTATAGATTCTATTCCCTAGCTCACATGTAGCTGTATGAGTACAATATGGAATGCTTGGAAAGTATACTACAACTTTAGTATTCAACTCCACCTTTGATTCTGACAAATCCTGTATGAAACTGTGGTGTTTCTACAGGAAGATGGCAGCAGAGCTGATCCAATTACCTAACGGTTGGGTGCACACGACATGCACTGGTCAAGGCGGGTTTCCATATTTGTTTGTCATGCTGTTAAGCCAGTGCGGATATGAGGAGGCGCCTAGCTATTGGGGAAAAGAATTCCATGACAACAGGGTAAAAAGGTCTGTCATCTATGTCGACATGCCTGCTGGTCCACCAAGCAACAGATGGGCCCCCTTTTCTATCAAAACAAGGGGTGTTCTGTTGGAAGAAACTTGGAGCTTCGCCGCAAGTGTTGCTATGGGGAGGTTTTGCAAACTTCACCATCATCAGCTAGTGGGTACTCCGTATGAGTTCTTTCCAGTCAGTAGTAGGGCTGCTGAAGAGTGGGCTAACCGATTGATTGCCGATTATGACCTCCGCGGGGGGACATCGGTGACAGCCTTAGCGGTGTATGCATCGGCATCACATCGCGAAAATGGCACCCAGAAGGCGTGCATTAGGGAGCTGGTGGATAATCTGAGGGAAACCATGATTCGAGGGGATCATTTTGAGCGTGAGAATAAATCTCTTAGAACCTCGATCGCTCCTCTCAACCAACGTCTCTGTTTCAAAGAAGAGCATTATGAGTTAATTGCTCAAGACCTGTCAGAGGCTCGTGGAGCAACTCAAGAGATGGAAATTGAGTTAGAAGCAAGCTTAGTTGATGTGCACCAGCTGGGTACTCAGTTGAGCACAATGACTAAAGATCGAGATCGGTCCAGGGCGGAGGCTCATGACTGGAAAGCCAGCTTTGAACAGGCCCAGCAGGAACTTGACGGCTATAGGATGTTTATGGTGCAAGCTGATGTACAAGCATTGGCTGCCACAAAAGCATCGATAATGGGTGAGGTAGTAGCTTCTACTTCAGCACCTGTACCCGTGGTGCCTAATCCTGAGGATGACGAAGAAGAAGAAAAAGATCCCGAGGAACTTGAATACGTCGAGTAGGACGTATTGAAGTGGGATGTGGTAGTACTTCTGCCGACACGGGGCAACATATAGTTTAATAGTTGCTCGTGTTTTTCTTTTGTGACCATGTTTGTGTCATATTAAGAGTAGTGGTGTTTATGTCTACAATGACAAGATATGTACGACATCTCATGGGGACCAAGTATAGTAGAGATGTATTTCCATAGTGGGAGTCCATCATTTTGGAGTTTACTACTACAAACTTGGTCAGAGATAATATATTTTTTTTAAAACTTATACTTTATCAATATATGTTGATGTTGTATATTATCTATCGTGGTATACCACATTAATATTTATATGGAAGGATGAACTTGTGGCAATGAGACTTATGGTGTAAATCGTTGTATGGCAGCATGGTGCGTACACGTACAGCTTCGGAAGTGGGAGGCTTAAGTGGAGGGCAGGGGGATGACACACCACCCCCGGGGCAGAATACGCCCCAGACGCAGCCACCTCCACCACCTCCACCTACACTTCCCAGAAGTCTCACGGAGATTCTCGCAGTAGTACTCGGCTCCCGCAACAAGCAAACCGAGTTGTTGCGGACCCTTGTACAGCACTCATCCCGTCAAGGGGGGCGACATGCTGATGGGCCACGTCAGTCATATCCGAGTTCCTACTCAGATTTCGCATCGAAATATCCGCCGGTCTTCAGAGAGGCCGACGAACCTTTGGAGGCGGACAACTGGCTCTGCACCATTGAAGGGAAGTTCGGTTTACTCGAGATAACCAAACAACAAAAGGCTCTATTTGCAGCTCAACAACTACAGGGTTCTGCTGGGCGTGGTGGGCAAACTACCTCGCCGCACGCCCCTCAGGCTATGTCGTGAGCTGGGCGGAATTCCGGGAGGCGTTCGGCGCCTACCATATCCCTCCCGGGACTATGAGGAGGAAGCTTCAAGAGTTCCTGGAGTTGAAGCAGGGAGGAAGGAGCGCTTACGAGTACTCCAAGACCTTCAACCACTTGGCCCAGTATGCACAGGACCAAGTGAACACGGAAGACAGGAAGCGAGAGTGCTTCTACCGGGGGTTGAACCCCAAGATGAAGGAAAGCTTGTCTTGTTCAACCGCGGCAGCTTCAACGACATTGTCAACGCCGCGATCATGCAAGAGGATGCTACTCGAGAGTTGTCCTCAGACAAGAAAAAGAGGAGTGCTCCGCAGGGCAGCGGAGGTGGTGCTTCTCAGAAGTACCGAATGGTGTATCGATCACCATCCGGCCAGAGGTGGCAACCGCCATCACGACCACCAATGTTCAGTGGTCGCCAGTTCGGCAACTCCGGTTTCCGACCGCAACAACAGCAGGGGATGATCCCATGTGCACGTCCACCTCCACCACGTGCACCGGGATTCTGTCCTCCCATTCGTCCCGGCCAAACCCCGTACACATGTTTCACTTGTGGACACACGGGGCATTTCGCCAAGGACTGCCCGCAGAGTAGGCAAAGCAGAGGACAGTCATCATACCAAGGCGCCAACCAACCCCGCAACCAGACCAAGAAGCCAATTCCCAGACTCGGCAACGTCCACCACCTCACCATTGAGGACGTTCCGGAAGGCGCACCCGTACTCACGGGTATGTTCTCTATCTTTGAGCATATCGTAGTCATACTCTTTGACTCCAGAGCTTCACACAATGTCATTAGCAAGTATTTTTTTCATTAAAAATCAATTGCCTATAATCTCCACAAAAATTCCGTATGTGATTAGCACTCCGGCAGGGAAAACAATAACAAATGAGTTGGTTCCTGGGATACCACTTAACCTAGATGGAACCATATATCTTACGTCACTTCTGATATTAGAGAATCAGAAGTTAGATGTCATCTTGGGAATGGCATGGTTACAATACCATGGTGCTATTCTAGATCTCGTTCCTCGAAAAATATATCTAAATTCTCCACTTCATCCCTCTCAAGTCCTCAATCTTGAGAGAGCCATTCTAGTGAATTCATCTACTCACAATACCGAGGTTATGGAACTAAAGGATATTCCAGTAGTATGTGAATACCCGGACGTGTTTCCCGAAGATCTTCCTGGTATGCCCCCAGAAAGAGATATAGAGTTCAAGATTGAACTTGTACCGGGAACAGTGCCAATCTCAAGACCACCCTACAAGATGGCACCCAAGGAATTTGCAGAACTTAAGGAGTAGTTAACAGAACTTGAGGACAAGGGTTTCATTCGTCCAAGTTCATCACCATGGGGTTGTTCTGCATTGTTCGTAGAGAAGAAAGATAAGACCTTGATACTGTGTGTGGACTATCGTCCACTCAATGCTGTCACTATCAAGAACAAGTATCCACTACCACGCATTGATATTCTTTTCGATCAACTAGTGGGTGCTAAAGTATTTTCGAAGATGGATCTTCGTTGTGGTTATCATCAGATTAGAATCCGACCAGAAGACATACCAAAGACAGCATTCTCGACGAGGTATGGACTGTATGAATACCTTGTTATGTCCTTCGGATTGACCAACGCACCGGCTCATTTCATGTATCTCATGAACTCGGTGTTCATGCCGGAATTGGACAAGTTTGTCGTGGTCTTCATTGACGACATCCTTGTGTATTCAAAATCCGAAGAAGAACAAGCTCAACACTTGCGTATCGTGCTTCAACGATAATGGGACCATCAGCTATATGCTAAGTTCAGCAAGTGTGAATTTTGGATCAGCCAAGTGCCATTTTTAGGGCACATCATATCAGCAGAAGGGATTGCAGTTGATCTGAGCAAGATAAAGCAAGTACTCAAATGGGAGTCTCCAAAATATGTACATGAAGTTCGAAGGTTCCTAGGTTTGGCTGGGTATTACCGGAGGTTCATTCCCAGTTTCTCCAAGATAGCTAAACCAATGACAGAACTTCTGAAGAAGGGGACGATGTATGTATGGACTGAGGCATGTGAGGGAGGTTTTCAGGCATTGGTAAAACACCTCACAACGGCACCAGTATTAGCTCAACCAGACACAACAAAATCTTTTGACGTATATTGTGATGCATCAGGAATTGGTTTGGGTTGTGTGTTGATGCAAGATAGACGAGTGATTGCTTATGGTCATGGCAGCTTTGGAATCATGAGCAGCACTATCCGACTCATGATCTAGAACTTGCTTCTGTGGTACTAGCATTGAAGATGTGGAGACATTATCTACTGGGTAATCTAGTACATCTCTACACCAATCACAAGAGTTTGAAGTACATCTTCACACAAAAAGACTTGAATATGCGACAACGTAGATGGTTGGAATTAATCAAGGATTATGAGATTGAAATCCACTACCATCCCGGCAAGGCGAATGTAGTCGCAGATGCTCTGAGCTGCAAGTCCCATGTCAACAATCTTTCCATTACCTCAATGGGAGAAGAAGAAGCGAGTCTCTACTTCGTTCCATATGGGGCACTTTACAACCTAGCTCTCATTCCCACTATTAGGGAGGATATTATGGCAGCTCAGAAGGAGGACAAAGGGATGTTGCACATTCGACAAAGGATGGAGAAGGGGGAGATGAAATGTTTCCAATGTGACAATGAAGGTACCCTCTGGTTTAAAAACCGCATAGTGGTACCCGAAACATGGAACTTCGGAACAAGATACTAGATGAAGCTCATTTATCCAAGTATTCCATTCATACGGGATGTAACAAAATGTACCAAGATTTGAGAAAGAAGTTCTGGTGGGCTTAGATGAAGAGAGAAGTAGCAAAATACGTATCCGAATGTGATACGTGTCGACGAGTTAAGGCTGACCATATGAAGGCAGTTGGACAGCTTCAACCTTTAAGCATACCGACTTGGAAATGGGAGGATATCAGCATGGATTTCATTGTTGGGTTGCCTCCCACTCTCCATAGGCACGACTCAATTTGGGTGATCGTTGACCGATTGACCGAATCAGCTCATTTAATAGCGGTATGCAGAACTTTATATCTCTAGAATATTGTGTCTACATGGAGTACCCTGTACTATCATTTCAGATCGTGGATCTATTTTTGTTGCTCGCTTTTGGGAGCATCTCCATGATGCATTGGGTACCAAACTGATTCGAAGCTCGGGTTATCATCCTCAGACTGATGGACAAACCGAACGGGTAAACCAAGTGCTTAAGGATATGCTTCGTGCTTGTGCCATCCACCATGGTAGGAATTGGGATGATCATCTACCATTGGCTGAATTTTCATACAACAACGGTTACCAGGCTAGCATCCAAATGGCGCCATATGAAGCTCTTTATGGCCGGAAGTGTCGCACACCCTTGAACTGGTGCGAATCTGGTGAACGAGTGGTATATGGCATCGACTTGATAAATGAAGCCAAAGAGCAAGTACGTCTTATTCAAGCCAATCTCAAAGCCGCTCAGTCTCGTCAGAAGAGCTATGCGGACAAACGACGTCGACCTCTTCACTTCGAGGTTGGGGATCAAGTTTATCTCCGAGTATCCCCGATGAAAGGAATTTGTCGATTCGAAGTAAGAGGGAAGCTAGCTCCACGTTTTATTGGGCCGTTCACAATAATCAAAAGATGCGGACCTGTGGCATATCAATTGGAGTTATTGCCGTCGCTGGCAGGGGTCCACAATGTGTTTCACATTTCTCAGTTGCGGAAATGTCTTAAAGCCCCAGCAAATATACGTATTGAGGATTTGGAAACTCTCCAACCAGATCTTACGTATTCCGAACATCCAATCCAGATCATTGATAAGAAAACTCGCACCACAAGAAGGCGCACTTTGCGTTTCTACAAAGTCTTGTGGAGCAACCACAGTGCTGAAGAAGCCACGTGGGAAAGCAAGGAATATCTTAAAACGAACTATCCGGACTTGTTAGCGGCACATGTTCAGTAGATCTTTATCTTTGGTCCTTCCTTTGTAATCTCGGGACGAGATTCTTTTAAGGGGAGAGGAATGTAAAATCCCACTTTTTCCTGTTATGTGAAGTTCAACTACAAGTGGTTTATCAAACATAATGGGGGTCAACATAATTGTGCACATAAATTTGACCTCACTAAAAAGTTTTCTTTCTACTCATGTTGTAATCTTATCAACATGAGAACTGGACTTCACCGTAACCCTAGAACATTTTATATAAACCTTTCTACAAAGTTGGGAAGTTATTGATTGCAATGGCTAGGGCAAATTATATGGAAGCAATATAAAAATCAAAACAAACATAATTTTATTATGTTGCTATGCATATTAGGCCCTGCCAAAAAGATTCAAATCCAAGGCTCCAAATTTTTCCTTGGACTCTTAAATATCTAACTAGCTTCTCAGAAAATTTTCAAGATTTTTAAAGTACATCTTCCATTTGTTTGGACACGTACAAAGGATTCTTTTCGCGTCGACATCAAATTTAGCTTTACACTAAACTTTGCCCAAATCAATCCCTAATTTTTCCTAAGACCTTTTCTGGTTTAGGGAACTTGGTTCCAAAGTTTGGAGATTTTTGGACCTCAGATACTATTTAATTTAATAAGGTTTATACCCATATTTGAATTCAAATTTGAATTTGCATTTGATGCAAACTATGTCAAATTTAAATCTGATTGCAGAATTGAATTCCCCATATTTTTCTTAGCCTACCTGTAAATTTTGGGAATTTTTGGACAATGTTTTAGCTGGAATTTAGAGGAGGGGATAAGGGAGAGAGGTGGGGCCCACAGGTCAGACAGTGAAACCGATTCACCGCCCCTGTTTTCTCTCCCCGGGCGACACCGCGATGCTGCATGCCGCCAGCGCGCCGTCGGCCGTCGGTTGCCTCCAGCTACCCCCCCCCCCCCCCCTGCGTCCTTGTCTACCGCGGTGGAGGCTATAAACCACCCCCCGTCGGCCGAAGTCCCTCACCCGTTCACTTTTCACCGCGCCGCTCCATTTCGTCGCCGCCGCAATCACCCCGTGCCGCTCGACGCCACGCGCCCATTGCCGGCCAGCCGAAGACCTCTCGCGCCAAGCTCTCAACGGCAAGGTTGTTACACACTCTCTCGCCTACCCTCTGGTTCACTTCTGCCGATCGTTCGTTGTGGTTTTAGCCGGTATTTCGAAGCGACACCGAAGCTCACCGTCGTGTTCACCACACGCAGTTTTGCGTTTCGACTCCTATAGCAAACTGGTGCGCCGAGACACGCTCTACACGTTGGTGAAAGCCGCTCCTTGTTTACACGAGTATCGAGCAAGTTAGCTAAGTTTTACTTTTGGCCGAAACTTATGAACTCGCTCGGTTATTCTTTCAATTCGAGTTCCACACTTGATCACTCTCCACAATTGCTAGAAAATAGTTTCTACACTTCTTTGCGCACCCTCTCGAACTGGAATCACCAAAATAATCAACCGTAGCTCGAGAATTACGAGTTTTCCCCTCCGCCGTTAAGAAGTTGCTTCGGTCACCGTCGATGATGGTTTTGCCGACCGTTGCATGACAATCTCACCTTCCCAACACCTTCCTAGTAGTTCCAGGAGTCTTTCCCCAGCATTTTTAGAAGATTTTAGCCACGGAGCGAAGGTTCTGACATGGCCGGAACCCTAGCTATCGCCGCTGCCGATGCGCCGCTGTTTCCGATCGTCGGCAAGCCTCCCCGACCCGACCATCGTGCTCAGTGCGTGAAATTAAGGTTGGGCGCCAAAATTTAGATGCTGCGGTGGCCGGGAACGCAGATCCGGCGAGGCTCGCCGGAGAACACCGCCGCGGGAGCCCCGCGCCGCCCGCATCGGGAGGAGGAAGACGACGCGGCGGGCCTCGCGTGTTAGTGCCTTTTAACTCGTCGGATCAGGTGTGGCCCCGGGATCTGTTGTGGCTACATGTTGTATCTCTGTGGTCCCCGTGTGGTTTAAATGCCATTGGTCCATTTTAAAATAGTGGGACCCACGGTTTAATTCAAATTAGAAATTAATTCCAGATTTGGCTCCAACTTAGAAAATCCATAACTTTCTGTAGGATGCTCCGAAAATAATCAAACAAATTTTGTTTGAAAGCCCTTGAACTCTAGTTTCTATCAGTACCAATTAGGTTATGTGCAACTCACAGTTAAATTCTGTATAAAACAATCTTGCCAAATACAAATGCAATTTTTTCAGATGAACTTGCCGCTGGGAAAATCCCCAAAATTCACATAAAAGTGTCCTATTCTTGACTACCAGAAAAAGTTTGGGAGCCATTGCACCTGTTTAACCCTCTGTATAGTTCAATTACTTTTTTCATTTATTGAATTTTTACAGATGTTCAGTTGCTTTATTATGTCCCAAATTTGGACTGAACCTTTCTTTTGTCGTATACTAGTTCCTGTAAAAATCTTGGATTTAATTGACCTAATATCATAGTCCTAATTCAGTTACAAACTGAATATTTATTTAAAAGCTAAAAATTCAAATATAAATAATTCTTGAAATTCTTGCCAACTTAGAAATTCAATAACTCCTTCACCAAAGCTTAGAAAATTATGAAACAAATTTTGCTAGAACCAGGACAACTTCCTCTATCATGATTATCAACTGGCAGCTATGTTCAAGCTACAGTTTCTTCTTTAAAATTCTTGGAAATTTAATACTTGCCATAATTTTAGAGACAACAATATACTTTGATCATCTCCTGTTCTTTGCAAGAGCTTTGATCATATTCCCTAGTATCTACCATCAAAGTTCCAAAGCCAATTAAGGTCCCTATCATATAATGATCACCATGGATTAAATTATGGTCTTAGTAATAATTATTTTTCAAAGTCATTTATATACATGTTATATGCATATCGTATAGTGACCGAAGTCGAGGAAGAACCAGAAGCTTTGGAAGTGCACCTTCCAGAGATTAACCTCGACTCTGACCTGCAACTAGGCAAGCCCCGGTTTGCATTTAAGTTGTTTATAAAGTTTTACTTTATCACTATGATGATTAGCATATGAAATGTGCATTACGTTTAGGATGATTGATACTCCACTTGCATGACCAAAAATCCCAGGGATTGGTTGGAACGAGTTACAGTTTGACCTGTAGTAACTGCCTTGCTAATGTATAGGGAATCCGGTAGAAGTCGAGTAGTTGGAATCTACTCGCGAGAAAGGTAGGACATATCTCACAGGATTGGCTAAAGGCTTAATATAATAAACTGAGACCGAGCAGGGGATGGATAGGAAGCGGCAAGAATTGAGTCTCGGTCGCATAGCCCTGCCTGTGTCGATTAAGGCCCATCTGTATGTGGCCCCTTCGGACAAGCTTGAATTGTACCAGCGACATAATGGACATATGGAATCTAGTAAACTGATGTATCTCGATAACTGGGGTGTTGAGGCCCATTAACTCACCATCGATAGCGGTGGGTTGAGGACGGTAAGGTGTAAATCGGTCAGCAGACACATGAGGTGTTCCATGCGGAGACCTTCTGTTTGTGGAGGTGAGACGGGCTCGGCGTTCGGGTTTCTTGTGAAAGGTGGCCATATACGCCTAGTAGTAAAGTGTTATGTAGGTACAGGTGTACTCGCTGACACTTTCGAACGACGTATGTGTCGTGTTGTCCGGGTGTGTCCTGATTGCAATCACCGTCCCTCGTGGTAATAGAGTACCACTTGTTCACTGCGCCGTGACGTAGTAAATACTGAAGAAGTAAGTGAAATAAATTGTACTAAATTATAATTGTTTTGCAACCTTATATGATTTAGAGATAGTCACATTAAAGTTTACAATTTCCCCATACTTTAGCTGTAATAGCATTATGTGCTATGGGCATGTCATATCATCGGCAAAGCGTTTCTTGTTTGATTGTGGAACCCATGATGTGCCGTGCTTGGAGAATGTCATTTGCTACTTAAAACTTGATTATAAGGATCCAATTGTAGGCGAGTCGTTTTTGCTTCACCTTACCTATGTTTAGTGTCCCCCTTGCATATGTCTAGTGAGACGGGTTAGTCTTGCTGAGCCTTATGCTCACGTTTGCAGTTAACGAGTTTTTGCAGGTTATACAATTGATGACGGGTTTGATGATGAGGCTGCACTCCCTCCAGGGTGTACAGTCGAGTGGGAACCCTGCACGCCGCTGTGACTTGCGTGTTGCTAGTGCGAAGCATCCAGGGCATGGGTGACTTTGCTTTTGCATAGCCAGTGCTGAGAGAGTAGCTATGATATATATATTTCTTTCCTTCCGCTAGTATTGTAAAACTTCCATTGTAAGATAAATAAAAGACTTCGTCTTGTGTTTTGTTCTCATTCTATTCTTGTATACTGTTGGGTGTCGCATCGCACGACACCACCCAATGAGATCCTCGGATGTCGGGATTCCGGTCCCCACAGAAAGTGCCATCAAAATTGCCCACAACCCGGTTGAGCACTCCAGAACTAAACACATAGATATAAGACATCACTTTTTTAGAGATCATGCCATGAAAGGAGACATAGCCATTTCCCATGTCAATACCCAAAAATAATTGGCCGACATATTCACCAAGCCACTTGATGAAAAGGGCTTTTGTGAACTCCGAAATGAACTAAATATCCTTGATGCTCGGAGTGTGGCTTGAAATGTTGCATACCTATATGAATTCTTCAAATATTTTGATTGTATTATGAAAATCATCTCTCTCATTTTTCTCCAAAAACCTATGTAAATTACTAAATCTTGATGAATTATGATCATTGCTTGACTGTTGTATGCTTACTGATCATATTCATCAAGATTATTTGAGTTCATTTGCCTCTCTTTTCTCTAAATATGAACCTTCAAATATATATGAATGGGCTAAAAAATCTTGCCTGGTGACCACGGACTAGTCCGTGGTTGTCCGGACTAGTCCGCCCATGCAGACCAGTCCGTAGAGTGCCGGTTAGGCCAGACTAGTCCGGTAGACAACGGACTAGTCCAGTATAGCCCCTGGAAAAGTTCGGACTAGTCCAATCATCTCTGGACTTGTTCGATTTTTCGTGTCCATAACCCTAGCCGCCACCAAACCATAATTTCTTCATCTCCACTCTTGCCTCACGCGCTCTCTCTCTTCGTGCTCGAGCTCCCAGGGCGATTTCTTGTTCCCTCCACAAAAAAGCTTCGCATTTGGGCGGAAATCAAGCTTGTCCACTTGAGGATTGAAGCTAGCGGACTTGTCCGGCCTTCAACACCCTCATCTCCAAGTTTCAAGCAATTTTTTCGGTAATTTTTGCTCAAACCCTAGAATTTCCAAATTTCTTCATTGTTGATCAAATAGCCTAGCATATTTCACTATATACATGCCTCCTTGATGTATTACGTGTATGCTACACTTGTTGTGCATTAGGAATCAACTTTTGTCCAGTCTCTTAGGTTTTTGAGGATGAACACCGGACTAGTCTGTGCCTGTGCACCGGACAAGTCTGATGTTTCTAAACTCAAAACCTAATTCTTCAATTCCTCAATGCAATTCCTTCCTATCCTTTCACACCTATGCCTTGTGTCATTCATTATCATTCATGCCACTCATTCTCAGGTCATGTCGAGCTCCGGCAATGATGTCTCTGACTTTGAGGCTGAGATGGACCACGAGGTGGCACCTTGGACCTCGACGGGTCTTGGCAAGAAGCGCCAAGAAAGACCGTCCGAGCCAGATCAGTCTCCTCCACAGGCTCGGAGGAAAGTGCTAGCTAAGAAGCCATCCTCCAAGGTGCCTGCTTCTAGGGCTACCACCTGCGGTGGCCCTAGCGCAGCAAGTGCCCGCCTAGCAAAAGGCAAGGGCGAAGGAATAGCAACAGGTCCGGTTGGCCTGTTGAAACTTCATGCTCCAAGGGTCCGGGACCCCAATGAAGAGAAGTTCAATGGGAAGGGAAGTGACTTGGTGGCCAAAATTTAGAAGCATCGATTGGTATGGCCGACCGAAGCAAGCTGCAGATGGAAGATTCTGGTGCAACTTCCATGATGATTACTACAAATCGGTGTATCTCCAAATGAAGACACCAGTTGTGCGCAGTCAGTGGATTGACTGGGCACATTTCGAGAAGAAGGGTTGCTCACCATTCATTGAGGTAGTGAGAGCCATTGAGAGGCATGGACTGAGAGATCTTTTTGCTTTCAGGAATAACTGGAACGATGAAGTGATTGCACAGTTCTATGCAACCTGTCACTTCTCTGGTGAAGATGAGGAGAGTGTCACTTGGATGACCCATGGATCCAAGTACAGTATTACTCAAGAAGATTTTGCTAACCTGCTTCACCTTAACACCACAAGATCTGATTGCTTGGTGATACACAACATAGGTGTCATTGACAAGGATAGGATTTAGTTCCTATATGAGCCAAACTCAAAGTTCAACCCTCCATCCACCAAAAATATGAAGCCATTCTTTGTGGTGCTGAACAGAGTTTTGAGGAAGACGATTGCTCCCAAGGATGGAGATGCTGGGAGTGTGCAAGGATACCTCCAGACTCTGATGAGGGTCATAAGCAAGGACCGCACGTTTGATGTGGTGGAATACATTTGGAATGACATGGTGAACATATCTTGCACTCCCAACAGGTCTTGCGGATATGCTCCCTACCTAATGTTTGTGATTGAAAAAGTCACCGGAATTGAGTTTGTGAAAGATGTGGAGCATCTCTCTTTGAGGCCTCAGATGCCTCAAAAGCCGAGTGTGCAGGCTGCTCCCTCGCCGGCCTCCAGTCTCGAGGCACTGGCAAGATCAAGAGAAGATGCTAGGGCTGCTCCTGCTTCTAGTGCAGCCCCTCAAAAAGGTTCAGCCAGTGGAATTCTCAAATATCTGACTGCAATCTTTGCCTCCTGCAAAAAGGCCGAAGTGAATGCCCATAAGCTCAACAAGAAAAGAAAGGAGGACATGAAGTATATCAAGGCAAATGTGAAGAAAATTTGCCAAAAACTGGAGATTGAGCCAAATGGGTCTCTAATAATCTCTGAAGAATCATATTCTGATTTCACATGTCCGGACAAGTCCGATGCCTATCGGACTAGTCCGAAGATTTCCAGTAGCGAAATCGTACAAGTCTGTTCCTAGTCGGACTAGTTCGATATTTTGGAACACTTAGGGTTTGCTACACACAGCACACCGGACTAGTTCGGTGACCACCACGGACTAGTCCAATCTTTCTGAACCCTAACGATCACTTTTTGAAACCCATATAAATAGAGTTGCACGGCCATATTCTACACACTCCCTAGCGCTGTCACACCTCCCAAGAGCCTCCAAAACCACATCTCTCCAAGAAATTAAGTGCAACAAAGATCAATCCCTTGGGGATTCACTCTAGTTCATTGGAGAGACACGTTCAACACCACATTGAGCTCTTGGTTTGATTCTCTAACACACTCCTACGATTTAATTGTAATCTTTTGAGTGTGTTCTTGGTGGTATTTCGTGTTGTAATCCAAGGGAGCTCTCAACGTGTGAGAAAGCCCCTTGAATTCGGTTATTCACCACTTTTGAGATAAGTGGAAGAGGATTGGCCTTCGTGGCGATTCGACAAGGGTAGGGTTGGAGAAGACCCGGTCCTTTTGTGGACTCCTCAACGTGGATGTAGGTTGCCTCTGTTTGAACCGAACCACGGGATAAATCTCTTGTGTTCCTCTTTTGTGTTCATTGTCCTTTACATTATATCAATCTAGGGTTACAATTGATCTTGATTACTTTACATTGAAATAACAAGTATAAGATTGAATTGTGATATAACCTGATTCATAACCTTGTAACAGTTTGCTTAATCGTATATGTCCGCTACATATATTGAAGAATAAAGTTAATCGATCAAACCAAATCAATCTAGTCCGTATACACTGGACTAGTCCGCACTTTACCAGACTAGTCCGATATCTCTGGTTTTGAACTGGTTGTTAAGTGTTGCAGTTTCCGACAATTTTCAAAAAGGCCTATTCGCCACCCCTCTAGGCCACATTCAGAGGCGTCAGAGTCATCGTCGACGGAGGTCTAAACAGCCTTCAAGACCTTTTTAGGGTACTGAAAGCCTAACTCCTCTTCGGCCGGAGCTCCGTCGACTTTCTGTTTTCCTTCCCTTTGAGGGAAAGGAACTTCTTCCCGGCGCTTGTTGTAGCGCTCGGCAAGGTTCTGGACCTCTCGGTAGCCTTCCAGTTTGTGGTTGTTCGTCTTGTGTATAGGAAACCACATCTTGGAGCTGCCTCTGTCTTCAGACGACGGCAGAGGTTGTTCTTCGGGGCGTGGCCCCTGGCGACCCAGAGTTGCGGCAGCAGCGGCTGTAGGTGTGCCGGCCGACGGCTTCTTCTTGCCGTTGGACTTTTTCTTCTTCTTGCCACTCCCGGAGGTAGTGGCTTCATTCTTGGAGGACTTTTTGTTATCCTCCTGAGGTGGTTGGGAGTGCATTTCACGGCCCTCCACAACTTTGGCGCACTTGTCTGCCAAGATGAAGAGTTATGCGATGCTGGTGATTTCCTTGGTCGCCAGCTTCTCCAGCATCTTCTTGTCTCGTACGCCCTGTCTAAATGCCACAATGATAGAAGCGCTTGAGATAGAAGGTATAGTGTTTCGTACCTCGGAGAATCTCTGGATGAAGGATCGCAGGGACTCTCCCCCCTTCTGCTTGACAGCAAAAAGGTCCAGTTTCGTGCCTGGTCAGGTATATGAACTCCCAAAGTTGGCAGTGAACTGTTGGCACAGTTCTGCCTAACTGTTGATGGAGTCGGGCAAAAGGCTCATGAACCAGGACCTGGCAGTCCCAGTTAAAGCCATGGGGAAGTAGTTGGCCATTACGGCCTCGTTGCCTCCGGCCGCAAGGATTGCGGTGGAGTAGATTTGAAGAAACTTAGCGGGATTGACAGTCCCGTCAAATTTCTTCGGCAGGTGAGGTCGGAACTTCTGCGGCCATCTGAACATGCATAGGTGCATGGCCAGGGCAGAACAGCCTCCTCCTACTCCCTCGGGAGCATGACTGTCCCGAGCCTCTTGCCTCTCGCGAGCATGCTCGATATGGACGCGGTCGTCCTGTTGATGGGTGCGTCGTGCTCCGTCCGGAGGTCTTGAGTTGAAAGTCTGGTTACAATATGGGTGCGTCGCGCCCCGGAAGGCAGCGACGTCACCTGTTGAGACGCAGCACGCCTCCTATGTTGTGAAGCGTGCGGACCAAGTCTACCCGACACGGTCCGATGTTGTGATGGGGCTCGCCCCGAGGGGGCAGGACCTTGGTTGCTTATGCGATCAGCTGCTGCTGCAACCAAGTGTTCCACATCAGCCCTCCACTGCTCCATTGCACCCTGGGATGCTCCTGGAGGCGGTGGACATTGAAGAAGAGCATGCGCAACATGGAGCGCATGTTTAGGGTTGTTGTTCGTCAATGCCATGACCGACGCAGACACCCCATCTCGCTGTCCAGCTTGATTTGTCGGTGCGGACGGTGGCGGCGGTGGCATGACTCCTGCTGGAGCCACAGCACCTATTGGATGGTTCATGTTGCAGGGATTACCTCCAGCAGGTTGCGCAGCAGGCTTTCCTTGTGACGATCCAGCAGCAGAGTTCACCATCCTTGAATCTTGGGTGCCCCTACCTGGCGCGCCAGCTGTCGGAGTCTGGTTCCGGCAATTCTCCTAGTACTACCATTGGTAGCCCACGGAGTTTGTAGTTCGGTAATGGGCACGCAGAGATTGAGAATACGATGGCAAGTTGACACAAGGGTTTACATGGTTTGGGCCGCCTAAGCGTAATACCCTACTCCACGTGGTGTGAGGTTGTTGTATTGAGCGTTTGAGCACTTGTGAGCGTGTGTCAGAGCTGAGTATGAGAGTGTCCAGAGAGTTTTGCGGAGTCGAGAGCCCCCTGTGTATCGCTCGACCAGTCCTTTTATAGTACAAGGACTGGTCATTACATCATTTGCCTGGCCCGACATGTGGCCCTGGCGGTTACAGATGCTTAATACACAATTAATGAGCTTAATTACCCTTAATAGCGTGGTAACGAGCATTGATAGTGTCGCTACTGGTATTAAGGGCCCTCCGATTGTGTGTCATTAAGATTGTATTAATGACACTTAATCGGGTCTTGAAGTCCTTGATTGTCCCTTGAAGGTCCGAGCTGTTGGGGTCCACCAGTCTGGTTGTTGAGGCTGAAGGTCCGGCAGCTGAACACGTGGCAGCTCCGGAGCTTACTGTATGGGACGGGAAGGTCCGGTGCAGTTGTACACGTGTCAGTACCGGAGCTTCCCTCTGTCGGGGGTTAGGCCCAGGGGTGCCCCGCAGGTGTTTAGCCCGGATCTTTCCCATGTATGGGACATAGCTCCGGTTGCAGTATACACGTGGCAGCACCGGGACTAACCATTGATGGGAGGCAGGTCCGGTCCCGTATGACACGTGGGTCCTTTGGAGGTCTTCAACTCAGACAGGTGAAGTTCCTTTGGTCTTCTTGTAGTCCCAATGGGTATACGGTACGCAGGGTACCGACATACACCAATTTCACCCATCAATATAACTCAATTATGTGAAGGAATTGTCATTTCTTGCACACATCACCTTTATATTTAACCTATTTCCACTTGTCCTTGGACAAAGTAGTGCATGCAGGGATTCTATGCATAAATGAAGTGAAACATGGGGATGGATCCTATAAAATATCATTCCATCCAATCAAGCGACGACACGTGGCACCACATGGATCAAATGGCCAACAAACAGAAGTATCCGAGGTCATCCAACAGTGTAGCACCCATATAAAGGAATGGGACCAACCTGGCAGAGACCTGGAGGAAGCACAACCCCAATAGGGCCACGACCAGGTCGGTCGACCCCCCTAGTCGGCCCCTTGTTTTTGCCCCCAAACGCGGTCAAACGCCATGTCTTGGCTCGTCCCGGCTTGAAGAGGTCATGGGTGACTGATTCGCGCGCTTTTAATGGAGGGAACTGACCCTTCTCCAAGCTATAAATAGACCCTCACCCCTCACTTCAACACACACCACTTTGTATCCACTACTCCCCATAGGTTTAGAGGAGTATAGGCTGTAGAGAGGAGTCTCTAGTCCATAGTCCAAGTAGGAGAGGAGTAGAAGGAGTCTCTTCCCAATTTCCAATAGGGAAAGGTATGTCTCCCATATTCCTATTTGTATTTGTGACATTATTCATAATGAAGATGATATCTTTATTCTTCTTTTGTTCATATACATGGATGAAGCGTTTCTTGTTTGATTGTGGATTCCATGTATGTGGTAGGAGTAGTATATATGATTGTGCTATACCATTCTTATTACATCATCATAAACACTATAAACCTCCATTATAGTCTAATTAGCTATGATATGACTATGTTAATGTGAAACACTGATGCTATGAATTAACATTGGTTCAACGATGATTTAGTTCATTGCCTTAGGATGGCTTGTGCATAGGCTATTAAGGTAATTACTTAATATGCTATCATGGTGCTAGGATAGAGAGTAGCGTTGAATGTCTCGTAGACCCACGGATTGAAGAGGTAGGCAGTTGGTGGTGATAGCCCTATCTGTCCTTGTAATCCTCCACGTTCGGCTATGCCACAGGCTCTTGGCGGGAGTCGCCTAGTGTTGCTAGGGGTAACCCGTGCCCGATGTGTTAATCCACATAGCATGAGAACTCATAATTAACATAATCATTAGTAACTAACTTAGGCTATGTATATGTACATTAGAAGCATAGTAGGGGTCTCTACCTAGTTCTTAGCCTAATCCCTCTTTACCCCATTTATCCCCTTAACATCAAATGCTCTTGTGTGTGTCACACTACCTCAACTTATCATTAAACCCATCCTTACTAGAACCCTACCTAGGCCAACCTAACTTTTCCACTTGATGATTGTCTTACTTCCACATAGCCTTCCTTTGGGAAAATTTAAATGACACCCTTCGGGAATACTCTTTAAAGGAGAAATGCTACATCGATAGTTTTTGTGCGCTTACGGACATTCACCTGAGATTAAAACCTACCAACAAACATTTTTGGCACCCCTGCTAGGGACGAATTGTTAGTAGTGCGTAGGAAATATCAACACCTATCACCATTTGAGTCTTCGCTGCTCTAACTCAAGGCCCTTTGAGCAACATCCGCAATGCTCTGGCTGTAGAAGGTAACCTGGCCTGACTTTGTCAACTTAGAATGAGCACACATAAATGGTCTCATCCGTCCGCGGAAACTGTCGTATGGATTCTCAAGACCTAGCTGGGCCAATTTTCATCCTCTTGTTCCTAGCACCTCTTTGTTGGCATAACCGGTGTTGTCGAGGTGGAGGTCAACCTAATTCTGCGATCAGAGCCACTTTGTCGAAGTGTTCCATAGACACTTCCCCCGGTACTAATAAGAAGTAGTCCGCGGAGGTTCGTATTTATGAATGGAGCAAATTCAAGATCCAAGAGTGAGGTGACACGAGGAGTTTTATGTGGTTCAAGTCACCTGAGCGGAATACCTATTGACGGTCCCTAAGTGCCATATTTAGACCGTCAATTCACCTCATAATGTGCACAAAAGAGAAACAAAACGTAGTGGTAGGGTTAAAAACTAACTAATTCCACAAGTGTTTGTGTTTATTTGTATGCAGGTGAATTCAGACTCAAAATACCAAGACATGCAGGGAGTAATCCATAAAATAGGATTTTGAGGAATCAGGCGACGCCATGTGTCATCACATGGATCAAATGGCCCACAAATAGAAGTATTTGAGGCCATCCAACGGTGTAGCACCCATATAAAGGGATGGGACCCACCTGGCGGAGACCTGGAGAAAGCACAGCCCTAGCGGGACCAAGACCGGGTCGGTCGACCCCCCCTAGTCGGACAACTAGGTCATGGCGCCAATTGCGGTCAAACGCCACGTGTTGGCTCCTCCCGGCTTGAAGAGGTCATGGGTGACTGATTCACGCGCAATTGGTGGCGGGAACCGACTCTTCTCCCCCTATAAATAGAACCCCACACCTCACTTCACGCACACACCAAAAGTTGAGAATAGAACATCACTCCAAAGGTTTAGAATAGTCCTAGAGGCTGCCAAGTAGAAGGAAAGTGTGGTGAAGAGTTTGGGAGAAGGAGGCTTGGGCTTGTCAAGTCCCTCTTCTACACTTGTACCCCTACAAAGGTGTTATTCAAATCAAGTAAGCCTTTGTGAATTCAATTCAAGTTTGATTCTCAATTCATAGTAGTTTCCACAAGTAGTCACTTGTGGGTTCATTGCTTTAATTCATTAGAGGCTCTAGTTGTAGCTTTGTGTTCGAAACAACTAGAGTTGTGATTTAGAACGTAAGCATGGTGCTTAGGTTAGAAATCACTAGTGAATATCTCGTAGACCCACGACTGAAGAGGTAGGCAGTAGGTTGTGACATCCTATCTGTCCTTTGCAATCCTCCACGTTTCGCTATGCCATAGGCTCTTGGCGGGAGTCGCCTAGTGATGCTAGGGGTAAACCCGTGCCCGAAGCAAGCAGCTACCACAAATTCCTTTGAATTAGAATCAATACATTGAATTCCTCTCTCTTCCTTGCCTACCAAACAACTTTGTGTCCTTGGGTAGTTCGTAAGATTACACACATGTTCCTTGGATTCGATACCCTTGGGAATACTCATTAAAGGGAAGTGCTACACGACAGTTTCTGTGCGCTTCCGGATTTTTAACTGTGATGTAAGAAATGTCAACAACAAGTATTTCTGGCACCGTTGTCGGGGAACGATTGTTGTTAATCTTCGAACCTTGTTCACCCTCGTATCTATCTTCTTATCTTTCCTCCTCTTATCACCACCACTTTTATGGAGCAGCCCACCATTCTTTCATATTCTGCCCCAAAGGGCAAGTTCTGTGAGCCACCGCTGTCGGTACCCTACGTACCGGATACCCCTTGGAACTGCAAAGAGTTCAAAGGAACTCCACCTATCTGTGTTGAAGACTTCCGAAGGCTCCACGTGTCACTCGGAACCGGACATGCCTCCCTCGAATGGTTAGTTCCAATGTCGCCAGGTGTATCATATAACCAGAGCTACATTCCCTACATGGGAATGCTCCAGCTAGATACTTGTATGGCACCCCCGGACCTAACCCCCGACAGAGGGAAGCTCTGGTACCGACACGTGTACAACAGCATCGGACCTACTCGTCCAAGACGGTAAGCTCCGGAGCTGCCACGCGTCCAACCACCGGACCTTCAACCTCAACAAGCAGATTGGTGGACCTTCAGCGACTCGGACCTTCAAGGAACATTAAAGACCTCAAGATCTGATTAAGTGTCATTAATGCTACCTTAATGACACACGATCGGATGACTCTTAATACCAGTAACGCCACCATTAAAGGGCGTTACCATGCTATTAAGGGGAATTAAGCACATTTAATTGTGTATTAGGCATCAGTAACCGCTAGGGCCACATGTCGGGCCAGACTAACGATGTAATGGCCAGTCCTTGTACTATAAAAGGACTGGTCGAGCGATACACAGGGGATAAGCTCTCTGAGACGCGCTCAGGTCTAGACACTCTGATTTCTCTCACACTAGCACTCAGACGCTCAATACAACAACAACACACACCCGTGGAGTAGGGTATTACGCTCAGGCGGCCCGAACCACGTAAATCCTTGTGTCAAATCACCATCTTGTTCTGAATCTCTGCGCGCCCGCAACTGAACTAAGAAACTCCGCGGTCTACTAACAGTAGTGCCAGGAGAATTGTCGGAATCAGACTCCGACAGTTGGCGCGCCAGGTAGGGGGCAGCGCTTGAGATTCAAAGATGGTGAATTCTGCTGTTGGATCATCCAACAGTAACCATGCTATGCAACCTGCCGGAGGCAATCCCTCCAACATGCAGCAGCCAGCAGGTATTGTGGCTCCAGTAGGAGTCATGCCACCACCGCCACCATCCGCTCCGGTGAATCAAGCTGGACAATGAGATGGGGCGTTCACGTCGATCACTGCATCGGCGAACAACAACCCTGAACACGCGCTTAATGTTGTGCCTACTCTTCTCCAACGTCCACTGGCTCCAGGAGCACCCCAGGGTGCGATGGAGCAGTGGAGAGCTGATGTGGATCATCTGGTTGCGGAAGCAGCTGATCGCATCAGCAATCAAGGTCCTCCCCCCTCGGGGCAGGCCCCATCGCAGCGTTGGACCTTGTCGAGTAGACTCGGTCCGCAAGCATCGCAGCACGGGAGGCATGCTGCATCTCAACAGGCGATGTCACTGCCTTCCGGGGCGTGACATACTCACACGATAATGAGGCTTTCGACTCATGACCTCTGGGCGGAGCTCGATCATCATTACCGTCAACAGGACGGCCGCGTCCACATCGAGCGTGCTCGTGAGAGGCGAGAGTCTCGGGACAGTCCTATTCCTGAGGGAGTAGGAGGAGGCTGTTCTGCCTTGGCCATGCACCTACGCATGGTCAGATGGCTGCAGAAGTTCTAGCCTCACCTGCTGGAGAAATTTGACGGGACTATCAATCCCGCCAAATTTTTTCAAATTTAATCCACCGCTATCCTTGCAGCTGGGGGCAATAAGGCTGTGATGGCCAATTATTTTCCTGTGGCTTTGACTGGGACCGCCAGGTCTTGGTTCATGAGCCTACCGCCCGAATCCATCAATAGTTGGGCGGAGTTGTGCCAACAGTTCACCGCCAATTTTGGGATTTCATACACCCGACCAGGCACAGAACTGGATCTTTTTGTTGTCAAGCAAAAAGGGGGAGAGTCCCTACGATCTTTCATCCAGAGGTTCTCCCAGGTACAAAATACCATTCCTTCTATCTCAAGCGCTTCTGTTATTGTAGCATTCAGAAAGGGCGTTCGAGATAAGAAAATACTGGAGAAGCTGGCGACCAAGGAAGTCACCAGCGTCATGGAACTCTTCAGCTTGGCAGACAAGTGTGCCAAGGCTGCTGAGGGCCGTGAAATGCACTCCCAACCACCTCCGGAGGCCAACAAAAAATCCTCCAAGGGTTAAGCCACCACCTTCGGGAGTGGCAAGAAGAAGAAAAAAGTCCAACGACAAGAAGAAGTCATCAGCCGGCACACCTACTGTTGCAGCTGCTGCTGCTCCGGGTGGCCGGGGGCCACGCCCCGAGAAACGACCTCGGCCGTCATATAAAGACGGTGGCAGCTCCAAGATGTGGTGTCCCATACACAAGACGGATAGGCACAACTTGGACAACTGTCAAGAGGTCCAGAACCTCACTGAGCGCTACAACAAGCGTCGGGAAGAAGCTCCCTTCCGTCTAAGGGAGGGAAAACAAAATGTCGACGAAGCTCCGGTTGAAGAGGAGTTAGATCTTCAGGACCCCAAAAAGGTCTTGAAGGCTGTTTACACCTCCGTTGACGACGACTCCGACATCTCTGACAACGAGCGTCGGAAGACCATGAACACCATCTTTGGTGGTTCATGGGACATCACCTCCTGCCGTGTCCTCAAGACGATGCGGCGGGACACGGCCTCGGTAGCTCGCACCGCCAGGGCGGAGCCTCATCGGAAGTGGATGGATACTGCCATCACCTTCGATGCTTCGGACTGCCCTCGAAACATGATCGGAGCTGGCCAACTCCCACTGATGGTATCTTTGACCATCAACAACATCCAGCTCCACCACGTGATGGTGGACGGAAGTTCGAGGCTGAACCTCATAAGCTTCGAAGCCTTTATCAAGCTTCAGCTCCGACCTTCGAATCTACGCCCCTCCCGACCTTTCTCAGGAGTAGGTCCGGGGGCCACAACTCCACTCGGTGCCATTACTCTCCCGGTGACTTTCGGAACTCGGGAGAATTATAGGACCGAGAATTTGGTCTTCGACGTGGCACAGATCAACTTGCCATCCAACGCCATCTTGGGCAGGCAAGCTTTGTACAAATTCATGACTGCTGCTCATTATGGCTACATGGTGTTGAAGATGCCAACACCCTCAGGCGTTCTCCGGATCCGCGGAGATCGCACTGCCGGAGTTACTGCTCTGGAGGAACTCCACACGCTTGCTACAGTGCTGGAGGAAGAATCCGGAAAGGAGCAAGCTCCGAAGCCCCCGAGCATTCGTCATCGGGGCTCAACTTCTGCACCCCGTGTGCAACCAAGCGGCGACACCGACATTCCCGTCAAAGTCGTCCAAATTGGTTCCGACGCTGCTCTGACCACCCGTATATCGGGAGGTCTGAATGACAAATAGGAACTCGTGCTCATCACTTTCCTCTGGGCCAATGTTGACATGTTTGCTTGGCATCCGTCACAAATGCCTGGGATCCCTAGGGAAGTGATCGAGCACAATCTGAAGATTTATCCCGACGCTCGGCCTGTACATTAGAAGCCTCGGAAGAAATCAGTAGAGCGACAGAACTTCATACGTCAAGAAGTGAAGAAGTTGCTCGAAGCTGGATTCATCCGGGAAGTCTTCCACCCAAAATGGTTGGCAAACCCAGTCGTTGTACCTAAGGCCGGCGGGAAGCTTCGGATGTGTATCGACTACACCACACTGAATAAGGCATGCCTAAAGGATCCATTTCCACTACCAAGAATAGATCAGATAGTGGATTCCAACTCCGGGTGTGAACTACTGTGTTTCCTAGACGCATATTCTGGGTATCATCAAATCAGAATGTCTAGGGAAGATGAAGAGCATACTGCCTTCATCACAGTAGATGGATTGTAGTGTTACACTGCCATGTCATTCGGTCTCAAAAACACTGCTTCAACGTTTGTGCGAGCTATGTACAAAAATTTTGGAGAGCTCATTAGAGATGTAGTGGAAGTGTACATCGATGACATCGTCGTCAAGATCAAGAACAAGGAGTCATTTCTTGTCACCTTACAAGCTGTCTTCGACAAGTTGCGAATCACACGCACAAAGCTGAACCCAGACAATTGTGTCTTTGGAGTTAGCTCCAGAAAACTTCTTGGATTCTTGGTGAACCACCGAGGAATAGAGGCGAATCTGGAAAATATTAAAGCTATTGAAGGCATGCGGCCACCAGCCCACATCAAGGATGTCCAGAAGTTGACTGGGTGTCTAGCTGCCCTCAGCCGGTTCATCTCAAGACTGGCAGAACGGGTATTACCCTTCTTAAAACTATTGAGGAAGTCTGGACCATTCTAATGGTCTGAAGAAGCAGAAAAGGCATTCCAAGAGCTGAAGCAGCTCCTCACCACTCTACCAACTTTGGTAGCTCCGAACCCTGGTGAGCCACTTCTGCTTTACGTTTCAGCAACAGACAAAGTTGTCAGCATGGTCCTGGTTGTGGAAAGACCAGAACCATCCCCAGTTCAGGAATCCAGACCCCTCCGAGAAGGTCCGGAGCTACTTGAAGGCGAGTCTTGGTCCTAGCCCCCAGACCCGGATCCTCAAGGTGAGACGCCAGAGGATCAACCTCCTTCAAATGAAGGAGTTACTATTGCTGAACAAGAAGATCCGGACCCTTCCAGGAAGGTTCGAGTCACTCCAGAAGAAGCTTTTGGTTCCTCTAGCAAGAACCTGGAGGTCCCCGAAGAAGGTCCGGACCCCTCTGGGAGGGTCCGGGTTGATGAGGAGGAAGCTTCGGGGCCCTCCGGGAGGGTCCGGACAGTCCAACGCCTAGTGTACTTCATCAGCGAAGTACTCCATGACGCCAAGACTCGGTACCTAGAGGTGCATAAGCTGCTCTACGCAGTTCTTATCGCCTCTAGGAAGCTTCGTCACTACTTCCAAGCTCACAAGATTTCAGTGGTAACCTCTTATCCATTGCGCGCAATCTTGCATAACCCCAACTCTACTGGGAACATTGCAAAGTGGGCAGCGGAATTGGCTGAGTTCGATCTTGAATTCGTCCCAAGACAAGCAATCAATAGTCAAGCATTGGCAGACTTTTTGGTGGAATGGACCCCCTCTCCATCAAACCCTGGGTCCCTAGTGAGCAGAAGCCAGAACCCAAGGTTCCGGTCTTCGGTGAGCCTCACTAGACTCTCTACTTCGACGGCTCCTTGCAAAAGGAGGGGGCCGGAGCTGGAATCCTTCTTCTCGCTCCGATCGGGGAGAAGGTCAAATACATGGTTCACCTTGACTTCAAGGCGACCAACAACATGGCGGAGTATGAAGCATTAATCTTTGGGCTCAAGGTGGTGCTATCATATGGTGTCAAGCAGTTGTTGGTAAGGGGTGATTCGCAGCTCATAATAAAACAAGTCAAAGGAGAATGCTGCTGCAACAACCCTCAACTAGCTGCATATCTACATGAAGTCCAGAAGCTTCATAAGAATTTCAAAGTCCTGGATCTTTGCCATGTCCAGCGTCTCAACAACACTGAAGCTGATGAACTCTCGACGAAAGCTTCAACTGGAGCTTCGGCTCCCGACGGAACCTTCGTCCAGAGATTGACAAGACCAACAGCTCAACCTGCCGAACTGAGCGAAGGGGGTGAGACCAGCACCTCAAAGCTGGCGGTCCCGATGGCCCTATTACCATGGCGTCCATCAAGGGTCGTAAGTGCTGCAAGAAGCTCCGAGCAACCCAGCACGCAAGACTCAGAAGCTCAAGTTAGCTCCGATGCATGGATCTCGGAGATCCAGAGCTACTTGAAAGACAACATCCTTCCTGAAGACAATGTATCTGCTGACCAGATAGTCAAATTGGCTAAAAGTTACACACTGGTAGAAGGGGATCTCTACCGGCGTGGTGCCAACAGCGTCCTAATGCGGTGCATTACAAGGGAAGAAGGTCGCGAGCTCCTCGCGGAAATCCATGGAGGCGAGTGTGGGAACCACGCGTCTTCCTGCACGTTGGTCGGTAAAGCCTTCCGGCATGGTTTTTACTGGCCTACAGCACTCCAAGATGCAACCGAGCTAGTGAAGAAATGCGAAGCATGCTAGTTCCATGCGAAGCAAATTCACACACCAGCTCAACCACTACAAATGATACCTCCGACATGGCCATTCGCCGTGTGGGGTATGGATATCTTGTGACCTTTCCCAAGATCCGTTAGAGGTTACAAGTTCCTGTATGTCGCCATCGACAAGTTCACCAAGTGGCCGGAAGCAACTCCAGTTGTGACAATAAACAAGCAATCAGCTATCAATTTCTTGCAGTCCATAGTATGTAGATTTGGAGTCCCAAACAAGATCATAACTGAAAACGGGACCCAATTCACAAGCTCTGCCTTCCAAGGATATTGCGAAGACCTCGGCATTCAAGTCGGCTATGCTTCCGTGGCTCACCCGGCAAGCAATGGCCAAGCTGAGAGAGCAAATGCAGAAATCCTAAAAGGACTCAAGAGGCGCACATATGAGCGCCTGAAAAAACATGGAGACAACTGGATTGAAGAGCTTCCGCCCACCTTGTGGGCAAACAGGTTAACTCCAAACCGTCAACTGGAGATACGCCCTTCTTCCTAGTGTACGGAGCTGAAGCAGTCCTTCCTCCGTAAATCACCTTGGGGTCACTCCAGGTCCGGACCTTCGATGAAGCCACGCAGGACCAGCTCCGGCATGAAGACCTTGACCTCGTTGAAGAGGGAAGGTGTCGAGCAGCTGTTCTAAATGCACGATACCGCCAAGTGCTCCGGCGCTGTCACCAAAGGCATGTGGATGACCGACAGCTCGAGGAAGGCGATCTGGTGCTACGGAGAATACAAACTCGAGAAGGGTTAAACAAACTCTCCCCCAGCTGGGAAGGACCCTTTCGAGTGATCAAAGTATCCCGTCCCGGATGCGTTCGCTTGGCAACCGAGGATGGGACACCGCTCCCTAATCCTTGGAACATTGAGCACTTCCGTAAGTTCTATGCTTAATATCACGGAGGTGAGTCTGTAATTACATATGATGTATGTTATAGCGTCATTGTACAAAGTCATGTAGCTCCTCCGGGAGGACAGCCGGACCTTTCCCGGAAGGTCCGCAAAGTTCAAGCAACACTTGACACAGTCTCAGAACTAAAAGTGTAGCTAGTTACCCTGGGTCAAAAGATAAATGCAACACACTTAGCCTTGTTCCGTACCCTAAGAGTGTACTTGTTTCCCCTGTACCCCGGACCTATAATGAAAGACATCATTATGTGAAAAAAGACTCCACGTGCATTTATTTTGTAGAGGCTCATTCTTTTTTTCTCTTTCTTGTCTATAACAAAGTTGTGCAATTCTCAAGAAACTTTAGCTCAAACAATTCATATATAATTCAAGTTGCTTTGTCAATTCTTTCGGGTCTTAACATTGTTGAATGGCCTACTCGCCTGAACGCCAAGCCAATCTAGGTCCGGAGTGTGCTATCGACTTAGCCATGTCCTGCACCCTAAGTACGTCACTCTACCTACACCCCGGTAGGCCTGAGTAAGGTGAGTCCAGAAAATGATCGGACCTGGAGAAAATAAGCAAATGCACTTGATTATATATGGAATTGTGGTCAATCTAAAAATTTCTTTGGGGAATAGTAAGCCGCAAACGAGTTATAGAAAAGAAATGGATTTTACTATTTTTCTTGACTTTAGTGTGCAGGAAAAATAAAAATCTCATGATGATGGTGGATGATGCCGGAGCTATCAAAGCTTCGACATCCCCTAAGGTGGCCCGCTGTCGATGTTTAAAACATTGATAGTAGGCGTCGACAGAGCTATCAAGTTCCGACAAACCCAGGGGGCCAGCCGTCAACGTGAAGAAAAGATGGTAGAAGGACACCCCAATGGGGTCTGCTGTCGTCGCTCTACGTGTTGACAGTGGTTGCTAGCAGAGCTACTAAGCTCCGACACCTTAGAGGGCCAGCTGTCGACGCTCTACGTGTTGATAATGGTCGCTGCCAGAGCTACTAAGCTCCGACAAACTCAGGGGGCCCCTGCTGTCGACGACTTCGGACCTACACTCTACAAGTTCGAAGCACGCAAGTCTTCAACAAAAATATGCATCCTTTTGGTACATGTTCGCAATCAAATTATGTACATCTACTAGGGGGCCAAGTGAGGCAAAGGTTGAAGACAAAAAATGAAATTCATGAATTTCTTGGATTTCATTCATTTGAGGACAAAAGATTACAAAATTGGAGAAAAGAAGAGAAGATACAAGTGGGAGCTACAAGGAGAAAGTCCTAAATCCTACAGAAGAACGAGGCAACCTTCTGGGTCGAGCCGAGCTCAACGCCCATCTTGTTGAGTTTGTTACCAGCCTAGCTCAACGCCTTCAACGCATGGTCCAGTTCCGGCTCCGGATCGTCCGGACGCACGGGACTAAAGCCCAGCGGCGTTAGCACGTCATTGGCTTTGCCCAAGAAGTCCCATACTTGTTGGGACTCCGCAGCCCTTGAGCCTCACATCTCTTCCAAGGACCTTTTCTCCTTGCTCTCGTAGAGCTCCTCCAGCTTCTTGGTGCGCTATGCAAGGCTCTTGTCTCCCAGAGCCAGCCTCTGGGCAAGCTCCTCCTCCCTCTTCACGAGGTCATCCCTCAGCTCCAGGAGTTTTTGCCCTTCATCTTTGAGCTTTTTCTCCCGCTCCTCAAGAGTGTCCTGGCGCTTGACGATGCTATCATGGATGGCACTGAGCTTCTCCTGGCGATCATTCGCTACTTCATTGGT
The DNA here is from genome assembly GCA_036927565.1 of Tuctoria greenei. NCBI lineage: Eukaryota > Viridiplantae > Streptophyta > Magnoliopsida > Poales > Poaceae > Tuctoria > Tuctoria greenei. The sequence goes on from JAYESD010000004.1 coordinate 72,607,119, forward strand.
AGCCTTGGCTTGTTCGTGTATAGCCCGGGACTGATTATCGAGGGATCGCACCATGCTTTCCCTCTCGTCCAGCAGCTGGCCCCAGTACTCCATCTGGGCATTCTCCCTCTTGACCCACTCCTTGTCATCGGCTAGTCTTGTCAGCGCCAGCTTGGTCTCGAATTGGAGCCGGTTGCGCCACCTCCTAAGGGTTTGGCGCTCCTCCTCGAGGTCCTTGCTGTCGTGATAAAAGGTCAGCTAGACCTGACGAAGGCTGAAGCAGGCGTTGTTGATGGATAACGACAGGGGGATCAGCTTCAGACCTGCCGGGGTCCTCTCTGCTGACTCCAGCGAGTTCTCCATAACAAAAATTGGGTCCCGCTCTACAAGAGTGGTCCCCTGAGCTTCCGCGGCACTAGGGTCGTCCTCCGGGATATCCTCGGTCGCCGTCGAGGAAGGTCCTACAACGGAAGTTTCTACCTCCAGAGTCGGCTCCGAAGGTCCTGCCGCCAGATCATCAGCAAATGGTCCCTCAGGCGGAGGACCGATCGCTTCATCTTGGCACTCTGGCTCAAGAACGGGCACCTCCAGGACTACCACCTTCGGGGAAGGCATTGAAGATTCGGTCGGAGCTGAGACCACTTCCAGCTCCGATGCTGGTGCCTCCTCCATCGCCGGTTGAGGCGCTAGTGCTTCGACCTCCACCGGTTCGGGTGACGGCACCTCCACGACAATGGCTCAGGCGCTGGAACTTCATCAACCACCGGCTCCACCGCCGGGGCTTCAATAACATCCGGCCCTAAGGCCGGAACTGCAGCTACCTCCGGCTCTGAGGCTGGAGCGTCCATCATCACAGCATCCAAAACCGGAGCTTCAACCTCCGGAGCTGGTGCCGCTGGTAAATCTTCATTCCTGTGGTACAGCGCTACCACGGGAGCATCGGGAGATGAGTCGAGGTCAAGAACCACGACAACTGGCACCGGAGATGCCGCGACCTCAGCCACCACCTGGGGCGACACTGGAATAGGAGCCGGAGCTCCGCCTGTACAGCATCAGCCGCTGTCGCGGGAATCGGAGCTTCAGCCCCTTTTTTGGAGACACTGTGGATGAAGGACAAAGAAACTCAAAATATGATTACAACAAGAACAATCAACTGAGGTAAAAAATCAAATTTACCTTGGAAGGCTTCTGCTCCAGCTAGCGCGAAACCTCTTCACCGGACGCTCAGAGTCCGACCCAATGCAACTGGCGAAGTAATTTCGGAAGGCCCTCCAGAGCTTGCTACTGCCGTCAGCAAAGTCTTGGTGGGGGTCCCCCTCGATTGAGAAGGACCCTCGGACCTAGAGCCCTTAGCTGGCCTTGGTGTCGGGGTCACACGGCCGGAGCTGGAGTCCTGGGAAGGCACCGATGCTGGAGTAGGTGTCGCCGTTGAAGACCTCCTCCGCTGGGGAGAAGGAGCTGTTGTGGAAGGAGCAGGTATGACGGACCTCCCGTCAGAGTGCTTCAACTTCCTCTTTCGGCTAGAGGGCTAAGACAACTCTTTGCCCTTGCCAATGACTTCAGCTCTCTGTCTCGGGGCGGAAGCAGAGCCACCCTCGGAAGCTCCGGGGATCACCAATCTGGTGGTCGAACGCCTGTCTACCTCGCCAAGGTCATCAAGCACCGGCATCTTCCTCCGGAGCTCCCTTCTAAACTCCGCCTCCATGTTCAAAGGGAGGAAAACCGCCTGTAGAGTTAAGTCGTCACCATCGACATCAATGCCATGCTAGAACTTCTTGAGATGAAGCTCCAAAGCAGCACCTTCCAAATTGGAATTCAAACCGGTTTTAATCCGGTCATCGTCCATCACGTTGTTGAGGGTCCACGCGAGCTTCTCCCTCTTCTTCAGTGGAGCCCACCTGTTGACCAGGAAGTTGCAGAAGACCGTCTGGGGGGTCACTCCTCCTTCCACACATTGGTGGATCCTAGTCAAGGCATGGTTGAAGGCCTCCGATAGCACCGGAGCCTCACTCCATGCGTCCGTGTCAACATTGGAAAGACCCTCAGGCAGCTCCAGCTTCTCGTGCTCCTCTACCGTGACGATAATCCAATCCTTCTTCCAGTTGTCCCACTTGCCGGAAGGAAATGACCTCAAGTACTTGTGAGGGCATTTCTTGCGCTTCACAAAATAGTAGAAGCCAAGATACTCGTCACTCTTGCTGGTAGTGTGGATGGTGAAGAAGGTACGAAAAAGCTCGACGTAGGGGGGAATACCCACCCACATCTTGCAGAAGTGGACGAATGTTGACACAAGAAGAATGGAGTGGGGGCCAAGGTGGTACAACTGCAGACCATAGAAGTATAAAAGCATCAAGAGAAAAATTGCGAATGGTGGGATCAGTCCCACCATGGCGTACGCAGAAAAGTACACCATGTCATCGGTGCGCTTCTTCTTGAACGGGAGCTTGCCGACGCGGACCAGGTGGTTGAAGGAGTCGCTGGACCACCCCATGTAGGTCCGGACCTTCTTAAAATCGTCATCGGTCGTGAGACGGCTCTTGCAGAGACCCAACTCCACTGCAGAACGGCGGGGCGAGAGAGAAAAAGAAAGCGAAAGTTTGGAGGGTTCGAGCGCAAGTTCAAATTAAGGCGTAAGGAATCCCTAAACGATGCGCGCTTTCCTTGTTAGGTAAGCCTCCGCAACGCTTAGATGGAAACCGCCGAAGGGCCAAGGATACAGTTCAAAAATTTCACCCTGCCAATGACAAGGGGGCCTGAGGCCACCTAGACGATCAAGTCGAGGTCCTTACCCCAGGCGAACAGTTGTCATGATGAGAGGCGGGAAACCCGAGGGCGGCGGCCTGACAGGGCGCGCGGAACCGATACGGTTTTTGTATTGGGAACCGACGACCTTCAATTGTGTGAGATCCGCACGCGCAGATCTCACCTGTCGCATCCTGGAGATGCCACACGGTGATGGTTTAACTGCGAACCACCACCTCAACGGCACATCCAAAAACCCTTGAAGACACGGCGCAGAAATCGAAAGATGGACCCACCTCCGGCAGAATGACTTAACCCATGAGGTCTCTCCCTTAGGTGGGCCCAGGGGGCCACTGTCGGTACCTTGCGTACCGGATACCCCTTGGAACGGCAAAGGGTTCAAAGGAACTCCACCTATCTGCATTGAAGACCTCCGAAGGCTCCACGTGTCACTCGAAACCGGACCTGCCTCCCTCGAATGGTTAGTTCCAATGCCGCCACGTGTATCATATAACCGGAGCTACATTTCCTACATGGGAATGCTCCAGCTAGATACCTGTGTGGCACCCCCGGACCTATCCCTCGATAGTGGGAAGCTCCAGTACTGACACGTGTACAACAGCACCAGACCTACTCGTCCAAGACGGTAAGCTCCAGAGCTGCCACGCGTCCAACCGCCGGACCTTCAACCTCAACAGGCAGATTGGTGGACCTCTAGTGACAAGGACCTTCAAGGAACATTAAAGACCTCAAGACCTGATTAAGTATCATTAATGCTACCTTAATGACACACGATCGGATGACTCTTAATACCAGTAACGCCACCATTAAAGGGTGTTACCATGCTATTAAGGGGAATTAAGCACATTTAAATGTGTATTAGGCATCAGTAACTGCTAGGGCCACATGTCGGGCTAGGCTAACGATGTAACGGTCAGCCCATGTACAATAAAAGGATTGGCCGAGAAATACACGGGGGAGACACTCTCTAAGATGCGCTTAGGTCTAGACACTCTGATCTCTCTCACACTAGCGCTCAGACGCTCAATACAACAACAACACACACCCGTGGAGTAGGTTATTACGCTAAGGCGGCCTGAACCACGTAAATCCTTGTGTCAAATCGCCATCTTGTTCTGAATCTCTGTGCGCCCACAACCGAACTAAGAAACTCCGCGGTCTACTAACATTAGTGCCAGGAGAATTGCCGGAATCAGACTCCGACAACCGCCTTCAGCGGAACCCATTTGTTCTACTAGCTATGATCTTCGCCCTGGCTTTATAGCCATGGTTTGGGAGCAAACCTTCTTAGGAATGGATTGTGAAAACCCTTACCACCATCTAAGAGAGTTCAAACAATTGTGTTCATGCCTTCTAATCAAAAGTATGACACAAGAAACTCTCAAATGGAAGTTGTTTCCTTTTTCCCTCAAGGAAAAAGCCAAACAATGGTATGACCATAACGTTTGGAAGACAAATGGAAATTGGAAAGAATTACGAGACAGATTTTGTCTTGATTTTTTTCCAATTGCCCGAATTGTGTCCTTACGAAAGGAAGTACTATGCTTCCAGCAGATGGAAAAGGAATCCATAGGTGCAGCTTGGGATAGATTTTCTCTTTTGAGAAATTTCGACCCAGATTTGTCTATCCCTGATCCGTTGCTCTTGCAATACTTCTACATGGGATTGAACAAAGAGTTTGCCCCACATCTTGACATTACGGCTGAAGGATATTTCCTCCATAAGACGCTGGAAGAAGGTAAGGATCTTCTAGACCGAATTCTAGAAAATTCTTCCTTCATTCTGGGTCTTAATGAGCCCCCTCAAGAGGAAGTAGTGTCAAGAACTAAGGATGAATCCATGGACAAGGAAGAACCCATCTCTTGCTTATCCCACACCTTGTCGGAGGAATCCTCTCCCGAACCTGAAACCACGAAGGAAGAAGAATTCAACCTTCGAAGTTTCCCTTCTACTTCGAGGAAGAGATATTTGAAGATTTTAGAAATACCTCGAAGTATTGTTTCCATAGTAAACCATCATTGCCTTTAACTCCACCTGACCCACCTAATGGAGTGTTCATCCAACCAATGATCAAGGAGTTAACCTCTATTTTAAGCAGGGAATGTACTGTATAAGTTGAGTTGTCACCCGAAATCCTTCGGATGACCTCACCTTTGGCAACTATTCTATGTTACATTAGAGGGAAACCAATGAAGGTCCTATACAACCCCACTGTTGGAGCAAATCTCATTTCCGATTCTTGTGCTCTGGCCATTCTTGGTGATGTGCCATTGCCACCTACATGTAAATCCTTTTGAGATTCTTTTGAAGACATCCTTGAAGGATGCAAGGTTTTGCAATAGGTGTCTGTAAGATAAAACGATATTGAGGCAATCCTATATTTCCATATGTTCAAAATCCAAGATTTTACATTATGATTGGGATTCCCATTGAGAAATTTCTCATGGAAGTTCCTTTATAAGGAATCCTCAATGTCAACCTTGGAGGGAGAAAGTTTTCTATTCCTGTCCTACATTCCAGGAACACATCTACAGATTCTCCCATCCAAGATGAACCATTACAGGAGGTTAGAACTCTTCAATTCTTAGCTCCTCCCAAAATCGAAGGAGAAGAAGATTTCATCCAAGAGGAGGATGAATTTCAAGAGGCAATTGAAATTGCCAAAAGAAGAGTTCTTCCAGAAACCTCCTGTTGAGTTAAAAATTCTACCTCCAGGCCTATGTTATGCCTTTCTAAATGGCAATTTGGAAGCCCCTGTCATCATAAGTGACAAGCTTTCGGATCATGAGACGCTCAAACTCATTGCGATGTTAGAAAAGCAAAGAGCTGATTTTGGCTATTCCTTAGAGGATCTTAAGTGGATTAGCCCGGCAAAATGCACCCATCGCATTCCCATTGACCTCGAGAGTGTCCCCTCAAGGGAACCCCAAAGGCGATTGAGTAATGCGATGGGGAAAGTTGTCAAGAAGGAAGTCTTGAAACTTTTGCATGCCGGGATTATCTACCCTGTTCCTCATAGTGAATGGGTAAGCCCAGTTCAAGTAGTGCCCAAGAAGGGATGGTCGTTCAAAATGAGAAGAATGAATTAATTCCTCAACGAACCATCACGGGATGGAGGATGTGCATTCATTACCGAAAACTTAACAAGGCTACAAGGAAGGATCATTTTCCACTGCCCTTCATCGATGATATGTTAGAGTGGTTGGCAAAACATTCCTACTTTTTTTCCTTGATGGGTATTAAGGTTATCATCAAATCCCAATCCACCCCAACGATCAAAGTAAGACCACATTCACATGTCCCTATGGGACTTATGCCTACTAGTGTATGTCTTTTGGACTGTGCAATGATCCTGCCTCTTCTCAAAGATGCATGATGTCTATCTTTTTCGACATGATTGAGGAGATCATTGAAGTTTTCATGGCCGATTTCTCCGTCTATGGGAAAACTATTGATCATTGTCTGAAAAACTTAGACAAGGTCTTACAAAGATGCCAACAGAAGGACCTAGTACTTAATTGGGAGAAGTGCCATTTCATGGTCCGTGAAGGCATCGTCCTTGGGAACTTAGTGTCCGAAAGAGGGATAGAGGTGGACAAAGAAAATATTGAAGTTATGAAAAACTCTTATCCCCTATCAATGTTAAGGGCATCCGCAGCTTTTTAGGTCATGCAGGGTTCTATCGGTGATTCATCAAAGATTTCTCAAAAGTCGCTAGACCCCTCACTAACCTATTAGCTAAGGAAGCTCCCTTTGATTTCGATGATGAATGCCTTAAATCAATTGAAACACTCAAAAAGGCACTCATCTCAGCTCCAATCATTCAACCTCCCGATTGGACGCTGCCATTCAAAATCATGTGTGATGCTAGTGATTTTGTTGTTGGTGCAATACTAGGCCAAACCAAAGATAAAAAAGCATCATGCAATAGCCTACGCTAGCAAAACTCTAACAGGAGCTCAACTCAATTATGCCACATCTGAAAAAGAGCTCTTGGCGGTAGTTTTTGCTATCGATAAGTTTAGATCCTATTTGGTTGGAGCTAGTGTCATAGTCTACACAGTTCATGCTGCCTTGAAGTACTTGCTCACCAAAAAGGATGCTAAACCAAGGTTAATCCGTTGTATTCTTCTACTCCAAGAGTTTGACTTAGGAATCAAGGATTAGAAGGGAGTAGAGAATTTTGTGGCAGATCATCTCTCATGTATGGATGTCACCCAAACCATGGACATTCCTATCAATGACTTCCTACGAGATGATATGCTTCTCAAGGTGACTGACTCTCACTCTTGGTATGCGGATATCGTGGACTTCATGGTCACGGGATACGTACCTCTGGGGGAAAACAAAAAGAAACTCATCTATGAGAATCGAAGACACATTTGGGATGACCCATACCTCTATCGAGTTTGTCCGATGGCCTTCTTAGAAGGTGTGTTCCATCAATCAAAGGCGCCAAGATTATTGAGAAATGTCATGCTAGCCCCTATGGTGGCCATTAAGGTATTTACCGTACCCAGACAAAGATCTGGCTGAGTGGATTCTAGTGGCCTTCTATGTATGAACATACAATAGAATTCATTCGCAGATGTTGGAAATGCCAAAAGCATAGAGAAATCTCAGCTCACAATGTGATGCCCCTAACATATAATCTCCAATTGGAATTATTTGATGTGTGCGGTATTGATTTTATGGGACATTTCCCTAGGTCTTGTGATTGCGAGTATATCCTGGTGGCTGTAGATTATGTGTCAAAATGGGTAGAAGCTCTGCCATGCAAAAATGTTGATTCCAAGCAAGCTGGGAAAATGTTCTATGAGATCATTTTTCCACGCATTGGCACTCCCTGTATGGTCATAAGTGATGGTGGGTCTCATTTCATAGATAAGACCTTCCGTAGGTTTTTGAGGGAGCTTGGTGTCCAGCATAATATTGCTACCCCATACCACCCAAGAAAAGGGGTCAAGAAGAAACATCTAATAACCAAATTAAAAATATTCTGCAAAAGACAGTCTTGGAAATGGGAATGGGGTGGAAGCATAAGCTACCCGATGCATTGTGGGCATACCGTACTGCCTACAAAACTCTCATTGGCATGTCCCCTTTCCAACTTGTCTATGGGAAGACTTGTCATGTTCCTATAGATTTGGAACATAGAGCCTATTGGGCCATCAAGCAGTGGAACATGGACTTTCACAAAGCAGGAAAGCACCGATTGAAGCAACTCTCTGAGTTGTAAGGGTGGAGAGATAAGGTGTACCATAGTTCCAAAATCTGCGAGGAAAGAACTAAAAGATGACACGATAAGAGGATTACGCCTTAAGTCCTACTCTTCAGTTCTAGGGTTAAACTCTTTGGACATGGGAAGCTCAAAAGTAAATGGGAATGACCCTTCACCGTAGTAGAAACCTCATCCCATGTAGCAATCACACTCCAAGGTGATGATGATCATCTATTTAAAGTGAATGGGCACCAACTCAAATTATATCTCGAGTCCCATAAGGATGAGACGAAAAAAGAAATTGACGTGATAAATCTTATTGATTTTCACGCCATTTCTTTAAATTCTGTCTAAATTTCCGCGTCCGTTTAATGGGCCCATCCAATTATTCATCAATGGGCCCATTAAGCCAACCCACGAAAGGGGTCGGCCGAACACTAGGGTCAACTGGCGCCCCCCTTGCGCCGTCAGCCTTCTGTTTTTGCGTGCGCACTCTCCCGACATATCTCAACAAGATTCTCAGTGTTGTCGTACTTCCCCCACCATTTATTGATGGGAATAGAGAAGGGAACCTTGCAACATATAGAAAAAGCATCTCCTATTCCAAGTCATGGCCGATAAGAAGATTGTGCCTCATCCCCACTCTAGCTCAACCTTCAACCTGAGCAGGGACATCACGTCGACCATTGAAAAGTCCCCCCTCACTTTGGAGTCTGTCATGGCATTGGATGTCGTGCCCCTCGCTATGATCCCACCACTGGCGAAGACTCCGCGTGGGTGTAGCACCACACCTCGTGGTGCTGAACAGTTGCTCTCCCCTCGAAGGACGCCCATGAAGTCGACGACACCTGCACGTCGTCCAACTACGGCTGACCTTAAGTCAGTCAAGATCCATCTTTTTCCTAAAAAAAGACAAGTCTCTCCCAATGTTGCAGCTTGGCAAGGAGTTCATGTACACTCTAAAGACCAAGGACGGTGACGTAGTGATCCAGCACTACAAATCACCTACGTGTACCTCGCCTGAGCGTGTGGGAGACCACCTCATTATCCACGGGGTGCGCCAGCCTGACGAAGGCTATGCAAAAGGCTTTTTCAAGCAAGTAGATAATTTGGTGATGGAGGAATCAACGGGCTCGTCACCCTCCAAGATTAGACGTCACCTCTCGCCGCCTGCTATCAGAGGGCCACCTGGCCAATTTTAGGACAGCGATGGGAAATCTCCTCATGCCCCTAAAAAGACACAGCTTTCTAAGGAGTTAGCTTCTCTCCGTTTGGAGAACAAGAAGCTATCAGACTTAGTACCTGAAGGGCGCATCGAGAGGGCGGAACTGAAGGATGAACTCATATCCCTCAAGGAGGAGGTTGATGGTGTTCGCCGTGGCATGAGCGCCAAGCTGCGGTGCATATGCAATGCCGTCGGGAAGACTGACATCTACAACACTCCCTAGTGTAGATGTCCCAACCGCATAGGATTCATCTAACCCGATAAAGTTCCATCTTTAGTTTATTTTTTGTGAATAAAGAATTCAAGGAACAAGTGTGGAGGAGGTATCCCAAATTCGCGAAATCCCGATGTACAAAATTAGTGTTGCATCTCAAAACACGTCGCAACCGATTATACGACTCAACACGTCAAAACAGAGCCACAGAGAGACCAGAAGGGGATCGGCTGAACTCCCTAGTCGGTCGACCTGGTGTGGGCCCCACATGGCTTCGTTTCACTTCACAAATTCAGTTTGGATCTCCTACCTCTGAATATGCATGTTGTGTTACTGTTTGAGTTGATTTGATATTTAATACTGAATATAAAAAGGCAATTCAAGTCAATAATTAACACTTAAAACTTGGTAGTCAAAAATTTGCTTGAGTTGAAAATTTGAATACTTTGTATATCAATTTATTACCCTGTTCATAATTCCCACAAGCATAATAGAAAACATGTCATGTAAGTATTTGACTAGTGTGATATGGTAAATGAGTTACTTGAGGAGATATCTCCTTGTTTGAAATTGATTTGTTGATGCTTGCACAATTTGGAGTCTTGAACTTTGCCTCATTCTCTCATTGGAAATTTAAACACCCACCAAGGCCATATGATACAAATTCTTGAAAACCACATGCATATGCCATTTTTCCTATCATTGAACTTTGTCAAACTCATGACCCAATTGAGTGACATGCATGAACCTTGTACTCAGAAATTCTTGTGCACCCTATTTATGCAAATTTTCTCACATTGAGAATTTGCATCCACCATTCATCCATCCAATAAAGAAACTCCATACATTTTGGTCATCAAAATCTCTCTAGAAAAATAAAAATGATTAGAAGACATGTCTATGGAATTCAAAAAAAAAGCATCTACTCTTCAAAAGAGGAAGCATGCCAAAAAAAAGTAGCCATGTTTCATCCTTAAAGAGAGAAAATCATGGGGTCCACATGGATCCATCCCATTCATGTGCACAAGGATTTGTTTTGTCCATTTTTTGGTTGCATAAGTCTCTCATAGGATCAAGTTTTTGACTTAGTAATAAATGAATTGCAATATGTGCCACATTTACCCTTACCAAGCTCCAGATATAGCCATATTTAGCATAGGGACAAAATTGGCACAACATGCCAAGGTGAGGATAAAACACTTTGAGAGACTTGAGAGGTTCCAAATGAAAGATGAGGGTAATTGTTTCCTTGACTTTCCGAATATAGCCAACTGTGAGATCATTTCGGCAGGAGAAGATCCAGGCAAACTACATTCCAACCAATCCACTCTTCAAACACCCAAGATTGATGTGGTAGCCACATTCCACAAAAGGGAATTCATGAATTAAGGTATGAGTTGAAATATCTAGTATGCTCATTTTCTAAGCAAATTTTTGGCAGCACCTTAGTTTTTTTTCTTGCCTTCACTCGAGGACGAGCAAAGGACTAAGTGTAGGGGAGTTTGTTGACGGTCCTTAAGTGCCATATTAGACCGTCAATTCACCTCATAATGTGCACAAAAGAGAAACACAACGTAGTGGTAGGGTTAAAAACTAACCAATTCCACAAGTGTTGGTGTTTATTTGTATGCAGGTGAATTTATACTCAAAATACCAAGACATTCAGGGAGTAATCCATAAAATAGGATTTCAACAAATCAGGAGATGCCACGTGTCATCACATGGATCAAATGGCCCACAAACAGAAGTATCAGAGGACATCCAACGGTGTAGCACCCATATAAAGGGATGGGAACCACCTGGTAGAGATCTGGAGAAAGCGCAGCCCCAACAGGGCCAAAACCAGGTCGGCCGACCCCCCTAGTCGGCCGATTAGGTCACGGCACCAATTGCAGTCAAACGCCATGTGTTGGCTCCTCCCGGCTTAAACAGGTCATGGGTGACTGATTCGCGCGCAATTGGCAGCGGGAACCAACTCTTCTCCCCCTATAAATAGAACCCCACACCTCACTTCGCACACACACCAAAAGTTGAGAATAGAACATCACTCCAAAGGTTTAGAGTAGTCCTAGAGGCTGCCAAGTAGAAGGAGAGTGTGGTGGAGAGTTTGGGAGAAGGAGGCTTGGGCATGTCAAGTCCCTCTTCTACACTTGTACCCCTACAAATGTGTTATTCAAATCAAGTAATCCTTTGTGAATTCAATTCAAGTTTGATTCTAAATTCATAGTAGTTTGCGCAAGTAGTTACTTGTGGGTTCATTGCTTTAATTCATTAGAGGTTAGAAATCACCAGTGAATATCTCGTAGACCCACAGATTTAAGAGGTAGGCAGTAGGTGGTGACAACCCTATCTGTCCTTTGCAATCCTCCAGGTTCGGCTGTGCCATAGGCTCTTGGCGGGAGTCGCCTAGTGTTGCTAAGGGTAAACCCGTGCCCGAAGCAAGCAGCTACCGCAAATTCTTTTGAATCAGAATCAATAATTTGAATTCCTCTCTCTTCCTTGCCTACCAAACAACTTTGTGTCCTTGGGTGGATTTTATCGTAAGATTACACACATGTTCCTTGGATTTGATACCCTTGGGAATACTCCTTAAGGGGAAGTGCTACACGACAGTTTCCGTGCGCTTGCGGATTTTTATCTGTGATGTAAGAAACATCAACAATACCCTACTCCACGAGATATGTGTTGTTTGTATTGAGTGAGTATGCTAGAGAGCTAGTCTGAATGACTTGTCTTCTAGCGTGCAGTGCATCCCTTTTATATGCCAAGGACTGGCTGTTACAATATGTGTTGTGGCCCGACAGGTGGCCATGGCTGTAATAACCGCCCGATACACGATCTACGGGTGTTAAGGGTTGTTAATAGTGTAATAACGTGCCTTAACGGCAGCATTACTGGTCTTGATAGTGCTCTGATCTCGCATCATTAATATGGCATTAATGACGCTTTAACTAGGTCTTATAATGGCCGATTGACAGCCCTTGAAAGTCTGCACCGTTGGAGATCCTGGTGTCTTCCTGTTGTAGACATAAATCCGGACGTGTGACACGTGGTAGCTTTGGAGCATCCCTCTGCAGGGAGGTTGGTCCGAAGCTACTAGACATGTGGTAGCTCCGGAGCTCCCTCTGCGGGGAGGTAGGTCCGGAGCTACTATACATGTGGCACCACCGGAGCTTCCCTCGTTGGGGAGGCAGGTCCGGCACCTTGGGACATGTGGTAGTACTGGAGCCACCCTAACGAGGGAGGCAGATCCGGCACTGCGGGACACGTGGTAGGGTCGAAGCCACCCTAAAAAGGGAGGCAGATCCGACACTGCGGGACACGTGTTGCCTACAGAAGTCTACAATAATGGAAGGTGGAACTCAACGCGTCTTCTTCTGGTAAGAAGGGATACCTGGTATGTGGGGTATCGACAGTGGCCCCCAGGCCCACTTCTGGTGAGATTGTGAGGTTTCGAAGTCGGAGGTGCTCCCGCACTGCTGCTTCAGCTTCCTCTTGGGACACACGACCCTTCTTGACTTGATAGGTGAGATACATGATGGGTGGATCTCACGCAATTGAAGGACGTTGGTTCCTAATACGATTTCCGTATCGGTTCTCAGTGCAATCTTTGTAGCCCTGTCAGGCCGCCGCCCTCGGGCTTCCAACATCTCATCATGACAACGTTCACCCGATGCGACTTTTTTAACAAAGTGGACCCGGGCCCCCTTGTCATTGATGAGGTAACTTCTCAAAGTGTAATTATGGCCTGGATGCCATTGCCATCCAAGCGTTGTGGAGTCTTAATAAAGGAAGAGGCGCTTCAAGGTGAGAAAACTCTTACGGATCGATCTGTTTTTTTCCATAGAGTTCTCCGCTAGAACCCCTTGCATCGCGCTCCCACTTTTGCTCCACTTTGCGACGATGGAACTCAGACTCCTCCCTAGCAAGATTGTGAGCGATAGAGATCTCACAAGAGTCTGGAAGCTGATGGACTGGCAGAGCGACTCCTTCAACAATGCTATTCGCTGCGGCAAGCTCCCGTTCAAGAAGGAGTCATCTGGCAACATTGTCTACTTCTCGATGTACGCCATCGTTGGACTAGTTCCGCTAGTATCCAACTTCTTGCCGATGTTGTTGGAGTCGTACGGGCTCCAACTGCACCACCTCGAACCTCTTTCAATCTTGCTGGTGGCGATCTTTGTCCACTTCTTCGAGATGGGTGTGAGTGTGCCACCCTGCGTGCCATTGTTCCACACCTTCTTCACTCTCTGCTAGGGTTCTACTACTTTGTAAGATGTTGGAATCCCCCATTCAAGTACATCAAGTCCTTTCCTTGTGGAAAGTGAGGGACTTAGGAGACAGGTTGGGTTGTGATCTGCGTGGACCCTCATGATCGGCTGAAGCTGCTAGAAGAGTTTCCGATGACAGAGTCCGACTCTTGGGAGGAGCCCTCGAAGCTGACCGAAGAGTCCAACCCCGTGCTAACAAGAATCCGAAACTTAGTGGACGGAGGGTTGACATCTCTGTTGGTCCTCGGCAACTTCCTGACCAACCGTTGGGCGCCACTCAAGGAGCGAGAGTTCGCAGCTTGGTCATACTCCGGAGAATTGGATTTCCTTAGGGTTGAGGTTGGTCGAGGAACCAACTTAGATGAGCATGCCTTGAAGCTCCATCTGCAGAAGCTAAATAGTGGAACTATATCAAGAGATGACCTCGCACCTTCGGCTGAGTTCTTGCCTCTGAATGTAATTCCAGAGGTCAGAACGAAGCTGCAGAAAGTGATGCCGCTGCTTGATGATATGGGTCTTGCAGTGCGACAAAGGAGCACTCCCCTTGCAGGGTTTGTAATCCCCAGACCGGATTCCAGCCAGAAGAAACCTGACTCAAGTCAGGGTAAAGGCAAAGAGCCCGTCGATTCCTCTAGTCAGAAGAGGAAGCTGACACGAGCTGATGGCAGTTCTGTTAGATCAGCTCTGAGAGAAATAATGTCTCTGGCTTGCCAAACTCTCAAGTCAGTGCTGGTTGTGCCTCCAGCAATGGCAACTCCGGCTACAACGGCCAAACCATCTTCGGATCCAGTGCATACAAAGGGCGCTAGGTTCGAAAGGTCTACTCCAGTCTCAGTGCCAGCGGTGGGCTCTAGGCCACTGAGGCTGATTCTCTTCCACTAATCACAAAGGGGCAAATAACTTGTTCAAGGGGCCTTCTAACAAGTTGAGGGCTCCCCAACAATTACAATGAAGAACACCACCAAACACACTCAAAACATGTACAATGAAACAATAAGAATGTGCGAGAGATCAAACCCGAGAGCTCAAGATGTGTAGAACAACCCTCTCCTTTGATCAATTGCTAATCATCAAAGACTTGATCCTTTTAGGGTTGGAATGTGTGGGAGATGTGTATTTTGGGCTCTTGGAAGGTGTGACAGCGCAGGGGGTCCAGAATGTTGGTTGTATGGCTGTACACCTCTATTTATACTAAGGATTCCAAAAGTTACCGTTAGGGTTCGCGATGTCCGGACTTGTCCGTGGTGGTCTCCAGGCTAGTTCGGTGTGCGGCGTGTGGAAAACCCTAAGTGTTGAGATATACCAGACTAGTCCATTAAGGTGCGGACTTGTCCGATTTAATAAGAAACTTTTTGGACTAGTCCGATTGATATCGGTCTAGTCCGGTGTAGTGAACACCGTGTGTGACTAAGGACAAGTCCGCGCTTGGAGGGGCTTGTCCGATTTTAGTGAGAGAGTTTTCGGACTAGTCCAGTGGACATTGGACTTGTCCGGTGCAGTGAAATATTATAGGGCTAGGGACAAGTCTGGACTTGGAGGACTTGTCCGATTTTAGTCAGAGGATTATCGGACTAGTCCGATAGATATCGGAATTGTCCGGTGTTGTGCAAGTGTGGAGTGTTGAGTACTAGTCCGCACTAGGGGAGACTAGTCCGATCTCAGTCAGAGAGATATCGGACTAGTCCGGTGATTATCTAGTCCGCTTTCCTGTGAAATATGCAGTGAGTTGCATTATTTGTTTGCTTGAGCTCTTGGGGTGTTTTTCTCCAACACACTCCATACAAAATAATCTAATCTTTTCAGCTTCTGAGCTCTTTTCACTTTAGACCCTCATTCTCCTTCCTTTTTGCGCTTTCTTCCTAATTTCTTTAAAACCTGCGCTCGTCTCAACAATTTTCTTAGGATCTCATTTGTTTGTCATAAATCAACCAAAATTCACAAGGGACGCCTAGATGCACTTCCAATCTCCCCCTTTTTGGTGATTGATGACAACCAATTAACATTATACAAATATGATAGAAAATTCATATTTTCATAAAGTGTACACATATGAGCTTTGAGCAAAATAGGCAATGTAGACATAAGACATATGTGCACTCTTTATGGTGGGATGCAAAACTATGTGTGTGAGCAATAATATTGATGTGAATGAAGTAAAATGCATAATCATAATAAAATCAAGAATCTCAAGCATACATAGCAGTTTTAAACACCCACAAGCGATGTCCGGACTTGTCCGTGGTGGTCTCCGGACTAGTCCGGTGTGCGGCGTGTGGAAAACCCTAAGTTTTGAGATATACCAGACTAGTCCGTTAAGGAGCAGACTAGTCCAATTTTATTCAGAAACATTTTGGTCTAGTCCGGTTGATATCGGACTAGTCCGGTGTAGTGAACATCGTTTGTGACTAAGGACAAGTTCGCGCCTAGAGGGACTTGTCCGATTTTAGTCAGAGAGTTTTCGGACTAGTCCGGTGGATATCGGACTTGTCCGGTGCAGTGAAAGATTGTAGGGCTAGGTACAAGTCCGGACTTGGAGGACTTATCTGATTTTAGTTAGAGGATTATAGGATATCATACTTGTCTGGTGTTGTGCAAGTGTGAAGTGCTGAGTACTAGTCCGCACTAGGGGGGCCTAGTACAATCTTAGTCAGAGATATATTGGACTAGTCTAGTGATTATCGAAGTAGTCTGCTTTTCCTGTGAAATGTGCAGTGAGTTGAATTATTTGTTCCCTTGAGCTCTTGGGGTGTTTTTCTCCAACACACTCCATACAAAATAATCTAATCTTTTCAGCTCCTGAGCTCTTTTCACTTTAGATCCTCATTCTCCTTCCTTTTTGCGCTTTCTTCCTAATTTCTTTAAAACCTGTGCTCATCTCAGCAGTTTTGTTAGGATCTCATTTGTTTGTCATAAATCAACCAAAACCCACAAGGGATGCCTAGATGCACTTTCAATTGGTATCAGAGTTGCACGACCAAAACAAGGGTGTTGTGCACTTACAATACCAAAAGCACGACAGAGTTGCAACAAAAACACAAAATAGAGCTCTCTCTCTCTCTCTCAAACTAAAGCTACAACCTAAGATGCCCCCTCAATCTCTCCCCCTTTGGCATCAAGGCACCAAAAAGGAGAGGAGGGATCTACTTGTCATCTCCGGCTCACCCCGCGCTGTCAGTCCTTTCGTCATCTTCATCCTCAGGCTGAGGAGGAGGAGGAGAGGAACCACTCGTCGTGCCTGAAGGCCAAAGTAGGCAAGCCCGAAGGGAGAGACAGGGGGAGGAAGATCTTAGAAGTCAGAGGCGGAGTCCCCTGAGATAACTAGAAACCCAATAGGCTCAATCTCTAGTTTTTGATAAATAGCTTTAACATTGTCCTTCATGTATCTCATTTGCTCTTTTCTTTCCTTTTTCATCTTAGGAACCTTCATCTCAGTTTTGCGACAAGAGCCAAAGATAGCTGCCAAGTACTTCATGATTCCACTAGAGAACCCTTTGCTAGATGGAGGGTCCCTAGTGCCAGAGGAAGGCCTTGTATCTTCTTGAGCTTTCTCAGGGTGTTCCTCACTTGTGGTAGGTGAGGGAGCAGCTAGGAAAGAGGCTTGAGGAGGCTTCTGAGGCCTTAGAGGAGTATGCTCTACATACTTCACAAACTCAATTCTTGTGACTTTTTCAATCATGAACATCAAGTGCGGTGCATAGCCACAGGAGCGGTTTGGTATGCAGGAGATGTTCACCATGTCACTCCAGATGTAATCGAAGATATCAAACTTCCTCTTCTTGCTAATCACTTTCATCATGGTTCTCAAGTAACATGGAGCGGTTTGGTATGCAGGAGATGTTCACCATGTCACTCCAGATGTAATCGAAGATATCAAACTTCCTCTTCTTACTAATCACTTTCATCATGGTTCTCAAGTAAACTTGGACACTCCCTGCATCTCCATCCTTTGCAGCAATGGTCTTCCAGAGTACTCTAATTAAGAACCATGAAGAAGGGCTTCATGTTCTTGGTTGAGGGAGGATTGTATTTGAGGCGGGTATAATAGAGAAAGTCCATCTTATCCTTCTCCAAAACACCAAGATTATGAATCACAATCTCATTGTTGTCGGTGTCCTCAAGGTGCAGTCACTCTATCTTCTTCATCGCTAGCAAAATAGCATGTGGAGTAGAACTGGGCTATCACTTCATCATTCCAATTGTATCTAAAGGAAAACAGGTCCTTTAGACCATGCCTCTCTGCAGCCTCTACAACCTCATTAGAAGCACCACACCTCTTTCTTTCAAAGTGGCTCCAGTCAATCCATTGGTTGTGGAACACTGGAGTCTTCATTTGGAGGTACACAGTGTTGTAGTAGTCCAAGTGGAAGTTACTCCAAAATCTTGGGTCAGCTGCCTTTTTGCCACTGCTGTAGGCATCAACCTTCCTTAGCTTGCATGCTACATCACTTCCTTTTCCATTGAACTTCTCCTCCGAGGGGTCCCTATTTCCCTGTCTTAGAGTTGTTATCTTGAGGGGACCAATTGGGCCAGAAGCAAGTCCCTTTCCTTTGCCCTTTGTTTGGCGTGGAGCTGCCGAGCTAGGACCAGCCGTATCTTTTGCTCTTGAAGCTGGTTTCTTGGTTGGAACCTTTCAATGCACCTTAGGTTGGGTGGGAAAAGGATCGGCAGCATACTTGTCTTTTGTTGGACTGAGAGTCCTAAACACGAGGCAACACTTCTTGATCCATCTCGGCCTCAAAGTCAGAGATATCATCGTTTGAGTTTGACATTGTCCTGACAAGAAGGTGATATATGCCATAGATAAGAATTGGTTGCAAGGGAAATCATCGAGTTGAAGAACATTAGGGTTTTGTTCAACAAACACCGGACTTGTCCGTTAATCAGGTGCGGACTAGCCCAGAGTACTGGACTTGTCCGCACGGGTAACAGACTAGTCCGATATTCGGCAGCTTAAACTCTAGCAAAAAGAGTAATGGAATTCCTCAATGCAAAAGTGAAGTAGTGTAGTTGTAATACAAACAGGGGCATGTATTGACTGGAGGAGCTAAGCTATTTGAGCAGAAACAAGTAAAATCGAAGGTTATAGGGTTTGCGGGAAAATTTTACCAAATCCTTCGATTAGAGGCATTGAAGGAGTTCTTGATGCGGACGAGTCCGGGGTCTTCGATCCCCTAGCAGTGGAGATCGATTCCCACGGAGATTTTAGTGGATTTGATGGAGAACTTGCAAAATCACCTTGGGAGCACTTGAGTGAGGAGAGAGAACATGAGAGGAGTTATGAGGAAGAAGAAGATTAGGGTTGCACCGGACCTAGGGTTATGGAGTCAAAAAATCGAACTAGTCCGTGGTTGGACCAGACTAGTCCGGACTACCGGAAAACTCAGTGGACTAGTATGCAATATGCCGACTAGTCTGTGGTCACCTGGACAGAAAAATATAGACCTTTCATATATATTCGAAGGTGCTTAAAAAGAAAATAGGGGGCAAAGACACAGAAATAATCTTGATGAACATGATTAGTAAACATAACAATGAAGCTATGACTATAATTCACCACGATCAAGTAATTAACAAAGTTTTTTGGAGAAAATAGAGAGAGATGATTTTTCAACACAATCAACATGATTTTGAAGATGGCATACAGGTATGCAAGTTTTCAAGCCACATTCCGAGCATCAAGGATATTTAGTTCATTTCGGAGCTCGCAAAAGCGTTTTTCATCAAGTGGCTTGGTAAAGATATCTACTAGTTGTTTTTCAGTGTTGACATGGGAAATGGCTATATCTCTTTTTATTGAGTGATCTCTCAAAAAGTGATGTCGGATGTCTATGTGTATGGTTCTAGAGTGCTCAACAGGGTTATGGGCAATTTTAATTGCACTCTCATTATAACAAAGGAGAGGAATACGTTTCATATTGTAACCGTAATCCCTTAGAGTTTGTCGCATCCCAAGGACTTGTGCACAACAACTCCCGGCTGCAACATACTCCGCTTCGGCCGTGAATAAGTCAATGGAATTTTGTTTCTTGGAGGACCAAGAAACTAGGGCTCTACCTAGGAATTGGCAAGTACCGAAGGTACTTTTTCTATCTACCTTGCATCCGGCATAATCTGCATTGGAGTATCCAATGAGATTGAATTTTGAACCTTTGGTATACCAAAGGTCTAGGTTGGGTGTATGGACTAAATATCGCAAGATCCTTTTTACGGCTATCAAATGACATTCCTTAGGATTGGCTTAAAATATTGCACACAAACATACACTCTACATGATATCAGGCCTAAATGCACATAAATAAAGTAAGGAACCAATCATGGAGCGATATACCTTTTGATCCATGTTTGGTCCTTCTTCATTTAGATCCAAGTGTCCATTTGTTGCCATGGGAGTCTTTATGGCCTTTGCTTTGTCCATTCCAAACTTCTTGAGAATGTCTTAAGTGTACTTTGTTTGGCTTATGAATGTCCCGTCCTTTTGTTGCTTCACTTGGAATCCCAAAAAAGTATCTCAACTCTCCCATCGTGGACATTTCAAATCTATATTTCATAATCTTACTAAATTTTTGACAAAAAGATTTGTTAGTTGAACCAAATATAATATCGTCAACAAAGATTTGGCAAACGAAGAGATCATCATCAAAGTGTTTAGTAAACAAAGTGTAATCAGCTTTACCGATCTTGAAGCCATTTTCAATCAACAAATCTCTAAGGCACTCATACCAAGCTCTAGGAGCTTGTTTGAGGCCATAGAGAGCCTTACGTAGCTTGTACACATAGTCGGGGTACTCTTGATCTTCAAAACCGGGTGGTTGCTCCATGTACACCTCCTCCTTGATCGGTCCATTGAGGAAGGTGCTTTTCATGTCCATTTGATAAAGCTTGAAGTCATGGTGAGTAGCATATGCAAGTAATATACGAATCAATTCAAGCCTAGCTACGGGAGCAAAAGTCTCGTCGAAATCCAAACTTTCAACTTGTGAGTACCCTTTAGCCACAAGTTGTGCCTTGTTCCTTGTTACCACTCCATGTTTGTCTTGCTTGTTGCGGAAGACCCATTTAGTGCCGATGACATTGGATTCGGGTCTTTCAACAAGTTCCCACACTTCGTTCCTTTTGAAGTTGTTAATTCTTCTTGCCTCACATCACTCAATCTGGATCATTTAATGCATATTCAACCCTTTCTAGTTCCAAAGAGTATACAAAAGAATAGTGTTCACAAAAAATAGCTATGAGAGATCGAGTTATTACTCCCTTTTGGATGTAACCAATTATATTGTCGACGAGGTGATCTCTTTGGATGCTTTGGTGTACTCTTGGATGTGGCACTTGTGGGCTTGAATCTTCATTATTATCATCTTCTTATCCCCCTAGATAGTTGCCATCATTGATGTTTTGATAACCTTGATCATCTTGAGGTTGATCTTGTGTGGAAGCTCCCCCTTAATCATTATCCTCCACTTGTGGTTCATATTCTTCATTCGCATTTGGAGGTGGCCCTTGTGGTCGAACATTGCCCAACGCCATTCTTCTCAATGCTTGACATGGAGCTTCTTCTTGATCTATCACACACTGATCAACTTGCTCTACTTGAGAGCCATTAGTTTCATCGAACACTATGTCACGTGCTACTTCAACAAGTCTGGAGGCCTTATTGAAGACACGATAGGCGTAGGAGTTCAAATCATAGCCAAGTAAGAAACCTTCATCGGGCTTTGAAGCAAACTTTGAAGCCCTAGGCTTCTTGTTTAAAATATAACATTTCGAACCAAAAACTCGAAAATATGAAATATTCGGCTTGTAAACCATGAGTAGTTCATATGAAGTTTTCTTGAGCAACCGATGAAGATATAGTCAATTTATGGCGTGACAAGAGGTGTTAACCGCTTCAGCCCAAAACTTGTCTGAAGTCTTGTATTCATCGAGCCTTGTCCTCGCCATCTCAATGAGTGTTCGGTTCTTTCTTTCGGCTACTCCATTTTGTTTAGGAGAATATGGTGCTGAAAATTCGTGCTTTATCCCTTCTTCGTCTAGATAATCCTCAACTTGGGTATTCTTGAATTCTGTCCCATTGTCACTTCGTATGTTCTTAATCTTCAATGGGAATTCATTTTGGGAACGCTTGATGAACTTCTTGAGGGTTCCTTGAGTTTCTGTATTATCATGCAAAATGAAAACCCACGTGAAGAGTGAAAAATCATCAATAATGAATAAATCATATTTATTATCGTCGATGCTTATATAAGCAATTGGACCGAATAGATCCATGTGCAGGAGCTCAAACGGTCTTGTTGTAGTCATGACATTCTTCGCGGGATGGGGTGCTCCTACTTGCTTCCCGGCTTGGCACGGTCTACAAGGCCTGTCTTTCTCAAAAACAACATCCTTTAAACATCGTATGTGATCGCCTTTAAGGAGTTTTTGAAGATTCCTCATAACAACATGTGCTAGCTGTCTATGCCACTGCCAACTCATGTTGGTCTTTGCAATCAAGCATGTGTCAACTTTGGCTTTGCGTTTGTTGAAGTCAACTAGATAAAGTTTTTCCTTTAACACACCCTTGAATGCAACCAAGTTATCACTCCTTCTAGATACAGTCACACTCTCATTAGTGAATAAACAATTATAACCCTTGTCAGATAATTGAGAGATGGACAAAAGGTTATAATCCAAGGAGTCAACATGTAAAACATGAGAAAGAGTATGTTGTGATGAAATTGCAATTTTACTGGTACCAAGCACTCTTCCTTGACTATTATCACCAAAGTAAATGCCTTTGCTTAGATCTTCATTATCTTCATATTCCACGAACATTCTTCTTTCTCTGGTCATGTGATTGGTGCATCAACTATCTAGCACCCATTTTGCTCCACCGGATGAATAGGCATGTAAAAGACAAATTATGCTTTGGTCTTAGGTACCCAAGCTTGCTTGGGTCCTTTGAGGTTAGTCACAAGTGATTTGGGCACCCACACATGAGACTTGGTGTTCCCATGGCGTGGCCCAACATATTTAGCATAAACTCTTCCAAGATTACTTTTCATAAGTGCATATGAAGCATCAAAAGTTCTAAATAGGAGTTGTTGTTCATATGTGTTCACAATGTTAAATTTATCAACATTATTAAGTTTTCTAACTTGAGAAGAGTTCCCTTTGACAAAGGCAATGTAATACTTGTGGCTTCTAACGTTTTGCTTTTCACCATAAGAATACACAGTGCCACATTTTACATTAGGAGGTCTTGTGACCTAGTATGCACTGCGTGCATACTTGACCTTCTCCTTGTCAAATATGCCACTTTGGGAAGGTTGCTTGTCCTTTGTCAATTTTGGCTTTTTCTTCAAGTTAGTGTCACTTTTAGCACAAGTACAAGTAAGAACAGTTTCAGATTTGATTTGTTAGGAAGGTGAGCTTGAAGAGGATGAAGAACCACTTTGCTTGAGTGACTCAACTTGTACCTCAAGGATCTTGCTAACTTTGGTTAATTTGACAAGTTCATCCTTGATAGCCACGTTTGAGTCTTTTAGCTGCAAACAAGCTTCCTTGCTTGAAGCTAAATCAAGTTCCAGTGATTTACTTTGCTCCTTTTCAAGTTCAAGAAGATTTTCAATCTCAAGATATTCCTCCTTTTTGGAGATGATCATATCTTCCTGACGATTGACTAACTTCTCCTTATCAACAAGCTTATCAAGAAAGAATTTCATTTTAGCAGCAGTCTTTTTTTCTAAACCCCTAATCATGTATTCATTTTCATCACTGCTATCATCCTCACTAGAATTATCACTATCACTAGTAATAGAATGCTAGGAGGAAGATTTAGGTGTTACCTTTATTTTACCTTCCTTGGCCATTAGACATGTGTTGTCGGTGTCCTTCCATGCGCCCATGGTTGGGAAGAGAGTGGATTTATTGGTAGTATTCTTGATGGCTATGGTGGCCATCTCCTCTTCTTCTTCGGATGAGGATTCATCATTTGAGTCTCACTCCTTCCCTAGATGCGCTTGGCCATATTGCTTCTTCTTCTTGAACATTTTCTTTGGTTGAGGCTTGTTGTCTTTAGTCTCCCTTTTATTTTCCTCATGTGGACAATCTACTATGAAGTGATCATATTCTCCGCAATTGTAGCACGTCCTTCTCATCTTGGGTCTTTGTTTGTCCCTCTGTATTCCTTCGTTTGAGCTACTACCCTTTCTTCTTATCATCATTTTCTTGAACTTCTTCATGAACAAGATCATGTCTTTTTCATCGATATCACTACTTTCATCATCACTGTCGTCTTCTCCATGAGCTTCTTGAGCTTCTTTTGATAAGGGTTTACAAGTTGACTTCAAGGCAACTCCTTTCTTCTTTGTCGAGGTAAGATCAGCAATTTACTTTACATGCTTGGCTTGCTTCTCCATCATTTCAATGTTGATAATCTTGCCAAGAAGTTCGTTCGGGGTTATTTTTCGATACCCGGGGCTTTCTCTAATCATAGAGCAAAGTGTCACGTTGTGAGGGCATGAATGCTCTAAGAATCAACTTCACAACTTCATGATCATTCCACTTTTTGCTGCCATATGCTCGAACTTTGTTGACTAGAGACTTCAATCGATTGTACATATCTTGTGGTGATTCATCTTCTTCTATAGCGAATCTTCCCAATTCACCTTCAATCATTTCAATCATGGCTTCATGTACATGACGATCACCTTCATGTGCGGTTTGTAGAGTGTCCCATATCCCTTTGGCAATTTCGAGTCCATCCACCTTGGTGAACTCCTCTCGGCTCAGTGAAGAAGTGATCACAGCTGCGGCTTGGGCATTTTGATGAATGGCTTGTTCTTGTCTTGGAGTCAGCTCTTCATCATCATCCAGGATATCTATACCTGTACACACTATATGCCACAAACTTGGGTTAAGAGATATGAGGTGCATTTTTCATGTTTTGTCTCCACATTGAATAGTTATTTCCATCAAAATAAGGTGCTTTCCCTAAAGGAATTGATAAGTAATGGCTGTTGTTAGAATTTAAACGTTCATAGTCAAAAGGATATCGGGAGTAGTCTGTGTGACTACCCCTCTTCTTCTTTTCATCGTCGATCTTCTTCTTCCCTTTTGGAGAGAGAGCCTTCTTCCATAGAAGAGCCTTGATTTGAAGCATCTCCTCGTCATCGTCCTCACATTCTTGAATGGCATCGAGGAGCTTCTCCATCTTTTGGGCCTTTTCATCATCACCCTTCTCGTTGTTGAGGTTCTTGTGTACATCCTTGATGTCCGACATCGTCTCTTCGAGCGATGAGTTCTTTTGAAGAGTTTGGCTCTGATACCAATTGAATGTAGCCTAGAGGGGGTGAATAGGCTTTTTAAAACTTTGTTGATCCCTGAAACACCTACCAGAATGATCAAATACAGAGAGATCAAACTAGTCTGGTATTGTGCGGACTAGTCCGGTATGCGTGGACTAGAAAGATCAAGACTTATCGATAATTTCACATCTAGTACCCTATGCAGCAGAAATTAATTGACAACTTAGATGTATTACTACAATGAAACAATGTATGGCAACGATCAACTTAAATGCCAATGTCTCAATGTGAGTTACAAAAGATTATGTAAACCCTAGAATATGATGAACGATGAAACAAAAGTGCACGAGACAAGATTTTATCCTGTGGTTCAATTCTACGGAAGAAATCTACATACACGTTGAGGAGTCCACGGAGGATCGGATCTTCACCAACCCTACCCTCGTCGAATCGCCATGGAGGTTGATTCTCTTCCACTAATCACAAAGGGGCAAATAACTTGTTCAAGGGGCCTTCTCACAAGTTGAGGGCTCCCCAACAATTACAATGAAGAACACCACCAAACACACTCAAAAGATGTACAATGAAACAATAAGAGTGTGCGAGAGATCAAACCCGAGAGCTCAAGATGTGTAGAACAACCCTCTCCTTTGATCAATTGCTAATCCTCAAAGATTTGATCCTTTTAGGGTTAGAATGTGTGGAGAGATGTGTATTTTGGGCTCTTGGAAGGTGTGACGGCGTAAGGGGTCGAGAGTGTTGGTTGTATGGTTGTACACCTCTATTTATACTAGGGTTTCCAAAAGTTACCGTTAGGTTTTGTGATGTCCGAACTTGTCTCTGGCGGTCTCTGGACTAGTCCGGTGTGCGGCGTGTGGAAACCCTAAGTGTTGAGATATATCGGGCTAGTCCGTTAAGGTGTGGACTAGTCCAATTTTAGTCAGAAACTTTTCAGACTAGTCCATTGATATCGGACAAGTCCGGTGTAGTGAACACCGTGTGTGATTAAGGACAAGTCCGCGCTTGGAGGGACTTGTCCGATTTTAGTCTGAGAGTTTTCGGACTAGTCCAGTTGATATCAGACTTGTCCCGTGCAGTGAAAGATTGTAGTGCTAGGGACAAGTCCGGACTTGGAGGACTTGTCCGATTTTAGTTAGAGGATTATCGGACTAGTCCGATGGATATCAGACTTGTCCGATGTTGTGCAAGTGTGAAGTGTTGAGGACTAGTCCGCACTAGGAGGGAACTAGTCCGATCTTAGTCAGAGAGATATCAGACTAGTCTAGTGATTATCGGACTAGTCCGCTTTTCCTGTGAAATGTGCAGTGAGTTGAATTATTTGTTCACTTGAGCTCTTAGGTTGTTTTTCTCCAACACACTTCATACAAAATAATCTAATCTTTTCAGTTTCTGAGCTCTTTTCACTTTAGATCCTCATTCTCCTTACTTTTTGCGCTTTCTTCCTAATTTCTTTAAAACTTGCCCTCGTCTCAACCATTTTGTTAGGATCTCATTTGTTTGTCATAAATCAACCAAAACCCACAAGGGATGCCTAGATGCACTTTCAGCCAACTATCGTCGATATGACATCGGTCGAAGAAGTCGTGGTTGCACCGAACCACGTGGAAGAAGCACTGAAGAAAGCTTCAGCTGCTCCAGAGCAATCATCAGAGGTACTGGCACCAGTGTCAGAGATTTTGGAAGCTGTAGTGGAAGTTTTGGTACCAGCTCCGGAGGTGACGGCGTCAGTGGTTGATGTCAATATGCTAGAGATGGCCATGCCTGCGCCGGTACCTCAAGATCCAGCTGTGAGACATTCTTCGTCTGCGCCGAGGGTCGATGAGCTCTCGAAACTCAGCGCTACAGTCGTTGAGCTGTTGGAGTCCATGTCTGTGTTGTGGGCTCCAACAACTATCTCGGAAGACTCGGGGGAACCAGATGAACCTCAGGCAGGTCCTGAGCCAATCCCCCTGGCCATGTTGATCGACAATGCCTGCTCGAGCCTCCGCCAAGTTCAGCTGGCCTCGGACTATGAGCGCAAGGTCCTGGAGGAGGATCCTGACACCCTAAGGCGCTGGCACGAAGTACTTTACTTCAAAATAAAGTTGATGCAGTCCCGGCTAGCAGACCTAAGGGAGTGGTTGGAGGCTGAGAAAGCTTGGTAGACGCGTTTGAATAACGCGCTGGATGAAAGACAGGCTGCTATAAAAGCCCTCGATGACAAGACCCGGGAGATCTAGGAGCATGCCAAGAAGGTCAATGAACTGGCAGATAGTCGCTCGGAGAGTCTCAACGCTGTGAGAGAACAGCTCCTCAAGCGCCGAGATGAGCTAGACAATAAGGAGGATGAACTCCAGATGAGAGACATTGAGATCTCTCAGAAGCTAGAGTGCAGCGAGCAGTACTTGGTTGATCGCGCTGAAAAATTCAAGTCCTGGTGTGATAAATAAAAGCACCAAATATGGCTGGCAGGAAAAGGAGTCAGCAAACAAGAAAGTGTTGTCTTTGTCAGGGAGAACAAGGTGAAGGCAAAGGAGAGGGACCTCTGAGTGAAGCAAATTGCCGACCAAGAGAGGCAGCTGGCTGAACAAATTCAGCAGCATGCTAAAGAGGTTGAGCGGTTCTCGAAGGAGGGTTCTGCGGAGCTATCGTCTACAAGAGGGTCACAGGAAAAGCTCCGGAGCACGGGAGCAATAGATTCCCAGCGGGTCTGGGACTTCCTTGGGCAAGCGGAAGACGATCTGATGCCTCTGGGATTCAGCCCGGTCCGATCAGCTGACCCGAAGCCAGAGATGTAGAAGGCTTTACTGGCGCTCAACTACGCCAAAACTAAGCTAAATGCGCTCAATGACGTGATCAGCGACCAGCTCGAGACAGAAGGAAGGTCCCTGGCAAGGAATGTCGTAGAATATGTGCTGACGTGCTTCCCAATCCGGGATCCCTCGATGTCTCTAGCTCCAGTGATTGACGAACATATCACCGAGGAGGAAGAAGCTGCCAAGTCAAGCGTCCAAGAAGTCGCCCAAAAGGTTGCTTCATACTTCTATCAAAACTCCAGTAGCTAGGATCCTTCGTTTTGTATCTTCATCTTGTAAATCTCCAAATTTTGAATGAATGAAATCCTTTCGAATTACATTTTTGTCTTCAATGTATCATTGCCTTTATCTTGTTGGCCCCCTAGTAGGTATGCTCAATTCATTGAGGACATCTACCATAAGGAATTTGGCAATGTCTTAAATATTTGAATGCTCCAAACTTGTAGCTAATGTGATAGCTCCGAGGTCCAAGACTTGCATTCGAAATCTCCAAGGACCCTTTGCCATGTTCTGAATATCGACAGCAGGCCCCCTAGGAGTTGTCAGAGCTTAGTTGCTTCGACGGCACCCACTATCAACGCATAGAACGTCGACGGTGGCTCCCCTGGGTGTTGTCGGAGCTTGGTTGCTTTGATGGCGCCCACTGTTAACGTATGAAACGTCGAAAACAGTCTCCTAGGTGCTGTCAGATATTGGTTACTTCAATGGCGCCCACTATAAATGTATGAAACGTCGACGGCAGGCCCCCTGGGTGTTGTTGGAGCTTGGTGGCTTCGACGACGCCCGCTGTCAACGTATGAAACATCGAAGGCGGACCCCCTGGGTGATGCCAGAGCTAGGTGATCTGGCGGCACCCACCATTGTATACAATTATTCTTTTTTCTTGCACATGAGAGACAAGAAAAGCAGTAAAATTCGTCTTCTTGCCTATAGCTTATTTGCGGCTTATTATCCTTCTTTGAATTTTAGATCCTAACAAACTTATTGTGACAACATAAGTATAATGATTAAACTTCCCTAGGTCTGTATGCTTTTCAAACCCGCCTTACTGAGACCCACCAGAATAGGTAGAGTGGCATACTTAGGGTGTTGGACCATGTTAAGTCGATAGCGCACTCCGAACCTATCATTGGCATTGGTTTTCAGGCGAGTAGGCCATCCAGCAATACTAAGATCTACTAGAAGATTACCAATAAAACATTATATATCACATGAATCTCCAGGACTAACTTTCAAGTGGATTGCACAACATTGCTATTGACAAGAAGGTAAAAGATGGTAAAATGACGAGCAAGCACAAAGTAAATGCAGGTAGAATCTGTTTCTGTATAAATGTATTTTATTATAGGTCCGAATAATAGGGGAAGGCAAGGACACACCTAAAGTACATGACTAAGTTAAGTGTGCTATTCACCTTGGACCAACCCAACTCTGTTCATAGACTCTATAAGATAAATTCTACACAAATATAGACTCATCTCTATGCTACTAAGTATAGAACTTACAAAGATGATCAATATTCCAGGGGTTGGAAAGTGGTATCCCATCCTCTGTTGACAAGCGAACGCATCCGGGGCGGGAAACTTTGACAACTCGGTTAAAACCTTCCCAGCTAGGGGAAAGTTTGTTCATCCCTTCGTGAGTAAGTATTCGTCGTAGCACCAGATCGCCTTCTTCCAAATGTCGATTGCGCACATGCCTTTGATGATAGCACCAGAGCGTCTGGCGGTATCACGCATTTCTGACAGCTGCTTGGCATCTTGCCTCGTCGACAAGGTCTAAGTCAACATGTCGGAGCTGGTCCTGTGTCAGCTCGTTGTAGGTCCAGACCGGAGAGACCCCATGGCAATTTCTGAAGGAATGGGAGCTTAGGATCCGTATACCATGAAGAAGGGTGTTTGTCCTGTTGCTCGGCTAGGTGTTGTCCAGCTCGCCCACAATGCAAATGGAACCTCTCCTATCCAGTTGGTGCCATGTTTCTTCAAGCGCTCATAAGTGTGCATCTTGAGTCCCTTGAGAATTTCTGCATTTGCTCTCTCAGCTTGGCCATTGTTTGCTGGATGAGCTACTGATGCGTAGATGATTGTTATGTCGAGGTCTTCGGAATACTCTTGAAAATTTGCACTTGTAAATTGAATTTAGTTGTTAGTGATAACTCTGTCCGGAACTCCAAATCTGCAGACAATGGACTTCAAGAATTTGATGGCAGATTGCTTGTTGGTTGTCACAACTGGAGTATCTTCTGGCAACTTTGTGAACTTGTCCACAGTGACGTTTAAGAACCGGTTCAGCTTTTGGGAAAGGTCCCAAAATATCCATCCCCCACACAGCGAATGGCCATGAGGGAGGAATCATTTACAATGACGGTGTCGGTGTATGAACTTGCTTCGCGTGGAACTGACACGCTTCACACTTCTTGACCAGCTCGACTGCATCCTGGAGTACTATAGGCCAGTAAAAACCATGTCGTAAGGCCTTACCGACCAGTGTGTGGGATGACATGTGGTTCCCACACTCGCCTCCATGGATCTCTACGAGAAGTTTGCAGCCCTCTTCTCGAGAAATGCACTGTATTAGAATGTTGTTGGCACCACGTCGATAGAGATCACCTTCTACCAACGCGTATCTTTTAGCCAATCTGACAGTTCGCTCAGCGGATACACCATCTTTAGGAAAAAAATGTTATCCTTCAAGTAGTCCCGGACCTCCGAGATCCATGCATCGAGACTTACTTGAGCTTCTGGATCTTGCGCGCTAGGTTGCTTGGAGCTTTCTATAGCGTCGACGATCCTTGGTGGACGCCATGGTAACAGCGCCACCGGGACCGCTAGCTTCGAGGTGCTAGTCTCGCCCCCATCACTCAGTTCGGCAGGCTTAGTGGCAGGTGTCGGTAATCTCCTGATAAAAACTTTGTTGGGTGCCTAAGCCCCAGTTGAAGCCTTCGTCGAGAGATCATCAGCTTCAGCGTTGTTGAGATGATGGACATGGCAGAGGTCCAAGACCTAGAAATATTTCTGTAGCTTCTGGGCTTCAAGCAAATATGCAGCGAAGTGTGGGTTATTACAACTACATTCAACTTTGACTTGCTTGATGATGAGTTGTGAATCTCCCTTGACCAGCAGCTGTCGGACGCCATATGATAGCGCCACCTTGAGTCCGAAGATGAGGGCTTCATATTTTGCCATGTTGTTGGTCGCCTTGAAGTCGAGGCGCACCATGTACTTGACCTTCTCCGCGGTCAGAGCGAGGAGAAGGATTCCAGCTCCGGCCCCCTACTTCTGCATGAAGCCATCAAAGTAGAGAGTCCAGTGAGGATTAGTGAAGACTGGAACCTTAGGTTCCGACTTCTGCTCGTTTAACCCCCCCCCCCCCTGGACTTGATGAAGAAGGTGTCCACTCCGCCATGAAGTCATCCAGCGTTTGACTCTTGATCGCATGTCGAGGCAGGAATTTGAGATCGAATTCTGCCAGCTCTGCAGCCCACTTGGTGATATTTCCTGTTGAATTGGGATTGTGCAATATAGCACGCAGTGGATAAGATGTTACCGCTGATATCTTGTGGGCTTGGAAGTAATGGTGTAGCTTCCTTGAGGCAATAAGAATTGCGTACAGCAGCTTATGCACCTCAATGTATCGAGTCTTGGCGTCATGAAGTACTTCACTGATGAAGTACACTAGCTGCTGGATAGTTCGAACCCTCCCGGAGAGGTCTGAAGCTTCTTCTTCATCAACCTAGACCCTCCTAGAGGGGTCTGGATCTTCTTCTTGAGCAATAGATACTCTCTCAGATGAGAGAGGTTGATCCACAGGCATTTTGTCATTAGGATCTGTGTCTGGGGTCTGGGACCCAGACTCACTTTCAGGTAGCTCCGGACCCTCCCGAAGGGGTCTGAGCTATTGAGTTGAAGTTGTCTCTAGTCTTTCCGCAACCAGGACAACACTGACAACCTCCATAGTTCCAGCGATGTAAAGCAGAAGAAGCTCACCAGATTCTGGAGCTACCATGATCGGTAGTGTGGTGAGGAGCTTCTTGAGCTCTTGGAACGCCTTCTCTGCTTCTTCAGGTCAATGGAATGGTCCGGACTTCCTCAATAGCTTGAAGAAGGGAAGCACCCGCTATGCCAGCCTTGAGATGAACCGGCTAAGAGAAGCTAGACATCCAGTAAGCTTTTGGATGTCCTTGATGCGAGCTGGAGGACGCATCACTTCAATGGCTTTTATCTTGGCCGGATTTGCTTCAATTCCTCGGTGAGTCACCAAGAAACCAAGAAGCTTTCTATAGCTAACATCGAAGACACACATGTCAGGGTTGAGCTTCGTGAGCATTAGGCGCAGCTTGTCGAAGACGGATTCAAGGTTGTTTAGTAGTGAATCTTTGTTCTTCACTTTGATAGAAGTCATCGATGTAGACTTCCACTAGTTCCCGAATGAGCTCACCCAAGGTTTTGTGCATAGCTCGCACAAAGGTGGAGAGTGCATTTTTTAGACCATAAGGCATTGCTGTGTAATAGTAGAGACCATCTACCGTAATAAAGGCAGTGTGCTCTTGTTATTCCTTAGACATTGGAATTTGATGAAAACCATAATATGCATCTAAGAAACATAAAAGATCATAGACAGAGGTAGAATCCATTATCTGATCTATTCTTGGTAGTGGAAAGGGGTCTTTTGGACGTGCCTTATTTAGAGTGGTGTAGTTGTTGCACATTCGAAGCTTACCGCCGGCCTTTGGCACGAGGTCTGGGTTTGCTAGTCATTGTGGATGATGTACCTCCTGATGAGTCCAGCGTCAAGCAGCTTTTTGACTTCTTATTGGATGAAGTTCTGCTGCACAACATATTGCTTTCGGGGCTTCTATTGTATAGGTCGTGCGACAGGGTAGATCTTTAGATAATGCTCAATCACCTCCCTGGGGACCCCACATTTGTGAAGGTTTCCATGAAAACACATCGACATTTGCCCAGAGGAATGTGACGAGCGTGTGTTCCTATTTGTCACTTAGACCTCTCTATATACATATGGTCTGAGTGGCATAAGAAGCGATTTGGATGACTTTGATGGGAACATATGCAGGGCTGGCCTGTCTAGGATGGCGTTGAAGGGAAACTTGATGTGTGCCACATCAAACACCAGCTTCTCGGACCGGTAGTTCTCCGGTGTCCCGAAGGTTACTGGAAGAGTAACAAGGTCGAGAGGTGTGATAGCTCGCGGACACACATCATAGAATAGGTGTGAGGGCATGAGGTCCGAGAGGCTGAGCTGGAGCTTCACAAAGGTTGTGAAGCTAATCAGATATAGGGTCGTGCCACCATCCACGAAGACATGGAAGAGCTGGATATTGTTGATAGTCAGAGAGACCATCAAGGGAAATTGTCCACCTCTTGCCATGTTCTTCAAACAGTCCGAAGCATCGAAGGTGATGGGAGTATCCATCCACTTCCAATGAGGTTCCGCCTTGGCGGTGGGAGTAGCAGTAGCCAGCTTCCGATGCAAAGTTTTCACTATGCACAGAGAGGTAATGTCCCAGGACCCTCCATACATCAAATGGACAGTCTTCCGACACTTGTTGTCAGAGTTGTAAACGGAGTTGTAAACTGCCTTTAACGCCTTCTTGGCGTCTTGGAAGCCTAGCTCCTGATCAGACGGAGCTTCGTCGACTTTTTGTTTCCCTTCCTGGTGGCAGAAAGGGGTGTCATCCTAACACTTGCTATTGCGTATAGCATGCCTCTTGACTTCGCCATCGTCTTCAAGCCTATGGGCCATATACTTGTGGATCGGACGCCACATCTTGTGTGACACCCGGTTCTGAATATGAACCAAGCGTAACGCATATGTGTGCCCAGGATGTTCAACACACATACACGAGTGATTCACAAATGATAAACAGAATTTAACCACGTCTTAACTAATAAATAAGTACTTTATTACAATAATCCAATAGTTCACGAATGATAAAACTCTAAATAATTGCAGCGTAAAATAAACTAAACAGCACGACTCCAATCCACAGGCAATTGACGGCGGTACGCAACCTAGTACTCCACGTGATCCTCAGGGTACTCCCAATTGTCTCCAGTAGCTGTTGGGGGGGATTGCAAGGGTGATTACATGTCGTACTCAGCAAGTGTGGAAAGTATGACATGTGGCTTATTCAAACGACGAATGTAATAATGGCTAAGTGTTGAAAAGTACAGTAAAACATTTGAAAAGCATTATACTATGTCTATGTGAAACAAATCCCATCATAACCATCATATTAACAAAATATAAACCATATCCAATTATTGCCAACATCACCATTATCCATGTCCAATCACCATAACTCAATTTCATATCCATGACCATAATCCATAAACCATAACCATTACCAAACCATAACCATAAACCAACCATAACCATTACCAGGCCATAACCATCCCAAATCCCAATTTCCAACTCTAATCATGTAGGTCATCCAGGCGCTCATAACCGGGAGCACGGCTATCATGATAGTTTTTAACACTCTGCAGAGGTTGTACCACTTTACCCACATGTTTGTGATTTTATCACCTTTCGATGACTAAGAAACCTCCATTGTGCCATCTCACACTTCCGTAGGTGTGTGGCCAAGAGATCACAAAATAGCCTTTCAAAATGGACTACTAGTATGTACGGGCCCACTAAGGTTTCACCGGCAGGCTTGAATCTCTATTCTCCCACCCACGGGCCCCCTCGTGTGCCATGCGGATCCCAGGGCAGTCCTCCTCGACTCCCATTCCCCGCGCCATCCAATGGTCCATACCATACTAGCAGCGCTCCTAATTATTCAGCTACGCCGCACCCATACTTGGCCTTGTGGTGGCACTGTTGACCTGGCATATTCTCGCATGAACCGGTCCTTAGATCTAAGGCAAGCAAACCACCATAACATCCAACCCATCCACAAAACCATGCTTGCTTAGATCACCCATCATATTGACCAGTTCACATTAACCAGAATATCATTGATGCATAATTAAATGTGTAGTGTCGTTTGCCATCCCAATTAATTAAGCGAAGCAAAAAGGTAAAAACCCTTCCCGACTCTCTACCATAATTCCAGGTGACAAGGGTGGTCAAACAAAACTAGTAAACTTCCTACCATAGGATTCCCATCAATTTGACACAAGCATGCAAGTTCACAAACAAAACATTTAATTTAAAAATAGGATCAATATGCTTCAAGGACACTTGCCTTGCTCCGGCGGATGGGGTTGCTCAAGCGCTTCGAAGTCTTGGTTCTGGAAATCCTCGTATGCGGCCTCTTGAGCACGTTCCTCTACGCGTGATCATACATACAAGAGAACATATACAATTCAATACAATGCACACAAAATAATCAACATGCAATGACATGCATGCATGCACAGTTTAATAATTAATTTACTACGATCGTTTATTAATTAGATGCGACTAGTTCATACGTGTTCATATGATTTTACAGGGGTTTTAGGGTGGATTAATGCTGCTGAAAATAAAATCATGGTGCAACTAAATTCAATTTACGCCTATTAGATTCAATATGATCGCAAAAATTCGCATCGGGAACATGGCCTACTCTAGATGCGATGGCTTCGATGATCGCGGGATGGGGACAATGCGTAGACGAAGTAGATGCGTTCTCCGGCGGCACGACGACGGCGACGTGATGGCGACGACGGTCTCCGGCGAACGGTGGGACCCTCCTCTTTTTCTTCCTCTTCTTCCCCTCTTTTTTCTCCCTTTACTTCCCTGGGCGCAGCCTTCTGGACCTTGGTTCCGGCGGCTTTTTCTTTCCTCTGGCGGCGGCTGATTTGCTCGATCTGGAAAAAGCCTAGGGACCTCGGTCCTATTTATAGAAGCGGCGGGAGACGGAGAATCGGAGGCGGGAGTTACGGGATCGGGGGCGTTGGGGTCGGGGCGGGAATCGCGCGTCAGGTGGCGTACGATGGCGGGAGATCGGGCGGGAGAATCGGGGCGGGGGGGGGGGGGGGGGGGGGCGTTACGGTGCTGAGCGGGACGGGAGGCCGGGCGGGATCGGGAGCGTCGGGCCGGGAGCCGAGTCGGGGCGGGACGCGTACGGCGGCCGGGACCAGGCGCCTCGGGCGTGGGGCGCGGAGCGGGGCCGGCGCGTGGGCGCAGCCATCGCGCGGGAGATGCCCGCTGGCTAGGCCGGCTCAGCCTGGCCAGCGGTGATTCCTTTTTTTTAATATACTTTTTTTTATAACTTATTATATATATATATATATATATTTTTATATATATTATTAATATTATATATTTATTATTTATTTTTTATTATTTTTATAACATATATTATTAATATTTTTCTACTTTTATATATTGTTATATATATTATTTATATATATTTATATATATTTTTATTATTATTTTTATTCTTATTCCCTATTACAAGTTTTAGGCTATTATTATTTTCTATTTCTTCTTTTGCTACATACATTTGTATATATATATATATATGTTTTATTATTTTTCTTTTATTCTACTAGTGTTTAATACATGATCATGTATGCAATGCATGATGCGAAAATTTAGGGTGTTACAAACCTACCCCCCTTAAAGTGAATCTCGCCCTCGAGATTCGATAGCGTGGGGAAAAGATGAGGGAATTCTGTCTTCAAGTCTTCTTCACGTTCCCATGTAGCTTCGGCTTCCGTATGGTGTTTCCATTGCACTTTGCACCAACGGATCCTCTTATTTCTCGTGACCCTTTCCTTCATATCCAAAATTTTGATAGGTTGCTCGACATAGGACAATCCTCCTGAAGTTCTAACTCGTCCATCGGCACTTGTTCTTCCGGTACCCTGAGACACTTCTTGAGTTGAGAGACGTGAAACACGTCGTGTACATCGGAGAGATACGTCGGCAGCTCAAGTCGATAAGCTACCTCTCCTCGCTCGTCCAGAATCTTGAATGGTCCGATGTAACGTGGTGCCAGTTTTCCTTTGACGTTAAACCGTCGCTGACCTCTGATAGGTGACACTTTGAGGTATACAAAATCTCCAACTTCAAAAGTCAAACTCCTTCGCCTATTATCAGCATAACCTTTCTGTCGAGACTGGGCAGCCTTTAAGTTTTCCCGTATTATTTGGACTTGCCTTTCAGCTTCTTGTAACACGCCGGGACCAAACACTTGATTCTCTCCGGTTTCATTCCAAAACAAGGGAGTCCTACATTTCCTTCCATATAATGCTTCATAGGGTGACATTTTCAAACTTGCTTGGTAACTATTGTTGTACGAGAATTCAGCATACGGCAAACTTTTATCCCAACTTTTCCTATGCTTTAAAGCACATGCTCTCAACATGTCTTCCAAAATTTGGTTGGTCCTCTCGGTTTGTCCATCCGTCTGAGGATGATATGCTGAACTAAAATTCAACCTCGTTCCCAAAGCTTCATGCAATTTTTGCCAAAATCTGGAGGTAAACTGAGAACCTCTATCCGAGACTATCTTCTTCAGTACTCCGTGTCGACACACAATGTGCTCCATATACAATTCTGCTAGCTTCGCGGTGGTATATGTGGTCTTGACAGGGATAAAATGAGCTGATTTTGTCAATCGATCCACAATAACCCATATTGAATCATAGCCAGACTGAGTTCGCGGTAATCCAACTACAAAGTCCATACCAATCTCTTCCCACTTCCACTCCGGGATATTTAGTGGTTGTAACAATCCGGCTGGCCTTTGATGTTCAGCTTTAACTCGTTGGCACACATCACAAAGTGCAACATATTCGGCTATGTCCTTTTTCATGCTGGCCCACCAGTAGCATGTCTTTAAGTCCTTGTACATCTTCGTACAGCCAGGATGAATTGAGTAAGGCGAGTCATGTGCCTCCTTCAATATTGTTTCACGAATATGCCTGACATTTGGTACCACAATCCTCTTTTCCAGCCATAAGGTACCCTATTCGTCCTCATCAAATCTGAATTCCTTCCCTTCTTGGGTCCTTTCCTTGATTTCCTGTATTTCCTTGTCCTTTGTCTGTCCTTCCCGTATTTCCTGCTCTAATGTTGGGTTGACTTCCATCGTTCCCATCTCATTTATGAATCCAAGATTCAACCGTTCAAACTCCTTACATAACTCGGACGGCAGCTCTTGAACTGTGAGTTGATGACTTACTCCCTTTCGGCTCAAAGCATCGGCCACTACGTTGGCCTTCCCTGGGTGATAGTTGATTCCCATGTCATAATCCTTGATGAGCTCCAACCATCGGCGTTGCCTCAGATTCAGATCTGTTTGCGTAAATATGTACTTGAGACTCTTGTGGTCTGTATAAATCTCACATCGGTGACCAAAAACATAGTGTCTCCATATCTTCAAGGCGTGTACCACGGCTGCGAGTTCAAGGTCGTGCGTAGGATAATTCAACTCATGTTTCTTTAGTTGCCTCGATGCATAAGCTACCACTTGGCCTTCTTGCATGAGCACACATCCTAATCCTTGTCTTGATGCATCACAATATATATCAAAACTCTTGCTCACGTCCGGTAATACTAACACCGGGGCGGTTGTCAACCTTTTCTTTAACTCCTCAAAGCTATCCTGACAAGCTTGAGTCCATCGGAATGCCTTCCCTTTCATGAGTAATTCAGTCATAGGCTTGGCTATTTTGGATAAATCCTTAATGAATCGGCGGTAGTATCCAGCCATTCCAAGGAAACTCCGAATTTCCTTGACATTCTGTGGCGGTTCCCATTTAAGCACATCTCTCACCTTCCCTGGGTCAACTGATACTCCTCCTCCAGATATAATATGGCCTAAGAAAGAAACTTCTCGTAACCAAAATTGACATTTACTGAACTTGGCATACAATTGATGCTCCCTCAATTTCTGCAGCGTAAGCCTCAAGTGTTCCTCATGTTCCTTCTCATCCTTCGAGTAGATCATAATATCATCGATGAACACTACAACGAACTTATCCAGATATTCCATGAAGACATTATTCATGAGATACATAAAGTACGCAGGCGCATTTGTTAATCCAAATGACATGACGGTGTACTCATAAGATCCATATCGTGTCCGAAATGCTGTCTTGGGTATATCCGATGGTCTAATCTTCATTTGGAAGTATCCTGACCGCAAGTCGATCTTGGAGAAGATACAGGCACCCTTCATTTGTTCGAACAAATCCTCAATACGGGGCAGTGAGTACTTGTTCTTAATTGTCACTTCATTGAGAGACCTATAGTCCACACACATCCTCTAGGTTCCATCCTTCTTATCTACGAAGAGCACTGGGGCTCCCCACGGGGACGAGCTTGGGCGTATAAAACCCTTCTCTAGCTGCTCTTGAATTTGCTTCTTGAGCTCTGCTAATTCCTTAGGAGGCATCCTATACGACCTCTTAGCTATAGGTGCAGTTCCGGGTATCAACTCAATGGCGAATTCTATGTCACGATCAGGTGGCATACCTGGCAACTCATCTGGAAACACATCCGGGTACTCGCGAACGATCGGAATGCTTTCCAACGTCACTTCTTCCACGTGATTCAGCATCACTTTCTTTCTTGCAGGTTGGGCTGCCTCAACTTCGATGCGTGTACCATGTTCACTTGTCAACTGCACAATCCTCTCGGCACATTGAATGACTCCATTATACTTGCTCAGCCAGTCCATTCCAAGTATTATGTCTATTCCTTGGGAGTCCAATACTATGAGGTTTGCGAGAAAGTCTACCCCCCTTATTTTAATGCTTACTTTCGGACATACTATATTTGTCCTCATCTCCCCGCCAGGAGAACTTACTAGCATAGTTTGCTTCATATGAGATATAGGCAAATTGTACTTGGCAACATACTTTGATGAGATGAATGAATGAGATGCTCTTGAATCAAATAAAACAGTTGCGGGGTTGGAGTTGGCGAGAAACATACCAATCACGACGTCATCAGCTTGCTGGGCTTCCTCAGTAGAGACATGATTCACATTGCCACGAGCAAAATTCTGCTATCCACGGTTGCCTTGTGGTGCTCCTCCATTTGGCCGCGGGTGATTTGGCCTTGGTGCATTGTTCATAGGTCCATTGTTTCTCCTGGGGCATTGACTTGCAAAGTGTCCGGGTTCTCCACACGCATAGCATGTATTACCACCCGTAGCATTAGGGAAGTTTGGGCGCAACTGGTTTTGAGCATTTGCCGCCATGTTAGGACGCGGCGCAGGTGGCACAGGATTGCGAGGTGCTTGCATGGCAGGGCGTTGCTGCGGTGGCTGATTTGGGCGGGGCGGATAAGCAGCACGGTATGCAGGAGCAGATGGGTTGTAGTGTGGTGCAGTAGGTGGTGCATAGCGGGGGCGAACATTGCTTCCTTGTTGCGGTCCATGATGTGACATCTTCCTTTTGTTGTCCTGCTCCATCTCACGAATCTTGTTCTCAACCACAATAGCCTTGTCAACCAGCTTTTGGAAGTTTGGATAATCAGTATTGAGCAACTGGACTTGAATTTCATTGTTGAGACCCCTCATAAACAGATACTGCTTCCTACTATCAGTTTTGATGTCTTCTGGAGCATATCTTGATAATTGAGTGAATTTGTTGAGATACTCACTCACACTCATCCTTCCTTGCCTGAGGTTTTCAAAATCTTGTCTTCTCAGTATCATAACTCCTTCAGGTACATAGTGGGAATGGAAACTCTGTTTAAACTCAGCCCAAGTGATTGTCTCCTGATTATCATGAGCGTTGCAAAGAGCTTCCCACCAGTCAGCGGCTGCTCCAACTAGTTGATGTGATGCAAAGAGAACCTTCTCCCTATCAGTGCACTGGACAATAGCAAGTTTCTTCTCAACGGACTTCAGCCAATCATCAGCTTCCATTGGGTTTGTGGCTTGTGCAAAGGTAGGCGTTCTGGTCCTCATGAACTCTCCCAAACGGTTGTGATGTGGCGGGGGTGGCGGTGGAGGCAGGTGGGGCTGATTGTTGTTGCCAGCTTGCAGCTGTCCCATGGTCTGTATCATGGTCTGCATGAGCTGGTTCTGCATAGCTAACAGTTGTTCAATATTGATAGCTCCATGAGCGTGTCCCTGGTTGTTCTGAGGTACTTCATTGTGCTCCTCCTCATCATTGGCATCCCTCTGGTTACGAGTTCTCACCATCTGTTGGCGAAAGAAAGGTGGGGATAGAAGGATTTAGAATTTGGAAAGAAACGTCCCAACTATATGCATCAAGGTATGTGACACTAAATAATCCTTTATTAATATAGACCTATATTATGAGGATGTGGACAATTGCCGAAGCATCCCACAACTCTCTACTAAGCACACAAGCACTCAAACAAGC
This sequence comes from Tuctoria greenei, assembly GCA_036927565.1. Lineage (NCBI taxonomy): Eukaryota > Viridiplantae > Streptophyta > Magnoliopsida > Poales > Poaceae > Tuctoria > Tuctoria greenei. The sequence continues at coordinate 72,648,197 of JAYESD010000004.1, forward strand.
ACCAAACAGAATTTACAAAGATCCTAAAAGAAGTAACACAACTCAAGGTCACACAAGTATATCTACATCGCTCTTATTTAACTAATGGGGGTGTGCCTATCCTTGAGTCATGGCATAGGTCGAGGACTACTCGTCGTCGAGCGGGAACTCATCCGGGTCCTCGTCGTCGTCGTCGTCGTTGGGGTCCTCGGGGTCCTCGGGGTCCTCGGGTGGTGAGGCAGCAGGCGGCGGTGGTGCGGTAGACGCCACACTGGAAGGCTCCTAGAGGACTCCTCAGAAGACGACTCACGCTGACCGTTGCGACGGTCTGGAGAGTCTGGGGTCCACGTCGAGGTGTCGGACGCGTAGTCGTCCGGGTCCTCGTCGGTGATCCGATGTGACACCCGGTTCCGAATATGAACCAAGCGTAACGCATATGTGTGCCCAGGATGTTCAACACACATACACGAATGATTCACAAATGATAAACAGAATTTAACCACGTCTTAACTAATAAATAAGTACTTTATTACAATAATCCAATAGTTCACGAATAATAAAACTCTAAATAATTGCAGCGGAAAATAAACTAAACAGCACGACTCCAATCCACAGGCAATTGACGGCGGTACGCAACCTAGTACTCCTCGTGATCCTCAGGGTACTCCCAATTGTCTCCAGTAGCTGTTGGGGGGGAATTGCAAGGGTGAGTACATGTCGTACTCAGCAAGTGTGGAAAGTATGACATGTGGCTAATTCAAATGACGACAATAATAATGGCTAAGTGCTGAAAAGTACAGTAAAACATTTGAAAAGCATTATACTATGTCTATGTGAAATAAATCCCATCATAGTAACAATATCCAATTATTACCAACATTACCATTATCCATGTCCAATTACCATAACTCAATTTCATAACCATTACCAAACCATAACCATCCATAACCATTACCAAACCATAACCATCCCAAATCCCAATTTCCAACTCTAATCATGTAGGTCATCCAGGCGCTCATAACCGGGAGCACGGCTATCATGATAGTTTTTAACACTCTGCAGAGGTTGTACCACTTTACCCACATGTTTGTGATTTTATCACCTTTCGATGACTAAGAAACCTCCATTGTGCCATCTCACACTTCCGTAGGTGTGTGGCCAAGAGATCACAAAATAGCCTTTCAAAAGGGACTACTAGTATGTACGGGCCCACTAAGGTTTCACCGGCAGGCTTGAACCTCTATTCTCCCACCCACGGGTCCCCTCGTGTGCCATGCGGATCCCAGGGCAGTCCTCCTCGACTCCCATTCCACGCGCCATCCAATGGTCCATACAATACTAGCAGCGCTCCTAATTATTCAGCTACGCCGCACCCATACTTGGCCTTGTGGTGGCACTGTTGACCTGGCATATTCTCGCATGAACCGGTCCTTAGATCTAAAGCAAGCAAACCACCATAACATCCAACCCATCCACATACCAGGCTTGCTTAGATCACCCATCGTATTGACCAGTTCACATTAACCAGAATATCATCGATGCATAATTAAATGTGTAGTGTTGTTTGTCATCCCAATTAGTTAAGCGAAGCAAAAAGATAAAAACCCTTCCCGACTCTCTACCCTAAATTCCAGGTGACAAGGGTGGATTAACAATTCTAGTAAACTTCCTACCATAGGAATTCCCATCAAATTGACACAGCATGCAGTTTTGCAAACAAAACATTTATTTTAAAACAGGATCAATATGCTTCAAGGACACTTGCCTTGCTCCGGCGGATGGGGTTGCTCAAGCGCTTCAAAATATTGATTCTGAAAATCCTCGTATGCGGCCTCTTGAGCACTTCCCTCTACTTGTGACCACACATACAAGAACATACATACAAATCAACATGATGTACACACAATAATCAACATGTGATGATATGCATGCATGCAAGGTACAATAATTAATTAACTACGGTTGTCTATTAATTAGATGCAACTAGTTCATACGTGTTCATACGAGTTTGCGGGGATTTTAACGTGGATTAATGCTGCTGAAAATAAAATTATGGTGCAACTAAAATCAATTTACGCCTATTAGATTTAATATGATCGCTAAAATTTGCATCGGGAACATGTCCTACCGTAGATCTGACGGCTTGACGGTCGCGGAACAAATGCGACGTGTAGACGAAGTGGATGGCGCAGCAGTACCTCGGCGGCACGACGACGGCGACGATCTCCGGCGGACGGTGGCACCCTCCTCTTTTTCTTCCTCTTCTTCCCTTTTTATTTCTTCCTTTTCTTCCCCTGGCGGCGGCGGCGGCTCTGGTGCTTTTCTATTTCTTTTCTCCCTGGCGACGCGGCTTTCCTTCCCCTGGCGGCGGCGCTTTCTTCTCTGGCGCGCTTTTTCCTACTGCAACCGGCGGCTAGGGAAAAAACCTAGGACCTACGGTCCTTTTATAGGCGGCGGCTAGGGTCGGCGCTGGGAGTTGGGATTGAGCGGGCGTCCGGAGCGGTCGGCGCGAAAATCGGCGGGGCCGGGATTCGACGGCGCGGGAATCGGGGGGGGGGGGGGGGGTGGGGGGGGGCTGGCGAGTGCGGGGATGGGGCTGGCGCGGCGCGCGGTTGCGTGGGCGGCGGGGCCAGCGCGGTACGGCGGGGCGGGGTGCTGCGGGCGAGCGGGTGGGGCCCAGCGCAGGCGCGTCCGCGAGGGCACGGGAGGGCGGCTGGCGCGGGGGCCTAGGCGGCGGTGGGGCCTAGCGTGCGGGAGTGGGAGGCGTGCGGCGCGGGGGCCAAGGCGGCGGCAGGGTGGGGGGACCGGGGCGGCGTCGTGTCCCGTCAGGGGGGGACTCGGTCGCGCGTGCCGGTGGGCGGCTGGCGCAGCGCGGCAGGGTGGGGGGACCGGGGCGCAGGCGCTCGGGCGGCGGGCGGCGCCTCGGGGCGCGGCTGGCGCGGGGCCAACGCGCGTGGGCGCTGCCGGCTGGGCCGGTCGGCGGCCTGGCCGGCGGGGTTTTTTTTTTCTTTTCTTTTTTTTTTCTTTTTTTTTATAATAATATATTTTTATTTTATTTTTTTATTTTACTTATTATTTTTTTATACCCCTTTTTTTTATGTTATTTATTATATATCTTTCATATATAAATATTATTCATGTTATATATTTATTATTTATTATTATTATAATGTATATTATTAATATTTTATTTATTTTCATATATTGTTATATATATATTATTTATATACATTTATATATATTTTATTATTATTATTTTTATACTTATTCCCTATTACAAGTTTTAGGTTATAATTATTATTTTCTTTTTCTTCTTTTGCTACATACATTTGTATATTTTATCATTTTTCTTTTATCCTACTAATGTTTAATGCATGATCATGTATGCAATGCAAGATGCGAAAATTTAGGGTGTTACAATTCTACCCCCCTTAAAATGAATCTCGCCCTCGAGATTCGATAGCGTGGAGAAAAGGTGAGGGAATTCTGCCTTCAGGTCTTCTTCACGTTCCCATATAGCTTCGGTTTCCGTATCGTGTTTCCATTGCGCTTTGCACCAACGGATCCTCTTACTTCTTGTGGATGCAAAACAATGAGGTTGGCGGAGAAGTCTACCCCCCTTATTTTAAGGCTTACTTTTGGACATACTATATTTGTTCTCATCTCTCCTCCAGGAGACTTAACCAATAGGGTAGACTTCATATGAGAGATAGGCAAACTATACTTGGTGACATACTTCGATGCAATGAATGAATGCGATGCTCTAGAATCAAATAACATAGTCGCGGGGTTGGAGTTAGCAAGAACATACCAGTGACCACGTCATTCGCTTGTTGAGCATCCTCCGTAGAGATATGGTTCACATTGCCACGAGCAAAATTCTGCTGTCCACGGTTTCCTTGTGGCTGTACTCCATTAGGTCTTGGGTTTTGTCTCGGCGCATTGCTTCTTTGACCAAGGCCTGACTTAGGACATTGATTCGCAAAGTGTCCAGCTTCTCCACAAGTATAGCACCTCTTGACTCCACCAGAATTATTAGGACGAGCTTGGTTTTGAGCATTGGTTCCAGGAAAATCAGCACGAGGTGCATAAGGCATTGCTTGCATATCAGGGCGCTGCTGCACAAACTGAGTTAGGTGTGGTGCATAACCAGGGCGCTGAGCAGGAATAGTGGGGCTGTAATGAGGCGCATTGGGTGGTGCAAGGCGAGGGCGCACATTACTTCCTTGTTGTTGTCCTTGATACGGCGCCTTCCTCTTGATTTCTTGCTCCATCTCACGGATCTTGTTCTCAACTACAATTGCTTTGTCTACAAGTTTCTGGAAATTGGCATAATCGCAGTTGAGTAGTTGCACTTGGATCTCATTGTTGAGGCCTCTCATGAACAAATATTGCTTCCGGCTGTCTCGACTAACATCCTCGGGCGCATACCTTGAGAGTTGAGTGAACTTGTTGAGATATTCACTCACGCTTGATCTTCCTTGCCTTAAATTCTCAAATTCTTGCCTCTTCAAGAGCATAACACCTTCGGGGACATAATGAGAACGAAAATTCTCTTTGAATTCAGCCCAAGTGATTCTTTCTTGGTTCTCATGAGCACTGCAATAAGAATCCCACCAATCTGCAGCTGCTCCAACGAGTTGATGAGAAGCAAATAGGACCTTCTCTCGGTCACTGCATTGGACAATAGCAAGTTTCTTCTCCACGGACTTGAGCCAATCATCAGCATCCATAGGGTCAGCAGCTTGAGCAAAGGTTGGCGGCCTAGTCCTCATAAACTCTCCCAATCGGTCATGAGGAGGCGGGGGTGGCGGTGGAGGCATGTGGGGCTGATTGTTGATATTGCCAGCCTGCAGCTGTCCCATGTTCTGTATCATGGTCTGCATGAGCTGGTTTTGCATAGCCAAGAGTTGCTCAATGTTGATAGCTCCATGAGCAGGTCCTTGTCCATTGTTGTTCTGAGGTTCTCCATTGTTCTCCTCCTCGTCATTGGCATCCCTCTGGTTGCGAGTCCTCACCATCTAGAGAAAAGCAGTAGGTAAGAATTTAGAAACGTCCCCAACTATATGCATCAAAGGATATGAAGCTAACTGACTAGCTATACTAGCCTAGGTGGACATGGCAATGCTAAGGCATCCCAAAATCCTCTATTAAGCACACAAGCAAACAATATATAGCAAACAGCACACCAACAAAAACACATCGTTTCCTGAGTGCTCCTATGTGCTTTAAAGTGTCCATTCTATCTAGGCCGCGTCCTACGGTCAACCTGTGGCTCTGATACCAATTTGTGACACCCGGTTCCGAATATGAACCAAGCGTAACGCATATGTGTGCCCAGGATGTTCAACACACATACACGAATGATTCACAAATGATAAACAGAATTTAACCACGTCTTAACTAATAAATAAGTACTTTATTACAATAATCCAATAGTTCACGAATAATAAAACTCTAAATAATTGCAGCGGAAAATAAACTAAACAGCACGACTCCAATCCACAGGCAATTGACGGCGGTACGCAACCTAGTACTCCTCGTGATCCTCAGGGTACTCCCAATTGTCTCCAGTGGCTGTTGGGGGGGAATTGCAAGGGTGAGTACATGTCGTACTCAGCACGTGTGGAAAGTATGACATGTGGCTAATTCAAATGACGACAATAATAATGGCTAAGTGCTGAAAAGTACAGTAAAACATTTGAAAAGCATTATACTATGTCTATGTGAAATAAATCCCATCATAGTAACAATATCCAATTATTACCAACATTACCATTATCCATGTCCAATTACCATAACTCAATTTCATAACCATTACCAAACCATAACCATCCATAACCATTACCAAACCATAACCATCCCAAATCCCAATTTCCAACTCTAATCATGTAGGTCATCCAGGCGCTCATAACCGGGAGCACGGCTATCATGATAGTTTTTAACACTCTGCAGAGGTTGTACCACTTTACCCACATGTTTGTGATTTTATCACCTTTCGATGACTAAGAAACCTCCATTGTGCCATCTCACACTTCCGTAGGTGTGTGGCCAAGAGATCACAAAATAGCCTTTCAAAAGGGACTACTAGTATGTACGGGCCCACTAAGGTTTCACCGGCAGGCTTGAACCTCTATTCTCCCACCCACGGGTCCCCTCGTGTGCCATGCGGATCCCAGGGCAGTCCTCCTCGACTCCCATTCCACGCGCCATCCAATGGTCCATACAATACTAGCAGCGCTCCTAATTATTCAGCTACGCCGCACCCATACTTGGCCTTGTGGTGGCACTGTTGACCTGGCATATTCTCGCATGAACCGGTCCTTAGATCTAAAGCAAGCAAACCACCATAACATCCAACCCATCCACATACCAGGCTTGCTTAGATCACCCATCGTATTGACCAGTTCACATTAACCAGAATATCATCGATGCATAATTAAATGTGTAGTGTTGTTTGTCATCCCAATTAATTAAGCGAAGCAAAAAGATAAAAACCCTTCCCGACTCTCTACCCTAAATTCCAGGTGACAAGGGTGGATTAACAATTCTAGTAAACTTCCTACCATAGGAATTCCCATCAAATTGACACAGCATGCAGTTTTGCAAACAAAACATTTATTTTAAAACAGGATCAATATGCTTCAAGGACACTTGCCTTGCTCCGGCGGATGGGGTTGCTCAAGCGCTTCAAAATCTTGATTCTGAAAATCCTCGTATGCGGCCTCTTGAGCACTTCCCTCTACTTGTGACCACACATACAAGAACATACATACAAATCAACATGATGTACACACAATAATCAACATGCGATGATATGCATGCATGCAAGGTACAATAATTAATTAACTACGGTTGTCTATTAATTAGATGCAACTAGTTCATACGTGTTCATACGAGTTTGCGGGGATTTTAACGTGGATTAATGCTGCTGAAAATAAAATTATGGTGCAACTAAAATCAATTTACGCCTATTAGATTTAATATGATCGCTAAAATTCGCATCGGGAACATGTCCTACCGTAGATCTGACGGCTTGACGGTCGCGGAACAAATGCGACGTGTAGACGAAGTGGATGGCGCAGCAGTACCTCGGCGGCACGACGACGGCGACGATCTCCGGCGGACGGTGGCACCCTCCTCTTTTTCTTCCTCTTCTTCCCCTTTTATTTCTTCCTTTTCTTCCCCTGGCGGCGGCGGCGGCTCTGGTGCTTTTCTATTTCTTTTCTCCCTGGCGGCGCGGCTTTCCTTCCCCTGGCGGCGGCGCTTTCTTCTCTGGCGCGCTTTTTCCTACTGCAACCGGCGGCTAGGGAAAAAACCTAGGACCTACGGTCCTTTTATAGGCGGCGGCTAGGGTCGGCGCTGGGAGTTGGGATTGAGCGGGCGTCCGGAGCGGTCGGCGCGAAAATCGGCGGGGCCGTGATTCGACGGCGCGGGAATCGGGGGGGGGGGGGGGGGGGGGGGGGGGGCTGGCGCGTGCGGGGATGGGGCTGGCGCGGCGTGCGGTTGCGTGGGCGGCGGGGCCAACGCGGTACGGCGGGGCGGGGTGCTGCGGGCGAGCGGGTGGGGCCCAGCGCAGGCGCGTCCGCGAGGGCACGGGAGGGCGGCTGGCGCGGGGGCCTAGGCGGCGGTGGGGCCTAGCGTGCGGGAGTGGGAGGCGTGCGGCGCGGGGGCCAAGGCGGCGGCAGGGTGGGGGGACCGGGGCGGCGTCGTGTCCCGTCAGGGGGGGGACTCGGTCGCGCGTGCCGGTGGGCGGCTGGCGCAGCGCGGCAGGGTGGGGGGACCGGGGCGCAGGCGCTCGGGCGGCGGGCGGCGCCTCGGGGCGCGGCTGGCGCGGGGCCAACGCGCGTGGGCGCTGCCGGCTGGGCCGGTCGGCGGCCTGGCCGGCGGGGGTTTTTTTTTTCTTTTCTTTTTTTTTCTTTTTTTTTATAATAATATATTTTTATTTTTTTTTATTTTACTTATTATTTTTTTTATACCCCTTTTTTTTATGTTATTTATTATATATCTTTCATATATAAATATTATTCATGTTATATATTTATTATTTATTATTATTATAATGTATATTATTAATATTTTATTTATTTTCATATATTGTTATATATATATTATTTATATACATTTATATATATTTTATTATTATTATTTTTATACTTATTCCCTATTACAAGTTTTAGGTTATAATTATTATTTTCTTTTTCTTCTTTTGCTACATACATTTGTATATTTTATCATTTTTCTTTTATCCTACTAATGTTTAATGCATGATCATGTATGCAATGCAAGATGCGAAAATTTAGGGTGTTACATCCGACGATACCTCCTGATTATCACCTCGTGGCGCTGGGCGAGGTCACGTCCATCCTGAATCTCCTGCTGCGCCCTCTGAAGTCAGGCACTGAGCTGGGCCACATCGTCAACAGTCTGACGAGACTGCGGGAGGTCCAGGGGTCCCTCCACGTGCCTGGAGATGAAGCGCGCAGTGCCACTGGGACGCTGCGGGACGAAGGCATGCACCGTGTCCTCCAGACGGAAACGGCGGGCGTGGCTCCAAAAAGTGGCTGCTTCCCAGCTAGCATCCTGCTCTGCAGATCGGCGGGAGCTCCTCCAAGCGGGGCTGCTGTGGGTCTTCACCAACTCGTCACCGTAGTAGATATAGATCTTGCAGCTCCACTCCTTCCTGCCGGGGCGCTGCACTCCAGTGGTGTGGTAGGAGAGCGAGAGGCTGTGGTGGCGGTAGCCAGCCTCACGGAGTAGGGCACGGAGACGGTGACGCAGTTGTCCTGCGGCTCTGCCGTCAGAACGGATCACCACGGGGGTGACGGGGGTCGACAGCCGGAGAGCGACTGGCCAACCTACGTGGGGGCACAAGTCCACCGGTCGACTTACGGGGGGTTGTCTTGGTGCGGGCCATCTACAGAAAACAAGAATGCATTAGAGGAAAAAAAATAACAAATACAAATCTGAAAATTTTAGCAGCTAAAACGGCGGAAAAAGAGTGGTGCAGCGGTTCCAAAAGAACGAAAAATAAAGAGAAAAAATACAGCAACCAACACAATAATTTTACCCACACATAACAGCGGCAAAACACACTTTTTTTGCGAAAATTTATACAGCAAAACAGCAGCACTTAATATTGCTCACTTCTGAAAATTTTTATCAAAAACGCAGCAGCAATCAGTACTTTTCGCAGCCGAAAATAAGGGAAACAAAACAGCAGCAAAAATTTTCGAAAATAGCATATTAGAATAGTGTTCCTAAGTGCTCTAGAGTGTCCATTCTACCTAGGCTTGCGTCCTACGGTCAACGCGGCTCTGATACCAATTTGTGACACCCGGTTCCGAATATGAACCAAGCGTAATGCATATGTGTGCCCAGGATGTTCAACACACATACACGAGTGATTCACAAATGATAAACAGAATTTAACCACGTCTTAACTAATAAATAAGTACTTTATTACAATAATCCAATAGTTCACGAATGATAAAACTCTAAATAATTGCAGCGGAAAATAAACTAAACAGCACGACTCGAATCCACAGGCAATTGATGGCGGTACGCAACCTAGTACTCCACGTGATCCTCAGGGTACTCCCAGTTGTCTCCAGTAGCTGTTGGGGGGGGGGATTGCAAGGGTGAGTACATGTCGTACTCAGCAAGTGTGGAAAGTATGACATGTGTCTTATTCAAACGACGAATGTAATAATGGCTAAGTGCTGAAAAGTACAGTAAAACATTTGAAAAGCATTATACTATGTCTATGTGAAACAAATCCCATCATAACCATCATATTAACAAAATATAAACCATATCCAATTATTGCCAACATCACCATTATCCATGTCCAATCACCATAACTCAATTTCATATCCATGACCATAATCCATAAACCATAACCATTACCAAACCATAACCATAAACCAACCATAACCATTACCAGACCATAACCATCCCAAATCCCAATTTCCAACTCTAATCATGTAGGTCATACAGGCGCTCATAACCGGGAGCACGGCTATCATGATAGTTTTTAACACTCTGCAGAGGTTGTACCACTTTACCCACATGTTTGTGATTTTATCACCTTTCGATGACTAAGAAACCTCCATTGTGCCATCTCACACTTCCGTAGGTGTGTGGCCAAGAGATCACAAAATAGCCTTTCAAAAGGGACTACTAGTATGTACGGGCCCACTAAGGTTTCACCGGCAGGCTTGAATCTCTATTCTCCCACCCACGGGCCCCCTCGTGTGCCATGCGGATCCCAGGGCAGTCCTCCTCGACTCCCATTCCCCGCGCCATCCAATGGTCCATACCATACTAGCAGCGCTCCTAATTATTCAGCTACGCCGCACCCATACTTGGCCTTGTGGTGGCACTGTTGACCTGGCATATTCTCGCATGAACCGGTCCTTAGATCTAAGGCAAGCAAACCACCATAACATCCAACCCATCCACAAAACCATGCTTGCTTAGATCACCCATCATATTGACCAGTTCACATTAACCAGAATATCATTGATGCATAATTAAATGTGTAGTGTCGTTTGCCATCCCAATTAATTAAGCGAAGCAAAAAGGTAAAAACCCTTCCCGACTCTCTACCATAATTCCAGGTGACAAGGGTGGTCAAACAAAACTAGTAAACTTCCTACCATAGGATTCCCATCAATTTGACACAAGCATGCAAGTTCACGAACAAAACATTTAATTTAAAAATAGGATCAATATGCTTCAAGGACACTTGCCTTGCTCCGGCGGATGGGGTTGCTCAAGCGCTTCGAAGTCTTGGTTCTGGAAATCCTCGTATGCGGCCTCTTGAGCACGTTCCTCTACGCGTGATCATACATACAAGAGAACATATACAATTCAATACAATGCACACAAAATAATCAACATGCAATGACATGCATGCATGCACAGTTTAATAATTAATTTACTACGATCGTTTATTAATTAGATGCGACTAGTTCATACGTGTTCATATGAGTTTACAGGGGTTTTAGGGTGGATTAATGCTGCTGAAAATAAAATCATGGTGCAACTAAATTCAATTTACGCCTATTAGATTCAATATGATCGCAAAAATTCGCATCGGGAACATGGCCTACTGTAGATGCGATGGCTTCGATGATCGCGGGATGGGGACAATGCGTAGACGAAGTAGATGCGTTCTCCGGCGGCACGACGACGGCGACGCGATGGCGACGACGGTCTCCGGCGAACGGTGGGACCCTCCTCTTTTTCTTCCTCTTCTTCCCCTCTTTTTTCTCCCTTTTCTTCCCTGGGCGCAGCCTTCTGGACCTTGGTTCCGGCGGCTTTTTCTTTCCTCTAGCGGCGGCTGATTTGCTCGATCTGGAAAAAGCTTAGGGACCTCGGTCCTATTTATAGAAGCGGCGGGAGACGGAGAATCGGAGGCGGGAGTTACGGGATCGGGGGCGTTGGGGTCGGGGCGGGAATCGCGCGTCAGGTGGCGTACGGTGGCGGGAGACCGGGCGGGAGAATCGGGGCGGGGGGGGGGGGGGGGGGGCGTTACGGCGCTGAGCGGGACGGGAGGCCGGGCGGGATCGGGAGCGTCGGGCCGGGAGCCGAGTCCGGGCGGGACGCGTACGGCGGCCGGGACCAGGCGCCTCGGGCGTGGGGCGCGGAGCGGGGCCGACGCGCGGGAGATGCCCGCTAGCTGGGCCGGCTCGGCCTGGCCAGCAGTGATTCCTTTTTTTTATTATACTTTTTTTTATAACTTATTATATATATATATATATATATTTTTTATATATATTACTAATATTATATATTTATTATTTATTATTTATTATTTTTATAACATATATTATTAATATTATTTTCTAGTTTTATATATTGTTATATATATTATTTATATATATTTATATATATTTTTATTATTATTTTTATTCTTATTCCCTATTACAAGTTTTAGGCTATTATTATTTTCTATTTCTTCTTTTGCTACATACATTTGTATATATATATGTTTTATTATTTTTCTTTTATTCTACTAGTGTTTAATACATGATCATGTATGCAATGTATGATGCGAAAATTTAGGGTGTTACATCTTGTCGCCATCTTTCGACGATGGTCGAGGTCGCTTGTCGGGGCGTGTCCCCCGGCCACCTGCTGCTACAGCAGCGGCAGTTGTAGGTGTGCCGACAAGTGACTTCTTTTTACAACTTGACTTATTTTTCTTTTTGCCACTTCTGTTAGCAGTAGCTCTGGCTTTGGAGGCAGATTGACCAGCCTCCGCAACTGGTTTGGAGTGCATCTCACGGCCCTCTACAGCTCTGGCACATTTATCATCCACACTGAAGAGTTTTGTGACACTGCTGACATCCTTAGTTGCCAGCTTCTCCAGCATCTTCTTGTGTCGAACTCCCTGTCGGAATGCAACAACGACAGAAGCGTTGGAGATAGAAGGTATGGTGTTTTGTACCTGAGAGAATCGCTAGATGAATGATCGTAGTGATTCTCCTGACTTCTGTTGTACGGCAAAAAGCTCCAGCTTGGTGCCAGGTCGGGCATAGGAGCTCCCGAAGTTCGCGGTGAACTGGCGACATAATTCCCCCCAACTGTAGATGGAGTCACGGGATAAGCTCATAAACCAGGACCTAGTAGTCCCGGTCAAAGCTATTGGGAAGTAATTGTACATGACGGCCTCATTCCCTCCTGCCGCGAGGATTGCGGTGGAGTAGATTTGTAGAAACTCGACGGGGTTGATTGTCCCATCATCTTTTTCAGGCAAATGAGGCAAGAACTTGGGTGGCCCCTCCAGCATGCGCAGGTGTAAGGCGAGGGCCGAACATCCGCCTCCAAATCCCAGAGGAGAAGGATTTTCATGACCAAGTCACCTCTCGCGACTACGCTCAATGTTGATGCGACCATCCTGCCTCATATATCGGAGGTCGAGCTCCGACCGTAGGTCTTGAGTCGGGAGCCTCGACGCCGTATGAGTACGACGAGACCCTAAGGGCAGAGATGTCGCATGTTGGGAGGGTGCACGTCTCTTGTACTATGACGTCATAGGACCAAGTCTTCCAGACAAGGTCCTGTTACGTGAAGGTGTCTGCCCTGCATGAGGCAGACCCTGGTTGTTGATCGCAGTGGTTGCGGTTGCAACCAGATGCTCAACTTCAACACGCCATTCTTTCAGCACGGTCGGAGGAGCTCCCGACGTTTGACGACACAGAAGAAAAGTCTGCATTGCATTTAGCATGTTCTCCGGGTTGTTGGTTGACTCTATGACCGACGCAAAGTCGCCATCCTGCTATCCAGCATTCGCTGCTGCAGCACGTCGTGGTGGTGGTGGAATAACGTTCATCAGGACAACGTTGGCCTGTTGCTGAGCATTGGAGGGATTTCCCTCAACAGCTTGTGCAGCCAATCCAATTGAAGCGGCAGCAGGGTTCACCATCTTGAAGATCTTGAAAACTTGTCCCCCTTCCTGGCACACCAAATGTCGAAGTGTGCCAACGACACTTCCTTTGGTACTACTAAGAAGTAGTACGCGAAGGTTCGTATTTAAGAAGTGAGCAAATTCAAGATCCAAGAGCGAGGTGACACGAGGAGTTTTACGTGATTCAGGTTGCCTGAGTGTAATACCCTACTCCACAGGATGTGTGTTGTTTGTATTGAGCGAGTATGCTAGTGAGCTAGTCTGAATGACTTGTTTTCTACCTTGCAGCGCAGCCCTTTTATATGCCAAGGACTAGCTGTTACAGTATGTGTCGTGGCCCGACAGGTGGCCTTGGCTGTAATAACCATCCTATACACGATCCACGGGTATTAAGGGTGGTTAGTAGTGTGATAACGTGCCTTAACGATAGCATTACCGGTCTTGATAGGGCTCTAATCGCGCATCATTAATATGGCATTAATGATGCATTAACAGGTCTTGTAACAGCCGATTGATAGCCCTTGAAAGTCCGCACCATTGGAGATCCCGGTGTCTTCCCGTTGCAGACATAGATCTGTACGTGTGACATGTGGTAGCTCCGGAGCTTTTCTCTGCGAGGAGGTAGGTCCGGAGCTACTAGACACGTGGTAGCTCTGGTGCTTCCCTCTGCGAAGAGGTAGGTCCGGAGCTACTTTACACGTGGCAGCAGCGAAGCTTCCCTTGTTGGGGAGGCTGGTCCGGCACCCTGGGACACATGGCAGTACTAGAGCCACCCTAAGGAGAGAGGCAGATCCGGCACTGCGGGACACGTGGTAGGACCGAAGCCACCTAAGGTGGGAGACAGATCCGGCACTGCGGGACATGTGATGCCTCCGGAAGTCCACAGTACTGGAAGGTGGAACTCGACGTGTCTTCTTCTGATACGAAGGGATACCTGGTATGCAGGGTATCGACACACTTCATATAGTCACTATTCTTGGTAAAGTCCTGTGATTCGCAATTTTCAAGAAATCTCACCCAGTCATCTTCTGACAAATGTTTATACTTATGGAAGGGTGTTTCCTGCTTCCTCCAAATAATCACAAGCTTATATTTGTAGGTCCTCCAAGCATGAGAGATGATCCTCATAGCTAGCTTCTTCCCCTTCTGCTTCTTATGTTCCAGATACTGAACGTATGCTTGAATAGAGTTTTAAAAGAGTTCATCCTTTTCATTTTCAGTCAACTCATCGAATCCCTGCAGGGTTATTGGCACCTTTTCTCGAGCAGCTAGACCACAAACCCTAGACAGTCTCGTACTCACTTTCTTCTCCAGGGGTAAGCCTTCACCATTGACCTCACTAACACTCATAACGTTTGTCGACCATGTCGTCTGCAATCTTTTCTTTTGTTTACCAGATCCAACCAGTGTTATCCTAAATGGTAAACGTTAGACGATTGGTGGAGCTCTGTTTACTGCTTAGAAAGTTTAGACGTCGTTTAAACAGCGTTTAAACGGATTAAACAGTGTGTACTGTAGTAGCAAGAAAAATATTTTGTTAGTACCCTGCTCTATGGTAGATGTTCAAATCAAGTTCAAACTCATGTTTGGAAATAGGAACCAATTTAACTTCGACATCATATAAAAATAAAGAGACAATCACAATACACACCACCAAATAATAATATTGAGACTGAAAAACAGTGCATGTCGTAGTAACCTAAACAAATATTTTAACCTTCAGTGGCTAATGGTTATTTTATTATATTTTTTGAGACACAAGTAATATTAATTATGATGTGTCCAAGTGAAGCTTAAAAATGTATTTATTTTAATCAATTTGGTGATATTAATTTGAAACCTGCATTTGACTTAGAATTATAAGTTCACTTTGCCTAAACGGTTCTAAACATATTTAAAATTCGTTCTGTTTGGCCTGTTTAAACGGACATTGACCCGTTTAAATGGGTCAACCTTTTAATCCAGCATTTAGGGGCTAAACTGCGCAGTTTCCCTCTATTTAGCGTTTAAACGCGTTTAAACAGACCGTTTAGATCATTTAGGATAACACTGGATCCAACTAATGCATCCTCTTCATGAGTCTGCTGCGGACTCTGCTAGTTAGCCTGCTCCTGCTGAGTCTGCTGATGAGCCTCCAGCTGTTGAGGAGTCTGGTGTTGAGCCTCCTCTTCAATATGTTGCTGATGCTCCGACTAAGACATCTTTAACTTCAACAAAATTCACTGAAATCATATAAAATATTATCGAATTTCAGTCATATTCGCACAAATAGTCACATAAGAGAGCAAATTCTCTTATGGCATTTGTACCTTAATAAGAAAAATATTTATCTGCCAAGTGTAAAGACAATCCAAAGCAATCTGACACAATCAAACAATTATTAAATAATAGACTGTCACAAGTAATTTGAACAACAAAGCAATGTTCTACCCCCATATTAAAGAGACATTCCACAGGAAAAAGTCTTTCACAGAAGTTACAGGTAAAGACAATAGCTCCAGAAAAAGACACCTTGAGACCTTCTATTTTTAAAATAATAGGTACTAGCTAAAGCGTAATACTCTAAGCGTAGTACTCCGAAAATATACTAAACATTGACCGGTTAACATGTCAATGTACTAAACGTTGAACCACCAAAGAGTATCAAGTGCGGACCATTTTGACTCCAACCAACGCGCGACAAACCTTATTAATAGTACCCAATACATAAAACTTACTAGCACGAGGTCAGGGTTGAGGCGAAGTCGAGGTCGACGGCGGCAGCACGACATAGACCAAGAGGGCAATGTCAAGGCGACGATGTGCTCCAGAAAAGGGGACGACGTGGTGGCGTGCTCTATGGACGAGATGGCGGCGGCGCTAGCGCGGCGGTTTCTAGGGTGAAAAGTGATCAGCGCGCGAGAGCTAAAGTGTCAAAAGTTTTTGCTAAGTCTTGGGAAGAGAGCGCAAGCGAGAGCTAAAAAGTAACTTATGACAACAATCGGAGACGAGCTTCAGAAGAGATCGTCTCGCATTTTATGCAAATCGAAGACGGGCCTCAAGTGGGCGCGTCTCCCTTTCGCTCCAAAAAAAAGAACAATTGGGTCCCACGGGTATGCGGGCCCACATGTTAGTGACCTCTAATGCCTCTGCAGAGGACGCGGGCCCACATTTTAGTGACATGTGATGCCTCTGCGGAGGATGTTGGCCTACATGTTAGTGACCTCTAATGCCTCTGCTATCGCAGGTAGAATTTGAAGCGCTCCGACTTCTCTTCACATCAGAGATGCGCTTGGTACGAGCCCCTCTCTTTTTAAAAAAAAATACGAGACGACCTTGTTTCTGGCGCGTCTCCCTTTGTCTCCATCAGAAACCACAATGGTTCCACACAGAGAGTGGGGCCCACATCAATCCGTGAAATTAATCGTGCGTTCGTTGCCATAATGCCATTCCCGTGCAGAATTCGAAGCGCTCTGACCTCATTGTCTTCTCCGCTCCATTATATAGTGACTTGGTTTATGACATGTAGGACCATGCCACGTGGGCCTCACATGGTAGTGACCAGGTCACAAGTCAGGGGATCCTCTGTATATATAGGGAGGCCTTCCCCTTATCCGCACCATCACAGTCTTCGTAGCCTTCGTCTAGCGGTATCTTTCCTCTTCCTCTCAAGTGGTAGCCTTGCTCTTCCTCTCCCCAGCTCAATGGTCGCTCCGCTGCCCCCAGCTCGAATCGCACCTCCGCTCAACTGGGCAGAAGAGCGACAGTACCTGCTGAGGAAATAATCGCTCACCTGGAGTCTTGGTCGTCGTCATGGAAAAGGAGCACGGCCTTAAAGACTGTCAGGAGCTAATGCGAGTGATGTATTTAATAGTACATCTCATGCCATGCGACTTCTCGGTCTTGGTTGCCTTCCAGAATGTATTGGAATGGG
The DNA here is from genome assembly GCA_036927565.1 of Tuctoria greenei. NCBI lineage: Eukaryota > Viridiplantae > Streptophyta > Magnoliopsida > Poales > Poaceae > Tuctoria > Tuctoria greenei. Next base: position 72,665,506 of record JAYESD010000004.1, read on the forward strand.
CGAGCATGACACCAACATCGGCCACTACCTCTACGGGTTAAGCGCAGTGGTCGGCTGTCTTCATGCGATGCCGAAGACGGTCGGTAAGGTGCTTGGGGTGGAAGGCCGTAGGGGTTTGGTCGAGGCGATCGCCGACAAGTGTGGGGCGGAGTACCCACCGGAGAACTAGGCGATCGTCTATTTTTTTCTTTTGTTGTTTGTAATAATGCTTATTTTATTGAAATGTTAATGAATATTTGCTTGATAAAGAATGTTTGTAATCGACTATCGAATGGTTTTTTGTCTTTTTGTTATCGATATTGAATGCACTTTGCGACACAGATCGTTAGACAAACATTCCTGTTCGTAAATAAAGCATTCAATTTTGAATGTCGGAGGGGAAATTGAACAAGTGCCAAATTCAGAGAACAATTGGAGATGAGCTAAAATAAAGACTGTCTCGGATTATATAGATTGGAGACGAGCTACTCTATGGTCCGTCTCGCATTATAATATATCAGAGACGAGCTACATTAAGACCCATCTCGCATTATACTATATCAGAGACGCGCTGCATTAAGGTCTGTCTCTCATTTCTCGCCTTATATTGGGGTGGATGGTCCTCATTGCCATTTTAAGTTTTATTTAAATAGACAACAAGATTGTCAACGCCAACATGGATGTCAATCGTGCAACATCTCGCCTTATATGCTCGTTGCAACGCACTCAACTTTCCTAGGTTGGACAAAGATCTTTAGAGCCGCATGCGAGATGAGATTCATACGGAAGTGTCTCCCTTTTTCTTTCGTGGTGGGACGTGATTTTTTGAGGCGGGACCAAAACTTTATTAACTCCATGCAAAAGCTCAAATTCGAGTGAACGATCTTGATTGCTAGATTAAATTTTGTTTAGTTTGACATCGAGACCGTCCATGCGAACTTGATGTCAACCGTGCAATACATTGCCTTCTATTCTCATTGCAACACAGTCATCTTTCTGAGGTGAGACAAAAGATCTTCACAGCCGCATCGGACACGCGCTTCATAGGGCTCGTCTCCCTTTTGCTTTTGTGGTGGGACCTCACAAAGTCATACAAGACAGGCGTACTGAAAGCTCGTCTCCCTTTTTCTTTTTGTGGTGGGACCAACTGCGACATACGAGACGCTCTTCCATAGAGCTTGTCTCCCTTGTGCTTCGTTCACGGCAGAACAAGTGCCAGATTTAGTAGTGTCTCCATCAGAAACAGAACACAAGGCATCAAGTGGCCATAATTTTCACACATTTAGCATAGTTCACACATATGACCAATGAAAGTCAAATTTTCACTCAAATAGCAATATTTTCACACATTTGAGCATATATCACACAAATATCTAAATGAAAGTCAATTTTTCACTCAATTGACCATATTGAGCATATTTCACACAATCATTTTGCTAATTTCCATTGTGGTCTTGGTTTTTTGAAATTCTTGACTTTTTCATGGTGGTCGTTGTGCAGGTAAGGAGCTTCGCTGGCCGATGGTATTCTTGGCTTGATCATTGAGGTGACAAAATGAGGAATCTCATCAAATTGATCAAGCTCTTCCTCATTGACGGCATTCTCGACTTCGACGATCCGTCATTTTCCAGGTATAACCACCTTAAGTCTATTATTTGTTGTGTCTGGAACATACAACACTTGAGCAACGTGTTCTGCTAATATGAAAGGCTCCGACTTATATTCTTGACGGTTAAGATCAACGCTAGTGAACTCGTACTTGTCTTGTACAATACCATTGATTCAATCAACCCAGTTGCAACGAAAAGAGGAATCTTGAATCCTTGAAAGTCAAGCTCTCAGATCTCTTGTATTTGACAATAGTACATGTTTTTGTCTTGGACTGTAGCAACATAAGCATCAACATGTACACCACTATTTCGATACGTGCTTTTCTTATCTTGTTCTACAGTGCAGAACATGTATCCATTTATGACATACCCTTGATATGTAATTTTTTAGGTATTCACTTGTTTGAGTATCCGATGAGTGAGAAATCCGATCCCGGAGCCAGTCAATGAATTTTCTCATATGTTCATTTGGTAACCATGATTCATTGCGGCTAGAATTGTCTCTAAGTAGCACCTCTTTGTGCTCATCGAAGTACTCCAACACAATGGACATCTGTTGCAACATGTGGAAATGAGCGCAGAAGAATAAATGTAGATTTGGAGTTATAGCCTTCCTCCCAATGGTCCCTTTTCCTGTGATCCTCCCCTCATAACGAGACTTGGGAACACCAATAGGTTACTCAGGTCAGTGTAGTTTAGAGCCCACTCCACAGCTTCCTCTATACAGTATCCTTGTACCATGCTACTCTCAGGGTAAGCTCGATTTCTAACGAAGGACTTCAGTATGTCGTTGAATTTATCGTACGCATGCATCTAGTGAAGGAACACAGGGCCAAGTAGCTTTATCTCCTTAATAAGATGAGTTGTGAAATGGATGCTGATGTCGGAAAAGGCAAGTGGAAAATACATCTCAAGGAAACATAAAGTTTCATAGTGCCTTTTTTCCAATGACTCGAGATCTGCTTCACATAGTACTTTTTGACCAATTGCATTGAAGAAAAAGCAAAAGTTCATTATAGCCTCCCGAAAATTGACCTGTAGGATATTCCGAATTCCAACAGCAATCATCGGCTAAGCAATACATGGTAATCATGAGACTTAACAACGGGAGCAACTTTTAGATCTGGAAATGAAATAAGCCTTGAGATGTTCTTCGAGTAGTTGGATGGTACTTTCACCTTTTTCAAAAACCCACAAAACTTTTTCGTCTCATGTTTTGAAAGGGTGATGCATGATGTGGGTAGTACTGTTCCTTTTACCAAGTCATCGAGCCACAACTCAGGCCTAATTCCCATTTTCTTTATATCTGCTCGTGCATGTCCATGGTCCCTAGTTTTCCCATCTATGTTAAGCAATGTCCTGAGTAGACTCTCGCACACATTCTTCTCAATGTGCATCACATCAATCGAATGATGGACGTCTAAATCTTTCCAATATGGAAGCTCCCAAAAAATCAATTGCTTCTTCCACATGTCATCTTCGGCAGTATATTTGACAGTCATTTTCCGCTTACCAAGGACAACATGAATATCCTTAACCATTTCATAGACTTCATGACCTATGAGATGACGTGGAGGACGCCTCTTCTCAGTGTTACTATTGAAATTGTCCTTCATACTCTGAAACGGGTGCTTCATTGGAATGTAGCGTCGATGTACCATGTACACTATTTTCGTGACTCGCTCGAATACTGTGAGTCTGTTTCTCTCAAACAATGTGGACATCCACAACCTACTTTCTTACTTTGTCCGGACAAGTGACGTGCCGCTGGAGAATCACTAATAGACACAAATAAAATAGCTTTGGGACCAAAGTACTCACGCTTGTGCTCATCTCAGACTTGCACTCCGTCGTTGTACCACAACTGCTTCGGATCTTCAACTAGAGGCCTCAAATGAGGGTCAATGTCATTTCTAGGTTGTTATGACCCCGCTATCAGTCCTGACATCATAATATATTTTCGTTTGTTGCACAAATAAGGAGGAAGGTTCGAAATCGTTAGCACAATTGGCCATGTGCTATGTGTGCTACTGTTCAGAAAAGGATTCATGTCATCGGTGCTCATTGCGATCCTAATATTTCTCGGATCAATGACAAATTCAGAATTTCGTGAATCAATGCTTCGCCACTGTGTGGCATCAGCATGATGTCTTATCATTCCAGCATCCTGCTTATGCTTCTCTTTGTCCCATCGCAACAATTCTGACTCCTTGTTTGCAAACCAACGCTTCAAACGAGGAATGATAGGAAAGTATAAAAACACCATTTTAGGCCCTCTTTTTCTTCTGTTTCTATTGCAGTTCTCGTCAACACCGTCGTCTTTCCTAAGATTGAATCGGTCGAGACCACAAATAGGGCATTTCTTGAGGTTTTCGCACTCAGATTCACGATATAGAATGCAACCATTCTTGCACGCGTGGATTATCTCTACCACCAAACCCAATGGACATATTATTTGTGTTACCTCATAAACTGTCGTAGGAACTGCGTTGCCTTAGGGTAACATGTTCTTAAGGACCATCAACAATTCCTTAAAACTACAATCACTTCATCCGTTGCTCGCCTTCAACTGGAAAAGTTTTACCATCGCAAACAGTCTCGTGTACTTAGCCGCATAACCATGATACAATGTCTTTTTCAAGTCTTCGATCATCTTCTTGTACTTTGCAAGTTCACCATTACTGTACTAATTATCGTTGTCATGTCTCTCGACATTGCGTACCATCTCCTCTGTGTTATGCACGTGAAACTCAATGTCGTCATCGGTGAATCCTGATATATCTGGCTCGTTCACATCGTCGTCATGATCTTCAACATTGGTAGGGACCTCCCTCTCCAGATATGAATCTCTCATCTCTGCTTCATTAAGCCTTTTTCCTCATGTTTGTTTCAACATCGTTAATTCATCATGAATCCATGTGTGATCAAATGTGACATCAACACTTCATCTGTGCAATATCTCTTCTCATTCTTGCAATATTTGCAAGGACAACAAACATTCCCTCTAATGTTTGCCAACATGTCTTTCTTTGCGAAATCGATAAATGCATCTACCCTTTAATATACTCGTTGCAAAGGCGCGGCCCATACATCCAACTTTCCTCCGATGACATCTACGTACAGAAGAAGAGCTAAATCAAAGAAATCTGAAATCACTGATAGTCAAGATCTTAAGGGGTAAAAAAAATAATAAAAAATAGGAGATGAGGAGGGGACTAACTCTTTGTTTTAATCACCGAAAGATTTTTAGAAGGGCACCTCCAAAGATGACAAGAACAGGGCAGATCTGATAACCACTTGTTCTGCCATAGCTGAAAGCTCTTATATAGGCAATAGAAAAACGAGACGATCCTTTGTAATGCTCATCTCTCTATAGAGGGAATGGAGGGCGAGTCCGCTTCTATGAGAAAAGGAGACGCGGCCGACTGGTTGGTATGGGAGACGCGCCCGCTTCGATAATCGCTAAGAAAAGTTTGTCTTGTTTTATTTATTAATACGAGTCGCGCTCTAGTTATGTGCCTCTTTTTTTGTCAAAGAAGCAGACGCGTCTAGAATACCATGGCTGATGAAGACGCGTACTCGTTTTTCCTAATAGAAGACGGACGCATTTGAGTTCATTTCCGATCTGTCTCCTATTTGAGTTCTTACGCAGTGGCGGGCTCTTAGCAGGATAATGGGACGGGATGGCCCAGCTGACGCTGCGGCAGCGGCGTGCCGGTTACATCCCTAATAGAGAACATGTTACAAGTACCTGTCCTCTTTACTGCAATACAGATTGGGATTCAGATATTGGTAAAATACTGGGCAAATCATACAACCATTCAAGCACTGACTAATTCCAGGACTTCATTATACAACCAGTTACTATAATATGCAGATTGCATGATGGTTTATAAAACTTTCTGCCAAGACAGTCACGTGTTAGTTGTTGCCAGTGTTTCTTCATCCACGTCAAAAGCTTTCCTAGCTTGCTTGAGCTCTTCATTCATGGAGAGTAGTTCAGTAGCACGGTGCAGTTTTCGCATGTCCTGGAACAAGCATCAATGGTGTGATACTGTGATCTGCCTCGCAAAGAAACAAAATAACCAAGTGGTGCCGGAAATGTACCTTTCGAATAAGGTACAGAAAATCTTCTGTAAGCAGTTTCCCCCTCTTTGATGCAACATTTTGCGCCTTGTGTACCTGAGAAGACACATTTTGCAGCCATTCATGATGAAATGGCAAACAGTACTAAAGCATACTATACAACTGTGATGTGCCTGTGATTTTATACACATCGAGAAGCAGGAGCATTTCCACCATGTAATTGTCTGAATTGCTATTTCAATGTGCACATTAAAGATGATTCCTTACAAACTTGCAGTGTATATTTGAAATTCATTTGCAAATCATTAGCAAGATTAATACATATCAAGATTACTCAGTACCAAATGACCCAATAAGCATCCCACATAATAGAAGCACAATTCCATTAACTAGGAAACTCGTTATAGTGGCCTATCAAACAAACTCTACAACACAATGCAATGAAGTAGCCTGACAGAACCTTTTCATGCGGCTGCTACGGAGAGGAACATAATCAACAGCATTTCAAGATTGGAATTGGAGGATGGCTCTAAAGTTTATAATAACCATGATAAAGCTGAGGCATTATGGTTAAAATACAAGAACGGATTGGGATGCACCACTATCCCCGTTATGTTATTTAGCTTGGAATAGCTAATCCCTAAATATGTTCACCTGGACAATCTAGCTCTAGATTTCACGAAAGAAGAAATTGGGCAAATAATTAGAAGAATGCTGGTAGATAAGGCTCCGGGGTGGAGCCTAGATGGCTTTAATGGTTGTTTTCTAAAAAGCTGTTGGAACTTGATAAAAGATATGTGTTTCTACTATGTGAGGACTTCTCTATCAGCTTGACTTGAAGTCCATCAACAGCTCGATCATTACACTCATTACTAAGATTAACTCCCCGGTAAATGTCAATGATTTTAGACCGATTTTTCTTATGAACTCAGTTATGAAGATAATCACAAAGATCTTGGCAGAACGACTTCAAAGGGTTATTACTTCAATCATCCACGATAATCAATATGGTTTTACAAACGGAAGGACAATACAAGGATGGCTAAAGACACTATTAATCTGAGGAATCAAAATGAGGCTCTTCTCATAAAGTTTCTGGATAAATTTTACAATATGGATAACAGGCCTTGGGTTCAGTTGATTTGGTCGACTTATTACTCCAATGGGCAAGTGCTGGGGTTAAATGATGAAAAAGAATCATTTTGGTGGAGAGATATATTGAAGTATACTAATAGATACAAAGGCATTGCTTCATGCAAAATTGGTAATGGACAGACTGAGAGATTTTGGAAGGACATATGGGCTGATCAACTGCTCAAGATTAGATTTCACATCTCTACTCTTTTGCTACCACAAAGAGGATAACGGTACATAATTTTTTAAGCCAATCTCAAATAAAGGAAGTTTTCTATCTTCCCTTGTCTTTGGAGGCCTTTGAAGAACTGCAGCAATTGCACACAGTTTTACAGGATTTAAATGTTCTAGGTAAAGACCATTGGTCCTATGTTTAGGTACCAAGGTACAAGGTATTCATCGAGAAAATTGTATGCTCTGCCATTTCAGAAAATATCTCCTCAGCCTATCATCAAACATTGGAAAGCACAATGTAATAAGAAATTAAGAGTTTTCAGTTGGCTTGAGTTTTCAGTTGGCTACTGGTGATGGACAGACTCAATACCAGAAATATTTTGAAAAGGAAAAAACAACACCTACAAGAAAATGATTATACTTGTGTTTTATGCTCTAAATGTGCTGAGGAAACTACTATGCACCTTTTCTTTAAGTGTGTGTTTGCTGTGCGCCTCTGGAGATGGCTAGGAATTCAGTGGAACATTCATATTCCTTTTTCGAGATGATGGTACAAGCTTGGAGGGAATGGAAAAAAAACTCCCTTTATGGAAAGTTTTATGATTGCTTATTGGTCTATCTGGATGCAGCGCAACAAGAAGATTTTCAGGGGTGATGCCCCTAATATCTCCGGTTGCAAAAGTTTCTTTCAGAGGGAGTACAGACTACAGGCCTATAGATTTCACGAGGATGTTAAGTCCATTTTAGATCACTGGTTGCATAGGCTTCTGTAGCTTTTTATTTTCCATCTTCTCTCTTCTTTCCTTTTTTTTAACTTTCTTTAATGTACAGTTTCCTTTCATTAATATATACACAATAGGGTCTTCCTGATGTTTTCTTGCTCAAAAATACGAAGTAGCCTGACTCCAAAACTACTATAAATTCCATTTAAGCAAAGCAAAACTGACAGAAAATACCAAAGCTTTGTACTTAAAATGTAACAGTAGGCACGAGATGCATCATAGATCAGTCAATACCCAGCCACACACGAACAGACTTAGGAAGAATAAATGTCAATTTATACATTAGCAAACAAAGTTGAACAATGGGAATCCTTTTTTAGCATAATAGCAGTGTTGTTGAGGCGTCGCCTAGGTGCCGACTAGGTATCCAGCCATCCAGGTGCTCCTGCCTGGACGTCGGGGCCGGTTGCCTCGCCTGGAACGCGGCGGGTAAGAGGAGCAGGGGGGGAGGGGGGATAGGCCGGCAGGGGCATCGACGTGGCCTGGAGCAGGGCTGCAGTGCAGCAGAGGTGTAGAAGCTGCATCGAAGGCGCCAGGATCCGGGAGGACAGCACCTGGATTGCGGGAGGACGGTGCTGGATCTCAGGGAGGAGGTGTCGAAAGGACGGTGCTGGATCTCAGGGAGAAGGCGTCAGGAGGACGGCACTCGGTCTGGGAGGCATCGGATGGCTGGAGCTGAAGCTGATCCGGACTATTTTCTTTATTAATTTGCCGGAGGAAACGGCAGCTATATATAGGAGCTCCCCTCACAATCTCAAATCAGACTCTACCTTGACTTGGACTCTATCTCTAATAATCAAGTGGATACGACCTGGACACTCCCTAATCTCTAGTTTATTCTAGAGAATGTGATTAACTTCAACACACCCCCTTTAATCGCGTTTTCTAGGACACACTCAATGTTCAAAAAGGTGTTTTAAGGCGCTCGCCTAGGCGCTCCGCGCAGGTGGACCACCTCGCCTTGGGGGGGTAGGCAGCCGCAAGGCGGCGGCTGAGGGGGATCCGGAGGTGAGCCACGGAGGAGGGGCGGCGGGGCTGCCGGATCCGGAGGTGAGCCGAGGTGGAAAGACAACAGGGGTGCCAGATCTGGAGAGGAGCGGCGACAGAATTGTCGGATCCGGGCAGAGAAGGGCGGCGTGGGGATCCAGAGGCGAGCGCTCAGGAGGGGGCAGATCTGTGAGGAAGAAGGTATGGGGGATTCGAAGTGGAGAAAGCAAGAGTGTGTCCTGCACGGAAGGAGACATGCAGCAGTTAGGCTGGGTAGTTACTTGGGACTGTAGAAGCCAAAGCCTCAGGTCTGAAGTGGGTTACAAAAAATCAGCCCACATAGCAGAAATATGAATATATTATAGTATTTAAAAAACAATTAGAATTCATCACTGCTACAGTGCACACCGCCTTGAAACGCATAGGCTCTAGATCGACGGTCACCGCCCGCCTAGCACCTTTTGGAACCTTGGACACACTCACACCAATGTAGGATGAAAACACACATTCCATCCTACACACACTTAGGGTGAACACGACACCCCCAAGATGGTCACTTCACCTTGCACACGCTATGGTATGAGCACTACATCCGGGGCACATTTGGGTTGGGCACTACAACATGGGTTGGGCACTACACCCCTAAGGTGGGCACTACACCTCGAGGACGAACACATCATCTCGCACGACTTTGAGACGAACACATCATCCCTTGAACGAACACATCATTCTGCACGCTGACACCTTTGAGACGAACACATCATCTCTGGGATGAACACATCATCCTGAGCTCTCTATTTTGCACGAACCACCTTCATTGGCGCGAATCACTTTCACCAGTCACAAGGCCCAACAGGCCCAACATGCTTTCCATGTCATTGGGCTCCTTTCCATGTACTGAAGTCGCCCTCAGTGTTAGCAACCCGGAAGAGAGTTCGCCGGAAGATCACTGGAGAGGAGGAAGAAGGGCTCCGGTAGAGGAGATGAGAGTCGGTGCAAGAGAATACGTGGGCAGCAAGAAGATGCTTGCAATTAACAATATTCTCTCCCCTCAACCCATACGGAATTACAGGCTAAATAGACATCAAGGTGGGGCCTAGTGGGCCATGGGTGCTAACATTCCCCCCTCCTTGAGAGTCTGCTTGCCCTCAAGCAGGAGTTCAAACGTATGCTTGATGTGGTCTCGATCTACGTCTCCACGGCCACCACACCTTCACTGCGATGAGATACGACCGGTCGCGAACGCGGAGTGTGCCGCATGCAAGGTGTTGTAGACGAAGATGCTGGAAGTTGATCTCTCGCATCTCTTGGAGACGAACGCGAAGTTGTTGTAGTCGGCGTCGTCGCTAGAGCCACCGACCAGAGGACCCGACACGTTGAGGCGGAATGCATGAGCAGCCTCCATGCACTCAAACGTGGCCGACGACGCGGGCAGCAGGTCCGTGAGTGGCCGGCGCGGGCACCACGACAACAGCTCATCGCCGAGGAAGTCGCTGGCACCGAGTATGCATGTGGCCACCATGTTCATGGTCAACGTCTGCGTGCTCCAGGGCTTGCATCCGGGAACCTGCCCCTCTGGGTGCAGCATGACAGAGATCTCGATCTCGTCGGGCCTGCTAGGGTCCTTGAGCTAGAAATCCATTAGAGGCATGCTGTGGTCTTTGGACGCAATGTTGAAGCGGTCTGTTCGTTCGAGGCCGTGGTGGATGAGTTGGTAGTACTGCACGATGACCTGGTCCGATCCCTTGAAAAAGTTGAGCATGAATGTTGGTTGGTCATCACCAGGGTAATTGAAGTGGAAGATGAGCTCATCGGGAAGGTTGTCAACGTTGGACCAGAGGCACCAGTTGAAGCTGTACTCGTGGTCACTGACGTTGATGCCCTTCATCCACGACACCAAGAAGTCCCACACCAGCGCCGGGTACAGGTATGGCGCGGAGAAGAGTGCAAGCACCTCCTCGCCACGGCTGTCGTCGATGCACCAGCGCCGGGTACAAGTATTGCTACTGCCGAGAGGTAGCTCATCGTACCACACATCGGGGGTCATCTGCCAGAGCACGAAACGGCCCTGCTCCTCGACGGCGGCGCCGCAGCCGTTGTGGCCACGAATCCTGACGAAGCATGTTGCCATTTTGAACTCGGACGCCACCATCCGCACCTTGTCCATCGCGTACGCGTTCCGCACCGATTGCAGCAGCTTGAAACCACTGGCGCCGTCGTATACTGGTACAGGATGTACTGCAGGGACGACTCTGCCCCCTCCTTTATGCAGAGCCCCCTCCTCCAGTCTCTGTTTGGAATTTTCTCGAACGACTTGTGCGCGAGCGATGGTGGCGGCCATGGCGCTGGTAGTGGACGTCGGTGCTCCTCATAGAGGTCGACCTCCATCCAATCAAACGGGTTGGTGATGTTGTACATCTTCTTGTGTCCCATCACCATGAGCAGGCGGTCGGCGACCAACTCGTCGATGAAGGCACAGGAAAACGTGTCGTAGGTGAACGCTCGCCCGATGTCGATCGTGTTGGTGATGATCTCACGGACGCCAGACTCGTCGAGCTTGACACAGAGGAGGTCGTAGAGGAGGCGAGGATGGTCGCAGTCGGGCTTGCGGAGGTGGTAGCCCTGAGCGTTGGGGAAGTAGACGAGAGCGTGGGAGCCGCTGAGGCAGAGAGCGATGGCGAGGATCGGGTTGGAGTTGTTGGCGAGGAACACCATGTCGTGTGTCTCCTCCTCGGCCGTGTCCATCATCAGCAGCGGCTCGTCGGGGCTGTCGGCAACAAGCACGGCTGCGACACCAGCACTCTGCACGTCAGGGACCACAACGTGGGGTGCGCGGAGGCGGTGCCCGCGGAATTCAACAGAGGCGGTGGTTGCGTCGAGCAGGCAGTCGAAGAACTCGCAGGCTGCGACGAGGTTGAAGGAGGCGGTCGTATCGAAGACAAAGTGCTCCAGATCCTTGTCGCTAGTGGCGGAGACGAGCGCGTCGAGATCCTTCCCGGGCACCTGGTACTTGACGCGGAAGTTCCCTAGGCGGTTCCCCACGAGCGCTGCGAGTCGGATGGCGTAGTCGGCGGTGTCGCGGTAGGCGGCGAACGCCTCCATGCTCAGCGTGTTGCGGGCCCAGTCGGAGATGCAGAAGGATTCGAGGTAGGCGTAGGAGGCGAAGGAGTAGTGCGCCTCCGCGTCTGTAGCAGGCGGCGGGCGGGCGCCGTGGATGGCGGAAATGGAGTTCGTGTGCGCGGGCTCCGGCGCTGGGCGCTGATGCTGCTGCTCCTTCGGCACAGAATTGATCTCGCCAGTGGCAGGAACGGAGGTCGCGGCCTCAGGGTGGGGCTCGTCGATGGTGACGGGATCGATCTCCTCAACCTCAGGCGTGAGCTCCTGCTCCGAATCGACGACGAGCTCGGCCTTCTCGACCTCGGACGCGAACTTCTGCTTCGAATCAACCGACGTGTGAAGGTCGCTCGTGGTGTGGTACTTGGCGAACTCCTCACGGATGGTCCGGCGAACCTCTTGGAAGAAGTACTCGAATAGCATTCTCGTGTTAGGATCCATGGCTCTGATACCAATTGTTAGCAACCCGGAAGAGAGTTCGCCGGAAGATCACCGGAGAGGAGGAAGGGCTCCGGTAGAGGAGATGAGAGCCGGTGGAAGAGAATACGTGGGCAGCAAGAAGATGCTTGCAATTAACAATATTCTCTCCCCTCAACCCATACGAAATTACAGGCTAAATAGATATCAAGGTGGGGCCTAGTGGGCCATGGGTGCTAACACTCAATCTCACACACCCCCTGTCTCCTTTCTCGTACTCATGCGACCATAAGACCCAGTCCCACACAGCCCTTCTTCAGACCCAGTTTGGCCCTTTTTCCTCTGCACTAGTCCAGAATCTTCAAATGGGCAACTGCCCGTAGGCTCCTGCGGGGTCTGTCCAGCAAGGAGTAGAGCTGGGACAGCCAAGCACAGGGGTCAGCAGCAGCGGGAGGGTCCGGATTTGAAGATTCCAGCACCTTCGTCACCCCCCTAGCAGCCTCCACGACCCATCCGCTTCGCTACGACGCCAACTTAAAGTGCATCTAGGCATCTCTTGTGGGTTTTGGTTGATTAATGACAAACAAATGAGATCCTAACAAAATTGTTGAGATAAGCGCAGGTTTTAAAGAAATGAGAAAGAAAGCACAAAAATGAAAGAGAATGAGGATTTAAAGGGAAAAGAGCTCAAGAGCTGAAAAGATTAGATTATTTTGTATGGAGTGTGTTGGAGAAAAACAACTCAAGAGCTCAAGTGAACAAATAATTCAACTCACTGCACATTTCACATACATTTCACATTTCACAGGAAGAGCGAACTAGTTCAATATACACCGGACTAGTCTGATATCTCTCTGACTAAAATCGGACTAGTCCCCCAAGTGCGAACTAGTCCTCAACACTTCACATTTGCACAACACTGGACAAGTCTGATGTCAACCGGGCTAGTCTGATAATTCTCTGACTAAAATCAGACAAGTCCTCCAAGTCCGGACTTGTCCTTAGTCCTACAGTTTTTTACTACACTGGACAAGTCCGATATTGACCGGACTAGTCTGAAAACTCTCTGACTAAAATCGGACAAGTCCCTCCTAGTGCGGACTTGTCCTTAGTCCTACACGGTGTTCATCACACCGGACTAGTCCAATATCCACCGGACTACTCTGAAAAGTTTCTGACTAAAATCAGTTTATCCCGCTCCTTAACGGACTAGTCCAGTATCCATCAATACTTAGGGTTTTCCACACGCGGTGTCCACCACGGACTAGTCTGGACATCACCAACCCTAACGGTAACTTTTGAAAACACTAGTATAAAAAGAGATGTACGGTCATACATCAATCTCTCTCGAACCGCTGCGCCGTCACACCTCCCAAGAGCCTAGAATTCACATCTCTCCACACATTATAATCCTAAAAGGATCAAATCTTTGAGGATTAGTAATTGATCAAAGGAGAGACTTGTTCTACACATCTTAAGCTCTTGGGTTTGATCTCTCGCACACTCTTATTGTTTCATTGTACATCTTTTGAGTGTGTTTGGTGGTGTTCATTCATTGTAATTCTTGGAGAGCCCTCAACTTGTGAGAAGGCCCCTTGAACGAGTTATTTGCCCCTTTGTGATTAATGGAAGAGAACCGGCCTCCGTGGCGATTCGATGAGGGTAGGGTTGGTGAAGATCCGATCCTCTGTGGACTCCTAAACGGGGATGTAGATTTCCTCCGTGGAATCGAACGTCGGGATAAATTCTTGTCTCGCACACTTTTGTTTCATCGTTCATCATATTCTAGGGTTTGCATAATCTTGTGTAACTCACGTTGAAAAATTGGAATTAAAATTGATAATTGCCATACATTGTTTCATTATTGAAATACATTCAAGTTGTCAATTACTTTCCGCTGCATAGGGTACTAGAAGTGAAATTATCGATCAATCTTGATTTTTCTAGTCCACGCATACCGGACTAGTCCGCACTGTACCGGACTAATCCGATTTCCCTGTATTTGATCAATCTGTTAAGTGTTTCAGAGATCGACAAAAAATTCAAATAGCCTATTCACCCCCTCTAGGCCACATTCAATTAGTATCAGAGCCAAACTCTTCAAAAGAGATTAATCGTTCGAAGAGACGATGTCGGACATCAAGGATGTACACAAGAACTTCAACAACGAGAATGGTGATGATGAAAAAACACAAAAGTTGGAGAAGCTTATCGACGCCATTCAAGACTGTGAGGACGATGATGAGAAGATGCTTCAACTCAAGGCTCTTCTACGGAAGAAGGCACTCTCCCCAAAAGGGAAGAAGAAGATCGACGACGAAAAGAAGGGGATAGTCACACAGACTACTACCGATATCCTTTTGACTATGAACGTTTAAATTCTAACAATAGTCATTAGTTATCAATTCCTTTAAGGAAAGCACCTTATTTTGATAGCAATGACTACTCAATGTGAAGACAAAACATGAAAATGCACCTTATATCTCTTAACCCAAGTCTTTGGCATTTACAGGGAAAGATATCTCGAATGATGATGAAGAGCTGACCCCAAGCCAAGAACAAGCCATTCATCGGAATGCTCAAGTTGCAGTTGTGATCACTTCATCACTGAGCCGAGACGAGTTCACCAAGGTGGATGGACTTGAAATTGCCAAAGAGATATGTGACACTCTACAAACCGCACATGAACGTGATTGTCATGTACGCGAAGCCAAGATTGAGATGGTTGAAGGTGAGTTGGGAAGATTCGCTATAGAAGAAGATGAATCACCACAAGACATGTACAATAGACTCAAGAATCTTATCAACAAAGTTCGAGCTTATGGCAGCAAGAAGTGGAATGATCATGAGGTCGTAAAGTTGATTCTTAGAGCATTTATGCCTCGCAAAGTGACCCTTTGCTCCATGATTACAGAAAGCCTCGGGTATCGGAAAATGACCCCGGACGAACTTCTATGCAAGATTATCAACTTGGAAATGATGGAGAAGTAAGCCAAGCATGTCAAGGAAATTGTCGATCTTACCTCGGCAAAGAAGAAAGGAGTTGCCTTGAAGTCAACTTGTAAACTCGTATCAAAAGAAGCTTGAGAAGCTTATGGAGAAGACGACAGCGATGATGAAAGCAGTGATATAGATGAAGAAGACATGATCTTATTCATGAAGAAGTTCAAGAAAATGATGAGAAGAGGAAAGGGTAGTAGCTCTAACGAAGGAAGACAAAGGGACAAGCAAAGACCCAAGATGAGACGGGTGTGCTACAATTGCGGAGAATATGATCACTTCATAGTAGATTGTCCATATGAAGAAAATAAGAGGAAGACTAAAGACAACTCCAGAAATATTAGACGGTAGTCCCAATCTTAGGACACTGGACCTTGGAGTTCAAGATGGTCATAGGGTTTCAAAAGACGTTGCAAGGCGCTCGTGCCCGTGGAGGGAGCGGGGCTTTGATCTGGTGGCGGGGGGAACCCACGGGCGGAGGACGAGGGGCGCTCGGTCGTGGATGGAGTAGAGCGTACATCTGGTGGGGTGGGGGGGGGGGGGGGGGGGGCACCCACGGGCGGAGGAGGGGGTCGCTTGCCCGTGGAGGGAGCAGGGTGTCGACATGGCGGCTAGCGCGGGGGCGCACCCACAGACGGAGGAGGAGGGCCACTCGCCTGTGGAGGGAGCAGGGCGTCGATCTGGTGGCAGGTGGACATCCTGGTGGCGGTGCTCTCCTTCTGAGGCACTCGTGGGGACATGTAGTGGTGTTTGGGGTGAGACACGCTGCGGGGAGATTGGGCTAGGCTGCGCTAATACACATAGGAGACAGATGTACAGGTGGGCCGGGAAAAATAAGAGGGCAAAGTACATGTGGGTCGGGGAAAATCAGTTCAGAACAGTAGAAATATGCATATAGTGTTCTATTTTTAATTTTTTACAGATTCATCACTGCTATAGTGCATAACGCCTAATCACCGCCTAGGAACGC
The DNA here is from genome assembly GCA_036927565.1 of Tuctoria greenei. NCBI lineage: Eukaryota > Viridiplantae > Streptophyta > Magnoliopsida > Poales > Poaceae > Tuctoria > Tuctoria greenei. Next base: position 72,681,759 of record JAYESD010000004.1, read on the forward strand.
ATAGGCACGCTTAAGCTCTAATGGTAGCATCACCGCTTGCCTAGCGTCTAACGCCTTTAGGAACCTTGGATGGTCATAAGCAAGAATGTAGAAACATAAACGGGTAACAAAAATTCAGAACCACTGAAAACAGGGGCATAGAGCTAACTAAGCTTCAATTCATTTTTTTCCTTTCATAAATATAACTAAACTAACGGACTAACCATAAATATACCAGCTGAGCAAGACAAACTTACCAAGTCAGTGACGTATTCTACAACAATGTCCTCCACGAGTGCAACAGTTTCTGGAAGTGGCTGCAAATCAACAATAACATGCATCATTTGCATCTTAGAGCATGAAGATTTTAACTTTCCGACGGCAAAACCAGTGTGATTTTTTCTTGACATGAAAGCTAGCTGAGTATTTTACATTAGCATTAGAACTTCATGTGTTCAGGCATATTATGAGCATTTTAGCTATCAATTTACTCAGCTATGCTGCCAAGCATATTAAAATTCAAAAAATCAAAGAGAACTGTTAAGGGTGAACTTACATTTGGGTCGTCCCCAAATCCATACATCATGTGCTGCACTGCACGAACGGCAAAAGAACCAAAATCTCAACACGGGAGATAAACTCAAGGAGGTGGAGGAATTATTGAATTCGACTCAATGGGAGACGAAAAGCATAAAAAAATACTGAAAATGGTTACACAAGAGCAAGCAAAGGGTGCAATTACGGTCTCTCTGGAAGATGCCGCGCTTGCGCTTGAGCGTGGTGGCGGACGGATCGGCGCCGCCGCCGCCCGAGTGGTGGTGGTGGGAGGACGAGGACGCCTGCCCAGCCCCCGACGACTTGGCCTTGGACGGCGTCGCCGCCGGGGCCGGGGTCGCGCTAGGGTTCTGCGCCGAAGACTTGGACTTGGACGGCGGGGCTGCTGCGGGCGTCGCGGGGTGGTTGCCGCTAGGGTTCGGCATCAAGGGCGACCGCGGGGCACGGCGGAGAGCAAGGCGATCGGCCGTGTCCGCTTCCCGGCGGCGCTTGACGAATCGATTTAGAGCTTCCGCGCACGGGTTGGGAGATGCCGGGAGGGCTGGTTTCTGCGAACAATCAGGGGATCGAAGGATTCGGAGGGGAGGGCAAGGGATGGCGAGGGTCCGGCTAGCAAAGCCGGCGGCGCGGCGGGCAAACTTGTACGCGGGCAGTCACTACAATTCAATCAAAATTTTGGTGCAATCGCGCAATCAAACATCCACAACTGTTGATTTGTATCTTATAGTCATTGCATGTTTTTATTTAACCTCATCCAACATGTGAACTAGTAATAGAAGGGTTAAATTAAAAGATGCACTCACTTTATGATATAGATCCAACAATTGAGGATTGAGGATGATTGATTGCCCGATTGCATCAAACATCTGATTGCATTCTAATCGTTTTTGAAAAAAAAAATATCGATAGCCTCGACAGTAGAGGTGGCGCCCTAGAGAAATTGGGAAAGAGGAGCGGAAATTGATCCATGTCGAAAATCCAAACTTATTTTTTAGATGATGGATAAAATTCTCATCTTTCCTTTCAAGGAGGTTATGATCACAAGCAAATACAAATGCAGACACTCACATCCTATTGTCTAAAACAAGACTGTCGGTATCCTAGAAACCGTACACCTCTTGAGGTTATAAAGATCTCAAAGGAAAATCATTTACTGGGTTTGAAGACCCTCGAAGGCCCACATGTCAGACATAACCGGACCCGCTTCTCCAACATGGTTAATCCCTGGGTCGCCACGTGTACTACCAAACCGGAGCTACCGCCCACAAGGGGGAAGCTCCGGGCCATGTACCGAAATGGCACCTCCGGACTTAGCCCCTGACCGAGAGAAGCTCCGGACCTGACACGTGTCGGGTAGCCCCGGAGCTACCTGTTTCCACAGTATGCTCCGGAGCTGCCACGTGTCTAACCGTCGGATCTTCATCCTCTAACCTCCGGAAGACCCCACAACGGCTCCGGATCTTCAAAGGAGAGCCAAGGACTTCAAGACCCGATTAAGTGTCATTAATACCATATTAATGACACTTAAACGGACGATCTTAACACTAGTAACGGTGCTGTCAAAGCCCGTTACAGGGTTATTAAGAGCGATCAAATGTGTTAAATAAGTGTCAATACTAGTAACCGCCGGGGCCACATGTCGGGCCAGGCTAACTTGTAACGGCATGCCCTTGTACTATAAAAGGACAGGCCGACGACACGTTCAGGGGCCAGGGAGACACACGCGCCTCATACGCTCGTCGCAAGCTCATACCGCTAATACAACACCAACACACCTGTGGAGTAAGGTATTACGCTCAGGCGGCCCGAACCACGTAAATTCGTGTGTCTCCTGTGTCAATTCCTACTCACCTTCTTGAATCTCCGCGCGCCCATACCGAACATCAAACTCCCCTATCACTTTAGCAGTGTAGGAAGATCTGCCGGTTCCGAACCACCGACAAAGACGATGATAACTGAATAGCTAAGCACACGATTGCATATCGGACTTCATAGATCAACATTAGAGCATCGTTCATCCCTTCACATTTTTCATTTAGTATTGTAAAATTCAACCTAAACATAAATTACGACGTGTTTCACATTTTTCATTTAGTATTTTAAATTCAACCTGAAATTTGCTCACAGCGGGAATCAAACTCAGGACTTGAGTAGTGCTATTAGAGTACTTAACCACCAGGCTAAGCCCGGTAACAATGTTTATCATAATTATTTCTTGTTGTTATGATTTCAGCACAGATTTGACCTATATTATTGATATCAAAATATAGATGATGTATAATATTATAAGAATGTTTCCAAGACTGATTTACTTACATGATTCTATATTTTTCAAGCTAAACATTATGGAAGTAGTTTGACCAGTTTTTGATCAAGATATCAAACATTTAGGGCATATTTTGTTTCGATCTTCAGAAGATTATTTGGCTAGATAGTGTGATTCTACATCAACCCAGTGAAATAAAACCAACTTTCTGGACTTTCAAACAAAGAGGCCATAATAATATCAAGGGGCTACAAATTAGAATTAACACATAAAGATCTCTTATTCAGCCGATAGATCATATGTTTGTTCAATTGAGAACTTAACACATATTCTTTGTGATCCAACTGAGAGATTCAACTAGCCAAGATCCGTCAATAAAAATGTCTCTTATTTCTAATATGAACATCTCCATAAAAACTATGCCATAGAAAGACAAGGATTATATTCACTGTCATGGTCTCATATTTCTTCTTTGATTTCACCCACTTCACCATCTCGACCGCTTTCCTTCACTTCCGGTGGCTGGCAACATCCACCATTCAACCATCACCGTTGAAACAATTGGTCTTGGCAACCTAGTTATCAGCCTAACCCACCATCCTCCTGTCACCTCCCACTACAATGACGATAGAGAGGAACCCCCAACTTCGATAATTGTGAAATCCTAAACCTTCATTTGCCTCCACCTCTGACGGTCAGGTGCACCATTCGCTCCATCTATCGTTGACCTCTTCACTCTATTAAATAGGACAAATCTTGGTCACATATTGATGAGCCAACACCATAAGTGTATCCGCAACAACCAAAATGTAATTTAGAATATGGTGCAATCATGCAATCATACATTAGATCTGCAACAGTTGTTGCATATTTTTACTTAACCCTCTACTTAAGAGAAGAAGTTTAAGTACTTAGATGGAGGGATTAAGTAAAAACATGCAACAATCGTACGATGCAGATTTAATGGATGGAGTGGTTGATTGCACCATTTCCAGATTACATTATTGTTGTTGCCCAAGTGTATCGGACTTCTTAAGAAAAGGTTGCACTAAATTATTTATACCAATAAGAATGCAAACAACTAAGCACTACACCAGTCATAAAAGCATAGCTTTGTTATGGCCATAAGGTAATCAGACGCTTAGATGTTAAAAATGGAACATATTTGATGTAAATAATTTTTTATAGTATTAACATGTATATGTGATCATCAGATCCGTTACGAGTGATCATAATTGGGGTTGGTCGAAGGCCCATATATCACTTTAACATATGATCTTTGTTTAAAAAAAAACGGGGCATTGGCGCTGAGCAGTGCGCTAATGCTTTGCTTTCGTGAAAGTGGATGCTATTAAGCAGTTGAATGCTTAAGCGTTCAAAAACGTGTTTTTCGCTATTTTGTGTTGCTTTCTTGTCGGTTTTCACCGTTTGTCTCACTAATTGAAGTATTCATCATTATCAAATTTAAAAAATTACGGTCCACCAATGCACGTAGATCATCCTTATGCAGTGTCCTAGAAGGGTCCAACACACTCTGCAGACACTCACATCCTATTGTCTAAAACAAGACTGTCGGTATCTAGAAACCGTACACCCCTTGAGGTTATAAAGATCTCAAAGGAAAATCATTTACTGGGTTTGAAGACCCTCGAAGGCCCACATGTCAGACATAACCAGACCCGCTTCTCCAACATGGTTAATCCCTGGATCGTCACGTGTACTACCAAACCGGAGCTACCGCTCACAAGGGGGAAGCTCCGGGCCATGTACCGAAATGGCACCTCCGGACTTAGCCCCTAACCGAGAGAAGCTCCGGACCTGACACGTGTCGGGTAGCTCCGGAGCTACCTGTTTCCACAGTATGCTCCGGAGCTGCCACGTGTCCAACCGTCGGATCTTCAGCCTCTAACCTCCGGAAGATCCCACAACAGCTCCGGATCTTCAAAGGAGAGCCAAGGACTTCAAGACCCGATTAAGTGTCATTAATGCCATATTAATGACACTTAAACGGATGATCTTAACACCAGTAACGCTGCTGTCAAAGCCCGTTACAGGGTCATTAAGAGCGATCAAATGTGTTAAATAAGTGTCAATACTAGTAACCGACGGGGCCACATGTCGGGCCAGGATAACTTGTAACGGTCTGCCCTTGTACTATAAAAGGACAGGCCGATGACACGTTCAGGGGCCAGGAAGACACACGCGCCTCATACGCTCGTCGCAAGCTCATACTGCTAATACAACACCAACACACCTGTGGAGTAGGGTATTACGCTCAGGCGGCCCGAACCACGTAAATTCGTGTGTCTCCTGTGTCAATTCCTACTCACCTTCTTGAATCTCCGCGCGCCCATACCGAACATCAAACTCCCCTATCACTTTAGCAGTGTAGGGAGATCTGCCGGTTCCGAACCACCGACAAAGACGATGATAACTGGATAGCTAAGCACACGATTGCATATCGGACTTCATAGATCAACATTAGAGCATCGTTCATCCCTTCACATTTTTCATTTAGTATTGTAAAATTCAACCTAAACATAAATTACGACGTGTTTCACATTTTTCATTTAGTATTTTAAATTCAACCTGAAATTTGCTCACAGCGGGAATCAAACTCAGGACTTGAGTAGTGCTATTAGAGTACTTAACCACCAGGCTAAGCCCGGTAACAATGTTTATCATAATTATTTCTTGTTGTTATGATTTCAGCACAGATTTGACCTATATTATTGATATCAAAATATAGATGATGTATAATATTATAAGAATGTTTCCAAGACTGATTTACTTACATGATTCTATATTTTTCAAGCTAAACATTATGGAAGTAGTTTGACCAGTTTTTGATCAAGATATCAAACATTTAGGGCATATTTTGTTTCGATCTTCAGAAGATTATTTGGCTAGATAGTGTGATTCTACGTCAACCCAGTGAAATAAAACCAACTTTCTGGACTTTCAAACAAAGAGGCCATAATAATATCAAGGGGCTACAAATTAGAATTAACACATAAAGATCTCTTATTCAGCCGATAGATCATATGTTTGTTCAATTGAGAACTTAACACATATTCTTTGTGATCCAACTGAGAGATTCAACTAGCCAAAATCCGTCAATAAAAATGTCTCTTATTTCTAATATGAACATCTCCATAAAAACTATGCCATAGAAAGACAAGGATTAGATTCACTATCATGGTCTCATATTTCTTCTTTGATTTCACCCACTTCACCATCTCGACCACTTTCCTTCACTTCCGGTGGCTGGCAACATCCACCATTCAACCACCACCGTTGAAACAATTGGTCTTGGCAACCTAGTTATCAGCCTAACCCACCATCCTCCTGTCACCTCCCACTACAATGACGATAGAGAGGAACCCCCAACTTCGATAATTGTGAAACCCTAAACCTTCATTTTCCTCCACCTCTGACGGTCAGGTGCACCATTCGCTCCATCTATCGTTGACCTCTTCACTCTATTAAATAGGACAAATCTTGGTCACATATTGATGAGCCAACACCATAAGTGTATCCGCAACAACCAAAATGTAATTTAGAATATGGTGCAATCATGCAATCATACATTAGATCTGCAACAGTTGTTGCATATTTTTACTTAACCCTCTACTTAAGAGAAGAAGTTTAAGTACTCAGATGGAGGGATTAAGTAAAAACATGCAACAATCGTACGATGCAGATTTAATGGATGGAGTGGTTGATTGCACCATTTCCAGATTACATTATTGTTGTTGCCCAAGTGTATCGGACTTCTTAAGAAAAGGTTGCACAAAATTATTTATACCAATAAGAATGCAAACAACTAAGCACTACACCAGTCATAAAAGCATAGCTTTGTTATGGCCATAAGGTAATCAGACGCTTAGATGTTAAAAATGGAACATATTTGATGTAAATAATTTTTTATAGTAGTAACATGTATATGTGATCATCAGATCCGTTACGAGTGATCATAATTGGGGTTGGTCGAAGGCCCATATATCACTTTAACATATGATCTTTGTTTAAAAAAAACGGGGCATTGGCGCTGAGCAGTGCGCTAATGCTTTGCTTTCGTGAAAGTGGATGCTATTAAGCAGTTGAATGCTTAAGCGTTCAAAAACGTGTTTTTCGCCATTTTGTGTTGCTTTCTTGTCGGTTTTCGCCGTTTGTCTCACTGATTGAAGTATTCATCATTATCAAATTTAAAAAATTACGGTCCACCAATGCACGTAGATCATCCTTATGCAGTGTCCTAGAAGGGTCCAACACACTCTGGTTTTTTATGTAGTCTTTCCCTCTACATATTGCGTGATGTTTTTTCTAGGACTCGAGCTCGTGACCTCATGATCAGAAAGTAATAACTATACCATTGAGCTAGGACTCTCTTTCAAGAATTTACAATATCTAATGAAATATATACAGAGAGTTGACTCTATTTTTTATGAAACGCCTAGGCGCTAGGCGGAGCTCCTTCATTCGCTTTTCTCTATAGATTTTTTTAAACATTGCTCATGATAGATCACAACTAGCGAGATCTTCCGTTAAGTGATAGGTAAATCTTCCATCACTTCTAATTATGACCTCTCATGATGGATCATAATATCATAAATAGTCATTAACATCTTAAGAGTGTATTTGGTTCAGCTATAGATTTCTAAAAATCAGATTCTAGCTGTGAGCTGTGAGAAAACTGATGCGAGCTGACAGTTGTGGAAAATCTGAAATCTGTTTGGCTAAAAGCAACTGTCAACTGTAGATTGTGAAAAAATATGAAATACAACTAAGAACATAATCAATGTAAACTATTAAAAAACCGGAATGATTTGAACGATTTTTGTAACAACCTACAAGAGCACAATACATTGCAAGCAATAATAAAAATAATATTGATAATTAAGAACCTGCTAATAAGGTGATTCATATACTAATGGTGCCACCCCAGAATAAAATTTGCCGCTGCCATAGGCAAAAGCTCAATGGGGATATTGCAAAATTAATGTTTGACATACATGTACCTATATTGATTAATTGATTAATGGAGCTACAGGATACAGGGATGGGAAGCTTCTTCCCGAGCCACCTAGATTCATCTCACAGCGGACAGGGGGTTAGGCTCGCAATGATTCATCACGTGAGCCCAGCTACCAGCAGAGCGCTACGCTGCCGGCGACGCTGCCACAACTCTAGCCGGCGGGAGGAAGACCTTTGGTCGCAGGTGCCCGGAAGAAATAGAGATGCGCATGGTGAAAGAGAAATGAAAAAATGTTTCGGTTGTGTAATAAGTGATATGATGGGTAATTTACTATAAAAGTTGTAAGAGGAATCTGAAAAATTTGGGATTCTAGCAAATTTTACTTTGCACTAAAAAAATTTTGCGATTCTAGCATATTTTACTTTCTACTAAAAAAATCTGCAGATTTTGAAGAATCTGATTGTTGTGGGAACCCTTGTAGTTCAGATTTTCGATTTTTGGTAGAGAATCTGGTTGGTACAGCTGAATCAAAAGAGACCCTAAATATCATCTACACTAAATATGTTCTTTTTAACAAAATGCATTAAGAAGTCTTAGTCTACCTATTAATTTCACGCCTCTTCCCCGCAATAGATCGTTCAAACTCAGCCACTACAATCACAGGCATCTTCCTTATAACTAAGTGTATGTTTTTTTTTGGGGTGGGGGGGGGGGGGAGGACGGGTGTATGTTAGGTGTAGTGTTCCTCAACCGTGAGTCACTGCGGAAGGGAAACTTCACTTCAATTCATTCATTAGGTTTGGCTTTTATACATAGTGGGAGCACCAGCAGCGCCAGTGTGAGCGGCGAGCAATGCTGGGTTGAACACCGTTCAACATTCCCTACGTTCAATATTCCTAGTCAAAGTGACGTATAAACTACCGTTCAAAACCCCCCGCAGTTTGTGCCGGAGTACATGTAACGCATAAACTGTCCCTGAAATCCTGAAACAATGAAGTAGGTAGTCCTTTCGTCATAATGTCAGCGAAGTGTATCTTTGTGGGTACGTGCATGACGCGGAGTTCTCCAAACGCCACCTTCTCCTGAAAAAAATTAATGTCGAGTTCGATGTGCTTGGTACGATGATGATGGACCGGGTTGTGGGAGAGGTATACCGCCGAGACGTTGTCACAATACATGATAGTCGCCTTTGGTACATTGACATGTAGTTGGCGCAACCAGCAGCATTCGGCTGTTGCATTAGCAACAGTTCGATATTCTGCATCAACAGAAGATCGGGACACCGTGGTTTGTCTCTTGGAGGACCACGAGACAAGAGAGTGCCCAAGGTAGACACAGTAGCCTGATGTTGATCGACGCGTATCCGGGCAGCCCGCCCGGTCAGCGTTCGAATAGGCAATCAGGGTGAATGCTGATGAAGAACCCAATTGCAGACCGTGATGAATAGTGTCTTTGATGTACCGCAAGATCCGTTTTACCAGGGATCAATGCACATCACGAGGTGCATGCATGTGGAGACAAACTTGATTCACGCTATAGGCGATGTCGGGCCGTGTTAGCGTGAGATACTGGAGCACCCCCGTGATGCTCCTGTAGAACGAAGCATCATGTATGAGTTCACCATCATTTGTCGAGGTTTTTGCCTTGGTGTCGACGGGGGTTGCCGACGGTTTACAATACAACATGTTGGTGCGGTGCAGTATGTCTTCAGCATATGCATGTTGGCTGAGGAAGAAGCCTGATGCAGGACGTTGCACATGTATCCCAAGGAAGAAGTGCAATGGTCCAAGGTCTTTCATGGTGAACTTTGTGCTGAGTTGTTGCACGAAGTTCTGGAGCAGCATCATACTCGAGGCAGTTAGCACGATGTCATCAACATACAAGACTAAGTATGCCATGTCGTCGCCACTCCTGTACACAAAAAGAGAAGAATTGGAGCTGGCGCTCCGGAAGCCCATGAAGTACAGTGTGGAGGTGAAGGTCTGGAACCACGCTCGTGGGGCCTGTTTGAGGCCATAGAGCGACTTTGACATAAGACACACGAAGTTGGGATGCGCTTTGTCGACAAAGCTTGTAGGTTGGTTGCAATACACACACTCGGACAACTCGTCATGCAAGAATGCATTCTTGACATCGAGTTGGTGAACCGGACAGTGTTTTGTAGCAGCAAGATGAAGAACTATCCTGATCGTCGCTGGTTTAACGATGGGGGAGAACGTTTGGTTGAAGTCAATCCCCTGCCGTTGATGAAAACCGCGGACGACCCAACATGCCTTGCGACAAGAGAGACTCCCGTTGGCGTTGAGTTTGTTCTTGAATAGCCACTTTCCAGTGATGGTGTTGACACCGCTAGGACGTGGTACCGACGTCCAGGTTTTGTTGTCTATGAGTGCTTGATATTCCTCCTTCATGGCAGCCACCCATTCGGGATCGCGCAGGGCCGCTCGAACCGATGTGGGCGCTGGAGATGGCTGGGAGATGGCTGTTGCAGCATATCGTGGGTTCAGGCGGCTAATACCTGCACGGGCATGAGTGACCATAGGATGTAAAGGAGGAGGTGCAGGAGGGATGGGCAACTCAGCGCTGGATATGGTGGGTGGCGAGGATGCTGGTGCTTGAGTAGCAGGGGCATTGTGTGGTGAAGAGGCCGAAGGGAGCCCATGTACTGCGGGTCTCTGGTGTGCAACAGTACCATGCACATGAGGTGCTGGACTTGGGTTGGTGCGCTGATCCGTAGGCACAGATCCTGGCGCAGCTGGTTGTTGCGGATAAAGTTGCCGGCATGGTGGCCCTCAAAGCTGAAATGGCACAAAAATCAGAGATGATTCTGTGATCCGTGTTGAGCTAGTGTTGGGTGCATCAGTTGTTGCATCTGGACTTCGGTCCCTGAAAGGAACGCAGGTCTCGTCAAAAGTGACGTGTCTAGAGGTGATGACACGTCCAGTAGACGGGTTGTAATATCAGTATCATTTGCTGTCAGGAGGGTACCCGATGAAGATGCAACGAATGGAATGCGGAGATAGTTTGTGAGGTATGGTAGATGTTGTGTTCGGGAAACAAAGACAACCAAATGTATGAAGATGATCATACGTAGGGGGCCGACACAGAAGGATCTCATGAGGTGTGATATTAGACCTAACGCAACAGGGCCTGCGATTTAAGAGATATGTGGTTGTGGCTAGAGCGTCAGGCCAAAAAGAGGGTGGCGTAGAGGCATGCAATAGCATCATACGCATGCTATCATTGGGTGTGCGAATGATCCATTCTGCACGTCCGTTCTGCTATGAAGTGTAGGGGCAAGTGAGACGCAACACAATGCCGTTGTTGAAGTGTTAGAGCGACACTTCCTCCGGATTTGCTAAGTAGCAGCCCGCGGAGGTTCTTTGTTCGGCGGGGCTTAGGCCTCAATCAAGTGTTCTAGCGGATAGATGTATGAGACAGTGGTTTTTACGTGGTTCGGGCCGCAAGGAGCGTAACACCCTACTCCACGGTGGACGGTATTGCTAGTATGTGTGTGTCTGATGTTCGATGATTGATGTGGGGATCCTTGTATCGGTGGCGGTCTGTGCCTTTTACAGACAAGGTCGGACACCTTACAAGTGGGATCCTAGGGCCCGACAGATGGTCTCGGGGCAATCTTATCCTAAAGATCTAAGGCTTCTTCCGTAAGCTTGCTCTGACCGTGGTCTTCAAGACTCACCGTCTTGCCGCCTGGGTCGTCAGTAGCCCATGCGTCGTTGCTGTCATTGGCAGGGGATGTCCCGTCCAACTGTCTCTGTCGTCGTAAGCTACCTACTTGGTGGAGTGGGACAGGCCTGCGGTGTCTTCACTGTGATGCGATTGGTCAACAGCGGTATCTAACATTAGGCGTGCGCCGCGCCATGCATCTGGGGAAGCTGCGTATATTCAATCCTTGATAGGGACAAGGCGCACTGTCCTCTTAACTCTCGCGTCCATCCGTCGAGGGCAAGTGGATGGACTATGTGACAGCTCAGGAGCTCACCTCTGCAGAGGACGTCAGGTCCCGTTTTGCGGACCACGTGGCAGCTCGGGAGCTCACCTCTGCGACTGAGGTCAGGTCCCGCCTTGCGGTCCACGTGGCAGCTCGAGAGCTCACCTCTGTGGGGATGGCTAGGCCCTGTCCCACTGGACACATGTCAGTGCTGGGAGCTCACCTCTACGGTGTAGGTTAGGTCCCGCCTTGCGGGACACATGGCAGCGCCGGAGCCCACCCATTCGAGAGGTGGCTCGCCTCATGTATTGGCCCACGTGGCAACTCTGGAGCCCTGTCTCATGGGGAGGAGGGATCCTTACCTGTTGGACACGTGGTTACCTGGGGGCTCGTCTCCAAAGGGGGGCGTTGAGCTTCTCTCTCGGGTTCCTTGCGGATATCCTTGACCTCCTATCTGAGATTGATGGGTCCGGGTCCCTTGAACACGTGGTGCCTTAGGACCCCGCCTCTGTTGGGAGGCAGGGTACCTAGGCGGTTCTAGCTTGTGCGCGAGGGTATCCGGATGCCAAGTACCGACAGTGGCCCCTGGTCCACCTTGGGGGGAGGCGACGAGCCCGAGGATGGAGCCCCTATCCTGCTTTCCTGTGTGACCTTTTAATTTTGTCTTGATCAGTCGAAGTGGTGCACTCCTCTGCTGCTGTGACCACGCGTCCCTCTCTGGTTGAGGGGTCGTGGTGACGGGATCTTTGCTTGCTGCGACATTATCGCAACGGTTCCCAAGACGCCTGCTGCACTTCTGCTGCTTTCACTTCCGTCTTTATGGGAACCTCCGGTTGACTTCTTAGGCGGAGAACTGCCTGGGCCGGTTTTTCTGACGGGAGACCTGGGCCCGTTTTTCATGGACGTCATGGTATGAGCCGTTGATTCGGAGCTCGTTCAAATTTGCATGGTGTGCCCAAACGTCACTAAGGTGCTTAAAAGGGGTACCTCTGTGCACAATGGAGGTTCCTTCCTTCCGCACGCCCCAATCATTCGAGCCTTCATATTCCTCTTGAGTGTCTTCCCACCCTCGAGTTTCTCGACCCCTGCTCCAATGGACTGAGCTCTGCCTCCTTCCTGTATGGAGGATGTCTCTCTCGTGAGGCGGCTTTTTGGCTGGGAGGACAAGGAGCGACGAGATCTGATCCATCCTGACTCCTTGCCACTGGAGTTGGGGGAGAAGGAGATCGTCTTCTTCCAGGCGTACACATACTCCGGGTTCGTCCCTCATGTTTCTTATTTCCTGGTGACACTCCTGGAAGTCCTTGGGCTTCAGCTTCATCACCTGTTGCCAAACTCTCTGGTGATGGTGGCGGTGTTCTCTCATTTCTGTGAGATGTTCGTAGGGGTGTATCCGAGCGTACCCGTGTTCCGGCAGTTCTTCATGCTGAGGCGGACTGGGAAGAAGAATAAATCAAACTTCCTCGACGGCTACTGCTTCCAGCATCGGTCCAACAACCCCTTCAAGTACATCACACCACTCTCTTCGGCGAAGTGTGCTGATTGGAGGAAGGACTGGGTGATCGTACAAGTCGACGCCCACGACCGCCTGGTTATGCCCGCCGGATGGGCGACGATCAGGAAGGAGACCTGGGAGGAGCGGCCAGAGTTGGAGCAAGCCTACACCCCGATGATGGAGAGGATCCAATTCTTGGCAGATCATGGTCTATCGGAGTTGAAGGTGATGGCGAACTTCGTCCGACAGCGCCTGGCCCCCCTTCAGCGTCATTGCCGTCCTACGTGGCTCTACTTTGGGCTACAGGATGGCACCCGGCTAGTGCGGGGTCGCGACACAGAGACGACCCCGAAAGAGGTGCTCGAAGCAATGTCCAAGGCGTGCAGTGACCTGCTATCGGACGACATCTTCAACTTCCCACGGGCCTGCCCGTCGCTTTGCACGGATCGGGACCTTCGGATGAAGGTTCTGAAGGAGATGCCCAACCTAGACGCAATAGGTCTTGCGCCGCGATAGGTTGGTGATGAGAGTCGAGGCTTGGCCATCGTCGACTTTTTGGAGGAGTCCACGCCTTCTTCAGGCTCTGAAGCTTCCAGGGCGGAGAAGGCACCCGTTGTCGGAGGGAAAGGCAAGGTGACGGTCCATGATGCAGGCAAGGGGAAGGCACCGGTCCTGGACATAGGCAAGGGGAAGGCCCTGGTGGTCGGGTTCGTGAAGGAGAAATGCCCTCGGTCGCCACCAAGGGCGCCGCCGCAGGGGGCCTTCGCTCCAATTCAACGTCCTCCAGCGTGCCCCTCTTCAGTATTGGGCATTGGCGATTCTTCGGGGGGAGGCTCAGTCCGTCAAACGCCAGCTCTACCAGCGTCAGCGGTCGGCATGCCATCCAGCATCCCCATCGCCAGCTCGGTCCACGGTGCCACAGGGGGCTCCGGCAGCGTCGCACCTACGGAGCCTCAAGCGAAAAGGCCTCAAGCCGACGTCGTCGGCAACTCAGGAGGAGGCTCCGGGAGTGGCTCCGTCGGAGTTGGTGGAGGCACACCAGTGCAGGGTGGTGGCATTGCTGGTGGTTTTAGCGGTGGCCCAACTGGGATGACCTCGCCTATTACGCCATCGTCATGGCCTGCGGCTTCAGGGTTGCCAATAGTGGAGGCTCGCTGGAGCTTCCGGGGACGTCGGTAAGGCATTCTTACCAACGCTTGCTCTATTATCTCATCTGACTTTGTTGATCGATCAGGACTTGTTCTTGATTTGCAGGGCTATATCAGCCGTTGTGAGGCCCTTATCGTCGGGGGTAGTGCCCGCAAGCGCTTCAAAGGCGGCTGAGGAGGCTATGGCTGCGCCGGCAGGGCAGCCCACCAAGCTTGTCCAGGGAAGCGCTGCTCCGGCGTCTGTGCCCGGCGCGGGTGGTGAAGCATCTCCGGGTGCACCTCCACCTGCCGCGCCGGAGGTACCTCCAGGTGTTGCACCAGGGGCACCTCGGGCTGTCGTGTCAGAGGCACCTCCTGCCATCGTGGCAGAGGCAATGTCGGAGTCAGCTCCGGGGCAGAAGGCCTGGCCTCCACTGCTACTGAGTCGGCGGGCGGCTCATCGAGTGATGATGGCGCAGCTGCTTCGCGTGGCACCGAAACTTCTACTAAGTCTCCGAGGGAAAGATCCCCAGTATTGGTCGCCTCACCTTGGCTGCTACGGGAGGAAGAGGTCCTCGAGATGATCACCGAACGACCTTCCCTGACTTCGGTGCAGCCGGAGCGCCTTTCCGATGTCATGGACTTGAAGCAGTCCAGCATCCTTCTAGGGCAATCCAATCTCCGTCGGGCGCAGGAGGCTCTTGCCGCAGAGCGGGAGAAGTTGCATGCTGAGGGAGAGCACCTCCGAGGCTGGGAGGATATTCTAGGGTCCAGGATCGCCGAGGCGAAGGCAAAGTACCAGAAGGAGAACAAGGAGCTGGAGGTGAGGCACCGCTTGGTGAGGGCCACAGATGCCCTGTCCCAGAAGATTCTGGCCGATGCCAAGGTGGCCAGCGACGCGGCTGAAGCCCGCCTGCGCGCTCTTGAAGAAGGTCGAGAGGCCCTTAGTCGCCAATAAGCCGCCGTTGCCAATAGGGAGGCTGCAGTTGCCGAGTAGGAGATGACGACCCAGGCAATGATGGCTCAGGTTGAGGCTGAATGGGACAGGTTGTAGTCCCTACTTCAAGATCTTGAGCTCCGGGAGAGGGACTTGTCACAAGATCGGGCGCAACATTCAGCTGAGCATTAGGATCTTCTCTTGCGCGACCTCGACGTCCAAGCCCGGGAGTGCTCGATAGAGCGCCGTGCCGGGGAGATCGATCTGCAGGAGCGTTAGCTGGCTCAGCGCCTGGAAGCCGAGGGTAGGGTAGTGGCGGAGACGGTGACAACCCATGTCCTGGTGTGCTACCGGAGCCGATACCCCAATCTTCCCCTGGAGCCAGTTTTTGAGGGTCTTGTTGAAGAGCGCGACGAGGTGGCAGCGGCAGAGGTCAAGAATGCTGCAAAACATGTCGTTGCGCAATTTGCCAGGGACTGAGGCTGGCAGCCCGACTTTGTATTTGGGGTTCTTCCCTTTGTAAATATTCCTTAATGAATATCAATTTGTGTTTGGTTTCTTAACTTGTCTTTGTGCTTCTCAATTGTTGCTCTGAGTCCTTAGTTGCGTAAGGGTTTACAGAACCTTTGTCGAGCCCGTTAGCTTTTGAGGACCAACGGTTACACCATTGATATGCCCGAGATGTTGCCCATTGACCTCCTGCCTATGGAACCCCCTTAGAGGCCCCTTGGTAGATGTGGTTAGTTGGCTGGACACATCTACCATTTTGATTTGCAAGAGGTCTTCAACGTGCCCCCAGCAGAGCAGGGTAGTTGGAGTGTCATAGCGCCACCAATTGCCAGAGCAGGATGCTCCGGCATCGCCCACCATCATCGTGGAGACATCGACGGCAGACCCCTTGGGAGGTGCTGGAGCTGGGCGCTCTAGCATCGTCCGCCATCTTTGTAGAGTCGTCGACAGCTGGCCCTTTGGGAGGTGCCGGAGCTGTATGCTTCTGCGTCGTCCACCATCGTTGTTGAGACGTCGACGGCATGCCCCTTGCGTGGTGCTAGAGTTGGGTGCTCCGGCGTCGCCCACCATCATCGTAGAGTCGTCGACGGTAGGCCCCTTGGGAGGTGCCGGAGCTGGATGCTTCGACATCGTCCACCATCGTCTTAGAGTCATCAACGGCAAGCCCCTAGTGCATAGGATATCGCAAGAGAACCCTGTTAGCAACAAGTGTGGGGCAGGAGAGTTTACTCACTTATCCGCGCTTGGTGGTGACGTTGACGTTCTGGGACGTCGACGACATGCCCCTTGCAAAGTGCCGAAGAAGGATGCTCTGGCGTCGCCCACCACCGTCGTGGAGACGTCGACGGCAAGCCCCTTTGGGGGTGCCGGAGCTGGGTGCTCCAACGTCGTGCGCTATTGTCGGAGAGTCATCGACGGCAGACCCCTTGAGGGGTGCCGGGGCTGAGCACTCATGTGGTTTGTCCTGCATATAGAAAGAGGGACTAGTCTTGCTCGTCGATCATACCTGTTCCTCTCCTTAGCTCTATCATGTCTTATTGTCCTGGACAAATGCATGGGACTTGGGTAATTCGATGCGTTGGTGCTCCGGGGTCCGGCTCCTGCCGTCCTTACGGTTTGAGCTTTCTGGTTCCAGTACTCAGCTGTAGCGCTGTGAGGCAGGGTGTGTATGCCTAGGGTTCAGGACCAGGCTAAGCAACTTACACCCCCTGGACCTCCTGCTCGGCACAAACCTTTCCTAAGAAACCTTCTGGCGCCACGGTACCCTGATGATGTGAGCAGCTAGAAGAACCCCTCACACACTACAGGTACCTCAAGCGAACCCGCCTGTAGCTGGACAGCATGACTTCAGCAGGGGTGAGCTACAAAGCATACAACCGTGTATATGAAGATAACATACAATAAACGAGGCTAGTATGGTATAATAAAAAATTAATGCATAATTAAATGAACAATGTTTTTAAGAAAGCGTTTAAGTAAAACAGTGATTTTTTTATCGGAGTTCGTAGGGGGGGTCAGGCTTTTACAAAAGAGGGCAATGACTTGCTTCTGGACGATGAGGGAGGCAGGGTGTACAGGCTTAGGGTTTGGAACCAAGCTAAGCTAACTGCACACTCTGGACCTGACCCTCCCGGTCCTCGGTTGTCCTTAGTGCTGCTCCTAAGCCCTACGAAGACCTTTACACTGTTCTACTAATCTTAATATTCACCATAGGGGTGCCCAAGGCTCCAAGGTAGTTGTGATGGTTGTGGTGCAACCTTGTTGTGGACAGCTACCAAAGGGGCTATGAGCGAGCGTCCCTACTTCCTGACCCTGCCACCCGTCTTGCGGGTGGTATGAGCAGTGATGGGACTAAGATCGGCAGCTTTGACGGGGACATCAGTGCTACCAGAGGGCTGCAGTTGGGGCGCAGCGGGTGCTCCGTGCTGACGTGAGCTTGGCGGAGGCTAACTTGACCCAGCGCCGCCCGGGGTGGGTGCCGGGTCAGCTGAGAGGGCTTGGAGCTGCTCCAAGGCTAACACCGCGGTGGTGCGGTCTCCGCGGATCCTGAGGACGCCGGAGGGGTTGGCATCTTCAGGACGAGGTAGACGTAGTGGGCTACAACCATGAATCGGTATAGGGTCGGCCTGTCGATGATGGCATTGAAGGGGAGACTGACATCAGCGACGTCGAAGAGGATGCTCTCCGTCCTGTACTTGTCGGGTGTCTCAAAGGTCACTCGGAGATGGATGTTGTTGTATGGTATGATGCTCCCTGGTCCCACCCCCAAGAATGGGCTCGAGGGGGTGAGCTTGGACACCAGGATCTGCAACTGCTCGAAGGCTGCATGGCTGAGGAGGTTGAGGCTAGCCCCGCCATCTGTCAAGACGTAGTGGAGCTTGATGTTGGCTATGGTGGGGGCGACTAGAAGAGGTAGGACCCGTGCCCTAGCCATGTTCTTGGGGCAGTCAGAGGCATCAAAGCTAATTGGCGTCTCCTTCCAACAGTGGTGCCGCACCGGAGAGGGTACATGGGTTATCGAAGCCACTGGACAACGAAGGGTCTTGACCGTGTTTCGGGACGCAGGATCCCAAGACCCTCCGAAGATGACGTGGAGGGTCTTGTGACGCTCGTGGTCGCTGTTGGCGTCGAAGCCTCAACTTGGTGAACCACTTTGACATCCTGCTCTTGCTTTTGGTACTCCATCTCCTCGTTGTCATCGACCTTGGGGTCGACCTTTTGCTTGCCCTCCTGCTCGCGGAAAGGGGCACTATCTGGGCGCTGCTGTGCTCGCTCTAGGTAGCGTTCGCCGCATCTTTTTTCCCGGCACTCGCTCGCGGTGTGGTCGCGAGTTTTGTGCATCGGGCAGGGCTCAGCGCTTTCGTCAGTGGCAGGTGGCTGACGTGGGTGCTTCTTCGGGCGCGGGGTTTTGCCACCTCCCGTCACAGCCGCTGCCGCGACGGGGGACCCACGCAACGGCTTGTTCTAGCTGCCACCCCGACTCTTATTCTTCTTCTTGCCGCTACCAGGGGTAGCGGTTCCTTCTTCGGTCTGGCTGGCCCCGCCCGCTCCAGGGGCGGGCTGAGCATGCCAGTTGCGACATTGTGCCGCCCTGGCGCACCGGTCGGCAATGGAGAAGAGCTCAGAGACGTCTTGCACATTGTGCGTGGCTAACTTCTCGAGCATCTTGCAGTCACTCACTCCCTATCGGAATTCTACTATGACAGAGGCATTCAAGATGTTGGGGATAGAGATGCTGAAAGTTGCCTAGATGGGGGGTGAATAGGCTAATCGACCTACAAATGACTTAATAAAACGAGATTAAATCACAGGGGGCGGACTAGTCCGGTCTGGGGGCGGACTAGTCCGGTCAGCCTGCGTGAAGAACCCTAAAAAGTGTTTCTAGCAAGTTTTAAGGGGATTTTCTCGAGGCTACGAGTGAGGATATGTTTATGACAAGTTTAGAAACTATCAACACAAGAGTGAGTCAAGTTTCAGCAAGATTAAGCAAAGAGAAACACAAAACAAAACTAGCAACCCTAGAACGGAATATTCGATGAACAAAATGCGAAGAACACGGAGACACAAGGATTTTATCCTGAGGTTCGATTCCACACAAGAATCTACGTCCCCGTTGAGGAGTCCACAAAGGACCGGGTTCACCAACCCTTCCCTCACCAAGTTTACCGCACGGGCCTAACTTGGTTCTCCACTAATCACAAGGGTGATTACAAAGTTCGTTGGGGCTTCTCACAATCTGAGGCTCCCACGCCACAAAGATGATCAACAACACGAAACACACTCAACACACAGCTCACAAAGACTCAATGAGTGCAAGAGATCAAACCGGGAGCACAAGCGCGATGTTCTTCCTCTTCTCCACCTCACTAAACCCTAATCCACTCAAGAATTAGTTCTCGAGGGAAAGTAGGCAAGAAAGAGGCTTAGGAGTGCTCCAAGTTGGCTGTGGCAGCGCTAGGGTTCTTGTCTGTTCAAGAGTTGGTTCAAAAGAACCCAGGGGACCTCTATTTATAGAGGTCCCAAGCCCATACTGCTGACTTCAGCAAAAGGGCGGACTAGTCCAGCCTCAGGCCCGGACTAGTCCGGCCTAGGGGACCACTGACCCCTCTGACAACTATCGCACTGCGCGGCAATCGTCACGCTACACGCCAAACTTCAAATTCAAACGGTAACTTCGACAACGGACTAGTCCGGCCCTTACCGGACTAGTCCGATCTCACACAGAACCTTTTGTTCCGTGTGAAAACGGACTAGTCTGGAGACCACGGACTAGTCCGGCCCCAAGGGCGGACTAGTCCGACCTACCCAGACTTAGTCGCAAAACCTCTCTGCACTCGGCACCACGGACTAGTCCGGCCCACGGACGGACTAGTCCGATCTAACACAGGACCTTTTGGTCCGCCCCAAAACGGACAAGTCCGCTCTCTAGGACTTAGTCCTGAAACTCCACTTCAAGGGGTACCCCGGACTAGTCCGGTCCACTACGGACTAGTCCGAAGTCACACAGGACCTTCTGGTCCGTGTGAAAACGGACTAGTCTAGCCAGGAGCGGACTAGTCCGGCCCTAAGGCGGACTAGTCCGGCCATTCCTGCCAGACTACTCTAACTTCAACTTCAAATAGGATTTCTACCTCAACCACCACTCTTGAGCTCCTACTTTGATATCTTTGCACTTTACGCACACACCCTCCTATTTCTACGGCTAGTCTAACTCAACATGCTAGAAACCCTAGTTTCTACGCTTCGAGTCGACTCCGTTTCCATCCTTTTCCTTTTTGAGGGTTTGCGTCTCCGATCGAGTCCACACCTGTGCTAAGATCATATGAGCTCATTAGCGACTTAATTGTCGTCATCAATCATCCAAAACCCACGGGGAACCTAGATGCACTTTCAATCTATCCCTTTTTGGTGATTGATGACAACACATCAAGTCCTTCACAATTAAGAGTATAAATTTTGGTTTTCATAACTTGTGTGCGTATGAATGACTCCCCCTCAATGTATGCAGCATGTAAAAGAGGTGGAGGAGATCTTTCATACCCACACATGTTATGGTGGGGTGCCTACGTGATGTGCTCAACAATTGTGACAAGACATAAAAAGCATCAATATAATCAAAAGATTGACAATAAGAACATTATATTGAGATTGAACAACATTAGCAAGTCTTGCACAAATGTAAACAACCAAGTAGCATGAATAAGTTACAAAAGAGGTCCAAATGACAAGAACACACCACACAAAAGACTGCTACTTCCCCCAAACACACACAAAGGACTGACTCCCCCTAACTCTCCCCCTTTGGCATCAAGGCACCAAAAAGGAAAAGAAGAGGGGGACAAGGACCCAAAAGCTAATCCTCGTCCTCGTCACTATCGCCGTCGTGGGAGTCGCTCTCCGTGGCCTTCGGGTCCTCGACGTCTTCCTCATGATCGTCGTCGTCGTCGTCGGAGCCCGGTGAGGAGGTACCCTCCGTCTCACCCAAGAGTGCCAACTCCTCGGGGGTGAGAAGGGGGTATGGAGTGAGCTCGTCGTCGGAGGCCTCAGGGCTCATCGGAATCTCCATCTTGTCGCAGAGCTTCCTCACGTAGCGCTCAGTCCGCTGAGCTCGCACCTCAGCTTTGCGGCACGAGGTGAAGATGGACCGAAGAAACTTGAGGACTCCGCTGCTAGAGGAGCCACCGGGGGAGTGAGAGGCACGACGAGAGGCTCCACCACGAGGTTCCTCTGGGTGAGAGGGAGGATCCGCGTTCTTCCGGCGCGGAGGAATCGGGACAGCAGGTGGCATCTGGGGTCGAAGAGGCTGGTGAGTGGTGTCCTTCACAAACACAAGCCCGGACACCTTCTCGATCAGACACATAATGTATGGGGCATAGCCACAGGCACGGTTGGGTGTGTGTGAGATGTTGTAGATATCATCAAAGATGTAATCTACAAGGTTGAACATCTCATGTCCATCAATGAGAGCCAACAGGTGCCTGAGGTGACCCTGGATGATCCCTGCATCCCCTTCTTTGGGAGCCACTGTCCTCCTGAGAATCCTGTTAAGGATGCTGTAGAACGGGAGGATGTTCCTGGCCAATCCAGCTTCACACCGGACGTGAGGAGGGTACATATAGCTCATGTCATCTCTGTCCATGGCCTTGAGATTGGAGATAATGATCTCATGGTCCAGGTGACTCTCTAGACCAAGAGCCTGAGCAAACACCTCAAAGGTGGCATAGTACTGCTCATCGTTGGTCATCCAAGTGATGGCTCGGTCACCACGAGAATGGAAGTGAACTGTGGTATAGAACTGTACTATGACCTCCTCATTCCAGTCATACTTGAATCCAAGAATGTCCTTGATTCCATGGCGCTCAGCTGCCTCGATCACTGCGTCAAACGCCTCGTGTTTCTTCTTGGCCATATAGGTCCAGTCCACCCATTGAGCCTGGATCACTGGCTTCTTCATGGCCTGGTAGACTGTGCGACAGTAATCGCAATGGAAGTCACACCAGAACCGAGGGTCGGCGGTGGACCTCTCATACCTATAGACATTCTCATCTCTGAGCCTTCTTGCCTTCTCAGCTCCTTTTCCCTTGAATGTGTTTGCTGAGAGATTGGGCTGACGGTTTGGGTTGCGTGCTGCACTATGCATCACAAGAGGGCCAACAGCCTGAGCCTTCCCTTTTTCACGAATCATAACTCCTCCGGGTGCCTTCTTTGCTGGAACCTTGACGGAGGGCTTCTTCTTCTTCGGCTCGACTGGAGCCGGAGCCTTTCCTTTCTTCACGCTCGACCCTTGGCTCTTCTTCCCTTAGGGCTTGCTCCTTGCCCTTTGTCTTCTCGCCAACAGTGACGAGTTTCTTACTTTTAGGGGCATTGGCCTCAGCGGCCCTAGAGTTGTGAGCCTCCCTGTCTTGCCTTTTATTCCTCTTAGCTCATTCAGGGATTCTGCAGTTGCTCGTGCCAAGGCTTCTTCTTCATTGTAGATGGTGGCAGCTACTTTGGAGGCTTCGAGGGCCTTCAGCCGCCTTTCTTCTTTTCCCTTCTGCACCTTAATGAGGGCAGCTTTCGTCCTTGCTTCGACGATCTGAGCCTTGGTGCGGCCCTCCCGGGGTACTTCCGTACCTCTCTCCTCGATGCGGCCCCGATAGGTCTCGGGGCGTTCTTCATCGCCCGCGGGGTTGAGACGAGAAGGGGAGCGCTTCGAGTTCGACATGCTGCGGAAAATACATAGACGGGAAGGTATGAGTCCAAGGAGATGGAAGCATTGCGGAAGAAGTCTCGAGAGAATACTAGGACTAGGGTTTGCTCTGTGCAAACCGGACTTGTCCGCCAGGGGCCAGACTAGTCCGGGTTGCGCAGGATAAACCCTAACCCTAATCGATTCATCGAAAAATCTTCAAATCAGCGCGCAATACTCCTAGGCTGTGATCACAAGGGTATATGGAGCAATATCTATGAAGGTGTTCCTATCAAAAACCTCAAGAATCAAAAATGGGGAAAGTTTTTGAAAAAGCGGGAATACCTTCTCAAATCTGCGAGAATCGACGAAATCGACGATGGATTGCGAAGGTGAAGCGCGGGGAAACGATCCCTCACTCCCAAAGACTCCAATGCACGGATTGGAATCGAGATTTGGTGGTTGGAGCGAAAAATCGCCGAAGGGGGCGGTTTCTAGCGCGCGTGAGGGAGAGAGGCGGGAGTGAGAGGGAGAGGAAGGGTTTTGGCCGCCCCTGGGGTTTAAGTCCCCAAGGGCCGGACTAGTCCGGTGGCAAGGGCGGACTAGTCCGGTCTACGGACCAGCCGCGGACTAGTCTGGACCCGGACTTGTCCGTCCACAGGGGCGGACTAGTCCGGTCCGACTGGGTTGAAAGGCGATGTTTTTGAGTTGCACACAGACTATTGGTCCTTATGGATAACAAGCAACACAAACATGATTATTGAAGATAAATATGACAAAAACATGATCAATTTCCAAGAAAAAGTTTTCTCAAACAGATTTTGAAGAGAAATCACGATAGAGAAGAGTTTTTCGAAATATAGCTCAAAAAATGTGAGGAATGTGGTTTAAGCCACATTCCTAGAATCCAAAATGTTGAGCTCACTTCTTAGCTCACAGAAACGCTTCTCATCAAGAGGCTTGGTGAAAATATCCGCGAGTTGATGTTCCGTCCTCACATGAGAAATCACAATATCTCCCTTCATTGAGTGATCTCTCAAGAAGTGACGTCGTATGTCTATGTGCTTGGTCCTAGAGTGCTCCACCGGATTATAGGCTATCTTTATGGCACTCTTGTTGTTACACAAGAGTGGAATGTTGCGCAAGTTAATCCCATAATCCCTAAGGGTTTGTCGCATCCAAAGAAGTTGTGCACAACAACTTCCGGCTGCAACATATTCCGCTTCGGCGGTGGAGAGAGCAATAGAGTTTTGCTTCTTGGAGGACCAAGACACTAGAGATCGACCCAAGAATTGGCATGTACCCGATGTGCTCTTCCTATCAACTTTGCACCCCGCATAGTCCGCATTGGAATATCCAATGAGGTTAAACTTAGATCCTTTGGGGTACCAAAGTCCTAAGGAAGGTGTGTGTACTAGATATCTCAAGATCCTTTTAACGGCGGTCAAATGACAAGCCTTAGGTGCCGCTTGAAAGCGTGCACACATACACACACTTAGCATGATATCGGGCCTAGATGCACAAAGATAGAGAAGTGAACCAATCATAGACCTATACAACTTTTGATCCACACTTGGACCATCCTCATTTAGGTCTAGGTGTCCATTTGTTCCCATAGGGGTTTTGATGGGCTTTGCCTTATCCATGTCAAACTTCCTTAGAATATCTTGTGTATACTTAGTTTGACTTATGAACGTCCCTTCTTTGAGTTGTTTTACTTGAAATCCTAGAAAGAACTTCAACTCACCCATCATGGACATTTCAAACCTCTCCGTCATTATCTTGGAGAACTCATCACAAAACACCTTATTTGTGGAACCAAATATGATGTCATCCACATATATTTGGCACACAAAAAGATCTTCGTTGAAGTGCTTTGTGAAAAGGGTATAGTCCGCTTTGCCTATCCTAAAACCATTTTCAACTAGAAAGTCTCTTAGGCACTCATACCAAGCTCTAGGAGCTTGCTTGAGGCCATAAAGAGCCTTTCGCAATTTGTAAACATGGTTAGGATAGTCTTGGTCTTCAAACCCTGGAGGTTGCTCTACATAAACTTCTTCCTTGATTGGGCCATTAAGGAATGCACTCTTAACATCCATTTGGTAGAGCTTGAAGTCATGATGAGTAGCAAAAGCTAGTAATATCCGAATTGACTCAAGCCTAGCTACGGGGGCAAATGTCTCATCAAAATCCAATCCTTCAACTTGTGAGTACCCTTTTGCCAAAAGTCGTGCCTTGTTCCTAGTTACCACGCCATGCTCATCTTGTTTGTTGCGGAACATCCACTTGGTTCCAACAACATTAGCTTGTGGGCGCTTGACAAGCTCCCAAACCTTGTTCCTTTCAAAGTTATTGAGCTCCTCTTGCATGGCAACTACCCAATCCGGATCTCTTAAGGCATCTTCAACCTTATGGGGTTCCAAGGATGAGACAAAGGAGAAGTGCTCACAAAAGTTTGCAACACGTGAGCGTGTTGTTACTCCTCTTGTGATATCTCCTAGAATGTTGTCAACGGGGTGATCCCGTTGAACACTTTGATGAACACGAGGATGCGGAGGTTGAGCTCTTGAATCACTTGCTTTATCTTCTTCACTTTGGTCTCCCCCTTGATCCATGCCTCCCCCTTGATCTTCATTCCCATTATCATTTTGGGGAGCATCTAGTGGATCTCCAACTTGTCCAATGGGGGTTTGACCTACTTCATAATGATGATGGTCACTTGGGCTTTGGGATGGTTCTTGTGGGCGAACATCTCCAAGTGCCATTTTCCTTAGAGCTTCTAGTGGAGGTTCCTCTTGATCAAGGGCATGTTGATCAACTTGCTCCACTTGAGAGCCATTGGTTTCGTCAAACACCACGTCACGTGCTACTTCAACGATTCTGGAGGATTTATTGAACACACGGTACGCATGAGTGTTTGAGTCATATCCAAGCAAGAAACCCTCATCGGACTTTGAAGCAAACTTCGAAGTCCTAGGCTTCTTGTTGAGGATATAACACTTGCTACCAAAAACACGAAAGTAAGAAACATTGGGTTTCTTACCAACGAGAAGCTCATAAGGAGTCTTCTTGAGAAGGCGATGAAGGTACAATCGGTTTACGGCATGGCAAGCGGTGTTAACCGCTTCCGCCCAAAACCGGTCCGATGTTTTGTACTCATCTAGCATCGTCCTTGACATCTCAATAAGCGTCCTATTTTTTCTTTCGGCAATTCCATTTTGTTGTGGAGAATAGGGAGCGGAAAACTCATGCTTGATGCCCTCCTCACCTATGAACTCTTCTACTTGCATGTTCTTGAACTCGGTGCCATTGTCACTCCTTATACCCTTTATCCTTAAGGTGAACTCATTTTGAGCTCTCCTTAGGAATTTCTTGAGGACACCGGGGGTTTCACTCTTATCATGCAAGAAGAACACCCAAGTATATCTAGAGAAGTCATCAACGATGACTAGACCATACTTGTTGCCACCGATGCTAATGTAAGCAATGGGGCCAAAAAGATCCATATGGAGTAACTTCAAAGGTCCAGTTGTCGTCATGACATTCTTAGAGGGGTGTTGAGCTCCTACTTGCTTTCCCGCTTGACACGCACCACATGGCCTATCCTTTTCAAATACCACATTCTTTAGGCCACGAACGTGCTCTCCTTTAAGGAGCTTTTGAAGGTTCCTCATTCCAACATGGGCTAGCCTTCTATGCCAAAGCCATCCCATGTTGGCTTTCGCCATTAAGCATGTGTCAAGTTGAGCTTTATCTGTGGTAAAATCCACAAGATAGAGCTTTCCCTTGAGCACTCCCTTAAAGTCTATTGAGTCATTACCCTCTCTCAGAACATTCACACCCTCACTAGAAAAAACACACTTATATCCTTTATCACAAAGCTGTGATATGGATAGGAGATTATAGTCTAGGGAATCAACATGCAAAACATTAGATAAAGTATGCGAAGGGGAGATAGCAATTTTACCGGAGCCAAGGATTTTCCCTTGGATATTATCCCCAAAGAAGATTCCTTCACTTGGGTCCTCATTCTCCTCATACTCTATGAACATGCTCCTCTCTCCGGTCATGTGGTTGGTACATCCGCTATCCAACACCCATTTCGATCCACCGGAGGAGTAAGCCTACAAAACAAGTTTATGCCTTCCTTTTAGGTACCCAAGCGGAGTTGGGTCCTTTCACGTTAGTAGTTAGGCATTTGGGCACCCACACGCAAGGCTTGGAACTATTGCGGAGTGGCCCAACATATCTAGCAGACACCTTGCCATATTTGTTCCTCATAAGCACATAAGATGCATCAAAATCATGGAATAGAGGATGTGGTTCAGATTTAGGCATATTGTTGCTAGAGGGTGAGTTCTTTTCAATTTTAGGTGCGGATGAACTCCCCTTAACAAAGACAATCATGTCTTTGCCATACTTGGAGGTTTTGGCGTTAAGCCTTCCACCTCTAGTATAGCCAAGACCATCCTTGACATGGGGAGGTCTTGTGTTGGTGTATGCACTTCGTGCATACGCCACCTTCTCCTTGTCAAAGATGGCACCCTTAGGTGCTTGCTTGCCTTGTGCTGAGTTGAGTTCATCCTTAAGCTTAAGGATTAAGTTAGAGCACTTGCAAGGCGGAGTTGCATTGGATGAGGCCTTTGAGAAGGTTGAGCTCTTAGAGGAAGAGGCTACATTGTTCTTGAGAGACTCAACTTGAGTCTCAAGGATCTTGTTAACTTTTGACAAGTTCCCAAGTTCATCCTTGAGCTCAATTGTTTTCTCCTCAAGACTTGAACACGTTTTCTTACTTAGAGCAAGTTCGTGTTCCAATGCCTTGCTCTTCTCTCTTTCGAGCTCAAGGAGCTCATCAAGCTCTCGACATCTCTCCTTCTCAAGGATGATCATGTCCTCTTGTCTATTGATGAGATCCTCCTTCTCAAAGATCTCATCCATGAGCAATTTCATCCTTCGCAAGGTGCTTTTGCTTATGTCCTTAAACATGTGTTCATTCTCACTAGCACTATCAAATTCATCTTGTGAGGAAGTTGTGGAGGAGGGATGAGATGTTACCTTTCTCCTTCCCTCCCTTGCCATAAGGCAAGTAGGTTTGTAGTCGTTGTCGAGGTTGGGGTAGAGCTTGCTTCCTTTGGAGCTCCTCCTGATGGCTATGGTAGCCATCTTCTCCTCTTCTTCTTCGGAGGAGGACTCATCGTTAGAGTCCCACTCCTTCCCCAAGTGGGCTTGTCCGGAGGGCCTCTTCTTCTTGTAGAATTTCTTATCTTGAGGCTTGCCCTCCTTCTTCTTCTTTGCTTCTTCATGTGGGCAATCAGCGATGAAGTGCCCATACTCGCCACAATTGTAGCAAGACCTTTTTGATTTGGGCCTTGCTCTTTCCTTCCCTTTGCCCTCATGGTTGTATCCAACTTTCTTCCTTCTCATCATTCTCTTGAATTTGTTGATGAAGAAGGCCTCTTCCTCATCGGTGTCGAGGCTCTCCTCATCACTTTCTTCTTGATCCTTTGAAGAGGGTGTTGCCTTGAGTGCAACGTTCTTCATCTTGGAGGCGGTGAACTTTTGATGGTCGTTGTAGAAGAGCGCCTCCTTCTCCATGATCTCATGGTTGATGATCCTGCCAAGGACCTCCTCTGGGGTCATTTGAGTGAACCCTGGGCTTTCTCGAATCATGGAGCAAAGAGCGACGTTCCTAGGCATGAATGCCCGGATCATCCTCTTCACTACCTCGTGGTCGGTCCACTTGGTGCAGCCATATGATCGGCTCTTGTTGATAAGTACCTTCAACCGGTTGTACATGTCTTGGGGGGATTCACCATCCAAGATGGCGAATCTCCCAAGCTCTCCTTCGATGAGCTCGATCTTGGCCTCCTTGACCACCCGATTTCCTTCATGCTCCGTCTTGAGGGTGTTCCATATGTCTTTGGCCACCTCAAGGCCATCGACGCGGTTGAACTCATCTCTTGAGAGGGATGAGATAAGCACACCCGCAGCTTGAGCGTTGCGGTGGATGAGGATGGCTTGTTCTTGAGTGATGTTGTCCTCATCCTTCGGAATCTCCACCCCGGTCATGACAATTTGCCACAACGCCGGGTTGAGTGACACGAGGTGGATCTTCATATTGTGTTTCCACATCCCGTAATCAGTTCCATCGAATTGGGGAGGTTTCCCCAATGGGATGGAGAGGTAGTGGTTGTTGGCGGCAAGGCGTTCATAGTTGAACCCTTGTCGGTTGTAGTTGACTCCGCCACTACCACTTGATTGGTTCGACGGATCGATCTTGGAGATGTTTAGCTTCTCTCGGAGCTTCGCCTTGAGTTGGCGAGTCTCCTCATCGTCTGTTGGCTTATCTTGATAGGCCAGCGTCTCCTCACGGGTTGCCTCGTAGTTGCTGCTCGATGCGTCATCATTCACCACTCCGGCCATCTCTCCGAGCTGTTAGACTCTTAGTGGAGAGTCCTGCTCTGATACCAATTGAAAGTTTCCTAGAGGGGGGGTGAATAGGCTAATCGACCTGCAAATGACTTAATAAAACGAGATTAAATCACAGGGGGCGGACTAGTCCGGTCTGGGGGCGGACTAGTCCGGTCAGCCTGCGTGAAGAACCCTAAAAAGTGTTTCTAGCAAGTTTTAAGGGGATTTTCTCGAGGCTACGAGTGAGGATATGTTTATGACAAGTTTAGAAACTATCAACACAAGAGTGAGTCAAGTTTCAACAAGATTAAGCAAAGAGAAACACAAAACAAAACTAGCAACCCTAGAACGGAATATTCGATGAACAAAATGCGAAGAACACGGAGACACAAGGATTTTATCCCGAGGTTCGATTCCACACAAGAATCTACGTCCCCGTTGAGGAGTCCACAAAGGACCGGGTTCACCAACCCTTCCCTCACCAAGTTTACCGCACGGGCCTAACTTGGTTCTCCACTAATCACAAGGGTGATTACAAAGTTCGTTGGGGCTTCTCACAATCTGAGGCTCCCACGCCACAAAGATGATCAACAACACGAAACACACTCAACACACAGCTCACAAAGACTCAATGAGTGCAAGAGATCAAACCGGGAGCACAAGCGCGATGTTCTTCCTCTTCTCCACCTCACTAAACCCTAATCCACTCAAGAATTAGTTCTAGAGGGAAAGTAGGCAAGAAAGAGGCTTAGGAGTGCTCCAAGTTGGCTGTGGCGGTGCTAGGGTTCTTGTCTGTTCAAGAGTTGGTTCAAAAGAACCCAGGGGACCTCTATTTATAGAGGTCCCAAGCCCATACTGCTGACTTCAGCAAAAGGGCGGACTAGTCCGGCCTCAGGCCCGGACTAGTCCGGCCTAGGGGACCACTGACCCCTCTGACAATTGTCGAACTGCACGGCAATCGTCACGCTACACGCCAAACTTCAAATTCAAACGGTAACTTCGACAACGGACTAGTCCGGCCCTTACCGGACTAGTCCGATCTCACACAGAACCTTTTGTTCCGTGTGAAAACGGACTAGTCTGGAGACCACGGACTAGTCCGGCCCCAAGGGCGGACTAGTCCGGCCTACCCAGACTTAGTCGCAAAACCTCTCTGCACTCGGCACCACGGACTAGTCCGGCCCACGGACGGACTAGTCCGATCTAACACAGGACCTTTTGGTCCGCCCCAAAACGGACAAGTCCGCTCTCTAGGACTTAGTCCTGAAACTCCACTTCAAGGGGTACCCCGGACTAGTCCGGTCCACTACGGACTAGTCCGAAGTCACACAGGACCTTCTGGTCCGTGTGAAAACGGACTAGTCTGGCCAGGAGCGGACTAGTCCGGCCCTAAGGCGGACTAGTCCAGCCATTCCTGCCAGACTACTCTAACTTCAACTTCAAATAGGATTTCTACCTCAACCACCACTCTTGAGCTCCTACTTTGATATCTTTGCACTTTACGCACACACCCTCCTATTTCTACGGCTAGTCTAACTCAACACGCTAGAAACCCTAGTTTCTACGCTTCGAGTCGACTCCGTTTCCATCCTTTTCCTTTTTGAGGGTTTGCGTCTCCGATCGAGTCCACACCTGTGCTAAGATCATATGAGCTCATTAGCGACTTAATTGTTGTCATCAATCATCCAAAACCCACGGGGAACCTAGATGCACTTTCAGATGCGTACCTGGGAGAAATGCTGGATGAATGACCTCAACGTCTGAAAGCATCTAGGCCCCAATGAGGTATGGTTTCGGTGATTAATGACAACCATTGGATTTTACTAATGAATTTGTGAATGCAAGGTCCCCATAATCACTCAATCAAATGAAATCAATATGTCATTGGAGACCCATATTCAATCAATGTATGAGATCAAATCAATGATATGAAGACAAGAAGTGAAAGCTCTTATGTCAAAATCATTCAACCTTAAATTGACAACATTCAATGCTTGAAGATCATCAGAAATGCCTTTGCAACAAATATCAAAGAGGTCAATCGAGCAAGATACAAAATCACTTAGAAACAACTCGAAGCAAACAAAATCAACTCACCGGATCAACCGATGGTGCCAGAAATATACACATCGGTCGAGTTGGTTCAACTGAAGAAGAAGACCTCAGAACAAAGCACTCACTGGATCATCCGATGTGAATGGCTCATCTACATCGGTCCATCAGTACAATGCAATATCATTGGACCAAGTGTAGCACCGGATCATCCGATGTACAGAAATATACACATCGGTCAATCACTCCAGTAAGCATCAAGTTTGAGTCAATTCTGGAGGAAGAGCCACCGGATCATCCGATGAGAAGATAGGAGCAATATCAGTCTAACAACGGTCATATTTGACACAATGACGTCAGCTAAAGTAAACTTGACCGATGATAACTAAAGGGGAGACATCGGATCATCCAGTGTTCACAGTAAAGTTCTGTCAGCCTACTTTTCCAATGGCTATTTCGGGGAGGCTGGCTATAAATACCCCCTAATCCTGTCATTTCGCCAAGTCTTGATCACCAGACACTATCAACACATCCACAAGCGTTCAAGACCAAGAGCAATCACTTCCACACCATTTCGATCACCTATACACCAAGAGTTAGGCTAGAACTAGCTAGAGAGAGAGTTTTTGTGCCTCCATTCTGGGTGAGTGGATTCTCTAGGATAGTGAGAGCCTCAAGTGAGTGCCCTTGGTGTTTGTAACTGTGAGGAGACTTCCGGAGCTTGCCAAGGCGTTTTTGGAAGCCTGGAGGGTCGAAGTTGTACAAGGCTTGAGCTCCACCTTGCCAAGGTTGGCAAACGGAGAGGAATAGTGAAGATCCCTCGTCTCGGTGACTTGGGTGTGGCAAAACCCTTTGGTGGGTGCCACAACGTGGATGTAGGAAGATCTTGACGATCTTGCCGAACCACAGATAAATACTCGTGTCTCCTCGAGAGTTTGCATCCTCCTCCTTTCCCTTACGTTTATGCATTTTACATTCCGCAAAGTTCCTATTTACTTGAATGCATAGATAGTTTGCATAGGGAATTGGGCTTTTAGGAATTAAGTTTTATTGCTTAGATTTTTTAAAAGAAGTCCAATTCACCCCCCTCTTGGGCATTCGATCCTTACAATTGGTATCAGAGCAAGGTTTCTCATAGGATCATTCTAGCTTCACCGCTAGAGAGCTAAAATGGCCAAGGTTGGGGGTTCGGTTCCTATCTTCGAGGGCAAGAACTTTGCCTATTGGAAAGCACGCATGCGCGCTTATCTAGAGGCTATTGCTCCCGAAGTATGGGAAGCGAGCCACGCGGGGTTTGGAGAACATAATTATGTTGGTGATCAAATTAAATGGGATGCTAAAGCTAGGAATGCAATCTATGAATGTATTAGTCAAGATGTGTTTGCTAGGTTTGCTAGTAAAGAAAAAGCTTGTGAAATTTGGGCTTGCTTAATAGAGATTCATGAGGGCTCTTCTCGAGTCAAGGAACTTAAATATCACATGCTTAAAGCAAAATATGATGAATTTAAGATGCTACCTCATCAAAATTTTAATGAGATGTTCTCTCGCTTGAATGTACTTATTGAAGAGATTAATGCTCTTGACATTGCTTCTCTTGGCAAGGGACTCATCAACCGCAAGATCCTCATGCTCCTTCCCAAGCCAAAGTACAACATCATCAACTCCATGCTTCAAAAGGAGTCTCTTGACCACATTGAAGTTTCGGATCTCATTGGAGAAATTCACGCTCATGAGATGAGTGTACTTGGAATGATGGAGCAATCATCTTCAAAAACAATTGCTCTTAAGGCCTTCACCAAGAGAACAAATTTCAACAAAAAGAAAGTGGTTGAGCCTAGTCCAAGGGAAGAAGAGCAAACATCAAGTGAAGATGACGATGATGAGCTTGCATCAATGATGAAAAAGCTCTCTCGCTTGAGCTCCAAGATTGCCAAGAAGGGATACACCTTTGATCCCAAAAAGAAAGCATTTCTACCAAAGAGAGATGACAACAAGACTTGCTATAATTGTGGTAATCAAGGTCATATCTCCTATGATTGTCCAAAACCAGACAAAAGAAGAGAGAACCACAAGAGCAAGCATCGCAAGCTTGAAGAAAGTGATGATGATGAAGAAGAGGCCAAACCCAAACCAAGATCCTTTGGGAAGAGGAAACATGACAAGGGCAAGAAGGCAAGACTCTTCCCAAAGAAGAGAAATGGCCCACAAAAGGTGTTCATGTGTGAGGCAAATGAATGGGTCACCGACGAAGAAACAAGTGATGAGGAGAGTGAAGCGGAAGAAGGAAGTTTGGCCGGCCTCGCCATTGTCAACAATGATGACTCACCTCTTCATCCACCGCCCATGTGCCTCATGGCGAAAGGTAACACCAAGGTATGTGACGACTCTAGCGATGATGAGCTTTCCCCCGATGATTTAACCTCATTAATAAATGAATATCATGCTATCATTAAGAGGGAAAAGAGTAAGGTTAAAACCCTTGAAGAAACTCGTGCTAGACTTGAGAGTGCTAACCTCGATTTGCTTGACAAGTATGAAAGCATACTTAAAGAGCATGACACGCTCAAATCCCATGTCAAGCAAGTTGAGGAGGAAAAGGCTAAAATCAAACTAGATCATCATGAGCTTAACTTAGCACATCAAACACTCTTGGGAGAGCACAACAAGTTAATACAAGAACATCAAACACTTAACCTTGCTAATGAAGTGCTTGATCAAGAGTTGAAAAATATAAAGAAACAAACTCTTAATGATAATATATCCATTACTTCTCATGCTACTAATGCTTTGCACAAGTCTTTGTCTTTGAAAGCAAATGCTAGGGAGAAGGACTTGTTGGAAGAAATTGAGAGTCTTCACACTAGTGTGGCTAGACTATCAAAAGGAGAAGTCAAGCACAAGGAAATCCTCTTCCAACAAGCAAAGGCCTTCAACAAGAGAGGACTTGGATCCTTCCCGGTGCCTAACAAAGGAAAGGTGCCCTCACCGGAGCTTAGAACAAGCTTCATCAAGGAAGTTGGTTCTTATTGCCAACATTGTGAGATCACCGGCCACCACACAAGGGAGTGTCCTCTTCCTAACCGACCTTCTCCAAAATTGCCTACTAACTACAAATCTACTTTCAATGATCATTACTATCTCTTGAGTAAAGTACATGGCAAGGTGAAGGCAAGGTTCATTGGCAAAGACATGAAGGGCATGAAGGGGAAGCTCCCCAAGCAACTTTGGGTCCCAAAAACACTTGTATCACACATACAAGGACCTAAGTTGGCTTGGGTGCCTAAATTCAAAAATTGAATTCATGTGTGTAGGTGAACTACAAAGCCGGAGGAAAGCATTGGGTACTCGATAGCGGGTGCACTCAACATATGACCGGCAATGATGGTATGTTCACCACCATAGAAAACCCCGACAATCATGAACAAGTCACCTTTGGTAATAACTCTAAGGGAAAGGTAATTGGGTTAGGTAAAATTGCTATTTCAAATGACTTATCTATTTCTAATGTTTTGTATGTTAAGTCACTTAGTTTCAATTTACTTTCTATTGCACAACTATGTGATCTTGGACTAACATGCACATTTAGCAAAAATGATGTTGTTGTGAGTAGTGAAACAAGCCAAGACATAGTATTCAAAGGATTTCGGCATGGACATCTCTACCTAGTGGACTTCTCCAATAATAATGCTAGCTTGACCACTTGCCTTTTCACTAAGACAGTTTGGGATGGCTATGGCACTGACGCATAGCGCACATAGGGATGAGCAAACTCAAGAAGTCATTCAAGCTTGGGATGGTGACCGGCGTGAAGGATGTCTCATTTGAGAAGAACAAGCTTTGTAGCGCTTGTCAAGCCGGGAAGCAAGTTGCTTCACACCACCCAATGAAGACAATGGTGTCAACCTCCAAGCCACTTGAACTACTTCACATGGACCTCTTTGAACCGTCCACATATCAAAGTCTTGGCGGTAACCTCTATTGTCTTGTTATTGTTGATGACTACTCTCGCTATGCTTGGACTTTGTTTCTAGGTGACAAGAGTGAAACTCCAGAAGTGTTCAAGACGTTCGCCAACCGCGCTCAAAGGGAATTTCAACTTCCTATCATCAAGGTCTGGAGTGACAATGGCACCGAATTCAAGAACTACAACATTGGGGAGTGG
The DNA here is from genome assembly GCA_036927565.1 of Tuctoria greenei. Lineage (NCBI taxonomy): Eukaryota > Viridiplantae > Streptophyta > Magnoliopsida > Poales > Poaceae > Tuctoria > Tuctoria greenei. Next base: position 72,717,351 of record JAYESD010000004.1, read on the forward strand.
TGTGACCGTGAAGGTGTGAAGCATGAATTTTCGGCCACATACACCCCTCAACAAAACGGTGTCGTTGAAAGGAAGAACAAGACACTCATCACTCTTGCGAGAGCAATGCTTGATGACTACGGCACGTCGGAGAAGTTTTGGGCCGAAGCAATCAACACGGCGTGCCATGCCGCAAATAGGGTCTACCTCCATCGACTACTTCAAAAGACCCCGTACGAGCTTCTCATTGGGAGAAAGCCCAACATCTCCTACTTTCGAGTCTTTGGGTGCAAGTGCTACATCTACCGCAAGAAAAGGCTCGGTAAGTTTGAAAGAAGATGTGATGTTGGTATATTTCTTGGTTATGCATCAAACTCAAAAGCATATCGAGTATTCAACCAAACCTCTGGTTTAGTTGAGGAAAGTTGTGATGTTGAGTTTGATGAATCTAGTGGCTCCCAAGAGGAGAGTTTTGGTCATGATGAAATAGATGATGAGCCTCTACGAGAAGCCATGAAGAACATGACCATTGGAGATGTCAAGCCCAAAGTTGAGGAGAGCCATGATCAAGGGGGAGCTTCAAGTTCCAACATCAACACCTCCATGGCGCCTCAAGTTGACGAAGAGGAGAAAGATGATCCATTGCCGACTCAAGACTCACAAGCCCAACAACATCAAGATGAAGAAGAAGTCCATGATCAAGTCCAACCACAAGAGGAGCAACACGCATCACCATCGCCAAGTGCTTCACAACCACTTATGAGGCATGGACGCATCTCCAAGGTGCATCCGATGGACCAAATCATTGGAAGTCCGTCAGGGGGTGTAAGTACACGTTCTCACCATTTCGCTTCATTTTGTGAACACTACTCGTTTGTTTCATGTGTAGAACCCACTCACATTGAGGAAGCACTCCAAGACCCAAATTGGGTGATGGCCATGCAAGAAGAACTCAACAACTTCATCCGCAATGAAGTTTGGGTGTTGGAGGAGCGACCCAAGGACAAGAACGTCATCGGAACAAAGTGGGTGTACCGCAACAAACAAGACGAGAATGGCGTTGTGGTCCGCAACAAGGCAAGACTTGTGGCCAAAGGGTTCTCGCAAGTTGAAGGACTAGACTTTGGGGAGACATTTGCCCCGGTCGCCCGGCTAGAAGCCATCCGTATACTCCTTGCTTTTGCTTCACATCATAATATTAGACTTTATCAAATGGATGTGAAAAGTGCCTTTCTTAATGGTTACATTAACGAGCTTGTTTATGTTGAACAACCTCCCGGGTTTGAAGATCCAAGGAATCGTAATCATGTGTATAGGTTGCACAAGGCGCTATACGGGCTCAAGCAAGCACCTAGGGCGTGGTATGAACGACTACGGGATTTCCTTATCATGCAAGGATTCAAGATCGGGAGGGTGGACACTACACTCTTCACCAAAGACATCAACGGAGATTTATTTATTTGTCAAATTTATGTTGATGATATTATTTTTGGATCAACTAACGAAGCTCTTAGCCATGAGTTTGGCAAAATGATGTCTAGGGAATTCGAGATGTCAATGATTGGAGAGCTCAACTTCTTCCTTGGATTTCAAATCAAGAAACTTCAAGAGGGGACCTTCGTATATCAAGAGAAGTACACCAAGGACCTCTTGAAGAAATTTGAGATGGGAGATTGTAGCTCAAGAAGCACTCCAATGGCAACAAATTGTCATCTCGACGCGGATAAGGACGGTAAACCTATTGATCAATCTCACTACCGTTCTATGATTGGTTCATTGCTTTATCTTATCGCATCTAGGCCCGATATCATGTTTACTGTATGCTTGTGTGCTCGCTTTCAAGCGGCACCTAAACAATCGCATCGGAAGGCGGTCTTTAGGAAACTTAGGTATCTTAAGCATACCCCTAGTGTGGGCTTGTGGTACCCTAAAGGTGCAAAATTCCATCTCTTGGGATACTCGGATTCGGATTTTGCCGGATGCCGCGTGGATCGCAAGAGTACCTCCGATGGGTGCCACTTGCTTGGGCGTTCCCTAGTTTCTTGGTCTAGCAAGAAGCAAAATTCCGTCGCCTTGTCCACGGCGGAAGCGGAATATATAGCGACCGGTGCATGTTGTGCCCAAATTCTTTATATGAAGCAAACCCTTTTGGACTTTGGTATTAAACTTGGTTGTGTGCCTCTCCTTTGTGTTAATGAAAGTGCGATTAATATAGCTAAAAACCCCGTTCAACACTCCCGCACTAAGCACATTGATATTCGCCATCATTTCTTAAGGTACCATGAAGCTAAGGGAGACATCTCATTGCGAGGTGTTAGGTCCGAAGAACAATTGGCGGATATCTTCACTAAACCACTTGATGAGAAAACTTTTTCTAGGCTAAGAAGTGAATTAAACGTGCTAGATGCATCAAACGTCATGTAAGTTGCCATGATCATGTAAGAATGCATATCATATAGGTCTTGCCTAACTCTCAAAGGATAGGGGTGAGCAAGGGTTAGCTTGGGATGGAGGTTCTTTTGGGTTTTCCCAAGGCTTGGAGAGTGGCTCTCCCTGAAGAAGCCTTTGAAAGGTTCAAAGTTGGCAAGATAGATTTACTTTATGTCTTGCATGATACCTGCCATATAGACTTGCACTCATATTTAAATTTCTTGCACTATAATTTGTTTGGCATTGCATACGGTAGATTGTCACAAAGGGGAACCCACCTCATGAGAAAGAGACCTGTTTGAAATGCAATATCTCAACTCATATGTGGTGGAAAGAACAAAATGTTAGGTGCGTTAATGCCTAGAGGAACATGCTTTAAAGAGATAGAAGTCTTCATACTCTAGCTCACAAAGCATGGGCCTTACATTTTATTTGGTTGTTTTCCTTCCCATTTTTTCTTCGGTGTTCTATTTGCCTTAAGGATTTGCCAAGTTATTGGCATATTAGCTTTTTGAGGGGTGAGGGGTTGCCCAAAAAGTCCTAAGACATGTGTTTCTCATCGCTTGTTTGTTTGGTCAAAGGACATATATGGGATGTTATTGTTCTGTAGTCATCGGATTATCCGATGCTTAGGTCAGTCCATCATCGGATTAGTTGATGTTCAAAAGCCAAGGGCCAGTTTAGTCAGTATCTAAAATCATCCGACGAGTTCATTCTGAAAAACATCGGTCCATCCGGTGTTCATAATTCTAAAGCTATGCCAAATTCCACCGATGCTACTTTCTCCCACGTCGGACCATCCAGTGTCAACATTCCATTTTTGAATACCCTTACTGTGCCATTCAACCGATGCTCCCATCCTTCAACGTCGGTCCATCCGGTGTCAACGGTACCTTTTTGAATATCCTTACTGTGGCATTCGACTGATGCCTCTACCTTTCAACATCGGTCCATCCGGTGTTAAAATTCCGGCTAGGGTTTGGGACCCACTATTTAAACGTCCGTATGCCTTCCCTCTTCTCTCTCCCTGATCCCGTCTTCCACCGCCGCCGATTCTCACGCGTCGCGCCACCGCTGCCTCACGCGCCGCCGTCTCCGGCCGCCGCCGCCGACTTCCGGCCGCCGCCGCCACACTCCGGCCGCCGTCGCCCTCCAGTCGCCGCCGCCGCCATCCTCCAGCGCTGCCACCGCTTTCTCCACCGCAGCCGCCGCCGCCGCTCCACCCAAGCGCCGCTGCCGCCGCTCCTGCGCCGCTGACCACCGCTCGCGCACCACCGCTGCCCAGCCACACCACCACCACCCTCTGCGTTGTTGGTGCCACCCTCAACGGTCGCCGTTTCGTCGTCGCTAGAGTTTCCGGCCGCGTCGATCTCCGCGTCGCCGTTTCGTGTGTTCGACGTCGTCGACTCCGTTCACGCGCCCGGTCGCAATGGCTCGCGACAAGAAGAACAAGGGCAAGGCCATTGCGGAGCCGGTTGCGAAGAAGCAGAAGCTCTCGAAGGAGGAAAAGAAGGCGTTGATGGCCGCTCGCGCCGCCGAGGAGCGAGAGCATGGCCGAGGGGGATCACTGAGGATCCGTGAGGCTCGTCCGAGGCAGCCTCTCGTGATCAATGAGTCCGAGGCCGAAGAAGAGCCGGAAGCGCCACTCGTTCGCCGGCGCTCAGCCAGGACCCGTGGGGGTCATTTGCCGGCAGCACCTCGTCCGAGACCGACGGCTGCCGATCGTCATGAGGACAGGGAGGCCCAGCGAGCCATCTACGAGATGGACACCACTGTCCATGTCGCTGAAGGAATCCGGTTGACCGACTATCGGAAGATGAAGGCCAAGCAGCTCCGTAGACTCAGGTGGAGTGTGCTGCTTGAGGAATGGTCCCCGCAGCCCAGAGAAGCCCTTGTGGACAGTCGTTTCTGGACTGTGACGCAGGCCTCCCTCTACGAGACCTACAGACGCCGAGGCCACAAGTTGTTCCAGCACAACTTTCTGGACTGGGATCAGCTCGCTCTGGCTGCCGAGATGGAGATTCGCTCATACTTTGAGAGGTACAGAGGTTTGGTGCAGCTGATGTCCTATGAGAGGAGTGCCTATGTGGAGTATTGGGTCCGCGTGTTCTACGCCACCCTCTACGTCTCTGAGGGCAGAAGATCGATTGATTTCATGTTCATGGGAAAGCACCATCACCTGACGAGGCAGACGCTGGCACAGCTACTGGGAGTGGACCTGCACAACACTTGCGTGCATGAGAGGGTCTATGGCATGGCAGATCCACCGAGGAGGCCGCTCACTAGAGGAGTGGCACCACCACTGGAGGAGATCCGTTCCCTGTTTGGTCCTACCTTCTCTCCAGACCAGCCGAGGGTACCGGCCTTGTTGACTCCAGCTGCACGCACGGTGCACCTCGCTTTGCACCGCACGCTCCTGCCGAGGTCCGGTTACTTAGAGGGGTTCACCAGCCTGCAGCAGACCCTCCTGTTCTACATCATGAGCGGGATGGAGTTTGATATAGTGGACGTCCTCATATGCGAGATGGAGGATGTGATCACTGATGGAGTGGGGATGATGAGGCAGCTCGTGTATGGACACTGGATCAGCTATCTGCTCTCCATGATGGTCCCTGAGGAGTCCGCCGTGCATGACCATCTCACTGACGAGAGTGTCACATGGTTCGGTCACTACCGTGCCCCAGCTCCTGGAGACCGCCGTCTTGGCTGTCCAGTCGAGCGTCAGGTCAGAGCTCAGTTATCTGAGGAGGGCTGGTCTGATCTGGAGAAGGAAGATGAGAGGCTGGCTGAGGCAGAGGCTCAGGGTGAGGACTTGCAGCACATCTGGTCCGAGAGCGACACCGACGACAGTGTCGAGGAGTACTTTCCACCTCCACCCTCACCCAGGTAGCACGACGCGGAGGCTGGAGGCTCTACAATGCCACCACCTACTCCACCTCCCGTCACTGAGGCACAGGTCACTCAGCCGTCAGAGCTCACTTCGCTCCTCCAGCAGATGGTTGAGCAGCAGCGCTTGGACTGGCTTGCAGCTGAGCAGGCCCGAGCGGAGCAGGCTGCACGCCTTCTGGAGCTCCAGCAGCAGCAGCAGGAGATGCAGCGCCAGATCGCCCGCGAGAGGCATGAGGACACTGACCGGTTGACTGGGCTCATAGACCAGATGCACTAGCGCACCCTCGACGAGCAGCAGCAGACGCAGCAGGCGATGATGGGCATCCTGGGGTTGATCACCAACCTCTACACCCAGACCGGGATTGCCCTCCCGTCGCATCTGCCAGGCGTCGCTCCACCACCACCAGTCCTGGCTCCAGCTGCCGCTCCGGTGCCATCCCCTCCATCACCATGTCTCCACTACTGGCTCCTGGCGCACCGATTCACTCCCCGCTGCCGGCTACGACCCTTTTCCAGCAGACGCCAGTCTCTGTCGTCAGTGCCCCTGTTCCAGTAGCTCCTACACAGCAGGCACCGACGGTGGATCCTACGGCTCCGGCAGCTCCTTCCACCGCTACTCCAGGCAGCAGCTCCGACGACAGCGATGGTGACCAGTTCGTCATCGCGCCCAGTTCTCAGGGTCCTTAGGCACTCGGATCCCTTTTTGGTATCTTGATGCCAAAGGGGGAGAAGAGTTAGAGGAGTCAGGGGGAGGAGAGCTTAGTCTCAGGGGGAGTGTCCTAGCTATAGGGGGAGTCCTTCTTTTGAGTTATCTTTTGTAATTTGGAGTTTATCTATATTATCTTGTGTAATTCAATGTTTTTGCTACTCATTTGGTGTTTATTGAGTACTCTTATGTTATTAATCGATTGAGCTTATTTGGTTCCTATCTTATGGTCACTTATTCACTCGAGTTATCACTTGATTTTGAGCCTTCAAATTTTAAGTGTGATAATCTTGTATTCATTACATATCCGTTTAAGTTTCATTCTATCAAATTCATTACTATTGCGCTTTAATTGTTGTGTTGTCATCAATCACCAAAAAGGGGGAGATTGAAAGCATCTAGGCCCCCATGAGGTATGGTTTCGGTGATTAATGACAACCATTGGATTTTACTAATGAATTTGTGAATGCAAGGTCCCCATAATCACTCAATCAAATGAAATCAATATGTCATTGGAGACCCATATTCAATCAATGTATGAGATCAAATCAATGATATGAAGACAAGAAGTGAAAGCTCTTATGTCAAAATCATTCAACTTTAAATTGACAACATTCAATGCTTGAAGATCATTAGAAATGCCTTTGCAACAAATATCATAGAGGTCAATCGAGCAAGATACAAAATCACTTAGAAACAACTCGAAGCAAACAAAATCAACTCACCGGATCAACTGATGGTTCCAGAAATATACACATCGGTCGAGTTGGTTCAACTGAAGAAGAAGACCTCAGAACAAAGCACTCACCGGATCATCCGATGTAAATGGCTCATCTACATCGGTCCATCAGTACAGTGCAATATCATTGGACCAAGTGTAGCACCGGATTATCCGATGTACAGAAATATACACATCGGTCAATCACTCCAGTAAGCATCAAGTTTGAGTCAATTCTGGAGGAAGAGCCACCGGATCATCCGATGAGAAGACAGGAGCAACATCGGTCTAACAACGGTCATATCTGACACAATGACGTCAGCTAAAGTAAACTTGACCGAAGATAACTAAAGGGGAGACATTGGATCATCCGGTGTTCACAGTAAAGTTCTGTCAGCCTACTTTTCCAACGGCTATTTCGGGAAGGCTGGCTATAAATACCCCATAATCCTGTCATTTCGCCAAGTCTTGATCACCAGACACTATCAACACATCCACAAGCGTTCAAGACAAAGAGCAATCACTTCCACACCATTTCGATCACCTATACACCAAGAGTTAGGCTAGAACTAGCTAGAGAGAGAGCTTTTGTGCCTCCATTCTGGGTGAGTGGACTCTCTAGGATAGTGAGAGCCTCAAGGGAGTGTCCTTGGTGTTTGTAACTGTGAGGAGACTTCTGGAGCTTGCCAAGGCGTTTGTGGAAGCCCGGAGGGTCGAAGTTGTACAAGGCTTGAGCTCCACCTTGCCGAGGTTGGCAAACGGAGAGGAATAGTAAAGATCCCTCATCTTGGTGACTTGGGTGTGGCAAAACCCTTTGGTGGGTGCCACAATGTGGATGTAGGAAGATCTTGACGATCTTGCCGAACCACGGGATAAATCCTCGTGTCTCCTCGGGAGTTTGCATCCTCCTTCTTTCCCTTACGTTTATGCATTTTACATTCCGCAAAGTTCCTATTTACTTGAATGCATAGATAGTTTGCGTAGGGAATTGAGCTTTTAGGAATTAAGTTTTATTGCTTAGATTTTTTAAAAGAAGCCCAATTCACCCCCCCCCCTCTTGGGCATTCGATCCTTACATCGTCTCCTTGGGTTGTTGCTGCACGGCGTGGAGGTCGAGCTCGGTGCCGGGGCGAGCGTAGGAGCTACCGAAGTTTTCCGTAAACTGCCGACACAACTCATCCCAAGAGGTTATAGACCCCTAAGGCAGGTTCATCAGCCATGAGCAGGACGATCCAGTCAGGGCGACTGGGAAGTAGTTCGCTAGGATGGTCTCATCCGCTCCTGCAGCAAGGAGCGTCTTGGTGTAGATCTGCAGGAATTCGGTCGGGTTGATGCTCCCGTCGAACCTCTCCGGCATATGTGCCTGGAACTTGCGTGGCCACGTCGCGAAGCGGAGGTGCGGAGCCAACGCTGCATAGCCCCCGATAGGTTTCGTTGGAGAGGCGTACGGGGTAGCATACCCCAAGGGGGTATGCTGTACGACGTGCAACGCTTGGGGAACCTACGGTTGTGGCAATGGTTGTGCCATGCATTGCTGCAATGGTACCGGGTGCGCCAAGTACTGTTGCTGCATGTCCTGCTGCACCAAATACTACAGGGGGGCTGTCGAGCTGACATACTCCTGGTCAGGTGGCAGAGGGCCATATTCAGCGTCAAGGTTGCGCCGCCTTTCTCGCTGTCATTTGATGATGACTCGACTGTCCAAGTGGGCTTCACGACAGTCAAGCTCAGCCCTGGGGTCCTTCGTGGGGAGCCGACCGACACTCATAGGCCTGGAGGAGCGGGAGTTGGCGGTGCAATGGTCGATGGACGACGTTAGTGACAGCGACATGAGGCGCCTTCCCTTGTTGGGGGAGTTTATGGCTGCGACGACGAAGTGGTCGATGTCTTGGACCCACTTCTGAGCCACTCCCTGGGAAGCGTTCAGCAACGTTGGGTGGTGGAGAAGGGCCCTGGCCGCTGCCAGGGCGCTCTCTGGGCTAGCAGTCAGTGGCGCCGGTGGGGCCGACTGAGCTGGGATGTGTCCCGACGTACCGTCTTGGCTAGCTGTACCTGCAAGGGGGTGTGATGGACCAGAGAGCACCGCTCGAGTGACGGATCTGGTCACCGGACGTCGGCCGCGAAAATCGCCTTCCACGGGCCTGATGAGCACCATTGTAGTGAAAACGCTACCACTTTTTTGAGGGAAAAAGGTCCTACCTGGCGCGCCAAATTTCGAAGTGTTAGAGCGACACTTCCCCCAGATCTACTAAGTAGCAGCCCGCAAAGGTTCTTTGTTCGGCATGACTTAGGTCTCAATCAAGTGTTCTAGCGGATGGATGTATGAGACGGTGGTTATTACGTGGTTCGGGCCGCAAGGAGCGTAATACCCTACTCCACGGTGGATGGTATTGCTAGTATGTGTTTGTGTGTGTGATGTTCGATGTTCGATGTGGGGATCCTTATATTGGTGGCGGTCCGTGCCTTTTATAGACAAGGTCGGACGCCTTACAAGTGGGGTCCCGGGGCCCGATAGGTGGTCCCGGGGCAATCTTATCCTAAAGATCTAAGGCTTCTTCCGTAAGCTTGCTCTGATCGTGATCTTCAAGACTCGCCGTCTTGCCGCCTGCGTCGTCGATAGCCCATGCGCTGTTGCTGTCATTGGTAGGGCATGCCCCATCCAACTGTCTCTGTCGCCGTAAGCTACCCACTTGGCGGAGTGGGATAGGATTGTAGCATCTTTACTGTGATGCGATTGGTTGCAGTAGTAACTGACATTAGGCGTGCGCCGCACCATGTGTCTGGGGAAGCCTCATATCTTCAATCCTTGACAGGGACAAGGCGCACTGTCCTCTTAACCCCCGCATCCATCTGTCAAGGTCGAGTGGTTGGACTATGTGACAGCTCGAGAGCTCACCTCTACGGAGGAGGTCAGGTCCCGCCTTGCGGACCACGTGGCAGCTCAGGAGCTCACCTCTGCAGCAGAGGTCAGGTCCCGCCTTGTGGGCCACATGGCGGCTCGAGAGCTCACCTCTATGGGGATGGCTAGGCCCCGTCCTGCTAGACACGTGTTGGTGCCGGGAGCTCACCTCCGCGGTGGAGGTTAGGTCCCGCCTTGCGGGACACATGGAAGCCCTGGAGCCCACCCATTCGGGAGGTGGCCCACCTGATGTCTTGGCCCACGTGGCAACTCTGGAGCTCTATCTCACGGGGAGGAAGGATCCTTACCTGCTGGACACGTGGTTACCTGGGGGCTCGTCTCCAAAGGGGGGCGCTGAGCTTCTCCCTCGGGTTCTTTGCGAATATCTTTGACCTCCTATCTGAGACTGATGGGTCCGGGTCCCTTGAACACGTGGCGCCTTAGGACCCCGCCTCTGCTGGGAGGCGGGGTACCTAGGCGATTCTAGCTTGTGCACGAGGGTACCCGATATTGTCGGGTACCGACAGCCGTGATTGTGAAGAAAGGATCAGGCGGCAATGTTATCAAACTCCTTGCCATTGTCCGTTTGGAGACATGTGATTTGTTGGCGAAACTAGGTTTAGACGAGTGCATGAAACATAATGAGTGTGGGTAGAACATCTTTGTCATAGGAGAAAAGTCCATGAGTAGTGCGAAAAATCATCAAGAATGACGAGATAAAACTTAAACCCAGAATTGCTTGGAACTGGCGAGGTCCAAACATCACAATGTAATAATTGAAAGGGGGAAATGGAGACACTACTGGAGGTTGTGAAAGGTAGTCGTACATGTTTGCCAAGTTGACAAGGGGAAAATGGAGACACTACGTGTATGACTGTCCACCTTGACACAACAGAAATTAAAGGAAGACAACACACGATGCAGCTGCCCATGACCCGGATGCCCCAGCCGAGCGTGCCAAATCGGAGTCGTCAACGTCGACACCAAGGATTGATGCTTCATTCCTTTATTTGCGTTCTGGTGGAGGGAGTAGAGGTCGCTAGTAGAGTCACATCAAAGAAGAATCGTCCCCGAACGAAGATCCTTAATGACAAAACCAAAGGGGTTAAAAATGACTGCAACATTGTTATCACATGTGAGTGCACGAACAGAGATGAGGTTTTTGACTAAGTTTGGGGAATAGAGAACATTTTTAAGATGTATGGACGAGTTGGAGGTGGGGATAGTGGTATGACCGACACGATGAACCGGTAGGAAAGCCCCATTGCCAACAATGAGTGTGGAGGAGAAACGAGGTGCAGCGGAAGAGGAGAGAGTATCGATATTGTTCACCATGTGGGAGGTGGTTCCCAAGTCAAGCACTTGGTCCGTGCCTGTGTACTGCCTGGGTGGCGGCACTCCTCGAAGGGTCGTGACTAGCCCTGGTGGCGCTACCGCTTGCTGTTGTCCATAGAAGTTCGTGTCGACGTAGCCCAGGGAGGAAGTGGCATAAAGAGCCTGTTGTGGGTGGCAGCCAGGTCGTGGACCGAGTAGACCAGCAGCGGAGAGACGCCAGAAAGGCATCTGCCAAGCCTGTACAACACCCGTCCAAGGAATACGGGGCGTTGGGAAGGCAAGGCGGGGACCGGCGTTACTGGTCACCGCGTCGTGAGGAACGCCAGGTTGTCCAGCCGGAGACGTGCGACCACCGTTCTGGCGAAATCGACGACGGCTCCCACCAGACTTGTTGGCTTGAGAAGATGTGTTGAAGCCGACGGAGGAGCTGACGACGAGTTGTTGGTGGCAGTGTTCTTGGTCGTGGCGAGTAGCGCAGTGTTGGTCTCCATCTTGGCGGTGTGAGCCTGTCGAGCTTCATCTTGGAGGAGATAATCACGGACAGAAAGAAATGTTGGCAGTGGTTTGGACGCCGTGATCACAGAGATCGTGTGGCTGTATTTGGAGGACAGACCACGGAGGGTGTGATGACCAGCTCTTTGAGACGGCTGAAGTAGTCGGAAATGGAGAGCTCGCCTTGATAGAGACCGTAGAACTCTTGGAGGGTGTACAACGCACGTTGGTCGACATTGTCCAGGAAGAGGCCATGGATGGCCGTCCATAGCCGGTACGCCGTCGGGTCTGGTACCCGAATCATCTTCATGAGACTTGGCGTAATTGAATTGTACAACCAGGACACAATGCATTGGTCGATTTGTAACCAATCGCCATTGTGCCACATTGCCTGCGCATCGACGGTGTCGTCGACGTGCTCCAGCAGGCCAAATTTGCAGAACCTCGCATTGAAGAAGAAGCTACAGATTGAGAAGTTGGACTCACCGTAATCCAATACGATGGGAACATGAGTACGAATGTTGACATGTTGGAGTGATGCGGCGGTCAGGGCGTGAGATGTGGCGGTGAAGGGATTGGAGTGGGATGCCGATGAGGTAGCACTTGACGAGGAAGGGCTTGTGACCATGGCGAGGTGAGCGTGGGTAGAAGAAGATCGCGGTTAGGCTGATACCATATGGAAGGGAAACTTCAATTCATTCATAAGGTTTGACTTTTATACATCGTGGGAGCACCAGCAGCGCCGGTGAGCAATGCTGGGTTGAACACCGTTTAACATTTCCTACATTCAATATTCCCAGTCAAAGTGACGTATAAACTACGTTCAACAGTCACCTATGATAACTTCGTCGATCTCAAGAACTTCAAGCATAGAGTCAAAGACACTCGTAGGAGTGTAACATGCTCACTTTGAGAGAGACTAATATACATATATGTATATAAATGTTAACACATGTATTCCTCCATTCTGAATTAGTTGACCTTTCACCGTTTGTAAAATTTAAGGAATGACGAGTTTATCCTTCCACTAGTCACTCCCACTGTCTTCAAATTTTTAGAGGGGTCATGTTTAAGAAAATGGAGGTGAAGATATTGTGGGGTAAGAATTCAATATTTTTTCTATACACTTAGAGGATCAAATAATAAAGCATGTTTTTGTTTGACTTAGAGGGTAATTTAGAACGGAGGGGATATTACATTTCATAAAAAACACATTCCTTATAGATTAATCAGCAGCAAAAGACTTCAACCTTTTGCTAGAAAATATAGAAAGCCATTGCAATACCTATCACAACAAAAAAACCAAAGGTATTGTAACAGGTTAAGATGACATCAACCATACATTTGCTGTTTTAAGAATAAAGCAACATACATTCTTCCTATGTGCCACAACATACATTAACACCAACAAACTAGTCAATTGAACACTATGCAACATCACTTGCAACAAATGGAATGGAAGCATTTGCATATGCTCCTTGCATTTTGCATTAGAACCATATGCTTTGCGAAGTGGAACCACCTGACAAGCTTTTTTGTTGAAGCTAGCTTATGAAGAAGCCCCTCAAACTGAAGGGCCCATTCAACTCAGCTCCAATTTAATAAGGCTATAAAAGATGAAGTCTAATCGTGCATATTTCTTCTCCACACAATTATCCATTGTACTGCATTGCAATGGTTCGGTGTAACGTTATCTTGAGGAAGGCTAGATGCGAAGCCCAGCGTCAGATGCATAGAACATGAAAAATTTATTAAAAGAAGATAAACACATGCATTGAAAAGTAAAACTATTTAGCATTGACCCATAAACATAAGACAAAATTTAAGAAAACAATAATCATATAATCCATATCCGTTAAGTGCTTGATAAACATCCTGTGGAAAGCAAAAGAATTATAGGAGTTTGACATAACAAATTGTTTTGATTTCGACATGTCCCCCAATGTTAATCACTGTTTTTTCTGTTCATACCCTTGATACGGTCATGATGATCATCACTATCGTGACAAACAACCAACCAGAACAAATGACAGGCAAAAAGTCACTGGGCGGAGCACGAGCCTAGGCAAGGGCCCTACTTGATGTACTGCGAGACCCACTTGAACCCATCGCCATAGCCCATCTTGCGAACAACACTGCACATGAAAACCTCAAGCGGTCGGACGTTGGAGTCCCCTAGGTTGACCTTGCCCTTCCCAGTTGTGAAGTTGCTAAGGCCTAGATGATACCGCAGCTCCTCTTCAGAAGCTGCATATGGAATATCAATCTTGTTGCCAAGAATGAGAAATGGAACGTTGGCCAGGGAATCATCAGAAAGGAGAGCATCAAGCTCCTTTTTTGATTCAGCAAAGCGCTCCTTGTCGTATGCATCTACTAGGTATACTACAGCATCAACCTGGTAGGATGAGAAAATAAGTCAGGCAAACATATGACAAGTTGCTACAAATAATAATAGAATACTGATAAGATCAATGCCTATGCAAATTGCTTGTTGAAGGGAACATATAACACTTCTTGGCAGCTAAATTGTATCTTCCAATTTTTCATACAAAGATTAAGAACCGAAGTCTGAGCAAAAATGATATTTTAGCAAAAGTATACATATAGTTGCATGAGCACCACCAACAAAACATTGACTACATAAATAAAGTAGAATGTTTGAGATGGGGAGCTAGCAAATAACTTACAGTAATAAAATAATTAGCATAAGGAAGAAAAATTGGATTGAGGAAGCTTCTAAGGTAAAGCGACAAAAGCAATCAAAGTATCATGGCATGCATATATATATGTGGCTCAATATATGTGAAGGAAAAACATTAACTCTGATGTTTTGAATATAATATTGTATCGTATTTGCAAAATCTATTTAGGTGCAGGTTTGCTAATCGTTATATATGAACTAACCAATTTAAGTCACTTGTAAAAATTTAGTGCAATGAACACCAGCAGAAGAAACATATAACATTCAAATTTCAGCAACTGATATTCTAAATGTTCCTCTTCAGGACCCAATCCTTCCCTATATATGCAACCACGCCCAAACCACAAACAAAAGATTTAATCCCCCTGAGACCTATCCTTAGAGCCCCTAAGACTGTCTCCAACAGCTCCGCCAAATGGGAGCCCATCCCCATTTTGGGTCTTGAGGGGGAACCTAAACCCCCTCCAACATATGCCTCGAACCAAAAGCCCATTTTGGTCACTGGTCACCCTGTAGACCAAATACAGGGGTGCACCCCACGCAGCCCATTCCTACCAGCTCTCTGCCCTGGCTCCGCTCCACTCGCCCACCTCGTCCCCATCACGGCTCCTCCCCGGGCCGCCTCACTGCGCCGATGTGCCGCGATGCCTCCCCCTCCCCCCAGCCGCCCGGCGTGCCCTCCTTGTCCCTGTCACCCCACGCGCACCCTGCTCCGGGAGAATCCTGCGGTTGGGCTCTTGGAGAGGCACTGCAACGTGCTCAGTGCTGTCCGCCTTCTCGAACTACGTCATCACGGCAGGTGCATGCGCAAGCAGCTCGCACATGTACCGGCACCGTGCGGGTAGGTGCGGCATCCACATGAACAGACCATTGACGCCGTGGGGCCAGCACAGAACCGCGTGGAGGAGGGCATCGAGGAGCTACCCCACACCCAAGGGCAGCAACACCCGTCAGCTGCAGGGGACTGGATAGCCCCACGGAGCACATGGGCCGCGAAGAGGTGGCAGCCACCATCCACACATGCGGGGACAACTACAGGGCGAGGAGACACTGGTTGGCGGTGAGGCGGGCGATGGCAGCGCGTTGACGCCCATGGCAAGCTTGGAGCTCCGATGCATCAGCTGTTGGAAATCCGGAAGAAACATTGTAATACTAAAACTGGTTAATCTGGCTTGAGGCACACGACTGTATATAAAGGCCCATTACAGATAAAAAAAACACCCTTAATAATTGTTTAGGACTCTCTCTAAAATACTAGGACTCTATCTCTAATAACTAATTGTGTCCTACCTGAACACCCCTAATCTCTAGCTTGTTCTAGAAAACAAGATTTAGAAAACAAGATTATTTCAACACACCCCCTAATTTTGTTTTCTAAAACACACTTAGGACAGAGGCACACCTACCCATCCTACAGGTGGACTCAACTACATCCCAAACACACCTAATTTTGGAGTAGACACAACTACACCCCCAGGATGGTCACATCTTCACCCTGCACAATTTTGGGATGGACACATCTTCATCCCCAGGATGGGCTCATCTTCACCCTGCACAATTTTGGGATGGACACATCTTCAACCTCAAGATGGACTCATCTTCATCATGCACACAACCTCGGGATGGACACATCTACACCCGGATAACCTTTGGGTTGGGCACATCTTCAATCCCAGGATGGACTCATCATCTTCGTCCTACTCACGAGTTTAGGTTGGACACATCTTCAACGTGCACTCTATCTCAAAATGGGCGCATCTTCATTCCGATCACTCACTCAAGATGGTCACATCTTCATCTCGAGTGCACTTTTCTTCACGGTCATTCCGTTGCCGCACATCACTTCTTCCACGTTCTTGGCACACCTCCCTTGCACGTGACCAACAACACAACCTGGACTCACAAGCCACGATGTGTTCTTCTTTTTCTGATCTCTTGTGCAAGAGATCACCCTAATCACTACAACCCGCATTGGGCCTCCTCTAGCCAGCCAACTAACGCTTGACCTACCTTTGACCCAGCAACGGCCCAAACCAGCACAAATGACTCAGCTCAGCCACAACTCACAATCCACCGATACCAGGCCCAACTTGCAGGCCCATCTCCTAGTCGAGCCAACCCTAGCTCGACTCACCTCGTTGACATGTTCGTGACTGTTGTCGCCTCCATTTGTCTTCCTCTGTTTTGGCGGCAGCAGCCCGTACGTACCTTTCTAGCGGCCAGCCGAGCAGGTCTCCCGTTGGATCCTCAATCTGTTCGATCCCCTCCTTTTTCATGCGCTGGTCAGGGAGCGGCCACCCCTTCCGCAACAAGGAGTCGCGTGAGCGCGCCGCTGCCGTCGGTCGGCCTCCTCCAGCGCTACCGTACCGAAAATGTGCTGAATCTATGCGGTTGCTGCTCCAATCGCGATCCTTCATGAGCCGCACGTGACCGGGCCTCGGTCCCGCTGCTGCGCCCGAGCGGATCCGCCTTCGATCCACCCCGTGCGCACGCTAATGGATCCCGACAACTGCTCCAATCGCGACGAGGGTCGTCACTGCCTGTCGTTGACCTCGCAAAGACCGTCGCCTGCACGAGCTCGTGTGGTGTTCCGCCGACTTCAATCAAATTTCTCGACACCGTCAGACGCCTATTGTTGGGCCCTGTCGTTCCGATTGCCAGCGCTCGTTTCCCGTCGACGTTGCCCGATACTCCTCGATGCAAAACGGATATGCTCGCCCATCGGCCACTTCTCCACAGATCCAAGCGCCGCCAAGCTGTCACGCCCTGGATCTGCGCGATCCGCCCCCAATTCGAGCTGAGGCCCGTGCAACGCCGCAATCTACAACTGGGAGGTGTGTGCCTTGAATCAGGCTTCTGTGCGCGACGGCCGCCCTTCCTCGGGAGCACCTCCTCCCGGGGAGGGAGATGGATCTCAAAACTTGTGCAAGCACTGATGCCAATTGTTGGAAATCCGGAAGAAACATTGTAATACTAAAACTGGTTAATCTGGTCGGGGGGCACACGACTGTATATAAAGGCCCCTTGCAGATAAAAAACACCCCTAAAAATTGTTTAGGACTCTCTAAAATATTTGGACTCTATCTCTAATAACTAATTGTGTCCTACCTGGACACCCCATAATCTCTACCTTATTCTAGAAAACAAGATTATTTCAACATTGGTTGCGTCCATCGCTGGAGGCAGTGGAGAACGGGATGGCGAGATGGGTGGTGTGGATTTGGTTCGGGGGCGAGGGTACGAAGGGGATTGGCCAAGTGGCAAGCAGTTTCGCACAATTGCACCATCGTGGTCAACCGCCGCCCTGCTCCGTCCTGCATCGTGTTGTCCGAGCATTATGCCGTCCGACGGGGGCATGGGTAAAGGACGCTGGGAGGCGATGCGCAGTGGGCGAGGGATATGGCAGACAAGCGGTTGGCAGCAGCGGCAGTTATGCCCAGAACTCGAGCGCCAGCAGAGATGAACGCGGACGTCGGGAGCTCACCGTGGTCAGGGACACCAACCCCATGGTGCAGCGCCCCTCCGCGCATGGGCAGGATTGAGCTTGCAGAAGGATCAGGCGGGTAGGGAAAAAAGGTTGGAGAGAAACTAAAATGGGTTTGCTGTTGGAAAAGAGAAAAAAATGGCTATGTTGAATGCACTGTAGCAAGCCCCATATGCACAAATAGGGCTCCATTTCTGCCTCTTGTTATCGTTGTTGTTGGAGATAAGCCCTGTTTGGTACAGCTTCTGTTGCAGCTTCTTCATAAAAATAAGCTGAAATTGTGCCAAACAGGAAACTTCTGTAACAGCTTATTAGTTCAGCTGCTTCTCAGAATGAACTAAAAGCAGGACATAAGCAGAAACTGCTTTCCACCAGCTTTTCATACAAACTGCTTTTATAACAAGTTCCAGCTGTGCCAAACAGGCCATAACCTAAGCAACCACAAATGATCAGATGGAAATTTGATCACAACCATTGACAAGAGAAACTTGATCACACTATTGACACGAGAAACCTGATCACAACTATTGACACGAAAAACATTTCTATATGGGTGCTGTTCATCTCCCCAAAATTTCTCAAACTAGTGGATATAAAAATTTCTAAACGAAATTCCGTTGTGAATATTCACCAATTCACAACGTTGTTTCTAATATCACGAAAGAGAAAAAAGGGACATACTTTTCTAGCCTATTCATGAATGTAAAAATTCCCAGTAAGCCCAAATTGACAACACAGCGAACAAAGTTTGACGCCGTCTAACAGATCTGACCGCACAACATGTGTGAAGTAAAAACAGTTATAAAATAGAGAAAAACCTTGGCGTAGTAGTCCTTCCAGACGCGGCGAGCGATCTGGTGGCCGCCGAGGTCGAAGGCCTTGAACTTGATCTTGCCGATGCTGAGTTCCTCCGACGTCGGGTGCTGCGTTGGCTGGTGCTGCACCAATCGCTGCGAGAGAGAAGGAGGGGGCACACGCACGTGTCAGAGAGAACGAAAGGAGGAGACCACGAAGAAATGAGCAGGTGACCGATCCGATCGGCATCGGATCTGAGGAGAGGGGGCGCAGATCCGGCGGCATGGTACCTCGTCCTTGAGCATGTGGAGCAGCGTGGTCTTGCCGGCGTTGTCCAGGCCGAGGAAGAGGATCTTGGCCTCCTTCTGCCATAGCCCCAGCGAGGCCAGCACCCCGTAGATCCAGTCCCACAGAAACATCTTGTCGCCCACCTCCTCTCCTCACCCTGCCCTCCTCCTGCTACCGCCCTTCGGACCTCCCACGGGCACGACCACCGAGAGAGACGGGATGGCTGGGTGGGTGGTGGAAGAGGCAACCGAGGAGGAGGACGTGGACAGGTGGATCTGAATCTCTCCGTTTTGTGGTGCGCGTATTCTCTGTTTTGTTGTTTAGGTTGGGAAGTGTCATTAAGACAATTAACTGGTGGGGCCGTGGCGTGAGGAATGACGCGCGGCGGGGGCGGGGGTGTGTCGTGCCACTGCACGTGGGCCCGGCCTTGAGCCTGAATATACCACCCACAAAATCAAAAAGTAAGGAGTGAGGGCAACATACCACGATATTATTTACTCTCATCTTATTTTCTATTACTTTTATTAAAAATTGTTGGGTTTCATTTTTAGCCGACCCCACCTCCAACTTGTTTGAGACAAAAACTTGATTGTTTTATGTATGTATGTATGTATGTGCGCGCTCTGGAAATAATTAGTTCTTATTTTGATGTACAAGAAGTGTAAACAAGTGTGTTCAACTCAATTGGAACAGGGCAAGTATCACAATAACATTTCGGTCGGGTTTTTTAATCAACTCAGTTGGTATCACAAAAGGAGCACTCATTAGTGCCAACCGGAGGGATTCAGAAGGATACAAATCCTCTGCAGTAACTGCACTGCAGTTAATGCGGCTGACATGTGGACCCCATGCCTCAAGGGCCCACATGTCAGCCGCAGTCACTGCAGTACAGTTACTGCAGGGGATGTGGATAGGATTCAGAGGCGGAGCAGGCGTCTATTCGAAAATTTCTGAAAGTTCTGACCTCTTCTTGGTAAGGTTGCTGCGAAATTGAGACACTGGAAAGCAATCCTCTTGGTAAGGATTTGGAAAATTTTGGCAAAGGATTTGACCAACATTGATAAAGAAAATGAACTAGCACAACACATTAGTACATTGACTTGCCAAATTTTGGCTTCAATCTAAATACACTCATATTTCATAGTCAACTACCAAATTTTAGTAAGATAACTATTAGCAACAATCCAGACACACCCTTATTTCTTTACTTTCCAATGAACCAAAAACATGTATAGAAAACTTTGCTTAGGAAGTGGAATCGTCTAATAATTCTATGACTACCCTTCATTCCACAGGAGGCCTAAAATGTCGCATTAAATGCAGTGAGCACTCACTGTTCTTTTTGATATCGTCGTTAAACTTTGTCATCAATTTATCCCTATTTAGAATAAAGGAACCTTATAGAACACAAGAGTTTTATAGCAATCCTAGGGCTTCGTTTGGCTAGTGGGGATGCTCATCCACGTGGGAACCAATCCACGAGTGGATTGGGTTGCCACCCAATCCCTACCAGCACATGGATGTTAATCACTTGTCTTATTATGTATTTGGGAAGCTAACAGAACTGAAAACAAGAACTAGTGGTGAATGGCGTCGAAGATATTGCCGGAGAAGGGGAGATACAGGGTGCCCATAATGGCAGAGATGACCAGGTTCCGCGGTCGAGCGCGAACAGCACCTGCGTCTCGTGCTCGTCCTTGAGCGCAAATGAATTGGTCAGCGCATCCTTGTCGAGCAGGAACCCACACAAGATGGCGATGCTGCATCCGACATCCAGAAGCATGTGGTTGAGCCACCTCCACGCGATCTCTGGCAACGCCTTCTCCATCAGCTCGATGTATAGCAATGCGCCATGCTTGAACTGCGTGCTGCCACCGGAGAACATCAAGATCTATGGGACCTCGAGGACGGAGAGGTTGTACGGCTCCACCTTGACGCCTGGGTCGGCGAAGGCGAAAGCGACCTTGCCGCGGAGTTGCAGTTGCAGAGGAGCTTGGCATGGGTGCGGATGACGGTAGTGCTGCCGTCGATCTCGATGTTGAGGAGAAGCTTGCG
Source organism: Tuctoria greenei (assembly GCA_036927565.1). Taxonomy (NCBI): domain Eukaryota; kingdom Viridiplantae; phylum Streptophyta; class Magnoliopsida; order Poales; family Poaceae; genus Tuctoria; species Tuctoria greenei. The sequence goes on from JAYESD010000004.1 coordinate 72,738,122, forward strand.
GGGGGGGGGGGGGGGGGGGGGGGGGTCGCACTTGGGCGCGCCGTCGTCGACGTTGGTCTGGATTTGGATTTGGACCGTGAGTTTCATCAAGGCGGTGCGGGAGCGGCCGACAAGCAGCGCAGACTACGATTGGCATTCCGATCTGTGGAGCAAAGCGGCGGCAAATGGAATTGTCCTGACAAAGACCACAGAGCTAGAGTTCAACGCGACGGCGGATGGAAGCGCCTCGACGAGCGACAAAGAGGTAAGCGGCCGAGGCGGGAAAGCGGCCTCGAGCTGAACGTCGGGTGGGGGGAGGCGCTTGAGTCGATGCCGTCGGGGAAGGCGAGCGGGGGGGGGGGGGGGGGGGGGGGGGGGCGGAGGTGAGTCGGCGCCGAAGGGGGGGCGAGGTGGAGGCTAGCCGGCGACGCCGGGAGAGGGGGAGGGAGGGTGAGGGCCGCCGGAAAGGGAAGCGAGGGCGAGCGCCGCCGGGGTGAGGAGGGGGAGGGGGGCGAGTCGAGCGGACAAAAAGAGGAGAGGCGGAGATTCTCGATGTCGGAGGAGTTGCTCGATTTCCACTCTAATACGAGTGGATTGGGTGTGGACCGGCTAAATCCACTCCCTATCCAAATATATTTTTGATCTATAATGTGTATTTGATATATAAGTGTAATTGGATCTACTTCTGACGTGGATTGGACTTGGATCCACTCCAATCCCGTTCTTTCTAAACAAAGCCTAGATGAATTTCCAATACTCGAGCCAGATCATAATGGTGGGGTTGTCATAGCAATTGTATTTGTTTTTATTTATTACTTTGAAATTTAAAAACTTAACATCAGCAATCATGATTGGCTTGCTCGTCTTTACAGTTACAGTAATAAAAAGTTACAACGTAATAGTGAAAAAAGATTGAGAAAAAAAGCAAAAAAAGGGGCTACCAGCAGCATGAAAAAAGCCCCCTCAATTGAGACAGTGTTTTATAAGATAGAACTAGGATGTGTAATGTAATGGATGATTATTTTTTAGATAATGGGTAAAATCTCGATCTTCTTGTTTCATATTATGGCCAACTTATTACAAACGAATATAAATGCAGATACTTACGTCTATTATTGAGAACAAGACGACGGTAACTGGATAACTAAGCACACGATTATGGACCGGACTTTATAAACAACATACGACATGTTCATCCCCTCACATTTTATTTTTTGTAAGTGCGCTCCAGATCCGGCACCCATAAATTCTTCTGTAAATACTCATATTTAGTATTGTGAAATTCAACTTGAAATTCGCTTCCACCAAAAACCAAACTCATGACGTGAGTATTGTGATGGATGGGTTGATGCATATATATATATTTGTATTATGCCTCTCAACTAGTATATATAATGTACAAAAGATTGATACATATGGTATTACTATTATATAGCATACAAAATATACTTCTGGTATATATGACAGTCTACTAAAATGTCAAATGTAGTTCTAATATACATGATAATCTATAATACATATATCTACTCCATCCAATATATTCTAACAAATTGAACGAGGTTATATAATTTAGACTTTGAATGGTTCTTGGAGGTTTTACACAAGTGATGATGAAGTAAGCAAAGACAACTAGCATTTTGGCCGGCCGATGACGTGACATCTGAGGTGAAGCATTTGAATGGCTGCTCGATTTAGTCACTGCCATGAAAGAAAACTACTCAATACCGAACAGTTCATTGGCCCTTGTGCACAAGAGTTAAGACGACGATGTTGCAGTCCATGAACTGTTGTTTGAGTTACGTGGATTGCAAGTCTGTTACATTTGGTTACGGTGCACAAGGTGACAGAGGAAAAACAAATAGTTATAAATTGTGAAAATTGGAGTTTTAATGGACTTACGTTTGGTGCATTTAAAAAATGGAAAAATGAATTATATTTAGAAATGAGGATATAGTTTCTATCGCCATTTCAGAGCATATGAAGAAATGGATCTAGTGGCAAGGAAGTCTGGCTCTGTAGGCTATCCGCACATGTTTACTCCAAAAATCTACTTCAAAAGAAATATTCTCACCATTTTCAGTATACTCCAAAAGATTTTCTACTTTTCTGGACGTCCTCCGGCACTCTTACTCCATATCAATTACCTTCTGGATATCAATTATCATCCATTCTTTACTATATCTTTACAATCTTTTTATTTTACCTTGTAAACACTTAGGACTATTACAAATATTTAATTGTGAAAATATTTTTCTATGTTTAGTGTCTTGTCGGTCCTGTTTTAAAAAAATATTTTCGTGTTCACAATAACATAAAGTAGGGATCACTAGAAAAATTGAAAGATACAATATAGGATTCCGCTTACATTTTCTATCATAACAAAAATCAGTACAAAGATTACAATATTATTTATCATTCTGCGCTCCGTACATATTCCAATTGTGCTCAATAAGATCACGTTGCAGCCTACGACTGTTGTCTTTATTATGAAGCTTGTGTAGTGTGTAGGATCGAAGATCACGTGAAAAGGCTACTAGAGGGGTGCATGGTAGATTAATATTTTTATGTGGAAGTGTCGATATTTGGATCTGGCAGATCTCCCGTTACTACCGTTAGTAGATCGAGGAGTTGTAGTTCGGTAATGGACGCGCAGAGATTCAAGAAGGTGAATTACAAGTGGACACAGAGATTTAGGTGGTTCAGACCGCCTGAGCGTAATACCCTACTCCACGGGGTGTGTTAGTGTTGTATTGAGCGTGTAAGTCTAGAAGAAGCTTCAGAAGAAGAAGCTCGTCTAGGTCAGGGAGTCCAGAAGAGGTCTGAAGCCGTCCCTTGTGTATCGTCGACCAGTCCTTTTATAGTACAAGGACTGATCATTACACCATTAGCCTGGCCCGACATGTGGCCCCGGCAGTTACACATGCTTGATACACAATTAATGAGGTTAATTACCATTAATAGCCCAGTAACGGGCCTTAACAGTGCTGTTACCGGTATTAAGGGTCATCCGATCGTGTGTCATGAATATGGTATTAATGACACTTAATCGGGTCTTAAAGTCTTTGATTGCTCCTTGAAAGTCCGGAGCCGTTGGGGGTCCACTAGCCTGATTGTTGAAGTTGAAGGTCCGACGGTCCAGCCACGTGGCAGCTCCGGAGCTTACCGTAGTGGACAGGTAGGTCCGGTGCTGTTGGACACGTGTCGGTACCGGAGATTCCCTCTGTTTGGGGTTAGGTCCGGGGATGCCATACCAGTATCTAGTCCAGAGCTTTTCCATGTGTGGGCGATAGCTCCGGTCTTATGATACACGTGGCGGCCGTGAGACTAACTATGTCGGAGAAGCAGGTCCGGTTACACCTGACATGTGGGGCCTTCGGAGGTCTTCAAATCTGGTAGATGGAGTTTTCTTGTGATCTTTGCAATCTCAAGGGGTATCCGGTACGTAGGGTAGCGACAGGAAGTCTCAAAAACCTCTCAACAGAAAATCAATCCGATGGAGAAAATTGTACGTGCAGCCGCTCTAAACAAGTTCAATTGTCATAAAACCAGTATATATTATAGAGAATCAAGTCACGAAGACACCACAATAAGAATAATATGAACTCTTCTAGTAGAACTCAAGTTATAGCTAAAACCCTAAGCAAAGTCAGTCTGTTCTAACAGAATGAAAGCAGATCTGTTACGCTGCAATGAAACTCAAGTACTCTAAGAATCGTGAATCCAATATCCGTGAACTTTTCATAGATGATATAGATTTTAGTTGTAAAACCAATACAAAAAGAATCATATCAATTGGATCAGTGAAGCTCGAGTTATGATCAAAAGACAGAAGCAATGTTTGGTTGCGTAGAATCTTATGAGGAAAACCCCACTAATATAAGTCAGACGATCAATGCAAAAAAACTCGTCAAAAACTACAATTTTATTCATCAAAACACAAGAGAGGTAGAGTCCCGTCCCCTTGCTTATATAACCCACCGTCAGACAATTTCAATCTAACTAGGACTCCTACTCCTACTCAGATTCAACTGAAACTTTTGATAACTGCATAAGACTCTTCTATACATAGATAAAATCAATCTTAAGACTTTCAAATATCTTAGGAATGTCCCACACATTCCTAACATAACTCATATCCTCACATGAAATTCTATCATCATCAACTCAAAATATTACATAAATGCTCATACCACCCTAACTTCACCCTGAGCGTGCAAACTAGCTGTTGGACTTTTCCGGCCACATGTACTCGCCCAAATCTCTTCATCATGTCATAGAACAATGTTGCCACATTCATGCACTTCTTGCACACGTGCAAACACTTCCCAAAATGTCCATGATACATTCATATGCATTATTCTTGACTCAAACATATTGTGTGACCTTCTCGATTGACTCAACCACAATTCCTCCCGAACTTGGTTGTTAAACATCATCGACTCCCTGAGATTAGTTCAAAAGATCATCATCATCAGTCATGTTTTGACCTCAAGCAACACCTGCACATAAACAAACAACCAATCTTTGCGAGCCCAAATCTTCGACTTCACTCTCATTTGTCCGATAACCACAACACCTTACATGAACACCTCACATAAGCATGCTACAAATTTTAGCAAAGTATTTTCCACCATAATCAACCAAAACACAATGAGAACTCAATAAATACAAATCAACCTTTTCCATAAGTCAAAAGCAAGCTTAAAAATATTTTAAGTAGAAAATAGAGCTGCCACAAAACCGTCTGTTTACTAAAGCAAGCATCTGGATCGGTCCGATATGTGCTGTGCAGCTCAAATAAAAAAGATCAGACAATCTGATTAGCGACTCACGTGCAGCTCACATGCAATCAGCTCAGACAGTCCGAACTGTCACCCTGCAGTACACTTCGACAAGTTCGGACAATCCAAACTGAGTGTCTCGGGTATACTCAAAACTTTACATGTAACCTATACTTTTATTCTATTTACCAATTTATTCAGTACATATGTCTCACATAGTTACTGCACAAGGTCTAGCCTCTCTCTCTAACCTTTCCGTTGATCGGGTCAGCTTGTTCTTCACGTTCTCCACTCATTTTGAAAAGTATTTTTCTATATCAAGATAATGTTGCTTTTGACTTGGCATCCACTTCCTTATTCCACACATCAGTCTTAGCAATGGACATGTCATGGAAGGTACCTGCACAAGTGAGTCATCCAGAACACACATGGCACTGTTGTCAGAATACAAATTCATGATCCAGAGTACGATTCATGACATTGTACATGGAATTCATGAGAAACATAAAAGAAAAGCCAAATCAGAATACATACCCACAAAGTCAGAATTGGAAGATGAATTGGAGCAGCTTTTCTTACGGAAAGCCTTGGTAGCATCCCTCCCATTGGCCTCTTGGCAGCAGTTGACGGAGGTTTAGCTTAGTGGTGAAAGGGAGCCGTATATAGTATAGCCTGTTGTGAAAGGAGGCTTAGCTTAGTAGTTAAGATCCTGTTTGGTACAACTGAAACTTGTTACAAAAGCAGCTTGTATGAAAAGCTGGTGGAAAATAGCTTCTGCTTATGTCCCGCTTTTAGTTCATTTTGAGAAGCAGCTGAACAATAAGTTGTTACAGAAGTTTCCTGTTTGGCACAACTTCAGCTTATTTTTATGAAGAAGTTGCAGTAGAAGCTGTACCAAACAGGGCCTAAGTACTCTGAATAGCACTACTCAGATCTTGAGTTCAATCTCTGGTGGAAGCGAATTTCAGACAGAATTTCACAGTACTAAATGCAGATACTCTACAGTAGAAGTCATGGACAATAAATCTGAGGTGCACTTACGAAAAATGTGAAGGGATGAACGTGCCGTAATATTGGTCTACGAAGTCCGGTGCACATCATATGCTTAGCCTTCCAATTATTGTTGTCTTGTTCTAGACAATAGTTTGTGAGTGTACTCACTTGTAATAAATTGACCATAACCTCCTTGGAGGGAAAGGTTGAAACTTTACCAATAAAAAAAATATAGTATAGCCTGCCAGTCAGTCTTGAGGTGTTGCCTCTACATGTATGTACGAGGGTCCAAGCCATGAAACAGAGTTAAGTTCAAATTGAAAAAGAGCTATATGTAAGGCATCACCCAAACTATATGCCAATAATACATTACAGTTACAGCCATTACACAAAATTTTATTGTGTTCATGATCACAAATGATAAATATGTTTTGGTATCATCACCCTACCAAGTACCAACTTATTATGTAATAAGCGTTAGCAGAAAACAAAAATTAATGACTATAATTTATACACTAATGCCTTTGCACAAGATGGATGGAATTGATGAAAAGAGCTGATACCTTGAATAGACCATACTGTACATCAAAAGAAGATCTAGTTATGTTTCCCATGAAATCTTTGAAAATCCCACCTCTATAGATTCCTGCCTCTTCCTCGCCATGCTCGTTGATAGATGTCACTTGAATCTACATTCCAAGGAATTAAGAATTTCTATTGTACAATTATAAGTTCATTACACTGGTTCATAAGATATTAGCATTTCAGCGAAACATATGTCAAAACATTAATATATGATAGATTATGGGAGAATAGCCTATTTAGTCCTTCAACTTTGGTTAAAGACTCAATTTTGTCCTTCAACTATCAAAATGATCAATTTCATCCCTAAATTTGAGGTTTGGTTCAATTTCATCCTTTGTATAAGCTGTAGGTCCACATATGCACGTCTAAACTGCTCCGATTTCAATTATCTAAAGAAAAGACTATTTTTCCATCAGCTAATTTTTGTCCAATAGTCGTTATGTTATTATAAAATGGTATACATATTAGTATATATTTTGCTTTTCATAATTTACAGTTATAAAATGAAATATGTATCAAAACATATTTTGAATAAAATTTACTTTTATTGATTTTGTGACGAACACTCACAATCAGCACTGTCGGTACCCGACATACCGGGTACCCTCGCGCACAGGCTAGAGCCGTCTAGGTACCTCGCCTCCCAGCAGAGGCGGGGTCCTAGGGCGCCACGTATTCAAGAGACCCAGACCCATCAGTCTCGGATGGGAGGTCCAGGATATCCGCAAGAAATCCGAAGGAGAAGCTCAACACCCCTTTGGAGACGAGCCCCCAGGTAACCACGTGTCTAGCAGGTAAGGACCCCGCCACCCCGTGAGACAAGGCTCTAGAGCTGCCACGTGGACAGAGACATCAGACGGGCCACCTCCCGATTGGGTGGGCTCCGGTGCTGCCATGTGTCCCGCAAGGCGAGACCTAACCTCCACCGCGGAGGTAAGCTCCCAACACCGACACGTGTCCAGGAGGATGAGGCCTAGCCATCCCCGCAGAGGTGAGCTCCCGAGCCGCCACGTGGTCCACAAGACGGGGCCTGATCTCCGCTGTAGAAGTGAGCTCTCGAGCTGCCACGTGGTCCGCAAGGCGGGACCTAACCTCCTCTGCAGAGGTGAGCTCCCGAGCAGTCACATAGTCCAGCCACTTGCCCTGGACGGAGGGACGCGAGAGTTAAGTGGACGGTGCGCCCTGTCCCTGTCAATTATTGAAGATACACGGCTTTCCCAAACGCATGACATGGCGCACGCCTAATGTCAGGTACCGATGTGACCAATCACATCACAGTGAAGACGCCGCAGGCCTATCCCACTCTGCCAAGTGGATAGCTTACGACGACAGAGACAGTTGGACGGGACATCTGAAAGCATCTAGGCCCCATGAGGTACGGTTTCGGTGATTAATGACAACCATTCGATATTACTAATGAATTTGTGAATGCAAGGTCTCAATGACACTCAATCAAATGAAATCAAAATTACATTGGAGACCCATATAAAATCAACGAATGAGATCAAATCAAAACATATGATGACAAGAAGTGAAAGCTCTAACTTGATATCATTCCATGCTTGAAGACAATCAAAACAACACTTCAAACAAATGTCAAAGAGGTCACAAGTTCAAAATTCCAAAAGAACAACTCAAAAACAACTCGAAGTCAACAAGTTAAACACACCGGATCATCCGATGGTCTTGAAGTTGACTGCATCGGTCGAGTTGGTTTAACTGAAGAAGAAGACCCCAGACAAATGCATTCACCGGATCATCCGATGTGAGTGGCTCAGTGCATCGGTCCATCATCACAGATTGCAATACCATTGGACCAAGAGAAGCACCGGATCATCCGATGTGCAGACTTACACACATCGGTCAATCACTCCAGTGAGCCTCAAGATCAAGCAAAATTCTGGAGGAAGAGCCACCGGATCATCCGATGAGTAGAGAGATCAACATCGGTCTAACAACGGTCATATCTGACACAGTGACATCAGCTAATTTGGCTTTGACCGATGACAACTGAAGGGGAGACATCGGATCATCCGGTGTTCGCAGAGAAGTGATGTCAGCCTACTTTTCCAACGGCTATCTCGTGGAGGCTGGCTATTTATACCCCTTCAACCTGTCAAATCGACAAGACTTGAAGCCCAGACATACTCTACACATCCTAGAGCATTCAAGCAAGAGAGCTACCACTTTCACATCATTTACTCATCATTTGTACACCAAGAGATAGGCTAGAACTAGCTAGAGATAGTGCTTGGGTGCCTCCACTCTAGGTGATTGGAGTCTCTAGCATAGTGAGAGCCACAAGGGAGTGTCCCTTGGTGTGTGCAACTTCCGGAGCTTGCCAAGTGGATTGTGGAAGCCCGGAGAATCCCAAAGTGTACAAGGCTTGAGCTCCACCTTGCCAAGGTTGGCGAACGGAGAAGAATAGTGAAGAAGCCCCTAGTCTCGGTGACTTGGGAGTGGCAAAACCCTTCGGTGGGTGCCACAACGTGGACGTAGGAAGATCCTTGTGATCTTACCGAACCACGGGATAAACTCCGTGTCCCTTCGAGCGTTTGCATCCCTCTCCCTTTTACTCTTATGCAATCTTCATTCCGCAACTTTAATTTACATTGATTGCATAGTTTAATTGCATAGGGAATTGGGCTTTAAGTTGTAAGTGTTTAAATTGTCTTAAAATTTGAAAGAAAGCCCAATTCACCCCCCCTCTTGGGCGTTTCGATCCTTACAATTGGTATCAGAGCCTTGTTGCTCTTTGGATCATTCTAGCTTCACCGCTAGAGAGCTCAAATGGCCAAGAATGGGGGTTCGGTTCCTATCTTCGAGGGCAAGAACTTTGCCTATTGGAAAGCACGCATGCGTGCCTACCTAGAGGCCATTGCTCCCGAAGTGTGGGAAGCGACCCATGCGGGATTTGGAGATCATGCTTATATTGGTGATCAAATTAAATGGGATGCTAAAGCTAGAAATGCCATCTATGAATGCATAAGTCAAGATGTTTTTGCTAGAATTGCTAGTAAGGAGAAAGCTTGTGATATTTGGGCATGTCTAATTGAAATTCATGAGGGCTCATCTCGTGTTAAAGAACTCAAATATCACTTGCTAAAATCCAAGTATGATGAATTCAAAATGCTTCCTCATGAGAATGTTAACCAAATGTTCTCACGCTTAAATGTTCTTATTGAGGAGATTAATGCTCTTGACATTGCATCTCTTGGCAAGGGACTTATCAACCGAAAGATCCTCATGCTCCTTCCCAAGCCTAAGTACAACATCATCAACTCCATGCTCCAAAAGGAATCACTTGACAACATTGAAGTTTCGGAGCTCATTGGAGAAATACACGCTCATGAGATGAGCGTACTTGGAATGATGGAGGAGTCATCATCAAAAACTATTCTCTCAAGGCTTCAACCAAGAAGACAACTCCCAAGAAAAAGAAAGTGGTTGAGCCTAGCTCAAGCAAAGGAGAGCAAGCAACAAGTGAAGATGACGATGATGAGCTTGCACTAATGATGAGAAAATTCTCACGTCTAAACTCCAAAATCGCAAAGAAGGGATACTCCTTTGATCCAAAGAAGAAAGCCTTCCTCCCAAGAAAAGATGAAAACAAAACATGCTACAATTGTGGTGATCAAGGCCACATATCATATGATTGTCCAAGACCCGACAAGAGGAAGGACAACCACAAAGGAAAGCATAGAAAGTTAGAAGAAAGTGATGAAGATGAAGAAGAGGTCAAACCCAAGCGCTCCTTTGGAAAGAAGAAATTTGACAAGGGCAAGAAGACCAAGCTCTTTCCGAAGAAGAGAAGAGGGCCTCAAAAAGTCTTCATGTGCGAGGCAAATGAGTGGATCACGGATGAAGAGTCAAGCGATGAAGAGAGTGAAGATGAAGAGAACTTGGCGGGCCTTGCCGTCGTCGACAAAGACAACTCACCTCTTCGTCCACCTCCTATGTGCCTCATGGCTAAAGGTAACTCCAAGGTATGTGACGATTCTAGCGATGATGATGAGCTCTCCCCCGATGAACTAGCATCTATGATTAATGAATACCATGTCATCATAAAAAGGGAAAAGAGCAAGGTTAAAGCACTTGAACAAGCTTGTGCTAAACTTGAGAGTGCGAAGCTCGATTTGCATGACAAGTATGTAACCATACTTAAAGAGCATGACACGCACAAAACACATGTCAAGCAAATCGAGGAGGAAAATGCTCAAATCAAGCTTGATCATGATGAGCTTGACTTAGCAAACCAAGCACTTTTGGAAAAGCACAATGACTTGGTTCAAAAACATGAAGTGCTTAACCTTGCTTATAAGGAAATTGAATTAAAAATGAAAAACATGAAAAAGGAAACCCTTGATGGCAAAGTATCAACTATTTCACATGCCACTAACACTTTGGATAAGTCTTTGCCTTTGAAAGCAAGCCTTAGGGAGAAGGAATTGATGGACGAAATTGAAAGTCTCCGCACTAGTGTGGTGAGACTTTCCAAGGGAGAGGACAAGCACAAGGAAATCCTCTACCAACAAGCCAAAGGCTTCAACAAGAGAGGACTTGGCTCCTTCCCGGTGCTCAACAAAGGAAAGGTGCCCTCACCGGAGCTTAGGACGAGCTTCATCAAAGAAGTTGGATCCTATTGCCAACATTGTGAGGTCACCGGACACCACACGAGGGAGTGTCCTCTTCCCAACCGTCCTTCTCCCAAATTGCCTCCTAACTACAAATCTACTTTCCATGATTATCACTATCTCTTAAGCAAAGTAGGTGGCAAGGTGAAGGCAAGGTTCATCGGCAAAGATATTAAGGGCATGAAGGGGAAGCTCCCCAAGCAACTTTGGGTCCCAAAATCACTTGTATCACACATACAAGGACCTAAGTTAGCTTGGGTGCCTAAACTCAAAAACTAACTTCATGTGTGTAGGTGAACTACAAAGCCGGAGGAAAACATTGGGTACTCGATAGCGGGTGCACTCAACATATGACCGGCAATGATGGTATGTTCACTACCATAGAGAACCCCGATAATCATGAACAAGTCACCTTTGGTGACAACTCAAAGGGGAAGGTAATTGGTTTAGGTAAAATTGCTATTTCGCATGATTTGTCCATTTCTAATGTACTATATGTTAAGTCACTTAGTTTCAATTTACTTTCCATTGCACAACTATGTGATCTTGGACTAACGTGCACTTTTGACAAGAATGGTGTTGTAGTAACTAGTGAATCAAGCAAAGAACTAATCTTCAAAGGATTTCGGCATGGACATATTTACTTGGTGGACTTCTCCAACAAGGATGCTAGCTTGACCACTTGTCTTTTCACTAAGACAAGCTTGGGTTGGCTATGGCATCGACGCATTGCTCACATTGGGATGAGCAAGCTTAAGAAGTCGTTCAAGCTTGGGATGGTGACCGGCGTGAAGGATGTCACGTTTGAGAAGAACAAGCTTTGTAGCGCTTGTCAAGCCGGGAAGCAAGTTGCTTCACACCACCCAATGAAGACAATGGTGTCAACCTCCAAGCCGCTTGAACTACTCCACATGGACCTCTTCGGGCCATCCACATATCAAAGTCTTGGTGGTAACTTCTATTGTCTTGTTATCGTTGATGATTATTCTCGATATGCTTGGACTTTGTTTTTAGGTGACAAGGGTGAAACTCCGGAAGTTTTCAAGACCTTCGCCAAACGGGCTCAAAGGGAATTTCAACTTCCCATCATCAAAGTCCGGAGTGACAACGGCACCGAGTTCAAGAACTACAACATTGGGGAGTGGTGTGATCGTGAAGGAGTGAAGCATGAGTTTTCGGCCACATACACCCCTCAACAAAACGGTGTCGTTGAAAGGAAGAACAAGACCCTTATCACCCTTGCAAGAGCAATGCTTGATGACTATGGCACGTCGGAGAAGTTTTGGGCCGAAGCAATCAACACGGCGTGCCATGCCGCAAATAGGGTCTATCTTCACCGACTACTCCAAAAGACCCCATATGAGCTCCTCATTGGGAGAAAGCCCAACATCTCCTACTTTAGAGTCTTTGGGTGCAAATGCTACATCTACCGCAAGAAAAGGCTCGGTAAGTTTGAAAGAAGATGTGATGTTGGTATCTTTCTTGGTTATGCATCAAACTCAAAAGCATATCGAGTATTCAACCAAACCTCCGGTCTAGTTGAAGAAAGTTGTGATGTTGAGTTTGATGAGACTAATGGCTCCCAAGAGGAGAGTTTTGGTCATGATGAAATAGATGATGAGCCTCTACGAGAAGCCATGAAAAACATGACCATTGGAGACATCAAGCCGGAAGTTGAAGAGGCCCATGATCAAGGGGGAGCATCAAGTTCCAACATCAACACCTCCATGGTGCCTCAAGTTGATGATGAAGAAGAAGAAAAAGATGATCCATTGCCAATGCAAGATTCACAAGCCACACAACATCAACGACAAGAAGAAGTCCATGATCAAGTCCAACCACAAGAGGAACAACAAGCTTCACCACCGCCAAGTAACTCACAACCACTTATGAGGCATGGACGCATCTCCAAGGCGCATCCAATGGACCAAATCATTGGAAGTCCTTCAAGGGGCGTAAGTACTCGTTCCCGCCATGTCGCCTCATTTTGTGAGCACTACTCTTTTGTTTCGTGTGTAGAACCCACTCACATAGAGGAAGCACTCCAAGATCCAAATTGGGTGATGGCCATGCAAGAAGAACTCAACAACTTCACCCGCAATGAAGTTTGGGTGTTGGAGGAGCGACCCAAGGACAAGAACGTTATCGGTACGAAGTGGGTGTACCGCAACAAGCAAGATGAGAATGGCGTTGTGGTCCGCAACAAGGCAAGACTTGTGGCCAAGGGTTTTTCACAAGTTGAAGGACTAGACTTTGGAGAAACATTCGCTCCGGTCGCTCGGTTAGAAGCTATTCGCATACTCCTTGCTTTTGCTTCACATCACAATATAATGTTTTATCAAATGGATGTTAAAAGTGCTTTTCTCAATGGCTATATTAACGAACTTGTTTATGTTGAGCAACCTCCCGGGTTTGAAGATCCGAGGAATCCTAACCATGTGTATAGGTTACACAAGGCGCTCTACGGGCTCAAGCAAGCACCTAGGGCATGGTATGAACGACTAAGGGATTTCCTAGTCATGCAAGGATTCAAGATCGGGAGGGTGGACACTACACTCTTCACCAAGCACATCGACGGGGATTTATTCATTTGTCAAATTTATGTCGATGATATCATTTTTGGCTCAACTAACAAATCTCTTAGCCATGAGTTTGGCAAAATGATGTCTAGGGAATTCGAGATGTAAATGATTGGAGAGCTCAACTTCTTCCTTGGATTCCAAATCAAGCAACTTCAAGAGGGGACCTTCATCTATCAAGAGAAGTACACCAAGGACCTCTTGAAGAAATTTGAGATGGGAGATTGTAGCTCAAGAAGCACTCCAATGGCGACAAATTGCCATCTCGACGCGGACATGGACGGTAAACCTATTGATCAATCTCATTATCGTTCCATGATTGGCTCATTGTTATATCTTACCGCATCTAGGCCCGATATTATGTTTAGTGTGTGCTTGTGTGCTCGCTTTCAAGCGGCACCTAAAGAATCGCACAAGAAGGCGGTCTTTAGGATACTCCGGTATCTCAAGCATACCCCAAGTGTAGGTTTGTGGTACCCCAAGAACGCTAGTTTCCATCTCTTGGGATACTCGGATTCGGACTTTGCCGGATGCCGTGTGGATCGCAAGAGCACCTCCGGTGGGTGCCACTTACTTGGGCGTTCCCTAGTATCTTGGTCGAGCAAAAAGCAAAATTCCGTGGCGTTGTCCACCGCGGAAGCGGAGTATATAGCGGCCGGTGCATGTTGTGCCCAAATTCTATATATGAAGCAAACCCTTTTGGACTTTGGAATTAAAATCGGTTGTGTGCCTCTCCTTTGTGACAATGAAAGTGCGGTTAAGATAGCTAGAAACCCCGTTCAACACTCCCGCACTAAGCACATTGATATTCGCCATCACTTCTTGCGTGATCATGAGGCTAAAGGAGACATCTCTTTGCAAGGTGTTAGATCCGAAGAACAATTGGCGGATATCTTCACAAAACCACTTGATGAGAAAACCTTTTCTAGACTTAGAAGTGAATTAAATGTGCTAGATGCATCTAACGTCATGTAAGTTGCCATGTTCATGTAAGGATGCATATCATATAGGTCTTGTCTAACTCCCAAAGGATAGGGGCAAGCTAGAAGTAGTTTTCCCTGAGGAAGCCTTTGGAAGGTTCAAACTTGGCAAGATAGATTTATTTTATGCCTTGCATGATCCCTGCCATATAAAGTTGCACTCATTCAATATCTTGCAATATAATTTGTTTGGCATTGCATAACGGTAGATTGTCACAAAGGGGAACCCACCTCATGAGAAGGAGACTTGTTTGAAATGCAATATCTCAACTCATATAAGGTGGAAAGAACAAAATGTTAGGTACGTTAATGCCTAGAGGAACATGCTTCATTGAGATAGTAGTCTTCATACTCTACCTCACAAAGCATGGGCCTTACATTTTATTTGGATATTTTTCCTCCATTTTTCTTGGTGTTCCGTTTGTATTAAGGTCTAGCCAAGCTATTGGCATATTAGCTTCTTGAGGGGTAAGGAGTTGCCCAAAAAGTCCTAAGACATGTGTTTCTCCTCAATTGTTTGTTCGGTCAAAGGACATATATGGGATGTTTTCGTTCTGTTGTCATCGGATTATCCGATGCCCCTGTCAATCCCTCATCGGTCAAATAGGTGTTCAATCCTCAAAGCCCAACTCTGTCAGAACCTCAAATGATCCGATGCGTTCATCCTGAAAAACATCGGTCCATCCGATGTTCACTCTTCTGGAGCTGTGATCCATTCAACCGATGTCTACCTCCCTCTAACGTCGGATCATCCGGTGTCAATATCACTCGGTTGAACACCCTTACTGTGCTATTCGACCGATGTTCAAAACCCTAATCATCGGTTCATCCGATGTCAACAGCAATTCTTGAATATCCTTACTGTTGCAATTGACCGATGTTCACTGCATATATCATCGGTCCATCCGGTGTTTGAAAAACGGCTAGGGTTTGGGCCCCACTATTTAAACCCGCGCGCCGGCCCGACCCTTTCTCTCCCCAACACCCCGTGCTCCCGCCGCCGCCGACCACCGCCTCTCCACGCGCCGCCGCCTCTCCCTCGCCTGCAGCGCCGCCGCCGGCTGCCGCCGCCGTCCCCTGCTCGCGCCACCGCCGCCGGCCACCTCCGCGCCGCCGCCGCCCGTGCCCGCGCACCACACCACCTCCGCAGCCGCCGCCGCCGCAGCCTTAGGCACCGCCGCCACCGTACTCCCCCCCGCGCCCACGCACCATCGCCACCGCACCTCTCCCTCCGTCGAAGCACCTCCACGTCTTCTCCGGCCCCCGTCGCTAGTTTTTTTCCCGAGCTCCAAACGTCGCTAAGGTGAGCTCCGTGCCGTGCGACGTCTATCGTTGATTATCTCGTCATCATTCGTTTTCAACCTCGCTAACCCTATCTCTCCGTCGTCTAGATGGGTCGTGATCGCAAAGGAAAGGGCAAGGCGATCGCGGAGCCCGCCGCGAAAAAGCGGAAACTTTCGAAGGATGAGAAGAAGGCCTTGATGGCCGCTCGCGCCGCCGAGGAGCGTGAGCGCGGCCGTGGGGGTTCCTTGAGGATCCGTGAGGCCCGTCCGAGGCCGCCTCCAGTGGTCGACGACTCCGACGCCGAAGAGGAGCCCGTTGAGCCCCTCGTCCGCCGGCGCTCAGCCCGGACGCGTGGGGGTCACGTCGAGGCTGCTCCTCGTCCGAGACCGACGGCTGCCGACCGTCGTGAGGACAGGGAGGCTGAGAGGGACATCCATGAGGTGGACACGGCCGTCCGGGTCGGTGAAGGAGTCCGCCTTGTGGACTACCGGAAGATGAAGGCGAAGCAACTCCGTAAGCTCAGATGGAGTGTTCTCCTTGAGGAGTGGTTCCCACAGCCCCGAGAGCTGCTTGTTGACAGTCGCTTCTGGACTGTCACCCAGGCGTCTCTCTATGAGACCTACAAGCGCCGGGGGCACAAGCTCTTCCAGCACAACCACTTGGACTGGAGGCAGCTTGCAGTGGCAGCGGAAACTGATGTCCGCCCCTTCTTTGAGCGATACAGAGGCTTGGTGGAGCTATTGGATTATGAGAGAAGTGCCTATGTGGAAGAATGGGTCCGTGTCTTCTACGCGACCCTGTACATCTCAGAGGGCAGAAGATCCATTGCATTCATGTTCAATGGTCAGCACTACCATCTCACGAGGCAGACTTTGGGGCACATCCTTGGCTTGGACCTGCACGACACTAGCATACACGAGAAGGTCTATGGGCAGGCAGATCCACCGAGGAGACCACTTACTGGAGGGGTAGCACCACAGCTGGACGAGATCCGGTCCTTGTTTGGCCCCACATTCTCTCCAGATCAGCCGAGAGTCCCAGCGCTCCTGACCCCAGCTGCGCGCATTGTGCACCTCGCCTTGCGCCGCACGCTCCTGCCTAGGTCAGGATACTTGGAGGGGTTCACGAGCCTCCAGCAGACCCTCCTGTTCTACATAATGAACGGGATGGATTTTGATATCATAGACATACTTCTCTGCGAGATGGAGGACGTAATCACAGATGGAGTGGGCATGATGAGGCAGCTAGCATACGGGCACTGGATCAGTTATATTTGCTCTATGGTGGTGCCAGAGGGACATACAGCACAGGGTCGACTCGCTGACGAGAGCGTGACCCGCTTCGGTCACTACCGTGCGTCCGCTCCTGGAGACCGCCGCCTTGGCCGTCCAGTTGAGCGCCAGGTCAGGGCCCGCTTGACTGAGGAGGATTGGTCTGACCTCGAGAAGGAAGATGAGCGTCTGGCTGAGGCAGAAGCTCAAGGTGGAGACTTGCAGCACGTCTGGTCCGAGAGCGACACAGACGAGAGTGTTGAGGAGTACTTCCCTCCACCTCCACCCTCACCGAGACAGCACGACGCCGAGGCAGGAGGCTCAGCTGCTCCGCCACCGACACCACCTCCTGTGTCCGAGGCGCAGGTGTCACAGCCGTCGGAGCTGTCCTCCCTCCTTCAGCAGATGATCGAGCAGCAGCGTCAGGACAGGCTCGCTGCTGAGCAGGCCAGGGCAGAGCAGGCTGCTCACCTGGCACAGCTGCAGCGGCAGCAGCAGGAGCTCCAGCTGGAGATCGCCCGTCAGAGGCGAGAGGATACGGACCGGTTCACCAACATGGTCGATCAGATGCACCGCCGTACCCTCGACCAGCAGCAGCAGACCCAGCAGGCCATGATGGGGATCCTAGGGTTGATCACCAACCTATACACTCAGACCGGGATCGCCCTTCCTTCACAGCAGCCTGGACTGGGACTGGCTCCAAGTGTCGCTCAGGTGCCTACTACTCCTATCCCTTCGATCAGCATGTCACCACTCCTGGCACCTAGCGCACCGATTCACTCACCACTGCCGGCGACGACCTTGTTCCAGCAGACACCGGCGTCCGTGGTGAGCGCTCCACTTCCTCCAGCTCCTCCAGCATCTTCAGTACCTGCTCCCTCTCCTCCAGCACCGGCAGCGGACCCTCCAGTTCCCACCGCTCCGGCAGCTCCTTCGACCGGCGACTCCAGCTCCGACGACTGCGACGGTGCTCAGTTCGTCCTCGCGCCTAGCTCTCAGGGTCAGTAGGCGTTCTGATCCCTTTTTGGTGTCTTGATGCCAAAGGGGGAGAAGATGTAGGAGAGTCAGGGGGAGTAGCAGTCTCAGGGGGAGTACGTGTTTAGGGGGAGTGTGTGAGTGTGTGTTTATCCTTTGTATTCATGCTTGAGTACTCTTTTGTAATTTTAATTAAGCACTCTTTCATTTGTCTCTTTTGTCTCATTTGCTTATGAATTTAATCGATTGAGTTTTTCGCCCACAAATTTCTTTTGCAAACTTAATGTATCCTATGTTGCATTCATTGCATATCTACTTGAGTATTTTCATCAAATTCATTACTATTGCGCTTTAAATTATTGTGTTGTCATCAATCACCAAAAAGGGGGAGATTGAAAGCATCTAGGCCCCATGAGGTACGGTTTCGGTGATTAATGACAACCATTCGATATTACTAATGAATTTGTGAATGCAAGGTCTCAATGACACTCAATCAAATGAAATCAAAATTACATTGGAGACCCATATAAAATCAACGAATGAGATCAAATCAAAACATATGATGACAAGAAGTGAAAGCTCTAACTTGATATCATTCCATGCTTGAAGACAATCAAAACAACACTTCAAACAAATGTCAAAGAGGTCACAAGTTCAAAATTCCAAAAGAACAACTCAAAAACAACTCGAAGTCAACAAGTTAAACACACCGGATCATCCGATGGTCTTGAAGTTGACTGCATCGGTCGAGTTGGTTTAACTGAAGAAGAAGACCCCAGACAAATGCATTCACCGGATCATCCGATGTGAGTGGCTCAGTGCATCGGTCCATCATCACAGATTGCAATACCATTGGACCAAGAGAAGCACCGGATCATCCGATGTGCAGACTTACACACATCGGTCAATCACTCCAGTGAGCCTCAAGATCAAGCAAAATTCTGGAGGAAGAGCCACCGGATCATCCGATGAGTAGAGAGATCAACATCGGTCTAACAACGGTCATATCTGACACAGTGACATCAGCTAATTTGGCTTTGACCGATGACAACTGAAGGGGAGACATCGGATCATCCGGTGTTCGCAGAGAAGTGATGTCAGCCTACTTTTCCAACGGCTATCTCGTGGAGGCTGGCTATTTATACCCCTTCAACCTGTCAAATCGACAAGACTTGAAGCCCAGACATACTCTACACATCCTAGAGCATTCAAGCAAGAGAGCTACCACTTTCACATCATTTACTCATCATTTGTACACCAAGAGATAGGCTAGAACTAGCTAGAGATAGTGCTTGGGTGCCTCCACTCTAGGTGATTGGAGTCTCTAGCATAGTGAGAGCCACAAGGGAGTGTCCCTTGGTGTGTGCAACTTCCGGAGCTTGCCAAGTGGATTGTGGAAGCCCGGAGAATCCCAAAGTGTACAAGGCTTGAGCTCCACCTTGCCAAGGTTGGCGAACGGAGAAGAATAGTGAAGAAGCCCCTAGTCTCGGTGACTTGGGAGTGGCAAAACCCTTCGGTGGGTGCCACAACGTGGACGTAGGAAGATCCTTGTGATCTTACCGAACCACGGGATAAACTCCGTGTCCCTTCGAGCGTTTGCATCCCTCTCCCTTTTACTCTTATGCAATCTTCATTCCGCAACTTTAATTTACATTGATTGCATAGTTTAATTGCATAGGGAATTGGGCTTTAAGTTGTAAGTGTTTAAATTGTCTTAAAATTTGAAAGAAAGCCCAATTCACCCCCCCTCTTGGGCGTTTCGATCCTTACAACATCCCCTGCCAATGTTAGCAATGACGCATGGACTACTGACGACGCATGTGACAAGACGGCGAGTCTTCAAGTCCACGATCAGAGCAAGCTTACGGAAGAAGCCTTAGATCTTTAGGATAAGATTGCCCCAGGACCACCTGTCGAGCTCCGGGACCCCACTTGTAAGGCGTCCAACCTTGTCTATAAAAGGCCCGGACCACCACCGTTACAAAGGACCAGACCAAAACATCACACACGCATACACACATACTAGCAATACCATCCACCATGGAGTAGCGTGTTACGCTCCTTGCGGCTCGAACCACGTAAAAAAACCGCTGTCTCATATTTCCATCCACTAGAACACTTGATTGAGGCCTAAGCCCCGGCGAACAAAGAGCCTCCGCGGGCTGCTCCTTAGCAGATCCGGGAGAAGTGTCGCTCTAACACTTCATCATTTGATGCGCCAGGTAGGGGCTTTTTCCCTCAAAAAAGTGGTAGCGCTTTCACCACCATGGTGTTCATCAGGCCCGTGGAAGGCGATTTCCGCAACCGTCGTCCGGTGACCAGATCCGTCGCTCGAGCAACGCTCTCTGGTCCATCACGCCCCCGTGCAGGTACAACTAGCCAGGACGGCACGTCGGGACACATCCCAGCTCAGTCGGCTGCGCCGACACCACCGACTGCAAGACCGAAGAGTGCTCTGGCAGTAGTCAGAGCCCTTCTCCACCACCCACTATCACTGAACGCTTCTGAGGGAGCGGCTCAGCAGTGGGTCCAAGACATCGACCATTTCGTCGTCGCAGCCATCAACTCCCCCAACAGGGGAAGGCGCCTCGTGTCGCTGTCACGAATGCCATCCATCGACCGTCACACTGCCAACTCTCGCTCCTCCAAGCCTACGAGCGTTGGTCGGCTCCCCACGGAGGACCTCAGGGCTGAGCTTGACTGCCGTCAAGCTCACCTGGACGCCCGAGTCATCATCGAGCAGCAGCGAGAGAGGTGGCGCAACCTCGACACCAAATATGGCCCTCAATGCCCTGTCCACGAGGCGTCCTCTGTCCAAGGTGCATGGCAGGTAATCCCTCCGCCACCTGATCAGGAGTATGTCGGCCCGACATCCCCCCCCCCCCCACAGTACTCGGTGCAGTAGGACATGCAACAATAGTACTTGGCGCAGCCGGTACCATTGCAGCAACGCATGGCACAACCGGTGCCACAACTGCAGGTTCCACAGGCGTCACATGTCATGCAGCAGACCCCCTTGGGGTATTCTATCCCATATATCTCTCCAACAAAACCCATAGGAGGCTGCGCAGCGTTGGCTCCGCACCTCCGCATCATGACGTGGCCACGCAAGTTTCGGTCACATATGCTAGAGAGATTCAACAGAAGCATCAACCCGGCCGAGTTCCTACACATCTACACCACGACGCTCTTTGCTGCAGGAGCGGATGAGACCATCCTAGCAAACTACTTTCCAGTCGCCCTAACCAGATCGAACCGCTCATGGCTGATGAACCTGCCTGAGGGGTCTATAACCTCTTGGGATGAGCTGCGCCGGCAGTTCACGGCGAATTTCAGCAGCCCCTACACTCGCCCCGGCATCGAGCTCGACCTCCACGCCGTGCGACAACAACCCAAGGAGACGCTGAGGTCATTCATCCCCAACATCCCGAATACCTCTGTCATAGTGGCATTCTGACAAGGAGTGCGTGACTGCAAGATGCTCGAGAAGTTAGCCACGCACAACGTGCAGGACGTCTCCGAGCTCTTCTCTATCACTGGTCAGTGCGCCAGGGCGGCAGAAGGCTGCAAATGGCACGCTCAGCCCGCCCCCGGGCGGGCGGGTCCGGCCAGACCGGGGATGGAGCCACTATCCCTGGTAGCGGCAAGAAGAAGAACAAGAACCGGGGTGGCGGCTAGAACAAGCTGCTGCATGGGTCCCCCGTTGCGGCAGCAGGCGCAACTGGAGGTGGCAAACCCACGCGCTTGGAGAAGCGCCCACGTCAGCCACCTGCCACTCATGAAGGCGTCGAGCCCTGCCCAGTGCACAAAACTTGCGACTACACCGCGAGCGAGTGCTGAGAGATAAATAGATGTGTTGAACGCTACCAAGAGCGGGCGCAGCAGTGCCCAGACGATGCCCCCATCCACCAGCAGGAGGGCAAGCAGAAGGTCGACCCCAAGGTCGACAATGACGAGAAGATGGAGTACCAGAAGAAAGAGCAAGCCGTCAAAGTGGTCCACCAATATGAGGACTCCGATGCCAGCAGCGACCACGAGCGTCGCAAGACCCTCCACATCATCTTCGGGGGGTCTTGGGATCCCGCATCCCAGAACGCGGTCGTCGAAGTGTTAGAGCGACACTTCCCCCAGATCTTCTAAGGAGCAGCCCGCGGAGGTTCTTTGTTTAGCGTGGCTTAGGCCTCAGTCAAGTGTTCTAGCAGATGGAAGTGTGAGACAGTGGTTTTTATGTGGTCCAGGCCGCAAGGAGCATAACATCCTACTCCACGGTGAGTGGTATTGCTGGTATGTGTGTGTGTGTGTGTGTGTGTGTGTGTGTGTGTGTGATGTTCGATGTGGAGATCCTTTGTAATGGTGGCGGTCTGGGCCTATTATATACAAGGCCAAAAGCCTTACAAGTGGGGTTCCGAGGCCCGACAGGTGGTCCTGGGGCAATCTTATCCTAAAGATCTATGGTTTCTCGCACAAGCTTGCCTAGCCGAGGCAGTGAAGACTTGCCATCTTGCCTCTTCTCTTGTCAGTAGCCCACGTGTCGTTGCTGACGGTGGCAGAAGGTGTCCCGTCAGCCTGTCTTGTTGCCGCAAGCTATCCATTTGGCTAAGTGGGGTAGGCCTGCGGTGCCTTCACTGTGACGTGATTGGTCGTAGTGGTCTTTGACTGTTGGCGTGCTCCGCGTTGGGCACAGGAGGTGGGTGCGCATCTTCAATATTCGACTTGAGCAGAGCACACCATCCCTGGATACCCGCATGTTAACATCTGAGGCGATCCGCAAGACACGCGACAACACTGAGGTTGGTCTCCGTTGGGGAGGTCAGACTTGATCCTCCGTGACGCGTGGCAGCTCCGGGGCTCGTCAGGGGACGTGGCAGCTCCGAACCCTTTCCCTTGGGGGGTGCTGGTCCTTGTGCTCCGTGTCACGTGGCTGTATAGGGGGGCGCTCCCCCAAGGTTGGGTGAGGTCCCGTCCCTACACGTGGAATCTCGAGAGCCCGTCACACTGGAGGGGCCAAGTCCCATCTTCAAGTGGCAGTACTGGAGCTCAATCTGAGGGAGGCTGAGGTCTTGGCGCCCACGGGACACGTGGTGGCTCCGGACATGCCTTGGTGTCTTCATCTTGTGTGCAAGGATACCCCGTCTGCAGGGTACCAACAGTGGCCCCTGGGTCCACCTTGGGGCGTGGTGAAGAGCCCAAAGGTGGAGCCCTTTCCATGTTTCCCCACACTATGCTTTGAATTCTGTCTTGGACAACCAAGCGGTGGGTGCTTCTGCCAATCATCGCCACACGTCCTCTTTCGGTTGGGAGACTACGGTGATGGGATCTTTGCTTGGTGTAATATCTCTGTCTTTTGCGGCGCCTTTAACCGCCGCGATTCCCGATGCATCCATAGCACTTTTGTTCGCTCCGTCATTATGTGAGTCGCCTCAACGGCTTCCTCAGGTGGCTGACCGACTTGGTCAGTGCGTCAGAGTGGGGATGTATGACACATTGTCATGGGGGTCGAGTGTTGAGCGGTGTGGTCTAAACCTTCGCTCGGAGTACTCATGCGTCGCGGGGGTGATAAAAAAGGAAACCTTTGTTGGAGGAACTGTTCCTTCCTTACTCAATCCCCGCAGCCTGAGTTTTTGCCTTCTTCCTCATGCGCCCGAACCTTCTTCACCCTTTTGCCAAAGCTCTCACCTTAGCTTGCCCCAATGGCTTCCTGCTGCCTCCTTCTCGTTTCCGATCACCCAGAGATCTGGTGCCGATGAGGCGACTCCTTGGCTGGGCGGCTTCAGAGTGTGGGTGGATGATCCGCCGCGGGTATCCCAATCTTCAGGATCTGCATGAGGACGAGATTGTTCTTTTCGTCGCCTACGCCACTGCTGGGCTCGCCCTCCTGTTGACATGATTCTTCCTTGCAGTGCTGGGGGAGTATGGGCTGCAACTTCACCACCTGTTGACGAACTCCATCGCCTTGGTTGCCGTGTTCGTCCACCTATGCGAGGCATTCATGGGCTGCCCACCCACAGTGGAGCTGTTCTAGCATTTCTTCGTGATGAAGACAAATGGAAGGAGTGCGACGACTCAAGTGGGGGCCTACTACTTCCGCCATTGGGACAATACCTCTTGATGTTACATTGCCTCATTCAAAGTGGGCAAATGGAGCGACTGGTGGGAAGACTGAAGATTATGAGGATAGACTCGTATCCCTCGCTGAAGATGTTGTTCGGCAGTCCAGGCTCCAACCCGACCACCTGGGAGGAATCGTAGGGGTTGCCGGAGGAGTATAAGCCCGCCCTGAGGAGGATCTGGTTCTTGGCTGGCAAGGGCTTAACCTCCATTGTGGTGTTGGCAGACTTCTTGCTCCGCTGTATCGCCCCTCTCCAGCATTGTCTATATAGGGCCTGGGTCTACAACGGCGAATTTGACGAATGACGACTGGGTTCAGACACCCCAACTCCCCAGATGTTGGAGGAGATGTCAAAAACAGTGACTTCCGATGTTGTTGACGATGAGCACGTCTCCATTCCGGATGACTGCCAGCCGCTCCACATGACCACCTCGATGGAAGAAGAAGAGCCGAGTCTCTACTTGGTTCCATATGGAGCGCTCTACAATCTAGCTCTCATTCCTACCATAAGGAAAGATATTGTAGAGGCTCAGACGGAAGACAAGGGAATGTCGCACATTCGCCGAAGAATGAAGAAGGGGAGATGAAGTGTTTCCGATGTGATGATGATGGTACCATCTGATTCAAAGACTGCATCGTGGTGCCCCACAATGTGGAACTTCGGAAGAAGATATTGGACGAAGCTCATTTGTCCAAGTATTCTATTCATCCGGGAAGTAACAAAATGTACCATGACTTAAAGAAGAAATTCTGGGGGACTCGGATGAAGAGGGAGATAGTGAAGTACGTATCCGAGTGTGATACATGTCAGCAAGTGAAAGCCGACCATCTGAAGACAACCGGTCAAATTCAACCTTTGAGCATACCGGACTGGAAATGGGAGGACATCAACATGGATTTCATTGTTGGATTACCTCTCACCTTTCACAAGCATGATTCGATTTGGGTGATAGTCGACCGACTCACCAAGTTGGCTCACTTTATTCCAGTCAATGTCAAATATGTGGCACGACAATATGCAGAGTTGTATATTGCCAGGATCCCGTGCCTACACGGAGTACCTCGCACTATCATATCAGATCGTGGAACCTTATTCGTCACTCGATTTTGGGAGAAGCTCCATGCATCTCTGGGTACCAAGTTGATTCGGAGCTCAGCTTACCATCCTCAAACTGATGGTCAAACGGAGCGAGTAAACCAAGTGCTAGAGGATATGCTCCGCGCCTGTGCCATCCACCATGGTAAGAATTGGGATGATCATCTACCATTGGCGGAGTTTTCATACAACAATGGTTATCAGGCTAGCATCCAGATGGCACCATATGAAGCTCTTTATGGCCGGAAGTGCCGCACACCTTTGAACCGGTGTGAATTCGGTGAACGAGTGATATATGGTATCGACTTGGTGAATGAAGTCGGAGAACGAGTACGAGTTATTCAAGACAACCTCAAGGCTGCTCAGTCTCGTCAGAAAAGCTATGCGGACAAACGACGTCGAACACTTCACTTCGAGGTCGGGGATCACATTTATCTTCGTGTATCCCTAATGAAAGGGATTCATCGCTTCAGAGTAAAAGGGAATCTACCTCCACGCTTCATTGGACCGTTCACGGTAATTGAACGATGCAGATCTGTGGCCTATCGTCTAGAGCTACCAGTGTCGCTTTCAGGGGTCCACAATGTGTTTCACATTTCACAGTTGCGGAAATGTCTCAAGGCCCCAGCTGTCGTCCATATGGAGGATTTGGAAGCTCCCCAACCAGATCTTACTTACGATGAGCATCCAACCCAGATAATTGATGAGAAAACTCGCACCACAAGAAGCTGCACCTTGCATTTCTACAAGGTCTTGTGGGGCAACCACACCGCTGAAGAAGCAACGTGGGAAAGCGAGGAGTACCTTAGAACAAACTATCCGGACTTGTTAGCAACATATGTTCATTAGATCTTTTTCTTTTATCCTTCTTATTATAATCTCGGGATGAGATTCTTTTAAGGGGGGAGGAATGTAAAATTCCGGTTTTTCCTTAATATAAAATTCAGCTACCAGTTTGTTATCAACCATAGTGGAGACCAATTATGGTTGTGCACATGAACTTGATCTCATCAAAAATCTTTCTTTCACTCATACTTAAATTTTATTAACATGGGGAATGGACTTCACCAATGACCCTAGGATAATTTAAGTGACCTTTCTGCAAATTTTGGAATTTATTGAACGGAAATTTCTAGGGCAAAACAATATGCAGTACTAAATATATTCAAATTATTTCAAAACTTGAATATAGCTACTATACATTTAGGCCCTATCGAAAATATTCAAATCTGAGGCTATACATTTTTCCATAGCCTCCTAATATTCCAAATAGCCTTCCTGCAAAGTTTCAAGAATTTTGAATCCCATTTGCTATTCTATTTGAGATGCTTAGCAATTCGAGTCAAATTCAAATTTGAATTTGAATTTCACATGAAACCTGTCCAAATTTGAAATCATATTTCAGAATCTAAATCTCCATATTTAAATTGGCCTCTCCACAAAAATCTAAGATTTTTGGATCAAGTTTGGTAAGAGAATTGAAGTTGCAGAGAAGGGATGAGGATGAGAACGGTGGGACCCACTGGTCAGGGAGGCATTTAAGTGAGTGCTCTGTTTCCCTGACTCCCCGCCGATCGACTCTCGGTGAAGCCAACACCTCCGTCGTCAAGCAGCTGCGTGGTGTTTCTGGCATCTATATCACTCCTCCTCGCCCTTATCTTCCTTCCTAACCCGAGTGGTAAACCCCGGCGACCCTTTTCGCTCTATTTCGCGCCGCCATCGCACAGCACCGCCACCTGCGTTCCTCCCCAACGAGCGCCTCGTCCTTGCCTTGTTTCCCTTCGATGCAAACAACAAAGATGGTGCCAAGGCTATGCTCTATATTCTCCACCCCTTAGCTCGTATTGTTGCTCACTGTTTTGCCAATATTTTGAAGTCCCGCAGACATCGTCGTTGTGCTGCCATCGGACCTTCTCTATTCCGCTGTGGAGCCGAAGCTAGGAGCGGTTTCTTGGCCGGACTCCAACAGAAAAAAGCTTCACTTCTGCACCTGCTAACTCACGATACAAACCGTTCTTCGTTTCATTCCATATCGAGCAAATGATGCGAGTTTTGCTTTCGGTCGTTGCCATTGAACTAGCTCACTTCTCGGTTTAATTCCATTTCTACGTGTAATGATTCTTCAATCCAAACAAGGATTTTACTCCGTGCCTCCTAGCGCACCCCTCACCAAAAATCGGTGGAAACCGTCGAGTAGCGACCGAGCTATTCAAGTTTTCCCCGCCGCCAATGAAACTCCGTCGGTCCACCGTCGAAGTCGACGTTGCCGGCGATTTCATCCCGTTTTCACCCCCTAGTTATCTTCCCCATGCTCCCAAGAACGTTCCCCACCTTTCCTCGAGCTTCTTGCGCCATTCCCGAGCGATTCTGAAGCTCGCCGAAACCCTAGCTCTGCCGTTGCCGTCACACTGCCATCTTCGGCCGTTGCCGCCACGATTGGACCCCACCATCGTGTTGCGCAGTCGATTTTAAGGCTAGGCAGTCAGAGCCGAGCCGAGTGGAGGTCTACGCAGTGAAGTCCGGTGAGCGCCGCCCGCGTCAGGAGGTAGAAGATGACTGTGGGCCCCGCCTGTCAGCGACGTGTGCGAGCGCGCGGATCGGCTGTGGCTCCAGATCATTTACAGCTGCGCGGGTGAACCCTATGGGCCCTGTGTGGCCCAACTGCGATTGGTTGATTTTAAACCAGTGGGCCCGACTGCATTTTTAAAATTTTTCCCATTGGAAAATAATTCCAGGATATTATTAAACTTCTAAAATTTATTACTCCCAGTAGATTTGCTCAAAAATTTCAAAATAAATTCTGGTATACTCATCTCAATCTCAACTTTGCAGGTGCAATTTGTTGGACATGAAACTCCCAGAATTTCATAATTAATTCCTTTGAGCTAACTACTTGGGAAATTAATTACTCCTGTTATGCTAATTGGAAAAATCCCAATTTTGGTCAGAACACTCTTAATAATACACTTGATCTCCACTAAAATTTCAAGTTCGTTGGACTTCATTTACTGGGTTTATCAGTGTTCCAAATCTCTATGTAATTGAAAAATTGGGAAAAATACAGAAAAAATTTCAGAAATTCTCCCAAACTTGTAAAATCAATTTCTCCCTATAGGAAGCTTAGAAAATTGTGAATTTTTTCCTAGAACCAGTGAGACCCCCTCTGCATGGTAAAACCACTGGTAGCCATGATAGACCTCCATAATTTCAACCAAAATTCAGAGAAGATTATTGCTTGCCATACTTTTTAGTGACAACAAACTTCCTTGACCAGCTCCTGTTCTTTCCAAGAGTCTCCATTATAGTCCCTAGTATCTACCATAAAAGTTCCAAAGCCAATTAAGATCATTATCTCATTTTGATCACAAGATATTAGCTTGTGACCTTAAACATATTATTTATTTTCAAATTCATTACTATATAGTATATGCATATCGTGTAGTAACTAAAGTCGAGGAGCAGCCGGAAGCCTTGGAAGTCCAGCTACCGGAGACTAACTTGGACCTGGACTCGTTTTCAGGCAAGCCCCAGTTTGCATTTAAGTTCCTTACAGTGTCTTTGCAATTTTCATTCACCTTACATCTTCAGATGTTTGTGCATTACGTTTAAGGTGTTTGACATCCACTTGCATGACCCACAAATACCATGGAGTATTGGGTAGATCTACAGCCCGATGAGTAGAAACTTCCATGCTTATGTTCATAGGAATCCGGTAGAAGTCGAGTAGTTGGAATCTACTCGCGAGATAGGATTTTACCGCACGGGATGAATTGGATCAAGAAATGGTTTATGAATATGAAATTGAGACCAAGCAGCGGGTAGGATGTAGTGAGATGTGGTCTCACGTGCATAGCCCTGCTTGTGTCGATTGAGGACCGATCCGTGTGCGGCCCTGCTGGACAAGCTTGAATTGTACCAGCGACATACTGGAGAAATGGGCTCCAACAAACTGACGTAGCTTGATATTGGTTTGTCAAGGTATACCGTTCTGTTTTATAGGCGTAGGTTGAGGGCAGCAAGGTGTAAATCAGCTGGTGGGCACGTAAGAGTATGCCCCACGCAGGGACCTCCTGCCCGTGACGGATCGACCGGTTCGACAATCGAGTGTTGGGTGAAGGTGGCCATATACGACTAGTACTGAGGTGTTATGTAGATACTGCTGTAAGTACTCGCTGGCACTTCCTAAAGTGCGTATGTGTCGTGTTGTCCGGGTGTGTCCTGATTGCAATCACCGTCCCTCGCGATAATAGAGTACCACTTGTTCACTACGCTGTGACATAGTAAAATACTGAAAAAGTCAGAGGAATACGATGTATTGAATTATAATTGTTTTGGAAGTTTGATTGTTGTCCAATATGATCACTAAAGTTACTTTCATTAAACTGGTAAGCTGCTGATAATAACTTGAAAGCTAAGGATCCACTTGTAGGCGAGTCCTTTACTGCTTTACCATACCTATGCTTAGTATTCACCCTTCATATGTCTAGTGAGATGGGTTAGTCTTGCTGAGCCTTAAGCTCACGTTTGCAGTTAACAAGTTTTTGCAGATTACACGACTAATGACAGGTTCGACGACGAGACTGCACCCCCTCCAGGGTTTACAGCCTAGTGGGAGCCCTGCACGCTGCCATAAGTTTGGTGTTGCTAGTGCGAAGCATCAAGGACATGGATGACTTTGTTTTTGCATTGCTAGTGCCGAGAGTGTAGCTATGATGTATAGGTCACTTTACTTTTAGCTTAGTATTGTAAAACTTCCGCTGTGTTTATAAATAAAGACTTGGTATTGTATTTTATTCTCATTCTTTTCTTGTATACTGTTTGGTGTCGCATCGCACGACACCACCCAATGAGATCCTTGGATGTCGGGACCCCGGTCTCCACAACCTTGCTGCTCTCAACTTTAAAATCCTAGTTTTTCCTTAATATAAAGTTCAGTTACCCATTTGTTATCAACCAATGTGGAGATCAATTATGATTGTACACATGAACTTGATGTCATCAAAAATCTTTCTTTCACTCCTACTCAAATTTTATTAACATAAGGGATGGACTTCACCAATGACCGGATAATTCAAGTGACCTTTCTACAAATTTTGGAATTTATTGAATGGAAATTTGCTAGGGTAAAACACTATGCAATACTAAATATATTCAAATTAATTTGAATATAGCACTGTACATTTAGGCCCTGTCAAAATATTCAAATCTGGGGCTATACATTTTTCCATGGCCTGATAATATTCCAAATAGCCTTCCTGCAAAGTTTCAAGAATTTTGAATTCCATTTGTTATTTTATTTGAGACGTTTAGCAATTTCAAGACATATTCAAATTTGAATTTGAAATTTAACTGAAACTTGTTCAAATTCGAAATCCAATTTCAGAATCTGAAACTACACCATCAATTTGGCCTCTCCACAAAATATCTAAGATTTTTGGATCAAGTTTGGGAAGAGAATTTAAGTTGCAGAGAAGGGATGAGGATAAGAATGGTGGGACCCACTCGTCAGGGAGACGTTTACCGTGAGTGCTCTGTTCCGACTCCCCGCCATTCGACGCCCGGTGCAACAAATAGCTCACCGTTGGCAAGCAGCTGTGTGACACCCCAGTTGCGTGTTCCCCCTCCACTCTCCTCCTCCTTATCTTAACATCTTTGGCCGAAGGGAAAGGCACCAGCTCTTTCGTGGCTCCCGAGTGCAAACCACCGCCGCCTCCCTACGCGCACGACGAGCTCGAAGTCTTGCCGAATCCCGTCGTCCTCCCAACAGCAAAGTGGTAGCTAAGCCTTCCCTCAACCTTCTCAATCTTTTAGTTCCTTGTTTTGTCGGCTACAAGGCGACATTTTTGCAGTTTTAGCGGTGTCGCTGTCCAGCCGCCGTGAGGACGCTACTGCCTCCCCGTCGCGCCGACGCCACAGCTCCTCTCTCGAGCTGCTTTCAGAAGCAACTAGGATTGCCAAGACACAACCTTTCTCACGGTACAAACCGTTCTTCATTTCATTCCGTATTGTGCAAATAATACGAGTTTTGTTTTCGGCCGTAGCCCATGAACTAGCTCACTTGTCGGTTTGATTCCATTTCTACGTGTAATGATTCTTCAGTCCAACTAAGGATTATACTCCGTACCTCCTAGCGCACCCCTCTGCCAAGAATCAGCGGACGCCATCGGGTAGAGTCTGAGATATTCAAGTTTTCCCCACCGCCAATGGAAATCCGTCGGTCCGCCGTCGAAGTCGACTTTGCCGGCGATGTCACCCCTCTATAACCTCCAAATCATCATCCTCGTGCTTCTAGGAGTGTTTCTAGCCTTTTCCCGAGCCTTTTGCGCCATCCCCGAGCGATTCCGGCCATCGCCGAAACCCTAGCTCCGCCGCCGCCATCGTGCCGCCATCTCTGGCCGTCGCCGTCGCGATTGGACCTCACCATCATGTTGTGCGGTCGATTTTATGGCTAGGCGGTCAGCGCCGAGTCGAGTGAAGGTCGACGCAGCCATCACGGCGAGCTTGCCGACGCAGCGTCGCCGCGGCCGAGCGGCGCGTCGCGAGGTAGACGAAAGCCTCGCGGGTCCCACAGGTCAGCGACTGATTCCCTCGCGCGGGGTCAGCTGCGGCTCCGGATATGTTGCAGCTGCGCGGGTTAACCCTGTGGCCCTCAGTGCGGCCCAACCCTGATTGGTCGATTTTAAACCAGTGGGCCCGGCTGCTTTATTAAATTTTCCCATTGGAAAATAATTCCAGGATTCAATCAAACTTCTAAAATTCATTACTCCCAATAGAATTGCTCAAAAATTTCCAAATAAATTCTGGAAGACTCATCTCAATCTTAAATTTGCAGTGGTGCAATTTGTTGGGAATGAAAAGTCCAGTATTTTTATAATTAATTCCTTTGAGCTAACTACTTGGGAAATTAATTACTACTGTTGTGTTAATTGGAAAATTCCCAATTTAGGTCAGAACACTCTTAATAATACACTTGATCTCCAGTAAAGTTTAAAGTTCATTGGACTTCATTTACTGGGCTGATCAATGTTCCAAATCTCTATGTAATTGAAAAATTGGGAAAAATACAGAAAAATTTCAGAAATTCTCCCAAACTTGTAAAATCAATTTCTCCCTGTAGGAAGCTTAGAAAATTGTGAAACAAATTTTCCTAATTTTCCTATAACCAGTGAGACCCCCTCTACATGGTACAACCACTGGTAGCCATGATAGACGTCCAAAATTTCAACCAAAATTCAGAGAAGGTTTTTGCTTACCATAATTTTTAGAGACAACAAACTTCCTTGATCATCTCCTGTTCTTTGCAAGAGTATCTACTATAGTCCATATATCTACCATAAAAGTCTCAAAGCCAAATAAGATCCTTATCTTATTTTGATCACGTGATATTAGCTTGTGACCTTAAACATATTAATTATTTTCAAAGTCATTCATATATAGTATATGCATATCGTGTAGTAACTGAAGTCGAGGAGCGGCCGGAAGCCTTGGAATTCCAGCTGCCGGAGACTAACATAGACCCAGACATGTTTTTAGGCAAG
Organism: Tuctoria greenei; assembly: GCA_036927565.1. NCBI lineage: Eukaryota > Viridiplantae > Streptophyta > Magnoliopsida > Poales > Poaceae > Tuctoria > Tuctoria greenei. The sequence continues at coordinate 72,770,926 of JAYESD010000004.1, forward strand.
CCCCGGTTTGCATTTAAGTTACTTACAGTGTCTTTGCAGTTTTCATTCACCTTAAGTCTTCAGATGGTTGTGCATTACGTTTAAGGTGTTTGCCATCCACTTGCATGACCCACAAATCCCATGGTGTCTTGGGTAGGTCTACAGCCGGACGAGTAGAAGTTGCCATGCTTATATTCATAGAGATCCGGTAGAAGTCGAGTAGTTGGAATCTACTCGCGAGATAGGATTTTATTGCACGGAATGAATTGGATCAAGAAATGGTTTATAAATATGAAATTGAGACCGAGCAGAGGGTAGGATGCAGCGATACGTGGTCTCACGTGCGTAGCCCTGCTTGTGTTGATTAAGGCCCGCACCGTGTGCGGCCCTGCTGGACAAGCTTTGAAAGTGCATCTAGGACTCCCTTGTGGGTTTTGGATGATTTATGACAAGCAATTGGGATCCTAATCCTTTTGTTGAGATGAATGCAGGCAAATGATGAAAAATGAGCAAAATGCCAAAAAGAAGGGAAATGAGAAGCAAAGTGAATTTGAGCTCAAGAAGAAGAAAATAGTAGATTATTATGTATAGAGTGTGTTAAGGAAACACACCCAAGAGCTCAATCACTTTCAAGCACACACATACAATGCACATAGTTATACAGGACCGGACTAGTCCGATATCAGCCGGACTAGTCCGATATCACATTCAGCACTAGATCGGACAAGTCTGGTCTCCACCGGACTAGTCCGATATCTTTCTGATCCACTTCGGACTAGTCCTCCCCAATGCGGACTAGTCCTAAACACAATGCACAAGTCACACAAAATCGGACAAGTCCGTTGTGATCCGGACTAGTCCGATATTCATTCTGATCCACTTCGGACAAGTTCGGTGTCTACACGGACTAGTCCGATATACACACTGATCTAAATCGGACAAGTCCTCCAAGTGCGGACTTGTCATCCCAAACGCTTAGGGTTTCATATGACCGGACAAGTCCGATGTCAATCGGACTAGTCCGAAGATTTCCAGTAGCAAAATCGGACAAGTCCGTTTTCAATCGGACTAGTCCAATATTCCTAGACACTTAGGGTTTGCTACACATAGCACACCGGACTAGTTCGGTGACCACCACGGACTAGTCCGATCTTTCTGAACCCTAACGGTCACTTTTAGAAACCCCATATAAATAGAGGTGCACGGCCCACTTTTACAAACTCTCGAACCCCAGCGCCGTCACACCTCCCAAGAGACTCAAAAACCATCTCTCTCCACGAAATTAAGTGCAAAATCAATCAATCCATTGAAGATCACTTCTATATCATTGGAGAGACACTTGGCACACATCATTGAGCTCTTGGTTTGATTCTCTAACACACTCTTACGTTTCAATTTGTAATTTTTGAGTGTGTTATTGGTGTCATTTTGAGTTGTAATCAAGGGAGCTCTCAACGTGTGAGAACGCCACTTCAACTTGGTTATTTACCCTTTGTGATTAGTGGAAGAGGATTGGCCTTCGTGGCGATCCGACGAGGAAAGGGTTGGAGAAGACCCGGTCCTTTTGTGGGCTCCTCAACGTGGACGTAGGTTGCCTTCGTGGTAGCCGAACCACGGGATAAATCGTGTGTCTTGTCCTTTTTGTGTTCTTCATCTAATTTGATCAACTTAATCTAGGGTTTGATTCACTTTATTCAATCTAAGTCTAATTGTTGATCAAGAGCTTTAACTACAATAGAATCTGACATACAACTATTAAATTGAGATTCAAGTTTATATTTCCGCTGCAAACATTAACGAATCAATAAATTTGTCTGAACTTGATCAACCTAGCCCGTGAAAACCGGACTAGTCCGCACATTACCGGACTAGTCCGATATCTCTGGTTTTGACCTTGTTGCTGAGTGTTACAGGAATCGAGAAAAATCAAGAAGGCCTATTCACCCCCCCCTCTAGGCCTACATTCAATTGGTATCAGAGCAGGTTCTTCAAGAAAGAGTGCAACCACACGAAGAGATCATGTCGGACATGAAAGATGTTCAGAAAATCAACAACCAGGAAGAATTAAACAAAGACAAGAACCAAAAGCTGGAAAAGTATCTCGAGGCAATTCAAGACTTCGATGATGATGACGAGGAGACGCTGGGGCTGAAAGCAATACTCAGAAAGAAAGCACTTTCCAAAGGGAAAGCTAAAGTTGAAGAAAAGAAGAAGGGGAGTAGTCACACCGACTACTCCCGATATCCTTTCAACTATGATCGTTTAAATTCAAACAACAGCCACTACCTATCTATTCCTCTTGGAAAAGCCCCACACTTCGATGGGAGTGATTACTCCATGTGGAGGCAAAATATGAAGATGCACTTGATTTCCCTTAACCCAAGTTTATGGCATATTGTGTGCACAGGAATAGACATCCCAGATGACGACGAAGAGCTCACTCCAAGTGAAGAGCAAGCCATCCACAGAAACGCTCAAGCTGTAGCCGTGATCACCTCCTCTCTAAGTCGAGATGAATTCACAAAGGTGGACGGACTGGAGATTGCCAAGGAAATATGGGACACACTACAAACAGCCCATGAAGGTGACCGGCATGTGCGGGAGGCCAAAATTGAAATGATTGAGGGCGAACTAGGAAGGTTCGCAATTGAGGAAGACGAGTATCCCCAGGACATGTACAACCGATTGAAGACACTTGTAAACAAGGTTCGATCATATGGGAGCAAGAAGTGGAATGACCACGAGGTTGTAAAGCTCATCCTTAGAGCCTTTATGCCTCGCAATGTCACACTATGCTCTATGATCAGAGAAAGTCCCGGGTACAAGAGGATGACCCCAGATGAATTGCTTGGCAAAATCATCAATTTTGAAATGATGGAGAAACAAGCCAAGCACGTCAAAGAAATAGCCGACCTCACATCGGCCAAGAAGAAGGGAGTTGCCTTAAAGTCCACACTCAAGCATCTATCCAAAGAAGCAAGAGAAGCACAATTTGAGGAGGATAGCGATGACGAAAGCAGTGAGCTGGACGAAGAGGATATGATTTTGTTCATGAAAAAGTTCAAAAGAATAATGAAGAAAAGACAAAGAACAAAATCAGGTGAAGGCAAGTACAAGGAAAGGACAAAGCCGAAGATGAGGCGGGCGTGCTATAATTGTGGTGAGTATAACCACTTTATAGTCGATTGCCCGTATGAGGACAACAAGAAGAAGAATAAAGAAACCAAGCCTCAACTGAAGAAATTCTTCAAAAAGAAGAAACAAGCTGAACAAGCACACATTGGAAAGGAGTGGGACTCAAACGATGAGTCCTCATCATCCGATGAAGAAGAGATGGCTAGCATAGCTATTGAAAGCTCGTCCAAGAAACCCACACTCTTCCCTACGCTCGGTGCAAAGAAGGGACATGGCACTTGCCTCATGGCAAAGGAAGGTAAACGCAAGGTAAACATCAAAACTCCTTCCATGCATTCGTACTCAAGTAATGATGAACTAGATAGTGATGATGAAGATATGTTAACTGGATTAGATAGAAAAACTGCTGCTAAAATGAAATTTTTACTTGTCCAACTTGTTGAGAAGGAATCGCTAATTGATCGTCAAGAAGACATGATTATCTCCCAAAAGGAGAGGTATGTCGAACTTGACAATCTTCTAGTTCTTGAAAAGGAGAAAAACAACTCACTAGAGCTTGAGCTAGCTTCAAGCAAGAAAACTTGTTTGGAGTTAACCAACTCAAACATTGTAATCAAGGATCAACTTGATGACCTGATCAAGGTCAACAAGATCCTTGAAGTGCAAGTTGAGTCACTCAAGCTAAGTGAACCTTCCTCCTCTTCAAGTCTACCTTCTCAACACACTTCAACTAATCCTGTTCATATGTGCCAATGTGGTAAAGTCGCCATCAGCTTGAAGGAAAAGTCTACCTCCGCAAAGGATAAAAATCCTACCCAATGTGGAATATTTGACAAGGAGAGGATCAACTATGCACGTAGTGCATACTTGGTCCAAAGACCTCCAAACGTCAAGTATGGCATTGGTTACTCTTACGATGGAAAGCAAAATGCTGGAAGTCATAAGAATAACAAGGGAAGGATTACCTTTGTGAAGGGAGGACCCTCACAACCTGGTAACTCAAAAATTAAGAATCTGAATTCTCATAAACGCCGGACTAGTCCGGTGGAGGTCCGGACAAGTCCGGTCATTCGGACAAGTCCGGTTACCCAGACTAGTCCGATCCATAAACAACAACAGCTCTTGTTCAAAACCTTTGATGCCTCTTATGTATTGATGAGAAACAATATTGGTAAAGTTTATGCTTATTATGCTGGGCCACGCCATGGGAACACAAAATCCCATGTGTGGGTGCCCAAATGTATTGTAACTAACCTCCAAGGACCCAAGCAAGCTTGGGTACCTAAAACCAAGGCATAATTTGTTTCTGCAGGCCTATTCCTCCGGTGGATCCAAATGAGTGCTAGATAGTGGATGCACCAACCACATGACCGGAGAAAAGAGGATGTTCGTGGAATATGAAGAAAACGAGGACCCAAACGAAGGCATCTACTTCGGAGATAATAGTCAAGGAAGGGTGCTCGGTACCGGTAAAATAGCAATATCCTCTGAACACACTCTTTCTCATGTTCTACATGTTGAATCTTTAGATTATAACCTGCTGTCCATATCTCAATTATGTGACAAAGGTTATAATTGCTTGTTTACTAACGAGGGTGTGACCGTCTCAAGGAGGAGTGATGGTTCCGTTGCATTCAAGGGTATGTTGAAGGGAAAGCTTTACCTTGTTGACTTCAACAAGGATAAAGCCGAACTCGACACATGCTTGATTGCAAAAACCAACATGGGTTGGCTGTGGCATAGACGGCTAGCACATGTTGGTATGAGGAATCTTCAAAAACTCCTCAAGGGCGATCACATCCGAGGTTTGAAAGATGTTGTTTTTGAGAAAGACAGTCCTTGTAGCGCGTGCCAAGCCGGGAAGCGAGTAGGAGCACATCATCCTGCAAAGAACATTATGACTACGACAAGACCGCTCGAACTACTTCATATGGACTTGTTTGGTCCAATAGCTTACATGAGCATCGGCGGTAATAAATACGGTTTAGTCATTATTGATGATTTTTCCCGCTTCACTTGGGTGTTCTTTTTGCATGACAAGTCAGAAACACAAGGAACGCTCAAGAAATTCTTCAAGCGAGCTCAAAACGAGTTCTCACTATCGATCAAGAGTATTCGGAGCGACAACGGCACGGAGTTCAAGAACATACAAGTGGAGGAGTACCTTGATGAGGAGGGAATCAAGCACGAATTTTCAGCACCATACTCTCCACAACAAAATGGAGTTGCCGAAAGGAAGAACCGAACACTCATAGAGATGGCAAGAACAATGCTCGATGAATACAAGACTTCGGATCGATTTTGGGCGGAAGCAATTAACACCGCTTGCCATGCCGCAAATCGACTCTACCTTCATCGACTACTCAAGAAGACCCCTTATGAGCTACTCACCGGTAACAAACCCAACATTTCATATTTTCGAGTTTTCGGCTCTCCATGTTATATCTTGAACAAGAAGTCCAGGACTTCAAAGTTCGCTTCGAAGTCCGATCAAGGTTTCCTTCTTGGCTATGATTCGAACACTTACGCCTATCGTGTTTTCAACAAGGCCTCCAGACTTGTTGAAGTGGCACGTGACGTAGTGTTCGATGAAACTAATGGCTCCCAAAAGGAGCAAGTTGATCAATGTGAATTAGGTAAAGAAGAAGCTCCTTACCAAGCATTGAAGAGAATGTCTCTTGGCGAAGTTCGTCCACAAGAGTCATCGTCACAAATACAAGAGGAAAGTGAACCACAAGAGGAGATCAACAATCAAGGGGGAGTCTCGATACAAGATCAATCACAAGAATATGAAGATGATCAACAAATCAACGAGGGAAACCACTTAGGGGGAGAAGAAAATGATCACCAACACTCAACTCCCCAAGTGCCACACCCAAGAGTACACCAACACACTCAAAGGGATCACCCAATCGACAACATCATCGGTGATATCCAAAAGGGAGTAACCACTAGATCTCGTATAGCTAATTTTTGTGAACATTACTCGTTTGTCTCCTTTTTGGAACCACGCAGGACTGAGGATGCATTGAAGGATACGGACTGGGTGGTGGCAATGCAAGAAGAGTTGAACAACTTCAAGAGAAACGAGGTTTGGGAACTTGTGGCAAGACCCAATGCAAACATAGTGGGCACCAAGTGGGTCTTTCGCAACAAGCAAGACGAGCACGGGGTGGTGACAAGAAACAAAGCACGACTTGTGGCCAAAGGTTATTCACAAGTCGAAGGTTTGGATTTCGACGAGACTTTTGCTCCAGTAGCCAGGCTTGAATCAATTAGAATATTACTTGCATATGCTACTCACCATGATTTCAAGCTGTACCAAATGGACGTGAAAAGCGCCTTCCTCAACGGACCGATCAAGGAAGAGGTGTACGTGGAGCAACCACCCGGATTTGAAGACGAAGAGTTCCCCGACCACGTGTATAAACTGCGTAAGGCTCTCTATGGCCTCAAACAAGCTCCTAGAGCTTGGTATGAGTGTCTTAAAGATTTTTTAATTGATAATGGCTTTCAGATTGGCAAAGTAGATTATACATTATTCACGAAAAATCTAGATAATGATCTTTTTATTTGCCAAATCTATGTTGATGACATAATTTTTGGGTCAACTAACTAATCTTTCTGTGAAGAATTTAGTAGAATTATGACAGACAGGTTTGAAATGTCAATGATGGGAGAATTGAAGTACTTCTTGGGATTCCAAGTGCGACAACAAAAGGAAGGAACATTCATAAGCCAAACCAAGTACACGCAGGACATACTCAAGAAGTTTGGCATGGACAAGGCAAAGCCCATAAAGACTCCCATGGCTACGAATGGCCACTTGGATCTCAATGAAGATGGACCAAGCGTCGACCAAAAGGTATATCGCTCCATGATTGGATCTTTACTTTACTTATGTGCATCTAGGCCAGATATTATGTTGAGTGTATGTTTGTGTGCAAGATTTCAAGCCAACCCTAAGGAATGTCACTTGACAGCCGTAAAAAGAATCTTGAGATATTTAGTTCATACACCCAACCTTGGTCTTTGTTACCCAAAAGGCTCCAAATTCAATCTCATTGGTTACTCCGATGCAGATTATGCCGGGTGCAAAGTTGATAGGAAAAGCACCTCTGGCACATGCCAATTCCTAGGAAGATCTTTGGTTTCTTGGTCATCTAAGAAACAAAATTCCATTGCTTTATCCACAGCCGAAGCGGAGTATGTCGCAGCCGGGAGTTGTTGTGCACAACTTCTTTGGATGCGACAAACTCTAAGGGATTACGGTTACAATATGAACCATATTCCTCTCCTTTGTGACAATGAGAGTGCCATTAAAATAGCCCACAATCCAGTTGAGCACTCTAGGACTAAACACATAGACATAAGACATCATTTCTTGAGAGACCATTCCATGAAAGGAGACATAACCATCTCACATGTCAACACACAAAAACAATTGGCCGACATATTCACCAAGCCACTTGATGAAAAGCGTTTTTGCGAACTCCGAAATGAGCTAAATATTCTTGATTCTTGGAGTGTGGCTTGAAAAGTTGCATACCTGTATGATTACTTCAAAAATGTTGATTGATGTGTGAAAATTACCCCTCCCCATTTTTCTCTCGAAAAACTATGTCAATTATTAGATCTTGATGAATTTTGATCATTGTATGATTGTTGTATGCTTACTGGTCAAATTCATCAAGATTGCTTGGATTGTTTTGCCTCTCTATTCTCTATTATTGAACCTTCAAATATATATGAATGGGCTATGCAATTCTTTCCTGGTAACCACGGACTAGTCCGTGGTTATCCGGACTAGTCCGCCCATGCAGACTAGTCCGCAGAGTGCCGGTTAGGCCGGACTAGTCCGACGGACCACGGACTAGTCCAATATAGGTCTCTGGATGACTTCGGACTAGTCCGGTCAAGTCCGGACTTGTCCGATTTCTCGTGTCCATAACCCTAGCCGCCACCAAACCCTAATCCACTCATCCCCACATTTGCTCACGCCTTTCTCTCTCTTGCGCTCGAGCTCCCAAAGCAATCTCTTGTGTCCTCCGTCGAAAAGCCACAAGTTTGGGCGGAGATCAAGCTTGAAGACTTGGGGATTGATTCCACCGGACTAGTCCGACCTCAAACCCCCAAAACTTCAAGTCTCCAACGATTTCTTCGGTAAAAACCTTCAAAACCCTAAAAATCGTATTTTTCTCAATCATTGATCGTTTGGCCTAGCACCCTGCACTAGTTACATGTTTATCTGATGTACTACGTGTATGCTAGACTAGAATTGCATTAGGGATTGTGTCCAGTTCAATCTGTTAGGTTTTTGAGGATGAACACCGGACTAGTCCGGTCCATGCACGGACAAGTCCGGTACCCCGGACTAGTCCGTGCCTAGGCACCGGACAAGTCCGATGTTTCTGAACCTGAACCTAATTCCTTAATTCCCTAATGCCATCCATTACTATCATGTCTTACCTATGCCTTGCATAACTTGTCATCTTTCTTGCTCATTCATCCTCAGATCATGTCGAGCTCCGACAACGAAATCTCCGACTTTGAGGCCGAGTTGGACCACGAGGTGGCATCTTGGTCCTCGGCGGGTCTTGGCAAGAAACGCCAAGAAAGACCTTCCGAGCCTGCTACTTCCCCTCCCCAGGTTCGGAGGAAGGTCTGTGTCAAGAAGCCCGCCTCGAAGGCTGCTCCGTCTACAAGCGGCCTTCGTCAAGCAAAAGGAAAGGGCAAGGGAGTAGCAACGGGGCCAGTTGGGCCCTTGAAGCTACATGCTCCCAGGGAAGGGGTCTGGGACCCCAATGAAGAGAAATTCAATGGGAAAGGCAGTGATATGGCAGCCAAGCTCAGAAGCATTGATTGCTATGGGAGGCCAAAGCAGGCAGCTGATGGAAGGTTTTGGACAAACTTCCATGCAGATTTCTACAGGCTGGTTTACCTGCCGATGAAGACTCCGGTGGTGCGCAGTCAGTGGATTGACTGGGCCTACCTAGAGAAGAAGAAGTGCTCAGCTTTTGATGAAGTCATTGCAGCAGCTGAGAGGCATGGCCTGAAGGATCTGTTTGCCTTCAGACACAATTGGAATGATGAAGTGATTGCACCATTCTATGCAACGTGCCACTTCTCGAGTGAAGATGAAGAGAGTGTGACTTGGATGACCCACCAAGTACTCCATCACTCAGGAGGATTTTGCAAACCTGCTCCATTTATACTCTGCGGGAAATGACCACCTGATCATCCACAACATAGGGGTCATTGAGAGGGACGGAATGAAGTTCATGTATGAGCCCAACTCTAAGTATGTTCCTCCCTCCACAAAGAACATGAAGCCCTTCTTTGTGGTCCTGAACAGAGTTCTCCGGAAGACCATTGCCCCCAAGGATGGGGATGCAGGGAGTGTACAGGGCTACCTCCGGACTCTAATGAGGGTCATAAGCAAGAAGAGACAGTTTGATGTTGCAGATTACATTTGGAACGACATGGTCAACATCTCAAGCACCCCCAACCGGTCCTGTGGCTATGCTCCCTACCTGATGTTTATGATTGAGAAAGTCACAGGTATTGAGTTCGTGAAGGATGTGGAGCACACTCCTCTGAGGCCTCAGAAGCCTCAGCCTGTGAGTGTCCAGGCTGCTCCCTCGCCAGCCTCGAGTCCTGAGGCACCGGCAAGAGAAAGAGATACTGCTAGGGCTGTCCCTACCTCTAGGGAAGCCCCTCAGAGAGGATCAGCTAGTGGGATCCTAAAGTACCTGACCGCCATATTCTCCTCCTGCAAGAAGACTGAAGTAAAGCTTCATACACTCAATCAGAAGAGGAAGGAGGATATGAGATACATCAAAGCCAATGTGAAGCAACTGAGTGAAAAGCTGGAGATCAACCCCATTGGATCTCCAGTAATTTCTGGAGATTCTGATCTTGATATCATCGAGCTCGGGCCTCTGAACCCCTCCGAGCTTGCCTATTTTGGCATTGGGGGCTCGAGCAGCTCCGCTCCTCCTCCTCCCTCTCCTCCTCGTCAAGCAGAAAGCGAAGAAGATGAAGACGATGACGAGAGGACCGACAGTGAAGAGTGAAGACCCTAGGACCCTCCTCTCCTTCTTTTTGGTGTCTTGATGCCAAAGGGGGAGAGATTGAGCGGGAGTCTTAGCTTTAGCTGTGGTAGAGTGCGAGGAGAGAGTTCCCTTTATCTTTTATTTGTGGTTGTAATAGTTTAACTCTGTTTTCATATTAAGTTTGGTCCTGTGATGAATTGCTTAATTTATTTGGAGTGTGTTATGAAAACTGTGTTTTTGCCCCTGGAATGTCATATGCATTTGATATCGGTTGGTTAATGCAAATTCTGTCATTCTCAATGTATTCATGCACTTAGTATGCATCCCACCATAAAGAATGCACATATGGATAATTCTCTTGTTGCTTGATGTATTTTTGAGTCATATGTGCATACTTTATGAAAATCTCATTTTTTGCCTTATTTTGTGAAATCTCAATTGGTTGTCATCAATCACCAAAAAGGGGGAGATTGAAAGTGCATCTAGGACTCCCTTGTGGGTTTTGGATGATTTATGACAAGCAATTGGGATCCTAATCCTTTTGTTGAGATGAATGCAGGCAAATGATGAAAAATGAGCAAAATGCCAAAAAGAAGGGAAATGAGAAGCAAAGTGAATTTGAGCTCAAGAAGAAGAAAATAGTAGATTATTATGTATAGAGTGTGTTAAGGAAACACACCCAAGAGCTCAATCACTTTCAAGCACACACATATAATGCACAAAGTTATACAGGACCGGACTAGTCCGATATCAGCCGGACTAGTCCGATATCACATTCTGCACTAGATCGGACAAGTCCGGAATCCACCGGACTAGTCCGATATCTTTCTGATCCACTTCGGACTAGTCCTCCCCAATGCGGACTAGTCCTAAACACAATGCACAAGTCACACAAAATCGGACAAGTCCGTTGTGATCCGGACTAGTCCGATATTCATTCTGATCCACTTCGGACAAGTCCGGTGTCTACACGGACTAGTCCGATATACACACTGATCTAAATCGGACAAGTCCTCCAAGTGCGGACTTGTCATCCCAAACACTTAGGGTTTCATATGACCGGACAAGTCCGATGTCAATCGGACTAGTCCGAAGATTTCCAGTAGCGAAATCGGACAAGTCCGTTTTCAATCGGACTAGTCCGATATTCCTAGACACTTAGGGTTTGCTACACACAGCACACCGGACTAGTCCGGTGACCACCACAGACTAGTCCGATCTTTCTGAACCCTAACAGTCACTTTTAGAAACCCCATATAAATAGAGGTGCACGGCCCACTTTTACAAACTCTCGAACCCTAGCGCCGTCACACCTCCCAAGAGACTCAAAAACCATCTCTCTCCACGAAATTAAGTGCAAAATCAATCAATCCATTGAAGATCACTTCTAGATCATTGGAGAGACACTTGGCACACATCATTGAGCTCTTGGTTTGATTCTCTAACACACTCTTACGTTTCAATTTGTAATTTTCGAGTGTGTTATTGGTGTCATTGTGAGTTGTAATCAAGGGAGCTCTCAACGTGTGAGAACGCCCCTTCAACTTGGTTATTTACCCTTTGTGATTAGTGGAAGAGGATTGGCCTTCGTGGCGATCCGACGAGGAAAGGGTTGGAGAAGACCCGATCCTTTTGTGGGCTCCTCAACGTGGACGTAGGATGCCTTCGTGGTAGCCGAACCACGGGATAAATCGTGTGTCTTGTCCTTTTTGTGTTCTTCATCTAATTTGATCAACTTAATCTAGGGTTTGATTCACTTTATTCAATCTAAGTCTAGTTGTTGATCAAGAGCTTTAACTACAATAGAATCTGACATACAACTATTAAATTGAGGTTCAAGTTTATATTTCCGCTGCAAACATTAACGAATCAATCAATTTGTCTGAACTTGATCAACCTAGCCCGTGAAAACCGGACTAGTCTGCACATTACCGGACTAGTCCGATATCTCTGGTTTTGACCTTGTTGCTGAGTGTTACAGGAACCGAGAAAAATCAAGAAGGCCTATTCACCCCCCCTCTAGGCCTACATTCAAGCTTGAATTGTACCGACGACATACTGGAGAAATGGGCTCCAGTAAACTGACGTAGCTTGATACTGGTTTGTTGAGGCATCCTGTTCCATTTTATAGGTGTGGGTTGAGGGCAGCAAGGTGTAAATCAGCCAGTGGGCATGTCAGAGTACGCTCCATGCATTGACCTCCTGCTCATGACAGATCGACCGGTTCAACATTCGAGTGTTGGGTGAAAGGTGGCCATATACGAGTAGTACTGAAGTGTTATGTAGGTACTGCTGTATGTAATCGCCGGCGCTTCCAAAAGTGCGTATGTGTCATGTTGTCCGGGTGTGTCCTGTTTGCAGTCATCGTCCCTCGCGGTAATAGAGTACCACTTGTTCACTGTGTCGTGACGTAGTAAATACTGAAGAAGTCAGGAGATTACGATGTATTGAATTATAATTATTTTGGAATTTTGATTGCTGTCCAATATAATCACTAAAGTTACTTTCATTTAACTAGTAAGTCGCTGATAATAACTTGAAAGCTAAGGATCCACATGTAGGCCAGTCCTTTACTGCTTTACCTTACCTATGCTTAGTAGTCACCCTGCATATGTCTAGTGAGATAGGTTAGTCTTGCTGAGTCTTAAGCTCACGTTTGCAGTTAACAAGTTTTTGCAGATTATACGACTGATGACGGGTTCAACGACGAGGATGCACCTCCTCCAGGGTTTACAACCGAGTGGGAGCCCTGCACGCCGCCGTAAGTTTGGTGTTGCTAGTGCAAAACATCCAGGACATGGATGACTTTGCTTTTTCATAGCTAGTGCCGAGAGTGTAGCTATGATCTATAGGTTACTTTCCTTCCGCTTAGTATTATAAAACTTCCACTGTGTTTATAAATAAAGACTTGGTATTGTATTTTATTCTCATTCTTTTCTTGTATACTGTTAGGTGTCGCATCGCACAACACCACCCGATGAGATCCATGGATGTCGGGATTCCGGTCCCCACATCAACCCCACCTATAAGGCGGTGGGGTATGCCTCGACGCTAAGGTGGACAAGTTACATCGGTTTACTGGGTCCCATATATCCAGTATGCCTTCGGTACATTCAAACTTGCTCAACAGGGCCGTACACGGATCGATCCTTGAACGACACAGGCACATCTACAGCTCACAGGCCCCATGTCCTGCTGCTCCTACTCCATGCCCGGTCTCATATTTAACCAAATGGTGAATCTTTCACTCGACCAATCCCGTGAACCCAATTCCTAAACTCGCGAGTAGATTCCAGCTACTCGACTTTTACCAAAGCAACTATAATAGTAAGCATAGCATGGATACATCGAGAACTTAAACATTTACCCTTCTCTCATGGGTTCTCTGGTCATGCAAGTGGAAAACTTCAAGAAAATCCTAGACTTAATGCACATACATCCTAAACCATATAGTGTGACACAAATAAAGTTTAAAACGCTGTTAAATTCAAACTAGGGCTTGCCTGGCTGCGAGATAGGATTAAAGTTAGTCTCCGGATTGATGACTTCCAGTGGCTCTGGGATCTCCTCAAGCTCGACAATTATTCGATATGCAAAGAAAAATGCACGTGATTCAATATTGGGATTATTGCAAAGCTTAAAGGAAAGACAATTGAGTATATTAAATGATGTCCACTGGTCCTGGAAGTTTCACAAAGGACACTAGGCACTATGGGTGAGGTTGTGGCTAAATTTGCACTAAGTTCATGGAAGTCTCTGTTGTATGAAATTCAATGTATAAAAACCCTTCCCAGAATTTTCATGGGCAACTTGGGACTTTAACATGGCTGAAAGTTAGTTTTCTGTTTAGAGGAGGTCAAGAGATACTAAACAAAATTGGTTTCACAATTTTCTAAGCATTCTACTGTGAGATATTGATTTGAGAAGTTTGGACAAATTTCAGAAATGTTTCTGGACATTTTGGAATTTTCAGGTACATAAACACAATTTGGATATTTAATTGAACTAAAATGGACCTGAAACTTCTACTGGAACTCAAGGGAATTATTTAAAATGATGTGGACAAATTTGAGAATTTTTATATGAATGGAGCACCAGTAATTAATTCCAAAGGCATTTTGCTTCATGGAATTATTGAGGATAATTTATGGATTTTCATACAGATCCAAGCGCACCACTTGAACTTATAGATCATCCTGGTTCTAGAAAATTTATTTGGGAATTTTTGGACAAGTATTCTAGGAGATATGGATTTTCCAAGTTGGAGCAATTTTTGGAATAAAATTCAAATGGGAAAGTTTGAATAATCAAGGGGGTCCCATGGTTTTAAAATGGACCAATCGGCAGCAAACCACATGGGGACCATGATTTCAATCCACATGGCCGCACTTGATCCCTAGCCGCAGCAGATTCGGACGACGCGTTTCACTGACTGACGGACGGGTCCCACAACTCTTCTTCCACCTCGCGCCACTGACAGTCCCGATGGCACGCGGCGGCGGCGCCTCGCCGGCATCTCGCCGCTTATCAATCTACGACACAACTCTTCCCCAAACTCGCCGCCTAGCCATATTTTGAGGTGCTGAGCACGTCGGTGGGGTCAGCGCACGCTGGCAATGGCCGGAAAAGCTTGCGCGACGGCGGCGGCGGTGGTTAGGGTTTCGGCCATGTTGGCCGAGCCCTACGGTGGGCTAAAACGGTCGGGAACACCTCAGGAAGCTTCATGGAAGCATGGGGAAGATGATTTTGGGCATAAGGAGGAGAGAAAGGGCTTGTAAGATGGTGGCGATGATGGACCGATGAGGGGAAAACCGGTGGTTGGGGAAAAATGGTATTCCGTTTCGATTTCTTGATGAAACTCGATGATTCCTCTTTGAGGTGACGCGCCTGGTTGTGTAGAACAATAAAGAACATGTGCACAAGGAATAATCAAAGGTGTAAAAAGAAATTTGCACGCGAACCAACTCTACTCATAACCGAAGTTCGTCGGAAGAATTGGAAATACGGGGGCTAGGAGGCATGGCATGGGCTCAAATTTTACAAGCACCTAGAACATGAGTAGGCGAACCTTTTTTGCTTCTAGACCGAGGCAAGATGATGGCTGTATCATCGGGTCAACGATGATCAGAGTAGCGGCAAACAGGGGAGCTTTTCCGGAGGCCACGGTTCCACTACGATTGGCGTCGAGGAGGCTCCGGATGGGCAATAAAATGGTTAGGGAGGTGCACACGATCTTGGTGAGTGAGGAGAGGCAAAGAAAAGGGATCAAACCTGTGTAACTTTGCTCCTATTCGGCTGGACAGAGGAGATTTCGGGTGAGAGACAAATATGGCACTGGAAACTTCAAGGTGAAGAAAGGATTAACTCAAGGCTGTGGAGGGGGATAAGGAGGAGGTCAGCTGGAGGCGACCACAAACAGGCAAGCAGCTGCCTGGCAGTTGCATGCTATGTGGTGTCACTTGGAGAGGAAAAACAATACTTTTCTTTGGATGACAAGTGGGTCCCACCTCATCCTCAGCCTTGCCCCATCAATTCTACCACCTAATTCATTCCAAAATTTGCTAGATATTTGTTGGATGGCTGGATTAATCATGTAGAATTTGATTTTTAATTCGAATTGTTGATTTGACAAAGTTTCATTTGAATTGAAACTTGAATTTGAATTTGAGTTGAATTCAATGTAGCTATTGAAATAAATAGCAAACTTGCTTCAAAAATTATGAAAGTTTGCAGGGAGGCTAACGAAAATATTTGGAAACCATTGGTCAACTCAAATATTCATGTTAACTTCATTTGTACAGTAGCTAAGTTTATTTTTTTTGAATTCCCTCATTTTGAGTTTGTATTTTTTTTCTCATTTCCTTTTTATTGCTTTTTATTATTCAATTTTTTTTGTCCTAACTGAAATTTGAATTATTGAAATTAGGGCTCTTACAACCCCCCTTAAAAGAATCTCGTCCCGAGATTACAATGAGGAGACGGAAGTAGGGGAGAAATTACCGGATATGAGACTATAAGAAATCCGGATAGTTGGAGCGGAGATGTTCTTCGGATTCCCAAGTCGCTTCTTTAGCAGTATGGTTGTTCCATAACACTTTATAGAAACATAGCGTGCAGTTCCGCATTATTCGAGCCTTCTCGTCGAGAATCTGAACCGGATGTTCAGAGTATGTGAGATCCGGTTGCAACTCGCCGATTTCATCCGTGTGGATTGCAGCTGTGAACTTGAGACATTTCTGGAGCTGAGATACGTGGAAAATGTTGTGTATACCAGCGAGAGATGCCGGGAATTCCAATCTATAAGCCACAGGTCCGCACTTCTCCGTGATTGCAATTGGGCCAATAAACCGGGGAGCTAGCTTTCCTTTTACTCCGAACCGGTGAATTCCTTTCGTCGGAGACATATGGAGGTACACGTGATCCCCGACATCGAAGCGCAGCGGTCAATGCCACTTGTCCGCATAATTATTCTGTTGAGATTGAGCTGCTCTCAAGTTTGCTTGAATGATCCGAACTTGTTCCTTGGCTTCATTGACTAGATCAATCCTGAAGGTCACTCTTTCACCGGACTCGCACCAATTCAGCAGGGTGCGACATTTTCGGCCATAGAGGGCTTCATATGGTGCCATCTTGATACTCGCTTGATAACCATTGTTGTACGAGAATTCCGCCAACGTCAAATGATCGTCCCAATTTTTACCGTGGTGGATGGCACACGCTCGCAACATGTCCTCAAGTACTTGATTCACCCACTCAGTTTGTCCATCGGTCTGCGCGTGATAGGTAGAGCTTCTAATCTGTTTAGTACCCAATGAGGCATGCAGCTGCTCCCATAAACGAGCAATGAACAGCGAGCCTCGATCTGAAATAATCGTGCGAGGAATGCCGTGTAGGCACACGATTCTTGATATGTACAACTCCGCATATTTCTTGGCATTGAATCAAACATTTACCGGAATGAAATGTGATGATTTTGGTAGTCGATCGACTATCACCCAAATTGAATCATGCTTCTGGAATGTGAGTGGCAATCAGATGATAAAATCCATACTCACATCCTCCCATTTCCATGCCGGAATATTAAGTGGTTGCAGCTGTCCTGTTTTCTTCATATGGTCGGCCTTCACTCGCCGACACGTATCACACTCGGATACGTACTTAGCAATATCACGCTTCATTCGTGTCCACCAAAACTTAGTCTTCAAGTCTTGATACATTTTATTACTGCCCGGATGAATGGAATATTTGGACAAATGAACTTCGTCCAAAATTTTCTTTTGAAGTTCCATGTCACCGGGCACTACAATCCGATTCTTGAACCATAGAGCACCCTGCTCATCTCTTGTAAAGCACTTCATGTCACCGCTGTCCATTCTCTTGAGTATGTGAGACATACCCTTGTCCTTCTTTTGAGCTTCAATAATATCATCTCGGATTGTCAGAATGAGAGCAAGATTGTATAAAGCTCCATATGGAACCAAGTATATACTCGGTTCATCCTCATCCATAGGTGTGATAGTCACATTATTGACATGAGATTTGCGGCTAAGCGCATCGGCAACCACATTAGCTTTGCCGGGATGATAATGAATCTCAATCTCATAATCCTTGATCAACTCAAGCCACCTTCGTTGCCTCATGTTCAGTTCCTTCAGAGTGAAGATATATTTAAAACTTTTGTGGTCGGTGTAGAGGTGAACCAAATTTCCAAGCAGATAATGCCTCCACATTTTTAGAGCAAGCACCACGGCAGCAAGCTCCAAGTCATGAGTCGGATAGTGCTGTTCATGATTGCGGAGCTGCCGTGATCCATATGCGACCACACGTCCTTCTTGCATAAGAACACAGCCAAGACCGATGCCGGATGCATCGCAATAAACATCGAATGATTTCGTCGTATCCGGTTGAGCTAAAACTGGGGCTGTTGTGAGATGCTTCACTAATGTTTGAAATGCCTTCTCACATGCATCACTCCAATTATATTTGGTACCTTTCTTCAATAGCTCTGTCATTGGTTTAGCAATTTTCGAGAAGCTCGGGATGAACCTCCGATAATATCCTGCTAAACCAAGGAAGCTTTGGACTTCATGTACAGACTTTTGAGATTGCCATTTCAGCACTTGAACAATTTTACTTGGGTCCACAGTAATGCCCTCAGCTGAAATAATGTGTCCCAAGAATGGCACTTGACTGATCCAAAATTCACACTTGCTGAATTTTTCATAGAGTTTATGGTCTCACAATCATTGGAGTACGATATGCAAGTGTTCGGCGTGTTCTTTCTCCGATTTGGAATAAACCAAGATGTCGACGATGAAAACCACGACGAACTTGTACAACTCCGGCATGAACACGTTCATAAGGTACATAAAGTGGGCCGGAGCGTTGGTGAGACCAAATGACATGACGAGATATTCATATAGTACATATTGCGTGAGAATGCCGTCTTCGGTATATCTTCCGTCCGAATTTTGATTTGATGATATCCGGACCGAAGATCCATCTTGGAAAATACCTTAGCACCCACTAATTGATCGAAGAGAATGTCGATGCGAGATAGTGGATACTTGTTCTTGATAGCGACAGCATTTGGCGGACGATAGTCCACACATAATCTCAACGTTTCATCCTTCTTCTTAATAAACAGCGCGGAGCAGCCCCAAGGTGAGGAGCTTGGGCGAATAAATCCTTTGTCCAGCAGGTCCTTGAGATGTTCTTTAAATTCAGCTAGCTCATTGGGCACCATTCCATAAGGTCTTCGAGAGATCGGTGTGGTTCCCGACGCAAGTTCAATCTTGAACTCGATGTCATGTTCGGGCGGCATGCCCGGTAGATCATCGGGAAACACATCGGGGTATTCACGGACCACCGGAATGTCTTCCAACTTAAGGGATTCACAGTGGTACGCTGCTGCGATTTCTTGATATTGACGATCAAGAATGAGACTATGTGGACTGTGTAGTGGAGAATCCAAATGAACGGTTCGAGGAATGATGTCCAAAACAGCACCGTGGTGATGTAACCACGACATACCTAATATGACATCAATCTTTTGGCCATCAAAGATTATGAGAGTGGTTGGATATATTTTTCCACCCATGCAGGAATCATACTATGAGCTGATATTTTCCCACCCGGGGAACAAATATGTATGGATATTTAGTAGGAAATATTTGTAGTTGGTGCTTGACAACATATGACCTACTAATGAAATTGTGGGTGGCTCCAGAATCAAAAAGTATGATAATGGGGTGACCGATGGGAGTAAACATACCCGCGAGTACGGGTTCGCCTTCCGGTACGTCCTCATTGGCGATGTGGTCGACGTTGCTGGGTTTGGTATTTGGTTTCTTGGGCTGGTTGCAGGGTTTATTAGCACCCTGATACGATGCTTGTCCAGTGCCAAGCTTGCCCGGACAGTTGTAGGAGAGATGTCTGACACGTCCACAGTTGTAGCACGTGTATTGTGTCGGACCACCATAGGCCGGAGAATGGAAACCCGGTGCACGCTGCTGCTGTGGGGGTGCACGAGGTACCATGCTCTGTTGCTGCTGTGGCAGGGGTGGTCGGAAGCTTGGTGCGTTGAATGGGAGGCCACAGAACATTGGCGGTCGTGCCGGTGGCTGCCACCTTTGACCGGATGGTGATCGGTACACCATTCGGTATTTTTGTGGAGCTCCACCACTGCTGCCCTGTGGAGCACTCCTCTTCTTCTCCGTTACCAACTCGCGTGTTGCATCCTCTTGTACAATCACCGTGTTGACAAAATCATTGAACGTGCCGCGATTGAACAAAGCGAGCTTGTCCTTCATCTTTGCATTCAAACCTCAATAGAAACAGTTCCGTTTTCTTTCCTCCGTGTTCACATGATCTGGCACATATTGCGCCAAGTGTTTGAAGTCCTTGGAGTACTCGTGAGCACTCCTTCCGCCTTGCTTGAGTTCAAAGAATTCTTGAAGCTTGCGTTTCATAATCCCGGGAGGTATGTGATAGGTGCAGAACGCCTCCTGAAACTCTGTCCATGTCATGGCGTGACCAGCCAGCAGAGAGGTGATGTAATTCGCCCACCAAGCGCCGGCGGAGCTGTGAAGCTGCTGCGCCGCGAAGAGTGCCTTCTGCTGTTCAGTGCATTGGAGCAACCCAAACTTTGCTTCAGTAGTGCGGAGCCAGTTGTCCGCCTCAAGAGGTTCATCGGCCTCCGTGAAGATCGGTGGATGAGTCACAAAGAAATCCGAGTAGGTGGTGTGTTGAGGCCGTGTAGGATCGAAGATCATGTGAAAAGCTACCAGAGTGGGGTGAATGGTAGATTTAAAAATCTTACGCAGCGGAAACAATTAAACCCCAACCCCTTCGGCAGAAAAACAATCTGTTAAAGAAATCATGTGTGAGACTAATATAAACGTGTTTCACCATGAAAAAAGTGATAGATATCAGAGAGAATCAAGTCACGAAGACAACACAACAAGAATCACTCAAATCCGTCGGGAAAAACTCAAGTTATGATCGAAAGATCAAACAAAGGTAAATCTGCCCTACCCAAAAAAATAGTTCTGGAACGCTGCAAAGAAACTCGTGTAGATCATAGACCACAAATCCAATGACAGTGAAATTTTGAAATATGATAGATAATCAAGTTTTGAAGACAAACCAAAAAGAATCACGTCAATTGGATCTGTAAAACTCGAGTTATGATAAAATCACCGATGAAAGGTAGTGCTGTCCAGAAACTCGACGAGTAAAACTTGTCTGGAACAAGTCGGACGAACATGGCACAAAAGTTCCTTCAAACTATGAATTTTATTCAATAGAACACAAGAGGAACAGCCCCAAAGTCGTGCACCACGAGCTCTGGGCTCCCTTGCTTATATAACCAGCTTGAAAGCCAACTCAACTCAGATCAGGAACCTAATCCTACTCTGTTCAGGAATCATAACTTTCCATAACTGCTTAGGATTCTTCTATACGCAGATAGAAGCAATCTTAAGACTTCCAAACACCTTATGAATGTATCCCACATTCCTAAACAACTCAAATTCGTGACCCACACGAAATCCTATCATAACCAACTCAAATCTTTCCATATTTGAGTCAAACCCGACTCAGCTGCAGCCTGAGTCCATAACCTAGTCAGTTGGATGTTTCCGACCAACTCTTTACGTCCACATCTCTTCATCACGTCTCAGAACCATGTAGCCATGTCCATGCACTCCTTGCACACGTGCAAACATCTTTCAATGACGTCCACGATACCTTCACATGTATTGTTCTTGATTCAATCATGCTGCGCAACCTCCTGATCAGCTCAACCACAATTCCTCCTGAATTTGGTTGTCGGAACCTCATCTCCTCCCTGAGACTAGTCCAATGGATCCCATCACCAGCCATGTATTGAACTCAAGCAACATCTGCACATGAATAAACAACCAATCCATACGAGCCCAAGTCCTCGACTTGACTCAAGTTAGTTCCGAACACAACACCTTACGTGAGCACCCCACATAAGCATGTTGCAAAACCACAGTAAGAACTATATCATCCATATCAACCAAAGTGCACCAAAAACTTAGCAAATGAATACTAAGCAATCTTTCCAGAGATGTAAAGCAAGTACGAAACATTGCAAATGAAAAACAGAAGCATTGTGGTCAAGTTCCGGACGTTGCCGGAGCAACCCGGACCTTGAGCCGAAGCTAACAAAAGCTAGTAGAACCTAGCACCGGAGCTTACAAAAACTAGTACAACCAAGCTCCCGCCGGAGCTTACAAAACTAGTCATCCCTTGATAAAAAGGTGTTTTGGTGATATTCAAAAACTTTTATCGTCAAAGCAAGTGTATTCACTACAAGCCAATGTATTCAGCACACATAGGTCTTACAATCTCCCCCTTGATGAATGCATTGGCAACACCATTTAAAATCCGAACATTGGCTTATTCACATAAAAGTTTTGAAGGAAATTTCTGCAATTTCTCCCCCTTTGTAAGTCAAAAGTAAAATGAGAAGAAAATCCAAAAATTATCCCATATTATTTCCCCCAATTATTATCTCTCCTTATCTCTCCCCCTTTGAGAATGTATTTAGCAAGTCATGAGCATATAAACAAATTATCTCTCCAACTTTAGTTGTTATGAGCATATTATAACATATACATATAAACAAAGCTCATCCAAGTCGTACTATCAGGTACCCTACGTTATCACATCATTGAGATACATAAAGTAGGGTAAGCCATGCTAGAGATCAAATGTAATTTTCAATTTAAGCAAGTCATGATCTCACAAACTTAACTATTTCAAGACCTGAAAGCATGACACTAGTTGCTGCATTTTATTATTTTCAAAGCATAAATTTAGATCATATGATATTTGCAAGAGATTATATGCGCATCTGCCTTTATTCTAACCAACCAAGCCAAGCCTATGTCATTTGACAATCAGAAGCTTAAGGACATGGTTTTAGTCATACACAACTTCTTTCAAGTTCATATCTAAGTGCAATGATAAGCCATCTTAAAAGAAGAAGTGTGATGGATGCATATTCTCTTGATCTTTTCTCAATTTATATTTGTTCATAAAAACTCAACATGTGAGTTGATTACTTGATTAATTCTTAATGATTAAAAGCACTTGTGAACATGTAACAAGTTCAAAACAGCAAGAAAGTTCGACCATGACCAGTTTTAGTGTAAGTAATTATTCCAATTACTAGACATGGCAAAAACTACAAAATGTATAACACGAGTAATATAGTAAGAACTTCCAGCATGTAAAAGGAATCACAAAGTCATATATGTATGAAATACTATGCTCATATTATTTTAATTTCAGATTCACACATAGACTTCCCATGTTTCAAAACTCTCCCTCAATTTAAGCCATGAGGATGCAGAAACCCTATTTCACTACGAATGTAACAAAAATGTGTGAAATCCAAAGGTTTTGTAAAAATGTCAGCCAATTGTTGTTCGGTATCTACATGGTGAATCACAATGTTTCCTTTTTCAACATTATCTCAGAGAAAGTGATACCTAATGTCAATGTACTTAGTACTAGAATGTTGCACAGGGTTTTTAGCAATGCAAATGGCACTAGTGTTATCACAGAACAGTGGAACACTATCTAGATCAACCCCATAGTCCTTAAGTGTTTGAACAATCCAAAGAATTTGTGAGAAAGCACTAGCAGCAGCTACATATTCAGATTCAGCTGTGGATTGTGCAACTGAATTTTGTTTTCTAGAGGACCAAGCAACAAGAGAATTACCAAGAAAATGACAAGCACCGAAAGTACTTTTCCTATCAATCCTACAACACCCAAAATCAGCATCCGAAAAAGCTTTCAAAGTAACGGTTGAGGAAGAAGGAAGAAAAATTCCAAATTCTTGAGTTCCATGTAAGTACCTGAGAATCCTTTTGACGGCTTGACGATGTGAAGCACGTGGGGAGGCTTGAAACTGTGCACAAAGACATATGCTGAATTGTATGTCTGGTCTTGATGCCGTGAGATACAAAAGTGATTCGATCATGCTTCTATATTCTTTTTGATCCACGGGTTCACCATCTTCATCAAGTCCATGTGTTGTTGCTGTTCCCATTGGTGTCCGAAGAGGCTTGCTTTTGTCCATGTTGAAGCGCCTTAGGAGATCTTTTGTATACTTCATTTGATGCACAAAGGTACCCTCCTTTGTTTGCTTGATTTGCAGCCCCAAAAAGTAAGTGAGTTCACCCATCATACTCATTTGAAATTCAGAACTCATCATTGCTGAAAACTTGGACACAAGATCATGAGAAGCACAACCAAAGATAATATCATCCACATACACTTGAACGAATAATGAGTCATTGCCATGTTTAAGCACAAAAAGAGTTTTATCAACCTTGCCCATGGTAAACCCCTTTTCAAGTAAGAACGTTTTTAACCTATCATACCATGCTCTAGGGGCTTGTTTGAGATCGTATAAGGCTTTGGACAGTTTGTAAACATGATCAGGAAAATCTGGATTTTCAAAACCCGGTGGTTGTTTCACATAAACCTCCTTATCTATGTAGCCATTAAGAAAAGCACTTTTAACATCCATTTGATATAGCTTAAAACCAATAGATGTAGCAAAAGCTAACAAAATTCTTATGGCTTCTAATCTAGCAACAGGAGCAAAAGTTTCATCAAAATCTAGACCTTCAACTTGAGTGAGACCTTGAGCAACCAACCTAGCCTTATTCCTAACCACAACCCCATCCTCACTTTGTTTATTTTTAAATACCCATTTAGTTCCAATTAAAGTGTGACCTTGAGGTGGAGGTACAAGTTTCCAAACATTATTTCTTTCAAAATTTTCTAACTCTTCTTGCATGGCAATAATCCAAGATTCATTAGTGAGTGCGTGTGATATATCTTTGGGTTCAAAAGAAGCAACAAAAGCAGAATGAGCATAAGAGTTTGGATCGCAAAACCTGGACCGTGTGACTCGTTCGTGCAAGCTTCCAATCATCTGTTGTGGGGGATGATCTTTGTAAAACCGTAGGGGAACAAATGTCTCACAATCTTCTTCTTCTTCATGTTCATCACAAATCAATGAGCTTGTGACTTGAGGATGATTTGAATCAGCATTGATGGTTGTCGGTGCTGGTTGAGAATTAACATCCGGAGCTGAACCAAAGTCTTTAGCTGCTGAATTTTCGGGCAGCAGCTCCAATTCTTCCTCATCTTCAACGAAAATGCTCCCCCCCTACGGATATGGATCTGGACCTGCAATGTTTGAGCTAGTACCTGGGCTAGCTTCATCAAAAGACACTTCACAAGTCTCCACAATTTTGTTAGTATCAAGTAAAAGCACACGGTAGCCTCTAGTATGAGATGGATAACCAAAAAACATGCCATCAATGGATCTAGGTTCAAATTTATCAAGATTACCATGTTTCTTAACAAAGCATTTGCAACCAAAGACCAGAAAGTGTGTAACACTAGGCCTATGTCCAAACCGGAGCTCATATGGTGTTTTACCTAGCTTAGCACGCAAGAAAACACGATTGGAGACGTAAAAAGCGGTTGCTAACGCATCAGCGCAAAATTTCCTAGGAGTTTGATATTCATCAAGCATAGTCCTAGCCATCTCAACTAAGGTTCTGTTCTTTCTTTCTACAACACCGTTTTGTTGAGGTACATATCATGAAGAAAATTGATGATCTATTCTATTTTCAGCACAAAAGTGATCAAAAGATTGATTTTTAAATTTAGTTCCAATATCACTACTAATCGCTTTTAAAGATCCTGGGTAATCAATTGATAATCTAAGAAATAAAGTTCTAAAGTGACTAAAAACTTCATTCTTAGATGCCATAAATTAAACCCAAGAGTATCTAGAATAATCATCAACAATCACAAGTACATATCATTTACCTCCGAAGGATTGAACACGTGAAGGTCCTACGGTGTCAAGATGCAAAAGTTGACATGGTTCAGTTGTCATGATCATTGTGAGAGGAGTATGTGAACCTGCAACCATCTTAGCATGTCTACAAGAAGAGCACACAATTTCTTTGTCCCCTTTAAGCTTAGGCAGCCCACGTATGCAATCAAGAGCACTAACACGCGTTAGGTGATCAAAGCCTACATGACCAAGTCTACGATGCCAAAAATATAGGTCCTTTGAATCATTAGCAACTAGACACCTATGCTTAGAGGAAGACATATCAAAATCAGCTTTAAAAACTCTTCCAAACTGAGACATGTTAAAAATAAGCTCACTATTTGAACTTACAACTTTGCAACAGTTTTTATTGAAAATAATTTCCAGATTTTCATCTAGCAATTGTGAAACAGAAAGCAAGTTGTATTTCAAATTTTTGACAAGTGCCACATCCTTCAAAGTGTAGTGATCATTTACTCTAACCGAACCCTTAGCAATTATAGGAGTTGAAGAATTATCGGCAAAAGTAACATTCTCTACACATGACACAAAAGAGAGGGAGGAGAACCAATCTTTGTTACCGGTCATGTGGCGTGAGCAACCTGAATCCACAATACAAATGTTCTTCTTCCTCAAACATGTAACCTACATAGAAGCACAATATGTCGATGACTCAATACTGGGGTTAGTCAAAAGGCATTTAGGAATCCAACACTCAGTCACGCGACGTGCAGCAGGAAAAATACGCGAAAGCTGTGACAAAACTGCAGGTTTATGAGTCAAAGTTTGAGATTTTTTATTCTTAACTACTGACCTATAAGGTGTTACTTGTGTAGCACAAAAATCAGTAGCTCCGGAGGCAAAAACAGAAGGTCCAGAGGTAAACTTTGAATGTTTTTGACTCAAAACAGCAGATTGTACATTTGGTTCAATATGTGCAGCAAATTTTGCATGAAAGTTATGAGATCTAGCAACCATTCTTTCCCTTTTCTGTTGTTTAGCTAGTATATAACAAAAATCTATGACATGACCATCTCTACCACAGTAGGTACAATGAAATTTAACTTTGTGTTCATGTCTAGATGAGCAAACAACATTTTTATTTGAAACCGAATGAGACAATACTCTTGCAGATTTGAAAACCACTTCTTTTTGTTTAGGAACTGTTTGAATCAAACCACTTCCTATTGACTTTACAATTTTGGGTGGATGTGCCTTAGCATGAGCATGAGAATCAAGACCTAAACCAGTTCTATCATTGCAAGACTTGGATGAATTTAGCAGCAAGTTTAGGTTCTTATTCCCATTACAAAACCGATCAAATGTCTTATGCATGTTATCAAGTTTATTAGACAGATCAAGGCAATATTCACATGAAGTTTTTCTTTTTAATTTGCAATTGGAACAATATTTAACTTCATGACAACGTAAATCATTGTTCAATATAGAGATTTCATTCATAGCATCTTGCAGTTTCTTATCAAGATCATCACAACTAGAACAATGCAAATCAATTGTAGAACAAGAAGCATCTTTTAAGTTTCCAATATTAAGTGCAGCAAGCTTTTTGTTCTTTTCAATTTCAAGTTCAAGTTTATCAAGTGTGGAGGTATGTGCACTTCTTCGGGAGGACAATTGTTCATATATTAAGTCACATGAGGAACAAGAATCATCACTAGGAATCAAGGATTTCAAACGATTAATTTCAGATTCTAGTGACTCAATTTTAACAGCATTGTCCCTAAGCTTTTTGTCATTTTTCTTAACAATAACAGTGGCACGAGAAATAGCATCACACATTTCTTTGCAAGTAGGACATACCTCTTCATTATCGCTGTTGTGTTCTGCCTCCTCCATACTTGATCTTGACTTGCCTGCCATGAAGCACAAGTTTGCCAAATCATCTTCATCTTCATCACTTCCATTGTCCACGTCGCTTGAGCCAAGTTCCTGGAGTGCTGAGATAAAACTGCTCACCAATTGACGTCATGTAAAACCCTTCTTTTTCTTCGTATCTTTTGCAGAGGAGTGCTTCGTTCTTGTTTTCTTTTCATCTCGGGAAGTAGGACCTGAAAGGTTAGGGCAATCTGAACGAAAATGTCCTGTCTTACCACACTCAAAGCATCGTTGAGGTCCGGAGCTTCCTCTCCTACTAGTTCTCACATTTTGCAATGCTTTTGAGAACCGGGTAGAGATGAGCGCTAGCTCCTCCTCTGGGAACTCCTCAATCTATTCAAGGGTTAGAGAGGACAGCAAAGCAAGTGTACCACAAGATGATGTTTGACCGGAACTAGGCATGTCACGTTGAGAAACAAAAGCAATAGACTTGTTGGGGTTCTTGCACGAGATTATGTCAATTTCATGAGTTTTTAACTTGGAATATAGCACATCTAAAGTAAGTGAACTCATGACAGTAGATCCACAAATAGATGTGGCTTTCATATCCCAAATTGACATATCTAATGTACTTAGCAATTGCCTAGCATTTTCAGCATCTGAAAAATTAACATGGACACTACGCAAGTTGCTGAGAATCTTATTAAAGCGAGCAAAAAGGTCATCAATAGACTCACCGGGTTGCATCTCGAAGCGCATGTATTCTTTCTTGAACATGTCTTGCCTTACCTCTTTGATCGTGTTGGATCCTTCGTGGTAGTCACAAAGTGCTTTCCACACATCGTATGCAGATCGGAGGTGTGCAACACGGTCGAAGTCGCTTTGTGTTAATCTTTGTATGATCAAGTTCCAAGCCTTGTTGTTGTTGTCGACATCTCTCAGATTTTTAGCTATAACTTGATCGTTTGATGGCACTTCGTAAGGATTGTATACCTTCTCCCATATTGCAAAGCCTTGTGCCTGGATTAAAGCCTCCATGCGTGCCTTCCAAACCTGAAAATCAATACCAGCGAACACACAAGGTTTGGCAGAGTACTTCTCCATGATGATTAGTCAAAAACACGCGCAAATCACAAAGATTAGAGAACTGTGGCTCAATTGTAGGATAGAAGAGCACGTGAAAAGCTATCAGATGGGGGGGGGGGGTGAATGGTAGATTTAAAAATCTTACGCAGCGGAAACAATTAAACCCCAACCCCTTCGGCAGAAAAACGATCTGTTAAAGAAATCGTATGTGAGACTAATATAAACGTGTTTCACTGTGACAAAAGTGATATATATCAGAGAGAATCAAGTCACGAAGACAACACAACAAGAATCACTCAAATCCGTCGGGAAAAACTCAAGTTATGATCGAAAGATCAAACAAAGGCCAATCTGCCCTACCCAAAGAAAAAACAGTTCTGGAACACTGCAAAGAAACTCGTGTAGATCATATACCAAAAATCCAATGACCGTGAAATTTTTACAGATGATAGATAATCAAGTTGTGAAGACAACCCAAAAAGAATCATGTCAATTGGATCTGTAAAACTCGAGTTATGATAAAACCACCGATGAAAGGTAGTGCTGTCCAGAAACTCGACGAGTAAAACTTGTCTGGAACAAGTCGGATGAACAAGGAACAGAAGTTCCTTCAAACTACGAATTTTATTCAATATAACACAAGAGGAACAGCCCCAAAGTCGTGTACCACGAGATCTGGGCTCCCTTGCTTATATAACCAGCTCAAAAGCCAACTCAACTCAGATCAGGAACCTAATCCTACTCTGTTCACGAATCGTAACTTTCTATAACTACTTAGGATTCTTCTATACGTATATAGAAGCAATATTAAGACTTCCAAACACCTTAGGAACGTATCCCACATTCCTAAACAACTCAAATTCGTGACCCACATGAAATCCTATCATAACCAACTTAACTCTTTCCATATTTGAGTCAAACCCGACTCAACCGCAGCCTGAGTCCATAACCTAGTCAGTTGGACCTTTCCGACCAACTCTTTATGTCCACGTCTCTTGATCACATCTCGGAACCATTTAGCCATGTCCATGCACTCCTTGCACATGTGCAAACATCTTCCAATGACGTCCATGATACCTTCACATGCATTGTTCTTGATTCAATCATGCTGCGCAACCTCCTGATCAGCTCAACCACAATTCCTCTTGAATTTGGTTGTTGGAACCTCGTCTCCTCCCTGAGACTAGTCCAATGGATCCCATCACTAGCCATGTCTTGAACTCAAGCAACACCTTCACATGAATAAACAACCAATCCATACGAGCCCAAGTCCTCGACTTGACTCAAGTTAGTTCCGAACACAACACCTTACGTGAGCACCCCACATAAGCATGTTGCAAAACCCCAATAAGAACTATATCATCCATATCAACCAAAACACACCAAAAACTTAGCAAATGAATACTAAGCAATCTTTCCAGAGATGTAAAGCAAGTACGAAACATTGCAAATGAAAAACAGAAGCATTGCGGTCAAGTTCCGGACCTTACCAGAGCAACCCGAACCTTGAGCCGGAACTAACAAAAGCTAGTAGAACCTAGCGCCGGAGCTTAGCAAAACTAGTACAACCAAGCTCCTGCCGGAGCTTACAAAACTAGTCGGACCTTGATAAAAAGGTGTTTTGGTGATATTCAAAAACTTTTATCGTGAAAGCAAGTGTGTTCACTACAAGCCAATGTATTCAACACACATAGGTCTTACAGCCGATGATTGCCTCCGTCTGGACGCCCCCGCTGACGGGACGTATTCTGCACGAGGGTTCACAGCAGCTCTGTCTGCTCATCGCGTGAACCCACCATTGCCGCAATCACATCCGCCAACATACGCGGAGGAGGAGGTGGCGGTGGCGGTGTCGGTTGTCGTTGATCATGAGTTCTCTGCTGCTGGGAGTCATCACCTCTCTGGCTCATGCCACCAATCTTGAGCGTGTTACGGGTGCACACCATTCTGCAGTCAGAACCACGAATTTAACATGAGATGTGATATTGTAAGATCACTCAAGGCTAACAACAATGGTGTGCGTATTAATAACCAAACTTGCATAATGGTAACATATATTGATAACATATAGACTTTATACAAAATACATAATCCTTGGACCAATGTTACAATAATGAGTTCCAAAATAATGAACTTCATGGATTGAAGTTCATTTCGGCTATCGTTGATCGCAACGGGACGTTATGCGCGTTATCGTGTGAATACACGTTCTTATCTTCAGTATGATACAAACATGGCCATAAAAGAAAAGAGGTTTGCGTGGTTCGAACTCTCAGTTCCACTGGTAAATGGTTGAGTATCGACAACTGGTCCGTTACGACACTTCTTGAAGTGAATCGAGGACTAGATTCATAACAAGACCAATTTATGCCAAACCGATGAAGTTTCTGTTAAAACCTGACCAGTTTGTACTCAAACACAAATTTAACCCAGTAAATGGCAGAACTAGATCTTGAGGTGAGTTACAAAGTGGAAGTACACTTCAAGGCCTTTCCCAAAAGTATTGGTTTGCCTTCAGATCTTTTCTGGTTGAGAAAATATGACATTGTAAACCTGACAGTTTTTCTGGAAATTTTGACAGCATCTCCTTTGTTTATGCTGATTTTGGGCCACAATTTCCAGATATAAAACTTCAGAATTTACTACAGCCACAGATCAAAAAATTGTAATCCAAATTACTAGGATTCCAAAATTGTCTTGCACGGTCCTGTTCGATTTTTCTAGAGTGAGATATGGTCAAAACAGTAAGGAGTCCAGAGAGGGTTCCAGTTTCTGTCCAGTTTGGCAGATTTTGGAACTTTGAAATTTTGAACAGGTTAGAGGGGAACTAAGTTCTGGAGTTGAACATAAAAGTTTTAAAGGACTTCCTAAAATTTCTATCCATGTATGGTACACCTTCATTGGAGTTTTCTACTGGGAGATATGGTTTCTCAAAGTCAGGTCTTTTTCTGGCAGAAAACAGAACACTCTGTTTTTGAATTGGTGACTTCAAAGCCTACTCCAAAATTGAAAACTTAGTTCAAACTCAGAGCTCAATAGCCAATATAAGTAGTTTTACATCTTCTCAGTTCCATTTTACATAAAAGTGGTTAATGCATCAATGGAGTATATGTCGGTACTACGTGCCTCACAAAGTAAAAAATCTAAGCTGGTATGCCGGCGTACGTCTCAATGGTGGCCTTAATGACGTTCACTTCGCAAACGATTTCTAAGCGCAATATGATCACGTGGTCAGTGTACCTGTCACTACACATAGACACACGTCTCGAGGTACATGACTGGGTTTTCCACCACCCGACAAGGTCCCACGTCTTTGCATAGTGCTGCACCAGTTGGAGGCGCATCGGGTTATGTCCCACCCAACGGGGGCTCCCACTAATTTTGGAGCACGCTGGGGTACCGCGTGTCATATGTTCTCAGAAACATGGAAAGTTTCAGAGACTCATATTGACTTTCCCGTGCCAAGACACGGAAACAATCGCATGCTACCTCTCGCATGGTGAGCTTACTGCAATTGACCCGCTTGCGGTGGCGTACCTTACCTCTTACCTGACGTTGGAGCGTCGTTACAGAATATAATAACACATAGGTTAGCTTTGCCACCATAAGTAACTATGCTAATAATAATCCTTATGTAGGATACTATCGATTCCTCACCGAAACCTAAATTATTTTTCTCGTAATACGTCCTTTTTAAGCGTGCTATTCCCAATGCGGCCCTGATACCAAGCTGTGGGGACCGGAGTCCACACATTCCAGGAATCGCAATTGGGTGGTGCCGTGCGATGCGGCACCCAACAACACACAGAAAAAGATACATCGTATTACATAAAACAACATAGTATTATACAAGCTTTGTCTTTTACAAATAATATACATTTAAATACACTACAGCGGAAGATAAGTTCATAGCTCTCGTCACTCAGGCCTAAGCTATGCAAAAGTCAATCCGTTCAGCCCTAGAATGGAATCACACTGGCAGCACACAGAAAACATCACGGCGGCGTGCAGGGTTCCCACTCGGCCGTGTACCCCGACGGTGGCAACGCCTCACCGGCGAAACCTTCATCAAATATGTCTTCATCTGCAGCAAAAACTTAAAATAGCAACCATTAGCATGAAGGCTCAGCAAGACTTAACCGCCTCCACTAAGCATGAAAGTCTATATGCAGGATAAACATAATATATGACGGCAGTTTGCAATAAAAGACTTGTCGAAATGTTAGTCCTTACTTTCAGATTTTAGCAGCAAATTGAAGCTTCATGAATCAGAAATTTAGTGAACAATCTGATCTAAACATACAAGCATCAATTCATAATTATTCCATAAAGCATGATTCAATAATATTCAGCTCCAAATAATTAACTACATCATGACTCAGTGAACAAGCAGTACTCAAAAACCGCGAGGGACGGCGACTCGAATCGATATACACCTGCAGGGATACCTGAATAGCATGACACATACACCCACACTCGGAGCTTCGATGGCACACTCCGCTCATGTTGTATGCAACAACCTTTCACCCACTACCTACACGCCGAACCGGTCCCACCGCTACGAGCAGGACGCCCCCACACGAAGTACGACGTACCCGCTGGCAGGTTTACACCTTGCTGCTCTCAACCCACACCTATAAGGCGGTGGGGTATGCATCGACACTAAGGTGGACAAGTTACATCGGTTTACTGGGTCCCATATATCCAGTATTCCTTCGGTACATTCAAACTTGCACAACAGGGCCACACATGGATCAGTCCTTGACTGACACAGGCACAGCTACAGCTCATAGGCCCTCCATGCCCGGTCTCATATTTAACCAAATGGTGAATCTTTCACTTGACCAATCCTGTGTGAACCCAATTCCTAAACTCGCGAGTAGATTCCAACTACTCGACTTTTACTGAAGCAACTATAACATTAAGCATAGCATGGATACATTGAGGACTTAAACATCTACCCTTCTCTCATGGGTTCTCTGGTCATGCAAGTGGAAAACTCCAAGAAAATCCTAGACTTAATGCACATACATCCTAAACCATATAGTGTGACACAAATAAAATTTAAAACGCAGTTAAATGCAAACCAGGGCTTGCCTGGCTGCAAGATAGGATTAAAGTAACTCTCCGGGTTGATGACTTCCAGTGGCTCTGGGTCTCCTCAAGCTCGGCAACTATTCAATATGCAAAGAAAAATGCACGTGATTCAATATTGGGATTATTGCATAGCTTAAAGGAAAGACAATTAAGTATATTAAATGATGGCCACTGGTCTTGGAAATTTTACAGAGGACACTAGGCACTATGGGTGAGGTTGTGGCCAAATCTGGACTAAGTTCATGGAAGTCTCTGTTGTATAAAATTCAATGTATAAAAACACTTTCCAGAATTTTCTTGGGCAGCCTGGGACTTTAACATGGCTAAAAGTTGGTTTTCTGTTTAAAGGAGGTAAAGAGTGACTCAACAAAATTGGTTTCACAATTTTCTAAGCATTCTACTGCAAGATATTACATTTAGAAGTATGGACAAATTCCTGAAATGTTTATGGACATTTTGGAATTTTCAGGTACATAAACACAATTTGGCTATTCAATTGAACTCAAATGGACCTGAAACTTTTAATGAACTCTAGGGAATTACTTGGAACGATGTGGACAAATTTGAGTGTTTTTGAATGAATGGACCACCAGTAATTAATTCCAAGGGAATTTTGCTTCATGGAATTATTGAGGATAATTTTTTGATTTTCATACATATCCAAGTGCACCACTTGAAATTACAGATAATTATAGTTCTAACAAAACTTATTTGGGAATTTTTGTACAAGTATTCTAGGAGATATGGATTTTCCAAGTTGGAGCAATTTCTGGAATAAAATTCAAATGGGAAAGTTTGAATAATCAAGGGGGTCCCACGGTTTTAAAATGGACCAATCGGCAGCAAGCCACACGGGGGCCACGGTTTCAACCTGCGTAGCCGCACTTGATTCCTAGCCGCAGCAGATCTGGACGACATGTTTCACTGACTGACGGACGGGTCCCACAACTCTTCTTCCACCTCGCACCACTGATGGTCCCGACGGCGTGCGGTGGCGGCACCTCGCAGGCATTTCGCCGCCCATCAATCTACGGCATAACTCTTCCCAAAACTCGCCACCTAGACATATTTTGAGGTGTTGAGCACATCAGTGGGGTCAGCGCAAGCCGGCGATGGCCGGAAAAGCTTGCGCGATGGCGGCGGCGGCGGTTAGGGTTTCGGCCATGTCGGCCGAGCCCTACGGTGGGATAAAACGGTCGCAGGAAGCTTCATGGAAGCATGGGGAAGATGATTCTCAGCATAAGGAGGAGAGAAAGGGCTTGGAAGATGGTGGCGATGATGGACCGATGATGGGAAAATCGGCGGTTGTAGAAAAATGGTATTCCAGCTCGATTTCTTGATGAAACTCGATGATTCCTCTTTGAAGTGACGCTCCTGGTCGTGTAGAACAACAAAGAACATGTGCACGAGGAATGATCAAACGTGTAAAAAGAATTTAGCGCGCGAACCAACTCTACTCATAACCGAAGTTCGTCGGAAGATCTGGAAATACGGGGGCTAGGAGGCATGGCATGGGCTCAAATTTTACGAGCATCTGGAACATGAGTAGGCGAACCTTTTTGCTTCTAGGACTGGGGCGAGATGATGGCTGTATCGTCGGGTCGATGATGATCATAAAAGCGGCAAACAAGGGAGCTTTTCCGGCGGCCACGGTTCCACTTCAATTGGCGTTGGGGAGGCTCCGACTGGGCAATAAAATGGTCAGGGAGGTGCGCACGACCTTGGTGAGTGAGGAGAGGTAAAAAAGGGATCAAACCCAAGTATCTTTGCTCCTATTCGGCTGGAGAGAGGAGATTTCGGGTGAGAGACAAATATGGCACTGGCAACTTCAAGGTGAAGAAAGGATAAACTCAAGGCCGTGCAGGGGGATAAGGAGGAGGCCAGGGCGTGCTGGGGGCAGCTGGAGGCGAGTGGCAGTTGCATGCTATGTGGTGTCACTTGGAGAGCAAAAACAACACTTTTCTTTGGATGGCAAGTGGGTCCCACCTCACCCTCATCCTTGCCCCATCAATTCTACCACCTAAATCATTCAGAAATTTGCTAGATATTAGTTGGATGGCTGGATTAATCATGTAGAATTTGATTTTGAATTCAAATTGTTGATTCGACAAAGTTTCATTTGACTTAAAACTTGAATTTTAATTTGAGTTGAATTCAATGTAGCTATTGAATTAAATAGCAAACTTGCTTCAAAAGTTATGAAAGTTTGCAGGGATGCTAATTGAAATATTTGGAAACCATTGTGAAAGTGCATCTAGGACTCCCTTGTGGGTTTTGGATGATTTATGACAAGCAATTGGGATCCTAACCTCTTTGTTGAGATGAATGCAGGCCAATAATGAAAAATGAGCAAAATACCAAAAAGAAGGGATAATGAGGAGCAAAGTGAACTTGAGCTCAAGGAAAAGAAATAGTAGATTATTGTGTTTGGAGTGTGTTAAGGAAACACTCCCAAGAGCTCAATCATATTTAAGCACACACACATATTGCACAAAGTTACACAGGACCGGACTAGTCCGATATCAACCGGACTAGTCCGATATCCTTTCTGCACCAGATCGGACAAGTCCGATATCTGTCGGACTAGTCCGATATCTTTCTGACTTGAGTCGGACTAGTCCTCCCCAGGGCGGACTAGTCCTCAACACACTTCACAAGTCACACAAAATCGGACAAGTCCGTTGTTAACCGGACTAGTCTGATATTCCTTCTCATCCTCTTCGGACAAGTCCGATGTTTACACGGACAAGTCCGAAATACCCACTGATCTAAATCGGACAAGTCCTCCAAGTGCGGACTTGTCATCCAACACACTTAGGGTTTCACATGGCCGAACAAGTCCGATGTCTATCGGACTAGTCCGAAGATTTCCAGTAGTGAAATCGGACAAGTCCGTCTTCGACCGGACTAGTCCGATATTTCGGGACACTTAGGGTTTGCTACACACAGCACACAGGACTAGTCCGGTGACCACCACGGACTAGTCCGATCTTTCTGAACCCTAACGGTCACTTTTAGAAACCCCATATAAATAGAGGTGCACGGCCCACTTTTACAATCTCTCGAACCCTAGCGCCGTCACACCTCCCAAGAGACTCAAAAACCACTTCTCTCCACGAAATTAAGTGCAAAATCGATCAATCCTTTGAGGATCACTTTTAGATCATTGGAGAGACACTTGGCACACATCATTGAGCTATTGGTTTGAATCTGTAACACACTCCTACGTTTCAATTGTAATTTCTGAGTGTGTTTTTGGTGGTATTGTGATTTGTAATCTAAGGGAGCTCTCAACGTGTGAGAACGCCCCTTGAATTTGGTTATTCACCCCTTTGTGATTAGTGGAAGAGGATTGGCCTTTGTGGCGATCCGACGAGGGTAGGGTTGGAGAAGACCCAGTCCTTTTGTTGACTCCTCAACGTGGATGTAGGTTGCCTTCATGGTAGCTGAACCACGGGATAAATCGTGTGTCTTGTCCTTTTTTGTGTTCATCACTCAAATTGATCAACTTACTCTAGGGTTTGATACACACTGTTCAATTTACATTAAATTGTTAAACACAAGTCTTAATTGCGATATATTCCAATATATAATTGTTAAACTATTGTTTGATTATATATTTCCGCTGCATACATTAAAGAATCAACCTAATCGATTAATCTTGATCAACTTAGTCCGTGAACACCGTACTAGTCCGCACTTTACTGGACTAGTCCGATTTCTCTGGTATTGAACTTGTTGTTGAGTGTTGCAGGACCCGACAAAAATTCAAAAGGCCTATTCACCCCCCTCTAGGCCTACATTCAATTGGTATCAGAGCAAGGTTCTTCAAGAAAGAGTTTAACCACTCGAAGAGATCATGTCGGACATGAAGGACGTCCACAAAATCAACTACCAAGATGAAGTCAACAACGACAAGACCCAAAAACTGGAGAAGTACCTCGAAGCCATTCAAGACTTCGAGGACGACGATGAGGAGACGCTGGAGCTAAAGGCGCTCCTCAGAAAGAAGGTACTTTCCAAAGGGAAAGCGAAGGTTGAAGAGAAGAAGAAGGGGAGTAGTCACACCGACTACTCCCAATATCCTTTTAATTATGATCGTCTAAATTCCAATAACAATCACTACTTATCTATCCCACTTGGAAAAGCCCCACACTTCGATGGGAGTGATTACTCCATGTGGAGGCAGAATATGAAGATGCATTTGATTTCCCTCAACCCAAGTTTATGGCATGTTGTATGTACAGGGATAGATATTCTGGATGACGACGAAGAGCTCACCCCAAGTCAAGAGCAGGCCATCCATAGAAACGCTTAAGCCGCAGCCGTAATCACCTCCTCTCTCAGTCGAGATGAGTTCACCAAGGTGGATGGACTCGAAATTGCTAAGGAGATATGGGATACACTACAAACAGCACATGAAGGTGACCAACATGTGCGTGAGGCAAAAATTGAAACGATCGAAGGGGAACTAGGAAGATTCACAATTGAGAAAGACGAGTCACCCCAGGATATGTACAATCGATTGAAGACACTCGTCAACAAGGTTCGATCATACGGGAGCAAGAAGTGGAATGACCACGAGGTGGTAAAGCTCATCCTTAGAGCATTGTCACGCTATGCTCAATGATCAGAGAAAGCCCCGGTTACAAAAGGATGACTCCGGATGAACTGCTTGGTAAAATTATCAACTTTGAAATGATGGAGAAACAAGCCAAGCACGCCAAAGAAATTGCCGACCTCACCTCGGCCAAGAAGAAAGGAGTTGCCCTAAAATCTACTCTCAAGCCTCTATCCTAAGAAGCAAGAGAAGCACAACTAGAGGAGGACAGTGATGACGAGAGTAGTGAGCTAGATGAAGAGGATATGATTTTGTTCATGAAAAAGTTCAAGAGGATAATGAAGAAGAGACAAGGAACAAAATCAAGTGAAGGAAAGTACAAGGAAAGGACGAAGCCAAAGATGAGGCGGGCGTGCTATAATTGTGGCGAGTATAACCACTTTATAGTCGATTGCCCGTATGAGGACAACAAGAAGAAAACTAAAGAAACCAAGCCTCAACCTAAGAAATTCTTCACGAAGAAAAAAACAAGCCGAACAAGCACACATTGGGAAGGAGTGGGACTCAAACGATGAGTCCTCATCATTCGATGAAGAAGCGATGGCTAGCATAGCCATAGAAAGCACATCCAAGAAATCCACACTCTTCCCCACACTCGGTGCAAAGAAGGGAAATGGCACTTGTCTCATGGCAAAGGAAGGTAAACGCAAGGCCTATTCCTCCGGTGGATCCAAATGGGTGCTAGACAGTGGATGCACCAACCACATGACCGGAGAAAGGAGGATGTTCGTGGAATATGAAGAAAACGAGGACCCAAACGAAGGAATCTACTTCGGAGATAATAGTCAAGGAAGGGTGCTCAGTACCGGTAAAATCGCAATATCCTCTGAACACACGCTTTCTCAGGTTTTACATGTTGAATCTTTAGATTATAACCTGCTGTCCATATCTCAACTATGTGACAAAGTTTATAATTGCTTGTTCACTAACGAGGGTGTGACCGTCTCAAGGAGGAGTGATGGTTCCGTTGCTTTCAAGGGTATGTTGAAGGGAAAGCTTTACCTTGTTGACTTCAACAAGGATAAAGCCGAACTCGACACATGCTTGATTGCAAAAACCAACATGGGTTGGCTGTGGCATAGACGGCTAGCGCATGTTGGTATGAGGAATCTTCAAAAACTTCTCAAGGGCGATCACATCCGAGGTTTGAAAGATGTTGTTTTTGAGAAAGACAGGCTTTGTAGCGCGTGCCAAGCCGGGAAGCAAGTTGGAGCACATCATACTACAAAGAACATCATGACTACAACAAGACCGCTTGAACTACTTCACATGGACTTGTTTGGTCCAGTTGCTTACATAAGCATCAGCGGTAACAAATACGGCTTAGTTATCATTGATGATTTTTCTCGCTTCACTTGGGTTTTCTTTTTGCATGATAAGTCAGAAACACAAGGAACACTCAAGAAATTCTTCAAGTGAGCTCAAAACGAGTTTTCATTGTCAATCAAGAGTATTCGAAGCGACAATGGCACGGAGTTCAAGAACATACAAGTGGAGGAGTACCTTGATGAAGAGGGCATCAAGCACGAATTTTCAGCGCCATACTCACCACAACAAAATGGAGTTGCCGAAAGGAAGAACCGAACACTCATAGAGATGGCAAGAACAATGCCCGATGAATACAAGACTTCAGATTGATTTTGGGCGGAAGCGATTAACACCGCTTGCCACGCCACAAATCGGCTTTATCTTCATTGACTACTCAAGAAAACTCCCTATGAGCTACTCACCGGTAACAAACCAAACATTTCTTACTTTCGAGTTTTCGGTTCTCCATGTTATATCCTGAACAAGAAGCCCAGGACTTCAAAGTTCGCTTCAAAGTCCGATGAAGGTTTCTTGCTCGGTTACGATTCGAACACCTATGCCTATCGTGTTTTCAACAAGGCCTCCAGACTTGTTGAAGTAGCACATGACGTAGTGTTCGATGAGACTAACGGCTCCCAAAAGGAGCAAGTTGATCCATGTGAATTAGGTAAAGAAGAAGCTCCTTGTCTAGCATTGAAAAGAATGGCTCTAGGTGAAGTTCGACCACAAGAATCACCTTCACACATAAATGAGGAAAATGAACCACAAGAGGAGACCAACAATCAAGGGGGAGCTTCAACACAAGTACGAGAGTATGAGGATGATCAACAAGTCAACGATGGCAACCACTCAGGGGGAGAAGAAAACGATCATGAAGACACAACTCCCCATGTGCCCCACCCAAGAGTACACCAATGCATTCAAAGGGATCACCCAATCGACAACATCATCGGTGACATCCAAAAGGGAGTGACCACTAGATCTCGCATAGCTAACTTTTGTGAGCATTACTCGTTTGTCTCCTTTTTGGAACCACGCAGGATTGAGGATGCATTGAAGGATCCGGACTGGGTGGTGGCAATGCAAGAAGAATTGAACAACTTCAAGAGGAACGAGGTGTGGGAACTTGTGGCAAGACCCAATGCAAACATAGTGGGCACTAAGTGGGTCTTCCGCAACAAACAAGACGAACACGGAGTGGTAACAAGAAACAAGGCGCGACTTGTGGCCAAAGGGTACTCACAAGTCAAAGGTTTGGATTTCGATGAGACTTTTGCTCCAGTAGCTAGGCTTGAATCTATTAGAATATTACTTGCATATGCTACTCACCATGATTTCAAGCTGTATCAAATGGATGTGAAAAGCACTTTCCTCAACGAACCGATCAAGGAAGAAGTGTACGTGGAGCAACCACCCGGGTTTGAAGACGAAGAATTTCCCAACCATGTATATAAATTGCGTAAGGCTCTCTACGGCCTCAAACAAGCTCCTAGAGCTTGGTATGAGTGTCTTAGAGATTTCTTAATTGAAAATGGTTTTCAAATTGGCAAAGTAGACTATACATTATTCACAAAGAATTTAGATAATGATCTTTTTATTTGTCAAATCTATGTTGATGACATAATATTTGGGTCAACTAACCAATCCTTCTGTGAAGAATTTAGTAGAATCATGACAGACAGGTTTGAAATGTCAATGATGGGATAATTGAAGTACTTCTTGGGATTCCAAGTGCGGCAACAAAGGGAAGGAACATTCATAAGCCAAACCAAGTACACGCAGAACATACTCAAGAAGTTTGGCATGGACAAGGCAAAGCCCATAAAGACCCCCATGGCAATGAATGGCCACTTGGATCTCAATGAAGATGGACCTAGCATCGATCAAAAGGTATAACGCTCCATGATTGGATCTCTACTTTACTTATGTGCATCTAGGCCAGATATTATGTTGAGTGTATGTCTGTGTGCACGATTTCAAGCCAACCCTAAGGAATGTCACTTGACAGCCGTAAAAAGAATCTTGAGATATTTAGTTCATACACCCAACCTTGGTCTTTGGTACCCAAAAGGCTCAAAATTCAATCTCATTGATTACTCCGATGCAGATTATGTCGGGTGCAAAGTAGATAGAAAAAGCACCTCCGGCACATGCCAATTCCTAGGGAGATCCTTAGTTTCTTGGTCATCCATGAAACAAAATTCCATTGCTTTATCCACAGCCGAAGCGGAGTATGTTGCAGCCGGGAGTTGTTGTGCACAACTCCTTTGGATGCGACAAACTCTAAGAGATTACGGTTACAATATGAATCGTATTCCTCTTCTTTGTGACAATGAGAGTGCCATTAAGATAGCCCACAATCCAGATGAGCACTCTAGAACTAAACACATAGACATAAGACATCATTTCTTGAGAGACCATTCCATGAAAGGAGACATTACCATCTCACATGTCAACACCCAAAAACAATTGGCCGACATATTCACCAAGCCACTTGATGAAAAGTGTTTTTGCGAACTCCGAAATGAACTAAATATCCTTGATTCTCGGAGTGTGGCTTGAAAAATTGCATACCTGTATGAACTCTTCCAAATTTTGACTGAATTGTGAAAATCATCCCTCTCCATTTTTTCTCGAAAAACTATGTCAATTATTAATCTTGATGAATTATGATCATTGTGTGATTGTTGTATGCTTACTGGTCAAATTCATCAAGATTAATTGATTTGTTTTGCCCCTCCTATTCTCTATTAGTGAACCTTCAAATATATATGAATGGGCTATGGAATTTCTCCTGGTGACCACGGACTAGTCCGTGGTTACCCGGACTAGTCCGCTCTTGCAGACTAGTCCGCAGAGTGCCGGTTAGGCCGGACTAGTCCGATAGACCACGGACTAGTCCGATATAGCTCTCTGGATGACTTCAGACTAGTCCGGTCATGTCCGGACTTGTCCGATTTTTCGTGTCCATAACCCTAGCCGCCACCAAACCCTAATATTCTCTTCCCCACTTTTTCTCACGCTTTCCTCTCTCTTGCGCTCGAGCCACCATGGCGATTCTTTGCTCCCTCCATCGAAAAAGTCCACATTTTGGCGGAGATCAAGCTTGACCTCTTGGGGATTGAAGCTAGCGGACTTGTCCGGCCTCCAACCCCCAAATCTTCAAGCGTCAATCGATTTCTTCGGTAAATTTCTTCAAAACCCTAGAAATCTTGTTTTTCTCCATTGTTGATCGTATAGCCTAGCATCCTTCACTAGATACATGCTTATTTGATGTACTACGTGTATGCTAGACTAGATTTGCATTAGGAATCATTCCTTGATCAATCTGTTAGTTTTTTGAGGACGAACACCGGACTACTCTGGTCCATGCACAGACAAGTCCGGTCCACCGAACTAGTCCGTGCCTGTGCACCAGACAAGTCCGATGTTTCTGAACTGAAAACCTAATTTTTCAATTCCTTAATGCAATTCATTGCTATCCTTTCATACTTATGCCTTGTATCACTTACCATCATTCTTGCAAAATCATTCTCAGATCATGTCGAGCTCAAACAATGAAATCTCCAACTTTGAGGCTGAGTTGGACTAAGAAGTGGCACCTCGGTCCTCGATGGGTCTTGGCAAGAAATGCCAAGAAAGAACCTCGGAGCCAGCTCCTTCACCTCCTCAGGTTCGGAGGAAGGTGCTGGCAAAGAAGCCAGTGTCAAAGGTAGCAGCATCCGCAAGTGCCCGCCAAGCCAAGGGCAAGGGCAAGGGGATAGCAACGGGGCCAGTTGGACCCTTGAAGCTCCATGCTCCCAGGGAAGGGGTCCGGGACCCTACTGAGGAGAAATTCAACGGCAAGGGTAGTGATTCTGCAGCCAAGTTCAGAAGCATTGACTGGTATGGCAGGCCAAAGCAAGTTGTCAATGGAAGGTTTTGGTGCAACTTCCATGCAGACTTCTACAAATCGGTGTATCTACCGATGAAGACCCCCGTGGTGCGCAATCAGTGGATTGACTGGGCACACCTTGAGAAGAAGAAGTGCTAAGCTTTTGATGAAGTCATTGCAGTAGTTGAGAGGCATGGCCTAAAGGATCTCTTTGCCTTCAGGCATAACTGGAATGATGAAGTGATCGCACAGTTCTTTGCAACTTGCCACTTATCAAGTGAGGATGAAGAGAGTGTTACTTGGATGACACACGGATCTAAGTATAGTATCACTCAGGAGGACTTTGCTAATCTGCTCCATCTGGACACCTCTGGACATGACAGGCTGATCATCCACAACATAGGTGTCATGGAGAAGGATAGGATGAAATTCCTATATGAGCCGAACTCAAAGTTTGTCCCTCCCTCTACAAAGTACATGAAACCATTCTTTGTGGTCCTCAACAGAGTGCTGAGGAAGACTATTTCTCCTAAAGATGGAGATGCTGGGAGCGTGCAGGGTTACCTCCGAACCCTAATGAGAGTCATAAGCAAGGACCGCCCATTTGATGTGGCGGAATATATTTTGAATGATATGGTCAACATATCCTGCACGCCTAACATGTCTTGTTGCTATGCTCCCTACCTCATGTATATGATTGAGAAAGTCACAGGTATTGAGTTCGTGAAGGATGTGGAGCACACTCCTTTGAGGCCTCAGAAGCCTCAACCAGTGAGTGTCCAGGCTGCTCCCTCACCGGCCTCCAGTCTCAAGGCACCGGCAAGATCAAGAAGCGATGCTAGGGCTGTCCCTACCTCTAGGGAAGCCCCTCAGAGAGGATCAGCTAGTGGGATCCTCAAGTACCTGACTGCCATATTCTCCTCCTGCAAAAAGACCGAAGTGAAGGTCCACAAGCTCAACAAGAGAAGAAAGGAGGACATGAAGTATATAAAAGCCAATATGAAGCAAATCTGCCAGAAGCTGGAGATCGACCCCATTGGATCTCCAGTGATTTCTGAAGAGTCCGACCCGGACTTCACTGAGCTCGGGCCTCTTAACCCCTCCGAGCTTGCCTACTTTGGCATTGGGGGCTCAAGCGACTCCGTCCCTCCTCCTTCCCCTCCTCGTCAAGCTGATGATGATGAAGACGAAGACGACGACGAGAGGACCGACAGTGAAGAGTGAAGACCCTAGGACCCTCCTCTCCTTCTTTTTGGTGTCTTGATGCCAAAGGGGGAGAGATTGAGGGGGAGTCTTAGCTTTAGCTGTGGTAGGGTGCGAGGAGAGAGTTCTCTTTATCTTTTTTTTTTGTGATTGTAATGCTTTATCGCTGTTTTCATGTTAACTATGGTTCTGTATTGAAATGCTTAATTAATTTGCAAGTATGTGTTGAAATCT
Organism: Tuctoria greenei; assembly: GCA_036927565.1. Lineage (NCBI taxonomy): Eukaryota > Viridiplantae > Streptophyta > Magnoliopsida > Poales > Poaceae > Tuctoria > Tuctoria greenei. The sequence continues at coordinate 72,815,757 of JAYESD010000004.1, forward strand.
GCAATGTTGCTCCTGAAATGACATATGTACTTTGTATTGATTCATCAATGTAAATTATGTCATTCTCAATGTTCCAATGCACTTAGTTATGCATCCCACCATAAAGAATGCACATATGGACATTTCTCTTACTGCTTGATGTATTTTTGAGTCATATGTGCATACTTTATGAAAATCTCATCTCTTTTTGTCATATTTTGTGAAATCTCAATTGGTTGTCATCAATCACCAAAAAGGGGGAGATTGAAAGTGCATCTAGGACTCCCTTGTGGGTTTTGGATGATTTATGACAAGCAATTGGGATCCTAACCTCTTTGTTGAGATGAATGCAGGCCAATAATGAAAAATGAGCAAACTACCAAAAAGAAGGGATAATGAGGAGCAAAGTGAACTTGAGCTCAAGGAAAAGAAATAGTAGATTATTGTGTTTGGAGTGTGTTAAGGAAACACTCCCAAGAGCTCAATCATATTTAAGCACACACACATATTGCACAAAGTTACACAGGACCAGACTAGTCTGATATCAACCGGACTAGTCTGATATCCTTTCTGCACCAGATCAGACAAGTCCGATATCTGTCGGACTAGTCCGATATCTTTCTGACTTGAGTCGGACTAGTCCTCCCCAGGGCGGACTAGTCCTCAACACACTTCAGAAGTCACACAAAATTGGACAAGTCCGTTGTTAACCGGACTAGTCCGATATTCCTTCTGATCCTCTTTGGAGAAGTCGGATGTTTACACGGACTAGTCCGAAATACCCACTGATCTAAATCAGACAAGTCCTCCAAGTGCGGACTTGTCATCCAACACACTTAGGGTTTCACATGGCCGGACAAGTCCGATGTCTATCGGCCTAGTATGAAGATTTCCAGTAGTGAAATCGGACAAGTCCGTCTTCGACCGGACTAGTCCGATATTTCGTGACACTTAGGGTTTGCTACACACAGCACACCGGACTAGTCCAGTGACCACCACGGACTAGTCCGATCTTTTTGAACCCTAATGGTCACTTTTAGAAACCCCATATAAATAGAGGTGCACGGCCCATTTTTACAATCTCTCGAACCCTAGCGCCGTCACACCTCCCAAGAGACTCAAAAACCACTTCTCTCCACGAAATTATGTGCAAAATCGATCAATCCTTTGAGGATCACTTCTAGATCATTGGAGAGACACTTGGCACACATCATTGAGCTCTTGGTTTGAATCTCTAACACACTCCTACGTTTCAATTGTAATTTCTGAGTGTGTTTTTGGTGGTATTGTGCTTTGTAATCTAAGGGAGCTCTCAACGTGTGAGAACGCCCCTTGAATTTGGTTATTCACCCCTTTGTGATTAGTGGAAGAGGATTGGCCTTCGTGGCGATCCGACGAGGGTTGGGTTGGAGAAGACCCGGTCCTTTTGTGGACTCCTCAACATGGATGTAGGTTGCCTTCTTGGTAGCCGAACCACGGGATAAATCGTGTGTCTTGTCCTTTTTTGTGTTCATCACTCAAATTGATCAACTTACTCTAGGGTTTGATACACACTGTTCAATTTACATTAAATTGTTAAACACAAGCCTTAATTGTGATATAATCCAATATATAACTGTTAAACTATTGTTTGATTCCATATTTCTGCTGCATACATTAAAAAATCAACCTAATCGATTAATCTTGATCAACTTAGTCCGTGAACACCGGACTAGTCCGCACTTTATCGGACTAGTCCGATTGCTCTGGTATTGAACTTGTTGTTGAGTGTTGCAGGACCAGACAAAAATTCAAAAGGCCTATTCACCCCCCCTCTAGGCCTTCATTCACATTGGCTAACTAAAATCTTCATGGTAACTTCATTTGAACAGTAGCTAAGTTTATTTTTTTGAATTCCCTCATTTGGAGTTTGTATTTATTTGTTTTTCTCATTTACTTTTTATTGCTTTTTATTATTCAAAAAGTATTGTCCTAACTGAACTTTGAATTATTGGAATTAGGGATCTTACATTCCTCCCCTCTTAAAAGAATCTCGTCCCGAGATTACAATGAAGAGACGAAAGTAGGGGAGAAATTACCAGATATGAGACGATAAGAAATTTGGATAGTTGAAGCGGAGATATTCTTCGGATTCCCAAGTCGCTGTGAGGTCGTCGACGGCAGGCCCCCAGGGAGGTGCCGGAGCTGGGTGCTCCAGCGTCGCCCACCATTGTTGTGAAGTCGTGGACTGTGGGCCCCTAGTACACAGGATACCACAAGCGAACTTTGTTAGCAGCAAAAGCAGGGCAGGAGAGTGTACTCACTGGTCCGTGCTTGTTGCTGTTGTTGACGTGCTGGGACGTCGACGGCAAGAACCTTGGGGGGTGCCGAGGCTGCATGCTCAGGCGTCGCCAGCCATCTCTGTAGAAACGTCGACGGCAGGCCCCCTGAGAGGTGCCGGAGCTGTATGCTCTGGCATCGCCCACCATCTTTGTAGAAATGTCGACAACAGGCCCCTTGGGAGGTGTCAGAGCTAGATGCTCCGACGTCACCCACCATCTTCATAGGTATGTCGACGGCAGACCCCCTGGGGGGTGCCGAGCCTGGATGTTCCAGCGTCGCCCACCATCTTTGTAGAAACGCCGACGGCAGGCCCCGTGGGAGGTGCCGGAGCTGTATGCTTTGGCGTCGCCCACCATTGTTGTAGAAATGCTGACGGCGGGCCCCTGGTGTACAAGCTATCGCAAGAGAAGCCGGTTAGCAACAAGTGCGGGGTAGGAGAGTTTACTCACTTATCCGCGGTTGGTGCTGTTGTTGACATTCTGGGACGTCGATGGCAGGCCCCTTGCAAAGTGCCGGAGCTGGACGCTCCAGCGTCGCCCACCATCGTCGTGGAGACGTCGACGACTTGCCCCTTGGGAGGTTCTGGAGTTGGGTGCTCCTGCGTCGCCCACCATCATCGTTGAGATGTCGACAGCAGGCCCCTTGGGGGGTGCTGGAGCTGGATGCTCCGGCGTCACCCACCACCGTCGTGGAGACGTCGACGGCAGGCCCCTTAGGAGGGCCGAAGATGGGTGCTCCAGCGGCACCCACCATCGTCATTGAGACGTTGATGACAGACCCCTTGTGGGGTGCCAGAGATGGATGCTCCAGTGTCGTCCACCATCGTCGTAGAGTCATCGACGGCAGGCCCCTATGTACAGGCTATCGTAAGAGAACCCTATTAGCAACAAGTATGGGGCAGGAGAGTTTACTCACTATCCGCGCTTGGTGCTGACGTTGACGTTTTGGGACGTCGACGGGAGGCCCCTTGCGAAGTGCCAGAGCTGAATGCTCTGACGTCATCCACCATCATTGTTGAGTCATTGACGCTAGGCCCCTTGTTAGGTGCCAGAGCTGGATGCTCGGACGTCGCCCACCATCTTCGTACAAACGTCTACGGCAGGCCCCTTGGGGAGTGCCGGAGCTGACCGTTCCGTTGACACCTGCTTTGTATGTCCTGCACACATAACAGAGGTGCATATTGTTTTGCTTGCTGGTGATCTTTTCCTATTCTTGAATATTGTCATGTCTTATAGTCCTGGGCTGGTACGCGGGGTTTGCGTAATTTAGTGCATCGGCACTCGGGGTCCGACTTCCTTCTTATTCGTGGTGTGCGCGTCCTGGCCCTCGGTACTTAGCCTCAACATTGGGAGGCAAAGCTCACACGCTTTGGGTACAGGACCATGCTAAGCAGGCTGTGCGCTCTGGACCTCCAACTCGGCACTGGCCTTCCGTAGAAACCATTTGGCACCACGGGACCCCAAGTAAGAGGGCAGCCGTGAGGTTCCAAGACACCTTGCACGTACCTCAATCACGTCCGCCTACAGCAGGGTTGCATAACTCTACTAGGGGCGATATAGAAATTTTTTACCAAGTATATGAAGACAATATACGAAAGACGAGACTAGCTTGATTGATCACAAAATTAACATGTAATTTTAAGTGAACATAAGAGAAAGCATATGGTAAGACAGTGAATTCTTCTCGTTGGTGTTCAAAAGAGTGGATTGGCTTTACAATAAGGCAACGACCCACTCCAGTTGGCTAGGGAGGCAGAGTGTTCATGCTTAGGGTACGGGACCAAGCTAAACGGCTGAATACTCTGGACATACCCCCCCCCCCCCCAGAGTTTGGTTGTCCTAAGTGTCGTTCCCTGGCACCATGACACCCTACACTGTCCTATAATTTATGCTTAGGGATAGAACTTAAGGAGGTGCCTCTATGTTGCAAGGGTTGGGGAGGGGATCTCCTTCTTTTGTGGCTAGGCGGACACACTCGGGGCGGGATACTTGCGTTACTCGGAAGGGGCCCTCCCAGCTTGGGGAGAGTTTGTGCGACCCTTCTCGAGAAAGTATCCGCCACAGCACTAGGTCACCTATCTGTAGTTCTCTACTCCACACGAACCGCTCCTGGTAGCACCTCAGCGCCTGTCAGTAGCATGCGTTTCGGATGGTGGCGTGCCACCTTGCTTTGTCGACGAGGTCGACATATTCTTGTCGGAGCTGGTCCTGTGAGGCTTCATCGAACGCTCGAACTCATAGTGAGCCTACTGCGATCTCTGAGGGGAGGACGACTTCGGCCTCGTACAACAGGAAGAAAGGAGTTTCTCCAGTGGTGCGGCTGGGTGATGTCCGGCTTGCCCAAAGTGTGCAGTGGAGTTCATCGACCCACCTGGCACCATGCTTTTCAAGGTTGTTATACGTGCACATCTTGAGGCCCCTGAGTATCACGACATTGGCCCTTTCGACTTGGCCGTTGCTCTTTGGGTGAGCCACAGATGCATAACAAACTTGGATGCTGAGGTCTTCGCAGTAGTCCTGGAAAGCTACACTAGTGAACTGGGTCCTGTTGTCGGTGATGATCCTGTTTGGGACCCCGAACCTGGAGACGATCGATTTGATGAACTTGACGGCGGACTCCTTGTTGATGTTGATCACTGAGGCTGCGTCAGGCCACTTGGTGCACTTGTCTATAGCGACGTAGAGGAACCTATACCCTCCGACTACGCTGGGGAAGGGTCCCAGGATATCCACCCCCAGACCTCGAAAGGCCAGGAGGGCGGGATCATCTGTAGCTTTTGTGCCAGAGTGTGAATTTGCTTGGCGTGGAATTGGCACACCTTGCATTTCTTGACCAGCTTGACAGCGTCTTGTAGTGCTGTTGGCCAGTAGAAGCCATGCCAGAAGGCTTTGCCAACCAGCGTGCGGGAGGCTTCGTGATTCCCGAACTCACCTTCGTAGATCTCTACGAGCAATCGCAGCCTTCCCCCCGAGTTATGCATCGTACCAACACGTCATTGGCGCCACACTCGCAGAGGTCACCTTCTACTAGCGTGTAGCGCTTCACTTAATTCACGATCCTCTCAGCGAATACTGGATCCTCTGGGAGGATGTTGTCCTCCAGATAGTCTCAGATCTCCGTGATCCACGCATCGGGACTCTCCTGAGCTTCTGGATCTTGGGCGCCTTGTGACATCCTGGCTCAAAGGCATAATGGGATTGATAGAATACTCATACCACCAAGGTATACCTTCTTTTCCGGAAGCCCATCTGCAAAGAACTTTGAGGTTAAGCGTGCTTGAACCGGAGCAATTTGCGGATGAGTGACCGATTGGGAAGTTTTCTTGGGTGTGCACGAGTGAGGAAAAAATGCGTAGAAAAGACTAGTGATGGTATGTGGGGCTAGTCTGTGATCCTATAGAGCCGCCAGAAGTAACGACCACCAGGCACATAGTGGCTGGGGTGTTACAGAATGGTATTAGAGCCGACCCTCGCGGTTTCACGGGTGCGTATGGGTCAGAGACATGGGTACATACGCATGACGCGTGGGTCCTCTAGGAGGGACACGGTATGGTATGTATGCCAGTACTGAACGTATGGACATGACCAAGAGGGAATGTTCCTGGCTTGGGAGTCGACCGACGAGGACGTCGGTCTTCTAAGGGGGGTGGATTGTGACATCCTGGCTCAAAGGCATAATGGGATTGATAGAATACTCATACCACCAAGGTATATCTTCGTTTCCGGAAGCCCATCTGCAAAGAACTCTAAGGTTAAGCGTGCTTGACCCGGAGCAATTTGCGGATGGGTGACCGACTGGAAAGTTTTCCTGGGTGCGCACGATTGAGGAAAAAATGCGTAGAAAAGACTAGTGATAGTCTGTGGGGCTAGTCTGTGATCCTATAGAGCTGCCAGAAGTAACGACCGCCAGGCTCATAGTGGATGGGGTGTTACACGCCGGGTAATATGGGGTCCCCGGTGACGCACAAGATCCTCGAGGGGCCCCATGGTTGCAGGGGCGCCATGGTCGCCAGCTCTGTGGTGTTGGGCTTGCCTTCTTTGGCCCCGCAGGCCTTGTAGTTGGCCGCACCAACCTCCTGCCGAAGACCCTTTCAGGGATCGGGGCTCCTGTAGATGCCATGGTTGACAAGGCATCAGCGATGGAGTTGTCGACGTGTGACACATGGGAGAGGTCCGAGGCCTCGAAGCTAGCTTCCAACTTCTGGAGGTGTAGTAGGTACTCCGCGAGCTTTGGGTCGTTGCAGCAGCACTCTCCCCGGACCTGCTTGATGATTAGCTGGGAGTCTCCCTTGACCAACATCTAATGGACATCGAGACTCTGCGCAGCTATGAGTTCGAAGATGAGGGCCTCAAACTCCACCATGTTGTTGGTCGCCTTGAAGTCGAGGCGCACCGCGTAGTTAGACTGCTCCCCTGTTGGAGAGGTGAGCATTACGCCGGCTCCAACTCCTTGCTTTCGCGAGGATCTTCCAAATAAGAGTGTCCAGTGAGGCGCGATAAGAACCGGTGCTCTGGGCTCTGACTCGCTGATTTCCCGGCCCTCTGGATTGCTTGGTGAAGGAGTCCACTCAGCAATGAAGTATGCTAGAGCTTGTCTATTGATTGCATGCCATGGTATGAAGTCAAGCTCGAACTCTGCTAGTTCGGCGGCCCATTTGGCGATATTGCTTGTTTCGTTGTGGCTGCGCAACACCGGCCCCAGTGGGATCAAAGTCACCACTGAGACTCTGTGTGCTTGAAAGTAATGGAAGAGCTTCCTCGATGCAATTAGTACCGCATAGAGCAACTTGTGCACTAAAGGTACCTTGTTTTTGCTTCATGTAATACTTCGCTGATGAAGTAGACCAGTCGTTGGATGGTCCGGGATCTCCTTGGAGAAAGCGACGTATCCTCTTCCATCTGTTCCGGGCCTAGTGACCCCACATCTCCAGGGCCCGACGCGTCCTTTGGGGGCTGGGACCCAAAGGATCCTTGATCTCCGGGACCCTCTAGGGGGACCCGGTCGTCCTCCGAGGTTGGGACCCAGAGGCTCCTTGCTCAACAGGGCCCCCTAGGGGGACCCAGACCTCCTCGAGGGGTTGGGACCCAGAGGCTTCTTGTCCACCGGGGCCCCCTTGGGGGACCCGGACCTCCTCTGGGGGCTGGGACCCAGAGGCTCCTTCGTTGTCGAGGCTCCCTGCAAGCTCCAAGCCCTAGGGCTCAGAATCAGTGGCAGGGGCCCCTCCCGTCCATCGAGTCTATTGGGGATCGGCCCGCTCTACAACTAAAACCATGCTCAACACCTCTATTGTGGCAGCGATGTAGAGGTACAGGGGCTCCATGGGCTTCGGTGCCACCATTATTGGCAGCGTCATCAACTGCTACTTCAGTGCACGAAACGCCTTCCACACTTCCTCGGTCCAGACGAATGGTCTGAACTGGCGCAAGAGCTTGAAGAACGGGAGGGCCTGCTTAGCCAGCCTAGAGATAAATCGGTCGAGCGCTGCCAAGCACCCTGCAAGCTTCTGTACGTCCTTGATGCGGGATGGAGGTCACATCAGTTCCACTGCCTTGATCTTCTCTAGGTTGGCCTCAATCCATCGGTGTGAGACCAAGAAACTAAGGAGCTTCCCAGCTTTGACCCCGAACATGCACTTGTCGGGATTGAGCTTCGTGCGTGTGGTTTGTAGTCTATCAAAGACTAGGGCATGGTTTTCTAGCAATGATGTATGGGTGTGGATCTTAACTAAAATGTCATTGACATACACGTCTACCAAGTCCCGAATGAGGTCCCCAAATGTTTTATGCATGGCGCGAACAAAGGTGGGGAGGGCATTCCTAAGACCGTAAGGCATGGAGACATAGCAGTAACGGCCATCTACGGTTATAAATGCGGTATGTTCTTCGTCCTCTCTAGACATTGGGATTTTGCAAAACCCTGAGTAGGCACCTAAAAAGCACAACATATCGCATCCTGAGGTTGAATCTACGATTTGATCTATTCTAGGGAGAGGGAAAGGATGTTTAGGACATGCCTTGTTGAGGTTGGTGTAGTTGATGCACATCCAGAGCTTACCGCCAGCCTTGGGGACAACAACAAGATGTCCTAGCCATCTGGGATGGTGGACCTCCCGTATGAAGCCAACATCAAGTAGCTTCTTGATCTCTTTGCGGATGAAGTTCTGACGCTCGATTGACTGATTATGGGGCCTCTGTTGTTGTGGCTGTGCGTTGGGGTAGATCTTTAGACGGTGCTCAATCACTTCCCTGGGGATGCCTGGCATTTGCGATGTTTGCCAGGCGAAGACGTCGATGTTAGCTCGTAGGAAAGTAGTGAGCGCCGATTCCAGCTCGCTGTCCAGACTCCCTGCAATACGGGTGGTCTGAGCAGCATCAGGGACAATCTAGATTTTCTTGATGGGAACGCCGTATTCTTCGGAGAGCTGCACTCGTGGTGCAGCGGCGTGACTACGCGCGCATGGCTCTAGCGAAGGCTTACTTGACCCAACATCACTCGGGACAGGCACTGGGGCCATTGCCAACTCTCGGAGCTTCTCCAAAGCCGTCACCACAGCAGCACGATCTCCGCAGATCTTAAGGACGCCAGAGGATGTCGATGAGGTAGCCGTAATGGGCTGGCCTGCCGATAATGGCGTGGTAGGGGAGGCTAATCTTTGCGACGTCGAATAGGATATTCTCCGTCTTGAAGTTCTAGGGTGTCCCGAGGGTCACCCGGAGGTGGATGCAGCCGTACGGGATAACACTCTTCGGTCCTACCCCCGAGAATGGTCTCGACGTGGTGAGCTTGGACACAGGGATCTTCAGCTTGTTGAAGGCTGCACGGCTGATGAGGTTGAGGCCGACTCCACCATCTATCAGGACGTGGTAGAACTTTACATTGGCGATGGTGGGGGCGACGAGGAGGGGCAACTGCCCGGACCCTGCCTTGTTCTCAGGGTAGTCGGAGGCGTCGAAGCTGATTGGCATCTCCATCCATCTATGATGCAGCGCTGGGGCATGTGTAGAGGCTGCCGAAACAATTGCCCGACGCAGGGTCTTGACCGCATTCCTTGATGCGGGTTCCCAAGATCCTCCACAGATGACGTGGAGTGCTTTGCGACGCTCGTGGTCACTGTTGAGGTCGAAGTTCACAGCCTGGTGGACCTTCTCCACGGCATGTTTCAGCCTTTGGAACTCCATCTCCACGTCTTTGTCGATACGCTGGTCGACCTCTTGCGGCTCGATCTTGCCGCTACTCGAAGGCTTGATGAACACCATGATTGGTGAAAGCACTACCACTTTTTTTGAGGGAAAAATCCCCTACTAGGCGCGTCAAATGTCGAAGTGTTAGAGCGACACTTCCTTTGGATCCGCTAAGGAGCAGCCCGCGGAGGTTCTTTGTTTGGTGGGGCTTAGTCTCAATCAAGTGTTCTAGCGGATGGAAGTATGAGACAGTGGTTTTTACGTGGTTCGGGCCGCAAGGAGCATAACACCCTACTCCACGGTGAGTGGTATTACTGGTATGTGTGTGTGTGATGTTCGATGTGGGGATCCTTTGTAATGGTGGCGGCTCGGGCCTTTTATAGACAAGGTCAGATGCCTTACAAGTGGGGTCCTAGGGCCCGACAGGTGGTCCCAGGGCGATCTTATCCTAAAGATCTATGTCTTCTCGCACAAGATTGCCAAACCGAGGCAGTGAGGACTCACCTTATCGCCTCTTCTCTTGTCAGTAGCCCACGCGCCGTTGCTTACGGTGGCAGAAGGTGTCCCGTCGGCATGTCTTGTTGCCGCAAGCTACCCACTTGGCCAAGTGGGCTAGGCCTGCGGTGCCTTCTCTGTGACGCGATTGGTCATAGCAGTCTCTGGTCATTGGTGTGCTCCGTGTTGTGCGCCGGAGGTGGGTGCGTGTCTTCAATGTTTGACTTGAGTAGGGCACACCATCCCTAGGCACTTGCATCTTACCGTTTGAGGCGAGCCGCGGGACACGCAGAAACACTAGGGCTGGTCTCCAGTGGGGGGGGGTCAGACCTGATCCACCGTGACACGTGGTAGCTCTGGGGCTTGTCAGGGGACGTGGAAGCTCCGAACCCTTTCCCTTGGGGGGCACCAGTCCTTGCACTCCGTGCCACATGGCTGTACCAGGGGCGCTCCCCCAAGGTTGGGTGAGGTCCTGTCCCTACACATGGCCTCTCGGGAGCCAATCACACCGGAGGGGCCAAGTCCCATTTTCAAGGCTTGCGTGGCACCACCAGGGCTCAATCTGAGGGATGCTGAGGTCTTGGCACCCACGTGACACATGGCGGCTCTGGACTTACCTTGGTGTCTTCATCTTATGTGCGAGGGTACCCCATATGCAGGGTACTGACAGCGGTCAATACCCTTCATCGTGCAGTGGCTTCGATAGCCCCTGTACACACTCCGGTGCGGCACCACCGCTGGAAGGAGACGCCGATCAGCTTCGACGCCTATGACTGCCCCAAGAACATGGCTGGGGCAGGGGTTCTACCCCTTCTAGTTGCCCCCACCATAGCTAACGTCAAGCTCCATTATGTCTTGATAGATGGCGGGGCTGGTCTCACCTCCTCAGTCGTGCAGCCTTCGAGCAGCTGTAGATCCCGGTGTCCAAGCTCACCCCCTCGAGCCCATTCTCGGGGGTGGGACCAGGGAGAATCATCCCATATGGAAACATCCATCTCCGGGTGACCTTCGGGACACCCAACAACTACAGGACGGAGAGCATGCTATTCGACATTGCTGTTGATAGCCTCCCCTTCAACACCATCATCGGCAGGCCGACCCTTTACCGATTCATGGCCGTAGTCCACTACGGCTACCTTGTCCTGCAGATGCCAACCCCCTCCAGCATCCTCAGGATCCGCAGAGACCGCACTGCTGCGATGTTAGCCTTGGAGCAGCTTCAAGGCCTCTCAGCAGACCCGACACCCACCCCGGGCAACGCTGGATAAAGTCAGTCTCCACCGAGCTCACGTCAGCGCGGAGCACCCGCTGCGCCCCGACTGCAGCCCTCTAGCAGCACCGACGTCCCTGTCAAAGCTGCCGAGCTCAGTCCCAGCACTTGTCATACCACCCGCAAGACGGGTGATAGGGGCAGGAAGTAGGGACGCTCGCTCATAGATCCTCTGGTAGCTGTCAATAGCAAGGTTGCACCACAACCTTCACAACTACCTTGGAGCCTTAGGCACCCCTATTGTAAATAGTAAGATTAGTAGAACAGTGTAAAGGTCTTCGTAGGGCTTAGGAGCAGCACTAAGGACAACTGAGTACTGGGAGGGTCAGGTCCAGAGTGTGCAGTCAGCTTAGCTTGGTTCCAAACCATAAGCCTGTACACCCTGCCTCCCTCATCATCCAAAAGCAAGCCGTTGCCCTCTATAAAAGCTTGACTCCCCCTACAGACTCTGATAAAAAAGAGTCACTATTTTACTTAATGCTTTCTTAAAAACATTGTTCATTTAATTACGCATTAATTTTATGATCATACTGTACTAGGCTTGTTTATAGTATGTTATCTTCATATACACGGTTGTATGCTCTGTAACTCACCCCTGCTGAAGTCATGCAGTCCAGCTATAGGCGGGTTCACTTGAGGTACCTGCATTGTGTGAGGGGTTCTTCCGACTGCTCTCATCATTAGGGTCCCGTGGTGCCAGAAGGCTTCCCAGGAAAGGTTTGTGCCGAGCAAGAGGTCCAGGGGGTGTAAATTGCTTAGCCTGATCCTGCACCCTAAGCATACACACCCTGCCTTCCAGCGCTACAGTTGAGTAGTGGAACCACAAAGCTCACACCCAAAAGATGGCAGGAGCCTGACTCAGGAGCACCAACGCATCGAATTACCCAAGCCTCGCGCGTCTGTCCAAAACAGTAAGACATGACAAAGCTAAGGAGAGTAACAAGTATGACCAACCAGCAAGACTAGTCCCCCCTCTTTCTATGTGCAGGACAAACCGTCGGAGCTTCCAGATCCGACACCCCCAAGCGGCCTGCCGTCAACGTCTCAACGACGATGAAGGACGACGCCAGAGCATCTAGCTCGGGCACCCCCCATAGGACCTGCCGTCGACGTCTCAACGATGATGGTGGACAACGTCGGAGCACCCAACTCCGACACCTTGCAAGGGGCCTGCCGTTGACGTCCCAGCACGTCAACGACAACACCAAGAGTGGATAAGTGAGTAAACTCTCCTCCCCTGCTCTTGTTGCTAACATGGTTCTCTTGCGATAGACTGTACACCACGGGCCTACCATCGATGACTCTATGACGATGGTGGACGATGCCGGAGCATCTAGCTCCAGCACCCCCCAAGGGGCCTGCCGTTGATGTCTCAATGACGATGGTGGACGACATTGGAGCACCCAGCTCCGGCACCTCCCAAGGGGCCTGCCGTCGACGTCTCAAACGACGATGGTGGACGACACCAAAGCATCCAGCTCCGACACCTCCCAAGGGGCCCGCCGTCGACGTCCCAACGATGATGGTGGATGACGCCAGAGCACCCAGCTTCGGCACCTCCCAAGGGGCCTGCCGTCGATGTCTCCACGACAGTGGTGGGCGACACCGGAGCATCCAGCTCCGGCACCTCACAAGAGGCCTGTCGTCGATGTCCCAACACGTCAACGACAGCACCAAGCGCAGATAAGTGAGTAAGATCTCTTGCCCACTCGTGTCGCTAACTGGTTTCTCTTGGGATAGCCAATACACCTGGGGCCTACCGTCAATGACTCTATGACGATGGTGGACGACGCCAGAGAATCCAGCTCTGGCACCCCCAAGGGGCCTGCCATCAATGTCATGGTAGAAGACGCCAGAGCACCCAACTCAGACACCTCCCAAGGGGCCTGCCGCAGACATCTCCATGATGGTGGTGGGCGATGCCGGAGCAACCAACTCTCGCACCTCGCGAGGGGCCTGCCGTCGACGTCCCAGCACGTCAATGACAACACCAAGTGCAGATAAGTGAGTAAACTCTCCTGCCCCGCTCTTGTTGCTAACAGGGTTCTCTTGCGATAGCCTGTACACCAGGGGCCTACCTTTGACGACTCTACGATGATGGCGGATGATGCCGGAGCACCCAGCTCCAGCACCTCCCAAGGGGCCTGCCGTCGACAACCCTACGACGATGGTGGACGATGCCGGAGCATCCAGCTCCAGCACCTCCCAACGGGTGTGTCGTTGACGTCTCCACAATGGTGGTGGGCAATGCCGGAGCGTCCATCTTCGGCATTGGTGGCGCTCTGACACTCCAACTACCCTGCTGTAGCGGGGGCACATCGAAAACATCTTGCAATCAAATGGTAGATGTTCCCAACCAACTAACCACATCTACCAAGGGGCCTCTATGGGGGTTCCATAGGCAGGAATTTAATGGGAAATACCACGGCCGTGTCATTGTGCAACCGTTGGTCCTCAAAAGCTAATGGGCTCCACAAAGGTTCTGCAAACCCGTACGCAACTAAGGACTTAGAGCAACAGTTGAGAAAGGTGCACAAAGACAAGCCAAGAACCCAAACACAAATTCATATTCATTAATTAATATCTAGAAAGGGGTGAACCCCGGATACAAAGTCGTGCTACCAGCCTCAGTCCCTGGTGAATTGCGCGACGACATGTTTCGCGACATTCTTGACCTCTGCTGCCGCCGCCTTCTCGTGCTCTTCAACATGACCTTCAAAAACTAGCTCCAGGGGTAGATCAGGGTACTGGCTCTAGTAGCACACGAGGACATGGGTTGCCACCCTCTCTTCCACTGCCCTACCCTCGGCTTCCAGGCGCTGAGCCAGCTGATGCCCCTGCATATCGAGCTCCCGGACGCGGCGCTCGATGGAGCACTCCCGGGCTTGGACGTCAAGATCGCGCAGGAGAAGTTCCTGATGCTTAGCTGAGTGCTGTGCCCGGTCCCGTGACAAGTCCCTCTCCCGGAGCTGAAGATCTTCAAGACAGGACTGCAGCCTGTCCCGATCAGCCTCAGCCCATCCATCATTTAATGGGACGTCACCTTCTGCTCGGCAACAACAGCCTCCCTCTCGGCAACAACGGATTCTTGGCAGCTCAGGGCCTCTCGACCTTCTTCAAGGGAACGCAGGCGGGCATCAGCCGTATCGTTGGCTACCTTGGCATCGGCCAGAATCTTCTGTGACAGGGCATCTATGGCCTTCACCAGGCGGTGCCTCAACTCCAGCTCCTTGCTCTCCTTTTGGTACATCACCCTCGCCTTGACGATCCTGAAACTCAGACGGTCCTCCCAGCCTCGGAGGCGCTCACCTTCGGCATGCAGCTTCTCCCACTCCATGATGAGAGCCTCCTGTGCCCGACAGAGGTTGGATTGCACCTGAAGGATGCTGGACTGCATCAAGTCCATGATGTCAGAGAGGCACTCCGGCTGCGCCGAAGTCAGGGAAGGTCGTCCGGTGATCATCTCGAGGACTTCTTCCTCTCGTAGTTGTGAAGGCGAGGCCACCAGTACAAGGGACCTTGCCCCCGGAGGCTGAGTAGGAGTTGTGGCGCCACCCAAAGCAGCAGCGCCATCATTGCTCAAGGAGCCACCCACCGAATCAGCAGCAGTGTAAGCCAGGCCTTCAGCCCCCGGAGTCGACTCCAACATTACCTCTGTCACGACGGCCAGAGGTTCCTCTGCCACGACAGCCAGAGGTGCCTCTAGCATGACGGCTGGAGGTACCTCTGGCGCGACAACTGGAGGTGCCTCCAGCGCGACAGGTGGAGATGCAGCCGAAGATGCTTCACTACCCGCGCTGGGCATGGACGCTGGAGCAGCGCTCCTCTGAACAAGATTGGCGGGCTGCCCCGCCTGCGCAGCCGTAGCCTCTTCAACCGGTTTTGAAGCAATTCCGGGCACTACCCGCGATGGTAAGGGCCTCATAACAGCTGACGTAGCCCTGCAAATGAACATCAAGCCCTGACCAATCAACAAAGGAAGACGAGATAATAGAGCAAGCGTTGGCAAGAGTGCCTTACCGAAGTCCCCAAAAGCTCCAGCGAGCCTCCACTTTCGGCGACCGTGAAGCCGCAAGCCATGACGATGGCGTAATAGGCGAGGTCATCCGAGCTGGGCCTCCGCCAAAACCCCCAGCAACACAGCCACCCTGCGCCAATGTGCCTACACCAACTTCGACGAAACCACTCCTAGAGCCTCCTCCCGAGCTGCTGATGATGTCGGCTCGAGGCCTTTTTGCCTGAGGCTCCGTAGGTGTGGCACTGCCGGAGCCCCCTGTGACACCCTGGACCGTGCTGGCGATGGGAATGCTGGATGTGTGCCGACCGCTGATGTTGGCAGAGCCACCGCTTGATGAACTAAGCCTCCCCCCGTTGAACCGCCGGCGGCCAATAGTGAAGAGGGGCGTGCCGGGGGATGTTGACTTGGAGCGAAGGCCACCTGCGGCGGCACCCTCGATGGCAATCGAGGGCGTTTCCCCTTCACGTCCTAGATGACCAAGGCCTTCCCCTTACCTACGTCAGAGATCGGCGTCTTGCCTTTCCCTCCGACAGCAGGTGCCTCCTCCGCCATGGAAGCTTTGGAGCCTGAAGAAGGTGCGGACTCCTCCGAAGACTCGATGATGGCCAGGCCCCGGCTCTCATCACCAACCTGCCGCGGCGCAAGAACGATTGTGCCCAGGTTGGGCATCAAGACCTTCGTCCGAAGGTCCCGATCCGTGCAAAGTGGTGGGCAAGCCTACGAGAAGTTGAAGATGTCGCCCGATAGCAGGTCGCCACACTCCTTGAACATTGCGTCGAGCACCTCTTTCGGGGTTGTCTCTATGTCATGACACTACACCAGTTGGGTGCCATCCTGTAGCCCAAAGTAGAGCCATGCAAAACGGCAACGGTGCTGAAGGGGAGCCAGGTGTCGATGGACGAAGTCCGCCATCACCTTCAACTCTGACAGACCATGATCCACCAAGAATTGGATCCTCTCCATCACCGAGGTGTTGGCCAACTCCAACTCCGGCCACTCCTCCCAGGTCTCTTTCCTGATCGTTGCCCATCCGGTGGGCATAACCAGGCGGTCGTGGGCGGCGACTTGTACGATCACCTAGTCTTTACTCCAATCAGCCCACTTCGCCAAAGAGAGTGGTGTGATGTACTTGAAAGGGTTGTTGGCCTGATGCTAAAAGCAGTAGCCGCCGAGGAAATTGGATTTGTTCTTCTTCCCCATCCGCCTCAGCACGAAGAACTGCCAAAACACCGGTACGCTCGGATGCACCCCGATGAACATTTTGCAGAAATGCGAGATCACCGCCGCCACCACCAGAGAGTTCGACGACAGGTGATGAAGCTGAAGCCCAAGGACATTCAGGAGTGTCACCAGAAAGAAGGAAACAGGAGGGACGGACTCAGAGTATGCGTACGCCTGAAGAAGACGATCTCCTTCTCCCCCAACTTCAATGGCAAGGAACCAGGACAGATCAAGTCCCGTCGCTCCTCGTCCTCCCAACCAAAAAGATGCCTCGCGGGTGAGACATCCTCCATTCGGGAAGGAGGCAGGGCTGAGTCCATTGGAGCAGGGGTCGAGAACCTCAAGGGTGGGTAGATGCTCAAGGAGGAATACGAAGGCTCGAATGCTTGGGGCGTGTGGAAGTAAGGTACCTCCATTGTGCACAAAGGTACCCCTTTTAAGCACCCTAGTGGTGTTTGGGTGCACCGCGCAAATTTGAGCGGGCTCCGAATCAACGGCTCGTACCACGACGTCCATGACAAACTGGCCCAGGTCCCCCATCAGAAAATCCGGCCTGGGGAGTTCTCTGTCTAAGAAGGCAACCCAACGATTCCCATAAAGACGGAAGTGAAGCAGCAGAAGTGCAGCAGACGCCTTGGGAACTATCGGTACCCTGCGTACCGTATACCCCTTGGAACTACAAAAGACCAAAGGAACTTCACCTGTCTGAGTTGAAGACCTGCGAAGGCCCCACCTGTCATACGAGACCGGACCTACATCCCATACATGGGATAGCTCCAGGCTAAACACCTGTGTAGCACCCCCGGACCTAACCCCCGACAGAGGGAAGCTCCAGTACCGACATGTGTACATCTACACCGGACCTACCCGTCCAAGAAGGAAAGCTCCAAAGCTGCCACGTGTCGAACTGCCGGACCTTCAACCTCAGCAATCAGACTGGTGAGCCCCTAACGCCTCGAAACTTCAAGGGGCAATCAAAGACTTCAATACCTAATTAAGTGTCATTAATACAATATTAATGACACACGATCAGAAGGCCCTTAATACCAGTAATGGCACTGTAAAGGCCCGTTACCATGCTATTAAGGGTAATTAACCTCATTAATTGTGTATTAAGCGTCAGTAACCGCCAGGGCCACAAATCGGGCCAGGCTAACGGTGTAACAACCATCCCTTGTACTATAAAAGGACTGGTCGACAATACAGAAAGGAGGACTCTCTCTCGGCTCTGGGACTCTCTCTCGACTCTCGAACTCTCTAAGACCCTAAGCTAGAAGCTCTAAACTTTTAGACGCTCAATACAACAACTACACACCCCGTGGAGTAGGGTATTACGCTCAGGCTGCCTGAACCATGTAAATCCTTGTGTCTATTTGCCATCATCTTTTGAATCTCTGCGCACCCAATACCGAACTACAAACTTCGCGGGCTACCAACGGTAGCATTGGGAGAATTGCTGGAAAAACACTTCGACAGTTGGCGCGCCAGGTAGCAGAAGTGCCCGAGATTCAAAGATGGTTAGCTCTGCTGCTGGATCATCCAACGGCAACCCTGCAGCACAACCTGCTGGAGGCAATCCCTCCAATGTGCAGCAGCTAGCAGGTGCCGCGGCTCCAGCAGGAGTCATGCCTTCGCCGCCACTGTCCGCACCGGCAAATCAAGTTGGACAGCGGGACGGGGCATCTGCGTCGGTCACGGCATCGGCTAACAACAACCCTAAACACGCGCTCCATGCAACACGTGCTCTTCTCCAACGCCCACCACCTCCTGGTGCATCCCAGGGTGCAATGGAGCAGTGGAGGGCTGATGTGGAACATTTGGTTGCAGCAGTAGCCGATCGCATCAGCCACCAAGGTCCTCCCCCTTGGGGCGGGCCCCATCGCAGCATCGGACTGTGTCGGGCAGACTTGGTCCGCATGCTTCCCAACATAGGAGGAATGCTGCGTCTCAACAAGTGATGTCGCTGCCTTACGGGGCGCGACGCACCCATACGGTAACCAGGCTTTCAACTCATGACCTCCGGGCGGAGCTTGATCGCCATTACCGTCAACAGGACGGCCGCGTCCATATCGAGCATGCTCGCAAAAGGCGAGAGGCTCAAGACAGTCCTGCTCCCGAGGGAGTAGGAGGAGGCTGTTCTGCTCTGGCCATGCACCTACGCATGGTCAGATAGCCACGAAAGTTCCAGCGTCACCTGCCAGAGAAATTTGACAGGACTGTCAATCCCGCTGAGTTTCTCCAGATTTACTCCACCGCAATCCTTGCGGCCGGAGGCAACGAGGCCGTAATGGCCAACTACTTCCCCGTGGTTTTGACTGGGACCGCCAGGTCTTGGTTCATGAGCCTTCCGCCCGACTCCATCAACAGTTTGGTGGAACTGTGCCAACAGTTCACCGCCAATTTCGGGAGTTCATACACCCGACCAGGCACCGAACTGGACCTTTTTGCTGTCAAGCAGAAGGGGGGAGAATCCCTGCGATCCTTCATCCAGAGGTTCTCCTAGGTATGAAACACTATTCCTTCTATCTCCAGTGCCTCTGTTATTGTGGCATTTAGACAGGGCGTACGAGACAAGAAGATGCTGGAGAAGCTGGCGACCAAGTAGATCACCAGCATCACGAAGCTCTTCAGCTTGGCAGACAAATGCGCCAAAGCTGCGGAGGGCCGTGAAATGCACTCCCAACCACCTCCGGAGGACAATAAAAAATCCTCCAAGGGTGAAGCCACTACCTTCGGGAGTGGCAAAAAGAAGAAAAAGTCCAACGGCAAGAAAAAAACGTCGGTAGGCAAACCTACTGCTGCGGCTGCCGCAGCTCCGGGTCGCCGGGGGCCACGTCCCATGAAACAACCTCGACCGTCATCTGAAGACGGTAGCAGCTCCAAGATGTGGTGTCCTATACATAAGTCGCATAGCCATAACATTGAAGACTGCCGAGAGGTCCAGAACCTTGCCGAGCGCTACAACAAGCGCCGGGAAAAAGTTCCTTTCCGTTAAAGGGAAGGAAAACAGAAAGTCGACGAAACTCCGGCTAAAGAGGTGTTAGGCTTTCAGGACCCTGAAAAGGTCTTGAAGGCTTTTTACACCTCGGTCGATGACGACTCCGACGTCTCCGACAATGAACGTCAGAAAACGATGAACACCATCTTTGGTGGTTCGAGGGACATCACCTCCCGCTGTGTCCTCAAGACCATGCGGCGGGACATGGCCTCAGTAGCTCCCACCTCCAAGGCAGAGCCACACCGGAAGTGGATGGATACTGCCATCACTTTTGATGCATCAGACTGCCCTCAGAATATGATCGGTGCTGGCCAACTCCCATTGATGGTATCTCCGACCATCAACAACATCCAACTCCACCATGTAATGGTGGACGGAGGTTCGAGGCTGAACCTCATAAGCTTCAAAACTTTCGTCAAGCTTCAGCTCCGACCTTCAGACCTTCGCCCCTCTCGACCTTTCTTCGGAGTAGGTCCGGGGGCCATAACCCCACTAGGTGCAATTACTCTTCCGGTGACCTTCGGGACCCAGGAGAATTACCGCATTGAGAAGTTGGTCTTCGACGTGGCGCAAATCAACTTACCCTTCAATGCCATTCTGGGCAGGCCAACCTTATACAAGTTCATGGCTGCTGCTCATTATGTCTACTTGGTGTTGAATATGCCAACACCAACTGGTGTTCTTTAGATCCGTGGAGATCGCACCGCCGAAGTGACAGCACTGGAAGAACTCCACGTGCTTGCTACAACGCAGGAAGAAGAATCTGAAAAGAACAAGCTCCAAACCCCCGAGCATTCATCATCGAGGCTCAACATCCGCACCTCGCGTGCGACCAAGCGACGACACTGACATCCCCATCAAAGTCGTCCAAATCGGTTCCAACGCCGCTCAGACCACCCGTATATCGGGAGGTCTGAATGACAAATAGGAACTCGCGCTCATCACTTTCCTCCGGGATAACATCGACGTGTTTGCCTGGCAACCGTCACAAATGTCTGGGATCCCTAGGGAAGTGATTGAGCATAATCTGAAGATCTATCCTGACGCTCGGCCTGTACATCAGAAGCCTCGGAAGCAATCAGTAGATCAAAAAAACTTCATACGACAAGAAGTGAAGAAGTTGCTCAAAGTTGGATTCATCCAAGAAGTCTTCCACCGAAAATGGCTGGCAAACCCAGTCGTTATACCCAAGGCTGGTGGGAAGCTTCGGATATGTATCGACTACATTACACTGAATAAGGCATGTCCAAAAGATCCATTCCCACTACCTAGAATATATTGTATAGTGGATTCCACCTCCAGGTGTGAATTACTGTGTTTCCTAGACGCATATTCTGGGTACCATCAAATCAGAATGTCTAGGGAAGATGAAGAGCATACCTCCTTCATCGCAGTAGATGGATTATATTGTTATACTGCCATGCCATTTGGTCTCAAGAATGCTGCTTCAACATTTGTACGAGCTATGTACAAAACTTTTGGAGAGCTCATCAAAGACGTAGTGGAAGTATATGTAGATGACATCGTTGTCGAGATTAAGAACAAGGAGTCGTTACTTGACACCTTGCAAGCTGTCTTCGACAAGTTGCGAGTCACTCACATGAAGCTGAACCCGGACAAGTGTGTCTTCGGGGTTAGCTCTGGAAAACTTCTTGGTTTTTTGGTGAATCACCAAGGAATAGAAGGAAATCCGGCAAAGATAAAAGCTATTGAAGATATGTGACCACCAGCCCGCATCAAGGACATCCAAAAGCTGATTGGATGTCTAGCTGCCCTTAACCGGTTCATCTCAAGACTGGCGGAACAAGCGCTACCCTTCTTCAAGCTATTGAGGAAGTCCGGACCATTCCAATGGTCTAAATAAGTAGAAAAGGCATTCCAGGAGCTGAAGAAGCTCCTCACCACCCTACCAACCTTGGTAGCTCCGAACCCTGGTGAGCCACTACTGCTTTACATTTCAGCAACTGACGAAGTTGTCAGCGTGGTCTTGGTTGCGGAAAGACCAGAACCATCTACAGTTTAGGAATCCAGACCCCTTCGGGAGGGTTCGGAGCTACCTGAAGTTGAGTCTGGGTCCCAGCTCCCAGGCCCTGATCCTCAAGCCGAGATGCCGAAGGATCCATCTCCTTCAAATGAAGGAGTCACTATTACTGAACAACAAGATCCAGACCCCTCCGGGAAGGTCCTGCCCAGAGGTCCCCGAACAAGGTCTGGACCCCTCCGGGAGGGTCCGGGTAGATGAGGACAAAGCTTCGGGTCCCTTCGAGAGGGTCCGGACGGTCCAACGCCCAGTGTACTTCATCAACGAAGTACTCCATGATGCCAAGACTCGGTATCTTGAGGTGCATAAGCTGCTCTACGCAGTTCTTATTGCCTCTAGGAAGCCCTGACACTACTTCCAAGCTCACTAGATTTCAGTGGTAACCTCTTATCCTCTATGTGCAATCTTGCGTAACCCCAATTCCACTGGGAACATTGCAAAGTGGGCAGCGGAATTAGCCGAGTTCGACCTTGCATTCGTCCCAAGACAAGCGATCTAGAGTCAAGCATTGGCGGACTTCGTGGCGGAATAGACCCCCTCTCCATCAAATCCTGGGGGCCCTAGTGAGCAGAAGTCGGAACCCAAGGTTCCGGTCTTCACTGAGCCTCATTGGACTCTCTACTTCGACGGCTCTGTGCAGAAGCAAGGGGCCGGAGTTGGAGTCCTTCTCCTCGCTCCGACCGGGGAGAAGGTTAAATACATGGTGCACCATGACTTCAAGGCGACCAACAACATGGCGGAGTATGAAGCACTAATTTATGGACTCAAGGTGGCACTATCGTATGGTGTCAAGCAGCTGTTGGTAAAGGGTGATTCACAACTTGTTGTAAAACAAGTCAAAGGTGAATGTTGCTGCAACAACCCTCAACTAGCTGCATACCTACTTGAAGTCCAGAAGCTTCAGAAGGACTTCAACGTCCTGGATCTTTGCCATGTCCAGCGTCTCAACAACACTGAAGCTGAAGAACTCTCGACGAAAGCTTCAACCGGGGCTCCGGCTCCTGACGGAACCTTCGTCCGGAGGTTGTCTAAACCTACAGCTCAGCCTGCCGAACTGAATGAAGGGGGCGAAACCAGCACCTCGAAGCTGGCGGTCCCGATGGCCCTGTTACCATGGCGTTCATCAAGGTTCGTAGGTGCTGCAAGAAGCTCCGAGCAACCCAGCACGCAAGACTCAAATCCTCAAGCTAGCTCCGATGCATGTATCTCGGAGATCCGGAGTTACTTGAAAGACAATTTCCTTCCTGAAGATAATGTATCCGCTAACCAGATAGTCAGATTGGCCAAAACATACATACTGGTAGAAGGGGATCTCTACCGGCGTGGTGCCAACGGCGTCCTAATGCGGTGCATTACAAGGGAAGAAGGTTGCAAGCTCCTCGCAGAAATCCATGGAGGCGAGTGTGAGAACCACGCGTCTTCCCGCACGCTGGTCGGTAAAGCCTTCCGGCATGGCTTTTACTGGCCTACAGCGCTCCAGGATGCAACTGAACTAGTGAAGAAATGTGAAGCATGCCAGTTCCATGCGAAACAAATACACACACCGGCTCAGCCTCTACAAATGATACCTCCTACATGGCCTTTCACTGTGTGGGGGATGGATATATTGGAACCTTTCCCAAGAGCCGTCGGAGGTTACAAGTTCCTCTATGTTGCCATTGACAAATTCACCAAATGGCCGCAAGCAACTCCAATTGTGACAATAAACAAGCAATCAACTATCAACTTCTTGCAGTCCATCATATGCAGATTTGGAGTCCCAAACAAAATCATAACTGATAATGGGACCCAGTTCACAAGCTCTGCATTCCAAGGATATTGCGAAGACCTCGACATCCAAGTCAGCTACGCCTCCGTAGCTCACCCGGCAAGCAATGGCGCCGAGAGAGCAAATGCAGAAATCCTAAAAGGACTCAAGACGCGCACATATGAGCGCTTGAAAAAACATGGAGCCAACTGGATCGAAGAGCTTCCACCCACTCTATGGGCCAATAGGACAACTCCAAACCGGTCAACTGGAGAGACACCCTTCTTCCTGGTGTACGGAGTTGAAGCAGTCCTTCCTACGGAAATCACCTTGGCATCGCTTCGGGTCCAGACCTTCGACGATGCCGCGCAGGACCAGCTCCGGCATGAAGACCTTGACCTCCTTGAAGAGGGAAGGTGCCGAGCAGCTGTTCGGAATGCCCGATACCGCCAAGCTCTTCGGCGCTATCACCAAAGGCATGTTCACAGCCGACAGCTCGATAAAGGCGATCTGGTGCTACGGAGAATACAATCCAGAGAAGGGTTAAACAAACTCTCCCCCAGCTGGGAGGACCCTTCCGAGTGATCAAAGTATCCCGTCCCGGATGCATTCGCTTGGCAACCGAGGATGGGACACCTCTCCCTAATCCTTCGAACATTGAGCACTTCCGTAAGTTCTACGCTTAATATCACGGAGGTGAGTCTGTAGTTACATGTGATGTATGTTATAGAGTCATTGTACAGAGTCGGGTAGCTCCTCTGGGAGAACGGCTGGACTTTCTCCGGAAGGTCCGCAAAGTTCAGGCAACACTTGTCACAGTCTTAGAACTAAAAATATAGCTAGCTACCTTGGGTCAAACAAGAAATGAAACACACTTAGCCTGGCTCCGTACCCTAAGGTTGTACTTGTTTCCCCTGTACCCTGGACCTATAATGAAAGACATCATTGAGTGAAAACAGACTCCACGTGCATTTACTTTGTACAAGCTCAATATTTTTTATTTTTCTCTTTCTTGTCTATAACAAAGTTGTGCTATTCTTAAGAAACTTTTGCTCGACCAATTCAAGTATAATTCAAGTTGCATTGTCAATTCTCCCGGATCTAAACATTGTTAATGGTCTACTCGTCTGAATGTCGCCAAGCCAATCTAGGTCCGGAGTGTGCTATCGACTTAGCCTGGTCATGCACCCTAAGTACACCACTCTACCTACACCCCGGCAGAAACGATTGGACCTGGAGAAAGATAGCCACTGCACTTGATTGTATTTACAATTGTGTTCGACCTAAAAATTTCTCGGGAATAGTAAGTCACAATTGAGTTATAGATAGAGAATAGATTTTACTGTTTTTCTTGACTTCAGTGTGCAGGAAAAATAAATATTCCGTGATGATGGTGAATGAAGCCAGAGCTACCAAAGCTCCGACATCCCCTAGGTGGCTTCTAGTCGATGTTTCAAACAATGATAGCAAGCGTCGCTGGAGCTACTTAGCTCCGGTAAAGCCAGGGGGCCAGCCGTCAACGTGACCAAAAGATGGTGGGAAGATTCTACAGTGGGGTCTGCTGTCGACACCCCGCATGTTGACAGAGGTCACTGTCGGAGCTACCAAGCTCCGACACCCCAGAGGACTAACTGTTGATGCTCTACGCGTTGATGGAGACTGCTGCCGGAGCTACTAAGCTCCAACGATGGTCAATGCCGGAGCCACTAAGCTCCGACAACCTCAGGAGGCCTTCACTATCGAAGACTTCAGACCTACGCTCTACAAGTTCGAAGTATGCAAGTCTTCAACAACTGTTACATCCTCTTGGTACATGTTCATAAGCAAATTGTGTACATCTACCAGGGGGCCAAGTGGGACAAAGGTGTTTTTGAAAAAAATGAAATTCACAAAAAACATGGATTTCATTCATCTGGAGACAAGAGATTACAAAATTGGAGAAAAAGAAGAGAGGATACAAGCGGGAGCTACAAAGAGAAAGAGTCGTAGACCCTATGGAAGAACCAGGTGACTTTCTGGGCAACCTCCGGCACACTGGCTTGGGCGGCTTCTCCCTCTTCGTCGACAGGGCCTTCAAGAACCGGGTCCATGGCGAATTGAGGGTCCCGGCTTGTGTAGCATGTCAGCACGAATTCTGCGACATTCTTTGCTAGGGATTGTCCCTCGGTTTCCAGTTGGTCCACAATGACATCTCCCATCTTGGTGAGCTTGTTGTCTGCCGAACTCAACGCCTGGTCCAGCTCCAGCTCCGGATCATCCGGATGCCCGGGACTAAAACCCATTGGCGTCAGCGCGTCGTTGTCTTTCCCCAGGAAGTCCCAAACTTGTTGGGACTCTGCAGCCCTTGAGCCTCGCATCTCCTCCAAGGATCTACTGGTCGCCACAAGCTCCGAATTCTCCCGGGCAAGACGCTCTACCTCTTTGGCATTCTGCTGAATCTTTTCAGCAACCTACCTTTTGTGTTTGCCGAGCTCTTCCTGCCGGAGGAGGATCTTGTTCCGGCGGTCAACCAGGTCCTTCTCCCGGCCTTGCACCTTCTTCTCCCTGGCAGCAACGTCATTCTCCCTCCTGTGGAGGTCCTGCCCTTGCTGCCAGGCCTTCTTCTCCTCTTTCTCGCTGTGCTCCTCCAACTTCTTGGTGCGCTCCTCAAGACTCTTGTCACCCAGAGTTATCCTCTGAGTAAGATCTTCCTCTCTCTTCACGAGGTCATCCCGTAGCTCCAGGAGTTTTTTCTCTTCATCATCGAGCTTTTTCTCCCACTCCTCAAGGGCCTCCCAGAGCTTGACGAGGCTATCGTGGATGGCGCTGAGCTTCTCCCCGTGATCATTCGCTGCGTTATTAGCAGCTATGGCCTGTTCATGGATGGCCCGGGACTGGTTGTCGAGGGATCACACCATGCTTTCCCTCTCGTCCAATAGCTTAACCCAGCACTCCAACCGGACCTTCTCCTTCTTCACCCACTCCTTGTCGTCAGTCAGCCTCGACTGCGCCAGCTTGGTCTCGAATTGGAGCCGGTTGCGCCACCTCCTAAGAGTTTGGTGCTCCTCCGTGAGGGCCTTGCTGTCGTGGTAGAAAGTCAGCTGGACGTGACAAAGACTGTAGCAGGCGTTGTCGATAGACATCGATAAAGGGATTGGCTCCGGGCCTGCCGGGGTCTTCTCCGCTAGCTCCATCGTGTTCTTCATGACAAAAATCGGGTCCCACTCTACAAGAGCGATCCCATGAGCTTCCACGGCACTAGGGCCACCCTCCGGGATAGCCTCGGTCGCCGCCGAGCAAGGTCCTGCAACTGAAGTTTTGACCTCCAGAGTTGGTTCCGAAGGTCCCGCCGCCACGTCGTCAACAATTGGTCCTTCAGGCTGGGGGCCGACAACTTCATCTTGGCACCCTGGCTCAGGCGCGGGCACCTCCGGGACCACCACCTCTGGGGCAGGCGTTGAAGGTTCGATTGGAGCTAAAGCTACATCTGGCTCCAATGCTGGCGCCTCCTCCACCGCCGGCTCAGGCGCTGACGGTTCGACCATCATGGGCTCGAGCGCCGACACCTCTGCAGCAACTGGCTCAGGCGCCGGAACTTCTTCGACGACCGACTCTACCGCCGGAACTTCATCAACCGCCGGCTCTATCGCCGGAGCGTCATCAACCACCGTATCTACCGTCGGGGCCTCATCAAACACTGGCTCCACCGCCGAGGCTTCAACAACATGCGGCTCTAGGGCCGGAATCGCAGCTACCTCCGGCTCTGAGGCCAGAGCATCCACCATTTCAGCATCCAAACCCGGAGCTTCAACGTCCGGGGTAGGTGCCGCTGGTACATCCTCATTCCCGTGGTCTGGCGCTGTCACGAGAGCTTCTGGGGATGAGTCGAGGTCCAGGACCATGATAGCCTGCACCAGAGTTGTCGCAGCCTCAGCATCTTCTTGAGGCAGCGCTAGGATTGGAGCCAAAGCTTCCGCCTGCACAACATCAGTTGCTGCTGCAGGAACCGGAGCTTCAGCCTCTTTCTTGGGTACCCTGTGGATGAAGGACGAAGACACTCAAAACGGAGTTACAACAAAAAACAACCAACTGAGGTAAAAAACAAAATTTACCTCGGAAGGCTTCCTCTCCAGCTAGCGCGAAACCTCTTCCCCGGACGCTCGGAGCCGGACTCTGTCGCCACAGGTGTTTCAGCTTCGGAAGGTTCCTTGAAGCTTCCTGCTACTGTCGGCGTCACTTTGGCTGAGGCCCCCCTCGATCGGGAAGGACCTCCAGACCCAGAGCCTCCAGCTGGCCCTGGTACTGGTACTAGAGCCACATGGCCGGAACTAGCACCCCGGGGAGATGCTGATGCTGGAGTGGTTGCCGCCGTTGAAGACCTTCCCCTCCGGGGAGAAGGAGCCACTGCGGAAGGAGCAGGCCTAACGGACCTCCCGTTAGAGTGCTTCAGCTTCCTTTTATGGCTCAAAGGCTCGGCCAACTCTTTGCCCTCGCCGACGACTTCAACTCTCTGTTCCGCGATGGAAGGGGGAACACCCTCGGAAGCTCCGGGGATCACCAACCTGGTGGTCGAACGCCTCTCAACTTCACCGACGTCGTCAAGCACTGGCATCTTCCGCCGGAGCTCCCCGCTGAACTCTGCCTCCATGTTCAGAGGGAGGAAGCCGCCGGCGGATTTAAGTCATCACCCTCGACGTCGATGCCGTGCTGGAACTTCTTGTGGTGAAACTCCAAATCTGCACCTTCCAGGTTGGACTTCAAACCGGTCTCGATCCGGTCATCGTCCATCACGCTGTTGAGGGCCCAAGCGAGCTTCTCCTTCTTCTTCAGCGGAGCCCATCTGTTGACCAGGAAGTTGCAAAATACTGCCTGGGGAGTCACCCCTCCTTCCACACATTGGCGGATCCTGGTCAGAGCAGGGTTGAATGTGTCTGATAACACCGAAACTTTGCTCCAAGCTTCAGTGTCGATGTTGGGGAGGCCTCCGGGGAACTCTAGACTCTCATGCTCTTCTGTCTTGATGACAATCCAATCCTTCTTCCAGTCGTCCAACTTGCCAGAAGGGAACAACCGCAAGTACTTGTGCGGGCACTTCTTGTGCTTCACAAAATAATAGAAGCCAAGGTACTCGTCACTTTTGCCAGTGGTGTGGATGGTGAAGAAGGTGCGAAAGAGCTCGACGCAGGGAGGAATACCCACCCACATCTCGCAGAAGCGGACAAAGATCGACACCAAAAGAATGGAGTGGGGGCCAAGGTGGTACAGCTGCAGACCATAGAAGTCTAGCAGCATCAAGAGAAAAGAAGAGAAGGGTGGGATCAGTCCCACCATGGGTACGCGGAGAAGTACACCATGTCGCCAGCGTGCTCCTTCTCGAATGGTAGCTTGCCGGCGCGGACCTTGTGATTGAAGAAGTCACTGGACCACCCCATGAGGGCCCGGACCTTCTTCAAATTACCGTCGGTCTTAAGTCGGCTCTCGCAGAGACCCAACTCCATCGCAGCATAGCGGGGCTAGAGATGAAAAGCAAGCGAAAGTTTGGAGGATTTAAGCGTAAGTTCGAATGAAGGCATAAAGAATCCCCAAACAACGCGCGCTTTCCTTCGTAAGTAAGCCCCCACAACGCTTGGATGGAAACCACAGAGGAGCCGACGATACAATTCAAAAACTTCACCCTGCTAATGACAAGGGGGCCCGGGGCCACCCCAACAATCAAGTCGAGGTCCTTACCCCAGGCGAACGGTTGTCATCATGAAAGGCAGGAAGCCCAAAGGCGGTGGCCTAATAGAGCGTGCGGAACCGATACAGTTTTCATATCGGGAACCAGCGACCTTCAATTGCGTGAGATCCGCATGCTCAGATCTCACCTGCCGCATCCTGGATATGCCACTCGACGTTGGTTTAACTTCGAACTACGACCAACGGCATATCCGAAGACCCTTGAAGACACGACTCAAAAACCGAAGGATGGACCTACCTCCGGCAGAACGACATCATCCAAAAGGTCTCTCCCAGTGGTGGGCCCAGGGGGCCACTGTCGGTACCCTGCGTACCTTATACCCTTTGGGACTACAAAAAGACCAAAGGAACTTCACTTGTCTGAGTTGAAGACCTGCGAAGGCCCCACGTGTCATATGGGACCGGACCTACATCCCACACATGGGATAGCTCCGGGCTAAAACACCTGTGCGGCACCCCCGGACCTAACCCCCGACAGAGGGAGGCTCCGGTACTGACACTTGTACATGTACACTGGACCTACTCGTCCCAGACGGAAAGCTCCGAATATGCCACGTGTCCAACCGCCATACCTTCAACCTCAGCAATCAGACTGGTGAACCCCCAACGGCTCGGACCTTCAAGGGGCAATCAAAGACTTCAAGACCCGATTAAGTGTCATTAATACCATATTAATGACACACGATTGGAAGGCCCTTAATACTAGTAACGGCACTGTCAAGGCCCATTACCACACTATTAAGGGTAATTAACCTCATTAATTGTGTATTAAGCATCAGTAACCACCGAGGCCACATGTCGGGCCAGGCTAACAGTGTAACGACCAGCCCTTGTACTATAAAAGGACTAGTCGATGATACACAAAGGAGGACTCTCTCTCGGCTCTGGGACTCTCTCTCGGCTCTCAGACTCTCTAAGACCCGAAGCTAGAAGCTCTGGACTCTTAGACGCTCAATACAACAACTACACACCCCGTGGAGTAGGGTATTACGCTCAGGTGGCCCGAACCACGTAAATCCTTGTGTCTATTTGCCATTGTCTTTTGAATCTCTGCGCACCCAATACCGAACTACAAACTCCGCGGCCTACCAACGGTAGTATCGGGAGAATTGACGGAAAAACACTCCGACAGGAACCGTCGCGATAATATCGCAGCAAGGAAAGATCCCGTTGCCACGACCCCTCAACCAGAGAGGGATGCGTGGTCACAGCAGCGGAGGCACGCACCGCTTCAACTGAGCTAGAAAAAATTAAAAGGCCGCACGGGAAAGCAGGATAAGGGCTCCACCCTCGAGCTCATCGCCCCCCCAGGTGGACCTAGGGGCCATTGTCAGTACCTGGCATATCGGGTACCCTCACGCACAGGCTAGAGCCACCTAGGTACCTTGCCTCCCAGCGGAGGCGAGGTCCTAGGGCGCCACATATTCAAGAGACCCGAACCCATCATTCTCAGATGGGAGGTCCAGGATATCCGTAAGAAACCCGAAGGAGAAGCTCAGCACCCCCTTTGGAGACGGGCCCTAGGTAACCATGTGTCCAGTAGGTAAGGACCTCTCCTCCCTGTGAGACAGGGCTCCAGAGCTGCCACGTCGACAGAGACATCATACGGGCCACCTCCCGAATAGGTGGGCTCCGACGCTGCCACGTGTCCCGCAAGGCCTAACCTCCACCACGGAGGTGAGCTACCGACATCGACACGTGTCCAGGAGGACGAGGCCTAGCCATCCCCGTAGAGGTGAGCTCCTGAGCCACCACGTGGCACACAAGGCGAGACCTGAGCTCCACCGCAGAGGTGAGCTCCCGAGCTGCCAAGTGGTCTGCAAGGCGGGACCTGACCTCCTCCACAAAGGTGAGCTCCCGAGCAGTCACATAGTCCAACCACTTGCCCTGGACGGAGGGACGCATGAGTTAAGAGGACAATGCGCCTTGTCCCTATCAATGATTGAAGATACACGGCTTCCCCAGACACATGGTGCGGCGCACGCCTAATGTCAGGTACCGCTGCGACCAATCGCATCACAGTGAAGACGCCGCAGGCCTATCCCACTCCGCCATGTGGGTAGATTACAGTGAGAGAGACAGTTGGACGGGACATCTCCTACCAATGTCAGCAATGGCGCATGGGATACTGAGACGCAGGCGGCAAGACGGCGCGTCTTCAAGTCCATGGTCAAAGCAAGCTTACGGAAGAAACCTTAGATCTTTAGGATAAGATCGCTCTGGGACCACCTGCCGGGCCCCAAGACCCCACTTGTAAGGCGTCTGACCTTGTCTATAAAAGGCTTGGACCGCCACCATTACAAAGGACCAGACCAAAACATCACACATGCATACACACATACTAGCAATACCATCCATCGTGGAGTAGGGTGTTATGCTCTTTGCGCCCTGAACCACATAAAAATAACCACTGTCTCATATTTCCATCCGCTAGAACACTTGATTGAGGCCTAAGCCCCACCGAACAAAGAACCTCCGTGGGCTGCTCCTTAGTAGATCTGGGGGAAGTGTCGCTCTAACAGTTTGACAAGCACTATATGAGATGTTTATATCTTTGTGCAAGTGTCTAACAAACCATGCACATGAATTAGGATTCTCATATTTCTTATAAATGATTCTCATATCTCATATTTCTGCGCACAATAAAAGGTAAATTTTAGTTATGAATATGTATTCTATTTTGTCTAATATAGCAACTTTTGGAGAAATTAGCTAAGGGCAAAATCGACAATTCCTTGAATAGATGGGGTTGGAGCTGACTAGGTGTGCGTTGGAGGACGTCCAACTCATATGAAGAATGAAATTTAACTTGTCGAAATTGTCTAGTAAATTTGTATTGAATCACGTTCGTCTTTGTATGGCTAGCCGCAAAGAACAAGAAATTTATCTCGGTTCGTGCAAAAAGGGCCATACATCCAGAGGGAGTCTATCCACGAGAGAATAGATTCCAAGGGAGCCTTGCTCGAGTATATGAACTCTTGGAAAGTGAGAACTTCTGTGAAAGTAATGCGTAAGCATAAATGCAGACGGGCGTATAAAAAGTAAGGCACAAACACAAGTGCATCAAAGGAAATGGGTGGAAAAGCACCAAAGGAAAAAGGTGCAAGAGCACCAAAGAAAAAGTGTGTAAGAAAATGCGTAAGGTAAATGCATGAAGTAAATGCGCATAGTAACCCCGAATACAAAGTGAATTCGCCCCCTCGTGGAAGGCCTGGGGGGGTCCTTTTATAGGGGCGACCGACATTCCTCATAGTGGGCCTGGTTTTACAGTATTTGTTCTATGCATCCAGTCTGTCTGGGGAGTGAAAGCTTCAGTCTTGGCTTCTTCTTGGACTCCAAGGCACCATCTTGTGCTAAGGTTACTGCCCTTCTGACGATGGATGAGACAGATAGCAGACTTATCCTGTAATGGTTCACATCACGGGTTCACCCCCTGTTAAAGTTATCGTGCCCACCGTCCGTCATAAATGCCACAACCTACTCATCTCTCTGGGACAAGCTCAGGAGGAATTGTTCGCCTGACCTCTCAGTTGGTGGAGTCCAACCAAAGGTCGTCCTCCTAATGCGGAAGAGGCCGGTGAGGCAGGACACAGGACATGCCTTGAAGTGGGAGATGGCCAGACACAGATGTAGATCTGGCGCCCTGCATCATGCCGTGTGCAGCTGCCCCTGGTCCTGTGGCTATGATGTCGCTCTCGACAGCCAGGACCCCTAGTGGTTCGGCGTCGTCGCCACCATCGGGCGACCAGGTTGCGGGGAAGCGACCGACATCTTCCACCACTATGCATGTTTCCTCGGTCTCCATCCCGCTGATGGAGTTCTATGTATCCTCGAGGTCGGGAATCTCCTTCCTACTTTTGGGTTTTCTCTCTGGCCTGGCTTGAGCTACCTCGTAGCCCTCGTCAATTCTTCTTTCACCTCGCAAGGAGTATCGATCGGGGGTGGCATCCTTGGTGTGGAGTTTGGTTGGACCTGATCGTTTAGTCAGGGAGCCCTCCTCGTCTGTCGAGCTTTTATGTTCGAGGAACCGGTGCCAACCCTCGCGGGAGCGTCAAAGCCGGTTATTCCGAAGACATCTGCCATGTCTCATGCCGCCTTGGCCCTGCTACTTGTGCTGTCTGGTCTGGAGGCAAGGACGGTGCCAAAAGGCGTGTTGGTCATGATTTCGTGGCCTGTTGACTAGTTCGATCCCCTACCATAGGGCGAAGGGTCCGGGGATACAAACATTATTGGGGAGGAGGCCGAGTGGGAATGACTCTGTGAGAGCGTTACCCATGCCTACTCCCAGCTCTCAAACACCCAGACGAATCTTGAAGCCAGGCATCGGGACATCTCTGTGAGGACGGTATCCACACATTCTATGATCACAGAGGGTGGTGTCGTGTGATGCGGCACCCAACAACACACACGAAAAGATTACAATAAAATACAAAGTTTTATTGATATAAACAGCGGAAGTCTTTTACAATACTTAATGCACTGTGGTAGATAACACTCATAGCTAAACTCTCAGCCTAGCTATGCAAAAGTGCAGTCGTCCAGCCTGGGGATGCTACACACTAGCAGCACACAACAAGTATCACGATGGCGTGCGGGGCTCCCACTCGGCCGTATACCTCGACGAGTGCATCGCCTCATCCTCGGGCCCTTCCTCATACGTCTCACCTGCAACAACTTAATATAGCAACCATGAGCATGAAGGCTTACGAAGACTTAACCGTCTCACCTAAGCATGAGACTCTACATGCCAGGATACATATAAACATAGGCAGTGATATTGCATAGACGGCTTGCCTACAAGTGGATCCTTACTTCCATCTTATTAGCAACAAGTTAAATGTTCAGGAATATAACTTTAGTGAGCAATATACTAGAATAAGCATGGTTGTAAATCAATTATAATTGAATACATAATATTCTTTTTGCTTCTTCAATAATTACTACGTCACGACACATTGAATAAGCTGTGCACAAATAACCGCGAGGGACGGTGATTGCAATCAGTAGACACCGGGCTAACACGTCACATACACCCATTTCATAACTAGAGTGAATCACACTTCAATACTATGTTGTATGCAACAAACTTTCAAAGGAAACCCAAATGCCGAACCGGTCCTTCCGTAACAGGCAGGAGGTCCCCGCGCGGAGCATGTCATTGCCCCGTCGGCCGATTTACACCCTGCTGCCCTCAATTACATCAGTTTTCTGGTTCCCATATAGCTAGTATGCATCTAGTATAGTTCAAACTTGCTCGGCGGGGCCGCACACAGATCGGTCCTCAATCAACACATGAGCGCTATGCACGTGAGAACATGTCTTGCTGCTCCCTACACCACTGCCCAGTCTCATATTCATAATCATATGCCATTCTCTACAAAAAAACAAATCCTGTGTGATGGTGTAACTATCTCAAAACGTAAGAAAGGCTCATCCAAGTCCTTCCCGAACAAAGAAGGGAGATGAACAAATTGTGCGTCTTCGTCGTCGCATCCCGCATTACGTTGTCATTCGAAACAAGCAGCGAGCGCGTCGCCAATCAGCCAAAGTGCAAGACATGCTCAAAGGAAGCACATATCCTTTCTTTTAGTCATAACGGACGTTCTTTGCGGTGTCATTGGAGACATGATTCTTGTGAATCGCCCATCAGCATACATGCGAGACAAGCACTGACATAGCGTGTCACAGTTTTGTTGACTGATCTGAGACATGCTTTATTGCAGCCCATTGTAGATTTGTTTACTGATCTGAGACGGGCTTTAAGGAAGCTTGTCTACTTTATTTAGATAATCCGAGACATTCACTGTTACAACTCATCGCGAATTGTTTACAGGTAGGGTCTCCTATTAGGTATCCTCCACCCCTGATTATCCTAATTGCCGGCTGCATCCTGGAGATAGCCAGGATTTGGCAGCGGCATTGCCAGTGTTAGGAATATACACATACATGAACATCTGTATAGCCAAAAGATCACACCTTAACCAATCAAATATTAACAAAGTTTCAATCATGGTTATCAAGTATACTAATTACACAATAAAGAATGCCCCCTGTTCATCCTGATTATAATGTAACTAATTACACACATCATAACAGTCATCATCTAATCCTGTATACCGTAATGAAAATTCTCCCCATCAATGACTTCATTAACGATGAGCCTTCATAGCCTCTAATGCTCCAACTGAGACATCCCCAAATGCAATAAAATCACTGAAATCATATAAAACATTATCGAATTGCAGTCACATTCGCTTAAACAGTCACATAAGGGAGCAAATATCTGAAGGCTTAGGAACAAATTGGTATACAATTGTAATAAACATAGGAACTGTTAGTGAGTGGAGAACTAAACTTACTTGTAGGACAGGCAGTTGGTGAGCATCTGCAAAGCATCAACAGAGAAATTGTTCTCATCATAAAGTATATGGTAGTGAGCTGGTGTGCTTGTCCCCTCAAAAAGCAAACAATTTACAATACACTGATGCATTAATAGCCTGATATCAAAAACCTGTGAGAGAGACACCAATTATCGCATAGGTACCTTGATTCCAGCATGGCTGCAGAGGTAGAAATCAAACTCACTGGGATGGCAAATGCTAGTGTCAACCACAATTCCTGCAGTTTCAAGGGTTTGCGAATCAAAATTTATTATATACAACATTACTTCTGCATTGGACATAAACAAGGAAGATGAATGTATATTTTAATGAAATTTTTTGCTTTGGATCAATGACTTCATTGACGATGATCTTTCATTGGACATCCTCAAATATAATCACTGAAATGCAAGCTCTGAGGACAGGGTTGAGGTGGCGGCGTGCTCCGGGGACAGAGGACGAGGCAGTGGTGTTCTCCGGGACGAGCTGGCAGAGGCACCGGAGCAGTGGTTCCAACTCTCTGATGATAGCAACCCAACGTGCTCCAGGGACAGGGAGAACATTTCCACTTATGTGAAGACTGCGGTGTGCTCATACCGATTACTGAGGTCAGGGTCGAGGCGGCGGCGTGCTTTGGGGACAAGGGACGATGCGGTGTGATCTAGCGTGCTCAACTCTCTGATGACGAAGGTCGGAGTCGATGGAGGCAGCGCGACAATGACGAAGAGCGAGTTGAGGAAGAGGGACGGCGGGGGCATGCTCAGGAGCTGCGGTTTCTAGGTCGAGAGAGTGCGCGAGAGCTAAAAATTTCTGCCATGTGTTGGAAGAGAGCGCGCGAGAGATAAAAATAGCAAAACTCAAAGACGAGCCTCTATAGCATCTGTCTCTCATTTCAGTGTCTCCCTTTGGTCGAGAGAGCGCGAGTAAATTTTGCGCGAAAATTTTCGCCAGAGAGCGCGCGAGAGCTAAAAATAGGTCAAAATTCAGAGATGGACATATTAAAGCGCGTCTCGCATTACTTTGTGGCCAGAACGGGCACACCGTATGCAAAGATGCACCAAAGTGTGCTGAAGCGAGGAACAACATCTTTGCATACGTGCATGTCCAACTGGAAACTGTGCGCAAGGCCTTATATGATTGTTGCAACGCGCTCAGCTTTTTGTGGTGGGACAAAAGATCTTCGGCATGAATCGGGGACGGGCCCAGGTAAGGCGTGTCTCGCATTATTTTGTGGCCAAATGGGCACACCATATGCATAAGATGTTGTTCACGGGGTCTGACGCCATCTTTCGCATGGGGGCATGTCCAACTGACAACTGTGCGACATGTCTTATATGATCATTGCAAAGTGCACAAATTTTCGAGGTGGGACAAAAGATCTTCGGCATGAATCGGAGACACGCACAACATAAGGCCCGTCTCGCATTTCAGCATCTCCCTTTGGTCGAGAGAGCGCGAGTAAGTCTTGCGCGAAAATTTCGCCAGAGTTCCTTGGGTCTGGGTACCCTTCCACAGTTTATGGAATGGTACCCTTAGCCACTATCTCTACCCCATCACGGGGGTGGCCGATCGTCTAAACATTCTGTTCGAGACGATGGCCCAGGTGCTCTGCATCGAGGGCCGCAGAAACCTGATGGCATTGACGGAGAGCAACCTCGGTCTCGGGGTTGCACCGCCGGTGCAGCAGAAGCAACCGGTGTAGCCGGCCCAGGCCCCTGTTGCACCGGCGTTGGAGTCACCGCCGAAGGAGGAGGAGGATGATCTGAAGGAGGAGGAGTATGATTTAGTTTTTATTTGTTAGTTTTTAGTTGATGTTTTTTTTGTGTCTTCTTGTACTTTTTTCTTGTGTTTTGTAATATATTGTGTTAATGAATGAAATTTATCTATGTTCAACTATGTGTTCCACTGTTGTGAATGAATATTTTCTTGTTTGTCCATATGTGTGAATGAATGAATGTGTGGTGTGTTCATTGTGTGGACAGTGAATTGTGTGAAAGCAATTGCAAACATCAAGGATTTTGATTATTTTCTGGATAAGTGAATGATTTAGTTATCAAGTGAATGTGCTCTAAGTTTCGTGATGTGTGATATCAACAGTGAACCAAAGAAAAATGGAAAAAATCACGAAGCTAAAAGAGAGCATGGGTAATTGGAGACACACTTTTCATAAGAGCGCATCTCCATTTTAGCAGAGGAGAGGGAGACGATGAGCATAAGAGACGCTCTTCGCTGATAAGCGTATCTCCATTTTGCGTCTCTGCACAGAGCTTATATAAGGCACCATCAGTCTCTCCTCTTCTCTTCGTTCATCTTTACCGTGCAGACAACCCACCATGACCAACGTTCTGCCGCCAAGCCCGCTGAGGGAGCCACCCTGCAACAAACAGTGCTGATGCTCCTTCGAGAGGCTCAACGACGAGATGCTCGAGATGCAGTTCGACAGGATGTTCGAACGGTTACAGAGGCTGCTCGAGATGATTGACGAGGTGCTCGACATCGAGGGCCATAGTATCCTGTTGGCGGCGATGGCGAGGAACTTCGATCGCGAGGTTGCACTGCTGGATCTGGACCAGCCAGAGCAGCCAACCAGGACTCCTGTTGCACTGGCGCCAGATGGCCGCCGGAGGAGGAGGAGGAGGAGGAGGAGGAGGGGGAGGAGGAGGAGTAGGATTTAGGTTTTCTTTTATTGTTTTTAGTTGATGTTGTTTTTTCTTTTCTTGTGTCTTGTACTTTTCTTGTGTTTTCTAATATATTGTTAATGAATGTCCGTGTTATTTGTGTTCATCAATGTGATTAGTATCTTGTGAGTTCAACTGTGAATGAATGAGTTTCATCGTTTAGCGATGTGTTCATGTCTGTCTTTAACCGAAGACAAAGGAGATGTGCCTTCTGTATAGTTCGTCTCATTTCTTTCGAAAAAAGGCGATGTGCTTTGTTAGACGCGCGTCTCCCGTTTGTCAGAGAGGAGGGCGCGTTTCGGATACTTACTTAACTGAGACAGTCTGTATTGTAACTCATCTCCTTGTACATTCAACCGAGCCATGTCAGATCCTCGCTGAAGCAGGCACGTCTCTAAAAGTGCATCTAGGCATCCCCATGGATTTTGGATGATTCATAACAACAATTGAGAGACTAATGAGCTGAGTTCATCTTAAGCACAGATGTGATGATTGAAATGAGACAAAACTCTAAAAAAGGAAAAGGTTGAAACGGGCGTCGAAGACTCAGGCATAGAAATTAGGGTTTCTATTGTGTTGAGTTTAGACTAGACATATCATGTGTGAGGGTGTGTGTATCAAGTGCATTGAGATCATCAAACATGGCTCAAAGTGGTGGTTGAGAGAAATACCTAAGTGAGAAGCCTTTGAGAGAAAATTCCCAATGACCAGACTTGTCTGGGCCTCAGGCCAGACTAGTCCGGGTTGCCAGGTTAGTCCGTTTTGGGATAGACTAAAGGTCTCTGTTGGAGTTTGGAATTGTCCGTGTGGGTATGAACTAGTCCGTTCTTTCTTGGTGAGCGTCTTTGGAGCAAAGTCCTGGGAGGCCGGACTTGTCTGCCCCAGAGGCCGAACTAGTCCAGACCCCATAGAGTAGTCTGTTTTGGGATGGACCAAACGTTTCTGTCCGAGTTCGGACTTGTCCATTTGGTACGGACTAGTCCGCTCGAGCCTTAGTGTGAGATCCCGAAGCCAAGTCTTGGGGGGCTGGACTTGTCCGCCTCAAGGGTCGGACTAGTTCGGGCTCTCCCAGAGAAGTCTAATTTCAGCCTGACTAAAGCATTTTGTCCGACTTCGGACTAGTCCGTTTTCGGCCAGACTAGTCCAGGTTGCCATGACCGTTTGAAATTCAAACGTTTGGTGGGGATGTCACCAGTTTTGTCGATCGGTTACGTCGAATTATCAGTGGTCCCCAAAGGTCGGACTAGTCCGTGGTCCAGGGTCGGAGTAGTCTGGGTTTGTGTTATTGGCAACGGTTAGTTGTCGGGTGCCCTATAAAAAGGGGACCCCCAGGTCCTATTTGAATAATCTTGAACCCTAGCGCCGCCACAACTATCTTTGAGCCTTACAAAGCCTTCTGCCCCACCTACTTGTCCTCTAAGACCCTTGAAGAGATTAAGGTTTGGGAAGGAGAGTGAAGGAAGATCATCGTGCTTTGGCTCTCGGTTTGATCTCTTGCACTTGGTGTTGCATTTTGCGGCTTGTTTGAGTTGAGCTTCGTGTGCTCCTTGCTGTATTCATTTGTGCGAGTCTCAACTTGTGCGCAGCCCCAAAAGCTAGGTGATTACCCTTTGATACAGTGGAAACCAAGACGACTTTGTGGTGGCTTGGTGAGAAGAGGGTCAAGTGAGCCCCGGTCCTTGTGTGGACTTCTCAACATGGATGTAGGCTTCTTAGTGGATCTGAACCATGGGATAAATCATGTCTCTCTTCTCACTTTACTTTTTCTAATCACTAGAATTGCTTTTAGGGTTCATATCGCTCTTCGTTTTGATCTTAGTTGAAATCTTGCAATCTAAGTGCTTACAGTTGTTAATCTAAGTTGTACTAGGTTTCTAAACATTGTGTCTATCTTTCGTGAATCTAAATTCCGCAAAAAACTTGTAGAAATCAAGTTTTTAAGTTTTCACCCTGTGCTGAGCGGATAGTCCGGACCTGACCAGACTAGTCCGGCCTCAGAGTCTTAATCTAGTTTTATTAAGCCATTTTGGGTCATATTGCCTATTCACCCCCCTCAAGGCGACTTTCAATTGGTATTAGAGCAGGTCTCTACACCAAGAGTCCAACAACTCAGAGAGAAGATGGCCGGAAGGGGTGACAACAAGGTCCCGATGATCGTCAACGACAACAAGAAGAAGAGCGTTGATGTGCTTCAAGATGATCCCAATGACGACAAGGAAGTGCATCTACTCAAGGCACGACTTCGTGAGAAGCTAGGTCTTCCCAAGATGGAGACCAAGAAAATCGATCCAATCAACAACAACAATGGGAGTAGTTCACAAGACTACTCCCGATATCCTTACAACTATGAGCGATTAATTGCTAGCAATCACTTTTTTATCTATTCCTATTGGGAAACCTCCCCAATTTGATGGAAATGAATACTCTATGTGGAATCATAACATCAATATGCATCTCATTTCCTTAAACCCAAGCTTGTGGAAAATTGTCTTGATAGGTGTTCATCTTCCTAAGAATGAGGAAGACGTTACCCCGAAGCAAGCAGTCCCACTCCATCACAATGCCCAAGGGTTGGAGTGATCACCTCCTCGTTGACTCGAGAGGAGTTCAACTGGATTGAAGGATCGGAGGTGGCCAAAGAAATACGGGACACGCTCAAGATGGCACATGAGGGCAACCTTGTCGTAAGGGAGGCCAAGATCAAAATGATTGAAGGGGGACTTGGGGGGTTCACTATCATGGATAGTGAGACCCCCAAAGACATGTACAACCACCTCAAGACCCTCATCAACAAGAGTTGATCTTATGGAAGCACCCGATGGACAGACCATGAAGTGGTGAAGAGAATGATTTGGGCATTCATGCCTAGAAATGTTACTCTTTGCTCACTAATTCGTGAAAGTCTGGGATTCCATAAGATGACTCGCGAAGAATTGCTAGAGAGGATTATCAACTATGAGATGATGGAGCAAGAGGCTATGTTCTACAACGACCTTCAAAATCTCTCTTCCTTAAAGAAGAGAAATGTTGAATTGAAGGCAACATCCTCAAGATCCCAGGAAAAAGAAGAGAGTGATGAAGAGAGCCCCAACACCGATGAGGAAGAGGCACTCTTCATCAATAATGTCAAGAGTATGTTGAGAAGGAGGAGGGGGAGCTACCATCGTGAAGGCAAGAGCAAAGACAAGCACAAGACAAGATCAAAGAGGGCTTGCTACAATTGTGTGGAATACAACCACTTCATTGTGGATTGCCCACATGAAGATAACAAGAAGTAGAATGAGGGCAAGTATCAAGAAAATAAATACTTCAAGAAGAAGAAGCAATCGGGACATGCCCACCTTGGGAAGGAGTGGGGTTCAAATTAAGAATCCTCCTCCGATGAAGAAGAAAAGATAACAACTATTGCTATGAAGAAGTCAACCACAGAGAACATGCTCTTCCCCAACCTGGAGAAATCAAGGCCAACTTGCCTCATGGCCAAGGAGGGAAGAAGAAAGGTTAAATCTAAATCTTCTTCAATTTCTTCACATGATGATTTTGATAGTAGTAGTAAAAATGAATATATGCTTAAAGATATGAGTAAGAGTACTTTGAAAATATTGGAGATATTGTCGAATGAGATATTTGAGAAGGAAGAGCTCATAAATTATCGAGAGGACATGCTCATCCAACAAAAGGAGAGATGTCAAGAGTTTGAGGAGCTCTTGGAGCTTGAAAGAGAAAGAAGCAATGCACTTGAGCGTGAACTCGCTTTGAGCAAGGAAACTTGCTCAAACCTTGAGAACACTACAATTGTGCTAAAGGATGAACTTTTTAGCCTGAAAAAAGTTAACAATATCCTTGAAACACAAGTGGGTCTCTCAAGGTCAATGCACCTTCTTCCTCTAAAAGCTCACCCTCCACAAATGTTAAATCCGAGATAACTCAAGCTCGCAAGTGCTCTAACTTGATCCTAAAACTTAAAGATGAGCTTAAGGTGGCACAAAACAACCAAGGACCGAAAGGTGGGATCTTTGACAAGGATGAGATGGCATATGCACATAGTGCATACACCATCAAAAGAAATCCTCTTGTCAAAGATGGTCTTGGCTATTCTAGGGACAAGAAGCAAAATGCCAAAACTCCCAAGAATGAAAAAACTTGATTGTTTTTGTCAAAGGAGGTTCATACAACAATTACAAAGTAAAGAACATTGCTACATCTCATAACATGCCTAAGAAGGAACCTCATCCATTGTTTCGTGATTTCGATACTTCATATGTTTTGTTAAGAAACAAATTTGGAAAGCCTTATGCTAGGATTGTTGGGCCACACCGCAAGATTCCAAAACCATGTGTGTGGGTGCCCAAGTGCCTCTTGACTAATATCAAAGGACCAAACACCGCTTGGGTACCTGAAGCAAAGGCTTAATTCTATTTTGTAGGCATACTCCTTCGGTAGAACCAAGTGGGTTCATGATAGTGGATGAAAAAATCACATGACTGGAGAGAGGAATATGTTTGTGGAGTATGAAGAAGATGAAAATCCAAGTGAGGGGATCTACTTTGGAGACAATAGCCAAGAGAAAATCCTTGGCACCATTAAAATTGCTATATCCCCTAATCATACTCTTTCCAATGATTTACATGTTGATTCACTTGATTATAACCTTTTGTCGATATCACAACTATGTGACAAAGGTTATAATTGTCTTTTCACTAATGAGGGTGTGACCGTCACAAGAAGAAGCAATGACTCAATTTCTTTTAAGGGTGTACTCAAGAGAAAGCTCTATCTTGTCGATTTCTCCTCGGATAAATCCCAACTTGATACATGCTTAATTGCAAAAACTAACATGGGATGGCTTTGGTATAGAAGACTAGCCCATGTTGGGATGAGGAACATGCAAAAACTTCTTAAGGGCGAGCACATCCGTGGTTTAAAGATTGTTGTGTTTGAAAAGGATAAGCCATGTAGCGCATGCAAGGCCGGAAAGCAAGTTGGAGCTCAACATCCATCCAAGAACATCATGATGACAACAAGACCATTGGAGCTTCTACACATGGACCTCTTTGGTCCCATCGCCTACATAAGTATTGGCGGTAACAAATATGGCCTTGTCATTGTCGATGATTTTTCTCGTTTCACTTGGATGTTCTTTTTGCATGATAAGAGTGAGACTCAAGGTGTCCTCAACAAATACTTGAGGGGAGCTCAAAATGAGTTCTTTTTAATGATCAAGACCATAAGGAGTGATAATAGCACCGAATTCAAGAACACTCAACTTGATGAGTTTTTGGATGAAGAAGGCATCAAGCATGAGTTCACGGCCCCTACTCCCCTCAACAAAATGGGGTGGCCAAGAGGAAGAATAGGACTCTCATAAAGATGTCAAGAACCATGCTTGATGAATACAA
The DNA here is from genome assembly GCA_036927565.1 of Tuctoria greenei. Taxonomy (NCBI): domain Eukaryota; kingdom Viridiplantae; phylum Streptophyta; class Magnoliopsida; order Poales; family Poaceae; genus Tuctoria; species Tuctoria greenei. Next base: position 72,859,204 of record JAYESD010000004.1, read on the forward strand.
GACATCGGATCGGTTTTGGACGGAAGCGGTTAACACCGCTTGCCATGCCATAAACCGGTTGTATCTCCATTGCATATTGAAGAAGACGTCTTATGAACTCCTAACCGGTCACAAACCTACTATTTCCTATTTTCGTGTTTTTGGTAGCAAATGTTATATTCTGAACAATAAGCCTAGGACTTCGAAGTTTGCTTCTAAGTCCGATGAGGGTTTCTTGCTTGGTTATGAATCAAGCACTTACGCCTATCGTATTTTCAACAAATCCTTCGGAATTATTGAAGTAGCATGTGATAGAGTGTTTGATGATACTAATGGCTCCCAAGTAGAGCAAGTTGATCATCATGTGCTAGATCAAGAAGAATCTCCACAAGTGGTGATAGGAAGGATGGCATTTGGAGACATTCGACCACAAGAACAACCTAAAGACTCAAGTGATCATCCCACACATCAAGCAAGCTCTTCCTCAAATAATAAAGCTCAAGACCCTCAAGATGCGCTTCAATAAGATGAAAATGGAGGCATCGATCAAGGGGGAGATGAAGAAAATGAGGAAGATGAGGATGAAGATCCAAGACCTCAAGCACCACACCCAAGAGTACATCAAAGCATTTAACGGGACCATCCCGTTGACAACATCCTTGGAGACATCTCCAAGGGGGTAACTACTCGATCTCGTGTTGCAAATTTTTGTGAACATTACTCTTTTGTTTCCTCTTTGGAGCCTCACAAGGTTGAAGAAGCACTACGAGATCCGGATTGGGTGATGGCAATGCAAGAAGAGCTCAACAATTTTTAAAGAAATCAAGTATGGGAGCTCATGAAGAGACCAAACGCCAATGTTGTGGGCACCAAGTGGGTGTTCCGCAACAAACAAGATGAGCATGGCGTGGTTACAAGAAACAAGGCACGACTTGTGGCCAAGGGGTACTCACAAGTCGAAGGTTTGGATTTCGATGAAGCCTTTGCTCCCATAGCTAGTCTTGAATCAATTCGTATATTACATGCCTTTGCTACACACCATGGTTTTAAGTTATACCAAATGGATGTCAAGAGTGCATTCCTCAATGGTCCAATCAAAGAAGAGATCTATGTGGAGCAACCCATCGGCTTTGAAGATCAAGAATTCCCAAACCATGTCTACAAATTGTGTAAGGCTCTCTATGGCCTCAAACAAGCTCCTAGATCTTGGTATGAGTGCCTCAAAGACTTTCTAACTCAAAAGGGTTTCAAAATTGGGAAGCCAGATTACACTTTATTCACTAACCATTTCAATGATGATTTGTTTGTTTGCCAAATATATGTCGATGACATTATATTTGGTTCTACTAACAAAACTTTTTTGTGATGAGTTTTCCAAGATAATGACCAAAACGTTTGAGATGTCCATGATGGGGGAGTTGAAGTTCTTCCTAGGTCTTCAAGTGAAGCAACTCAAGGAAGGCACGTTCATTAGTCAAACAAAGTACACACAAGACATACTCAAGAAGTTTAACATGGACAAAGACAAACCCATCAAGACTCCTATGGGAACGAATGGGCACCTTGACCTTAATGAAGATGGTCCAAATGTGGACCAAAAGGTATATCGTTCTATGATAGGTTCATTGCTTTACTTATGTGCATCTAGGCCTGATATAATGCCAAGTGTTTGTATGTGTGCTCGATTCCAAGCTACTCTGAAGGTGTGTCATTTGACCGCCGTGTAGGATCGAAGAGCACATGAAAAGCTACTAGAGGGGGCGGGGTGAATGGTAGATTCAAAAATCTTACGCAACAGAAACAATTAAATCCCAACCCCTTCGGTAGAAAATCAAACAATTGATAAATCGTGTGTGCAAATGATCATAAACATGTTTAACCGTGAAAAAAATTGCAGATATCAGAGAAAATCAAGTCACGATGACAAAACAATAATAATCACTCAAATCTGTTGAGAAAAACTCAAGTTACAATCAAAAGATTTAACTAAGATCGATCTGTTCTACCGAGCAAAAACAGATCTATTTTTCATCAAAGAAACTCGTGTAGATTAGAAATCACAAATCCAATGACCGTGAAATTTTAACAGATAATAGAAAATCAAGTTGTGAAGATAACCCAAAAAGAATCACGTCAATCGGATCTGTAAAACTTGAGTTATGATAAAACCACCAACGAAAGGTAGTGTTGTGCAGAAACTCGACGAGTAAAACATGTCTGGAACAAGTCGGACGAACAAGGCACAAAAGTTCCTTTCAACTACGAATTTTATTCAATAGAACACAAGAGGAACAGCCCAAAAGTCGTCTACCACGAGCTCTGGCCTCCCTTGCTTATATAACCAGCCCAAAGGCCAACTCAACTCAAACAAGGACTCTAATCCTACTCAATTCACGAATCGAAACTTTCCATAACTGCTCAAGACTCTTCTATACACAGATAGAAGCAATCTTAAGACTTCCAAACACCATAGGAACGTATCCCACATTCCTAAACCGTCTCAACTTCGTGTCCCACACGAAAACTACCATAACCAACTCGATACTTTCCATATCGAGTCAGAACCGACTCCGATTCTTCCAACCATATATTTCCTTCCTTAACCCGTCTTCAGAACCATGTTGCCACGTCCTGCACCGCATGCTTACGTGCAAACACCTTCCTTCGACGTTCAGTAACCTTCATATGCACTGCCCTTGATTCAATCATCCTGTGCGACCTCCTGACCCATTCAACCACAATTCCTCCTGAACTTGGTTGTTGGAACCTCATCTCCTCCCTGAGACTAGTCCAAAAGATCCTATCACCAGCCATGTCCCAAACTCAAGCAACACCTGCACATGAACAAACAACCAATCTATACGAGCCCATGTCCGCGACTTGACTCAAATTAGTTCCGAACACGACACCTTACGTGAGCATCTCACATAAGCATGTTGCAAAAAACAAAGTGAAATGATATCAGCCATATCAACCAAAACGCACCAAAAACTTAGAAAATGAATACTAAGCAATCTTCCCAACAATATAAAGCAAGTTCGAAACATTTCACAAGAAAATTAGGAACATTGCGATCAAGCTCTCAATCTTGCCAAAGCTAACTAGAGCTTGAGCCGGAGCTTACCAAAGCTAGTACAACCTAGCGCCGGAGCTAACAAAAGCTAGTCGGACATAGCGCCAATGCTTACCAAAGCTAGTCGGACCTAGAGATGGAGCTAACCAAAGGTAGTCAAAGAAGTCAGACCTAGCCAAAATAAGTCGGACCTAGACAAAGAAGTCGGATCTAGCCAAAGCAAGTCAGACCTTACGTCGGACCTTGCTGTCGCTCGGACCTAGAGTCAGACCTTGCTAAAAAGGGTGTTTTGGCAGAATTTTAGAACTTATATTATCAAAGCCAATGTATTCAGTACAAGCATAGGTCTCACAATCTCCCCCTTGATGAATGCATTGGCAACACCATTTAAAATCTGAACATTGGCTTATTCACATGAAAATTTTTGAAAACAATTTCTCCCCCTTTTTGAAAATCAAATGAGAATTTTTTAAATTTCTTCCCCTTGCATACTTCTCCCCCTGAGAAGAAACACTTGTGAATATGTGCAATGTGTGATCAATTCTCCCCCCTTTGACGATGTATTCAGCAAGGTACAAAAGAGCAATTTTAATTTGTTATGAGTACATTATAACATATACATATAAAACAAAGATCATCCAAGGCATACTATCAAGTAACGTACACTATCACAACAATGAAATACATAAAGAAGTGTAAGCCATGCTAGAGATCAAGTGTAGTTTTTAATTTAAGCAAGTCATGATCTCACAAACTTAACTATTTCAAGACCTGAAAGCATGAAACTTGTTGCTGCATTTTATTATTTTTCAAAGCACAAATTTTGATCATATGATATTTGCAAGAGATTATATGCGCATCTGCCTTGTTCTAACCAACCAAGCCAAGCCTATGTCATTTGACAACCAGAAGCTTAAGAACATGGTTTTAGTCATACACAACTTCTTCCAAGTTCATATCTAAGTGCAATGATAAGCCATCTCAAAAGAAGAAGTGCAATGCATGCATATTCTCTTGATCTTTTCTCAATTTATATTTGACCATAAAAGCTCAACATGTAAGTTAATTACTTGATTAATTCTTTGATTGAAAGCACTTGTGATTATGCTACATGTTCAAAACAACAAGAAAATTTGATCATGACCAGCTGTAGTGTAAGTAATTATTCCAATTACTAGTCATGGAAAAAACTACAAAATGTATAACATGAGTAATGTAGTAAGAACTTTTAGCATGTAAAAGGAATCACAAAGTCATATATGTATGAAATAATATGCTCATATTATTTTAATTTCGGATTCACACATAGACTTCTCAAGTTTCAAAAACTCCCCCTCAATGTATGCCATGAGGATGCATAAACCCTATTTCACTATGAATGAAACAAAAACGAGTGAAATCCAAAGGTTTTGTAAAAATGTCAGCCAATTGTTGTTTAGTATCTACATGGTGAAGCACAATGTTTCCTTTTTGAACATTATCACGAAGAAAGTGATACCTAATGTCAATGTGCTTTGTCCTTGAATGTTGCACGAGGTTTTTGGCAATGCAAATAACACTAGTGTTGTCACAGAACAGTGGAACGCTCTCTAGATCAACCTCATAGTCCTTAAGTGTTTGAACAATCCAAAGAACCTGTGAACAAGCGCTAGCAGTAGCTACATATTCAGATTCAGCTGTGGATTGTGCAACTGAGTTTTATTTTCTAGAGGACCAAGCAACAAGTGAATTACCAAGAAAATGACAAGCACTGGAAGTACTTTTCCTATCAATCCTACAACCCCCAAAATCAGCATCCAAAAAAGATTTCAAAGTAACGGTTGAGGAAGAAGGAAGAAAAATGCCAAATTCTTGAGTTCCATGTAACTACTTGAGAATTCTTTTGATGGCTTGACCATGTAACATACGTTGAATTGTATGTTCGGTCTTGATGTCGTGAGGTACAAAAGTGATCCGATCATGCTCCTATTTTCTTTTTGATCCACAGGTTCACCATCTTCATCAAGTTCAAGTGTTGTTGATGTTCCCATTGGTGTCCAAAGAGGCTTGCTTTTGTCCATGTTGAAGCGCCTTAGGAGGTCTTTTGTATACTTTGTTTGATGTACAAAGGTACCCTTCTTTGTTTGCTTGATTTGCAACCCCAAAAAGTGCGTGAGTTCTCTCATCATACTCATATCAAATTTTGAACTCATCATAGCTGAAAACTTGGACACAAGATCATGAGAAGCACAACCAAAGATAATATCATCCACATACACTTGAACGTATAATGTCATTGCCATGCTTAAGCACAAAAATATTTTTATCAACCTTTCCCATGGCAAACCCCTTTTCAAGTAAGAATGTTTTTAACCTATCATACCATGCTCTAGGGGCTTGTTTGAGAATGTACAATGCTTTGGACAGTTTGTAAACATGATTAGGAAAATCTGGATTTTCAAAACCCGGTGGTTGTTTGACATAAATCTCCTCATCTATGTAGCCATAAAGAAAAGCACTCTTAACATCCATTTGATATAGCTTAAAACATTTAGATGCAGCAAAAGCTAACAAAATTCTTATGGCTTCTAATCTAGCAATAGGAGCAAAAGTTTCATCAAAATCTAGACCTTCAACTTGAGTGAAACCTTGAGCAACCAACCTAGCCTTATTCCTAACCACAACCCCATCCTCACTTTGTTTGTTTTTAATCACCCATTTAGTTCCAATTAAAGTGTCACCTTGAGGTGGAGGTACAAGTTTCAAAACATTATTTCTTTCAAAATTTTCTAACTCTTCTTGCATGGCAATAATCTAAGATTCATTAGTGAGTGCGTGTGATATATCTTTGGGTTCAAAAGAAGCAACAAAAGCAGAATGAGCATGAGAGTTTGGATCGCAAAATCTGGACCGTGTGACTCGTTCTTGCAAGCTTCCACTCATTTGTTGTGGAGGATGACTTTTGAGAACCCAGAGGGGAGTGGACACTTCACAAGCTTCTTATTCTTCATGTTCATCACAAATCGATGAGCTTGTGACTTGAGGAGGATCTGGACCAGCAATGGTGGTCGTCGGTGCTGGCTGTGAATCAAAATCAGGAGCTAGAACAATGTCATTATCTGCTGAATTTTTGGGCAGCAGCACCACTTCTTTCTCATCGTCAACGAAAATGGTCTCTCCCTGCAGATATGGATCCGGACCTGCAATGTTTGAGCTAGTACCTGTGCTAGCTTCATCGAAAGACACCTCACAAGTCTCCACAATTTTGTTAGTGTCAAGTAAAAGCACACAGTAGCCTCTGGTATGAGATGGATAACCAAGAAACATGCCATCAATGGATATAGGTTCAAATTTATCCAGATTACCATGTTTCTTAACAAAGCATTTGCAACCAAAGATCCGAAAATGTTAAACACTAGGCCTATGTACAAACCGGAGCTCATATGGGGTTTTACCTAGCTTAGTGCGCAAGAAAACATGATTTGAGACATAACAAGCGGTTGCAATCGCATCAACCCAAAATTTCCTAGGAGTTTGATATTCATCAAGCATAGTCTTAGCCATATCAACTAAGGTTCTGTTCTTTCTTTCTACAACACCGTTTTGTTGAGGTACATATGGTGAAGAAAATTGATGATCTATTCCATTTTCAGCACAAAAGTGATCAAAAGATTGATTTTTAAATTCGGTTCTGTTATCACTTCTAACTGCTTTTAAAGATTTTGGGTGATCAATTGAAAATCTAAGAAATAAAGTTCTAAAGTGACTAAATGCTTCATTTTTAGATTCCATAAAGTAAACCCAAGAGTATCTAGAATAATCATCAACAATCAAAAGAACATACCATTTATCTCTGAAGGATTGAACACATGGAGGTCCTACGGTGTCAAGGTGCAGAAGTTGACCCGATTTAGTTGTCATGATCATTGTGAGAGGAGTATGTGAACCTAAAACCATCTTGGCATGTCTACAAGAAGAGCACACAATTTCGTTGTCCCCTTTAAGCTTAGGCAGCCCACGTATGCGATCAAGAGCACTAACACGCGTTAGATGATCAAAGCCTACATGACCAAGTGTACGATGCCAAAAATATAAGTCCTTTCAGTCATTAGCAACTAGAAACCTATGCTTAGAAGAAGACATATCAAAATCAGCTTTAAAAACTCTTCCAAATCGTGACATGTTAAAAATAAGCTCACTATTTGAATTTGCAACTTTGCAGCAATTTTTAGTGAAAATAATTTCTAGATTTTCATCTAGCAGTTGTGAAACAGAAAGCAAGTTGTATTTCAAATTTTTAACAAGTGCCACATCCTTCAAAGTGTAGTGATCATTTACTCTAGCCGAACCCTTAGCAATTATAGGAGTTGAAGAATTATCGACAAGAGTAACATTCTCTACACGTGACACAAAAGAGAGGGAGAAGAACCATTCTTTTTTACCGGTCATGTGGCGTCAGCAACCTGAATCCACAATCCAAATGTTCTCCTTCCTCAAGCATGTAACCTACATAGAAGAACAACACATCAATGACTATATACTGGGGTTAGTCAAAAGGCATTTAGGAATCCAGTATTGAGTCACATGATGTGCAACAGGAAAACACGTGAAAGTTGTGACAAAATAGCAGGTTTACGAGTCAAAGATTGAGGTTTTATGTTCTTAACTACTGATTTAAAAGTTGTTTCATGTTTAGCACGAAACCCAGTAGCTCTGGAGGTGAACATAGAAGTTCCAAGGGAAAAGGCTGAAGCTCCGGGTGCAAAATTAGAAGTTCCAAGGGAAAAGGCTGAAGGCCCAGGTGTTCTCGGAGGTATTCAAACTACCGGAGCTGCCTTTGCAAATTTCTTACCAGAAGGTCCGGATGCTAGCTTTGCAAATTTTTGACTCTTTAAAGCAGGTTGCATGTTTCTAATTTTTTGTTTAGCAAGCATGGCAAATTTATCATGAAAGTTATGAGATCTAGCACACATTTTATCCTTTTTATTTTGTTTAGCTAGTCTATAACAGAAATCTACGACATGACCATCTATATCACAATAAGTACAATGAAATGTAATTTTGTAATCATGTCTAGATGGGAATCCAACATTATAAATAGAATTAGAAAGCACTCCTGCAGATTTAAAAATTACATCCTTTTGTTTAGGGACAGTTTTGATTAAACCTCTCCCAAATGTTTTTACAACGTGTGGTGGATGTGTTTTAGAATAAGCATGGGAATCAAAACCTATACCAGTTTTATCATTGCAAGGTTTAGAAGAATTCAACAGCAAGTCTAGATTCTTATTCCCATTACTAAACCACTCTAGTGTCCTATTCATGTCATTAAGCTTTTTAGACAAGTCTAGGCAGTTTTCACAAGAAGTTTTTCCCTTTAGTTTGCAATTAGAACAATATTTAACTTCATGAGTTTGTAAGGCATTGTTCAGAATGGAAATTTCATTCATTGTATCTTTTAGTTTCTTATCAAGATTATCCCATGCAGAACAATCCAAATCATCTGTAGAACAAGAAGCATTTCTTAAGTGTTTAACATTAAAATCAGATAGTTTTTTGTTCTTTTCAATTTCTTCACCAAGTCTATCTAGAGTGGAGGAGTGTGCACTTCTTAATGTGGACAATTGTTCATAGATTAAGTCACACGAGGGACATGAATCATCACTAGGAATTAAGGTTTTCAAACGGTTGATTTTAGATTCCAGTGATTCAATTTTAGTAGCATTATCCCTAAGTTGTTTGTCCTTTTTCTTGACAATAATAGTTGCACGAGAAATTGCATCACACATTTCATTACATGTAGAACATACCTCATCGTCGTCACTGTTGTGTTCTGCATCCTCCTGACATGATCTTGATCTTGTTTTGCCCGTCATAAAGCATAAGTTGGCCAGATCATCATCATCTTCATTACTTCCAAAGTATACATCACTTGAACAAAGCTCTTGAAGTGCGGTGATGAAGCTGTTTATCATCTTGCGTCCTATGGTACCCTTCTTTTTCTTGTTGGAGTTTCCAGAGATGGTCTTGACCTTGTTCTTCTTCTCATCACGGGTAGTAGGACCTGAAAGATTAGGGCATTCTGTACAGAAGTGTCCCGTCTTACCATATTCAAAGCAGCGCTGCGGTCCGGAGCTTCCTCTCCTTCTAGTTCTCACATTTTGTAATGCTTTTGAGAATCCAGTAGAGATGAGTGCTAATTCTTCTTCTTGAAATTCCTCAATCTGCTCCAGGGTTAGTGAGGACAACAAAGCAAGAGTATTGTAAGATGATGATTGGCCGGATCTAGTCATATCACATTGTGAGACAAATGCAATAGACTTATTTGGATTCTTATGTGATAAGATGTCAATTTCATGAGTTTTTAGTTTAGAGTAAAGCACATCTAATGTAAGCGAACTCATGACTGTTGATTCACGAATAGATGTAACATTCATCTCCCAGATTGACATGTCTAATGCACTAAGATGCTGCCTAGCATTCTCAACATCAGAAAAGTTAACATTGACACTATGCAGGTTGCTGTGAATTTTATTGAAACGAGCAAAAAGGTCATTGATATATTCACCGGGTTTCATCTCGAAACGCATGTATTCCTTTTTGAACATATCTTGTCTCACCTCTTTGATCATGTTGGATCCTTCGTTATAGTCACAAAGCGCTCTCCACACATCGTATGCCGATCAGAGGTGTGCAACGCGGTCGAAGTCGCTCTGAGTGAGTCCTTAGATGATCAAGTTTTGGGCTTTGTTGTTGTTGTCGATGTCCCCTAGGTTTGCAGCTGTAACTTGATCGTTTGATGGCACTTCATAAGGTTTGTATACCTTTTCCCATATGCCGAAGCCTTGTGCCTGGATGAAGGCTTCCATACGTGCCTTCCAAACATGAAAATCAATACCACTAAAGACACATGGTTTTGCGGAGTATTTCTCCATGATGATTAGTCAAAAACACGTGCAAATCTCAAAGATTAGAGCACCGTAGCTCTGATACCAATTGTAGGATCGAAGAACATGTGAAAAGCTACTGGGGGGTGGGGTGAACGGTAGATTCAAAAATCTTACATAGCGGAAACAATTAAATCCCAACCCCTTCGGTAGAAAATCAAACAATTGATAAACCGTGTGTGCAAATGATCTTAAACGTGTTTAATTGTGACAAAAACTATAGATATCAGATAAAATCAAGTCACAATGACAACAAAATAAGAATCACTCAAATCCATCGAGAAAAACTCAAGTTATGATCAAAATATTGAACTGAGATCAATCTGTTCTACCGAGTAAAAACAGTTCTGTTTTTCATCAAAGAAACTCGTGTATATTATAAATCACAAATCCAATTACCATGAAATTTTAACAGATGATAGAAAATCAAGTTGTGAAGACAACCCAGAAAGAATCACGTCAATCGGACTTGTAAAACTTGAGTTATGATAAAACCACCAACGAAAGATATTGCTGTGCAGAAACTCGACGAGTAAAACTTGTTTAGAACAAGTCAGACGAAAAAGGCACAAAAGTTCCTTTCAACGACGAATTTTATTCAATAGAACACAAGAGGAACAGCCCAAAAGTCGTCTACCATGAGCTCCAGCCCGAAGACCAACTCAACTCAAACGAGGACTTTAATCCTACTCAATTCACGAATCAAAACTTACTATAACTGCTCAAGACTCTTCTATACACATATAGAAGCAATCTTAAGACTTTCAAACACCTTAGGAACGTATCCTTCATTACTAAACCAGCTTAACTTCGTGTCCCACAAGAAAACTATCATGACCAACTCGATACTTTCCATATCGAGTCATAACCGACTCCGCCTTAGCCGAAGTCATCAACTGATATGATCCAATTCTTCCAACCAGATCTTTCCTTCCTTAACCCATCTTCAGAACCATGTTGCCATTTCATGAACCGCATGCATAAGTGCGAACACCTTCCTTCAATGTTTAGTAACCTTCATATGCACTGCCCTTGATTCAATCATCCTGCGCGACCTCCTGACCCATTCAACCACAATTCCTCCTGAACATGGTTGTTGGAACCTCATCTCCTCCGTGAGACTAGTCCAAAAGATCCTGTCACCAGCCATGTCTTGAACTCAAGCAACACCTGTACATGAACAAACAACCGATCCATATGAGCCCATGTCTGCGCCTTGACTCAAATTAGTTCCGAACACAACACCTAACGTGAGCTCCTCAAATAAGCATGTTGCAAAAAACACAGTGAAACGACATTAGCCTTATCAACCAAACGCACCAAAAACTTAGCAAATGAATACTAAGCAATCTTCCCAACAATGTAAAGCAAGTTCGAAACATTTCACAGGAAAATTAGGAACATTGCGATCAAGCTCTAAATCTTGCCAAAGCTAACCAGAGCTTGAGCTGGAGTTTACTAAGCTAGTACAACCTAGCGCCGGAGCTAACCAAAGCTAGTCGGACATAGAGCTAGAGCTTACCAAAGCTAGTCGGACCTAGAGCCGGAGCTAACCAAAGCTAGTCAAAGAAGTTAGACCTAGCCAAAATAAGTAGGACCTTACGTCGGACCTTGGCGGAGCTCGGACCTAGAGTCGGACCTTGCTAAAAAGGGTGTTTTGGCAGAATTTTAGAACTTATATTATCAAAGCCAATGTATTCAGTACAAGCCAATGTATTCAACACACATAGGTCTCACATGCCATTAAGAGAATTCTTAGATATTTGGTTCACACACCAAGCCTAGGACTTTGGTACCCCAAGGGCTCTAAGTTTAATCTCATTGGATATTCCGATGCGGACTATGCGGGGTGCAAAGTTGATAGAAAGAGCACCTCCTGAACTTGTCAATTCCTTAGTAGACCTCTAGTGTCTTGATCCTTAAAGAAACAAAACTCCATTGCTCTTTCCACAGCCGAAGCGGAGTATGTGGCCGCCGGAAGATGTTGTACACAACTTCTTTGGATGCGACAAACTCTTAGGGACTATGGCATAAATTTGTGCCATATCCCTCTTCTATGTGACAATGAGAGTGCCATTGAATATACCACAATTCAGCTGAACATTCAAGGACCAAACACATTGATATCTGCCACCATTTCTTGGGGGATCACTCCATCAAAGGAGACATAGCAATTTCCCATGTGAGAACCGAGAAACAATTGGCCAATATCTTCACCAAGCACTAGATGAGAAAAGATTTTGTGAGCTTAAGAGCGAGCTCAATATCTTAGATTCTCGAAATGTGGCTTGAAGTCTTGCACATCTGATTGTTACTCGTATTTGCTTCAAAATTCATACATTCTTGTGAAAAACTCTTCCCCCTCAATTTTCTACAAAACTATTTGAAATTATTGAATCTTTGTAAATTATGGTCATAGTTTGGTTGTTGATTGCTTACTGATCACATTTGCAAAGATATTTAGTGAAAATCTAGTCCAAAAGGATCAAATCTCCGGTGAAAACCCAATGTATATGTGTTTTCAGCCTTTGGACCGGACTAGTCTGCCCCAATGGCCCGATAAATCCGCCCTATCAGAGCAGTCCGGACCTAATCCGTAGGCCGGACAAGTCTGGGTCTCCAACCGAACTAGTCTGGCCCCTGGGGACTTAAACTCCCTAGGAGACCCCCAACTTTCTCACTTCCACTCAAGCCCTCTGTGAGACCTATGTGTGCTGAATACATTGGCTATGACGATAAATGTCTTGAATTTTGCTAAAACACCTTTTTAACAAGGTCCAACTCTAGGTCCGAGCTCCTGCAAGATCCGACAATAGGTCCATCTTGTTTTGGGTAGCTCCGGCAAGTTCTAACATAAGGTCCGACTTGCTTTGGCTAGGTCCGACTTGCTTTGTCTAGGTCCAACTTATTTTTGCTAGGTCCGACTTCTTTGTCCAGGTCCAACTTATTTTGGCTAGGTCCGACTTACTTTGGTTAGGTCCGACTAGCTTTTGTAAGCTCCGGCGCTAGGTCCGACTAGCTTTGGTAAGCTCCGGCACTAGGTCCTGCTAGCTTTGGTAAGCTCCAGTTCAAGGTCCGGGTAGCTTTGGCAAGGTTCAAAGCTTGATTGCAGTGGTTCTGCTTTTAACTTGTAATGTTTCAAAATTGGTTTTTAGATTATGGAAAGTTTGCTTAGTATTCTTTTACTAAGTTATTGGTGTGTTTTGGTGGTTATGGCTGATATCATTTTGCTATGGTTTGCAACATGCTTATGTGAGGTGCTCATGTAAGGTGTTGTGGTTTGGGAATTAACGTAGGTCAAGTCGAGGACTTGGGCTCAGAAGTATCGGTTGTTTATTCATGTGCAGGTGTTGCTTGAGTTCAATACATGGCTGGTGACGGGATCCATTGAACTAGTCTTAGGGAGAAGATGAGGTTCAACAACCAAGTTTGGGAGGAATTGTGGTTGAGTTGATCGGGAGGTTGCGCAACATGTTTGAATCAAGAACAATGCATATGAAGGTATCGTGGATGTTGTTGGAAGATGTCTGCACGTGTGCAAGGAGTGCATGGATGTGGCTACATGGTTCCAAAGCGTGATGAAGAGATGTGTACGTAAAGAATTGGTCGGAAAGGTCCAACCGACTAGGTTATGCGCTCAGGCTGCGGCTGAGTCAGGTTTGACTCAATGGAATGATTTGAGTTGGTTATGATAGGATTTCGTGTGGTTCATGAAGTTGAGTTGTTTTAGGAATGTTGGTTATGTTCCTAAGGTGTTTGGAAGTCTTAAGATTGCTTCTATCTGCGTATAGAAGAGTCTTAAGCAGTTATGGAAAGTTTCGGTGAAAACGGAGTAGGATATGAGTCCTAGTTTGAGTTGAGTTGGCCTTCGGGCTGCTTATATAAGCAAGGGAGGCCAGAGCTTGTGGTAGACGACTTTTGGTCTGTTTATCTTGTGTTCTATTGAATAAATATCATAGTTTAAAGGAACTTTTGTGCCTTGTTCGTCGGACATGTTTCAAACGTTTGAGTTTCTGCACAGCACTATGTTGCTTCGGTGGTTTTATCATAACTCGAGTTTTACAGATCCAATTGACGTGATTCTTTTTGGTTTGTCTTAAGAACTTGATTATCTATCATCTGTAAAAATTTCACAGTCATTGGATTTGTGGTTTCTGATCTACATGAGTTTCTTTGCAGTGTTACAGATCTAGTTTTTACTCGGAAGAATAGATTGACCTTTGTTCGATCTTTCGATCGTAACTTGAGTTTTTCTTGACGGTTTTCCATGATTCTTGTTTTCATGTCTTCATGACTTTATTATCTACAATATCTACTATTTTTGTCAATGTTGAACACGTTTAGATTAATCGCATGTGATTCAATATTGGGATTATTGCATAGCTTAAAGGAAAGATAGTTAAGTATATTAAATTATGGTCACTGGTCCCGAAAATTTTATAGGACACTAGGCACTATGGGTGAGGTTGTGGCCAAATTTGGGCCAAGTTCATAAAAGTCTCTATTGTATAAAATTCAATGTATAAAAACCCTTCCCATAATTTTCATGGGCAACCTGGGACCTTAACATGGCTAAAAGTTGGTTTTATGTTTAGAGGAGGTCAAGAGTGACTCAAGACAATTGGTTTCAAAATTTTCTAAGCATTATAATGTGAGATATTGAATTTAGAAGTTTGGACAAATTTCAAAATTGTTTCTGGACATTTTGGAATTTTCAGGTACATCAACACAATTTGGCTATTCAATTGAACTCAAATGGACCTGAAACTTTTATTGGAACTCAAGGGAATTATTTGGAATGATTTGGACAAACTTGATAATTTTTTAATGAATGGAGCACTAGTAATTAATTCCAAAGGAATTTTTTTCATGGAATTATTGAGGATAATTTATGGATTTTCATACAGATCCAAGTGCACCACTTGAAATTACAGATGATCCTGGTTCTAACAAAATTTATTTGGGAATTTTTGAACAAGTATTGTAGGAGATATGGATTTTCCAAGTTGGAGCAATTTCTGGAATAAAATTCAAATGGGAAAGTTTGAATAATCAAGGGGGTCCCACGGTTTTAAAATGGACCAATCGGGAGCAAGCCACACGGGGACCACATTTTCAACCCGCATAGCCGCACTTGCTCCCTAGCCGTAGAAGATCCGGACGACGTGTTTCACTGACTGACGGACGAGTCCCACAGCTCTTCTTCCACCTCACGCCACTGACGGTTGTAAGGATCGAATGCCCAAGAGGGGGGGGGGGTGAATTGGGCTTCTTTAAAAAATCTAAGCAATAAAACTTAATTCCTAAAAGCCCAATTCCCTACGCAAACTATCTATGCATTCAAGTAAATAGGAACTTTGCGGAATGTAAAATGCATAAACGTAAGGGAAAGGAGGAGGATGCAAAATCCCGAGGAGACACGAGGATTTATCCCGTGGTTTGGCAAGATCGTCAAGATCTTCCTACATCCACGTTGTGGCACCCACCAAAGGGTTTTGCCACACCCAAGTCACCGAGACGAGGGATCTTCACTATTCCTCTCCATTTGCTTTAGCTGACGTCATTGTGTCAGATATGACCGTTGTTAGACCGATGTTGCTCCTGTCTTCTCATCGGATGATCCGGTGGCTCTTCCTCCAGAATTGACTCAAACTTGATGCTTACTGGAGTGATTGACCGATGTGTATATTTCTGTACATCGGATGATCCGGTGCTACACTTGGTCCAATGATATTGCAAACTGTACTGATGGACCGATGTAGATGAGCCATTCACATCGGATGACCCGGTGAGTTCTTTGTTCTGAGGTCTTCTTCTTTAGTTGAACCAACTCGACCGATGTGTATATTTCTGGAACCATCGGTGGATCCGGTGAGTTGATTTTGTTTGCTTCGAGTTGTTTCTAAGTGATTTTGTTGTGTCTTGCTCAAATGACCTCTTAGACTTTGTTGAAAATATATTTCTGATGATTGTAAAGCATTAAGTGTCATCAATTTTGGTTGAGTGACTTTGACATAAGAGCTTTCACTTCTTGTCTTCATATCATTGATTTGATCTCATACATTGATTGAATATGGGTCTCCAATGACATATTGATTTCATTTGATTGAGTGATTATGGGGACCTTGCATTCACAAATTCATTAGTAAAATCCAATGGTTGTCATTAATCACCGAAACCATACCTCATGGGGGCCTAGATGCTTTCAATCTCCCCCTTTTCGGTGATTGATGACAACACAACAATTAAAGCACAATAGTAATGAATTTGATAGTACAAAACTTAAGAGGATATGCAATGAATACAAGATAATTACACTTAAAATTTGAACGCTCAATCAAAGAATAACTCAAGTGAATAAACACCAAATGAGTAGCAAAAGCATTGAATTACACAAGATAATATAGATAAACTCCAAATTACAAAAGATAACTCAAAAGAAGGACTCCCCCTATAGCTAGGACACTCCCCCTGAGACTAAGCTCTCCTCCCCCTGACTCCTCTAACTCTTCTCCCCCTTTGGCATCAAGACATCAAAAAGGGATCCGAGTGCCTAAGGACCCTAAGAACTGGGCGCGATGACGAACTGGTCACCGTCGCTGTCGTCGGAGCTGCTGCCTGGAGTAGCGGTGGAAGAAGCTGCCGGAGCCGTAGGAGCCACCGTCGGTGCCTGCTGTGTAGGAGCTGCTGGAACAGGGGCACTGACGATGGAGGCCGGCATCTGCTGGAACAGTGTCATGGCCTGCATCGAAGTGTGAATCGGTGCGCCCGAAGCCAGCAGTGGAGACATGCCGATAGAAGGAATCGGCGTAGTCGGCACCGGAGCGGCAGCTGGAGCGAGGACAGGTGGCGGTGGAGCAACTCCGGGCAGCTGCGACGGGAGGGCAATCCCAGTCTGGGTGTATAGGTTGGTGATCAACCCCAGGATGCCCATCATCGCCTGCTGCGTCTGCTGCTGTTGGTCGAGGGTGCGTTGGTGCATCTGGTCTATGAGCCCAGTCAGCCGGTCAGTGTCCTCACGCCTCTCACGGGCGATCTGGCACTGCATCTCCTGCTGCTGCTGGAGCTCCAGAAGACGTGCGGCCTGCTCCGCTCGGGCCTGCTCAGCTGCAAGCCGGTCCAAGTGCTGCTGCTCAACCATCTGCTGGAGGAGCGAAGTGAGCTCTGACGGCTGAGTGACCTGTGCCTCAGTGACGGGAGGTGGAGTACGTGGTGGCATTGTAGAGCCTCCAGCCTCCGCGTCGTGCTGCCTGGGTGAGGGTGGAGGTGGAAAGTACTCCTCGACACTGTCGTCGGTGTTGCTCTCGGACCAGATGTGCTGCAAGTCCTCACCCTGAGCCTCTGCCTCAGCCAGCCTCTCATCCTCCTTCTCTAGATCAGACCAGTCCTCCTCAGATAGGCGTGCACGGACCTGATGCTCGACTGGACGGCCAAGGCGGCGGTCTCCAGGAGCTGGGGCACAGTAGTGACCGAACCGTGTGACACTCTCATCAGTGAGACGGTCATGCACGGCGGACTCCTCAGGGACCATCATGGTGAGCAGATAGATGATCCAGTGTCCATACACGAGCTGCCTCATCATGCCCACACCGTCAGTGATCACATCCTCCATCTCGCATATGAGGACGTCCACTATGTCGAACTCCATCCCGTTCATGATGTAGAACAGGAGGGTCTGCTGTAGGCTGGTGAACCCCTCTAAGTAACCGGACCTCGGCAGGAGCGTGCGGCGCAAGGCGAGGTGCACTGTGCGCGCAGCTGGAGTCAACAAGGCCGGTACCCTCGGCTGGTCTGGAGAGAAGGTAGGACCAAACAGGGAACGGATCCCCTCCAGTGGTGGTGCCACTTCTCCAATGAGTGGCCTCCTCGGCGGATCTGCCATGCCATAGACCCTCTCATGCATGCAAGTGTCGTGCAGGTCCACTACGAGTAGCTGTGCCAGCGTCTGCCTCGTCAAGTGATAGTGCTGGCCCATGAACATGAAATCAATCGATCTTCTGCCCTCAGATACGTAGAGGGTGGTGTAGAACACGCGTACCCAATCCTCCACATAAGCACTCCTCTCATAGGACATCAGGTGCACCAAACCTCTGTACCTCTTAAAGTATGGGCGAATCTCCGTCTCGGCAGCCAGAGCGAGCTGATCCCAGTCCAGAAAGTTGTGCTGGAACAACTTGTGGCCTCGGCGTCTGTAGGTCTCGTAGAGGGACGCCTGCGTCACAGTCCAGAAATGACTGTCCACAAGGGCTTCTCTGGGCTGCGGGTACCATTCCTCAAGCAGCACACTCCACCTGAGTCTGCGGAGCTGCTTGGCCTTCATCTTCTAGTAATCAGCCAAACGGACACCTTCACTGACACGAACGGTGGTGTCCATCTCGTAGATGGCTCTCTAGGCCTCCCTGTCCTCACGACGATCGGCAACCGTCTGTCTCGGATGAGGTGCTGCCACGGGAGGACCCCCACGGGTTCGGGCTGAGCGCCGGCAGACGAGAGGCTCTTCCGGCTCTTCTTCGGCCTCGGAGTCATCGATCACAGGAGGCTGTCTCGGACGAGCCTCGCGGATCCTCAAAGATCCTCCTCGGCCACGCTCTCGCTCCTCGGCAGCGCGAGCGGCCATCAACGCCTTCTTCTCCTCCTTCGACAATTTTTGCTTCTTTGCGGCCGGCTCCGCGATGGCCTTGCCCTTGTTCTTCTTGTCGCGAGCCATTGCGATCGGGTGATGCACGAGAATGAAGAACGATCACGGCCGGCAACCCTAGCAACGATGAAACGGCGACCGTTGAGGGTGGCACCAACGACGCAGAGGGTGGTGGTGGTGTGGCTGGGCGGCGGTGGTGCGCGAGCGGTGGTCGGCGGCGCAGGAGCGGCGGCGGCGGCGCTTGGGTGGAGCGGCGGCAGCGCATGGTTATGGAGGCGGTGGCCTTGGGCGACGGCGGCTGCAGTGGAGGCGAGTGGCGGCGGCGGCGATGGTGCTGCGGTGGTGCGGCGACCGGAGGCGGCGGGCGGCGACGGGCGGCAGCAGCTGCGGTGGTTGCGGGAGGGCGGTGACCGGAGGCGACGGTGGTGCAAGTGAGAGAACGACGGCGGTGTGATTTGGCGACGGGATCAGGAGAAAGAAGAGGGAAGGCGTACGGACGTTTAAATAGTGTGTCCCAAACCCTAGCCGGAATTTTAACACCGGATGGACCGATGTTGAATGGTAGAGGCATCGGTCGAATGCCACAGTATGGATATTCAAAAAGGTACCATTGACACCGGATGGACCGACGTTGAAGGATGGGAGCATCGGTCGAATGGCACAGTGAGGATATTCAAAAATGGAATGTTGACACCAGATGGTCCGACGTGGGAGGAAGTAGCATCGGTGGGATTTGGCACAGCTCCAGAATTGTGAACATCGGATGGACCGATGCTTTTCAGGATGAACTCGTCGGTCGATTCGAGATACTGACTGATCTGACCCTTGGCTTTTGAACACCAACTGATCTGATGATGTACTGACCTAAGCATCGGATAATCCGATGACTACTAAAACAGCAACATCCCATATATGTCCTTTGACCAAAACAGACAAACAATGAGAAACACATGTCTTAGGACTTTTTGGGCAACCCCTTACCCCTCAAAGATACTAATATGCCAATAACTTGGCTAGGCCTTAAAGCAAATGGAACACCAAGAAAAATAGGAGGAAATCATCCAAATAAAATGTAAGGCCCATGCTTTGTGAGCTAGAGTATGAAGACTTCTATCTCTTTAAAGCATGTTCCTCTAGGCATTAACACACCTAACATTTTGCTCTTTCCACCTTATGTGAGTTGAGATATTGCATTTCAAACAAGTCTCTTTCTCATGAGGTGGGTTCCCCTTTGTGACAATCTACCCTATGCAATGCCAAACAAGTTATAGTGCAAGAAATTTAAATATGAGTGCAAGTCTATATGGCAGGCATCATGCAAGACATAAAGTAAATCTATCTTGCCAAGTTTGAACCTTTCAAAGGCTTCTTCAGGGAGAGCCACTCTCCAAGCCTTGGGAAAACCCAAAAGAACCTCCATCCCAAGCTAACCCTTGCTCACCCCTATCCTTTGAAAGTTAGACAAGACCTATATGATATGCATTCTTACATGATCATGGCAACTTACATGACGTTTGATGCATCTAGCACATTTAATTCACTTCTTAGCCTAGAAAAAGTTTTCTCATCAAGTGGTTTAGTGAAGATATCCGCCAATTGTTCTTCGGACCTAACACCTCACAATGAGATGTCTCCCTTAGCTTCATGGTCCCTCAAGAAATGATGGTGAATATCAATGTTCTTAGTGCAGGAGTGTTGAACGGGGTTTTTAGCTATCTTAACCGCACTTTCATTGTCACAAAGGAGAGGCACACAACCAAGTTTAATACCAAAGTCCAAAAGGGTTTGCTTCATATAAAGAATTTGGGCACAACAGGATATCGGGCCTAGATGCGGTAAGATAAAGCAATGAACCAATCATAGAACGGTAGTTGGATTGATCAATAGGTTTACCGTCCTTATCCGCTTCGAGATGACAATTCGTTGCCCTTGGAGTGCTTCTTGAGCTACAATCTCCCTTCTCAAATTTCTTCAAGAGGTCCTTGGTGTACTTCTCTTTGATAGACAAGGGTCCCCTCTTGAAGTTGCTTGATTTGGAATCCAAGGAAGAAGTTGAGCTCTCCAATTATTGGCATCTCGAATTCCCTAGAAATCATTTTGCCAAACTTATGGCTAAGAGCTTCGTTAGTTGAACCAAAAATAATATCATCGACATAAATTTGACAAATGAATAATTCTCCGTCAATGTGTAGATGTTGGAACTTGAAGCTCCCCCTTGAACATGGCTCTCCTCAACATCATTCTTGCTAAAAGTGCACGTTAGCCCAAAATCACAAAATTTGCAATAGAAAGCAAATTGAAACTAAGTGACTTAACATGCAACAATTGAAATAAACCATAAAAAATACACTCTTACCCAACCAAATCACCTTCCCTTTAGAATTATCACCAATGGTGACTTGTTCATGATTGTCGGGGGAACCTCTATGGAGGTGAACATACCATTGTTGTCGGTCATGTGTTGAGTGCACCTACTATCGAGTACCCAATGCTTTCCTCCGGCTTTGTAGTTCACCTTGGTGTTACCTTTCGCCATGAGGCACATGGGCGGTGGATGAAGAGGCGAGTCATCATTGTTGGCAATGGCGAGGCTGGCCAAGCTTTCTTCTTCCACTTTACTCTGTTCATCGCTTGTTTCTTCGTCGGTAACCCATTCATTTGACTCACACATGAACACCTTTTGTGGGCCATTTCTCTTCTTTGGAAATAGTCTTGCCTTCTTGCCCTTTTCATATCTCTTCTTCCCAAAGGTTCTTGGTTTAGGTTTGGCCTCTTCTTCATCATCATCACTTTCTTCAAGCTTGCGATGCTTGCTCTTGTGGTTCTCTCTTCTCTTGTCCGGTTTTGGACAATCATAGGAGATATGACCTTGATCACCACAATTATAGCAAGTCTTGTTGTCATCTCTCTTTGGTAGAAATGCTTTCTTTTTGGGATCAAAGGTGTATCCCTTCTTGGCAATCTTGGAGCTCAAGCGAGAGAACTGTTTCATCATTGATGCAAGCTCACCATCATCATCTTCACTTGATGCTTGCTCTTCTTAACTTGGGCTAGGCTCAACCACTTTCTTTTTGTTGAAATTTGTTCTCTTGGTGGAGGCCTTTAGAGCAATTGTTTTTGAAGATGATTGCTCCATCATCCCAAGTACACTCATCTCATGAGCGTGTATTTCTCCAATGAGCTCCAAAACTTCAATGTGGTCAAGAGACTCTTTTTGGAGCATGGAGTTGATGATGTTGTACTTTGGCTTGGGAAGGAGCATGAGGATCTTGCGGTTGATGAGTCCCATGCCAAGAGAAGCAATGTCAAGAGCATTTATTTCTTCAATAAGCACATTTAAGCGAGAGAACATCTCATTGACATTTTCATGAGGTAGCATCTTAAATTCATCATATTTTGCTTTAAGCATGTGATATTTAAGTTCCTTGACTCTAGAAGAACCCTCATGAATCTCTATTAAGCAAGCCCAAATTTCACAAGCTTTTTCCTTGCTAGCAATCCTACAAAACACATCTTGACTAATACATTCATAAATTGCATTCCTATCTTTAGCATCCCATATAATTTGATCACCAACATAGTTGTGTTCTCCAAACCCCGCGTGGGTTGCTTCCCATACTTCGGGCGCAATAGCCTCTAGATAAGCACGCATGCGTGCTTTCCAATAGGCAAAGTTCTTGCCCTCGAAGATAGGAACCAAACCCCCAACCTTGGCCATTTTAGCTCTCTAGCGGTGAAGCTAGAATGATCCTATGAGCAACCTTGCGCTGATACCAATTGTAAGGATCGAATGCCCAAGAGGGGGGGGGGGTGAATTGGGCTTCTGTAAAAAATCTAAGCAATAAAACTTAATTCCTAAAATCCCAATTCCCTACGCAAACTATCTATGCATTCAAGTAAATAGGAACTTTGTGGAATGTAAAATGCATAAACGTAAGGGAAAGGAGGAGGATGCAAACTCCCGAGGAGACACGAGGATTTATCCCGTGGTTCGGCAAGATCGTCAAGATCTTCCTACATCCAAGTTGTGGCACCCACCAAAGGGTTTTGCCACACCAAAGTCACCGAGACGAGGGATCTTCACTATTCCTCTCTGTTTGCCAACCTCGGCAAGGTGGAGCTCAAGCCTTGTACAACTTCAACCCTCCGGGCTTCCACAAACGCCTTGGCAAGCTCCGGAAGTCTTCTCACAGTTACAAACACCAAGGGCACTCCCTTGAGGCTCTCACTATCCTAGAGAGTCCACTCACCAAGAATGGAGGCACACAAGCTCTCTCTCTAGCTAGTTCTAGCCTAACTCTTGGTGTATAGGTGATCGAAATGATGTGGAAGTGATTGCTCTTGGTCTTGAATGCTTGTGGATGTGTTGATAGTGTCTGGTGATCAAGACTTATCGAAATGACCAGTTTAGGGGGTATTTATAGCCAGCCTCCACGAAATAGCCGTTGGAAAAGTAGGCTGACAGAACTTTACTGTGAACACCGGATGATCCGATGTCTCCCCTTTAGTTATCATCGATCAAGTTTACTTTAGCTGACGTCATTGTGTTAGATATGACCGTTGTTAGACCGATGTTGCTCCTGTCTTCTCATCGGATGATCCGATGGCTCTTCCTCCAGAATTGACTCAAACTTGATGCTTACTGGAGTGATTGACTGATGTGTATATTTTTGTACATCGGATGATCCAGTGGTACACTTGGTCCAATGATATTGCAAACTGTACTGATGGACCGATGTAGATGAGCCATTCACATCAGATGATCCGGTGAGTGCTTTGTTCTGAGGTCTTCTTCTTCAGTTGAACCAACTCGACTGATGTGTATATTTCTGGAACCATCAGTGGATCCGGTGAGGTTATTTTGTTTGCTTCGAGTTGTTTCTAAGTGATTTTGTTGTGTCTTGCTCAAATGACCTCTTAGACTTTGTTGAAAATATATTTCTGATGATTGTAAAGCATTAAGTGTCATCAATTTTGGTTGAGTGACTTTCACATAAGAGCTTTCACTTCTTGTCTTCATATCATTGATTTGATCTCATACATTGATTGAATATGGGTCTCCAATGACATATTGATTTCATTTGATTGAGTGATTATGGGGACCTTTGCATTCACAAATTCATTAGTAAAATCCAATGGTTGTCATTAATCACCGAAACCATACCTCATGGGGGCCTAGATGCTTTCAACGGTCCCGACGGCGCGCGGCGGCGGCGCCTCGCCGGCATCTCCCTGCCCATCAATCTACGGCACAACTCTTCCCCAAACTCGCCGCCTAGCCATGTTTTGAGGTGCTGAGCACGTCGCTGGGGTCAGCGCGCGCCGGTGATGGCCGGAAAAGCTTGCGTGATGGCAGCAGCGACGGTTAGGGTTTTGGCCATGTCGGTTGAGCCCTACGGTGGGCTAAAATGGTTGGGAACACCTCAAGAAGCTTCATGGAATCATGGGGAAGATGATTCTGGGCATAAGGAGGAGAGAAAGGGCTTGTAAGATGGTGGGGATGATGGACCGATGAGGGGAAAACCAGCGGTTGGGGAAAAATGGTATTCCGACTCGATTTATCGATGAAACTCGATGATTGCTCATGGAGGTGACATGCCTGGTTGTGTAGAACAACAAATCACATGTGCACAAGGAATAATCAAACGTGTAGAAAGAATTTCGCGTGCGAACCAACTCTACTCAATTCTACCACCTAATTCATTTCAAAATTTGCTAGATATTTGTGGGATGGCTGGATTAAACATTTAGAATTTGATTTTGAATTCAAATTGTTGATTTGACAAAGTTTCATTTGAATTCAATGTAGCTATTGAATTAAATAGCAAACTTGCTTCAAAAATTATGAAAGTTTGCAGGGAGGCTAATTGAAATATTTGGAAACCATTGGTCAACTCAAATCTTTATGTTAACTTCATTTGAACAGTAGCTAAGTTTATTTTTTTGAATTCCCTCATTTGGAGTTTGTACTTATTTGTTTTTCTCATTTCCTTTTTATTGCTTTTTATTGTTCAAAATTTTTTGTCCTAACTGAACTTTGAATTATTGAAATTAGGGCTCTTACACCCCCCCCCCCTTAAAAGAATCTCGTCACAAGATTACAATGAAGAGACGAATGCAGGGGAGAAGTTATCGGATATGAGACAATAAGAAATCCGGATAGTTAGAGCAGAGATATTATTCGGATTCCCAAGTCGCTGTGAAGTCATTGATGGCAGGCCCCCTGGGAGGCGCCGGAGCTGGGTGCTCCGACGTCGCCCATCATCATCGTGAAGTCGTGGACTGCGAGCCCCTGGTGCACAGGATACCACAAGTGAACTTTGTTAGCAGCAAAAGCAGGGCAGGAGAGTGTACTCACTTGTACACGCTTGTTTCTATTGTTGACGTACTGGGACGTCAACAGTAGGCCCCTTGGGGGGTGCCGGAGCTGCATGCTCTGACGTCGCCAGCCATCTCTATAGAAACGTCGACGCCAGGCCCCTTGGGAGGTGCCAGAGCTGTATGCTCCGGTGTCGTCCACCATCTTTGTAGAAATGTCGACGGCAGGCCCCTTGGGAGGTGCCAAAGCTGGATACCCCGGCGTCGCCCACCATCTTCGTAGGTACGTCATCAGCAGGCCCCCTGGGGGATCTCGGGCCTGGATGCTCCAGCATCGCCCACCATCTCTTTAGAAATGTCGACGGCAGGCCCCTGGGAGGTGCCGGAGCTGTATGCTCTGGCGTCGTCCACCATCATTGTAGAAATGCTAACGGCGAGGCCCTGGTGTACAGGCTATCACAAGAAAATCCTGTTAGCAACAAGTGCGGGGCAGGAGAGTTTACTCACTTATCCGCGCTTGGTATTATCGTTGACGTTCTGGGACATCGATGGCAGGCCCCTTGCAAAGTGCCAGAGTTGGATACTTCAGCGTCGCCCACCATCATCATGGAGACATCGACGGCAGGCCCCTTGGGAGGTGCCGGAGTTGGGTGCTTCTGCGTCGCCCACAATCATCATTGAGACGTCGACAGCAGGCCCCTTGGGTGGTGCCAGAGCTGGATGCTCCGGCGTCACCCACCACCGTCGTGGAGACGTCGATGGCAGGCCCCTGGGAGGTGACAGAGCTAGGTGCTCCAGCGTCGCCCACCATTGTCATTGAGACGTCGACGGCAGGCCCCTTGGGGGGTGCCGGAGCTGGATGCTCCAACATCGTCCACCATCATCGTAGAGTCATCGACGCCAGGCCCCTGGTGTACAGGCTATCGCAAGAGAACCTTGTTAGCAACAAGTGTGGGGCAGGGGAGTTTACTCACTTATCTGCGCTTGGTGTTGACGTTGACGTTCTGGGACGTTGACGGTAGCCCCCTTGCAAAGTGCCGCAGCTGAATGCTCTGGCGTCATCCACCATTGTCGTTGAGTCGTCGACGGTAGGCCCCTTGGGAGGTGCCGGAGATGGATGCTCTGGCGTCTCCCACCATCTTTGTAGAAATGTCAACGGCAGGCCCCTTGGGGAGTGCCGGAGCTGACCGTTCCATCATAACCTGCTTTGTATGTCTTCCACACAAAACAGAGGTGCATATTGTTTTGCTTGCTGGTGATATTTTCCTATTCTTGAGTCTTGTCATGTCTTATAGTCCTGGGCTGTTACGCGGGGTTTGTGTAATTTAGTGCATTGGCGCTCGCGGTACGGCTTCCTTCTTATTCCGGGTGTGCGCGTCCTGGCCCTCTGTACTTAGCCGCAGCACTGGGAGGCAAAGCGCACACACTTAGGGTACAAGACCAGGCTAAGCAGGTTGTGCACTTTGGACCTCCAGCTCAGCATTGGCCTTCCGCGGGGGACCATATGGCACCACAGGACCCCAAGTAAGAGGGCAGCCGTGAGGTTCCAAGACACCTTGCAGGTACCACAAACACATCCGCCTTCAGCAGGGTTGCATACTAGGGGTGATATAGAAAAAATTTCACCAAGTATATGAAGAAAATATACGAAAGACGAGACTAGCATGATTGATCACAAAAATAACAGGTAATTTTAAGTGAACATAAGAGAAAGAATATGGTAAGATAGTGAATTCTTCTTGTTGATGTTCACAAGAGTGGATTGGCTTTACAATAAGGCAACGACCCACTCAAGTTGGCTAGGGAGGCATAGTGTTCATGCTTAGGGTACGGGACCAAGCTAAACGGCTGAACACTCTGGACCTCCCCCCCTGAGTTTGGTTGTCCTAAGTGCCGTTCCCTGGCACAATGACACCCTACACCTTCCTATAATTTATGCTTAGGGACATAACTTAAGGAGGTGCTCTATGTTCCAAGGGATGGGGAGGAGCTCTCCTTCTTCTGTGGCTAGGTGGACACACTCGGGGTGGGATACTTGCATTACTCGGAAGGGGCCCTCCAAGCTTGGGGAGAGTTTGTGTGACCCTTCTCGAGAAAGTATGCACCGCAGCACCAGGTTACCTGTCTGGAGTTCTCTACTCTGCACGAACCGCTCCTGGTAGCGCCTCAGCGCCTGTTGGTAGCGTGCATTTCAGATGGTGGCATGCCACCTTGCTTCATCGATGAGGTCGACATCTTCTTGTTGGAGCTGGTCCTGTGAGGCTTCATCGAACGCTCGGACTCGTAGTGAGCCTACCGCGATCTCCGAGGGGAGGACGACCTCAACCACGTACACCAGGAAGAAAGGAGTTTCTCTAGTGGCGTTGCTAGGTGATGTCCGGCTTGCCCAAAGTGTGCAAGGGAGTTCATTGACCCACCTAGCACCATGCTTGTCCAGGTTGTTATACGTGCGCATCTTGAGACCCCTGAGGATCACAGCTTGGCCCTTTCAACTTGGCCGTTGCTCTTTGGGTGAGCCACGGATGCATAAAAAACTTGGATGCCGAGGTCTTCGCAGTAGTCCTGGAAAGCTGCATTGGTGAACTGGGTCCCGTTGTCGATGATGATCCTGTTCGGGACCCCGAACCTGCAGACGATCGATTTGATGAACTTGATGGCGGACTCCTTGTTGATGTTGATCACTGGGGCTGCCTCAGGCCACTTGGTGCACTTGTCTACAGCGACATAGAGGAATCGGTACCCTCCGACTGCACTAGGGAAGTGATAGAGATGAAGGTGTCCCGTCTTTCGATGAGATGATAACTATCATTTTTGGTGGAGTATACTTTGATGATCCGACTACAAACGTGTGGGGACGCCGCGCCTTAGCAATCGCTAAACCCACTCCGAGAGGTTATTGACCATGCCAGAGCACAATCAACCTGACCACAAGGGTCTATTTCCTGCAGGCAAACGAAGAACAAGCAAGAAACTAGGATTGCAATCTGGATATTGCGAATTCAAGAAGAAAACTTCATTGATGAAAGTGGGGTTCTAAAACGTCCTGGTCTGGTCCTTGGACACAAACGAGGTACGCGACTTGCAGCTGTGGCAAACTTTAATCTAAACAAAACCCGCCCTGTCAAGGAGCTCTTGGCCTACTTAAATAGGGGAGGGAAGAGGGAAATTCGTCCAGCAAAAAAGGTAGGACGTGATCTCCCTTATTCCCTTCCTTTTCTGAGATAGACTACCTTTTAATAGGGAAAGAAAGAGGGAAATCCATCCAACAGCAAAGGCAAGGTATGATTTCCTCTATTTCTTTCCTTATTATAGCACATCTTTCTTTAAATGGGGAAGAAAGAGGGAGATATTTCCCTTATTACTTTCCTTATTTGTCTAAATCTCTCTTTATTACATGGCCCCAGCATCAAGATCTGGTGCACAGTACCCTGTTCATCCACTTGACTTTATTCTGGTCCGCCAGCTTGTATATTTCGTCCATGTCTTTGTATGTTATCAAAGGTGGCTTCAAAGTGCTGAAAAATCCACTGGAAACTCCATTCTGGTTTCCTTCCCACACGCCTTCATCTCCCTGCTTGATGATGCTCCCATGTTCATTCCTCTTGTCCATGCTAGGCCCTTCATTTGTAAGCAACACAAATGTATCCAATTTAGGCAGCATCATATTCTCATAAATATTAGAAACATTACCAAGAAACGAAAGTACCTGATAATTTAACTGGTGTGCGCGAGCTCTAGTAATTGGTCTCATATGTGTGGTAGCAGAGGCTATGTGTGTAACTGTGGTAGTGATGTCCTCATCATCCTCCCCTTCTTGAATTGAAGTTGTCCTCGACAGAAGCACATCTTCCTCACCCAAATAAGGCTTCAAATCTGCAATATTCAAAGTGGGACTAACCCCAAAGTCTGCAGGCAGCTCAAATTTATATGCATTATCATTTATTTTCTTTACCAACTTAAAACGACCATCAGCACGTGGCATTAGCTTCGATTTGTGCAAATCAGGAAACCTATCTTTTTGTAAATGTAACCAAACAAGATCTCCTGGTTCAAACACAATATGTTTTCTACCCTTATCGCTAGCAAGTTTGTATTTAGCCTTCCTGCGCTCAATGTTTTCCTTAGTTAACTCATGCATTTTTAAGATCAATTCAGCACGTTGTTTAGCATCAAAATTAACCTTCTGCGAAGATGGAAGAGGCAACAAATCAATAGGTGCACGAGGTAGGAAACCATACACAATTTCAAAAGGACACATCTTTGTAGTAGAATGCAGCGAACGATTATAAGAAAATTCAATATGAGGCAAACATTCTTCCCACATTTTCAGGTTATTCTTCAAAACAGCCCTAAGCATAGTAGACAATGTTCTATTGACTACTTCAGTTTGACCATCAGTTTGGGGGTGATATGTAGTACTAAAAAGCAGTTTAGTCCCCAACTTAGCCCATAAACATCTCCAAAAGTGGCTAAGAAATTTAGTGTCACGATCTGAAACAATTGTATTTGGCACACTATGCAAACGAATAATTTCACGAAAGAATAAATCAGCAGCATTAGTAGCATCCTCGCTTTTGTGACATGGTATAAAGTGTGCCAACTTTTAAAATCTATCCACGACAACAAATATTCTATCCCTCCCCTTCTTTGTTCGAGGTAACCCTAAAACAAAGTCCATGGAGATGTCCTCCCATGGAACACTAGGTATAGGCAAAGGCATATATAAACCATGAGTATTGAGTCGTGACTTAGCTTTTTGACATGTAGTACAGCGAGCAACAAAACGCTCAACATCTTGTCTCATCTTTGGCCAAAAGAAATGTGTAGCAAGTATGTCCTCAGTTTTCTTCATGCCAAAGTGTCCCATTAATCCTCCTCCATGTGCCTCCTGCAACAACAAAAGACGAACGGAGCTAGATGGAATGCATAGCTTGTTAGCACGGAACACAAATCCATCATTATAGACGAACTTGTTCCATGTTCTTCCTTCCTTACAATTCTGTATTACATCTTTAAATTCAGCATCATGCAAATATTGATCTTTGATGGTCTCCAAACCAAATATTTTAAAGTCAAGTTGTGAAAGCATAGTATAACGTCGAGACAATGAATCAGCAATAACATTTTCTTTACCCTTCTTGTGTTTAATGACATAAAGGGAAGTCTCAATGAATTCAACCCATTTAGCATGTCTACGTTTCAGTTTTGCTTGACTATTAATGTGTTTCAAGGATTCATGATCAGAATGTATAACAAATTCTTTGAGCCATAAATAATGTTGCCATGTTTCCAAAGTCCGAATAAGAGCATATAATTCCTTATCATAAGTAGAATAATTCAGACTAGGCCAACTCAATTTTTCAGAAAAGTATGCAACAGGTTTACCATCTTGTAATAACACACCTCCTAATCCAATTCCACTAGCATCACATTCAAGTTCAAAAGTCTTATTAACATCAGGAAGTTGGAGTAAAGGAGCATGTGTCAACTTATCTTTCACTACCGTGAAGGCTTCTTCCTGTGTGGTACCCCAAACAAAAAGCACATCCTTCTTTGTAAGCTCATTGAGAGGTGCAGCAATGGTGCTGAAATCTCTCACAAAACGCCTGTAGAAACCAGCAAGACCAAGAAAACTCCTCACTTGTGTGATCGTTTTGGGCTGCGGCCAACTCTCAATTGCTTTAATCTTGGCTTTATCAACTTCAATTCCCTGTGGAGTAATAACATATCCAAGAAAAGATACTCGGTCGGTGCAAAAGGTGCACTTCCCAAGGTTACCAAACAAACGTGCATCACGTAGAGCAATAAAAACAGCACGTAAATGTTCCACATGTTCCTCCAAAGTTCTACTATAAATCAGTATATCATCAAAATAGACTACCACAAATCGTCCAATGAAAGCACGTAAAACTTCGTTCATTAATCTCATGAATGTGCTAGGTGCATTAGTTAACCCAAAAGGCATGACTAACCACTCATATAAGCCAGACTTAGTTTTAAATGCTTTTTCTATTCATCTCCCAATTTCATACGAATTTGATGGTATCCACTATGCAAATCAACTTTGGAGAATATGGTAGAACCACTTAATTCATCAAGCATATCATCGAGCCTAGGAATAGGATGACGATATCGAATAGTAATATTATTAATGGGTCTACAATCAACGCACATACGTGATGTACCATCCTTTTTCGGTACTTGTATAACAGGAACAGCACAAGGACTAAGGGATTCGCGTATATAACCTTAGTCTAGTAGCTCCTGAACTTGACGCATAATGTCCTTCATCTCACCAGGATTGGTACGGTATGGCGCACGATTGGGCAGCGACGCACCAGGAATTAAGTCAATCTGATGCTCAATCCCACGAATAGGTGATAATCCCGGTAGCACCTCTTGTGGAAAGACATCATCGAACTCCTGCAAAATGTTAGTGACAGCAGTAGGCAAAGAGGGAGGCACGTCCTCGAATGAAAATAATGCCTCTTTGCACACAAAAGCATAGCAAACAGATTTGCTAAAATCTAGATCAGTAATATCAGATTTGGCGGCAAGTAAGCAACCACTTTTCAATTTTATTTCAGAGGCAACACTAGATGATGGTTTGTTAGTAGGATTATGTTGTTGCTTAAATTCTTTTGCCACAATCTGATTTTCACTCTTATTTTGTTGCTGCTTTGCCTTACTAGCGCTAGTAAGATCATCTTTCAAAATATGTTCTGGAGACATAGGAAGCAAAGTAATGTTTTTATCCTTATGAACAAGAGTATACTGATTTTTCCTGCCATGGTGTACAGAATTTTTATCAAATTGCCATGGTCTACCAAGTAAAAGGGAACATGGTTGCATGGGTACCACATCACAATCAACATAATCTGCATATGTAGCGATACTAAAATGTACACGAATAGTACGTGTTACTTTAACCTTGCCGCTGTTGTTGAACCATTGTATGTGGTAAGGATGAGGATGTGGTCTGGTGGTAAGAGACAACTTCTCCACCATGTCCATACTGGCTAAGTTGTTGCAAGTCCCACCATCGATGATGATGCGGACACACCGTTCCTTAACAACTCCCTTTGTATGGAACAAATTGTGCCTCTGATTTTGCTCAGCATGTGTTACCTGCACACTCAAAACACGTTGAGCAACTAAAATTTCATACCTCTCAGCGTCTTCAGCAGCCATGTATTGTGTCTCTTGTTCAGAATCAGCGCCACCCTGTTCTTCACTTGCAATAAGAGCCAAAGTCTCCTCATCATAGTCACAAGCGGACTCATACCCACCATCCTCAGCAACCATCATCACACGTTTGGATGGGCATTGGCTCACATAGTGACCTCCACCCTTACAACGATGACATATAATATCATGTGTTTGCCCGGTTGATGTCATGGATGAAGAAGAGCTCCGTGCGGGACCCTAAGGTGTGCTCTTGGCATATGGTGGTGGTGGTGCCTGTTTTCTTGTATCACTATTGGAGTTGGTGTCTGAAGTAGGTGGTGGTGCAGTAGAACATGTGGAAGTAGAAGATGCACGTGGTGTCTATGATGAAGATCGACCTGCAGAAAAGTTAGTCCGCGCCATGTCCTGTCGATCCTGCACTTCATGTTCAGCTTTGCAAGCAAGATGGAATAAACGAGTGATGTTGTGATACTCCTTATACTCTAGGATAGTTTGAATTTCTCTGTTTAGCCCACCCATAAACCGTGCAAGCATAGCTTCATTATCCTCAACAATACCACATCGAATCAACCCAGTTTGTAATTCCTGATAATATTCCTGTACAAATTTTTTCCCCTGTCTTAAGCGTTGTAATTTTTGAAGTAATTCACGTTGATAATATGGTGGAATCCAACGAGTACGCATAGCAGTTTTCAATGCAGCCCAATTAGTTGGGATATTATTATGATATAATGTACAATGTTCAGACCACCAAACAGAAGCAAAACTAGTGAATTCACAAACAGCAGCAGCAACCCTTCTATCCTCAGGATATTGTAAGCATGTAAAACGTTGTTCAGTTTCTAACTCCCAAGTAAGATATACATCAGGAATGTATCTACCCTCAAATGGTGGAATATTCAATTTCAGTTTAGGGACATGATCATTATCTCGTACCTGAGGGGGTGGTGCAGCCCTACCATTTTGATTGTAGGTGTGTGGGCAATCGGCATGTTGTACGTAGTTCTGATGTGGAGCAATCTCATCCTCGTACTCGCCCTCGTAGTCATTGTACTGATCAACAGAAGTAGCAGGATCCCCAGTAGCAGCAGCAGAAGCGACGGCACCAAAATATTGGCCTTGGTCGAGAGGCACACGCTGTGCGCGTCCCATTTGATTTGGAAGGCGGCGTTGTTATTGTAGTTGTTGCTGCCGAGGTGCGACACGTGTAGCTGCTGGTGGTGGTAGACGCGCGAGCACTTCATTAAACTTGGCCTCCAGCTTGGTGTCGAATGTCTTCTCAAAGCCATCTAGCTTCTCCATGCGCTCTCCAAATATGTTCAGCACGTCTTGCACCTGTTCGCCCATCATTTGTTGAAATTTATCATGTAGCTCCTTGTTCGTCATGTTCTCCCAGTCCAGCTCTTCATCTTGTGATCCTGTCATGGTTAGCAGAAATAGAAACACACAAGAATATGGTCCTACTAACTACTAATAGGATGTGATGTGGTGGAAAGTCACAAGTCCGTCAAGCGAATCACAAATTCTTACCCGTTCTTACCAACCAGCAGGTGGTGATCGGCAACCATTGTAGTCAAACTCTCAAAGATTGGATAAAGCGATTGCCAGGTGGTGTCAAACGCACGTTGTAGATGTATGTGGAGCTGGGAAGGCTTAAATTATGGTAGCCAAAAATGTCAGCAATAATCAATTCAGAGATGCAAAGTTGAATAAATGTTCAATGACGATACTGTGCTGGTCCTAGGCTAGACCATACTAGAGACGCGAGCCTAGATACAAAGGAATTCACAACAGTAACACAATAGACTACAATAGCAGCAACTGAAGCTCACTCTTTTTTGGTACTTTTCCGCTCATTTTTTTCTTTCTTTCTTTCTTCCTTTTCTATCCTTTTTTCTTTCATTTTTTACAAAGGCCCACAGTTCTAAAAGATTACATCGGGATCAGATGATAAGCTACCAAATACCACAGATAACACACTTATTTTTGCAGGTTCCTTGCAGGTCTTGTAGATATTGCTTTCCCAAAGAAAAAGATACACATGAGCTCTTGAAATCTCTTTGGTGATTGTGTTGCACACAAATGGAATTTTCGGGCAAGGTTGAATCCGTTGGAAAGATGGCAAGACAACCTTTCCAGATTGTGCTTACACTTTCCAAACGGACAAAGAAGAAGAAATTATGACCTTTTTCTTCCAAAACATAAAAGATACTCAAAATCAGATCTGATCTGATTATTTCCTCTTTTGGAGATGCAAATTAGGAAGTGAATATCTCTCTAATTTCGTGATGGTGGTGATGATGGTGTTTTTATGCAGATCAATCGTGATAGGAACTCGAAACTCTAAAGGACTAAACACTAAGACCAGCAACTTGACACGACGATGCAACTGACTATTCAACAAAGCAAAAAAAAACTGAAAAGAAAATTGTGAAAGGCACAAATTGGTTTGGATATGATGATCTAACACTACTTTTTTTTGTCTTTTTTCATGGACTGTAGGTATGAAGGAACAAATGTGATCTAGACTACAAAAATTTGGTAAAATCTCACTGAGCAACCTGGAAATCTGATACCACTTGATAAAGACGAAGGTGTCCCGTCTTTTGATGAGATGATAACTATCGTTTTTGTTGGAGTAGACTTTGACGATCCGACTACAAATGTGTGAGGATGCTGCGCCTTAGCAATCGCTAACCCACTCCGAGAGGTTATTGACCACGCCGGAGCACAATCAACCTGACCACGAGGGTCTAACCTGCAGGCAAACGAAGAACAAGCAAGAAACTAGGATTGCAATCTGGATATTGCGAATTCAAGAAGAAAACTTCATTAATGAAAGTGGGGTTCTGAAACGTCCTGGTCTGGTCGTTGGACACAAACGAGGTATGCGAGTTGCAGCTGTGGCAAACTTTAGTCTAAACAAAACCCGCCCTGTCAAGGAGCTCTTGGCCTACTTAAATAGGGGAGGGAAGAGGGAAATTCGTCCAACAACAAATGTAGGACGTGATCTCCCTTATTCCCTTCTTTTTCTGAGATAGACTACCTTTTAATAGGGAAAGAAAGAGGGAAATCCATCCAGCAGCAAAGGCAGGATATGATTTCCTCTATTTCTTTCCTTATTATAGCACATCTATCTTTAAATGGGGAAGAAAGAGGGAATTTCGTCTAGCAGCAAAGTTGGACGAGATTTCCCTTATTCCTTTCCTTATTTGTCTAAATCTCTCTTTATTACATGGCCCCAGCCTCAAGATTTGGTGCACAATACCCTGTTCATCCACTTGACTTTATTCTGGTCCGCCAGCTTGTATATTTCGTCCATGTCTTTGTATGTCATCAAAGGTGGCTTCAAAGTGCTGAAAACTCCACTAGAAACTCCATTCTGGTTCCCTTCTCATGCGCCTTCATCTCCCTGCTTGATGATGCTCCCATGTTCATTCCTCTTGTCCATGCTAGGCCCTTCATTTGTAAGCAACACAAATGTATCCAATTTAGGCAGCATCATATTCTCATAAATATTAGAAACATTACCAAGAAATGAAAGTACCTGATAATTTAACTGGCGTGCGCGAGCTCTAGTAATTGGTCTCATATGTGTGGTAGCAGGGGCAATGGGTGTAACTGTGGTAGTGATGTCCTCATCAGGAAGGGTCCCAGGATATCCAGCCCCCAGACTGCAAAAGGCCAGGAGGGCAGGATCATCTGTAGCGACAGCGCCGGAGTGTGAATTTGCTTGGCGTGGAACTGGCATGCCTTGCATTTCTTGACAATCTTGACGGCGTCTTGTAGTGCTATTGTCCAGCAGAAGCCATGACGGGAGGCTTTGCCAACCAGCGTGCAAGAGGCTACATGATTCCCGCACTCTCCTTCATGGATCTCTATGAGCAAGTCACACCCTTCCTCCCGAGTTATGCACCGTAGCAGCACGCCGTTGGTGCCACGCCAGCAGAGGTCACCTTCTACTAGCATGTAGTGCTTCACCATCCTCACGATCCCCTCAGTGGATACAGGATCCTCCGAGAGGATGTTGTCCTTCAGATAGTCCCCGATCTCTATGATCCAGGCATTGGGACTCTCCTGAGCTTCTGGATGTTGGGCGCCGGGTAATATGGGGTCCTCGGTGACGCACAAGATCCTCGGGGGGCCCCATGGTTGCAGGGCCGCCGTGGTCGCCAGCTCTGTGGTGCTACGCTTGCCTTCTTTGTTGGGTCCCGCAGGCCTTGCAGTTGGCCACACTAACCTCTTGCCAAAGACCCCTTCAGAGATTGGGGCTCCTGTGGATGCCATGGTTGACAAGGCGTCGGCGATGGAGTTATCGGCGCGTGGCATATGGCAGAGGTCCAAGGCCTCAAAGCTAGCTTCCAACTTCTTGACGTGTAGTAGGTACGCCGCG
Organism: Tuctoria greenei; assembly: GCA_036927565.1. Taxonomy (NCBI): domain Eukaryota; kingdom Viridiplantae; phylum Streptophyta; class Magnoliopsida; order Poales; family Poaceae; genus Tuctoria; species Tuctoria greenei. The sequence continues at coordinate 72,895,719 of JAYESD010000004.1, forward strand.
AGGTGTGGGTCATTGCAGTAGCACTCTCCCCGGACCTGCTTGATGATCAGTTGGGAGTCTCCCTTGACCAGCATCTGCTGGACACCAAGACTCTGCGCAGTTGTGAGTCCGAAGTTGAGGGCCTCGTACTCCGCCATGTTTTATTCGCCTTGAACTCGAGGTGCACCATGTAGTTGGACTGCTCCCCTATTGGAGAGGTGAGCAGTATGCTGGCTCCAGCTCCTCGCTTCCGCGAGGACCCTTTGAAGAATAGTGTCCAGTGAGGCCCAGTAAGCACCGGTGCTCTGGGATCCGGCTTGCTGATTTCCCGCCCCCTGGATTGCTTGGTGAAGGAGTCCACTCAGCAACAAAGTCTGCGAGAGCTTGGCTCTTAATTGCTTGTCGTGGTATGATGTCAAGCTCGAACTCCGCTAGTTCAGTGGCCCATTTGGCGATATTGCCAGTTGCATTTGGGCTGCGCAACACTGCCCCCAGTGGGAACGAACTCACCACTGAGACTCTGTGCCTGAAAGTGATGGTGGAGCTTCCTTGATGCAATTAGTACCGCATAGAGCAGCTTGTGCACCTCAAGGTACCTTGTTTTTACTTCATGTAGGACTTCACTGATGAAGTAGACCAGTCGTAGGATGGTCCGGGATCTCCTTGGAGAAAGCGACACATCCTCTTCCAGCTGTTTCGTGCCTGGTTACTCCACGTCTCCAGGGTCCGGCGCGTCCTTTGGGGGTTGGGACCCAAAGGATCCTTGATCTCCGGGGCCCTCTAGGGGGACACGACCGTCCTTTGGGGGCTGGGATTTAGAGGCTCCTTGCTCTCTGGGGCCCCCTAGGGGGACCCAGACCTCCTATGGGGGCTGGGACCCAGAGGCTTCTTGTCCTCTGGCACCCCTTTGGGGGACCCGGACCTCCTCTGGGGGCTGGGACCAAAAGGATCATTCGTTGTCGGGGCTTCCTGCAAGCTCCAAGCCCTGGGGCTCAGAATCAGTGGCAAGGGCCCCTCCCGTCTGTCGAGGCTATTGGGGACCGACCCGCTCTGCAACCAAAACCATGCTCACCACCTTTGTTGTGGAGACGATGTAGAGGTACAGGAGCTGCTTGGGCTCTGGTGCCACCATTATCAGCAGCGTTGTTAGCTGTTGCTTCAGCTTGCAAAACGCCTTATCCGCTTCTTTGGTCCAGACAAATGGTTCGGACTGGCGCAGGAGCTTGAAGAACGGGAGGGCTCACTCAGCCAGCCTAGAGATAAATTGGCTGAGCGCTGCCAAGCATCCTGCAAGCTTCTATACATCATTGATGCAGGATGGAGGTCACATCAGTTCCACTGCCTTGATCTTCTTTGGGTTGGCCTCAATCCCTCGGTGTGAGACGAAGAAACTGAGGAGCTTCCCAGCTTTGACCCCGAGCACACACTTATCGGGATTGAGCTTCGTGCGTGTGGTTCGCGGTCTATCAAAGACTAGGACGAAGTTTTCTAGCAATGATGTATGGGTCTGGATCTTAACTACAATGTCATCGACATACACCTCTACCACGTCCCGAATGAGATCCCCAACTGTTTTATGCATGGCACGAACAAAGGTGTGGATGGCATTCTTAAGACCATAAGTGTGGGGACCGGAGTCCACACATCCGAGGATCTCATTGGGTGGTGTCGTGCGATGCGACACCTAACAGTTATACAAGAATAGAACCTGAATAAGTACAAGACAGAGTCTTTTATTTTTCATACAGCGGAAGTTTTCACAATACTAACGGATGTAAAGAAATATATACATATCATAGCTACGCTCTCAGCACTAGCTATGCAAAAAGCAAAGTTATCCATGCCGAGGATACTTTGCACTAGCAACACTCATTTAGGGCGGCGTGCAGGGTTCCCACTCGGCTGTACACCCTGGAGCGGGTGCAGCCTCATCGTCAAACCCTTCATCAACAGAAAAACCTGCAAAAACTCGTTAACTGCAAACATGAGCATAAGGCTCAGCAAGTCTTAACCGTCTCACTAGACATATGCAAGGGGGCACTAAACATAGGTAAGGAATAGCATAAATGGACTCGCCTACAAGTGGGTCCTTATAATCAGATTTTATGTAGCAAATGACATTCTCTGAGCACGGCACATCATGGGCTCCACAATCAAACAAGAAACGCTTTACCGATGATATGACATGCTCAGGGCACATAATGCTATTACAGCTAAAGTATGGGAAAATTGTAAACTTTTAATTGTACTATCTCTAAACCATACAAGGTTGCAAAGTAATTATAATTCAATACAATATGATTTTCTGGCTTCTTTAGTATTTACTACGTCACCGCTCAGTGAACAAGTGGTACTCTATTACTGCGAGGGACAGTGATTGCAATCAGGACACACCCGGACAACACGACACATACGTCGTTCGGAAGTGTCAGCGAGCACACCCGTACCTACATAACACTTCAGTACTAGGCGTATATGGCAACCTTTCGCAAGACACTCAAATGCCGAACCGGTCGATCCGTCACGGGCAGGAGGTCCCTGCGTGGGGCGTACTCTGACGTGCCCACCAGCGGATTTACACCTTGCTACCCTCAACCCACACCTATAAAATGGAACGGTATGCCTTGACACCCAAGTGACCAAGCTACGTCAGTTTATTGGATTCCATATGTCCATTATATTGCCGGTACAATTCGAGCTTGTCCGAAGGGGCTGCATACGGACGGGCCTTAATCGACACAGGCAGGGCTATGCGACCAAGACTCAATTCTCGCCGCTTCCTATCCATTCCCTGCCCGGTCTCAATTTCATTACATTATGTAATTTTCTATCTAACCAATCCTCTGAGATATGTCCTACATCTCTCGCGAGTAGATTCCAACTACTCGACTTCTACCGGATTTCCTATGCATTAGCAAAGCAGTTACTATAGGTCAAACTGTAACTCGTTCCAACCAATCCATGGGATTTTTGGTCATGCAAGTGGAGTATCAATCACCCTATACGTAATGCACATATCAAACTTATGACGTAAGGTGATAAAGACTGTAAAAACTCTGTAAAGCTTTTAAATGTAAACCGGGGCTTGCCTTGCTGCAGGTCACAGTCTGAGTTAAAAATTGGAAGGTTCTCTTCCAAGGCTTCTGGCTCCTCCTCGACTTCGGTCACTATACGATATGCAGATAACATGGATATATAAATGACTTTGAAATTTAATTATTTTTAAGACCACAAATTAATTTATGGTGATCACTATATGACAGGGACCTTAATTGGTTTTGGAACTTCGATGGTAGATACTAGGGAATATGATCAAGGCTCTTGCAAAGAACAGGAGATGATCATAGCAGATTGTGGTCCCCGAAAGTATGGCAAGCAATCAACTTCCAAAAATTTCCGAGAGGAAACTGTAGCTTGAACCTAGCCAACAGTTGATAATCAAGATAGAGGGAGTGGTTCTGGTCTTAGCAAAATTTGTTTCATAATATTCTAAGCTGTGGGGAAGGAGTTATTGTATTTCTAATTCGGCAAGAATTTTTTTGGAGTTACTTTATAATTGAGTTTCTAGACATTAAATCAATATTTAGGTGGTAACTGATTTAGGACTAGTATAGTAGGTTAATTAAATCCAAGATTTTAACAGGAGCAAGGGTATGACTAAAGGAAGACTCAGTAAAATTTTGGGACCTTATAAAGCAACCTAATAGCTGTGAAAATTCAATAACTGAAAAAGGAAATTGAATTATACAGAGAGTTAAAAAGGTGCTATGGCTCCCAAACTTTGCCTGATAATCAAGAATAGGACAGTAAATTTTATGTGAATTTTGGGGAATTTTCCCGTGGATATCTTGCCTGGAAAAATTAAATTTGCATTAGGAAAGATTATTTTCTACAGAATTTAACTCTGAGTTTCACATAACCTAATTGGTATTGACAGAAACTAGAGCCCAAGAGCTTTCGAACAAAATTTGTTTGAAGATTTTTGGAGTAGTCTACAGAAAGTTATGGATTTTCTAAGTTGGAGCCTAATCTGGAATAAATTCCTAATTTGATTTAACTCGTGGGCCCCACTGTTTTAAAATGAACCAATAGTATTTAAACCACACGGGGCCACAGAATTCCACCGCGTAGCCACAGCAGATCCCGTGGCCACACCTGATCCGACGGGATTTACAGCCGCTGACACGCGGGACCCGCCGCGTCGTCTTCTACCTCCCGACGCGGGCGGCGCGCGGGGCTCCCGCGGCGGTGCTCTCCGGCGAGCCTCGCCGGATTGGAGTTACTGGCCACTGCAGCTCCCATCCTTGGGCACCCGGCCGTAAAATCAGGCGCTGAGCACGATGGTGGGGTCGGGGAGGTCTGCCGACGGTCGAAAACCACGGCGCACCGGCGGCGGCGGATGCTAGGGCTCCGGCCATGTCGGAACGGCCGCCCTGTGGCCAAAATCCGTCTAAAAAGGCTGGGAAAGTTTCCTGGAATCATGAGGAATGCGCGAGACATGCGCTATCGTCGTGGAACGGTCGGCAAAGTAGTCGTCGACGGCGACAGAGCAACTTTTCACCGGCGGAGGGGAGAACTCGCGATTCTTGAGCTACACTCGATCATTCCCGGTGATTCCAGTTCGTGAGGATGCGCAAAAGAGCGTAGAAACCATATGCTAGCAATCGGGAAGAGTGATTACGCATGGAACTCTAATTGTATAAAATACCGAGCGTGTTCATAAGCTCCGGCCAAAAGTAAAACCTAGCTAACTTGCTTGATACATGCACAAACCAGGAATGGCTTCTACCGTTACGTAGAGCGTGTCCCGGCGCACCAGTTTGCTATGGGAGGCGAAGCACGGGACGGCATGCAGTGGCCTAGCAACGTGGAGCAGGGACAGCGCTGGGTGAAAACGACGGCGACCCTCGGTATAGCCTCAAAATCATCGGCCAAACCGTCAACTATGCAACGAAAAGATCGACCCGGAAGATAGAGGAGGAAGAGAGGAATCACCTAGCTGTTGGAAGCTTGGCGCGAGAGTGCTCCGGTTGGCCAGCAACGGGCGCGCGGCGCCGGCGGTGGGAAGCTCGCGCGCGGGATGGAAATGGCGAAATTCGTCGACTCGGCGAGGTGGGAGGTGATAAGGGCGACGGGGAGTCGATAAGGGAGAGCCCAGGGCGCTATTTATAGGGTTCAACGGTGGTGGCGGGCTGGTGTCACGCCATGCATGCACGCCGTCGCGGTGGCGGGCGCAGCGCGCGCTGAAATGCGGCTGCACGTGGGCTGCTGACTGGTGGGTCCCGCCAGTCAGCCCCACAGCCACTGCACCTTTAGTAAATCACTTAAAAATAGTAAATGATCTCCAAAAATCATGAAACTTCAGGGATAAGTCAGGAAAATTGTGATGAACACAATGGTGGGTTTAGATCTTTATGTTCAAGTCTATTTGTATCAGACCTTGAATTCGAATTTAAACTTGATTCAAATTCGTTGAGCGTCTCAAATAAAATAGCAAAGGAGTTCCTAAAATCTTGGAACTTTGTAAGCATGCTATTGAGGAATTTAGGAGCTCATGGAAAAATTTAGAGCCCTTAATTTGAATATTTGGTCTAGAGCTTATTAGGGCTTCATTGTGCATTGCTTACTAAATCTTATCCAAAAATTCTTATTCTTAAAAAGGTGAATAGAATATAATTTGGATTCATGGTGAAGTCTAATACCCATGTTAAAAGAATTTAACAAAGAGTGCAAGAAAAGTTTTGGATGGCATAGTTCATGTGCACCATTATATTGGATATCTAAAATAGTTGATCACAAAACCCACATGAACTTAACATGCCATAAAAGTGGGATTTTACATTCCTCCCCCCTTAAAAGAATCTTGTCCCGAGATTACAAAAGAAGGTAAAGGAAAAAGGATCTATCGAACATATGCCGCTAACAAGTTCGGATAGTTCGTTCTAAGATACTCCTCGCTTTCCCACGTGGCTTCTTCCGCACTGTGGTTGCTCCACAAAACCTTATAGAAATGCAAGGTGCGACTTCTTGTGGTGCGAGTCTTTTCATCGATGATCTGAGTTGGATGCTCGGAATAAGTGAGATCTGGTTGGAGAGCTTCCAAATCCTCCATGCGGATATCAGCTGGAGCCTTAAGACACTTCCGCAATTGGGAAATGTGGAATACATTGTGGACTCCTGAAAGTGACGTTGGTAACTCCAATTGATATGCCATAGGTCCGTATCTTTCGATTATTGCGAATGGCCCAATAAAGCGGGGAGCTAGCTTCCCTTTTACCCCGAAGCGATGGATACCCTTCATAGGGGATACCCGGAGATAAACTTGATCTCCAACTTCGAAGTGAAGAGGTCGACGTCGTTTGTCCGCGTAGCTCTTCTGACGAGACTGAGCAGCTTTGAGATTCGCCTGAATAGTGCGAACTCGATCCTCGGCTTCATTTACTAAGTCGATGCCGTACACTGCCCGTTCACCTGATTCGCACCAGTTCAAGGGTGTGCGACACTTTCGGCCATAGAGAGCTTCATATGGCGCCATCTGGATGCTAGCCTGGTAACCGTTGTTGTATGAAAACTCCGCCAAAGGTAGATGATCATCCCAGTTCTTGCCCTGGTGGATGGCACAGGCACGAAGCATGTCTTCTAGCACTTGATTCACCCGTTCGGTCTGACCATCGGTCTGAGGATGATAGGCCGAGCTCCGAATTAACTTGGTTCCCAGTGCAGCGTGGAGATGCTCCCAGAATCGCGAAACAAATACAGCTCCACGATCTGAGATGATGGTACAGGGTACACCATGTAGACATATTATTCTGGAGATATAAATTTCCGCGTATCGCCTCGCATCGTATGCCACGCGGACCGGTATGAAATGAGCCGATTTGGTCAATCGGTCAACGATCACCCAAATGGAGTCGCGTTTATGGAGAGTGGAAGGCAACCCAACAATGAAATCCATACTGATATCCTCCCATTTCCAAGCCGGTATGCTTAAAGGTTGAAGCAGTCCAGCTGCCTTCATGTGGTCGGCCTTTACTCGCCGACACGTATCACACTCGGACACGTATTTAGCTACTTCTCTCTTCATCCGAGTCCACCAGAATTTCTTCTTCAAATCTTGGTACATCTTGTTGCTTCCCGGATGAATGGAATACTTGGACAAATGAGCTTCGTCCAGTATCTTCTTTCTAAGTTCCATGTTTCGGGGTACCACTATACGGTCGTTAAACCAGATGGTACCTTCATCGTCACTTCGGAAGCATTTCATCTCCCCCTTCTTCATTCTTTGCCGAATATGCGACATCCCCTTGTCCTCCTTCTGAGCTGCCATAATATCCTCCCTGATGGTAGGAATGAGAGCGAGATTGTAGAGCGCCCCATATGGAACCAAGTAGAGACTCAGTTCTTCCTTTCCCTCTATCGAGGTACTTGAAAGATTGTTGATATGGGACTTGCGGCTCAGAGTGTCTGCGACTACGTTTGCTTTACCTGGATGGTAGTGGATCTCAATTTCATAGTCTTTGATCAACTCTAACCATCTCCGTTGTCGCATATTCAAATCCTTCTGGGTGAAAATGTATTTCAAACTCTTGTGATCAGTATACAAGTGCACTAGATTACCCAGTAAATAATGCCTCCACATCTTTAATGCCAATACCACAGCAGCCAGCTCAAGATCATGAGTCGGGTAGTGCTGCTCGTGGTTCCGAAGCTGTCGCGATCCATACGCGATCACTCTTCGCTCTTGCATTAACACACAACCTAAACCAATCCCAGATGCATCGCAATAGACATCAAATGATTTGGTTGTGTCTGGTTGGGCTAAAACTGGTGCCGTCGTAAGGTGTTTCACCAATGCTTTGAAACCTGCCTCACATGCCTCAGTCCATACATACTTTTGTCCTTTCTTCAGAAGTTCTGTTATTGGTTTAGCTATTTTGGAGAAACTGGGTATAAACCTCCGGTAATATCCTGCTAAACCCAGGAAACTTCGGACTTCATGTACAGACTTTGGAGACTCCCATTTGAGGACTTGCTTGATCTTGCTTGGATCAACTGCAATCCCTTCTGCTGATATGATATGCCCTAAAAATGGCACCTGGCCGATCCAGAATTCACACTTGTTGAACTTAGCATATAGTTTATGGTCCCGTAATCGTTGAAGCACGATACGCAAGTGTTGAGCATGTTCTTCTTCGGATTTTGAATACACAAGTATGTCGTCAATGAAGACCATGACGAACTTGTCCAATTCCGGCATGAACACTGAGTTCATGAGATACATGAAATGAGCCGGCGCGTTGGTCAATCCGAAGGACATAACAAGGTACTCATACAGTCCATACCTCGTCGAGAATGCTGTCTTTAGTATATCTTCTGGTCGGATTCTAATTTGATGATAACCAGAACGAAGATCCATCTTCGAAAATACTTTAGCACCCACCAATTGATCGAAAAGAATATCAATCCGTGGTAGTGGATACTTGTTCTTGATAGTGACAGCATTAAGTGGACGATAGTCTACACACAACCTCAAGGTCTTATCTTTCTTTTCTACAAACAGTGCAGAACAACCCCATGGCGATGAACTTGGACGTATGAAACCTTTGTTCTCAAGTTCGGATAACTGTTCCTTAAGTTCTGCAAGTTCCTTGGGTGCCATCTTGTAGGGTGGTCTTGAGATTGGTACTGTTCCTGGCGCAAGTTCAATCTTGAACTCTATATCCCTTTCTGGTGGCATCCCAGGAAGATCTTCAGGAAACACGTCGGGGTATTCACATACTACCGGAATATCCTTAAGTTCCATAACCTCGGTGTTGTGAGTGGATGGGTCTAATGGAATGATGTTCTCAAGATTGAGAACCTGGGGCTGCTGGAGTGGAGAGTTTAGATAAATTTTTCGAGGAACGATATCAAGAATAGCACCATGGTATTGCAACCATGCCACTCCTAAGATGATATCTAGCTTTTGAGTCTCTAGGATAATGAAGGAGGTAGGATAGACGTTCCCATCTAGGTCAAGAGGCACTTTATGGGCTACCTCATATGTTACTACCCTCCCTGCTGGAGTGCAAATCATATATTGAGTTTTTGTGGAGATAACAGGCAATTGACTTTTAACGACAAAAGATTTACTAATGACATTGTGTGAAGCTCCGGAGTCAAAAAGTATGACTACGGAATGATTTAAGACAGAGAACGTACCCGTGAGCACGGGTGCGCCTTCCGGAACGTCCTCGATGGCGAGGTGGTGGATGTTGCCGGGTCTGGTGGCTGGCTTCTTGAACTGATTGCGGGGTGGGTTGGCCCCCTGGTAGGATGATTGCCCTCCGCCTTGTCGATTCTGCGGACAATCCTTGGCGAAGTGCCCCGTACGTCCACACGTGAAACACGTGTACGGGGTTTGGCCAATACGAAGGGGAGGACGGAATCCCGGTGCACGTGGTGGAGGTGGAAGTGCACGTGGGACCATCCCCTGTTGTTGTTGTGGCCGGAATCTGAAGTTGCTGGTCTGGCGACCACTGGACATTGATGGTCGTGAGGGCGGTTGCAACCTCTGGCCGGATGGCGATCGATACACCATACGGTACTTCTGAGGAGCACCACCTCCGCTGCCCTGCGGAACACCCCTCTTCTTCTTATCTGAGGACAGCTCGCGCGTAGCGTCCTCCTGCATGATAGCGGCATTGACTATGTCGTTGAAGCTGCCGCGGTTGAACAGGACAAGCTTGTCCTTCAACTTGGGGTTCAAACCCCGGTAGAAACATTCCCGCTTCCGATCTTCAGTATTTACTTGGTCCTGAGCATATTGGGCCAAGTGGTTGAATGATTTGGAGTACTCGTATGCACTCCTTCCTCCTTGCCTTAGCTCCAAGAACTCTTGAAGCTTCCTCCTCATAATCCCGGGAGGGATGTGGTAGGCGCGAAATGCCTCCCGGAATTCGGTCCAGCTTACGACATGGCCTGCGGGGCGTGCGGCATGGTAATTGGCCCACCACGCACCGGCAGACCCCTGCAGTTGTTGCGCTGCAAACAACGTCTTCTGCTGTTCGGTTACCTCGAGTAAACCGAACTTTCCTTCAATGGTGCGGAGCCAGTTATCCGCGTCCAACGGTTCATCGGCCTCTCTGAATACCGGTGGGTGTGTCGATGAGAAATCAGAGTAGGAACTCTGAAATTGCTGACGCGGTCCATCATCCTGTCGTCCCCCTCGACGGGACGAGTGCTGCACCAACGTCCGCAGTAACTCGGTTTGCTCGTCGCGCGAGCCGAGCACTGCAGCGAGAACCTCCGCGAGACTCCTGGGGAGTGTGGTTGGAGGTGGTGGAGGTGGTTGCGTCTGAGGCGTATTCTGCCCCGGGGGTGGTGTGCCATCCCCCTGTCCTCCACTAGATCCTCCCACCTCTGAGGCTGTACGAGTACGCACCATACTGCAATACAATGATTAACACGGTAAGTCCCATTGCCTCAAGTTCATCCTCCCTTAGAAATGCGGTAGATAATAATAGACGATGCATAACATTTACATATATTGATAAAGCATAAACTTTATACAAAATATACCATCTCATGACCAAGTTTACAGTAGTAAACCCAAAATGATGGACTCCCTTTATGGAAATACATCTCTACCATACTTGGTCTTCCTGACATGTCATACTCATCTAATTATCTAGACACCACAACCATTACTCTTAATATGACACAAACATGGTCACAAAAGAGAGACACTAGCAACCATTTAACTATACGTTGCCCTGTGTTGGCGGAAGTGCTACCACATCTAACTTCAATACGCTCTACTCGACGTATTCAAGTTCCTCTGGGTCTTCTTCTTCTTCTTCATCTTCATGGCTAGGCACCTCTGATATGGGTGCTGGAGTAGAAGTTGATACATCGTTCAACATCAACGTCTTCTTGGCAGCCATAGCTTGCCAATCTGCCTGTATCATAAACATCCCCCAGGCCTCATTCTCTTGCTGAGCCTGTTCACAGCTGGTCTTCCAGCTCTGAGCCTCTACTCTGGACTGATCCCTGTCTGCAGTCACCACGTTCAACTGGGTGTCCCGTTGATGCCCATAGAGTAGGCTTGCCTCCAGATCAATATCTCTCTCTAGAGTCTCCTGGCGAGACGCGGCCAAATCCATAACAGCGTCATGCCACTGATTCTCCCTAAGGTTCAAACGATGATTGAGAGGAGCCATCATATCCCTAAGTCCGTCATTTGCCCACTCAAGGTGATTTGCTCGCATCATGGCTTGCTTCAGATTGTTTGTCAATTCTTTTATGCATGTCCTTTGATTACCCTTCTCGCGATGTGATGCTGCTGCATACATCGCTAAGGCTGTTGTGGATGTTTCACCATGCTCTCCCACCTCCGCAAGCAAGCGGGTTGCCCAGGCTTCAGAAGCCCTGCCGTTAACTGGAAAGAACTCATACGGAGTACCCACCAGATGACGGTAATGGAGTTTGCAAAACCTCTCTATGGCAACACTTGCGGCGTAGCTCCATGTTTCTTCTAATATCAATCCTTTGATCTTGATGGAGTATGGAGCCCATCCGAGGTGCGGTGGACCGGCAGGCACATCGACGTAGATGGTGCAACTCCACATACCGCCCTCCTGGAACTTCTTGCCCCAATAGCTAGGTAACACCAAATAGCCAAACTGGCCGAGCAACCGTGCAAACACGTCCGGGAAACCGGCGTGCCCGGTGCATGTTGAGAACACCCATCCATTAGGCAACTGAATTCTTGGTGCTGCCATCTGTGGACAAATATACCCGAATGTCAATACACCGTTTAAGTATTCAACCCAATCACTGAGGATGTGGGACAAAAAGAAATATCCATAATCAATTGGTTCAGTCAAAGCTGCAATCTGGAAATGAGCACAGTTCTGGTTTATCTGACCTGTCTGCATTAACCCGTAAGTTTCATACAGAAGAAGTCAGAACTAAACTTTATGTTGAATACAAAAATTGTAGTACACTTCAAAACCTTTCCAGATTGTACTCATACAGCCACTGCTGAACTAGTATGAACAATCTATACCGGTTTTGAGTTGACTCAAGGGTCCTGGAAATTTCGACAGAACCTCCCCTGTATATGGGCTTATCTCCACATTCTATACAGGTTTATCATGATAAGATATTGAAGCAATGTCAAAATAACATCGAGTGACATCGTGTTAACAAACCAGAACTAAAGAAGTTCCACCACGAAAACCTTGTAATGAATGTATTATACATCAATCCACACTATGTGCAAACTGTTCCAAGTTCGGGACTGCAGGAAACCAATTTGCGACAAATGGAATTAGGCATAGCTATACCCAGATCCAGGTCAGGAGCGGTAAATAAAGTTGATAGGTGACTTCCTAATCTTTCCAGAAATGTATACGTGCAATCATATCACTGTTCTGGATTAGGAGTTATAACTATCCAAACTTTACAGTAAAACTGTCTGGTTTGCGTCAGCAGTCATGCAGTTCACTGTGCTGACTTCCCAATTTGGTTAAACTCCAATAAAAATCAGGAAAGACTCCCCATAACAAACTCGTAAATCTCCACCTACCCTTCTCAAACATATATCCCAATAAGGTAGTGGATTTTTCTACAGTGAGTTATGGCAAAAATACAGAAAACGGGTACAAAGGTGGGTTCACATGGAGCAATTACAGTAAACCCCCGTTTTCAACAGATTAACAAGCTTTTCTGTCCTTATAGTCAACGGAAAAGTTGGAGAGGCCTTCACGAGCTTTCCATCTATGTAGGATACTCTTATCTTATCTAATTGCTAACCAAGATTTCAACCTGGCGATGTTGAGCCACTTCAACCAGAAAGCAAGAATCTTGGTTCTATCTACCTTATCAAGTCGAGCCCGAAATTATCAGTATCTGATAGTCGGACTTTCTCAAAACACAACGCAACCATTCTGTCGGTGGGGAGGGTCTAGTATCATGTTTGATACTGGCGGTACTACGTATCTCACCAAAGAAAACTTTATCCGGTATTTCCGGTTACGACTATAGGTGGTCCCTAATTCGCTCTCTCGCAAACGGCTTCTACACGGGTTGCTACCGGAGTTAGTGTACCTGTAGAAGACAAACGATCCCCTTTCACACCTTCGCACCTCAAGGGCGGCACGGGGAAACACGACAGGCAGTCACAATAATATATAACTAAAAGTAATTGCATACGACTCTGGCGTGATTCGTCCTCGAGCGAGGCCATGTCTCGAGGTACATGGCTGTAAATACGTCTGTACAGCAAAGACTCCCGTACGATCCGGCTTATACACGCTCGGGCATACGTGTTCGCATGCTCTCATAGATATGAGAACACACTATCGGGTTACATACCACCCGACGGGGTTTCCCTCTAACTTTGTGTCACGCTGGGGTACCGCGTGTCATATGTTCTCAGAAACATGGAAAGTTTCAAAGACTCATATTGACTTTCCGTGCCAAGCCACGGGAATTTCACATACCACCTCTCGTATGCTGAGCTTACCGAGATTGATCTGCTCTCGGTGGCGTACCTTACCTCTTACCTGATGTCGGAGCGTCGTTACAGAATATAATAACACATAGTTAGTTTACCACCTTTATAACTTATACTAGTAATACTCCTTATAAAGGCATATATAACTAATTCCTCACTCAAGTTCCTAATTTTTGAAAATATGTTCTTTTCCGGTATACTGTTCCCAATGAAGCTCTGATACCATGTCTGTGGGGATCGGAGTCCACACATCCGAGGATCTCATTGGGTGGTGTCGTGCGATGCGACACCTAACAATTATACAAGAATAGAACCTGAATAAGTACAAGACAGAGTCTTTTATTTTTCATACAGCAGAAGTTTTCACAATACTAACGGATGTAAAGAAATATATACATATCATAGCTACGCTCTCAGCACTAGCTATGCAAAAAGCAAAGTTATCCATGCCGGGGATACTTTGCACTAGCAACACTCATTTAGGGCGGCGTGCAGGGTTCCCACTCGGCTGTACACCCTGGAGGGGGTGCAGCCTCATCATCAAACCCTTCATCAACAGAAAAACCTGCAAAAACTCGTTAACTGCAAACATGAGCATAAGGCTCAGCAAGTCTTAACCGTCTCACTAGACATATGCAAGGGGGCACTAAACATAGGTAAGGAATAGCATAAATGGACTCGCCTACAAGTGGGTCCTTATAATCAGATTTTATGTAGCAAATGACATTCTCTGAGCACGGCACATCATGGGCTCCACAATCAAACAAGAAACGCTTTACCGATGATATGACATGCTCAGGGCACATAATGCTATTACAGCTAAAGTATGGGGAAATTGTAAACTTTTAATTGTACTATCTCTAAACCATACAAGGTTGCAAAGTAATTATAATTCAATACAATATGATTTTCTGGCTTCTTTAGTATTTACTACGTCACCGCTCAGTGAACAAGTGGTACTCTATTACTGCGAGGGACAGTGATTGCAATCAGGACACACCCGGACAACACGACACATACGTCGTTCGGAAGTGTCAGCGAGCACACCCGTACCTACATAACACTTCAGTACTAGGCGTATATGGCAACCTTTCGCAAGACACTCAAATGCCGAACCGGTCGATCCGTCACGGGCAGGAGGTCCCTGCGTGGGGCGTACTCTGACGTGCCCACCAGCGGATTTACACCTTGCTACCCTCAACCCACACCTATAAAACGGAACGGTATGCCTCGACACCCAAGTGACCAAGCTACGTCAGTTTATTGGATTCCATATGTCCATTATATTGCCGATACAATTCGAGCTTGTCCGAAGGGGCTGCATACGGACGGGCCTTAATCGACACAGGCAAGGCTATGCGACCAAGACTCAATTCTCGCTGCTTCCTATCCATTCCCTGCCCGGTCTCAATTTCATTACATTATGTCATTTTCTATCTAACCAATCCTGTGAGATATGTCCTACATCTCTCGCGAGTAGATTCCAACTACTCGACTTCTACCGGATTTCCTATGCATTAGCAAAGCAGTTACTATAGGTCAAACTGTAACTCGTTCCAACCAATCCATGGGATTTTTGGTCATGCAAGTGGAGTATCAATCACCCTATACGTAATGCACATATCAAACTTATGACGTAAGGTGATAAAGACTGTAAAAACTCTGTAAAGCTTTTAAATGTAAACCGGGGCTTGCCTTGCTGCAGGTCACAGTCTGAGTTAAAAATTGGAAGGTTCTCTTCCAAGGCTTCTGGCTCCTCCTCGACTTCGGTCACTATACGATATGCAGATAACATGGATATATAAATGACTTTGAAATTTAATTATTTTTAAGACCACAAATTAATTTATGGTGATCACTATATGACAGGGACCTTAATTGGTTTTGGAACTTCGATGGTAGATACTAGGGAATATGATCAAGGCTCTTGCAAAGAACAGGAGATGATCATAGCAGATTGTGGTCCCCGAAAGTATGGCAAGCAATCAACTTCCAAAAATTTCCGAGAGGAAACTGTAGCTTGAACCTAGCCAACAGTTGATAATCAAGATAGAGGGAGTGGTTCTGGTCTTAGCAAAATTTGTTTCATAATTTTCTAAGCTGTGGGGAAGGAGTTATTGTATTTCTAATTCGGCAAGAATTTTTTTGGAGTTACTTTATAATTGAGTTTCTAGACATTAAATCAATATTTAGGTGGTAACTGATTTATGACTAGTATAGTAGGTTAATTAAATCCAAGATTTTAACAGGAGCAAGGGTATGACTAAAGGAAGACTCAGTAAAATTTTGGGACCTAATAAAGCAACCTAATAGCTGTGAAAATTCAATAACTGAAAAAGGAAATTGAATTATACAGAGAGTTAAACAGGTGCTATGGCTCCCAAACTTTTCCTGATAATCAATAATAGGACAATAAATTTTATGTGAATTTTGGGGAATTTTCCCGTGGATATCTTGCCTGGAAAAATTGCATTTGCATTAGGAAAGATTATTTTCTACAGATTTTAACTCTGAGTTTCACATAACCTAATTGGTATTGACAGAAACAAGAGCTCAAGAGCTTTCGAACAAAATTTGTTTGAAGATTTTTGGAGTAGTCTACAGAAAGTTATGGATTTTCTAAGTTGGAGCCTAATCTGGAATAAATTCCTAATTTGATTTAACTCGTGGGCCCCACTGTTTTAAAATGAACCAATAGTATTTAAACCACACGGGGCCACAGAATTCCACCGCGTAGCCACAGCAGATCCCGTGGCCACACCTGATCCGACGGGATTTACAGCCGCTGACACGCGGGACCCGCCGCGTCGTCTTCTACCTCCCGACGCGGGCGGCGCGCGGGGCTCCCGCGGCGGTGCTCTCCGGCGAGCCTCGCCGGATTGGAGTTACTGGCCACCGCAGCTCCCATCCTTGGGCACCCGGCCGTAAAATCAGGCGCTGAGCACGATGGTGGGGTCGGGGAGGTCTACCGACGGTCGAAAACCACGGCGCACCGGCGGCGGCGGATGCTAGGGCTCCGGCCATGTCGGAACGGCCGCCCTGTGGCCAAAATCCGTCTAAAAAGGCTGGGAAAGTTTCCTGGAATCATGAGGAACGCGCGAGACATGCGCTATCGTCGTGGAACGGTCGGCAAAGTAGTCGTCGACGGCGACAGAGCAACTTTTCACCGGCGGAGGGGAGAACTCGCGATTCTTGAGCTACACTCGATCATTCCCGGTGATTCCAGTTCGTGAGGATGCGCAAAAGAGCGTAGAAACCATATGCTAGCAATCTGGAAGAGTGATTACGCATGGAACTCTAATTGCATAAAATACCGAGCGTGTTCATAAGCTCCGGCCAAAAGTAAAACCTAGCTAACTTGCTTGATACATGCGCAAACCAGGAATGGCTTCTACCGTTACGTAGAGCGTGTCCCGGCGCACCAGTTTGCTATGGGAGGCGAAGCACGGGACGGCATGCAGTGGCCTAGCAACGTGGAGCAGGGACAGCGCTGGGTGAAAACGACGGCGACCCTCGGTATAGCCTCAAAATCATCGGCCAAACCGTCAACTATGCAACGAAAAGATCGACCCGGAAGATAGAGGAGGAAGAGAGGAATCACCTAGCTGTTGGAAGCTTGGCGCGAGAGTGCTCCGGTTGGCCAGCAACGGGCGCGCGGCGCCGGCGGTGGGAAGCTCGCGCGCGGGATGGAAATGGCGAAATTCGTCGACTCGGCGAGGTGGGAGGTGATAAGGGCGACGGGGAGTCGATAAGGGAGAGCCCATGGCGCTATTTATAGGGTTCAACGGCGGTGGCGGGCTGGTGTCGCGCCGTGCATGCACGCCGTCGCGGTGGCGCGCGCAGCGCGCGCTGAAATGCGGCTGCACGTGGGCTGCTGACTGGTGGGTCCCGCCAGTCAGCCCCACAGCCACTGCACCTTTAGTAAATCACTTAAAAATAGTAAATGATCTCCAAAAATCATGAAACTTCAGGGATAAGTCAGGAAAATTGTGATGAACACAATGGTGGGTTTAGATCTTTATGTTCAAGTCTATTTGTATCAGACTTTGAATTCGAATTTAAACTTGATTCAAATTCGTTGAGCGTCTCAAATAAAATAGCAAAGGAGTTCCTAAAATCTTGGAACTTTGTAAGCATGCTATTGAGGAATTTAGGAGCTCATGGAAAAATTTAGAGCCCTTAATTTGAATATTTGGTCTAGAGCTTATTAGGGCTTCATTGTGCATTGCTTACTAAATCTTATCCAAAAATTCTTATTCTTAAAAAGGTGAATAGAATATAATTTGGATTCATGGTGAAGTCTAATACCCATGTTAAAAGAATTTAACAAAGAGTGCAAGAAAAGTTTTGGATGGCATAGTTCATGTGCACCATTATATTGGATATCTAAAATAGTTGATCACAAAACCCACATGAACTTAACATGCCATAAAAGTGGGGTTTTACAATAAGGCATGGAGACATAGCAGTAAAGGTCATCTACAGTTATAAATGCGATATGTTCTTCGTCCTCTCTAGACATTGGGATTTGGTGAAACCCTGAGTAGGCATCTAGAAAGCACATCATATCGCATCCCGAGGTTGAATCTACGATTTGATCTATTCTAGGGAGAGGGAAAGGATCTTTAGGACATGCCTTGTTGAGGTTGGTGTACTCGATGCACATCTGGAGCTTACCGCCGGCCTTGGGGACAACAACAGGATTGGCTAGCCATCTGGGATGGTGGACCTCGTGTATAAAGACAGCATCAAGTAGCTTCTTGATCTCTTCGCGGATGAAATTCTGCCGCTCGATGGACTGCTTACGGGGACTCTATTGTTGTGTCCTTGCATCGGGGTAGATCTTCAGATGGTTCTCGATCACTTCCCTGGGGATGTCTAGCATCTGCGATGGTAGCCAGGTGAAGACATCGACGTTAGCTCGTTGGAAAGCAGTGAGCGCTGATTCCAGCACGCTGTCCAGACTCCCTGCAATACAGGTGGTCTGAGCAGTACCAGGGCCAATCTAGATTGTATTGATGGGCACGTCGTCGTCGGAGGAGGACTGCACTCGTGGTGCAGCGGTGTGATTGCGCGCACATGGGTCTGGCGAAAGCTTACTCGACCCAGCATCGCTCAGGACAGGAGTTGGGGCCGTTGCCAGCGCTTGGAGCTTCTCCAAAGCTGTCATCGCAGTAGCACGATCTCCGCAGATCTTGAGGACGCCAGAGGATGTCATCTTGAGGATGAGGTAGTCGTAATGGGCCACAGCCATAAACCGGTACAGGGCTGGCCTACCGATAATGGCATGGTAGGGGAAGCTAACCTCCGCGACGTCGAATAGGATATTCTCCGTCTTGAAGTTCTCGAGGGTCACCCGGAGGTGGATGCAGCCGTACGGGATAACACTCTTCGGTCCTACCCCAAAGAATGGTCTCGACGGGGCGAGCTTGGACATGGGGATCTTCAGCTTGTCGAAGGACGCACGACTGATGAAGCTGAGGCCGGTTCCACCATCTACCAAGACGTGGTAGAACTTTACATTGGCGATGGTGGGGGCAACGAGGAGGGGCAGCTGCCCGGCTCCCGCCATGTTCTCGGGGCAGTCAGAGGCATGAAAGCTGATCGGCGTCTCCATCCATCTCTGATGCGGCGATGGGGCATGTGTAGAGGCTCTCGAAGCCATTGCCCAAAGCAGTGTCTTGACCGCATTTCTAGATGCAGGTTCCCAAGATCCTCCACAGATGACATGGAGTGCTTTGCGACACTCGGGGTCACTGTTGAGGTCGAAGTTCATAGCCTAGTGGACCGTCTCCACGGCGCGTTTCGGCCTTTGGAACTCCATCTCCACGTCTTTGTCGACACGTTGGTCGACCTCTTGTGTCTCGATGTTGCCGCTACTCGAAGGCTTGATGAACACCATGATTGGTGAAAGCGCTACCACTTTTTTGAGGGAAAAGGCCCCTACCTGGTGCACCAAATGTCGAAGTGTTATAGCAACACTTCCCACGGATCTGCTAAGGAGCATCCCGCAGAGGTTCTTTGTTCGGCTGGGCTTAGGTCTCAATCAAGTGTTCTAGCGGATGGAAGTATGAGACAATGGTTTTTACGTGCTTCAGGCCGCAAGGAGCGTAACACCCTACTCCACGGTGAGTGGTATAGCTGGTATGTGTGTTTGTGATATTCGATGTGGGGATCCTTTGTAACGGTGGCGGTTCGAGCATTTTATAGACAAGGTCAGACGCCTTACAAGTGGGGTTCCGGGGCCCGACAGGTGGTCCCGGGAGAATCTTATCCTAAAGATCTATGGCTTCTCGCACAGCTTGCCTGACCGAGGCAGTGAAGACTCGCCGTCTTGCCTCTTCTCTTGTCAATATCCCATGCACCATTGCTAACGGTGGCAGAGGATGTACTGTCGGCCTGTCTTGTTGCCACAAGATACCCACTTGGCAAGGTGCGATAGGACTACGACGCCTTCACTGTGATGCAATTGGTCATAGCGGTCTCTGACCGTTGGCATGCTCCGCGTTAGGCGCTGGGGGTGGGTGCGCATCTTCAATGTTCGACTTGAGCAGGGCGCACCACCCCTGGACACCTGCATCTTACCGTCCGAGGCGAGCTACGGGACATGCGGCAGCGCAGGGGCTAGTCTCCGCTGGGGAGGTCAGACCTGATCCTCCGTGACGCGTGGCAGCTCCTGGGCTCGTTAGGGGACGTGGCAGCTCCCCTTTCCTGTGGGGGTTGTTGGTCCTTGCGCTCCGTGCCACGTGGCTGTACCGAGGGCGCTCCCCCAAGGTTGGGTGAGGTCCCGTCCCTACACGTGGCATCTCGGGAGCCCGTCACACCGTAGGGGCCAAGTACCATCTTCAAGGCTTACGTGGCACCACCAGAGCTCAATCTGAGGGAGGACGAGGTCTTGGCACCCATGGGACACGTGGCCGCTTCGTACGTGCCTTGGTGTCTTCATCTTATGTGTGAGGGTACCCCGTCTGCAGGGTACCGACAGCGGTGAAGACCCTTCATCGTGTAGTGGCTTCGATAGCCCCTATACCCACTCCGGTGCGGCACCACTGCTGGAAGGAGTAGCCGATCAGCTTCGACTCCTCTGACTGTCCCAAGAACATGGCTGGGGCAGGGGTTCTACCCCTTCTAGTTGACCCCACCATAGACAACGTCAAGCTCCACAACGTCTTGATAGATGGCAGGGCCGGCCTCAACCTCCTTAGCCGTGCAGCCTTCAAGCAGCTACAGATCCCGGTGTCCAAGCTTACCCCCTTCGAGCCCATTCTCGGGGGTGGGACCAGGGAGCATCATCACATACAGCAACATCCATCACCGAGTGACCTTCGGGACACCTGACAACTACAGGACGGAGAGCATCCTCTTCGACGTCGCCGATGTCAGCCTCCCCTTCAACGCCATCATCGACAGGCCAGCCCTATACTGATTCATGGCCGTAGCTTACTACGGCTACCTCTTCCTGAAGATGCCAAACCCCTCCAGCGTCCTCAGGATCCGCGGAGACCGTACCGCTGCAGTGTTAGCCTTGGAGCAGCTCCAAGCCCTCTCAGTAAACCCGGCACCCACCCCGGGCGACACTGGATCAAGTCAGCCTCCATCGAGCTCACTCCAGCGTGGACCACCCACTGCGCCCCGACTGCAGCCCTCCAGCAGCACCGATGTGACACCCGGTTCCAAAAATGAACCAAGTGAACGCATATGTGTGCCCAGGATGTTCAACACACATACACGAGTGCATTCACAAAAGAGTATACAGAGAATTGCCACGGAACAAGATTAATTAACCAAATTGTATTACGCAAATCATATTATCCTCAAATACAGACTCTAATGAATATTAATGACAAGTTCAAGT
Source organism: Tuctoria greenei (assembly GCA_036927565.1). Taxonomy (NCBI): domain Eukaryota; kingdom Viridiplantae; phylum Streptophyta; class Magnoliopsida; order Poales; family Poaceae; genus Tuctoria; species Tuctoria greenei. The sequence goes on from JAYESD010000004.1 coordinate 72,917,054, forward strand.
AATGAAGCGGAAATAAACTAAATAAGCAAACTAAATAGCTAGGCAGCATAAGCAATAGGGTATAACGCAGCTCCAATCAACACCACAGGCGAAGCTGACAGTAGACACGGCCTAGAACTCTGCATTGTCGCCATTAAACTCCCAATCCTGACCTGCAACTGTTGGGGGGGATTGCAAGAGTGAGTACATGTCGTACTTAGCAAGTGTGGAAAGTATGACATGTGGCTGGTTCAAATGACGAATATAATAATGGTTAAGTGCTGAAAAGTACATTAAAACATTTGGAAAAGCAATATACTACATGTATGTGAATAGACCCATCATAAACTATAATTAAATTCATAGTACCAGTCCATATTCCATGTCCATCATCCATAATTCCAGATTTCAGTTTCACCATTGCCAATAATCATATCCAATACCAGAAATTAATTCATAACCATCCATAACCATTACCAAACCATAACCAACCCAAACACCATCCCAATACCAAGCTTCCTCTAATCATGTGAGGGTCCAGGTTGCTCATAACCGGGAGCACAACTATCATGATAGTTTTAAACACACTCTGCAGAGGTTGTACCGCTTTACCCACGTGTTTGTGATTTCATCACCTTTCGATGACTATAGAATCTCAATTATGCCGTCTCACACTTCCGTTGATGTGTGGCCAAGAGATCACAAAATAGCCTTTACAAAGGGATTACTAGCCTATTTAGACCCCACTGAGGTTTCACCGGTGGCGATGTCTCCTACAGAGCACATCTTCAACCAAGGGCCCCCTCTTGAGCCATTCGGATCCCAGGGTAGTCCCACCAATCATCAACAAACCCAATCCGACTACCCCTTCCCCGAGCATCCTTAATGGTCCAAATAGCACTGGCAAAGCCCTAATTAATCAGCTACGCCGCACCCATACTTGGCCTCGTGGTGGCACTATAAATCCTGCATGGTCGCTCTACGAACCGGTCCTTAGATCCAAAGCAAGCAAAACCACCATAACATCCAACCCATCCACATACCAGTCTTGCTTAGATCACCCAATACCATATCATATTAACCAGTTCACACTAACCAGAATATCATTAATGCATAACTAAATGTGTAGTTTAGTTGTTTTCCCATCCCAGTTGATTAAGCAAAGCAAAAAGGTAAAAATCCCATCCCGACTTTCTACTGTATATTCCAGGTTACAAGGGTGGTTAAACAAAACTAGTAAACTTCCTATTATAGGATTCCCATCAAATTGACACAAGCATGCAGTTTGGCAAACAAAACATTTATTGTCGAACAGGATCAATATGCTTCAAGGACACTTGCCTTGCTCTTGGGATTGGTTAGGGTCAAAGCCTTCAAATTCTTGGTGTTGTAGATCCTCCACTGCACTCTCTAGCGCAAACCCGTCTAATCCGCACAATGAACATACAAACAAGAAACACAATCAAAGAGTGCAAAAATATTACTCAATATGACATGACATGCAGGATTAATGCAAATGCAAGGTAGAACTTGTTAATAGATTGCTTTTAATGATCACTAACTAGTTCTAAAAGATTTTAAAAAGTTTATACAGGTTTGGATTTGATTAGATCTACTTTTAGAATCAATTCAACACAATTTAACCAGGAAGGTCGGACTAGTCCGCTAAGGATTGGACAAGTCCGCACTCTGCGAGATCGGCAGATTAGGGTTTTCTAGATCGAGGTGAATTCGGAGGTTAGGGGTCAAATTCACGTAATAAAAAGAGAATAGAAGGCATACCAGGTGTTTAGAACTCCAATGAATCAAGAAACTTGGAGGCAACACTTGGATCTTGGCAATCTAGGGTTGATGATGAACTTGGAGATGAATTGGTGATGAAGAACAAAACTTGATGGAGATCTTGATCCTCTTTCGTTTCCACCTCTTCTTCTTCTTGCTTGGGATCTTCTCCTCCCTCCTTGGTGGTGGCTCCTCACGAACTAGGGTTTGGGTGGGGTGGAAAAGTGGCAAATAGATGTCAAGCCAAGGGCTGGGGCTGTTTATATAGAGGTGGAGGCTAGGGTTAGATGGATTCCGAGTTTGAGAAGAGTAGCGGCCGGGTTAGAGTCCCACATGGGCTCCAAAAGAGTTAGGCATGACGTCCCTAGGCCCACTTAACGTGAAACCCAAGAAACAAGTCATAAAACAAAACATCAACTCGGAGTCGCGAAATATCGGACAAGTCCGAAAAGGACCGGACTAGTCCAAAAATGTCCAGAGAGAAAATCGGACCGGTCTGGCCTAAAATCAGACAAGTTCGACTTTACTCAGAGAGGAAATCGGACAAGTCCGCTGGAACACCGGACTAGTCCGGAAAAGTCCATAGACTTAGCAAATTTTCAAGGATTCTTGGAATATCGGGCTAGTCCGCACAAAATCGGACAAGTCCGAAAGTTTGCAGAGGCAAAATCGGACTAGTCCTCACTAAATCGGACTAGTCCGCACTTTTCAGCATTTTAAGTGCGGTTTTGTTCCAAATCTATTTTAAATACTCCAAATCAATTTTAAACTCGTTCCTCTTTATGTGGGTTAATGTTAAACATGTATATGAATTTATGTAGGGCATGATGCATGAAAATGAGGGTGTTACAACCGACGTCCCTGTCAAAGCTGCCGAGCTTAGTCCCAACACTGCTCATACTACCAGCAAGATTGGCGGCAGGGGCAGGAAGGAGGGACGCTCGCTCATCGCCCCTTTGGTAGCTGTCGACAGCATGGTTGCACCACAACCTTCACATCTGCCTTGGAGCCTTCGTAGGGCTTAGGAGCAGCACTAAGGACAACCGAGCACCAGGAGGGTCAGGTCCAGAGTGTGTAGTCAGCTTAGCTTGGTTCCAAACCCTAAGCCTGTATACCCTGCCTCCCTCATCATCCGGAAGCAAGCCGTTGCCCTCTATAAAAGCTTGACTCCTTCTACGAACTCCGATAAAAAAGAATCACTATTTTACTTTGTGCTTTCTTAAAAACATTGTTCATTTAATTATGCATTAATTTTATGATCATGCCGTACTAGGCTTGTTTATAGTATGTTATCTTCATGTACACTGTTGTATGCTCTGTAACTCACCCCTTGCTAAAGTCATGTAGTCCAGCTACATGAGGGTTCACTTGAGGTACCTGTAGTGTGTGAGGGGTTCTTCCAGCTGCTCTCGTCATTGGGGTCCCGTGGCGCCATAATGCTTCCCAGGAAAGGTTTGTGCCGAGCATGAGGTCCAGAGGCTGTAAATTGCTTAGCCTGGTCCTGCACACTAAGCATACACACCTTGCCTTCCAGCGCTACAGCTGAGTACTGGAACCAGAAAGCTCACATCCTAAAGATGGCAGGAGCCGGACTTAGGAGCACCAACGCATTGAATTACCCAAGCCTCGTGCGTCAATCTAGGACAGTAAGACATTACATAGCTAAGAAGAGGAACAGGTATGACCGATGAGCAAGACTAGTCCCCCCTCTTTCTTTGTGCATGACAAACCGCCAGAGCGTCTAGATCCAGCACCCCCAAGGGGCCTGCCATCGATGTTTCAACGACGATGGAAGATGGTGCCAGAGCATCCAGCTCCGGCACTTTCCAAGGGACCTACCGTTGTTGTCTCAACGACAATGGTGGACGACGTCGGAGCACCCAGCTCTGACACCTCGCAAGGAGCCTATCGTCAACATCCCAGCACACCAACGACAGCACCAAGCGTGGATAAGTGAGTAAACTCTCTTCCCCCGCTATTGTTGCTAACAGGGTTCTCTTGCGATAGCCTGTACACCAGGGGTCTGCCGTCGACAACTCTATGACAATGGTGGACGATGCCGGAGCATCCAGCTCCGGCACTCCCCCAAGGGGCCTACTGTCGATATCTCAACAACGATGGTGGACGACGCCGGAGCACCCAACTCTGGCACCTACGAAGGGGCCTACCATCAACATCTCAAACGACGATGGCGGACAACACCGGAGCATCCAGCTCTGGCACCTCCCAAGGGGTCTGCCGTCAACGTCTCAACAACGATGGTGGACAACGCCAGAGCACCCAGTTTCGGCACCTCCCATGGGGCCTGCCGTCGTGTCTCCACGACGGTGGTGGGCGACGCCAGAGCATCTAGCTCCAACACCTCGCAAGGGGCCTGCCGTCGATGTCCCAACACGTCAACGACAACACCAAGCGCAGATAAGTAAGTAAACTCTCCTGCCCCACTCTCGTTGCTAATTGGGTTCTCTTGCGATAGCCTATACACCAGGGGCCTGCCGTCGACGACTCTACGATGATGGTGGATGACGCCGGAGCATCCAGCTCCGGCACCCCCAAGGGGCCTGCTGTCGATGTCATGTTGGACGACGCCGGAGCTCCCAGCTCCAACACCTCCTAAGGGGCCTGCCGTTGACGTCTCGAGGATGATGGTGGGCGACGCTAGAGCATCCAGCTCTGGCACCTCGCGAGGGGCCTGCCGTTGACGTCCCAGCACGTGAACGACATCACAAGGCATGGATAAGTGGGTGAACTCTCCTACCCGCTCTTGTTGCTAACAGGGTTCTCTTACGATAGCCTATACACCAGGGGCCTACCATCGATGAATCTACGATGATGGTGGACGACGCCGGAGCACCCATCTCCGGCACCTCCCATGGGGCCTGCCATCAACGACTCTACGACGATGGTGGATGACGTCGAAGCATCCAGCTCTGGCGCCTCCCATGCCTGTTGCCGACATCTCCACAATGGCGTTGGGCAACGCTGGAGCGTCCATCTCCTGCAATTGGTGGCACTCTGACACTCCAACTACCCTGGTACACTGGGGACATGTCGAAGACATCCTGCAATCAGATGGTAGATGTGACCAACTAACTAACCACATCTACCAAGGGGCCTCTAATGGGGTTACGTAGGAAGGAAGTTATTGGGAAACACCTCAGCCTTGTCAGTTGTGCAACCGTTGGTCCTCAAAGGCTAACGAGCTTGGCAAAGGTTCTGTAAACCCTTACGCAACTAAGGACTCAGAGCAACAGTTGAGAAAGGTGCACAATTACAAGCCAAGAAGCCAAACACAAATTCATATTCATTAAGGAATATTTAAAAAGGGGTGAACCTCACATACAAAGTCGTGTTGCCAGCCTCAGTCCCTGGCAAATTGCGAGACGACATGTTTTGCGACATTCTTGACCTCTGCCGCTATTGCATCCTCGCACTCTTCAATAGGACCTTCAAAAACTGGCTCCAGGGGCAGTTCAGGGTACCGGCTCTAGTAGCACACAAGGACATGGGTTGCCACCATCTTCGCCATTGTCGTACCCTCGGCTTCTAGGAGCTGTGCCAGCTGACGCTCCTGCAGATCGAGCTCCCAGGCATGGTGCCCCATTGAGCACCCCCGGGCTTGGACGTCGAGATGCGCAGGAGAAGTTCCTGATGCTCACCTGAGTGCTGCGCCTGATCGCATGACAAGTCCCTCTCCCGAAGCTCAAGACCTTCAAGGCGGGACTACAACCTGTCCCGATCAGCCTCAGCCCGAGCCATCATTGCCTAGGCCGTTACATCCTGCTCGATGAAAGCAGCCTCCCTCTTGGCAACAGCGGCTTCTTGGCGACTCAGGGCCTCTCGACTTTCTTCAAGGGCGCGCAAACGGGCATCAGTCGTATAGTTGGCTACCTTGGTGTCGGCCAGAATCTTCTGGTATAAGGCGTATGTGGCCTTCACCAAGCAGTGCCTCAGCTCTAGCTCCTTGCTCTCCATTTGGTACGTCGCCCTCGCCTTGACGATCCTAGACCTCAGAAGGTCCTCCCGGCCTTGGAGATGCTCGCCTTTAGCACACAGCTTCTCCCACTCTACAGCAAGAGCCTCATGCGCCCGGTGGAGGTTGGATTGCACCTGAAGGATTTTGGACTGCGTCAAGTCCATGATGTCAGAGAGGCGCTCTGGCTGCGCCAAAGTCAGGGAAGGTCATTCGGTGATCATCTCGGGGACTTCTTCCTCTCGTAGCAGTGAAGGCAAGGCCACCAGTACCGGGGACCTTGCCCCGGAGGCTGAGCAGGAGTTGCGGCACCACTCGAAGCAGCAGCGCCATCATCGCTCAAGGAGTCACCCGCCGGATCAGCTGCAGTGGAAGCCAGGCCTTCAACCCCCAGAGTCGACTCCGACATTGCCTCTACCACGACAACCAGAGGTGCCTCTGGAATGATAGCCAAAGGTGCCTCTGGCGCGACAGCTGGAGGTACCTCTGGCGCGACAACTAGAGGTGCCTCCGGCGCTACAGGTGGAGATGCAGCCGGAGATGCTTCACTACACGCGCCAGGCACAGATGCCGGAGCAGTGCTCCCCTGAACAAGCTTGGCGGGCTGCCCCGCCGGCGCAGCCATAGCCTCCTCGGCCACCTTCGAAGCACTTCTGGGCACTACCCCCGGCGGTAAGGGACTCACAATAGCTGACGTAGCCCTGAAAATCAAGATCAAGCCCTGACCAATCAATAAAGGAAGTCCAGATAATAGAACAAGCGTTGGCAAGAATGCCTTATCGACATCTCTGGAAGCTCTAGCAAGCCTCCACTTTCGGCGACCCTGAAGCCGCAGGTCATGACGATGGCATAACAGGCAAGGTCATCCTAGCTGGGCCTCTGCCAAAACCACTAGCAACACAGGCACCTTGCGCTGTTGTGCCTCCACTAACTCCGACGGAACCACTCCCGGAGCCTCGTCCCGACATTTTTGCCTGAGGCTCCGTAGGTGTGACGCTACCGGAGCCCCCTGTGACCCTCTGGACCATGCTGGTGACGAGGACGCTGTATGATGTACTGACTGCTGACGTTAGCAGAGCCACCGCTTGACAGACTGAGCCTCCCCCTGAAGAACCGCCGACACCCAATACTGAAGAGGGGCGCGCTGGGGGACGTTGACTCGGAGCGAAGGCCACCTACGGTGGCACACTCGGTGGCGATCGAGGGCGTTTATCCTTCACAACCTCGACCACCAAGGCCTTCCCCTTACCTACGTTAGGGATTGGCGCCTTGTCTTTCTCTCGGACAGCGGGTGCCTCCTCTGCCCTGGAAGCTTTGGAGCATGAAGAAGGTGCGGACTCCTTTGATAAGTCAACGATAGCCACACCCCGACTCTCATCGCCAACCTGCCGTGGCGCAAGACCGATCGTGTCCAGGTTGGGCATCTCCTTCAGAACCTTCGTCCGAAGGTCCTGATCCGTGCAAAGTGGTGGGCAAGCCCGCGGGAAGTTGATGTCGTCCAATAGCAGGTCGCTGCACGCCTTGGACATTGCATCGAGCACCTCTTTCGGGGTTGTCTCTGTGTCGTGACCCCGCACCAGCCGGGTGCCATCCTGTAGCCCGAAGTAGAGCCATGCAGGACAACAACAATGCTGAAGGGGAACCAGACGTCAACAGACAAAGTCCGCCATCACCTTCTACTTCGTAGACCATGATCCGCCAGGAATTGGATCCTCTTCATCACCGGGGTGTAGGCCTGCTCCAACTCCGGCCGCTCCTCATAGGTCTCCTTCCTGATAGTTGCCCATCCGGTGGTCATAACCAGGTGGTCGTGGGCATCGACTTGTACAATCACCCAGTCTTTCCTCCAATTAACCCACTTCGCCAAAGAGAGTGGTGTGATGTACTTGAAAGGGTTGTTGGCCCGATGCTGAAAGCATTAGCCACAGAGGAAGATGGATTTGTTCTTCTTCCCGGTCCGCCTCAGCACAAAGAACTGCCTGAACATTGGTACGCTCAAATGCACCCTGACGAACATCTTGTAGAAATGCGAGAACACCGCCGCCAACACCAGATAGTTCGATGAGAGGTGATGAAGCTAAAGCCCAAGGACTTCCAAGAGTGTTACCAGAAAAGAGGAAACGGGAGGGACGAACCCGGAGTATGCGTACGTCTGGAAGAAGACGATCTCCTTCTCCCCAAACTTCAGTGGCATGGAGCCAGGACAGATCAGGTCCCGTCACTCCTCCTCCTCCCATCCAAAAAGCTTCCTCACAGGTGAGACATCCTCCATTCGGGAAGGAGGCAGGGCTGAGTCCATTGGAGCAGGGGTCGAGAATCTCAAGGCCGGGTAGATGCTTAAGGAGGGAAAGGTACACCTTTTAAGCACCCTAGTGGCATTTGGGCGCACCATGCAAATTTGAGCGGGCTCCGAATCAATGGCTCGTACCACGTTGTCCATGACAAACAGGCCCAGGTCGCCCGTCAGAAAACCTGGCACGGGCAGTTCTCCGCCTAAGAAGGCAACCCGGCGGTTCCCATAAAGACGAAAGTGAAAGCAGCAGAAGTGCAGCAAGTGCCTAGGGAACTGTCGGGATAATGTCGTAGCAATGAAAGATCTCGTAGCCACGACCCCTCAAACAGAGAGGGACGCATGGTCACAGCAGTAGAGGCGCACACCGCTTCAACAGAGCAAGAAAAAATTAAAAGACCACGTGGGAAAGCAGGATAAGGGCTCCACACTTGGGCTCGTCGCCTCCCCCAAGGTGGACCCAGGGGCCACTGTCGGTACTTGGCATACCGGGTACCCTCGTGCACAGGCTAGAGCCGCCGAGGTACCTCGCCTCCCAAGAGAGGCGGGGTCCTAGGGCGCCACATGTTCAAGAGACTTGGACCCATCAGTCTTAGATGGGAGGTCCAGGATATCCACAAGAAACCCGAAGGAGAAGCTCAACACCCCCTTTGTAGATGAGCCCCCAGGTAACCATGTGTCCAGCAGGTAAGGTCCCCTCCTCCCCGTGAGATAAGGCTCCAGAGCTGCCACGTGGATAGAGACATCAGACGGGCCACCTCCCGAATGGTGGGCTCCGGCGCTGCTACATTTCCCGCAAGGCGTGACCTAACCTCCATCGCAGAGGTGAGCTCCTGGCACAGACACATGTCCAGGAGGACGAGGCCTAGCCATCCCCGCAGAGGTGAGCTCCCGAGCTGCCATGTGGCCCGCAAGGCGAGACTTGAGCTCCGCCGAAGAGGTGAGATCCCGAGCTGCCACGTGGTCCGCAAGGAGGGACTTGACCTCCTCCGCAGAGGTGAGCTCCCGAGTAGTCACATAGTCCAGCCACTTGCCCTGGACAGGGGGACACATGAGTTAAAAGGATGGTGCACCTTGTCTCTGTCACGGATTGAAGATACGCGGCTTCCCCAGACGCATGGCGTAGCGCACGCCTAATGTCAGGTACCGCTGCGACCAATCGCATCATAGTGAAGACACCGTAGACCTATCCCACTCCCCCACGTGGGTAGCTTACAGTGGTACATACAGTTGGATGGAACATCCCCTGTCAATCTTAGCAACGGCGCATGGGATACTGTTGACGCAGGCAACAAGACGGCGAGACTTAAAGTCGATGGTTAGAGCAAGCTTACGGAAGAAGCCTTAGATCTTTAGGATAAGATCGCCCCAGGACCACCTTTCGGGCCCCGGGACCCCACTTGTAAGGCGTCCGGCCTTGTCTATAAAAGGCTCGGACCGCCACCGTTACAAAGGACCAGAGTAAAACATCACACATGCATACACAAATACTAGCAATACCATCCGTGATGGGGTAGGGTGTTACGCTCCTTGAGGCCCGAACCACGTAAAAAAACCACCGTCTCATATTTCAATCTGCTAGAACACTTGATTGAGGCCTAAGCCCCGTCAAACAAAGAACCTCCTCGGGCTGCTCCTTAGAATATCTGGGGGAAGTGTCGCTCTAACACTTCGACAAGCACTATATGAGATGTTTATATCTTTGTGCAAGTGTCTAACAAACCATGCACATGAATTAAGATTCTCATATTTATTATAAATGATTCTCATATCTCATATTTCTGCACTCAATAAAAGGTAAATTTTAGTTTCAAATATGTATTCTATTTTGTCTAATATAGCAACTTTTGGAGAAATTAGCTAAGGGCAAAAATCGACAAGCACTATATGAGATGTTTATATCTTTGTGCAAGTGTCTAACAAACCATGCACATGAATTAAGATTCTCATATTTCTTATAAATGATTCTCATATCTCATATTTCTGCACTCAATAAAAGGTAAATTTTAGTTTCGAATATGTATTCTATTTTGTCTAATATAGCAACTTTTGGAGAAATTAGCTAAGGGCAAAAATCGACAATTCCTTGAATAGATGGGGCTGGAGATGACTAGGCGTGCATAGGTGGACGTCCAGCTCATATGAAGAATGAAATTGAACTTGTCAAAACTGACTAGTAAATTTGTATTGAATCACGTTCGTATTCATATGGCTAGCCGCAAAGAACATGAAATTTATCTAGGTTTGTGCAAAAAGGGCCATACGTTTAGAGGGAGTCTATCCGCGAGAGAACAGATTCCAAGGGAGCCTTGCTCAAGTATATGAACTCTTGAAAGGTGAGAACTTCTATGAAAGTAATGTGCAAGCATAAATGCAGACGCTCATATAAAAAGTAAGGAACAAACACAAGTGCGTCAAAGGAAATGGGTGCAAGAGCACCAAAGGAAAAAGGTGCAAGAGCACCAAAGAAAAAGTGTATAAGAAAATGCGTAAGATAAATGCATAAAGTAAATGCGTATAGTAACCGCGAATACAAAGTGAATTCGCCCTCTCGTGGAAGGCCTAAGGGTCCTTTTATAGGGGCGAACGACATTCCTCATAGTGGGGCCAGTTTTACAGTGTTGGTTCTATGCATCCAGTCTGTCTGGGGAGCGAAAGTTTCAGTCTTGGCTTCTTCTTGGACTTCAAGGCACCATCTTGTGCTAAGGTTACCGCCCTTCTGACGATAGATGAGACAGATAGAAGACATATCCTATAACGGTTCACATCACGGGTTCACCCCCCTACTGAAGTTATCGCGCCCACCATCCGTCATAAATGCCACAACCTACTCGCCTCTCCGGGACAAGCTCAGGAGGAATTGTTTGCCCGACCTCTTAGTTGGTACTTGTGTAGGTTGTATACCCCGACTTCGATCGATTGGGGCATTGGTAGCAGGTCCCTCCACGAACGATGGGTAGCTTCAGTCCATAGCCGCGTAGTGGTCACACACTGTCGGGTCTAGTATGTATGCACTCTGGGTACAAAACTCTGTCAGTAGCCCCCAAGCCTTCTGTCGTGTCCTAGTGGAGTTGGTCATAGGTTGATCTTGCACGTGCATCGGTGACCCTGAAAATAAGGAGCTCAAAAACCTATTAGTATCAATTTGATCCCAAGCCTGACCACTAGCGGCCTGAACTAATCCTGGCGGGGTGTAGATGCCCTACCGTTAATAGCCGAGATCGTGTGGCGGACTCCGTACCTCTTACGAGGTCATGTTGTTAGCTCCAAGTTTGTTTGGGCCCCGTCGATGAGCCGTTGATTTGCTCTAAAGGGTGAACTGACCAGGAAGCTCCCAGGGTAGATAGGGTCTAAGTCTCGCGCTAGATGAGTTATCTAACGTATAATCCAGTTAAAACTCGGTCGAGCTAGTTCGTTTGGGGTGATCAGAATGTATCCACCACTATTCATTAGTGATGGTAGTGCATTAGGACAGGAATGCTCGCGTTTCATAAATCTGCTCGGGACATCTACATAGTTCTCGGGTCCACCGAGGGACCTGACTAGCTCAGGAACCAACCCATTACTTGGACACTAAGGAGTTGCGGAACTAAGACCTAAAAATGAATAATAGGAGATGTCGTTGGGAGTAGCACCTTTATAACTCCCAACTATTGGCCATCTCATCTCATCCATCCCTCGCTCTTGTTCATTCGGAGTAGCAACACTATGACATGTCAGACAGGTGGGAACCCTGAACTATACAGGCCTCACAAGTGAGTCAAAAACTTACCTACTTACCTGGGCTCGCTGACCCATGGGCCTTGCTTGTTGGAGATTAGGAGGCACCGCACGACTTGGAGTCAGCACCGATACGAATTAGAAAGAGGAGGGTCACTGCCGCAGCTTTTAGGTGATGTCGCGAGCGAACACTAGATATTGGAAGCGGTGACGGTTACAAGGATCCAGGGGCACGTGGCGCTCCCCGCGGCCGCTTTGGCCGTTGGGCCTGCCATGATGTGGCAGGCTTGGGGGCTCATCCTAAATGATGGCCCCCACGTCTGCCATTTTGAGCAGTTCAAGGCTTCTCTGTAACCTTCACGCAGGGCGACGTAAAAGGGCCTTGGCTACTATTGCACTTTTTCCCTCGATGTTTCCATGATCGTAACCCTTCTTGCACTTTGGCCTCCCTTTGTATCTAAAAGAAAACTAGGGTTAGTCATTTTGCGGTGGGTGAAAGAAGAAGACAAGGTCACTGTCCGCCCTACTTTGGTCTGATGGCACTGTGGTTGAAATCCCGTGTGGCAGAAAAGCAGGTTGCCGCCCCTGGCAGAAAGGCTGAGTCTACTGCTGACTGATCTCTGTGTCTTCCGTGTCCCAAAGAATGATGTCTCCCCTTATTCGAAGCCTGATGAGGTGGTCTCATTTCTTCCTTTCACGAGCGGGGTTTAGGGTTGCCGACGTGCCTCTTCTTCCGGTCGCTCCTGCAAGAGTGGGGGCTGGAAATCCAGCACGTGATGCCTCTCGGCGTTAATCACATTTCTTTGTTCATTACATTATGCGAGCCCTTCTTGGGAATCCCCTTAGCCTCTAGCTCTGGAGGTACTTCTTTAGGGTGTGGCTTCTTAAGGAGAAGGGTCAGCTTTCGCGTATGGGCTGCGCCAGCATCGAGCTTCGATCGGCAAGGTAAGCGAGCTACATCAAGCTCCTCGCATCAAGCGCACTCAAGGGTTGGTGGTAGACTTGGATCTACGCCCCGAGTTCTGAACCCAAGGTCTCGTCCTTCTCTGGATTCTCCCTCGAGGAGCGGGATTCTTGGGACAATCATAGTACATTGCCGCCGTGAGGTCGATGAAGGAGGTTGGCCTCACAGGGTTTATGGTTCTCCGAGTCTTCGTCGAATGAAGGATTTAGCTGATTCGGGACCAGTTGTGGGAATGCATTCCTCAGGAGCCGAGATTCATTCTGGAGCTGCCCGAGACGGGTTGATAGCATGACCTGGAAGAAGATGGGGGCAGCCAAGACCGATCCACTCCCACATTTGGCAGACCGGTCTTCGACCTTGCCTTTAGTAGACCCAATTATCTGCTAGTCGCACTCCATCATGGCGGCGCGAGGGCAGCCAAAGCCCGAGGCGATGCCTGTAAGGAGGGGGTGGGGACAGCAAAGATGGTTTCCTCCACTGGGGGAGTTCAGGAGAGAACAAGGGCATCGAAGGTCGTCTTTGCTGCCAAGAAGGGCAAGGGGAAGATGGGGGACATCAAAGGCTACTATCCTCGTGAAGGACAAGGGAAAGGCGGGGGCTTCGTTAGTCACCGCCCGTGCTGGAGAAGGCGGGGGGGGGGGGGGGGGGGGGGGGGGGGGGGGGGACAGCGAGGGCGACAAGCGCCCTTGTATTCAAGGGTGAGGATTCCAAGGTGGAGTCCAACCTGAAGGTCGCCCCCCTTATGCAGAAGAGGCCGTCGAGGAAGGACACGGGATGTGCCTTGAAGTGGGAGATGGCCAGACACATATGTAGACCCGGCGCCCTGTGCCGTGCCATGTGCAGCTTCCCCTGGTCCTGCGACCTGATGTCGCTCTCGACAACGAGGACCCCTGGTGGTTCGGCATCGTCGCCACCACCGGGCGACTAGGTCTTTGGGATGCGACCCACATCCTCCACCACTACCCATGTTCCCTTGGTCTCCATCCTTCTGATGGAGTTCTGTTTATCCTCGAGGTCGGGAATCTCTTTTGTACTTTTGGGTTTTCTCCCTGATCTGGCTTGAGCTACCTCATAGCCCTTGTCAGTTCTTCTTTCACCTTGCAAGGAGTATCGACTGGGTGTGGCGCCCTTGGTGTGGAGTCCGGTTGGACCTGATTGTTCGCCCTCCTCATCCGTCGAGATTTTATGTTTGAGGAACCGGAGCCAACCCTCGCGGGAGCATCAAATCCGGTGATTCCGGAGACGTCTGCCATGTTTCATGCCGCTTCAGCCTTGCTACTTGTGCTGTCTAGTCCAGAGGCCAGGACGTTGCCGGAAGGCGTGCTGGTCATGATTTCATGGCCTACTGACTAGTCTGATCCCCTGCCATAGGGCGAAGGGTCCAGTGATACAAACATTATTGGGGAGGAGGCCGAGTGGGAACGACTCTACTATAGTATTAACCATGCCTACTCTCAGCTCTCAAACGCTCAGACGATTCTCAAAGCCGGGCATGAGGACATCTTCGTGAGGATGGTGTCCACACATTCCTGGATCATAGAGGGTGGTGTCGCGTGATGCGGCACCGAACAACACACACGAAAAGATTACGATAAAATACAAAGTTTTATTGATATAAATAGCAGAAGTATTTTGCAATACTTAATGTACAGTGGAAGATAATACTCATAGCTAAACTCTGATCCTAGCTACGCAAAAGTGCAGCCGTCCAGCCTGGGGATGCTACACAATAGCAGCACACAACAAGTATCATGACGGCGTGCGAGGCTCCTAGTCGGCGGTATACCTCGACGAGGGCATCGTCTCATCCTCGGGCCCTTCCTCATACGTCTCACCTGCAACAAATAATATAGCAACTGTGAGCATGAAGGCTCACCAAGACTTAACCATCTCAGCTAAGCATGAAACTCTACATGCCGGGATACATATAAACATAGACAGTGATATTGCATAGATGACTCGCCTACAAGTGGATCCTTACTTCCATCTTATTAGAAGCAAGTTAAATGTTCAGGAATATAACTTTAGAGCAATATACTACAATAAGTATGGTTGCAAATCAATTATAATTAAATACATAATATTCTTTTTGCTTCTTCAATAATTACTACGTCATGACACATTGAATAAGCGGTGCTCAAATAACCGCGAGGGACAGTGATTGTAATCAGTAGAAACCCGAATAACACGTCACATACACCCATTTTGTAACTTGAGCGAATCACACTTCAATACTATGTTGTATGCAACAACCTTTCAAAACGAAACCCAAATGCTGAAGAAGTCCTTCCATCACAGGTAGGAGGTCCCCACGCGGAGTGTGTCATTTCCCAGTTGGCCGATTTACACCTTGCTACCCTCAATCAACTCCTATAAAACGATAGAGTAAGCCTCGACGCCCAGGTTAACGAATTACATCGGTTTTCTGGTTCCCATATAGCAAGTATGCATCCGGTACAGTTCAAACTTGCTCAGTGGGGCGGCGCACGGATCGGTCCTCAATCAACACAGGTAGCGCTATTGACCTGAGAGCATGTCTTGCAGCTCCCTACACCACTGCCCGGTCTCATATTCATAATTGTATGCCATTCTCTACAAAAAACAAATCGCGTGTGATGGTGTAACTATCTCACTACGTAAGAAAGGCTCATCTGAGTCCTTGCCGAACGAAAAAGAGAGATGAACAAATTGTGCATCTCTTTCGTCGCGTCCCGCATTACGTTTTCATTAGAGATGTGCTCAAAGGAAGTGTGTCTCCTTTATTTTAGTCATAACAGATGTTCTTTGCAGTGTCATTGGAGACATGATTCTTGTGCATCGCCCATAAGCATACATGCGAGACAAGCACTGACATAGCGCGTCGCAGATTTATTGACTGATCTGAGACATGCTTTATTGCAACCCATTGTAGATTTGTTTACTGATCTGAGATGGGCTTTAAGAAAGCTTGTCTCCTTTATTTAGGTAATCCGAGACATTCACTGTTACAGCTCGTCAAGGATTGTTTGCGCGCGGGGTCTCCTATTAGGTGTCCTCCACCCCTGATTATCCTGGTTGCCGGCTACAACCTGGAGATAGCCAGGATTTGGCAGCCACATTGCCAGTGTCAGCAATATAAACATACATGAACATATGTATAGCCAAAAAGATCACACCATAAATTATATTGACCAATCAAATATTAACAAAGTGTCAATCGTGGTTATCAAGTATGCTAATTACATAACAAAGAATGGCCCTTGTTCATCCTGATTATAATGTAACTAATTACACACATCATAATAGTCATCATCTAATCCTGTATACTGTAATGAAAATTCTCCCCGTCAATGACTTCATTAACGGTGAGCCTTCATAGCCTCTAATGCTCTGACTGAGACATCCTCAAATTCAATAAAATCACTGAAATCATATAAAACATTATCAAATTACTGTCACTTTTGCTTAAACAGTCACATAAGGGAGCAAATATCTGAAGGCTTAGGAACAAATTGGTATACAATTGTAATAAACATAGGAACTGTTAGTGAGTAGAGAACTAATCTTACTTGTAGGACAGGCAGTTGGTGAGCATCTGCAAAGCATCAGCAAAGAAATTGTTCTCATCATAACGGATATGGTAGTGAGCTGATGTGCTTGTCCCCTGAAAAAACAAACAATTTACATTACACTAATGCATTAATAGTCTGATATAAAAAACTCGTGAGAGAGACACCAATTATCGCATAGGTAACTTGATTCTAGCATGGCTGCAGAGGTAGAAATAGAACTCACTGGGATGACAAGTGCTAGTGTCAAAATTCCTGCACTTTCAAGGACTTGCGAATCAAAATTCATTATATACAAGGTTACTTTTGCATTGGACATAAACAAGCAAGATGAATGTATACCGTAATGAAAATTCTCGCTTTGGATCAATGACTTCATTGACGGTGAGCCTTCATTGGACATCCTCAAATTCAATAAAATCACTGAAATGCACGCTCTAAGGGCGGGGTTGAGGCGGAGGCGTGCTCCGAGAACAGAGGACGAGGCAGCGGCGTGCTCCGGGACGAGTTGGCAGAGGCACCAGGGCGGTGGTTCCGCAACTCTCTGATGACAGCAGCCCAGCGTGCTTCGGGAACAGGGAGAACATTTCCACTTATGTGAAGGCGGTGGCATGCTCATACCGATTACTGAGGTCGGGGTCAAGGCGGCGATGTGCTTTGGGGACAAGGGACGAGGCGGCGTGCTCCAACATGCTCAACTCTCTGATGACAAAGGTCAGAGTCAACGGTGGCAGCGTCACAATGACGAAGAGCGAGTTGAGGAAGAGGGACGGCGGCGGCATGCTCAGGAGCTGCGGTTTCTAGGTCGAGTGAGTGCGCGAGAGCTAAAAATTTTCGCCAACTGTTGGAAGAGAGCGCGCGAGAGATAAAAATAGCAAAACTTGGAGGCGAGCCTCTATCACACCTGTCTCTCATTTCAGCGTCTCCCTTTGGTCGAGAGAGCGTGGGTAAGTTTTGCGTGAAATTTTTTGCCAGAGAGCGTGCGAGAGCAAAAAATATGTCAAAATTTGGAGATGAACATATATAAAGCGAGTCTCGCATTACTTTGTGGCCAGAACGGGCACGCCATATGCAAAGATATGCCATAGTGTGCTGAAGTGAGGAACAACATCTTTGCATACGAGCATGTCCAACTGGAAACTGTGCGCAAGGCCTTATATGATTGTTGCAACGCGCTCAACTTTTCGTTGTGGGACAAAAGATCTTCGGCATGAATTGACGACGGGCCTAGGTAAGGTGTGTCTCACATTATTTTGTGGCCAAATGGGCACACCATATGCGAAAGATGTTGTTCGCGGGGTCGGACGCCATCTTTCGCATAGGGGCATGTCCAACTGGCAACTGTGCGAAATGCCTTATATGATCGCTGCATCACGCACAACTTTTCGAGGTGGGACAAAAGATCTTCGGCATGAATCAGAGACACGCACAACATAAGGCCCGTCTTGCATTTCAGCATCTTCCTTTGGTCGAGAGAGCGCGGGTAGGTTTTGCGCGAAAATTTCGCCAGAGTTCCTTGGGTCTGGGTACCCTTCCATAGTTTACTAGAATGGGTACCCTCGCCCACTAGCTCTACGCCTTCACTGGGGTGGCCGATCGTTGCAACATTCTGTTCGATACTATGGCCCAGGTGCTTGGCGTCGAGGGCCACAGAAACCTGGTGGCAGTGACGGAGAGCAACCTCGGTCTCGGGGTTGCACCGGCGGTGCAGCCGGAGCAACCAGTGTAGCCGGCCCAGGCTCCTGTTGCACCAGCGCTGGAGTCACCACCGAAGGAGGAAGAGGATGATCCGGAGGAGGAGTAGGATTTAGTTTTTCTTTGTTATTTTTAGTTGATGTTTTTTTTGTGTCTTCTTGTACTTTTTTCTTGTGTTTTGTAATATATTGTGTTAATGAATGAAATTTATCTATGTTCAACTATGTGTTCCCTTGTTGTGAATGAATATTTCCTTGTGTGTTCAGCTCCGTGAATGAATGAATGTGTGGTGTTCATTGTGTGGACAGTAAATTGTGTGAAAGCAATTGCAAACATGAAGGATTTTGATTATTTTCTAGACAAGTGAATGATTTAGTTATCAAGTGAATGTGCTCTAAGTTTAGTGACGTGTGATATCAGCAGTGAACCAAAGCAAAATGGAAAAAATCACGAAGCTAAAGGAGACGTGGGTAATAGTAAACATACTTTTCATAAGAGCGCGTCTCTATTTTAGCAAAGGAGAGGGAGACGACGAGCATAATAGACGCTCTTCGCTGATAAGTGCATCTCCATTTTGCGTCTCCGCACATACCTTATATAAGACGCCATCAGTCTCTCCTCTTCTCTTCGTTCGTCTTCTTCGCGCAGACAACCCACCATGACCAACGTTCCTTCGCCAAGCCCGCTGAGGGAGCCACCCTGCAAGAAACAGTGCTGCTGCTCCCCCCAGAGGCTCAACAACGAGCTGCTCGAGATGTAGTTCAACAGGCTATTTGAACGGTTCCAGATGCTGCTCGAGATGATTGACAAGGTGCACGATACCGAGGGCCATAGTATCCTGGTGGCGGCGATGGCGAGGAACTTTGGTCGTGAGGTTGTACTACCGGATCTCGACCAGTCGGAGCAGCCAGCCAGGGCACTTGTTGCACCGGCGCCGGATGGCCGCCGAAGGAGGAGGAGGGGGAGGAGGAGTAGGATTTAGGTTTTATTTTGTTTTTTTAGTTGATGTTGTTTTTTCTTTTCTTGTTTCTTGTACTTTTCTTGTGTTTTGTAACATATTTTTAGTGAATGTCCGTGTTATTTGTGTTACTCTGTGTGATGAGTATCTTGTGTGTTCAACTGTGAATGAATGAGTTTCATTGTTTAGCGACGTGTTCATGTCCGTCTTTAATCGAAGACAAAGGAGTTGTGCCTTCTGTAAAGTTCATCTCATTTCTTTCGAAAAAAGGAGAAGCGCTTTGTTAGACGCGCATCTCTCGTTTGTTAGAGAGGTGGGCGCGTCTCGGATACTTACTTAACTGAGATGGGCTGTATTGTAACTCATCTCCTTGTACATTCAACCAAGTCATGTCAGATCCTCGTTGAAGTGGGCACGTATCTGAAAGCGCATCTAGGCATCCCCGTGGGTTTTGGATGATTAATAACGACAATTGACAGACTAATGAGTTGAGTTCATCTTAAGAACATGCGGGATGATTGAAATGAGACAAAATCCCTCAAAAAGGAAAAGGTTGAAATGGTCGTCGAAGACTCAAGCATAGAAATTAGGGTTTCTATTGTGTTGAGTTTAGACTAGCCGTATCATGTGTGAGGGTGTGTGTATCAAGTGCATTGATATCATCAAACAGGACTCAAAGTGGTGGTTGAGAGAAATACCTTAGTGAGAAGCCTTTGAGAGAAAATTTCCAGTGACCAGACTTGTGCGGGCCTCAGGCCGGACTAGTCCGGGTTGCAAGGTTTGTCTGTTTCAGGACGGACTAAAGGTCTCTGTCTGAGTTCGGACTTGTTCGTATGGGTACGGACTAGTACATTCTTCCTTGGTAAGCGTCTGTGGAGCTAAGTCCTGGGAGGCTGGACTTGTCTGCCCCAAAGGCCAAACTAGTCTGGACCCCCCAGAGTAGTCCATTTTGGGAAGGACCAAACGTTTCTGTCCGAGTTCGGACTTGTCCATTTTGGTACGGACTAGTCCACTCGAGCCTTAGTGTGAGATCCTGAATACAAGTCTTGGGGGCCAGACTTGTCCGCTCAAGGGTCGAACTAGTTTAGGCTCTCCCTGAGAAGTCCATTTTAAGCCGGACTAGAGCATTCTGTCTGACTTTGGACTAGTCCGTTTTGGGCCAGACTAGTCTGGGTTCCCATGGCCGTTTGAAATTCAAACATTTGGTGGGGACATCACCAGTTTTGTCGATCGGTGAAGTTGAATTGTTAGTGGTCCCAAAAGGCCGGACTAGTCCGTGGTCCAGGGCCGAAGTAGTCCGGGTTTGTGTTGTTGGCAACGGTTAGTTGTCGGGATGTAAAAGCCCACATTTGAGTAGAGAAAGAACATGAAAAGGTGAACTTAAAATTTTTGAAAG
The DNA here is from genome assembly GCA_036927565.1 of Tuctoria greenei. Lineage (NCBI taxonomy): Eukaryota > Viridiplantae > Streptophyta > Magnoliopsida > Poales > Poaceae > Tuctoria > Tuctoria greenei. The sequence continues at coordinate 72,937,359 of JAYESD010000004.1, forward strand.
TTGTAGGCTCGAAGAGCACGTGGAAATCTACCAGAGGGGGGGGGGGTGAATGGTAGATTTAAAAATCTTACGCAGCGGAAACAATTAAACCTCAACCCATTCAGCAGAAAACGATCTGTTAAAGAAATTGTGTGTGAGACTAATCTAAATGTGTTTCACTGTGAAAAAAGTGATATATATCAGAGAGAATCAAGTCACGAAAACAACACAACAAGAATCACTCAAATCCGTCGAGAAAAACTCAAGTTATGATTGAAAGATCAAACAAAGGTCAATCTGCCCTACCCGAGAAAAAAACAGTTCTTGAATGCTGCAAATAAACTCGTGTAGATCAGAGACCATAAATACAATGACCATGAAATTTTGAAAGATGATATATAATTAAGTTGTGAAGACAACCCAAAAAGAATCACGTCAATTGGATCTGTAAAACTCGAGTTATGATAAAACCACCGACGAAATGCAGTGCTGTCCAGAAACTCGACGAGTAAAACTTGTCTGGAACAAGTCGGACAAACAAGGCACAAAAGTTCCTTCAAACTACGAATTTTATTCAATAGAACACAAGAGGAACAGCCCCAAAGTCGTGCACCACGAGCTCTGGGCTCCCTTGCTTATATAACCAGCCCTTAGGCCAACTTAATATCAACTAGGACTCCAATCCTACTCAGATCACGAATCGTAACTTTCCATAACTGCTCAAGATTCTTCTATACGCAGATAGAAGCAATCTTAAGACTTCCAAACACCTTAGGAACGTATCCCACATTACTAAACAACTCAAATTCGTGACTCACACGAAATCCTATCATAACCAATTCAAATCTTTCCATATTTGAGTCAAACCCAACTCAGCCGCAGCCTGAGTCCATAACCTAGTCGGTTGGACCTTTCCGACCAACTCTTTATGTCCACATCTCTTCATCACATCTCGGAACCATGTAGCCACGTCCATGCACTTCTTGCACATGTGCAAACATCTTCCAATGACGTCCACGATACCTTCACATGCATTGTTCTTGATTCAATTATGTTGCGCAACCTCCTGATCAGCTCAATCATAATTCCTCCTAAATTTGATTGTTGGAACCTCATCTCCTCTCTGAGACTAGTCCAATGGATCCCATCACCAGCCATGTCTTGAACTCAAGCAACACCTGCACATGAATAAACAACCAATCCATACGAGCTCAAGTCCTCGACTTGACTCAAGTTAGTTCCAAACACAACACCTTACATGAGAACCTCACATAAGCATGTTGCAAAACCACAGTAACACAATATCATCCATGTCAACCAAAAACGCACCAAAGACTTAGCAAATGAATACTAAGCAATCTCTCTAGAGATGTAAAGCAAGTAAGAAACATTGCAAATGAAAAACAGAAGCATTGTGGTCAAGTTTCGGACCTTGCCAGAGCAACCCGGACCTTGAGCCGGAGCTAACAAAAGCTAGTAGAACCTAGCACCGGGGCTAACCAGAACTAGTCGGAACTAGTAAACCCAAAAGCCGGAGCTAGAAAAATCAACTCAGAGCTTAGCAAAAACACGCCGGAGCTAAAGACAAAACTCACCGGAGCTAACCAAAACTAGTCGAATCTTAATAAAAAGGTGTTGTGGTGATATTCATAAACATTTATCGTCAAAGCAAGTGTATTCACTAAAAGCCAATGTATCCAGCACACATAGGTCTTACAATCTCCCCCCTTGATGAATGCATTGGCAACACCATTTAAAATCCAAACATTGGCTTATTCATATAAAACTTTTGAAGGCAATTTCTCCCCCTTTGTAAATCAAAAGTAAAATGAGAAGAAAATCCAAAAATTATCCCATATTATCTCTCCCCCTTTATTATCTCTCCTTATGCACATATTCTCTTTCTCTTCGTGCTTATCTCTCCCCCTTTGACAATGTATTCAGCAAGTCATGAGCATATAAACAAATTATCTCTCGAACCTTAGTTGTTATGAGCATATTATAACATATACATATAAACAAAGCTCATCCAAGTCATACTATCAGGTACCTTGCATTATCACATCAATGAGATACATAAAGTAGTGTAAGCCATGCTAGAGATCAAATGTAATTTTCAATTTAAACAAGTCATGATCTCACAAACTTAACTATTTCAAAACCTGAAATCATGACACTAGTTGCTGCATTATATTATCTTTTCAAAGCACAAATTTAGATCATATGATATTTGCAAGAGATTATATGCGCATCAGCCTTATTCTAACCAACCAAGCCAAGCCTATGTCACTTGACAATCAGAAGCTTAAGGACATGGTTTTAGTCATACACAACTACTTCCAAGTTCATATCTAAGTGCAATGATAAGCCATCTCAAAAGAAGAAGTGCGATGCATGCATATTCTCTTGATCTTATCTCAATTTATATTTGTTCATAAAAACTCAACATGTGAGTTGATTACTTGATTAATTCTTAATGATCAAAAGCACTTGTGAACATGTAACAAGTTCAAAACAGTAACAAAGTTCGACCATGACCAGTTTTAGTGTAAGTAATTATTCCAATTACTAGACATGGCAAAAACTACAAAATGTATAACACGAGTAATGTAGTAAGCACTTTCAGCATGTAAAAGGAATCACAAAGTCATATATGTATGAAATATTATGCTCATATTATTTCAATTTCAGATTCACACATAGACTTCCCAAGTTTTAAAACTCCCCCTCAATTTAAGCCATGAGGATGCATAACCCCTATTTCACTACTAATGTAACAAAAACGAGTGAAATCCAAAGGTTTTGTAAAAATGTCAGCCAATTGTTGTTTGGTATCTATATGGTGAAGCACAATGTTTCCTTTTTCAACATTATCTCGGAGAAAGTGATACCTAATGTCAATGTGCTTAGTTCTAGAATGTTGCACGGGGTTTTTAGCAATGTAAATGGCACTAGTGTTATCACAGAACAATGGAACACTATCTAGATCAACCCCATAGTCCTTAAGTGTTTGAACAATCCAAAGAATTTGTGAGCAAGCACTAGCAGCAGCTACATATTTAGATTCGGCTGTGGATTGTGCAACTGAATTTTGTTTTCTAGAGGACCAAGCAACAAGAGAATTACCAAGAAAATGACAAGAACCAGAAGTACTTTTCCTATCAATCCCACAACCCCCAAAATCAGCATCCGAAAAAGCTTTCAAAGTAACAGTTGAGGAAGAAGGAAGAAAAATTCCAAATTCTTGAGTTCCATGTAAGTACCTGAGAATCCGTTTGACGGCTTGACGATGTGAAGCACGTGGGGAGGCTTGAAATCGTGCACAAAGACATACGCTGAATTGTATGTCTGGTCTTGATGCTGTGAGTACAAAAGTGATCTGATCATGCTTCTATATTCTTTTTAATCCACAGGTTCACCATCTTCATCAAGTCCAAGTGTTGTTGCTGTTCCCATTGGTGTCCGAAGAGGCTTGCTTTTGTCCATGTTGAAGCACCTTAGGAGATCTTTTGTATATGTTGTTTGATGCACAAAGGTACCCTCCTTTGTTTGCTTGATTTGCAGCCCCAAAAAGTAAGTGAGTTGACCCATCATACTCATTTCAAATTTGGAACTCATCATTGCTGAAAACTTGGACACAAGATCATGAGAAGCACAACCAAAGATAATGTCATCCACATACACTTGAGCGAATAATGAGTCATTGCCATGCTTAAGCACACAAAGAGATTTATCAACCTTGCCCATGGTAAACCCTTTTTCAAGTAAGAATGTTTTTAACCTATCATACCATGCTCTAGGGGCTTGTTTGAGACCGTACAAGGCTTTGGACAGTTTGTAAACATGATTAGGAAAATCTAGATTTTAAAAACCCGGTGGTTGTTTCACATAAACCTCCTCATCTATGTAGCAATTAAGAAAAGCACTTTTAACATCCATTTGATATAGCTTAAAACCAATAGATTCAGAAAAAGCTAACAAAATTCTTATGGCTTCTAATCTAGCAATAGGAGCAAAAGTTTCACCAAAATCTAGACCTTCAACTTGAGTGAAACCTTAAGCAACCAGCCTAGCCTTATTCCTAACCACAACCCCATCCTTACTTTGTTTATTTTTAAATACCCATTTAGTTCCAATTAATGTGTGACCTTGAGGTGGAGGTACAAGTTTCCAAACATTATTTCTTTCAAAATTTTCTAACTCTTCTTGCATGGCAATAATCCAAGATTCATTAGTGAGTGCGTGTGATATATCTTTGGGTTCAAAAGAAGCAACAAAAGCAGAATGAACATAAGAGTTTGGATCGCAAAACCTGGACCGTGTGACTCGTTCGTGCAAGCTTCCAATCATCTGTTGTGGGGGATGATCTTTGTAAAACCGTGAGGGAACATATGTCTCACAAGCTTCTTCTTCTTCATGTCATCACAAATCGATGAGCTTGTGACTTGAGGATGATTTGAATCAGCATTGATGGTTGTCGGTGCTGTTTGAGAATTAACATCCGGAGCTGAACCGAAGTCTTTAGCTGCTGAATTTTCGGGCAGCAACTCCAATTCTTCCTCATCTTCAACGAAAATGCTCCCCCCTGCGGATATGGATCTGGACCTGCAATGTTTGAGCTAGTACCTAGGCTAGCTTCATCAAAATACACTTCACAAGTCTCCACAATTTTGTTAGTGTCAAGTAAAAGCACACGATAGCCTCTAGTATGAGATGGATAACCAAGAAACATGCCATCAATGGATCTAGGTTCAAATTTATCAAGATTACCACGTTTCTTAACAAAGCATTTGCAACCAAAGACCCGAAGGTGTGTAACACTAGGCCTATGTCCAAACCGGAGCTCATATGGTGTTTTACCTTGCTTATCATGCAAGAAAACACGATTTGAGACATAACAAGCAGTTGCTAACGCATCAGCCAAAAATTTCCTAGGAGTTTGATATTCATCAAGCATATTCCTAGCCATCTCAACTAAGGTTCTGTTCTTTCTTTCTACAACACCGTTTTGTTGAGGTACATATGGTGAAGAAAATTGATGATCTATTCTATTTTCAGCACAAAAGTGATCAAAAGATTGATTTTTAAATTCAGTTCCATTATCACTTCTAATTGCTTTTAAAGATCCTGGGTAATCAATTGATAATCCAAGAAATAAAGTTCGAAAGTGACTAAAAACTTCATTCTTAGACGCAATAAAGTAAACCCAAGAGTATCTAGAATAATCATCAACAATCACAAGTACATACCATTTACCTCCAAAGGATTGAACACGTGAAGGTCCTACGGTGTCAAGATGCAAAAGTTGACATGGTTCAGTTGTCATAATCATTGTGAGAGGAATATGTGAACTTGCAACCATCTTAGCATGTCTACAAGAAGAGCACACAATTTCTTTGTCCCCTTTAAGCTTAGACAGCCCACGTATGCGATCAAGAGCACTAACACGCGTTAGGTGATCAAAGCCTACGTGACCAAGTCTACGATGCCAAAAATATAGGTCCTTTAAATCATTAGCAACTAGACACCTATGCTTAGAGGAAGACATATCAAAATCAGCTGTAAAAACTCTTCCAAACCGAGACATGTTAAAAATAAGCTCACTATTTGAACTTACAACTTTGCAGCAATTTTTATTGAAAATAATTTCCAGATTTTCATCTAGCAATTGTGAAACAGAAAGCAAGTTGTATTTCAAATTTTTGACAAGTGCCACATCCTTCAAAGTGTAGTGATCATTTACTCTAACCGAACCCTTAGCAATTATAGGATTTGAAGAATTATCGGCAAAAGTAACATTCTCTACACATGACACAAAAGAGAGGGAGGAGAACCAATCTTTGTTACCGGTCATGTGGCGTGAGCAACCTGAATCCACAATCCAAATGTTCTCCTTCCTCAAACGTGTAACCTACATAGAAGCACAATACGTCGATGACTCAATACTGGGGTTTGTCAAAAGGCATTTAGGAATCCAGTACTGAGTCACGCGACGTGCAGCAGAAAAAACACGCGAAAGCTGAGACAAAACAACAGGTTTATGAGTCAAAGTTTGAGATTTTTTATTCTTAACTACTGACCTATAAAGTGTTACTTGTGTAGCACAAAAATCAGTAGCTCCGGAGATAAAAACAGAAGGTCCGGAGGTAAACTTTGGATGTTTTTGACTCAAAACAGCAGGTTGTACATTTGGTTCAATATGTGCAGCAAATTTTGCATGAAAGTTATGAGATCTAGCAACCATTCATTCCCTTTTCTGTTGTTTAGCTAGTATATAACAAAAATCTATGACATGACCATCTCTACCACAGTAGGTACAATGAAATTTAACTTTGTGTTCATGTCTAGATGAGCAAACAACATTTTTATTTGAAACCGAATGAGACAATACTTCTGCAGATTTGAAAACCACTTCTTTTTGTTTAGGAACTTTTTGAATCAAACCACTTCCTAATGACTTTACAATTTTAGGTGGATGTGCCTTAGCATGAGCATGAGAATCAAAAACTAAACTAGTTTTATCATTGCAAGACTTGGATGAATTCAACAGCAAGTTTAGGTTCTTATTCCCATTATAGAACCAATCAAATGTCTTATGCAAGTTATCAAGTTTATTGGACAGATCAAGGAAATTTTCACATGAACTTTTTCCTTTTAATTTGCAATTGGAACAATATTTAACTTCATGACAACGTAAAGCATTGTTCAATATAGAGATTTCATTCATAGCATCTTGCAGTTTCTTATCAAGATCATCACAACTAGAACAGTGCAAATCAATTCTAGAACAAGAAGCATCTTTTAAGTTTCCAAAATTAAGTGCAGCAAGCTTGTTCTTTTCAATTTCAAGTTCAAGTTTATCAAGTGTGGAAGTATGTGCACTTCTTAGGGAGGATGATTGTTCATATATTAAGTCACATGAGGAACAAGAATCATCACTAGAAATCAAGGATTTCAAACGATTAATTTCAGATTCTAGTGACTCAATTTTAACAGCATTGTCCCTAAGCTTTTTGTCATTTTTTTTAACAATAACAGTGGCATGAGAAATAGCATCACACATTTCTTCGCAAGTAGGACATACCTCTTCATTGTCGCTGTTGTGTTCTGCCTCCTCCATACTTGATCTTGACTTGCCCGCCATGAAGCATAAGTTTGCCAAATCATCTTCATCTTCATCACTTCCAATGTCCACGTTGCTTGAGCCAAGTTCCTGGAGTGCTGAGATAAAACTGCTCACCAATTGACGTCCTGTAAAACCCTTCTTTTTCTTCGTATCTTTTGCAAAGGAGTGCTTCGTTCTTGTTTTCTTTTCATCCCGGGAGGTAGGACCTGAAAGGTTAGGGCAATCTGAACAAAAATGTTCTGTCTTACCACATTCAAAGCATCGTTGAGGTTCGGAGCTTCCTCTCCTTCTAGTTCTCACATTTTGCAATGCTTTTGAGAACCGGGTAGAGATGAGCGCTAGCTCCTCCTCTGGAAATTCCTCAATCTGTTCAAGGGTTAGAGAGGACAGCAAAGCAAGTGTACCACAAGATGATGTTTGACCGGAACTAGGCATGTCATGTTGAGAAACAAAAGCAATAGACTTGTTGGGGTTCTTACGTGAGATTATGTCAATTTCATGAGTTTTTAACTTGGAATATAGCACATCTAAAGTAAGTGAACTCATGACAGTAGATTCACGAATAGATGTGACTTTCATCTCCCAAATTGACATATCTAATGCACTTAGCAATTGCCTAGCATTTTCAGCATTTGAAAAATTAACATTGACACTACGCAAGTTGCTGAGAATCTTATTAAAGCGAGCAAAAAGGTCATCAATAGACTCACCGGGTTGCATCTCGAAGCGCATGTATTCTTTCTTGAACATGTCTTGCCTTACCTCTTTGATCGTGTTGGATCCTTCATGGTAGTCACAAAGTGCTTTCCACACATCCTATGCAGATCGGAGGTGTGCAACACGGTCGAAGTCGCTTTGTGTTAATCCTTGTATGATCAAGTTCCGAGTCTTGTTGTTGTTGTCGACATCTCTCAGATTTGTAGCTATAACTTGATCGTTTGATGGCACTTCGTAAGGCTTGTATACCTTCTCCCATATTGCAAAGCCATGTGCCTGGATGAAAGCCTCCATGCGTGCCTTCCAAACCTGGAAATCAATACCAGCGAACACACAAGGTTTGGCAGAGTACTTCTCCATGATGATTAATCAAAAACACGCGCAAATCACAAAGATTAGAGCACCGTGGCTCTGATACCAATTGTAGGATCTAAGAGCATGTGAAAAGCTACCTGAGGGGGGTGAATGGTAGATTTAAAAATCTTACGCAGCGGAAACAATTAAACCCCAACCCCTTCGGCAGAAAAACGATCTGTCAAAGAAATTGTGTGTGAGACTAATCTAAACGTGTTTCACCGTGACAAAAAGTGATATATATCAGAGAGAATCAAGTCACGAAAACAACACAACAAGAATCACTTAAATCCGCCGATAAAAACTCAAGTTATGATCGAAAGATCAAACAAAGGTCAATATGCCCTACACGAGAAAAAACAGTTCTGGAATGCTGCAAAGAAACTCGTGTAGATCATAGACCACAAATCCGATGACCGTGTAATTTTGACAGATGTTAGATAGTCAAGTTATGAAGACAACACAAAAAGAATCACGTCAATTGGATCTGTAAAACTCGAGTTATGATAAAAGAACCAACAAAAGGTAGTGCTGTCCAGAAACTCGACGAGTAAAACTTGTCTGGAACAAGTCGGACGAACAAGGCACAAAAGTTCCTTCAAACTACGAATTTTATTCAATAGAACACAAGAGGAACAGCCCCAAAGTCATGCACCACGATCTCTGGGCTCCCTTGCTTATATAACCAGCCCTTAGGACAACCCAATATCAACTAGGACTCCAATCCTACACAGATCACGAATCGTAACTTTCCATAACTGCTCAAGATTCTTCTATACGCAGATAGAAGTAATTTTAAGACTTCCAAACACCTTAGGAACATATCCCACATTCCTAAACAACTCAAATTCGTGACCCACACGAAATCCTATCATAACCAACTCAAATCTTTCCATATTTGAGTCAAACCCGACTTAGCCGCAGCCTGAGTCCATAACCTAGTCGGTTGGACCTTTTCGACCAACTCTTTACGTCCACATCTCTTCATCACATCTCGGAACCATGTAGTCACGTCCATGCACTTCTTGCACACATGCAAACATCTTCCAATGACATCCACGATACCTTCACATGCATTGTTCTTGATTCAATCATGCTGCGCAACCTCCTGATCAGCTCAACCACAATTCCTCCTAAATTTGGTTGTTGGAACCTCATCTCCTCCCTGAGACTAGTCCAATGGATCCCATCACCAGACATGTATTGAACTCAAGCAACACCTGCACATGAATAAACAACCAATCCATACGAGCCCAAGTCCTCGACTTGACTCAAGTTAGTTCCAAACACAACACCTTACGTGAGAACCTCACATAAGCATGTTGCAAAACCACAGTAACACGATATCATCCATGTCAACCAAAAACGCACCAAAGACTTAGCAAATGAATACTAAGCAATCTCTCAAGAGATGTAAAGCAAGTACAAAACATTGCAAATGAAAAACATAAGCATTGCGGTCAAGTTCCGGACCTTGCCAGAGCAACCCGGACCTTGAGCCGGAGCTAACAAAAGCTAGTAGAACCTAGCGCCGGGGCTAACCAGAACTAGTCGCAACTAGTAAACCCAATAGCCGGAGCTAGAAAAATCAACTCGGAGCTTAGCAAAAACACGACGGAGCTAAAGACAAAACTCACCGGAACTAACCAAAACTAGTCGAATCTTAATAAAAAGGTGTTTTGGTGATATTCAAAAACTTTTATCGTCAACGCAAGTGTATTCACTAAAAGCCAATGTATTCAGCACACATAGGTCTTACAAAATGGACTTGGAAATCCAAACTCACATGTACCATGTGAGTTAGCCAATGTTGACTAAAAATACGAACTTGTTCAAACTTAAAACCTTAATTATAATATTACACATAAAATATTAACAATTCGAATGTTAATGCAAACTCAAGTTCCAACATCGATGTGAGCAACATCATGGAGTTCCCAGCTATGTTGACGAGGTGTAGTATCTTCGAGAACTTCCATCTTAATCTTTTGTTTGGACCAGTGAGAATAATATCATGGGTGGGGCCCACTTATCGGGTGGTCCACCAGTCAGCTCTCATCAAACATTGCTTGGTTTCCTCCTCTGCTCATTCTTATGAAGAGCCGACTCGATGGGTGTGCCAATGATGCTTCACGCACAGGCTAGTTTTGAGGCTGTCCTTATCATCGATTCTAGCAGTACCCACATGCTCTCTCTCTACTTCAACTCGTGGCACCAATTAGAAATTTGGGTCCGTAAGGAATAAAAATCAAACCGTGCAAAGGATAAAAATCCAAACAAATTTGAGCTTAAAATTTGAATTTACAAAATGTAGGGCTTAGGACCCTTAATTGATTAAGGCTAATTATTTAATATTTCTATTGGGTTTTAGAAAAGAAAATAGATAAAGAATAAAAACAAAATCCTTGGGTGCTTTCAAATTCAAATTTGAATTTAAAATTTAATTGATTCAATTCTCAAATTTGGTTCACAAATTGGATTATCCACATATTAAATAACCAGCCCCATGTTATTGTGCATTGAGCTCAATTAGACATGGTTTTGAATCTGGGAAAAAGGAAAAGGGGATAATATCAAGTGGTGGGGCCCACATGTCAGACTTATCCCCAGTTAGAGAAACAAGGTTTTGCTTCTTCTACGCGCCTCCTCCCGGCCATGCTTCCACGACGTCCTTGAGCGAGCGTCTGGCCTCCTCACCGGCGCTGCAACACGCGCCGCTCGCCTGGCCGTGCTCCAACGCCCCCACGAGCCGCTCTGCCTTACTATGGCGCCCAGCGTCTGCGCGCGTCGCCCTTGCCACGCCGCCACAGTGCCAGTCACCGTGTGCGCCTCGCGCCTGCGCCTCCCTGGCGCCCAGCAGCACTGCTCGCCTGGCCCACGGCGCCGCCCGCATGCGCCGCTCGCCCCGGCCGCGCGCGTCCCTCGCTACGCCTCCCTGTGCTCCCAACCGATCAGCTACCATCCGCGCACAGTCGCCAGTCGAGCGTGCCCCTGCCACCGTGCGCCTTGCTCCTCATCGATGACCTGAGTTCCACGCTCCAGTTCGCGTCATACCGCTGGAGGCCACTCACCGGCCTCCGTCTGCACCTCGCCGTGCCCGGCCGCCCTGCGGCGCAGCCGCCTCACCAATGCCCATGCTGCTGCTGACCACGCCCTGCCGTCCTGCTTGCGTCCTTCCGCCCCAGCAGTGTCGCGTCCTCACTGGCCACAGCGGTTCACGCCCAAACATCGCCAAGGCCCTACCACGTACCTCGCTGTGCCTTGGCCGTCCACCGGTGCCATGGCCACATCACTCCCTACAACGTCCACCCTCGCCGCTGTCCAAGCCTAGCAACGAGGCGCTGATGCCTATCGACACCGCAGTTCCATCGCTACTGTTTTTCCCGTGCCACGTTCCTCGCCGCCGTGCCTCCCACGTCGCGGTGACCGCTATCCACGCCATCCACGGTCTGTCCACGCCATCCACGCCAGGATATGCCACGCGGCGGTGGTTTAACTACGAACTACTGCCAACAGCACATCCGAAGACCCTTGAAGACACGGCTCAAAAACTGAAGAATGGACCCACCTCTGGCACAATGACTTCATCCAAAAGGTCTCTCCCAAAGGTGGGCCCAGAAGGCCACTGTCGGTACCCTGCATACCGGATACCCCTTGGGATTGCAAAGATCACAAGGAAACTCCATCTACCAGATTTGAAGACCTCCAAAGGCCCCACATGTCAGCTGTAATCGGACGTGCTTCCCCGACATGGTTAGTCCCAGGGCTGCCACGTGTATCATAAGACCAGAGCAATTGCCCACACATGGGAAAGCTCCGGACTGGATACCAGTATGGCACCGCCGGACCTAACCCCAGACAGAGGGAAGCTCCAGTACCGACACGTGTCCAACAGCAGTGGACCTACGCGTCCACGACGGTAAGCTCCGGAGCTGCCACGTGTCCGGACGCTGGACCTTCAGCCTCAACAATCAGTCTAGTGGACCCCCAACGGCTCGGACCTTCAAGGAGCAATCAAGGAATTCAAGACCCGATTAAGTGTCATTAATACCATATTAATGACACACGATCGGAAGGCCCTTAATACCAATAACGGCACTGTTAAGGCCCAATTACCATGCTATTAAGGGTAATTAACCCCATTAATTGTGTATCAAACGTTAGTAACCGCCGGGGCCACATGTTAGGCCAGGCTAACTGTGTAAAGATTGGTCCTTGTACTATAAAAGGACCGGTCGACGATACACAGGGGGACCTCTCACTCTCTCACACTCTCTGAGCTCTCTCTGAACACACTCAGACGCTCACTCTATGAGCTCTCTCTGAACACACTCAAACGCTCTCTATTTGAGCTCTGGAGACACGCTCTCAGACACACTCAGACACTCTCAAATGCTCAATACAACAGCAACACACCCCGTGGAGTAGGGTATTACGCTCAGGCGGCCCCAACCACGTAAACCTCTGTGTCAACTTGCCATCATCTCTTGAATCTCTGCGCGCCCATTACCGAACTACGAACTCCACGGACTACTAACAGTAGTGTTGGGAGATCTACCAGATTCAACCACCGACAGTTGGCATGCCAGGTAGGGACGACTGTTGGATCGTCCAACGGCAACCTCGCCGCACAACCTGCTCGAGGCAACCCCTCCAACATGCAGCAACCAGCGGGTGCCACAGCTCCAGTAGGAGTCATGCCTCTGCCTCCACTGCCTGCACCAGCAAATCAAGCTGGACAGCGAGACGGAGCATCTGCGTCGGTCACCGCATTAGCGAATAACAACAACCCTGAACATGCGCTACATGCAGCACGTGCTCTCCTCCAACGCCCACCACCTCCGGGTGCATCCCAGGGTGCAATGGAGGACGTCCAGAAGCTGACTGGGTGTCTAGCCGCCCTCAGCCGGTTCATGTCAAGACTGGAAGAACGGATGCTTCCCTTCTTCAAGATGTTGAGGAAGTCCGGACCATTCCAATGGTCTGAAAAAGCAGAAAGGGCATTCCAAGAGCTGAAGCAGCTCCTCACTACCCTACCAACCTTGGTAGCTCCGAACACTGACCCCTCCGGGGGGGGGGGGGGTCAGGAGGTTCCTAAAGGTGAGTCTGGGTCCCAGCCCCCAGACATGGATTTACAAGGAGTTACTCTTGTTGAACAAGAGGATCCGGACCCCTCCGGGAGGGTCAGGGTCACTCCAGAAGAAGCTTCGGGTTCCTTCAGCAAGGACCCGGAGGTCCCCGAAGAAGGTCCGGACCCCTCCGAGACGGTCCGGGTCGATGAAGAGGAAGCTTCAGGCCCCTCCGGGAGGGTCCGAACAGTCCAAAGCCCAGTGTACTTCATCAGCAAAGTACTCCATGATTCCAAGAATCGATACCTAGAGGTGCATAAGCTGCTCTATGCAGTTCTTATCACCTCTAGGAAGCTTCGCCATTACTTCCAAGCTCATAAGATCTCAGTGGTGACCTCTTATCCACTGTGTGCGATCTTTCATAATCCCAACTCTATTGGGAACATTGCAAAGTGGGCAGCGGAATTGGCCGAATTCGATCTTGAATTCGTCCCAAGACAAGCGATCAAGAGTCAAGCACCGGCGAACTTCGTGGCGGAATGGACCCCCTCTCCATCAAACCCTGGGGGGCCCTAGTGAGCAGAAGCCGGAACTCAAGACTCCGGCCTTCACCGAGCCTCACTGGACTCTCTATTTCGACAGCTCCATGCAAAAGCAGTGGGCCGGAGCTGGAGTCCTTCTCCTCGCTCCAACCGGGGAGAAGGTAAAGTACATGGTCCACCTTGACTTCAAGGCGACCAACAACATGGCAGAATATGAAGCACTCATTTATGGACTAAAGGTGGCACTATCATATGGTGTCAAGCAGCTATTGGTCAAGGGAGATTCATAGCTCATCATTAAACAGGTGAAGGGTGAATGCTCATGCAACAATCCCCAACTAGCTGCTTATCTCCTTGAAGTCCAAAGGCTTCAGAAGGACTTCGAAGTCCTGGACCTCCACCATATCCAGCGTATCCATAATGCTGAAGCCGAAGAACTCTTGATGAAAGCGTCAACCAGAGCTCCGGCTCCCGACGGAACCTTCGTCCGGAGGTTGTCAAAACCCACAGCTCAGCCCGCCGAACTGAGCGAAGGGGGCGAGACCATCATTCCAAAGCTAGCGGTCCCGATGGCCCTGTTACCATGGTAGCCATCAAGGGTCGTAGTTGCTGCCGGAAGCTCCAAGCAACCTAGCACGCAAGACTCAAATGCTCAAGCAAGATCCGATGCATGGATCTCGGAGATCCGTAGCTACTTGAAAGACAATATCCTTCCTGACGATGATGTATCCGCTGACCAGATAGTCAGATTGGCTAGAAGATACACGTTGGTAGAAGGGGATCTCTACCGGCGTGGTGCCAACGGCACCCTAATGCGATGCATCACAAGGGAAGAAGGTCGTGAGCTCCTCACAGAAATCCATGGAGGCGAGTGTGGGAACCACGCGTCTTCCCACACGCTGGTTGGTAAAGCCTTTCGGCATGGATTTTACTGGCCTATAGCGCTCCAGGATGCAACTCAGATGGTGAAGAAATTTGAAGCAAATGCAGAAATCCTGAAAGGACTCAAGACGCGCACATATGGGTGCCTGAAAAAACATGGAGCCAACTGGATCAAAGAGCTTCCTCCCACTCAATGGGCCAACAGGACAACTCCAAACCGGTCAACTGGAGAGACACCCTTCTTCCTGGTGTACGGAGCTGAAGCAGTCCTTCCTCCGGAAATCACCTTGGGGTCGCTCTGGGTCCGGACCATCGACGAAGCCACGCAGGACCAGCTTCGGCGTGAAGACCTTGACCTCCTTGAAGAGGGAAGGTGCCAAGCAGCTGTTCAGAATGCCCGATACCGCCAAGCTCTTCGGCGCTATCACCAACAGCATGTTCACAGCCGACAGCTCGAGGAAGGCGATCTGGTGTTACGGAGAATACAATCCAGAGAAGGGTTAACCAAACTTTCCCCCAGCTGGGAAGGACCCTTCCAAGTGATCAAAGTATCCCGTCCTGGATGCGTTCGCTTGGCAACTGAGGATGGGACACCTCTCCCTAATCCTTGGAACATCGAGCACCTCTGTAAGTTCTACACTTAATATCACGGAGGTGAGTCTACAATTACATGTGATGTATGTTATAGAGTCATTGTACAGAGTCGGGTAGCTCCTCCGGGAGGACAGTCGGACCTACCCCGTAAGGTCTGCAACGTCCATGCAACACTTGTCACAGTCTCAGAACTAAAAGTGTAGCTAGCTACCTTGGGTCAAACGAGAAACAAAACACACTTAGTATGGTCCCGTACCCTAAGAGTGTACTTGTTTCCCCTGTACCCGGAACCTATAATGAAAGACGTCATTATGTGAAAACAGACTCCACGTGCATTTACTTTGTACAGGCTCAATATTTTTTATTTTTCTCTTTCTTGTCTATAACAAAGTTGTGTAGTTCTTAAGAACCTTTAGCTCGACCAGTTCATGTACAATTCGAGTTGCATTGTCTATTCTTCCGAGTCCAAACATTGTTGATGGTCTACTCATTCGAATGCCGCCAAGTCAATCTAGGGCCGGAGTGTGCTATCGACTCAGCCT
Source organism: Tuctoria greenei (assembly GCA_036927565.1). Taxonomy (NCBI): domain Eukaryota; kingdom Viridiplantae; phylum Streptophyta; class Magnoliopsida; order Poales; family Poaceae; genus Tuctoria; species Tuctoria greenei. The sequence continues at coordinate 72,953,164 of JAYESD010000004.1, forward strand.
GGTCATGCACCCTAAGTACGCCACTCTACCTACACCCCGGCAGGCCGAAGTAAGGCTAGTCCAGAAACGATCGGATCTGAAGGAAACAAGGCAGTGCACTTGATTGTATTTAGAATTGTGTTCGACCTAAAAATTTCTTGGGAATAGCAAGTCACAATGAAGTTATAGATAGGAAATGGATTTTACTATTTTTCTTGACTTCAGTGTGCAAGAAAAATAAAGACCACACAATGATGGTGAATGACTGGATCTTCCAATGCTCCGACATCCCCTAGGTGGCTTGTGGTCGATGTTAAAACATTGATAGCAAGCGTCGCTGGAGCTACTCAGCTCTGGTAAAGCTAGGGAGCCAACCGTCAATATGAAGAAGAGATGGTGGGAAGATCTATAGTGGAGTCTAATGTCGACACACCAAGTGTTGATAGAGGTCACTGCCGGAGCCACCAAGCTCCGACACCCCAGAGGACTAACCGTCGATGCTTTATGCGTTGATGGAGATTACTGCCGGAGCTACTAAGCTCCGATGATGGTCAATGCCGGAGCCACTAAGCTCCGACAACCTCAGGGGGCCTTCACTATCGAAGACTTCGGGCCTACATTCTATAAGTTTGAAGCGTGCAAGTGTTCAACAACTGTTACATCCTCTTGGTAAATGTTCACAATCAAATTGTGTACATCTACCAGGGGGCCTAGTGTGACAAAGGTGTTGAAGAAAAAAAATGAAATTCACAAAAAAAAACTTGGATTTCATTCATCAGGAGACAAGAGATTACAAAATTGGAGAAAAATAAGAGAGGATACAAGTGGGAGCTACAAAGAGATGGTCCTAGACCCTATGGAAGAACGAGGCGACCTTCTAGGCAGCCTCCGATACGCTGGCTTGGGCAGCTTCTCCCTCTCCTTCAATGGGGCCTTCAAGCACCGTGTCCAGGGGGAATTGAGAGTCCCGGCTTGTGTAGCACATCAACACAAATTTTGCGACGTCCTTTGCCAGGGATTGTCCCTCGGTCTCCAGCTAGTCCGCGATAACATCACCCATCTTGGTGAGCTTGTTGCCTGCCGAACTCAACGCGTGCAACGCCAGGTCCAGCTCCGGCTCTGGATCATCCGGACGCATGGGACTAAAACCCATTAGCATCTGCGTGTCGTTGGCTTTGCCCAGGAAGTCCCAAACTTGTTGGGACTCCACAGTCCTCGAGCCTCGCATTTCCTCCAAGGATCTTCTGGTCGCCGCAAGTTTTGAATTCTCACGGGCAAGGCGCTCAACCTCTTTGGCGTTCTACTGAATCTTTTCAGCAACTTGCCTTTCGAGTTTTCCGAGCTCTTCCTCTCGGAGGTGGATCTTGTTCTGGCGGTCGACCAGGTCCTTCTCCCAGCCTTGCACTTTCTTCTCCCTGGGAGCAACGACATTCTCCCTCTGGTGGAGTTCCTGCCCTCGCTCCCAGGCCTGTTTCTCCTCTCTCTTGCAACGCTCCTCCAATTTCTTTGTGCGCTCCTCGAGACTCTTGTCACCTAGAGTTAGCCTCTGAGTGAGCTCTTCTTCCATCTTCATGACGTCGTCCTGCAGCTCCAGGAGTTTTTGCTCTTCATTCTCGAGCTTTCTCTCCCGCTCCTCAAGAGCCTCCTGACGCTTGACGAGACTAGTGTGGATGGCATCGAGCCTTTCCTGGTGATCATCCGCTGCGCTATTAGCAGCTTTGGCCTGCTCGTAGATGGCTTAGGACTGGTTGTCAAGGGATCGCGTCATGCTTTCCCTCTCATCCAGCATCTTACCCCAGTATTCCAGGCGGACCTTCTCCCTCTGCACCCACTCCTTGTCGTCAGCCAGCCTCGACTGCGCCAGCTTGGTCTCGAAATGGAGCCGGTTGCGCCACCTCCTAAGAGTTTGGCACTCCTCCTCGAGGGCCTTGCTGTCGTGGTAGAAAGCCAGCTGGACCTGACGAAGACTGGAGCAGGTGTTGTCAATAGACAACGATAGGGGGATCGGGTCAGGACCTACCGGGGTCATCTCTGCCGGTTCCAGCGGGTTCTTCGTGACAAAAATTGGGTCCCACTCTACAAGAGCAGTCCCCTAAGGTTCCACGGCACTAGGGCCGTCCTCCGGGATAGCCTCGGCCGCCGCCAAGGAAGGTCCTGCAGTAGAATTTTCGACCTCCGGAGTTGGCTCCGAAGGTCCCGCCGCCAGGTCATCAACAACTGGCCCCTCAGGCAGGGAGCCGACAGCTTCATCTTGGCACCCTGGCTCAGCTGCGGGAACCTCTGGGACCATTGCTTCCGGGGCGGACGTAGAAGAGTCTGCTGAAGCTGAAGCCACGTTCGGCTCCGACGTTGGTGCCTCCTCCACCGCCAATTCCCGTGCTGACGCGTTGACCACCATAATCTCGGCCGTCAGCACCTCTACAGCAACTGGCTCAGGCACCAGTACTTCTTCGACGACTGGCTCTACCGCCGAAACATTTGCAGCAACAGGCTCTATCACCGGAGCTTCCTCAACAACTGGCTCAAGTGCCAGAACTCCATCAACACACGACTCTATCGCCGGGGCTTCATCAACCACCGGCTCGACTGCCGGGTCTTCAACAACATCTGACTCTAGGGCTGGAATTGCAGCTACCTCCGGCTCTGAGGCCGGAGCGTCCATCATTTCAGCATCCAAGCCCGGAGCTTCAACCTCCGGGGCTGGTGCCACCGGTACATCTTCATTCCCGTGGTGCGGCACTACCACTGGAGCTTATGGGGATGAGCCGCCGCAGCCTCAACCACCTCTTGGGGCGGCACTGGAATGGGAGCCGAAGCTTCCGCCTGCAAAGCCTCAGTTGCTGCTGCAGGAACCAGAGCTTCAGCCCTTTTCTTGGGCACGCTGTGGATGAGGGAAGAAGAAACTCAAAACAAAGTTACAACAGAAAACAATCAAATTAGGTAAAAAATCAAAAATTACCTCAGAAGGCTACTGCACCAGTTAGCACGGAACCTCATTTCCAGATGCTCAAAGCCGGACCCTGTCGCCACTGGCGTGGTGGCTCCGGAGGGTTCCCCGGAGCTCGCTACTGCTGTCGGCGTCACTTGGGTTGAGGCCCCCCTCGACCAGGAAGGACCTCCGGACCCAGAGCCTTCAACTGGCCCTGGTACTGGAGCCGCATGGCCGGAGCTAGCACCCCGGGGAGATACTGATGCTAGAGTAGTTGAAGCCACTGAATACCTCCTCCGCCGGGGATAAGGGGCCGTCGTGGAGGGAGCAGGTCTGATGCACCTCCCGTCGGCATGCTTTAGCTTCCTATTATGGCTCGAGGGCTCGTCCAACTCCTTGCCCTTGCCTACTACTTCTGTTCTTGGCTTTCGGGCGGGAGTGGAGCCGCCTTCAGAAGCCCCGGGGATTGCCACCCCAAAGGTTGATCACCTCTCTACCAAGACCAAGTCATCCAACAGCGGCATTTTCCTCCGGAGCTCTCTGCACTCCTCTGGAATCATATTCAGAGGCAGGAAGGCCGCCGGTGGAGACAAGTCGCCAGGACCGATGTTCCCAGGCTGGAACTTCTTTAGATGGGTCTTCAAGGCTTCACCGGCCAAGTTGGTGTCCAAGCAGACTTCAATGCGGTTGGTATCCATCTCACTATTGAAGGCCCAAGCAGGCCGGCTCCTAGACCTCAGCGGGGCCCACCTGTTCATCAAGAAGTTGCCGAAGACCATCTGCGGGGTCACCCCACCTTCGACACAGTCCTGGATTCTGTCCAGGATGGGCCTGTACTCCCTCGGCAGTGCCGGTACATCCTTCCAAGTGTCGGTGTCAACGCGAGGAAGGACTTCAGGCAGCTCTAGCCTCTCGTGTCCCTCAACGGTGATGACCACCCAATCTTCCTTCCAGTCGTCCCACTTGCCAAAAGGGAAGGACCTCAAGTACTTGAGGGGAGAGTTTTTCCGCTTCACGAAGTAATAGAAGCCGATGAACTCATCACTCTTCCCAGTCGGGTGGACAGTGAAGAAGGTCCGGAACAACTCCACACAACGGGGCACACCCACCCACATCTCGCAAAAGTGGAAAAAAGTCGCCACCAACAAGATGGAATGAGGGCCTAGATGGTGGAGATGCAGGCCATAGAAATCTAGCAACATCAGAAAGAAGGTGGAGAAAGGCGGGATCATACCCGCCATGGCGTACCCAAGGATGTACACCATATCTCCGGCTCGCTTCTTCTCGAAGGGAAGCTCGCCGCAGCGAATGTCGTTGTCAAAGGAGTCACTAGACCATCCCATGTAGGTCCAGACCCTGGACAACTCCTTCTTGCTCCCAATGCGGCTTTTGGGGAGTCCCAACTTCATCGCGGCACAGCAGGGCGAGAGAGGAAAAGCAAGCCAAAGTTTGGAGGATTTGAGTGCAAGTTAGAATGAAAGGCGTAAAGAACCCCCAAACGGTGCGTGCTTTCCTTCTTAAGTAAGCCCCCGCAACGCTTGGATGGAAATCGCAGAGGAGCCGACGATACCATTCAAAAACTTCACCCTGCCAATGACAAGGGGGCCTGGGACCACCCCGATGATCAAGTCGAGGTCCTTACCCCAGGCGAACGGTTGTCATCATGAAAGGCGAGAAATCCGAAGGCGGCGGCCTGACAGGGCGCACGGAACCGATACGATTTTCATATCGGGAACCGGAGACCTTCAATTGTGTGAGATCCGCACACTAAGATCTCACCTGCCGCATCTAGGATAGGCCACGCGGCGGTGGTTTAACTACGAACTACTGCCAACAGCACATCCGAAGACCCTTGAACACACGGCTCAAAAACCGAAGAATGGACCCACCTCCGGCAGAATGACTTCATCCAAAAGGTCTCTCCCAAAGGTGGGCCCAGGGGGCCATTGTCGGTACCCTGCGTACCGGATACCCCTTGGGATTGCAAAGATCACAAGGAAACTCCATCTACCAGATTTTAAGACCTCTGAAGGCCCCACATGTCAGCCGTAACCGGACCTGCTTCCCCGACATGGTTAGTCCCAGGGCCGCCACGTGTATCATAAGACCAGAGCTATTGCCCACACATGGGAAAGCTTTGGACTGGATAAGCCCCAGACAGAGGGAAGCTCTAGTACTGACACGTGTCCAACAGCACCAGACCTACGCGTCCTCAACGGTAAGATCCGGAGCTGCCACGTGTCTGGACACCGGACCTTCAGCCTCAACAATCAGTCTGGTGGACCCCAATGGCTCGGACCTTCAAGGAGCATTCAAGGACTTCAAGACTCGATTAAGTGTCATTAATACCATATTAATGACACATGATCAGAAGGCCCTTCACTGTTAAGGCCCGTTACCACACTATTAAGGGTAATTAAACCCATTAATTGTGTATCAAACATTAGAAACCGCCAGGGCCACATGTCGGGCCAGGCTCACTGTGTAACGAACGGTCCTTGTACTATAAAAGGACCGGTCGATGATACACAGGGGGGCCTCTCACTCTCTCACACTCTCTGAGCTCTCTCTAAACACACTCATACGCTCACTCTATGAGCTCTCTCTGAACACATTTAGCCGCTCTCTCTTTGAGCTCTTGAGACACGCTCTCAGACACACTCAGACACTCTCAGTCGCTCAATAAAACAGCAACACACCCCGTGGAGTAGGGTATTACGCTCAGGCGGCCCGAACCACGTAAACCTCTGTGTCAACTTGCCATCATCTCTTGAATCTCTGCGCGTCCATTACCGAACTACGAACTCCACAGGCTACTAACAGTAGTGTCGGGAGATCTGCCGGATTCAACCACCGACATATGCATACTCATGTCAATAGGAAACGTGATGGAGAAGATCGACAAGGAGCTTCACTTGGAGGAGGAGCTGAGGAGTCACCATCTTGAAGACCTTGGCGGAGTCCTAGAATAAGACCACTGACCATTGACAACTAAACGAGTCGCAAACTAAGACAAGCACCGGTTTGCATTTAAGTGCTATTTCAATGTTTCTATTTGTATCACTTATGTCTAGGATGAATTTTGTGCATTAGGGCTAAGGTGCTTGTTACTCCACTTGCATGACCCATCAATCCCATGAAGTATTTGTAGGTCTACAGCTTAACGAGTAGAAAATGCCATGCTAATGTTTTGAAGAATCTGGTAGAAGTCGAGTAGTTGGAATCTACTCGCGAGATATGATTTTATCACACGGGGTGGAGTTTATCAAAGAATGGTTTATGAATATGAATTGGAGATTGAGCAACAGGATAGGAAGTAGCGAGACGTGGTCTCACGTGCGTAGCCCTGCTTGTGTCGATTGAGGACCGATCCATGTGCGGCCATGCTGGGCAAGTTTGAACTGCACCGGATGCATACTGGGCATATGGAACTGAGAAAACTGATGTAACTTGATAACTTGGGTGTTGAGGCATAGCCCACTGTCGATAGGGGTGGGTTGAGGGCAGCAAGGTGTAAATCTGTCGGTGGGCACAGACACGCTCCGTGCGGACTTTATGCCCACGATGGTGGGACCGATTCGACATTTGAGTTTCTTGTGAAAGGTTGTTGCGTATGAAGTGGTGAGGAGAACTGCACACTTCTTACACACGGGTATGTGTGACGTGTTATCCGGGTGTCTACTGATTGCAATCACCGTCCCTCACGATTATTTGAGTACCGCTTGTTCACTGCGCCGTGATGTAGTAATAAAGAGTAGTGGAATTATTATGAAATTGTTGCCATGATTATTTTGTATTGCAACTTGTATGATTAGAGATAGCACGATTAAAGTTTATAGTTTCCAAACACTTAACCTGTAATAACATTATGTGCTTTGGGATGTCATACCATCGGCAAAGAGTTTCTTGTTTGATTGCGAAGTCTATGATGTGTCGTGCCTGAGGAATGTAATTTGCTACTTAAAACATGACTATAAGGATCCACTGGTAGGCGAGTCTATTTATGCTATTTCCTACCTATGTTTAGCCTTTACCTTACATATGTCTAGTGAGACAGGTCAGTCTTGCTGAGCCTTATGCTCACGTTTGTAGTTAACGAGTTTTTGCAGGTTATCATTGATGAAGGGCTTGACGATGACACCTTACCCCCATCAGGGTTCACGGCCGAGTGGGGGCCCTGCACGCCGCCGTGATCCGAAGGGTGAGTGCTGCTAGTGTGAAGCGTCCTAAGGGCATGGACAACTTTGCTTTTGCATAGCTAGAGCTGAGAGCGTAGCTATGATGTATAGACTCTTTTCTTCATTTAGTATTGTAAAAAGTTCTGCTGTGTTTATAAATAAAAGACTTGGTTTGTATTTTATTTTGGTTCTTCTCATGTATATTGTTGGGTGTCGCATCGCACGACACCACCAAATAAGATCCTTGGATGTTGGGACCCCGGTCCCCACAGCATGGTATCAGAGCATCATTGGGAACAATGTGCCTGAAAAGAGCATATTTTAAAAAATTTAGGAGTATATGAGTGAGGAAATAGTTATATGCCCACTAAGGAGTATTACTAGTATAAGATATAAAGGTGGCAATACGAACTTATTTGTTATTATATTCTGTAACGACGCTCTGACATCAGATAAGAGGTAAGGTACGCCACCGAGAGCGGATCAATCTCGATAAGCTCTTCTATACGAGATGTGGTATGTGATTGTTTCTGTGGCTTACCACGAAAACTGAATATGAGTCTCTGAAATTCTCCATGTTTCTGAGAACATATGACACGCAACACCCCAACGTGCTTCAAAATTAGTGGGAGCCCTCGTTGGGTGGTGGATAACCCGATAGTATGCATCTCTAGAACTATTCATGTTCTATGGGAGCATGCGAAACACGTACGCTCGAGTGTGTATAAGCCGGTTCGTGCAGGAGTCTTCGTTGTACAGATGTAGAACAACCATGTACCTCGAGACATGACTTCGCTCGAGGGCGACTCACATCAGAGTCGTATGCATTTACTTTCATATATATTATTGTGACTGCCTGTCGTGTTTCCCCGTGCCGCCCTTGAGGTGTGAAGGAGTGAAAGGGGATTGTATGTCCTCTGCAGCTACACTAACTACGGTAGCGACCCTTGTAGAACACGTTTGCGAGTGAATGATACTAGGGCCACCTATATACGTATCCGAATATAGTGGTTAGAATTTTTAGTTTGGTGAGGCACGTAGTACCAGCAGTATCACATATGATAGTTGACCATCCCCCACGATAGAATGGATGCATTGTGTTTGAAGTCCGACTATCAGTTGCTGGTATGTTTGAACTTGTGTCATTTGTTATCGGCTCGAGAAGGTTATAGAACTAAGATTCTTTGTTTCTGGCAGAAGTTTGCTCAACTTCGCCAGATTGCAATCTTGGTTAGTTGTTAGAGTGTTAGAGAACACAGAGGTATGCTATATGAATGAAAATCTCTTGAAGACCTCTACAAACTTTCTGTTGACCACTAAGACAGAAAGATTTTGATAATCTGGTGAAATTTGAACTCTACCAAAACTACTCCAGATGCTTATACCATTGCAAAAGTCTTTGTATTTTTGCCATAACTTAATGTAGAAAACTCTTCTAGACCATTGGGATGCAGTTTTGGAAAGGGTAGGAGTAGTGCTATAACTTTGTAATTCAAAGTGGCTCCCAAATCGGCACAGAATTAATTCAAATTGTGAGTTGAAATAAATAATCATTTAGCTTCTAGCAGATCCATACAGATTATTGATAAATTTTCAGACCGCCATATCTTCCAAGTTATTAACTCAATATAGGTGTATGTTCTATAGTTGGAAAAGTGAGGAAGTCCTCTAAAAGTTTCTTGTTCACCTCCAGAACAGAATCCACCTTTAACTGATTCAAATCTTCAAAGCTCTAGACCTTGTCGAGGATGTTCAACAACTGGAACAGTTCTGCACACCTCACCTTTTTGACCATAACTTCGTGTGGAACTCACTACTGCAGGCCTATACTACATGGTGAGAAAGTGTATAGAGTTCTCTAAAACTTTTGTATTGAACTCCAGGCCATAATCTTCTTGTAACTTGATAAATAACTCGAATTTCCAAACCCTGTCAACTCTGGACAACAGCTAGGACAGTTATGTACATCGCACTGTTTTGCTTATAATTCACTGTAGAAAAGTCGAACGACCTCATGTAATGCATTCTGGAATAATGAGGGTGGATGTAACAAGTTCGTAATATATTGTTTCTGTAAATATTGTTGTTCAACTATCTAAAAATTGTGGACAAAATCAGCAAGAAACAAAGGAAGTTCTGTCGAAATTTCATTAAAAATCTGGGAACATATCTCCTCAACCAGATATGCTATGAGGGAAAATAAATAATTTTTGGAAATCTTGGAAAGTCTTCTATAAGTTTTCTATTGACCTCCAAGCGAAAAGATCTTTTCAAGATGATGAAAGTGCACCATAATCACAAATGTTGCTGTTCTGAAAACTGTGTGAACCAGCAGCTGTATTTTTGCCATATCTCTTTATAGAAAACTCTTCTAGGCCATTGTGATGCATTTTTGGAAATAGAAGGATCTATTCCACAACTTTGTGATTCATTGTTGCCCCAAATTCAGATCAAAAGTATTTATAAACTTGAGTTAAAAACTAGAACAAGAGTATATGTGCTACCTGAACCAGCCAGGAAAATTGTGAACTTTGAACAGACATAAGTCCTAAATTCGAACAGCAATAGAGGAATGTATATACATATATGGAAATATTAAGGAGTCCTCTAACAAGTTTCTATTTGACACTAAGGCTAAAATTCTCAATAACAGTGTTTAAATCGAAGTATCGTCGAAGGTGTCTTGACAGCATAGAATCTGGACAGATTTACATTCAGTTACTGTTTTGACCATACCTTCGAGAAAATTCATCTAATTGCTTTGTGTTTTACATTTCTGGAACCCTGAGGATTTATATAACAATGTTGTAGTGTATGACTTCTGCAATTTTTGATGTTTATATATCTGGAAACTATGAACAAGATAAGCCATAAACAAAGTAGGTGCTGTCCAAATTTCCAGGAAAAACGTCAAATTCCAAAAGCCATATCTCCTCAACCAGAAATGCTTTAATTGTAAATAAATACATTATGGAAATTTCATCGAGTGTACTACAACTTTGTAGTATAACTCCAATCCATATCTTGCCTCTAACTGGTCGAAAAATTTGAAATTCTCCATAGTGGTCGGCTGTATCAGATCCTGGACAGTGGTTCAAATTTCGAATTTCGATCAGTTTTGGTTTTAATTTCTTGGATCATTGCTCATGCTCCGCAACTAGTGTTTGACACTGTGTGGTGGATTGAGTAGTGGTTTTACTTCCAGGAATTGCACATAACCTTCCCATAAGGATTAGTTGAAGTAAACTTCTCGAACCTCTAGTTCGAAACTTTAAGGGGGAAGATGTACATCCAAGTAGCTTAAAGTGATCGAGAAATTTTATAATCAAGAGAAACCAATTTTAAGTACGAGGTTAGCACCTCATAGACGGAGTGCATCCTCAACTCCATCAGCGTTATCATGGAAGATGTCAATCTCCACTACATGATTGAAGAGAAGTTTAAGCGAAACACCACTACGTGAACTCTAGCACCTTTGACCCCATACTGAATAGTACCAAGTCATCAAGGTAACATAGTTAGAGGATTTCTCGATCAAAGATGAGTCTGTGACTCGACAAATACAGCAAGGACCTACGGATACAAGTGGATATGCTGGTTAAATGTGTGCAAGTTACGAAGGTTAAGATTGTGTAGTATATTGCTCACCGCTCCTTGTTTCCATGGTTAGACTTGAATCCTTCTATCTTGATCAACCTATGAAAAGGATGTTCCTTGTCCAACACTTCTCATGAGCAAGTTGATTCAATTATTGTGAACTTGAGATAATTCTTATCGTGTTTGAATCATTATACATACTTTTGCTCAATCTAGAAAGATGAATGCATCATACCTTATGCATAGTTTTTCTCGGGATTGTATTGTGTCTGCATAACATCATCCAGTTTGTAATGCATCATAATACATGAGTCTTAATTAACTTTGAGCAAGAATATGTATCTCCATTCAAGTACTTAGGTGATATCTGTTGGTCTTGATTATTTCCAGCTCTTGTGATCAACGTTCTAGTTGATAGTCTTCATTGAGTAATACTAGGGAAACCAATTACTCAATCCTCTTTGTAGTACAACTATGAGTTGAACCCTCATCCTTGTTTTGTGTGGGTTCAGTTGTCGTGGTTGTGTAAACACTCATACTCTTGATTTGTGAGGTTATTCCTCAATGGATCATCCTCTAGGTGCACCTTGGGACCAAAACACATTTGAGTCTTTATCCTTGACTTGTTAAGACTCAATCACCTTGATTGCTGGAAGCTGATTCTATTGAGATCACAATTCCTTGCAAGTTGATCATTCCCAATACTCTTGATTTTTTCCTGTTTACAAGATTTTTATTTATGTTGAGCTTGCGAAACTCCTTGATTCATAGTGAATAGTGACATTGATATGTCGAAAACTTTGTGGTTGCCATACACATTGTAACTTTGCCGTTTTGACCACATAATTGAGATGACATCTTTACTACTCTTATGTCACGGGAAAGTAGTCCGATTATTGACTACCTAATTGCAAAAACCGATCCAAACGATATTAATGATTCATTGTTTAATCTCACAAACTCCCTTGATTCTTTATTGAGTGGTACTACACCCAGCTTAAAGGACTTAGTACAAAAATCTAAAGTTAAAAGCAACTGGTATCAAGGTCATCAGAATACTCAAGAGAGTTGAAGAATAAATACCGACTCTCAGAATACATGACTAGGGCACTAAGACCTTCATGAGAAGAACGTCACGAGTTAAGGATGTCCAATATCATAGAACCATTAGTGTTCCTACTATGAAGAAGATTACTTCATTTGACAGAAAGAAGAGGATCTCCACACAACCTAGCTACATCAACATAATTTGCTAAGATACAAACTTTACGGGGTGATCTCAGTTACGTCGAGCATCCGAATCTAAGTTACAGTACAAAGACGCATGCAAGCAAAGCTAAACAATTGGCTTTACAACATAAACTGGACTAGCCACAACTTCAAGAACCTGCAAAAGAAGATGATGGAGTCATCTCATCAACAACTCTTCCTAACTTTCTCATTTCTATAGAATCTTGGGACGAGATTCCTTTAAGGGGGAAGGATTGTAAAAGCCCGCATTTGAGTAGAGCAAGAACACGAAAATGCAAACTTAAAAATTTTGAAAGTGGACTTGGAAATCCAAACTCACATGTACCATGTGAGTTAGCCAATGTTCACTAAAAATATGAACTTGTTAAAACTTAAAACCTTAATTATAATATTCCACATAAAAGAATAACAATTCGAATGTTAATTCAAAATCAAGTTCCAACATCGACTTGACCAACATCATGGAGTTCCCAGCTACGTTGACGAGGTGTAGTATCTTTGAGAACTTCCATCTTAATCTTTTGTTTGGACCAGTGAGAATAATATCATGGGTGGGGCCCACTTATCGGGTGGTCCACCAGTCAGCTCTCATCAAACGCCGCTTGGTTTCCCCCTCTGCTCGTACTTATCAAGAGCTGACTCGATGGGTGTGCCAATGATGTTTCACGCACAAGCAGTTTTGAGGCTGTCCTTATCGTCAATCCTGGCAGTACCCACATGCTCTCTCTCTACTTCAACTCATGGCACAATTAGAAATTTGGGTCCGTAAGGAATAAAATCAAACCGTGCGAAGGATAAAAATCCAAACAAATTCGAGCTTAAAGTTTGAATTTACAATATGTAGGGATTAGAACCCTTAATTGATTAAGGCCAATTATTTAATATTTCTATTGGTTTTTAGAAAAGAAAATAGATAAAGAATAAAAACAAAATCCTAGGGTCCTTTCAAATTCAAATTTGAATTTGAAATTTAATTGATTTAATTCTCAAATTTGGTTCACAAATTGGATTATCCACATATCAAATAACCATCCCATGTTATTCTGCATTGAGCTCAATTAAACATGCTTTTGAATCTAGGAAAAAGGGAAAGGGGATAATATCGAGTTACAAAAACCAGGTTTTGCTTCTTCTACGCGCCTCCTCTCGGCCATGCTTCCACGGCGTCCCTGACCGAGTGCCTGGCCTCCTCACCGACGCTGCCCCACGCGCCACTCGCCTGGCCGCGTTCCACTGCCCCCACGCGCTGCTCCGCCTTACTCTGGCGCCCCGCGTCTGCACGGGTCGCCCTTGCTGCGCCGCCACGGTGCGGGTCGCCACACGCGCCTCGCGCCCGCGCCTCCCTAGTATCCAACATCTCCTCTCGCCTGGCCACCGGCGCCACCCCACGCCAGCCACCGGCTCGCCTCGCTGCTCGCCACCGCCAGACATCCTCACCGGCGCCACCCCCATGCGACGCTCGCCCCGGCCGCGCGCGTCCCTCGCTGCGCCTCCCTGTGCTCCCAGCCGACTAGCTGCCGCCCATGCGCAGTCACCAGTAGAGAGTGCCCCTGCCACAGTGCACCCTCCTCCTCGTCGATGACCCGAGTTCCGCGCTCTAGTTCGCGTCACGCCGCTGGAGGCCACTCCCCGGCCGCCGTCTGCACCTCGTCGTGCCCGACCGTCCTGTGGCACTGCTGTCTCTCCAACGCCCATGCCGCTGATGACCGCGCCCTGCCGTCCTGCTTGCATCCTTCAGCCATAGCAGCGTTGCGCCCTCGCCGGCCAGAGTGTTGGCCGCCCAGACATCGCCAACGCCCTGCGTACCTCGCCGTACCTTGGCCGTCCACCAGTGCCATGGTCGCGTCACTCCCTGTGACGTCCACCCTCGCCGCTGTCCAAGCCTAGCAACGAGGCGCTGATGCCTGTCGACACTACAGTTCCATCGCTGCTGCTTTTCTTGTGCCACGTTCCTCGCCGCCGTGCCTCCCGCGTCGCGGTGACCACTGTCCATGCCATCCACGGGCTGTTTGCACCATCGCTGCATGTCTCCAACTCGCAGCACCGCTGCAGCGTGTTCCAACTCCATCTATGCGCCACCGACAAGCCGGTGTGCGTGCTCGTGTTGGTTTGACTTGTGCTGTCACAATGCTCCCATCTTCATGGCGTCATCACGACGTTCCGTGCTGTGCCTGTTTACAACCAATGAGGCAAGTGATGGGTGTGATGGACGAAATCCAGGAACATATTGTTGACACAGCAGCGATGACAATTGGGCAAGGTTAGCTCTGATTTGTGAAGAATTGGTCGAGACAGTGCTGCAGCCAAGGTGTTCGATGAAATGGTTACAAGGCGACATTAAGTGTGTTGATGTTCAGTGGTGGTCTTTAATGCAAGAACATTGTGGCGTCGCAACCGGCATGCAACTAAGGCCATGGTGACCTCTGAATTGTACAAGACTAACCCAATCGAGAGCGCATCCAAACTGTTCGGTGAAATGCCTACAAGGTGAGCATGCTTATAAGGATAGAAAGGTAGTGCGACTAGCGTTCTGTAGTCCTGCACAAATTGTTTAGTGATGGGGGTTGACTACTTGGTCATCGGTCATGTTGCTACTTCTATCTTATGATGTCTCTTTCTTGACCTTGAGCTCCTTATTGAGAGTCCATCTAATTCTTGTAGATTGGTTAATAGTCGTTCTCATCATAGGAACCTCAGGAAGTAGATGATCCAATCTTCTATAGTTACTATGAACCTTAGAATTGATTCCTTACAACACACATATAATGTAGAGTAAGAATCTTAGAACACTTAAGTAAAACCCATAGTATGTTCCTCCTAAGTCCTTAGAAACTTTGTAGATCGTCTATTAGTCCTTAGACGACTTCAATTCTTCAGTCATAAGATTAAATCCAGAGTTTCAATCTTATGCTTTGCATAGTACTCTTATACATTAATTGTGCTATGTTTCACCTTGATCCCTTCGTCATTCTTACACTATTCTGTCCAACACTTCTTCATCAATCAGTCTTATCAATCTTATGTGGCATAGCTCCAAGTGTTGATGGCTAAGTTGCAATGTGTGCCGACATTGCACCTTTCAATTCATACCTCGACCCTTTTATGCCCAACTTGACTCATCCTCTTTCTCCTTAGAATAGAGACATGTTTTTCCATCCAAGTCAAGCTTCTTCTTAAGGTGTATAGAACCACATTGAGTCTATTATTATATTATAGTATTTCCTTATATGCATACTCATGTCAATAGGAAACGTGATGGAGATGATCGACGAGGAGCTTCACTTGGAGGAGGAGCCGAGGAGTCACCATGTTGAAGACCTTGGCGGAGTCCCGGAATAAGACCACTGACCAATGATATTTAGTCAAGTCGAAAACTAAGGCAAGTCCCGATTTGCATTTAAGTGCTATTTCAAAGTTTCTATTTGTATCACTTATGTCTAGGATGAATTTTGTGCATTAGGGCTAAGGTGCTTGTTACTCCACTTGCATGACCCACAAATCCCATGGAGTATTTGGTAGGTCTACAGCTTAACGAGTAGAAAATGCCATGCTAATGTTTTGAGGAATCTGGTAGAAGTCGAGTAGTTGGAACCTACTCGCAAGATAAGATTTTATCACACGGGATGGAGTTTATCAAAGAAAGGTTTATGAATATGAATTGGAGACCGAGCAGTGGGATAGGAAGCAGCGAGACGTGGTCTCACATGCGTAGCCCTGCTTGTGTCGATTGAGGACCGATCTGTGTGCAGCCCTGCTGGACAAGTTTGAACTGTACCAAAAGCATACTGGGCATATGGAACCCAGGAAACCGATCTAACTTGATAACTTGGGTGTCGAGGCATAGCCCACTGTCGATAGGGGTGGGTTGAGGGCAGCAAGGTGTAAATCCGCCGGCGGGCACAAACACACCCTGTGCGGAGACCTTATGCCCGCGATGGTGGGACCAGTTTGGCGTTTGAGTTTCTTGTGAAAGGTTGCTGCGTATGACGTGGTGAAGAGCATTTCACGCTTCTTATGCACGGGTGTGCATGACATGTTATTTGGGTGTCTACTGATTGCAATCATCATCCATTGTGGTTATTTTAGTACTGCTTGTTCACTGCGCCGTGACGTAGTAATAAAGAGTAGTTGAATTATTATGAAATTGTTGCCATGATTAATATTGTATTGCAACTTGTATGATTAGAGATAGCACGATTAAAGTTTATAGTTCCCAAATATTTAACATGTAATAGCATTATGTGCTTTGGGCACGTTATATCATCGACAAATCGTTTCTTGTTTGATTGCCTTGTCTATGATGTGTCATGCATGAGGAATGTCATTTGCTACTTAAAACATGATTGTATGGATCCACTGGTAGGCGAGTCTATTTATGCTATTTCCTACCTATGTTTAGCCTTTACCTTGCATATGTCTAGTGAGACAGGTTAGTCTTGCTAAGCCTTATGCTCACGTTTGCAGTTAACGAGTTTTTGCAGGTTGTACTATTGATGAAGGGTTGACGACGATGCCTTACCCTCATCAGGGTTCACGGCGGAGTGGGAGCCCTGCACGCCGCTGTGATCAGGAGAGTGAGTGCTGCTAGTGCGAAGCGTCCTAAGGGCATGGACGACTTTGCTTTTGCATAGCTAGAGCTGAGAGTGTAGCTATGATGTATAGACTCTTTTCTTCATTGAGTACTGTAAAAAGTTCCGTTGTGTTTATAAATAAAGACTTGGTTTGTATTTTATTCATTTTCTTTTCATGTATACTGTTGGGTGTGCATCGCACGACACCACCTAATGAGATCCTTGGATGTCGGGACCCCGGTCTCCACACGGGACCCCTATAAAAGGGGACCAAAATTTCCTATTTGAAGAATCTTGAACCCTAGCACTACCACAACTGTCTTTGAGCCTTCCAAAGCCTTCTACTCCTCTAAGAACAAATCTTGAAGAGATTAGGGTTTGGGAAGGAGAGTGAAGGAAGATCATCATGCTTATGCTTTCCGTTTGATATCTTGCACTTGGTGTTGCGTTTTGTGGCTTGTTTGAGTTGAGCTTCGTGTTCTCCTTGTTGTATTCATTTTTGGGAGTCTCAACTTGTGCGTAGCTCAAAAACTTGGTGATTAGCCTTTGATATAGTGGAAACCAAGCCACCCATTGTGATGGCTTGGTGAGAAGAGGGTCAATTGAGACCCGATCCTTGTGTGGACTTCTCAACGTGGATGTAGGCTTCTTTGTGGAGCTGAACCATGGGATATATTGTGTCTCTCTTCTCATATTACTTTTCGTAATCACTAGAATTGCTTTTAAGGTTCATATCATTCTTCGTTTTGATCTTCGTTGAAATCTTGCAATATAAGTGCTTATAGTTGTTTATCTAAGTTGTACTAGGTTTCTAAACATTGTATATCTTTCGCGAACCTATATTCCGCAAACAACTTGTTGAAATCAAGTTTTTAGGTTTTCACCCTGTGCTGAGCAGATAGTCCGGCCCTGACTAGACTAGTCCGGCCTTAGAGTTTTAATCTGGTTTGATTAAGCCATTTTAGGTCATATTGCCTATTCACCCCCTCTAGGAGACTTTCATTTGGTATTAGGGCAGGTCTCTCCACCAAGAGTCTAACAACTTAGAGAGAAGATGGCCGGAAGGGGTGACAACAAGGTCCCGGTAATCGTTAATGATGACAAGACAAAGAACGTTGATGTGCTTCAAGATGATCCCAATGACGATGAGGAAGTGCGTCTACTCAAGGCACGACTTCGTGATAAGCTAGGTCTCCCCAAGACAGAGACCAAGACAAGCAATCCAATCAACAACAACAATGGGAGTGGTTCACAAGACAGCTTCCGATATCCTTACAACTATGAGCGATTAACTGCTAGCAATCACTTTTTTTCTATTCCTATTGGGAAACCTCCCCAATTTGATGGAAATGACTACTCTATGTGGCAGCATAACATGAAGATACATCTCATTTCCTTAAACCCTAACTGGTGGAAAATTGTCTTGACAGGTGTTCATCTTCCTAAGAATGAGGAAGACGTTACCCCGGAGCAAGCAGTCCCATTCCATCACAATGCCCAAGTGGTTGGAGTGATCACCTCCTCATAGACCCGAGAGGAGTTCAATCGGATTGATGGATTGGAGGTGGCCATAGAAATATGGGACATGCTCAAGACGGCACATGAGGGCAACCGTGTCATAAGGGAGGCCAAGATCAAAATGATTGAAGAATAACTTGGGAGGTTCACTATCATGGATGGTGAGACCCCCCAAGACATGTACAATCGCCTCAAGAACCTGATCAACAAGAGTCGATCTTATGGAAGCACCCGTTAGACGGACCACGAAGTGGTGAAGAGAATGATTCGGGCATTCATGCCTAGAAATGTTACTCTTTGCTCACTAATTCGTGATTTGGGATTCCATAAGATGATTCCCGAAGAATTGCTAGAGAGAATTATCAACTATGAGATGATGGAGCAAGAGGCTATGTTCTACAACAACCTTCAAAAGCTCTCCTCCTCCAAGAAGAGAGATGTTGCGTTGAAGGCAACATCCTCAAGATCCCAAGAAAAAGAATAGAGTGGTGAAGAGAGACCCAACACCGATGAGGAAGAGGCACTCTTCATCAATAATTTCAAGAGGATGTTGAGAAGGAGGAGGGGGAGCTACCATCTTGAAGGCAAGAGCAAAGACAATTCCAAGACAATATTAAAGAGGGCTTGCTACACTTGTGGGGAATACGACCACTTCATTGTGGATTGCCCACATGAAGAGAACAAGAAGTAGAAGGAGGGAAAGTCCCAAGAAAAGAAATACTTCAAGAAGAAGAAGCAATTGGGACATGCCCACCTTTGGAAGGAGTGGGATTCAAATTAAGAATCCTCCTCTGATGAAGAAGGAAAGATAACAACTATTGCTATGAAGAAGTCAACCACGAACAACAAGCTCTTCCCCAACTTGGAGAACTCAAGGCCAACCTGCCTCATGGCCAAGCAGGGAAGAAAGAAGGTTAAATCTAAATCTTCTTAAATTGCTTCACATGATGATTTTGATAGTAGTAGTAAAAATGAATATATGCTTAAAGATATGAGTAAGAGTACTTTGAAAAGATTGGAGATATTGTCGAATGAGATATTTGAGAAGGAAGAGCTCATCAATCGTCAAGAGGACATGCTCATCCAACAAAAGGAGAGATGTCAAGAGTTTGAGGAGCTCTTGGAGCTTGAAAGAGAAAGAAGCAATGCACTTGAGCTTGAACTCGCTTTGAGCAAGGAAACTTGCTCAAACCTTGAGAACACTAAAATTGTGCTAAAGGATGAACTTGTTAGCATGACAAAAGTTATCAATATCCTTGAAACACATGTGGGTCTCTCAAGGTCAATGCACCTTCTTCCTCTGAAAGCTCACCTTCCACAAATGTCAAATCCGAAATACCTCAAGCTTGCAAGTGCTCTAACTTGATCCTAAAACTTAAAGATGAGCTTAAGGTGGCACAAAGCAACCAAGCACCGAAAGATGGGATCTTTGAGAAGGATAAGATGGAATATGCACGTAGTGCATACACCAACACAAGACATCCTCTTGTCAAAGATGGTCTTGGCTATTCTAGGGAGAAGAAGCAAAATGCCAAAACTCGCAAGAATGGCAAAGACATGATTGTTTTTGTCAAAGGAGGTTCATACAACAATGACAAAGTAAAGAACATTGCTACATCTCATAAATTCCTAAGAATGAACCTCATCCATTGTTTCGTGGTTTTGATACTTCATATGTTTTGTTAAGAAACAAATTTGGAAAGCCTTATGCTAGGTATGTTGGGCCACAACGCAAGAGTCCAAAACCATGTGTGTGGGTGCCCAAGTGCCTCTTGACTAACATCAAAGGACCCAAAGCCGCTTGGGTACCTAAAGCAAAGGCTTAATTCTATTTTGTAGGCATACTCCTCCGGTAGAACCAAGTGGGTTCGGATGAACAAATCACATGACTGGAGAGAAGAAGATGTTTGTGGAATATGAAGAAGATGAATATCCATGTGAGGGGATCTACTTTGGGGACAATAGCCAAGGGAAAATCCTTGGCACCAGTAAAATTGCTATATCCCCTAATCATACTATTTCAAATGTTTTACATGTTGATTCACTTGATTATAACCTTTTGTCGATATCACAACTATGTGACAAAGTTTATAATTGTCTTTTCACTAATGAGGGTGTGACCGTCACAAGAAGAAGCAATGCCTCAATTTTTTTTAAGATTGTACTCAAGGGAAAGCTCTATCTTGTGGATTTCTCCGCGGATAAAGCCCGACTTGGTACATGCTTAATTGAAAAACTAACATGGGATGGCTTTGGCATAGAAGACTAGCCCATGTTGGGATGAGGAACTTGCAAAAACTTCTAAAGGGCGAGCACATCCGTGGTTTAAAGAATGTTGTGTTTGAAAAGGATAGCCATGTAGCGCATGCCAAGTCGGAAAGCAAGTTGGAGCTCAACATCCATCCAAGAACATCATGATGACAACAAGACCATTGGAGCTTCTACACATGGACCTCTTCAATCCAATTGCCTACATAAGTATTGGCAGTAACAAATATGGCCTTGTAATTGTCGATGATTTTTCACGTTCACTTGGGTGTTCTTTTTGCATGATAAAAGTGAGACTCAAGGTTTCCTCAAGAAATACATGAGGGGAGCTCAAATTGAGTTCTCCTTAAGGATCAAGACCATAAGGAGTGATAATGGCACCAAATTCAAGAACACTCAAGTTGAAGAGTTTTTGGATGAATAAGGCATCAATCATGAGTTTTCGGCCCCATACTACCCCCAACAAAATGGGGTGGCCGAGAGAAAGAATAGGACTCTCATAGAGATGTCAAGAACCATGCTTGATGAATACAAGACATCAGTCTGGTTTTGGGCGGAAGCGGTTAACACCGCTTGCCATGCCATAAACCGTTTGTATCTCCATCGCATATTGACAAAGACGTCTTATGAACTCCTAACCGGTAACAAACCTAATACTTCCTATTTTTGTGTTTTTTGGAGAAAATGTTATATTCTCAACAAGAAGACTAGGACTTCGATGTTCGCTTCTAAGTCTGATGAGGGTTTCTTGCTTGGTTATGAATCAAGCACTTACGCCTATCGTGTTTTTAACAAATCCTCCGGAATTGTTGAAGTAGCACGTGACGTAGTGTTTGATGAGACTAATGGCTCCCAAGTGGAGCAAGTTGATTGTCATGTGCTAGATCAAGAAGAAGCTCGACAAGTGGTGATAGGAAGGATGGCACTTGGAGACATTCGACCACAAGATCAACCTCAAGACTCAAGTGATTATCCCGCACATCAAGAAAGCTCTTCCTCAAATAATCAAGCTCAAGACCCTCAAGATGCGCTTCAACAAGATGAAAATGGAGGCATCGATCAAGGGAGAGATGAATAAAATGAGGAAGATGAGGATGAAGATCCAAGACCTCAAGCACCACACCCAAGAGTACATCAAAGCATTCAACGGGACCATCCCGTTGACAACATCCTTGCAGACATCTCCAAGGGGGTAACTACTCGATCACGTGTTGCAAATTTTTGTGAACAATACTCTTTTTTTTTCCTCTTTGGAGCTTCACAAGGTTGAAGAAGCACTATGAGATCCGGATTGGGTGATGGCCATGCAAGAAGAGCTCAACAATTTCAAAAGAAATCAAGTATGGGAGCTCGTGAAGAGACCAAATGCCAATGTTGTGGGCACCAAGTGGGTGTTCTGCAACAAACAGATGAGCCCGGGGTGGTTACAAGGAACAAGGCACGACTTATGGCCAAGGGATACTCACAAGTCGAAGGTTTGGATTTTGATGAAACCTTTGCTCCCGTAGCTAGACTTGAATCAATTCGTATATTACTTGCATTTGCTACTTACCATGATTTTATGTTATACCAAATTGGCTTAAAGAGTGCATTCCTCGATGGTCCAATCAAAAAATAGGTATGTGTGGAGCAACCCGTCAGCTTTGAAGATCAAGAATTCCCAAACCATGTCTACAAATTGTGTAAGGCTCTCTATGGCCTCAAACAAGCTCCTAGAGCTTGGTATGAGTGCCTCAGAGACTTTCTAACTCAAAAGGGTTTCAAAATTGGGAAGCTAGATTAAACTTTATTCACTAACCATTTCAATGATGATTTGTTTGTTTGCCAAATATATGTCGATGACATTATATTTGGTTCTACTAAAAAAACTTTTTTGTGATGAGTTTTCCAAGATAATGACCGAAAGGTTTGAGATGTCCATGATGGGGGAGTTGAAGTTCTTCTTAGGTTTTCAAGTGAAGCAACTCAAGTAAGGCATGTTCATTAGTCAAAAAATTACACACAAGACATACTCAAGAAGTTTGACATGGAAAAAGCCAAACTCATCAAGACTCTATGGAAATGAATGGGCACCTTGACCTTAATGAAGATGGTCCAAATGTGGACATAAGGTATATCATTCTATGATAGATTCATTGCTTTACTTATGTGCATCGAGGCCTGATGTAATGCTAAGTATTTGTATGTGTGCTCTATTCCAAGCTGCTCCTAAGGTGTGTCATTTGACCGCCGTTAAGAGAATTATTAGATATTAGGTTCACACACCAAGCCTAGGACTTTGGTACCCCAAGGGCTCTAAGTTTAATCTCATTGGATATTCCGATGCGGACTATGCGGGGTGCAAAGTTGATAGAAAGAGCACCTCCAGAACTTGTCAATTCCTTGGTAGACCCCTAGTGTCTTGATCCTTAAAGAAACAAAACTACATTGCTCTTTCCATAGCCAAAGCGGAGTATGTGGCCACCAAAAGTTGTTGTGCACAACTTCTTTGGATGCGTCAAACTCTTAGGGACTATGGCATAAACTTGTGCCATATCCCTCTTCTATGTGAAAATGAGAGTGCTATCGAATATCCCACAATTCAGCCGAACATTCAAGGACCAAACACATTGGTATCCACCACCATTTCTTGAGGGATCACTCCATCAAAGGAGACATAGCAATTTACCAGGTGAGAGCCGAGAAACAATTGGCCAATATCTTCACCAAGCCCTAAATGAGAAAATATTTTGTGAACTTAGGAGTGAGCTCAATATCTTAGATTCTCGAAATGTGGCTTGAAGTCTTGCACATCTCATTGTTACTCGTATTTTGCTTCAAAATTCATACATGCCTGTGAAAAACTCTTCCCTCTCAATTTTCTACAAAAATATTTGAAATTATTGAATCTTTGTAAATTATGGTCATAGTTTGGTTGCTGATTGCCTATTGATCGTGTTTGTAAAGATATATAGTGTAAATCAAGTCCAAAAGGATCAAATCTCCAGTGAAAACCCAATGTATATGTGTTTTTAGCCTTTGGACCGGACTAGTCTGTCCCAATGGCCTGATAAATCCGGCCCATCAGAGCAGTTCGAACGTAGTCTATAGGCCGAACAAGTACGGGTCTCCAACCGAACTAGCCCGGTTTGGGGACCGGGGTCCCGACGTCCAAGGATCTCATTGGGTGGTGCCGTGCGATGCGGCACCTAACAGCACACACGAAAAGAATTACAAAAACATACATAGTTTTAATTTCATAAATATAATTAGAGTTTACAAAATAGTGTACAATAGAGGTACACACGCAGCTGAACTACATACTCATATTCTCACCTATCTAAGCATGAGAGAAGACGTCCATGCCCTAGGACGCTTCTCACTAACAACATGAGGATCATCTAGCAGCGGCGTGGTCCACACGAGATTCTTCTCGACACCTCGAGGTCTCATGTACAACCTGAGCAGCAGAAATAAACTAATACCTGCAAAAATCATTAAAGTGCAAACGTGAGCATAAGGCTCAGCAAGATTGACCCGACTCACTAGACATATGCAAGGTAAAGTCTAACCATAGGTAAGGAATAACATAAATAGACTCGCATACAAGTGGATCCTTATAGTCATGTTTTAAGTAACAAATGACATTCCTCAGGCACGACACATCATATACTCCACAATCAAACAAGAAACACTTTGTCGACGATATGTCATGCCCAAAGCACATAATGCTATTACAAGTTAAGTATTTGGAAACTGTAAACTTTTAATTGTGCTATCTCTAAGCCACACAAGGTTGCAAAACAATTATAATTCAATACATCATATTCTTCTGGCTTCATCACTATTTACTACATCACAGCACAGTGAACAAGCGGTACTCAAATAACCGCAAGGGACGGTGATTGCAATCAGGACACACCCGAATAACACGTCACGTACACCTGTGCCTAAGGAGCATGCCGTTCTCCTCACCACGTCATATGCAACAATCTTTCACAAGAGAACTCAAACGCCGAACCGGTCCCACCATCGCAGGCATAAGGTTCCCGCACGGAGCGTGTCTGTGCCCGTTGGCGAGTTTACACCTTACTACCCTCAGCCCACCTCTATCGACAACGGGATATGCCTCGACATCCATGTTATAAAGTTACATCGGTTTCCTGGGTTCCATATACTTCATATGCATCCAAAACTATTCAAACTTGTCCAGTAGGGCCGCATACGGATTGGTCCTCAATCGACACAACCAAGGCTAGTCACCTAAGACCACGTCTCGCTGCATTTTATCCCACTGCTCGGTCTCCAATTCATATTTACAAACCATTATTTCCTCAAATCCATCCTATGTGATAAAGTCCTATCTCGCGAGTAGATTCCAACTTCTCGACTTCTACCGTATTCCTACAAACATAAGCATGGCATTTTCTACTCGTCGGGCTGTAAACCTACCCGATACTCCATGGGATTTGTGGGTCATGCAAGTGGAGTAACAAGAACCTTATCCCTAATGCACAAAACTCATCCTAGACATAAGTGATACAAATAGAAAATTTGAAATAGCACTTAAATGCAAATCGGGGCTTGCCTTAGTTTGCGACTCAATTAAATGTCAATGGTTAGTGGTCATCTTCTGGGACTTCGCCAAGGACTTCAAGATGGTGACTCCTCGGCTCCTCCTCCAAGTCAAGCTCCTCGTCGATCACCTATTATCACGTTCCTATCGACATGAAATGCATGAATGATTAAACTTCAGGAGCGAAGCATTGAACCCTTATAATAATCAAAAGAGCATTTAGAAGTTATTTATGATGACTATGAATCAACAGAAAGTTCATAAGCTAGTGAGAGAAGTAAAGTGAAGTTCCTGATGAGTTTTACCTGAATGTTAAGAAGGTTTGTTTCCCTCAATTTGGTTATGTGGAAACTCATTCCTATGTGCCTAATATGTGTAAGGATAGAAATTAGGAGTGATAATGCTTCATTAGCCAAATGGTGAAGATGGAGAATAAGACTTTGCACTCGACAGTGACCTTAGTGTGGTGTTGAATGAACAGAGCAGCAGCAGCGGCGACGGACATTCCATTTTGCATCATGGTCGAGTAAAGATCCTTCGAGAACAATGACCGACACGCCACTTGGTGGAGGAGTCCCATCTTGCTGAAAGGATCACACGAATGCACGTCCATCGCCTGCACCACCTTGAAAATCTTGGAAAGCATTCCGTCGAGCACTTTGAGTGTATTCTCGAACATGTCAATTTTACTCCAATCAAAGATAACCTTGGTGCATGTCATTGTCATTAGTTACACGACAACCTCCCTGCCTTCATAGATCAGCCCTGGATGTCATCGCAACTGATCTTTTCCTTGTAACCATTTCATCGAGCACCTTGGCGGCAGCGCTGTCTCAACTAATTCTTCACAAATCAGAGCTAACCTTGGCCTAATTGTGATTGTCGATGCGTCATCGACGTGTTCCTGCATTTCATCAATCACACACATCGCTCTCATCACTGCCAGGACGCAGCAGCGACACGGAACATCGCCACGACATACCGAGGGCGGAGAGCGTGAACAGGGACTGCACGGTGAGCGACGGCGGCGCTGGTGAGGCGCTCAGCTGCGAGCGGAGAGCCAGCAGAAGTTGCAGCATGGAGGACGCGGTCAGTACTGGCGGCAGATGAAGTCAGCGGCGGCGCGTGGTGAGTTGCGCGTGCGGAATGGCTGACAGCGTGCTGGGCGCTGGAGAAGGACCGGCCATTGGCACAGCTGTGGTGCTGGCACGGCCAGGGATGGCGACAGGACGCCGGCGAGCTGGGAAACAAAGATGTCAGAGGCTCGGGGCATGTGGACGCTGGTGCCGTACAGGAGCAAGGCCGGTGGTGAGCAGAGCAGAGGCCGTGGAGGCTTGGCCAGTGGTGAGGCGAGCAGGGCGACGCGGTGGTGGCAGGGAACCGCGCAGGACGGTGACACAACTGGAGTGGAGGCAGCATTGGGTGCCAGTGCGCGGAGAGGTTGCAGGCGGGGCGCGCGAAGGAGGTGCGACACTAGGCGGCTCGGCGAGCGGCGCGTGGGGTGCGGCCAGCTGGGCGCGGTGCTACTGGGCGAGCAGCGCGCCATGGCGGCCGGGCGAGCGGTGTGTGGTGTCGGTGGAGCACGGTCGTGGAAAGGAAGCAGGCGAACGGCGGCGGCTTGAGCTCTGGCCCGCGAGAGCGGGGCGGGGAGGTGAGCAAGCACAGCCGGGAGGTGGGGCAGTGCCGTGGACGGCTGGAGCGCGCGCACAGAGGCAGCTGGCGGCGAGCAGGGGCTGGGAGGAGGCGCAACAGGGGCAAGCGGCGAGCAGGCGCGATGCACCGGAGGGAGGCAGAGTGCTGTGGCCCGTCGTGCACGACGGGAGGCACCCATGATGGTTAATATAGGAACAGATAAGGAAAAATAGGATTGGCTCTTGTTCTGGCTGGTGAGGAAATCTGTCAGGTGGGACCCACACCATTTCTCCCTTATCTTCCTTTCCTCTTATATTTAAATTTAGTGAAGGTCTTCCATAATTAACCAAACTTGGCAACTAGGAGTATTTCCATTTGGTGATTCCACTAATAAATCCCAGTCTGCATTTTGAAAGAAATCGAATGTGAAAATTAATTCAAATTTGAATTTTAAAACATCATAATGGCTTCATTTAATGAACCTGGCAAATGATGTCGAAAAATATTCAAAATTTGCAGGGCTAAATCTAGAAACATAAGGAGTTTCTTTGTACATTATAATTTGTTATTGTGACCAAATCGTATCTGTCTTTTGAATCTAAACACCTTTACTTTTGAGTGGTCAAGGCGCCAGCATGCGGCAAACGTTGACGTGGCGGCTTGCTGAGCAAGAGCTGTGGTGGGGGAGAGCAAAACCTAGCGACGTGTGGTGCTGCCAAAACCATCAAGTTGGTGTATTATAAGTTGAAGTGGAGGGAGAGAAAGAGAGAGCGCATGAGGCTCCAGCTGAACAACGATAAGGGCAAGCCTCCGAAATTAGCTTGTGTGTGAACCTTCTTGGCACAGACATCGAGATGGTTCCCGATAAGCACGAGCAGAGGGGGAAACAAAACGACGTTTGATGAGAGCTGACTGGTGGGCCACCTGATAAGTGGGCCCCACCTAAAATATTATTCTCACTGGTCCAAACAAAAAGATTAGGATTGAAGTACTCGAAGATACTACACATCATCAATGTAGCTGGGATCTCCTTGATGTTGCTCAAGTTGATGTTGGAACTTGAGCTTGAATTAACATTCGAATTGTTAAATTTTTATGTGGAATATTCTAGTTACAGCTTTAAGTTTTAACAAGTTCCTATTTTTAGTGAACATTGGTTAACTCGCGTGTTACATGTGAGTTTAAATTCCAAAGTCCACTTTCAAAAATTTTTAAGTTCGCATTTTTTTGTTTTTGTTGTTCCGAAACGCGGGCTTTTACAATACTTCCCCCTTAAAGGGATCTCTTCCCAAGATTCTATCATGTAGAATAACAGAAACGAGTAGGGAACAATCCGTAAGAGAGGGTCATTGACTAAGGAAAATGACAATGCCCTTAAAGACTTGGGTTCTACGAAGTAATAATTATCTTAAGGCATCTTATGAAATTCTAAAGTTTGCTTTTGGTGACTCTAGTATTTAGGTTGATAATTGTCGGTACCCTGCGTACCAGGTACCCTTTGATATCGCAAGAAGTGCCAAAGAGTTCTACCGGTCAAAGTTGAAGGTCTCCTCAGGCCCCACAAGTCATATTACACCGGACCCGCATCCCTCATATGGGTAACTCCAAAAATTGACACATGTAATGTAAATCCGGGGCTAAACTCCCAACGCGGGGAAGCTCCGCGATCAACACGTGTATAATGACCCCGGAGCTAACCCCTAGCGGAGGGAAGCTTCGGTGTTGACACGTGTATAGCGGTTCCGGAGCTACCTTCCCGCAAGGGGAAGCTCTGAAGCTGCCACGTGTGGAGCCTCCAGACCTTCACCACCAACGAATACATTGATGGATCTCCTTCAGCATGGATATTGAAGGGACTGTTAAAGCGGCAATTACAAGACTTGAATATATGTCATTAATGTTGTCTTAACAACACGCGATCAAGGCACTGTTAGTAGAGGTAACACAACCACTAAGGCACGTTATCACACTATTAACCATGCTTAATACTCTAGATAGTGTATTAGGCTATTTAATATGCCAGGGCCACATGTCGGACAAGGCTAAGGATGTAACGGTGAGTCCATGGACTACAAAAGGACTGAGACGCGCGATACAAAAGACATCGCTAAGTTGAGCTAGAGACTACGCTTTCTAGCGATTCATAATACAACACATACACACACCCCGTAGAGTAGGGTATTATGCTCATGCGGCCCAAACCACGTAAACCTCTGGTGTCGCCATCTTGATCTTGATCTCTGCGTGCCCCAACCAAAACAAGAACCTTCGCGGGCTACACTATGGTAGTACCAGAGGAAGTTTCGTTGCTACACTTCGACATTTGGCGCGCCAGGTAGGGGGGCTTCCCGAGATCTCAAGATGGTGAATTCCGCCGGAGTATCCTCTAATGGCAATTGAGCTAAACAACCTGCTGGTGGCAGTACCCTCAATGTGCAGCAGCCAGGAGGTGCCATTGTTCCAGCAGGCACTATGAAACCACAGCCGCCTTCTGTTCCAACAAATAATGCTAGACGACAAGATGGGGCATCTGTGTCGATCACTGCATTGACGAACAACAACCCTGAGCACGCACTCATTGCTGCGCGAGCTCTTGTACAACATCCACCACCTCCAGGGGCACCTCAAGGTGCTATGGAATAGTGGAGAGCTGATGTAGCCCATCTGGTTGCAGCTGCAGCTGCTGGCATCAGCAATCAAGGTCCTCCCCCTTCGGGGCTGTAGGATCGAAGAGCACATGATAAGCTACCAAGGGGGGGGGGCGAATGGTAGATTTAAAAATTTTACGCAGCGGAAACAATTAAATCCCAACCCCTTCGGCAGAAAAATGATCTGTTAAAGAAATCTTGTGTGAGACTAATCTAAACGTGTTTCACCGAGACAAAAGTGATATATACCAGAGAGAATCAAGTCACAAAGAAAACACAGAAGAATCACTCAAATCTGTCGAGAGAAACTCAAGTTATGATCGAAAGATCGAACAAAGGTCAATCTGTCCTACTCGAGAAAAACAGTTCTGGAACGCTGCAAAGAAACTCGTGTAGATCAGAAACCACAAATCCAATGTACGTGAAATTTTGACAGATGATAGATAATCAAGTTGTGAAGACAACCCAAAAAGAATCACGTCAATTGTATCTATAAAACTCAAGTTATGATAAAACCACCAACGAAAGGTAGTGCTGTCCAAAAACTCGACGAGTAAAACTTGTCTGGAACAAGTCGGACTAACAAGGCACAAAAGTTCCTTCAAACTACGAATTTTATTCAATAGAACACAAGAGGAACAGCCCCAAAGTCGTGCATCACAAGCTTTGGCCTTCCCTTGCTTATATAACCAGCCCTTAGGTCAACCCAATCTCAACTAGGACTCCAATCCTACTCTTATCACGAATCAAAACTTTCCATAACTGCTTAGGACTCTTCTATACGCAGATAGAAGCAATCGTAAGACTTCCAAACACCTTAGGAACGTATCCCACATTCCTAAAACAACTCAAATTCGTGACCCACACGAAATCCTATCATAACCAACTCGATACTTTCCATACCGAGCCATAACCAACTCCGCCACAGCCCAAGTCATTAACCGATACGATCCGATCGTTCCAACCAGATCTTCCCATCCATAAACCATCTTCGGAACCATGTTGCCACGTCATGCACCACATCCATACGTGCAAACATCTTCCTTCGACGTCCAGTAACCTTCATATGCACTGCCCTTGATTCAATCATCCTGCGCGACCTCCTGACCCGCTCAACCACAATTCCTCCTGAATTTGGTTGTTGGAACCTCATCTCCTCCTAAGACTAGTACAAAGGATCCTGTCACCAGCCATGAATTGAACTCAAGCAACACCTGCACATGAACAAACAACCAATCCGTACGAGCTCAAGTCCGCAACTTGACTCAAGTTAGTTCCGAACACCACACCTTACGTGAGCACCTCACATAAGCATGTTGCAAAGCATATCAAAACGATATCAGCCGCAGCAAAAACATAGCAAATGAATATTAAGCAATCTTTCTAAGAATATAAAGCAAGTTCAAAACATTGCAAGATAAAAGTAGGAACATTGCGATCAAGCTCCGAACCTAGCCAAAGCTAACCGGAGCTTGAGCTGGAGCTTACCAAAGCTAGTACAACCTAGCGCCGGACCTTACCAAAGCTAGTACAACCTAGCACCGGATCTTACAAAAACTAGTACAACCTAGCGCCGGAGCTTACCAACATAAGTCGGACCTAGCAAAACATATCGGAGCTTAACAAAGACATGTCAGAGCTAAAGACAAAGCTCACCGAAGCTACTCAAAAACATGTCGGATCTAGACAAAGAAAGTCGGACCTTACGTCGGACCTTGCAAAAGCTCGGAGCTAGAGTCGGACCTTGCTAAAAAGATGTTTTAGCAGAATTTCAGAACTTTTATCATCAAAGCCAATGTATTCAGTACAAGCCAATGTATTCAGCACACATAGTCACTACAGGAATCCCGACGATTTGCTACTGCCGGGGCCGTCGCAAATAAGCTATTTGCGACGGCTTCCGGCCGTCGCAAGTACGTCGTCGCAAATAAGCTTATTTGCGACGGCCACCGTCGCAAATAAACTTATTTGCGACGGCTGGGAGAGGCCATCACAAGTTATTGTTGCGGGCTGGTGGGCCCCGCAGAATTATTTGCGACGGCTTAGCCGTCGCAATTAATGCTTATTTGCGACGGCCAGGCCGTCGCAATTAAGGGCCTCTATTTGCGACGGTCGGGCCGTCGCAAATAAGTTCAGTGGGCAGGGCCCACGTGTCCTCCTCCGGGACCCACGATGCTATTTGCGACGGCCAGGCCGTCGCAATTAATGCTTATTTGCGACGGCCAGGCCGTCGCAAATAACAGTGGTTTAATTGCGACGACTTCTAACCTTATTTGCGACGGTACTGTATAAAAAGCCGTCGCAAACAGAAAATACTACCCGGCTCGATGGCCAGAATCACAACAAACACAATATACACAATATATACACAACATACACAAACATCATCACAATCACAAACTAAAATTCCGATACATCTCACATCGTTATCAACAAAGTAAATAAAAGGGCTCACTCGCCCATCTGACCTCCGGAGCCACCTCCGAAGTCGAAGTCGTCGTCGTCGCGCCTCATTCCAGGCGGCGGTAGCGAAGGCGACGGCATTTGTGCAGCCGTCGCGGATCCCTGCAATTAATAAAACTTAGAGTTAGAATATAAATGCATCAACATCTCTCTCCCTCCCTCTCCCTCTATCTTCATCTAGATCACCCTCTCTTCCTCTCTCTTTTCATTTCTCTCTTTGTCTCTCACTCTATCTTTCTTTCTCACTCTATATCTCTATTGCTATCCTTTTCCCTCTATCTTCCTCCCTCTATCTCCATCTACATCTCCCTCCCTCTATCTTCCCCTCTCTCTATCTCGATCTACATCTTACTCTCTCTTCATTCCCATCCTACTCTATCTATCTTTCACTCTTTCTTCTGTGTCCCTTTCTTCTATCTCTTTCTTTCTTCTATCTCAATCATTTTCTTCTATCTAACTATCTCTCTCTTTCATCTATCTCAATATTATTACGCTGGAGAAGAAGGATTACATATAAACTTACCTGACCCGCTGAAGAAGGATCGCCTGGGAGGACCGGTGGTAGTACCGGTAGCTGGATTCCCAGACCCTGCGCCCGAGCGATGGCCTGTCATTGCAAACATTAAATGCTACCTATTAGTAAGTCATTTATGCTGAATTAATGAGAATTTTAATTTTTAGATTGTTACCTCCATTGCTTCCCGCATCTGCGCTAACGTTGCTGCCTGGGTTTGGATCGTGGCCTCCATCGCCCTCCTTTCCTCCTCATGTCGCCTTTCGTTTTCTTCTACAGTTTCTCGGAGGGACTGCATCTCAATGTCCCTCTGCGACATGTGGCGACCTCCCGTGCCCGAAGCCTGCGTGGAGCTGCCTCTCGCAGGTCTACCCGCCCTCGAGTCGACAACTCCGTCAAATATGGCGAGCCTATAAAAAAGAGAGTCAGTAATATGAAATTGAAATATCTTGAATACTTTGAATTGAAAACGATAAAATGACTTGCAAACTCACCTTCCGTGTGCTTTTCCACCACCGGTTGCATACGCGGCTTGAGGATCGATCGGTTGACGTTCCCAATCGAAATCCTCGCCGTGTATCTTCCTAGCCCCCTCCCCATACTTAGCCTGCAAAACAATAAAATCGTGTAAGTTCAACAATCTATATAGTTATATTTAATATGAATGATTTCTAAACTTACCAAACGCTCGGCTGCAGCCTGACTGCACCCCGTCGGCTGAGAAGGGTCCCTGTGACCTCTCTTCCAAACCTCAGCAGGGGTGGGCAGCACCCCCGTCTCGCACTCCTGTCAATACGTGTTAGTACGAACAATATATTATTAATATATAAACATAAGTTACACACACTTACCATGCGTTTAACTAAATGCAAGTGGTTATCTTGCCCGTGCCTGCTCTTCCCCTCCACCTCTCTGCAGTCTCGAGCCTTCTCAGACTTAGCTTTAAACTCGTCGCTAGCCCAGTAGCGACAAAGGGCCCGGAATGCATCGGTCCGACCCTGCAACCAGCTCACGTGGCCCTGCACATAGTTCGAAGTCGTTAAAAGTACCATCGAGGACATTATCAGAAAAAAATACTTACTACACTCCACGTACCTACGCGTACTCCTCCTCCGTCAGGTGCCTCTCGCTCTCTTGTCGGAAGTGTAACACGTGCTGCTGGTTCGCCTTCAAGTGCTCATTAATAATTTGAACACGGGCGTTCGACAAAGCTTGTCGAAGCGCCTTGGCAGCGTTGAAGTGAAACACTCGCCTCGCATCCTCAAACATGCGACGGTCGTTCGGGTCCTCTAAAGTATATCTTGCCTGCGATAAAGAATATATTGAAGAGATGTTCACTAAAAGAGTTTAAGAGTTGTAACTTAGAAACTTTTTTAACATACTTACCATAAAATCGGCCCATACGGCCTCCTGAAGGTTGCCGTGCTCCTGGTGATGGACGCGTGCGTAGTCCTCCCATGAAAGAGCAGGCACCCCGTCGATGACCCCGGGATAGTGCAAACGCACTATAGACCCGAGGACACCGTTCACCGGTCTTTGGTGTTTCTCACCGGTGAAAGACAAGTCGTCCCAAGCCCTGTAAGATATTTATTCATTCATTCATTACTTAAGTAATCAAAAGAAACTAAAATTGAAAACTATAATTTTTATTACCTGTCTCCGACTGGACGAATCACGGTCCTCTGTGAAGGGACCGCGGGAGGACTGACAAAGTGAGTCCTCCTCGTCCTCCGCGTCTACTGGGGCGCCACGTCAGGTGACCCAGACGGCTCCTCACCAGCCGAGTCAAAGGCCTCAGGAATAAACTCATCGTCAGCTGGGGGCTGGCTGGCCGAGGGCTGGCTTGCCGAGGGCTGACTCGCCGAGGGCTGCCTCGCCGAGGGCTTGCTGGCCGAGGGCTGCCTCGCCGAGGGCTGGCTCACCGAAGGCGCCGCATCCTCTGAGTCAGCCGGTGAGGACTACAACATTCAAATGATTCATAAGTAAGTTTAATGTGAATTTGAATTTAAAGAATTTGTCAAATATGAGTGACATTTACCTGTGACGAAGCTCTAGAGCTGGTCTGAACGTGCCCCAGCAGCTGAGAGCATCTGCTGCCAGTCGACGAGGCACCAATGAAAGCGTCCTCAGGTCTAGAGGGGTAGAACCCCCTCGTCGGCGGCACCTTCTTACCCTTCTTTGACGCCATCCTATTGTAATTAGATAATTAGTAAATATGCAAATAAAATATATAAAATTCATGTTACTATCTTCAAGAAAACATTACTTGTAGTCACTTTCAAAATTCATCAACATCATTGTCATGTGCCTGTGCCCTACTCCTTAAACCAGCCCAACGATCTTCCATCGTGGCCTGTTCTAATTTTTGTTTTCGCGTATCATCTGCCTCTACATCTTCAACGTCTTCAACATCTCCAAATAATTGATCGAGTCCTGCACCAAGCTCGACGATAAAAGTGTCTAGCAACTCTTCTTCTTGGTACACTTCTTCAACGTATTCGCTATCATGGTAACCATCATCCCCAGGAGTATATAGCCACTCACGAGGATTCACCTTATATACCACCTACCAAGCACTGAGCTTCGTGCATGGATAAGGTAGATAATACACTTGTTCAACTTGATGCGCAAGAACAAATGTATCGTAACCTCGTAGTCGGTCCTTATGTTTCACTTCCACCATTCCAAATTGGTTTTCTCGAGTTCCATGAGTACGATCAAACCAGTCACAGTCAAAGAAGACAACTCGAAGGGACTTATTTCCAGTAAAAGTAAATTCAAGGATTTTGTTAATGATACCATAATAATCGGTTAAATTCCCTTGAGTGTCCATTGCTCTCGTCACAACACCAGAATTTGATGTTGCTGCAAGAGGACGATGAGCTTCAAAATGAGTTGTACGGAATCGGAAGCCATTTACGTCATATTGACCATAGCTTCTAACATTCACCAATCCATAAGATAGCTGCCGCAAATCTTCATGGACATTGTGAGTCCGACACTGTTATAAAAGACGAGAGAATATTACATAATACTTCTTTAATAATAGTAATTTATAATATGTAGAAGACGAGAGAATATTACATATTCTATGAAACCAAGATAGAAAACTCTGCCCCCCATTTATTCCTTCCTTTCGCATCGCTTCTACTTGTTTGGCCGTAGGTTGATGCCTATGTGGCCAATGTTGTCTGTGGAACTCGCTGAACATGAAAAAACATCTTTTAGAGTACATGTGTAGCAAAATATGTAGATTAACATAGCAGAAACACATACTCGAAGTATTCCTGCATGCCTTCTATATTCGCGTACATGTAGAGTAAAGCAACAGTCCTTTCTTGTTCGGATAGCTCGTAGGTCGTGTAGCTACCAACGATGGCACCTCTCGTTTGAAAAATGGAAAGGTCGCTTAGGGGGGGTGTTTCGTCCACATTGTACCGCATCGCCGAAGTATTGATATTGTTTTCTTCCACAAAGTAGACACTTGAAAAGTATCCAACTTCCTTAAGAGCATATGCTTCAGCGATGCACCCTTCCACCCTTGCCCTGTTGCCAACCATTGGTTTCAGATATCGTAGCGCTTTTTCAATGTGATACATCCACCTATATTGCACAGGACCGCCAACTTTAGCTTCGAATGGAAGATGGATAAGCAGATGTTGCATTGGATTGAAGAAACCCGGTGGAAAATTTTTTTCCATCTTACATAAAAGTATGGGTATCTCCTTCTCTAACTTATCCATCATCCCGATCTTGATTTCTTTAGCACAAAGCTGTCTATAAAAATAGCTGAGCTCGGCTAAAACCTTCCACACCGCATCATCTAGATAGCCTCGGAACATAACAGGTAGGAGTCTTTCCATTATAATGTGATAATCATGACTCTTCAACCCAGTGAGGTTTCCTGTGTTAACATTTACGGCTCGTTTCAGGCTAGCTGCGTAACCATATGGGAATTTCAAAGTTTTCATCCATTTCATAACTTCTTTCTTTTCTTTCGATCGAAGACAGAAAGAAGCACGTGGCTTTCCACCACTTTCAGAGATTTCAAGAGTTGGACGGTGACAAATGTCTGCCAAATCTAGTCTAGCTTTATAATTGTCTTTCGTTTTGCCAGGCATATCCATGCAAGTGCTTATGATACTTTCGCTCATATTACGCTCCTGATGCATGACATCAGTGTTGTGCATTAGAATCAACGACTTCACATATGGTAGCTCTTAAAGTCCACATATGTGAGTCCAATTGTGTTCCTCTCCATAACCTACGAAATATCCAGGACGACCTTCATCAGGCACCAGTTTGTCCAACATATCAGAAATTTCTAACCCGTTGAGACGCTTTTGGTGGTCCTTTAGTGGCAACAGTGTTCTTTCAAAAGACATGCCTCTGCTGCCTAAATATATGATTCGAGGGCAGCCAACGTCTGTGACAATCGAAGTAATATATTTTGCCTCCATGAGTTAGTCGAAAGCAATCCGTGTCTAAAGCACATATCGGACACGTCAGGCGACTGTGAGTGCTCCATCCGGAAAACATGCCGTATGCTGGCAAATCATGGATGGACCACAAATAAGCAGCTCGAAGGTTGAATTTCTGCTTCTTGTAACTGTCGTACGCTTCGACTCCTGTCCACAAGACTTTCAATTCTTCGATCAGCGGTTTTAACATCACGTTGAGACGTGACCCGGGATGATCAGGTCCAGGTACAATGAGGCTAAGAAACATGAACTCGTTCTTCGTACATAAAGCAGGTGGCAGGTTGTACGGAATGACAAAGACAGGCCAACATGAGTATGGCGTGGCATTCGTACTGAACGGTGAGAATCCGTCTGTCGCTAACCCGATGCGAACATTCCTCGCATCACGAGAAAAGTCTGGATCGAAACAGTCTAGCGCCTTCCATGCATCACCGTCGGACGGATGCGTCAAGAATTCTTTGTTCTCACGTTTACCTTCTTTGTGCAATCTCATGTGTCTTGCGGTTCTTTTTGAAAGAAACATCTGCTTCAACCGAGGTGTCACAGGCAAGTAACGAAGCTGCTTATGTGCGACATCTGTCATCACATTATCGCCATCGTCATTAACAACTTCGACATACCTCGATTTACCACATTTCAAGCACATCTTCTCGTTGGCGTGCTCTTTCCAGAATAGCATGCAGTTGTCTGGGCACACATCAATTTTCTCATACTTCATACCGAGACCAGATATCTTGATCTTTGACTCATACATATCTGGTGGCGCTTTGTGAGGTTGTGGAAGGATATCGCAGATCAGTTTCATGAGATCATTGTAGCAGTTGATGGAAAAAAAGTACTTGGACTTAATTGCCATAAATCTGGTCAAGAAAGCAAGTACGGTCACAGCCGTGTGTTCATGCAACGGCTCTTGTGATTTCTTCAGCTCCTCGAAGAACTTCTCTGCCTCATTTGTAAGAGGATCCTCCACTTCAAGAGCTTCTAACATCTCATCCATCCTATCAACTTCTGTTATATCATCATCCTCATCCACTTCCGCTATGACACGAGAATTAGTCTCGCCGTGGAAGGTCCACACTTCATATTATGGAGTGAAACCGTTTCGACATAAGTGAAACGAAAGCTCCAATCTTCTCAAAAACTTAGTGTTCCGGCATTTTGTACATGGGCACCGCACCATATCTTCCGTTGACAACGAAAATGATCAATCCAAAAATTGATCTAACTTGATAAACCACTCATCGGAGTGACCACCATTTCTGCTCTTCCAGCCAGTATACATCCAATTGCGGTCTTCACCCATGTTTGACTCTGCAGTTTAATGCGAAAGAAATTGTCGTTAATGTATTGTTGTGTTATGTCACGGCCCTACAACCTAGGCAGATAGATCCTAAACCCACCCAAGAGTGACCGAGCGGAGCGTGCTCATGACGAGACGCGTGATCCGGATTCGAACGAAATTTCGGCAGCATAACCCCGCTGTTCTCCACTGCACGCCCAAAAATGGTGCAGCAGAGAACAACAGGGTTACGCCACCGAAATCTCGTCCAAATCCGGACCCGCGTCTCGTCACAAGCCACGCCCCCTCGGTCACTCCGAGGCTGTCCAAAAAGGGACAATTCTGAACCTGCACGTCTCACATGCCAATGGCATGTGAGACAT
This sequence comes from Tuctoria greenei, assembly GCA_036927565.1. Classification (NCBI taxonomy): domain Eukaryota; kingdom Viridiplantae; phylum Streptophyta; class Magnoliopsida; order Poales; family Poaceae; genus Tuctoria; species Tuctoria greenei. The sequence goes on from JAYESD010000004.1 coordinate 72,991,410, forward strand.
GCCGATCCGAAACGGGTAATCAATTGCTATAGGTTACGTTGCTCATGTTCATTTATAAATCATTTACGAATAAGGAAAGAGAACGAGAGTGAGGAGAAAAGTGGGTCAGAGTTGAAAGTTTCATAGTCAGGGCCGTCCACGATAATTGTGTCTATATATATGCACGCAAACCCAACTCGAAAGATAAATGAGCCAAGCATCCACAACGACCTTCTAGCTTTCTGCAACAAAAGCTCTACCACAAGCTAGGTTTTGACCGGGTAGCAGCTCTCCTCGATCGCCCCTTCCAGCTAGAACGAAGGAAGCAATTGCCATGGCGAGAGCTCTTGCAGTTGCAGTCGTGGCCTTCATGGTTGTGGCCGTGTTCGGCATGGCGTCGGCGGCAACGTACAACGTCGGCGAGCCGAGCGGCTCCTGGGACCTGCAGACCAACTACGCCAACTGGGTCGCCTCCAAGAGGTTCCTCCCTGGTGATCAGATCAGTGGGTACCTGCACGGCCACCAGCCCTCGCTTCCGGAGCCTCTCCTCCGCTGCCGTCCACGCCTTCCGGAGGATCCTCTGCCGCTACCAAGACCACCGCCACCGGCTTCGGTCTCGCCGCTGTCATGCTCGCCGCAGGCGATATGGCGTAGAATATCTCCTCTCTCTTTTGATATTTCTTCTGATACATTATCATTTTAACCCGCTTATGTATATATATATACATATTTATATTTATATATTTATATATATAAAGAACATTAAACATGCTAAAAGAAACATAACAATTAATCAAAATTTGAACATTTAATAACTTAATTCAATAACGATAAGCAGCAATGAACATAAACATTAAGAATACTAAAGCAAAACATAAGCATGCTTAATATCTACATAATCAACAACATTATCAACAAATTTGCATAACCAACATCATTAACAACTAAGCATAATTAACATCAAGATCGAGCAACAATTTCTACTCATTCGATCAACAATCATCCGAAGATTGAACAATCCATATCAAATATCAAGAAATCCACAACAAATTTGCATAATCAACATCATTACTTGATGATCGACGACGACGAGGAGGCCGGGGTGCGCGGACGGCAGGGAGGCCGGGGCGCGCGGGCGGCGAGGTCGCCGGGGCGCGCGGGCGGCGACGACGGGGAGGTCGGGGCCGCCGGGGCGCTTGGGCGGCGAGGAGGCCGGAGCTCGGGCGGTGAGGACGCCGGGGCCGCGGGGCGCTCGGGCGGCGGCTGCGGGGCGTGCTCGGCCGGCGGCGTGGGGAGGCGGAGGGCAGCGGCGGCGCGCTTGGGCAGCGGCGCGCTCGGGCGGCGGCGGCGGGGTGCGCTCGGGTGGCGGCGCGGGGAGGCGAAGGGCGGCGGCGGGGCGCGCTCGAGCGGCGGCGGCGCGGGGAGGCGGAGGGCGGCGGCGGCCCGGGGAGGCGGAGGGTGGTGGCGGCGCGCGGAGGCGGCTCAATGAGTCGTGGGTGGACGAGAAAGAAGGGTCGGGTCGGGATGAAGGCACTTATTTGCGACGGCCAGTTAAATTGCGACGGCCCGGCCACGTGGCCGTCGGAATTAACGTTATTTGCGACGGCCCTTCAAGCAGCCGTCGCAAATAAAGACTTATTTGCGACGGCACCCTTAGTTGCGATGGTGTTAGGGTTGGCCGTCACAAATAAGAGTTTATTTGCGACGCCTATGAGGTTGGCCGTCCCAAATAAGCCGTTATTTGTGACGGCCGCTTTATTTGCGACGGCCAGTGGCGGGATGTCGCAATTTACTCTATTGGCGACGGCTGGCCGTCGCAAATAAATATAGCCGTCGTAAATGATCGCTTTTCCTGTAGTGAGTCTCACAGGGGCGAGCACCATCACAACGACGGAACTTGTCGGGCCGACTTAGTCCACAAGTATCGCAACAAAGGAGACGTGTTGCATCTCAATAGGTGACTTCGTTGCCTCCCAGGGCACGACACACCCACACCATTACCAGGATTCTGACTCATGACCTGCGGTCGGAACTGGATCGCCGTTATCGGCAGCAGGACGACCGTGTGTATATCGAGTGTGCTCACGACAGGAGAGAGGCTCGAGACAACCCTGCTCCACAGGGAGTAGGAGGAGGCTGTTCTGCCCTGGCCATGCATTTCACATGGTCAGATGGCCACAGAAGTTCTGGCCTCACTTGCCGGAAAAATTCGACGGGACTGTCAACCTCGCCGAGTTCCTACAAATCTACTTCACTGCTATACTTGCAATAGGGAGTGATGAGGTTGTGATGGCCAACTACTTCCCGATGGCTTTAACTAGGACTGCAAGGTTCTGGTTCATGAGTCTTCCACCTGACTCTATTAATAGTTGGGCTGAGCTATGCCAACAATTCACTGCCAACTTCGCGAGTTCTTACACCAGACCTGGCATTGAATTGGATTTGTTTGCTGTAAAGCAAACATCGGCGGAATTGTTGCGATCCTACATCTAGCGGTTTTCTGAGGTACAGAATACTATTCCTTCAATCTCGAGCTCTTCTGTTATCGTTGCATTTAGACAGGGTGTTCGAGATAAAAAGATGCTGGAGATGCTGGCCATCAAAGAAGTCAACAGCGTCACGGAACTCTTCAGCCTAGCAGACAAATGTGCTAGAGCTGCAGAGGGCTGTGAAATGCACTCCAACCAGCTGCTGAGGCCAACAACAAGTCCTCCAAAACTGACGCCACTACCTACGGTAGTGGCAAAAAGAAAAAGAATCCCAACGGGAAGAAGAAGTCGTCGGCCGACGCACTAGATGCTGCAGCTGCTGCAACTCCGGGTGGTCAGGGGCCACGCCCCGAGAAACGACCTCATCCTTCATCAAAAGACGGCCAAAGTTCCAAAGCATGGTGTTCGATCCACAAGATGGATAGACAGGCCTGGAAGAATGCCGGGAGGTCCAGAATCTTGCCAAGCGCTATAACAAGCATCGAGAGGAAGCTCCTTTCCGTTAGCGAGAAGGAAAACAAAAAGTCGACGAAGCTTCGAGTGAGGAGGAGCTAGATTTCTAGGATCCTAAGAAGGTCCTGAAAGCTGTTTATAACACTGTCGACGACGATTCCAACATCTCTGACAACGAGCACTGGAAGACCCTAAACACCATCTATGGTGCTTCTTGGGACATCACCTCTCGCCGCATCCTGAATACAATGCGCCGAGACATGGCTGTGGCAGCTCCCACTGCTAAGGCGGAGCCTCATCGAAAGTGGATGTACACTCCCATCATTTTTGATGCTCCGGACTGCCCCTGAAACATGATCGGAGCTGGCCAACTCTCGTTGATGTTGTCACCCACTATTAACAATATTCAACTCCACCATGTAATGGTGGACAAAGGTTCAGGGTTAAACCTCATAAGCTTCAAAGCTTTCGTTAAGCTTCAGCTCTGGCCTTCGTACCTTCGCCCATCCCGACCTTTCTCTGGGGTGGGTCCATGGACCATTGCTCCTCTCGGTTCCATCATGCTCCCAGTGACCTTTAGGACTCGGGAGAACTACAGAACTGAGAAATTGGTCTTCGACGTCGCGCAGATCAGTCTACCATTCAATGCCATTCTAGGCAGGCCAACCTTGTACAAGTTCATGGCCGCCGCTCATTATGGTTACTTAGTGTTGAAGATGCCAACACCTGCGGGCGTTCTCCGGATCCGCGGAGATCGCACTGCAGGAGTCACTAATTTAGAACCACTCTATGCCCTTACCACATCGGAAGAGGAAGCATCCGGTAAGGAGCCAGCTCTTAACCCTCTGAGCATCCGTCATGAAGGCTCTACCTCTCACCTCGTGTGCAAACAAGCGGCAACACCAATGTTCCCTTCAAAGTCGTCCAAATTGGTTCCGATGCTGCTCAGGCTACCCGTATATCAAGAGGTATGAACAACAAATAGGAACTCGCGCTCATTACATTACTCCGGGCTTATGTTGTCGTGTTTGCCTGGCAACCATCACAAATGTCTGGGATCCCTATGGAGGTGATTGAGCACAATATGAAGATTTACCCTAACGCACGACCTGTACACCAGAAGCCCTGGAAGCAATCAATCAAGCGACAAAACTTCATCCGACAGGAAATCAAGAAGTTGCTCGAAGCTGGATTCATCCGGGAAGTCTTCCATCCAAAATGGCTAGCAAACCTAGTTGTTGTACCCAAGGCCGGCGGCAAGCTTCGGATGTGTATCGACTACACCACTTTAAGCAAGGCATGTCCAAAGGATGCATTTTTATTACCTAGAATAGATCAGATAGTGGACTCTACCTCCAAGTGTGAGCAATTGTGTTTCTTAGATGCAAATTCTGGATATCATCAAATCCAAATGTCTAAGGAAGATGAAGAGCATACTGCCTTCATAATAGTAGATGGATTGTACTGTTACACGGCCATGCCATTTGGTCTTAAAAATGCTACTTCAACATTTGTGCGAGCTATGTACAAAACATTTGGAGAGCTAATTAGAGACTTGGTGGAGGTGTATGTCGATGACATCGTAGTGAAGATCAAGAACAAGGAGTCACTCCTTGACAATTTACAATCTATCTTTGATAAGTTGCGCACTACGCGCACCAAGCTAAACCCAGACAAATTTGTTTTCGGGGTTAGCTCCGGGAAGCTTTTAGGTTTCTTGGTGACTCACTGAGGAAATGAAGAAAATATGGCGAAGATCAAGGCCATAGAAGATATGTGGCCCCCAGCCTACATCAAGGATGTCCAAAAGCTAACTGGATGTCTAGCTGCGCTCAGGCAGTTTATCTCAAGACTGGTAGAACGGGTGCTACCCTTCTTCAAAGTCTTGAGGAAGTCCGGACCATTTCATTGGTTTGAAGAAGCAGAAAAGGCGTTTCAAGAGCTGAAACAAATCCTCACCACACTACCGATATTGGTAGCTCCGAATCCTGGTGAGCCTTTACTGATTTACATTTCGGTAACCATCGAAGTTGTCAGTATGGTCTTGGTTTCAAAGAGACTAGATCCACATCCAGTCCTAGAACCCAGACCCCTCCGGGAGGGTCCGGAGTTAAATGAAGGCGTGTTTGGGTCCCAGCCCCAAGACATGGAACCTCAAGACGAAGTACTAAGAGATCAACCTCATGCACCTTAGGGGATTCACCTAGCTGACCAAGACGATCTGGACCCTTCTAGTAAGGTCCAGGTCGAACAAGAAGAAGTTTTAGACCCCTCCGGGAGGGTCCAAAAAGCGCAGCACGATGGATCAGACCCCTTTGAAAGGGTCCGGGTCGATGGAGAAGAATCTTCGGGTCCCTTTGAAAGGGTCCGCACCGTCCAACACCCTGTGTACTTCATAAGCGAAGTTCTCCAAGACGCCAAGAAAAGATACATTGAGGTGCATAAGCTGCTTTACGCAGTCCTTATTGCCTCAAGGAAGCTTCATCACTACTTCCAAGCCCACAAAATTTCAGTGGTAACTTCTTTTCCACTGCTTGCTATTTTGCATAACCCTAACTCTACTGGGAACATTGCAAAGTGGGCAACGAAACTGGCTGAGTTTGATCTAGAATTCATGTCACAACAAGCAATCAAAGTCAAGCCTTGGCCGACTTTGTGGCGAAATGGACTCCCTCTCAATGAAATCCTGAGGGCCACAGTGAGCAGAAACCAGAACCCAAGGTTCCGATATTCACCGAGCCTCACTAGACTCTCTACTTTGATGGCTCCGTGCAGAAGCAGGGGGCCGAAGCTGGAATCCTTCTATTGGCTCCGACTGGGGAGAAGGTCAAGTACTTGGTTCACCTTGATTTCAAGGCGACCAACAACATGGCAGAGTATGAAGCTCTCATTTATGGACTCAAGATGGCACTATCTTATGGTGTCAAACAGTTGTTGGTGAAGGGATATTCACAACTCATCATCAAACAAGTCAAAGGTGAATGCTCCTGTAACAATCCTCACCTGCTTATCTCCTTGAAGTCCAGAGGCTCCAGAAGGACTTCGAAGTCCTAGATCTCCACCATGTTCACCGTCTTCACAACACTGAAGCCGACGAACACTCGACGAAAGCCTAAACTGGAGCTTTGACTCCTGACGAAATCTTCGTCCGAAGGTTGTCAAAACCAATAGCTCAGCCTGCCGAACTGAGCGAAGGAGGTGAGACCAGCACCACGAAGCTGGCAGTCCCGGTGGACCTATTACCATGGCGTCCACCAAGGGTCGTAGGTGCTGTCGGAAGCTCCGAGCAACCCAGCACACAAGACTCAGAAACTCAAGTAAGCTCCGATGCATGGATCTCAGAGATCCGGAGCTACTTGAAAGACAATATCCTTCTTGAAGGCAGTGTATCCGCTTACCGAATTGTCAGATTGGCTAAAAGATACACGTTGGTAGAAGGTGATCTCTACCGGCACGGTGCCAATGGCATCCTAATGCGGTGCATTGCAAGGGAAGAAGGTCGCGAGCTCCTCACGGAAATCCATGGAGGCGAGTGCCAGAACCATGCATCTTCTCACACCCTTGTCGGTAAAGCCTTCCGGCATGGCTTTTACTGGCCTACAGCAGTCCAGGATGCGGTTGAGCTAGTGAAAAAATGTGAAGCGTGACAGTTCCACGCAAAACAGATTCACACACTGGTTCAGTCACTACAAATGATACCTCCTACATGGCTATTCGCTGTGTGGGGCATGGACATCTTGGGACCTTTCCCAAAAGCCGTTGGAGGTTACAAGTTCTTGTATGCCGCCATCAACAAGTTCACCAAGTGGCTGGAAGCAACTCCGGTTGTGACAATCAACAAGCAATCAACAATGAAGTTCTTGAAATCCATTATATGCAGATTTGGAGTTCCAAACAAAGTCATAACTGACAACGGAACCCAATTCACAAGTGCTGTATTCCAAGAATATTGCGAAGACCTTGGCATTCAACTCAGCTACGCCTCAGTAGCTCACCCAGCAAGCAATGGCCAAGTCGAGAGAGCAAATGCAGAAATTTTAAAAGGACTCAAGATGCGCACATATGAGCGCCTGAAAAAGAACGGAGCCAACTAGATTGAAGAGCTTCAATCCACATTGTGGGCGAACAGGACAACACCTAAACGTTCAACTGGACAAACACCTTTCTTCCTAGTGTACGGAGCTAAAGCAGTCCTTCCTCCGGAGATCACCTTGGATTCTCTCTGCGTCCGGACCTTTTACAAAGCCGTCCAGGATCAGCTTCGGCGTGAAGACCTTGACCTCATCGATGAGGGAAGGTGCCAAGCATCTCTTCAGAATGCACGTTATCTCCAAGCGCTCCGGTGCTATCATCAAAGGCATGTGCGCAACCGACAACTCGAGGAAGGCGATCTGGTGCTTTGGAAGATACTAACTCGTGAAGGAATGAATAAACTTTCCCCCAGCTGGGAAGGTCCATTCCGAGTGATCCAAGTATCCTGACCCGGATGCGTTCGCTTGGCAACTGAGGATGGGACTCCGCTTCCTAATGTTTGGAACATCGAGCACCTCCATAAGTTTTATGCTTAGAATCACATAGGTGAGTCTGTAATTACACATGATGTATATTATAGAGTCGTTAAACAGACAGGGGTAAGTCATCCGAGAGAACATCCGGACCCCTCTGGGAGGGTCCGGGAAGTTCAAGTACACTTCATACAGTCACCGCACTAAAAAGTGTAACTACCTACCCTGGGATAGTACAAGATGTATATCGCACTTAGCTTGGTCCCACACCCTAAGTGTGTCCTTGTCTTCCCTGTAATCTGGGCCTATAATGAAAGACATTGTTGTGTGAAAACAGACTCCACGTGCATTTATTTCTGTACAAGGCTCCATCTATCAATTTATTATTTTTAACCTTCTTGTCTATAATGAAGTTGTGCAATTCTTCTTGAGTTTTTACCCAATTTATTCATATGCGTTGCAAGTTATATTGTTGATCTCTTTGGGTCTTAACATGCTGTATAGTCTACTTGCCTGAACGCCAAGCCAACATAGGTCCGAAGTGTGCTATAGACTTAGCCTGGTCCTGCACCCTAAGTACGCCACTCTACCTACACTCATGCAGGCCTCAGTAGGGTGATTACTAAAAAAGCATATGGGTCCAGAAGGGTTATATCAATATACTTGTTACCATATCGAGTTACTTCGAAATAAAAACTCAAGTAAGTACAATAAGCCACAAACGATTTATAGACAAGAGGATGAATTTTACTTTTTCTGGTATTTAATGTGCAGGAAAAACAGAACTTCAAAGTGATAGTGGTCGACGTCAGATCTACTAAGCTCTGACAACCCCTGGGGGCCCTACCTTCAACTATTCGTGTGGCGGCATCAGGAGCTACCAAGCTCCGACAAATCCTAGGGGGCCCATCGTCAACATTTTATAAAGTGAAGTTCATGGCAAAATGAATTTCATTAATTTGAAGCACTAGATTAAAAAATTGGGATTACAGCAGAAGGCAGAAGGAAAAAGTCCTAGCTACTGGAGGGTCTAAGACCTACGGAAGAATGAAGCGACTTTCTTGGCAACCTCTTGGACACTGGCCTTGGCGGTGTCTTCCTCTTCAGCAATGGGACCTTCAAGCACTGGGTCCAGGAAGAATTGGGGGTCTCGATTTACATAGCACGTCAGCACATATTCCGCAACGTTCATAGCCAAAGACTTCCTCTTTGTCTTGAAATGGTCCGCAATAACGTCACCCATCGCGTTAAGTTTGCCACCAGCACCATTGAGGGCCACCAGCGCTCGGTCCAAGTCTGGGTTGTTTGGACGTACGGGACTGAAGCCTAGGGGTGTCAGTGCATCGTTGTCCCGCCCCAATAAGTCCCACACTTGAATGGAATCTGTCTCCTTCAAACTCCGCAGCTCCTCTAGCGACTTCTGGGCGGCCGCAAGCTCCTAACCTTCCCGAGCGAGGCGCTCGGCCAACGTAGCATGCTGCTGCATGCTCTCAGCAACTTTCTTCTCATGATCGGTCAGCTCCATCTCCTGTAGGTGGATGCGGTTTCGCCTTTCCGCCAAATCCTTTTCCCTACCTTTCACCTTCCCTTACCTGGTGGCAACATCAGCTTCTCTTTTCGAGAGCTCCTACCCCAGTTTCCAGTACTTCTCCTTTTCCTCTTTGCTCCATAGATCCAGCTTCTTGCTGCGAACTGCCAAATTCTGTTCTCCCAGAGTCAATTTCTGGGTGACCTCCGCTTCCCTTTTCACAACATCCTCCTGCTGCTCTAGGAGCTTTTCTTCCCTCGCCTCAAGGTCCGCCCGACACTTCAGGTGAACCTCGTTCAATTCATTGAGGTTTTCGTGACGCTCATCAGCAGCATCACGCCTCTCCTTGGCTTGTTCAAGGATCTCCCTGGAATTAGCGTCGATCTCCCAAATGGCGGCTTCCTTCTCCTCCAGAAGCTTGTCCCAGTATTCCAACTGGGCCTTTTCCCTCTTAATCCACTCCTTCTGGTTAGTCAGCCTCGTCTGGGCAAGCCTGGTCTCGAAGTGGAGTCTGTTGCGCCAACGCCTCAAGGTGTTGCATTCCTCCTTTATGGCTTTGCTCTCATGATCAAAGGCTAGCTGAACTTGTCAGAGGCTCGAGCAGGCATTGTCTATAGACAACGCCAAAGAGATAGGCTCTAGACCTGCTCAGACAAACTCCGTAGGATCCAGAGGATTTTGCATCACAAAAATTGGGTCCCACTCTACAAGAGTGGTCCCCTGAGCTCCTGCAGCACTAGGGCCGCTCTCCGGATGCCCTTTAGCAGCGGTGGAGGAAGAACCCATTGGGGGAACTCCCACCTCCGGAGCAAAAGTTGAAGGCACTGCTTCTAGGTCTTTAGTTATTGGCTTCGAGGGTGGAGGACCTGTCGCCACCTCTTCATGAAGCTCCGACTCTGGTTCAGCTACCTCCAGGGCAATGGCAGGAGCTTCATCCGGGGCCTCTACTGCTGCTGGCTCAGAAGTCGGCACATCAGCTCCTTTTGGTTTAGCGACCCGAGCTTCAAAAATTTCTGGCTCAGCCGCCGGACCTCCGAAAACTTCTGGCCCAAAGGCCAGAGCATCAACCATCTCCGGCTCAATGGCTGGGGCATCAACTGCCTCTGGCTTAGCGGCCAGGGCCTCAACGACTTCCGGTTCAACGACCGGAGCTTCAAACATCTCTGACTCTAGTACCGGAACATCAGCCTCTGGCACCGTTGTCAGAGGTACACCTTCAACTTCTCCCCCATGGTCCGGCGCTACCACGGGAGCTTCTGTCGAGGACTCTGAATCCAAGTCCACGACAGCTGGCACCGGAGCTGCCGTGACTTCTGCCACCACTTGTGGAGGAGGCTCGGTGCTTGAGGCCGGAGCTTCGGCATGCGCAGCCCCGATCGCTGCGACAGATGCCGAAGTTCCTAACCCTTTCTTCGACACCCTAGAAATAAAGGGAAGAGAAGATCAAAGACATATAAAAAACAAGACTAGCATTTTAAGGTGAGTAATCAATGCTTACCTAGGGATGCTACACCCTAGTCACCTTGAAACCTCTTTTCTGAGCTCTGGAACCAGAGCCCACCAAGTCTGGTGAGAAAACTATTTTGGACTGCAGCTAAGGACAACTTCCGGCAGCCGATGTCCTCTCGGCCGGAGCTTCTCTTGGTCGGGAAAAACTCACAGGCCTGGAGCTTTTAGCCGGCACCGAGGCTGGGGTTGACTGCCCGGAGCTAGTGCCTCTGGAAGACGTCTGCATCAGAGAAGGTGCAGTCACAGAAGACCGCCTCCACCGGGGAGAAGGAGCCGTCGTAGAGGGAGCAACTCTGACGGACCTTCCATCAGCATGCTTCAGCTTCCTCTTCCAGCTGGATGGTTCGGCTGGCTCCTTGCCTTTGCCCTTGCCTATGTCTTCAACCCTTCGGCTTGGGGCGGAGGCATGCTCTCGTTCGGAAGCTCCGGGGATTACAACCCTGGAGGTCGGACGCCTTTCCACCTCACCAAGGTCATCAAGTGCCGGCATCTTCCTCCGGAGCTCTCAGCTGAACTGCGGCTCCATGTTCAGAGGAAGGAAAGCTGCCGGTGGAACCAAGTCATCGCCGTCGATGTTTATCCCATGCTGGAATTTGTTAAGATGAAGCTTCAAAGCTTTGTTATCCAAGTTGGACTTCAGACCAGTTTCAATCTGGTCATCATCCATCACGTTGTTGAGGGCCCAAGCAAGCTTCTCCCTATTCCTCAGCGGTGCCCATTTGTTGACCAAGAAGTTGCAGAAGATAATCTGAGGGGTTACTCCACCCTCCACGCATTCGCGGATCCTGGTCAGGACGGGGTTGAAGGCATCTGACAGCACCGAAACTACACTCTTAGCGTCGGTGTCAATGTTGGGGAGTACTTGGGGGCAGCTCCAACCTCTCATGCTCCTCCACTGCAATGACGACCCAGTCCCACTTCCAGTCATCCCATTTGTCGGAAGGAAATGACTTCAAGTGGAAGTTCTTGCGCTTAACGAAATAGTAGAAGCCAAGAAGCTCGGTCCCCTTACTGGTGGTGTGGACGGTGAAGAAGGTACGAAACAGCTCGATGCAGTGGGGAACACCCACCCACATCTCGCAAAAGTGGACAAAGGTTTCCACTAGCAGAAGAGAATGTGGGCCAAGATGATACAGCTGGAGACTATAAAAGTCCAGCAGTATTAAAAGAAAAGTTGAGAAAGGTGGGATCAATCCCACCATGGCGTATGCAGAGAAGTACACCATGTCGCCATTACGCTCCTTCTTGATCGGGAGCCCATCGACATGGATCAGGTGGCCGAAGGAGTCAATGGACCACCTCATATAGCTCCAGACCTTCATCAAATCGTCCTTGATTTTGAGGCGGCTCTTGGGAAGACCCAACTGCATCGCGGCAAAGTGGAGCAAAGGAAGAGAAAGCTAGGCGAAGTTTGGGAGGCTCTGAGCGCAAGTTTGATCGAAAGCGTAAAGAGTCATCAAACCGAGCACACTTTCCTTCTTAAGTAAGCCTCTGCGATGCTTGGATGGAAACCTCAAGAAAAGTTGGATCACATTTCAAAAAATCTACCCCGTCCATAACAAATGGGTCTAAGGCTACCCCGATAAAGAGATCGAGATTATTACCCCAGGCGAACCGTTGTCATAATGGGGGTGGGAGACCCAAAGGCAGCACCGTGACAAAGCGCTCGGAATCGATACGGTTTTTGTATTGGGAACTGGCGACCTTCAATTGCGTGAGATCCGCACTCAAAGATCTCATCTGCCACATTCATAACGAGCCATACGACGATGGTTTAACCCCGGACCATCGCCCCAACGGCACATTACAAGACTTTTGAAGTCAAAGCGCGGGAATCAAGGATGGCCCCACCTTTGGTAGAATAACTTAACCCAAAGGGTTTCTCCCAAAGGTGGACCCGGGGGCCACTGTCAGTACCCTGCGTACCAGGTACCCTTCGATACCGCAAGAAGTTCAAAAGAGTTCTACTCATCAAAGTTGAAGGTTTCCTCAGGCCCCACATGTCATATTACACCGGACCCGCATCCCTCATATGGGTAACTCCGGAAATTGACACGTGTAATGTAAATCGGGGCTAAACTCCCGATGCAGGGAAGATCCGCGATCAACACGTGTATAATGACCCCGGACCTAACCCCCGACAGAGGGAAGCTCCGGTGTTGACACGTGTATAGCTGTTCCGGAGCTACCTCCCCGCAAGTGAAAGCTTCAAAGCTGCCACGTGTGGAGCCTCTGGACCTTCACCGCCAACGAATACATTGATGGATCTCCTTCAGCACAGACATTCATGGGACTGTTAAAGCAGCAGTTACAAGACTTGAAGATGTGTCGTTAATGCTATATTAACGACACACGATCAAGGCACTATTAGTAGAGGTAACGCAGCCACTAAGGCACGATATCACACTATTAACCATGCTTAATACTCATAGATAGTGTATTAGGCTATTTAATACGCCAGGGCCACATGTTGGACCAGGCTAAGGATGTAACGGTCAGTCCTTGGACTATAAAAGGACTAAGTCGTGCGATACAAAAGACATCGGCAAGCTGAGCCAGAGACTACACTTTCTAGCGATTCGTAATACAACACATACACACACCCTGTGGAGTAGGGTATTACACTCAGGCGGCCCGAACCACATAAATCTCTGGTGTCACCATCTTGATCCTGATCTCTGCGTGCCCCAATCGAAACAAGAACCTCAGCAAGCTACACTTTAGTAGTACTAGGGGAAGTGTCGTCGCTACACTTCGACAATAATCTTGACAGCATGTTCGACATGACAATATCATGTCATAAAAGTCTCACGTCTGTTACTGAACTTTTTTTGATGTACTCTTGCACTGGCATGACATCTTGTCCTGTCCTAGTCTTGACTTTTGGAATTAGCACTTGTTCTTTGCTTCTCTAGGTCACCTCAATAGATTTAAACTATCTTTGCATTGAATCTTGGTTGCTTGTTTGGTTTTGCATATGTCCTTACAACTTCATGTGGTATTTCTATTGACATGAGTTAAGATGGTTTACGAGATTAAACAATAATTATTAACCTCATTTGATGTTTAGTCAACCATAGGATCCCTTAGCCGTAGCATAAGAGTAGCAAAGCACTCAACACTATTATGTGAGCAAAACAGCAGGAATACTGAAGATATGGCGATTACATGGCTTTTGGGTATATCAACATCTTCAAACAATGGAAATATAAGATGGAGACTCTTCGCAGTGGCATATGAAGATTTATGGATTCAATATCCTCATATGCTCCCAACACAGCAAATAACTCAATCATATGGTAACTACAAGGTAATCAAGGTATCAAGGTTACCATATACTAAGTCAAGAACTTATAGGAACTTCAAGGAGTTTCGCGAGGTTGATAATCAAACGCTTGGTCGATGATATGTGATGCCCAAAGCACATAATGCGATTACAAGTTAAGTATTGGGAAACTGTAAACTTTTAATTGTGCTATCTCTAAGCCACACAAGGTTGCAAAATAATTATAACTCAATACATCATATTCTTCTGGCTTCTTTAGTATTTACTACATCACAACACAGTGAACAAGCGGTACTCAAATAACCGCGAGGGACGGTGAATGCAATCAGGACACACCCCAATAAAACATCACGTACACTCGTGCCTAAGAAGCATGTCGTGCTCCTCACCACGTCATACACAACCACCTCTCACAAGAGAACTCAAACGCCAAACCGGTCCCACCATCGCGGGCATAAGGTTCCTACGTAGAGCTTGTTTGTGCCCGCCGGCGAATTTACACCTTACTACCCTCAGCCCACCCCTATCGACAATGGGCTATGCCTCGACATCCAGGTTATCAAGTTACATCAGTTTCCTGGGTTCCATATGCTCAGTATGCATCCGGTACTGTTCAAACTTGTCTAGTAGGGCCGCACACGGATCGGTCCTCAATCGACACAAGCAGGACTACACATGTGAGACCATGTCTTGCTGCATCCTATCCCACTAATCGATATCCAATTCATATTTACAAACCATTATTTGCTCAAATCCATCCCGTGCGATAAAGTCCTATCTCGCGAGTAGATTCCAACTACTCGACTTCTACCGGATTCCTACAAACATAAGAATGGCATTTTCTACTCGTCAGGCTGCAAACCTACCCAATACTCCATGGGATTTGTGGGTCATGCGATTGGAGTAACAAGCACCTTAGCCCTAATGCACAAAACTCATCCTAGACATAAGTGATACAAATAGAAAATTTGAAATAGTACTTAAATGCAAACCGGAGCTTGCCTTAGTTTGCGACTCGATTAAATGTCAATGGTCAGTGGTCTTCTTCCGGGACTCCGCCAAGGACTTCAAGATGGTGACTCCTCGGCTCCTCCTCCAAGTGAAGCTCCTCGTCGATCACCTATTATCACGTTCCTATCGACATGAAATGCATGGATGATTCAACTTCAGGACTGAAGCGTTGAACCCTCATAACAATCAAAAGAGCATTTATAAGCTATTTAGGATGACTATGAATCAATAGAAAGTTCCTAAGCTAGTGAAGGAAGTAAAGTGAAGTTCCTGATGAGTTTTACCTGAATGTTAAAAAGGTTTATTTCCCTCAATTTGGTTATGTGGAACCTCATTCCTATGTGCCTAATAGGTGTAAGGATAGAAATTAGGAGTGATAATGCTTCATTAGCCAACTGGTGAAGATGGAGAATAAGACTTTGCACTAGACAGTGACCTTGGTGTGGTGTTGAATGAACAGAGCAGCAGCAGCGGCGACGGACATTCCACTTTACATCGTGGTCGAGTAAAGATCGTTCAAGAACAATGACCGACACGCCACTTGGTGGAGGAGTCCCATCTTGCAGAACGGATCACACGAATGCACGTCCATCGCCAGCACCACCTTGACAATCTTGGCAAGCATTCCATCGAGCACTTTGAGTGTATTCTCGACCCGGTCTATTTTACTCCAATCAAAGATCACCTTGGTGCATGTCATTGTCGTTAGCGACACGACAACCTCCCTGCCTTCATAGACCAGCCCTGGATGTCGTCGCAACTGATCTTTTCCTTGTAACCATTTCATCGAGCACCTTGCGGCAGTGGTGTCTCGACTAATTCTTCACAAATCAGAGCTAACCTTGGCCTAATTGTCATTGCCAATGCGTCATCGACGTGTCACTGCATTTCATCAATCACACACATCACTCTCATTGCTGCCAGGATGCAGCAGCGACGCGGAACATCGCGACGACGTACCGAGGGCGACGAGCGCAAACCGGGATGGCACAGTGGGTGACAGCGGCGCTGGCAAGGCGCTCAGCCGTGAGCGGAGAGCCGGCGGATGCTGCGGCGCAGAGGGCGCGTTCAGTACCGGTGACAGATGAAGTCGGCGGCAGCGCGTGGTGAGTTGCACGCGCAGAATGGCCGACGGCATGCTGGGCGCTGGAGAAGAACCGGCCATCGGCGCAGCCGTGGTGCTGGCGCGGCCAGGGATGGCGACAGGACGTCCGCGAGTTGGGCAGCAGGGATGTCGGTGGCTCGGGGCGTGTGGCCGCTGGTGCCGTACGGGAGCAAGGCCGGCGGTGAGCGGAGCAGAGGCCGTGGCAGCTTGGCCGGTGGTGAGACGAGCAGGGCAAAGTGGCGGTGGCGGGAACCGCGCAGGACGGCGGCGCGACTGGAGTGGAGGTGACGTTGGGCACCAGTGCACGGCGAAGTTGTAGGTGGGGTGCGCAAAGGAGGCGCGGCACTGGGCGGCTTGGCGAGCGGCGCGTGGGGTGCGGCGAGCTGGGCGCGGTGCTGCTGGGCAAGCGGCACGCCGTGGCGGCCGGGCGAGCAACGCGTGGGGTCAGTGGAGCACGGCCGTCGAAAGGAGGCAGACAGTCAGCGGCGGCTTGAGCTCTAGCGCACGAGAGTGGGGCGGGGAGGCGAGCAAGCGCGGCCGGGAGGTGGGGCAGCACCGTGGATGGCTGGAACACGCGCATAGAGGCGGTTGGAAGCGAGCAAGGGCTGGGAGGAGGCGCAACCGGGGCGAGCGGCGAGCAGGCGCGGTGCACCGGAGGGAGGCGGAGTGTCGTGGCCGTTTGCGCACGACGGGAGGCAACCATGATGGTTAATATTGGAACAGAGAAGGAAAAATAGGATTGGCTCTTGTTCTGGCTGGTGAGGAAATCTATCAGGTGGGACCCACACCATTTCTCCCTTATCTTCCTTTCCTCTTATATGTAAATTTAGTGAAGGTCTTCCATAATTAACAAAACTTGGCAGCTAGGAGTATTTACATTTGGTGATTCCACTAATAAATCCCAGTCTGCATTTTGAAACAAATCGAATGTGAAATTTAATTCAAATTTTAATTTTAAAACATCCTAACGTCTTCATTTAATTAACCTGGCAAATGATGCCTAAAAATATTCAAAATTTGCAGGGCTATACTTAGAAACATAAGGAGATTCTTTGTACATTATAATTTCTTATTGTGACCAAATTGTATCTGTCTTTTGGATCTGAACACCTTTACTTTTGAGTGGTCAAGGCGTCAGCATGCAACAAACGTTGACGTGGCAGCTTGCCGAGCAAGAACTGCGGTGGGGGAGAGCAGAACCAAGCGATGTGTGGTGCTGCCAAAACCATCAAGTTGGTGTATTATAAGTTGAAGTGGAGAGAGAGCGCATGAGGCTCCAGCTGAACAACAATAAGGGCAAGCCTCCGAAATTAGCTTGTACGTGAACCTTCTTTGCACAGACATCAAGATGGTTCCCGATAAGCACGAGCAGAGGAGGAAACCAAACGACGTTTGATGAGAGCTGACTGGTGGGCCACCTGATAAGTGGGTCCCACCCAAAATATTATTCTCACTGGTCCAAACAAAAGATTAGGATGGAAGTTCTCGAAGATACTACACATCATCAATGTAGCTCGAAACTCCCTGATGTTGCTCAAGTAGATGTTGGAACATGAGTTTGAATTAACATTCGAATTGTTAGTCTTTTATGTGGAATATTCTAGTTAAGACTTTAAGGTTTAACAAGTTCCTATTTTTAGTGAATATTGGTTAACTCACCTGTTACATGTGAGTTTAAACTACAAAGTCCGCTTTCAAAAAAATTTAAGTTCGCATTTTTGCGTTTTTGTGTGAGACCTATGTGTGCTGAATACATTAGCTTTGACAATAAATGTTTTGAATGCTGCCATAACATCTTTTTAGCAAGGTCTGACTCTAGCTCCGAGCTCCTGCAAGGTCCGACAATAGGTCCGACTTTCTTTGTCTAGATCCGACATGTTTTTGGGTAGCTCCGGTGAGCTTTGTCTTTAGCTCCGACATGTCTTTGTTAGATTCGACATGTTTTTCTGGCTCCGGCTTTTGGGTTGACTAGTTTCGACTAGCTTTTGGCAAGCTCCGGCGCTAGGCTGTACTAGCTTTGGTAAGCTCCGGCGCTAGGTTGTATTAGCTTTGGTAAGCTCTGACGCTAGCTTGTACTATCTTTGGTAAGCTCCGGCTCAAGCTCCGGTTAGCTTTGACAAGGTTCGTAACTTGATCGCAATGTTCCTGCTTTTATCTTGCAATGTTTCGAACATGCTTTATATTCTTAGAAAGATTGCTTAGTATTCATTTGCCATGTTTTTGGTGCATTTTGGTTGATATGGCTGATATTGTTTTGATATACTTTGCAACATGCTTATTTGAGGTGCTCACGTAAGGTGTTGTGTTTGGAACCGACTTGAGTCAAGTCGCGGACTTGGGCTCGTACGGATTGGTTGTTTGTTCATGTGCAGGTGTTGCTTGAGTTCAAGTCATGGCTGGTGACAGGATCCTTTGGACTCGTCTCAGGGAGGATATGAGGTTCCAACATCCAAATTCAGGAGGAATTGTGGTTAAGCGGGTCAGGAAGTCGCGCATGATGATTGAATCAAGGGCAGTGCATATGAAGGTTACTGGACGTCGAAGGAAGGTGTTCGCACATATGCATGCAGTGCATGACGTGGCAACATGGTTCCGAAGATGGGCTATGGAAGGAAAGATCTGGTTCGAAGGATCGGATCGTATCGGTTGATGACTTTGGCTGTGGCGGAGTCGATTATGACTCGGTATGGAAAGTATCGAGTTAGTTATGATAGGATTTCGTGTGGGTCATGAATTTGAGTTGTTTTAGGAATGTGGGATACGTTCCTAAGGTGTTTGGAAGTCTTAAGATTGCTTCTATCTGCGTATAGAAGATTCCTAAGCGGTTATGAAAAGATTCGATTCGTGATCTGAGTAGGATTAGAGTCCTAGTTGAGATTGGGTTGGCCTAAGGGCTGGTTATATAAGCAAGGGAGGCGAGGGATCGTGGTGCATGACTTTGGTTCTGTTCCTCTTGTGTTCTATTGAATAAAATTCGGAGTTTGAAGGAACTTTTGTGCCTTGTTCGTCCGACTTGTTCCAGACAAGTTTTACTCGTCGAGTTTCTGGACAGCACTACCTTTCGTCGGTAGTTTTATCATAACTCGAGTTTTACAGATCCAATTGACGTTAGTCTTTTTGGGTTGTCTTCAAACTTAATTATATATCATCTGTAAAAATTTCACGGTCATTGGATTTGTGGTTTCTGATCTACATGAGTTTCTTTGCAGCGTTCCAGAACTGCTTTTGTCGGGTAGGACAGATTGACCTTTGTTCGATCTTTCATCATAACTTGAGTTTCTCTCGACGGATTTGAGTTATTATTCTTGTGTTTTCTTCGTGACTTGATTCTCTCTGATATATATCACTTTTGTCATGGTGAGACACATTTAGATTAGTCTCACACACGATTTCTTTAACAGATCATTTTTCTGCCGAAGGGGTTGGGATTTAATTATTTCCGCGGTGTAAGATTTTTTTTTAAATCTACCATTCACCCCCCTCTGGTAGATTTTCACGTGCTCTTCAATCCTACAATTGGTATCAGAGCCATGGTGCTCCAATCATTGTGATTTGCACGTGTTTTTGACTAATCATCATGGAGAAATACTCCGCCAAACCTTGTGTGTTTGCTTGTCTTGATTTTCAGGTTTGGAAGGCACGCATGGAGGCTTTCATCCAGGCGCAAGGCTTCGCAATATGGGAGAAGGTGTACAAGCCTTACGAAGTGCAACCTAATGATCAAGTTACGGCTACAAACTTACGGGACGTCGACAACAACAACAAAGCCCGAAACTTGATCATCCAAGGACTCACTCAGAGTGACTTCGACCGCGTTGCACATCTCCGATCGGCATATGATGTAAATAGATCACTTTGTGATTATAACAAAGGATCCAACACAATCAAGGAGGTAAGGAAAGACATGTTCAAGAAAGAATACATGCGCTTCGAGATGGAACCCGGTGAGTCCATTGATGATCTCTTTCTCGCTTTAACAAAATTCTCAGTAACTTGCGTAGTGTCAATGTTAATTTTTCTGATGCTGAAAATACTACGCAACTTCTTAGTGCATTACACATGTCAATCTGGGAGATGAAAGTTACATCCATCCGTGAATCTACTGTCATGAGTACACTTAGTTTAGATGTGCTTTACTCTAAACTCAAAACTCATGAAATTGACATCTTATCACGTAAGAACCCAAAGAAGTCTATTGCATTTGTCTCACAATGTGATATGCCTAGCTCCAACCAATCATCATCTTGCAATACTCTTGCTTTGTTATCCTCACTAACCCTGGAGCAGATCGAGGAATTTCCAGAAGAGGAGTTAGCACTCATCTCAACTAGATTCTCAAAAGCATTGCAAAATGTGAGAACTAGAAGGGGAGGAAGCTCAGGACCTCAACACTGTTTTGAATGTGGTAAGACAGGACACTTTCATACAGAATACCCTAACATTTCAGGTCCTACTACCCATGAAGAAAAACAGAACAAGGTCAAGACCACCTCTGGAAATCCCAACAAGAAAAAGAAGGGTACCACAGGATGCGAGATGATTAACAGCTTCATCACCGCACTTCAAGAACTCAGTTCAAGTGATGTAGACTTTGAAAGTGATGAAGATGATGATTTGGCCAACTTATGCTTCACGGCGGGCAAAACAAGATCAAAATCAAGTCAGGAGGATGCAGAACACAACAGTGATGACTATGAGGTACATTCTACCTGTAATGAAATGTGTGATGCAATTTCTCGTGCAACTATTATTGTTAAGAAAAAGGACAAATAGCTTAGGGATAATGCTGCTAAAATTGAATCACTAGAATCTGAAATCAACCGTTTAAAAACTTTGATTTCTAGTGATGATGCATGTCCCTCATGTGACTTAATCTATGAACAATTGTCTACATTAAGAAGTGCACACTCCTGCACTCTAGATAAACTTGATGAAGAAATTGAAAAGAACAGAGAGCTAGCTGCACTTAATGATAAAAACTTAAAAGATGTTTCCTGTTCAACAGATGATTTGCATTGTTCTGCATGTGACAATCTTGATAAAAAACTAAAACATGCAATAAATGAAATTTTCATTCTGAACAATGCTTTACATACTCATGAAGTTAAGAGTTGTTCAAATTGCAAATAAAAAGGAAAAACTTCATGTGAAAACTATCTAGAATTGTCTAAAAAGCTTGATGACATGAATAGGACACTAGAGCATTTTGTGTTGGGAACAAAAATCTAAACTTGCTACTGAGTTCATCCAAATCTTGTAATGATAAAACTGGTTTATGTTTTGATTCTCATATTTATTCTAAAACACATTCACCTCAAATTGTAAAATCATTTGGAAGAGGTTTAATCAAAACTGTCCCTAAACAAAAGGATGTGATCTTTGAATCTGTAGGAGTGCTTTCTAATTCTGTTTCTAATGTTGGGTGCTCATCTAGACATGATTACAAAATTAAATTTCATTGTACTTATTGTAAAAAAGATGGTCATGTCGTAGATTTTTGTTATAGACTAGCTAAACAAATTAAAAAGGATAAAATGTCTGCTAGATCTAATAACTTTCATGCTAAACCTAAAATTAGAAACATGCAACCTGCTTTAATGGGTCAGAAATTTGAAAAGGTAGCTTTCGGACCCTTTGGTAAGAGACTTGCAAAGACAGCTCCGGTAGTTCTGATAGCTCCGGAAGCTCCCGGACCTTCTGTTTTTCCATCTGAAGCTTCAGTTTTTGCTTCCAGACCTTCGGTTTGTGCATCCAGAGCTTCAGTTGTTTCTTTCGAAACAAATGTCCACACCCCCGGAGCTACTGGTTTTCGCTCTAAATGAGTAACAACATCTAAATCAATTGTTAAGAACAGAAAACCTCAACCTTTGACTCATAAACCTGCTGTTTGGTCACAACTTTCGCGTGTTGTTCCAACTGGACGTCTCTTGGCTCGGTACTGGATTCCAAAATGCTTATTGACTAACCCCAGTATTGAGTCAACGACGAACTGTCCTTTTGTGTAGGTTTCATGCTTGAGGAATGAGAACATATGAATTGTGGATTCAGGATGCTCACTCCACATGATCGGTAACACAGAATGGTTCTCCTCCCTCTCTTTTCTATCACGTGTAGAGAATATTACTTTTGCCGATAATTCTTCAACTCCTATAATTGTTAAGGGTTTGGTTAGAGTAAATGATCACTACACTTTGAAGGATGTGGCACTTGTCAAAAATTTGAAATACAACTTGCTTTCTGTTTCACAATTTCTAGATGAAAATCTGGAAATTATTTTCAATAAAAACTGTTGCAAAGTTGTAGGTTCAAATAGTGAGCTTATTTTTAACATGTCATGGTTTGAAAGAGTTTTTAAAGCTGATTTTGATATGTCTTCCTCTAAGCATAGGTGTCTAGTTGCTAATGATTCAAAGGACTTATATTTTTGGCATCGTAGACTTGGTCACGTAGGCTTTGATCACCTAACGTGTGTTAGTGCTCTTGATCGCATACGTGGGCTGCATAAGCTTAAAGGGGACAAAGAAATTGTGTTTTCTTCTTGTAGACATGCTAAGATGGTTGCAGGTTCACATACTCCTCTCACAATGATCATGACAACTGAACCGGGTCAACTTTTGCACCTTGACACCGTAGGACCTTCACGTGTGCAATCCTTCGGAGGTAAATGGTATGTTCTTGTTATTATTGATGATTATTCTAGATACTCTTGTATTTACTTTATGGTGTCTAAGAATGAAGCTTTTAGTCACATTAGAACTTTATTTCTTAGATTAATTGATCACCCAGGATAATTAAAAGCAATTAGAAGTGATAACGGAACTAAATTTAAAAATCAATCTTTTGATCACTTTTGTGCTGAAAATGGAATAGATCATCGATTTTCTTCACCATATGTACCTCAAAAAAATGGTGTTGTAGAAAGAAAGAACAGAACCTTAGTTGAGATAGCTAGGACTATGCTTGATGAATATCAAACTCATAGGAAATTTTGGGCTGATGCGATTGCAACCGCTTGTTATGTCTCAAATCGTGTTTTCTTGCATGCTAAGCTAGGTAAAACACCATATGAGCTCTGGTTTGGACATAGCCTAGTGTTACTCACTTTCGGGTCTTTGGTTGCAAATGCTTTGTTGAGAAACATGGTAATCTTGATAAATTTGAACCTAGATCCATTGATGGCATGTTTCTTGGTTATCCATCTCATACTAGAGGCTACCGTGTGTTTTTACTTGACACTAACAAAATTGTGGAGACTTGTGAAGTGTCTTTTGATGAAGCTATCCCAGGTACTAGCTCAAACATTGCTGGTCCAGATCCATATACGCAGGGGGGGGGGCATTTTTGTTGAAGATGAGGAAGAATTGGAGCTGCTGCCCGAAAATTCAGCAGCTAAAGACTTTGGTTCAGCTCTGGATGTTAATTCTCAACCAGCACCGACAACCATCAATGCTGATTCAGATCGTCCTCAAGTCACGAGCTCATTGATTTGTGATGAACATGAAGAAGAAGCTTGTGAGACATCTGTTCCCCTACGGTTTTACAAAAATCATCCCCCGCAACAGATAATTGGAAGCTTACACGAACGAGTCACATGGTCTAGGTTTTGCGATCCAAACTCTCATGCTCATTCTGCTTTTGTTACTTCTTTTGAACCCAAATATATATCACATGCACTCACTAATGAATCTTAGATTATTGCCATCCAAGAAGAGTTAGAAAATTCTGAAAGAAATAATGTTTGGAAACTTGTACCTCCTCCTCAAGGTCACACTTTAATTGGAACTAAATGGGTGTTTAAAAATAAACAAAGTGGGGATGGGGATGTGGTTAGGAATAAGGCTAGGTTGGTTGCTCAAGGTTTCACTCAAGTTGAAGGTCTAGATTTTGATGAAACTTTTGCTCCTGTTGCTCGATTAGAAGCCATAAGAATTTTGTTAGCTTTTGCTGCATCTGAAGGTTTTAAGCTATATCAAATGGATGTTAAAAGTGCTTTTCTCAATGGCTACATAGATGAGGAGGTTTATGTCAAACAACCACCGAATTTTTAAAATTCAGATTTTCCTAATCATGTTTACAAAATGTCCAAAGCCTTGTACGGTCTCAAACAAGCCCCTAGAGCATGGTATGATAGGTTAAAACATTTTTACTTGGAAATGGGTTTACCATGGGCAAGGTTGATAAAACTCTTTTTGTGCTTAAGCATGGCAATGACTCATTATTCATTCAAGTGTATGTGGATGATATTATCTTTGGTTGTGCTTCTCGTGATCTTGTGTCCAAGTTTTTAGCTATGACGAGTTCAGAATTTGAGATGAGTATGATGGGAGAACTCACGTACTTTTTGGAGCTGCAAATCAAGCAAACCAAGGAGGGTACCTTTGTGCATCAAACGAAGTATACAAAAGACCTCCAAAGGCGCTTCAACATGGACAAAAGCAAGCCTGTTCGGACACCAATGGGAATAGCAACAACACTTGAACTTGATTAAGATGGTGAACCCGTGGATCAAAAAGAATATAGAAGCATGATCGGATCACTTTTGTACCTCACGACATCAAGACCGGACATACAATTCAGCGTATGTCTTTGTGCACGGTTTCATGCCTCCCCAAGTGCTTCACATCGTCAAGCCGTCAAAAAGATTCTCAGGTACTTACATGGAACTCAAGAATTTGGCATTTTTCTTCCTTCTTCCTCAACTGTTACTTTGAAAGCTTTTTCTGATGCTGATTTTGGAGGTTGTAGGATTGATAGGAAAAGTACTTCTGGTGCTTGTCATTTTCTTGGTAATTCACTTGTTGCTTGGTCCTCTAGAAAACAAAATTCAGTTGCAGAATACATAGCTGAATCTGAATATGTAGCTGCTGCTAGTGCTTGCTCACAAATTCTTTGGATTGTTCAAACACTTAAGGACTATGGGTTTGATCTAGATAGTGTTCCACTGTTTTGTGATAACAATAGTGCCATTTGCATTGCAAAAAACCCTGTGCAACATTCTAGAACTAAGCACATTGATATTTGGTATCACTTTCTCCGTGATAATGTTGAAAAAGGAAACATTGTGCTTCACCATGTAGATACCGAACAACAATTGGTTGACATTTTTACAAAACCTGTGGATTTCACTCGTTTTTGTTTCATTCATAGTGAAATAGAGGTTATGCATCCTCATGGCATACATTGAGGGGGAGTTTTCAAACTTTAGAAGTCTATGTGTGAATTTGAAATTAAAATAATATGAGTATAGTATTTCATACATATATGACTTTGTGATTCCTTTTACATGCTGAAAGTTCTCACTACATTACTTGTGTCATACATTTTGTAGTTCTTGCCATGTCTAGTAATTGGAATAATTACTTACACTAAATCTGGTCATGGTCGAACTTTCTTGCTGTTTTGAACTTGTTGCATGCTCACAAGTGCTTTTAATCATAAAGAATTAATCAAGTAATCAACTCACTTATTGAGTTTTTTTATGAACAAATATAAGTTGAGAAAAGATGAAGAGAATATGCATGCATCACACTTCTTCTTTTGAGATAGCTTATCATTGCACTTAGATATGAACTTGGAAGAAGTTGTGTATGACTAAAACCAAGTCCTTAAGCTTCTAATTGTCAAATGACATAGTCTTGGCTTGGTTGGTTAGAATAAGGAAGATGCGCATATAATCTCTTGCAGATATCATATGATCTAAATTTGTGCCTTGAAAATAATAAATGCAGCAACAAGTGTCATGCTTTGAGGTATTGAAATAGTTAAGTTTGTGAGATCATGACTTGCTTAAATTGAAAATTACGTTTGATCTCTAGCATGGCTTACACTACTTTATGTATCTCATTGATGTGATAGTGTAAGTTACTTGATAGTATGACTTGGATGAGCTTTGTTTTATATGTATATGTTATAATATGCTCATAACAATTAAAATTTCTCTTTTGAACCTTGTTCAATACATTGTCAAAGGGGGAGAGATAATATGGGGAATTATGCAAGGGGGAGAAATATATATAGGGGGAGAAATATATATAAAGGGAAAATTGTTCTCAAAACCTTTCATGTCAATGTTCGGATTTTATATGGTGTTGCCAATGCATTCATCAAGGGGGAGATTGTGAGACCTACGTGTGCTGAATATATTGGCTTTGACAATAAAAGTTTTGAATGCTGCCATAACATCTTTTTAGCAAGACCCGACTCTAGCTTTGAGCTCCTGCAAGGTCCAACAATAGGTCCGACTTTCTTTGTCTAGATCCGACATGTTTTTGGGTAGCTCCGGTGAGCTTTGTCTTTAGCTCCAGCATGTCTTTGTTAGCTCCGACATGTTTTTCTAGCTCTGGCTTTTTGGTTGACTAGTTCTTAATAGCTTTTGGCAAGATCCGGTGCTAGGCTGTACTAGCTCTGGTAAGATCCGACGCTAGATTGTATTAGCTTTGGTATGCTCCAGCGCTAGGTTGTACTAGCTTTGGTAAGCTCCGGCTCAAGCTCCGGTTAGCTTTGGCAAGGTTCGGAGCTTGATCGCAATGTTCCTGCTTTTATCTTGCAATGTTTCGAACTTGCTTTATATTCTTAGAAAGATTGCTTAGTATTCATTTGCTATGTTTTTGGTGTGTTTTGGTTGATATGGCTGATATCGTTTTGATATGCTTTGCAATATGCTTATGTGAGGTGCTCACGTAAAGTGTTGTGTTCGGAACTAACTTGAGTCAAATCTCGGACTTGGGCTCGTATGGATTAGTTGTTTGTTCATGTGCAGGTGTTGCTTGAGTTCTAGTCATGGCTTATGACAGGATCCTTTGGAATAGTATCAGGGAGGAGATGAGGTTCCAACAACCAAATTCAGGAGGAATTGTGGTTGAGCGGATCAGGAGGTTGCACAGGATGATTGAATCGAGGGCAGTGCATCAGAAGGTTACTGGACGTCGAAGGAAGGTGTTCACACGTATGCATGTGGTGCATGACGTGGCAACATGGTTCCGAAGATGGGTTATGGAAGGAAAGATCTGGTTGGAAGGATCATATCGTATCGGTTGATGACTTTGGCTACAGCGGAGTCGGTTATGACTCGATATGGAAAGTATCGAGTTGGTTATGATATTGTGTGGGTCACGAATTTGAGTTGTTTTAGGAATGTGAGATACGTTCCTAAGGTGTTTGGAAGTCTTAAGATTGCTTCTATCTGCATAAAGAAGAGTCCTAAGTAGTTATGGAAAGTTTCGATTCGTGATCTGAGTAGAATTAGAGTCCTAGTTGAGATTGGGTTGGCCTAAGGGCTGGTTATATAAGCAAGGGAGGCCAGATCTCGTGGTGCACGACTTTGGGGCTGTTCCTCTTGTGTTCTATTGAATAAAATTAGAGTTTGAAGGAACTTTTGTGCCTTGTTCGTCCAACTTGTTCCAGACAAGTTTTACTCGTCGAGTTTCTGGACAGCACTATCTTTTGTCGGTGGTTTTATCATAACTCGAGTTTTACAGATCCAATTGACGTGATTATTTTTGGGTTGACTTCACAACTTGATTATATATCATCTATCAAAATTTCAAGGTCATTAGATTTGTGGTTTCTGATCTACACGAGTTTCTTTGCAGTGTTCCAGAACTGTTTTCCTCGGGTAGGACAGATTGACCTATGTTTGATCTTTTGATCATAACTTGAGTTTCTCTCAACGAATTTGAGTGATTCTTCTTGTGTTTTCTTCGTGAATTGATTCTCTCTGATATATATCACTTTTGTCACGGTGAAACACGTTTAGATCAGTCTCACACACGATTTCTTTAACAAATCGTTTTTCTGCCGAAGGGGTTGGGATTTAATTGTTTCCGCTGCGTAAGATTTTTTTAAATCTACCATTCACCCCCCTCTCGTAGATTTTCACGTGCTCTTCGATCCTACATTTTGTTCTTCCGAAATGTGGGCTTTTACATCCGGCCCTTGGGGATTTAACCTCCCCAGGGGACCCCCAACTTCATCACTTCCACTCAAGCCCTCTGTGAGACCTTTGTGTGCAGAATACATTGGCTATGACAATGAAAGTTTTGAATTTTGCCAACACACCCTTTTAACAAGATCCGACTCTATGTCCAAGCTCCTGCAAGATGCGACAATAGGTCCAACTTGTTTTGGGTAGCTCTGGCAAGGTCTGACGTAAGGTCTGACTTGCTTTGGCTAGGTCCGACTTCTTTGTCTAGGTCTGACTTATTTTGGCTAGGTCCCACTTCTTTGTCTAGGTCTGACTTATTTTGTCCAGGTCCGACTTACTTTGGTTAGGTCCGCCTAGCTTTGGTAAGCTCTGGCGCTAGATCCGACTAGCTTTGGTAAGCTTCGGCGCTAGGTCCTGAGAGCTTTGGTAAGCTCTGGTTCAAGGTCCTGGTAGCTTTGGCAAGGCTTGAAGCTTGATCGCAGTGGTTCTGCTTTTAACTTGCAATGTTTCAAACTTGGTTTTTGGATTATGGAAAGTTTGCTTAGTAGTCTTGTACTAAGTTATTGGTGTGTTTTGGTGGTTATGGCTGATATCATTTTGCTATGGTTTGCAACATGCTTATGTGAGGTGCTCATGTAAGGTGTTGTGGTTTGGGAATTAACATGAGTCAAGTCGAGGACTTGTTCTCGGAAGTATTAGTTGTTTATTCATGTGTAGGTGTTTCTTGAGTTCAAGACATGGCCGGTGACAGGATCCATTGAACTAGTCTTAGGGAGAAGATGAGGTTTAACAACCAAGTTCAGGAGGAATTGTGGTTGAGTAGATCGGGAGGTCGCGCAACATGTTTGAATTAAGAATAATGCATATGAAGGTATCATGGACATCGTTGGAAGATTTTTGCACGTGTGCAAGGATTACATGGAGATGTCTACATGTTTAATTGGTCAGAAAGGTCCAACCGATTAGGTTATGGGCTCAGGCCGCGGCTGAGTCGGGTTTGACTCAAATATGGAAAGATTTGAGTTGGTCATGGTAGGATTTTGTGTGGGTCACGAAGTTGAGTTGTTTTAGGAACGTGGGATACGTTCCTAAGGTGTTTGGAAGTCTAAAGATTGCTTCTATCTGCGTATAAAAGAGTCTTAAGCAGTTATGGAATGTTTCAGTGGAAACGAAGCAGGATATGAGTCCTAGTGAGTTGAGTTGGCCTTTGGGCTGGTTATATAAGCAAGGGGGGCCAGAGCTTGTGGTAGACAACATTTGGGCTGTTCCTCTTGTGTTATATTGAATAAATATCGTAGTTTAAAGGAACTTTTGTGCCTTGTTCGTCCGACTTGTTTCAAACAAGTTTTTCTCGCTGAGTTTCTAAACAGCACTACGTTGCTTCAGTGGTTTTATCATAACTTGAGTTTTACAGATCCAATTGACGTTATTCTTTTTGGGTTGTCTAAAAAACTTGATTATCTATAATCTGTAAAATGTTCACAGTCATTGGATTTGTGGTTTCTGATCTACATGGGTTTCTTTGCAGTGTTACAGATCTGGTTTTTACTCAGAAGAACAGATTGACCTTTGTTCGATCTTTCGATCGTAACTTGGGTTTTTCTCGATGGTTTTCCGTGATTCTTGTTGTCATGTATTTGTGAATTTATTATCTACAATATATAATATTTTTTGAACGTTGAACACGTTTAGATTAATCGCACACACCAATTCTTTTACAAATCTTTTCTGGAGAGAGGTTTTTGTTGCTTCCGCTGAAAAAGTTTTAATCTACCATTCACCCCCCCCCCCCCCCCCATGCTAGCTTTTCACGTGCTCATTGAGACTACAATGGGTATCAGAGACACGATGCTCTAATCTTCATGATTTACACGTGTTTTGACTAATCATCATGGAGAAATACTCCGCAAAACCTTGTGTGTTTAGTGGAATTGATTTTCAGGTTTGGAGGGCACGAATGGAAGCTTTTATCCAGGCGCAAGGCTTCGCCATATGGGAAAAGGTGTACAAGACTTACAAAATGCCTCCAAATGATCAAGTTACAGCTACAAATGTGAGAGATGTCGACAACAACAACAAGGCTCAAAACTTGATCATACAAGGATTAACTCAATGTGACTTCGACCGTGTTGCACACCTCCGATCTGCGTACGATGTGTGGAAAGCACTTTGTGACTACCACAAAGGATCCAACATGATCAAGGAGGTAAGGAAAGATTCAAGCAAAATTGCATGCGCTTCGAGATGCAACCCGTATTCCATTGATGACCTCTCCGCTCGCTTTAATAAAATTCTCAGCAACTTGCATAGTGTCAATGTTAATTTTTCAGATGTTGAGAATGCTAGGCAATTACTAAGTGCATTAGACATGTCAATTTGGGAGATGAAAGTCACATCTATTCACGAATCTACTGTCATGGGTACACTTGCATTAGATGTGCTATATTCTAAATTAAAAACTCATGAAATTGACATAATCTTACGCAAGAACCCCAACAAGTCTCTTGCATCTGTTTCTCAACGTGACATGCCTAGCTCCGACCAATCTTCATCGTGTGGTACACTTGCTTTGTTGTCTTCTCTAACCCTTGAACAGATTGAGGAGTTACAGAGGAGGAGCTAGCACTTCTCTCTACTAGGTTCTCAAAAGCATTGCAAAATGTGAGAACTAGAAGGAGAGGAAGCTCCGGACCTCAACGATGTTTCAAATTTGGTAAGACATGACATTTTTGTTCGGATTTTACTAACCTTTCAGGTCCTCCTTCTCGGGAAGAAATACAAACAAGGACAAGACACTCCTCCGCTAATGATAAAAAGAAGAAGAAGGGTTTTACAGGTCGTCAACTAGTGAACAACTTTATCTCCGCACTTCAAGAACATGGCTCAAGCAACGTGTACATTGGAAGTCATGAAGATGAAGATGGTTTGGCAAACTTGTGCTTCATGACGGGCAAATCAAGATCAAGTATGGAGGAGGCAGAACACAACAGCGACAATAAAGAGGTATGTCCTACTTGCGAAGAAATGTTTGATGCTATTTCTCGTGCCACTATTATAGTTAAGAAAAAGGACAAAAAGCTTAGGGGCAATGCTGTTAAAATTGAGTCACTAGAATTTTAAATTAACCGTTTGAAATCCTTGATTCCTGGTGATGATTCTTGTTCCTCATGTGATTTAATATATGAACAATTGTCCTATCTAAGAAGTGCACACACCTCCACACTTGATTAACTTGAGTTAGAGATTGAAAAGAACAGAGAGCTTTCTCCACTTAATGATAAAAACTTGAAAGATACTAGTTGTTCTACCATTGATTTGCATTATTCTACTTGTGATGATCTTGATAATAAACTACAAGATGCTATGAATGAAATTTCTATATTGAACAATGCTTTACGTTCTTATGAAGTTAAATATTGTTCTAATTGCAAACTAAAAGGAAAAACTTGATGTGAAAACTGTCTAGACTTGTCAAAGAAACTTGATGAAATGAATAGGACACTAGAGCGGTTTTGTAATGGGAATAAGAATCTAAACATGATACTGAATTCTTCTAAATCTCGCAATGATAAATCTGGTTTAGGCTTTGATTCCCATGCTCATGCTAAGGCACATGCACCTAAAATTGTAATATCATTAGGAAGTGGTTTGATTCAAACAGTTCCTAAACAAAAAGAAGTGGTTTTCAAATCTGCGGAGTTTTGTCACATTCAGTTTCAAATAAACTTGTTGCGTGCTCATCTAGGCATGAACACAAAGTTAAATTTCATTGTACCTACTGTGGTAGAGATGGTCATGTCATAGATTTTTGTTATAGACTAGCTAAACAACAGAAAAAGAAAATGGGAGAAATTTATTTATATCTCATTTGATTTTCAAAAAGGGGGAGAAATTGTTTTCAAAACTTTTCATGTGAATAAGCCAATGTTCGGATTTTAAGTGGTGTTTCCAATGCATTCATCAATGGGGTGATTGTGAGACCTATGTGTGCTGAATACATTGGCTATGACGATAAAAGTTTTGAATTTTGCCAAAACACCCATTTAACAAGGTCCGACTCTAGTTCCGAGCTCCTGCAAGATCCGACTATAGGTCTGACTTGTTTTGGGTAGCTCCAGACAGGTCCGACTTAAGGTCCGACTTGCTTTGGCTAGGTCCACCTTCATTGTTTAGGTCTGACTTATTTTTGCTAGGTCTGACTTTTTTGTCTAGGTCCGACTTATTTTGGCTAGGTCTGACTTATTTTGGTTAGGTCCGACTAGCTTTGGTCATCTCCAGCGCTAGGTCCGACTAGCTTTGGTAAGCTCCGACACTAGGTCCTCCTAGCTTTGGTAAACTCTGGTTCAAGGACCGGTTAGCTTTGGCAAGGTTCGGAGCTTGATCGCAGTGGTTCTGCTTTTAACATGTAATGTTTTGAACTTGGTTTTTGGATTATAGAAAGTTTGCTTAGTATTCTTTTAATAATTTATTGGTGAGTATTGGTGGATATGGCTGATATCATTTTATATAGTTTGCAACATGCTTATGTGAGGTGCTCATGTATGGTGCTGTGGTTTCGGAATTAACGTGAGTCAAGTCGAGGACTTGTCCTCGGAAGTATCAGTTGTTTATTCTTGTTCAGGTGTTGCTTGAGTTCAAGACATGGATGATGATGGGATCCATTGAACTAGTCTTAGGGAGAAGATGAGGTTCAACAACCAAGTTTGGGAGGATTTGTGGTTGAGTTGATCAGGAGGTTGCACAACATGTTTGAATCAAGAACAATGCATATGAAGGTATCGTGGACGTCGTTGGAAGATGTTTGCACGTGTGAAATTAGTGCATGGACGTGGCTACATGGTTCCAAGACGTGATGAAGAGATGTGGACGTAAAGAATTGGTCGGTAAGGTCCAACCGACTAGGTTATGGACTCAGGCTGCGGCTGAGTCGGGTTTGACTCAAATATGGAATGTTTTGAGTTGGTTATGATATGATTTCGTGTGGGTCATGAATTTGAATTGCTTTAGGAATGTGGGATACGTTCCTAAGGTGTTTGGAAGTCTTAAGATTGCTTCTATCTGCGTATAGAAGAGTCTTGAGAAGTTATGGAAAGTTTTGTGGAAACGGAGTAAGATACGAGTCATAGTTTTAGGTTAGTTGGCCTTCGGGATGGTTATATAAGCAAGGGAGGCTAGAGTTCGTGGTAGACAACTTTTGGTCTATTCCTCCTGTGTTCTATTGAATAAAGATCGTAGTTTAAAGGAACTTTTGTGCCTTGTTCGTCCAACTTGTTTCAGACAAGTTTTCTTGTTGAGTTTCTGCGTAGCACTACATTGCATCGGTGGTTTTATCATAACTCGAGTTTTAGAGATCCAGTTGACGTGATTATTTTTGGGTTGTCTTCACAAATTGATTATCTATCATCTATAAAATTTTCACAGTCATTGTACTTGTTGTTTCTTATCTACACGAGTTTCTTTGCAGTGTTACAGCTCTGGTTTTCACTCAGAAGATTAGATTGACCTTTGTTCAATCTTTCATTCGTAACTTGAGTTTTTCTTGATGGTTTTCCGTGATTCTTGTTTTCATGTCTTTGTGACTTCATTATCTACAATATATACTATTTTTGTCACGGTTGAACATGTTTTGATTAATCACGCACATGAATTCTTTAACAAATCAATTTTCTGTCGAGGGGTTTTTGTTGCTTCCGCTAAATTTTTTTTAATCTACCCTTCATCCCCCCGCTGGTAGCTTTTCATGTTCTCTTTGATCCTACACACTCTCTCTCTCCTGAAAACACGAAAACCGCACCCAAAATCCGTGATTTTTTATTCCTTCCACCAAAACTCGATTCCAATCCTTGGATTGAAGCCCCAAGGTGTGTGGGAACTCCTCCCCAAGCATCCTAGGCTGATTCTTCATCCACATTTCGTAGATTTGAAGATTTGAAGAGGTATTCTTGACCCAGCCCAAAATACTTGAAAATTCAATTCTTTTATGTCTTTTGATAGAAACTTCTTCACAAAAGTTGTTTTATATGTCATTGTGATCCTATCCCCGAAATATTGTGGTTAGATCCGTAGTTTTTGTAAAAATCCTCAAGATTAGGGTTCTTGCTGTGTACACCGAACTAGTCCGGCCAAAAGGCGGACAAGTCCGGCTCATGCGGACTAGTTCAGTCCCTGGGCGGACAAGTCCGGATTCCATAGTGAAAACCCTAATCTTCATAGATTTTGTGAATTCTAACACAATGTTTCCCTTTATTGGACTCATATATTCTCTCGTGCATCTCTTCTCAGGGATGATGTCGAACACCAACTATTCTCCTCTATCTGATCCCGAGCGTGAGGTAGCGAGGCAAGAAATTCATCGTCGTGCTCGTGAGGAGCAAGAGATTGCTATATCCTACCTCGTCTCGATGACTAAATCAAGGAATGTGAAGAAAAAGCAAAGAGAGGCACATAATGAGCTGAAGTCTAGACATCCCCGAGAAAGAAGGGACTTGTGACCATGGGAGAGAAATCTAGAACTCAAGAGGCTAGGAGATCAATGGACAAGGGCAAAGCACCAATTGACAAGGCACCCAAGAAGAAAGCTCCTGCAGTTAAGAAGCTTGCATGAAAAGCTAAGAAGGGACCCTCTCAACCCATAGGTCCCTTGAGGATGCCTTCACCTGTTAGAAACCTGTTGACTGCTGTTATATACCAATTTCACCCGTCAATACAACTCAATTATGTGAAAGAAATACATTTTTTGCACACATCACCTTTCTATTTATCCTATTTCCACTTGGAAAAATTAGTGCATGCAGGTATTTTATACAGAATTGAAGTGAAACAAGGGGATGGATCCTATAAAATATCATCCCAGTTAATCAAGCGTCGACATGTGGCACCACATGGATCAAATGGCCCACAAATAGAAGTATCCAAGGCCAACCAACAGTGTAGCACTCATATCATGGAATGGGACCCACATGTCAGTAACCTAGAGGAAGAACTGGCTGTTTGGAGCCAGGACTAGGCCGGCCGACGCCCCTAGTGGACCGACTAGGTCCTGGCGCCAGATGCGGTCAAACACCACACTTTGGTATCTCCCGGCTTGAAGAGGTCATGGGTGACTGATTCACATGCTTTTGGTGGCAGGAACCGACCCTTCTCCAAGCTATAAATAGGACCCCTCACCTCTCACTTCAACACACACCAGTTGAGCATCATTCTATTGTATACACTAGTTCTCTTAGTCCTTAGTGGAGTTAGATTATAGAGAGGAGAGCCTCTGGTCCCAAGTCCAAGTTGGGAAAGGTATGGCTCATGTATCTTTTCTTGTATTTGTGACTTTATGCATAATAAAGATATTATCTTTAGTCTTCTTTGATTCATATACTTGGATGAAGCTTTCTTGTTTGATTGTGGATTCCATGTATGTGGTAGGAATAGTCTTTATGATCATGCCTTAATATCATTATACTATCATCATAAAATCTATGAACCCCCACTATATTCTAAGTAGTTATCATATGATCATGTTAGTATGAATAACTTATGCTATGTCTCAACATTGGTTCATCAACGATTTAGTTCATTGCCTTAGGATGGCTTGTGCCCCGGCTCTTAAGTTATTTACTTAATATGCTAGCATGGTTCTAGGATAGTTAGGTAGTGTTGGATGTATCGTAATTCCATAGATTGAAGAGGTAGGCAGTAGGTGGTGACAGCCCTATCTGTCCTTTGTAATCCTCCATGTTCAGCTATGCCACAGGCTCTTGGCGAGTGTCATCCCGGTGTTGCTAGGGGTAAACCCGTGCCCGATATGTTGAACAACATAGCATAAGGATTCACTATTTACATGCTCATTAGTATCTAACCTAGGCTATGTATATGTATATTAGAAGCATTGTAGGAGCATCTCCCCAATTCTTAGCCTAACCTCCATTAGGACCCATCTACTCTTTAGAATAGGTTGCTTAGGTGTGTGTCCCACTACCCATATACTATCAACTTACCCCCGTCCTGATAATTGATTAGTATCCCATAGCTTGATCATACGAGTAGTATTAGTTTACTCCATTGCCTTCTTTTGGGACAAATACGATACCCTTGGGAATACTCTAGGGTGAAATGCTACACGATAGTTTCCGTGCGCTTGCGGACCTCATCTCTTCTGGGAGATGACCCGTGATGCAAGAAACGTCAACTAGCATTTCTGGCCCCGTTGTCAAGGATGATTTATTAATGTTTCTTAGTAGCTGTCAACAAGCATTTATGGTGCCGTTGTCGGGGCAGGCAAAGGAAGTGAAGGATAGCTATCACTTGTGATTAAGCTATAGGTTCTAATAGTTATTAGACAGGATTACCCTTGTTTGTTTTCTCCATTTATGGTGAAAACATGGTAGTGTTGGCTAACCCATTTCATGGGATGTCCAACGAAGACGATAGTGCTCAACTGCAAGATAGTTCAACGCGTACCTCAAAAAATGTAAGGCAACACCATTCCCTTTTGCGAAAGAATTTCATCTTCCAGTAGGAGCCAAAAGTCATCCATCCTCAAGCTTGGGAGAGGCTCCAAGAAGTTTTTCTTGATTTGCTTCCACCATGGTATGGATATTTGGCTCTTCATCCAACACTCATGTCATGGGTTGGCCTCACCAATCCATGATCACATTCATGCTGGAGCTGAAGGAGTCCTATTATCATTCATCATGTATGAGAATATGGTCTCTACTCAAGGGGTGGATTGAATAATGCTCTAGTTCCATTAGCTTGGCATGCACACCACTTAACATGGTGAACATGCTAGCTATGGAACTACACCTCCCATTGAAGTATCATGAAGATCAAGCCAATGGAGAAGTGTTTGGAATTATCCAAGTCATGAATATTCACATGATTTGTGAAAATCCATGTCAACATGGGCCACTTGGGGAATCATTTCCCTAAGACCCATGGGGATTCTTCCTTCCAAACAATAACTCCAATGGCTACCATTCACAAGGAGGTCAAGGGTGGAATCAACATCACCCTTGTAATCAAGGAGGCTATGGGGATTTCAAGAGATTTAAGTTCAACTAGCCTACCATGAAGTATCTTGTCCATGGCCAAGCAATAAATCAAGACAACATTTACATGAAGCTCTTGGCCAAGGACAAGAAAATTAAAGAGCATTCAAGATCCAAGATATCCTACAGTCACTTGTTGGGATTCCTACCCTTCGACCAAGCCCATGCAACCAAGGGCATGTGACAATGTGGATGAAACATTTCTTGTTTGATTGTGGAGTCCACATGTAACCGTGCACAAGGAAGATTTTGATCTATGATCAAAGTATGGGTTAACTCAAAGGAATATCAAAAAGGTCGAAGTGACACCCCTAAGGAAGGACAAGCCTCACACAAGAGAGTATCTTAAAGAGGGAAAAGTCGTCTCTACATCAACAAGTCTTCATCAAAATGACGAAGAGGCTAGGGCCGTCATGTGGTCCACAAGTACAACCGACGTGCCAAAACTATCAATCAAGATAAGTTCTCCACATCTTCAACTTCAGGATTGAACAACAAATCATCGCACCAAAATGGATGGAGATAAATACCACTCATGAGACTTCAAAAAGTCCATGAGTCCTTGCCAATAGGTTAATTGATAGTTATCTCATATTTGCTTTCTCAGTTGCATATTTGAATTTTCCATTAGTCTTTGCATTTGCATTTAGCATGTTTGAATTTTCACCCTTGCATGTTGGAAAGTAAAATTTCCAACCATCCTAAAACTAAAATTTTGAATTAGGAAATAAATTTATTTGGATATGAACCTTGGGCGTAATCACTTGAATTCATCTTACTAATTCAAACCAAAAATATTTTCCTTAAATATTCAACGCATTTGCAAATTGTTTCAAGTTGGGAAAAACAATTTGACAAAGGGTACAACATGCTTATGAGCTAACGCAACCTGTTTTCGAGTTGTTTTGTTTGTTCTTGATTTTAGCGCAGCCAAGACAAAATTTATGAAGAGGTTGGAATACCCCATCAAGCGCATATCACTCCATCGATCTCATTTTGAGTTCATTGTGGAGGAATGCTCAAGATGGTGGTCCAATGGAGGAACAAGATGAAGCCCATTCAACTCCATCCTCAAATTGGTAGGAGACATTGAACATGAAGGCTACACCAAATCCATGGTCGTAAGTTTCTCACACAACAACCTTCAACCTGGACTGCTCTTCAATTGAGGTACAAGTTCAAATTTTCCGTCGTTTGAATTGCATTAGGATTGAATGATTTTTGTTACATTGGTAAGGAAGGTTTACACCTTCTCATCAGTCAACTCTTATGCATCCTCATGAGAGTAAGTGCTGGCATTACCCTTTTTGATTCTTCAAAAAGGAATGTCATCTTACTTGGGAATAAATTTAGACAAGTACCTAGAATTTCATAAGCATTGCTAAAATTGACTTAGACATTTTCTGTCTAGGTAATGCTTATGGAATGACTTAATGGTTGAATTGGTTTGTAGCAACCTAGGAATAGTGATGTCCATAATTTTGATTTGAAACTCATTCATGCATGGATCACTAAAATTCAAATTCCTAGGCAAGAAATTAAAAATGTTCAAGAGGATAAAATTGAGAATCTTGTTTGCCATGATCCAATTGATAAATATTTGCTCTTGTAAAAAAAGTCTATGATGGTTATAAATTTTATAAGATGAAGGGATCCATATATTGTATTTATATCACTTGCATTGCTATGAGTAGGAGCTTTAGAACATGTGCGAATTGATTTATCCATATAGCCCCACTCCTATCATGATTCATACATTGTTCATGGATACACTAGAAATTGGACCCAATGCATCTTTGGTCTTGTTTTTCCCTGTGCGTACAAATGAAGATTCGGTTACCTAACCCGAAAATTCATTTGTACAAGTATCGGGAGATAACCATCGCTCTCTATCATAGAGGGGATGTCTGCAGGAGTAAAATAACTATGCAGACATTCAAAGATCCAATTGTGAGAAACCCTAAGAGGATTCTATTTGAATATCTCTTGGCAAAG
Organism: Tuctoria greenei; assembly: GCA_036927565.1. NCBI lineage: Eukaryota > Viridiplantae > Streptophyta > Magnoliopsida > Poales > Poaceae > Tuctoria > Tuctoria greenei. The sequence goes on from JAYESD010000004.1 coordinate 73,030,234, forward strand.
GAGTAAATTAAGATGGTTGCTACCTATCAGAAATTAAGCCTAAAGGTTAACCATAACTATACAAGGCCGAAAATTTGACATGGAAACCCTCTGTGAGCAACCAATGGGCTGCTACAAATATGTGAGAGCATTATGCTCTCAACTATTCTAAGCACTCATTCAAACTCAAGGGAATTGCCACCATCATTGGGTGTAAGTTATTCTTTTGTGGCTAAAAGGTATGATGTACCTTAACCATGGAATGACAAGATCACATCCAATGTATATTGGGTGCAAGTTGTTCCTATGTGGAAGAAGGTATTTTATATCTTAGGCAAGGAACAACAGATCACACTCAACTTGTGTTGAGTACACGCCATCCCTTTGATGTTATAGGTATGTTGTACCTTAGCCAAGGAATAACGGATCGTACTCAACACATGTTGGATACATGTCACTCCTTTGTGGCTAAAGATTATCATTAACTTAACCAAGGACTGACTATCACACAAAATGCATGAGGGGTACAATTTATTGCTTTATGGCAAGAAGGTATGATACACCTTAGCCAAAGAATGACAGAACACACTGAACGCATGTTGAGTGCACGTCATGCCTTTGTGCTAAGGGTTATCACTACCTTAGCCAAGGAATAACAAGGTACATCCAACCTATGGAAACCTTGAAGTGTGGATGAGCGACATCGACAATACTATCCTCGACCATACTCATGGAACCAATGAAAGGCAACCCAACATCAACACTCAACCATCCAATCTCAAATCCATGCTGCAACAAGGTTAGACCAACCTCATGGCCTACATCCATCGTTAGGGTTTCAACCCCTATCGCGGACTTTGAAAAAGAACAAGCTCGTGGGAGGACCCCTACTTGAGGTAACTTGTATCACAACCCTTGCATATTTATTTTCCATCATCCACCATGCATATAAAAAACATAAAAATAAGTAGAGTAGATTTGCTTTCAAAATAAAATAAAAGATGTGCGGTAAGAATGATTTTGAATTCACATAGATGAAATGATGAATGGTTGCTCTGTTTTAATTTTCCTAAGTTCCTAGTTTACAACTTACTACTCTCCAAAATGTTGCTTTCATTGGGTAGAATTACTTTTGCCTTGATTTAGAAATTGTGGGTAGCAAAAGTTCAATCCATTCTAAGTTGTTGTGAGATATGATATAGTGATAGGGCTGCTATTCCTAGTTTGAAAGTGAAACTTAGATTTCCGGAAAAATCCTAACAAGATTTAAGTTACTCTCATTTGATTGTAAATACCTACCAAAGCCATATGATACATTACATTGATAGACCTTATGCATATGCTATTTGTCTTCACATTGAGCTTTGTTAAACTAGTATAGTCCTGTGTGAGATTTCATTCATTACATTTTGAATTCAAGACTTCACTTGCACATGCTATACTTCTACACTAGAAGTAAGCAAGATTCCACCATACCACCATTCCACAATAAAAAGAGAAACTAAATATCATCATGCTTAGTACTCTCTCCAAAATTTTATTGCATAAAAAGGGAGTAGAAGACATGGCTACAAGTAAAAGAAAAAGAAAAAGAAAAACAAATGCATGCTTACATCATAAGCATGAGAAAAAAAAGAAAGAAAAGTAACCATGTTTCATCCCTGCAAAATAAGAGAGTCCACTCAAAAGGTGTCATCTCAAATATCCACATCCACCTCCATTCCATCACACATGCACAAGTCTTGGATCAAATAGTTTTGGATTGATTTCTCCTAAAGCTTGCTTTTTTGACTTAGCAATATTATGTGTTGCAAATTGCCTACTATATTCCATACCAAGCTCCACGTACAAGCCTTATTTAGTGGTAGGATGAGTGTAGGTAAAATGCCTTGGTGAGGAAATATTTCCACTACGCACAAAGGAGAGACCGAGAGAATCAAATTGAGGTACTTATAATATAAATTCAACTCTCCGAGATTTGAGTGGAACTTGATTTCTAAGGTATGTGTGCTCCATTTGCTGTTCTATCTTTCAACCACCCATGAACAGGAGATGGCATAAGCCCCATAATAACTTAGGATGGGTGAAGTACCATACCAATTTTTGCAATACTAGGTAGAAGTATTCTGTTGTGCACATGGTACTTTTGAAAGGTAGAACATAGTAGCAACTCCTGATCATCAATCTTAATTCTTGACTTTGCTCGGGACAAGCAAAGGATAAGGTTGGGGGAGTTTGTTGATGGCTGTTATATACCAATTTCACCCGTCAATATAACTCAATTATATGAAGGAAATATCGTTTCTTGCAAACATCACTTTTCTATTTAACCTATTTCCCCTTGTACTTGGAGAAATTGGTGCATGCAGATATTTTATACATAATTGAGTGAAACAAGGGGATGGATCCTATAAAATATCATCCCGGCCAATCAAGCATCAACACGTGGCACCACATGGATCAAATGGCCCACAAACAGAAGTATCCGAGGCCATCCAATAGTGTAGCACCCATATCATGGAATGATACCCATCTATCAGTTACCTAGAGGAAGAACTGGTCGTTTAGAGCCAAGACCAGGTCGGCTGACCGCCCTAGTCGGCCAACTAGGTCCTGGCACCAAACGCGATCAAATGCCATGTGTTGGCTCCTCCGGCTTGAAGAGGTCATCGGTGACTTATTCATGTGCTTTTGGTGGCAGGAACCGACCCTTCTCCAAGCTATAAATGGGACACCTCACCCCTCACTTCAACACACACCAGTTGAGCATCATTCTATTGTATACACTAGTTATCTTAGTCCGTAGTGGACTTAAGCTATAGAGAGGAGAGCCTCCAGTCCCAAGTCCAAGTTGGGAAAGGTATGGCTCATGTATTTTTTCTTATATTTGTGACTTTGTGCATAATAAAGATATTATCTTTAGTCTTCTTCTATTCATATACTTGGATGAAGCATTTCTTGTTTGATTGTGGATTCCATGTATTTGGTAGGAATATTCTTTATGAGCATGCCTTAATGTCATTATACTTTCATCATAAACACTATGAACCTCCACTATAGTCTAAGTCGTTATCATATGATCAAGTTAGCACGAATAATTTATGTTATGTCTAAACATTAATTCAACAATGATTTAGTTCATTGCCTTAGGGTGGTTTGTGCCGTGGCTCTTAAGATATTTACTTAATATGATAGTATGGTGTTAGGATAGTTAGGTAGCGTTGGATTTCTCATAGACCCGCAGATTGAAGAGGAAGGCAGTAGGTGGTGACAGCCCTATCTGTCCTTTGTAAGCCACCACATTCGGCTATGCCACAGGCTCTTGGCGGGAGTCGTCCTAGTATTTCTAGGGGAAATTCGTGCCATATATGTTGAACAACTTAGCATAAGGATTCACTATTTTCATGCTCATTAGTATCTAACCTAGGCTATGTATATGTATATTAGAAGCATTGTAGGAGCAGCTCTCCAATTCTTAGCCTGACCTACATTAGGACCCATCTACCCTATAGAATAGATTGCTTAGGTGTGTGTCACACTACCCATATACTATCTACTTACCCCTGTCTTGATTATTGATTAGTATCCCACAACTTGATCATAAGAATAGTATTTACTTTACTCCATTGCCTTCCTTTGGGATAAATACGATACCCTTGGGAATATTCTTTGGTGAAATGTTACACGATAGTTTCCGTGCGCTTGCAGACCTAATCTCTTTCTATAGATGGCCTGTGATGTAGGAAACGTCAACAATCATTTCTGGCGCTGTTGTTGGGGATGTTTTGTCAATGTTTCTTAGTGGCTGTCAACAAAACCCCAACCGCCAAGCTACTGTTGAAGCCATCATATTCAGAGGCAAAGGGGTTGAGAAGGCCAGAAGACTTAGAACAGTTGACGTGTATCAACGTGAGAAGAGCACCGTTGACCCTCGCTTTTGGTGTGACTTCCATTGCGACTATTATTGGACCGTCTATATGTTGAAGCAAACTCCAGTGGCAGATGCCCAATGGATTGATTGGGATTACATGGCAGAGAAGAACCATGCTGCATTCATCTCCTTGATAGAGGCCATAGAGCGCCATGGACTGAAGAAACTTATGGCCTTCAAGTATGTCTGGAATGTTGAAGTCATTCTGCAATTCCACTCAACTGTCTACTTTCACACCGATGGAGATCGGAGGATCACTTGGATGACCAATGGAGAGCAATATACCATCACTTTTTGGGAGTTTGCTCAGATTCTTGATTTAGAGAGTCAACTTGAGAATGAGATCATTATTTCCAACCTCAAGGCAATTGAACGAGATTTCATAGATTACATGTATCCAAGTCATGTGGTCTATGAGGCGGGTGTTGACGGCTGTTATACACCAATTTCACCCGTCAATATAACTCAATTATGTGAAGGAATTGACATTTCTTTCACACGTCAGTTTTCTATTTAACCTATTTCCACTTGCCCTTGGAGAAAGTAGTGCATGCAGGGATTCTATGCAGAAATGAAGTAAAACAAGGGGATGGATCCTATAAAATGTCATTCCAGCCAATCAGGCGACACCAGTTGGCACCACATGGATCAAATGGCCCATAAATAAAAGTATCCGAGGCCATCCAATGGTGTAGCACCAATATCAATCAATGGGACCCACCTGTCAGTCACCTGGAGGAAGCACACCACAAAAGGGGCCAAGATCAGGTCGGTCGACCCTCCCAGTCGGCCAACTAGGGCCTGGTGCCTATCTCGATCAAACTCCATGTGTAGACTCCCCCAAGCTTGAAGAGGTCATGGGTGACTGATTTGCACGCTTTTGGTGGCGGGAACCGACCCTTCTCCAAGCTATAAATAGGACCCCTCACCTCTCACTTCAACACACATCACTTGAGTATTCATCCTTTGTATCCACTACTCTCTATAGGTTCATAGGAGTATAGGCTGTAGAGAGGAGAGTCTATAGTTCATAGTCCAAGTAGGAGAGGAGTAGGAGGAGTCTCTTTCAATTGGGAAAGGTATGTCTCCTATATTCCTATTTGTATTTGTGACATTATTCATAATAAAGATGTTATCTTTAGTCCACTATTGTTCATATACTTGGATGAAGCCTTTGTTTTTTGATTTTGGATTCCATGTATGTGGTAGGAATAGTATTTATGATTGTTCTATACCATTCTTATTAACATTATCATAAACACTATAAACGTCCACTATAGTCTAATTAACTATGATATGACTATGTTCATATGAATCCCTTTTTGCTATGAATTAACATTGGTTCAACGATGATTTAGTTCATTGCCTTAGGATGGCTTATGCCTAGGCTAAGGTAATTACTTAATATGCTAGCATGTGCTAGGATAGAGAGTAGCGTTGAATGTCTCGTAGACACACAGATTGAAGAGGTAGGATGTAGGTGGTGACACCCCTATCTATCCTTTGTAATCCTCCACATTCGGCTATGCCACAGGCTCTTTGCGGGAGTCCCCTAGTGTTGCTAGGGGTAAACACATGCCCAATATGTTAATCCACTTTGCATGAGAATTCATAATGAACATGATCATTAGTAACTAACTTAGGCTAAGTATATGTACATTAGAAGCATAGTAATAGTATCTACCTAACTCTTATCCTAGTTCCTCTATTACCTCATTTATCCCCTTAGGGTAGAATGCTCTTGTGTGTTTCACACTACCTCCACTTATCATTTAACACATCCTTGCTAGAACCCTACCTAGGCCAACCTAGCTTTTCCACTTGATCATTGTTTTACTTCCATCTATCCTTCCTTTGGGAAAATATAAATGACACCCTTTGGGAATACTCTTAAAAAAGGGAAATGCTACATCAGCATTTTCTGTGCGCTTGCGTACGTTCATTTAAGAATCAAAACCTACCAACAAGCATTTCTGGCACCACTGCTAAGGATGAATTGTTAGTAGTGCGTAGGAAATATCAAGAAGCATTTCTGGCACCGTTGTCGGGGAAGGCACCCAAAGTATTACATGATTGAGTGAATAGGATAGGACCCTGGTAGGTTTTAGTAGTATGACCCTTCTTTGTTTTCACATTTTATGTGAAAACAGGGTAGTGTATGTCTATTTTCCGCTTGCCGAGAAACTTTGTTGAAGATCTCGAATCCCTTCTGAGAGATCGACCTCGTGTCGTGACTCCTTAGAAGCTTCGAGCGGCAAAGCAAGCCAGCACAACTGCACCAACAACCAAAACACCAATAGCTCAGAAGACCCTTTGTGAGTTTTCGACTCCCTCCGGCTAACAATGTGCCTGTTGGGCCCGCTGTTGTGCAAGACTGGCCTTATCACTATGGTGCAAGACAACCAATTTTGTGGGAAGGCTAACAAGGATGCAAGTGCTCACCAGCAATAGTTCCTTGAGATCTGCAACACTTTTAAGATAAAAGACATATCCCTTGATGATGTCCGTCTTAGGCTGTTCCCGTTCTCTCTTCTTGGGAGAGCAAAACAGTGGTTCTGCATGAAACGAAGTGCTATAGACACTTGGGAGAAGTGTTCTATGGCATTCCTCGCCAAGTTTTTCCCGTTTGGCAAGACCAATGCCCTACGTGGAAGAATTTCCATCTTCCAGCAAGATGCTAAGGAATCTATTCCCGAGGCTTGGGAAAGACTGCAGGAGTATATCCTAGCCTATCCCACCATGGGATGGATGATTGGCTCATAATCCAAAACTTCTACAACAGGCTGATCCCTTCTGCCCGTGACCATGTTGATGTTGCTGCTAGAGGTGCCATCTTCTCATTGACGATGCCCAAAGCCAAAGATTTGATTGAGAAGATGGTGTCAAACATTGGTTGGAGCGACGAGCGTCTCCATACCCGCCAATGAGGCATGCACACCTTGAAGGAGGTGGACATGATCACTGCAAAATTGGACCTTCTAATGAAGAAAATTGATGGACAACGGAATGGTGAAGTATGCGGCAATCCCTATGCCTTAGACACCCACTTCACTTGTGAAGTCTATGGCAACACGGGCCATTTGGGCAATGACTGCCCAGAAACTCGTGAGGATGCCTTGTACGTAGCTAATAATGGAAACAACAATGGCTATCGTCCAGGAGGTCAAGGGTGGGGCCAACAACACCCATTCTTTCAAGGATGGTACAACAACAATGACAACAATGGAAATCAACCCAACTTGAGAAAACATGCCATTAGCCAGCTGAAGATCAATGATGCCCTATCCAAGAAGCTGTTGGCTAATGACAAGACCCTAGAGAGCATAAATGCCAAGATTGAAGGACTATCCTCAGCCTTCAAGAATAAATTGAGTTTCAACAAGATGTTGGAGACTCAATTGGCTAAACTAGCACCTGTTGTTCCTCCATTGGAGAATGGCAAGATGCCAGGACAACCCGAACCTCCCATGGAAAGTGCCAACATGATTTATCTACAAGGAGGCAACTGGCTGAAAGATCCTAGATTTCCTACAATCTCGTGCTCAATTGGGGCACACCACTTTGACAAGGCCCTTTGTGAACTTGGAGCAAGTGTGAGTGCGATTCCCAAGGTGGTTTTCGATCATCTAAACTTCACAGAACTTACTCCAACACCAATGGATCTCCAACTGGCTGATTCTTCATTCCTTTATCCGGCGGGTATTGCTAAAGATGTCTAGGTGAAAATCCGAAACTGCTTCCATACCCATGGATTTTGTGGTGCTCGACATGGAGGTCGAGAAGGATACACCACTCATTCTTGGGCGCTTGTTTCTAAGCTCCGCAAAGGCTCGCATAGATGTGGGAGCTGGAGAAATTCATTTCCATATCAATGGCAAGGAGGAGAAGTTTAACTTTTGCCCAAAGTTGGAGCAATAGTCCATGATCTGTATCAAGTATGGGCCAAATGTTAAACATATTCAAGAGGTCAAAATCACACCTATAAATGTGGACCCGCTCATTACATTCATGAGGAATTTGATCTATGCGGAAAACCCATCTTATCGCCCACGCCGACACCCCAAGAAGACAGAGAAGTCCGGGCCTCCCCAAAGGCCCAAGTCCACCAAGCCGCCAAATAAGGTATGGCGGAAGAAGCAATACAAGCCATCCGAGCACATCCCTCTGGGCCCGTATGTCAAGAAATGAAGAAGGAGGAATGTCCATCTCATTGGACGGTGGTGAGACCTAGCCAATAGCTTAAATTGGTAGTTATCCTTTATTTAATTTTTTTTCTTTTCTCTTCTCTTTATTTGATTTTTCCCCATTTAATTTGATTCTCCCCACTCCATATTTGATTTTCTTAGCAAGTTGAGAATCTTATATTCTCAACCATCATTTTTATTTCTTTATTTTTCACAGAAAGTGTGACACCCGGTCCCGAATATGAACCAAGCGTAACGCAAATGTGTGCCCAGGAAGTTCATCACACATATACGGTTGCATCACAAACGATATACAGAATTTAACCACGTATCAACTATTAAATAAGTACTTTATTACAATAATCCAATAGTTCACAAATGATAAAACTCTAAATAATGCAGCGGAAAATAAACTAAGCAGCACGACTCCATTCCACAGGAAATTGGCGGCGGTACGCAACCTAGTACTCCGCGTGATCCTCAGGGTACTCCCAATTGTCTCTAGTAGCTGCTGGGGGGGATTGCAAGGGTGAGTACGTGTCGTACTCAGCAAGTGTGGAAATAGATGACATGTGGCTAAACAAATGATTGGAATGAATTGTCTAATTGCAGAAAAGTACATTTCATAAACATATAAAAGCAGCCTATCATGTCTATGTGAATTTATTTCCCTTCATGACCCAAGTAATTATCATACCATAAATCCAACAGTTCTCATTTATCATCGCAATCCATTAATACCAGCCATCCATAAAATTAATACCATATGCCAATTTCATAATCTCTCATGTACCAACAATACTCAAGTGACAACCCAAAACCATACCAACCATCCCAAAATTCCAAGTCCAATTCTAATCATGTAGGTCATCCAGGTGCTCTTAACTAGGAGCACAGCTATCATGATAGTTTTTAACACTCTGCAGAGGTTGTACCACATTACCCACATGTTCGTGATTTCATCACCTTTCGGTGACTAAGAACCTCTATGTTGCTCTGTCACACTTCCGTGGTGTGCGGCCAATAGATCACAAAATAGCCTTTCAAAATGGACAACTAGTATGTACGGGCCCACTAAGGTTTCACCGGCAGGCTTGAATCTCCATTCTCCCACCCATGGGCCCCCTCGTGTGCCATGCGGATCCCAGGGCAGTCCTCCTCGACTCCCATTCCCTGCACCATCCAATGGTCCATACAATACTAGCAGCGCTCCTAATTATTCAGCTACACCGCACCCATACTTGGCCTTGTGGTGGCACTGTTGACCTGGCATATTCTCGCATGAACCGTTCCTTAGATCTAAAGCAAGCAAATGACCATATCATCCAACCCATCCACAAAACCATGCTTGCTTAGATCTCCTAAATTCCAGGTTGCTAAATTAACCATCATCTTATTACCATCCCAAGTGGTCATAATTAAAGTTGTCAACCACATTATTTAAGTTACCCATAACCCATGTAGAGATGCGGTGCAAAAATAAAACACCCATACCCGACTCATCGTGTATATCCCGGCAACAAGGGGTGGCAAACAACGCTAGTAAACTCCTACGTATGGGTTTCCCATCATATTGACACAAGCATGCAAGTTCGCAAACAAAACATTTAATAAAACAGGATCAATATGATCAAGGACATTTGCCTTGCTCTGACGGATGAGGTTGCTCAAGCGCTTCAAAGTCTTGGTTTTGGAAATCCTCGTATGCGGCCTCTTGAGCATGTTCCTCTACGCGTGATCATACATACAAGAAAATACATACAATTCAATATGATGCACACAAAAATAATCAACATGCAATGACATGCATGCATGCAAAATTCAATAATTAATTAACTATGGTTGTTTATTAATTAGATGCAACTAGTTCATACGTGTTCATATGAGTTTACGGGGGCTTTAGCAGGGATTAATGTTGCTGAAAATAAAAAGATGGTGCGACTACGATCAAACTACGTCTATTAGATTCAATATGGTCGCTAAAATTCGCATCAGAACGTGGCCAACCATAGATGCGACAGCTTCGATGATCGCGGGATGGGAACAACGCATAGACGAAGTAGATGCACAAGGTCCTCTGGCGGCACGACGACGGCGACGCGATGACGACGAGGATCTCCGGCGGACGACGACACCCTCCTCTTTTTCTTCCTCTCCTCCCCTGGCGGCAGTAGCCTCTGGTGTTTTTTTCTACGTCGCTAGGGTTTTCCTAGGCGGTGGCGGTGATTTCTGGTGTCGGGGAAAACTTACGAAACCTCACGGTAGTATTTATAGGGGTGGTACATTGGCCAGGGGCCGAGCCGGGCGCGGTCGGCGCACTGGGCGCGTGCGTCCGACTCGGTCAGGGCGGGGCATCGGGGCGCGAGGGTGCGGGTGGGGTCAGGCGAGCGAGAGGCCAGGCGGCGGGGTCGCAGTGCGGGGCCCGAGCGAGCGGGGCGATGCAGCGCTGGGGCTGGCGTGGTCGGCATCGTGCCTGGGCGGGCGCGGCTCGGGGCGTCGCACGGTCGGCCGGGCGCGCGTGCGGCTCGGCCGGGGCGCGTGGCGCGCTTTTCGCGCTGGGGCGTCGGGGTGGGCCAGGGCGCGCAGGATCGAGGAGCGAGGCACGTGGCCCGGGCAGTGCGGGAGGCCAGGCGGCGGGGCGCGTCGAGCGCGGCCAGGGGCGCGCGGTGCGGGTCAACGCCGGCTGGGCCAGCTCGGCCTGGCCAGCGGGCAGGGTGTTTTTCTTTTTTTTTCTCTTTTCTTTTTTCTTTCCTTTTCCTTTTTTTATACAAATATTAATATATATTATTATTATATTTATATATATTTATTTTTTTAATTATTTATTATTATTTATTTATAGTTATCCCCTAATACATGTTTTATATTTTTATTTTCTTTTTCTTCTTTTGCTACACATATTGTATATGTATGTTTTATCTTTTATTATCTTTCCTTTATTCCACTAATGTTTAATGCATGAACATGTATGCAATGCGATGCATGATGCAAAGATTTAGGGTGTTACAAACCTACCCCCCTTAAAGTGAATCTCGTCCTCGAGATTCGATAGCGTGGAGAAAAGATGAGGGAATTCTGTCTTCAAGTTTTCATCATGTTCCCACGTAGCTTCGGCTTCCGTATGGTGTTTCCATTGCACTTTGCACCAACGGATCCTCTTATTTCTCGTGACCCTTTCCTTCACGTCCAAGATCTTGATAGGTTGCTCGACATAGGACAAATCCTCTTGAAGTTCTAACTCGTCCATCGGCACTTGTTCTTCCGGCACCCTGAGACACTTCTTGAGTTGAGAGACGTGAAACACGTCGTGTACATCGGAGAGATACGTCGGCAGCTCAAGTCGATATGCCACTTCTCCTTGCTTGTCCAAAATCTTGAATGGTCCGATGTAACGTGGTTTCAGTTTTCCTTTGACGTTAAACCGTCGCTGACCTCGGATAGGTGACACTTTGAGGTAAACAAAATCTCCAACATCGAAAGTCAGACTCCTTCGCCTATTATCCGCATAACCTTTCTGTCGAGACTGGGTAGCCTTTAGGTTTTCACGTATTATTTGAACTTGTCTCTCAGCATCCTGTAACACATCCGGACCAAATACTTGATTCTCTCCGGTTTCATTCCAAAACAAGGGTGTCCTACACTTCCTTCCGTACAATGCTTCGTAGGGTGACATTCTCAAACTTGCTTGGTAGCTATTGTTGTACGAGAATTCAGCGTACGACAAACTTTTATCCCAGCTACATCCATGTTTCAAGGCGCAGGCTCTCAACATGTCTTCTAATATTTGATTGGTCCTCTCAGTTTGTCCATCGGTTTGGGGGTGATAGGCTGAACTAAAATTTAACCTTGTACCCATAGCTTCATGCAGCTTCTGCTAGAACCTAGAGGTAAACTAGGAACCTCAGTCTAAGACTATTTTCTTTGGAACTCCATGTCGGCACACAATATGCTCCATGTATATTTCGGCCAATTGTGCAGCTGTATATTTGGTCTTCACAGGGACAAAATGAGCTGACTTGGTTAAACGATCCACAATTACCCAAATTGAGTCGTAACCGGACTGAGTACGTGGTAACCCAACTATGAAGTCCATTTCAATTTCTTCCCACTTCCATTCCGGAATCTTCAACGGTTGCAATAATCCGGCTGGCCTTTGATGTTCTGCCTTCACTCGTTGGCACACGTTGCACAACGCTACATATTCAGCTATGTCCTTTTTCATGGTAGCCCACCAATAACATGTCTTTAAGTCCTTGTACATCTTCGTACAGCCGGGATGAATTGAGTAAGGTGAGTCATGTGCCTCCTTCAATATTGTTTCCCGAATATGCCTAACATTTGGTACCACAATCCTCTTTCCAAGCCATAAGGTACCATGTCCGTCCTCATCAAATCTAAATTCTCTTCCTTCTTGGATCTTTTCCTTGATTTCCTGTATTTCCTTGTCCCTTGTTTGTCCTTCCGTATTTCCTACTCTAATGTTGGGTTGACTTCCATTGTTCCCATATCATTTATGAATCCAAGGTTCAACCGTTCAAACTCCTTGCATAACTCTGATGGCAACTCCCGGACTGTGAGTTGGTGGCTTACCCCTTTCCGGCTCAACGCATCGGCCACTATGTTGGCCTTCCCTGGGTGATAGTTGATTACCACATCATAATCCTTGATGAGCTCCAACCATCGGCATTGCCTCAGATTCAGATCCGTTTGCGTAAATATATACTTGAGACTCTTGTGATCCGTATAAATCTCACATCGGTGACCAAAAACATAATGCCTCCATATCTTCAAGGCGTGCACCACGGCTCCGAGTTCAAGGTCGTGCGTAGGATAATTTAGCTCATGTTTCTTTAGTTGCCTTGATGCATAAGCTACCACTTGGCCTTCTTGCATGAGCACACATCCTAATCCTTGTCTCGACACATCACAATATATATCAAAACTATTGTTCACGTCTGGCAATACTAACACCGGCGCGGTTGTTAACCTTTTCTTTAACTCCTCAAAGCTATCCTGACAAGCTTGAGTCCATCGGAATGCCTTCTCTTTTAGGAGTAATTCAATCATAGGCTTGGCTATTTTGGATAAATCCTTGATGAATCGGCGGTAATATCCAACCATTCCAAGGAAACTCCCAATTTCCTTGACATTCTCTGGCGGTTCCCACTTAAGCACATCTCTCACTTTCCCTGGGTCAACTGATACTCCTCCTCCAGAAATAATATGGCCTAAGAAAGAAACTTCCCGTAACCAGAATTGACATTTACTGAACTTGGCATACAATTGGTGTTCCCGTAGCTTCTGCAATGTAAGCTTCAAGTGTTCTTCATGTTCTTCCTCGCTTCTCGAGTATATCATAATGTCATCGATGAACACTACGACAAAATTATCTAGATATTCCATGAAGACCTTATTCATGAGATACATAAAGTACGCAAGCGTGTTCGTCAATCCAAATGACATGACGGTGTACTCATAGGACCTATATCGTGTCCAAAATGCTGTCTTGGGTATATCTGATGGTCTAATCTTCATTTGGAAGTATCCTAACCGCAAGTCGATCTTGGAGAAAATACAGGCACCCTTCATTTGGTCAAACAAATCCTCTATACAGGGCAGTGAGTATTTGTTCTTAATTTTCACTTCGTTGAGAGACCTATAGTCCACACACATTCTCTGGGTTCCATCCTTCTTATCCACGAAGAGAACTGGTGCTCCCCACGGGGATGAGCTAGGGCGTATAAAACCCTTCTCTAGCTGCTCTTGAATTTGCTTCTTGAGCTCTGCTAATTCCTTAGGAGGCATCCTATACGGCCTCTTAGCTATAGGTGCAGTTCCGGGTATCAACTCAATGGCGAATTCTATGTCACGATCAGGTGGCATACCTGGCAACTCATCTGGAAACACATTCGGGTACTCGCGAATGATCGGAATGCTTTCCAATGTCACACCTTCCACTTGATTGAGCTTTGCCTTCTCTCTTGTAGGTTGGGATGCCTCAACTTCGATGCATGTACCTTGTTCACTTGTCAACTGCACAATCCTCTCGGCACATTGAATGACTCCATTATACTTGCTCAACCAGTCCATTCCAAGTATTATGTCTATTCCTTGGGAGTCCAAGACTATGAGGTTTGCGAGAAAGTCTACCCCCCTATTTTAATGCTTACTTTCGGACATACTATATTTGTCCTCATCTCTCCGCCAGGAGAACTTACTAGCATAGTCTGCTTCATATGAGATATAGGCAAATTGTACTTGGCAACATACTTTAACGAGATGAATGAATGAGATGCTCCCGAATCAAATAAAACGGTTGTGGGGTTGGAGTTGGCGAGAAACATACCAATCACGACGTCACCAGCTTGCTGGGCTTCCTCAGTAGAGACATGATTCACATTGCCACGAGCAAAGTTCTGCTGTCCACGGTTGCCTTGTGGTGCTCCTCCATTTGGTCGCGTGTAATTTGGCCTTGGTGCATTGTTCATAGGTCCATAGTTTCTTCTTGGGCATTGACTTGCAAAGTGCCCGGGCTCTCCACACACATAGCATGTCTTACCGCCCGTAGCATTAGGCAAGTTTGGGCATAGCTGGTTTTGAGCATTTGTCGCCATGTTAGGACACGGCGCAGGTGGCACAGGATAACATGGCGCTTGCATGGCGGGGCGTTGCTGCGGTGGCTGATTTGGGCGGGGCGAATAAGCAGCGCGGTATGCAGGAGCAGATGGGTTGTAGTGTGGTGCAGTTGGTGGTGCATAGCGGGGACAAACATTGCTTCCTTGTTGTGGTCCATGATGTGGCATCTTCCTCTTGTTGTCCTGCTCCATCTCACAAATCTTGTTCTCAACCACAATAGCCTTGTCAACCAGCTTTTGGAAGTTTGGATAATCAGTATTGACCAACTGGACTTGAATTTCATTGTTGAGACCCCTCATAAACGGATACTTCTTCCTACTACCAGTGTTGATGTCTTCTGGAGCATATCTTGAGAGTTGAGTGAATTTATTTAGATACTCACTCACGCTCATCCTTCCTTGCCTGAGATTTTCAAAATCTTGTCTTCTTAGTATCATAACTCCTTCAGGTACATAGTGGGAATGGAAACTCTGCTTAAACCCAGCCCAAGTGATTGCCTCCTGATTATCATGAGCATTGCAAAGAGCTTCCCACCAGTCAGTAGCTGCTCCAACTAGTTGATGTGATGCAAAGAGAACCTTCTCCCTATTAGTGCACTGGACAATAGCAAGCTTCTTCTCAACGGACTTCAGCCAATCATCAGCTTCCACTGGGTTTGTGGCTTGTGCAAAGGTAGACGTCATGGTCCTCATGAGCTCTCCCAAACGGTTGTGGTGAGGCTGGGGTGGTGGCGGTGGCGGTATATGAGACTGATTGTTGTTGCCAGCTTGCAGCTGTCCCATTGTCTGTATCATGGTCTGCATGAGCTGGTTCTGCATAGCTAATAATTGTTCAATATTGATAGCTCCATGAGCATGTCCCTGGTTGTTCTGAGGTACTTCATTGCGCTCCTCCTCATCGTTGGCATCCCTCTGGTTACGAGTTCTCACCATCTGTTGGCAAAAGAAAGGTGGAGACAGAAGAATTTAGAATTTGGAAAGAAACGTCCCAACTATATGCATCAAGGTATGTGACACTAAACAATCCTTTGTTAATATAGACCTATATGAGGATGTGGACAAGTGCCGAAGCATCCCACAACTCTCTACTAAGCACACAAGCACTCAAACAAGCACCAAACGAAATTTCAGCACACCACACTATTTAAAGCTAATACGATTCTAAGCGTTCTTATTACAAAATACTCATAGGGGACTTAATTTCCTAATTGTGAGGCGGTGAGGGCGTCCTTGGCTGTGCGGATGTGATAGGGTTGCGCCATGGTGATATAGGGGACCAGATTCTCTTGGGTGACCACGGCTCTCCTCTTGCTTCACATTCCTTCATCTCCAAGTTGGCTTCAAAACGAGCTAGTTCCTTGCGAAGGTAGTGGATCTCCCCTTGTGCGGTTGCATAGCGATTGCTCATGTCCAATAATGTCTTTTGAGACCTATCCATTGCTGTAAGATTGTCTGAAGCTTCTTGTGGTCCAATTATCCTCCCTGTACCACTCTCCCGATGAGGGTGCAGCTCAAACGTGGTGTTCTCAAGCTCAAAGCGGCGAGTATGGCACAAACTTGTGAGTGCCGCTCATGCAGCATCATCCATAGCATCCTTCTGAGTAGACCTCCAGGTGGGAGCATAATGCCGTGAGACCACTTTGTTGAGGTAGAAGATGAGAACCTCAGCATGCCATTCATCACGTCCGGGACGGGAGACCCTCTTCATGAAGTAGTTATCACACATGCAATGGGGGTAAAGGAATTCCATCAGTTCCCGCGATGCATGTCCTCCATTGGTTCCAGTAGTACAAATCTCCTCAACTTGGGGAAACTGGGGGTTGTTGAGTCCATTCTCATTCGCACCGGGTTGTGATCCTCCTCCATTTTCACCTCCGTTGTCCTCCTCATCTGAAGCTGGCACGTAGTACTCCTCATTAGGATCCTCATCCATGTTCTCCTCAAATGGCTCATACTCCTCCGGGTCCTCCTCCATAGTGTTCGACTGGTTAGCTTCCTCCTCCTCGGTCAGGATATTCCCCTCCTCTTGCTTATGCTCATCAAGCTCAATGGGGTTAAGTTCACTTCCAAGGGGCGGCAGACAGGTGCTCTTGCGGGCTGCACTCCTAGTGATCGGCATCTATAGAAAATGAGAATACATTAGAGGAAAGAATAATGGAATACAAATCTGAAAATTGCAGCAGCTAAAGTAGCGGAAAAAGAGCGGTGCGGCTGTCCCAAAAGAACGAAAAAGAGAGGGAGAAAATGCAGCAGCCAACACAAAAATTTTACCCACACATAACAGAGGCAACACACGCACGCGAAAGTTCAAGCGGAAAAAACAGCAGCACCAAATAGTGCTTACTGCAGAAAATTTTATCGAAAACGCGGCAGCAATCGATACTTTTTTTTGGCAGCTGAAAATAAGGAAACAAAAACAACAGCAAAAATTTTCGAAAATAGCAGATTAGAAGAGTGTTCCTAAGTGCTCTAGAGTGTCCATTCTACCTAGGCTTGCGTCCTACGGTCAACCTGGCTCTGATACAATTTTGTGACACCCGGTCCCGAATATGAACCAAGCGTACGCATATGTGTGCCCAGGATGTTCATCACACATATACGGTTGCATCACAAACGATATACAGAATTTAACCACGTCTCAACTATTAAATAAGTACTTTATTACAATAATCCAATAGTTCACAAATGATAAAACTTTAAATAATGCAGCGGAAAATAAACTAAGCAGCACGACTCCATTCCACAGGCAATTGACGGCGGTACGCAACCTAGTACTCCACGTGATCCTCAGGGTACTCCCAATTGTCTCCAGTAGCTGTTGGGGGGATTGCAAGGGTGAGTACGTGTCGTACTCAGCAAGTGTGGAAATAGATGACATGTGGCTAAACAAATGATTGGAATGAACTGGCTAATTGCATAAAAGTACATTTCATAAACATGTAAAAGCAGCCTATCATGTCTATGTGAATTTATTTCCCTTCATGACCCAAGTAATTATCATACCATAAATCCAAC
Source organism: Tuctoria greenei (assembly GCA_036927565.1). Classification (NCBI taxonomy): domain Eukaryota; kingdom Viridiplantae; phylum Streptophyta; class Magnoliopsida; order Poales; family Poaceae; genus Tuctoria; species Tuctoria greenei. The sequence continues at coordinate 73,047,978 of JAYESD010000004.1, forward strand.
AGTTCTCATTTATCATCGCAATCCATTAATACCAGCCAACCATAAAATTAATACCATATGCCAATTTCATAATCTCTCATGTACCGACAATACTCAAGTGACAACCCAAAACCATACCAACCATCCCAAAATTCCAAGTCCAATTCTAATCATGTAGGTCATCCAGGTGCTCTTAACCGGGAGCACGGCTATCATGATAGTTTTTAACACTCTGCACAGGTTGTACCACTTTACCCACATGTTCGTGATTTCATCACATTTTGGTGACTAAGAACCTCTATGTTGCCCTGTCACACTTCCATGGTGTGTGGCCAAGAGATCATAAAATAGCCTTTCAAAATGGGCTACTAGTATGTACGGGCCAACTAATGTTTCACCGGCAGGCTTGAATCTCCATTCTCCCACCCACGGGCCCCCTCGTGTGCCATGCGGATCCCAGGGCAGTCCTCCTCGACTCCCATTCCCCGCGCCATCCAATGGTCCATACAATACTAGCAGTGCTCCTAATTATTCAGCTACGCCGCACCCATACTTGGCCTTGTGGTGGCACTGTTGACCTGGCATATTCTCGCATGAACCGGTCCTTAGATCTAAAGAAAGCAAACCACCAAATCATCCAACCCATCCAAGAAACCATGCTCGCTTAGATCTCCTAAATTCCAGGTTGCTAAATTAACCATCATCTTATTACCATCCCAAGTGATCGTAATTAAAGTTGTCAACCACATTATTTAAGTTACCCATAACCCATGTAGCGATGCGGTGCAAAAATAAAACACCCATACACGACTCATCGTGTATATCCCGGCGACAAGGGGTGGAAAACAACGCTAGTAAACTCCTACGTATGGGTTTCCCATCATATTGACACAAGCATGCAAGTTCGCAAACAAAACATTTAATAAAACAGGATCAATATGATCAAGGACACTTGCCTTGCTCCGACGGATGGGGTTGCTCAAGCGCTTCAAAGTATTGGTTTTGGAAATCCTCGTATGCGGCCTCTTGAGCACGTTCCTCTACGCGTGATCATACATACAATAAAATACATACAATTCAATATGATGTACACAAAAATAATCAACATGCATGCATGCAAAATTCAATAATTAATTAACTACGGTAGTTAATTAATTAGATGCAACTAGTTCATACGTGTTCATATGAGTTTACGGGGGTTTTAGCGGGGATTAATGTTGCTGAAAATAAAAAGATGGTGCGACTACGATCAAACTACGTCTATTAGATTCAATATGGTCGCTAAAATTCGCATCGGAATGTGGCTTACTGTAGATGCGATGGCTTTGATGATCACGGGATGGGAACGATGCGTAGACGAAGTAGATGCGCAAGGTCCTCTGGCGGCACGACGACGGCGACGCGATGACGACGACGATCTCCGGCGGACGACGGCACCCTCCTCTTTTTCTTCCTCTACTCCCCTGGTGGCCGCAGCCTCTAGTGTTCTTTCTACGTCGCTAGGGTTTTCCTAGGCGGCGGCGGTGATTTCTGGTGTCGGGGAAAACTTACGAGGCCTCACGGAAGTATTTATAGGGGTGGTACGTTGGCCAGGGGCCGAGTCGGGTGCGGTCAGCACGCTGGGCGCGTGCGTCCGACTCGGTCGGGGCGGGGCATCGGGGCGCGCGGGTGCGGGTGGGGTCGGGCGAGCGAGAGGCCAGGCGGCGAGGTCGCGGTGCGGGGCCTGAGCGAGCGGGGCGGTGCAGTGCTGGGGATGGCGCGGTCGGCATTGCGCGTGGGCGGGCGCGGCTCGGGGCGTCGCGCGGTCGGCCGGGCGCGCGTGCGGCTCGGTCGGGGCGCGTGGCGCGCTTCTCGCGCTGGGGCGTCGGGGTGGGCCAGGGCGCGCAGGATCGGGGTGCGGCGCACGTGGCCCAGGCGGTGCGGGAGGCCAGGCGGCGGGGCGTGTCGGGCGCGGCCAGGGTCGCGCAGTGCGGGTCAACGCCGGCTGGGCCAGCTCGTCCTGGCCAGCGGGCGGGGTGTTTTTCTTTTTTTTCTATTTTCTTTTTTCTTTCATTTTCCTTTTTTATACAAATATTAATATATTATTATTATTATATTTATATATATTTCTTTTTTTATTATTGATTATTATTTATTTATATTTATCCTCTAATACATGTTTTATATTTTTATTTTCTTTTTATTCTTTTGCTACACATATTGTATATGTATGTTTTATCTTTTATTATCTTTCCTTTATTCCACTAATGTTTAATGTATGAACATGTATGCAATGCGATGCATGATGCAAAGATTTAGGGTGTTACAAAAAGAAAATTGTTGGGTTTTGAAAAGAGAATTTTTATTTGGAAAACAATTTTTTTGAGCTGCAAAAGTGGTATTTCACCAACGTGCTGATTCCATAGCTGTTGGGGAGCCACCTCCTAAAAGGGAGAACGTGGGGGCCCACATGCCAGGTCGGCCGACCCCCTTGCTCGGTCGACTAGGGGAAAGAGCCAATTTGTCTCTCTCTCCTCCAACGACTACATTTGATTCCCTAGTGACCGTTGGGGATTGCACACTATAAAAGGTGGTCATGAGGAGCACTTCTCTTCACACTTCACCTCACTTCATGCATTACCAAAGTCACTCTTGCCCACATTGTTTTGTTGCTCTTCATTGAGGCACTCTTGCTCAAATCCAACTCAAAAAGATTTGCTTTTGCATTTGCAATTTGCTCTCAAGTTCATCAAGGAAAAATTCGTTGAGGTTTTGCTTCCACTAACATCACCTCTTTCGAGTTTTTGCCTTGTTGTGGTCTTGCTTGTTGTGGCCATGAATAGAATGAAAAGGTTGTTTGGAAAGAGGAAGGAGGCTGCAAGCTCAAGCCATGGTGAAGATTCAAGTGCACGCCCCTCCTCTGTTGCTACACCAAGTTCACGGAGGAGGGGTGTAGGAGAGGACACTCCCATGGGTGATAGGAGCAACCCTCACCAACTTCTTCATGATGATGACCTCGACATCCAAAGTGAAAATGAAGATCAAGCACACAAGCTCCTCCAAGATCGTGAGTTTTCTCATACAAAAGCTTATGATCTGGATTTGATCTCCAAAATAGGTATGGATTCCGAATTCTTTTCCATTTGGCGTGCATTAGGTTGGGAAAACTTTGCTCACATAGAGGAGAAAGGTTCACGTCTTCTATCCATACAATTCATTTGCACACTCAAGATAAGATTTGATGGTATTACTTTTAGATTATTTCAAAAAGAATACATCATCCTATGGAAAGAATTAAGTGAAATCCTAGGCTTCCATAACATTGTTTGCTAGATTTAGACACTTTTCCTAAGTTTAACAAACAAAGTCTTTGGCAAGATTTAACTGGTGAGCTCAGATGTAGTGCATCTAGGAATAGCCACTTGCACAACCCCACTTTAGGCTTCATGTATAGATGGGTGGCTATGACTACGTTCCCTAAAAGAGATGTACGAATAATGCGTGATGATGAGCCGAAAATTTTATTTGCCATGATTAAAAAGATAAAAGTTGCTCCGGTTATTGCCATGATGACACATTGGTTACATTACATTCCAAGAGTAGGGCCAATTGAATGCACTTCATTGATTACCCGTATTGCTACTAGGGTAGGAGCACTAGAATATTCTTCATTGGAGTATATTTAAAATGAAAGAGAATTGATTGATGAATTTTATTTAATGCAAGGACATACCCTTAAGCATGATCAAGATGGATCTTTGATATTTTATTATCTTAGCTTTGTCAATGAGATTCGGTTACCTAACCCAGATTATCATCTGTACAAATGTCGTAAGCTAACCATTGACCTACTTCCCATCGAGGAAGCCAAAAGAAGTAATGTCTTTGGCAGGGTAACTAGAAGCCGCACAAGGAGAGCGGCCATGCCCCCGACAACCTCCACGGTCCATGAGTACGAAGAGGAAGAGAACCCAATGGGTGATGCACCCGGATGGACTCAACCTCCTTCGTATGAGACTGAAGGTCCGTCTTGGCATGAATGGCCACGTACTACATGGGAGACACCCCTATCCACTTCAAGCTCTAGAAGCTTGCCTCCAACATCTATGAGAAGATGTCATTCAAATTCGGCTAGAAGTCATCATGACTATAGCCAAGGAATGACGGACCTCTTTAAACGTATGGAGAAGCTTGAAGTTAGGACGGGTGATATCTAAAACACTCTCCAAGGACATGTCCAAGGTACCCAAGACTGGCAACAACACATGGATGCTCACTTTACCAACTTCAACTCCATGCTACAACAACAACAAGCCGATCTCGTGGCATACTTCCGTCATAAAGGGTTCAACCCTCGACAGAGAGGTGAGTGAAGAACAAGCTTGGGAGAGGGCCCCCACTTGAGATAAATTGTATCAACCCCTTGCAATATTTATTTTGCACTTTCCCATCATCCACCTTGTATTTAAAAAAATATAGGATAGATTTTATTTTCAAATAAAGTAAAATATGTTCGGTAAGACTGACATGGAATTCACATAGATGGAATGATGAATAGGTGCACTTTTTATTCTTCCTAAGTCCCTAGTTTACAAGTTACTACTCTCCAACATATTGCTCTCATTGGCTAAAATTGCTTTTACCTCGATTTGGAAATTATGTGTAGCAAAAGCCTAATCCATCCTAAGTTGTTGTGAGATATGATATAGTGATAGGGCTGCTATTCCTAGTTTGATAGTAAAACTTAGATTTTGGGAGAAATTCTAAAAAGATTTAAGTTATCCTCATTTGATTGGAAATACCCACCAAAGCCATATGATACACTATATTGATAGACCTTATGCATATGCTATTTGTTTTCACATTGAGCTTTGTCAAACTAGTACAGACCTATGTGAGATTTCATTCATTACATTTTGAATTCAAGACTTCACTGTCACATGATATACTCCTACACTAGAAGTAAGAAAATTTCCATCATACCACATTCTACAACAAAAAGAGAAACTCCATACCATTCATGCTTAGTACTCTATCCAAATATCATTGCATAAAAAGGGAGTAGAAGACATGGCTACAAGAAAAAGAAAAAGAAAATGTGTGCTTACATCATTAGCATGAGAAAAAAGAAGAAGAAGAAAGTAGCCATGTTTCATCCCTACAAAATAAGGGAGTCCACTCAAAAAGGTGTCCTCTCAAAGATATCCACATCCACTCCATTCTGTCACACATGCACAAATCTTGAATCAAATTGTTTTGAATTGATTTCTCCTAAGCCTGCTCTTTTGACATAGCAATATTATGTGTTGCAAATATGCCTACTATATTCCCTACGAAGCTCCACATACAAGCCTTATGTAGAAGTAGGATGAATTTAGGCACAATGTCTTGGTGAGGACATATGTCCACTACACAAAGAGAAGAGACTTGAGAAAATCAAATTGAGCTACTTAAAATCTAAATTGAACTCTTTGGAATTTAAGTGGAACTTGATTTCTAGGGTATGTATGCTCTATTTGCTGTTGTATCTTTCAACCACCCATGAATAGGAGATGGCATAAGCCCCATAATGACTTAAGATGGGTGAAATACCATGCCAATTTTTGCAATACTAGGTAGAGTATTTTGTTGTGCACATGGTACTTTTGAAAAATAGAACATATTAGCAACTCCTGATCATCAACCTAAAGTCTTGACTTTGCTCGGGATGAGAAAAGGATAAGCTTTGGGGAGTTTGTTGACGGCTGTTATACACCAATATCACCCGTCAATATAACTCAATTATGTGAAGTAATTGACATTTCTTGCACACATCACCTTTCTATTTAACCTATTTCCACTTGTACTTAGAGAAAGTAGTGCATGCAGGGATTATATGCAGAAATGAAGTGAAAAAGGGGGTGTATCCTATAAAATATAATTCCAGCCAATCAGGCGATGCCACATGGCACCACATGGATCAAATGTCTCACAAACAGAAGTATTCGAGGCCATCACACGATGTAGCACCAATATCAGTAAGGGGACCCACCTCTTAGTCACCTGGAGGAAGCACACCACAAAAGGGGCCAAGACCAGGTTGGTTGACCCCCCTATTCGGCTGACTAGGGCCTGATGCCTATCTTGGTCAAACTCCACGTGTAGGCTCCTCCCGGCTTGAAGAGGTCATGGGTGATTGATTCGAGCGCTTTTGGTGGCCGGAACCGACCCTTCTCCAAGCTATAAATAGGAGCCCTCACCCCTCACTTCAACACACACCACTTGAGTATTCATCCTTTGTATCCACTACTCTCCATAGGTTTAAAGGAGTATAGGTTGTAGAGAGGAGAGTCTCTAGTTAATAGTCCAAGTGCGAGAGGAAGAGGAGTAGGAGGAGTCTCTTTCCAATTGGGAAAGGTATGTCTCCTATATTCCTATTTGTATTTGTGACTTAATTCATAATAAAGATGTTATCTTTAGTCTACTATTGTTCATATACTTGGATGAAGCGTTTCTTGTTCGATTGTGGATTCCATGTATGTGGTAGGAATAGTATTTATGATTGTGCTATACCATTCTTATTACATTATCATAAATACTATAAACCTCCACTATAGTCTAATTAGCTATGATATGACTATGTTAATATGAATCACTTATGCTATGAATTAGCATTGGTTCAACGATGATTTAGTTCATTGCCTTAGGACGGCTTGTGCCTAGGCTCTTAAGGTTATTACTTAATATGATAGCATGGTGCTAGGATAGAGAGTATCATTGAATGTCTCATAGACCCACAAATTGAAGAGTAAGGCAGTAGGTGGTGGCAGCCCTATCTGTCCTTTGTAATGCTCCACGTTCGGCTATACCACAGACTCTTGGCGGGATTTACCTAGTGTTTCTAGGGGTAAACCTGTGCCAAATGTGTTAATCAACTTGGCATGAGAATTCATAATTAACATGATCATTAGTAACTAACTTAGGCTATGTATATGTACATTAGAAGCATAGTAGGAGTATCTACCTAATTCATAGCCTAGTTCCTCTATTACCTCATTTATCCCCTTAGGATAGAATGCTCTTGTGTGTGTCACACTACCTCCACTTGTCATTTAACCCATCCTTGCTAGAACCCTACCTAGGCCAACCTATCTTTTCCACTTGATGATTGTTTTACTTCCATCTAGCCTTCCTTTGGTAAAATATAAATGACACCCTTTGGGAATACTCTTAAAAAGGGGAAATGCTACATTGATAGTTTCGTGCGCTTGCGGACATTCATTTAAGAATCAAAACCTACCAACAAGCATTTCTGGCACCACTACTAGGGTTGAATTGTTAGTAGTGCGTAGGAAATTTTAACAGTGGGACATATTCAGAATATCAAGCCCTTCTATTGCATGCTCAACTCTCTACTCCGGAAAACAATAGTCCCTCAAAGATGGAGATGCGGGCATCATTCAAGGCAACTTGAGACATTTAATGGTGCTTATTGACGGAGATGTCGATTTCAATGTGGTGGACTATATCCTTGATGAAATCTTCAACATCTCTCACACACCCAACCGATCATGTGGCTATGCACCTTATATCATGTTCTTGATCGAGAAGGTGTCCGGGCTGACCTTCAAGAAGGACATCACTCATAGGAGACTTCGTCCTTAGATTCCTCCTCTAGAGCATGTTGCACCAAGAAGGAAGAATGTGGATCCTCCCACCTCACCCTCTCATCTCGTGGCTTCTCCACCTCCTCCCCCTCCATCATAATCTGCAAGTGGCTTCTTCAAGTGCTTCAAGGCAATTTTCGCCTCTTGCCGGAAGGTGGAAGTTCGGCAACATCACATGGAGCGTCGCCAAGAGAAGTATCTCAAGGCAATGTGCGACAAGCTCAAAGTTCCCATGTCTCCCGTCATGGAGAGTGATGGATAGATGACTCCATTCACCGATTTCACCACCGAAGAACTCGCTCAATTTGGTGATGTTAGCGCCTCCACAGCGGCACCCTCTGAAGAAGATGGCGATGATGAAAACGTCGAAGATCCGGAGGCAATGGAGAGCGACAGTGAGTAGCAATAAGGAGATGATGACGATGATGACGATGAAGAGAAGATCTTAGGGCTCTCCTCCTCTCTTTTACTTTTTTGTGTCTTGATGCTAAAGTGGCAGAGATTGGAAGGGGGTACTTAGTGTTCATTCTCATTGTCTCTTTTGATCATACTATGGACTTGTATTATGTTTTAAAACTCTCGCATTTCAATTTGTGTAAGACTTGATCTATTATGGGTTGTATGCACTTTACAATGTTTGCTATGCTTAACTATGATGTGATACTTGAAATGACTTATTTATCACTCACATTCATTGTCTTGTCACAATTTATGAACACATCACTTAGACACCCGACCATAACATGTATAGGTATGATAACTCTCTCAATTTCTTTATTCTTAATGCATACATTGAGGGGGAGTTACTTATACACATACATGTTATGAAAACCAATTATTATCCTTTTTATTGAAGCTTAATGTGTTGTCATCAATCACCAAAAAGGGGGAGATTGAAAGTGCATCTAGGCATCCCCATGGGTTTTGGATGATTGATGACGACAATTAAGAGACTGACGAGCTGAGTTGATCTTAAGCACATGTGTGATGATTGAAATGAGACAAAATCCCTCAAAAAGGAAAAGGTTGAAACGGGCGTCGAAGACTCAAGCATAGAAATTAGGGTTTCTATTGTGTTGAGTTTAGACTAGCCGTGTCAAGTGTGAGGGTGTGTGTATCAAGTGCACTGAGATCATCAAAGAGGGCTCAAAGTGGTGGTTGAGAGAAATACCTAAGTGAGAAGCCTTTGAGAGAAAATTCCCAGTGACTGGACTTGTTCAGGCCTCAGGTCAGACTAGTCCGGGTTGCCAGGATAGTCTATTTTTGGACGGACTAAAGGTCTCTGTTGGAGTTCGGACTTGCCCGTATGGGTATGAACTAGTCCGTTCTACCTTGGTGAGCGTCTGTGGAGCTAAGTCCTGGGAGGACGGACTTGTCCGACTCAGAGGTCGGACTAGTCCAGACCCCCAGAGTAGTCTGTTTTGGAACAGACTGAACATTTCTGTACGAGTTCAGACTTGTACTTTTTGGTACGGACTAGTCCACTCGATCCTTAGTGTGAGTTCCCGAAGCCAAGTCTTGGGAGGCCGAACTTGTCCGCCTCAGGGGTCGGACTAGTCTGGGCTCTCTCAGAGATGTCTGTTTCAGCCGGACTAAAGCATTCTGTCTGACTTTGGACTAGTCTGTTTTGGGCTAGACTAGTTCGGGTTGCCATGACCGTTTGAAACTCAAATGTTTGGCGGGGACGTCACCTGTTTTGTCGATCGATGACGTCGAATTGTCGGTGGCCCCAAAAGGCTGGACTAGTCCATGGTCCAGGGCCGGACTTGTCCGGGTTTGTGTTGTTGGCAACGGTTAGTTGTCGAGGCCCCTATAAAACGGGACTCCCGGGTCCTATTTGAAGAATCTTGAACCCTAGCGCCGCAACAACTGTCCTTGAGCCTTCCAAAGCCTTCTACTCCGCCTACTTGCCCTCTCAGACCAAATCATGAAGAGATTAGGGTTTGGGAAGGAGAGTGAAGGAAGGTCAACGTGCATTGGCTCTCGGTTTTATCTCTTGCACTTGGTGTTGTGTTTTGTGGCTTGTTTGAGTTGAGATTCGTGTGCTCCTTGCTGTATTCATTTGTGGGAGCCTCAACTTGTAAGCAACCCACAAAGCCGGCCATTGTGGTGGCTTGGTGAGAAGAGGGTCAAGTGAGACCCAATCCTTGTGTGGACTTCTCAACGTTGATGTAGGCTTATTTGTGAAGCTAAACCACGGGATAAATCATGTCTCTCTTCTCACTATATTTTTCGTAATCACTAGAATTGCTTTTAGGGTTCATATCGTTCTTCGTTTTGATCTTTGTTGAAATCTTGCAATCTAATTGCTTACAGTTGTTAATCTAAGTTGTACTAGGTTGTTAGAAATTGCATCTATCTTTCGTGAACCTAAATTCCGCAAACAACTTGTAGAAATCAAGTTTTTAGGTTTTCACCCCATGTTGAGCGGACTAGTCCGGCCCTGACCAGACTAGTCAAGCCTCAGAAATTTGATCTCGTTTGATTAAGCCATTTCAGGTCAAATTGCCTATTCACCCCCCTCTAGGTGACTTCTAGTCTCGCTTAACCATATCAAAGACGCGCTCCTTTGAGCGTGTCGCCCGTCTTCGTCTCCTACTTCGGTTTCTTACGTAGTGTCTCGCGAGTAGATTCCAACTACTCGACTTCTACCGGATTCCATATAACATTAGCAAGTCAATTCTACACGTTGAGCTATACAACTACCCAAATACTCCATGGGATTATGGGTCATGCATTTGGAATACCAATACACCTTAAACATAGTGCAATTCAAACTGTAGACTTAATAGTGATACAAATGAAAACTTTACAATGGATCTTAAATGCAAACCGGAGCTTGCCTGGTTGCGAGTCAGTTTCAATGTTAGCTCCAGGTAGGATGCTGTCCAAAGCCTCTAGGGTCTCCTCGACTTCCGTCACTGAATAATATGTATAGTATAAAGTACATGAGTATATTGCCACTATAAGATTGAAACTTGTAAACACAATTTATGTATGCATCTGACTTTAATTGGCTTAGGGATTTTTACAGTGGAGACTATGTACTATGATGATGATCTGAGCCAAGAAAGGGAATTGTTCATAGAATCTTGTTGTCTCTAAAATTCTAACAAATAAAAGGCTTATCTGAATTTTGGTACTAAATAAGTAGTTTTAACATAGCTAACAGTGGATGCTATTGGTAGAGGAGGTCTCACTTGTTCTAGGAAAAGTTGTTTCATAATTTGTTGAGCTTCCTACTGTGAGGAATTGATTTTACAAGTTTGGGATAAAATCTGGAAATGTTTCTGTACATTTCTGATTTTTCCAATGACATAGAGAATTGGAACACTAATTCCCCAAGCAAATAAAGTCCAATGGACATGAAACTGTTACTTGATATCAAGTATATTTGATTGGGTATTATTACCAAAATTGGGGATTTTCCAATTAGCAGAACAAACGTAATTAATTTCCCAAGTAAAAGGCTCAAGGAACTAATTACAGAAATACTTGGACTTTCATGTCCAACAAATTTTTGCACAGCAAATCTTGGATCGACATGAGTCTACTAGAATTTATTTGGAATTATTTGAGCGAATATACTGGGAGAAAGCGATTTTTGAAATTTGCTTCAAATCTGTGAATTATTTGCCCATTAGAAAGTTTGAATAATTAGCCTGGGTCCCACCCATTTAAAATGGGCCAATCATCTCACAGCCACACTGGGCCACTGAGTAATGCACGCAGCCACATAAGATCTGCAGGCCACACATGATTTAGAGGGAGAGAGAACAGCGGCTGACAGAAGGGGCCTGCACCCTTTCTTCCTCCTCTCGCCTGTGCAGCGCCCGAAGGGCGCGCGGCGGCTCTCTGCCGGCGAGGTTGCTGCCGTTGCTCTCCCATGCGTCAAAACTACACAAACTCGCCACCAGGGGGTAAAAAGGGGCGAGGAGCTCGGCTGTGGGGTTGAATCGAGCCGGCGGCCATTGAAACCCACCTTCAACGGCGGCGGCGATTAGGGTTCTAACAATGCCGGTGCTTGCCTATGATGCCCTATTTTGGCTCGGATTTGCATAGAAATGCTGAGGAGGACCTAGGAAACATGGAGAAAGGTGGCAAAGCGATGGAAATCCTAGAAAGGATGAGGTCCACAGAGGACCGAGGTGTTTTTCCATGGCGGTGGGGAAATTTGGTAGCCCCGATCGATTTCTCAACGATTTTCAATGCTTTTTTATTCATGGGGTGCGCATGGTAGTGTAGAACCTAATCTTAAACTGGATTAGACGATACTTGTGCACAGAAACAGAATCAAAATGGAAACCTAGAACCGATGCTATGCATATGCTTTTGGAAAAACTTGGATTGCGACTGCGATACTTAAAGAAATGGATCGCAGTCTTCACCGTGAGAGACTAGAGGTTGTGGCGCGTTTCTTTCCTACTGGAAGCCAGCCATGAACTCAACTGCAACAGCGGGACGACGGTGAGGCAGAGGGGTTCAACTTCGGCGGCAACCGGCAGCGTCCGCGAAACTTCAAAATATCGGCATGCCAGTGAGGAAAATGATGAACTTAATGGTGGAGATGATAGAGCATAGCCTTGGTGCAACTTTTGCTGTTTACACCGAAGCAAAAAGGAGCTGGACTGAGGTGCTCACCGGTGAGACAAGTGAAACTGCGGTGCTCTGTTTTACGCGAGGAGGAAAATGAGCAGTAGCAATGGAACGGTCTATGGCGTGAAGAAATGACTCAGTGAGGGGATTACGGCGCCTTAAATTCACCCTTGCCACCGAGCTGCTTGCCTGTGTGCTCGGTGAGCTGGGAAGCAGCTGCTCCGGTGTTGAACGGCAGGGAGAGAAAAACAGGGCATAGGCTCTGCCGGTTTAGGAAATTTGGGAGGCTGACCAGTGGGTCCCACATCCCTTTCAACCTCATCCTTCTCTGGTCTTTAAATTTCTCTACCAGATTATGTCAAAAAATGCCAGATATTTGTGGGGAGGCCAAATCAAAGGTGTAGATAAAGATCCTGAAATTTAATTCCATATTTGGACAAGTTTCATCCCAATTCAAATTTTGAATTTTAATTCAAGTTGATTTCAAGGCACCCATTGTATTAATTAGTGATTCAACTTCAAAATTTATGAAAATTTGCAGGAGAGCAATTTGGAATATTTGAAACCCATCGGTGAACTCAAATTTCCATTTTTACTGAGTTTGAACCTTAGCGATATATGAATTTTGAATTGTTCCTTTGAGATTTGAATTCATTTGATTTTCAAAATGCCATTTTAACTTCTTTTGTCATTCTTGTTTTTATACCTTCTAGCTGAGCTTTGCACTATTAAATTTAGGGCTTTTACAATCTCCAAGGTGCTCCATCGCCTAAGGGGGCGGGTTCCGTTGACTCGATATGTCCTTGCCTTGGCCTGGCATTTCACAGGTGCTTTCACTTCCAACCCATCTAACGGGTAGTATCTTGTGTGTTCTCGAAGTCACCGAAGGAAAAGGCGCATGAGAAGGCCGTGGAGAGGATGGATGATGAGCTGGTCCGGGCGCGTATCGAAGCACAAGAGACCGGCCATAGCCTGGAACTGGCACGAAGGGGAACAGAATGTTAGCCTTCCCCTCTGATTTTCTGTATCCAGACTATTTTCTTCTTTTGGTCGACTGTATTAACTCGTTGGGCCCTTTGCATTCCTGAAGATGACCCTCCAGTGGACAGAACATACTAACAAGCTTTGGCGGGATGAGCTGGACACCCTTTAGAGGATCGCAACACACATTTCCGTAAGAGTTCTTGGGCCGTTAGGGGTGGAAACCTGTCTGGAGCCTCGCCTAAGGGGCATACCTGCCCGGTTTGCAGTTGTCTAGGAGGTGGCTGCGGAGGTACGCTCTGCTACGGCAACGGTCTTTGAGTTAGTTCTTGGGCCATCGGAGCTCAGAGTCGCGAGTAGGGGCCCTTTTGCGGCGCGCCTCCATGAGATTTCGAATTGAGTGAGGGCTCAATGTGTAAGGCTCGGAAGATTTGGGGCACTCTTGGGGGCTCGCATCGCCCTCTCCTTCATAGCATCTCATTAGAATGGTGTGGACTTTCAGGCTGTGGGAGAGGGATACGCGGCCGGAATATCAGAGGAGGAGCACGCTGAGATTGCCCGAGAGGTTGAGCCCATTGTTGCCTCATTGTTTGCACTTGTGACTCCCGAGGCCATCCAGGATCAAGCTCAGGAGGCGGGTCAGAGGTGGATCCAACCGACGCCTAAGGTGGTGCACAGACCCTCTCCTTGGGGAATTTTATTTAAGGGTGTTTTGTATCGGCGTCGACTTGATGTATGGAGATATTGTTTTTTCACCAGCTCTATCCCTTTTCGCTCTTGTGCCTACTTCTGGGTCATGGCGTGGAGATCGGATCATTGCGCCACAGCCCAGACTGTGAGACGTAGAGGAGGGGGTGGTTTCACTGCGGAGACCCCGAGTGAAGCGAGGTGAGGCGAACGGCGTGATCTGAGCATCACTTAGAATTTCGTGAACTAGAATTAAAAAATATTGCCACTGTACTTTGATGGGATGAAGCAATGCAAACAGGTTGACATTCTTGAGGAGCAGACTCAGATTACGATGAACAACATTCGTGACAACATAGCTAATGTTTGGGTTAGTTAGCGCGATATAGTAAAATTATGTAAATGGCCTTTAAATTTTCTTTTCTGTGATCCATACAAATTTTGTATTATTTACATGACATCACTTTTATATTTATATTAATATACAAACAGTCCTACAGAGTCACAAGGTTACAAAAGATATTTCTTACAGAATTCACAGCTGACGGTTGTTTCCAGCCAAACAGATTTAGCTTCCTCACAGTTGTCAGCTCACAACAGTTTTTCCACAGATCATAGCTAGAATCATATTTTCAGGAATCCACAGCTGAACCAAGCATATCCTGAGTCTTTTTGGGCTCTACTTGCAAAGTTTGAACACTTTGGAAGCATTCAGGCCTTGAAACTCAAGTATCAATAGGGTATTCAATGCAATCTTTGGAGCTGAGCTAGTAATTGTTAGAATAATACCACATTGCCTATGTAACCAAGGGACGACCCCTGACCCCCTTATATATATGTACTACCCTTTAGGTTGTTTTTAATCAATAAAAATACAATAATTATTTTCTCCCCGATATTTCCATCATGGTATCAGATTAGGTTTCTTTCTAACTTCTGCTAGCTATGCCCAACTCCGCCTCTTGCATCGAGTTTGGCTCGCGGTGAGTCGCCGCCATCCGCGCGATATTTTGTTTTCGACGTGCCTGTGCTGCCGGAAAAATTCCGCGCACACCGCGCTCTAGAGCGGGGTCCTTCGATGACCGCCGCACGCCTACATGCGGCTCGCGCCTGGCATGAAGCCTTCGTCACCATGCGCCGTGCGTCCGCGGTCTCCGCTGCAGCAGATTGACACTCGCGCATCATGTTTCTTACTCCTTGATGGCTTCTGTTGGCGATGGCTCTCCGGACGCACAAGCAGCCTCACAGGACATCGCCTTGGCTGCCGAGCTAACTTGATTGACCGAGGAGGCGGATCGACTGGCCATCGAGGCAGCACGTGCACGTGCAGTGGCCGACGAGGCGCGTCGCAAGTTGCTTCTCGCAACCGATGAGATTCATCGTGACTTGATCAACCATGACCTCTCTCCTCTGGCGGTTGACCATGTTGCTTCTCTGCATGATCAAGGAATCGCCGTCCTCAACATCAAGTCAATGATCCCCGTCGTCCTCAACAACCTTTCGCCGCACTATAATCGGTGGAAGAGTCTCTTCCTCAACACCCTCAGGAAGTATGAGGTCTCCGGTCATGTCCTCACCGACATTGATCCCACTGTCGCCGAGTCTTAGTTGCCACGCATGGACTGCACCGTCATCTCCTGGCTTCACGACATTGTCTCTCCTGATCTTATTGAGATCACCTCGGCGGGCATACCCACGGCTCGTTCTATCTGGCTTGGGCTTCAAAAGCAGTTCATCGGCAATAGGGAGACCCGTGCTATGATTTTGGACGTCGAGTTTCGCACGTTCGTCCAAGGTGACCTCTCCATCATCGACTCTTGTCGTCATATCAAGTCGATGGCCGATGCACTCAGTGACTTGGGCGAGGTCATCCCTGACCGCACTCTCGTTCTCACGACGCTTCGTGGGCTGAACGAGCAGTTCTCTCACATGGCATCCCTTCTCAAGTGACAGCGCCCCTTTCCCACATTTTTCGAGGTCCGCAACGACCTCCAACTTGAGGAGATCGAGATGAAGTCCAAGTCGGGAAACGCCAATGCATTGGCGGCCAACTCCGTAGGTGCGGGACACACCCTGTCTTCTTGTAGAATCGAAGAGCACGTAAAATACTACCAGAGCCGGGGTGAATGGTAGATTTAAAAATCTTACCCAGCGGAAACAAAAAAATCCAGAGCCCATCGGCAGAAAAACGATTTGTTAGAGAAATCATGTGTGAAACAAATCTAAACGTATTTCACCGTGACAAAAGTGATATATATCAGAGAGAATTAAGTCACGAAGAAAATGCAAGAAGAATCACTCAAATCCGTGGAGAGAAACTCAAGTTATGATCGAAAGATCGAAGAAAGGTCAATCTGTCCTACCAGAGAAAAACAGTTCTGGAACGCTGCAAAGAAACTCGTGTAGATCAGAAACCACAAATCCAATGACCGTGAAATTTTGACAGATGACAGATAATCAAGTTGTGAAGACAACCAAAAAAAATCACGTCAATTGGATCTGTAAAACTCGAGTTATGATGAAACCACTGACGAAAGGTAGTGCTGTCCAGAAACTCGACGAGTAAAAATTGTCTGGAACAAGTCGGACGAACAAGGCACAAAAGTTCCTTCAAACTATGAATTTTATTCAATAGAACACAAGAGGAACAGCCCCAAAATCGTGCACCGTGATTTGTGGCATTCCCTTGCTTATATAACCAGCCCTTAGGCCAACCCAATCTGAACTAGGACTCCAATCCTACTCCGATCACGAATCGAAACTTTCCATAACTGCTATGGATTCTTCTATACGCAGATAGAAGCAATCTTAAGACTTCCAAACACCTAAGGAACGTATCCCACATTCCTAAAACAACTCAAGTTTTTTACCCACACGAAATCCTACCATAACCAACTCAATACTTTCCATACCGAGCCATAACCGACTCCGCCGCAGCCAAAGTCATCAACCGATACGATCCGTTCCTTCCAACCAGATCTTCCCATCCATAAACCATCTTCGGAACCATGTTTCCACGTCATGCACCGCATGCATATGTGCAAACACCTTCCTTCGACGTCCAGTAACCTTCATATGCACTGCCCTTGATTCAATCATCCTGCGTGACCTCCTGACCCACTCAACCACAATTCTTCCTGAATTTGGTTGTTGGAACCTCATATCCTCCCTGAGAATAGTCCAAAGGATCCTGTCACCAGCCATGACTTGAACTCAAGCAACACCTGCACATGAACAAACAACCAATCCGTACGAGCCCAAGTCGGTGACTTGACTCAAGTCAGTTCCGAACACAACACCTTACGTGAGCACCTCACAAAAGCATGTTGCAAAGCATATCAAAAAGATATCAGCAATATCAACCAAAACGCACCAAAAACTTAGTAAAAGAATACTAAGGAACCTTTCATAAGTGTAAAGCAACTTCGAAACATTTCACATTAAAAGCTGAAACATTGCGATCAAGCTCCGAACCTTGCCAAAGCTAATCGGAGCTTGAGCCGGAGCTTACCAAAGCTAGTACAACCTAGCGCTGGAGCTTACCAAAGCTAGTTGGACCTAGTCATCCCAAAAGTCGGAGCTAGAAAAATATGTCGGAGCTAACCCACATAAGTCAGACCTAGCAAAACATATCGGAGCTTAACAAAGACATGCCAGAGCTATCAAAGACGTGCCGGAGCTAAAGACAAAGCTCGCCGGAGCTACCCAAAAACATGTCAGACCTAGACAAAGAAAGTCAGACCTATTGACGGACCTTGCAGAGGCTCGGAGCTAGAGTCGGACCTTGCTAAAAAGGTGTTAAAGAAGCATGCAAAACTTTTATTGTCAAAGCCAATGTATTCAGCACACATAGGTCTCACAATCTCCCCCTCAATGAATGCATTGGCAACGCCACTTAAGATCCGAACAATGGCTTATTCACATTAAAAGTTTTGAAAACAATTTCTCCCCCTTTGTAAAACAGAAATAAAATGAGAAAAAGAAATTGTTCCGCTGAGAAGAATGGTGCCAAAAACAATTGTGAATATGTGCAATGTGTAATCAATGTCTCCCCCTTGCATACTTATCATTTAAAAAATTCAAAATTCACATATTTATTATCTCTCCCCATGCACATTATCTCTCCCCCTTTGACAATGTATTCAGCAAGATTCAAAAGAGAAATTTCAAATGTTATGAGCATATTATAACATATACATATAAACAGAGCTCATCCAAGTCATACTATCAAGTAACTTACACTATCACATCAATGAAATACATAAAGTATTGTAGGCCATGCTAGAGATCAAATGTAATTTTCAATTTAAGCAAGTCATGATCTCACAAACTTAACTATTTCAAAGCCTGAAAGCATGACACTAGTTGCTGCATTTTATTATTTTTCAAAGAACAAATTTAGATCATATGATATTTGCAAGAGATTATATGCGCATCTGCCTTATTCTAACCAACCAAGACAAGCCTATGTCATTTGACAATCAGAAGCTTAAGGACATGGTTTTAGTCTTACACAACTTCTTCCAAGTTCATATCTAAGTGTGATGATAAGCCGTCTCAAAAAAAGAAGTGTGATGCATGCATATTCTCTTGATCTTTTCTCAACTTATATTTGTTCATAAAAACTCAACAAGTGAGTTGATTACTTGATTAATTCTTTATGATTAAAAGCACTTGTGAGCATGCAACAAGTTCAAAACAGCAAGAAAGTTCGACCATGACCAGATTTAGTGTAAGTTATTATTCCAATTACTAGACATGGCAAAAACTACAAAATGTATAACACGAGTAATGTAGTAAGAACTTTCAACATGTAAAAGGAATCACAAATTCATATCTGTATGAAATACTATGCTCATATTATTTGAATTTCAGATTGACACATAGACTTCCCAAGTTTCAAAACTCCCCCTCAATTTAATCCATGAGGACGCATAACCCCTATTTCCTTACGAATGAAACAAAAACGAGTGAAATCCAAAGGTTTTGTAAAAATGTCAGCCAATTGTTGTTCGGTATCTACATGGTGAAGAACAATGTTTCCTTTCTCAACATTATCACGGAGAAAGTGATACCTAATATCAATGTGCTTAGTTCTAGAATGTCGCACGGGGTTTTTATCAATGCAAATGGCACTAGTGTTATCACAAAACAGTGGAACACTATCTAGATCAACCCCATAGTCCTTAAGAGTTTGAACAATCTAAAGAATTTGTGAGCAAGCACTAGCCGCAGCTACATATTCAGATTCGGTTGTGCATTGTGCAACTGAA
Organism: Tuctoria greenei; assembly: GCA_036927565.1. Classification (NCBI taxonomy): domain Eukaryota; kingdom Viridiplantae; phylum Streptophyta; class Magnoliopsida; order Poales; family Poaceae; genus Tuctoria; species Tuctoria greenei. Next base: position 73,067,119 of record JAYESD010000004.1, read on the forward strand.
TTTTGTTTTCTAGAGGACCAAACAACAAGTGAATTACCAATAAAATGACAAGCACCGGAAGTACTTTTCCTATTAATTCTACAACCTCCAAAATCAGCATCGGAAAAAGCTTTCAAAGTAACGGTTGAGGAAGAAGGAAGAAAAATGCCAAATTCTAGAGTTCTATGTAAGTACCTGAGAATCCTTTTGATGGCTTGACGATGTGAAGCACGTGGGGAGGCTTGAAACCGTGCACAAAGACATACGCTGAATTGTATGTCCGGTCTTGATGTCGTGAGGTACAAAAGTGATCCGATCATGCTTTTATATTCTTTTTGATCCACGGGTTCACCATCTTCATCAAGTTCAAGTGTTGTTGCTGTTCCCATTGGTGTCCGAAGAGGCTTGCTTTTGTCCATGTTGAAGCACCTTAGGAGGTTTTTTGTATACTTCGTTTGATGCACAAAGGTACCCTCCTTGGTTTGCTTGATTTGCAGCCCCAAAAAGTACGTGAGTTCTCCCATCATACTCATCTCAAATTCTGAACTCATCATAGCTGAAAACTTGGACACAATATCATGAGAAGCACAACCAAAGATAATATCATCCACATACACTTGAACGAATAATGAGTCATTGCCATGCTTAAGCACAAAAAGAGTTTTATCAACCTTGCCCATGGTAAACCCCTTTTAAAGTAAGAATGTTTTTAACCTATCATACCATGCTCTAGGGGCTTGTTTGAGACCGTACAAGGCTTTGGACAGTTTGAAAACATGATTAGGAAAATCTGAATTTTCAAAACCTGGCGGTTGTTTGACATAAACCTCCTCATCTATGTAGCCATTAAGAAAATCACTTTTAACATCCATTTGATATAGCTTAAAACCTTAAGATGCAGCAAAAGCTAACAAAATTCTCATGGCTTCTAATCTAGCAACAGGAGCAAAGGTTTTCTCAAAATCTAGACCTTCAGCTTGAGTGAAACCTTGTGCAACCAACCTAGCCTTATTCCTAACCACAACCCCATCCTCACTTTGTTTATTTTTAAACACCCACTTAGTTCCAATTAAGGTGTGACCTCGAGGAGGAGGTAAAAGTTTCCAAACATTATTTCTTTCAAAATTTTCTAACTCTTCTTGCATGGCAATAATCCAAGACTCATTAGTGAGTGCGTGTGATATATCTTTGGGTTCAAAAGAAGCAACAAAAGAAGAATGAGCATGAGAGTTTGGATCGCAAAATCTGGACCGTGTGACTCGTTCGTGCAAGCTTCCAATTATCTACTACGGGGGATGATCTTTGTAAAACCGTATGGGAACAAATGTCTCACAAGCTTCTTCTTCATTAGGTTCATCGTAGATTGATGATCTTGTGACTTGTGGACGATCAGGACCAACATAGGTGATAGCCGGAGCTTGTTCAATGTTCGGAGCTGGACACGTGTCAACTTCGGAACTACCAGGCAGTATCACCGGCTCTTCTCCATCTTCAAAAATACCCTCCCCCTGAGGATATGGATTTGGTCCTGCAATACCGGAACTAGTACCTGGGCTAGCTTCATCAAAAGAAACTTCACAAGTCTCCACAATTTTGTTAGTGTCAAGTAAAAGCACACGTTAGCCTCTAGTATGAGATGGATAACCAAGAAACATGCCATCAATGGATCTAGGTTCAAATTTATCAAGATTACCATGTTTCTTAACAAAGCATTTGCATCCAAAGACTCGAAAGTGTGTAACACTAGGCCTATGTCCAAAACGGAGCTCATATGGTGTTTTACCTAGCTTAGCGCGCAAGAAAACACGATTGGAGACATATCAAGCGTTTGCAATTGCATCAGCCCAAAATTTCCTAGGAGTTTGGTATTCATCAAGCATAGTCCTAGCCATCTCAACTAAGGTTCTGTTCTTCCTTTCTACGACACCGTTTTGTTGAGGTACATATGGTGAAGAAAATTGATGATCTATTCTATTTTCAGCACAAAAGTGATCAAAAGATTGATTTTTAAATTCAGTTCCATTATCACTTCTAATTGCTTTTAAAGATCCTGGGTGATCAATTGATAATCTAAGTAATAACGTTCTAAACTGACTAAAAGCTTCATTCTTAGACGCCATAAAGTAAATCCAAGTGTACCTAGAATAATCATCAACAATAACAAGAACATACCATTTACCTCTGAAGGACTGAAAACGTGAAGGTCCTACGGTGTCAAGGTGCAAAAGTTGACCCAGTTCAGTTGTCATGATCATTGTGAGAGGAGTATGTGAACCTGCAACCATCTTCGCATGTCTACAAGAAAAGCACACAATTTCTTTGTCCCCTTTAAGCTTAGGCAGCCCACGAATGCGATCAAGAGCACTAACATGCGTTAGGTGATCAAAGCCTACGTGACCAAGTCTATGATGCCAAAGATATAGGTCCTTTGAATCATTAGCAACTAGACACCTATGCTTAGAGGAAGACATATTAAAATCAGCTTTAAAAACTCTTCCAAACCGAGACATGTAAAAAATAAGCTCACTATTTGAATCTGCAACTTTGCAGCAATTTTTAGTGAAAGTTATTTCCAAATTCTCATCAAGCAATTGAGAAACAAAAAGCAAGTTGTACTTCAAATTTTTAACAAGTGCCACATCTTTTAAAGTGTAGTGATCATTTACTCTAACCAAACTCTTAACAATTATAGGAGTTGAAGAATTATCGGCAAAAGTAACATTTTCTACACGTGACACAAAGGAGATGGAGGAGAACCATTCTCTGTTACCGGTCATTTGGCGTGAGCATTCTGAATCCACAATCCATATGTTCTCCTTCCTCAAGCATGAAACCTACATAGAAGCACAATACATCGATGACTCAATACTGGGGTTAGTCAAAAGGCATTTAGGTATCCAGTACTGAGTCACACGATGTGCAGCAGGAAAAACACGCAAAAGTTGTGACAAAACAGCAGGTTTATGAGTCAAGGGTTGAGGTTTTCTGTTCTTAACAATTGATTTAGAAGTTGTTAGTCGTTTAGAGCAAAAACCAGTATCTCCGGATGTAAGGACATTTGTTTCTAAAGAAATAGCTGAAGCTCCTGATGCACAAACCGAAGGTCCAAGAGCAAAAATTGAAGCTCCGAAGGGAACAACAGAAGGTCCGGGAGCTTTTGGAGCTATCGGAACTACCAGAGCTGCTTTTGCGGATTTCTTACTAGAAGGTGCGGAAGCTACCTTTTAAATTTCTGACTCACTAAAACATGTTGTGTTTTTCTAATTGCTTGAAAGTTATAAGATCTAGCAATCATTCTTTCCTTTTTCTTTTGTTTAGCTAGTCTATAATAAAAATCTATGACATGACCATCTCTACCACAGTAGGTACAATAAAATTTAACTTTGTGTTCATGTCTAGATGAGCAAGCAATATTTTTATTTGAAACTGAATAAGACAACACTCCTGCAGATTTGAAAACCACTTCTTTTTGTTTAGGAACTGTTTGAATCAAACCACTTCCTAATGACTTTAGAATTTTAGGTGGATGTGCTTTAGCATGAGCATGAGAATCAAAACCTAAACCAGTTTTATCATTGCAAGACTTGGAAGAATTCAGCAGCAAGTTTAGGTTCTTATTCCCATTACAAAACCGATCTAATGTCATATGCATGTTATCAAGTTTATTGACAGATCAAGGCAATTTTCACATGAAGTTTTTCCTTTTAATTTGAAATTGGAACAATATTTAACTTCATGAGAATGTAAAGCTTTGTTCAGAATGGAAATTTCATTCACTGCATATTTTAGTTTCTTATCAAGATTATCACATGCAGAACAATGCAAATCATTTGTTGAACAAGAAGCATCTTTTAAGTATTTATCATTAAATGCAGCAAGCTCTTTGTTCTTTTTAATTTCTTCATCAAGTTTATCTAGAGTGGATGAGTGTGCACTTCTTAATGTGGACAATTGTTCATAGATTAAGTCACATGAGGGACATGTATCATCACTAGAAATCAAAGTTTTTAAGCGGTTGATTTCAGATTCTAGTGATTCAATTTTAGCAGCATTATCCCTAAGCTTTTTGTCCTTTTTCTTGACAATAATAGTTGCACGAGAAATAGCATCACACATTTCATTACAGGTAGAACATACCTCATCTTGGTCACTGTTGTGTTCTGCATCATCCTTCCTTAATCTTGATCTTGTTTTGCCCGCCATGAAGCATATGTTGGCCAGATCATCATCATCACTTTCAAAGTCTACATCACTTGAACTGAGCTATTGAAGTGCGGTGATGAAACTATTAATCATCTTGCGTCCTATGGTACCCTTCTTTTTCTTGTTGGGATTTCCAGAGGTGGTATTGACCTTGTTCTGTTTTTCTTCACGGGTAGTAGGACCTGAAAGGTTAGGGCATTCTGTATGAAAGTGTCCTGTCTTACCACATTCAAAACAGCGTTGAGGTCCGAAGCTTCCTCTCCTTCTAGTTCTCACATTTTGCAATGCTTTTGAGAATCTAGTTGAGATGAGTGCTAACTCCTCTTCTGGAAATTACTCGATCTGCTCCAGGGTTAGTGAGGACAACAAAGAAAGAGTATTGCAAGATGATGATTGGCCGGAGCTAGGCATACCACGTTGTGAGACAAATGCAATAGATTTATTTGGATTCTTACGTGATAAGATGTCAAATTCATGAGTTTTTAGTTTAGAATAAAGTACATCTAATGTAAGAGAACTCATGACAGTTGATTCACGAATAGATGTTACTTTCATCTCCCAGAATGACATGTCTAATGCACTAAGAAGTTGCATAGCATTCTCAGCATCAGAAAAGTTAACATTAACACTACGCAAGTTGCTGAGAATTTTATTGAAGCGAGCAAAGAGATCATCAATTGACTCACCTGGTTGCATTTCGAAGCGCATGTATTCTTTCCTGAACATGTCTTGGCTTACCTCCTTGATCGTGTTGTATCCCTCGTCATAGTCACAAAGTGCTCTCCATACATCGTATGCCGATCGGAGGTGTGCAACGCGGTCGAAGTTGCTTTCAGTGAGTCCTTGGATGATCAAGTTCCGGGCTTTGTTATTGTTGTCGACGCCCCGTAGGTTCGTAGCCGTAACTTGATCGTTTCACGACACATCATAAGGCTTGTACACCTTTTCCCATATGGCGAAGCCTTGGGCCTGGATGAAAGCCTCCATGCGTGCCTTCCAAACCTGAAAATCAATATCTGCAAACACACATGGTTTGGCGGAGTATTTGTCCATGATGATTAGTCAACAACACAGCAAATCACAAATATTAGAGCATTGTGGTTCTTATACCAATTGTAGGATCGAAGAGCACATGAAAATCTACCAGAGGGGGGTGAATGGTAGATTTAAAAATCTTACGCAGCGGAAACAAATAAATCCCAACCCCTTCGGGAGAAAAAGGATCTGTTAGAGAAATCGTGTGTGAAACTAATATAAACGTGTTTCACCGTGACAAAAGTGATATATATCAGATAGAATTAATTCACGAAGAAAACACAAGAAGAATCACTCAAATCCGTCGAGAGAAACACAAGTTATGATCGAAAGATCAAAGAAAGGTCAATCTGTCCTACCCGAGAAAAACAGTTCTGGAATGCTGCAAAGAAACTCGTGTGTATCAGAAACCACAAATCTAATGACCGTGAAATTTTGATAGAAGATATATAATAAAGTTGTGAAGACAACCCAAAAAGAATCATGTCAATTGGATCTGTAAAACTCGAGTTATGAGAAAACCACCGACGAAAGGTAGTGCTGTCCAGAAACTCGACGAGTAAAACTTGTCTGGAACAAGTCGGACGAACAAGGCACAAAAGTTCCTTTAAACTACGAATTTTATTCAATAGAACACAACAGTAACAGCCCCAAAATAGTGCACCACGAGTTTGAGCCTTCCCTTGTTTATATAACCAGCCCTTAGGCCAACCCAATCTTAACTAGGATTCCAATCCTACTCCGATCATGAATCGGAACTTTCCATAACTGCTTAGGACCCTTCTATACGCAGATAGAAGCAATATTAAGACTTCAAAACACCTTAGGAACATATCCCACATTCCTAAAACAACTCAAGTTTGTAACCCACACGAAATCCTACCATAACCAACACGATACTTTCTATACCGAGCCATAACTGACTCTGCCGCCGCCAAAGTCATCAACCGATACGATCCGATCCTTCCAACCAGGTCTTCCCATCCATAAACCATCTTCGGAACCATGTTGCCACATCATGCACCACATGCATACGTGCAAACACCTTCCTTCGACGTCCAGTAACCTTCATATGCACTGCCCTTGATTCAATCATCTTGCGCGACCTCCTGACCCGCTCAACCACTATTCCTCCTGAATTTGGTTGTTGGAACCTCATCTCCTCCCTGAGACTATTCCAAAGGATCATGTCACCAACCCTGACTTGAACTCAAGCAACACCTGCACATGAACAAACAACCAATCCATACGAGCCCAAGTCCGCGACTTGACTCAAGTCAGTTCTGAACATAACACCTTACGTGAGCACCTCATATAAGCATGTTGCAAAGCATATCCAAACAATTTCAGCAATATCAATCAAAACGCACCAAAAACTTAGTAAAAGAATACTAAGCAACCTTTCCATAAGTGTAAAGTAAGTTCAAAACATTTCACATTAAAAGCCGGAACATTGTGATCAAGCTCTGAACCTTGCCAAAGCTAACCGGAGCTTGAGCCGGAGCTTACCAAAGCTAGTACAACCTAGCGCCGGAGCTTAGCAAAGCTAGTCGGACCTAGTCATCCCAAAAGTCGGAGCTAGAAAAACATGTCGGAGCTAACCAACATAAGTCGGACCTAGCAAAACATATCGGAGCTTAACAAAGACATGTCGGAGCTATCAAAGACATGCCGGAGCTAAAGACAAAGCTCGCCGGAGCTTCCCAAAAACATGTCGGACCTAGACAAAGAAAGTCGGACCTATTGTCGGACCTTGCAGAGGCTCAGAGCTAGAGCCGGACCTTGCTAAAAAGATGTTATGGAAGCATTTAAAACTTTTATTGTCAAAGCCAATGCATTCAGCACACATAGGTCTCACACTTCTGCATCATCAGGTGGCACTCCTCCACGTGGTCCCGTTTCTGGTGGCCCTGCATCAAGCACTCCTACCTCTAGCGCTGCTATCTCTGGCCTCTCGTCCTCCAATCGAGGTCGAAATTGGCATAATCGAAACAAGTGTAATGACACCAGTAACAACAGTGGATTTCCCACACTGGGAAATCCATGGAACGGGACCCTGCAGCTTTGGGGTGGTGCTTCAACTAATCTTGATCCTCCTCCAGGCTTCCCGACACATCCACGTGCACCTGCCCCTCCTCAGCAGGCCCTTCTGGCGCACGGAGGATCCTACGGCGCACCTGCCTATTAGACACCAGGATTTTGGACACCTAGCAGACTGCCAATGTATTTCTACTACAACACGACTACACCTGGTGGTAGTGAGACCGCCTCCTTCTACAGTGGCCAGACCGCAGCTCCTGGTGATCCAACCACCAGATCTTTGTACGGGGGAGCTTCCAACTACGCCACATCTTCTACAACATGGGTTTAGAACGAGCTGGCTAACTCGTTCAACACCATGTCACTAACGCCGCCACTGTCCATGAACGGTACATGGACTCTGGCGCCGATAGCCACATGTGCTCCTCCCCCGGTAACCTCTCCTCCTCCCATCTCCATCTTATTTGACTCCTTCGCCTATCGTTGTCGGTAATGGGTCATTGCTACCCGTCACCTCCACGGGTCACACTTCTTTCTCTACATCCGCTCGTCCTTTACACTTGCATCGAGTTCTTGTGTCTCCTCACATAATTAAAAATTTGGTTTATGTTTGTCAGTTCACTACTGATAATAATGTTTCCATTGAATATGATCTGTTTGGTCTTTCTGTTAAGGATCTGGACACCAAGAACGTGATCGCCAGATGTAATAGTTCTGGGCAACTCTACTCCATATCATTGTCGATGCTTTCTCCACCACATGCCTTAGCCGCATCAACCACACCATCCACGCTTTGGCATCGTCATCTTGGTCACTTAGGTTTCGAGGCTTTGTCTAGGTTATTTCCACAATGTAATAAACAGGAACTTGACACTCTTTGTCATGCTTGTCAGCTTGGTCATCACACACGTCTTCCATTTTCTCTATCAAATTCTCGTGCTTCGAACAACTTCGATTTAATACATTGTGATCTATGGACATCTCCCGTGCAAAGTGTTTCTGGTCACAAGTATTATCTTGTTGTTCTTGATGACTGCTCTCATTATTCGTGGACTTTTCCTCTACACCTCAAATCGGACACTTTTCCGACCTTGTCACAGTTTTTTTGCCTATGTATCCACTCAATTTGGCCACACCATAAAGGCAGTCCAATGTGACAATGGTCGTGAATTTGATAATTCCACATCACGCGCATTCTTTCTCCGTCTTGGTGTTCTTTTGCGTCTCTCTTGTTCTCACACGTCTCCTTAAAATGGACGTGTTGAGTGTATTATTCGTACCACCAATGATACTATGCGCTCGATTATGTTCCAAGCTAGTGTTCCAGCTGGTTATTGGGTAGAAGCACTCCACACCGCTACACACCTCATAATCTTGCGACCATCCAAAACGCTCTCCTTTGCCACACCACATTTTGCCCTCTTTGGCACCCAACCTGATATTTCCCACCTACGCGTTTTCAGTTGCAAGTGCTACCCAAATCTCTCTGCTACAGCTGAACACAAGCTTGCTCCTCGCTCTACAGTTTGTGTCTTCCTTGGCTATCCATCCGATCACAAAGGATACGATGCCTAGACCTAGCCACAAACCACATCTTTATTTCTCATCATGTCACTTTTGACGAGTCCTCCTTTCCGTTTGCGGAAATCTCCAACCCTCGTTCATCCCACTTTGACTTTCTTCTTGATACTAATGATTCATCGGTGCATCCTAGCACTGACTATTTTGCAGGTACTCGTCAACGTGGGCCTCCACCAAGCTTCTACAAGTCTAACGGTCAGACCTCAACTCCAGCCGGTCAGAACGTGCCTATGCACAATAGAGGCAACATCCCCAATAGAGGCCAGGCGGGCCTCTGTTCACCTCGCTGTCCCATCGTGACTCACGATGGTCTGACCGCGAATCCTCGTGGTCCCAACAATAGTACTCATCAAGAAGACCAGGCGGACCTTTATTCATCGAGTGGTCCAACCGCTACCCCGTGGGGTCAGACCACCCCAAGCTCGTCCTCGTCGCGTGACACTCCTCCAGCTACGGCTCTTCGATGGCTACACCGACTGCCCTTCACTAGCAACCAGGTTTTGTACGTGATCCACTGTATGTGCTCGAGGTTCCACCCATCGACAAAGAGCATAACATGCGAACACGTGGGAAGGTCGGTCTTCGTCTTCTTGTGCAGTGTCTGAACCTTCAAGCCTCAACGTTGTCACAGATTCCGAAGACTTACTGTGGTGCTCTCACTGATCCCAATTGGAGAGAGGCCATGATCGAGGAATTCACCGCTCTACAGGCAAACAACACTTGGGATCTCGTTCCACGTCCTCTAGGTACGAATGTTGTCACTGGGAAGTGGGTTTTCCGTCACAAGTTTCATCCAGATGGCTCTCTTGATTGCTACAAGGCTCGTTGGGTTCTTCGTGGCTTTACTCAATAGCCCGGTGTTGATTTTGGTGAGACTTTCAGCCCTATGGTGAAGCCTGCTACAGTTTGTACCGTTTTTTCAGTTGCACTCTCTCGTGATTGGCCCGTTCACCAGCTTGATGTGAAGAATGCTTTTCTGCATGGTACTCTATCCGAGACAATCTATTGTGAGCAACCTTCTGGTTTTATTGATACAGCTCATCCGGATTTTGTCTGTCGACTGAACAAGTCCCTATATGGTTTGAAGCAAGCTCCTCGTGCCTGGTACAGCCGCTTTGCTTCTCATATTATCTCATTCGGATTTACTGATGCTCGGTACGATATTTCACTTTTCATCTCCCGACACGGCACAAACATGGCTTATCTATTGCTATATGTGGATGATATTGTTCTGACTGCCTCATCAGCACCACTGCTCCGTCGCATTATTGATGCTCTTGCTGCAGAATTTTCAATGAAGGATTTGGGCAACCTACATCATTTTCTGGGCATAACTGTTACTCGGAGCAGCGCAGGCTTCTTCCTCTCATAGCGACAGTACATGGTTGTGATACTTGAGAGAGCAGGCATGACTCATTATAAATCATGTTCTACTCCAGTCGATACGTGTGCCAAGTTATCATCCGACAGTGTTCCGGTTTCAGATGCTACTCATTATCGTGGTCCTGCTGGATCCCTGCAATATCTCACCTTCACTCGACCCGACATTGCATATGCCGTGTAGCAGGTGTGTCTCTATACGCATGATCCTCGTGGGCCTCATCTTGCATTGGTGAAATGCATTCTTCGATACATTTGAGGCACCTTGGATCATGGTCTTCAACTTCTTCGCTCTTCGATTAGTGAGCTTGTGGCATATTCTGATGCTGATTGGGCCGATTGCCCTGAAACACGTCGTTCCACCTCCGGATACGGTATCTTCCTCAGTGATAATCTGGTCTCCTGGTCTTCGAAGCGCCAACACACTGTATCCCGCTCCAGCGCCAAAGCAGAATATCGTGATGTAGCCAACGCCGTCGCCGAAGCTTCTTGGTTGCGTCAGTTGCTGGAGGAACTTCACTGTCCATTTCAGGAGGCCACTTTGGTCTATTGTGACAATGTCAGTGCTATTTATCTCTCGACCAATCCGTGCAACATCAACACACCAAGCATATCGAGATTGATTTGCACTTCATTTGCGACAAGGTGGCCACTGGTGCAGTTCGAGTTCTTCACGTTCCCACCAGCTCACAGTATGCGGACATCTTCACCAAGGTGCTGCCATCTTCGGTGTTTGTGGAGTTTCGATGCAGTCTAAAATGTTCTAGCTAATAGATGTTCAGACTGAGGGGGGGGGGGGTTAGAATAATACCACATTGCCTATGTAACCAATAGAGGTCCTCTAACCCCCTTATATATATGTACCACCCCTTAGGAGTTTTTTAATCAATAAAAATACAATAATTATTTTTTCCCCAATATTTCCTTCAGTAATAAGAATAATAATATTTATACTGCTAAGATACAATCTTAATTCCTGCATATTATTTGCGATTAGTGTTATTAAATGATATGGCCTATATTTTCCTTTCTGGTTAGTACTTGGAGAGTGTTGAAACAAGGTTATGGTAGTGCGCCTGACACGAGAAAGGAGGCAGGAAAAAGAGGTCTTGAGATGGAGGAGGAAGACTATTTCAATAAGGACAGGTTTGGGTTTTTCTTTGGGTCATTGACTGCTTCATTATATTTGCAATATATGATGGTGATCCAGTCCATATTTGCTCCACTATAACGCACATAAGTTCAAAACTTGTACTATGAATCTGCATGTGACATGATGATTTGTTCTCATAGTGATGAAAAAGATTCAGGCAATGGTTGGTGCGCTAAACATGCCCAGAATCAACATAGTAAAGCTAAGGTTGGCAACATACGTGATGGTGATGACAGGTATGATCTTCATACTCAAACTGATATGATTTTGAGCTCCCATGGTGCTTTTATAATATATATGCTTGTTCCGTAGCTTGTTAATCTGTTTTTGTTCCTTGCTCAACTAATTTCTCGGATCCTTGTCGTTTCAGGTCCCAACCTTGTGACTCACACCTTTCCAGATCTAAATCAGCTGGATATGTAGATTATGATGATGAATATTTCAGTCCGCCGCCAAAGGAGGCTGATATGATGATGTGCTCTTAAAAATATCAACAGTGAACTGAAAGGTAGTGAACAAAGTGGATGACAGACATGCAGATGGGGATGTTCGCAAGCGACAAAGGATAGAAACATGAATTACTTGTGCTAAAATTGCCGCTGTCACAAGTAATCTAGTATGACTAGTAAACATACAGATTTGCAGAACCAGCATGCCCCAAGGTCACCTACCTGAAGTACAGAGAGTACTGAAGCCAATAGTGTTTTGGGCGAGCATGCCACAAATTGTAAGGATGGTCAATATTCGATGGAGAACACAGAAACTTCACGGCAATTCCGAGGTGGTTGTATAAACTGTTGGATATGTGTCAAATATTGTGTACGAGTTGGTTACGATTAGGATTTTGAGTTGTATTAACGGTGGGTGTACAGTTCGTGTTGGACTCTTTAATCGGTCTCCTTATAAATATGTGAGGAGGGCCGCTGTTGTAACCACCACGACAACATAACGATAGACTCGCAGGGAGGAGGAGGCGGCTCTTGCCTGGATCTTGTAGCGGGTGTTGTTGCATATTGGGGAGGAGCACCCGTAGTCATACTCCGGGGATATAGGTTTCGGTTGAACCTCGTTAACAAATATTGTGTCACACATTTCATCTGTGATCTTACATCGTATACCTCAGGAGATCCGACGTTGCATCCGTGTGCATATTTGGTATCAGATCCAAAGTTGGATTGGATCTAGAGGTGATGTTGAAGATCACAAGGAGGCATGATGGTATGTTTCACAATGTGCAAATCTCGCAAGAGGTGTACGTGAGGGACATGGCGCAAGGTAGAGCATGGCGGCGATCCATGCTTCGATTGGTAGGGTTGGACACTTCGAGGATGGAGGCTCGGACTGTCCAATGTTCTGCATAATGAGCTGCATCAACAGAGTTTTCGTCTAGACGTGGAGAACAAATTGATGAAGGTTGGTGTGGCTGCTTTTCGATATGAGTTGATCAGACGTGAATGTGCCTAGAGGGGGGTGAATAGGCCTTTTTGAAAATTGTCAGAACCTGCAACACTTAACAACCAGTTCAAAACCAGAGATATCGGACTAGTGCGGTAAAGTGCGGACTAGTCCGGTGTATACAGACTAGATTGATTTCGTTTGATCGATTAACTTTATTCTTCAATATATGCAGCGGAAATATACAATTAAATAAAGTGTTACAAGGTTATGAATCAGGTTATATCAAAATTCAATCTTATATTTGTTATTTCAACGTAAATAATCAAGATCAATTGTAACCCTAGATTGATATAATATAAAGGACAATGATCAAAAAAGAGGAACACAAGGGATTTATCCAGTGGTTTGGTTCCCACAGAGGCAACCTACATCCACGTTGAGGAGTCCACAAAAGGATCGGGTCTTCTCCAACCCTACCCTCGTCGGACTGCCACGAAGGCCAATCCCCTTCCACTTATCTCAAAAGGGGTGAATAACCGAATTCAAGGGGCTTTCTCACACATTGAGAGCTCCCTTGGATTACAACACGAAATACCACCAAGAACACACTCAACAGATTACAATTAAATCATAGGAGTATGTTAGAGAATCAAACCAAGAGCTCAATGTGGTGTTGAACGTGTCTCTCCAATGAACTAGAGTGAATCCCCAAGGGATTGATCTTTGTTGCACTTAATTTCATGGAGAGATGTGGTTTTTGAAGATCTTGGGAGGTGTGACGGCGCTAGGGTTCGAGAGAGTGTAAAATATGGCCGTGAAACTCTATTTATATGGGTTTCTAAAAGTGATCGTTAGGGTTCAGAAAGATCGGACTAGTCCGTGGTGGTCACCAGACTAGTCCGGTGTGCTTTGTGTAGCAAATCCTAAGTGTCCCGAAATATCGGACTAGTCCGACTAGGAACGGACTTGTTCGATTTCGCTACTGGAAATCATCGGACTAGTCCGATAGGCATCGGACTTGTCCGGACATGTGAAACCCTAAGCGTATAGGATGACAAGTCCACACTTGGAGGACTTGTCCGATTTAGTTCAAAGGGTATTTCGGACTAGTCCGTGCAAATATCGGACTTGTCCGATTTGGACCAGAGAGAATATCGGACTAGTCTGGTTGTGATCGGACTTGTCCGATTTTATGTGACTTGTGAAGTGTTTTGAGGACTAGTTCGCACTGGGGAGGACTAGTCCGATTCTAGTCAGAGTGATATCAGACTAGTCCGATGGATATCGGACTTGTCTGATTTTGTGCAGAGAGGATATCGGACTAGTCCGGTGTTAGTAAGACTAGTCTGGTCCTGTGTAACTTTGTGCAATGTGTATGCTTAATTTTGATTGAGCTCTTGGGATGTGTTTTCTTAACACACTCCATACACAATGATCTACTATTCTTCTTCCTTGAGCTCATTTCCACTTTGCTCCTTATTCTTCCTTCTTTTTGGCACTTTGCTCATTTTTCTGTTAAAAACCTGCACTCATCTCAACAAAGAGGTTAGGATCCCAATTGCTTGTCATAAATCATCCAAAACCCACAAGGGAGTCCTAGATGCACTTTCAATCTCCCCCTTCTTGGTGATTGATGACAACCAATTGAGATTTCAGAAAATATGATAAAAATTGAGATTTTCATAAAGTATGCACATATGAGTCCAAAGTACATCAAGTAGTGAAAGCATAGTCCATATGTGCATTCTTTATGGTGGGATGCATAACTAAGTGCACGGAAACATTGAGCATGACATAATTGACATTAATCACCCAATAGCAAGCATATATGTCATTCTAGAGCAAAATCACAGTTTTCATGAATACTACTCAAAGGATAAAATCATTGCATGACAAAACCATAATTAACTTAAGATCATTGTTGAAACTTTACAAGCCACAAAAGAGTTAAAAACATAGCATAGGGCTCTCTCCTCGCAAACTACAGCTAGGACTAAGACTCCCCCTCAATCTCCCCTCCTTTGGCATCAAGACACCAAAAACAAGGAGAGGAGGGTCCTAAGATCTTCACTCTTCGCTGTCGATCCTCTCATCATTGTCTTCATCATCTTCATCTTCAGCTTGATGATGATGATGAGGAGGAGGAGGAGGAGGAGGTGCGGAGCTACTCTAGCCCCAAATGCCAAAGTAGGCAAGCTCGGAGGGGGTCAAGGGCTCGAGCTCAGTGAAATCAGAATCTGAGTCTTCAGAGATTATTGGAGACCCAATTGGCTCAATCTCCAGTTTCTGGCAAATTTGCTTCACATTTGCCTTGATATACTTCATGTCCTCCTTTCTTTTCTTATTGAGCTTATGGGCCTTCACTTCGGCCTTTTTGCAGGAGGCAAAGATTGCGGTCAGATATTTGAGAATTCCACTGGCTGAACCTTTTTGAGGGGCTGCACTAGAAGCAGGAGCAGCCCTAGCATCTTCTCTTGATCTTGCCGATGCCTCGGGACTGGAGGCCGCCGAGGGAGCAGCCTGCACACTCGGCGTTTGAGGCATCTGAGGCCTCAAAGAGAGATGCTCCACATCTTTCACAAACTCAATTCCAGTGACTTTTTCAATCACAAACATTAGGTAAGGAGCATATCCGCAAGACCTGTTGGGAGTGCAAGATATGTTCACCATGTCTTTCCAAATGTATTCCGCCACATCAAACAGGCGGTCCTTTCTTATGACCCTCATCAGAGTCCGGAGGTATCCTTGCACACTCCCAGCATCTCAATCCTTGGGAGCAATCGTCTTCCTAAAAACTCTGTTCAGCACTACAGAGAATGGCTTCATATTTTTGGTGGGGGAGGGTTGAACTTTGAGTTTTGCTCATATAGGAACTTCATCCTATCCTTGTCAATGAGACCTATGTTGTGTATGACCAAGCAATCAGATCTTGTGGTGTCAAGGTGAAGCAGGTTAGCAAAATCTTCTCGAGTAATACTGTACTTGGATCCATGGGTCATCCAAGTGACACTCTCCTCATCTTCACCAGAGAAGTGACAGGTTGCATGGAACTGTGCAATCACTTCATCGTTCCAGTTATTCCTGAAAGCAAAAAGATCTCTCAGTCCATGCCTCTCAATGGCTCTCACTACCTCAGTGAATGGTGAGCAACCCTTCTTCTCGAAATGTGCCTAGTCAATCCACTGACTGCGCAGAACTGGTGTCTTCATTGGGAGATACACCGATTTGTAGTAATCAGCATGGAAGTTGCACCAGAATCTTCCATCTGCAGCTTGCTTCGGTCAGCCATACCAATTGATGCTTCTAAATTTCACCGCCGAGTCACTTCCCTACTCGTTGAACTTCTCTTCATTGGGGTCCCGAACACCTTCCCTTGGAGCATGAAGTTTCAACGGGCCAACCGGACCTGTTGCTATTCCTTTGCCCTTGCCTTTTGCTAGGCAGGCACTTGCCGCGCTAGGGCCACTGCAGGTGGTAGCCCTAGAAGCAGGCACCTTGGAGGATGGCTTCTTAGCTAGCACTTTCCTCCGAGATTTTGGAGGAGACTGAGTTGGCTCGGACGGTCTTTCTTGGCGCTTCTTGCCAAGACCCGTTGAGGTCTGAGGTGCCACCTCGTTGTCCATCTCGACCTTAAAGTCAGAGACATCATTGCCGAAGCTCGACATGACCTGAGAATGAGTGGCATGAATGATAATGAATGACACAAGGCATAGGTGTGAAAGGATAGCAAGGAATTGCATTGAGAAATTGAAGAATTAGGTTTTGAGTTCAAAAACATCGGACTTGTCGGTGCATAAGCACGGACTAGTCCAGGGGACCGGACTTGTCCGTGCATGGACCGGACTAGTCCGATGTTCATCCTCAAAAACCTAAGAGACTCGACAAAAGTTGATTCCTAATGCACAACAAGTGTAGCATACACGTAATACATCAAAGAGGCATGTATATAGTGAAATATGCTAGGCTATTTGATCAACAATGAAGAAATCTGGAAATTCTAGGGTTTGAGCAAAAATGACTGGAAAAATTCCTTGAAACTTGGAGATGAGGGTGTTGAAGGCCGGACAAGTCCGCTAGCTTCAATCCTCAAGTGGACAAGCTTGATTTCCGCCCAAATGCGAAGCTTTTTGGTGGAGGGAGCAAGAAATTGCCTTGGGAGCTCGAGCACGAAGAGAGAGAGCGCATGAGGCAAGAGTGGAGGTGAAGAAATTAGGGTTTGGCGGCAGCTATGGTTATGGACACGAAAAATCAGACAAGTCCGGAGATGACCGGACTAGTCTGAACTTTTCTAGGGGCTATATCGGACTAGTCCGTTGTCTACCGGACCAGTCCGGCCTAACTGGCACTCTACGGACTGGTCTGCATGGGCGGACTAGTCCGGGCAACCACGGACTTGTCCCTGGTCACCAAGCAAGAATTTTTAGCCCATTCATATATATTTGAAGGTTCATATTTTGAGAAAATAGAGGCAAATCAACTCAAATAATCTTGATGAATATGATTAGTAAGCATACAACAGTCAAGCAATGATCATAATTCATCAAGATTTAGTAATTGACATAGTTTTTCAGAGAAAAATGAGAGAGATGATTTTCACAATCCAATCAACATATTTGAAGAATTCATACAGGTATGCAACTTTTCAAGCCACACTCCGAGCATCAAGGATATTTAGTTCATTTCAGAGTTCACAAAAGCGCTTTTCATCAAGTGGCTTCGTGAATATGTCGGCCAATTGTTTTTGGGTATTGACATGAGAAATTGCTATGTCTCCTTTCATGGCATGATCTCTCAAAAAGTGATGTCTTATATCTATGTGTTTAGTTCTGGAGTGCTCAACTGGGTTGTGGGCAATTTTGATGGCACTTTCATTGTCACCAAGGAGTGGAATATGGTTAATATTGTAACCATAGTCCCTTAGAATTTGTCGCATCCAAAGGAGTTGTGCACAACAACTCTCGGCTGCAACGTACTCCTCATCGGCTGTGGATAAGGCAATGGAATTTTGTTTCTTGGGGGACCAAGAAACTAAGGATCTCCCTAGGAATTGGCATGTATCGGAAGTGCTTTTTCTATCTACTTTGCACCCGGCATAATCTGCATCAGAGTAACCAATGAGATTGAATTTTGAGCCTTTTGGGTACCAAAGACCAAGGTTGGGTGTATGAACCAAATATCTCAAGATCCTTTTTACGACTGTCAAGTGACATTCCTTAAGGTTGGCTTGAAATCTTGCACACAAACATACACTCAACATAATATCTGGCCTAGATGCACATAAATAGAGTAGAGATCCAATCATGGAGCGATATACCTTTTGGTCGCCGCTAGGTCCATCTTCATTGAGATCTAGGTGGCCATTCGTTGCCATGGGGGTTTTTATGGGCTTCGCCTTGTCCATGCCAAACTTCTTAAGTATGTCCTGCGTGTACTTGGTTTGGCTTAGGAATGTCCCTTCCTTCTGTTGCCGCACTTGGAATCCCAATATATACTTTAATTCTCCCATCATTGACATTTCAAACCTGTCTGTCATGATTTTACTAAATTCCTCACAAAATGATTGGTTAGTTAACCAAAGATTATATCCTCAACATAAATTTGACAAATGAAAAGATCATTATCAAAATTCTTCGTAAATAGCATATAATCTACTTTGCCAATATTAAAGCCATTTTCAATTAGGAAATCTCTAAGACACTCATACCAAGCTCTAGGAGATTGTTTGAGGCCGTAGAGAGCCTTACGCAATTTAAATACGTGGTCGGGGAACTCTTCGTCTTCAAACCCGGGTGGTTGCTCCACGTACACCACTTCCTTGATTGGTCCGTTGAGGAAGGCGCTTTTCACATCCATTTGATACAGCTTGAAATCATGGTGAGTAGCATATGCAAGTAATATTATAATAGATTCAAGCCTAGCTACTAGAGCAAAAGTCTCATCGAAATCCAAACCTTCGACTTGTGTATACCCTTTGGCCACAAGTCGTGCCTTGTTCCTTGTCACCACCCCATGTTCATCTTGTTTGTTGCGGAAGACCCACTTGGTGCCGACGATGTTTGCATTGTGTCTTGCCACAAGTTCCCACACCCTGTTCCGCTTGAAGTTGTTCAATTCTTCTTGCATTGCCACCACCCAGTCCGGATCTTTCAATGCATCTTCAACCCTGCGTGGTTCCAAAAAGGATACAAACAAATAGTGCTCACAAAAATTAGCTATGCGAGATCTAGTGGTAACTCCCTTTTGGATATCACCGATGATATTGTCGATTGGTTGATCCCTTTGGACGCATTGGTGTACTCTTGGGTGTGGCACTTGAGGAGTTGTATCTTCATGATCATCTGCTTCTCCCCCTAAGTGATTGCCTTCATTGACTTGTTGATTATCTTCATATTCTTGTGGTTGATCTTGTGTTGAAGCTCCCCCTTGATCGTTGGTCTCCTCTTGTGGTTCATCTTCCTCATGTACGTGTGAAGGTGGCTCTTGTGGTCGAGTTTCACCTAGAATCATTCTTTTCAATGCTTGAGAAGGAGCTTCTTCTTTACCTAGTTCACATGGATCAACTTGCTCCTTTTGGGAGCCATTAGTCTCATCAAACACTACATCACGTGCTACTTCAACAAGTTCGGAGGTCTTGTTGAAAACACGATAGGCGTAAGTGTTCGAATCATAACCAAGCAAAAAACCTTCATCGAACTTTGAAGCGAACTTTGAAGTCCTAGGTTTCTTGTTCAAGATATAACATGGAGAACCGAAAACTCGAAAATATGAAATATTTGGTTTGTTACCGGTGACTAGCTCATAGGATGTCTTCTTGAGTAGTCGATGGAGATAAAGTCGATTTACAGCGTGGCAAGCGGTGTTAATCGCTTCCGCCCAAAATCGATCCGATGACTTGTACTCATCGAGCATTATTCTTGCCATCTCTATGAGTGTTCGATTCTTTCTTTCGGCAACTCCGTTTTGTTGTGGGGAGTATGGCACTGAAAATTCGTGCTTTATGCCTTCTTCATCAAGGTACTCCTCCACTTGCGTGTTCTTGAACTCCGTGCCATTGTCGCTTCGAATATTCTTGATTGTCAATGAGAATTCGTTTTGAGCTCGTTTGAAGAACTTCTTGAGTATTCCTTGTGTCTCTGACTTATCATGCAAAAAGAAAACCCAAGTGAAGCGAGAAAAATCATCAACGACAACTAAACCATATTTGGTACCGCTGATGCTTATGTAGGCTATTGGACCAAATAAGTCCATGTGTAGTAGCTCGAGCGGTCTTGTTGTAGTCATGATGTTTTTGGCGGGGTGAGGTGCTCCAACGTTCTTCCCGGCTTGGCAGGTGCTACATTGCCTGTCTTTCTCAAATACAACATCCTTTAAACCTCGGATGTGATCGCCTTTGAGGAGTTTTTGAAGGTTCCTCATACCAACATACGCTAGCCATCTATGCCACAGCTAACCCATGTTGGTCTTTGCAATCAAGCATGTGTCAAGTTCAACTTTATCCTTGTTGAAGTCAACAAGATAGAGCTTTCCCTTTAACATACCCTTGAATGCAACGGAACCATCACTCCTCCTAGAAACGGTCACACCCTCGTTAGTGAACAAGCAATTATAACCTTTGTCGCATAATTGAGATATAGACAGCAGGTTATAATCTAGAGATTCAACATGTAAAACATGAGAAAGTGTGTGTTTAGAGGATATTGCAATTTTACAGGTACCGAGCACTCTTCCTTGGCTATTATCTCCAAAGTAGATGCCCTCGTTTGGGTCCTCATTCTCTTCATATTCCAAGAACATTCTCCTTTCCCCGATCATATGATTGGTGCAGCCACTGTCTAGCACCCATTTAGATCCACTGGAGGAATAGGCCTGCAAAAACAAATCATGCCTTGGTTTTAGGTACACAAGCTTGCTTGGGTCCTTGGAGGTTAGTTACAATACATTTGGGCACCCACACATGAGACTTGGTGTTCCCATAGCGTGGTCCAACATAATGAGCATAAACCTTGCCAAAATTATTTCTCATTAACACATAGGAGGCATCAAAAGTTTTAAACAATAGTTGTTGTTGTTTATGTACGTGTAGGATCGAAGAGCACATGAAAAGCTACCAGAGGGGGGGTGAATGGTAGATTTAAAAATCTTACGCAGCGGAAACAATTAAACTCCAAACCCTTTCGGCAGAAAAATGATCTGTTAAAGAAATCGTGTGTGAGACTAATCTAAACGTGTTCCACCGTGACAAAAGTGACAGATATCAGAGAGAATCAAGTCACGAAGACAACACAAAAATAATCACTCAAATCTGTCGAGAAAAACTCAAGTTATGATCAAAAGATCAACCAATGGTCAATCTGCCCTACCCGAGAAAAAACAGTTCTGGAACGCTGCAAAGAAACTCGTGTAGATCATAGACCACAAATCAAATGACTGTGAAATTTTGACAGATGATATAAAATCAAGTTGTGAAGACAACTCAAAAAGAATCACGTCAATTGGATCTATAAAACTCGAGTTATGATAAAACCACCGACAAAAGGTAGTGCTGTTCAGAAACTCGACGAGTAAAACTTGTCTGGAACAAGTCTGACGAACAAGGCACAAAAGTTCCTTCAAACTACGAATTTTATTCAATAGAACACAAGAGGAACAGCCCCAAAGTCATGCTCCACGAGCTCTGGGCTCCCTTGCTTATATAACCAGCTCGAAAGCCAACTCAACTCAGATCAGGAACCTAATCCTACTCTGTTCACGAATCGTAACTTTCCATAACTGCTTAGGATTCTTCTATACGCAGATAGAAGCAATCTTAAGACTTCCAAACACCTTAGGAATGTATCCCACATTCCTAAACAACTCAAATTCGTGACCCACACGAAATCCTATCATAACCAACTGAAATCTTTCCACATTTGAGTGAAACCCGACTCAGCCGCAGCCTGAGTCCATAACCTAGTCGGTTGGACCTTTCCGACCAACTCTTTACGTCCACATCTCTTCATCACGTCTTGGAACCATGTAGCCACGTTCATGCACTCCTTGCACACGTGGAAACATCTTCCAATGACGTCCACCATACCTTCATATGCATTGTTCTTGATTCAATCATGCTGCAACCTCCTGATCAGCTCAACCACAATTCCTCCTGAATTTGGTTGTTGGAACCTCATCTCCTCCCTGAGACTAGTCCAATGGATCCCGTCACCAGCCATGTCTTGAACTCAAGCAACACCTGCACATGAATAAACAACCAATCCATACGAGCCCAAGTTCTTGACTTGACTCAAGTTAGTTCCGAACACAACACCCTACGTGAGAACCTCACATAAGCATGTTGCAAAACCACAGTAACACGATATCATCCATATCAACCAAAACGCACCAAAAACTTAGCAAATGAATACTAAGCAATCTTTCCAACAATGTAAAGCAAGTACGTAACATTGCAAATGAAAAGAAGAAGCACTATGGTCAAGTTCCGGACCTTGCCAGAGCAACCCGGACCTTGACCCGGAGCTAACAAAAGCTAGAAGAACCTAGCGTCGGAGCTTACCAAAACTAGTACAACCAAGCTCCCGCCGGAGCTTACAAAACTAGCAGGACCTAGCGCCGGAGCTAACCAGAACTAGTCGGAACTAGTAATCCCAAAAGCCGGAGCTAGAAAAATCAACTTTGGAGCTTAGCAAAAACATGGCGGAGCTACCAAAAACATGTCGGAGCTATCAAAGACATGCCGGAGCTAAAGACAAAACTTCACCGGAGCTGACCAAAGCTAGTCGGACTTTGCTGTAGCTCGAAGCTAGAGTCGGACCTTGATAAAAAGGTGTTTTGGTGATATTGAAAACTTTTATCGTCAAAGCAAGTATATTCACTACAAGCCAATGTATTCAACACACATAGGTCTTATAATCTCCCTCTTGATGAATGCATTGGCAACACCATTTAATATCCGAACATTGGCTTATTCACATAAAAGTTTTGAAGGCAATTTCTCCCCCTTTGTAAATCAAAAGTAAAATGAGAAGAAAAATTATCCCATATTATCTCTCCCCCTTTATTATCTCTCCTTATGCACATATTCTCTTTCTCTTCATGCTTATCTCTCCCCCTTTGACAATGTATTCAGCAAGTCATGAACATATAAACAAATTATCTCTCCCCCTTTGGTTGTTATGAGCATATTATAACATATACATATAAACAAAGCTCATCCAAGTCATACTATCAAGTACCTTATATTATCACATCAATGAAGTACATAAAGTAGTGTAAGCCATGCTAGAGATCAAATGTAATTTTCAATTTAAGTAAGTCATGATCTCACAAACTTAACTATTTCAAAACCTGAAAGCATGACACTAGTTGCTGCATTTTACTATTTTTCAAAACACAAATTCAGATCATATGATATTTGCAAGAGATTATATGCGCATCTGTCTTATTCTAACCAACCAAGCCAAGCCTATGTCATTTGACAATCAGAAGCTTAAGGACATGGTTTTAGTCATACACAACTTCTTCCATGTTCATATCTAAGTGCAATGACAATCCATCTCAAAAGAAGAAGTGCGATGCATGCATATTCTCTTGATCTTTTCTCAATTTATATTTGTTCATAAAAACTCAACATGTGAGTTGATTACTTGATGAATTATTAATGATTAAAAGCACTTGTGAACATGTAACAAGTTCAAAAAAGCAAGAAAGTTCGACCATGACCAGTTTTAGTGTAAGTAATTATTCCAATTACTAGACATGGCAAAAACTACAAAATGTATAACACGAGTAATGTAGTAAGAACTTTCAGCATGTAAAAGGAATCACGAAGTCATATATGTAAGAAATACTATGCTCATAATATTTTAATTTCAGATTCACACATAGACTTCCCAAGTTTCAAAACTCCCCCTCAATTTAAGCCATGAGGATGCATAACCCCTATTTCACTACGAATGTAACAAAAACGAGTGAAATCCAAAGGTTTTGTAAAAATGTCAGCCAATTGTTGTTCGGTATCTACATGGTGAAGCACAATGTTTCCTTTTTCAATATTATCTCAGAGAAAGTGATACCTAATGTCAATGTGCTTAGTTCTAGAATGTTGAACAGGGTTTTTAGCAATGCAAGTGGCACTAGTGTTATCACAAAACAGTGGAACACTATCTAGATCAACCCCATAGTCCTTAAGTGTTTGAACAATCCAAAGAATTTGTGAGCATGCTCTAGCTGCAGCTACATATTCAGATTCGGCTGTGGATTGTGCAACTGAATTTTGTTTTCTAGAGGACCAAGCAACAAGAGAATTACCAAGAAAATGACAAGCACTGGAAGTACTTTTCCTATCAATCCTACAACCCCCAAAATCAGCATCCGAAAAAGCTTTCAAAGTAACGGTTGAGGAAGAAGGAAGAAAAATGCCAAATTCTTGGGTTCCATGTAAGTACCTGAGAATCCTTTTGACGACTTGACGATGTGAAACACGTGGGGAAGCTTGAAACCGTGCACAAAGACATATGCTGAATTGTATGTCCGGTCTTGATGCTGTGAGGTACAAAAGTGATCCGATCGTGCTTCTATATTCTTTTTGATCCACGGGTTCACCATATTCATCAAGTTCAAGTGTTGTTGCTGTTCCCATTGGTGTCCGAAGATGCTTGCTTTTGTCCATGTTAAAGCGCCTTAGGAGGTCTTTGGTATACTTCGTTTGATGCCAAAGGTACCCTCCTTGGTTTGCTTGATTTGCAGCCCCAAAAAGTAAGTGAGTTCACCAATCATACTCATTTCAAATTCGGAACTCATCATTGCTGAAAACTTGGACACAAGATCATGAGAAGCACAACCAAAGATAATATCATCCACATACACTTGAACGAATAATGAGTCATTGCCATGCTTAAGCACAAAAAGAGTTTTATCAACCTTGCCCATGGTAAACCCCTTTTCAAGTAGGAATGTTTTTAACCTATCATACCATGCTCTAAGGGCTTGTTTGAGACTGTATAAGGCTTTGGACAGTTTGTAAACATGATTAGGAAAATTTGGATTTTCAAAACCCGGTGGTTGTTTGACATAAACCTCCTCATCTATGTAGCCATTAAGAAAAGCACTTTTAAAATCCATTTGATATAGCTTAAAACCTTTAGATGCTGCAAAAGCTAACAAAATTCTTATGGCTTCTAATCTAGCAACGGGAGCAATAGTTTCATCAAAATCTAGACCTTCAACTTGAGTGAAACCTTGAGCAACCAACCTAGCCTTATTCCTAACCACAACCCCATCCTCACTTTGTTTATTTTTAAATGCCCATTTAGTTCCAATTAAAGTGTAACCTTGAGGTGGAGGTACAAGTTTCCAAACATTATTTCTTTCAAAATTTTCTAAGTCTTCTTGCATGGCAATAATCCAAGATTCATTAGTGAGTGCGTGTGATATATCTTTGGGTTCAAAAGAAGCAACAAAATCAGAATGAGCATAACAGTTTGGATCGCAAAACCTGGACCGTGTGACTCGTTCGTGCAAGCTTCCAATCATCTGTTGTGGGGGATGATCTTTGTAAAAACGTAGGGGAACAGATGTCTTACGAGCTTCTTCTTCATTAGGTTCATCGTAGATTGATGAGCTGTGACTTGTGGACGATCAGGACCAGCATAGGTGATAGCCGGAGCTTGTTCAATGTCCGGAGCTGGACATGTGTCAACTTCGAAACTACCAGGCAGTATCACCAGCTCTTCTTCATCTTCGAAAATACCCTCCCTTGAGGATAACAGATCTGGTCCTACAACACCGGAGCTAGTACCTGGGCTAGCTTCATCAAAAGACACTTCACAAGTCTCCACAATTTTGTTAGTGTCATGTAAAAGCACACGGTAGCCTCTAGTATGAGATGGATAACCAAGAAACATGCCATCAAAGGATCTAGGTTCAAATTTATCAAGATTACCAAGTTTCTTAACAAAGCATTTGCATCGAAAGACCCGAAAGTGTGTAACACTAGGCCTATGTCCAAACTGGAGCTCATATGGTGTTTTACCAAGCTTTGCACGCAAGAAAACACGATTTGAGACATAACAAGTGGTTGCTAAAGCATCAGCCCAAAATTTTCTAGGAGTTTGATATTCATCAAGCATAGTCCTAGCTATCTCAAATAAAGGTTCTGTTCTTTCTTTCTACAACACCGTTTTGTTAAGGTACATATGGTGAAGAGAATTGATGATCTATTCTATTTTCAGCATAAAAGTGATCAAAAGATTGATTTTTAAATTCAGTTCCATTATCACTTCTAATTGCTTTTAAAGATCCTGGGTATCAATTGATAATCTAAGAAATAAAGTTCTAAAGTGACTAAAAACTTCATTCTTAGACGCCATAAAGTAAACCCAAGAGTATCTAGAATATTCATCAACAATAACAAGAACATATGATTTACCTCCGAAGGATTGAACACGTGAAGGTCCTACGGTGTCAAGATGCAAAAGTTGACATGGTTCAGTTGTCATGATCATTGTGAGAGGAGTATGTGAACCTGCAACCATCTTAGCATGTCTACAAGAGGAGCACACAATTTCTTTGTCCCCTTTAAGCTTAGGCAGCCCACGTATGCGATCAAAAGCACTAACACGCGTTAGGTGATCAAAGCCTACGTGACCAAGTCTACGATGCCAAAAATATAAGTCCTTTGAATCATTAGCAACTAGACACCTATGCTTAGAGAAAGACATATCAAAATCAGCTTTAAAAACTCTTCCAAACCGAGACATGTTAAAAATAAGCTCACTATTTGAACCTACAACTTTGCAGCAGTTTTTATTGAAAATAATTTCTAGATTTTCATCTAGCAATTGTTAAACAGAAAGCAAGTTGTATTTTAAATTTTTGACAAGTGCCACATCCTTCAAAGTGTAGTGATCATTTACTCTAATCGAACCCTTAGCAATTATAGGAGTTGAAGAATTACCGGCAAAGTAACATTTTCTACACGTGACACAAAAAGAGGGAGGAGAACCAATCTTTGTTACCGGTCATGTGGCGTGAGCAACCTGAGTCCACAACCCAAATGTGCTCCTTCCTCAAATGTGTAACCTACATAGAAGCACAATACGTCGATGACTCAATACTGGGGTTAGTCAAAAGGCATTTAGGAATCCAGTACTGAGTCACGCGACGTGCAGCAGGAAAAACACGCAAAAGCTGAGACAAAACAACAGGTTTATGAGTCAAAGTTTGAGATTTTTTATTCTTGACTACTGACCTATAAGGTGTTACTTGTGTAGCACAAAAATCAGTAGCTCCGGAGGCAAAAACAGAAGGTCTGGAGGTAAACTTTGAATGCTTTTGACTCAAAACACCAGGTTGTACATTCGGTTCAATGTGAGCAGCAAATTTTGCATGAAAGTTATGAGATCTAGCAACCATTCTTTCCCTTTTCTGTTGTTTAGCTAGTCTATAACAAAAATCTATGACATGACCATCTCTACCAAAGAAAGTACAATGAAATTTAACTTTGTGTTAATGTCTAGATGAGCAAGCAATTTTTTTATTTGAAACCGAATGAGGCAACACTCCTGCAGATTTGAAAACCACTCCTTTTTGTTTAGGAACTGTTTGAATCAAACCACTTCCTAATGACTTTGCAATTTTAGGTGGATGTGCCTTAGCATGAGCATGAGAATCA
This sequence comes from Tuctoria greenei, assembly GCA_036927565.1. Classification (NCBI taxonomy): domain Eukaryota; kingdom Viridiplantae; phylum Streptophyta; class Magnoliopsida; order Poales; family Poaceae; genus Tuctoria; species Tuctoria greenei. The sequence continues at coordinate 73,094,556 of JAYESD010000004.1, forward strand.
AAACCTAAACCAGTTTTATCACTGCAAGACTTGGAAGAATTCAGCAGTAAGTTTAGGTTCTTATTCCCATTACAAAACCGATCTAATGTCCTATGCATGTCATCAAGTTTATTGGACAGGTCAAGGCAATTTTCACATGAAGTTTTTCCTTTTAGTTTGCAATTGGATCAAAATTTAACTTCGAATGTAAAGCATTGTTAAATATTGAAATTTCATTCATAGCATTCTGTAGTTTCTTATCAAGATCATCACAAGTAGAACAATGCAAATCAATTGTAGAACAGCTAGCATCTTTCAAGTTTTTATCATTAAGTGCAGCAAGCTCTTTGTTCTTTTCAATTTCTAACTCAAGTTTATCAAGTGTGGAGGTGTGCGCACTTCTTAATGAGGACAATTGTTCATATATTAAATCACATGAGGAACATGCATCATCACTAGGAATCAAAGTTTTTAAACGGTTGATTTCAGATTCTAGTGATTCAATTTTAGCAGCACTATCCCTAAGCTTTTTGTCCTTTTTCTTAACAATAATAGTGGCACGAGAAATAGCATCACACATTTCTTCGCAAGTAGGACATACCTCTTCATTGTCACTGTTGTGTTCTGCCTCCTCCATACTTGATCTTGACATGCCCGCCATGAAACACAAGTTTGCCAAATCATCTTCATCTTCATCACTTCCAATGTCCACGTCGCTTGAACTGAACTCTTGAAGCGCGGTGATGAAACTGTTGATCATCTTGCGTCCTATGGTACCTTTCTTCTTCTTGTTGAAATTTCCAAAGGAGGTCTGAACCTTGCTTTGTTCTTCTTCCCGGGTGGTCGGGCCTAAAAGGTTAGGGCATTCTGTACGAAAGTGTCCTGTTTTACCACATTCAAAACAGCGTTGAGGTCCGGAGCTTCCTCTCCTTCTAGTTCTCACATTTTGCAATGCTTTTGAGAATCTAGTAGAGATGAGTGCCAACTCCTCTTCTGGAAATTCTTCGCTCTGCTCCACGGTTAGTGAGGACAACAAAGCAAGAGTATTGCAAGATGATGATTGGCCGGAGCTAGACATATCACCTTGTGAAACAAATGCAATAGACTTATTGGGGTTCTTACGTGAGATTATGTCAATTTCATGAGTTTTTAACTTGGAATATAGCACATCTAAAGTAAGTGAACTCATGACAGTAGATTCACGAATAGATGTGACTTTCATCTCCCAAATTGACATATCTAATGCACTTAGCAATTTCCTAGCATTTTCAGCATCTGAAAAATTAACATTGACACTACGCAAGTTGCTGAGAATCTTATTAAAGCGAGCAAAAAGGTCATCAAGAGACTCACCGGGTTGCATCTCGAAGTGCATGTATTCTTTCTTGAACATGTCTTGCCTTACCTCTTTGATCGTGTTGGATCCTTCGTGGTAGTCACAAAGTGCTTTCCACACATCGTATGCAGATCGGAGGTGTGCAACACGGTCGAAGTCGCTTTGTGTTAATCCTTGTATGATCAAGTTCCGAGCCTTGTTGTTGTTGTCGACATCTCTCAGATTTGTAGCTGTAACTTGATAGTTTGATGGCACTTCGTAAGGCTTGTATACCTTATCCCATTCTGCAAAGCCTTGTGCCTGGATGAAAGCCTCCATGCGTGCCTTCCAAACCTGAAAATCAATACCAGCGAACACACAAGGTTTGGCAGAGTACTTCTCCATGACGATTAGTCAAAAACACGCGAAAATCACAAAGATTAGAGCACCGTGGCTCTGATACCAATTGTAGGATCGAAGAGCACGTGAAAAGCTACCAGAGGGGGGTGAATGGTAGATTTAAAAATCTTACGCAGCGGAAACAATTAAACCCCAAACCCTTTCGGTAGAAAAACGATCTGTTAAAGAAATCATGTGTGAGACTAATCTAAACGTGTTCCACCTTGAAAAAAGTGACAGATATCAGAGAGAATGAAGTCACGAAGACAACACTAAAAGAATCACTCAAATCCGTCGAGAAAAACTCAAGTTATGATCGAAAGATCAAACAATGGTCAATCTGCCCTACCCGAGAAAAAAACAGTTCTGGAACGCTGCAAAGAAACTCGTGTAGATCATAGACCACAAATCCAATGACCGTGAAATTTTGACAGATGATAGACAATCAAGTTGTGAAGACAACACAAAATGAATCACGTCAATTGGATCTGTAAAACTCGCGTTATGATAAAACTACCTACGAAAGGTAGTGCTGTCCAGAAACTCGATGAGTAAAACTTGTCTGGAACAAGTCTGACGAACAAGACTCAAAAGTTCCTTCAAACTATGAATTTTATTCAATAGAACATAAGAGAAACAGCCCCAAAGTCATGCTCCACGAGCTCTGGGCTCCCTTGCTTATATAACCAGCTCAAAAGCCAACTCAACTCAGATCAGGAATCTAATCCTACTCTGTTCACGAATCGTAACTTTCCATAACTGCTTAGGATTCTTCTATATGCAGATAGAAGCAATCTTAAGACTTCCGAACACCTTAGGAACGTATCCCACATTCCTAAACAACTCAAATTCGTGACCCACATGAAATCCTATCATAACCAACTCAAATCTTTCCATATTTGAGTCAAACCCGACTCAGCCGCAACCTGAGTCCATAACCTAAGAGACTCGACAAAAGTTGATTCCTAATGCACAACAAGTGTAGCATACACGTAATACATCAAAGAGGCATGTATATAGTGAAATATGTTTGGCTATTTGATCAACAATGAAGAAATCTGGAAATTCTAGGGTTTGAGCAAAAATTACAGGAAAAATTGCTTGAAACTTGGAGATGAGGGTGTTGAAGGCCGGACAAGTCCGCTAGCTTCAATCCTCAAGTGGACAAGCTTGATTTCCGCTTAAATGCGAAGCTTTTTGGTGGACAGAGCAAGAAATCGCCTTGGGAGCTCGAGCACGAAGAGAGAGAGCGCGTGAGGCAAGAGTGGAGGTGAAGAAATTAGGGTTTGGCGGCGGCTAGGGTTATGGACACGAAAAATCGGACAAGTCCGGAGATCACCGGACTAATCCGAACTTTTCCAGGGGCTATATCGGACTAGTCTGTTGTCTACCGGACTAGTCCGGCCTAACCGGCACTCTACGGACTGGACTGCATGGGCGGACTAGTCCGGGCAACCACGGACTAATCCGTGGTCACCAAGCAAGAATTTTTAGCCCATTCATATATATTTGAAGGTTCATATTTAGAGAAAATAGAGGCAAATCAACTCAAATAATCTTGATGAATATGATTAGTAAGCATACAACAGTCAAGCAATGATCATAATTCATCAAGATTTAGTAATTGACATAGTTTTTCGGAGAAAAATGAGAGAGATGATTTTCACAATCCAATCAACATATTTTAAGAATTCATACAGGTATGCAACATTTCAAGCCACACTCCGAGCATCAAGGATATTTAGTTCATTTCAGAGTTCACAAAAGCGCTTTTCATCAAGTGGCTTCGTGAATATGTCGGCCAATTGTTTTTGGGTATTGACATGGGAAATGGCTATGTCTCCTTTCATGGCATGATCTCTCAAAAAGTGATGTCTTATATCTATGTGTTTAGTTCTGGAGTGCTCAACTGGGTTGTGGGCAATTTTGATGGCACTTTCATTGTCACCATGGAGTGGAATATGGTTAATATTGTAACCATAGTCCCTTAGAGTTTGTCGCATCCAAAGGAGTTGTGCACAACAACTCTCGGCTGCAACGTACTCTGCATCGGCTGTGGGTAAGGCAATGGAATTTTGTTTCTTGGGGGACCAAGACACTAAGGATCTCCCTAGGAATTGGCATGTATCGGAAGTGCTTTTTCTATCTACTTTGCACCCGGCATAATCTGCATCGGAGTAACCAATGAGATTGAATTTTGAGCCTTTTGGGTACCAAAGACCAAGGTTGGGTGTATGAACCAAATATCTCAAGATCCTTTTTACGGCTGTCAAGTGATATTCCTTAGGGTTGGGTTGAAATCTTGCATACAAACATACACTCAACATAATATCTGGCCTAGATGCACATAAATAGAGTAGAGATCCAATCATGGAGCGATATACCTTTTGGTCGACGCTAGGTCCATCTTCATTGAGATCTAGGTGGCCATTCGTTGCCATGGGGGTTTTTATGGGCTTCGCCTTGTCCATGCCAAACTTCTTAAGTATGTCCTGCGTGTACTTGGTTTGGCTTAGGAACGTCCCTTCCTTCTGTTGCCGCACTTGGAATCCCAAGAAGTACTTTAATTCTCCCATCATTGACATTTCAAACCTGTCTGTCATGATTTTACTAAATTCCTCACAAAAGGATTGGTAAGTTGACCAAAGATTATATCCTCAACATAAATTTGACAAATGAAAAGATCATTATCAAAATTCTTTGTAAATAGCATATAATCTACTTTGCCAATATTAAAGCCATTTTCAATAAAGAAATCTCTAAGACACTCATACCAAGCTCTAGGAGATTGTTTGAGGCCGTAGAGAGCCTTACGCAATTTAAATACGTGGTCGGGGAACTCTTCGTCTTCAAACCCGGGTGGTTGCTCCACGTACACCACTTCCTTGATTGGTCTGTTGAGGAAGGCGCTTTTCACATCCATTTGATACATCTTGAAATCATGGTGAGTAGAATATGCAAGTAATATTCTAATAGATTCAAGCCCAGCTACTAGAGCAAAAGTCTCATCGAAATCCAAACCTTCGACTTGTGAATACCCTTTGGCCACAAGTCGTGCCTTGTTCCTTGTCACCACCCCGTGTTCATCTTGTTTGTTGCGGAAGACCCACTTGGTGCCGACGATGTTTGCATTGGGTCTTGCCACTCCCACACCCTGTTCCGCTTGAATTTGTTCAATTCTTCTTGCATTGCCACCACCTAGTCCGGATCATTCAATGCATCTTCAACTCTGCGTGGTTCCAAAAAGGATACAAACAAATAGTGCTCACAAAAATTAGCTATGCGAGATCTAGTGGTTACTCCCTTTTGGATATCACCAATGATATTGTCGATTGGGTGATCCCTTTGGACGCATTGGTGTACTCTTAAGTGTGGCACTTTAGGAGTTGTATCTTCATGATCATCTGCTTCTCCCCCTAAGTGATTGCCTTCATTGACTTGTTGATTATCTTCGTATTCTTGTGGTTGATCTTGTGTTGAAGCTCCCCCTTGATCGTTGGTCTACTCTTGTGGTTCATCTTCCTCATGTACGTGTGAAGGTGGCTCTTGTGGTCGAACTTCACCTAGAATCATACTTTTCAATGCTTGACAAGGAGCTTCTTCTTTACCTAGTTCATATGGATCAACTTGCTCCTTTTGGGAGCCATTAGTCTCATCGAACACTACGTCACGTGCTACTTCAACAAGTTCAGAGGTCTTGTTGAAAACACGATAGGCGTAAGTGTTCGAATCATAACCAAGCAAAAATCTTCATCGGACTTCGAAGCGAACTTTGAAGTCCTAGGTTTCTTGTTCAAGATATAACATGGAGAACCGAAAACTCGAAAATATGAAATATTTGGTTTGTTACCGGTGAGTAGCTCATAGGATGTCTTCTTGAGTAGTCGATGGAGATAAAGTCGATTTACAGCGTGGCAAGCGGTGTTAATCGCTTCCGCCCAAAATCGATCCGATGACTTGTACTAATCGAGCATTATTCTTGCCATCTCTATGAGTGTTCGATTCTTTCTTTCGGCAACTCCGTTTTGTTGTGGGGAGTACGGCGCTGAAAATTCGTGCTTTATGCCTTCTTCATCAAGGTACTCCTCCACTTGCGTGTTCTTGAACTCCGTGCCATTGTCGCTTCGAATATTCTTGATTGTCAATGAGAATTCGTTTTGAGCTCGCTTGAAGAACTTCTTGAGTATTCCTTATGTCTCTGACTTATCATGCAAAAAGAAAACCCAAGTGAAGCGAGAAAAATCATCAACGACAACTAAACCATATTTGGTACCGCCGATGCTTATGTAGGCTATTGGACCAAATAAGTCCATGTGTAGTAGCTCGAGCGGTCTTGTTGTAGTCATGATGTTTTTGGCGGGGTGAGGTGCTCCAACGTGCTTCCCGGCTTGGCACGCGCTACAGGGCCTGTCTTTCTCAAATACAACATCCTTTAAACCTCGGATGTGATCGCCTTTGAGGAAGTTGTGAAGGTTCCTCATACCAACATGCGCTAGCCGTCTATGCCACAGCTAACCCATGTTGGTCTTTGCAATCAAGCACGTGTCAAGTTCAACTTTATCCTTGTTGAAGTCAACAAGATAGAGCTTTCCCTTTAACATACCCTTGAATGCAACGGAACCATCACTCCTCCTAGAAACGGTCACACCCTCGTTAGTGAACAAGCAATTATAACCTTTGTGGCATAATTGAGATATAGACAGCAGGTTATAATCTAGAGATTCAACATGTAAAACATGAGAAAGTGTGTGTTTAGAGGATATTGCAATTTTACGGGTACCGAGCACTCTTCCTTGACTATTATCTCCAATGTAGATGCCCTTGTTTGGGTCCTCATTCTCTTCATTTTCCACGAACATTCTCCTTTCCCCGGTCATATGATTGGTGCAGCCACTGTCTAGCACCCATTTAGATCCACCGGAGGAATAGGCCTATAAAAACAAATCATGCCTTGGTTTTAGGTAACCAAGCTTGCTTGGGTCCTTGGAGGTTAGTTACAATACATTTGGGCACCCACACATGAGACTTGGTGTTCCCATGGTGTGGCCCAACATAATGAGCATAAACCTTGCCAAAATTATTTCTCATTAACACATAGGAGGCATCAAAAGTTTTAAACAATAGCTATTGTTGTTTATGTACCTGTAGGATCGAAGAGCACGTGAAAAGCTACCAGAGGGGGGTGAATGGTAGATTTATAAATCTTACGCAGCAGAAACAATTAAAACCCAAACCCTTTCGGCAGAAAAATGATCTGTTAAAGAAATTGTGTGCGGGACTAATCTAAACATGTTCCACCGTGACAAAAGTGACAGATATCAGAGAGAATCAAGTCACGAAGACAACACAAAAAGAATCACTCAAATCCGTCGAGAAAAACTCAAGTTATGATCGAAAGATCAAACAATGGTCAATCTGCCCTACCCGAGAAAAAAACAGTTCTGGAACGCTGCAAAGAAACTCGTGTAGATCATAGACCACAAATCCAATGACCGTGAAATTTTGACAGATGATAGAAAATCAAGTTGTGAAGACAACCCAAAAAGAATCACGTCAATTGGATCTGTAAAACTCGAGTTATGATAAACCACCGACGAAAGGTAGTGTTGTTCAGAAACTCGACGAGTAAAACTTGTCTGGAACAAGTCTGACAAACAAGGCACAAAAGTTCCTTCAAACTACGAATTTTATTCAATATAACACAAGAGAAACAGCCCAAAAGTCATGCTCCACGAGCTCTGGGCTCCTTTGCTTATATAACCAGCTCGAAAGCCAACTCAACTCAGATCAGGAACCTAATCCTACTCTGTTCACGAATCGTAACTTTCCATAACTGCTTAGGATTCTTCTATACGCAGATAGAAGCAATCTTAAGACTTTCAAACACCTTAGGAATGTATACCACATTCCTAAACAACTCAAATTCGTGACCCACACGAAATCCTATCATAACCAACTGAAATCTTTCCATATTTGAGTCAAACCCGACTCAGCCGCAGCCTGAGTCCATAACCTAGTCGGTTGGACCTTTCCGACCAACTCTTTACGTCCACATCTCTTCATCACGTCTCGGAACAATGTAGCCACGTTCATGCACTCCTTGCACACGTGCAAACATCTTCCAATGACGTCCACGATACCTTCATATGCATTGTTCTTGATTCAATCATGCTGCGCAACCTCCTGATCAGATCAACCACAATTCCTCCTGAATTTGGTTGTTGGAACCTCATCTCCTCCCTGAGACTAGTCCAATGGATCCCGTCACCAGCCATGTCTTGAACTCAAGCAACACCTGCACATGAATAAACAACCAATCCATACGAGCCCAAGTCCTTGACTTGACTCAAGTTAGTTCCGAACACAACACACTACGTGAGAACCTCACATAAGCATGTTGCAAAACCACAGTAACACGATATCATCCATATCAACCAAAACGCACCAAAAACTTAGCAAATGAATACTAAGCAATATTTCTAACAATGTAAAGCAAGTGCAAAACATTGCAAATGAAAAGCAGAAGCACTACGGTCAAGTTCAAGACCTTGCCAGAGCAACCCGGACCTTGACCCAGAGCTAACAAAAGCTAGAAGAACCTAGCGTCGGAGCTTACCAAAACTAGTACAACCAAGCACCCGCCGGAGCTTACAAAACTAGCAGGACCTAGCGCCGGAGCTAACCAGAACTAGTCGGAACTAGTAATCCCAAAAGCCGGAGCTAGAAAAATCAACTTTGGAGCTTAGCAAAAACACGGCGGAGCTACCAAAAACATGCCGGAGCTATCAAAGACATGCCGGAGCTAAAGACAAAACTTCACCGGAGCTGACCAAAGCTAGTCGGACTTTGCTGTAGCTCGGAGCTAGAGTCGGACCTTGATAAAAAGGTGTTTTGGTGATATTCAAAACTTTTATCGTCAAAGCAAGTATATTCACTACAAGCCAATTTATTCAGCACACATAGGTCTTACAATCTCCCCCCTGATGAATGCATTGGCAACACCATTTAAAATCCGAACATTGACTTATTCACATAAAAGTTTTGAAGGCAATTTCTCCCCCTTTGTAAATCAAAAGTAAAATGAGAAGAAAAATTATCCCATATTACCTCTCGCCCTTTATTATCTCTCCTTATGCACATATTCTCTTTCTCTTCATGCTTATCTCTCCCCCTTTGACAATGTATTCAGCAAGTCATGAACATATAAACAAATTATCTCTCCCCCTTTAGTTGTTATGAGCATATTGTAACATATAAATATAAACAAAGCTCATACAAGTCATACTATCATGTACCTTACATTATCACATCAATGAAGTACATAAAGTAGTGTAAGCCATGCTAGAGATCAAATGTAATTTTCAATTTAAGTAAGTCATGATCTTACAAACTTAACTATTTCAAAACCTGAAAGCATGACACTAGTTGCTGCATTTTACTATTTTTCAAAACACAAATTCAGATCATATGATATTTGCAAGAGATTATATGCGCTTCTGCCTTATTCTAACCAGCCAAGCCAAGCCTATGTCATTTGACAATCAGAAGCTTAAGGATATGGTTTTAGTCATACACAACTTCTTCCAAGATCATATCTAAGTGCAATGACAAGCCATCTCAAAAGAAGAAGTGCGATGCATGCATATTCTCTTGATCTTTTCTCAATTTATATTTGTTCATAAAAACTCAACATGTGAGTTGATTACTTGATGAATTATTAATGATTAAAAGCACTTGTGAACATGTAACAAGTTCAAAAAAGCAAGAAAGTTCGACCATGATCAGTTTTAGTGTAAGTAATTATTCCAATTACTAGACATGGCAAAAACTACAAAATATATAACACGAGTAATGTAGTACGAACTTTCAGCATGTAAAAGGAATCACAAAGTCATATATGTATGAAATACTATGCTCATATTATTTTAATTTCAGATTCACACATAGACTTCCCAAGTTTCAAAAATCCCCCTCAATTTAATCCATGAGGATGCATAACCCCTTTCACTACGAATGTAACAAAAACGAGTGAAATCCAAAGGTTTTGTAAAAATGTCAGCCAATTGTTGTTCGGTATCTACATGGTAAAGCACAATGTTTCCTTTTTCAACATTATCTCGGAGAAAGTGATACCTAATGTCAATGTGCTTAGTCCTAGAATGTTGCACAGGGTTTTTAGCAATGCAAATGGCACTAGTGTTATCACAAAACAGTGGAACACTATCTAGATCAACCCCATAGTCCTTAATTGTTTGAACAATCCAAAGAATTTGTGAGCATGCACTAGCTGCAGCTACATATTCAGATTTGGCTGTGGATTGTGCAACTGAATTTTGTTTTCTAGAGGACCAAGCAACAAGAGAATTACCAAGAAAATGACAAGCACCGGAAGTACTTTTCCTATCAATCCTACAACCCCCAAAATCAGCATCCGAAAAAGCTTTCAAAGTAATGGTTGAGGAAGAAGGAAGAAAAATGCCAAATTCTTGGGTTCCATGTAAGTACCTGAGAATCCTTTTGACGACTTGACGATGTGAAACACGTGGGGAAGCTTGAAACCGTGCACAAAGACATACGCTGAATTGTATGTCTGGTCTTGATGCCGTGAGGTACAAAAGTGATCCGATCATGCTTCTATATTCTTTTTGATCCACGGGTTCACCATCTTCATCAAGTTCAAGTGTTGTTGCTGTTCCCATTGGTGTCCGAAGAGGCTTGCTTTTGTCCATGTTAAAGCACCTTAGGAGGTCTTTGGTATACTTCGTTTGATGCACAAAGGTACCCTCCTTGGTTTGCTTGATTTGTAGCCCCAAAAAGTAAGTGAGTTCACCAATCATACTCATTTCAAATTCGGAACTCATCATTGCTGAAAACTTGGACACAAGATCATGAGAAGCACAACCAAAGATAATATCATCCACATACACTTGAACGAATAATGAGTCATTGCCATGCTTAAGCACAAAAAGAGTTTTATCAACCTTGCCCATGGTAAACCCCTTTTCAAGTAGGAATGTTTTTAACCTATCATACCATGCTCTAGGGGCTTGTTTGAGACCGTATAAGGCTTTGGACAGTTTGTAAACATGATTAGGAAAATTTGGATTTTCAAAACCCGGTGGTTGTTTGACATAAACCTCCTCATCTATGTAGCCATTAAGAAAAGCACTTTTAAAATCCATTTGATATAGCTTAAAACCTTTAGATGCTGCAAAAGCTAACAAAATTCTTATGGCTTCTAATCTAGCAACGGGAGCAAAAGTTTCATCAAAATCTAGACCTTCAACTTGAGTGAAACCTTGAGCAACCAACCTAGCCTTATTCCTAACCACAACCCCATCCTCACTTTGTTTATTTTTAAATACCCATTTAGTTCCAATTAAAGTGTGACCTTGAGGTGGAGGTACAAGTTTCCAAACATTATTTCTTTCAAAACTTTTCTAACTCTTCTTGCATGGCAATAATCCAAGATTCATTAGTGAGTGCGTGTGATATATCTTTGGGTTCAAAAGAAGCAACAAAAGCAGAATGAGCATAAGAGTTTGGATCGCAAAACCTGGACCGTGTGACTCGTTCGTGCAAGCTTCCAATCATCTGTTGTGGGGGGTGATCTTTGTAAAAACGTAGAGGAACAGATGTCTCACAAGCTTCTTCTTCATTAGGTTCATCGTAGATTGATGAGCTTGTGACTTGTGGACGATCAGGACCAGCATAGGTGATAGCCGGAGCTTGTTCAATGTCCGGAGCTGGACATGTGTCAACTTTGGAACTACCAGGCAGTCTTACCAGCTCTTCTTCATCTTCGAAAATACCCTCCCCCTGAGGATAACAGATCTGGTCCTGCAACACCGGAGCTAGTACCTGGGCTAGCTTCATCAAAAGACACTTCACAAGTCTCCACAATTTTGTTAGTGTCAAGTAAAAGCACACGGTAGCCTCTAGTATGAGATGGATAACCAAGAAACATGCCATCAAAGGATCTAGGTTCAAATTTATCAAGATTACCAAGTTTCTTAACAAAGCATTTGCAACCAAAGACCCAAAAGTGTGTAACACTAGGCCTATGTCCAAACCGGAGCTCATATGGTGTTTTACCTAGCTTAACACGCAAGAAAACACGATTTGAGACATAACAAGCAGTTGCTAAAGCATCAGCCCAAAATTTTCTAGGAGTTTGATATTCATCAAGCATAGTCCTAGCCACCTCAACTAAGGTTCTGTTCTTTCTTTCTACAACACCGTTTTGTTAAGGTACATATGGTGAAGAGAATTAATGATCTATTCTATTTTCAGCATAAAAGTGATCAAAAGATTGATTTTTAAATTCAGTTTCATTATCACTTCTAATTGCTTTTAAAGATCCTGGGTAATCAATTGATAATCTAAGAAATAAAGTTCTAAAGTGACTAAAAACTTCATTCTTAGACGCCATAAAGTAAACCCAAGAGTATCTAGAATAATCATCAACAATAACAAGAACATACCATTTACCTCCGAAGGATTGAACACGTGAAGGTCCTACGGTGTCAAGATGCAAAAGTTGACATGGTTCAGTTGTCATGATCATTGTGAGAGGAGTATGTGAACCTGCAACCATCTTAGCATGTCTACAAGAGGAGCACACAATTTCTTTGTCCCCTTTAATCTTAGGCAGCCCACGTATGCGATCAAGAGCACTAACACGCGTTAGGTGATCAAAGCCTACGTGACCAAGTCTAAGATGCCAAAAAAATAAGTCCTTTGAATCATTAGCAACTAGACACCTATGCTTAGAGAAAGACATATCAAAATCAGCTTTAAAAACTCTTCCAAACCGAGACATGTCAAAAATAAGCTCACTATTTGAACCTACAACTTTGCAGCAGTTTTTATTGAAAATAATTTCTAGATTTTCATCTAGCAATTGTGAAACAGAAAGCAAGTTGTATTTCAAATTTTTGACAAGTGCCACATCCTTCAAAGTGTAGTGATCATTTACTCTAATCAAACCCTTAGCAATTATAGGAGTTGAAGAATTATCGGCAAAAGTAACATTTTCTACACGTGACACAAAAAGAGGGAGGAGAACCAATCTTTGTTACCGGTCATGTGGCGTGAGGAACCTGAGTCCACAACCCAAATGTGCTCCTTCATCAAACGTGTAACCTACATAGAAGCACAATACGTCGATGACTCAATACTGGGGTTAGTCAAAAGGCATTTAGGAATCCAGTACTGAGTCACGCGACGTGCAGCAGGAAAAACACGCGAAAGCTGAGACAAAACAGCAGGTTTATGAGTCAAATTTTGAGATTTTTTATTCTTGACTACTGACCTATAAGGTGTTACTTGTGTAGCACAAAAATCAGTAGCTCCGGAGGCAAAAACAGAAGGTTCGGAGGTAAACTTTGAATGCTTTTGACTCAAAACACCAGGTTGTACATTCGGTTCAATGTGAGCAGCAAATTTTGCATGAAAGTTATGAGATCTAGCAACCATTCTTTCCCTTTTCTATTGTTTAGCTAGTCTATAACAAAAATCTATGACATGACCATCTCTACCACAGAAAGTACAATGAAATTTAACTTTGTGTTCATGTCTAGATGAGCAAGCAATTTTTTTATTTGAAACTGAATGAGGCAACACTCGTGCAGATTTGAAAACCACTCCTTTTTGTTAAGAAACTGTTTGAATCAAACCACTTCCTAATGACTTTACAATTTTAGGTGGATGTGCCTTAGCATGAGCACGAGAATCAAAACCTAAACCAGTTTTATCACTGCAAGACTTGGAAGAATTCAACAGTAAGTTTAGGTTCTTATTCCCATTACAAAACCGATCTAATGTCCTATGCATGTCATCAAGTTTATTGGACAGATCAAGGCAATTTTCACATGAAGTTTTTCCTTTTAGTTTGCAATTGGAACAAAATTTAACTTCGAACGTAAAGCATTGTTCAATATAGAAATTTCATTCATAGCATTCTGTAGTTTCTTATCAAGATCATCACAAGTAGAACAATGCAAATAAATTGTAGAACAACTAGCATCTTTCAAGTTTTTATCATTAAGTGCTGCAAGCTCTTTGTTCTTTTCAATTTCTAACTCAAGTTTATCAAGTGTGGAGGTGTGCGCACTTCTTAATGAGGACAATTGTTCATATATTAAATCACATGAGGAACATGCATCATCACTAGGAATCAATGTTTTTAAATGGTTGATTTCAGATTCTAGTGATTCAATTTTAGCAGCACTATCCCTAAGCTTTTTGTCCTTTTTCTTAACAATAATAGTGGCACGAGAAATAGCATCACACATTTCTTCGCAAGCAGGACATACCTCTTCATTGTCGCTGTTGTGTTCTGCCTCCTCCATACTTGATCTTGACTTGCCCGCCATGAAACACAAGTTTGCCAAATCATCTTCATCTTCATCACTTCCAATGTCCACGTCCCTTGAACTGAACTCTTGAAGCGCGGTGATGAAACTGTTGATCATCTTGCGTCCTATGGTACCTTTCTTCTTCTTGTTGAAATTTCCAGAGGAGGTCTGAACCTTGCTTTGTTTTTCTTCCCGGGTGGTCGGACCTAAAAGGTCAGGGCATTCTGTACGAAAGTGTCCTGTTTTACCACATTCAAAACAGCGTTGAGGTCCGGAGCTTCCTCTCCTTCTAGTTCTCACATTTTGCAATGCTTTTGAGAATCTAGTAGAGATGAGTGCCATCTCCTCTTCTGGAAATTCTTCGATCTGCTCCACGGTGTGAGGACAACAAAGCAAGAGTATTGCAAGATGATGATTGGCCGGAGCTAGACATATCACCTTGTGAAACAAATGCAATAAACTGATTGGGTTTCTTACGTGAGATTATGTCAATTTCACGAGTTTTTAACTTGGAATATAGCACATCTAAAGTAAGTGAACTCATGACAGTAGATTCACGAATAGATGTGACTTTCATCTCCCAAATTGACATATCTAATGCACTTAGCAATTGCCTAGCATTTTCAGCATCTGAAAAATTAACATTGACACTACACAAGTTGCTGAGAATCTTATTAAACCGAGCAAAAAGGTCATCAATAGACTCATCGGGTTGCATCTCAAAGCGCATGTATTCTTTCTTGAACATGTCTTGCCTTACCTCTTTGATCGTGTTGGATCCTTCGTGGTTGTCACAAAGTGCTTTTCACACATCGTATGCAGATCGGAGGTGTGCAACACGGTCGAAGTCGCTTTGTGTTTATCCTTGTATGATCAAGTTCCGAGCCTTGTTGTTGTTGTCGACATCTCTCAGATTTGTAGCTGTAACTTGATCGTTTGATGTCACTTCGTAAGTCTTGTATACCTTATCCCATTTTGCAAAGCCTTGTGTCTTGATGAAAGCCTCCATGCGTGCCTTCCAAACCTGAAAATCAATACCAGCGAACACACAAGGTTTGGCAGAGTACTTCTCCATGATGATTAGTCAAAAACACGCGCAAATCACAAAGATTAGAGCACCGTGGCTCTGATACCAATTGTAGGATCGAAGAGCACGTGAAAAGCTACCAGAGGGGGGGGTGAATGGTAGATTTAAAAATCTTACGCAGTGGAAACAATTAAACCCCAAACCCTCTCGGTAGAAAAACGATCTGTTAAATAAATCATGTGTGAGACTAATCTAAACGTGTTCCACCGTGACAAAAGTGACAGATATCTGAGAGAATTAAGTCATGAAGATAACACAAAAAGAATCACTCAAATCCGTCGAGAAAAACTCAAGTTATGATCGAACGATCAAACAATGGTCAATCTGCCCTACCCGAGAAAAAAACAGTTCTGGAACGCTGCAAAGAAACTCGTGTAGATCATAGACCACAAATCCAATGACCGTGAAATTTTGACAGATGATAGACAATCAAGTTGTGAAGACAACCCAAAAAGAATCACGTCAATTGGATCTGTAAAACTCGCGTTATGATAAAACTACCAACGAAAGGTAGTGCTGTCCAGAAACTCGACGAGTAAAACTTGTCTGTAACAAGTCTGACGCACAAGGCACAAAAGTTCCTTCAAACTATGAATTTTATTCAATAGAAAACAAGAGAAACAGCCCAAAAGTCATGCTCCACGAGCTCTGGGCTCCCTTGCTTATATAACCAGCTCAAAAGCCAACTCAACTCAGATCAGGAACCTAATCCTACTCTGTTCACGAATCGTAACTTTCCATAACTGCTTAGGATTCTTCTATACGCAGATACACTACTACAAAAAACATTTTTACAGGCGCTTCTATATTTTTTTACAGACGGTCCATTAAAAGTGCCACCTGTGATGTCAGATGAGTTAATAACCGTCTGTGATAATAGAATATCACAGGCGGTCCGTAACAAACAACCGCCTGTGAAAATGTATTGATTTTCACAGGCGGTCCGTAACAAAAACCGCCTGTGATAATAGTCATTATCACAGGCGGTCCGTAACAAACAACCGCCTGTGAAAATATAATGATTTTCACAGACGGTCTGTAACATAAAAACCACCTGTGATAATGATGGCTTCTCATTGGTCTGCTGCTTCATCCCACGGATCACTCTTGGACTTCGTATCTCCGCTGTCCGCTGCTTATCGATCCAACGACTCAGTTTAGAAGCCGCACGATAGATGTGTCTATAACAGCAGCAGCCACGGTTCAGTCCGTGATCCTCCGTCAGCCTCCCAAGGTACGGCTTCCGGCGGCATCTCCCAAGGCGCGGCTACCGGCGGCCTCTCTCAAGGCACGACTAAGGCGCGACTTCGGTTGCTCCAAACCTCGACAGCTCTGGCGCGGCCTCCCGACGAGTACAAGCCCTGCCGACGCGACGAGCGCCTCGGGCTCCTGGCGGCGCGGCTACCGGCGGCCTCTCTCAAGGCGCGACTAAGGCGTGACTTCGGTTGCTCCGGACCTCGGCGGCTCCGGCGCGGCCTCCCGACGAGCGCGAGCTCTGCTGACACGAGCACAGATGCGGATCTGGCACAGTCTACCTCGGTCACCCGGAGGCGCGGCTCCGGCACGCCTCCCAGCGAGCGCGCGCCCTGCCGGCGTGAGCGCAGGCACACATCTGGCGCGGTCTACCTCGGGCACCCGGTGGCGCGGTCTACCTCGGGCTCTCGACAGTGCGGCTCCTCCGGCTCCAAGCGGCATGGCCTCGTCGGGCGTCGGGCGGCACGGCTCCTCCGGCTCTCGGCGGTGCGACCTCCTTCGACACTTGGCGGTGCTCTTCCGGCTCCGGCAACGCGGTGGCCTCCAGGCGGCTCGGCCTTTTCTGACTCCCGGCAGCACATGTGACATTTTTACACAGGCGGAAAATGTATTTTTACAGGCGGTTTTTTATTACCGACCGCCTGTGATAATGTAGTTTCACAGGCGGATTATGCCACCGCATGTGTTAATCGATCATTTTCACAGGCTCTTCGTTACAGGCGGTTTTTAAAACCGTATGCAATAATATGTTTAGAACCGCCTACGATGAAGCATTTTGTAGTAGTGATAGAAGCAATCTTAAGACTTCCAAACACCTTAGGAACGTATCCCACATTCCTAAACAACTCAAATTAGTGACCCACACGAAATCCTATCATAACCAACTCAAATCTATCCATATTTGAGTCAAACCCGACTCAGCCGCAGCCTGAGTCCATAACCTAGTCGGTTGGACCTTTCCGACCAACTCTTTACGTCCACATCTCTTCATCACGTCTCGGAACTATGTAGCCACGTCCATGCACTCCTTGCACATGTGCAAACATCTTCCAATGACATCCATGATACCTTCATATGCATTGTTCTTGATTCAATCATGCTGCACAACCTCCTGATCAGCTCAACCACAATTCCTCATGAATTTGATTGTTGGAACCTCATCTCCTTCCTGATACTAGTCCAATGGATCCCGTCACTAGCCGTGTCTTGAACTCAAGCAACACCTGCAAATGAATAAACAACCAATCCATATGAGCCCAAGTCCCTGACTTGACTCAAGTTAGTTCCAAACACAACACCCTACGTGAGAACCTCACATAAGCATGTTGCAAAACCACAGTAACATGATATCATCCATATCAACCAAAACGCACCAAAAACTTAGCAAATGAATACTAAGAAATCTTTCCAACAATGTAAAGCAAGTACGAAACATTGCAAATGAAAAGCAGAACCACTACGGTCAAGTTCCGGACCTTGCCAGAGCAACCCGGACCTTGAGCCGGAGCTAACAAAAGCTAGTAGAACCTAGCGCCGGAGCTTACCAAAACTAGTACAACCAAGCTCCCGCCGGAGCTTACAAAACTAGCAGGACCTAGCGCCAGAGCTAACCAGAACTAGTCGGAACTAGTAATCCCAAAAGCCAAAGCTAGAAAAATCAACTTCGGAGCTTAGCAAAAACACGGCGGAGCTACCAAAAACATGTCGGAGCTATCAAAGACATGCCGGAGCTAAAGACAAAACTTCATCGGAGCTGACCAAAGCTAGTCGGACTTTGCTGTAGCTCGGAGCTAGAGTCAGACCTTGATAAAAAGGTGTTTTGGTGATATTGAAAACTTTTATCATCAAAGAAAGTATATTCAATACAAGCCAATGTATTCAGCACACATAGGTCTTACAGTACAGGACTAGTCTGGGGGGCGGACTTGTCCGGAGGACCGGACTTGTTCGAACAACGACCGGACTAGTCTGGTATTCATGTGTAGTTGTTGTCTTAATCTGTGACTTTCCAATTTGAGAGGGCCTTCCTTTTACAAAGGTAATCCTCTCCTTGTTATTCTTATGGCTTCTAGCATGTTGCTTTTCACCATAGGAATAACCAATGCCATATTTGACATTTGGAGGTCTTTTGACCCAGTATGCACTACGTGCATATTTGATCTTCTCCTTGTCAAATATGCCACTTTGGGAAGGATGGTTATCCTTTGAAGAGGTTGGATTATCCCTCAAACTGGTGTCACCTTTCTTACATGTGCAAGCATGAGCAAAATCAGTTTTAGTGGGTTGAGAAGGTGAACTTGAAGAGGAGGAAGGTTCACTCAGCTTGAGTGACTCAACCTGCACTTCAAGGATCTTGTTAACCTTGATCAGGTCAGCAAGTGGGTCCTTGATTGTGGCATTTGAGTTAGTTAACTCTAGGCAAGTTTCCTTGCTCGAAGCTAACTCAAGCTCTAGTGATTTGCTTTGTCCCTTTTCAAGTTTTAGAAGTTTGTCAAGTTCGACATATTCGTCCTTTTGGAAGATGATCATGTCCTCTCGATGATGTATTACCCTCTCCTTCTCAACAATTTGATCAAGCAAAAATTTCATTTTAGTAGCTGTTTTCCTATCCAGTCCAATAAGCATGTCCTCATTATCACTATTGAGTTCATCATTGCTAGAATAGGAATGCACGGAGGGGGATTTAATTGTTACCTTGCTTTTACCTTCCTTTGCCATAAGGCAAGTGCCGTCTCCCTTCCATGCGCCAAGTGTAGGCAAAAGGGTAGACTTCTTGGATGTCTTCTCGATGGCTATGCTAGCCATCTCTTCTTCTTCGGACGATGAGGACTCATCATTTGAGTTCCACTATTTCCCAATGTGCGCTTGTTCGGCTTGTTTCTTCCTTGATGAATTTTTTGGGTTGAGGCTTGGCTTCTTTGGACTTTTTCTTGTTCTCCTCATATGGGCAATCAACTATAAAGTGGTTATACTCACCACAATTATAGCATGCCCGCCTCAACTTTGGCTTCGTTCTTTCCTTGTACTTTCCTTCGCTTGACTTTGTACCTTGTCTCTTTTTCATTATTCTATTGAATTTCTTCATGAACAATATCATGTCTTCTCATCCAATTCACTGCTCTCGTTGTCACTATCTTCCTCTAGTTGTGCTTCGCTAGCTTCTTTGGATAAGGGCTTGAGAGTGGAATTCAAAGCAACCCCTTTCTTCTTTGCCGAGGTGAGGTCAGCAATCTCCATGACGTGTTTTGCTTGCTCTTCCATCATCTCAAAGTTGATGATCTTTCCAAGCCGTTCATCCGGAGTCAACCTTTTATATCCGGGGCTTTCTCTGATCATGGAGCATAGTGTGACGTTGCGAGGCATAAAAGCTCTAAGGATGAGCTTTACCACCTCGTGGTCATTCCATTTCTTGCTTCCGTAGGATCTGACCTTGTTGACGAGTGTCTTTAATCGATTGTACATGTCTTGGGGTGACTCGTCTTCTTCAATTTCAAATCTTCCTAACTCGCCTTCAATCATTTCGATTTTTGCTTCACGCATATGTCGGTCATCTTCATGAGGGAAATTAGATGCATTTTCATATTTTGCCTCCACATTGAGTAATCACTTCCATCAAAGTTTGTGGCTTTTCCAAGTGGGATAGATAAATAATGATTGTTATTGGAATTGAGACGATCATAGTTAAAAGGATATCGGGAGTAGTCGGTGTGACTACTCCCCTTCTTCTTCTCTTCAACTTTTACTTTCCATTTGGAAAGTTTCTTCTTTCTTAGGAATGCTTTTATCTTCAGCGTCTCCTCATCATCGTCCTCGAAGTCTTGAATGGCTTCGAGGAGCTTCTCCACCTTAAGGTTCTTTTCATCATCGACCTTCTCTTGGTTGTTGCTCTTGTGGGTGTCCTTCATGTCCGACATGATCTCTTTCGAGTGATTATTCTCTTTCTTGAAGAACCTGCTCTGATACCAATTGAATGTGGCCTAGAGGGGGGCGGGGTGAATAGGCCTTTTTGAAAATTGTTAGAACCTGCAACACTTAACAACCAGCTCAAAACCATAGATATCGGACTAGTCCGGTAAAGTGCGGACTAGTCCGGTGTATACGGACTAGATTGATTTGCTTTGATCGATTAACTTTATTCTTCAATATATGCAGCGGAAATATACGATTAAAAAAAGTGTTACAACATTATCAATCAGGTTATATCACAATTCAGTCTTATACTTGTTATTTCAACGTAAAGTAATCAAGATCAATTATAACCCTAGATTGATCTAATGTAAAGGACAATGAACACAAAAGAGGAACACAAGAGATTTATCCCGTGGTTTGGTTCCCACAGAGGCAACCTACATCCACGTTGAGGAGTCCACAAAAGGACCGGGGTATCTCCAACCCTACCCTCGTCGGATCGCCATGAAGGCCAATCCTCTTCCACTTATCTCAAAAGGGGTGAATAACCGAATTCAAGGGGCTTTCTCACACGTTGAGAGCTCCCTTGGATTACAACACGAAATACGACAAAGAACACACTAAAAAGATTACAATTAAATTGTAGGAGTGTGTTAGAGAATCAAACCAAGAGCTGAATGTGATGTTGAACGTGTCTCTCCAATGAACTAGAGTGAATCCCCAAGGGATTGATCTTTGTTGCACTTAATTTCATGGAGAGATGTGGTTTTTGAGGCTCTTGGGAGGTGTGATGGCGCTAGGGTTCGATAGAGTGTAAAATATGGCCGTGCAACTCTATTTATATGGGTTTCTAAAAGTGATCGTCAGGGTTCTGAAAGATCAGACTAGTCCGTGGTGGTCACCGGACTAGTCCGGTGTGCTGTGTGTAGCAAACCTTAAGTTGCCCGAAATATCGGAATAGTCCGACTAGGAACGGACTTGTCCGATTTCGCTACTGGAAATCTTCGGACTAGTCCGATAGGCATCGGACTTGTCCGGACATGTGAAATCCTAAGTGTATTGGATGACAAGTCTGCACTTGGAGGACCTGTCCAATTTAGTTCAGAGGGTATTTCGGACTAGTCCGTGCAAATATCAGACTTGTCTGATTTGGACCAGAGAGAATATCGGACTAGTCCGATTGTGATCGGACTTGTCTGATTTTGTGTGACTTGTGAAGTGTTTTGAGGAAAAGTCCGCACTGGGGAGGACTAGTCCGACTCTAGTCAGAGTGATATCGGACTAGTCCGATGGATATCAGACTTGTCCAATTTTGTGCAGAGAGGATATCGGACTAGTCCGGTGTTAGTCGGACTAGTCCGGTCCTGTGTAACTTTGTGCAATGTGTGTGTTTAATTTTGATTGAGCTCTTGGGATGTGTTTTCTTAACACACTCCATACACAATGATCTACTATTCTTCTTCCTTGAGCTCATTTCCACTTTGCTCCTCATTCTTCCTTCTTTTTGGCACTTTGCTCATATTTCTGTTAAAAACCTGCACTCATCTCCACAAAGTGGTTAGGATCACAATTTCTTGTCATAAATCATCCAAAACCCACAAGGGAGTCCTAGATGCACTTTCAAGACGTGATAACAAAGTTTGATGGCGTGGCTAGAAGACATCACGAATATGCACGGCGATTTCGTCTCATGATCTAACAAGATGAGTGATCACTTTGATCAGAGTCGTTGTTGTATGCTAAAGGTGGAGCAGCTACATCGATGGTGATAGCCATGGTGGACTCGCTATTTTTTTAGGTGGTTTGTCACTACAAGGAACTTGCAACATTACGTCGGCCAAAATAAAGTACGTCGGTCGGCCGAGGTAGTTGAGCAAATGTACGTCGGCCATGGGCCCGCAACCAAAGTAAGTACGTGGACCAACGACATTTAGCGCACTACTTACATTGGCCCGGGTTCAGGCCGACGTAAGTAAGTGGCCCGATGAAATTTTAACGTACTACTTACGTCGGCCCAACCCTAGGCTGGCATACGTCTGAGACTTATGTAGGATTGAAGAGAACGTGAAAAGCTACCATAGGGGGGTTGAATAGTATATTAAAACATTTTCAGCGGAAGCAACGAAAATCCCTCAGTAGAAAATCAATCTGATAGAGAAATCGTGTGTGCAAGTGTTTATAACATGTTCAAAACATTAAAAATCAGTGTATATCATAAATAATCAAGTAACAAATACACGAAAATAAGAATCATGAGAAAATGTCGAGTAAAACACAAGTTATGACAGAAACTCTGAGCAAAGGTCAATCTGTTCTTACAGAGAGCAAATAGATCTGCTATGCTGCAACGAAACTTGTGTAAATCAAAAACTATAAATCCAATGACCATGAAATTTTCAAACATGATAGAGTACTGAGTTGTGAAGACAACAAAAAAATAATCATTCCAATTAGACCTGTAAAACTCGAGTTACGATCAATACAATGAAGAAAGGTCGGGCATTGTAGAAACTCGACAAGAAAGACTTGACAAAAACAAGTTGGACGAACAAGGCACAAAGCTCCTCTAAACTACAATATTTTATTCAAAAGAACACAAGAGGAACAGCGAAAAGTCGTCTACCCACGAGCTCTAGCCTCCCTTGCTTACATCACCAGCCCTAAGGCCAACCCATTCCTAACTAGAACTCTAATCCTACTCAATTTCAACCAAAATTTTCCATAATTGCTTAAGAGTCTTTTATACACAAATAAAAGTAACCTTAAGACTTCCAAACACTTTAGTAATGTACATTACTAAAAGAACTCAACTTCGTGCTCACCAAGAAATCTAACCAAAACAAACTCTAAACCTTCCATAAACGAACCATAACTACCTCAGTCGCATCCTGAGGCATAAACCATCTAGATGGACCTTTCAGACCACATCTTCACATCCATATATCTTCATCACGTCTTGGAATAATGTAGCCACATACATGGACCCCTTGCATATGTGCAAATACTTTCCAAAATGTTCACGATACCTTCATATGCATTGTTCCTGACCCAAACATGTTGTGTAACCTTCCTGATCAACTAAACCACAATTCCTTCTGAACGTGGTTGTTGAACCTCATCTTCTCCCTAAGACTAGTTCAAGGATATCCATAACCAGCCATGTCTTGACCTCAAGCAACACCTGCACATGAACAAACAACCCTTCTTTCCGAGCACAAGTCAGCGACTTGACTCACGTTAGCCCGAAAAACACAACACATTATGTGATTACCTCACGTAAGCATGTTGCAAACTATAGCAAGATAATACCAGCCATAAATCCCAAAACACATACAAAAACTTAGCAAATGAATACTAAGCAAACCTTCCCATAAGCCAAAAGCAAGTTCAAAACATTACAAGTTAAAATAGAGCAAAACAAAGCAACATAACTCGATAAGAAAACTATGTGCAGTAACTGTTACTCCCGATATGCGTTGAGAAAGTTCGAACAATCCTAAACCATCGAGGGTAACGTTACTCCCAAAAACAAATTTGAAAAGATTGACCCTTGTCGACTCACATGCATCTCACATGTGTGAAAGTTCAGACAATCCTAAGTGCCGAACATGTGCAAGTCACGTGAGAAAAGTTCGGACAAATCATGGTCAGAAAACATTCAACTCACGTGCAATGAAGTTCGAACACTCCAAAATGGGTTTCTCGGGTAGGTTCAAAGCTTTATATGTAAGCCCTCACTTTTATTCTAATTGTAAATGTATTCACCACACATAGATCTCACAATCTCCCTCTTGATGAATGCAATTGCAACACCACTTAGAATCCGAACATTGGCTCATTCACATGAAAATTTTTGAAAACAATTTTCCTCCCCTTTTGAAACTCAAAAATCAAATGAGAAAGAAATTCTGAAAACAAATTATCCCCCTGAGAAGAACGTGTAAAACACTTGTGAATGTGCAATGTTTGACATATTTTTACCCCTTTGACAATGTATTCAGCAAGGTTCAAAAGAGAAATCTTAATTGTTATGAGCATATTATAATATATATATATATATATATATATATATATATATATATATATAACAAAGATCGTCCGAGTCATACTACCAAGTAACTTACACTATCACATTAATAAGATACATAAAATAGTGTAAGCCATGCTAGATATCAAATGTAGTTTTTCAATTTAAGCAACTCATGATCTCAGAAACTTAACTATTTCAAGACTTGAAAGCATGACACATGTTACTGCATTTTTACTATTTTTTAAAGCACAAATTTGGATCATATGATATTTGCAAAAGATTATATGCCGCATCAGCATTATTCTAACCAACCAAGCCAAACCTATGTCATTTGACAATCAGAAGCTTAAGGACATGGTTTTAGTCATACACAACTTCTTCAAAGTTCATATCTATGTGCAATAATAAGCCATCTCAAATGAAGAAGTGCGATGTATGCATGTTCTCTTGATCTTTTCTTATTTTTCATTTGATCATGAAAGCTGAACATGTGGATGGTTGATTGATTATTTTTTCATTATTAGAAGCACTTGTGAGCATGCAACAAGTTTAAAATAGCAAGAAAGCTCGATCATGACCAGATTTAGTGTAAGTTATTATTCCAATTAATAGTTATGGCAAAAACTATAAAATGTTTAACACAAGTAATGTAGTAAGAACTTTCAACATGTAAAAGGAACCACAAAGTCATATATGTATGAAATACTATGCTCATATTGTTTTAAATTCAGATTCACACAAAGACTTCTCAAGTTTCAAAACTCCATCTCAGTTTAAGCCATGAGAAAAGTTCGGACAATTCAAGGTGAGAAAACATTCAACTCACGTGCAATGAAGTTCGAACACTCCAAAGTGGGTTTCTCGGGTAGGTTCAAAACTTTACATGTAAGCCCTCACTTTTATTCTAATTGCCAATGTATTCACCACACATAGATCTCACAATCTCCCTCTTGATGAATGCATTGGCAACACTACTTAGAATCCGAACATTGGCTCATTCACATGAAAATTTTTGAAAACAATTCCCTTCCCCCTTTTGAGAAGCAAAAATCAAATGAGAAAGAAATTCCAAAAACAAATTCTCCCCCTGAGAAGAACGTGTAAAACACTTGTGAATGTGCAATGTGTGACATATTTCTTCCCCTTTTACAATGTATTCAGCAAGGTTCAAAAGAGAAATCTTAATTGTTATGAGCATATTATAAATATTATAATATGTTCATAACAATTAAGATTTTTCTTTTGAACCTTGCTGAATACATTGTTAAAGGGGAAGAAATATGTATATATATATATATATATATATATATATATATATATATATATACATATATATATATATAAACAAAGCTCGGCCAAGTCATACTACCAAGTAACTTACACCATCACATCAATAAATTACATAAAATAGTGTAAGACATGCTAGATATCAAATGTAGTTTTTCAATTCAAGCAAGTAATGATCTCACAAACTTGACTATTTCAAGACTTGAAAGCATGACACATGTTACTGCATTTTTATTATTTTTTAAAGCACAAATTTGGATCATATGATATTTGCAAAAGATTACATGCCGCATCAGCCTTATTCTAACCAACCAAGCCAAACATATGTCATTGGACAATCAGATGCTTAAGGACATGGTTTTAGTCATACACAACTTCTTCCAAGTTCATATATATGTGCAATAACAAGCCATCTCAAATGAAGAAGTGCGATGCATGCATGTTCTCTTGATCTTTTCTCATTTTTCAATTGATCATGAAAGCTCAACATGTGGATAGTTGACTGATTAATTTTTCATTCTTAAAAGCACTTGTGAGCATGCAACAAGTTTAAAATAGCAAGAAAGCTCGATCATGACCAGATTTAGTGTAAGTAATTATTCCAATTACTAGTTACAGCAAAAACAATAAAATGATTAACACGAGTAATGTAGTAAGAACTTTCAGCATGTAAAAAGAATTACAAAGTCATATATGTATGAAATATTATGCTCATATTGTTTTAAATTCAGATTCACACATAGACTTCTCAAGTTTCAAAACTCCGTCTCAATTTAAGCCATGAGGATGCATACCCCTATTTCACTACGAATGAAACAAAAACGAGTGAAATCCAAAGGTTTTGTAAAAATGTCAGCCAATTGATATTCTGTATCTACATGGTGAATCACAATGTTTCCTTTTTCAACATTATCACAGAGAATGTGATACTTAATGTCAATCTACTTTGTTCTCGGATGTTGCACTAGGTTTTTAGCAATGCAAATGGTACTAGTGTTATCACAAAATAGTGGAACACTATCTAGATCAACTCCATGGTCCTTAAGTTTTTGAACAATCCAAAGAATTTGTGAGCAAGCGCTAGCAACAGCTACATATTCAGACTCGACCATGGATTGTGCAACTGAATTTTGTTTTTTAAAGGACCAAGCAACAAGTGAATTACCAATAAAATGACAAGCACCCGAAGTACTTTTCCTATCAATCCTGCAACCCCCAAAATCAGCATCTTAAAAAGCTTTTAATGTAACGGTTGAGGAAGAAGGAAGGAAAATGTCAAATTCTTGTGTTCTATGTATGTACCCGAGAATCCTTTCGATGGCTTGATGTTGTGAAGCACGTTTGAAGCTTGAAATCGTGCAAAAAGACATAAGCTGAATTGTATGTCCGGTCTTGATGTCGTGAGGTACAAAAGTGAACCAATCATGCTTCTATATTCTTTTTGATCCACGGGTTCACCATCGTTATCAAGTTCAAGTATCGTTGCTGTTCCCATTGTTGTCTGAAGACGCTTGCTTTTGTCCATGTTGAAGCGCTTAAGAAGGTCTTTCATATACTTCGTTTGATGCACAAAAGTTCTCCCCTTGGTTTGCTTGATTTGCAGCCCTAAAAAGTACGTGAGTTCTCCCATCATACTCATCTCAAATTTTGAACTCATCATAGCCGAAAACTTGGATACAAGATCATGAGAAGCACAACCAAATATAATATCATCCACATACACTTGAATGAATAGTGAGTCATTGCCATGCTTTAGAACAAATAGTGTTTTATCAACCTTGCCCATGGTAAACCCCTTTTCAAGTAATAATGTTTTTAACCTATCAAATCATGCTCTAGGTGCCTATTTCAGACTATACAAGGCTTTGGACATTTGGTAAACATGATTAGAAAAATTTGGATTTTCAAAACCCAGTGGTTGCTTGACATAAACCTCCTCATCTAAGTATACATTAAGAAAAGCACTTTTAACATCCATTTGATATAACTTGAATCCTTTAGATGCAGCAATGGCTTATAAAATTTTTATGGCTTCTAATCTAGCAACTGGAGCAAAAGTTTCACCAAAATCTAGACCTTCAATTTGTGTGAAACCTTGACCAACCAACCTAGCCTTATTTCTAAACACAACCTCATCCTCAATTTGTTTGTTTTTAAACACCCATTTAGTTCCAATTAAAGTGTGATCATGAGGTGGAGGTACATTTTTCCAAACATTATTTCTTTCAAAATTTTCTAACTCTTCTTGCATGGCAATAATCCAAGATTCATTAGTGAATGCGTGTGATATATCTTTGGCAAAAAAAAGCGACAAAATAAAATGAACAAAGAGTTTGGATTGCAAAACCTGGACATCGTTACTCTTTCGTGCAAGATTCCAATTATCTTGATGCTCAGTGAAAGTTGAAGTTGAAAGTGTTGATATTGGGTTGAGATATTGCTTTAAGTTATCTTCTTTCTTTATGGCTTAACGTATTTTTGTTGATCTGATCCTTGTACTGCAAATGAGTGTGTCACACGTAAATTTTCATTATTTTGTCAAAGCATACACTCCCCTTGAGTATATGCACTCCAAAAACATTTGAACATGTGAATGTTCAAACATGCTCAGGTGATGCAGCCGTGTTTGATTAATCTGTTGCAATGGCTTGAGTTGAAAAACATTTTCAAAATATTTTATGTTTTGTACTGGATGCACTTGTACTGAAGGAGACCCACTTTCCTTGTACCGAACACATGTGTATCAAGTTTGGAGCCTTTTAGCTTAAAAGTTCTCATTTTTCCTGCAAAATAGCCTAAAAAGAAATACAATTCGTTGTTGCCTCAGTATTGGGGTTCATGAAAAATCGTTTAGGAATCCAGCACTTTGTCACACGACGATAAGTAGGCATAATACAAGAAAGCTGAGGAAAAACAGCAGGTTTATGAGTCAAGGATTGAAAATACTTGCACACCACTACTGACCTACGAGATGTGACTTGTGTAGGATGAAAAACAATAGGTTTAGAAGCAACTTTTGTATGTTCATGACTCATGCCAGTAGGTTGTGTGCATTCAAAATTTTGAGTAGGAAGTGTAACACGAAAATCATGCAAGTTTTGATGTCCTAGTGCTGACCCAAGTTGTGGGGCATATGAAGCATGAATATCAGCAAACCTAGGACCATAATTCATACGATTCCTACTCGAAATAGCAATGTTCGTGCATCTATGTCTCGATAACATGTGTACAACATATTTTGTTTGAAAGTTCTGAGATCTGGCTGGCATTCTTTCCTTTTTTATGTTGTTTAGCTAGTCTAAAACAACAATCAGAAACATGTCCATCTTTATCACGATGAGTACAATGATACTTGACACGATATGCATGTTTATGATTAATACCACACTTTCATTTTCAACAGTGGAAGACAAAGTACCGATGTTCTTAACAAACATATTGCTGGTGTTAGAAAGAGTTGCAATCTTCCTATTTTCTTGTGAATAGCAATAATTAGCAGATTGTGGGTGTTCAATTTTTTGATCGGCAAGTGTTGTTAGTTTGTTATGAGATCTAGATTCTTTTTGTTTCATCTTTTCTTATTTAGCAGTCTATAACAAAAATCTAAGACATGACCATCTCTACCATAGAAGTCAAACTAAAATTTAACATTATGTTTATGTCTAGATGCACAAGCAACATGTTTGTTAGAAACAGAACGAGACAACACCCCTTCTATAGAAAACCACCTCTTTTTTTTAGGAACTATTTTAACCAAACCACTTGCTAGTGACCTAGCAACCTTGGGTGGATGTGCTTTAGCATGAGCATGAGAATCAAAACCTAAACTAGTTTTTTCACTGCAAGACTTAGATGAATTCAGCAGCATGTTTAGGTTCTTATTTGCATTACAAAATTGATCTAATGTACTATGCATGTCATCAAGTTTATTGGACATATCAAGACAATTTTCACATGAAGTTTTTATTTTAATTTGCAAGTAGAACAACAATTAACTTCATGAGAACGTAAAGCATTGTTTAAAATATAAATTTCATTCATAGCATCATGCAATTTCTTATTAAGATCATCACAGTTAAAATAATGCAAATCAATTGTTGAACAGCTAGCATCTTTCAAGTTTCTATTATTAAGTGCAGCAAGCTCTTTATTCTTTTCAATTTCAAGCTCAAGTTTATGAAGTGTGAAGGTTTGCGCACTCCTTAAAGAAGATAATTGTTCATATATTAGTGCACATGAGGAAAATGAATCATCACTAGGAATTAAAGGTTTTAAACGATTAATTTCAGATTCTAGTAATTCAATTTTAACTGCATTGCCTCTATGTTTTTTTGTCTTTTTTCTTAAGTATAACAGTGGCACGAGAGATAGCATCACACATTTCTTCGCAAGTGGGACATACCTCTTCATCATCGTTGTTATGTTCTGCCTCCTCCATACTTGATCCTGAGTTGCCCACCATGAAGCACATATTTGCCTAATTCTCTTCATCTTCGTCACTTCTGTTGTCCACATGTCTCGAGCCAAGTTCTTGAAGTGTAGAGACAAAACTGTTTACCAACTGGCGATTTGTAAAACCCTTCTTCTTCTTTTTCTTCTTGTTTGCAGAGGAGGAATTGAAATTTGTTTTCTTCTCATCACGAGGAGTAGAACCTGAAAGGTTAGGGCAATTTGTATGAAAATGTCCAAACTCACCGCATTCGAAGCACCGTTGAGGTCCACCATTTCCTCTCCTTCTAGTTCTCAAATTTTGCAATGCTTTTGATAAACGAGTAGGGAGAAGTGCTAGCTCCTCCTCTAGAAACTCTACAATCCGTACATGGGTTAGAGAGTACAGCAAAACAAGTGTACAGCAGGACGAAGGTTGACTAGAACTAGGCATGTCACATTGTGAAACAAATGCAAGAGACTTGTCGGGATTTTTACGTGATATTATGTAAAGTTCATGAGTTTTCAATTTAGAATTTAGAACAATTAAATTATGTGTACTCATGACAGTAAATT
The DNA here is from genome assembly GCA_036927565.1 of Tuctoria greenei. Taxonomy (NCBI): domain Eukaryota; kingdom Viridiplantae; phylum Streptophyta; class Magnoliopsida; order Poales; family Poaceae; genus Tuctoria; species Tuctoria greenei. Next base: position 73,125,179 of record JAYESD010000004.1, read on the forward strand.
CACGTATATATGAAACTTTCATCTCACAAATTGATATGTTTAATGCACTTAAGAATGGCCTAGCATTTTTAGCATCTGAAAGTTTACCATCGACGCTACACAAGTTGCTGAGAATTTTATTAAAACGAGCAAAAAGGTCATCGATTGACTCACCGGGTTGCATCTCGAAGCGCATATATTCTTTCTTAAACATATCTTGGCGTACCTCTTTGATTATGTTGGAGCCTTCATGATACTCGCATAGCGCTTTCCACATGTCGTGTGCAGATCGAAGGTGTGCAACACGATCGGAGTCGCTTTGAGTCAATCCTTGTATGATCAAGTTCAGGGCTTTGTTATTGTTGTTGACGTCTCTCATGTTCACAATAGTGACTTGATCATTTGGTGGCATGTCGAAGGGCTTGTGCACCTTTTCCCATATGGCGAAGCCTTGTGCCTGTATGTAAGCCTCAATACGTGCCTTCTGAACCTAAAAATCAATGCCATTGAACACACAAGGTTTTGTGGAGTATATCTCCATGATGGTTAGTCAAAAACACGTTCAAATCATAAGGATTAGAGCACCGTGGCTCTTATACCAATTGTAGGATCGAAGAGCACGTGAAAAGCTATCAGAGGGGGAGGGTGTATGGTAGATTAATACTTTTTCAGCGAAAGCAATGAAAACCATCAATAGAAAATTATTCTAATAGAAAAAACCATGTGTGCGAGTGTTTACAATGTGTTCAAAACATGAAAAATCAGTGTAGATCGTAGAGAATCAAGTCACAAAGACATTACAACAAGAATCAAGAGAAAACTTCGAGTAAAACTCAAGTTATGACAAAAACTCTAAGCAAGGTCAATCTGTTCTAACAGAGAGGAAACAGATCTGCTATGCTGCAAATAAACTTGTGTAACTCAAAAACTATAAATCCAGTGATCATGAAGTTTTCATAGATGATAGAGTATTGAGTTGTGAAGAAAAAACCAAAAGAATCACATCAATTGAACCTGTAAAACTCTAGTTACGACCAAAACAATGAAGAAAGATCGGGCAACACAGAAACTCGACGAGAAAGACTTGACGAAAACAAGTCGGATGAAAAGGCACAAAAGTTCCTCTAAACTACAATCTTTTTTTCAAATAAACACAAGAAGAACAGCCCAAAGTCGTCTACCCACGAGCTCTGACCTCCCTTTCTTATATAACTAGCCATAAGGCCAACCGAATCCTAACTAGGACTCTAATCCACTTAGTTTCAATCGAAACATTCTATTACTGCTCAAAACTCTTCCATACGCAGATAGAAGCAATCTTAAGACTTACAAACACCTTAGAAATCTACCAAACATTCTTAAAACAACTCAACTTCATGCTCACCAAGAAATCTAACCAAAACAAACTCTAAACCTTCCATAAACGAACCATAACCACCTCAACCGCAGCCTGAGGCATAAACCAGCCGGTTGGATCTTTTCGGCCACATCTTCACATCTATATCTCTTCACCATATCTTAAAAAATGTAGCCACATCCATGCACCCCTTGAATATGTGCACACACTTTCCAAAACATTCACGATACCTTCGTATGCATTGTTCTTGATCCAAACATATTGCGTGACCTTCTTGATCAACTCAACCACAATTCCTCCCGAATTGGTTGTTGAAACTCATTTTCTCCCTAATACTAGTTCAAGGATCTCCATTACCAGCCATGTCTTGACGACAAGCAACACCTGCACATGAACAAACAACCATTCTTTCTAAGCACAAGTCCGCGACTTGGCTCACGTTAATCTAAAAACCACAACACCTTACGTGATGACCTCACATAAGCATGTTGCAAACCATAGCAAGATAATACCAGCCATAACCACCAAAACACATCCAAAAACTTAGCAAATGAATACTAAGCAAATCTTCCCATAAGCCAAAAGCAAGTTTGAAATATTGCAAGTTAAAACAAAGCAAAATAGAGCAACCGAAGTCAATATGAAAACTCTGTGCAGTAACTGTTACTCCCAATATGCATTGAGAAAGTTTGGATAGTCCTAAACCATCAAGAGTAACGTTACTCCCAAACACAAATTTGGAAAGATTAACCCTTGTTGACTCACATGCATCTCACGTGTGTGAAAGTTCGGACAATTCTAAGTGCCGAACATGTGCAAGTCAAGCGAGCAATCTGAAGCGAGAAAACACGTGCAACTCACGTGCAATGAAGTTCGGACACTCTAAAGTGGGTTTCTCATGTAGGTTCAAAACTTTACATGTAAACCTCACTTTTATTCTAATTGCCAATATATTCAGCACATATAGATCTCACAACTTAACCCTACCCCGCGCGTAGCCCATTCCACGTGTCCGACACTCATGCGCCGCCTTCGTCCTCCTCACGCAATCTGCCACTGCAGCCGTGCCCGAGCCGCCGTCGCTCCTACACGACACCGGAGCCACCCCCGACGTCGCGCCGCCTGGAGCCGCTGCCGCCTCGCTCCTCCTCTCGCCGCAGGTATGACTCCCAGCTCCCTCTCCCGTCAGCCGAAGGCCGTGGACGGCCGCCGGCGCCCCCACGCTGGCGGCCACCGAGCCATTTTGTTTCCTTTGTGCAACTATTTGTGCAATAGTTGAATCTAGTAGTGCAGAATTGTTACCTGCGCATCTTAATCAAAGCATATTAGGCACTGTCCATATGAACAGATTAGAGACCAAGCTTGTTATCAGAGACCGACGCTTGTAATATGAACAGATTAGGCACTGTGCATCTTAATCAATCTTGTTAGTTCCAGGTTGCTGTAAATCTGTAATTGGAGACCGTTTCTCCAGTGCAGCACTGTCCATATTAATTAGAAACGTGCAATGGCGTGCTAGTATTTGCAGTAGTTGTGCCAAGCGCATTGTTTAAATTCGTGAAGAAAATTAATTCAAATTCAACTCTGCTGACCTGAACAATAAGTATCTTGAGAAGTTTTATGAAAGCTTCGTGATCTCTGCTCCCGTATAGTATCTCTTTCCTTGCTGCCGCCATCATATCTGTCACCAAGTCATCTTGAGCTTGCGGAACTTTAATTCGGGAAGCATTGAGCTGCATTGAGTAGTCACTGCACAGAATAACACATGACATGGTCAATGGACTTTTTGGTCTGTTTTCTTTATTGTATATGTCGCGGTAGGCACCAAGGGTGGAATGTATTCATAATGAACAAACAGTCTAATATGCAAGGAAATAAGAAATTTGATGAAATAAGAAAAGAATTAGCAACAACGAGGATAAGAAATATTACATTTTCTTCTTGATGCCAACTTGCTTCTCTTTTCGCTCATATTCCTGCCTGATCTTCTTTTTTTCAGCTTCCACCAGCTGCAGTTTCTCAATTTGGAATTCCTGTGTAGTTATCATTCACATTACTTTATTTTCTTTTGGACTTCGGATGTTTGAATAGTTAGTCAAATAATTACAACACCTTGTCATGTTTTCCCATGATAAAAGTGTCACAGTTCACCCTATGTCAGCTGGTTGAGGCCAGGGTGTGGGTACACACTTAGAGCCCTAGACCAGCTATGTTCGAGCCTTGCTCACCTTGAATCTGAGTGCTTATTCTTTTTATTACAAATCCACTGACAATTCCACAAGCTTTGGCTTAGTCTGACAACATGAAAACGTCCCTTTCCGTGTCTTGGGATAGAACCTAAAATGTCACAATTATAAAACAAAATGGAAATACTGAATAGATGGAAGTAAAGAATCTTTCACGGAGGACATATATCTAAAATATAAACTTATGACATATATCTAAGATCATCCTGTCTTCACTTGGCACTTGCCTTCACTTGGCACTCTCTACTTGCCTTTACTTGGCACTTGCCTCGGCACAACACTCACACATCATTCAACGCTAGCACACACAACTAGTATTTGCCTGACACTCGGCTCTCATTTTTATTTCAGCTCTCCGTCGCAGTTGCCACCTCTCCATCGCACATCACCTCACCGCCGCAGGTATGCTGCATGTCGCCTCCACCTCGCGTTATGACGATGCAATGTTTAAGCATATGAATAGAATTGAATTGAAATTGATGCTTATGTTTAAGCATATAGTTATGTTTATGTTGACAATTGAATTGCTTATGTTTAGATCAATGCTTATGTTTATGTTTAGAATTAAATTTTTTATATTTAGGTTTATGTTTATGAGTTGATAAATTATAATTTCATAATTGTTATGTTTAGGTTTAATTGAATTGCTTAGTTTTTTAAATTATGGTTATAATTTTTAATTTGATTGCTTGAGTGTTACTATATGTACAAAAATGGTCTTCGGATCGGCTTGACCCGACACAACCGATTTTGTGCCCGACAAGACCCATTTAGTTGGAAGTTAAAGTATGCGTCTAAACGGGCACGAATACAAACGATGATGGTGCAGACGGCAAGAAGCCGTGCGTGTGGATGGCAGACCCCGACAGACCCAGTTCCCTCTCTCTCTCTCTCTCGTTCTTTCCTCCTCTCTCTCGTTCTTTCCCCTCTCTCGTAAATGGCTCAAAATCAAAAGATTAATGTAACCTTTACAATTTGCGTTACCCGTTTTGAGCTGGTCTGTCTCACATGTGTTACGCATGTGAGGCATGCAAGTTCGAAATTGTCAGATTTTTGGATAGCCTAAGAGTGACCAATGGGGCATGGCTTGTGACGAGATGCGGTCTGGATCTGGACAAGATTTCAATGGCATAATCCTGACGTTCTCTGCTACACCAATTTCGGACGTGTAGTTGGAGAAGAATGTAAAAGCCCAAATTTATATAATGCAAAAATTCAGTTAGGACTAAAAATTTTGAATGATAAAAAAAAAATAAATTGGGAAATGAGAAATCAAACCAATTTAAATCTTAATTGAAGGAATTCAAAAATTCAAATTTATCTCCTAATTAAACCTTGTTAAATTAAAGATTTGAGTTGACCAATGGATTCCAAAATATTTCTAATAGTATTCCTGCAAAGTTTCATAATTTTTGAAGCAAGTTTGCTATTTAATTCAATAGCTTCATTGAATTCAACTCAAATTCGAATTCAAATTTTTGAATTCAGTTCAAACTTATTTGAACATAGGATTTGAACACACCATCATGATAAGCATGACTTGCTTGACTTATCCACGAAGTTTCACAATTTTTAGAGCTTATCTACTATTTTAAATTGAATTTACAAATGAGCTGTAAAATGAGGTGGCTGGTGGGACCCACTGGTTAGCATCTACCACGTGCAGCCGCAAAACAGAGGCCGCTGCTCGCGCCAGCAAGAGGCGCGCGAGTGGCACCCTCCAGCTGCCTACAGCTCACCCCAGAGCTCTCCTTATACTCCTTTCAGTCCCAAACTCGGGTCTCTCTTCTTTTTTCTTCATCCTTGGCGCAGAGACAACCATCACCGGCGAGTTCTCCCCTCCCCCTCGAAATCCGGCAAGAATCATTGGTATGGCTCCAGTATCTTTGCACTGGGTTACTCCCTAGCCTCTTGCGCAACCTTTTGATCCATGTCTTGCACCGCTAGGCCATCACCGGAGCTGTCAACTTCGAAACCATGGCCGCTGGAAAAAGCTCCCCTGTTCCCGCTTCTATGATCATCGTCGACCCGACACTACAGCCGTCGTCTCACCTCGATCCTAAAAGAAAAAAGGTTCGCCTACTCAGGTTCTAGTTTCTCGTGAAGTTTCAGATGATGACATGCCTCCTAGCCCTTTATTTCTTCCGACGAGCGTCGGGTATGAGTAGACTTGCTTCACGCACGAAATTCCTTTTATACGGTTGATTATTCCATGTGCACCAGTGCTATGTGGTTCTATATGGCCAGACGCACCACCTCGAACAAGAGTCATCGAGTTTCATCGTGTTTTCACACTGGAATTCCATTTTTCCCTAACCGCGAATTTTTCTCTCCTCGGTCCATCATCGCCACCATCTTCCAAGCTCTTCCTCTCCTTCTTATGACCAGGGTCTTGTTCCCCATGCTTCCATGAAGTTTTCCAAAGTTTTCCCGATTGATTTCACCCACCGTAGGGCTCGGCCGACATGGACAAAACCCTAATCACCGCCGCCGCTGTCGCGCAAGCCTTTCCGGCCATCATCGGCGTGCGCTGACCTTATCATCGTGCTCAGCACCTCGATTTATGGCTAGACGACGAGTTTGGAAAGGATCTGTGCCGTGGATCGACGGGCGGCGAGTAATCCGGCGAGGCGCCGCCGCGGTCGCGCGCGCGGAGAGAGGTAGACGACGACCCGGTGGGGCCCAGTCATCAGTGAGTCAGACGCGCCCGAATCAGCTGCGGCCGTGGATCGCGTGCGGCTGCGCGGGTTAACCCGTGGCCCCGGTGTGGCTTGCTACCGATTGGTCCATTTTAAAACAGTGGGCCTCCCTGGATTATTTAAACTTTCCCGTTTAGATTTAATTCCAGATTTGATCTCCACTTCAAAAATCCATAACTCTCTATATAATTATCCAAAAATCTTCAAACAAATTTTGTTTGAAAACCCATGAGCTCTAGTTTCTGTTAGTACCAATTAATGTCCATGAAGATCATTTTTCATTTATGGACAATTGTTTTTCTCCAAACATTCCTAGAATTTTCACTGAAAATCCTTCCACAGGAAAGATCCCAAAAATACGCATAAAATACTTTGTCATGTTCTTGGTTACCAGAAAATTTTGGGAGCCATTGAACCTGTCTAACTTATCCAAATTTCAAATTTAAATCTGCTGTTCACTTATAAAACACAAACTGTATCCAGCAATTAATTCAAATTGCTAAATTCAATTTCTCCTAGTAGCCTTACTCTAAAAATCTCAGGTAAAATCCTGTATAACCCTTATGCTCTGAACTTTCATGTTATACAAGTGGCTTGGTATACAACCCGGTATAATTTTCTATATAATTCAATTGCCTTTTCAATCATTGAATTATTACGGATGTTCAGTGTCCTTGTTATGTCCCAAATTTGACCTAAACATTCTTTTAGACATTTACCAACTACAGTAAAAGTGTCAGATTTATTTGACATAATATTCTAATCAAAATTCAGTTCCAAACCAAGAAAATAACTGAAAGTCTAATTTCAATTATAAAATACTTCTAAAAATTCTTAGCAACTTTGAAATTCAATATCTCACTCATATATGCTTAAAAAATTATGAAACCAATTTTGCTAGAACCAGGACAACCCCCTCTATCTTGACAGTCAACTAGTGGCTATGTCAATACTACAGTTTATCCTCTAAAATTATGGGAAGATTATTGCTTGCCATAATTTTAGAGACAACAAACTTCCTTGATAATCTCCTGTTCTTTGCAAGAGTCTCCATTATTGTCCCTAGTATGTACCATAAAAGTTCCAAATCGAATTAAGATCATTCCCTCACTATAACCGTAGTTAAAGGCCTATGAACTATATATGCATTATAATTTCACTAGCATTCACATATGTTCCATATGCATGTCATGTAGTGATCGATATTGATGAGGAGTGTCGCTTGGAGGAGAAGGCCAGGGTGTCCACTCAAGTCCTTGGTGGAGTCTTCACAGGAGGACCACTAACAATTGACATTTAATCGAGTCGCAAACTAAGGCAAGCCGCGGTTTGCATTTAAGAGCTTTTCAAAGTTTTCCAGTTTTATTCACTTACGTCTTCAGTTGTTATTGTGCATTACATATAAGGTGTTTGATACTTCACTTGCATATCCACAAATCCTATGGGAGGTTTGGAAAGGTTTACAGCTTTACGTGTAGAAATGCCAATGCTAATATTGTATATATGCCGATAGAAGTCGAGTAGTTGGATTCTACTCGCGAGATAGGAATGACAGTTCATATGGGGATGAAAGATGAAAGAATGGCTTATGAGATGAATACAAAACCGGGCAGGGGAATAGGAGTCGATGAGATGGAGTCTCGGGTGCATAGCCCAGCCTGTGTTGCTTGAGGACCGTGCCGTATGCGGCACCGTTGGGGAAGCTTGAACTGTACCGGTTGCATAATGCGGTATGGGCCTAATAAACTGATGTAACTCCAAACTATAGTGTGGAGACTCCTCGGTTGTCCTTGAATGGAGATGTGAAGGCATAAAGGTGTAAAACTTCTAGCGAACAACTACCACGTGTCCATGTAGGGGACCTTTTGCCCGGGATGAAGAGGTTTGTCGACAATGGGGTCTTGGGTGAAAGGTGGCCACGTATGACGCGGGGAGGAGAGCATGTAAGTGTCTCCAACGCGGGTGTGCGTGTCGTGTAGCTGGGCGTGTCCTGATTGCAATCACTGTCTCTCAAGGTTATTTGAGTACCACTTGTCCGTCGTTGTCGTGACGTAGTAAATACTGAAGAAGTCAGAAGAATATGATGTATTGAATTATAATTGCTTTGCAACCTTGTGTGGCTTATAGATATCACAATTAAAATCTTACAGTTTCCAAATACTTATCCTAAAATAGCATTATGTTCTTTGGGCATGTCATATCATCGGCAAAGCGTTTCTTGTTTGGTTGTGGAGTCTATTATGTGTCGTGCCTGAAGAATGTCATTTGCTACTTTAAACACGATTATAAGGATCCACTTGTAGGCGAGTCTATTTGTGCTTTTCCTTACCTATGTTTAGACTTTACCTTGCATATGTCTAGTGAGACGGGTCAGTCTTGCCGAGCCTTATGCTCACGTTTGTAGTTAACGAGTTTTTGCAGGTTATACCATTGAGAAGGGCCGAACGACGACACCTTACCCCCTTTAGGGTTTACGGCTGAGTAGGAGCCTTGCACGCCACCGAAACCTGTGAGTGCTACTAGTGTAAAGCGTCTGAGGGCATTGACAGCTTTACTCATGCATAGCTTGTGCTGAGAGCGTAGTATTATGTATAGAGTTCTTTCCTACGTTATATATTGTAAAACTTCCGTTGTGTTTATAAATAAAAGACTTGGTATTGTATTTCATTCTCATTATTTTCTTGTATACTGTTGGGTGTTGCATTGCACGACACCACCCAATGAGGTCCTTGGATGTCGGGACTCCGGTCACCACAGACATGGTATCAGAGCATCATTGGGAACAGTGTGCCTGAAAAAGAGCATATTTTCAAAAACTTAGGATTATTTGAGTGAGGAAATAGTTATATGCCCACTAAGGAGTATTACTAGTATAAGATATTAAGGTGGCAATACTAACCTACTTGTTATTATATTCTGTAACGACGCTACGACATCAGGTAAGAGGTAAGGTACGCCACTAAGAGCGGATCAATCTCGGTATGCTCTTCCATACGAGATTTGGTATGTGATAGTTTCTGTAGCTTGGCACAGAACGTCAATATGAGTCTCTAAAACTCTCCATGTTTCTGAGAACATATGACACGCGATACCCCAGCGTGCTTCAGAATTAGTGGGAGCCCCCGTCGTGTGGTGTATAACCCGATAGTATGCATCTATAGAACTATTCATGTTCTATGGGAGCATGTGAAACGTGTATGCCCAAGCGTGTATAAGCCGGTTCGTGCGGGCGTCTTTGCTGTACAAACGTAGTACAGCCATGTACCTCGAGACATGACATCGCTCGAGGGTGACTCACACCGGAGTCGTATGCATTTACTTTCATATAAATATTTTTATATTATTACTATATGTCGTGTTTTCCCGTGCCGCCCTTGAGGTGTGAAGGAGTGAAAGGGGATTGTTTGTCTTCTGCAGCTACATTAACTACGGTAGCGACCCGTGTAGAACACGTTTGCGAGTGAACAATACTAGGGCCACCTATAGACGTATCCGGATGTACCGGTTAGATTTTAATTTGGTGAGGCACGTAGTACCGTCGTATCACATTTGATATATTGACCATCCCCCACGACAGAATGGATGCATTGTGTTTTAAAGTCCGACTACCAGTTGCTGATGGGTTTTGGACATTGCAAAGTGAATTTCAATCATAACTAGAGAAGAATCAAGGTTCTTTATTTCTGGCATTAGTTTGCTCAACTTCGCCAGGTTGAAACCTTGATTAGCTTATATAAAACATAGGCTTATGCTATATGGATGAAAATATAATCCAGTCCATTACAAAGTTTATTTTGATCATTAGGACTGAAAATGATCCTACCTTGGTGTAAACTGAACTCCACAAAAACTACTACAAATGTCTTAGCCAATTACACAGTCTCTAAATTTTCACCATAACTTCTTGTAGAAAAATCTTCTGCCCTATTGTGGTACATATATGGAGAGGATAGAAGCATCACTACAACTTTGTAACTTGAAGTGTTTTCTAATTCGACATTGATCCAATCTGAATTCCAGATTCAAACTGGTACACTGCAGAGCTGCTGGCAGAAACCAGTCAGCTCATCTGACAACTTTAGACAGTCATATCTCCTAATATTAAAACATGACGTAGTCATATATATACATTTATGGAAAGCCTAGGAAGAACTCTATCAACTTTCAATTCAAATCCTGGACTGAATGTTTCAGTGCCTAATTCCATTTGTCGCAAACGCTGTTTTGGTAGTCCAAAACCAGAAACCATTTGTGCATAATTTGGAATTTGTGCGCTTTGACCTGTATAACAACTTCGTAAGCCTGAACCAATTTATTTATGCAATGTTAACATGATATGGTACCATGTTTATTTTGTCATTACCTCAAGATATTGTTTTGATATACCTGTATAAATTGTGGGTGATAACCACATATACAGGGGAGGTTCTGTCAAAATTTTCTAGGAAATTTTCGTCAACTTCAAACCTCTATAAATTTTAATCCAGAGCTCACCTGGAGGTGTTCAAGTACAATATGGAAATCTTATGAAGTGCTATAAAACTTTTGTATTCAACTCAAATCCTATTACTGCCATTTACTGGGAGCAAAATTTGAGTTTATACAGGATGGTCAGCTGGAACAGAACTGAAGTTCACATTCCAGATTTAAACTGTCTTGTAACTTTTAATCACACTTCCATATCTTCCACTCTAGAAATGATTTGGGGACAAATGAATACATTCTGGAACATTTATTGGGTTTACTAGAAATTTGTAGTTCAACTCCAAACCAAATTTTGTATTTAACTGTGAGAAATAATTACATTTCTACAGACTGGTCTGATGGACCAGAAACTAGACAGCATACCAGTGTGCAATGTTATCGACTCAAACCGTTTTAGTTTCACCTTCTTGGGTCACTCAGCATGTCTAGAGATGATTAATCGACTTGATAGTTTAACATAAAGTTGAAACACCATGTTAAGTATTTGTTGAGCAGTATCACTTATTTGAGTCTAGTTCAATGTCCTAATCTTTATTCATACCTAGCCTACTGCATTGTAAGTGATATGTATTACGGTTTGTATCATGATTGCAGTTGGTATTGCAACTTTGAATCTTAAACGTAATGCTCACTCTTGCAGCATGGATCACACTCATTTTGAGGGTGAACCGGGTATTTCTGCTCATGGTGGAAATGACCCAACTCTACCACAAGTGCCATCATCAACCGGATTGGCAGAAGTCTTAGCAAGGATGGCCGATTCTCTGCATACGTGGGTACAGCGGAGTGTACAACCTGAGGCTCGACCACTTGATTAACCTCAAGTCACATATCTGGATTTCTTGGCGACTCAACCATCGGTTTTCACAGAAGCCTTGGAACCATTGGAGTCGGGTCATTGGCTCCGGGTGATTGAAGCCAAGTTTGAGATACTCTAGTGTGATGAATATCAGAAGGCTTTATTTGTCGCTCAACAGCTTCACGGATCTGCAGGAGCTTGGTGGTCTGAATATCTCACCACTCTCCCTGATGGTTATCGTGTGACCTGGCCAGAGTTCTGTGATGTTTTCCGTGCACATCACATATCTTATGGGATGATTAAAACCAAGTTGGAGGTGTTTGTGGAGTTGAAGCAAGGAGAAATGAGTACTTATTAATACTTCAAGGCATTCAATCGTTTGGCTCAATATGCGCCTGAGTATGTGAATACCGAGGCATTGGAGTGTGGTTGTTTCTTTCGAGGACTGAACGTCAAGCTTCGAGCTCGACTGGTGTTATTCAATAACGACAACTACAATGACTTGGTTGATGCCTCTATTGTTCAGGAGGATGCAACTCTTCGCTATCAAGCGGAGAAGAGGAAGAGGAAGGCATCATAGGAGTTTATTAGTAATGTTCCCAGGAGGATCGAGCGGTGTATTGCTTACCGTTCGGTCAAGAGCTGTGGTCGAGTGAGCAGCCACAACAGATTCGGTATCACTCATATCCATAGGTGACTTTACCTGCACCCCAACAAAGCGTGCAAGTGTGTCTTGGTCCACCACCACAGCAGTATGATCTCACTCTTGCAGCCCCATCTCTGCAAGATGTGCAGGTTGTCACTCCACCCCAATTCAATGAAAATCAAAGGATGCATTTGGCACGGGAACGTCGCAAGACGGAACATGACCGTGTCCATTTGTCTTTTTCCCAGAATTCTGATCAGCACCATAAACTTAATAAGAAAACTTCATCAAAGTCTTCCAATGTTAATTATGTTGCGATTGAGGAGATTCCAGAAGGAGAACCTATTTTAGCAGACATGTTTACTTTACATGATCAACCAGTAGTCGTTCTGTTTGACTCTGGAGCTACTCATAACTTTGTGAGCAAGTCTTTTGTGCTGAAACATCAATTGCCAATTGTGAGTGTCTCACATCCTTTCCGTATCAGTTCACCTGGAGGCAATATTTTAGCTAATTAGATTGTTTCTCGAGCACCTCTTTGCATGGGTGGAAGTATCTATTCGGTGAACCTCATCATCATAGAAGGTCATCAGATTGACCTCATCCTGGGGATGTCATGGTTGCCACATCATGGAGCTATCTTTGATATCAGCTCGCAGACTGTCCAACTGAATTCTCAAGTCCATGGTTGCAACACTTTGAATCTCTTGAATACTGCACCAAGAGTTTCAGCGGTGCATCACACAAGTGCCAAGAAGCTTGAGGATATCCCAGTGGTGTGTGATTATCCAGACATGTTTCCTGACGATCTTCCCGGCATGCCACCAGAACGTGACGTCGAGTTCAAAATTGAACTGGCGCCAAGAACCATGCCAATCTCGAGGAAGCCGTATAGGATGTCACCAATGGAACTTACGGAATTGAAAGAGCAGCTGAATGACTTATTGATCAAGGGTTTTATTCGCCCAAGTTCATCACCTTGGTGCTGTTCCACGTTGTTTGTTAAGAAGAAGGATGAGACTTTGAGGTTGTGTGTGGACTATCGTCCACTAAATGCTGTCACCATCAAGAACAAGTATCCACTACCACACATTGATATCTCATTGGATCAACTAGTGGGTGCTAAGGTATTCTTAAAGATGGACCTTCGTTCAAGTTATCATTAGATTAAGATTCGACCTGGGGACATTCCAAAAACCACATTCTCGACGAGGTATGGGCTGTATGAGTACCTCGTCATGTCCTTTGGGTTGACCAATGCACCAGCTCACTTTATGTATCTCATGAATCCGGTGTTTATGACAGAGTTGGACAAGTTTGTCGTGGTTTTCATTGATGACATTCTTGTGTATTATAAATCTAAAGAAGAACATGCTAAACACTTGCATATTGTGCTGCAACGGTTAAGGGAACACAAATTGTATGCAGAGTTCAGCAAGTGTGAGTTTTGGATCAGCCAAGTGCCATTTCTAGGGCACATCATCTCAGCTGATGGTATTGCTGTTGATCCAAGTAAAGTTGTACAAGTACTGAAGTGGAAATCTCCCAAGTACGTACATGAAGCTCGCAGTTTCCTTGGCTTGGCTGGCTATTATCGGCGGTTCATTCTGTGTTTCTCAAAGATAGCTAAATCAGTGACGAAACTACTGAAGAAGGGAACAAATTATGTATGGACTAAAGAATGTGAAAAAGCATTTCATGAATTGGTGAAACACCTCACAACAGCACTGGTGTTGGCTCAACTGGACACAACCAAACCACTTGATGTCTATTGTGATGCATCTGACATTGGTCTTGGTTGTGTACTCATGCAAGATAGAAGAGTGATTGTGTATGGATATCGGCGGCTTCAGAACCATGAGCAGCATTATCCGACTCATGATCTTGAGCTCGCTGCTGTGGTGCTTGCATTGAAGATGTGGAGGCACTATCTTTTGGGAAATCTAGTGCATCTCTACACGGACCACAAGAGTTTAAAATACATATTCACCCAGAAGGACTTGAGTATGCGACAACGAAGATGGTTGGAGTTAATCAAAGACTATGAGATTGAGATCCACTACCATCCTGGAAAAGCAAATGTGGTTGCAGATGCGCTAAGCCGCAAGTCTCATGTCAATCATCTGTCGATCACTTCAATGGAAGAGGATGAGCCGAGTTTATACTTGGTTCCATATGGAGCGCTCTACAATCTGGCTCTCATTTCTACCATCAGGGAAGATATTGTATAGGCTCAGAAGGAAAACAAGGGAATGTCACACATTTGGCAAAGAATGAAGAAGGGGGAGATGAAATGCTTTCGATGTGATGATCACGATACTATTTGGTTTAAAGACCGTATAGTTGTACCCCATGACATGGAACTTCGAAAGAAAATCTTGGATGAAGCTCACTTATCCAAGTACTCTATACATCCGGGTAGCAACAAGATGTACCAAGATCTAAAGAAGAAATTCTGGTGGTCTCGGATGAAGCGAGGGATAGTGAAGTATGTATCTGAGTGTGATTCATGTAGGCGAGTGAAAGCTGACCATTTGAGGCAAGTCGAACAGTTGCAACCCTTGAACATGCTGGCATGGAAGTGGGAAGACATCAACATGGATTTCATTGTAGGGTTACCTCTCACTTTCCATAAGCATGATTTGATTTGGGTGATAGTTGATCAGTTGACCAAGTCAGCTCATTGTATCCTTGTCAACACTAACTATCGTGCCCCCAAGTATGCAGATTTGTATATCACAAGGATCATGTGCTTAGAAGGAGTGCCTCGCACTATCATTTCAGATCGTGGAGCCTTATTTGTTGTTCGATTTTGGGAGCAGCTCCACGCATCATTGGGTACCAAGTTGATTCGAATCTCTGCTTATCATCCATAGACTGATGGTCAAATGGAGCGAGTAAACCAAGTGCTAGAGGATACGCTCCGCGCCTGTGCCATCCACCATGGTAAGAATTGGGATGGTCATCTACCATGGGCGGAGTTTTCATACAACAATGGTTATCGGGCTAGCATCCAGATGGCACCATATGAAGCTCTTTATGGCCAGAAGTGCCGCACACCTTTGAATTGTTGTGAGTCTGGTGAATGAGTGATTTACAGCATTGATCTGGTGAATGAAGCTGAAGAACGAGTGCGAGTAATCCAAGCAAATCATAAAGCTGCTGAGTCTCATCATACAAGTTATGCGGATAAACGACGTCGACCTCTTCACTTCGACATCAGAGATCATGTTTACCTTCGGGTATCTCCGATGAAATGGATTCATCACTTCGGAGTAAAAGGGAAACTAGCTTCACGTTCCATTGGGCCGTTCGCGGTGATTGAAAAATACGGACCAGTGGCCTATCGATTGGAGTTACCAGTGCCCCTCTCTGGAATTCACAATGTATTCCACACCTCTCAGATGCGGAAGTGTCTCAAATCCTCAACTGAAGTCCGCCTGAAAGATCTTGAAGCTCTATAACCTGATCTCACTTATCCTGAGCATCCAGTCAAGATCATTGATGAGAAGACTTGCACCACAAGAAGCCGCACCTTTCATTTCTACAAGGTCTTGTGGATCAACCACACCACTGATGAAGTGACTTGGGAAAGCGAGGATTTTCTTAGATCGAACTATCTAGACTTGTCAGCGGCATATGTTCATTAGATCTCTTTCCTTAGTTTTTCTTTTGTAATCTCGGGATGAGATTCTTTTAAGGGGGAGGAATGTAAAAGCCCAAATTTCTATAATGCAAAATTTCAGTGAGGACTAAAAATTTTGAATGATAAAAAGAAATTAAATTGGGAAATGAGAAATCAAATAAATTTAAACCTTAATTGAAGGTATTAAAAAATTCAACTTTAGCTCCTGATTAAACCTTGCCACATTAAAGATTTGAGTTGGCCAATGGATTCCAAATATTCCAAATAGTATCCCTGCAAAGTTTCATAATTTTTGAAGGAAGTTTGCTATTTAATTCAATAGCTTCATAGAATTCAACTCAAATTCAAATTCAAAATTTTGAATTATGTTCAAACTTATTTGAACATAAGATTTGAACACACCATCATTATAAGCATGACTTGCTTGACTTATCCACGAAGTTTCACAATTTTTAAAGCTCATCTACTATTTTAAATTGAATTTACAAATGAGCTGTACAATGAGGTGGCTGGTGGGACCCACTGGTCAGCGTCTACCCACGTGCAGCTGCAAAACAGAGGCCACTGCTCACGCCAGTGCACCCGCTGCATGCTCCAGCACGACGGCGCGCGAGCGGCGCCCTCCAGCTGCCTACAACTCACCCTAGAACCCTCCTTATCCTCCTCTCAGTCCCAAACCCAGGTCTCTCTTCTTTGTTCTTCATCCTTGGCGCACAGACAACCATCACCGGCAAGTTCTTCCCTCTCCCTCAAAATCCGGCAAACATCATCGGTATGGCTCCAGTTTCTTCGCACTGGGTTACTCCCCAGTCTCTTGTGCAACCTTTTGATCCATGTCTTGCACAGCTAGGCCATCACCAGAGCTGTCAACTTCGAAACCGAGGCCGCCGGAAAAAGCTCCCCTATTCCCGCTTCTCTGATCATCGTCGACATGATGCTACAGCTGTCGTTTCACCTGGATCCCAAAATCAAAAAGGTTCGCCTACTCATGTTCTAGCTTCTCGTAAAGTTTCAGAGCATGACATGCCTCCTAGACCCTGTATTTCTATTTCTTCCGACGAGCTTCAGGTATGAGTAGACTTGCTTCGCGCACGAAATTCCTTTTATGAGGTTGATTATTCCATGTGCACCTGTGCTATGTGGTTCTATATGGCCAGACGCATCACCTTGAACAAGAGTCATCGAGTTTCATCGTGTTTTCACACCGGAATCCCATTTTTCCCCAACCGCGGATTTTTATCTCCTCGGTCCATCGTCGCCACCATCTTCCAAGCTCTTCCTCTCCTTCTTATGTACAGAGTATTGTGCCCCATGCTTCCATGAAGTTTCCCGAAGTTTTCCCGAATTATTTCACCCACCGTAGGGCTCGGTCGACATGGCCGAAACCCTAATCGCCACCGCCGTCACGCAAGCCTTTCCGGCCATCGTCGGCGTGCGCTGACCTCACCATCGTTCTCAGCACCTCGATTTATTGCTATGCAGTGAGTTTAGAGAGGAGCCATGTCGTGGATCGATGGGCGGCGAGTAATAGGGCGAGGAGCCGCCGCAGTCGCGCGCGTGGCGAGAGGTAGACGACATCCCCGTGGGGCCCAGTCATCAGTGAGTGAGCGACACACCTGGATCAGCTGCGGCCGTGGATCGCGTGCATATGCGCGGGTTAACCCCGTGGCCCCCGTGTGGCTTGCTCCCGATTGGTCCATTTTAAAAACCGTGGGCCCCCTGGATTATTTAAACTTTCCCGTTTAGTTTTAATTCCAGATTTGGTCCCCACTTCAAAAATCTATACTCTCTGTAGAATTATCCAAAAATCTTCAAACAAATTTTGTTTGAAAGCCCATGAGCTCTAGTTTCCGTTAGTACCAACTAATGTCCATGAAAGTCATTTTTCATTTATGGAAAATTATTTTTCGGCACTAGATTCCTGGAATTTTCACAGAAAATTCTTCCACTGGAAAAATCACCAAAATTCATATAAATTTTTTTTCATGTTCTTGGTTACCAGAACAAGTGTGGGAGCCATTGAACCTATCTAACTATCCAAATTTCAAATTTCAATCTGCTGTTCACTTATAAAACAGAAACTGTAACTAGCAATTAATTGAAATTGCTGAATTCAATTTCTCCTAGTAGACTTACTCTAAAAATCTCAAGTAAAATGCTGTATAACCCTTATGCTCTGAAGTTTCAGGTTATAAAAGTGGTTTTGTATACAACCCAGTATAATTTTCTGTATAATTCAATTGCCTTTTCAATCATTGAATTATTACAGATGTTTAGTTTCCTTGTTATGTCCCAAATTTTCCCTCAACATTGTTTTAGACATTTACCAACTCCAGTAAAAGTTTCATATTTAATTGACATAATCTTCTAATCCAAATTCAGTTCCAAACCTCGAAAATAACTGAAAGTCTAATTTCAATTATAAAATACTTCCAGAAATTCTTAGACACTTTGAAATTCAATATGTCACTCATATATGCTTAAAAAATTATGAAACCAATTTTGCTAGAACCAGGACAATCCCCTAGTCAACTGGTGGCGATGTTAAAACTACAGTTTCTCCTCTAAAATTCTGGGAATGTTATTGCTTACCATAATTTTAGAGACAACAAACTTCCTTGATCATCTCCTGTTCTTTGCAAGAGTCTCCATTATAGTCCCTAGTATCTACCATAAAAGTTCCAAAACCAATTAAGATCATTCCCTCACTATAACCGTAGTTAGAAGCCTATGAACCATATATGCATTATAATTTCACTAGCATTCATATATGTTCTGTTTGCATGTCATGTAGTGATCGATATTGACGAGGAGTGTCGCTTGGAGGGGAAGGCCAGGGTGTCCACTGAAGTCCTTTGCAGAGTCTTCAGAGGAGGACCACTAACAATTGACATTTAATCGAGTTGCAAACTAAGGCAAGCCCCGGTTTGCATTTAAGAGATTTTCAAAGTTTTCAAGTTTTATTCACTAATGTCTTCAGTTGTTATTGTGCAATACGTATAATGTGTTTGATACTCCACTTGAATATCCACAAATCCTATGGGAGGGTTGGAAAGGTTCACAGCTTGTCGTGTAGAAATGCCAATGCTAATATTGTAGATATACCAGTAGAAGTCAAGTAGTTGGAATGACAGTTCATATGGGGATGAAAGATGAAAGAATGGCTTATGAGATGAATACGAGACCGGGCAGGTGGAATAGGAGTCGACGAGATGGAGTCTCGGGTGCATAGCCCTGCTTGTGTCGCTTGAGGATCGTGATGTATGCGGCACCGTTGGGCAAGCTTGAATTGTACCGGTTGCATAATGGGATATGGGCCCAATAAACTGATGTAACTCCAGACTGTAGTGTGGAGACTCCTCGGTTGTCCTTGAATGGAGATGCGAAGGCATAAAGGTGTAAAGCTTCTAGCGGGCAACTTCGATGTGTCCGTGTAGGGGACCTTTTGCTCGGGATGAAGCGGTTTGTCGACATTGAGGTCTTGTGTGAAAGGTGGCCACGTTTGGCACGGGGAGGAGATCACGTAAGTGTCTCCCACGCAGGTGTGCGTGTCATGTAGCTGGGTGTGTCCTGATTGCAATCACCGTCCCTTGTGTTTATTTGAGTACTACTTGTCCGTCGCTGTCATGACGTAGTAAATACTGAAGAAGCCAAAAGAATATGATGTGTTGAATTATAATTGCTTTGCAACCTTGTGTGGCTTAGATATAGCACAATTAGAAGTTTACAGTTTCAAAATACTTATCCTGAAATAGCATTATGTGCTTTTTGCATGTCATATCATCGGCAAAGCGTTTCTTGTTTGATTGTGGAGTCTATGATGTGTCGTGCCTGGAGAATGTCATTCGCTACTTTAAACATGATTATAAGGATCCACTTGTAGGGGAGTCTAAGTATGTTATTCCTTACCTATGTTTAGTCTTTACCTTGCATATGTCTAGTGAGTCGGGTCAGTCTAGCTGAGCCTTTTGCTCACATTTGCAGTTAATGAGTTTTTGCACGTTATACCGTTGATGAAGGGCCTAACGACAATGCCTTACCCCTTTAGGGTTTACGACTGAGTAGGAGCCCTGCACGCCGCCTGAGTGCGGCTAGTGTAAAGCGTTCGAGGGCATAGATAGCTTTACTCATGCATAGCTAGTGCTAAGAGCGTAGTATTATGTTTAGAGTTCTTTCCTACGTAATATATTGTAAAACTTCCACTGTGTTTATAAATAAAAGACTTGGTATTGTATTTCATTTTTGTTATTTTCTTGTATATTGTTGGGTGTCGCATCGCACGACACCACCCAATGAGATCCTTGGATGTCGGGACTCCGGTCACCACAACCGGGGTTATGCTACTAAAATTTCATCTGGATCAAGTGTTGGGAAATCGGTGGTACGCTATTCTATCAATTCTATCGCATCACCAAGGAAACATGCGAGTACAAAGGTCATAGATCATTACCACTAGAAGCGCAGCACAACAGAACGTAGATGCGCGTCGGGGTAGGGGAAGGAGACGATGTCATTCATCTCTTCCTTGTCCTCGTCACGACAGCAGGTAGACGATCATGTTTGTCATTGCAGATCAGTGCAGCAGTGGCAGCAGCGCCTCTACGGAGTCCATAAGTATTGGGAGGAACGCCGTGCACCGGTGTGCTAGCACCGCACGCGCGGCAAATGTCTCGGCGTGAGGCCTTCGAGGGGTGGCGGCTAGGGCTGTCACATGTTGGAGTAATTAGCCCCTAACCTTACCTAATTGCTTATGGATCAAATATCCAATAGGCCTTAACCCGAATTGTTGTGATTGCTTCTTGGGCATATCACCAACAATCTCCCACTTGCTCTAGAGACAATCATCTAGCCAAGCTTTTCGATATTCCAACCCATTAAGTGTGTGACCCGTTAGGTTCATGTGCAGTCAGTTGTGAATAGAAACCGTTTCCAACCATAAGTCAGTAGTGGTACCTAGCAGGACGTACTGACTCCCGAATGTACATAAAGATCATATTGGCCAAACCTAGATACATTCAACATGCTAATGCCTTTGCCTCATGATATGAGTCAAGCTCAAGTCGAGATGCGTGCCATCTTTGTGATAGCTCGACCATTCACTCGATCAAATAGTGGATTCATTCTGTGACTACTTTTAGTCATTATGATTAACCTTTAATCACCTTGGCATGGCCATGCACTTTCAAATCCAACTATCTCGAGGGGTCCAAAGATATCTCTCCTGTTATTAAGGAGGGGCAAATTCCATATTTATCCGTGCACATCCCATTTTATGTTTCATTATTGACCCGAAGACTACTTTTATGACTACCCAGTTACGGAGTAGAGTTTGGTCGTCTCAAAGTACACAACTACACACAATGAGAAACAATGGCAATCTCATGTCTACGTATCTGGAAGGTGTATCACTCAAGACCAACTGATGGAACATATTGAAATATCAATTCAAGCAGTGTCTCGGAGTAGGTCAATCCAACACCATGTTCACTAACATGTGTTAACATTATTAATTTTATATCTCCATATCTATGATCTGTGAAATGTGATCATCAATTAATACATGTGCTAGTCTATGTGACATCATTATCTCATATAATGATATAGACTAGGGATCATTCAGAGTAACATTACTATTAACAAAGAGTTTGATGAACAAGTCACATACTTGATGATCAATGTAAATAATGATTACTCATAGAACAATTTATTTAATAGTACATAAACATAGCTATGACATAAGTCTCCCACTACACACTATGATCACTTATGTAAGTATCTAATACCCACAGATCTCGTGTGCGCATCATGCTTAGATTGTGGAAGAGGCTTTGTCAATGGATCTGCAACATTCAAATCCGTGTGCACCTTGCATAGCTTCACATCACCTCGCTCGGTGATCTCTTGAATAAGGTGATAGCGTCATAGTATATGTTTGGATCGCTTGTGTGATCTAGGCTCCTTTGCCTGTGTGATGGCTCTACTATTGTCACAATAGATATCCAAAGGACTGGACGCGCTAGGAACAACACTCAACTCAGAATGAAATTTTCTGATCCAAACAACTTCCTTTGCAGCGTCAGAAGCTGCAAATACTCTGCCTCCGTTGTTGAATCTGCTACTGTATCTTGATTGGAACTTTTTAAGCTCACTGCCCCTCCATTGAGGCAGAATACAAAACTGGATTGCAATCTAGAATCATCCATATCAGTTTGGAAGCTGGCATCGGTGTAACCTTTTACAACGAGCTCTTCTTCACCTCCAAACACTAAGATTGCATCCTTAGTTCTTCTCAAGTACTTAAGGATGTTTTTGACAACGGTCCAATGAGCCTCACCATAATCTGATTGATACCTGCTCGTAATGCTTAGAGCATAGGATACATTTGGGCGTGTACATAGCATGGCATACATGATGGATCCAATAGCCGAATCATAGTGAATCACTCTCACCTTCTTTTGCTTATCAGGTGTCGAAGGACACTGACTCTTGCTTGGAGTAATGCAATGTGACATTGGCAAGAAACCTTTCTTGGAATCTTGCACATTGAACCAATTCAATATCTTGTCAATATATGTATCTTGGCTTAATCCAATTAGTCTTTTATATCTATCTCTATAGATCTTTATGCCCAAAATGTATGCTGCCTCTCTTAAATCCTTCATTGAGAAACTTTTTCTTAATGAGTATTTAACATCATCAAGCATTGGAATGTCATTTTCGATCAATAATATGTCATCTACATATAGGACCAGAAATACATGTGCGCTCCCACTAAACTTCTTATAAATACAAGGTTCTTCTATGTTCTTGATGAAACCAAACCCTTTGATCACTACATGAAAATGTAGATTCCAACTCTGAGATGCTTGCTTCAACACATAGATGGACTTTTGAAGCTTGCATATTTTACTATCATTTTTAGGATTGAGAAAACCCTCAGGTTCTGTCATGCACACATCCTCAGTTAGACTTCCATTAAGAAAGACTATTTTGACATCCACCTGCCATATTTCATAATGAAAATATGCAGTAATTGCTAGGAGAATCCAAACAGACTTTAGCATTGCGATGGGTGAAAAAGTTTCATCATAATCAACACCTTGAATTTGTTTGAAACATTTCGCGCCCAATCTCGCTTTATAGATGTGAACATTTCCATCCATATCAGTCTTGTTCTTGAAAATCCATTTACAATCGATAGGTATCACACCCTCAATTGGATCAACCAAGTTCCAAGCTTGATTTTCATACATGAATTCGATTTCGGATTCCATGGCTCCAAGCAATTTCTCAGAGTCGGATCCCTTCATTGCTTCAGTATAGGTTGTGGGCTCATTATTGTCCGACAATACCATGTCATGCTGCTATGTGGTTAGAAGCGTTAACTTTTCAGTCGCACGACGTGCCCTCGTAGACCTTCGTGGGAATGGTGTTTCTTCAACTAGTTGCACAACATCTTGTACATCCTGTATAGGATCAGTGGGTGCCGAAACATTTTTAGTATTTCTTTAATTTCTTCAAGATGCACCTTGCTCTCACTAACTCTTTTTTTGAGAAACTCTTTCTCCAAGAAGAATCCATTGCGAGCGGTAAACACTTTACCCTATATTTTATTATAAAAATAATGTCCTTTGGTTTCCCTAGGATATTCCACAAAGAAGCATTTGTCTGATTTTGGAGTGAGTTTGTCTGACATCAAACGTTTGACATAAGCATCACACCCCCAAACTTTGAGGAAACACAATTCGGGACGTTTCCCGGTCCACATCTCATATGGTGTCTTCACAACAGACTTAGTTGGGACTCTGTTTAGTGTAAACATAACAATTTTAAGAGCATAACCCCAAAAGGATAATGGAAGATCTGCTTGGCTCATCATCGACCTAATCATGTCCTACAAGGTTCGGTTCCTCCGCTCGGACACCCCATTCCATTGAGGTGGTCCTGGTGGAGTTAACTGTGGAACAATTCCATATTTTTAAATGATCATAAAATTCATGGCTCTAATATTCACCCCCACGATCAGATTGTAGAAGTTTAATTGTCTTGCCCACTTGATTATGCACTTCATTTTGAAATTCTTTGAACTTTGCAAATGATTCAGACTTGTGTCTCATTAGGTAGACATAACCATATCTACTAAAGTCAATGGTAAATGTGATGAATCACTGAAAAGCACCTATGGCAATTTAAACTCATTGGTCCACATACATCTGTATATATAAGTCCCAACAAGTCAGTCGCCCTCTCACTTTGACTAGTGAAGGGTGCTTTGGTCATCTTCCCAAGCAAACAAGATTTGCATGTGTCAAGTGATTCAAAATCAAATGAGCTTAGTAAACCATCATTATGGAGTTTTCCGATACGTTTCTCATTTATATGATCTAAGCGACAATGCAAAATAAAAGTGGGATCTAGATCATTTTGTCGAGCCCTTTTGGTATTAATGTTATAGACAATTTTATCATGAAGATCAAGAACATATAATCCATTCACCAATGCACATTGAGCATAGAAAATATCAATGTAATAAATGGAACAACATTTGTTCTTTATTACAATCTCATAACCATCAACTTCTTCTAAACACAAAGAGATAATGTTCTTGCTTAAAGTAGGAATGCAATAAAAATTATTCAGTTCCAACACTAATCCTGAGGGTAATGACAAGTGGTAGGTTCCGACAGCTATGACCACAACTTTTGCTCCATTGCCGACACGAACATCCAACTCGCCTTTTGCAAATCTTCTAGTCTCACTTAGACCCTGCAACGATTTGCAAGTGTGAATCATTGATCTAGTATAAAATACCCATGATTCACTAGAAGGTAATGCAATGTTAATTTCTATAACATTTATACCTGAAGGGGAAGTCTCACTTCCCTTCTTCTTCTTCATATCCTCCACGTACTTCTTGCAGTTCCCAGACCAGTACCCCTTAGCATGACAGTGAAAGCACTCATCATCAGGAGAAGGGCCAAATTTGCCCTTTGGCTTGCACATTGAGCTTGAAGGCTCATTAGGAACCTTTCCCTTGCCTTTTCCTTTAGGATGTGTCACACGCTTCCTCTTTTTATTCCCCTTCTGTACCATAATCACATGAGTGGAGTTTTTCTTAATACTTTCTTCGGCTGTTTTAAGCATCCCATGAAATTCATCCAATGTTTTATCCATGCCATTCATTTGAAAATTCAATATAAATAGCTCGTAGCTCGGTGGGAGCGACTGGAGAAAAACATCAATAGCCAGATCATCCTTGAGTTCAGAACCAAGTTTGCTAAAGGTCTCAATGTAACCAATCATTTTGATTACATGAGGGCTGACCGGGCTACCCTCCACCAGCTTGCATGAGAACAAGGACTTTGAGATTTTGTATCTCTCAGCTCTAGCTTGATTCTCAAACATTCCATGCAGTCCCTCAATCATAGAATAAGCATTTGTATGCTCATACTATTTTTGCAGATCTGGGGACATCATGGCGATCATGAGGCAGCTTACATTAAGCGCATCATTGCAGTGCTTCGTATAAGCTCTACGTGCCGCAGTAGTTGCATCAGCTGGGAGGTCATCAGGGTATGGATGTAGAAGAACGTACTCAGTTTTCTCTTGCCTAAGAACGATTCTCATGTTGTGGTACCAATCGATAAAGTTAGATCCATTGGGATTTTCCTTTTCAAGCATAGATCACAAACTGAAACCGGAATTGTTACTAGCAGACATGATCTACAATAGAATACAAATATGCAAGGTTTAGCACTATGTTATGTACCAATCTTCTATTAACAGTTTAATAAAAGATATCACCAATATATGATCATCGTCTTCCCTCTAACTACATATAGTGGTTCAACATCCATATTCACTAATTCCTAGTTAGCTTTGGCTTCACTGTTAGGAAATTAGTGACATAGGTAAACAATAATTGTTAGTCATATTCCTATATGACTCTTATTTGTTGGGTGACATCTAATGCCCCGGTTCCCAACTCTATGCCATAAAGCCCAATACCGTTTTGATAGCTTTGTTGAGTAGACCAACCCTATGCATGAGAATGTCCAACATTCACCCTATGCATTATGATAGATAATGGTATTTGCTTTGGCAAACCTACCACACAACGATCAAAACAACATAGGTGCAGCTATTGGTAAATGGTATCAAATACTCAACTTTTGCGAGGGAAGCTATTCTATCATGACAAAACATCCACCATATGAAAAGCATGGAAAGAATAGTAATAAATAAAAATCACAAGCATATGATCATATCACATTGTGAATATTATGGCCTTTAGAATCATAATGGTCTCCATCACCATGGTTCAATCATGATCTGAGCTGCCATGCCTCCCTTCTTGTGGTGATCTCCATCTCCATGATGCTTGAAGACATCTCCATGATCATAAAAGAAGCTAAAACAACTAATAGCTACCAAATAAATTAAATGAGAGATCAAACATCGCAGGTCCACACGCAGGTCGTTATACAATTATGTGACAACCTCAACCCGGTTGTGTTAAATTTGCAACACGCAGGCTGCATGAATATAACATACATATCATCACATCACGTTAAGGCCATACCATTCACATCATTCCCTGCAAAAACGAGTTAAGCGTATAATGGTTTCTATCGGAAAATGATATTATGTAATCGCATCTATGAAATCACTATGAAAATCTCATCGGATTGATCAAATCAACCCAAATTTGAGCCATTTAGAATGCCTCAATTTTCCATGTGACCAGTTATTCATCAGTAGATCGCGACTTATGACCGTGGTCTGTTGGCTCAATCTGTTAGCTATGTATGCGATTAGTCCCGATGGTGATTCCAGCCGGTAGGGACAGGTTACACACATAGCAGAGAAGGAGTACGAGTTGACAATTTAGTCATATACGATCACAATCTACTCTAACCAATTCAAAACCCCAAAAACCGTGCGAAAAAAATTCATTGTACGAACATGTCTGCAGTAGATCCCATCTACTAACTATATCCAAAACAAAAACTATGCAACCTGGCTCTAATGTCGCTGTTAGGAAATCGGCGGTACGCTACTCTAGCAATTCTACGTATCACTGATAAAACATGGGAGTACAGAGGTCATAGATCGTTACCACTAGACGCGCAACGCAGCAAAACATAGACGCGCGTTGGAGCTGGGGAAGTAGACGATCTTGTTCATCTCGTCCTCATCACGGCAGCTGGTAGACGATCACATTTTTCATAGCCGATTAGCGCAGCAGTAGCAGCAGCGCCTCAACAGAGTCCACATGTACGGGGAGGAACGTAGTACGCCGGTGTTAGCACCGCACGCGCGGTAAGGGTCTCGGCGTGAGGCCTTCGAGGGGTGGCGGCTAGGGCTGTCACGTGGTAGAGTAATTAGCCCCTAACCCAACCCCTCGTATTTATAGACATACTAATGGTCTTTTAGGTCGCAGGCCCATTAGTATTCTAATTTCTTATGGATCAAATATCCAACAGGCCTTAGCCTGAATTGTTATTATTGCCTCTTGGGCATATCATCACCATCCAGACCACGCGTCTCTTCACAAGCACACCCCCTCAGTCACTCTAGGGTGTGTTTAGGACCTATCCTTTACAATAGATATAGGGACGTGACATTAAACAAAGTATAAAGTAACCATAATTTCTCTGACTTTAAACTACAGAGTCAAACTTGGGTGATGACCGCAGTTGGATGTATATTGGTTTGAAGAGCAGAACTGGTGGTCACTCTTATTAGTAGTTTGTAAAGACATATGCTTTTATAGAACAAGATTTTTCATTGTCAAATATCGATAAGGCATGGTGCAAATGTACCAAATGCAGGAATTGGAAGTTTTTGGACAAAATAGAACTTTCGATACACTTGTGTCGAAACGGCTACATGTCACATTATGAGATGTGGACCTTCCATAGCGAGATAGGTTCTCAAGCTGTACAAGAAGTGGAAGTGGACAATGATAATGACACGAAAGTTGATATGATGGATGAAATGTTGGAAGCTATACAACTAGATCTTACAGAAGATCCTCCTACAGCGGAGGTTGAAAAGTTCTTCGAGCTTCTCAAAGCTTCATAAGAGCAGCTGCATGGACACAGTGAAATGACCCTCCTCACTTTCATTACTAGACTTATGGCAATTAAGTCTAAGTACTTATTTTCAAATAACTGCTACAACGACCTCACAAAATTTTTCAACGATGTCCTTCCATAGCCCCAAAAAGTGCCTAAAGATATGTATTGGGCAAAGAAAATTCTTTTTGATCTTGGTACGAAATACGAGAAGATTGATGTGTGTCCAGACAACTGCATGCCTTTATGGAGAGCGCATGCCAATAAGAACAAATGTTTAAAATGTGGTCAATCGAGGTTTGTCGAAGTTGTAAATAATGATGGTGATACTGTGATGACAGAAGTCGCACGTAAGAAGCTTCGTTACGTAGCCTTGATATCTCGGTTAAAGTGTTGTTCCTTTCAAAAATAACTGCCAGGCACATGAGATAGCACAAATAAGGTGCACATCAGAACAATGGAGTCATGACACACCCGTCCGACGGTTAGGCATGGAAGACGCTGGACCTGTTCGATCCAGATTTCGGCTGTGAAGCGAGAAATGTTTGTATCGGGTTGGCGACATATGGATTCTTGCTATTCAGAACAAACTCCACACCATACTCCTGTTGGCCTGTCTTTGTCATTTCGTACAACCTACCACCGACTTTTTGCATGAAGTATGAGTTCATGTTTCTTAGCCTCATTGTACCTAGGCCAGATCATCCGTGGCCACGTCTCAGTGTGATGTTGAAACCGTTGATCGAAGAATTGAAAATGTTGTGGACAGGAGTCGAAGTGTACGACTATTACAAGAAGCAGAAATTTAACCTTCGAGCTGCTGGTTTGTGGTCCGTCCATGATTTCCCGGCATACGTCATGTTTTTGATGGAGCACTAACGATCGTTTGATGTGTCCGGTATGTGCTTTAGACACGGATTGCTTTTAGCATACTCATGGAGGCAAGATAAGCTACTTCAATTGTCATAGACGTTGTCTGCCTCCGAATTATATGTTTAGGCAACAGAAGAATGTCTTTAGAAAGGACACTGTTGTCAATAAAGAACCACCGAAAAGACTAAACGGGTCAGAAATATCTTATATGTTGGACAAATTGGTGCTAGATGAAGGTCGTGCTGGATATTTTCTCGGTTACGGAGAGAATCACAATTGGACTCATATATGTGGACTATGGGAGCTCCAATATGTGAAGTTGTTGATACTAATGCACACCATTGATGTCATGCATCAAGAGCGTAACATGGGCAAATGTCTAATAAGGACATGCATGGACATGATGGGCAAAACGAAAGACAACTTAAAGGCTCGAGAGGATCTGGCTGAACTTTGTAATCGTCCAACTCTTGAGCTCTCCGAAAGTGGTGGTAAACCACATGCTTCTTTTTGTCTTCAACCTAAAATAAAGAAAGAAGTTCTCGAATGGTTGCAAAGTTTGAAATTCTCAGATGGTTATGCAGGTAGTCTAAGACGAGCCGTGAATGTGAAAATGGGAAGGCTCATTTGGTTGAGGAGTCATGATTATCACATAATCATGGAAAGACTTATGTCTGTTATGTTTCGAGGCTACTTTGATGATGCGGTGTGGAAGTTGTTAGCCGAGCTTAGCCACTTCTATAGACAACTCTATGCCAAAGGAATCGCGACAAAGATGATGAGTAAGTTGGAAAAGGAGATACCGGTACTATTGTGTAAGATGGAATTTTTTTCCTCCAGGGTTCTTCAATCCTATGCAACATCTCCTCCATCTTCCATTTGAAGTGAAAGTGGGCGGTCCCATGAAATATAGGTGGATGTATCATATTCAAAGATCACTAAGATAGCTGGAACAAATGGTTGGTAACAGGGCAAGGGTTAAAGGGTAGATCGCCGAAGCTTTTACTCTTAAAGAAGTAGGATACTTCTCAAGTGTTTACTTTGCACAGGAACACAATATCAATACTTCAGCAATACGATACAATATGGACGCAACCTCCTTGTAGCGATCTCTCTATTTCTGCATCAAGAGGCACCACTATTGGTAGTTACACTTTCTACGACGTTAGAAAAGATGAAAGGAGTGTTGCTTTCATCTACATGCACGCTAATATAGATGAGATGGACAAATATTTTGAGTAAGTGTTTATCCTACATTTATGATAATCAGCATATTTTGCAACACATCTATTCTAAAAAGTTTTCTTTTCATACCGTGAGTTCCACAAGAAAAATTGGACACATAGACAGCAACCTACGAGCAAACAAGTAGAAAGGATGCGACAGGATAGAATAGACGGAGGATCTAATTTATATCTTGGTTCCGAGATCATGTAACATTTTCTTGTTAACTTATCAACATTAACAACATTTTCTAATAATTTATGAATATTTCCAACATCCACGATGACTTGCGACAACTATCCTATGGATTGGTTAAAATTAGAAGTTACGATCGATATGATGTCAACGACTTTCGATTCCGTACAACTCAATTTGAATCTCTTCGTCCTCTAGAGGCAACATGTGATACGGAGTTGTGATGAGGGCAACTGATTCTCAAGGACATGAAACTAATTACTATGGGATTATTAAAAAATCTTTAAATTTGCTTTTGTCAGAAACAAGGATATTCGAGCAGTATTCTTTTACTGTGATTAGTTTGATGCTGGTCATGGAATTCAACTAAACCAATTTAGCGTGGTCGTAGTAAAACACAAGGAAAGGTTGAAGGGATTCGATTCATTTGTTCTTGCACACAAGGTGGAGCAAGTGTACTATCTACCTTATCCATGCAAAAAACTCAAAGCTTAGTGGGTGGTACATAAGGTGAATCCTCGTGAGCGGTTATACACTCCAAGAGATGATGATTACCATGAGGAAGATGAGGTTGATGAGGTTTACCAAGAGGAAGAGTTGCCAGACTCGTTCACAGTTGAGCCTGGTGTAGGACTCGCAACTTAGTTGGAGACGCTCATGATATCAAGACTGCTGCTATGCGGCAATGGAAACGGAAACGAAATGCAATCGAGACGGACACTGAAGAAGATCGATGGGCTGTTTAAGGATTAGGGTGCATCCCCGTGACATTGATGAATTATAAAATATAAGAAGTAACATTTTCTTCACTAAATTATCATTAATTTTGTATATTATCTTAGCATATTAATTAATTATTCCTTACAACATGATGTCGTCATCCATGGTAAAGAAAGAGAAGGAGGTGAAAAGGTTCCTCACCCCGGCACAAGAGCAGGCACACGACATTTTCTTAGGTACCTCGTCGGGTGCGAGCAGACCCTCCCAGATGCTGGCGCACCATCCACAGCTTGCGGTCAGGTCCAGTCGGCTGAGGTGGGCTAACAGGGCACGAAGGTAAATTCCAGTTGATAATCACATTATTTTAAATTGCACTTATGAATAATTAGTTCTTATCAATGCTTTTATTTTTGTAGTCTGACTCAGAGTCATCAGTCAGAGTCAGAGGTTAGGGCACCGCCACAGGAGCAGGCTAGCCTCCATTCAAAGCTGACGAGCATGAAGCCTTTAGGCTCCAGTGGCGATCAGCCTTCTGGGTCACAGGACGCGGTGGCACCGCAGAGGCGACAGACGAGGAGGACCCACTTTGCGGCTCTTCCTCCGGTTACTCCTGAGCGGATCACTATCCGTCCAGTCGAAGATAGGTAAAAAAAACCGTTTAGTATTAAATATTAGATATTGTCTTCCAGTACTTAATGAGTTAACAAATTTTGCAGATCTTGGTACGACTGATTGTTCACGGGCCTGGGACACGACAAGCAGGTTAACGGTGTCATCGGGGCTTTAGTTAAGTTGCAGTACCCTGATGTCATAGACGGTTTCCCTGCTCTGTCGTGGGACAACAACGCTCATGTCTCTCACGAGGTCCATGGCACCCTTCAGGGAGCCGTGTGGAATGATTTTATGGTAAGTTTATTGTTTAAGTTTTTCAACTCTTATTTAAATTCTTAATACATATCACTTAAATGTTTGTCTTCTTAATGATGAGGTACCAATTAGACAAACGAGCATGGAAGGGCACACAAGACGCATGTTCCACCACAACTCTTGGAAGCTTGTGACAGCGATATTGTCGTGCGCCCGAATTCTGCGTGAACAACTACCAGAAGCGGCATCAACAGCAGCAAGAATAGGGTGAGTTTAGGATGGACACCGACATGTACGATAGAGGAGAAGTACGCAGAGTTAAGTTTTTATTGTTAAATATTTACAATACCTATGCATGTTTACAATATTAATGAAATATGAAATAGGTGCAGGTTAGTATTTCCTGGTTACAAGTTCAACCAGAGGCGTACCTGTGAGGATCGGGGTCCACACATTCCAGGAATTGCACAGGGTGGTGCCGTGCGATGCGGTACCCAACAACACACACAAAAAGAATACAACAAAATACAAAGTTTTATTTATAGAAGTAGCGGAAGTCTTTTACAATACATAATATACAGCGGAAGTAATACTCATAGCTAAACTCTCAGCCTAGCTATGCAAAAGTGCAGCCGTCCAGCATAGGGACCTACACACTAGAAACACACAATAATTCACGGCGGTGTGCAGGGCTCCCACTCGGCGGTATACCCCGGCGGGGGCATCGCCTCATCTTCGGGTTCTTCCTCATACGTCTCACCTACAAACAACTTAATATAGCAACTGTGAGCATGAAGTCTCAGCAAGACATAACCATCTCACCTAAACATGGAACTCTACATGCAGGGATACTTAATATAGGAATAGATATAGCAGTAAATGACTCGCCTACATGTTGATCCTTAATTTTCAAGTTATTAACAACAGCTTAAATGTTCAGTAAAATGAACTTTAGTGATCATATGCTAAAGCAATCATAGTCTCAAAGCAATTATAATTCAATACATCATATTATCCTAGCTTCTTCAGTATTTACTACGTCATGGCGCAGTGAACAAGTGGTACTCAAATAATCCCAAGGGGCGGTGATTGCAATCAGTAGACACCCGGATAACACGTCACGTACACCCGTGCGTGAGAAACGTGCAATGCTCCTCACGACGTCATATGTAACAACCTTTCACAAGAAACTCAAACGCTGAACCAGTCCCACCATCGCAGACATAAGGTCCTTGCACGGAGCGTGTTTGTGCCCGCCAGCAGATTTACACCTTGCTGCCCTCAACCCACCCCTATCGATAGTGGGCTATGCCTCGACACCAATGTTATCAAGTTACATCAGTTTCCTGGGTTCTATATGCCCAGTATGCATCCGGTACAGTTCAAACTTGTCCAGCAGGACCGCACACGGATCGGTCCTCAAACGACACAAGCAGGGCTACGCACGTGAGACCACGTCTCATTGCATCCTATCTGCTGCTCGGTCTCAAATTCATATTCATAAACCATTCTTGATCAAATTCAGCCCGTGCGATAAAATCTTATCTCGCGAGTAGATTCCATCTATTCGACTTCTACCGCATTCCTCAAGACATTAGCATGGCACTTTCTACTCGTCAAGCTGTAGACCTACCCAATGCTCCATGAGATTTATGGGTCATGCAAGTGAAGTAACAAGCACCATAGCCCTAATGCACAAAACTCACCCTAGACATAAGTGATACAAATAGAAACTTTGAAATAGCACTTAAATGCAAACCGGTGCTTGCCTTAGGTTGCGACTAAAAAAAAGTCAGAAGTCAGTGGGTTGCTCTTTGAAATGAAGCTTCTTGTTAATTTCCTCGTTCCCTTGCCCTTGCTGCTGCTCCAATTAATTTGATGGCAGCATATTCCTACTTGTTTCATCTCTTCCAAGTGGTGCTTCACATCGATCTTCATCTCCAAGATCTATTGGTATAATATGCACAATTTCAAATTAGAACTCAGCAAAGAGAGGAAATTTTGTGAAGCACAAGAAGAATTCAGATGCTATACAGAAATTAGAGGAAAAGGTTCTGCTGGCTGCCCATAAGTTGAATGAAGGTCAAGCTTGATTTCAAATGGGTCTAGGTATATGACTTCAAAGCACTGGTGTGGACTTCATGATATAAGAACCATAAATGATACTCATGCTCAAAACCTGGGTAGGGACATATGAGGTTTTCTGTTGACTTCTTATTTCTGAGGAACAGAACAAACTTGGTTTATAAAGGTTTTTTACAAGGTCTTTTAAGAGCTCCCTAATTAATCAATTTTGCAAATGGAGTTATACAGCCCAAACCTGTATAAAGACGGTTTCTTATAAATCTGGAAACTTTACAGTGGCTCTTATAGGTCATCCATGAACAGGTAGCAAAAGTTCAGTTCAAGTTATGGAAGAATGTGGCCTCCATAATTCTCTCTATCTTCCTCCTCTGAATTAACAGAGGAATTATGTAGCTTTTTTCATGCATAAAAATTGGTTTTCCTGATAGTGTTGGTCACTATTAGTCCAATAAAATTTGTTTCACAATTTTATAAGCTTACTAGAGTGAGATATTGATTTTACAAGTTCTTAACATTTTTCGAAAAAGTCTCTGGTGGTTTTTACATTTGTCATAGATATATGGGAAATCAACACAGATCGACGGACCAAATAAGGTTCAATGAATATGAACTTTTAACTGAAGATCAAGGGGTTTATTAAAGACCTTCTCGCCAAAATGGGGAATCTTTCATAAAGGGAAGCTCCTGGAATTTATTCCCAAATAATTAGAGAAGAAGAACTAATCAGAATATTCTAGGAATTTTCATATCAATTCATGTGTACCATTGCAAAGTATGTGTTGCAAGGAATCAAAAAAATTATTTGAGGATTTTTGGAGGTTTCTACTCATCACTATGAATTTTCAAAGTTTACACCACTTCTGGAATTATTTCTCTCTTAGAAATTCTATTGATTTGCTCATGACGGGGACCCACGAGCTGACTCGCGCTTCAACTAACATATGGGTCCGCGTTTTAAATCCACCAATAGGAAAACAGCCACATAAGCTACGGAGAAAAGGGTTGCACAGCCGCATCGGATCTATAGGCCACAGAGGATCAATCTTCTTCATCCTTGGTTCAGGGTTGCTTTGGCCGGCAATGGAGCTCTTGGGCTGGGGAAAATGGTTGGTTTTTGGACAGGGAAAATCAGGGAACAGGAGGAATGTGACACGGATCGTCCATAGCAGTGGGTTGGGAACCTCTTCATCGAGCGGTGGTGGCCTGCAATGACAAGGCGGCGGCGAGCCTTGTCGGCCATGGTGGAAACAGCGCCTAGGGGATAAATTCAGCTAGGTATTGGGTCCTAAAGAATAATTGGGCAACTAGAAAAATTATTCCGAGCTCTAATTGGACAGAACACGACTGCAATGCAAGAATCGAGAGTAATCTAGGGTTTGTGGTGGGAAATGGGGAAAACTTGCATTTTGGCATAATGGCCTGAGTATTTTTCGATTGGTTTGTTTGAAAGGGTTCGCAAGGATCTTAGAAAACTAATATCTAATGTAATTGAATGATAACTAGGTGTGTAGAATGAATTGTCTCAGAATCTAATTTCAGCTTCCAAAAACATGAGGGAAAATGGAGAAATTTGGCGGCTACAAGCGCTATCTAGCTGAGCAAGGTTGAGAGAAAATTTAAACATGTTCGTACGAACCTTGTGGAGCTATGGGTGGTCTAGAAAGGAGCAGGATTGACAGGAACACCGTGGCGATGTCCGGAACAGAGGAGGTGATCAATCCAGTGGCCAAGGAAATGGCGAGTCTTCCTTCAGTGCGGCACGAGCTGACCATAACAGGGGTTAGGTTGCTTTGCAAGATCGATAGGGAGCTCGAGGAGTACACGAAATGGATTACTGCTCACCGTGCAGATGGTTTCGCCGGTAATGGACAAGCGATGGTAGCTTGGTCGGCCGCTCAGTGGTGAGCAGAACCGTGAGCAAGGAGAAAACTTGTTGTGAAGGACGGTTGTGCACATATCTGCAGCTCCAGCGAGTAGGGAAAACATCAAAGGAGGCTGTCGTTGCTGATGCCGCAGGGGTGCCACCACCACGGTGAAAAAATTGATGCTCTGGTGAACACAGAGGAAGAGACCACACATCTCTGCCTTGAGTTGCTAAGGAAGAAAAACCATCGGTGAGGTGAAGCAAAACAGAGGAAGAAACAAACCACTTGCTGGTTTTCACGGGAAGGAATCGGGAGCTGGCACATGCAAGGGCCATGTGTGGCGCCAAGGCAAGCAACAGAGAACATTGAGGATAGGCTCTGTTTTTTTTAGCATTGATCAAATGACAGGTGGGTCTCACCTTGCTCTCTCCTCATCCTCACCAAAATATCCAAAAATATCTTCACTGCTTCAAAAAAAAATTACAGGTGGGCTAATCCAATTATGGAGAATTCGAAAATGATATCATAATTTGATTTCAACTAATATATGTTGGCCAAATTTGAATTTAAATTCAAATGCTCTCACTCTCGGGGTTCTAATTAAAATAGCATACGATATTTAAAAATCATAAAATTTGACATGGCTGCTATTCAAACATGAGGACTCCAATTGTGCATTCAAACTTGTCATTTGGTCATTTTATGTTTGGATTTTTAACTTTCAATTTGAACATCTCCTCTTAGGGTTTGATTTATTCCTTTGCTTTCTCTCTATCTTCTTTTTTTATCATTTCCGCGTTCACAGCTAAGATGAACATGAAGATTCTTAGGTTTTCACATCCATTACTTGCTTCAATTCTCGTACATATAAGCAATCTTGTAAACTATGTTTAAAGTTTTAACAACTTCCTACTTTTGAATATACTTCAAGTAGCAATTTAATTCATGTGAGTTTGAATATCTTTACTTAAAAAATATTTAAGATCACATTTTTCATTCTTGTGCTATTCAAGTGTGAGGTTTCACAGTACCGTGCTCTCTGTTGGTATTGGGCTAGCGAAGCTTCCATCGCTAAGTCCATGAAGGCTCGACAGTGTCAGGGGTCAGAGGGCAAGCACAACTACGATGACAATGGCTATTTTTGTTTGGCTGAACACATGGTAAGTACATTTTAAGTTAATTTATGTGTTTATAATATATTTGTCCCACTAACACGGCTATATAAGAGCGTGAGACCGGTTAGCAGCCGACCCCGACCCAGGTTTGGAAGAGAGGTCACAAAGGAAGTGATCCTTCCCAGCCTGAGCAGTGTAGTCAGGTAGCAATCGATCGACTGGTAAGTTTTCAAAATTCATTAATGTAATTATAACTAATACTATTATTGACACGCTTACAAGATTTCTCTATTTTTTAGGAAAAGTATGCGCAGGAGGTCGTGAAGATACACGACAAAGATTACGATTGGGAAAACCTACGATCGACCCCCAAGCCATGTACGAGAGTGGAGGCGGGAAGGCCCATGGATGGTGAGTTAGTCATTTGTTTCATTTTTTGCAATCTACTTTCTTTTACTTAGTATTTTTCATTCATTTGCAGGTTTGCCATTTTTGATAGAGTTGTCGACTCGAGGTCGGCGCAACCTTCAAGAGGCGCTTCATTGACGCAGGCTTCGTCCGTTGGGCCCTCAAGTGGTTGTCTCTCACAGACCCAGGTGGAGCTCAATGCCGTGAAGGAGACACTGACACGGACCCAGGCAGAGCTCGACGGAACGAGGGCCATCCAGGAGTTCACGACTAACTATACTGACCAGATGCAGGCGATGATGGAGGTAAGTAATTTAAATTACTGTAGTTTAATTTCATATCATTTCATTAACATATATCTTTTAATATTTTGCAATGGACCACCCTATCTCGACAGACCGGTAACTAGATCAAGATTAGTCCGTTTTAGCTGTCATAGGTCGCCCCAGCACAGACGCCCCCAACACAAGTGCCCTCGGCACTGGTTATAAACTTTTTTTAATTTTGTCGTATTCATTTCGCATAGGGATAGAAGGAGGTGGAACATAGGGTGATAGAGAGAGAGAGCAAGATAGAGGTGGAGTAAGTGAGACAAAGACAAGATGCTGGAGAAAGAGGAAGAGAGTGAGAGAAAGAGAGGATGGATGGAGAGAGGGAGAGGAAGAGACTGAGAGAGAGGAAGAGAGTGAGAAGAAGTGAGGGAGAGGAAGAGAGTGAGAGAATGAGATAAAGAGAGGAGAGTGAGAGAAAGTGAGGGGGAGGAAAAGAGTGAGAGAAAGAGAGAAAGAGGGAGTGGGAGAGGAAGAGGGAGTGAGAGAAATAGAGAAAGAGGGAGAGGAAGAGGGTGTGAGGGAAAGAGAGAGAGAGGGAGAGAAACAGGGAGAGGAATAAAGAGAGAAAGAGAGAGAGGAAGAGAGTCAGAGGATGGAAGTTAGAGAGAGAGGAATAGTGTGACATGCATTTCTAACATGTATAACTCTAATGTTCTTTTGCAGGGTTCGGCGACAAAGGCGCAAACTCCTTCGGCATAGCTACTGGCACCCGGAGGGACGCGCGGAGACAAGCTTTTCGGCTTCGGAGGTAGTCAAGGGGCTAGCGTGTAGCCCGTTCAGAGTTTGGGTTGCGATTGATGCATTTGAAATAATTTGTGACTGTTTGTTGCTGCTATTACTATAATTCTGTGTATATTGTTATTTTCTGAGCTTGCCATCATGTGAGGTAGGCATTTTCTGTCTTTTTTTTTTAAATTACAAACCTAATCTACATCGGTTGTGGCAAAGCCGACGTAAGTTAGCCCAGGTTATCTTACGTCGACTTTGCCATGCCGATGTAAGTTAGCCCAAGTAACTTACATCGACTTTGCCATAGCCGATGTAAGTTAGGGACCTTACTTACATCAGCCATGGCGAGCCGACGTAAATAGCCTGACCCAGCCCGTAGCCCAGCCCAGTAACTGACTTACATCAGTTGCGGAAAACCGATGTAAGTTAACTAACTTACATCAGCAGCCGATGTAAGTTAGTTAACTTACGACCAAACCTTTAGGTCGGCCAATAACTATTATAATTAAGGGAAAATTGAAGTAAGTTACTTAATTACGTCAGTTTAGGTCTTAATTACGTTGGCCACGGCTGACGTAATCTATTGGGATTCCTGTAGTGTGTGGTTGTATGGCGATGATGTGGTTTTTGATGATCTGTTGGTGGCACGTTTGTGGTTAGATAATAGAGTCCTACACGTGCTAGAGCAGGAGTCAGAGAAAATTGGAATCAAACACGTTTGCGTACAGGAATTAGAGTTGGAATCGGAGGAGTGGTGTGCGCGTGGACTAGTGCTCCACAAGAAGACTTGCGCCTCCATGCAACGACATTGATTGGAGATCAATTTTCATCCATGCATGGATGTGAGACAGTGGGAGACAAGATATGGACCCTGTTCGTTTTCGCTTATAATCAGCTTATCAATGAATATATGTGAAAATCCCATCCAAACGGATTGCTTAAATATCACTTATTTTCGAAGCCACTTTTAAGAGAAGCCTGAAAAGAACTAGGACTTCGCTTACTCGTATCGTGGCCCAACCCTCGCGATGCGGTTAATAAAGTGGCGATTTCCGTCGGTACCCTCGTGGTTGCACTAACAACTTCGTCCACGACCACACCTTTGCCCGCTGGTGCCCGCTCCCTAGTCGGCATCCATGCTCGCCGTCGTTCGCGGCCGCTACTGTGCCCGCTCGTGCCCTCGCCCTCAGTCTGCGGCCTCGCTCGCCATCATCCGCGGTATGCCTTTGCCCGCTGTTGCCCACACCCTCTCTGTTGCTACGCCTCCCATCATCTTCATCAGCGGCCACGCATGCACTCGCGATGCCGTCGGCCTCATCTGCGATAACTGCCTTCGTAGCCAGCACCCACCAATGCCGTAGGCCTCATATGCGATTGCTAGATGGCTCAGAGTGAAGATGCAGTAGATTTTCTAGCAACGCAGGCATGTGGCAACGGAGCGAGGCTAGCTGGGACATGTATTCAGAGCTGGGCACGAGCTCCTGAATGGACTCCGGGCAGCGGACGAATGAACTGGTGAGAGGAAAAGAGAAGGAAGAGACATCATGTTCAGGGGTATAGTCGTCAATTTACATAGAGGACATCGATAATCTGCTGGAAATAAGAGGGTCTACCAAACACACAGTCTCTTTAGTAAGCAGATTATCCTGATCGTGACATATTAGTAAATCCTGCTCATCAGATTATCGAGACTCAAAAAAGTGAAACCAAACAGGGCCATGGCCCACCAATATTTCTTTGTAGTTCAATCCGGATGCAACATGCAAGTTGTCTGGATGATTTTTTTCTCGGTAAGTCATCTCCCACCCTCCCGGTGTCCGTTTCAAGCACGAGAGAAAAAAGGCCTGAGTATATTCCGATACAGACTCGATGTACATGGATTCCCCCCATAAAACCAGACATCAGTCAACGGAATAACAATAGAAGGAAAACAACAGTTCGTATTCAACAGAAGTTTGCAGTGGTTGAAGACAGAAAAACCAGTGGCGATCAACAGATCGACTTTGTTGTGTTCGAGCGACTTGATATTTGAGGTGGTTTGAAAGCGGCAAGTTGTGCACAGCATTGTACGGTGGAGGCACGCGCGTACACAGCTGCGCATTCAGGTGAAACGAGGGAGTACATGAAATATTATGTTAAATATTGTGTTTACGATTAGGACTTTGAGTTGTATTAGCGGTGGGGTGTAGAGTTGTGTTGGACTCTTTAACCGACTTCCTTATAAATATGAGAGGCGGAGAACCGATGTTGCAACCACGGCGACAACATAATGATAGACTCACAGGGAGGTGGAGGCGGCTGTCGCTTGGACCTAGTAGCGGGAGCTGTCACATATCGGGGAGGAGCACCTGTAGTCGTACCCCGAGGATGTAGGCTTTGGCTGAATCTTGTTAACAAATATCGTGCCTCACATGTCGTCCGTGATCTTACATCGTATGCCTCGAGAAATTCGTTGTTACTTCCACATGCATATTTTCTAACATAAACTATGCTAGCAGTATGGCTTCTGAGAAGGCCGTAAATACCACCACAAAAAGAAGCGATTCAGAGCTTTATTCAGTGAGATACCAACTTGCCCACAACTGGTTATTCCATGTACCCAATCCATCAACGCATGCTGACAGATAGGACTCGACAGCGGATTTGGCTCCAAATGCTACGTTGTCTAGCAAGCTGATAACATAATTTGGAGGTGACATAGGTCTGGCCTAGTTTGTCTTAAACTTTTTTGAACCTGTAGGCTTCGTTCGAGAAAGGGTGGATTGGTGTGGATCCGGGCTCAACTCACTCCACTCGTGGGTTGAAATACACGCCTATTCAAAATACTCGTCGTGGGCCGAAATTGCATGTGTGTAGGTAGTGGATCCATCGATACGACTCTCAACCCACACTGATAGGAGTGAAAATCTACCGAGTCCTCCTCAGACCGTGATGCCAATCCTCGCGCGACTCGCAAGTCTTCGCGTGATGCCGCCGCTGCCAACCTCCTCCTCTCTCGACGACTCTGCCGCCGCCCACCCTCCTCTCCTAACGAATCCGCCGCTGCCAATCC
Source organism: Tuctoria greenei (assembly GCA_036927565.1). Classification (NCBI taxonomy): domain Eukaryota; kingdom Viridiplantae; phylum Streptophyta; class Magnoliopsida; order Poales; family Poaceae; genus Tuctoria; species Tuctoria greenei. The sequence continues at coordinate 73,166,581 of JAYESD010000004.1, forward strand.
GCCCGCCCACCCTCCTCCTCTCCAGACGACTCCACCGCTGCCCACCCTCACTACTACAAAAACCATTTTCACAGGCGCCTCAATTTTTCAAAAACAGGCGGTACGTAAAAAATGCGATTGTGATGACGAATGATACAGTAACCACCTGTGATGACAGAACATCACAGGCGGATTTTAAGAAACAACCGCCTGGGTAAGTACATTATTTCCTCAGGCGGTTATTAATTATGAACCGCATGTGATGTAGAAAACATCACAGGTGGTTCTTAATTAACCAACGCCTGAGAAAATACATGATTTTCATGGGCGGTCATCGTTTAAGAACCATATGTACTAGTTCAATCATCACAAGTGGTTTTTATTGAAGAACCGCATGGACAAATTCATTGTTTTCACAGGCTGCTTGTTAATTAAGAACCGTTTGTGATGCTGATAAGCTCTTGTCAAGCTAATCCCTTCACAACAAGCTCTTGTAGATACAAGTAACACCTATGGCTCATCATTTGGATTGTTGAAAGCATCAATTTGAAGCATGACTATCCTTGGAAGGATTTTCCCATCCATTTGAAGGATTTCTATCCCTCCTGTCCATTTGAAAACTTAGGAAGATATTCCTTTCTCGGTTTTAATGCGTAAATATATTGCCTAAAAATCAGTACCTACTTTCTTAGTGCTTCACAGAAGCGAGGAAGCAAACAACTTCAATCACAAATCTTGTTTTTACACTTTCATAGGGATTTAACCTTAATCTTTCAAGCATAGGTTTATCAAATAAGTGAAGCTTCCTTTATCACACATGTTAATGGCAGTTATAAGTGAAGGATTTGCCAAAGCTAACGAAATCTGAATCGGACTGAAGATAAAGAGATATGCATATGAGTGGCAATGTCCAGGTTAGACAACGTGAAGCTATGATGGCAACCTTCAACAACATGAAAAGTGATGTTAAGGTTATGCTTGCATCAACCAAGGCATGTTGTGAGGGTATAACACTTTTTGGGGCAAGCATAACTGTGATGCTCCAACAAGTTTTATGCCCTCACAACATGCCTTGGTTGATGCAAGCAACACTTTTCATGTTGTTGAAGGCTGCCATCATAGCTTCATTTTGTCTAACCTGGACATTGTCACTCATATGCACCATCTCTTTGTCTTTAGTCCCGTTGACATTTCGTTAGCTTCGACACACCCTTCACTTGTAACTTCCATTAACATGTCTTATGAGGAAGCTTCATTTATTGATAAATCTATGCTTGAAAGATTAAGGTCAAATTCCTATGAAAAGAGTAAAAACAAGATTTGTGATTGAAGTTGTTCGCTTCGTCGCTTCTGTGAAGCACTAAGAGAGATGGTACTGATTTGTAGTCAATATATTCAGCCATTAGAACTGATAAAGTAGCATCTTTGTAAGTTTTTAAAATGGAGACAAGAGAAAGAAATCTTTCTGGGCTTGTTTGGGTGTACTCAATCTAATTGGATTGAAGTGGATTGAAGTGAAGAATGAACTAATTTTCTCCTCAATCCACCTCAAACCACTTATATTGAAGTGGATCCACTCCTATCCAAACAAGCCCTCAAATGGATGGGAAGTATCGTCATATTTCAATTGAAGCTTTTAAGAATCAAAATGTTGAGTCCCGGGTGTTATTTGCATCTACAAGAGCTTGCTGTGAAGGGATTAGCTTGACATGAGCTTCAAGAGTTGTGCTTCTAGATGTTGTTTGGAACCAAGCTGTTGGAAGGAAAGCCTGATCATCATAGGTCAGAAGAAATTTATATACACATACAATTTGATAAATTATGGAACATGTGAAGGTGATAAATATGATATTCAATAAGCCAAAAAGGATCACTTGTTCAAATTAGTCTTCTCTACAGAACCTGAATTTAATAATGTTCGAAAAACATGCTATCTAAAGCTGAAATAGAACATTGTTCTAAGTTGATTTCAGAGAATAAAAATATATACAATATATATCATACATTTTTTCCAGCATTGACATCTCATCGCATATAAGGTTTCAAATCCTTTTTAATGCTTATCTCTACGCGCTTGATGTTTTCTGGTTAGTGAAAAGGTACATCTCTTCATACTGATTGTATTCCTCTTCATTAGATCCCACATTCTCAACCCCAACAATATTTTGTTTTCCATAAACAACTACGTGCATATTCTTAGTTTCTAGATCTCGTACATAAAAAACTTGTGCAACACTATTGGCGAGAACCCACAGGTCATCTTTATAACCCACTTTATTCAAGTCTACCAGTGTTAGCCCGTAATTGTCCACTTTCATACCATCAGGATGTTTGATCCATTGGCACTTAAATACGGGCATTACCATTCTTTGCCATAATCGAGTTCCCATATTTCCTCTATGAACCCGAAGGATGTGGTCTTCTGCCCTTCTGAATCATAAGCCTCAATACGAACACCACTATTTTGTGCAACACTCTTACCGTCTTTTTCTTTTGTGTAAAATGTATAGCCATTGATGTCATATACTTGGCATGATGTCACCAAAGCAGATGTGCCAGAAGCTAACTTCTTCATTATTGCCTCTTCTATAGAGTTTCCGTATGGTATATTTTTGTCCATTAACCATTCAGTGAAACATCTTCGGTGCTCTTTCATGATCCAGTCCTCTGTGCGGTCTTGGTTTTTTTGTGAAGCTCAATTTGGTGTTCCTCGATGTACAACTCAGCCATTGCGAGCTTTTGTAATACACCAAAATGTGCATGGTATACATTCTTGTAATCTTTAACTATAAAAGTTTTGTTAACCACTTTGCCTCTCTCACGCAGTCTACCCTCATGTACTGGTATAGGCGCAACTATCGGTTTTCCATCTTTGATGTAATCAGCGCAACCCTCAATCGCTTCTTCGGTGGTGTATCCTTCCATAACCTTTTAATACTCCTAAATATCTCTCTAATGAAAACATATGATGTAAATATAGTGGCCCCGATGCTTTTATCTGATCAACAAGATGTATGATTAGGTGTACTTGTATATCAAAAAAGGATGGTGGGAAACACATCTCAAGCTTGCACATAGTCTCAACGATGTATGTTTTCAGATAGTCTAAATCATCACGTGCTATCACCTTTTGTGATACTGCATTGAAGAAGTAACACAAATGTGTGATGACAACTTTTATATGCTCATGTTTGATGACTCTTATTGCAATGGAAAGGAACACTATCATCATCATGTGATAGTTGTGAGAATTATAGCCGAATAAAGACAAGTCTTTTATCGAGACTAGTTTGAGGATATTGGATGAGAAACTCGTGGGCACTTCGATCCCACGCAAGCATTCGCAAATTGATTTTTTCTCTTTTAGTGTCAAGTTGTAGCTAGCTTTGGGAAGGTAATGCTTCCCATTCGCCTTTTCTACTGGATGAAGCTCTGGTCTCAAATTAAGATTTACTAGGTCCATACGTGAATTTAATCTGTCCTTTGTTTTGCTCAGCATGTCTAGCAAGGTCCCAATGATGCTGTCAAATACATTCTTTGTAACGTGCATCAAATCAATACTATGGCAAAATTCCAAATTCTTCCAATATGGAAGATACTTGAAAAAATTTGACTAATTCTTGAAAGCCATGTCAGTTGTATTACCCGACGATGTACTTTTCTTTCTCTTGATTCCTTTACATTTTTTTGCCCTTACCGAAAGCAATATGAATGTTCTTGACCATTTCGAACACAAGTTTTCCACTGTAAGGTTTTGGTGCAGTATCTTTTTCGATTTTGTTATCAAATTGTTTTTTCATCTTTCTATACTTGTGTGCATCTGTCAAGAACTGCCGGTGTCTCATGTACACCGTCTTTCTAGATGAAGTGAGGTATAGAAATCCAGTTCTATCCATGCACCTTACACAACCTTTCTTCCATTTCATTTGTCCCGGTAATGTAAACAGTCTGGGATAATCATGCACGGTAACGAATATCATCGCTCTTAGCTTGCAATACCCCCGCTTGTACTCATCCCATGTACGTACCGCTTCAGTCCAAAATTTCGCCATATCTTCCATTAAAGGTTCCAAGAACACATCAATTTCGATGTCGGATTGTTTTGGACCTTGGATAAGAAAAGATAACAAGATATATTTCCTCACAACCACGTTGGTAGGTTGTACATCGTCAAGACCACGGGCCATGTGCTGTGTATGCTCCTTTTTCACTAAACGGATTCATTCCGTCTGTAGCCAAGGCAAACCTTACATTTCTGATTTCCTTTGCAATTCTGGATACTGAATATCAAAATTTTTCCACTGCATTGCATCACCAGGGTGTCGAATATGTTTTTCATTCTTCTTGCGCGGCTCGGAATGCCAATGCATAAGTTCAGCCTCCCTAGGGTTTGAGAACAAACGCTTCAAGCGATCAATTACCGGAAGGTACCACATCACCAAGGTAGGAATTTTTCTCTTATTCTTCCCGTCTGCATCGCCATAAGTATCGTCATCGTCACCTTCAAGATCAATAATAAACTTCTTATTCTTCTAATACTTTTTCATGTTGGTAACATACTAGTGATTGTAGTCCTTCTTATATCTACTAACAACACAGATGGGGCATCTAGTTGTGAGCTCATGCTCTTTGCGATACATAATACAATGGTTCACACAAGCGTGTATTTTTGTCACACCTAGTGCCATCGGGCAAAGAAGTATCTTCGCTTTATAAGTGCTTTTGGGCAGTTTATTTGGATCTGGAAGAATTTTTGTCAAAAGATTCAAAAGATCAGAGAAACTACAATTGGACCATACGTGTGTAGCTTTCAACTTTAGTAGTTCTAGGACTGCAAGCAATGTAGTAAACTCTTTATCACAACCGTTTGATTTATCATATAAAAGCTCCATCACTGCATCTGCAATGTCTCCATTTTACTTAAACCTTTACTTGCTCCCATCGAAGTCAATACATATGGTTCAATGTGACGCAACATCTTCTCACAATCGAACTCATCATCATCATCACCATCTTGATTGTCACTACCATCATTGATATGAACATTATCGTCATCTGAACCTCTCACATCATCTTTATCCACTTCATGTGTATCTAACTCACCATGCTCTGTCCATATTGTGTAGTTTTTTTTGAAACCTCTTTTCACCAAATGAGATTGCATTACTATAGTATATATCCAAGCAATCTTATTTTCGCAGTCGATACATGGACATAATATGTCATCTATCTTTTGCAACTTCGCATGTCTATTGGATGCTTTAATAAAATTTGCAACGTTATGAATGTACATAGGATCGGGCCTTGGCATGTTATACATCCACGCTCTATGGTCCATGCTTCAATAACAGATTTTTTGTAAGATCTACAAAATTTTGCCATATATACCTAAAGGTCTTCTATAAAATGAATTTACATAGACATAACAAGCATGTAACATATGAGTGTATATATACTGGTATCATATAGGTCTGTTCATAAGGGTTCCAAGAAAATTTATTTCATAATTTTCTAAGCTTCCTAGTGGCCATAATGGATTTTTGAAGTTAGGCTTATTCATTGAAACATTTCATCGAACACGTGATGTGCTTGTATTCATCTTTAACCTTTTATCCTTCAAATCTACTTCTTGTTATGTAAAATTCACGGGTGAGCTCAAGGGGAGACTAAACTACATCTTTCAACCTTTAATCATTCAAATCTACTACAAATCTCAAGTGTGGTGGTGGGGGGGGGGAGCTGGAGGATATGCAAACACAACAAAACGAAACTGAAAACATAACAAATTAAAAACATGATAGTGAAGAAGAAGTCTCTTCTAACCTTTTCTCGGTTCAAAGCTTGATCAACTGATGAATGCAATATGGGCCGGCACACGGTGGAAAATTTTGGCAGCCTGGCGGCGTCGATGGAAAATCTCCAGGGTTAGGTTTTCTGTGGTGCCCGAGGGTCTTTATATAGGCGTCGGTTTTCACAGGCGGTTTTTAACGAAACAACCGCTTGTGATAAAAATTAATAAAGTTCAAGCGGTTTTTTCAGGCGGTTCTTAACATCTTCTCGGGCGTTTGGTACTGGATAACCGCCTGAGAAGAATGTTATATCAGGAGGTTATTACATAACAACCGTCTGAGATAACTGCCCGAGCCTGTTCTTTAGTTTTCTTTTCCCTTGCTTCTTTTTTATTTAGATTTGAATATAAATACTCAAACATGTATAGATTCTGCAAATTGAGTCCAAATTCAGTGATTCTTTCTTCTATATTTTTCAAACTTTAATATCTACTACCTGGACGAAATATTTTAAAACTTGTATAGCTAACATTCTAATGTTTTGATAAATATCAAATTAATTTATACTCACATATTATTCACATTTGTGTATCTCCTGAAAAAAAAGGATCCTTCACTGAAATTGGATTCTATGAACATATTTGTAGTATTTATACATGTATGAATTTTCTTAAACTTTTTAAAGCATTCCAACATGTCAAAATTCAAATTATCCATCATTCTAACAAAAATGCTCATATACATATGAGGCATTAATCAAATTTTGAACACACATAGATACAAATTTTTTTAAAAAAATCTGAAAAAAATCATAAAGGTTGGTATGATGATTAAAAAGGTCCATTGAAAAACTAAATGGAAAATTCATTATATTCATCAAGATAGAAAAATGACAAATAGCAATTGTTATATGTTTTTTATGTTCTGACCAATTTAAAGGGATTTAAGAAGTGAAATTTAGTGGTAAGCTTTAATACTAAATAATATTACAAGAAAGTGGAATTTGTGTTTTTGAAATGCCCCACATTTAATTAAGAATATTAATTAATCTTATATAAATTTTTTCTTAGGCGGTTGGTACTGAATAACCACGTGAGAAATGGTTATCTCAGGCGGTTGTTACTTACCAACCGATTTTGCCCTCGCCATCGCCGCCGACCTTCAGCCTTCCCTCCATCCACGTGCCGCCTCCCTCCTCTCCCTCGTCGCCGGCAATCCTGACCCTCGCCGCCGGCCGAGTCAAATGGTGCCTTGCATAGATTTCCTTAATCAAAGTTTTGGAACCCTAGGTGCCTTGGTAAGTCGCCTCAAGAAGATGAACTGTGTCGCCCTAGGTGCATAGATTTCCTCAGGTTTTTGAACCCTAGCTGTCCCACGAAGGTCTGGTTAGATTTTATTTTGTGAAGTGTTTGTAAGACGTTATTTTCACATGACATTACCGGTGCCGATGGTGTTGTGGGTAGGCATTGTTAGACTCTTGTTGTTTTCAAATGTCGATTTTCGCTGCATAGTGCTGGTTTAATGTGAACTTGAACCTTTAGTGGAAGATGCGTCCCATGCAAGTTTAACCACATCATTGCCCAATAGACTTGTATACATTTAAAAAAATGTATTCTAAATTCTTGTATGCAATGTTGTCGACTGCTATGTATTTAAACCCGTAATTCTAAACTTGTGGTTTATTTGTGTGCTTGTGATATATGCAATGTTGTCGACTGCTATGTTGTGATCATGAGATGATTAAGAGGAAAAAATGGCCTGGATGATTAGAGGACCGACTAGGGTCGACTAGGATTGATTAGTCGCCCTAGTCGACGATTAGTTGTCCTAGTCGACCTAGTTAATGGATAGGCGACTAGGGTCAACTAGGCGACTTGAAAGCATTGTGAATTTTGAATTGTTATTGTATAATTGTTGATATAATTGTTCTTGTCGGCTTTCGATACAAGCAATACACATTCCTAGCTAATGCCTTGGTCAGTCGCCTCAAACCCTAGAATGGAACTTGGTCAATCACCTTGGTTAGTCGCCTTAAACCCTAGAATAACCCTAGAATGCTTCCATCTTTTTTTTTTTCATGCAACACTTCAGGTATAGTTAATATGCCATTCATTATATTTTTTGTCTTATTAGTTCTAGCATGGAATGCATTAAGAAGACTGCTGCTAGCAGTAATAATAAAGAAGACAATATGGAGTTTACTGACTCCAGCAGTTCAGGCTCCATTCACAGTCCATCAGATCCTTTTCCTAATATAAAAATTAAAAAGACTTCAGAGGATCTCGACCTATAATATGATCCCGCCGCTGAGGTATGGATCACGAATCTTAACTTCAGCAGATCAAGTTAATGTTGATTGTCAAGTATACAAAGTCTTATAATTGTTTTCTACCTAGATTAGTCGCGAAGACAACGAGGAGACTTCCGCTCCTAAAACCGCAGATGGTTCTCCAATGGATGAATCCTCAGGTTCACCCAAGCTGAAACGAGGGCAACGAGGTCCCAATAAGGGTCCATTGGACTGCATCATGTACATAAAAAGGGTCGGTCCAGATGGGCTTCCCCAAGAACCACTGGATTCATTTACCAAGTACTGAAATGCATGCGGTTTTACTTGTTAGAGAGCTCATGCCGATCACAACCGAGAACTGGAGAAAATTACCTGAGGAGACCAAGAATGAGTTGTGGGAAAGGATAAAGAAACAATTCAAGTTCCTGAAAGGCACGGAAGAAGCTGTAAAGAAAGCAACATTGGTCTCTTGCGGCAAGAAGTTTCGTGGCTGGAAGAGTGAAATGAATGCTTATGTTAAGGCCGGTAAGGTCCCTAGTGTCAAAAGACCACACCTGATGCTAAAGCTCTAAGTGCAACTAGGTCAGAGCTTGCCAAAAATAACAAATACCATCATCGTTTGGGGTCTGCCGGATATGCCCCCAAAGTCCAGAAATGGAATAATATATTAGATAAAATTACGAGTAAGGGCAATCATCACCCCTTAGAATGATGCGATGAGAGAACTCAGCGGTGGGTCTTTGCTCGGTCAAGTTTGACCAGCAAGGGCAAACTTGAAAAGCCCGACTCTATGAATGAAGTAGAGGAAAAAAATAAAAGAAGTAATTGAAAAGCAACAGAAGGGTCTCTTCAAGCCGAAGAGGGAGAATGACCAACTTACCGCTATCTTAGGAAACCCTAAACACAGTGGATGGGTACGAGCAGTCTCTTCTCAAATGTCTTGGCTATATGGTTTCCCTAAAGATAAAGACACATATAGAAGACGTGAGAAGTTTAAGAAAACACTTGATGAAACGATTGCTCAAAAGGTCAAAGAAAATGTGCAATAAATAATGGAGCAACTTAGACAATCGAGATAATTAGTGGCACCGAGTACATCGATGGTTCTCGTGCCAAAGGAGCAATTGGTATCTCCAACTGCCTACCTTAGCAGCGTTGGTTCTGTGCCAGTCTTAGGGTCAACCCATAAGTTCGCTGTCGATGATATTGCTAAGGACAAATCTTGTCGTCTTCTTGTCCCAATCGGCAGAGTACGGAACAAAACCAATTAGGTTGCTACTGCTATGGCGAAGCCTGACTGCGACTGCAACGGGAATCCACTTCCGTTGTATTATGCTGTGGTGCAAGTTCTTAAGATCATTGATAATGATTATGAAGATTATGAAATAGACCACATCACACATGAGGGGATCGCGACTCTGGGGCAGGCTGTCAACCAATTAATCCTTTAGCACCGACGCGATATCGTGTTGGATGATGAGCCAATTTCTAGCCCCGTCGCATCTCAAAATACTGCAATTCCATCTTCTAAGGCGAAAGTCCTGGAAGATCCACTCCCAGTGCAGGATGATCCACTGCCCCTATGTCTCAGCAAGGATGATAGTAACCTTGCAAGTAAAGATAACCAAGAGCAACAAGTTGGAGAATAGCTTCAAGCAGTACCAGAGCAAGTTGTTGCTGGTAAAGAGCAACCAGTTGAGCAACAACATGAAGTAGTACTAGAGCCAGCTGCTTGGAGTAAAGAGCAATCAGTTGAACAACAGGTTTAACAACAAGTCAGTGTCCAACTTCCGATGACTACTCCTCGATCATCAGTGTCTATCAAAGTTAGCTCATATGAAATTAAGAAACCTTCATCAGAAGTGTCAAAGTATTTGGAAACTATGAAGGAAAATATTAGAAAATCGAGTGCATCTCGTTCTTCTCATGAGCGAGCATTAGAAGATATCGAGGAGTGGGAAGAAGATTGTGTCATGTATAATCGACGGATGGCTTTAGTAAAACCAAGAGTTCCAATATACAAGCTTGAGGATGTTCCTCCTAAATTTGAGAATGGGAAGCCGTTCATGACATCCATACAACTTAGCAAACAACCCACCCCGCTCAAAAGAATGCATGAGTGGTACATCCTTGCCAGCAAAAAAATATGATCTTTCTTGCATCACATTTCATATTCCAAAAGATGCATTCTGGAGCACTAGAGCAGATAAATGAGTCATTTTATTTGAAGAGCTACATATCCTTTTCCATCGTGGCATGCTCGAAATCAACCTGCTACTCGTCTGATGTTTGTAAGTGCCTCTAATATTTTGCATTTTCTTTTCTCACTACACGCACACACATTTCATGAGATTATAACAATTCTGGACTTCTTCAATAGGATAATACATGGATAATTAAAAGATGAAACACAAGACAATCATCCTTGACCCTACATGGATTGCAAAGACGCTATTCGACGTCAAGGCGGATCAAGACTCAGCAAAGTTCAAGCACATGAAAAAAAAAGAATTTTAAAAAGCAATCACAAAACTTAAGAAGGATAGAAGGACAGAAGTTGCAGCTTACATCGGACATGCAATGTTTAACTTTGTCAGAGACGGCAAGGACCTCGTAAGGGCTCCGTACCACCTCAAGTAAGTTCGACACATGACATTGAAATAGCAATTATTGCTAATTGTTAACACGTGTGTTTGTATGTTTGCAGTAATCACTACATAATGATATTCATCAAGTCAACGCAGGGTTTGGCAACAGTCTTGGACTCGGCCGATTACCCACCAGATCGTTACAATGATTTCCTTTCCATTTTGAAACTGTACGTTTATTTAATAATTTTAATTACACACATTTAGAATGTGTTGACAAGTTTTATATGACATTTCTTGTATTACAGCGCTTGGCGGTTTTACGCGGAACAGCTTGGTGGTGAGAGACCTTCTAATACGAATGCATTTGATATTAAAACGTATTATGCTTGTCCGAATCAGCCTGCTGGGAGTGTCTTATGCGGGTATTATGTATGCGAGCGTCCTCGGACTGCCAGCAAATTTAGAATGAATCGTGAGGATGTAAGTTATCCTTAATGTCGATATCTTATTTTTTTACTTTTGAGTTTCATTTTCATTGTAACTAGTATAGTTTAATACTTATATTCTCTGCTCTTCAATATTACCAGAAACATTATTTTCATATTTTGATTCCAACTTCAAAATTCAATTGCTCATAGTACAACTGCTCCAAAAATACTAAATAAATTCGTATACTCTCACTTTGATCTATACTTTGAGATTGTTCAAACCAACACGTTCTAAACCTTGTTATGTGTTTCATTGCAGTACACGAAGAATGTGAACAAAGAATGGCCGGTTTGTAGAGGTATTCCTGGTGGAGGAGCCGACAAGATTGCTGCTGAACTGTGTTAGTTCGTGCATCGCAAAATTTTGCACAAAAGAGGGGAGTTCTTTGATGAGAATGGTGCAATAGCTGATGTGCCAGAACTGTGCGACTATGCCAATAGAAACAGTTTTAGTGAAAACTTGTAAACTATGAGATGAATTGTATGTGTAACTTGCACATATGTATATTGTTTTAGTGAAATTGACTTCTGTGATATGACTTTTTGATGATATTATTGACTTCTGTGATGATATTGTGGACTTTTGTGATTATATTGAATTGATTTCGAAATTAGAAATAACAACAGCTAGTACTACATAGGTTATACCTTATCACAGACGGTTATTTACCAACAGCTAGACCTGCCTGTGAAAAACCATTATCACATGCGGCTAGATATAGGTAAAGAACCATCTATGATAACCTAATTATAACAGGCAGTTACTGTTATGGTACAAATCGGTTGCGATAAACTGTCTTCACAAGTGGCTTCACATAGGTCAAGATCTGCCTGTGATAACACAATTATCACGGGCGGTTATATATGTTGCACGACTCGCCTGTGATAATATATCTTCACAAGTAGCTAGCCTAAGTAAAGAACCATCTGTGATAATGTGTCTTCACAGGCGGTTTCACTTCTTCGCCTGTGAATTTGCTGATTATCACATGCTCTTTGTTTCAGGCGGTTTTAGAAACCGCGTGTGATAATAGTTTTGGAGCCGCCTGCGGTGAGGCTTATTGTAGCAGTGCCTCCTCCTCTCTTGATCCTACTCCACGCCGACTCCAGCGACAGGGCGCTTTCTTTTCGCTAGATCAATAGTGGCATCGCTTCCCTTCGACAGATCGAAGGTGGCGATACTTCCCTTCGGCAGATCGACGACGGCGGCACTTCCCTTCACCAGATCGACGCGGTGATGGTTCCCCGGTTGTGATCATCCTCGACCTCAGCCAGCGCTTGTACCAGGAAGGCAGACGGTAAGCCTGCTACCGCCACCCCCTCCCCCCTCCGCGTCCTGATGTAGTGCCCGATGCATTGGGTTTACTTGATTTGTTTAAACTTGCTGTCTGCAGGTGTGCACGCATAGTGTTCTATTAGATTTTTTGTTAAGGACTTAAAATCTCATGCAAATCCAGCTAATTCTTAAGACTATTCATAGTATATGTTTGATTGTTGGTTTTTTGAGATCCTCAACATCTCGATACTTTTCAAGTCCATGCCATGTGTTTTTTTCAAGTACTAGAGTAGTGTCCTCTACCATTATGAATTTTGTTACACCAAATGGTATATTTAAAAACATAAATTAGTAATTACTTGTTTTTTGTGTTAATTAAAGACAAATGGTTCCTGATGTTCTACGTACGGTTGCAGGTTTTGGAACACTACAGGAATCCGGCTGAATTGCGGCGGTCGTAGTAGTAGAAAACTAGAGAAAAACTGTGGTAAATAAGGTATTTACGACGGTTTTCCTTATTTGTGATGGTTTGTGGCCATCACAACTTTTTTGTCCTAAATAAGCTTATTTACGATTGTCACCGTCGTAAATAAAGTGATTTATAATGGTAGCCATCGTGCGTCTTAAATAATGGGCCGACCTCGTGGGTGGGTTGGGCCTCCTTATTTACGACGGCTTCTAGGCCCGTCATAATATAGACACTTATTTGCGATGGTTTCTGTGACCATTGTAAATTATAATGGTTTATTTGTGATGTCCAAGTTAGCTGTCGCAAATTGCAGATACCTTATTTATGACGGTACTGTATAAAAACTGTCATAAATAAGGTCTTGTATTAATTTTAAAAATAGAAAAACTACTTAGTGTGATGGCCAGACATTGCATAAGAAACATAAATAGGAGACAAAGATCAGAGACGAGCGCAAAGGTGACCGTCACTGATATGGGTAAAGGAGACGAGCCCGCCTCGGCAAGGATGCTGGTCCATGAAAGAAAGGCGCGACTAAGCGTAAAAGGAGATGAGGTACTATAAGGCGTGCCTCATTTAATGAAATATCCGAGATGAGCCCGATCCTATGAGAAACAGGAGACATGCAACTAACAAAGCCCGTCTCCCATTTGCTAAAGAAATGAAACGAACATTACAAAAAGCTCGTCTCCTTTGGCTTCGGTTATAGACAGACATGAATACATTGCTGAATGAATGTAGAGCACATTCACTTAATAACTATATAATAACTCTAATGTAGAGTACCATCACTTTTGTATTTTAAATCCAAAAAATAGTCAAATCCTTCCTTATGAATTGTCATTTTTGTGAAACACGATGAACATGTTCATTCATTCATAGTTCAACACACAAGATAATATTCATTCACATAGATGAACACAGATAACACATTCATTCATTAACAATATATTACAAAACACAATAAAAAAGTACAAGAAGACACAAAAAAATTTATAAGAAGATGCAAAATGGATACACACTTAACAATAAAGTGTGTATCCTATTCTCGACGTCTCCCTCTCCTCTGCTAAAAGGGAGACACACTAAATGGAAAAGCTCATCTCCTATTCCTCACATCTCCTTTGGCTTCGTGATTATCTTAATTTTCTTTGGTTCACTGTTGATATCACACATCATTGAACTCAGAGCACATACACTTGATAACTAAATCATTCATTTGTCCTATTAAAAATAATCAAATGTTTCCTTATGATTCCATAGGAACACAATGAACACACCACACATTGTTTCAGTCACAAAGTTGAACACACAGGATAATATTCATTCACACAGATGAACACAAATGAATTTCATTCATTAACACAATATATTACAAAACACAAGGAAAAAGTACAAGAAGACATAAGAAAAGAAAAACATCAGCTAAAAACAACAAAGAAAAACTAAATCCTCCTCAACCTCCTCCTCCTCCTACTCCGACGGCGACGGCGACTCCGGCGCCAGTGAAACAGGAGCCTGGGCCGACTGCGCCGGTTGCTTCAGCTGCACCAGTGGTGCAACCTCGAGACCAAGGTTCCTCTCCGTCGCTGCCACTAGGTTACTGCGTCCCTCAGCGCAGAGCATCTGGGACATCGTATCAAATGGAATATCAAGACGATCGGCCACTCCCGTGAGTGCGTAGAGGTAGTGGCTGATGGTACCCATTCCAGTAAACTATGGAAGGGTACCTAGACCCAAGGAACTCATGGCGTGATACATACTATTGTACGCCTCTTGGGCCATAGCAAGGCGCCGCTCAATGTTGAGCCTCTCGAGGGAGCTCCAACACAGTTTCTTGTAGGGTGGCTCCCTTGGCGGTCTTGGCAATGGAATGTTGGCCATGGTGGTGGGTCGTTGGCGTGGAGAAGACGACGAAGAATAAATAGATGCAAAAGGAGAGACAAGCTTTTGGAGAACTGACGGGTGATGGCGCGTCTTATATAAGGCCTGTGCGGAGTCGACTATGGACGGTTGGTTTCGCATGCATTGATGGGATGATGGGACGCATCGATACTGCCTCGGGGAAATGAAAGGTCGCGCACGCCAGTCGCACGCATCTCTGCACCACTGCCGCCAAAATTAAGTTCTCTGCAGTCCTGGTGCCACGTGTCTCTCTTTCATCAATGGAACACACGCCATTAGCCCTCGCGTGTCTCACATTTATCTCCCGCGTCTCTTCGCCACTCGTGCCCCTTTACTAATTAACCAACTCCAATGTGATCGCCACCTCTCCTCGACCAACTCCAATGTGACTGCCGCCTCTTTTCGCCATTGTCGTCGTCGTCGCCGCCGTCCTTGTCGTCGTCACTGTTCATGGCTTCGTTAGATATCAGCTTGCTGCATAACCGACTGAAGGAGGAGTGCTTAGCGTGGCGCAAGAACCATCCCCATGTATGTAAATATGGCACACCGGTGGCACGGTTGTATGTAGCTCTGCAATGGACTGATGAACTTAACTATAATTTTGTTTTCTCGTCTTGTTTGTTTTTCTAGATTTGCAATTTCATGGCTCGCCGCCATTCGTGTCACTTGTTTGTCCGATTTCTCTATGTAGGGTTTCTCTGCAAAGCCTGAGTCGGGATATTTATTGGAGTGGCAGTGCATCACCCAAGGTAAAAAAGGGGTACGTCATGAAGAACAAGCACAATCATATCCAGTATAACATCGTCCCCTTATTAAACAATTTCCTTTGTAGACTGATACGGAAGGTGGTTACTACCCCCTAACAATCTCCTTCTCAAAAGACTATCCGTTGGTGCCTCCAAGATGCGTCATTCCATGTGGTTTCTTCCACCCGAATGTCCATCGCTCAAGAGCACTCTGTCTTAGGGTTCTCGATCAAGAGATTGTAAGATAGACTTATTTTGCTCAAGTAATTAGTAATTATTGCCAAACATATGTGAACTAATTTTTTATGTTGCTTAAATTGATATTTCGTAGGGGTGGTGGTCTGATTTTACAATCAAAACTATAACGCTTGAAGCTTAGTGTTTGCTTCATCAGCCAAATGCGCCCAATCTTTAATATGATTGCTATAATATATTTATCAAGGTTAGTAACTTTGTGTTACTGACCTATGTAGGTTATATATCATTCCTCATTCGACATTTGTTAATTTAAAGAATGTCAATATATTGAGGATCTAGAGGAATATAAGAGACGTGTTCAGGATCAAGCTAGATGGTACAATTTAGATTGATCGATGGGATATTCATAGGAATAAGTTTAGAATCGAAATGTATAGTTCAGAGGGCACACAATGTTTATGAACTATGAAATTCATTGAGTTGCAAATTATCTCTGAAATGCAATGTCATTTTTTTTGTTTATCCCTGAATTGCAATGTCATTGCATTTGTTTATCCCTAACACGGACGCTCGTGATGTTCACACTGCGTGCAAGTGGCAACAGACACTTACGATGTCGTGCGAGTGGCAAAAGGGAGACGAGCACACGAGAGACGAACATTACACAGGGGCGTCTCAAATTTTTGACCTTCGACAAAAGGGAGACGCGCTATTTTAAGGCCATGGGAGACGAGCTAATGAGAGATGCTTACCTGAGCGCGTCTCCGATTCATGCAGAAGATCTTTTTTCCCGCCACAAAAAGCTGAGCGTGTTGCAACAATCATATAAGGCATTGTGCATAGTTGCCAGTTGGACATGCCCGCATGTGAAAGATGTTGTTCCTGACTTCAGCACACCGTGGCGCATCTTTCGCATGCGGCGTGCCCGTTCTGCCATAAAATAATGCGAGATGGGCGTTATATATGCTGGTCTCTGATTTTTGACCTATTTTTAGCTCTCGCGCGGTCTCTGGTGAAAATTTTTGCGCAAAACTTATTTGCGCTCTCTCGACCTAAGGGGGATGCTCAAATAAGAGACGGATGTTATCGAGACTCGTCTCCGAGTTTTGCTATTTTATCTCTTGTGCGCTCTCTCTCAACACTTGGCGAATAGTTTTAGCTCTCGCACGCTCTCCGGAACTAGAAACCGCAGATCCTGAGCATGCCATCGCCGTCCCTCTTCCTCAACTCGCTCTTCATCATTGTGGCATTGCTGCTGTCAACCTCGACCTTCGTCATCAGAGAGTTGAGCACGCTGGAGCACGCCGCCTCGTCCCCTGTCCCCGTAGCACGCTGCCACCTTGACCCCGACCTCGGTAATCGGTATGAGCACGGCGCGGCCTTCATATAAGTGGAAATATTCTCCCTGGTTGGTGTCCTGGAACACATTCATCTTTCTTGTCTATGTCTAATGCAAAAGTGATGTATTTATTTTGACTACCAATGTATAAAATGAATTCTTATTCCCAAACCCTTGAAACTTCAGGAACTGTGGTTGACACTATCATTTGCTATCCCAGTGAGTTTTATTTCCTCTGCAGACATGCTGGAATCAAGGTACCTATGTGATAATTGGTGTTGCTCTCACAAGTTTTTTATATCAGGCTATTAATCCATCAACGGAATGTAAATTGTTTGTTTTTTCAGGAGACAAGCACACCAGCTCACTAACACGTCCTTTATGATGAGAACAGTTTCTCTGCTGATGCTTTGCAAATGCTCACTAACTGTCTGTGCTACAAGTAAGCTCGGTTCTCCATGCACTAACAGTTTCTGTGTTTATTACAGTTGTATACCAATTTGTTCCTAAGCTTTCAGATATTTGCTCATTATGTGACTGTTTAAGTGAATATGGCTGCAATTTGATAATGTTTTATATGATTTCAGTGATTTTATTGAATGTGAGGGTATCACAGTCGGAGCATTAGAGGCTATGAAGGCTCATCATTAATGAAGTCATTGATCTGGAGAATTTTCATTACAGTATACAGGATTAGATGATGACAATTATGACATGTGTCATTAGTTACTTTGTAAATAGGATGAACAAGGGGCATTCTTTGTGTAATTAGTATACTTGATAACCATGATTGATACTTTGTTAATATTTGATTGGTCAATATAATTTAATGTGTGATCCTTTTGGCTATACATATGTTCATATATGTGTATGTTGTGAACACTGGCAATGCGGCTGCCAAATCCTAGCTAGCTCCAAGAGGCAGCTGACAACCAGGATAACCAGATGGGGGCACCTAATAGGAGACCCTGCCTGTAAACAATCTGCGATGAACTGTAATAGAGATTGTCTCAGATTAGCTAAATAAAAGAGACAAGTTTCCATAAAGCCCGTATTAGATTAGTCAACAAATCTGCGACGTGCTACCATAAAGCACGTCTCTGATCAGTCAATAAATCTACGACATGCTATATTGAAGCTTGTCTCACATATATGCTGATGGTTGACGCGTGCGACTGACATCTCCAATGATCCCGTAAAACACATATGTTACGACTAAAAGAAATGAGATGCTCTATCTTTGAGGTTGTGTCGCACTGAGGCTGATTGACGATGCACCAGCCACTCGTCTATGATGATGACATAATGCGAGACGCGACGACGGTGACGCACTGTTTGTTCATCTCGCTTTTTCGTTCGGACACGTCTCGAATGAGACTTTCTTACGTAGTGAGAAACACAGAACAACACATACAATATATATAGGTACGCAACAACATCACATATAGCATCACATCACGTCACAAACTTCATATACATCAGAAATATTCTATCACATGAGAATGACATAAACCGAACAAGAGAGCCTATAAACTAGCCCCCCTACTACCTCTGGAGCCGTAGACATTGTCGCCGAGCGTGACTTGAGGCGCTGGTAGAGATGGCGATGGAGTTTGAGCCTCTGTCACCGATCTTTGCAATACATGTAAGTAGTTAGATATGATTATATGTTTAAGACTTCATTTTTGACAAGAATTGATTAAATAAGCTAGAATTGATCAGAATTAGCTTAATTTAGCTAAGTTGAGTTAGATTTGTATATGTTTGATAAAATAAGACTAGAATAAGTACGGTTTTGGTTACCTAAGCCGTCGGAGAAGGTGCATCTGGCATGGTCTGTAGCAGCGGCGGTGGCAGTGGCGGTAGTTGGATCTGCACCACCGCTGTTGAGCTAGGGATTGTAATTGCAAACATTTGAGGTCACATATTATTAAGCATGCGATGAATTGAAATTACTTTAGTTTTTGTTTCTTACATCCATTGCCTCTCACATCTGCTCCATGCAGGCGGCCTGGTACGACATCACAGCCTCCATCGTGACCTTGTGCGTCTCCTCTTGCCGTGCAAGCTTCTCTTCAAAGCTTTGTCCGAGGGCCTGCACCTCTATATCTCTATGTGAGACATGGCGACTCGATGTGCAACAAACGAAGCCTACATTGAGCGGCTTCTTAAAGGTCACGCCGTCCTCGAGTCTACAACGACGTCAAATAAAGCGAGCCTACAGAAACAAGAATAAGTAATATCAAATTGAATGATCCTGAATTGAAAATGATAAAATGAAGTACCAAGTCACCATCTGTGGGATTTGCGGCCTCCGCTTACATACGCGGCTTGAGGATCAATTGGCTCATGTTCTAATCGAAATCTTCGCCATGTATCCTCCTGACCTCCTTCTCGTAGTTAGTCTAAAAACAAGGGAACCATGTAAGTTCGACAATCAATATAGTTATAATTAATTTGAATGATTTTTAATTTTACTAGTCGCTCAGTTGCGATCTAACTGCACTTCTCCGGCTGATAAGGGTCCATATGACCTCTCTTCTAGACCTGAGTAGGGGCCGGCTCCACCCCTGTCTTGTGCTCTTGTTAATATGTGTTAGTACGAACAATATATTATAAATATATAAAAATAAGATAAACACACTTACCATGCATTTAGTTACACGCAAGTGGCCATCTTAACTGTAGTTGTGTTTTCCGTCAACTCCTCAGTGCTTTGGAACCCTATTGAACTTAGTGATGAACTCATTGCTAGCCCATTACCTACAAAGGGCTCGGTATGCATCGGATCAATCCTGCAATTAGCTGACATTGCCCTACACATATTTGTAGGCCATTAAAATACCATTAATAAAAAAATCAGAAATAATATTTACTACATCCAACATACCTTCGTGTACTCCTCCTTCGTCATGTGTTTCTCGCTCTCCTATCAGAACACTCCCCCGTCGTACTGGTTTTGCCTCAAAAAGTCATAGATTGCTTGAGTGCGAGCATTGGATAAAGTTTGCTGAACCACCTTCCGAGTGTTGTGGTTAACCACAACCCTCATGTCCCTAGCCTGGCTCAGGTTCTCTGGATCCTCTAAACAATACCTTTCCTATAAGCAAGGATATATTCAAGAGATATACAATAATAATTTATAAGAGTTTAAGAACTGAAACTTAGAAATTGTATTTAACGTACTTAGCATAAAATCAACCCATACGACCTCCTGAATGGTGTCGTGCTCCTGGTGACCCTAGGATAATGTAACCATGTCGATGACCCCGGGATAGTGCATACGCACTAAGGACACGAGTACACCGTTCAACGGTCTGTGGTGTGTAGCACCAATGAAAGACGAGTCGTACCAAGAGCTGCAAGATATTTACTGAATCACTAATTAACCAAAGGAAATCAGAATTTAACACTACGATTTTATTACATGTCTCCAACCAGCTGACTCACGATCTTCTCTCTAGGAATCGAAGGAGGGCGGACAAAGTGAGTCACCGCCTCTACTGCGGAACCACATCTGGTGACCAAGAAGGCTCATCACCAGTCGAGACAGAGGGCTGGCGTCCTGAGGGCTAGCTAACCGAGGTATGGCTACCTGAAGGGTGGCCAGACTCAACTGGCACACTAGCCTCTGAGACATATGCTGAGTCAGACTGCAAAATTAAAATGATTCATAAGTAAGTTAATTGGAAAGTGTATTTTAAGAATTTGTCAATGACTAGTGCAATTCACCTCTGTGAAGCCACATTGCTTCCCACCAACTCCGGCAAGTGACTCATCAGTTGAGAGCACCTGCTCTCGGTTGACGAGGTACCCTGGAAAACGTCCACTACATTGGTAAGGAACACCCTCACCCTCGTCACCTTGTTCCCCTTCCCTTTGCCCGATCACATCCTTTTTCAAGCAATAATTGGTAGATATGCAAAGATATTATACAAAATTCATGTTTCTTTCATGAAGAAAATGTTACTTATAATCAATTTCAAAATTCATCAACATCACCATCATGTGCCCTACTCCTTCAACCAGACCAACGATTTTCCATTGCAGCTTGTTCTCGTTTTGATTTTCACATCGTAGATGTCTCTACATCTTGAACATCTCCAACTAATTGATCGAATCATGCACCAAGCTTGATGATAAAAGAGGCTGGCAACTCTTCTTCTTGGTAAACTTCTTCAATCTCTCCACCCTCATGATAACCATCATCTCCAGGAGTATATAACCGCTCATAAGGACTCACTTATGTACCACCCACCAAGCACTAAGCTTTTGGAATGGATAAGGTAGATAATACACTTGCTCCACTTGGTGTGCAAGAACAAACGTATCGTAACCTCGTAATTGTCGTTGTGTTTGACTTCCACCATGCCAAATTGGTTTTGTCGAATTCCATGATTCCTATCAAACCTATCACAGTCAAAGAAGACAACTCAAAGTTCCTTATTTCCGATAAAAGTAAATTTAAGGATTTTATTAATGATCTCATAGTAATTTTTTCATGCCCTTGACAGTTAGTTACCCTCATCACAACACCGGAATTTGATGTAGCTGCGAGAGTAAGATGAGCTTCAAATTGAGTTGTACAGAATCGGAAGCCATTTATGTCATATCGACCATAGCTTCTAACTTTCACCAATACGTAAGATAGTTGTTGCAAATCTTGATGGACATCTTTATTCACGCATTGTCCAAAATGTTAAGTTAAGAACACTTTTTGAATAATCGTACGTTAAAATATAAAGACGACGAGAGAGTGTTACATCTCAAAACCAGGATTGCAAATTCGGCCCTCTATTTATTCCATCCTGTCGCATCGCTTCTACTTGTTTGCTCATAGGTTGATGCCTATGTGTCAAATTTTGCTTGTAGAACTCGCTCTACGAAAAAATAATTTTTAGAATACATGTGTTGCAAAATACATTTATTAGCATAAAAGTAAGACAAATACTTACTTGAAATATTTGTCCATGCCATCTGTATTATCCTACATGTAGAGTAAAGCGGCTGTCCTTTCACGTTCACTACAATTGTAGGCCGTGTAGCTACCAACAGTAGCACCTCTCGTTTGAAAAATGGAGAGGTTGCTACAAGGGGATGCTTCATCCACATTGTACTGCACCGCTTAAGTATCGATGTTGTGTTCTCCTGTGAAGTAGACACTTGAAAAGTATTATACATCTTAAGAGCATATGCTTCGGTGATGCACCCTTCCACCTTTGCCCTATTGCCAACCACTAGTTTCAAATATCGTAGCTCTCTTTCAATGTGATATATCAACTTATATTGCATAGCACCACCAACTTTAGCTTCGAACGGAAGATGGATAAGCAGATGTTGCATTGGATTGAAGAAACTTAGAGGAATTTTTTCCATCTTACATAATAGTGTCGGTATCTCCTTCTGTAACTTATCCATCATCCCTATCTTGATTTTTTAGCACAGAGCTGTCTATAGAAGCGGCAATGTTTGGCAAAAACCTTCCACAACACATCATCTGTATAGCCATAACAGGTAGGAGTCTTTCTATGATTATGTGATAATCATGACTCTTCAATCCAGTGAGCTTTCTAGTGTTCACATTCATAGCTCATTTCAGGTTAGCTATGTAACCATCCGAGAATTTCAAAGTTTTCAACCATTTCATGACATCTTTCTTTTTTTAGATGGAATACAGAAAGAAGCACATGGCTGACCACCACTTTCAGAGATTTCAAGAGTTGGACAGTTACAAATCTTTGCCAAATCCTTTCTAGCTTTTATGTTGTCTTTCGTTTTTCCGTCATATATATGCATGTGCTTATAATACATTCACCCATGTTATGTTCATGATTCATGACATCTATGTTGTGCATTAGTATTAAGGACTTCACATATAGTAGCTCCCACAGTCCACATATATGTGTCCAATTGCGATGCTCACCATAACCGAGAAAATATCCAGGACGACCTTAATCTGGCACCAGTTTGTCCAACATATCAGAGATTTCTGATCCGTTAAGACGTTTTGGTAGTCTTTTAGTGACAACAATGTCCTTTCTGAAGACATTCCTTTGTTGCCTAAACATGTGATTCAGAGGCAACCATGACAGTCAAAGTAGCATGGCCTCCATAAGTAAGTCAAAAACAATCCTTGTCAGCAGCACATATCGAACACTTCAAACGACCGTGAGTGCTTCATCTAGAAAACATGCCATATGCTGGGAAATCATGGATGGACAACAAATAAGCAGATATAAGGTTAAACATTTTCTTTTTGTAACAGTCGTATGCTTCGACTACTGTCCACAATATTTTCAATTCTTTGATCAGCGGTTTCAACATCACGTTGAGATGTGACCCAGGATGATCCAGCCCAGGCAAAATGAGGTTGAGGAACATGAACTCATACTTCATACAATGTGTCAGTGGTAGGTTGTACGAAATGACAAAGATGGGCCAACAGGAGTACGGTGTGGCGTTCGTGTAGGATAGAAGAGCACGTGAAATGCTACAAGAGGGGGTGAATGGTAGATTTAGAACTTTTTCAGTGGAAGCTAAAAAACCTCTCAGCAGAAAATCAATCTAATAAAGAACTCGTATGTGCAAATAATCTCACTGTGTTCAATGTAACACCCCACAAATCCGGAGAGCAAAACCTTGAAACATAAGGGAGCTAAATTAAAAAACAAAATTTTCACATAACTCAAACTTACCTTGAGACAAGTTTTCAATTTTTGGAATTCAATCAGGTGGAAATAAAAATGCATCTCATGACACAATGTCTAATATTAATTTAAGGTAAAATGGATTTGAATGACTTCGATGTTCATGTGTTTGTTTAATTAAATTAATGTTTATAAATAAAATATTCTAATTAAAATGTTTTTAAAGCCAATAAAATTTGACGTCATCAAAATGAGGACTTAATTGGGTAGAAAGCCTGTAAATTTTCGCTATTTTGGAGCTCTTTAGATATTGATTTATGAACTTACTAAAGTCTGTATTTTCAGAAATCGGAAAAATACCTGTAGACCCCACTCGGCAGCCACCTAGCTTCAGTTACCGCTTCAACTAGTCTCTGCTCTAGTTAGGACACTTTATCCTCCCGATGGGAATGGATGCGGCTTCCCTCTCCCATTTGTGCTCTTATACATGCTCCCCCTGATCTCTCACGACCTTACTTGTTGCGAAGGTATAGTAGTTAAATCGAGCACTAATGAAGGGACTAATAAAATTTTAACACATCAGCAGAAACACGAGAATGGAAGGGAAGAAGAAAAGCCGATGGGAATAGTGGAAAATTTTCCACCAAACTTTTTCATGCTGCTCTTCCCCTAATCTGCCCTTCCACAAATGTTGCTCTTCCTCTAATCTACCCTTCCACAGATGCTGCTCTTCCTCTACTCTTCCATGCTACACTACGTCTCTACCCCGCCGCTGCACTCCCGGCGGCAGCCATCCTTGCTGCGACCACACTGCCGACCCTCGCGCACCCTCCGCGCTAGTGCGCTCCAACTCTCTGCGCGTGCTTCGCCTGCCCCTGACGCCACGTCCAGGGTCGCTGCGCGCCCACCAGCGAGGCCGAGCCACGTCGTGACTCCTGCGCTGCTACAATAAGCCTCATCGCAGGCGGCTCCAAACCTATTATCACACGCGGTTTCTAAAACCGCCTGAAACGAAGAGCCTGTGATAATTCGCAATTTCATATGCGGAGAAGTGAAACCGCTTATGAAGACACATTATCACAGGCAGTTCTTTACTTAGGTTAGCCGCCTATGAAGACATATTATCACAAGCGGGTCGTGCAGCATACATAACCGCCTGTGATAATTGTGTTATCTCGGGCGGATCTTTACCTACGACAAGCCGCCTGTGAAGACAGTTTATCGCAGACGGTTTGTACCATTACAGTAACCGCCTGTGATAATTAGGTTATCACAGATGGTTCTTTACCTATATCTAGCCGGATGTGATAATGATATTTTACAGGCAGTTCCAGCCGTAGGAATACCCTATGTAGTACTACCTGCTGTTATTTCTAATTTCCAGGTTAATTAAATATAATCACAGAACTCAACAATATCATCACATAAGTCAATTTCACTAAAACAATATACATATGTACAAGTTACACATACAATTCATCTCATAGTTTACAAGTTTTCACTAAAAACAGTTTCTATTGGCATAGTCGCAAAGTTCTGACACATCAGCAATTGCACCATTCTCATCAAAGAACTCCCCTCTTTTGTGCAAAATTTCGCGACACACGAATTGACACAGTTCATCAGCAATCTTGTCGGCTCCTCCACCAGGAATACTTCTACAAACCGACTATTCTTCGTTAACATTCTTCGTGTGCTGCAATGAAACACATAACAAGTGTTAGAATGTGTTAGTTTGAACAATCTCAAATTATATTTCAATGTGATTGTATATAGGAATTTATTTGGTATTTTTGGAGCAGTTGTATTATGAGCAATTGAATTTTGAAGTTGGAATCAAAATATGAAATAATGTTTTTGGTAATAATTAACAACAGAGAATATAAGTATTAAACTCTGCTAGTTACAATGAAAATGAAACTCAAAAGTAAGAAAATAAGAAATCGACATTAAGGATAACTTACATCCTCACGATTTACTCGATATTCGCTGGCTGTCCAAAGATGCTCGCATACATAATACGCGCATAAGACACTCCTAGCAGGCTGCTTCAAACAAACAAATATGTTTTAATGTCCAATGCATTCGTATTAGGAGGTCTCTAACTGCCAAGATGTTCCGCGTAAAACCGCCAAGCGTTGTAATACAAGAAATGTCATATAAAACTTGTCAACACATTCTAAATGTGTGTAAATTAAAATTATTGAATAAATGTACAATTTCAAAATGGATAGGAAATCTTTGTAACGCTCTGGTTGGTAATCAGCTGAGTCCAAGACTATTGCCAAACCCTGCATTGGCTTGATGAATATCATTATGTAGTGATTACTACACACATACAAACACACGTGTTAACATTTAGCAATAATTGCTATTTCAATGTCATGTGTCGAACTTACTCGAAGTGGTACGGAGTCTTTAGGAGGTCCTTGTCGTCTTTGACAAAGTTAAACAATGCATGTCCTATGTAAGCTGCAACTTCTATCCTTCTATCCTTCTTAAGTTTTGCGATTGATTTTTCAAATTCTTTCTTTTTCATGTCCATGAACTGTGCAGAGTCTCGATTGCCTTGACATCGAATAGCGTCTTTGCAATCCGTGTAGGGTCAAGGATAACTGTCTTGCATTTCATCTTTTCATTATCCATGTATTGCATCCTATTGAAGAAGTGTAGAATTGATATAATATCATGAAATGTGTATGCGTGTAGTAAGAAAAGCAAATGCAAAATATTAGAGGCACTTACAAGCACCAGACAAATAGCAGGTTGATTTTGAGCATGCCCCGATTGAAAAGGGTATGCAGCTCTTCAA
This sequence comes from Tuctoria greenei, assembly GCA_036927565.1. Classification (NCBI taxonomy): domain Eukaryota; kingdom Viridiplantae; phylum Streptophyta; class Magnoliopsida; order Poales; family Poaceae; genus Tuctoria; species Tuctoria greenei. The sequence goes on from JAYESD010000004.1 coordinate 73,193,110, forward strand.
ATAAAATGACTCGTTTATCTGCTCCAGTGCTCCAGAATGCATCTTTAGAAATACTAAATGTGACGCAAGAAAGATCATATTTTGTGCTGGCAAGGATGTACCACTCGTGCATTCTTTTGAGTGGGACAGGTTGTTTGCTAAGTTGTATGGTTGTCATGAACGGCTTCCCATTCTCAAAATTAAGAGGAACATCCTAAAGCTTGTATAATGGAACTCCTGGTTTAACTAAAGTCGTACGCAGATTATACATGACACCGTCTTCTTCCCACTCCTCAATATCTTCTAATGCTGGCTCATGAGAAGAACGAAATGCACTCGATTTTCTAATATTTTCCTTCATAGTTTCGAAATGCTTTGACACTTCTAATGAAGATTTCTTAATTTCGTATGAGCTAACTTTGATATGCACTGATGATCGAGGAGTAGTCGTCAGAAGTTGGACACTGGCATGTTCTTGAACATGTTGTTCAACTGATTGCTCTTTACTCCCAACAGCTGGCTCTAGTACTACTTCAAGCTGTTTCTCAACTGGTTTCTCTTTACTAGCAACATCTTGATCTGGTACTGCTTGAAGTTGTTGTCCAACTTGTTGCTCTTGGTTATCATCCTTGCCGAGACATAGGGGGGGTGGATCTTCCTGGACTCGGAGTGGATCGTCCTGGACTTTCGCCTTAGAAGACGGGGTTGCAGTATTTTGAGATGTGACGGGGCTAGAAATTGGCTCATCGTCCAACACGATGTCGCGTTGGTGCCAAAGTATTAATTGGTTGATAGCCTGCCCCAGAGTCGCAATCTCCTCATGTGTGATGTGGTCTATTTCATAATCTTCATATTCATTATCAATGATCTGAAGAACTTGTACCACAGCATAATACAATGGAAGTGGATTGCCGTTGAAGTCACGATCGTGCTTTGCCATAGCAGTGGCAACCTGTTTGGTTTTGTTCGGTGCTCTGCCTATCGGGACAAGAAGACGACAAGATTTGTCCTTAGCAATATCATCAACAACAAACTTATGGGTTGATCCTGAGCCTAAGACAGAACCTACGCTGCTAGGGTAGGCAATTGGAGATAGCAATTGCTCCTTTGTCATGGGAACCATCGCTGTACTCGATGCCACTAATTGTCCAGATTGTCTATGTTTTTCCATTATTTCTTACACATTTTCTTTGAACTTTTGAGCGATCATTTCATCAAGTATTTTCTTAAACTTCTCACGTCTTCTATATGTGTCTTTATCTTTAGGGAAACCATCTAGCCAAGACATTTGAGAAGAGACTGCTCGAACCCGTTTACTGTGTTTAGAGTTTCTTAGGATTGCGGTAAGTTGGTCATTCTCCCTCTTCAGCTTGAAGAGACGCTTCTGATGCTTTCCAATTACTTCTTTTATTTTTCCTCTACTTCATTCATAGAGTCGGGCTTTACATGTTTGCCCTCGCTGGTCAAACCTGACGAGCAAAGACCCACCGCTGAGTTCTCTCATCGCAGCCTTCTAACGGGTGATGATTGGCCTTACTTGTAATTTCGTCTAATATCTTATTCCATTTTTGGAGTTTGGGGGCATATCTGGTAGACCCCAAGCGAGGATGCTATTTGTTCTTTTTGGCGAGCTCTGACCTAGTTGCACTTAGGGCTTTAGCATCAGATGTGGTCTTTTGATGAACAAATTCTTGCCACTGAGATTGTGTGATTTTTCTCATCTTAATCGGACTAGGGACCTTATCGGCCTTAACATAAACATTCATTTCACTCTTCCAGCCACGGAACTTCTTGCGGCAAGAGACCAATGTTGCTTTCTTTACAGCTTCTTCCGTGCCTTTTGGGAACTTGAATTGTTTATTTATCCTTTCCAACAACTCATTCTTGGTCTCCTCAGGTAATTTTCTCCAATTCTCAGTTGTGATCGGCACAAGCTCTCTAACAAGAAAACATGATGCATTTCGTTACTTAGTAACTGAATCCTGTGGTTCTTGGGGAAGCCCACCTGGACCGACCCTTGTTATGTACATGATGCGGTCCAATGGACCCTTATTGGGACCTCGTTGCCCTCGTTTCCGCTTGAGTGAACCTGAGGATTCATCCATTGGAGAACCTTCTACAGTTTTAGGAGCTGAAGTCACCTCGTTGTCTTCGTGATTAATCTACGTAGAAAGGAATTATAACTATACTTGACAACCAACATTAACTTGAACTACTGAAGTTAAAATTCGTGATCCATAACTCGTCGGTAGGATCATATTCCAGGTCGAGATCCTTTGAAGTCCTTTTATATTTTGTATTCAGAAAAGGATATGATGGACTATGAAAGGAGTATGAACTGTTGGAGTCAGTTAACTCCATATTGTCTTCTTTATTGTTATTACCAGCACCAGTCTTCTTACGGCTTTCCATGCTAGAACTAATAAGACGAAAAATATAATGAATGGCATATTAACTCTACATGAGGTGTTGCATGAAGAAAAAGATGGAAGCATTCTAGGGTTTAAGGCAACTGACCAAGATGATTGACCAAGTTCCATTCTAGGGTTTGAGGCGACTGACCAAGGCATTAGCTAGGTATGTGTATTGCTTGTATCAAAAGCTGACAAAAACAATTATATTAACAATTAAACAATAACAATTCACAATTCACAATGTTTTCAAGTCACCTAGTCGCCTACCCACCGACTTGGTCGACTAGGACGACTAATCGTCGACTAGGGCAACTAATCGATCCTCGTCGACCCTAGTCGGTCCTCTAATCATCTAGTCCATTTTTTTCCACTTAATCATCTCATGATCAAAACAAAGCAGTCGACGACATTGCATATATCACAAGCACACAAATAAACCACAAATTCTGAATTACAGGTTTAAATAGTGCATACAATAATTGGTAAGTTTTTTTAAAATATATATAGAAGTCTAATGAGCAATGATGCGGTTAAACATGCAAGGAACACATCTTCCACTAAAGGTTCAAGTTCATATTAAACTAGCACTATGTAGCGAAAATCGACATTTGAAAACAACAAGAGTCTAACAATGCCTACCACAATACCATCGGCACCGGTAATGTCATGTGAAAATAACATCTTACAAACCCGTTCCCACGAGGGGTGATAATCTTCATCAATAGGAATACTATTATCCCAAATAGAAGTATATTATGCCCTAAGCTTGTTAACAGTGGTGGCCTTGCCACACAACTGAACTTCTACTGGTATAAGCATGGCTAAGCTTGACACTTCACAAAATAAAAACTAACCCAGACCTTCGTGGGACGGCTAGGGTTCAAGAACATAAGGAAATCTATGCACCTACGGCGACACAATTCATCTTCGAGGCGACTAGCCAATGCACCTAGGGAGGAAATCTATGCAAGGCACCATTTGAATCGGCCGGCAGTGAGGGTGAGGATTGCGAGCGGCGAGGGCGAGGAGGGACGCGGCACAGGGATGGAGGAGGGAAGGCTGAAGGTCGGCGGCGACGGCAAGGGCAAAATCAAAGTACCTGGAAGTGGCGAGGGTGAAGCTCGGTGTACCTGGAAGCGGCAACGGCGAAGCTCGGCAGCGACGGGCGATGCTTGGCAGCAAGAGCGGCAGAGGCTTGGCGGCAAACGAAATTTTGGCAGCCTAACGGCGTCTAAGCGATTTAGCCCGGGTTAGCTTTTTCCAATGCAGCTGAGGGCTATATATAGATGCCTATATTCTCAGGCGGTTATTAAGTACCATCCGCCTGAGAACATGATTATCTCAAGCGGGTGGTAATTACCACCCGCCTGAGAATATTAACTTATCTCAGACGGTTGGTAAGTAATAACCGCCTGAGATAACCTTCTTCTCAAGCGGTTATTCAGTACCAACCGCCTGAGAAGAACTTTATGTAAGCTTAGTTCATATTCTTGAATAAATGTGGGTCCTTTCAAAAGCCGAAATTCCACTTTCTTGTAATATGATTGAGTATTAAAGGTTACCACTAAATTTCACTTCATAAAGCCTTTTAAATTGGTGAGAAGATAAAAAACATATAGCAATTGCTATTTGTCATTTTTCAATCTTGATGAATATAATGATTTTTCCATTTAGTTTTTCATTGGACCTTTTTAGTCATCATACCAACCTCTATGAATTTTTTCAGATTTTTTTAAATTTTTCTGAATCTATGTGTGTTCAAAATTTGATGAATGTCTCATATGTATATGAGCATTTTGGTTAGAATGATGGATAATTTGAATTTTTACATGTTGGAATGATTCAAAAAGTTTAAGAAAATTCATACATGTATAAATAATACAAATATGTTCATAAAATCCAATTTCAGTGGAGGATCCCTTTTTTTTAGGAGATAGACAACTGTGAATAATATGTGAGCATAAATTAATTTTATATATACCAAAACATTACAATGTTAGCTATACCAGTTTTAAAATATTTGGTTCAGGTGGTAGATGTTAATTTTTGAAAAATATAGAAGAAAGAATCATCGAATTTGCACTCAATTTGCAGAATCTATACATGTTTGAGTATTTATATTGGAATCTAAATAAAAAAGAAGATAGGGAAAAGAAAACTGAAGAACAGGCTCGGATAATTATCTTAGATGGTTGTTATGTTATACCTGCCTGAGATAATCTTTTTCTCAGGCGGTTATTCTGTACCAACCGTCCGAGAAGCAGTTAAGAACCGCCTGAAAAAAAAACGCCAGAACTTTATTAATTTTTATCACAGGCGGTTGTTTCGTTCAAAACCGCTTGTGAAAACCGATGCCTATATAAGGTCCCCTCGGGCACCATAGAAAACCTAACCCTGGAGATTTTCTATCGACACCGCAAGGATGCCAAAATTTTCCACCGTGCGCCAGCCGATACTGCATTCATGAGTTTCTCAAGCTTCGAATAGAGAAAAGGTGAGAAGAGACTTCTTCTTCACTATCATGTTTTTAATTTGTTCGGTTTTCAGTTTTGTTTTGTTGTGTTAGCATATGTGTCAAGCCCCCCCCCCCTCCCCCGCCCCCACCACCATTTGAGATTTGTAGTAGATTTGAATGATTAAAGGTTGAAAGATGTAGTTTAGTCTTCCCTTGAGCTCACCCATGAATTTTACAGAACAAGAAGTAGATTTGAAGGATCAAAGGTTGAAGATGAATACAAGCACATCACGTGATCGATGAAATGTTTCAATTAACAAGTCTAACTTCAAAAATCCATTATGGCCACTAGGATGCTTAGAAAATGATGAAACAAATTTTCTTGGAACCCTTATGAACAGACCAACATGATACCAGTATACACTCATATCATACATGCTTGTTATGTCTCTGTAAATTCATTTTATAGAAGACTTTTATGTCATATATGTGGCCAAATTTTGTAAATCTTACAAAAAATCTGTTATTGAAGCATGGACCTTCGAGCGAGGATGTATAACATGCCAAGACCCGATGCTATGTACATTAATAATGTTGCAAATTTTAATGAAGCATCCAGGAGACATGCGAAGTTGCAAAAGATAGATGACATATTATGTCCTTGTATCGAGTGTGAAAATAAGATTGCTTGGATAGATACTATAGTAATCCAATCTCATTTGGTGAAAAGAGGTATCAAAAAAACTACACAATATGGATAGAGCATGGTGAGTTAGATACACATGAAGTAGACAAAGATGATGAGAGAGGTTCAGATGACGATAATGTTCATATCAATGATGGTAGTGATAATCAAGATGGTGATGATGATGATGAGTTCGATTGTGAGGAGATGTTGCATAACATTGAAGCATATGTATTGACTTCTATAGGAGCAAGTAAAGGTTTAAGTAAAATGGAGACATTGCAGAATGCGGCGACAGAGACTTTATATGATGAATCAAACGGTTATGATAAAGAGTTTACTACATTGCGTGTAGTCCTAGAACTACTAAAGTTAAAAGCCACACACGGATGGTCCGATTGTAGTTTCTCTGATCTTTTGAATATTATGGCAGAAATTTTTCAAAATCCAAATAAACTGCTCAGAAGCACTTATAAAGCAAAGAAACTTCTTTGCCTGATGGCACTAGGTGTGATAAAAATACACGCTTGTGTGAACCATTGTATTCTGTATCGCAAAGAGCATGACCTCTCAACTAGATGCCCCATCTGTGGTGTTAGTAGTTATAAGAAGCACTACAATCACTAGTATGTTACCAACATTAAAAAGTCTCAGAAGAATAAGAAGTTTATTATTGGTCCTGAAGGTGACGATGACGATACTTCTGGCGATGCAAACGGGAAGAATAAGAGAAAATTCCTGCCTTGATGATGTGATACCTTCCCGTAATTAATCGCTTGAAGCGTTTGTCCTCAAACCCTAGGGAGGCTGAACTTATGCGTTGGCATTCCGAGCAGCGCAGGAAGAAAGAAAAACATATTTGACACACTGGTGATGCAACGTAGTGGAAAAATTTTGATATTTAGTATCCAGAATTTGCAAAGGAAATCAGAAATGTAAGGTTCGCCTTGGGTACAGACGGAATGAATCCGTTTGGTGAAAAAAGGAGCATACACAGCACATGACCCGTGGTCTTAACGATGTACAACCCACCGACGTGGATGTGTCACAAAAGTAAATATATCTTGTTATCTGTTCTTATCCAAGATCCGAAACAACACGACATCGAAATTGATGTGTTCTTGGAACCTTTAATGGAAGATATGGTGAAATTGTGGAATGAAGGGGTACGTACATTGGATGAGTACAAGCGGGAGTATTTCATGCTAAGAGCGATGATATTCGTTAGCGTGCATGATTATCCCAGACTGTTTACATTATCGGGAAAAATAAAAGGTAAGGAAGATTGTGTAAGGTGCGCGGATAGAACTGGATTTCTATACCTCACTTCATCCAAAAAGATAGTGTATATGAGACACCAACGGTTCTTGACAGATACACACAAGTATAGGAAGGTAAAACAATAATTTGATAACAAAATCAGAAAAGATACTGCACCAAAACCTTATAGTGGAAAACTTGTGTTTGAAATGGTCAAGAACATTCATATTGCTTTCGGCAAGGGCAAAAAATGTAAAAGAATCAAGAGAAATAAAAGTACATCTTCGGGTGATACAACTGACATGGCTTTCAAGAAACAATCATTTTTTACAAGTATCTTCCGTATTGGAAGAATCTAGAATTTTGCCATAATATTTATTTGATGCACGTTACAAAGAATGTATTTGATAGCATCATTGGGACCTTGCTAGACATGCCGAGGAAAACAAAGGATGGATTAGTTTCACATATGGACCTAGTAAATATTGATTTGAAACCAGAGCTTCATCCAGTAGAAAAGGCGAACGGGAAGCATTACCTTCCCCCGGCTAGCTACAACTTGACACTAGAAGAGAAGAAAGCAATTTTCGAATGCTTGCATGGGATCAAAGTGCCCACGAGTTTCTCATCCAATATTCTCAAACTAGTCTCGATGAAAGATTTGTCTTTATTCGGCAATAATTCTTGCGACTGTAACATGATGATGACAGTGTTCTTTGCCATTGCAATAAGAGTCATCAAACCTGAGCATATAAAAGTTGACATCACACGTTTGTGTTACTTCTTCAATGCAATATCACAAAAGGTGATAGCACGTAAAGATTTAGACTATCTGAAAACATACATTGTCAAGACTATGTGCAAGCTTGAGATGTGTTTCCCACCATGCTTTCTTGATATGCAAGTTGTCGGTGTTTGGATCCGGCAGATCTCCCAACACTAGCTTTGGTAGATCAAGGAGTTGTAGTTCGGTAATGGGCGCGCAGAGATTCAAGAAGGTGAAAGACAAATAGACACGGAGTTTTACGTGGTTCGGGCCGCCTGAGCGTAATACCCTACTCCACGGGGTGTGTTGGTGTTGTATTGAGCGTGTGAGTCTAGAAGAAGCTCCAGAAGAAGAAGCTCGTCTAGCTCAGGGAGTTCAGTAGTTGTCTGGAACCATCCCTTGTGTATCGTCGACCAGTCCTTTTATAGTACAAGGACTGGTCGTTACACTGTTAGCCTGGCCCGACATGTAGCCCCGGTAGTTACACATGCTTGATACACAATTAATGAGGTTAATTACCTTTAATAGCCTGGTAACGGGCCTTAACAATGTCGTTACCAGTATTAAGGGCCATCTGATTGTGTGTCATTAATATGGCATTAACGACACTTAATCGGGTCCTGAAGTCTTTGATTGCTCCTTGAAGGTCCGGAGCCGTTGGGGTGTCCACCAGTCTTATTGTTGAAGTTGAAGGTCTGGCGGTCGCCACGTGGCAGCTCCGGAGCTTAGCGTCGTGGACGGGAAGGTCTGGTGCTGTTGGAACGTGTCAGTACCGGAGCTTCCCTCTGTCTGGGGTTAGGTCCAGGGATGCCATACCGGTATCTAGTCCGGAGCTTTCCCATGTGTGGGCGATAGCTCCGATCTTATGATACACGTGGCGGCCCTGGGACTAACCATGTCGGGGAAGCAGGTCCAGTTACACCTGACATGTGGGGCCTTTGGAGGTCTTCAAATCTGGTAGATGGAGTTTCCTTGTGATCTTTGCAATCCCAAGGGGTATCCGGTACGGAGGGTACTGACAGTGGCCCCCTGGGCCCACCTCCGGGAGAGACCTTTTGGATGAAGTCATTCCGCCGAAGGTGGGTCCATTATTCGGTTTTTGAGCCATGTATTCAAGGGTCTTCGGACGTGCCGTTGGTGATAGTTCGCAGTTAAACCTCTGCCGTGTGGCATATCCAGGAGGCGGCAGGTGAGATCTCAACGTGCGGATCTCACGCAATTGAAGGTCGCCGGTTCCTGATACAAAAATCGTATCGGTTCCGCACGCCCTGTCAGGACGCCACCTTCGGGTTTCCCGCCTTTCATGATGACAACCGTTCGCCTGGGGTAAGAACCTTGACTTGATCGTCGGGGTGGCCCTGGGCCCCCTTGTCATTGGCGGGGCAAAGATTTTGACTGGTATTGTCGGCTCCTCTGCAGTTTCCATCCAAGCGTTGCGGGGGCTTACTTAAGAAGGAAAGCACGCACCGTTTGGGGTTCTTTACACCTTTCATTCGAACTTGCGCTCAAACCTTCCAAACTTTCGCTTGCCTTTCCTCTCTTGCCTCGCTGTGTCGCGATGGAGTTGGGTCTCCGCCAGAGCCGACTGAAGACCGATGATGATTTGAAGAAGGTCTAGGCCCTCATTGGATGGTCCCCTGACTTCCTCAACCACTTGGTCCGCGCCGGCAAGCTACCGTTCGAGAAGGAACACACCGGCAACATGTTGTACTTCTCCGCGTACGCCATGGTGGGGCTGATCCCACCTTTCTCCTCTTTCTTCTTGATGCTTCTAGACTTCTATGGTCTGCAGCTGTACCACCTTGGCCCCCACTCCATTCTCCTGGTGTCAATCTTTGTCCACTTCTGCGAGATGTGGGTGGGCATTCCCCCCTGCATTGAGCTCTTCCGCACCATCTTCACTATCCAAACTACGGGCATGAGTAACGAGTACCTTGGCTTCTACTATTTTGTGAAGCGCAAGAAGTGCCCGTACAAGTACTTGCGATCGTTCCCTTCTGGAAAGTGGGACGAGTGGAAGAAGGATTGTATTGTCATCAGGGTGTAGAAGCACGAAAATCTGGAGCTGCCGGAAGGCCTCCCCAACATCGACACTGCAGTTTGGAGTGAAGCTCCGGTGTTGTCAAACGCCTTCAACCCTGCTCTGACCAAGATCCGCCTGTGCGTGGAAGGAGGGGTGACTCCTCAGGCGGTGTTTTGTAACTTCCTGACCAATAGGTGGGCTCCGCTGAAGAGGAGGGAGAAGCCTGCTTGGGCCCTCAACAGTATGCTGGACGACGACCGGATCGAGACTGGTTTGAAGTCCAACATGGAGGGTGCAACTTTGGAGTTCCACCTCAAGAAGATATAGCACGACATCGACGTCGAGGGTGACGACTTGGCTCTGCCAGCAGCTTTCCTCCCTCCGAACATGGAGGTAGAGTTCAGTAGGGAGCTCCGGCGGACGATGCGGGTGCTTGACGACCTTGTCGTCGTTGATAGGCGTTCGACCACCGGGTTGGCGATCTCTGAAGCTCCTGAAGGTGGCTCTGTTCCCGCCCCTAAGCCATGAACCGAAGTAGTCAGCAAGGGCAAGGAATTGGCCGAGCCCTCGAGCCGTAAGAGACCGACAGAAGGTCCATCAGGCCTACTTCTTCCATGGCGGCTCCTACTCCATGGAGGGGGAGGTCTACAACGGCGGCATCTACTCCAGCAGCGTCATCTTCCCGGGGTGCTAGCTCCGGCCATGTGACTCCAGTACCATGGCCAGTTGAGGGCTTTGGGTCCGGAGGTCCTTCCCGGTCGAGGGGGGCCTCGACCAGGGCAACGTCGATAGTAGCAGCAAGTTTCGGGGGACCCTCCGGGACTACCACGCCAGTGGTGGCTGGGGCCAGTCCAGAGCGTCCGGAGAAGAGGTTCCGTGCTAACTGGTGCGGAAGCCTTCCGAGGTAATTTTTGATTTTTCACCTCAGTTAGTTGTTTTATTGTTAACTGTATTTTGAGTTTCTTCGTCCTTCATCCACAGCGTGCCTAAGAAAAGGGCTGAAGCGCCGGTCCCTACAACAGCGGTTGAGGTTGTGCAGGCTGAAGCTCCGGCTCCGATTCCAGGGCTGCCTCAAGAGGTGGCTGAGGCTACGACAGCTCCGGCACTGGCTATTGTGGTCTTGGAACTTGACTCATCCCCAGAAGCTCTCGTGGTAGCACCGGGCCACGGAAATGAAGATGTACTAGCAGCACTAGCCCCGGAGGTTGAAGCTCCAGGTTTGGATGCTGAGATGTTGGATGCTCCAGCCGCAGAGCTGGAGGTAGCTGCGATTCTGGCCCTAGAGCCGGATGTTGTTGAAGCCCCAGCAGTCGAGCCAGTGGTTGATGAGATCCCAGCGATGGAGCCGGGTTTTGATGAAGCTCCGGCACTTGAGCCGGTTGTCGAGGAATCTCCGTCAGTAGAGCCGGTTGATGCAGAAGTTCCGGTTGTGGAGCCGGTCATTGAAGAGGTTCTGGCGTCCGAGCCAGTTACTGCAGAGGTGCCGGCGCCTGAGCCTATGGCGGTCGAAGCGCCAGCGCCAGAGCCCATGGTGGTCGAAGCGCCAGCACCTGAGCCAGCGGCGGAGGAGGCACCAGCGCCAGAGCCGGAAGTAGCTCCTACTCCGACTGAACCTTCAACACCTGTTCTGGAAGTGGTGATCCCGGAGGTGCCCGCTGCTGAGCCAGGGTGCCAAGATGAAGCTGCTGGCCCCCCGCCTAAGGGGCCACTTATTGATGACCTGTGACGCCCGGTTCCGAAAAATGAACCAAGCTAACGCATATGTGTGCCCAGGATGTTCATCACACATACACGAGTGCAATCACAAAAGGATATACAGAAAATTACCACAGAACAAAATTAATTAACCAAATTTTATTACACAAACCATATTATCCTCGAATACAACCTCTAATGAATATTAATGACAAGTTCAACTAATGCAGCGGAAATAAACTAATTAAGCAACTAAGCAAACTAAGCATAAGGGATAGCGCAGCTCCAATAACACCACAGGCAAAGCTGACAGTAGACACGGCCTAGAACTACACATTATCACCATGAAACTCCCAATCCTGACCTGCAACTGTTGGGGGGGATTGCAAGAGTGAGTACATGTCGTACTCAGCAAGTGTGGAAAGTATGACATGTGGCTGATTCAAATGACGACAATAATAATGGCAAAGTGCTGAAAAGTACATTAAAACATTTGAAAAGCAATATATTACATGTATGTGAAGTAAACCCATCATAATCATAAGTAATATCATAATACCAATCTGAATTCACTACCATCATCAATAATTCCAGATTTCACCATTTGCCAATAACCATATTCAATACCAAAAATAAATCCATAACCAGCCATAACCATTATCAAACCATAACCATCCCAAATACCATCCCAATACCGAGTACCTTCTATTCATGGAAGTTATCCAGGTGCACATAACGGGGAGCCTGGCTATCATGTTAGTTTTAGACACACTCTGCATAGTTTGGACCTCTTTACCCACGTGTTTGTGATTTCATCACCTTTCGATGACTAGAACCTCTATTATGCCGTCTCACACTTCCGTCGGTGTGTGGCCAAGAGGTCACAAAATAGCCTTTAGAAAGGGATTACTATCCTATTTAGACTCCACTGAGGTTTCACCGGTGGCGATGTCTCCTACAGAGCATATATTCAACCAAGGGCCCCCTCTTGAGCCATTCGGATCCTAGGGTAGTACCACCAATCATCAACAAACCCAATCAGACTACCCCTTCCCCGAGCATCCACAATGGTCCAAACAGCACTAGCAAACCCCTAATTAATCACCTACGCCGCACCAATACCTGGCCTCGTGGTGGCACTGTAGTCCTGGCTTATTTTCGCATGAACCGGTCCTTAGATCTAAAGCAAGCAAACCACCATAACATCCAACCCATCCACATACCATGCTTGCTTAGATCACCCATTACCATATCATATTTAACCAGTTCACATTAACCAAAATATCATTAATGCATAATTAAATTGAGTGGTATAGTTGTTTCCCATCCCAGTTGATTAAGCGAAGCAAAATGGTAAAAAGCCCTTTCCCGACTCTCTACCATATATTCCAGGCGACAAGGGTGGTTTAGCGAATCTAGTAAACTTCCAACCATAGGATTCCCATCAAATTGACACAAGCATGCAATTTTGCAAACAAAACATTTATTTTCAAAACAGGATCAATATGCTTCAAGGACACTTGCCTTGCTCTTGCGGTTGATTAGGGTCAAAGACTTCAAACTCTTGGTGCTGTAGATCCTCCGCGGCACTTTCTAGCGCAAATCCGTCTAATCCGCACAATAAACATACAAGACAAGAAACACAATCAAAGAGTGCACAAATATTACTCAATATGACATGACATGCATAATTGATGCAAATGCAAGGTAGAACTTGTTACTAGATTGCTTTTAATGATCACTAACTAGTTCTAATAGCTTTTAACAAGTTTATACAGGTTTGGATTCAATTAGATCAAATTTTAGAATTCATTCAACAGAATTTAACAAGAAAGATCGGACTAGTCCGCACTTTCCTGCATTTTAAGTGCGGTTTTGTTCCAAATCAATTTTAAACTCGTTCCTCTTTATGTGTGTTAATGTTAAACATGTATATGAGTTTATGTAGGGCATGATGCATGAAAATGAGGGTGTTACAAATCTACCCCCCTTAAAATGAATCTCGCCCTTGAGATTCGACGCAAGAGGGAAGAGATAGGCAAATTCCTTCTTGAGATCAGTCTCCAATTCCCACGTCGCTTCTTTTTCTGTGTGGTGCTTCCATTGAACTTTACACCATCTAATAACCTTGTTCCTTGTGACTCTCTCCTTGGTTTCAAAGATTTTGATCGGTTGCTCGACATAAGTCAAATCTTCCTCTAGCTCCAATCCTTCCATTGGCACTTGTTCTTCCGGTACTCTCAAGCACTTCTTGAGCTGGGAAACATGAAATACATCATGTACGTCGGAAAGATGAGCTAGCATCTCCAACTTATACGCTACTTCTCCTCTTTTGTCCAACATCTTGAATGGTCCAATATAACGAGGTGCTAGCTTTCCTCTTATGTTAAACCTCTTATGACCTCTCATTGGTGACACCTTGAGGTAAACAAAATCTCCTATTTCAAAGGCTAATTTCCTTCTCCTATTGTCCGCATAGCCTTTTTGCCTTGATTGGGCAGCCCTCAAGTTTTCACAAATTATTTGGACTTGCTTTTCGGCTTCTTGCAACACATCCAGACCAAATACTTGAGTTTCTCCTGCCTCATTCCAGAATAAAGGTGTCCTACACTTCCTCCCATAAAGTGCTTCATATGGTGACATCTTCAAACTTGCTTGGTAACTATTGTTGTATGAAAATTCGGCGTATGGGAAGCTCTTGTCCCAACTCTTCCCATGCTTTAAAGCACAAGCTCTTAACATGTCCTCCAAAATTTGATTGGTCCTCTCGGTTTGCCCATCCGTTTGAGGATGATATGCTGAACTAAAATTCAACCTCATTCCCAAGGCTTCATGCAATTTTTGCCAAAATCTGAAGGTATGATGAGAACCTCTATCCGAGACTATCTTCTTAGGGACTCCATGTTGACACACAATATGCTCCATGTATATATTGGCCAATTGTGCAGCTGTATATTTGGTCTTCACAAGGACAAAATGAGCTGACTTGGTTAAGCGAACCAATTACCCAAATTGAGTCATACCCGGACTGAGTACGTGGTAACCCAACTATGAAGTCCATTCCAATTTCTTCCCACTTCCATTTCGGGATCTTCAACGGTAGAAATAATCCGGCTGGCCTTTGATGTTCCGCCTTGACTCGTTGGCACACATCACACAATGCTACGTATTTAGCTATGTCCTTCTTGATGCTATCCCACCAATAGCAAGCCTTCAAGTCTTTGTACATCTTTGTACAACCAGGGTGAATTGAGTAAGGTGAGTCATGTGCCTCTTTTAATATCGTCTCCCGAATATGCTTCACATTAGGAACAACGATTCTCTTTCCAAGCCATAAGGTACCATGTTCGTCTTCATCAAATCTGAATTCTCTCCCTTCTTCGATCCTTTCCTTGATTTCCTTGATCTCCTCATCTGCGGTTTGTGCCTCTCGAATTTCTTGCTCCAAGGTTGGGTTTAACTCCATCATCTCCATCTCATTTACAAACCCAAGGTTCAACCGTTCAAACTCCTTGCATAACTTGGATGGTAACTCTCGATCTGTGAGTTGATGACCTACTCCTTTTCTACTCAAAGCATTGGCCACTACATTTGCCTTTCCCGGATGATAGTTGATTCCCACTTCAACACATCTCTCACTTTTCCCGGGTCAACCGATACTCCTCCTCCTGAAATTATATGACCCAAAAACGACACCTCTCTCAACCAAAACTGACACTTGTTGAACTTGGCATACAATCGATGCTCCCTCAATTTCTGCAACGTAAGCCTCAAGTGTTCCTCATGTTCCTTCTCATCCTCCGAGTAGATCATAATATCATCAATAAACACCACGACGAACTTCTCCAAGTACTCCAGGAAGACCTTATTCATGAGGTGCATAAAGTAGGCAGGCGCATTTGTCAATCCAAAAGACATCACAGTGTACTCATAAGATCCATACCGTGTCCTAAAAGCTGTCTTGGGTATGTCCGATGGTCTAATCTTCATTTGAAAATATCCTGACCTCAAGTCAATCTTAGAGAAGACACAAGCACCCTTCATCTGATCAAACAAGTCTTCTATGCATGGCAAGGTGTACTTGTTCTTGATTGTTACCTTGTTGAGAGCTCGGTAATCCATGCACATCCTTTGGGATCCATCCCTCTTGTCCGTAAATAGAACGGGCGCTCCCCAAGGTGAAGAGCTTGGGCGAATAAAACCCTTCTCTAATTGCTCTTGAATTTGCTTCTTGAGCTCCGCTAATTCCATAGGAGGCATCCTATACGGCCTCTTAGCTATAGGTGCAGTTCTGGGTATTAAATCAATAACAAACTCAATGTCTCAATCGGGTGGCATACCTGGCAACTCGTTCGGAAAAACATCCAAAAATTCACATACCACCGGAATCTCCTCAATTGCAGCACCGTCCACATGATTCAACTCCAATTGCTTCGGTGCGGTTTGAGATGCTTCAAATTCTACGGTGATCCCTTCTTCGTTGGTCAACTTCACCGTCTTTGTGGCCCACTCAATAACTCCATTGTGCTTCCTCAACCAGCCCATACCAAGTATAATGTCCAATCCTTGAGAATCCAAAACAATGAGATTGGCGGAGAAGTCTACCCCCTTTATTCTAGGGCTTACTTTTGGACATACTATATTTATCCTCATCTCCCCTCCAGGAGACTTAACTAATAGAGTAAACTTCATATGAGAGATAGGCAAACTATACATGGCAACATACTTCGATGCAATGAATGAATGCGATGCTCCAGAATCAAATAACATAGTCGCGGGGTTGGAGTTGGCGAGAAACGTACCAATGACCACGTCATCCGCTTGTTGAGCATCCTCCGTAGAGACATGGTTCATGTTGCCACGAGCAAAATTCTGTTGTCCACGGTTCCCTCGTGGCTGTTCTCTATTGGGTCTTGGGTTTTGCCTCGGTGCATTGCTTCCTTGACCAAGGCCTGACTTAGGACATTGATGTGCAAAGTGTCCAGCCTCTCCACGAGTATAGCACTTCTTAACTCCACCAGAATTATTGGGACAAGCTTGGTTTTGAGCACTTGCAGCAGGAAAATTAGCACGAGGCGCATAAGGCATTGGAGTCCTAGGTGCTTGTATAATAGGGTGCTGCTGCACGAACTGAGTTTGGCGTGGTGCATAACCAGGGCGCTGAGCAGGAATAGAAGAGCTGTAATAAGGCACCTTGGGCTACGCAAAGCGAGGGCGCACATTACTCCCTTGTTGCTGTCCTTGATATGGTGCCTTTCTCTTGTTGTCTTGCTCCATCTCACGGATCTTGTTCTCAACCAAAATTGCTTTGTCCACAAGCTTCTGAAAATTGGCATAATCGCAGTTGAGTGGTTGCACTTGGATCTCATTGTTTAAGCCCCTCATGAACAAGTATTGCTTCCGGCTGTCCCGACTAACATCCTCAGGCGCATACCTTGAGAGTTGAGTGAATTTATTGAGATATTCACTCACGCTTGATCTTCCTTGCCTTAAATTCTCAAATTCTTGCCTCTTCAAAATCATAACACCTTCCAGCACATAATGAGAACGAAAATTCTCCTTGAATTCGGCCCAAGTAATTATCTCTTGGTTCTCATGAGCATTGCAATAAGCATCCCACCAATCCGCAGCTGCTCCAACTAGTTGATGAGAAGCAAACAAGACCTTCTCCCGGTCACTGCATTGGACAATAGCAAGTTTCTTCTCCACGGACTTGAGCCAATCATCCGCATCCATAGGGTCGGCAGCTTGAGCAAAGGTCGACAGCCTAGTCCTCATAAACCCTCCCAATTGGTTATGAGGAGGCGGGGGTGGCGGTGGAGGCATGTGGGGCGGATTGTTGATGTTGCCAGCCTACAGTTGTCCCATAGTCTGTATCATGGTCTGCAGGAGCTGGTTTTGCATAGCTAACAGCTGCTCAATGTTGATAGCCCCCTGAGTAGATCTCTGTCCAATGTTGTTCTAAGGCACTCCATTGTTCTCCTCCTCATCATTGCCATCCCTCTGGTTGCGAGTCCTCACCATCTGAAAAAAAGCAATAGGTAAGAATTAGAAAACATCCCCAACTATATGCATCAAGGGATATGAAGCTAACCAACTAGCTACACTAGCCTAGGTGGACAAGGCAATGCTAAAGCATCCCAAAGTCCTCTATTAAACACACAAGCGAACAATATATAGCAAACAACACACCAACCAAAACACATCGATTCCAGAGTGCCCCTATGTGCTCTAAAGTGTCTATTCTATCTAGGCTGCATCCTACGGTCAACCTATGGCTATGATACCAATCTGTGACGCCTGGTAACGAAAAATGAACCAAGCTAACGCATATGTGTGCCCAGGATGTTCATCACACATACACGAGTGCAATCACAAAAGGATATATAGAAAATTACCACAGAACAAAATTAATTAACCAAATTTTATTACATAAACCATATTATCCTCGAATACAACCTCTAATGAATATTAATGACAAGTTCAACTAATGCAGCATAAATAAACTAATTAAGCAACTAAGCAAACTAAGCATAAGGGATAGCGCAGCTCCAATAACACCACAGGCAAAGCTGACGGTAGACACGGCCAAGAACTCCGCATTATCACCATTAAACTCCCAATCCTGACCTGCAACTGTTGGGGGGGATTGCAAGAGTGAGTACATGTCGTACTCAACAAGTGTGGAAAGTATGAGATGTGGCTGATTCAAATGACGACAATAATAATGGCAAAGTGCTAAAAAGTACATTAAAACATTTGAAAAGCAATATATTACATGTATGTGAAGTAAACCCATCATAATCATAAGTAATATCATAATACCAATCTGAATTCGCTACCATCACCAATAATTCCAGATTTCACCATTTGCCAATAACCATATTCAATACCAAAAATAAATCCATAACCAGCCATAACCATTATCAAACCATAACCATCCCAAATACCATCCCAATACCGAGTACCCTCTAATCATGGAAGCTGTCCAGGTGCTCATAACCGGGAGCACGACTATCATGATAGTTTTAGACACACTCTGCAGAGTTTGTACCTCTTTACCCACGTGTTTGTGATTTCATCACCTTTCGATGACTAGAATCGCTATTATGCCGTCTCACACTTCCGTCGGTGTGTGGCCAAGAGATCACAAAATAGCCTTTACAAAGGGATTACTAGCCTATTTAGACCCCACTGAGGTTTCACCGGTGGTGATGTCTCCTACAGAGCACATCTTCAACCAAGGGCCTCCTTGAGCCATTCGGATCCCAGGAGTCCCACCAATCATCAACAAACCCAATAGGACTACCGCTTCCCCGAGCATCCACAATGGTCCAAACAGCACTAGGAAAACCCTAATTAATCAGCTACGCCGCACCAATACTTGGCCTCGTGGTGGCACTGTAGTCCTGGCTTATTCTCGCATGAACCGGTCCTTAGATCTAAAGCAAGCAAACCACCATAACATCCAACCCATCCACATACCATGCTTGCTTAGATCACCCATTACCATATCATACTTAACCAGTTCACATTAACAAAAATATCATTTATGCATAATTAAATTGAGTGGTATAGTTGTTTCCCATCCCAGTTGATTAAGCGAAGCAAAAAGGTAAAAAGCCCTTTCCCGACTCTCTACCATATATTCCAGGCGACAAGGGTGGTTTAGCAAATCCAGTAAACTTCCTACCATAGGATTCCCATCAAATTGACACAAGCATGCAATTTTGCAAACAAAACATTTATTTTCAAAACAGGATCAATATGCTCCAAGGACACTTGCCTTGCTCTTGCGGTTGATTAGGGTCAAAGCCTTCAAACTCTTGGTGCTGTAGATCCTCCGCGGCACTTTCTAGCACAAATCCGTCTAATCCGCACAATAAACATACAAGACAAGAAACACAATCAAAGAGTGCAAAAATATTACTCAATATGACATGACATGCATGATTGATGCAAATGCAAGGTAGAACTTGTTACTAGATTGCTTTTAATGATCACTAACTATTCTAATAGCTTTTAACAAGTTTATACAGGTTTGCATTCGATTAGATCAAATTTTAGAATTCATTCAATAGAATTTAACTAGAAAGATAGTCCGCTAGGGACCGGACAAGTCCGCACTCTGCGAGATTAGCAGATTAGGGTTTTCTAGATCGACATAAATTCAGATATTAGGGGTTGGATTCACGTAAGGAAAAAAGAATAGAAGGTATACCAGGTGTTTAGTACTCCAATGAACCAAGAAACTTGGAGGTAGCACTTGGATCTTGGTGATCTAGGGTTGGTGATGAACTTTGAGATGAATTGGTGGTGAAGGACGAAACTTGGTGGAGATCTTGATCCTCTTTCGTTTCCTCCTCTTCTTCTTCTTGCTTGGGATCTTCTCCTCCCTCCTTGATGGTGGCTCCCCACGAACTAGGGTTAGGGTGGGTGGAAAAGTGGCAAATAGATGTCAAACCAAGGGGTGGGGTTGTTTATATAGAGGTGGAGGCTAGGGTTAGATGGATTTCGAGTTTGGGAGGAGTAGAGGCCGGTTTAGAGTCCCACATGGGCTCTAAAAGAGTTGGGCACGACGTCCCTAGGCCCACTTAACATGAAAACCAAGAAACAAGTCGTAAAACGAAAGATCAACTCGGAGTCGCGAAATATCAGACAAGTCCGTAAAGGATCGGACTAGTCCAAAGTCGTCCAGAGAGAAAATCGGACAAGTCTGGCCAAACATCGGACAAGTCCGAATTTAAACATAGAGGAAGTCGGACAAGTCCGTTGGAACACCGGAATAGTCCGGAAAAGTACAAGGACTTAGCAATCTTTTAAGGATTCTTGGAATATCGGACTAGTCCGCACAAAATCGGACAAGTCCGAAAGTTTCCAGGGGCAAAATCAGACTAGTCAGAAGCAAAAACGGACATGTCCGTTTTTAGTTTGAGAGAAATCGGACTAGTCCTCAGCAAGATCGGACAAGTCTGCACTTTCCTGCATTTTAAGTGCCGTTTTGTTCCAAATAAATTTTAAACTCGTTCCTCTTTATGTGGGTTAATGTTAAACATGTATATGAGTGTATGTAGGGCATGATGCATGAAAATGAGGGTGTTACATGACCTGGCGGCGGGACCTTCAGAGTCAATTCCGAAGGTCGGAACTTCTGCTGCAAGTACTTCATCGGCAGCGACCGAGGCTATCCCGAAGGACGACCCTAGTGCCCTAGAAGCTCAGGGAACTGCTCTTGTAGAGTGGGACCCAATTTTTGTCACTGAAGATCCGCTGGAGCCAGTGGAGAGGACCCCGGCAGGTCCGGAACCGATCCCCTTATCGTTTTCTATTGACAACGCCTGCTCCAGTCTTCGCCAGGTCCAGCTGGCTTTCTAACATGACAGCAAGGCCCTCGAGGAGGAGCACCAAACACTTAGGAGGTGGCGCAACCGACTCCATTTCGAGACCAAGCTGGCGCAGTCGAGGCTGGCTGACGACAAGGAGTGGGTACAAAGGGAGAAGGTCCGCCTGGAGTGCTGGGGTAAGCTGTTGGATGAGAGGGAAAGCATGACGCGAACCCTCGACAACCAGTCCCGGGCCATCTATGAGCAGGCCAAGGCTGCAAATATCGCATCAAATGATCGCCAGGAAAGGCCCGCCGCCATCCACGATAGTCTCGTCAAGCGCCAGGAGGCTCTTGGAGTGCGGGAGAGATGGCTCGAAGATGAAGAGTGGAAATTCCTGGAGCTGCAGGACGACCTCGTGAAGAGGGAGGAAGAGCTTGTACAAAAGACAACTCTGGCTGACAAGAGCCTCGAAGAACACACAAAGAAATTGGAGGAGCATTGCGAAGAGGGGAGAAGAAGGCCTGGGAGCGAGGGCAAGATCTCTACAAGTAGGAGAATGCCATTGCCGCCAGGGAGAAGAAAGTGCGGGGCCAAGAGAAAGATCTGGTCAACCGCCGGAATGAGATCCACCTCCGGGAGGAAGAGCTCAGCAAACTCGAATGGCAAGTTGCTGAAAAGATTCAGCAGAATGCCAAAGAGGTGGAGCGTCTTGCTCGAGAGAGCTCGGAGCTTGTGGCAGCCAAAAGATCATTGGCAGAGATGCGAAGCGCAAGGGTTGCAGAGTCCCAACAAGATTGGAACTTTCTGGGCAAGGCCAACGACGCGCTGATGCCGATGGGCTTCAGTCCCGTGCGTCCGGATGATCTGGAGCCGGAGCTGGACCAGGCGTTGGAGGCTCTGAGTTCAGCAGGCAACAAGCTCACCAAGATGGGCGATGTCCTCGCGGACCAGCTGGAAACTGAGGGACAATCCCTAGCGAAGAACGTCGCAGAGTTCATGCTGACGTTCTACACCAGCCGGGACCCTCGATTCCCTCTCGACCCAGTGCTTGAAGGCCCCATCGAAGGAGATGGTGAAGCCGCCCAAGACAGCGTGTCCGAGGTGGCCGAGAAGGTTGTCCAGTTCTTCCATAGGGTCTAGGACCATCTCTCTGTAGCTCCTGCTTGTATTCTCTCTTCTTCTTCTCCAATTTTGTAATCTCTTTTCTCCAGATGAATGAAATTCAAAATTTTTTATGAATTTCATTTTTTGTCTTCAAGACCTTTGTATCGCTTGGCCCCCTGGTAGATGTACACAATTTGATTGTGAACATGTAGCAAGAGGATGTAACATTTGTTGAAGACTTGCGTGGTTTGAACTTGTAGAATGTAGGTCTGAAGTCTTCGATAGTGTAGGCACCCTGAGGCTGTCGGAGCTTAGTGGCTCTGGCATTGACCATCACCGGAGCTTAGTAGCTCCGGCAGTAGTCTCCACCAACATGTAAAGCATCAATGGTTAGCCCTCCGGGGTGTCGGAGCTTGGTAGCTCGGGCAGTGACCTCTGTCAACACATGGTGTGTCAACGGGAGACTCCACTTTAGAGTCTTTCCACCATCTTCACGTTGACGGCATGCCCCCTAGCTTTACTGGAGCTGAGTAGCTCCAGCAACGCTCAATGTCAATGTTTGGACATCGACCACAAGCCGCCTAGGGGATGTTGGAGCTTTGGCAGCTCCGGTTTCATTCACCATCATCATGAAATATTTATTTTTCCTGCACACTGAAGTCAAGAAAAAAAGTAAAATCCATTTCCTATCTATAACTTCATTGCGGCTTACTATTCCCGAGAAAGTTTTAGGTCGAACACAATTCTAAATACAATCAAGAGCGTCGTCTTGTTTCCTTCAGGTCCGATCGTTTCTGGACTCGCCTTACTTCGGCCTGCCGGGGTGTAGGTAGAGTGGCGTACTTAGGGTGCATGACCAGGCTAAGTCGATAGCACACTCCGGCCCTAGATTGGCTTGGCGGCATTCAGACGAGTAGACCATCAACAATGTTTGAACCTGAGAGGATGGACAATGCAACTTCAATTGTACATGAACTGGTCGAGCTAAAGTTTCTTAAGAACTGCACAACTTTGTTATAGACAAGAAAGAGAAAAATAAAAAACATTGAGCCTGTACAAAGTAAATGCACGTGGAGTCTGTTTTCACACAATGATGTCTTTCATTATAGGTCCGGGGTACAGGTGAAACAAGTACACTCTTAGGGTACGGAACCAGGCTAAGTGTGTTTCGTTTCTTGTTTGACCCAAGGTAGCTAGCTACACTTTTAGTTCTGAGACTGTGACAAGTGTTGCATGGACGTTGCGGACCTAACGGGGTAGGTTCGGCTTCCCTCCCGGAGGAGCTACCAGAATCTGTACAATGACTCTATAACATACATCACATGTAATTACAGACTCACCTCCGTGATATAAAGCGTATAACTTACGGAGGTGCTCAATCTTCCAAAGATTTGGGAGAGGTGTCCCATCCTCGGTTGCCAAGCGAACGCATCCGGGACGGGATACTTTGATCACTCGGAAGGGTCCCTCCCAGCTAGGGGAGAGTTTGTTTAACCCTTCTCTAGATTGTATTCTCCGTAGCACCAGATCGCCTTCCTCGAGCTGTTGGCTGTGAACATGCCTTTGGTGATAGCGCCGAAGAGCTTGGCGGTATCGGGCATTCCGAACAGCTGCTCGGCACCTTCCCTCTTCAAGGAGGTCAAGGTCTTCACACCGCAGCTGGTCCTGCGTGGCTTCGTCGAAGGTCCGGACGCAGAGCAACCCCAACGTGATTTCCGGAGGGAGGATTGCATCAGCTCTGTACACCAGGAAGAAGGGTGTCTCTCCAGTTGACCGGTTTAGAGTTGTCCTGTTGGCCCATAGACTGGGCGGAAGCTCTTCGATCCGGTAGGCTCCATGTTTTTTAAGGTACTCATATGTGCGCGTCTTGAGACCATTCATGATTTCTGCATTTGCTCTCTCGGCCTGGCCATTGCTTGCCGGGTGAGCTACGGAGGCATATCTGACTTGGATGCCGAGGTCTTCGCAGTATCCTTGGAAAGCAGAGCTTGTGAATTGGGTCCCATTATCTGTTATAATTTTTTTCGGGACTCCAAATCTGCATACGATGGACTGCAAGAAGTTGATTGTTGATTGCTTGTTTATTGTCACAACTGGAGTTGCTTCCGGCCATTTTGTGAACTTGTCAATGGCAACATACAGGAACTTGTAACCTCCGACGGCTCTTGGGAAAGGTCCCAAGATGTCCATCCCCCACATAGCAAAACGCCATGTAGGAGGTATCATTTGTAGAGGATGAGCCGGTGTATGAATTTGCTTTGCATGGAACTGGCATGCTTCGCATTTCTTCACCAGCTCAGTTGCATCCTAGAGCGCTGTAGGCCGGTACAAGCCATGCTGGAAGGCTTTACCGACCAGCGTGCGGGAAGACGCATGGTTCCCACACTCGCCTCCATGGATTTCTGCGAGGAGCTCGAAGCCTTCTAGCCTTGTGATGCACCGCATTAGGACGCCGTTGGCACCGCGCCGGTAGAGATCCCATTCTACTAGCGTGTATCTTTTAGCATATCTGACTATCCTGTCAGCGTATACATCATTGTCAGGAAGGATATTGTCTTTCAAGTAGCTCCAGATCTCCGAGATCCATGCATCGGAGCTTGCTTGAGCATTTGAGTCTTGCGTGCTGGGTTGCTCGGAGCTACCGGCAGCACCTACGACCCTTGATGGCTGCCATGGTAACAGGGCCATCGGGACTGCCAGCTTCGGGATGCTAGTCTCGCCCCCTTCGCTCAGTTTGGCAGGCCGAGCTATGGGTTTTGACATCGTTCGGACGAAGGTTCCGTCAGGAGTCGGAGCTCCGGTTGATGCTTTCGTCGAAAGTTTGTCAGTTTAAGCGTTATTGATATGCAGGACATCGTGGAGATCCAGGACTTCGAAGACCTTCTGAGGCCTCTGGACTTCAAGGAGATAAGCAGCTAGTTGAGAATTGTTACAGGAGCATTCGCCCGTCACCTGTTTAATGATGAGCTGCGAATCTCCCTTGACCAACAGCTGTTTGACACCATATGATAATGCCACCTTTAGTCCATAAATGAGTGCTTCATACTCCGCCATGTTGTTGGTCGACTTGAAGTCAAGGTGGACCATGTATTTTACCTTCTCCCCGGTTGGAGCGAGGAGAAGGACTCCAGCTCCGCCCCCCTGCTTTTGCATGGAGCCGTCAAAGTAGAGGGTCCAGCGAGGCTCGGTGAAGACCGGAGCCTTGAGTTCCGGCTTCTGCTCACTAGGGCCCCCAGGGTTTGATGGAGAGGGGGTCCATTCCGCCACAAAATCCGCCAGTGCTTGACTCTTTATAGCTTGTCTTGGGACGAATTCAAGATCGAATCTGGCCAATTCCACTGCCCACTTTGCAATATTCCCAGTTAAGTTGGGATTATGCAAGATCGCACGCTGATGAAGTACACTGAGTGCTGGACTATCCGGACCATCCCGGAGGGGCCCGGAGCTTCCACCACATCGACCCGGACCCTCCCAGAGGGGTCCGGACCTGTTTCGGGGACCTCCGGGTCCTTGCTGGAGGAACCCGGAGCTTCTACTGGAGCGACTCGGACCCTCCCGGAGGGGTCCAGGTCTTCTGGAATAACTCCTTGTAGATCCAAGTCTAGGAGCTGGGACCCAGACTCACCTTCAGGAACCTCCAGACCCTCCCGAAAGGGTCTTGATTCCTGAGCTTGGGGTGGTTCTGGTCTTTCCGCAACCAGGACCATGCTGAAAACCTCGTCGGTTGCTGAAATGTAAAGTAGTAAGGGCTCACTAGGGTTCGGAGCTACCAAGGTTGGTAGAGTGGTGAGGAGCTACTTTAGCTCCTGGAACACCTTTTCTGCTTCTTCAGACCATTGGAATGATCCGAACTTCCTCAATGGCTCGAAGAGGGGTAGCGCCCGCTCCGCCGGTCTTGAGATGAACCGGCTCAGGGCGGCTAGACATCCAGTCAGTTTCTGGACGTCCTTGATGTGGGCTAGTGGCCGCATATCCTCAATGGCTTTAAGCTTCGCCGTATTTACCTCTATGCCCTGGTGGTTTACCAGGAAACCAAGAAGCTTTTCGGAGCTAACCCCGAAGACGCACTTTTCTGGGTTTAGCTTCGTGCGGGTGACCCGCAACTTGTCGAAGACAGCTTGCATGGTGTCAAAGAGTGACTCCTTGTCTTTGATCTTGACGACGATGTCATCAACATACACTTCCACTACGTCTCTGATGAGCTCTCCAAAGGTTTTGTACATAGCTCGTACAAATGTTGAAGCTGCATTCTTGAGACCAAATGGCATGGCAGTATAGCAGTACAATCCATCTATTGTGATAAAAGAAGTATGTTCTTCATCTTCCCTAGACATTCTGATTTGATGGTACCCAGAATATGCATCTAGGAAACACAGTAATTCACACCCGGAGGTGGAATCCACTATCTGATCTATTCTAGGTAGTGGGAATGGATTTTTTGGGCATGCCTTATTTAGTGTTGTGTAGTCGATACACATCCGAAGCTTCCCACCAGCCTTGGGTACAACGACTGGGTTTGCCAGCCATTTTGGATGGAAGACTTCTCGGATGAATCCAGCTTCGAGCAACTTCTTCACTTCTTGTCGTATGAAGTTTTGTCGCTCTACTAATTGCTTCCGAGGCTTCTAGTGCACAGGCCGAGCATCAGGATAGATCTTCAGATTATGCTCGATCACTTCCATAGGGATCCCAGGCATTTATGACGGTTGCCAGGCAAACACGTCGACATTAGTCTGGAGGAAAGTGATGAGCATGAGTTTCTATTTTTCATGCAGACCTCCCGATATACGGGTGGTCTGAGCGGCATAGGAACCGATTTGGACGACTTTGACAGGGAAGTCGGTGTCGCCACTTGGTTGCACGCGAGGTGCGAAGGTTGAGCCTCGTTGCTGAATGCTCGGGGGTTTCAGAGCTTGTTCCTGCCTGGATTCTTTCTCCCGTGGTGTAGCAAGCGCATGATGTTCTTCCAGAGCAGTCACTCCGGTAGTGTGGTCTCTGCAGATCCAGAGAACACCAGCTGGTGTTGGCATCTTCAACACCAGGTAGCCATAATGAGCAGCAGCCATGAACTTGTACAAGGCAGGCCTGCCCAGAATGGCGTTGAAAGGTAAGTTTATCTGAGCAACGTCAAAGATCAACTTCTCAGTGCGATAATTCTCCCGAGTCCCCAAGGTCACTGGAAGAGTAATGGCACCGAGTGGGGTTATGGCCCCCGGACCTACTCCGGAGATAGGTCGGGAGGGGCAAAGGTCCGAAGGTCAGAGCTGAAGCTTGACGAAAGCTTTGAAGCTTATGAGGTTCATCCCCGAACCTACGTCCACCATTACATGGTGGAGTTGAATGTTATTGATGGTTGGAGATACCATCAATGGTAGTTGACCAGCTCCGATCATGTACCGAGGGCAGTCCGAAGCATCAAAAGTGATGGTGGTGTCCATCCACTTTCGATGAGGCTTCGCCCTGGCTGTAGGAGCTACTGAGGCCATGTCCCGCTGCAAGGTCATGAGGACACGGCGGGAGGTGATGTCCCACGAACCACCAAAGATGGTGTTCATGGTCTTCTGATGCTCATTGTTGGGGACCTCGGAGTCGTCGTTGGCGGAGGTGTAAACGGCCTTCATGACCTTTTTAGTGTCCTGGAAGCCTAAGTCCTCCAAGTTGAGGCTGTTCGACTTGTAGATGGGACACCACACTTTGGAGTTGACACCGTCTTCAGAGGACGGCTAAGGTCTTTTCTCAGGGCATGGCCCCGGCCACCCGGAGCTGCAGCAGCTGCAGCGGTAGATGTGTCGGCCGACGGCTTCTTCTTGCTGTTGGAATTTTTCTTCTTTTTGCCACCGTCGGAGGTAGTGGCTTCGCCTTTGGAAGATTTTTTACCATCCTCCGGAGGTGGTTTGGAGTGCATTTCACGGCCCTCCGCAGCTTTGGCACACTTGTCTGCCAAGCTAAAGAGCTCCATGACGCTGGTGATCTCCTTGATTGCCAGCTTCTCCAGCATCTTCTTATCTCGTACGCCCTATCTAAATGCCATGATAACAGAGACGCTGGAGATAGAAGGAAGAGTGTTTCGTACCTGGGAGAACCTCTGGATGAATGAGCGCAGGGATTCTCCCCCCTTCTGCACGACTACAAAAAGGTCCAGTTCGGTGCCTGGTCAGGTGTATGAACTCCCGAAATTGGCGGTGAATTGTTGGCACAATTCCTCCCAACTATTGATGGAGTTGTGAGGAAGGCTCATGAACCAGAACCTGGCGGTCCCAGTCAGGGCCACTGGGAAGTAGTTGGCCATTACGGCCTCGTTACCTCCGGCCGCAAGGATTGCGGTGGTGTAAATCTGGAGAAACTAGGTGAAATTAACAGTCCCGTCAAATTTCTCCGGCAGATGAGGCCGGAATTTTTGTGGCCATCTGACCATGCGTAGGTGCATGGCCAGGGCAGAATAGCCTCCTCCTACTCCCTCGGGAGCAGGACTGTCTCGAGACTCTCGCCTTTCGCGAGCACACTCGATATGGACACGACCGTCCTGTTTATGGTAACGGCGATCAAGCTCCGCCCGGAGGTCATGAGTTGAAAGCCTGGTTACCGTATGAGTACGTCGTGCCCCGGAAGGTAGCGACGTAACTTGCTGTGATGCAGCACGCCTCCTATTTTTGGAAGCGTGCGAACCAAGTCTGCCCGACATAGTCCGGCGCTGCGATGGGGCCCGCCCCAAAGGGTGTGGACCTTGGTTGCTGATGCGGTCGGCTGCGGCTGCGACCAAATGTTCCACATCAGCCCTCCGCTGCTCCATTGCACCCTGGGATGCACCTGGAGGTGGTGGACGTTGGAGAAGAGCACGCGCTGCATGAAGTGCGTGTTCAGGGTTGTTGTTATTCGCCGATGCGGTGACCGACGCTGATGCACTGTCACGCTACTCAGCTTGACATGCTGGTGCATGCGGTGGCGGTGGAGGCATGACTCCTGCTGGAGCCACGGCACCTATTGGTTGCTGCATGTTGGAGGGATTGCCCCCAGCGAGTTGAACAGCAGGGTTGCCATTGGATGATCCAGCAGCTGAGTTCACCATACTTGAAATCTCGGGTGCCCCTTCCTGGCGCGCCAGCTATCTATGTTTGGATCCGGTGGATCTCCCGACACTAGCTTTGGTAGATCGAGGAGTTGTAGTTCGGTAATGGGCGCGCAGAGATTCAAGAAGGTGAAAGACAAATGGATACGGAGTTCACCATACTTGAAATACGAAGATTCGGGCCGCCTGAGCGTAATACCCTACTCCACGGGGTGTGTTGGTGTTGTATTGAGCGTGTGAGTCTAGAAGAAGCTCCAGAAGAAGAAGCTCGTCTAGCTCAGGGAGTTCAGTGGTGGTCTGGAACTGTCCCTTGTGTATTGTCGACCAGTCCTTTTTATAGTACAAGGACTGGTCGCTACACCGTTAGCCTGGCCCGACATGTGGCCCCAGCGGTTACACATGCTTCATACACAATTAATGAGGTTAATTACCCTTAATAGCATGGTAACTGGCCTTAACAATGCTGTTACCAATATTAAGGGCCATCTGATTGTGTGTCATTAATATGGCATTAATGACACTTAATAGGGTCTTGAAGTCTTTGATTGCTCCTTGAAGGTCCAGAGCCGTTGGGGGTCCACCAGTCTGATTGTTGAAGTTGAAGGTCCAGCGGTCACCACGTGGCAACTCTCAAGATTACCGTCGTGGACGGGTAGGTCCGGTGCTGTTGGACACGTGTCAGTACCGGAGCTTCCCTCTGTCTGGGGTTAGGTCTGGGGATGCCATACCGGTATCTAGTCCGGAGCTTTCCCATGTGTGGGCGATAGCTCCGGTCTTATGATACACGTGGCGCCCTGGGACTAACCATGTCAGGGAAGGAGGTCCACTTACACCTGACATGTGGGGCCTTTGAAAGTCTTCAAATCTGGTAGATGGAGTTTCCTTGTGATCTTTGCAATCCCAAGGGGTATCTGGGTAGGAGGGTACCGACACATGTACACCTAATCATACATCTTGTTGATTAGATAAAAGCATTGGGGCCACTATATTTACATCATATATTTTCGTTGGAGAGATATTTAGGAGTATTAAAAGGTTATATGAGGAACCGTGCTCACCCAGAGGGTTCAATTATGGAAGGATACACCACTGAAGAAGTGATTGAGGGTTGCACTGATTACATCAAAGATGGAAAACCGATAGGTGTGCCTATACAAGTACATGAGGGTAGACTACGTTGGAGAGGCAAAGTGGGTAAGAAAAATTTTATCCTTCAAGATTACAAGAATGTACACCGTGCATATTTTCGTGTACTACAACAACTCGCAATAGCTGAGTCGTACATCGAGGAACACAAAATTGAGCTTCTCAGAAAAACCAAGACCGCACAGAGGACTGGATCATGAAAGAGCACAAAAGATGTTTCACTGAATGGTTAATGGAAAAAATATACCATATGGAAACTCTATAGAAGAGACAACAATGAAGAATTTAATGTGAGACCTATGCATGCTGAATACATTGGCTTGTACTAAATACATTGGCTTTGACAATAAAAGTTTTGAATGATGCGGTAACATCTTTTTGGCAAGGTCTGACTCTAGCTCCGAGCTTCTGCAAAGTCCGACGTAAGGTCCGACTTGCTTTGTCTTTAGCTCCGGCATGTCTTTGATAGCTCTGGCATGTCTTGGTTAAGCTCCGACATGTTTTTCTAGCTCCAACTTTTGGGTTGACTAGTTCCGACTAGTTTTGGTTAGCTCCGACACTAGGTCCGACTAGCTTTGGTAAGCTCTGGCGCTAGTTTGTACTAGCTTTGGTAAGCTCCGGCGCTAGGTTGTACTAGCTTTGGTAAGCATCGGCTCAAGCTCCGGTTAGCATTGGCTAGATTCGGAGCTTGATCGCAATGTTCCTGCTTTTATCTTGCAATGTTTCGAACTTGCTTTATATTCTTAGAAAGATTGCTTAGTATTCATTTGCTATGTTTTTGGTGCGTTTTGGTTGATATGGCTGATATAGTTTTGATACGCTTTGCAACATGCTTATGTGAGGTGCTCACGTAAGGTGTTGTGTTCGGAACTGACTTGAGTCAAGTCGCGGAATTGGGATCGTACGGATCGGCTGTTTATTCATGTGCAGGTGTTGCTTGAGTTCAAGACATGTCTGGTGACGGGATCCATTGAACTAGTCTTAGGGAGAAGATGAGGTTCAACAACCAAGTTCGGGTGGAATTGGGGTTGAGTTGATCGGGAGGTTGTGCAGCATGTTTGAATAAAGAACAATGCATATGAAGGTATCGTGGACGTCATTGGAATATGTTTGCAAGTGTGCAAGGAGTGGATGTACGTGGCTACATGGTTCCGAGGCGTGATGAAGAGATGTGGACGTAAAGAATTGGTCGGAAAGGTCCAACCGACTAGGTTATGGACTCACGCTGCGGCTGAGTCGGGTTTGACTCAAATATGAAAAGATTTGAGTTGGTTATGATAGGATTTCTTGTGGGTCACGAATTTGAGTTGTTTTAGGAATGTGGGATACGTTCCTAAGGTGTTTGGAAGTCTTAAGCTATCTGCGTATAGAAGAGTCCTAAGCAGTTATGGAAAGTTTCGATTCATGATTTGAGTAGGATTAGAGTCCTAATTGAGATTGTAAGGGCTGGTTATATAAGCAAGGGAGGCCAGAGCTCCTGGTGCATGACTTTGGGGTTGTTCCTCTTGTGTTCTATTGAGTAAAATTCGTAGTTTGAAGGAACTTTTGTGCCGTGTTCGTCCGACATGTTTCAGACAAGTTTTACTCATCGAGTTTCTGGACAGCACTACCTTTCGTCGGTGGTTTTATCATAACTCGAGTTTTACAGATCCAATTGACGTGATTCTTTTTGGGTTGTCTTCACAACTTGATTATCTATCATCTGTCAAAATTTCACAGTCATTGGATTCGTGGTTTTTGATCTATACGAGTTTATTTGCAGCAATCCAGAACTGTTTTTCTCGGGTAGGACAGATTGACCTTTGTTCGGTCTTTCGATCATAACTTGAGTTTCTCTCGATAGATTTGAGTGATTCTTCTTGTGTTTTCTTCGTGACTTGATTCTCTCTGATATATATCACTTTTGTCATGGTTAAACACGTTTATATTAGTTCCACACATGATTTCTCTAACAGATAGTTTTTCTGCCGAAGGGGTTGAGATTTAATTGTTTCCGCTGCGTAAGATTTTTAAATCTACCATTCACCCCCCCCTCTGGTATCTTTTCACGTGCTCTTGGATCCTAAAATTGGTATCAAAGCCACATTGCTCTAATCATTGTGATTTGCACGTGTTTTTGACTAATCATCATGGAGAAATACTCCGCCAAACCTTGTGTGTTTGCTGGTATTGATTTTTAGGTTTGGAAGGCACGATGGAGGCTTTCATCCAGACGCAAGGCTTCGCAATATGGGAGAAGGTGTACAAGTCTTATGAAGTGCCGTCAAATGATCAAGTTACAGCTACAAATCGGAGAGATGTTGACAACAACAACAAGGCTCGAAACTTGATCATACAAAGATTAACTCAAAGCGACTTCGACCGTGTTGCACACCTTCGATCTGCATACGATGTGTGGAAAGCACTTTGTGACTACCACGAAGGATCCAACACGATCAAGGAGGTAAGGCAAGACATGTTGAAGAAAGAATACATGCGCTTCGAGATGCAACCCGGTGAGTCAATTGATGAACTCTTTGCTCGCTTTAATAAAATTCTCAGCAACTTGCGTAGCGTCAATGTTAAATTTTCAGATGTTGAAAATGCTAGTCAATTGTTAAGTGCATTAGACATGTCAATTTGGGAGATGAAAGTTACATCCATTCGTGAATCTACTGTCATGAGTACACTTACTTTAGATGTGCTATATTCCAAGTTAAAAACTCATGAAATTGACATAATATCACGTAAGAACCCCAACAAGTCTATTGCTTTTGTTTCTCAATGTGATATGCCTAGCTCCGGCCAATCTTCATCTTGTGTTACACTTGCTTTGTTGTCCTCTCTAACCCTTGAGCAGATTGAGGAGTTTCCAGAGGAGGAGCTTGTACTTATCTCTACTAGGTTCTCGAAAGCATTGCAAAATGTGAGTACTAGAAGGAGAGGAAGCTCCAGACCTCAACGATGTTTCAAATGTGGTAAGACAGTACATTTTGGTACAGATTGTCCTAATCTTTCAGGTTCTACTTCCTGAGAAGAAAAACAATCAAGGACGAAGCACTCCTCAACAAATGATAGGAAGAAGAAGAAGGGATTTACAGGTCGCCGACTGGTGAACAATTTTATCTCTGCATTCCAGGAACATGGCTCAAGCGACGTGAACATTGGAAGTGACAAAGATGAAGATTATTTGGCCAACTTATGCTTCATGGCGGGCAAAACAAGATCAAGATCAAGTCAGGAGGATGCAGAACACAACAGTGATGATGATGAGGTATGTTCTACCTGTAATGAAATGTGTGATGCAATTTCTCGTGCAACTATTATTGTTAAGAAAAAGGACAAAAATCTTAGGGATAACGCTGCTAAAATTGAATCACTAGAATCTGAAATCAACCATTTGAAAACCTTGATTTCTAGTGATGATTTTTGTCCCTCGTGTTATTTAATCTATGAACAATTGTCCACATTAAGAACTACACATTCCTCTACTCTGGATAGACTTGAACTTAAAATTGAAAAGAACAAAAAGCTTGCTGCACTTGACATTGGAAACTTAAAAGATGCTTCTTGTTCTACAATTGATTTGCATTGTCCTAGTTGTGATGATCTTGAAAAGAAACTAAAAGATGCTATGAATGACATTTCAATATTGAATAAAGATTTACGTTCTCATGAAGTTAAATATTGTTCCAATTGCAAATTAAAAGGAAAAACTTCATGTGAAAAGTGCCTTGATCTGTCCAACAAACTTGATAACACGCATATGACATTAGATCGGTTTTGTAATGGGAATAAGAACCTAAACTTGCTGCTGAATTCTTCCAAATCTTGCAATGATAAAACTGGTTTAGGTTTTAATTCTCATGTTCATTCTAAGGCACATCCACCTAAAATTGTAAAGTCATTAGGAAGTGGTTTGATTCAAACAGTTTCTAAATAAAAAGAAGTTGTTTTCAAATCTGCAGGAGTGTTGTCTCATTCAGGTTCAAATAAAAATATTGCTTGCTCATCTAGACATGAACACAAAGTTAAATTTCATTGTACCTATGTGGTAGAGATGGTCATGTCATAGATTTTTGTTATAGACTAGCTAAACAAAAGAAAAGGTAAAGAATGATTGCTAGATCTCATAACATTCATGCAAAATTTGCTGCACATATTAAACTGAATGCCAGGAACATGCAACCTGCTGTTATGAGTCAAAAACATTCAAAGTTTACCTCCGGACCTTCTGTTTTTGCCTCCGCAGCTACTGATTTTTGTGCTACACATGTAACACCTTATAGGTCAGTAGTTAAGAATAAAAAGCCTCAAACTTTGACTCATAAACTTGCTGTTTTATCTCAGCTTTCGCGTGTTTTTCCTATTGCACATCGTGTGACTAAGTATTGGATACCTAAATGCCTTTTGACTAACCCCAGTATTGAGTCATTGACGTATTGTGCTTCTATGTAGGTTACATGCTTGAGGAAGGAGAACATTTGGATTGTGGATTCAGATTGCTCACGCCACATGACCGGTAACAAAGAATGGTTCTCCTCCCCATCTTTTATGTCACGTGTACAATATGTTACTTTTTCCAATAATTCTTCAACTCCTATAATTGATAAGAGTTCGGTTAGAGTAAATGATCACTACACTTTGAAGGATGTGGCACATGTCAAAAATTTGAAATACAACTTGCTTTCTGTTTCACAATTGCTAGATGAAAATCTGGAAATTATTTTCAATAAAAACTGCTGCAAAGTTGTAGGTTCAAATAGTGAGCTTATTTTTAACATGTCTCGGTTTGGAAGAGTTTTTAAAGCTGATTTTGATATGTCTTCTTCTAAGCATAGGTGTCTAGTTGCTAATGATTCAAAGGACTTATATTTTTGGCATCGTAGACTTGGTCACGTAGGATTTGATCACCTAACGTGTGTTAGTTCTCTTGATCGCATACGTGGGCTGCCTAAGCTTAAAGGGGACAAAGAAATTGTGTGCTCTTCTTGTAGACATGCTAAGATGGTTGAAGGTTCACATACTCCTCTCACAATGATCATGACAACTGAACCGGGTCAGCTTTTGCACCTTGACACCGTAGGACCTTCACGTGTTCAATCCTTCGGAGATAAATGGTATGTTCTTGTTATTGTTGATGATTATTCTAGATACTCTTGGTTTTACTTTATGGCATCTAAGAATGAAGCTTTTAGTCACTTTAGAACTTTATTTCTTAGATTATCAATTGATCACCCAGGATCTTTAAAAGCAATTAGAAGTGATAACGAAACTGAATTTAAAAATCAATCTTTTGATCACTTTTGTGCTGAAAATGGAATAGATCATCAATTTTCTTCACCATATGTACCTCAACAAAACGGTGTTGTAGAAAGAAAGAACAGAACCTTAGTTGAGATGATCGGGACTATGCTTGATGAATATCAATCTCCTAGGAAATTTTGGGCTGATGCGATTGCAACCGCTTGTTTTGTCTCAAATCGTGTTTTCTTGCGCGCTAAGCTAGGTAAAACACCATATGAGCTCCGGTTTGGACATGGGCCTAGTGTTACGCACTTTCGGGTCTTTGGTTGCAAATTCTTTGTTAAGAAACATGGTAATCTTGATAAATTTGAACCTAGATCCATTGATGGCATGTTTCTTGGTTATCCATCTCATACTAGAGGCTATCGTGTGTTTTTACTTGACACTAACAAAATTGTGGAGACTTGTGAAGTGTCTTTTGATGAAGCTAGTACAGGTACTAGCTCAAACATTGCAGGTCCAGATCCATATCCGCAGGGGGGACAGCATTTTCGTTGAAGATGAGGAAGAATTGGAGCTGCTGCCCGAAAATTCAGCAGCTAAAGACTTCGGTTCAGCTCCGGATGTTAATTCTCAACCAGTACCGACAACCATCAATGCTTATTCAAATTGTCCTCAAGTCACGAGCTCATCGATTTGTGATGAACATGAAGAAGAAGAATCTTGTGAGACATCTGTTCCCCTACGGTTTTACAAAGATCATCCCCCGCAAAAGATTATTGGAAGCTTGCACGAATGAGTTACACGGTCCAGCTATGATGAGTTCAGAATTTGAGATGAGTATGATGGGAGAACTCACGTACGTTTTGGGGCTGCAAATCAATCAAACCAAGGAGGGTACTTTTGTGCATCAAACGAAGTATACAAAAGTCCTCCCAAGGTGCTTCAACATGGACAAAAGCAAGCCTCTTCGGACACCAATGGGAACAGCAACAACACTTGAACTTGATGAAGATGGTGAACCCGTGGATCAAAAAGAATATAGAAGCATGATCGGATCACTTTTGTACCTCATAGCAGCAAGACCGGACATACAATTCAGGGTATGTCTTGGTGCACGATTTCAATCCTCCCCACGTGCTTCACATCGTCATGCCGTCAAAAGGATTCTTAGGTACTTACATGGAACTCAAGAATTTGGCATTTTTCTTCCTTCCTCCTCAACCATTACTTTGAAAGATTTTTCCGATGCTGATTTTGGAGGTTGTAGGATTGATAGGAAAAGTACTTCCAGTGCTTGTCATTTTCATGGTAACTCACTTTGTCGGTGTTTGGATCCGGCAGATCTCCCGACACTACCTTTGGTAGATCGAGGAGTTGTAGTTCGGTAATGGGCGCGCAGAGATTCAAGAAGGTGAAAGATAAATGAACACGGAGTTTTACGTGGTTCGGGCCACCTAAGCGTAATACCCTACTCCACGGGGTGTGTGGGTGTTGTATTGAGCGTGTGAGTCTAGAAGAAGCTCCAGAAGAAGAAGCTCGTCTAGCTCGGGGAGTTCAGTAGTGGTCTGGAACCGTCCCTTGTGTATCATCCACCAGTCCTTTTATAGTACAAGGACTGGTCATTACACCGTTAGCCTGGCCCGACATGTGGACCCGGCGGTTACACATGCTTGATACACAATTAATGAGGTTAATTACCCTTAATAGCCTGGTAACGGGCCTTACCAATGCTGTTACCAGTATTAAGGGCCATCCGATCGTGTATCATTAATATGGCATTAACGACACTTAATCGGGTCTTGAAGTCTTTGATTGCTCCCTGAAGGTCCGGAGCCGTTGGGGGGTCCACCAGTCTGATTGTTGAAGTTGAAGGTCCGGCGGTCGCCACGTGGCAGCTCCAGAGCTTACTGTCGTGGACGGGTAGGTCCGGTGCTGTTGGACACATGTCAGTACCGGAGCTTCCCTCCGTATGGGGTTAGGTCCGGGGATGCCATACCGGTATCTAGTCCGGAGCTTTCCCATGTGTGGGCCATAGGTCCGGTCTTATGATACACATGGCGGCTCTGGGACTAACCATGCCAGGGAAGTAGGTCCGGTTACACCTGACATGTGGGGCCTTCGGAGGTCTTCAAATCTCGTAGATGGAGTTTCCTTGTGATCTTTGCAATCCCCAGGGTTATCTAGTATGGAGGATACCGACAGTGGCCCCCTGGGCCCGTTTCCAGGAGAGACCTTTTTGATGAAGTCATTCCGCCGGAGGTGGGTCCATTCTTCGGTTTTTGAGCCATGTCTTCAATGGTCTTCGGACGTTCCGTTGGCGATAGTTCGCAGTTAAACCTCCGCCGCGTGGCATATCCAGGAGGCAGTATGTGAGATATCAGCGTGCGGATCTCACGCAATTGAAGGTCGCCGGTTCCCGATACGAAAATTGTATCGGTTTCCCGCCTTTCATGATGACAACCGTTCGCCTGGGGTAAGAACCTCGACTTGGTCGTCGGGGTGGCCCCGGGCCCCCTTGTCATTGGCGGCGTGAAGTTTTTGATTGGTATCATCGGCTCCTATGCGGTTTCCATCCAAGCGTTGCGGTGGCTTACTTAAGAAGGAAAGCACGCACCGTTTGGGTTTCTTTACGCCTTTCATTTGAACTTGCGCTCAAACCTTCCAAACTTTTGT
The DNA here is from genome assembly GCA_036927565.1 of Tuctoria greenei. Classification (NCBI taxonomy): domain Eukaryota; kingdom Viridiplantae; phylum Streptophyta; class Magnoliopsida; order Poales; family Poaceae; genus Tuctoria; species Tuctoria greenei. The sequence continues at coordinate 73,230,931 of JAYESD010000004.1, forward strand.
TTGCCTTTCCTCTCTTGCCTCGCTGTGCCGCGATGGAGTTGGGTATCTGCCAGAGCCGACTGAAGACCGATGATGATTTGAAGAAGGTCCGGGCCCTCATGGGATGGTCCCCTGACTTCTTCAACCACTTGTCCCGCGCCGGCAAGCTTCCGTTTGACAAAGAACACGCCGGCGACATGGTGTACTTCTCCGTGTACGCCATGGTGGGGCTGATCCCACCTTTCTCCTCTTTCTCCTTGATGCTGCAAGACTTGTATGGTCTGCAGCTGTACCACCTTGGCCCCCACTCCATTCTCCTGGCGTCAATCTTTGTCCACTTCTGCGAGATGTGGGTGGGCATCCCCCCCTGCATTGAGCTCTTCCGCACCTTCTTCACTGTCCAAACTACGGGCAGTAGTGACGAGTACCTTGGATTCTACTATTTTGTGAAGCGCAAGAAGTGCCCATACAAGTACTTGCGGTCGTTCCCTTCTGGGAAGTGGGACGACTGGAAGAAGGATTGGATTGTCATCAGGGTGGAGGAGCACGAGAAGCTGGAGCTGCCGGAAGGCCTCCCCAACATCGACACTGCAATTTGGAGTGAAGCTCCGGTGTTGTCGGATGCCTTCAACCCTGCTCTGACCAGGATCCGCCTATGAGTGGAAGGAGGGGTGACTCCTAAGGCGGTGTTTTGTAACTTCCTGACCAACAGGTGGGCTTCGCTGAAGAGGAGGGAGAAGCTTGCTTGGGCCCTCAATAGTATGCTGGACGACGACCGGATCGAGACCGATTTGAAGTCCAACATGGAGGGTGCAACTTTGGAGTTCCACCTCAAGAAGTTCTAGCACAGCATCGACGTCGAGGGTGACTACTTGGCTCCACCGGCAGCTTTCCTCCCATTGAACATGGAGGCAAAGTTCAGCAGGGAGATCCGGCAGACGATGTCGGTGCTTGATGACCTTGGCGTCGTTGAGAGGCGTTCAACCACCGGGTTGGCGATCTCCGAAGCTCCTGAAGGTGGCTCTGTTCCCACCCCTAAGCCAAGAACCAAAGTCGTCGGCAAGGGCAAGGAATTGGCCGAGCCCTCGAGCCATTAGAGGAAGCATGCCAACAGAAGGTTCGTCAGTACTACTTCTTCCGTGGCGGCTCCTTCTCCCCGAAGGGGGAGGTCTACAAAGGCGGCATCTACTCCAGCAGCGGCATCTTCCCGGGGTGCTAGCTCCGGCCATGTGACTCCAGTACTAGGGCCAGCTAAGGGCTCTGGGTCCGGAGGTCCTTCCTGGTCGAGGCGGGCCTCGACCAGGGCAATGCTGATAGCAGCAGCAAGCTCCAGTTGACCCTCCGGGACTACCACGCCAGTGGTGGCTGGGGCCAGTCCAGAGCGTCCGAAGAATACGTTCCGTGCTAACTGGTGCAGAATCCTTCCGAGGTAAATTTTGATTTTTTACCTCAGTGAGTTTTTTTATTGTTAACTGTATTTTGAGTTTCTTTGTCCTTCATCCACAGCGTCCCTATGAAAAGGGCTGAAGCTCCGGTCCCTGCAGCAGCGATTGAGGCTGTGCAGGATGAAGCTCCGGCTCTGATTCAAGCACCACCCCAAGAGGTGACTGAGGCTACGGCAGCTCCGGCACTGGCTGTCGTGATCTTGGACCTCGACTCATCCCCAGAAGCTCCCGTGGTAGTGCCGGGCCACGGGAATGAATATGTACCAGTAGAAACAGCTCCGGAGGTTGAAGCTCCGGGCTTGGATGCTGAGTTGTTGGACGCTCTGGCCGCAGAGCCGGAGGTAGCTGCGATTCCGGCCCTAGAGCCGGATGTTGTTGAAGCCCCGGCAGTCGAGCCGGTGGTTGATGAGGTCCCAGCGATGGAGCCGGGTGTTGATGAAGCTCGGCACTTGAGCCGGTTGTTTAGGAAGCTCCGGCGGTAGAGCCGGTTGCTGCAGAAGTTCTGGCTGTGGAGCCAGTCGTTGAAGAGGTTCTGGCGTCCGAGCCAGTTACTATAGAGGTGTCGGCGCCTGAGCCTATGGCAGTTGAAGCGCCAGCGCCAGAGCCCATGGTGGTCGCAGCGCCTGCACCTGAGCCAGCGATGAAGGAGGCGCCTGCGCCGGAGCCGGAAGTAGCCCCCACTCCGACTGAACCTTCAACACCTGTTCCGGAAGTGGTGATCCCGGAGGTGCGCGATGCTGAGCCAGGGTGCCAAGATGAAGCAACTGGCCCCCCGCCTGAGGGGCCACTTGTTGAAGACCTGGCGGTGGGACCTTTGGAGTCAATTCCAGAGGTCGGAACTTCTGCTGCAAGTACTTCCTCAGTGGCGGCTGAGGCTATCCCAGAGGACGGCCCTAGTGCTGTAGAATCTCAGGGAACCGCTCTTGTAGAGTGGGACCCAATTTTTGTCGCTAAAGATCCGCTGGAGCCAGCGGAGAGGACCCCGACAGGTCCGGACCCGATCCCCCTATCGTTGTCTATTGACAAAGCCTGCTCCAGTCTTCGCCAAGTCCAGCTGGATTTCTACCACGACAGCAAGGCCCACGAGGGGGAGCGCTAAACCCTTAGGAGGTGGCACAATCAACTACATTTCGAGACCAAGCTGGCGCAGTCGAGGCTGGCTGACGACAAGGAGTGGGTACAAAGGGAGAAGGTCCGCCTGGGGTACTGGGGTAAGCTGTTGGGTGAGAGGGAAAGCATGACGCGAACCGTCGACAACCAGTCTCGAGCCATCTATGAGCAGGCCAAGGCTGCAAATAGCGTAGCAGATGATCGCCAGGAAAGGCTTGCCGCCATCCACAATAGTCTCGTCAAGCATATGAGTACGTCGCGCCTCGGAAGGTAGCTACGTACTTGCTGTGATGCAGCACACCTCCTAATTTGGGAAGCGTGCAGACAAAGTCTGCCCGACACAATCCGGCACTGCGATGGGGCCCGCCCCGAAGGGGGTGGACCTTGGTTGCTGATGCGGTCGGCTGCTGCTGCGACCAGATGTTACACATCAGTCCTCCACTGCTCCATTGCACCCTGAGATGCACCTGGAGGTGGTGGACGTTGGAGAAGAGCAAGCGCTGCATGAAGCACATGTTCGGGGTTGTTGTAATTCGCCGATGCGGTGACCGATGCCGATGCACCGTCGCGCTGCTCAGCTTGACGTGTTGGTGCAGGCGGTGGCAGCGGAGGCATGACTCCTGCTGGAGCCACGGCACCTGCTGGTTGTTTCATGTTGGAGGGATTGCCCCCAGCGGGTTGAACAGCAGGGTTGCCGTTGGATGATCCAGAAGCTGAGTTAACCATACTTGAAATTTCGGTCGCCCCTACCTGGCGCGTCATCTATCGATGTTTGGATCCGGTAGATCTCCCGAGACTACCTTTGGTAGATCGAGGAGTTGTAGTTCAGTAATGGCCGCGCAGAAATTCATGAAGGTGAAAGACAAATGGACACGGAGTTTTACATGGTTCTGGCCGCCTGAGCGTAATACCCTACTCCACGGGGTGTGTTGGTGTTGCATTGAGCGTGTGAGTGTGGAAGAAGCTCCAGAAGAAGAAGCTCGTCTAGCTCAGGGAGTTCAGTAGTGGTCTGGAACCGTCCCTCGTGTATCGTCGACCAGTCCTTCTATAGTACAAGGACTGGTCGTTACACCGTTAGCCTGGCCCAACCTGTGGCTCCGGCGGTTACACATGCTTGATACACAATTAATGATGTTAATAACCCTTAATAGCCTTATAACGGGCTTTAACGATACCGTTACCAGTATTAAGGGCCATCCGATCGTGTGTCATTAATATGGCATTAACGACACTTGATCGGGTCCTAAAGTCTTTGATAGCTTCTTGAAGGTCCAGAGCCGTTGGGGGGTCCACCAGTCTGATTGTTGAAGTTGAAAGTTCGACGGTCGCCATGTGGCAGCTCTGGAGCTTACCGTCGTGGACGAGTAGGTCCGGTGCTGTTGGACACGTGTCAGTACTAGAGCTTCCCTCTGTCTGGGGTTAGGTCCGGGGATGCCATACCGGTATCTAGTCTGGAGCTTTCCCATGTGTGGGCGATAGCTCCGGTCTTACGATACACGTGGCGGCCCTGGGACTAACCATGTCGGGGAAACAGGTCCGGTTACTCCTGACATGTGGGGCCTTCGGAGGTCTTCAAATCTGGTAGATGGAGTTTCCTTGTGATATTTGCAATCCCAAGGGGTATCCGGTACGGAGGGTACTGACACACTTGTTGTTTGGTCCTCTAGAAAACAAAATTCAGTTGCACAATCCACAGCCGAATCTGAATATGTAGCTGCTGCTAGTGCTTGCTCACAAATTCATTGGATTGTTCAAACACTTAAGGACTATGGGGTTGATCTAGATAGTGTTCCACTGTTTTGTGATAACACTAGTGCCTTTTGTATTGCTAAAAACCCTGTGCAACATTCTAGAACTAAGCACATTGACATTAGGTATCACTTTCTCTGTGATAATGTTGAAAAAGGAAACATTGTGCTTCACCATGTAGATACCGAACAACAATTAGCTGACATTTTTACAAAACCTTTGGATTTCACTCGTTTTTGTTACATTCGTAGTGAAATAGGGGTTATGCATCCTCATGGCTTACATTGAGGGAGAGTTTTCAAACCCTAGAAGTCTATGTGTGAATCTGAAATTAAAATAATATGAGCATAGTATTTCATACATATATGACTTTGTGATTCCTTTTACATGTTGAAAGTTCTTACTACATTACTCGTGTTGTACATTTTGTAGTTTTTGCCATGTCTAGTAATTGGAATAATTACTTACACTAAATCTGGCCATGGTCGAACTTTCTTGCTGTTTTGAACTGGTTGCATGATCACAAGTACTTTTAATCATAAAAAATTAATCAAGTAATCAACTCACATGTTGAGTTTTTATGAGCAAATATAAATTGAGAAAAGATTAAGAGAATATGCATGCGTCGCACTTCTTCTTTTGAGATGACTTATCATTGCACTTATATATGAACTTGGAAGAAGTTGTGTATGACTAAAACCATGTCCTTAAGCTTCTGATTGTCAAATGACATAGGCTTGGTCTGGTTGATTAGAATAAGGCAGATGCGCATATAATCTCATGCAAATATTATATGATCTAAATTTGTGCCTTGAAAAATAATAAAATGCAGCAACAAGTGTCATGCTTTCAGGTATTGAAATAGTTAAGTTTGTGAGATCATGACTTGCTTAAATTGAAAATTACATTTGATCTCTAGCATGGCTTACACAACTTTATGTATCTCATTGTTGTGATAGTGTAAGTTACTTGATAGTATGACTTGGATGATCTTTGTTTTATATGTATATGTTATAATATGCTCATGACAATTAATATTTCTCTTTTGAACCTTGCTGAATACATTGTCAAATGGGGAGAGATAATGTGAATTTTTAAAGGTAACTATGCAAGGGGGAGAAATTGATTATACATTGCACACATTGCACATATTCACAATTGTTTTTGGCACGATTCTTCTCAAGGGAAGAATTCGTTTTTCTTCTCATTTTATTTCTGATTTACAAAGGGGGAGAAATTGTCTTCAAATTTTTTAATGTGAATAAGCCAATGTTTGGATTCTAAATGGTGTTGCCAATGCATTCATCGAGGGGAAGATTCTGAGACCTATGTGTGCTGAATACATTGGCTTGTACTGAATACATTTGCTTTGACAATAAAAGTTTTGAATGCTGGGTTAACACTTTTTTGGCAAGGGTCAGATTCTAGCTCCGAGCTTCTGCAAGGTCTGACGTAAGGTCCGACTTGCTTTGTCTTTAGCTCCGGCATGTCTTTGATAGCTCCGGCATGTCTTGGTTAAGCTCCGACATGTTTTTCTATCTCCGACTTTTGGGTTGACTAGTTCCGACTAGTTTTGGTTAGCTCCGGCACAAGGTCCAACTAGCTTTGGTAAGCTCCAGCGCTAGTTTGTACTAGCTTTGGTAAGCTCCGGCGCTAGGTTTTACTATCTATGGTAAGCTCCGATGCTAGGTTGTACTAGCTTTGGTAAGCTCCGACTCAAGTTTCGGTTAGCTTTTGCTAGGTTCGGAGCTTGGTCGCAATGTTCCTGCTTTTATCTTGCAATGTTTCGAACTTGCTTTATATTCTTAGAAAGATTGCTTAGTATTCATTTGCTATGTTTTTGGTGCGTTTTGGTTTATATGGCTGATATCGTTTTGATATGCTTTGCAACATGCTTATGTGAGGTGCTCACGTAAGGTGTTGTGTTCGGAACTGACTTGAGTCAAGTCGCGGACTTGGGCTCGTACGGATTGGTTGTTTATTCATGTGCAGGTGTTGCTTGAATTCAAGACATGGCTGGTGACGGGATCCATTGAACTAGTCTTAGGGAGAAGACGAGGTTCAACAATCATGTTCGGGAGGAATTGTGGTTGAGTTGATCGGGAGATTGCGCATGATGTTTGAATCAAGAACAATGCATATGAAGGTATCGTGGACTTCATTGGAAGATGTTTGCACGCGTGAAAGGAGATCATGGAAGTGGCTACATGATTCCGAGGCATGATGAAGAGATGTGGACGTAAATAATTGGTCGGAAAGGTCCAACCGACTAGGTTATGGACTCAGGCTGCAGCTGGGTCGGGTTTGACTCAAATATGGAAAGATTTTAGTTGGTTATGATAGGATTTTATGTGGATCAAGAATTTGAGTTGTTTTAGGAATGTGGGATATGTTCCTAAGGTGTTTGGAAGTCTGAAGATTGCTTCTATTTGCGTATAGAAGAGTCCTAAGCAGTTATGGAAAGTTTCGATTCATGATTTGAGTAGGATTAGAGTCCTAGTTGAGATTGGGTTGGCCTAAGGACTGGTTATATAAGCAAGGAAGGCCAGAGATTATGGTGCACGACTTTGGGGCTGTTCCTCTTGTGTTCTATTAAATAAAATTCGTAGTTTAAAGGAACTTTTGTGTCTTGTTCGTCCGACTTGTTTCAGACAAGTTTTACTCGTCGAGTTTCTTGACAGCACTACCTTTCATTGGTGGTTTTATCATAACTCGAGTTTTAGAGATCCAATTGACGTGATTATTTTTGGATTGTCTTCAAAACTTGATTATCTATCATCTGTTAAAATTTCACGGTCATTGGATTTGTGGTTTCTGATCTACACGAGTTTCTTTGCAGCAATCCAAAACTGTTTTTCTCGGGTAGGACAGATTGACCTTTGTTCGATCTTTCGATCATAACTTGAGTTTCTCTCAATGGATTTGAGTTATTCTTCTTGTGTTTTCTTAGTGACATGATTCTCTCTGATATATATCACTTTTGTCATGGCGAAACACGTTTAGATTAGTTTCACACATGATTTCTCTAACATATCGTTTTTCTGCCGAAGGGGTTGGGAATTAATTGTTTCCCCTGCGTAAGATTTTTATATCTACCATTCACCCCCTCTGGTAGCTTTTCTCGTGCTCTTCGATCCTACAATTAGCTTCTGGGCCATCTGCTTTGGTGACATCATGACAAGCATATGACATCAATGGCTAAACATTTTACACTAAACAAAAAGACGGTAAGAGTGTTGCACAAAATAGTGGTGTTCGTATTGAGGCTTATGATTCACAAGGACAGAAGACCACATACTTCGGGTTAATAGAGGAAATATGGAAACTCGATTGTGGCAAAAGAGTGACAGTGCCCGTATTTAAGTGCTAATGGGTCAAATATCCTGATGGTGTGAAAGTGGACAATTACGGTATGACACTGGTAGACTTGAATAAAGTGGGTTATAAAGATGACCTTTGGGTTCTCACCGATAGTGTTGCGCAAGTTTTTTATGTACAAGATCCAGAAACTGAGAAGATGTACGTAGTTATTTCTGGAAAGCAAAATATTGTTGGGGTTGAGAATGTGGGAGTTAATGAAGAGGAATATAATCTGTATGAAGAGATGTGCCTTTTCACCGAATCAGAAAACATCAAGCGCGTAGAGAGAAGCATTAAAAAGGATTCGAAACCCTATATGCGAGAAGATGTCAATGCTGGAAAAAATGTATGATATATATTGTATATATTTGTATCCTCTGAAATCAACTTAAAATAATGTTATATTTTAGCTTTAGATGGCATGTTTCGAACATTATTAAATTCAGCTTCTGTAGAGAAGACTAATTTGGACTAGTGATCCTTTTTGGCTTGTTGACTATCATATTTATCACCTTCACCTGTTCCATAAGTTATCAAATTGTATATGTATATTAATTTCTTCTGACCTATGATGATCAGGCATGCCTTCCAACAGCTTGGTTCCAAATAACATCTAGAAGCACAACTCTTGAAGCTCCTGTCAAGCTAATACCTTCATAGCAAGCTCTTGTAGATGCAAGTAACACACGAGACTCATCATTTGGATTGTTAAAAGCTTTAATTGAAGTCTGTCGATACTTCTAATCCATTTGAGGGCTTGTTTGGATAGTAGTGGATCCACTTCAATATAAGTGGTTTGAGGAGAAAATTAGTTCATTCTTCACTCCAATCCACTTCAATCCAATTAGATTGAGTAAACCCAAACAAGCCCTGAAAGATTTCTTTCTATTTTTTCTCCATTTTAAAAAACTTACGAAGATGCAACTTTATTAGTTCTAATGGCTGAATACATTGACTACAAATTAGTACCATTGCTCATAGTGTTCCACACAAGCGACGAAGCGAACAACTTCAATCGCAAATCTTGTTTTTATCCTTTTTATAGGAATTTGGCCTTAATCTTTCAGGCATAGATTTATCAGTAAGTGAATCTTCCTCATCAAACATGTTAATGACAGTTACAAGTGAAGGGTGTGTCGAAGCTAACGAAATCTCAATGCGACTGAAGACAAAGAGATGCTGCATATGAGTGACAATCTCCAGGTTAGATAACATGAAGCTATGATGACAGCCTTCGATGACATGAAAAGTGATGCCAAGGTTATTCTTGCATCAACCAAGGCATGTTCTGAGGGCATAACACTTGTTGGAGCATCACGGTTATGCTTGCCCCAACAAGTGTTATACCCTCACAACATGCCTTGATTGATGCAAGCATAGCCTGAACATCACTTTTCATTTTGTTGAAGGTTGCCATCATAGCTTCACATTGTCTAACTTGGACATTGCCACTCATATGCAAAATCTTTCTATCTTGAGTCGGATTTAGATTTCATTAGCTTCGGCACATCCTTCACTTATAATTGTCATTAACATGTGTGATAAGGCAGCTTCACTTATTGATAAATCTGTTCTTGAAAGATTAAAATTAAATCCCTATGAAAGTGTAAAAACAAGATTTGTGATTGAAGTTGTTCGCTTCCTCACTTGTGTGAAGCACTAAGAGAGTAGGTACTGATTTTTAGTCAATATATTTAGGCATTAAAACTGAGAAAGGAACATCTTTGTAAGTTTTCAAATGGACAAGAGGGAAAGAAATGCTTCAAATGTATGGGAAAATCCTTCCAAGGAGCATCATGCTTCAAATTGATGCTTTCAACAATCCAAATGATGAGCCACGAATGTTACTTGCATCTACGGGAGGTTGTTGTGCTGGGATTAACTTGACAGGAGCTCATCATCATCACAAGCTGTTCTTAATTAACAAGTAGCATGTGAAAATAATGACTTTCCCGAGATGGTTCTTCAATAAAAATCACTTAGGATGATTGAACCAGTACATACGATTCTTATACAATGATTGCCCGTGAAAATTATCTAATTACCCAGACGTTGGTTAATTAAGAACCGCCTATGAAGTTTGCCACATCACAGGCGGTTCTTAATTAATACCCGTCTGAGAAAATAATGTATTTACCCAGGCGGTTGTTTTCTTAGAATTCGACTATGATGTTTTGTCATCACAGACGGTTATTATATCATTCGTCACTACAGTCGCATTTTTTTACAGACTGTCTGCATTTAAAAAATTGAGGCTCTTGTGAAAATGCTTTTTGTAGTAGTGTTGGCTGCTGTTCGCCTTGGACCCCCCTCAAGCAAGTGCCTCGCCTGTTCTGCTCCTTGGTTGGATTCCGCATCGATGGGCTCAAACCATAGGCGCGGTTGCAGCGGCTCCGACCACGCGCTTGTGATACAGAAGCAGCGCCGGAGAAGCTGGCTGCGCATGTTGCGTCCGTCGCGTTCATCGTAACACCGCTGTCCTGCCCTTGTGCCTTTTTCATACTAATCTAGAAGACAGGCAAGCCACCACCTTCCATTCTCTTGTCTGCAATGCTTACTACTGTGATCCCAATGAGTAATCTTTATGTGAGGAAAATTTAGGTGTTAGTGTCACAGTGTACTTAGCTCTCGCACATATATGTTGATAATGCCTCAATGCAGCTTGTTAAGAAACCTAACCAATTTGACACAAGTTTCACGAACAACATTTTTTCTTGACATACTAGCTGATAAAGCATATATGATTACAGGAGGCATTGGATTGCTCCCATCGTCAGCTAGTGTTGGTGAATTGGAACTTGGTCTTGTTGAACCTATTCATGGCTCTGCACCTGATATTGCTAGCCAAGACAAGGCAAATTCATTAGCTACAATCCTTAGTGCTATGATGCTGCTGCGTGGGCTTGGAGAAGAAAAATGATGTAAAGAAAATTAAATCCGCAGAAACATTGGAGCAGGGGTTCCGAACTGGGGACAATTATTCTTCTGAAACGGTAGGATAAATTTGATGGCAACCATTATTGATGCATACTTACATGTTATTGCCATTTGCTCAATTGATTTAAAGTAAAAGGTCGTGTCCGTCTTCTCTGGTAACAAAAATGCTTGTATTGTTCGGTTCCCGTTATTCTATTATTTTGATCTAGAGACCATAGTTGATTAATGAACCTAGATAGTGAATAAGCTCGTAACTTAGCTAATATCCCTTAATGCACTCACCATTGCATGCATGGTACTCCTCTATAATTATTTACGCACATACATGATGATGATAGTGCTCATTTTTTCCTAAGCAAATGATCATGAACCCACGTATATTGACTAATAAACAAAAGCTACAGAAGGATGAAACACGATTTGTTCATCCTTGTTACGAGACCTCTGTAATACCCATGATCTAACCAAAGCTCACTAATTTGCCTCCCAATTACCTCATACTCACCTGTCTTATTTATACACACATACATGAATATCGTGATGCTTACATCATTTGCACATTCATGACATGATAATAGGACCGCGTGATCAATGAGATGACACTCGAGGAGGAGAAGGAACCTTGGGCCCTTCATTTAACTCAACCACAAATTAGAGCAAGGCAAGTCCCGGTTTGTATTTAAGTGCTTTTATAAAAGTCTTGCTTTATTCACTTCATCGAATAGACTTCATATGTGCATTAGGTCTATGTTGGATGACATCCCACTTGCATGATCAAAGTGACCATGGGAGTGCCTGAGTAGATTAAGATTTCTTTGTGTCGTTAATGGCATGCTAATGACTTAGTAATTGGTGAACCAATAGAAGTCGAGTAGTTTAAATCTACTCGCGTATGGTCACATTTTATCGATCACAAGTCAAGTAGTTGAATTCTACTTGCAAAAGAAGTCAAGTAAGGGAAACCTACTCGCGTGATGTCTCCACAATGTTCACTCTTAAAGTTGAGATGTGAATAGGGATTTTTGTAGCATGTGACACAAAAGGTTGATCTAGGCCCGAAGGGTGAGACAATGCTTGTGACCACATCGTGCTTGGGTCAGTAATGGCGAGGAAGGTCTTGGAGGTTGGTATGGTAGCCCCGTCCGTATCGTTTAAGTACCGAGTCATGGAGGCTCCACTGAATAAGTATTGAGCTGTACCGGATTGTTTGCTGGCTATATGGGTCTCAGGAAACTGATGTAACTTGTTAATCCTAGCGTCGAGGCATACCCCATTGTATTTGGTGGCTTATACGATCCAAGGCGATAGGACCGGCTCGGAGTTCGGTTGTCTTGAATGGTTGCCACATATAATGAGTATTGAAGTACTTGATGCTATCGAAAGTGCGTATGTGTCGAATGATTCGGGTATTTTTGATTTGAATCACTTCCAACGCGGTTATTGAGTATCACTTGTTTACTGCGTCGTGACGTAGTAAGAAAGAGTAGTTGGAATAATATGAATATGTTGAAATAGTTATTATATTGTATTGCAACCTTGGAGGTTATCGTTTCCAAACATTTAACTTGAATGAAGCCTATGGAACTCTGGGCAAGTATCATCGTAGATGAAGTGTTTCTTGTTTGATTTTGGAGTTCATTATGATGCAGGCCAAAGAATCTCATATGCCACTCTAAAACTGAGCACTAAGGATTTACATTCGGCGAGTTCATTTCTGCAAATTTCAAACTTCCTATGTTTAGAGTTCTTGCATGTAGAGGTTTATGTTCTTGGTGAGATGGTTATAGTCTTGCTGAGCCTTCGTGCTCCAGTTGCTATATATGTGGTTTTGCAGATTATTTGATTTTTGCTTCTGTTGTGGTTGTCTATCAGACCTCGAACTTTCTGAGGTGTATGGCTCATGAAAACCCATGCCCCTGTTAGATGTTCTTCGTATTGCTAGTGAGAAGCGTTCGCGGGCATGGACGACTTCTCTGTTGCTTCGCTAGGTTCGAGAGTGTTGAGTATATATCTTTTCGCTGCTTATGTACTTCTTATGTGAACTATGTTGTGATCTCGATTATCTTATAAAATAAAAATTTTGTATGTTTCACGTATTCTTTTCGTGTGTGTTGTTGGGTGTCGCATCGCACGGCACCACCAGATGTGATTTTTGGAATGTCGGGACCCCGATCCTCACATTCAACCATGACAAAAGTAGTAGAGATTGTCAAGAATCAAGTCACGAAGACACCAAGACAAGAATCACGATAAAATGTCGAGTAAATCTCAAGTTATGACCAAAAGATTGAACAAAGGTCAATATGTTCTACCCGAGTTAAAAAACAGATCTGCTACGCTACAAATAACTCGTGTAGATCAAAAACCACAAATCCAATGACCGTAAATTTTTCACAAATGATAGACAATTGAGTTAGGAAGACAAACAAAAGGAACCAAGTTGATTTGATCTGTAAAACTCGAGTTATTACAAAAACACCGATGCAACGTCTGGCTATCCAGAAACTCGAGGAGAAAAACTTGCGAAAAACAAGTCGGATGAACAAGGCACAAAAGATCCTCTAAACTACAAATTTTATTCAAAGAACCACAATAAGAACATCCAAAAGTCGTGCTACCACGAGCTCTAGCCTCTCTTGCTTATATAACAAGTCCTAAGGCAACTCCAATCCAACTAGGACTCTATTTCCACTATATTTCAACTGAAACTTTTCATAACCGCTCAAGACTTTTCTATACGCAGATGAAGCAACCTTAAGACTTCCAAACATATTAGGAATGTCCCACACATATTCCTAAAACAACTCAACTTTGTGCCTACTACGAAATCTAACCAAAACAAACTCGAAACATTTTATAAACGAACCATAACCGCCTCAGCCGCAGTCTGAGGCATAAATCCAGCCGGTTGGACCCTTCTGACCATATGTTAACATCTATATCTCTTCACGATGCCTTAGAACAATGTTTCCACGTTCATGCACCCCTTGAACAGGTGCAAACACGTTCCAATGACGTCTGCGATACCTTCATATGCATTGTTCTTGACTCAAAACTTGTTGCATGACCTCCTGATCAACTCAACCACAATTCTTCCTAAACTTGGTTGTTGAATCTCATCTTCACCTTAAGACCAGTGCAATGGATCACCATCACCAGTTATGTCTTAACCTCAAGCAACACCTGCACATGAACAACCAAGCAACTTTTGCGAGCACAAGTCCTCGACTTGACTCACATTAGTCCGAAAACCACAACATCATATGTGAGCACCTCACATAAGCATATGTTGCAAACCATAGCAAAAAAATATCCATAATGATCAGCCAAAACGCATCAAACACTTAGTAAATGAATACTAAGCAAACTTCTCATAAGCTAAAAAGCAAGTTTGAAACATTGCAAGTTAAAAATATAGCAGCTGCACGAATATTCATGCATGTAGAAAGTTCGAACAGTCCAGACGACAACTATGAATTGTATTAGGAAAAGATCAGACAATCCAAAGAGAAACATGGGCAGCTCACGTGCGTGACAAAGTTCATACATTCTGAAACGAGATCCTGCAAGTTCGGGCACTCCGAAGTGGGATTCTCAAGTATACTCAAAACTTTGCATGTAAACCCTCACTTTTAACATAATTGCCAATGTATTCAGCACACATAGATCTCATAGTTTGTACTGAACGGCTAGAATCCATCTGTCGCTAACCCGATGCGACTATTTCTTGCATCACTAGCAAAAGTTGGATCTAAATAGTCCATCACCTTCCATGCATCACCGTTGGGCAGGTGCATCAAGAATTCTTTATTCTCATGTACACCTTCTTTATGTCATCTCATGTGTCTTGCAGTTTTTTTTAAAGGAATAACCGCTTCAATTGAGGTGCACGGGCAAGTAACGAACTTTCTTATGTGCGACTTCTGTCATCACATTATCACAATCGTCTAACAACTTCGACATACCTCGGTTTATCACATTTTAAGCATTTGTTCTCATTGGCGTGCTCTTTCTAGAATAGCTTGCAGTTGTCTGAGCACACATCAATTTTTTCATATTTCATAACAAGACTAGATATAAATTTCTTCAATTGATACACGTCTTTAGGCACTTTATGAGGTTGTGCAAGGATATCGCTGATCAATTTAATGATATCGTTGTAGTAGTTACTAGAGAAAAAGTACATAGACTTAATTTCCATATGTCTAGTCATTAAAGCAAGGAGAGTCACATTCGTGTGTTCATGCAACGGTTGTTCTGAAGCATTGAGAAGCTTGAAGAACGTGTCTGCCTCCACTGTAGGAGGATCCTCTGTTTCTATATCTTCTAGCATCTCATCCATCCTATCAACCCCTGTGTTATCATCATCCTCATCCATTTCTTCTACGAATCGAGAAGTAGTCTCTTCGTGGAATCTCTACACCTCATAATGTGGTGTGTACCACTTCGTCACAAATGTATCAAAACAGTAACTTTGTCCAAAAACTTTGTATTTCAGCATTTCGTACATGGGTACTGAAACTGCATCTAGGCATCCCCATGGGTTTTGGATGATTGATGACAACAATTAAGGAACTAGTGAGCTGAGTTGATCTTAAGGACATGTGTGATGATTGAATGAGACAAAATCCCATAAAAGGAAAAGGTCGAAATGGGTGTCGAAGACTCAAGCATAGAAACTAGTGTTTCTATTGTGTTGAGTTTAGACTAGCTGTATCAAGTGTGAGGGTGTGTGTATCATGTGCACTGAGATCATCCAAGAGGGCTCAAAGTGGTAGTTGAGAGAAATACCTAAGTGAGAAGCCTTAGAGAGACAAAATTCCCATTGACCGGACTTGTCCAGGCCTCAGGCCAGACTAGTCCGGATGCCAGGTTAGTCCACTTTGGTACGGACTAAATGTATCTATTGGAGTTCGGACTTGTTCGTATGGGTACAGAGTAGTTCGTTCTTCCATGGTGAGCGACTGTGGAGCTATGCCCTGGGAGGTCGGACTTGTTCGCCCTAGAGGTCGAACTAGTCCAGACCTCCCAAAGTAGTCCGTTTTTGGACGGACCAAATGGTTCTATTCAAGTTCAGACTTGTCCACTGGAATGTGGACTAGTCCTTTTAAGCATCAATGTGAGATGCCGAAGCCAAGTCCTAGGAGGCTGGACTTGTCTGCCCCAAGGGTCGGACTAGTCTGCGCCTTCTCAGAGAAGTCCATTTTAAGCCAGACTAAAGCTTTTTGTCCGACTTTGGACTAGTCCGTTTTTGGGCCGGACTAGTTTGGGTAGCCAGTGACCGTTTGAAATTCAAATGATGGTGGGGAAATCACCAGTTTTGTCGATCGATGACGTCGAATTATCTGTGGTACAGGGCCGAACTAGTCATGGTACAGGGTCGAACTAGTACGGGTTTGTGTTGTTGGCAACAGTTAGTTGTCGGGACCTCTATAAAAAGGGCACCCCGGCCCCTATCTGTTAACACTTGAACCCTAGCGCCGCCACAACAGTCCTTGAACCTTCCAAAGCCTTCTACTCGACCTACTTTCCCTCTAAGGCCAAATCTTTAAGAGATTAGGGTTTGGGAAGGAGAGTGAGGGAAGATCATCGTGCTTTTGCTCTCGGTTTGATCTCTTGCACTTGGTGTTGCGCTTTGTGGCTTGTGTGAGTTGAGCTTTGAGTGCTACTTGCTGTATTGATTCGTGGTATCCTCGACTTGTGAGCAGCCCAAAGAAACTTGGTGATTACCCTTGGATATAGTGGAAACCAAGCAAGCCATTGTGGTGGCTTGGTGAGAAGAGGGTCCAGTGAGATTTGGTCTTTGTGTGGACTTGTCAACGTGGATGTAGGCTTCTTTTTGAGCTGAACCAAGGAAAAATCGTGTCTCTCTTGTCGCTTTACATTACGTAATCACTAGAGTTGCTATTATGGTTCTTATCATTCTCCATTTTGATCTTAGTTGAAATATTGTAACCTAATTGCTTACACTTGTTAATATAAGTTGTACTAGGTTACTAGACATTGCATCTACCATTTCCGCAACCAACTTGTAGAAATCAAGTTTTTAGGTTTTCACCTTGTGCTGAGCGAACTAGTCTGGCCCTAACCAGACAAGTCCGGCCTTAGGAATTCAATCTCGTTTGATTAAGTGATTTTAGATAATATTGCCTATCCACCCCCCTCTCCACCAAGAGTTTAACAACTCGGAGTGGAGATGGCTGGAAGGGGTCACAATGAGGTCCCGGTGATCGTCGATTACGACATGATGAAGAACGTCGATGTTCTTTAAGATGATCCCAATGATGATGAGGAAGTGTGTCTACTCAAGGCGCGACTTTGTGAGAAGTTAGGTCTTCCCAAGAAGGAGACCAAGGCGATCAATCCAATCAATGACAACCATGGGAGTAATTCACAAGACTAATCCCGATATCCTTACAACTACGAGCTATTAACTTCTAGCAATCGTTATTTATCTATTCCTATTAGGAATGCTCCCCAATTTGATGGAAATGACTACTCTATGTGGAAGTATAACATGAAGATGCATCTCATTTCCTTAAACCCTAGCTTGTGGCAAATTGTCTTGACAGGTGTTCGTCTTCCCAAGAATGAGGAAAACGTTACCCCAGAGCAAGCAGTTTGTCGAAGTGTTTGATATGACACTTCCCCCGAATCTACTGAGAAGCAGCCCGCAGAGGTTCTTTTATGGTTGGGGAACGCAGAGATCAAGATCAAGATGATGACACCAGAGATTTACGTGGTTCGGGCCGCCTGAGCGCAACACCCTACTCCACGGGGTTTGTGTTGCTGTATTGCGAGTTGGTCAGCTGGGATCAGATTGAATCAGATGTCCCACGATGTCCATGCGAGACAACCCTTTTATAGTTCTAAGGACTGACCGCTACAAAGCTTGCCTAGTCTGACATGTGGCCCTGGCGTATTTAATTACCTAATACACTATCTAAAGAGTGTTATGTATAATTAGTCGAGTGATGATGTGCCTTAATGGCCGCGTTATCCCTATTAACATTGCACTGATCGTGTGTCATTAATATGTCATTAATGACATGTTATTAGGCCTTGTAACTGCTGCTTTAACCGTCCTTGAATGTTTGTAATGGACGTGATCTGCTTGTAGGTTCCCCACGTGGCAGATCTGGAGCTTTCCCTTCCGGGAGGGTAGGGCCTGGGTCACTGTATACGTGTCGGAAATGGAGCTCCTCTCTGACGGGGTCTAGGTCCAGGGATGTTGTACATGTGTAGTCGTCGGAGCTTCCCTTGGTTGGGAGTTTAGTTCCGGTCTTCTTTTACAAGTGTTAACCCGGGAGCCAGCCATCCTGGGGGAGTGGGTGCGGTGCAACATGACATGTGGGACCTACAAGGGCCTTTGACTCTGGCGGGTGGAACTTTCTTGCACTTTATGCGGTATCATAGTGTATCCGGTACGTAGGGTACCGATAGTGGCCCCCGGGCCCATCTCTGGGAGAAACCCATTGGAGTAAGTTATTCTGCCGGGGGTGGGGCCATTCTCGATTCCCGTGCTTTGATTTTCAAAAGTCCTCTGATGCGCCGATAGAGTGACGATCCAGGAGTGAACCTTCGACGCGTGGCTTGTCATGAATACGGCAGATAAGATCTTTGAGTGCGGATCTCATGCAATTGAAGGTCACCAGTTCCCAATACAAAAAACCTTTCGCGTGCCCTATCAGAGCACCTACTTTGGGTTTCCCGCCGCTCATCATGAAAACAGTTCGCCTTGGGTAAGAACCTCGATCTCTTCGTCGAGGTGGCCGCAGGCCCACCCGTCATTGACGGGGTAGATTTTTTAAGAGTGCCTTCAATCTCACTGCGGTTTCCATCCAAGCGTCACGGAGGCTCACTTAAGAAGGAAAGTGTGCACGGTTTGAGGACTCTTTACGCCTTCGATCATCTTTGCTCTCAAAGCCTCCCAAACTCCGCCTAACTTCCCTTCCTTTGCTCCACTTTGCCGCGATGGAGTTGGGTCTCCATAAGAGCCGCCTCAAGAGCGATGATGATCTGAAGAAGGTCCGGACCTACATGGGGGGTCCAGCGACTCCTTCAACTAGTTGTTCTACGCCGGCAAGCTCCTGTTCAAGAAGGAGCGCAATGGCGATATGGTGTACTTCACAGCGTACGCCATGGTGGGGTTCATTCCACCTTTCTCTTATTTCCTTTTGATTCTGCTAGACTTTTATGGTCTGCAGCTGTATCACCTTGGCCCCCATTCTCTTCTTCGCATGGCGACATTCGTCCACTTTTGCGGGATGTGGGTGGGTATTCCCCCCTGCGTCAAGCTTTTCCGCACCTTCTTCACCATCCACACCACCGACAAGGGGTCCGAGTTTCTTGGCTTATCTTATTTTGTGAAGCGCAAGAACTGCCACTACAAATACTTGAAGTCGTTTCCTTCTAGCAAGTGGTACGACTGGAAGAACGATTGGATCATCATTGCGGGGGAGGAGCATGAGAAATTGGAGTTGCCCGAAGGTCTCCCCAATTTTGACACTGACGCTTGGAGTGTAGTTCCAGTGCTGTCAGATGCCTTCAACCCTGTCTTGACCAGGATCCGTGAGCGCGTGTAAGGTGGTGTGACCCCCCAGATGGTCTTCTGCAACTTCCTGGTCAACAGGTGGGCTCCGCCGAAGAAGAGGGAGAAGCTCGTGTGGGCCCTCAACAGCGTGATGTATGACGACCGGATTGAAACCAGTCTGAAATCTAACTTGGATGATGAATCCTTGGAATTTCATTCGAAGAAATTCTAGCATGGGATTAACGTCAACGGCGATGATTTTGTTCCACCAGCAGCCTTCCTTCCCCTGAACATGGAGGCGCATTTCAGTAGGGAGCTCCGGAGGAGCATGCCGGTGTTGGACGACCTTGGTGAGGTAGAGAGGCGTCCGACCACCATATTAGTGATCCCCAAAGCTTTCGAAGGTGGTCCTACCTCCGCCCCGAGCCAAAAGACCGAAGACACCGGCAAGGGCAAGGGCAAAGAGCCAGCTGAGTCCTCCAGCCAGAAGAGGAAGTTGAAGCACACGGGAGGTCTATCAAATCTGCTCCTTCCACGACGGCTCCTTCTCTTCGGCGGGGGAGGTCTTCTACAACTACCCCTACCACGGTGCAAGCGCCTTCAAGAGGCTTTAGCTCATGGCAATCGACCCCGGCCTCAGTGCTGTCTAAATGCTCCGGGCCTGGGAGTTCTTCCCGGCCAAGAGAAGCTTGTGCCAAAAAAACTCCGGCTACTGTGAGTGGTCCTCAACTGAGGTCTGAAGTAGTTGTCTCACTAGATTTGTTGGGCTCTAGCTTCGGGCCACATAAGAAGAGGTTCTGAGGCGACTAGGGTGGTAGCATCCCGAGCTAAGCATTTTTTGCTCTCCCTGAAATGCTATTCTTGTTTTTGATGTGTCTTTAATCTTCTCTTCCCTTTATTTCTAGGGTGTCGGAGAAGGGGCCGAGAGCTTTAGCGCCTGTTGCAGCAGCCAAGGCTGCACCTGTTGAAGCTCTCGCTTCGAGCACCGAGCCTCCTCGTGAAGCAGAGGCGGAAGTCGCGACAGCTCCGGCGCCAGCTGTCGTGAGCATGGACTCGGAGTCCTCACCTGAAACTCCCGTGGTAGTGCCGGGAAACAGGAGAGAAGTTGAAGATGTGCCCCTGGCGATGGAGGCTGTTGCTTCAGCACCGGCAATGCCAGAAGTTCCGGCTTTCGAGCTGGGAGGCGCCAATGTCGAAGCCCTGGCTGCTGAGCTAGAAGTAGTTGAAGCCCTGGCTATTGAGCCGGAAATCACTCAAGCTCCGGCCCTTGTGCCGGAAGCGATTGAAAGTCTAGCGGTCGAGCCGGAGGTGCCTGAAGCTCCGGTCGTTGAACCGGAGGTAGCCGCCATGCTGGAGCCTGAGCCAGCGACGGTTGAGGCCCCAATCGAAGCCCCGGCTGATGCTCTGGAGGTGGTGGTCCCGGAGGTACCTAGGCCGGAGCCAGAGCAGCCTGAAGAACTGGTGACAGGTCCTCCGACTTCGAAGCCGTCAACTGAAGGCCCTGAAGCGGCACCTTCAACTGCTCCGGAGGTGGAAGTTCCCCTAGTGGGTTCTTCTGCTGCCGCTAAAAGGGTTCCTGGAGAGTGGCCCTAGCGCTGCAGGAGTACAGGGGACCACTATCATAGAGCGGGACCCAATTTTTGTGATGGAATACCCTTTTGAGCATGCGGAAATGGTCCGAGCAGGCCCATAACCTATCCCTCTGACGTTGTCCACAGACAATGCCTGCTCGAGTCTCTGATAGGTCCAGCTTGCATTCGATCATGAGAGCAAATCCTTGGAGGAGGAGCACAACACCTTGAGGCGTTGGCGCAACAGACTCCATTTTGAGACCAGGCTTGCCCAGACGAGGCTGGCTGAACAGAAGGAATGGATCAAGGGGGAGAAAGCCCGGTTAGAGTATTGGGACAAGCTAATGGAGGAGAAGGAAGCCACCATCTGGGCGCTCTATGCTAACTCTAGGGAAATCCTGGAGCAAGCCAAGGAGAGACGTGACGTTGCTGATGACAGTCAGGAAAAGCTCACTGAATTGAATGAAATTCTTCTGAAGCGTCAAGCGGACCTGAAGGCGAGGGAGCAAAAACTCCTGGAGCAGCAGGAGGATGTGGTGAGGAGAGAGGCAGAGGTCACCCAGAAGTTGACTCTGGGTGAGAAAAATTTGGCAGATTGCAGCAAAAAGCTGGATCTATAGAAGGAAGAAGAAAGGAAGAAGAACAGGAAGGCGGGGCAAGAGCTCTCGAAAAGAGAGTCTGACGTTGCCGCTAGGGAGGAGAGAGTTAAAGGCAGGGAAAAAGACCTTGCTGAAAGGCAGAACCGCATCCACCTCCGGGAGACGGAGCTAGCCGACCGGGAAAAGCAAGTTGCAGAGAGAATGCAACAACATGCTAAGTTGGCTGAGCGACTTGCTCGTAAAGGTTTGGAGCTCGGGATTGCCCGGAAGTCGCTGGAAGAGCTGCAGAGCCTAAAGGAGACTGAAGCCATTCAAGTGTGGGACTTCTTAGGGCGGGCAAACGACGCGCTGACACCACTGGGCTTCAGTCTTATATGTCCAGACAACCCGGAACTGGACTTGGACCGAGCGTTGGTGGCCCTCAATGATGCTGGTGGCAAACTTGACGCAATGGGCGATGTCATCGCGGATCAGCTGGAGACAGAGGGGAAGTCTTTGGCTACAAACATCGCGGAATACGTGCTGACGGGTTATGTGAGTCGAGATCCCCAATTCCCACTGGACCCGATGCTCGAAGGTCCCATCGCTAAAGAGGAAGACGACGCCAAAGCCAGCGTCCAAGAAGTTGCCCAAAAAGTAGCTTCATTCTTCTGCAGGTCTTAGGTTCTCCAGTATCTTAGGACTTTCTTTCTTTTGCCTTCTACTGTACTCTCCTCATTTTGTAATCCAGTATCTCAAATTAATGAAATCATCCTTTCTACCTTCAATTTCACTTTGTCTTCAATATACCGTGCCGCATCTTGTTGGCCCCCTGGTACATGTGTACAATTGAAGTGTGTACATGTACCAAAGGTTGTGGCAGTATGTTGATGACTTGAATGCTTCACACTTGTAAATTTTAGGTCCGAAGTCTTTATCTTTGATGCGCCGACTGTTGGCCCCCTGGGATAGTCAGAGGTTTTTAGCTCCGGTAGTGGTCGATGCCAACGCACGCACGAGTCGTCGATGATAGACCTCCGGGGGTTGCCGGAGCTTAGTAGCTCTGACAATACCCGCTGTCAACATATGAAGGCAGGATCCCTTGGAGGATGTCAGAGATTAGTAGTTCCGGCGTCGTCCACCATTGCTATGAATTTTTGCTTTTCCTGCACATTAAAGGCAAAAGAAAAAGTAAAATTCGTCCTATTGTCTATAAATTGGTTGTGACTTATGGTTCTTATTTGAACTTTAGGTCCGAATAAACTCAACATGATAACGAGTGTTTTGATATAATCTTTCTAGATCCGCATGCCCTTTTAGTACTCACCTCACTAAGGCCTGTCGGGATGTAGGTAGAGCGGCATACTTAGGGTGCAGGACCAGGCTAAGCCGATAGCACACACTAGACCTATGTTGGCTTGGTGTTCAGATGAGTAGACTATGTAGCAATGTTAAGATCCAAAAATACTATCAATAAAGCTTGTAATGCATGTGAATTACTTGGAACAAAGATCAAAAATATTTGCACAACTTTATTATAGACAAGCGGGGTGAAAATATTTTGATATATTGAGTCTTGCACAAAAAGTAAATGCATGTGAGTCTGTTTTGACACAACAATGCCTTTCATTATAGGTCCGGATTACAGGGGAGACAAGGACACACATAGGGTACTAGACCATGCTAAATGTGCTATACATCTTGTACTAACCCAGAGCAAGTAGCTACACTTTCAGTGCTGTGACTGTCTCAAGTGTTACTTGAACTTCCCAGACCCTCCCAGAGGGGTCCATATGTTCTTCTGGAGGACTTGCCCGTCTCTGTATAATGACTCTACAACATGCATTGTGTGTAGTTACAGACTCACCTCCATGATTTTAAGCATAAAACCTACAGAGGTGTTCGATGTTCCAAGGATTGGAAAGCGGGGTCCCATCCCTTGTTGCCAAGCGAACGCATCTTGTTCAGGATACTTTAATTACTCGGAAGGGACCCTCCAAGCTGGGGGAAATGTTTTTTCATTCCTTCACAGCTTAGTATCTTCCGAAGCACCAAGTTGCCTTCTTCAAGCTGTCGATCACGCACATGCCTTTGACGATAGCGCCGGAGCGCTTGGCGATAACGTGCATTCCGAACAGCTGCTTGGCCCCTTCCCTCATCGATGAGGTCAAGGTCTTCACGCCGGAGCTGGTCCTGCGTGGCTTCATTGAAGGTTCGGACCTGTAGGGACCCCAAGTTGATCTCCGGAGGAAGGACTGCTTCAGCTCCGTACACCAGGAAGAATGGAGTCTCCCTAGTTGACCGGTTGTGTGTTGTCCTGTTCGCCCATAATGTGGACGAAAGCTCCTCAATCCTGTTAGCTCCGTGTTTTTTCAAGCGCTCATATGTCCACATCTTGAGTCTTTTTGAGATTTCTACATTTGCTCTCTCGGCTTGTCCATTGCTTGCTGGATGAGCTACTGAGGCATAGCTAAGTTGAATGCCGAGATGTTCGCAATATTCTTGGAATGCAGCACATGCAAATTGAGTTCTGTTGTAAGTTATGAGTTTGTTTGGAACCCCCAATCTGTATATAATGGACATCAAGAACTTGATTGCTGATTGTTTGTTGATTGTTACTACTGGAGTTGCTTTTGTCCACATGGTGAACTTGTCAATGGTGACATACAGGAACCTGTAACCTCCGACGGCTTTTGGGAAAGGTCCCAAGATATCCATGCCCCACGTAGCGAATGGCCATGTAGGAGGTATCATTTGTAGTGATTGAGCCAGTATGTGAATTTGTTTGGCGTGGAACTCACATGCTTCACATTTTTTTCACTAGCTCAACTACATCCTGAAGTGCTGTAGGCCAGTAAAAGCCATGCCGGAAGGCTTTATCGACCAGCGTGCGAGAAGAAGCATGGTTCCTGCACTCGCAACCATGGATTTCTGTGAGCATCTCGCGGCCTTATTCCCTTGCAATGCACCGCATTAGCATACCATTGGCACCGCATCGGTAGAGATCCCCTTCTACCAACGTGTATCTTTTAGCCAATCTGACAATACAGTCAGTGGATACACTATCTTCAGTAAGGATGTTATCTTTCAAGTAGCTCCAGATCTCCGAGATCCATGCATCGAAACTAACTTGAGCTTCTGAGTCTTACGTGCTGGGTTGCTCGGAGCTTCCAACAGCACTTACGACCCTTGGTGGACGCCGTGGTAGCAGGGCCACCGGGACCATCAACTTTGAGGTGCTAGTCTCGCCCCCTTTGCTTAGCTCAGCAGCTTTGAGGTGCTGTTGGTTTTGACAACCTCCGGACGAAGATTCCTTCAGGAGCCGGAGCTCCGGTTGTGGCTTTCGTCGAGAGTTTGTCGGCTTCAAAGTTGTGAAGACGTTGAACATGGTGGAGATCCAGGACTTCGAGGTCCTTCTGAAGCCTCTGGACTTCAACAACATAAGCAGCTAATTGAGAGTTGTTGCAGGAAGATTCACCTTTCACTTGTTTGATTATGATTTGCGAATCTCCCTTTACCAACAGCTGTTTGACACCATAAGATAGTGCCACCTTGAGTCCATAGATGAGGGCTTCATACTCCGCCATATTGTTGGTTGCCTTGAAATCAAGGTGTACCATGTACTTGACCCTCTCCCCAGTCGGAGCCAGGAGAAGGATTCTAGCACCGCCCCCCTGCTTTTGCATGGAGCCGTTGAAGTAAAGGGTCCAGTGAGGCTTTGTGAATACCGAAACTTTGAGTTCTGGTTTCTGCTCATTGTGGCCCCCAAGGTTTGATGGAGAGGGAGTCCATTCCGCCACAAAGTTAGCTAAGGCTTGACTTTTAATTGTTTGTCTTGACACGAATTCTAGATTGAATTCGGCCAGTTCCGCTGCCCACTTTGCAATGTTCCCAGTAGAATTAGGGTTTTGCAAAATTGCACGTAGTGGAAAAGAAGTTACCACTGATATTTTGTGGGATTGGAAGTAGTGACGAAGCTTCCTTGAGGCATTAAGAACTGTGTAAAGCGGTTTGTGCACCTCAATGTATCTTGTATTGGCGTCATGGAGTATTTCACTGATGAAGTACACAGGGCGTTGGATGGTCAAAACCCTTTCAGAAGGACGTGGAGCTTCCTCTCCATTGACCCGGACCCTGCTGGAGGGTCCCGGACCTTCAGGTTGTGCTTCTTGGACCCTTCCAGAGGGGTCCAGAACTCCTTCTTGTTCAACCCGGATCTCACTGGTAAGATCTAGATCATTTTGCTTAGCCAGGTGAACCTCCTGAGACGAATGAAGTTGATCTCCTAGCACATCATTTCGAGGTTCTGGGAGCTGCCCAGTCACGTCTTGAGGTGGTTCCGGACCCTCCCAGAGGGGTCTGGACTCCTACACTATATGTGGTTCTGGTCTTTCTGCAACCAGGACCATACTGACAACTTCGGTGGTTGCCGAAACGTAAAGCAGCAAAGACTCACCAGGATTCAGAGCTACAAAAATTGGTAGTGTGGTGATGAGTTGTTTCAACACTTGAAATGCCTTTTCTGCTTCTTCAGACCAATGAAAAGGTCTAGACTTCCTCAAGAGTTTGAAGAAAGGGAGTGCCCGTTCTGCCAGTCTTGAGATAAACTGACCAAGCGCAGCTAGACATCCAGTTAGCTTCTGGACATCTTTAATGCGGGCTGGTGGCCGCATTTCTTCTATAGCCTTGATCTTCGCCGGATTTGCTTCAATTCCTCGGTGAGTCACCAAGAACCCCAGATGCTTTCCGGAGCTAACCCCGAAGACACTTGTCTGGGTTCAGCTTGGTGCGCGTAGTGCGCAGCTTGTCGAAGACGGCTTGTAAGTTGTCAAGGAGTGACTCCTTGTTTTTTATCTTCACGACGATGTCATCAACATACACCTCCACCAAGTCTCTAATTAGCTCTCCAAATGTTTTGCACATAGCTTGCACAAATGTAGAACCAGCATTTTTAAGACCGAATGACATGGCGGTATAATAATACAATCCATCTACTGTTATGAAGGCAGTATGCTCTTCATCTTCCTTAGACATTTGGATTTGATGATATCCAGAATATGCGTCTAAGAAACACAGTAGCTCACACACGGAGGTGGAGTCCACTATCTAATCTATTCTAGGTAGTGGAAATGGATCCTTTGGACATGTCTTATTTAAGGTGGTGTAGTCGATACACATCCAAAGCTTCCCACCGACCTTGAGTACAACGACTGGGTTTGCCAGCCATTTTGGATGGAAGACTTCCCGAATGAATCCAGCTTTAAGCAACTTCTTGATTTCCTGTAGGATGAAGGTTTGTCGCTCGATCTATTGCTTCCGGGGCTTCTGGTGTATAGGCTGAGCGTTTGGGTAAATCTTCAGATTGTGCTCAATCACCTCCCTAGGGATCCCAGACATTTGTGATGATTCCAGTCAAACACGTCGACATTAGCCCGGAGGAAAGTGATGAGCGTGAGTTCCTATTTGTTGTTCAGACCCCCCCGACATACGGGTAGTCTGAGCAGCATCAGAACCAATTTGGACGACTTTGACGGGAATGTCAGTGTCCCCGCTTGCACACGAGGTGCGGAGGTAGAGTCTTTGTGACGAATGCTTGGAGGATTCGGAGCTGGCTCCTTACCAGATGCTTCCTCTTGCGCTGTGGTAAGTGCATAGAGTTTTTCTAGCACAGTAACTCCAGATGTATGATCTTCGCAGATCCGAAGGACGCCCGTGGGTGTTGGCATCTTCAAAACCAAGTAACCATAATGGGCAGAAGCCATAAACTTGTATAAAGCTGGCCTACCCAGAATGGCATTGAAAGGCAGACTGATCTGCGCGACATCGAAGACCAGTTTCTCATTTTTGTAGTTCTCTCGGGTCTCGAAGGTCACTGGGAGTGTGATGGAACCGAGAGGAGTAATGGTTCCCGAACCCACTCCGGAGAAAGGTCGGGATGGTCGAAGGTCCGAAGGCCTGAGCTGAAGCTTAATGAAAGCTTCGAAGCTTATGAGGTTTAGCCCGGAACCTCCATCCACCATTACATGGTGGATTTGGATATTGTTAATGGTGGGTGACACCATCAACAGGAGTTGACCAGCCCCGATCATATTTCGGAGGCAGTCCGAAGCATCGAAGAATGATGGGTGTATCCATCCACTTCCGATGTGGTTTCGCCTTAATAGCATGAGCTACCATGGCCATGTCCCGCCGCATTGTCTTGAGGATGCGGCGAGAGTTGATGTCCCAATAACCACCATAGATGGTGTTCAAGGTCTTCCGACGTTCATTGTCAGAGATGTCGGAATCGTCATTGATAGTGTTGTTAACGGCTTTCAAGACCTTTTAGGGTCTTGGAAACCTAGCTCCTCTCCAGTCGGAACTTCGTCGACATTTTGTTTTCCTTCCATTTGACGGATAGGAGCTTCTTCTCGGCGCTTTTTATAGCGCTGAGCATGTTTCTGGACCTCCCGGCACTCTTGCAAACTGTGTCGGTTTGTCTTGTGAATCGGACACCATGCTTTGGAACTGTTGCCGTCCTTTGATGAAGGACGAGGTCGCTTCTCGGGGTGTGGCCCCCAACTTCCAAGAGCTACAGCAGCAGCAGCTGGAGCGCCGGCTGACGACTTCTTTTTGTCGTTGGGCTTTTTTTCTTCTTGCCACTACCAGAGGTAGCGGCTTCAGTTTTGGAGGTCTTCTGGTTGGCCTATGGAGCTGGCTTGGAATGCATTTCACAGCCCTCCGCAGCCCTAGCGCATTTGTCAGCTAGGCTGAAGAGTTCCGTGATGCTGGTAACTTCTTCAATGGCCAGCTTCTCTAGCATCTTCTTATCTCGAACACCCTGTCTGAATACAACGATAACAGAGGAGCTCGAGATTGAAGTAATGGTATTTCGTACCTGAGAAAACCGCTGGATGAAGGACCGTAGTGATTCCCCAGATGTTTGCTTTACGACAAACAGGTCCAATTCAGTGCCGGGCCGGGTGTAGGAGTGGAAGACTCATGAATCAGGATCTTGTAGTCCCAGTTAAAGCCACCGAGAAGTAATTGGCCATTACAACCTCATCACCTCCCGCTGCCAGTATGGCAGTAGAGTAGATTTGAAGAAATTCAGCGGGGTTGACAGTCTCGTCGAATTTCTCCAGTAAGTGGGGCCAGAACTTCTGTGGCCACTTGACCATACATAAGTGCATGGCCAGGGCAGAACAACCTCCTCCTACTCCCTGAGGAGCAGGGTTGTCCCGAGCTTCTCGCCTCTCACGAGCGCGCTCAATGTGGATATGGTCGTCCTGCTGCCGGTAACATCGATCCAGTTCCGACCGCAGGTCATGAGTCGGAATCCTGGTAATTGTGTGGGTGCGTCGTGCCCTGGGAAGCAACGATGTCACATGTTGGGAGGCAACACGTCTCCTTTGTTGAGAGGCTTGTGGATCAAGCCGGCCGGACAAAGTCTGTCGTTGTGAAGGTGCTCACCCCGAAGGGGGAGGACCTTGGTTGCTGATGCCTGCAGCCGCAGCTGCAACCAGGTGGTCAACATCAGTCCTCCACTACTCCATAGCACCCTTGGGTGCACCTGGAGGTGGTGGGGCGTTGTAGAAGAGCTCGCGCAGCAATGAGCACGTGCTTGGGGTTGTTGTTTGTCGATGCAGTTATCGGCGCAAATGCTCCATCTTGTTGACCAGTATTGTTTGCTGGAATAGATGGTGATTGTGGTGCCACAGCGCCTGCTTGAACAATGGCACCTGCTGGTTGTTGGACGTTGGAGGGATTTCCTCCAGCAGGATGTCCAGCGTGGTTGCCATTGGAGGATCCAACAGCTGAATTCACCATCTTGTGATCTCAGGATTTTGTCCCCTACCTGGCGCGCCAAATGTCGAAGTGTTTGATACGACACTTCCTCCAGACCCACTGAGAAGCAGCCCGCGGAGGTTCTTTTATGGTTGGGGAACATAGAGATCAAGATCAAGATGATGACACCAGAGCTTTATGTGGTTCGGGCCGCCTAACACCCTACTCCACGGGGTTTGTGTTGCTGTATTGCGTGTTGGTCGGCTGGGATCAGATTGAATCAGACGTCCTACGATGTCCATGCGGTACAACCCTTTCATAGTTCTAAGGACTAGCCGTTACAAAGCTTGCCTGGCCCGAAATGTGGCGCTGGCGTATTTAATGACCTACTTTAATGTGACTATCTCTAAATCATATAAGGTTGCAAAACAATTATAATTCAGTACAATTTATTTCTCTTACTTCTTCAGCATTTACTACGTCACGGCGCAGTGAACAAGTGGTACTCTATTACCGCGAGGGGCGGTGATTGCAATCAGGACACATCCGGACAACACGACACATACGTCGTTCGGAAGTGTCAGCGAGTACACCTGTACCTACATAACACTTTAGTACTAGGCGTATGTGGCCACCTTTCACAAGAAACCCGAACGCCGAGCTCGTCTCACCTCCGCATACAGAAGGTCTCCGCACGGAACACCTCATGTGTCTGCCGACCGATTTACACCTTACTGTCCTCAACCCACCCCTATCGATGGTGAGTTACATCAGTTTACTGGATTCCATATGTCCATTATGTCGCTGGTACAATTCAAGCTTGTTTGAAGGGGCCGCATACAGACGGGCCGTAATCGACACAGGCAGGGCTATGCGATCGAGACTCAATTCTCGCCGCTTCCTATCCATCCCCTGCCCGGTCTCAGTTTATTATATTAAGCCATTAACCAATCCTGTGAGATATGTCCTACCTTTCTCGCAAGTAGATTACAACTACTCGACTTCTACCAGATTCCCTATACATTTGCAAGGCAGTTACTACAGGTCAAACTGTAACTCGTTCCAACCAATCCCTGGGATTTTTGGTCATGCAAGTGGAGTATCAATCATCCTAAACGTAATGCACATTTCATATGCTAATCATCACAGTGATAAAGTAAAATTTTATAAACGACTTAAATGCAAACCGGGGCTCACCTAGTTGCAGGTCAGAGTCGGGGTTAATCTCTGGAAGGTGCTCTTCCAAGGCAGTTGGTTCTTCCTCGACTTCGGTCACTATACGATATGCATATAACATGTATATAAATGACTTTGAAAAATAATTATTACTAAGACCATAATTTAATCCATGGTGATCATTATATGATAGGGACCTTAATTGGCTTTGGAACTTTGATGGTAGATACTAGGGAATATAATCATAGCTCTTGCAAAGAACATGAGATGATCAAAGTATATTGTTGTCTCTAAAATTATGGCAAGTATTAAACTTCCAAGAATTTTAAAGAAGAAACTGTAGCTTGAACATAGCTGATAGTTGATAATCATGATATAGGAAGTTGTCCTGGTTCTAGCAAATTTGTTTCATAATTTTCTAAGCTTTGGTGAAGGAGTTATTGAATTTTTAAGTTGGCAAGAATTTCTGGAATTATTTATATTTGAATTTTTAGCTTTTAAATAAATATTCAGTTTGTAACTGAATTAGGACTATGATATTAGGTCAATTAAATACAAGATTTTTACAGGAACTAGTATATGAAAAAAGGACGGTTCAGTCCAAATTTGGGACATAATAAAGCAACTGATCATCTGTAAAAATTCAATAACTGAAAAAAGTAACTGAACTATACAGAGGGTTAAACAGGTGTAATGGCTCCCAAACTTTTTCTGGTAGTCAATAATAGGACTGTGCATTTTATGTGAATTTTGGGGATTTTCCCAGTGGCAAGTTCATCTGGAAAAATTGCATTTGTATTTGGGAAGATTGTTTTATACAGAATCTAACTCTGAGTTGCACAGAACCTAATTGGTACTGATAGAAACTAGAGTTCAAGGGCTTTCAAACAAAATTTGTTTGAATATTTTTGGTGCATCCTACAGAAAGTTATGGATTTTCTAAGTTGGAGTCAAATCTGGAATTAATTCCTAATTTGAATTAAACCGTGGGTCCCACTATTTTAAAATGGACCAATGGCATTTAAACCACACGGGGACTACAGAGATACAGCGCGTAGCCACAATAGATCCCGGGGCCACACCTGATCCGACGGGTTAAAAGGCGCTGACACGAGGGGCCCGCCGCGTCGTCTTCCTCCTCCCGACGCGGGCGGCGCGCGGGGCTCCCGCGGCGGTGCTCTCCAGCGAGCCTCGCCGTATCTGCGTTCCCGGCCACCGCAGCATCTAAATTTTGGCGCCCAACCTTAACTTCACGCGCTGAGCACGATGGTAGGGTCGGGGAGGCTTGCCGACGATCGGAAACAGTGGCGCATCAGCGGTGACGACAGCTAGGGTTCCGGCCATGTCGGAACCTTTGCTCCGTGGCTAAACTCTTCTAAAAATGCTGGGAAAAGACTCCTGGAACCACTAGGAAGGTGTTGGGAAGGTGAGATGGTCGTGCAACGGTCGGCAAAACCATCATCGACGGTGACCGAACCAACTTCTTAACGGCGGAGGGGAAAACTCGTAATTCTCGAGCTACAGTTGATTATTTTTGGTGATTCCAGTTCGAGAGGGTGCGCAAAGAAGTGTAGAAACTATTTTCTAGCAATTGTGGAGAGTGATCAAGTGTGGAACTCGAATTGAAAGAATAACCGAGCGAGTTCATAAGTTTCGACCGAAAGTAAAACTTAGCTAACTTGCTCGATACTCGCATAAATAAGGAGCGGCTTTCACCGACGTGTAGAGCGTGTCTCGGCGCACCGGTTTGCTATAGGAGTCGAAGCGCGAAACTTCGTGTTGCGGCCCAGCACCATGGAGCAGAGACGACGTGTGGTGAACACGACGGCGAGCTTCGGTGTCGCTTCGAAATACCGGCTAAAACCGCAATGAACGATCGACAAAAGTGAACCAAAGGGTAGACGAGAGAGTGTGGAACAACCTTGCCATTGAGAGCTTGGCACGAGAGGCCTTTGGCTGGCTGGCAATGGGTGCGCGGCGTCGAGCGGCACGGGGTGATTGTGGCGGCGATGAAACGGAGCTGCGCGGTGAAAAGTGAACGTGTGAGGGACTTCGGCCGACGGTGGGTGGTTTTATAGCCTCCACCGTGGTAGATAAGGACGCAGGGGGGGGGGGGTATTTGGAAGCGACCGACGGCCGACGGCGCGCTGGCGGCATGCAGCGTCGCGGTGTCACGCTGGCGGTGAATCGGTTTCACTGTCTGACCTGTGGGCCCCACCTCTCTCCCTTATCCCCTCCTCTAAATTCCAGCTAAAACATTGTCCAAAAATTCCCAAAATTTACAGGTAGTCTAAGAAAAATATGGGGAATTCAATTCTGCAACCAGATTTCAATTTGGGCATAGTTTGCATCAAACGCAAATTCAAATTTGAATTCAAATATGGGTATAAACCTTATTGAATTAAATAGTATCTGAGGTCCAAAAATCTCCAAACTTTGAAACCAAGTTCCCTAAACCAGATAAGGTCTTAGGAAAAATTAGGGATTGATTTGGGCAAAGTTTAATGTAAAGCTAAATTTGATGTCGACGCGAAAAGAATCCTTTGTACGTGTCCAAACAAATGGATGATGTACTTCAAAAATCTTAAAATTTTCTGAGAAGCTAGTTAGATATTTAAGAGTCCAAGGAAAAATTTGGAGCCTTGGATTTGAATCTTTTTGGCAGGGCCTAATATGCATAGCAACATAATCAAATTACATTTGTTTTGATTTTTATATTGCTGCCATATAATTTGCCCTAGCCATTGCAATCAATAACTTCCCAACTTTGTAGAAAGGTTTATATAAAATGTTCTAGGGTTAGGGTGAAGTCCAGTCCTCATGTTGATAAGATTACAACATGAGTAGAAAGAAGAATTTTTAGTGAGGTAAAGTTTATGTGCACAATTATGTTGACCCCCATTATGTTTGATAAACCACTTGTAGTTGAACTTCACATAAAAGGAAAAAGTGGGATTTTACATTCCTCCCCCCTTAAAATAATCTCGTCCCGAGATTACAAAGGAAGGACAAAAGATAAAGATCTACTGAACATGTGCCGCTAACAAGTCCGGATAATCCGTTTTAAGATATTCCTCGCTTTCCCACGTGGCTTCTTTAGCACTGTGGTTGCTCCACAAGACATTGTAGAAACACAAAGTGCGCCTTCTTGTGGTTCGAGTTTTCTCATCAATGATCTGGATTGGATGTTCGGAATATGTAAGATCTGGTTGGAGAGTTTCCAAATCCTCAATACGTATATTCGCTGGGCCTTTGAGACATTTCCGCAACTGAGAAATGTGAAATACATTGTGGACCCCTGCCACCGATGGCGGTAACTCCAATTGATATGCCACAGGTCCGCATCTTCTGATTATTGCGAACGGCCCAATAAAACGTGGAGCTAGCTTCCCTCTTACTCCGAATTGATGAATTCCTTTCATCGGGGATACTCCGAGATAAACTTGATCCCCAACCTCGAAGTGAAGAGGTCAATGTCGTTTGTCAGCATAGCTCTTCTGACGAGACTGAGCGGCTTTGAGATTGGCTTGAATAAGAAGTACTTGCTCTTCGGCTTCATTTATCAAGTCGATGGCATATACCACTCGTTCACCAGATTCGCACTAGTTCAAGGGTGTGCGACACTTCCGGCCATAAAGAGCTTCATATGGCGCCATCTGGATGCTAGCCTGGTAACCGTTGTTGTACGAAAATTCATCCAATGGTAGATGATCATCCCAATTCCTACCATGGTGGATGGCACAAGCACGAAGCATATGCTCAAGCACTTGGTTTACCCGTTCGGTTTGTCCATTAGTCTGAGGATGATAAGCCGAGCTTTGAATCATTTTGGTACCCAATGCATCGTGGAGATGCTCCCAAAAGCGAGCAATGAAAATAGATCCACAATCTGAAATGATAGTACGGGGTACTCCATGTAGACACAATATTCTGGAGATATAAAGTTTTGCATACCGCTTTACATCATACTTGACACTGACCGGTATGAAATGAGCTGATTTGGTCAATCGGTCAATGATCACCCAAATTTAGTCGTGCCTATGGAGAGTGGGAGGCAACCCAACAATGAAATCCATGCTGATATCCTCCCATTTCCAAGTCGGTATGCTTAAAGGTTGAAGCTGTCCAGCTGCCTTCATATGGTCAACCTTAACTCGTCGACACGTATCACATTCGGATACTTATTTTGCTACTTATCTCTTCATGCGAGTCCACCAGAACATCTTTCTCAAATCTTGGTACATTTTGTTACTTCCCGGATGAATGGAATACTTGGATAAATGAGCTTCATCTAGTATCTTGTTCCGAAGTTCCATGTTTCGGGGTACCACTATGCGGTCTTTAAACCGGAGGGTACCTTCATCGTCACATTGGAAACATTTCATCTCCCCCTTCTCCATCCTTTGTCAAATGTGCAACATCCCTTTGTCCTCCTTCTGAGCTGCCATAATATCCTCCCTAATAGTGGGAATGAGAGCTAGGTTGTAAAGTGCCCCATATGGAACCAAGTAGAGACTCGGTTCTTCTTCTCCCATTGAGGTAATGGAAAGATTGTTGACATGGGACTTGCGGCTCAGAGCATCTGCGACTACATTCGCCTTGCCGGGATGGTAGTGGATTTCAATCTCATAATCCTTGATTAATTCCAACCATCTACGTTGTCGCATATTCAAGTCTTTTTGTGTGAAGATGTACTTCAAACTCTTTTGATCGGTGTAGAGATGTACTAGATTACCCAGTAGATAATGTCTCCACATCTACAATGCTAGTACCACAGCAGCGAGTTCTAGATCATGAGTCGGATAGTGCTGCTCATGATTTTGAAGCTGCCGTGACCCATAAGTGATCACTCGTCTGTCTTGCATCAACACACAACCCAAACCAATTCCTGATGCATCACAATAAACGTCAAAAGATTTGGTTGTGTTCGGTTGAGCTAATACTGGTGCCGTTGTGAGGTGTTTTACCAATGCCTGAAAACCTCCCTGACATGCCTCAGTCCATACATACTTCGTCCCCTTCTTCAGAAGTTCTGTCATTGGTTTAGCTATCTTGGAGAAACTGGGAATGAACCTCCGGTAATACCCAGCCAAACCTGGGAAACTTCGAACTTCATGTAAAGATTTTGGAGACTCCCATTTGAGTACTTGCTTTATCTTGCTCGGATCAACTGTAATCCCTTCTGCTGATACGAGGTGCCCTAAAGATGGCACTTGCCTGATCAAAAATTCACACTTGCTGAACTTAGCATATAGCTAGTGGTCCCGTAATCGTTGAAGCACGATACGCAAGTGTTGAGCATGTTCTTCTTCAGATTTTGAATACACAAGGATGTCGTCAATGAAGGCCACGAAAAACTTGTCCAATTCCGGCATGAACACCGAGTTCATGAGATACTTGAAATGAGTCGGTGCGTTGGTCAATCCAAAGGACATAACAAGGTATTCATACAGTCCATATCTCATCGAGAATGCTGTCTTTGGTATGTCTTCTGGTCAGATTCTAATATGATGATAACCAGAACGAAGATCCATCTCTGAAAATACTTTTAGCACCCACTAGTTGATCGAAAAGAATATCAATGCGTGGTAGTGGATACTTGTTCTTGATAGTGACAGCATTGAGTGGACGAGCACATCTGTAGTTTGAAGAATGTTGTGTTTGAAAAGGATAGGCCATGTAACACATGTGAAGCTGGGAAGCAAGTTGGAGCTCAACATCCATCCAAGAGCATGATGACGATAATAAGACAATTGGAGCTTCTACACATGGACCTCTTCAGTCCAATTGCCTACATAAGTATTGGCGGTATCAAATATGGCCTTGCCATTGTAGATGATTTTTCACGTTTCACTTGGGTGTTCTTTTTGCATGATAAGAGTGAGACTCGAGGTGTCCTCAAGAAATACTTGAGGAGAGGTCAAAATGAGTTCTCCTTAAGTATCAAGACCATAAGGAGTGACAATGACACCGAATTTAAGAACACTCAAGTTGAAGACTTTTTGGGTGAAGAAGGTATCAAGAATCAGTTCTCGGCCCCCTACCCCCCCCCCCCAACAAAATTCTTGATGAATACAAGACGTCAGATCAGTTTTGGGCGGAATCATTTAACATCGCTTACCATGTCATAAACCGGTTGTACCTTACGTCTTATGAGATCCTAACCGATAACAAACCCAACATTTCTTACTTTCATATTTTTGGGGGCAAATGCTATATTCTTAACAATAAGCCTAGGACTCCAAAGTTTGCTTCTAAGTCTGATGAGGGTTCCTTGCTTGGTTATGACTCAAACACTTACGACTATCGCGTCTTCAACAAATCCTCCAAAATTGTTTAAGTAGCACATGGCGTGGTGTTTGATGAGACTAATGGATCCCAAGTAGAGCAAGTTGATCGTCATGTGCTAGATCAAGAAAAAGCTCCATGAGTGGTGATAGGAAGGATGACACATGGAGACATTCAACCACAACAACAACCTCAAGACTCAAGTGATGATCCCACACATCAAGCAAGCTCTTCCTCAAATAATCAAGCTCAAGACCCCCAAGATATGCTCCAAGAAGATGAAAATGGAGGCATCAATCAAGCGAGAGATGAAGAAAATGAGGAAGATAAAGATGAAGATCCAAGACCTCAAGCACCTCACCCAACGGTGCATCAAAGCGTTCAATGGGACCACCCTGTTGACAATATCCTTGGAGAAATCTCCAAGGGGGTAGCTACTCGATCTCGTGTTGCAAAATAATATTACTCTTTTGTTTCTTCTTTGGAGCCTCACAAGGTTGAAGAAGCACTATGAGATCTGGATTGCGTGATGGCCATGCAAGAGGAGCTCAACCTTTTTGAAAGGAATCAAGTATGGGAGCATGTGAAGAGGCCAAATGCCAATGTTGTGGGCACCAAGTTGGTGTTCTGCAACCAACAAGATGAGCACGGGGTGGTTATAAGGAACAAAGCACGACTTGTGGCCAAAGGTTATTCACAAGTCAAAGGTTTGGATTTTGATGAAACCTTTGCTTCCGTAGCTAGGCTTGAATCAATTCGTATATTACTTGCCTTTGCTACTCACCATGATTTTAAGCTATACGAAATGGACGTCAAGAGTGCTTTCCTCAATGGTCCAATCAAGAAAGAGGTGTATGTGGAGCAACCCCCCGGCTTTGAAGACCAAGAATTCCCAAACCATGTCTACAAATTGCGTAAGGCTCTCTATGGCCTCAAACATGCTCCTAGAGCTTGGTATGAGTGCCTTAGAGACTTCTTAACTCAAAATGATTTAAAAATTAGGAAGGTAGATTACACTTTGTTCACTAAGCTTTTCAATGATGATTTGTTTGTTTGCCAAATATATGGCAATGACATAATATTTGGCTCTACTAACAAAACTTTTTGTGATGAGTTTTCCAGGATAATGAGCGTGAGGTTTGAGATGTCCATGATGGGGGAGTTGAAGTTCTTTCTAGGTTTTCAAGTGAAGCAACTCAAGGAAGACACGTTCATTAGTAAAACAAAGTACACACAAGATATACTGAAGAAGTTTGACATGGACAAAGCCAAACCCATAAAGACTCTAATGGGAACCAATGGACACCTTGACCTTAACGAAGATGGTCCAAGTGTGGACCAAAGGTATACCGTTCCATGATAGGTCATTACTTTACTTATGTGCATCTAGGCCCGATATAATGCTAAGTGTTTGTATGCGTGCTCAATTCCAAGCTACTCCTAAAGTGTGTCATTTGACCGCCATTAAGAGAATTCTTAGATATTTAGTTCACACACCAAGCCTAGGACTTTGGTACCCAAATGGCTCTAAGTTTAACCTCATCGGATATTTCGATACAGACTATGTGGGGTGCAAAGTTGATAGAAAGAGCACCTCCGGAACTTGTTAATTCCTTGGTACATCCCTAGTGTCTTGGTCCTCAAAGAAACAAAACTCCGTTGCTCTTTCCACTTTCGAAGCGTAGTATGTCGCCGCCGAAAGTTGTTGTGCACAACTTCTTTGGACGCGACAAACTCTTAGGGACTATGGCATAAACTTGCGCCATATCCCGCTTCTATGTGACAATGAGAGTGCCATCAAAATAGCCCACAACCCAATTGAACACTCAAGGACCAAACACATCGATATCTACCACAATTTCTTAGGAGATCACTCCATCAAAGGAGACATAGCAATTTCCCATGTGAGAACCAAAAAACAATTGGCCGATATCATCACCAAAGCCCCTGGATTAGAGAAAATTTTGTGAACTTAGGAGTGAGCTCAATATCGTAGATTCTCAAAATGTGGCTTGAGTCTTGCACATCTGATTGTTACCTATAGTTGCTTCAAATTTCACACATGCTTGCGAAAAACTCTTCCTCCCTCAATTTTCCACAAAACTATTTGAAACTATTGAATCTTTGTGAATTATGGTCATAGTTTGGTTGTTGATTTCTTATTGAGCATGTTTGCAAAGATCTTTTGTAGAAATCTAGTCCAAAATAATCAAATATCCTGTGAAAACCTAATATATATGTGTTTTTAGCCTTTGGACCGGACTAGTCCGCCCACCGGGCGGACAAGTCTGGCCCATCAGAGTGGTCCGGAACAAGTCCGCTGGCCAGACAAGTCCGGGTCCTCCCTCGGACTAGTCCGTACCCTGGGTACTTAACCTCCCCAAGGAACCCACGACCTCCTCACACTCACTCAAATGCTCTCTCTCCTCAAAACACGAAAACTACACCTAAAATAAGCGATGTTTTATTTTCTCCACCAAATCTCAATTCCAATCCATGGATTGAAGCCCCAAGGTGCATGGAAACTCTTCCCCAAGCATCCTAAGCCGATTCTTCATCCACATTTCGTCGATTCGAAGATTTGAAGAGGTATACTTGACCTAGCTCTAAATCATTCGGAATTCAATTCTTTTAGGTATTTTGATATAAACTCTTCACAAAAGTTGTTTTCTCTGTCATTGTGATCATATCCCTGGAATATTGTGGTCGGATCCGTAGATTTTGCAAAAATCCTAAAGATTAGGGTTATTACTGTGTGCACCGGACAAGTCCGACTCATGCGGACTAGTCCTAACCATGGGCGGACATGTCCGGATTACACAGTAAAAATCCTAACCTTGATCAATTATGTGAAATATAATGCAATATTCCACTTTCTTGGACTCATATGCTCTCTTCTACATCACTTCTTAGGAACGAAGTCGGATTCTGACTACTTGCCTCTATCCAATACCGAGGCTGAGGCAGGGAGGTGACAATCCCATCGTTGGGCTCGAGAGGAGTGAGAGCTTGTTATAGCTCTCCTCGAATCGCAGTTTGAAGCAAGGAAGGCAAAGAAGAAGCAAAGAGAGGTACACAACTCAGCTGCTGTAGAGATTGCCCCAAGGAAGAAAAGACTTGTGACCTTGGGCGAGAAAGCAGGAACTTAGGAGGCTAGGAGTCCCAAGGACAAGGGCAAAGCACCATTTGAGGAGGCACACCAAGAAGAAGGCTCCTGGTGTTAAGAAGCCTGTGAACAAGGCTAAGAAGGGATCCTCTCAACCCATAGGCCCCTTGAGGATGTCCTCACCTGAAAGGAACCCTAATCGCTAAGATGCTTTTGAAGCTAACATTTTCATAGTCAAAGGGGTTGGGAAGGCCAGGAAACACTGATTGGTTAATGTCTATCAACGCGAGTGGAGCATCGTAGACCCTCATTTTTTGTGTGATTTCCACTGTGGCTACTACAGAACAGTCTATATGTCAAAGCAAACTCCAGCAACAGATGCCCAATGGATTGATTAGGAGTATATGACACAAAAGGATCACTTGGCCTTCAATGTCGTGATTGAGGCCATAGAGCATCATAGATTCAAGAAGCTTATGGCATTTCAATATGACTGAAATGTTGAAGTCATTGTGTAGTTTTACACAACCGTCTACTTTCACACCGATGGAGATCAGTGGATTACTTGGATGGCAAGTGGCAAACAATACACAATCTCTTATTGGGAGTTTGCTCAAATTCTTCACTTGGAATATGAACTTGGGAATTAGATTATCATTTCCAACCTCGAGGCAGTAGATCGAGATAACTTGGATTACATGTATCCAAGTCATGCAGTTTATGAGGCCGGGCACATTCACAACATCAAGCCCTTCTGTAGTGTCCTCAACCGTGTGCTCTGGAAGACAATTGCCCCCAAAGATTTAGATGTGGGCATCATTCAAGGAAATTTAAGGCACTTAATGGTGCTCATTGATGGAGATGTCCGCTTCAATGTGGTGGACTACATCTTTGATGCCATCTTCAATATTTCTCACACCCCCAACTGATCATGTGGTTATGCTCCTTATATTATGTTCATGATCGAGAAGGTGTCTGGGCTGACTTTCAAGAAGGACATCACTCATAGGAGACTTCGTCCTCAGATTCCTCCTCTGGAGCCTGTTACAACAAGAAGGAAGAATGCGGATCCTCCTACCTTATCCTCTCATACAGTGTCTTCTCCACCACATCCTCCTCCATGACAATCTGGAAGTGTCTTCTTCAAGTGCTTCAAAGCAATTTTCGCCTCTTGACGGAAGGTGGAAGTTCGGCAACATCGCATTGAGCATCGCCAAGAGAAGTATCTCAAGGCGATGTGTGTCAAGATTGATGTTCCCATGTCTCCATCCGCGGAGAGTGATGGAAAGATGAATCCATTCCCAGAGTTCACCACCGAAGAACTCACTCAATTTGGTGATTTTAGCACCTCCACGGTGGCACCCTCCGAAGAAGAAGGTGATGATGAAAATGCCGACGATCTGGAGGCCACGTAGAGCGATAGTGAGCGGCAACACGGAGATGACGACGAAGATGATGAAAAGTTGATCGTAGGGCTCTCCACCTCTCTTTTCCTCTTTGGTGTCTTGGTGCCAATGGGGGAGAGATTGAAATGGGGTACTTAAGCGTTTTAACAGTCGTTTGTCTATTTCGTTTGTCTATTTTGATCCTCTATGGACTTGTACTATGTTTTAAAACTCTAGCATTTCAATTTGTGTAAGACTTAATCTATTATGGGTTTTATGCACTTTACAATACTTGCAATGCTTAATTATGATGTGATGCTTGAAATGTCTTATTTATCACTCATATTCTTTGTCTTATCACAAATTATGAACACATCACTTAGGCACCTCACCATAACATGTATATGTATGATAACTCTCCCGATTTCCTTATTCTTAATGCATAAATTGAGGGGGAGTTACTTATACACATACATGTTATGAAAACCAATTATTATCCTTTTTTGTTGAAGCTTAATGTGTTGTCATGAATCCCCAAAAGGGGGGGGGATTGAAAGTGCATCTGGGCATCCCTGTGGGTTTTGGATGATTGATGACGACAATTAAAAAAATAATGAGCTGAGTCAATCTTAAGCACAAGTGTGATGATTGAAATGAGACAAAATCCCTCAAAAAGGAAAAGGTTGAAACGGGTGTTGAAGACTCGAGCATAGAAATTAGGGTTTCTATTGCGTTGAGTTTAGACAAGTTGTATCAGGTGTGAGGGTTTGTGTATCATGTGCACTGAGATCATCCAAGAGGGCTCAAAGTGGTAGTTGAGAGAAATACCTATGTGAGAAATAGGGGGAAAATTCCCAGTGACAGAACATGTATGGGCCTCAGGTCGAACTAGTCTCGATGGCTAGGTTAGTCCGTTTTGGTACGGACTAAATGTCTCTGTTAGAGTTCGGACTTGTCCGTATGGGTATGGACTGGTCCGTTCTTCCATGGTGAGCGACTGTGGAGCTAAGTCTTGGAAGGTCGGACTTGTCCGCCCCAGAGGCCGGACTAGTTCGGACCCCCAAGTGTAGTCTGTTTTGGGACGGACTAAATGGTTTTGTTCAAGTTCGGACTTGTATGTTGGAGTGCGGACTAGTCCATTTAAGCCTTAGTGTGAGATCCCGAAGCCAAGTCTTGGGAGGCCGGACTTGTCTGCCCCAGGGGTCAGACTAGTCCGAGCCTTCCTAGAGAAGTCCATTTTCAGCCAGAATAAAGCATTCTGTCCGACTTCGGGCTAGTCCGTTTTTGGGCCGGACTAGTCCGGGTAGCCAGTGATCGTTTGAAATTCAAATGTTGGTGGGGACATCACTAGTTTTGTCGAACGGCGAAGTTGAATTGTTGGTGGTCCCAAAAGACCGGACTAGTCCTGGTTTGTGTTGTTGGCAATGGTTAGTTGTCGGGACCACTATAAAAAGCGGACCATCGGCCCCTATCTAATAACACTTGAACCCTCGCACCGCCACAACAGTCCTTGAGCCTTCCAAATCCTTCTACTCATCCTACTTGCCCTCTAGGACAAAATATTGAAGAGATTAGGGTTTGGGAAGGAGAGTGAAGGAAGATCATCATGCTTTGGTTATCGGTTTGATCTCTTGCACTTGGTGTTGCATTCGGTGGCTTGTGTGAGTTGAGCTTTGTGTGCTCCTTGCTGTATTGATTCGTGGAGCCTCAACTTGTGAGCAGCCCCAAGAGACTTGGTGATTAGCCTTCGATATAGCCGAAACCAAGCCGGCTATTGTGGTGGCTTGGTGAGAAGAGGGTAAAGTGAGACCCGTTCCTTGTGTGGACTTCTCAACATGGATGTAGACTTCTTTGTGGAGCTGAAACACAGGATAAATTGTGTCTCTCTTATCGTTTTACTTTTGGTAATCACTAGAGTTGCTATTAGGATTCATATCGTTCTTCATTTTATTCTTAGTTGAAATCTTGTAACCTAATTGCTTACACTTGTTAATCTAAGTTGTACTAGGTTTCTAGACATTGCATCTACCTTTTGTGAACCTAGATTCCGCAACCAACTTGTAGAAATCAAGTTTTTAGGTTTTCACCCTGTGCTGAGCGGACTAGTCCAGCCCTGACGAGACAAGTCCAGCCTCAGGAATTTAATCTCCTTTGATTAAGCGATTTCAGGTCATATTGCCGATTCACCCCCACCCCCCTCCAGGCAACTTTCAGGTACCGCACCATATCGGCCGTTGACAACGAAAATGCTCGATCGATAAAATCATCTGTCTTGGCGAATCACTCATTTTAGTGACCACCACCTCTGTTGCTCCAACCAGTAAACATCCATCTGCGATCTTCACACATGTTTAACTCTACAGTTTAAAGTCTGAGAAATTATTGTTACTTTATACATTGTTTAATTTCAAGGACCTACATCAATTGGAAAGGATAGGTCCTACAACAATCCAAGAGTGACCGAGAGGTATGTTCTTATGACGAGACGCGAGGTCTGGATCTGGACGATATTTTGGCAGCATAACCCCTTTGTTCTCCAACTGCACGCCCAAAAATGGTGCAGCAGAGAACATTAGGTTTACGCCGTCAAAATCTCATCCAGATCCAGACTCACATCTC
The DNA here is from genome assembly GCA_036927565.1 of Tuctoria greenei. Lineage (NCBI taxonomy): Eukaryota > Viridiplantae > Streptophyta > Magnoliopsida > Poales > Poaceae > Tuctoria > Tuctoria greenei. The sequence continues at coordinate 73,274,534 of JAYESD010000004.1, forward strand.
ATCATAAGTACGCTGCCTTGATCACTCCCAGGCTGTCCAAAAAGGGACAATTTTGAACGTACACGCCTCACATGCATAACTCATGTGAGACGGGCTGATTCGAAACGGGTAATGCATATTGTACAGACTACGTTAATCTTTCATTTTGGGTCATTTACGAGAGAGAGGAGAGAATAGGAGAGAGGATGAGAAAAGAACAAGAGAGAGTACGTTATGCCCTGTCGGAGCCCATTGTTAACTTATGACGGCTTTAAGGTTAGCCCATCGTACGTTGCGAGTGCTTGTCGTCCATGCCCCGTGAGTGCTTGGCGTTCTCACCGTCGCCGTTCGCCTCCGTGCCGGTCTAGACGCATACTTTACCGTGCCACTAAATGGGCCTTGTCATGCCCTTGATGGGTTGTGCCGGGCCAAGCCGGCTCGAAGCCCATTTATATGTACATATAGTACTTAAACGCTCAAGCAATTCAAATAAACCTAAGCATATCAATTCATGTAAATGTAAGCATAACAAACATACCAAGTAAACCTAAACATAACAAGTATATATATATATATATATATATATCAATTAAAACTATGCAATTCAAAAAAAATTGACCATATTTGAAAAAAAACTAAGCATAACAATTGTCATCGAATCATCAATTCAACCCTAAGCCTATGCATAATTCATCAATTCTAAGCATAATTCAACATCGATTCATCAATTCTAAGCTTAATTTGTCGATTCATCAATTCTAAGCATCACAAATCATCAATGATTCATCAATTTAAGAAAATTGACCTAGCAGCAACGGCGGTCGGTTGCCATCAGGCAACTCCGGGGAGGCATGGCGGGGGGGGGGGGGGGGCCGGGCGGCGCCGATGGCGAGCTCGGGGTGCTCGGGCGCCGGGTGCCGACGGCCGCAACGGGGAGCTCGAGGGAGGCCACGGGGGGGGGGGGGGGGGGGGGCATCGGGTGCTGGGCGGCGCCGATAGTGGCCTCGGGGTGGCTCGGGTGCCAGGTCCCGACGATTGTAATGGGAGCTCGGGTGCGCGACGGCGGCCGCGACGGGGAGGTGGTGTCTGGGCAGGATGGCTGCTGCGCGAGGTAGACGGCATCGCTGGGAGAAAGAGAGGAGGCAGCCCACCATAGCAAATTAGGCTAGCCATCACGTATGGTCGAGTTTTCCTGTAGTGGAATGAGTTCAGTACCCGCCTCTGATGCAAATTTTGTGGTAGTGTAACAAGCAGTAGTACTACACGGCTGTACTTGTAACAAGTTGTGTGTAGAGCACCACAAGATGTAGAAGTATCAGAACACACCATTTATACCAAGTGGCTGAGCATATGATCATTGTAACTGCAAAATTCATGTTTCAGTTTTAGCAGTGCCATATAGGCCCAAATCTAGATGATGGAAAAATTTGTTCTAGTTTGACATCATTCTTTTCTAAGATATCTCCGTATATTTAGCTGCACCCTGCATGGATTTTGATTATTCATCATCTTTCATCTACTGAAGTTGTTTATCTGCCTTGTTGCTCATAATTTATGATTTCTGAATAAGGTTAAGCACTTTGGCCCTGCACCAGGAGTCCCACACAGCCACACTGAACCTTATGTTGCCATCTAATTAGTTGCCTTTTTCCTGATGCATATAGTTCTCACCCCATTTGCCAAATATATACATCACATTTATGCTGTGATATACTTTCATCGTGGTTAATGCAGTTGGTGATTAGTGCTATTAGCAGCAGCAAATTGGTGCCTTCCATGGTCTATCAGGTGAATGAACCTGCTGCTATCTTGTTACTTGTTAGTTTGCTCCACTGTTCCTCAATTATCTGTGGGTTGACCTGCTAAATAACATGAATAGATGAAGTTACTTGGTAGTTTGCTCCACTGTTGAATATGTTTGCTGGTCGATTAACTATATATGCCATAAGTCATACTTTTCTGAATTACTTGGTATAAATATAATCTTATTTGTGATAGATAATAAATATTGATTACTTGGTAGCAGAATGGATTCGAGAGACAAGTGCATAATTAGGAGGGAAGAAGAGGATGATGTTTACATCTGTTGTATAGAAGTAGTAGTAATAGCACAAAGAAGAAACCAAGGCACATATCTAGTCGCACTAGGAAGGAACTCATGAAAGAAATTCTTAATGGACATGAGAATGATTGTCTAGTAGCATTTCGAATGGAACAAGACATCTTTAGAAAGATTGCTTCCTATCTTAGAATAGAGTACCTCCTATCTGATGCAAGGGGTGTGAGAGAGAAGGAGCAGTTAGGAATGTTCATGTTTATGCTATCGCATAATGCTAACTATGAGGATTTACAATATTAATTCAATCATAGTAGAGAAACAATTCATCGATATATTAAATTTGTTTTTGAGATTCTTTTTCTCACCTACCGACTCTTGAAGCCAACCCTTACATCCGAGACACATTGGAAGATCACCACCGATATGACATGCTTCTTCCCATACTTCAAGCTGATGATTGAATTCAAACACTATTTTACCTATTATCAAGATATATCCTATAAAGTATATAAAAAACATCCACATTTATTTTACTTTTCACAACCGCATTGGTGCCATCGATGGCACACATATTCCAATTACTATAGCTGAGACAAATCAAGCTCCATATAGGGACAGAAAGGGCACACTAAGCCAGAATGTCATGCTTGCTTGTGATCTTGACCTTAACGTCACTTTCATCTCTTGCAGTTGAGAAGGATCTACAACTGATGCTAAAGTTCTACGATCTGCTATGCTCGGTGGTTTTCGTGTAACTGAAGGAAAATATTTCTTTATTGATGGAGGCTAAGCAAACACACCATGTTTTCTTGCACCTTATTGTGATGTCAGATATCATTTAAATGAGTTTGGGCGTGGTCGCCGACGGCCAAGCGACTATAAAGAGTTGTTTAATCACCGCTATGCAATATTGAGAAATCACATAGAAAGGGCGATAGGAGTGTTGAAGAAACGTTTTCCGAATTTAAAAGCTGGAAAACATCATCCTATAAAAAACAAAGTGAAGATACCAGCAGGTGATGCAGTCTTCCACAATCTTATTCGTATGCATCATAGAGATGATGCATGACTGGATAACCAACCAGACAACCTACCACCTTCATCATTTGTTGACCTTCCTGAAGGAGATAGTAGCTATGCCAATGATGTGAGCTCTCTTAGTAGTCAAATAGAAAATGGAAATGTTGTTAGAGATGTAACTGCTTTGCATATGTGAGAAGATTACTCTCAAAATCAATCATGATGTAATTTACACTTTGTTTTGTAACCAAATGTAATAACTATGGACATCATGTGATAATCTTGGCTTTATTTTATTTTAATCAATCATGGTGTTTGCAATAACCTCTTGTTTATTGTTATATGTGTATTTCTTGCATATGAATGCTTTACGCAGCAGAGATGTTTGAAAGAGGTTCTCCAAAGATTAACTTAATGCAAGTTGCATATGCACAAAGACATTCCTCACCAAAAGGAAGTGGTGGTAAACGGAAGAAGAGGATGCCAGAAGGTATTGGTTATATTTATTAGATGCTACATAATAGGTTTCAATCCAACTGGCGATTTCAAATTTTATGCGCAGTGAAATCTTCTAGGGCAAATTGGAACTGTGGGTTTGAGAAGGGATTGGTTCAGATACTCCGAGATCACGATAATGACTGCTACAGGGGCTAGAATGGGTTGTCAACAGAGACATGGAACCGTATGGTGCAAAAGTTTCACGAACAATTCTCATATGTATCATTTTTCAAGGATCAGGTATAGACAAAGAGAAAGAATTAAAAAGAGATTTAAAAATACTCAAGGAGGCCCGAAAACAAATCGGGGTACATTGGGATGACAAACTTTGTATGATTATGACAGAGCCTCCAATTTGGGATAATATAATTGTCGTAAAAAAATTCATTGCTATATTTCAATACCATAACTCATTTTGCATGCTATAAATCTTATGTTCTTAACTCATTTTGTATGTTGCAGTCGCATCCTAAAGCAAACAAATTTTAGAGACAGGGTTTCCCTTTGTACGGTGAATTAGAGAAGCTATATGAAGATAAATTGCCATTTTGAAACTTTTACTTTCATATTAACCTATACGAAAATTTTTAACAAAATGTTCGTTATATAAATATTAATTGTCTTGTGTATGAAAAACAACAGAAGGAATGCTAGCTTTTATCTCTGTCGAGCCAAGAGAGGATGACGACGTGAGGATCATACAACCACCACCAATGCAACATGTTACACGTGATACAACTATGAGAAGTATGAACTTTCTTTCCAGTTACAATGATGATAAAAAAGATGATGACGACGATGATGATGTGAGGATATATGATGTTTCATCCTCAAAGATGCATCTGGGTCATCAAAGGGTGCTGTTGAAAGGAGATCACGAGGTGCTGCTGAAAAAGATGAAAACCCTGTTGAAATGTGTTTCACTACAAGGTAAAGATGAATCTTGTCCTGTTGTTCTGATAGGAGCTAAAAACAACATATATATGGACACATATTTTTTTGTTATATACACTGGCAGATGCTGACATGTATTACTCTAATGCACATAGGGAGAATTTCGACTTTATTTATACACCCAACTAGTCATAGTGAGCTTTAGTATTTTACCTCCATATAATTCAGCCCTAACTTAATGGGGCAGCTCTTCTGTAGAGCATCTCACACAAAGTGTGTGTCAAGTGTTTTTTTTTTTGAATACATGGTCCGGACACCATGGGGAGGAGCTCTCAAAATTCACTAAGAAAGGAGAGGAAGGCACGCGCGCCGAGCGGGGCTCGAACACGGGTGGGTATGGGCGGTACCCACCATGCTGGCCATCCGGGCGTCAGCCCAGTCCTTGTGTCAAGTGTGAGGACCACCTAAGTGCATCATGTCCTATATATGCAATGCAAACAAATCTATTCCTTGGTTAGCCCCTACCCTTTATCAGAACATTCCTTGTCTTCCCTGAAACCTTTTGCTAGACACACTGCCAGCACACAAACTCAAACGAGATGGAGAGAGAGAGTATTGTAGCTGAGTTGGCATCCAATTAATAGAACATGCATCTTGTCTTATTGCATTAATCTCTGTTGTGACTATTTTAGGAAAAAGGTTGGACAAAAAGCACAAGAAAAATGCAAATGTTGCTGAGATGATGGAAAGGTACCTTGAATTGAAGACAAAGAAAACAAAGAAAGAAGTTGTAGTGCAAGAAAGAGCTAGAGAGAAGGCGGAGGCTACTGATTTCTCCATCAAGAACTGCATCACTTTGTTAGTCTAATTAATTAAGATTGACCATGGTCATTAATTAGGAGTCGATTACAATTAGTAACCGACTCAGACACCTCTCTCTCCCATGTCTGATCGGGAAACATCCCAACCGATTCGATTGGGAGGCCTCCTCGCCGGCTCCTCAACTATAAATAAGAGGGCAACTCCTTTTAGAAGATTGATCCAATCAGTCACCTGAGAATCCTCTACGTGCCCTAAACATGAGTGCCACCTATCGGCAAAGAGGAGCAAGGTTGGGGAAGGATGTCTGTCGAAGCAGCATTTTCACCACCGCCAGCGTCCATGGCTACTACTCCACCCTCAGGTATGCTCCGAGGTGCGTGCTCATCCCCAAATCCCCAAGCTCTAATTCATGTTATCACATTAGTGTGCTAAACACATTGTTTAAGTCTCCGTTCTTAGCTAAATCGAACCCTAATCACAGATTAGGGCTATCGATACCCTACATACCAGGTATCCCTTCGTACAAGAAGAAGACGTGTTGAGTTCCACCTTTCAGTGTTGTGGACTTCCGAAGGCAACACGTATCCCGCAGTGACGGACCTGCCTCCCCCCTTAGGGTGGTTATTGACAGCTGGTACGTTGTAGATGAAAATCTACAAGCGCACGGAAACTGTCGTGTAGCACTTCCCCTTAAGAGAGTATTCCAAGAGTATCAAATCCAAGGAACAGGTGTGTAATCTTACGAACTAACCCACCCAAGGACACAAAGTTGTTTGGTAGGTAAGGAAGAGAGAGGAATTCAAAGTATTGATTCTAATTTGAAAGAATTTGCGGTAGCTGCTTGCTTCGGGCACGGGTTTACCCCTAGCAACACTAGGCGACTCCCGCCAAGAGCCTATGGCATAGCCGAATGTGAATGATTACAAAGGGCAGATACGGCTGTCACCACCTACTGCCTACCTCTTCAATCCATGGGTCTACGAGATATTCACTGGTGATTTCTAATATAAGCACCACGCTTACGTTCTAAATCACAACTCTAGTTGTTTCGAACAAAAAGCTACATGTAGAGCCTCTAATGAATTAAAGCAATGAACCCACAAGTAACTACTTGTGCAAACTACTATGAACTGAGAATCAAACTTGAATTGAATTCACAAAGGCTTACTTGATTTGAATAACACCTTTTGTAGGGGTACACGTGTAGAAGAGGGACTTGACAAGCCCAAGCCTCCTTCTTCCAAACTCTTCACAACACTCTCCTTCTACTTGGCAGCCTCTAAGACTACTCTAAACCTTGGGAGTGATGTTCTATTCTCAACTTTTGGTGTGTGTGGGTGTGATGTGACCTGTGGGGTTCTATTTATAGGGGGGAGAGAATGGTCGGTTCCCGCCACTAAATACGTGCGAATCAGTCACCCATGACCTATTTAAGCCGGGACGAGCCAACACGTGGCGTTTGACCAGTTTTGTAGGCAATAAAAAGTCGACCGACTAGGGGGGTCGACCGACCTAGTCTTGGCCCCGTTGGGGCTGTGCTTTCTCCAGGTCTCTGGCATGTTGGTCCCATTGACAGATATTGATGCTACACTGTTGGATGGCCTCGGATACTTCTATTTGTGGGCCATTTGATCCATGCGATGACATGTGGTGTCGCCTGATTCATCGAAACCCTATTTTATGAATTACTCCCTGCATGTCTTGGTATTTTGAGTCTAAATTCACCTGTATACAAATAAAGACCAACACTTGTGGAATTGGTTAGTTCTTAACCCTACCACTACGTTGTGTTTCTATTCTGTGCACATTATGAGGTGAATTGACGGTCTAAATATGGCACTTATGGACTGTCAACAAACTCCCCCACACTTAGTCCTTTGCTCGTCCTCGAGTGAAGGCATGAAGAAGAACTAAGGTGCTTGTCATAAATTTGCTTATAAGGGAATACTAGATATTTCAACTCGTACTTCAATTCATGAATTCCCTATATGGAATGTGGCTATCACATCAATATTGGGTTTTTCAAGAGTGGAATGATTGGAATGTAGTTCTCTTGGATCTTCTCCTGCCGGAACGATCTGACAATTTGCTATATCCGGAAAGTCAAGGAAACAATTGCCCTTATCCCTCAATTGGAATCTCTCTAGTCTCTCAAAGTGTTTTTGTCCTCACCTTGGCATGGTGTGCCAATTTTGTCCCTATACTAAATATGGCTATTCATGTATTACTATGTCAAAAACTTGATCCTATGAGAGACTTATGCAACAAACAAATTGACAAAAGAAATCCTTATGCATATGAATGGGATGGATATATGTGGACTCCATGATTTTCTCACTTTAAGGATGAAACATGACTACTATCTTTTTTTTGGCATGCTTCCTCTTTTGAAGAGTAGATTCTTTTTTTTTTTTGAATTTGATAGCCATGTCTTCTACTCCTTTTTTTTTCTAGAGAGATTTTTGATGACCACAATGTATGGAGTTTCTTTATTGGATGGATGAATGGTGGATGCAAATTTTCAATTTGAGAACTTTTTACATGAATAGTGTCGAAGTGTAGCAACGACACTTCCCCTGGTACTACCAAATGTAGCCCGCGGAGGTTCATGTTTCGGTTGGGGCAAGTAGAGATGAAGAGAAAGATGGTGACACGGGAGATTTACGTGGTTTGGGCCGCCTGAGCATAATACCCTACTCCACAGGGTGTGTGTTGATGTATTATGAATTGCTAGGAAGCGTAGTCTATGGCTCAACCTATCCGCCTTGTCTAATGCGGCTCAATCCTTTTATAGTCCAAGGACTGACCGTTACATCATTTGCCTAGCCCGACATGTGGACCTGGCGTATTTAATAGCCTAATACACTGTCTATGAGTATTAAGCATGGCTAATAGTGTGATAACGTGCCTTAATGGCTGTGTTACCTCTATTAACTGTGCTCTTATTGTGTGTTGCTAATACAACATTAACGGCACGTAATCAGGTCATGTAACTACCGCTTTAACTGTCCCTTGGATGTCCATGTTGAAGGAGATCTGCCAATGTATTCGTTGGTGATGAAGGTCCGGAGGCTCCACACGTGGCAGCTTTGGAGCTTCCCCTTGTAGGGAGGTATCTCCGGAACCGCTATACACATGTCGGCACCAGAGCTTACCTCTACTAAGGTTAGGTCCAGGGTCATTATACACGTGCAGATCGTGGAGCTTCCCTGTGTTGGGAGTTTAGCTCCGGATTTACATTACACGTGTCAATCCTCGGAGCTACCCATATGAGGGATGCGGGTCTGGTGTAATATGACATGTGGGTCCTAAGGAAACCTTCAACTTTGACGGGTAGAACTCTCTTCTTTTCTTGCGGTACTGTGGGTTACCCGGTACGCAGGGTACCGATAGTGGCCCCCGGGCCCACCTCTGAGAGAAACCCTTTGGGTTAAGTTATTCTACCAGAGGTGGGGCCATCCTTGATTCCCGCACATCGACTTCAAAAGTCTTTTGATGTCTAATAGGTTTGAACATATACCAAACGTTTAGAAAGGGGCGATGGTCCGGGGTTAAACCATCACTGCGTGGCTTGTTATGAATGTGGTAGATGAGATCTTTGAGTGCGGATCTCATGCAATTGAAAGTCGCCAGTTCCCAATACAGAAACCGTATCAGTTCCGAGTGCCTTGTCAGTGTGCTGCCTTTGGGTTTCCTGCCATCCATCATGACAATGGTTCACCTGGGGTAAGAACCTCGATTTCTTCGTTGAGGTGGCCCCGGGCCCATTCGTCACTAATGGGGTAGACTTTTGAAAAGTGACTTTGCTCTCGCTGCGGTTTCCATCCAAGTGTTGGGAGGCTTACTTAAGGAAGAAAAGTATGCGCGGTTTGAGGACTCTTTACGCTTTCGATCAAACTTGCGCTCAAAGCCTCCTAAACTCTGCCTAGCTTACCTTTCCTTTGCTCCACTTTGCCGCGATGGCGTTGGGTATTCCCAAGAGCCGCCTCAAGAGCAAGGACGATTTGATGAAGGTCTAGACCTATATGGGGTGGTCTAGTGACTCCTTCAGCTACCTGTTCCGCGCTGGTGAGTTCCCGTTCAAGAAGGAGCGTAATAGCGACATGATGTACTTCCCTGTGTATGCTATGGTTGGATTGATCCCACCTTTTTCAACCTTTCTTTTAATGTCGCTGGACTTTTACGGACTCTAGCTGTATCATCTTGGCCCCTTTCTCTTCTGCTAGTGGCGACTTTTGTCCACTTCTGCGAGATGTGGGTTGGTATCCCCCCTGCGTCGAGCTATTCCGTACCTTCTTCACGGTCCACACCACCGGTAAGGGGACTGAGCTTCTTGGCTTCTACTATTTTGTGAAGCACAAGAACAGCCCCTTCAAGTACTTGAAGTAATTTCCTTCTGGCAAATGGGATGGCTGGAAGAAGGACTGGGTCATCATTGTATTGGAGGAGCACGATAGGTTGAAGCTGCCCCAAGGACTCCCCAATGTTGATACCGACGCTTGGAGTGTAGTTTCGAAACCGTCAGATGCCTTTAACCCGGTCCTAACCAGGATCCGAGAGTGCGTGGAGGGTGGAGTTACACCTCAGATTGTCTTCTGCAATTTCCTGGTCAACAGATGGGCTCCGCTGAGGAAGTGGGAGAAGCTCGCCTGGGCTCTCAACAGCTTGATGGATGATGATCGGATTGAAACCGATCTGAAGTCCAACTTGGATGATGAAGCTCTAAAGCTTCATCTCAAGAAATTTCAGCATGGGATCAATGTTGAAGGCGACGACTTGGTTCCGCCGGCAGCTTTCCTTTCTTTGAACATGGAGCCAGAGTTCAGTAGAGAGCTCCGGAGGAAGATGCCGGCGCTTGATGACCTTGGTGAAGTGGAGAGGCGTACGACCTCCAGGGTGGTAATCTTCGGAGCTTACAAAGGAGGGCCTGCCTCCGCCCCGAGCCAGAGGGTTGAAGACATCAGCAAGGGCAAGGGCAAAGAGCAAGCCGAACCCTCCAGCCGGATGAGGAAGCTGAAGCATGCTGATGGGAGGTCCATCAGGGCTGCTCCCTCTACAATGGCTCCTTCTCCCCGGCGGAGGAGATATTCTGCGGCTACATCTTCTCCGGCGTAGGCATCTTCATGAGGCACTAGCTCTGGGCAGTCAACACCGGCTTCAGTGCTGGCTAAGAGCTCCAGGCCCGGGAGTTCTTCCCGACCAAGAGAAGCTCCGGCCGAGAGGACTCCTACAGCCGTAAGTGGTCCCCAGCTAAGGTTCGAAGTCGTTGTCTCGCCAGACTTTGTGGGCTCTAGCTCCGGGCATCAGATGAAGAGGTTCCGAGGCGACTGGGGCGGTAGCATCCCTAGGTAAGCACCGTGTACTCGCCTTAAAATGCTGATCTTGTTTTTATTGTGTCTTTAATCTTCTCATCTCTTTATTTCCAGGGTGTTGAAAATAGGGTCAAGGACTTCGGCTTCTGTTGCAGCGAATGTGTATGTGCATGTCGAAGCTCCATCTTTGACCACTGAGCCTCCTCCTCCAGTGGTGGCAGAGGTCACGGCAGCTCCGACGCTAGCTATCGTGGAGTTGGATTCGGAGTCCTTGCCTGAAGCTCCCGTGGTAGCGCCGGACCACGGGGGAGCAGTTGAAGATGTACCTCTGGCAACGGTGCCAGAGGATGATGCTCCAGTACCGGAGCCAGATATGTCAGAGGCTCCAGCCTTCGAGCCGGAGGCCGTGGAAGCCCTGGCCGCTGAGCCAGAGGCAATTGAAGCCCCTACCACTGAGCTGGAGATCGCTGAAGCTCCGTCCCTTGGGCCAGAAGTTGTTGAAGGTCCCGCAGTTGAGCCGGAAATTCTTGAAACTCCGGTCGCTGAACCAAAAGTGACTGATGCGTTGGCGTTTGAGCCAGCTTTGGTAGCGGCACCAAATGAAGCCCAAGCTGCTGCCCCGAAAATAGCTGCCCCAAAGGTGTCTGGACCAGAGCCGGAGCAACCTGAAGAGGTGGTGACTGGTCCTCCACCCTTAGAGCCAGTAATTGATGACCCGAAAGCAGCGACTTGGACTTTCGGTCCGGAGGTGGGAGTTCCCCCAGTGGGTTCTTCCTCTGCTGGTGCTGAAGGGCTTCTAGAGAGCGGCCCTAGTGCTGTAGGAGCTCAGGGGACCACCCTTATAGAGTGGGACCCAATTTTTGTGATGGAGAATCCTCTTGAGCCAGCGGAGTTGATCCCAGCTATTCGGGAGCCTATCCCTCTGGCGTTGTCCATAGATAACGCCTGCTTGAGCCTCCGACAAGTCCAGCTCGCCTTCAATCATGAGAGCAAAGCCCCGGAAGAGGAGCACAACACCTTGAGACGTTGGCGCAACAAACTCCACTTCAAGACCAGGCATGCATAGACAAGGTTGGCTGATTAGAGGGAGTAAATCAAGAGGGAAAAGGCCCGATTGGAATACTGAGACAAGCTGCTAGAAGAGAAAGAGGTTGTCATCAGGGCACTCGATGCTAACTCTAGGGACATCCTTGAACAAGCCAAGGAGAGTTGTGTTGCTTCTGATGAGCGTGACGAAAACCTCAATGAATTGAATGAGGTTCTCCTGAAGCATCGAGCAGACCTTGATGCGATGGGAGAGATGCTCCTGGAGCAGCAGGAGGATATTGTGAAGAGGGAGTCAGAGGTCACCCAGAAATTGACTCTGGGTGAATAGAATTTGGTAGATCGCAGCAAAAAGCTGGATCTATGGAGTAAAGAAGAGAAGGAAAAGTACTGGAAACTGGGGCATGAGCTCTCGAAAAGAGAAGCTGGTGTTGCCACCAGGAAAGGGAAAGTGAGCGGCAGGGAAAAGACCTGGCAGAAAGGCGGAACCACATCCACCTTCGGTAGTCGGAGATGACCGATTGTGAAAATCAAGTTGCTGAGAATATGCAGCAGCATGCTAAATTGGTCGACCGCTTCACTCAAGAAGGTTCCGAGCTTGCTGTCGCCCGAAAGTCACTGGAGGAGCTGCGGAGCTTGAAGGAGATGGAGTCCATCCAAGTATGGGACTTCTTGGGATGAGCCAACGACGTGCTGACGCCACTAGGCTTCAGTCCTGTACGTCCGGACAATCCAGAGATGGACTTGGACATAGCGCTAGCGGCCCTCAATGCTACTGGCGGCAAACTCGACGCGATGGGTGATGTCATTGCGGACCAGTTGGAGACAGAGAGGAAATATCTGGCTACAAACGTCGTAGAGTATGTGCTGACATGTTATGTGAGCCGAGATCCACAATTCTCTCTGGACTCGGTGCCTCAAGGTCCTGTTGCTGAAGAGGAGGACGTCGCCAGGGCCATCGTCCAAGGAGTTATCAAGGACGTCGCCTCATTTTTCCGCAGGACTTAGATCCTCCAGTAGCTATGGCTTTTTCATTTCGCCTTCTACTGTAATCCCAATTTTGTAATCCAGTGCTTCGAATTAATGAAATCCACTTTGCCATGAATTTCACTTTTTAATATACTATACTCTATCTTGTTGGCCCCTAGTTTATGTGCATAATTGTAGTGTGTACATGTACCATAATGTTTTGACAGCATGTTGAAGACTTGAACGCTTCGAATTTGTAGATTTTAGGTCCGAAGTCTTTATTCCAGACGTGTCGACGGCAGGTCCCCTGGGATTGGCAAAGCTTGGTAGCTCCGACAGTACCCACCATCAATGTATAAAGCGTCAATGGTGGGCCCCCTAAGAATTATTGGAGGCTGATGGGTCCGGTAGAGCCCAATGTCAACGCAGGAATCATTTGAGAGTAGGCCTCCCAGGGGTTGTCGGAGCTTTGTAGCTCTGACGTCACCCACCGTCAACATATTAAACGTCGACGGCTGGCACCCCTGGAGGATGTCGGAACTTAGTAGCACCGACATCGTCCACCATTGCTATGTATTTCTGTTTTTCTGGCACATTAAATACAAGAAAAGAGTAAAATTCATCCTCTTGTCTATAAATAATTTGTGAATTATTATTCTTATTTGAGTTTTAAATCCAAAGAAACTCGATATGATAACAAGCATTTTGACGTAATCTTTCCGGGCCCATATGTTTTTTTAGTACTCACCCTATTGAGGAATGTCGGGGTGTAGGTAGAGTGGCGTACTTAGGGTGCAGGACTAGGCTATGTGAATAGCACACTTCGGACCTATGCTGGCTTGGCGTTCAGGCAAGTAGACTATGCAGCAATGTTAGGATCTAAAGATACCATCAATAAAACTTATAATACATACGAATTACTTGGACTAAAACTCAAAAAGAATTGCACAACTTCATTATTGACAAGAAGGTTAAAAATAATAATTTGATAGATTGAGCCTCGTACAAAAATAAATGCACCTGGAGTCTGTTTTCACACAACAATGTCTTTCATTATAGGTTCGGATTCACAGGGGAGACAAGGACACGCTTAGGGTGCAGGACCAAGATAAGTTTTCTATACATCTTGTTCTAACCCAAGGCAGGTAGTTACACTTTTAGTGCTGTGACTGTATGAAGTGTTGCTTCCTGGACCCTCACAGAGTGGTCCGGATATTCTCCCGGAGGACCTACCTATATATGTATAGTGACTCTATAACATACATCGTGCGTAATTACAGACTCACCTCCGTGATTCTACGCATAAAACTTACAGAGGTGCTCAATGTTCCAATGATTAGGAAGTGGAGTCCCATCCTTAGTTGCCAAGCGAACGCATCCGGGTTGGGATACATTGATCACTCGAAAAGGACCTTCTCAGCTGGGGAAAGTTTGTTCATCCCTTCATGAGTTAGTATCCCTCGAAGCACCAGACCACCTTCTTCAAGTTGTCGATTGCGCACGTGCCTTTGATGATAGCGTCAGAGCGCTTGGCGATAACGTGCATTTCGAATAGATGCTTGGCACCTTCCCTTGTCGGCTTGGTCAAGGTCTTCACGCCGGAGCTGGTCCTGCGCGGCTTCGTTGAAGGTCCGGACCCGGAGAGAACCCAAATTGATCACCGGAGGAAGGACTGCTTCAGCTCCGTACACCAGGAAGAATGGAGTTTACCTGATTGACCGGTTTGGAGTTGTCCTGTTCGCCCACAATGTGGATGGAAGCTCATCAATCCAGTTGGATCCATGCTTTTTCAGGTGCTCATATGTGCGCGTCTTGAGTCCTTTTAAAATTTCTGCATTTGCTCTCTCTGCTTGGCCAATGCTTGTTGGGTGAGCTACTGAGGCGTAGCTGAGTTGAATGCTAAGGTCCTCGAAATATTCTTGAAATGCAGCACTTATGAATTGGGTTCCATTGTCAGTTATGACTTTATTTGGAACTCCAAATCTGCATATAATGTACTTCTAGAACTTGATTGCTGATTGCCTGTTGATTGTCACAACTAGAGTTGCTTCCGATCACTTGGTGAACATGTCGATGGCGACATACAAGAACTTGTAACCTCCGACTGCGTTTGGGAATGGTTACAAGATGTCAATGCCCCACACAGCGAATGGCCATGTAGGAGGTATCATTTATAGTGATTGAGCTGGTGTGTGAATCTGTTTTGCGTGGAACTGGCATGCTTCACATTTTTTACTAGCTCAACCGCATCCTGGAGTGTTGTAGGCCAGTAAGCCGCGCCAGAAGGCTTTACCAACCAACGTGCGGGAAGAAGCATGATTCCCTCACTCGCCTCCATGTATTTCCAAGAGGAGCTCGCGGCCTTCTTCCCTTGCAATGCACCGCATTAGGATGCCATTGGCACCGTGCCGGTAGAGATCCCTTTCTACCAACGTGTATCTTTTAGCCAATCTGACAATCCGCTCTGTGGATACACTATCTTCAGGAAGGATATTGTCTTTCAAGTAGCTCCGGATCTCCGAGATCCAAGCATTGGAGCTAAATTGAGCTTCTGAGTCTTGCGTGCTGGGTTGCTCGGAGCTTCCGGCAGCACTTACGACCCTTGGTGGACGCCATGGTAACAGGGCTACCGGGAGTGCCAGCTTCGAGGTGCTGGTCTCGCCCCCTTCGCTCAGCTCAGCAGGCTGAGCTGTTGGTCTTGACAACCTCCGGATGAAGGTTGTGTCGGGAGCCGGAGCTTCGATTGAAGCCTTTGTTGAGAGTTCGTCAGCTTTAGCGTTATGTTGACGTTGAGAATGGTGGAGATCTAGGACTTTGAAATCCTTCTGGAGTCTCTGGACTTCAAGAAGATAAGCAGCTAGTTGGGGATTGTTACAGGAGCATTCACCTTTGACTTGTTTGATGATGAGTTGTGAATCACCCTTCACCAATGGTTGTTTGACACCATAAGATAGTGCCACCTTGAGTCTGTAGATGAGAGCGTCATACTCCGCCATGTTATTGGTCGTCTTGAAATCAAGGTGAACCATGTACTTGACCTTCTCCCCAGTTGGAGCCAGGAGAAGGATTCCAGCTCCGCCCCCCTACTTCTACACGGAGCCGTCGAAGTAGAGAGTCTAATGAGGCTCGGTGAATACCGGAATCTTGAGTTCCGATCTCTGCTCACTATGGCCCCAAGGTTTGATGGAGAGGGAGTCCATTCCTCCACGAAGTCAGCCAAGGCTTGATTTTTGATTACTTGTCGTGACACAAATTCGAGATCAAACTCGGCCAGGTCCACTGCCCACTTTGCAATGTTCCTGGTAGAATTAGAGTTATGCAAAATAGAACACAGTGGAAAATAAGTTACAACTGATATTTTGTCAACTTGGAAGTAGTGATGAAGATTCCTTGAGAAAATAAGAACTACATAAAGCAGCTTATGCACCTCAATGTATCTTGTCTTGGCATCGTGGAGTACTTCACTAATGAAGTACACTGGGCACTGGACAGTTCGGACCCTCTCGGAGGAACCCAGAGCTTCTTCTCCATCGACTCGGACCCTCTCGGAGGGGTCTGGACCTTTTTGTTTTGTTTCTTTGAACCCCCCCCCCCCCCCCAGGAGGGGTTCAGAACTTCTTCTTGTTCGACCCAAACCTTGTTAGAATGGTCGGAATCATCTTGATCGGTCGGGTGAACCCCCTCAGGTGAATGAGGTTGATCTCCTAGCATTTCGTCTTGAGGTTCTGTGTCTGGGGGCTGCATATCTTCTATAGCCTTGATCTTCGCAGGATTTGCTTCAATTCCTCGGTGAGTCACCAAGAAACCTAGAAGGTTCCCGGAGCTAACCCCGAAGACACATTTGTCCGGGTTCAGCTTGGTGCGCGTGGTGCGCAGCTTGTCGAAGACAGCTTGTAAATTGTCAAGGAGTGACTCATTGTTCTTGATCTTCATGACGATGCCATCAACGTACACCTCCACCAAGTCTCTGATTAGCTCTCCAAATGTTTTGAACATAACTCGCACATATGTTGAAGCAGTATTTTTGAGACCAAAGGGCATGGCAGTATAACAATACAATCGACCTACTATTATGAAGGCAGTATGTTCTTCATCTTCCTTAGACATTTGGATTTGATGATAGCCAGAATATGCATCTATGAAACACAATAACACATATGTTAGCCTTGGCACCTTAAGTAACTAATACTATAATGGACCTTATGTGGGCATATAACTAATCCTCAATCGACTACTTCGTAGTTTTCAAAAATAGGCGCTTTTCAAGCGTGCTATTCCCAATACGGATCTGATACCAAGCTGTGGGAACCCGGCTCCGCACATTCCAGGAATCGCATTGGGTGGTGCCATGCGATGTGGCACCCAACAGCACACAAGAAAAGCCTTACAAAATAACCAACACAAATATTTTATTTCACAAGATGATTCTCTTTTACAACATAATATACAACGCAGCAGAATATATTATACTCACACTCTCAACTAGCTATGCACAAGAGAAACTATCCATGCCCACAGACACTTCTCACTAGCAACACGAAACATGGAGCAGCAGCAAGGTTTCCATGAGAGATATATCTCGACAAGCTCGAGGTGTCACGGACAACAATAACATAAGCATAAGCTAATAATACCTGCAAAACCCACAATATAGCAACCATGAGCACAAGGCTCAGCAAGACTTAACAGTCTCACCTAAACATGAAACTCTACATGATGGAAACTTTAAAGACTGGGGAAGCTTAATTTGTAGGAATGGACTCGCCGAAAGTAAATTCTTAGTGGTCAGTTTTAAAGTAGCATACGCGATCCATGGGCATAGCATCATTGTGAATTCAACAATCAACAAGAAACGCTTCATCCACGATGATACTTGCTCAAGGTTGCATAAGCCTTATCCAAGTTAAATGTTTGGAAATTGTAAATTTGATTATGACATCTCTATAGCAGCCAAGATTTCAATACAAAGAATTCTACATAGCAACATATTCATAATTTTTCCATTTCTCTTTCTTACTACGTCAAGACTTAGTGTCTAGGTAGGCTCAAATAACAAGTAGACACCCGGACTGCACGACACGTATGCCAATACTCGAAGTTGCAACGGCACACTCCCCTGATGTCGTACGCAGCCACCTTTCCCATGACTAACCCATATCCAAACAGTTCGATCGACCCGAACAGCGAGCTCCCTGAAGGTACACCTCCGCTATGAGATGTTCATGAGCGAGTTACCTCCCACTGTACTAACAGCCGACAGCTTAAGCCGATTGAAAAGGTTCCAACATAGGATCCTTAAGGTACATCAGTTTCGTGGGTTCCATATAGCCAGTATACACCCGGTACAGTTCAAACTTGTCCAATAGGGCCAAGCACAAGACAGGCCTTAACTGACACAGACGAGGCTACTAATCAATCTCCCCAACACCTACCTCGACATTACCGACCAAGGCACGATGTGGGCAAACCAACCTACACAAATCCCCGTCCACGTCTCATATTAAAGAGTTAATGTTATTGTAACAACTCGCGAGTAGGTTTCCCTCACTCGACTTCTCTCGCAAGTAGAATTCAACTACTTGACTTGTGATCAATAAAATGTGACCAATCCCGCGAGTAGTTTCCGACATACTCGACTTCTACCGATCTTCTAACTAAATATGAAGCATAACAATATAATCCAAGGGGGTCTTATACTACACATCCACATCAAGGATTATTTGGTCATGCATGTGGAGTATTCAATCAACATAGACCTAATGCACATATCAAGTCTATTCAATACGGTGTGTGTAAAAGTAAATCTTTAAAAGGCACTTAAATGCAAACTGGGGCTTGCCTTTCAGTTGGAATAAAAGTCAGCGACGATTAGTTAGTATTCTTCACTGAGAAAATCTCGCCACGCCAGAATCACTAAAGAAATCCTCAGCTCCGGGTTGTGCTGCTTGTCGGCCACCTTCGTCGCGAGTACTATCGAAATGATATGCAAATAAAAGGTTGCAATTTATTAGTATAATAATTGAAGTTGATTATAACTCAAGAAGGACTAATATTAGTTAGGACTTGAAGTTCTGTTGCTAGACTAGACAACAACAGAAAAGAAACAAGATGAACATAGCAATGGACATATGAAGTGAAATAGATATTGTTTTGTACATAGGGATGTGATCTCAATTTAATACAGGTTCAACATATTCCCTGAGCCTGAGAAAATTACAGGGAGTTCATTTGGTCATTTAGGAATAACCAGGTATGTTTCAGATACAACAATTGAATATATTGGTCTACAGAATTTCTTAAGTGTTTAGCCTTCTCTGAATTTTCATTTTAATTCTGGAGGTCTATCATGGATAGCAGTGGTTATATCATACAGAGGGGTCTCACTGGTTCTATGAAAATTTGTTTCATAATTTTGTAAGCATTATATTGTGAGATATTGAATTTACAAGTGGGGATATTTTACTGAATTGTTTCTGTTGTTTTTTGGCATTATGTGACCAGTTAGGAAAATCTTCAGATTGAACTACGTTAATCAAGTCCAATGAAGCTGAAATTTTTACAGGAATTCATAAACTTACTAAACAGCATTTTGGCAAAAATTCAGATGTTTCTAAGAAGTGAAACATCAGATAAAAATCAAACATGAATTTACTTTGAAGGGCTCTACAGGAAATTTATGGCTTTTCATGAAGATTGGGTTGTGGTTCTGGTTAGTGTGGATAAGTATCAAACTAATAAAGTTGGTTTGACAAATTTTGAAGCTCTTTACTGAGAGATATTCAATTTAGAAGTTTGCACAAGTTTCTGTACAAATTAAAAATGAATTTGACTATTTTTATGTGCATAGAGAATACAAAGGTGATCAGACCACGTAAATGAAGTCTAATTACCCTGGAATACTTACTGGAGTTCAAGGATATTCAAATGAAGGCTCTGGAAAAATTTGGTAATTTTCCAAAGAACAGAACTATAGGGATTAATTCTATAAGCATTTTGATTATTTGAATTATGTAGAAATTCCTATGAGCTTTCATACAAATCCAAGTGAACCACTGCAAATTATTCTTCGTGCTGGTTCTAAAAAAAATTATTTGGGAATTTGTGGACAATTCTGCTAGAAGATATGGATTTTTGGAGTGGGGACCAAATCTGGAATTTAGTT
Source organism: Tuctoria greenei (assembly GCA_036927565.1). NCBI lineage: Eukaryota > Viridiplantae > Streptophyta > Magnoliopsida > Poales > Poaceae > Tuctoria > Tuctoria greenei. The sequence goes on from JAYESD010000004.1 coordinate 73,294,293, forward strand.
TACATGGGAAATACTTATATAAAGGGAGGGGCCCACGGGTTTAAAATAGACCAATCGGGATCAAGCCACATGGGGCTATAAAGTTTATGGGTGCATCCACATTTGATCCCCTAGCCGCAGCAGATCTGGAGGTACACCGCAGAGGCTGACGACCGGGACCCACACCGAGTCATCGTCTTCCTCGCACCGGCGGCGCTCGGGCGGCGCACGATGGTGGCAGGCGGCAGCACCTCGCCGCAGCATGCGCTAGGGCACGGGGGGCCTCGGAACTGGCCTCCATGAACTAAAATTGAATGGGGAACAGCTTGCCCTAGGTGGCGCCGGCGATAGATGGCCGGAGAGGTGGTCTCGACGGCGGCGGGCGGAGCTAGGGTTCCGGCCATGTCGGCCGGGCCCTCTGGTGCTCTATTTCGCACGTGAAAACTTCCAAATTATTCCTGGAAACCCAAGGAGTCTGTATGAGGGTGCTAAGTGCGGTGAAAACCCATGGAAACAATATTTCGACGGCGAGGTGGTTGGCTCCAACCGGCGGCTAGGAAATCATGATTTTCCAAGCATCCATTCGATGAATCTCTTCGCTTTTTCTTCAAGAAGGTGCGTGGGAACATGAGGAACATGAAATCTTACGGCCACGAGAGATAATCAAAAGTGGAAAATAAATTTGGGCTCAGACCTACTCAGTTCATACACGAAGTTCGTCGTGAAAAATCACTAATACTCGAGCTAGGAGGGTTGGTAAGGGCTGAAACTTTACAATCAGATTCTAGGTACTATAGCGCACCTTTTTCCTTCAAGGACCGAGGTGCGAAGACGCTTGTATCGCCGGGGCATCGAAGGAGCAGAGGGTGGCCACTGTTTGACTTCGGGTGCCGTCGGAGAGGCTCCGGCTGGGCAAGAAACTAGTCAGGGAGGTGCACAAATAAGTTGTGATGACGATAACACAAAGAACGGTGATGAAACGCACTTGCCTTGCTTGCATTTAGGTCGGAGCAGGGAGTGGGCGCCAAGAACAGAGAAGAGGTGAAGAACAGGGAAACTGGGAAGAAAGCAGTGCTGTTTTCTACTCTGGGCATGAAAAGATATAGAGGCAGGAGCTGTTTGTTATATAGGCAGGCTGTGGACGGGCTGTTGAGAGGAGGTGGCACATGCAAATGGGGTGTTGTCGCCATGTGAGGAGCAGAGAAGTGAAAAACGTTCAGATGAGCTCCATCTCTGTATGACAAGTGGGTCCCACAGCCCGCCTCCACTCAAACCTTCTCTGTACAAAGAAATATCCCACCAACTTGTGTCCAAAATTCATGAAACTTTGTAGATAGGCTCAAACAAATATCTAGGATCTGATTCTGAAATTGTATTTCAAGTTAGGATATGTTTCATGTGAAATTCAAATTCAGATTTGAATTTGACTAGAATTCAATGTACCCATTGAATTAAATACAATTAGTTCTCCAAATATTATGAAAATTTGCAGGGGTGCTATTTGGAATATTTGCAATTAAATGGTGAACTCAGATTTTTATCTTGGCAAAGTTTGAACATGAGCTAAATTTGAATTTTTGAATTCTCTCAATTGAGGTTTAAATTGGTTTGAATTTTTCAGATTCTAATTAAATTTCTTTGTCCCCTCCAAATTTCAATATCTCCCATCTGAACTTTGCCTTTTTAATTTATGGCTTTTATAGCTCACACCCAGAGGTGAACTCCACTATCTGATCTATTCTAGGTAGTGGAAATGGATCCTTTGGATATGCCTTATTTAAGGTGGTGTAGTCGATACACATCCGAAGCTTCCCGCTGGCCTTGGGTACAACAACTGGGTTTGCCAGCAATTTTGGATGAAACACTTCCCGGATAAAACCAGCTTCGAGCAACTTCTTGATCTCCTGTCTGATGAAGTTTTGTGGCTCGATTGATTGCTTCCGGAGCTTCTGGTGTACATGCCATGCATTGAGATAAATATTCACGTTGTGCTCAATCACCTCCCTTGGGATCTCAGGCATTTGCAACAGTTGCCAGGCAAACACGTCGACATTAGCCCGGAGGAAAGTGATGAGCGCAAGTTCCTATTTGTTGTTCAGACCACCCAAAATACGGGTAGTCTGAGCAGCATCAGAACCAATTTGGATGACTTTGACAGGAACGTTGGTGTCGCTGCTTGGTTGCACATAGGGTGCGTAGGTAGAGCCTTGATGACGAATGCTCAGAGGGTTCGGAGCTAGTTCCTTACCAGATGCTTCATCTTGTGTTGTGGTAAGCACATAGAGTTCTTCTAAAGCAGTGACTCCCGCAGTCTGATCTTCGTGGATCTGGAGAATGCCCGCAGGTGTTGGAATCTTCAACACTAAGTAACCATAATGGGCGGCAGCCATGAACTTGTACAAAGCTGGTCTGCCCAAAATGGTGTTGAACGGCAGACTGGTCTGCGCAACGTCGAAGACCAACTTCTCGGTTCTATAGTTCTCCGTAGTCTCGATGGTCACTGGGAGTGTGATAGAGCCAAGTGGAGTAATGGTCTTCGGACCTACCCTAGAGAAAGGTCGAGATGGCGATGGTTCGAAGGTGTGAGCTGGAGCTTAACGAAGGCTTTGAAGCTTATGAGGTTCAACCCTGATCCTCCGTCAACCATTACATGGTGGTGTTGGATATAGTTAATGGTGGGTGACAACATCAACGGGAGTTGGCCAGCTCCAATAATGTTGTGGGGGCAGTCCGAAGCATCGAAGATGATGAGAGTATCAATCCACTTCTAATGAGGCTCTGGCCTTGCGGTGGGAGCTGCAATGGCCATGTCTCGCCGCATTGTCTTGAGGATGTGGCGAGAAGTGATATCCCAAGAACCACCATAAATGGTTTTCAGGGTCTTCTGACGCTCTGTCAGAAACATTAGAGTTGTCGTCGACGGTGTTGTAGACAGCTTTTAGGACCTTCTTGGGGTCCTGAAAACCTAGCTCCTCCTCAGTCGGAGCTTCATCGACTTTTTGTTTTCCTTCTCGCTAACGGAAAGGAGCTTCTTCCCGGCCCTTGTTATAGCGCTCGACAAGGTTCTGGACCTTCCGGCATTCTTCCAAACTGTGCTTGTCCGTCTTGTGGATCAGACACCACACTTTAGAGCTACCACCATCTTCTGATGATGGTCGAGGTCGTTTCTCGGGGCGTGGCCCCCGGCCACCCAGAGCTGCAGTAGCCGCAGTGGTAGGTGCGTCAGCCGACGGCTTTTTCTTGCTATTGGGCTTCTTTTTCTTTTTGCCACCTTCGGATGTAGTGGCTTCAATCTTGGTGGATTTTATGTTGGCCTCCGGAGGTGGTTTAGAATGCAATTCACATCCCTCCGCAGCTTTGGCACATTTGTGTGCCAAGCTGAAGAGTTTCATGACACTGGTCACTTCTTTGGTCGCCAGTTTCTCCAGCATCTTCTTGTCTTGAACACCCTGTCTAAATGCAACAATAACAGAAGAGCTCGAGATTGAAGGGATAGTATTCCATACCTGAGAATACCGCTGGATGAAGGATCACAGTGGTTCCCCCGTTATTTGCTTTACAGCAAACAGATCCAGTTCAGTGCCAGGCTAGGTGTAAGAACTCCCGAGGTTGGCAGTGAATTGTTGGCATAGCTCCGCCCAACTATTAATGGAGTCGACTGGAAGAATCATGAACCAGGACCTTGCATTCCCAGTTAGAGCCACTGGAAAGTAGTTGGCCATCACGGCCTCATCACCTCTCGCTGGCAGTATAGAAGTGGAGTAGATTTGAAGGAACTTGGTGGGGTTGACAGTCCCATCGAATTTTTTCGGCAAGTTGGGCTGGATGTTCTGTGGCCATCTGACCATGCGTAGATGCATGACCATGGTAGAACATCCTCCCCCTACTCCCTAAGGAGCAGGTTTGTCTCGAGCTTCTCGTCTCTCATGAGCACGCTCAATATGGACGCGGTCGTCCTGCTGCCGGTAACGGTGATCAAGTTCCGACCGCAGGTCGTGAGTCGGAATCTTGGTGATGGTGTGGGTGCGTCGTGCCCCATGAGGTAGTAAAGTCACCTGCTGGGATGCAGCACGTCTCCTATGCTGCGAGACTTGTGGACCAAGTCGGCTTGACAAGGTCCATCGTTGTGATGGTGCTCACCCCGAAGAGGGAGGACACTGATTGTTGATGCCAGCAACTGCGGCTAAAACCAGATGGTCAACATCAGCTCTCCACTGTTCCATAGAACCCTGGGGTGCCCCTGGAGGCGGTGGGTGTTGAAGGAGATTGTGGCATTGAGCGCGTGCTCAAGATTGTTGTTTGTCAATGCAGTGATCGACGCTGATGCCCCATCTTGTCGTCCAGCATTGTTTGCCGAAACAGATGGCGGTTGTGGTGCCATAGTGCCTGCCATAACAATGGCACCCCCTGGCTACTGCACGTTGGAGGGATGGCCTCCAACAGGTTGTTCAGTGTGATTTCTGTTGGAAGATCCTGCAGCGGAATTCACCATCTTGCAATCCTGATTGGCCCCCTACCTGGCGCGGCAAATGTCGAAGTGTAGCAACGACACTTCTCCTGGTACTACCAAATGTAGCCAGCGGAGGTTCTTGTTTCGGTTGGGGCAACCAGAGATCAAGAGAAAGATTGTGACACGGGAGATTTACGTGGTTCGGGCCTCCTGAGCATAATACCCTACTCCACGGGGTGTGTGTTGTTGTATTGTGATTCGCTAGGAAGCATAGTCTATGGCTCAGCCTCTCCCCCTTGTATCGTGCGGCTCAGTCCTTTTATAGTCCAAGGACTGACCATTACATCATTTGCCTGAGCCGACATGTGGTCCTGGCATATTTAATAGCCTAATACATTGTCTATGAGTATTAAGCATGGTTAATAGTGTGATAACGTGCCTTAATGGCTGCATTACCTCTATTAATGGTGCTCTAATCGTGTGTCGTTAATATAGCATTAACGACACATAATCAAGTCTTGTAACTGCCACTTTAACTGTCCCTTGAATGTTCGTGCTGAAGGAGATCCACCAATGCATTCGTTGGTGATGAAGGTGTGGAGGCTCCACACGTGGCAGCTTCGGAACCGCTATACACGTGTCGGCACCGTAGCTTCCCTCTACTAGGGGTTAGGTCCGGGGTCATTATACACGTGTAAATCGTGGAGCTTCCCTGTGTTGGGAGTTTAGCTTCGGATTTACATTACACGTGTCAATCCTCGGAGCTACCCATATGAGGGATGCGGGTCCGGTGTAATATGACATGTGGGGCCTGAGGAAACCTTCAACTTTGACAGGTAGAACTCTCTTGCACTTCTCGCGGTACCGTGGGGTATCGCGTACGCAGGGTACCGAAAAATAGGGTGCACAATAATTTCTAAGTCAAAAGTTCATGCATGTAACTCAATTGGGTCGTGAGTTTAACAAAGTTCAATGAAAAGCATAGTGGCATATGAATGTGGTTTCCAAGAATTTGTATCATATAGCCTGGGTGGGTATTTAAATTTCCAATGAGAGAATCAAGCAAAGTTCAAGACTCCAAACTGTGCAACATCAACAAATCAATTTCAGGCAAGGAGATATCTCCTCAAGTAACTCATTTACCATATCACACTAGTCAAATACTTAGATGACATGTTTTCCTATTATGCTTGTGGGAATTATGAACAGGGTAATAAATCAAAATATAAAGTATTCAAATTTTCAGCTCAAGCAAATTTTGACTACCAAGTTTTAAATGTTAACTATTGTGTTGAATTCCCTTCATATATTCAGTATTAAATATCAAATCAACTCAAACAGTAACGTAGCATGCATATTTAGGGGTATGAGATCCAAACCGATTTTGTGAAGCAAAACGAAGCCATGTGGGGCCCACAACAGGTCGGCCGACCCGCTTCTGGCCTCTTTGTTGCTCTGTTTTGACGTGTTAAGTTGTGCAATCGGTTGCGACGTGTTTTGAGATGCAACACTAATTTTGTACGTCGCGGTTTCGCAAATTTGGTGTACCTCCCCAACAGTTTTTTCCTTGAACTCTTTATTCGCACAAAATAAACTAAAGATGGAACTTTACTAGGTTAGATGACTGGTAAGTTTCTTTTATGAACTCAAATATGGGGATGCTTACATTATTCAATCTAAACTGAATGATAGAAATAAAAAAATTTGGAATCAAACTAAACGAAACTAGTAAGCATCCTATGCGGTTGGGGCATCTACACTAAGGAGCGTTGTAGATGTCGGGCTTCTCGACGGCATTGTATATGCGCCGCATCTTAGAGCTCATGCCACGGCGAACACCATCAATCTCCTCCTTGAGGGATATAATTTTATCTTGTCAGTTCTGCCCTCTTGATGCACGCTTCATCCATTAAGTCTGATAGCTTATTATTAACCAAACGGAGAGAAGCTAACTCCTTAGAGTGTTGTGCCCCTTTAGGGGCACGAGGAGATTTCCCATCGTCGTCCTCAAATTGGCCAGGTGGCCCTGTGATAGCAGGCGGCGAGAGGTGACGTGTAATCTTGGAGTGTCACGAGCGCCTGCCGATTCCTCCATAGCAAAATTATCCACTTGCTTGAAAAAGCCTTTTGCATAGCCTCCATTAGGCTGGCGCACCCCTTGGATAATTAGGCGGTCTCCCACATGCTCAGGCGTGGTACGCATAGATGACTTGTAGTGGTGGCTAACTACGTCACCGTACTTGGTCTTCAGAGTGTACATGAACTGCTCGCCAGGCTGCAGCGTTGGGAGAGACTCATCTTTTTAGGAAAAAGACAGGTCTTGACTGACTTATGGCCGGCGTAGTCGAACGACGTGCAGGTGGCATTGACTTCATGGGCGTCCATCCGAGGGGAGAGCGACCGTTCAGCACCACGTGGTGTGGTGCAACATCCATGCGGAGTCTTCGTTGGTGGCGGGATCATAGCGAGGGGCACGACATCCAATGCCATGATGGACTCGAGTGCGAGGGGGGACTTGTCATTGGCCGACATGATGTCTCTGCTCAGGTTGAAGGTTGAGCTAGAATGGGGATGAGGCACAATCTTCTTGTCGACCATGACTTAAAACAGGAGACGGATTTTTTCTATATTGTGCAAGGTTTCCCTCTTTGTTCCTATCAACAAATAAGCAGGGGAAGTACGATAGCACCAAGAGTCTTGTTGAGATACATTGGGAGAGTCCGCAAGCAAAAATAGAAGGCTGACGCCGTAGGGGGGGGGGGCGTCGGCCGACCCCTTTCTGGCTCCATTTGGGCCAAGTTTTCATGGGTTGGCTTAATGGGCCCCATAAATGAATAATTGGATGGTCCCATTAAATGGAGACAGAGAATTTAGATATAATTTAAAGAAACGGCGTGAAAATCAATAAGATTTATCACATCAATTTCTTTTTTCGTCTCATCCTCATGGGATTCGAGAAATAATTTGAGTCGGTGCCCATTCACTTTAAATAGATGATCATCATCACCTTGGAGTGTGATGGCTCCATGGGATGAGGTTTCTTCTACGGTAAAGGGTCCTTCCCATTTACTTTTGAGCTTCTCATATCCAAAGAGTTTAACCCTGGAATTGAAGAGTAAAACTTTGTCTTCAGGTTTGAACTCTTTAGGCGTAATCCTCTTATCGTGCCATCTTTTAGTTCTTTACTTGTAGATTTTGGCACTATGGTACGCCTTGTCTCTCCACTCTTCCAACTCGGAGAGTTGCTTCAATCGGTGTTTTCCTGCTTCGTGAAAGTCCATGTTCCACCACTTGATGGCCCAATAGGCTCTATGTTCCAACTCTACAGGAAGATGACAAGTCTTCCCATAGACAAGATGGAAAGGATACATGTTGATGGGAGTTTTGTAGGCAGTACGGTATGCCCACAATGCGTCAGGTAGCTTATGCTTCCATCCCATTCCCATTTCCAAGACGGTCTTTTGCAGAATATTCTTAATTTGCTTATTAGATGTTTCTGCTTGACCACTTGTTCGTGGGTGGTATGGGGTAGCCATATTATGATGGACACCAAGTTCCCTCAAAAAGCTCCGGAAGGTCTTATATATGAAATGGGACCCTCCATCACGTATGACCATACCAGGAGTGCCAAAGCGTGGGAAAATGGATCTCATGCGTGGGAAAATGGATCTCATGGAACATTTTCCTAGCTTGCTTGGAATCAGCATTTTTGCACGACAAAACTTCTACACACTTTGACACATAATCTATAGTCACCAGGATATACTCGCAATCATAGGACCTAGGGAATGGTCCCGTGCAATCAATACCCCACACATCGAATAATTCCACTTGGAGATTATATGTTAGGGTCATCGCATTGCGAGCTGAGATTCCTCCATGCTTTTGGCATTTCCAACATCTGCGAATGAATTCTTTTGTATCTTCATACATAGAAGGCCAATAGAATCCACATTGCCAGATCTTTGCCTCGGTACGGTAGACACTGTAATGGCCACCATAGGGGCTAGCATGGCATTTCTCAATAATCGTTGTGCCTTCGATTGATGGGATGCACCTTCTAAGAAGGCCATCAGCACAAACTCGATAGAGGTATGGGTCATCCCAAAGGTGTCTTCGACTCTCATAGATGAGTTTCTTTTTGTTTTCCCCTTGTGGTACGTATCCCATGACCATGAAGTTCACGATCTCCGCATACCAAGGGTGAGAGTCACTCACCTTGAGAAGCATATCATGTCATAGGAAGTCACTGATAGGAATGTGCATGGTTTGGGTGACTTCCATACATGAGAGATGATCTGCCATAGAATTCTCTACTCCCTTCTTATCCTTGATTTCTATGTAAAACTCTTGGAGTAGAAGAATCCAACGAATTATCCTTGGTTTAGTATCCTTTTTGTTGAGCAAGTACTTCAAGGCAGCACGGTCTGTGTAGACTATGACCTTGGCTCCAGCCAAATAGGACCTGAACTTATCGATAGCAAAAACTACCACCAGGAGCTCTTTCTTAGTTGTTGCATAATTGAGTTGAGCTACTGTTAGAGTTTTGCTAGCGTAGTCTATTGCATGATGCTTTTTATCTTTGGTCTGGCCCAGGACCGCACCAACACCAAAATCACTAGCATCACTCATGATTTCGAATGGCAGCATCCAATCAGGAGGTTGAATGATTGGAGCTGAGATGAGTGCCTCATGAGTGTTTCAAATGTTTTATGGAATTCATCATCGAAATCAAAGGGGGCTTCCTTAGCTAGTAGGTTAATGAGGGGTCTAGCAACTTTTGAGAAGTCTTTGATGAATTGCCGATAGAACCCCTCATGACCTAAAAAGTTGCGGATTCCCTTCACATTGATAGGAGGTGGAAGTTTTTCAATGACTTCAATCTTTGCTTTGTCTACCTCCATCCCTCTTTCGGACACTAAGTTCCCAAGAACGATGCCTTCACGGACCATAAAATGACACTTTTCCCAATTAAGTACTAGGTCCTTCTCTTGGCATCTTTGTAAGACCTTGTCTGAATTTTCCAGACAATGATCAAAAGTTTTCCCATAGACGGAGAAATCGTCCATGAAAACTTCCATGATCTCCTCAATTATGTGAGAAAAGATAAACATCATGCATCTTTGAAAATAGGCAGGAGCATTGCACAGTCCAAAAGACATACGCCGATAGGCATAAGTGCCATAGGGACACGTGAATGTGGTCTTACTTTGATCGTCGGGGTGGATTGGGATTTGATGATATCCTGAATACCCATCAAGGAAACAAAAGTAAGAATGTTTTGCCAACCACTCTAACACCTCATCGATCAAGGGCAGTGGAAAATGATCCTTCCTTGTAGCCTTGTTAAGTTTTCGGTAATCAATGCACATCGTCCATCTTTTGATGGTTCGTTGAGGAATCTATTCATTATTCTCATTTTGAACGATAGTCATACCTCCCTTCTTGAGCACTACTTGAACTGGGCTTACCCATTCACTATGAGGAACAGGGTAGATAATCCCGGCATGCATAAGTTTCAAGACTTTCATCTTGACAACTTCCTGCATCGCATTATTTAATTGCCTTTGAGGTTCCCTTGAAGGGACACTGTCGAGGTCAATGGGAATGTGATGGGTGCCTAATGCTGGATTAATCCCCTTAAGATCCTCTAAGGAATAGCGAAAAACAGCTCTATTCTTTTCTAACATGGAAACGAGTTTGAGTGTCTCATCATTTCAAAGCTTGTCACTTATGATGACAGGGGCTTCCAAATCGCCATTTAGAAAGGCATAATATAGGCCTGGAGGTAGAATTTTTAACTCAACTGAAGGTTTTGGGAAGAACTCTTCTTTTGGCAATTTAATTGCCTTCTAAAATTCATCCTCCTCTTGTATGAAATCTTCTTCTCCTTCTATTTCGGGAGGAGCTAAGAATTGAAGAGTTCTAGCCTCCTCTAATGGTTCATCTTGGATGGGATATTTTGCAGATGTGTTCTTGGAACGCAGGACAAGAATAGAAAATTTTCTCCTTCCAAGGTTGGCATTGAGGTTTCCTTCCAAAAGAATTTCCATGAGAAATTTCTCAGTGGGAATCCCAATCATAATGTCAAAATCTTGGATTTCAAACACATGGAAATCTAGGATTGCCTCAATATCATTGTGCCTTACAAACACCTGTTGCAAAACCCCACATCCTTCAAGTATGTTTCCGAAAGAGTCTCGGAAGGATTTACATGTTGGTGTCAATGACACATCGCCAAGAATCGCGAGAGCACAAGGATCAGAAATGAGATTTGGTCCAACGGTGGGGTTGTATAGGACCTTCATTGGTGTCCCTCTAATATAACATAGAATAGTTTCCAAAGGTGAGGTCATTCGAAGGATTTCGGGTGATAGCTCAACTTCTATAGTCCATTCCCTGCTTAATATAGAGGTTAACTACTTGACTGTCTGTTGGACGAACACTCCATCAGGTGGGTCAGGTGGAGCTAAAGGCAATGATGGTATCCTATGGCAAAAATACATCGAGGTATTTACAAAATCTTCAAATATCTCTTATTCGAAGTAGAAGGGAAACTCTGAATTTCTTCTTCCTTTGTAGTTTCGGATTCGGGAGAGGATTCCTCCGACAAGGTGTGGGATAAGCAAGCAATGGGTCCTTCCTTGTCCATGGATTTATCCTTGGATCTTAACACTACTTCCTCTTGAGGGGGCTCATTAAGACCCATAATGAAAGAAGAATTTTCTAAATACAGTCTAGAAGATCCTTAGCTTCTTCCGACGTCTTATGGAGGAAAGATCCTCTAGCCGTAATGTCAAGATCTATGGCAGACTCTTTGTTCAATCCCATATAGAAGTGTTGCAAGAGCAACAAACCAGGGATGGACAAATCTGGGCCAGAATTTCTCGAAAGAGAAAATCTATCCCAAGCTGCACCTATGGATTCCTTTTCCATTGCTGGAAGCATAGTACTTCCTTCTGTAAGGACACAATTCCAACAATTGGAAAGAAAGCAAGACAAAATATATCTCGTAATTCATTCCAATTTCTGTTTGTCTTCCCAATGTTGTGGTCATACCATTGTTTAGCTCTTTCCTTAAAGGAAAAAGAAAAAAACTTCCATTTGAGAGTCTCTTGCTATAAAGCCTGGGCGAAGTTCATAGATAGTAGAACAAATGGGTTCCGCTAAAGGCGGTGGCTCACAGAACTTACCCTTTTGGTCAGAATATGAATGAATGGTGGGATGCTCCATATATGTGGTGGTGATAAGAAAAGGAAAGATAAGATGAGAGGATAGATGGGAGGATGAACAAGGTTCGAAGATTAACAGCAATTGTTCTCTGGCAACAGCACCAGTAATGCTTGTTGATGGGTGGTACATCACAGATGAAAATCCGCAAGCGCACGAAAACTGTCATGTAGAACTGCCCCTTAAGAGAGTATTCCAAGGGCATCGAATCCAAGGAATAGGTGTGTAATCTTACGAACTAATCCACCCAAGGACACAAAGTTGTTTGGTAGGTAGGGAAGAGAGAGCAATTCAAAGTATTGATTCTAATTTGAAAGAATTTGCGGTGGCTGCTTGCTTTGGGCACGGGTTTACCCCGAGCAACACTAGGCGACTCCGGCCAAGAGCATATGGCATAGCCAAATGTGGAGGATTACAAAGGACAGATAGGGCTGTCACCACCTACTGCCTACCTCTTCAACCCGAGGGTCTACAAGATATTCAATGGTGATTTCCAACCAAAGCACCACAGTTATGTTCTAAATCACAACTCTAGTTGTTTCGAACACGAAGCTACAACTGGAGCCTGTAATGAATTAAAGCAATGAACACACAAGTAAGTACTTGTGCAAACTACTATGAATTGAGAATCAAACTTGAATTGAATTCACAAAGGCTTACTTGATTTGAATAACACCTTTGTAGGGGTACAAGTATAGAAGAGGGACTTGACAAGCCCAAGCCTCCTTCTTCCAAGCTCTTCACCACACTCTCCTTCTTTTTGGCAGCCTCTAAGAATACTTTAAACCTTTGGAGTGATGTTCTATTCTCAACTTTTGGTGTGTGTGTGAAGTGAGGTCTAGGGTTCTATTTATAGGGGGGAGAAGGGTCGGGTCCCGCCACCAAATGCGTGTGAATTAGTCACCCATGACCTCTTCAAGCTGGGAGGAGCCAACATGTGGTGTTTGATAGATTTTTGGGGCAAGAAAAAGTCGGCTGACCAGGGGGGGTCGGCCGACCTGGTCTTCGCCCTGCGGGGTTGTGCTTTCTCCAGGTCTCTGCCAAGTGGGTCCCATTGACTCTTATTGGCGCTACACTGTTGGATGGCTTCGGATACTTTTGTTTGTAGGCCATTTGATCCATGCGATGAAATGTGGCATCGCCTAATTTGTCAAAACCCTATTTTATGTATTACTCCATGCATGTCTTGGTATTTTTAGTCTAAATTCACCTGCATACAAATAAACACCAACACTTGTGGATTGGTTAGGTCTTAACCCTACCACTACGTTGTGTTTCTTTTTTGTGCACATTATGAGGTGAATTGACAGTCTAAATATGGCACTTAAGGACCGTCAACAGTGGCTCTGGCGCTGCCACTTGTTCCACAGTGCCGGACCTGCCTCCCTCCTTTGGGTGGCTCCAGCGCTGCCAAGTGTCTCGCAGTATCTGACCTGCCTCCCTTTTGAGGGAGACTCCGGTGCTAGCACGTGCCCTATAATATTGCACCTGCCTCTCTGCTAAGGGAAGCTCCGGTGCTGCCACATATCCTATAACACAGGACCTACCGCCCCCCCCCCCCCCCCGCTGAGGGAAGCTCTTGTGTTGACACGTGTTAGGTGTCCGAACCTACGCCTACAACGGGAGGACTCATGGATCTTCAACGGCGCTGAAATTTAAGGCAATAAAACTGTCATTAAAAGACCTGGTTAACATGTCTTTAATTTTGTGTTAATGATGCATGATCAGGAGACTATCAAGACCGGCAACACTGCCGTCAAGGCGCGTTAATACTCTATTAACCACCGTTATGCCTGTACATCATGTATAGGATGGTTAATACGGTCGGAGCCACCTATCATCCCTAGCACGCTGTAACAGCCAGTCCTTAGCATATAAAAGGGTTGCGCTGCACGATAGAAAGACAACTTATCTTGGGATCTCATCTTGTACACAACTAAGCTCGGGCTTACACATTCTCATAAAAACAACACACATCCTATGGAGTAGGGTATTACGCTCAGGCAGCCCGAAGCACATAAAATTTTTGTGTCACCTTGTTCTTGGATCTTGTTTAGCGCCCCGCCTAAATACAATCCTCCACAGACTACTTCTAAGTGGTACCGGGGGAAGTGTTGTTGCTACACTTCGACATTTGGCACTTCAGGTAAGGGGTTCGAAGATCTCCAAGATGGTGAACTCTGTTGCCGCTTCGACCGGACCAGCTGGACAAGCAGTTGGTGGAAATCCCACCAATGTTCAGTAGCTGGCGAACATCGTCCCACCACCACTACCTGTTGTTGTAGTGAACACATTACAACAGGATGGAGTTCTTGCGTCGACATAGAATCAACCAACAACCCTAAGAATGCACTGAATGCAGCGAGGATTCTCCTCCAGCTTCCTCCAGTGTCGGGAGCTGCTCCAGTGGCGCTGGATCAATGGCATCCTGATGTTGAGCATCTGGTTGCAGTCATAGCCACAACGCTCAACAACCAGGGTCTGCTTGATGCAGGGCAGACACCTACCCGTAACAAGACCTTGCCTGGAAGACTTGATGCTTTGGCATCGCAGCACAGGAGACGTGCGTCGTCACAGCAAGCGACGTCGTGTACTCATGTTGTGCCTTATCGCACTCACACGGCGTCGAGGCTCCCAACTCAAGATCTCCAGTTGGATCTCGACTGCTGGTACATGAGGCAGGATGGCCGCGTCAACATCGAGCGTAGTCATGAGAGGTGACTTGCTCCTGAAAACCCTTCTCCTATGGCAGTTGGAGGTGGCTATTCGACCCTTGCCTCACATTAACGCATAATGTAGTGGCCAGTCAAATTCAGGCCGCATCTACCAGAAAAATACGATGGGACCGTCAACCCGCCGAATTTCTGCAAATATACTCCACAATTATCCTTGCTGCGGTGGTAATGAGGCTATCTATGCCAAATACTCCCCTTTGTCATCAAACGAGACAGCAAGGTCCTGGTTCATGAGTTTACCACCCGACTCCATCTATAGTTGGGGAGAGCTATGTCGCCAGTTTACTCCAACTTCGGGAGCTCCTACGCGAGGCCTGGCAAAGAACTGGACCTTTTTACTGTACAACAGAAATCGGGAGAGTTACTGCGATCCTTCATCCAATAATTCTCTCAGGTAAGGAAAATCATCCCTTCTATCTCCAATGCTTCTATCATTGTTGCATTTCGACAGGGAGTTCGAGACAAGAAGATGTTGGTGAAACGTAAGTAGCATCACGGAACTCTTCAGTCTGGCTGATAAATGTGCTAGGACTGCTGAGGACCGAGAGGTGCACTCCAAACTAGCTGCGAAGGCCAAGCAGTCTACCTCCAAAGCCAAATCTAGTGCTATGCAACGTAGAGGAAAAAAGAAAAACAAGAAGTCAAGTGGCAAGAACAAGTCACTTTTCGGAACTCCTACTCCTGCAGCGGCGGCATCAACTTGTGGCCAAGGGCCACACCCCAACAAGCGACCTCGATCATCGTCCGAAGACGGTGGCAAGGTGTGGTGCTCGATCCACAAATCCAGTGCCCATAATCTTGAAGACAACCGCAAGGTCAAAAAGCTCACTCAACGCCAGAGAATGCGTCAAGATGACGTGCCTTTCCGTCAGCAGGAAGGCAAACAGAAGGTTGCTGAAGCTTCGACTTATCAGGAGCTAGGTGATTAGGACATCACAACAGCAGAGATGCACAATGAAATGCAAGGACCAATGACAAGAGCACGAGTACGATTAATAAATCAACAGGTGAACTCACTCCTAACTTCTATTGCATGTGAGTTTGAGAATAGATTGCCATGTGATGATTTAAATGTTATTAGGAATAATGGAGAAGATCAACAAGTTAAGTAAAGAGGCCTTGGGAGCGTGAAGAACCAGCTGGGACGTCCACAAGTTGATCGAAGCAATTTACAACTCAGACTCGAGTTCAAATCAGAGTTCAGGAGCAATCCACCTTAAAATAGATGCACAGGATGCATACGGACTACGTTTTCAACGTTCTACATATGCACGGAAATAGGAGAAGATAAACTTTCCCATGGCTCTGGTTCTACCTCAAAATTCTTCCGGAGTCATTAGGAATCGTTGAAACAAGTCGAGTCAAGATTTCTATCTGGTGCTGCGCCACAGAATCGGGCCTTTGGGCCTTGTATCCCGTATGAGTCCATTAGCGACGCGTCTAATCGTGTTTTAGCCGAACCCTAGCCTTTAAATACTGCAGCTGATGGTCATATTCGGTGGGTTTTTCTTAGAATAACAATTTTGCAGTTCTACGGTTTGTGAGACCCCAACTTCTTAATTTCAGATCGAGTCCTCTACATTCTTGCTTGTGTTCTCGGTTCACTTGCAGGGATTAGCCTTCTTGGCGAGGTCAAGCGTGTGCCGCACGGTTGATAACCAAGGGAGCAGTGGTGTAGTGATTGCAGGGGTATTCGAACTGCTCGAGTGCCGCGGATCATCAACGTCGAGTTCTCCATCCCAATCGACTTACCTTTTGGAAGATCGGACCTAAACCTACCCATCAATTGGTATCAGATTTTATGGTTGCCCGTGATGTATCTTTGTTTTCCTTCCATTAGATCAATTTTGTTTCATACCTATAGTCCACAGAAAAGCCACAAAAAAATTAGATCATTTTTACTACTTCCTAGACTATAGTGCCCGCGGTTTTGTTTTTCTGTTTGCATTCATGTGGTCGAGTCTTGTTGCTGGTTTAGCTTTGTGTTTTGGGTTCTAGTTATCGTGTTTCGTCCTTGTTTTCTTGCTGTTTGACACCTATTCCACAATCTCTAAATAACAAACTGATCCACCATGTTCATCGGTTTGCCCTAGCTAGCCACCTTGCGTGAACTCCCGCATCGCCAACCCTAGATTAGGTGACAAACCTTTGTGCCACTCATCCTTGAATCATCACGCACCGCCCTATTAGTTGCTGTGCAAATTCCCGATCGTTTTCATATCCGATTTCGAGTTCTATTCTGAAACCGAGTTGGAATCAAAAATCCAAAAATCTTAACTCGGACAGCCTACACTAAAACGGCTATAACTCAGGCGATTTTTTTTCAAATTCATCTACGCGAAATTTTGCATATGATTTTCCGCGGCTTGGCCGCGTTCGGCAAAATTATATGCCCAAATTCCCCTAGGAAGATAGGCTATCCGGCCTCTAAAGTTTCAGCATTAATTTTAAAGAATATTCTTAATTTTCTATAGGCCGCATATTACATCCAATTGAGCTGCAAATTTTTGTAATTCCTATCTTCGTTCTTCTGAGTAAAGAAAAAATATCAAAAAATATTAAAAAAAGAAAAAAAATAGTGAAGAGCACGCATATTAAAGCAATTGGCCTATACCACTTGGTGCTGTTTTGTTGGTTATATCATTCTTTCTTTCGTTTGTCTTGCTACTTCCTTGTGTTTTTGCTAGGTCCTAGAGCACTTGCTTGACCAGCAACAGTTTCCTACATTGAATACTTATTCAGCTTTGTTTACTGTTAGCGATTTCCTACTTATTAGCCATCATATTGTGCCATCCAAGCTCCACCTTTCTCTTGAGCATAACAGGTACCTTTGCAACCACTCCGCGCTTCATTGGTTCATCTCACCGTCCACACCACCTATTGTGTTGGTAAGAACACTTGTAAGAGTGTGGCAAGACGCTTGAGTGAGAGAGATTGTTTTCTTCCACCTTTCACATTGTCACTGTAGTTGATAGGGAAAACAAATTTTTGTTGTCTTTTGTTTCCAACTAAATGGCAAGAGAAGACAATGATGACGAATGTGTTCAAAATGCTGAGTTACGTGATATGATGAAGATCATGACAGATATGTTCGTCAAATACAACGCATCAACAGAGGAGTCATTGGCGAACTTGACTCGCCAACTTGATGACCTTGCTCTATGAATGAATGATTTTGAGGCTCGGTTGCCTCTCGCTGGAAGATATGAAGACAATCCTTATGATGATATGGAAGATCACAACAATCAGCCAAGACTGCCACTTCATCGTCGAGGTATGGGAGGTAATAATCATAACAATTATAATCGTCCTCCTGATGATTCTTTTGCTAAAGTGAAATTTACTATACCCTCTTTTTTGTGGTGCTTATGATGTTGAGGCTTATTTTGATTGGGAGATGACAGTAGAGCAAAAATTTAATGCCCATCTTGTTCCTGAACAACATAGAGTTTGTCAAGCCACTAGTGAGTTTAAGGACTTTGCTATCATTGGTGGAATGAACTTGTCAAAACTAGAACTGATCCTCCAACATGGGATATATTAAAGGAAGCTATGCGTGTTCGATTTGTTCCTCCATCTATTCAGTGGGACCTTTGCAAAAATTGCAGCACTTAGACCAAGGTAACATGTCCGTAGAGGAGTATTATCAAAAGTTACAAAAGGGTATGTTGTGGTGTGGGGTAGTAGAAGACATGGATGATAAAATACTCATTTTTATGGGGGGTTGAGGCGTGAAATTCAGGCCATTGCTGATTACAAGGAATATCATGCCGTTAACATATTGCTTCAGCTTGCTATGTTGGTAGAAAAAGAATTGCAGTGCCGACAACAACAACAACAACGCACAAGGAGCAACATCATGCCGCGTGCAGCGACTACACCATCCAAAACAGCACCATCTTCGATCCCACATGCAGCGACTACACCATCCAATGGCGTCCAACAAACTATACCTGCTGCTCCACCTTCTCGCGTGCCGGAGGGCAGCAAGGTGACATCATTCAAGCCGTTGTCGTCAACTCCTTCTACAAGTCGTACTTCCGACATTAAGTGTCACCGCTGCCAGGGACTTGGTCATACGATGAGAGATTGCCCAAGAAAACGAGCATACATAGCATGCTACGATGGCGGGTATGATAGTACTTCGGATGTTGAAGATGAATATTCTCTTGCTACTGACTTTACATATCCAAATGACGAACACACCAAAGAAGAGGTACTTGGTACAGCGGCGACGGGGAACTATAGGAGGATCATTGTGCAGCGTGCCTTGAGCTCCAAAGTGGAGACCGACGACAAGCTACATCAACACAACCTCTTCCACATGTTTCTCATTGTCAAGGACTGCAGCTCCAAATGAAGAAAACACCAAAGAAGAGGTACATGGTACAGCGGCGACGGAGAACTATAGGAGGATCATTGTGCAGCGTGCCTTGAGCTCCAAAGTGGAGACCGATGACAAGCTACATCAACACAACCTCTTCCACATGTTTCTCGTTGTCAAGGACTGCCGTGTACACACTATAATTGATGGAGGTAGCTGCAATAACTTGGTGAACACGGACGTCGTCAAGAAACATGGTTTGACAACAAGAGCACACCCTCATCCATACCACATTCAATGGTTCAACAACAGCGGTAAGGTTCGGGTAACACAAACAGCGAGAATACATTTTTCAATTGGATCTTACCATGATTTTGCTGATTTTGATGTCGTTCCTATGGATGCTTGTTCTCTTTTATTGGGTCGTCCTTGAGAATTTGATACAGATGCTATTCATCATGGTAGAACTAATAAATATACTCTCATGCACGAGGGAAAGAAAATCACTTTGCTCCCCATGACTCCTGCTGAAATTGTGCATTATGAGAAGAGTAAAATTCGTGATGGCAAAGCAACAAAACTAAAATATGAAAAACAGCAAGTCATTAAGTTAAAATCACCATAGTTGCTCGCAACTAAATCTGACCTTGCTGATTTATTCGATGCTAAGGGGATGTGCTATGCTTTAGTATGCAAAGAAGCCATGTTTTCACTTCATCAATTGTCTATTGCATTGCCCCCTGTTGTTGCTAACCTTTTGCAGGAGTTTGAGGATGTGTTTCCCTCCGAGATACCCCCTGGTTTACCACCGATGAGAGGCATTGAACACAAGATCGATTTGATTCATGGAGCAAGTTTGCCAAATCGTGCAGCATATAGGGCAAATCTAGAGGAAACTAAGGAAATTCAGCGACAAGTCCAAGATTTTTTGGACCGCGGGTACATTCATGAAAGCCTTAGCTCTTGTTCCATTCCCGTTCTATTGGTTCCTAAGAAAGACGGTAGTTGGCGCATGTGTGTTGATTGTCGAGCGATTAATAACATCACCATTCGATATCTATATCCTATTCCTCGTTTGAATGACATGCTTGATGAATTGAGTGGTGCTATCATCATCACAAAAATTGACTTGCGTAGTGCTTACCACCAAATTAGAATGGCACTAGGAGATGAATGGAAAATTGCATTTAAAACCAAGTTTGGACTTTATGAGTGGTTAGTCATGCCTTTTGGGTTAACTAATGCACCGAGCACTTTTATGCGATTAATGAACAAGGTTTTATGTTCTTTCATTGGACAATTTGTGGTGGTTTACTTCGATGTTATTCTCATTTACAGCAAGTCATATGATGAACATCTGGATCATTTACATGCTGTTTTTACTGTTTTGAGAGATGCACGTTTGTTTCGAAACCTCGAAAAGTGCGTCTTTGGCACCAATCGAGTCTCGTTTCTTGGCTATGTCATTTCCTCGAAGGGAATTGAGATGGATGAGGCAAAAATTGAAGAAATCACCAGCTGGCCATCCCCAACAACCGTCATGCAGGTTCGTAGTTTTCTTGGTCTTGCAGGTTTTTATTGGCGTTTTGTGCGGGATTTCAGCACCATTGCAGCACCTCTACATGAGCTAAAAAAGAAAAGAGTGCCGTTTCAATGGGGCGAACAGCAGCAACAAGCTTTTGATGCTCTCAAATCAAAGCTTACACAAGCAACATTGCTACAACTTCCTGATTGTCACAAGACCTTTGAGCTAGAATGCGATGCAAGCGGCATTGGTATTGGAGGCGTTCTCATACAAGGAGGTAAACCCGTTGCTTTCTTTAGTGAAAAGCTTCATGGTCCTTCTCTGAATTATTCCATTTATGATAAGGAATTGTATGCCTTCGTGCGAGTATTACAAACTTGGCAACATTATCTTTGGTCTATGGAGTTTGTCATACATTCCGATCATGAATCATTGAAGTATCTTAAGTGTCAAACCAATCTGAATAAACAACATGCTAAATAGATTGAGTTCATAGAGTCGTTTCCATACATCATTAAGCATAAGAAAGGGAATGAAAATGTCATCGTCGATGCATTATCTAGGCGTTATACTATGCTGTCCCAACATGATTATAAAATTATTGGTTTGGAAACAATAAAAGCATTATATCCTACTGATTTGGAATTCAAAGATGCTTTTGAAAATTGTAGAGAAGGAAGAACTTGGAATAAATATGTGCTGCGAGAGGGTCTCCTCTATTGTGCTAGCAAGCTATGCGTTCCAGCTAGCTCCGTTCGTCTATTACTTTTGCAGGAAGCACATGGAGGAGGTTTGATGGGATATTTTGGAGTGAAGAAAACTGAAGACGTGCTGTCCACACACTTATTTTGTCCAAAGATGAGGTGTGATGTCGAGTGCTACGTGTCACGATGCACTACTTGCAATAAAGCTAAGTCTCGCCTTAACCCACATGGTCTTTATATCCCTCTTCCTGTCCCTAGTGTACCTTCAGAAGATATTTCTATGGACTTTGTTTTGGGATTGCCTAAGACTAAGAGGGGGAGGGATAGTATTTTTTTAGTTGTTGATTGTTTCTCCAAAATGGCACACGATATACCATGTCATAAGAATGATAATGCCTCACACATTGCTGATTTATTTATGACGGAAATTGTTCGTTTACATGGTGTGCAAAATACCGTTGTTTCTGATCGTGATGCAAAATTTTTAAGTCGTTTTTGGAGGACTTTATGGTATAAATTGGGAACCAAGTTGCTGTTTTCAACTACATGTCACCCCCAAACGGATGGAAAAACTGAGGTAGTTAATCGTACTTTATCCACTATGTTGCGAGCTGTCTTGAAAACATATTTGAAGTTGTGGGAGGAGTGTTTACCACATAGAATTTGCTTACAACAGATCCGTTCACTCCACAACAAAGGTAAGTCCATTCCAGGTAGTGTATGGTTTCAATCCCCATGCTCCTATTGATTTACTGCCTTTGCCTCCTTCTAAAACTATAAATTTGGATCCTACACAACGATCTGAATTCATTCTTAAGGTGCATGAAACTACAAAGAAAAATATTGAAATGTTGAATGAGAAGTATAGGATTGCAGGTAGTAAAGGTAGAAAAGAAGTAAAACATGAACCAGGTGATTTGGTGTGGTTACATTTGAGAAAAGAGCGATTCCCTGACTTGAGAAAATCTAAACTTGTGCCATGAGCAGCTGGTCCTTTTAAGATTCTTGAAAAGATTAATGATAATGCATATAAGCTTGAATTGCCTGCCGATTTTGGGGTTAGTCCTACATTTAACATTTCATATTTGCGTCCGTACATGGGAGAAGAAGACGAACTTGAGTCGAGGACGACTCCAATTCGAGAGGGGGAGGATGATGAGGACATCACAACAGCGGATACGCACATTGAAATGCAAGGACCAATCACAAGAGCACGAGTACAATTAATAAATCAACAGGCGAACTCACTCCTAATTTCTTTTGCATGTGAGTTTGAGAATAGATTGATATGTGATGATTTAATTGTTATTAGGAATAATGGAGAAGATCAACAAGTGAAGTAAAGAGCCCTTGGGAGCGTGGACAACCAGCTGGGACGTCCACAAGTTGATCGAAGCGGTTTACAACTTGGACTCGAGTTCAAATTAGAGTTCAGGAGCAATCCACCTTAAAACGGACACCCAAGATGCATACGGACTCCATTTACGACGTTCTACATATGCACAGAAAGAGGAGAAGATAAAATTTCCAATGGCTCTGGTCCCACCTCAAAATTCCTCTGGAGTCATTGGGAATCATCAAAACAATTTGAGTCCAGATTTTTGTCCGTGTTGCGCCACCGAATCGGCCTTTGGGCCATGTATCCCATATGAGTCCATTAGGGACACGTCTAATCATGTTTTGGCCGAACCCTAATCTTTAAATACTGCAGCCGCCAGTTATATTCGGTGGTTTTTGCTTAGAATAACAATTTCGCCGTTCTACGGTTTGTGAGACCCCAACTTCTCAATTTCATATTGAGTCCTCTACATTCTTGCTTGTGTTCTCGGTTCGCTTGCAGGGATTAGCCTTATTGGCGAGGTCAAATGTGTGACGCACGGTTAATAACCAACAGAGCAGTGGTGTAGTGATTGCAGGGGTATTCAAACAGCTCGAGTGCCGCGGATCATCAACGTCGAGTTCTCCACCCCAATCGACATACCTTGCGGAAGGTCGGGCCTAAACCTACACATAACTAGGCTTCCAAGATGACAAGAAGGCGTTAAAGGTAGTCTACAACACCATCGATGACTCTGACACCAGCTCTGACAATTAATGTTGGAAGACTCCATGTGATGTATGGAGGGTTCGGGGACATTAACTCTCGGCGCGTAGTTCAGACTTTGCGTCAGGAGATGATGGCTGCTGCTACTCCTACCTCCAAGGCGCAGTCTCATCGGAAGTGGATGGACACTCCCATCACTTTCAATGCTTCTGGCTGAGTGAAGAACATGGTCGGAGCTGGGCAATTGCCTTTGATAGTTTTTTCGACTATCAACAATTTCGAGCTCTTCCGCGTCTTGGTTGATGGTGGGGCGGCACTCAACCTCATCAGCTTAGCCGCCTTTGTGAAGCTTCAGCTCAACCTCTTGGACCTTAGGCCCTTACGTCCATTCTCCAGACTGGGTCCAGAAGCTATCACACCACTTGTATCAGTCTCTCTGCCAGTTACCTTCGAAACTCTGGAGAACTACCGGTCAGAGAAGCTGATTTTTGATGTAGCACACATCAATCTTACCTTCAACACCATCCTCGGTAAGCCAGCCCTATACAGGTTCATGGAGGTGGCCCAATATGGCTATCTAGTGTTGAAGATGCCAACTCTATTAGGTGTCCTACAAATTTGAGGGTACCGCAATGCTGGAGTTACAGCGTTGGAGAAGCTTCATGTGCTGGCAGCAGCGCAAGGAGCTGAAACCAGCAAGGAGCAAACTGCTCAACAACCTTTAAGCTCGCGCTAACGCAGCTCAAAATCTATGTATTGTGTGCAACCAAGCGGCGACACCGATGTTCCCGTCAAAGTTGTCCAAATCAGTTTTGATCCACTCAGACCACTCATATATCTGGAGGTCTAGGTGACAAATAGGAACTCGCGCTCATCACTTTCCTCTAGGCAAATGTCAATGTGTTTGCTTGGAAACCATCACAAATGCCTAGGATCCCTAGGGAG
This sequence comes from Tuctoria greenei, assembly GCA_036927565.1. NCBI lineage: Eukaryota > Viridiplantae > Streptophyta > Magnoliopsida > Poales > Poaceae > Tuctoria > Tuctoria greenei. The sequence goes on from JAYESD010000004.1 coordinate 73,318,229, forward strand.
GTGATCGAGCATCATTTGAAGATCTAGCCCGACGCATGACCTATACAACAGAAGCCCCAAAAGAAATCTGTTAAGTGACAAGACTTCATCCGAGAAGAAGTCAAGAAGCATCATGACGCTGGATTCATTCGGGAGGTGCATCACCCACGCTGGTTGGCAAACCCAGTTGTTGTACCCAAGGCTGGTGGGAAGCTTCGGATGTGCATCCACTACACCACATTAAATAAGGCATGCCCAAAAGACCCCTTTCCACTACAAATAATAGATCATATATATAGGATCGAAGAGCACGTGAAAATCTACTAGCGGGGGGTGAATGGTAGATTAAAACTTCAGCGGAAGCAATGAAAACCCCTTGGCAAAAAAGAGATCCGTTAATGAAATTGTGTGTGATACTAATCTAAATGTGTTTCACCGTGGCAAAAGTGATAGATATCAGAGAGCATTAAGTCACAAAGACAACACAATAAGAATCACTCAAATCCGTCGAGAGAAACTAAAGTTACGATCAATAAAGGTCAATCTGTTCTACCGAGTAAAAAATAGATTTGTAATACTGCAAAGAAACTTGTGTAAATCAAAAACTACAAATCCAATGACAGTGAAATTTTAAAATATGATATATAATCAAGTTTTGAAGACAACCCAAAATGAATCACGTCAATTGGATCTGTAAAACTCGAGGTATGATAAAATCATCGAAGTAAGGTAGCGCTGTGCAGAAACTCGACGAGAAAGACTTGAAGAAAACAAGTCAGATGAACTAGGCACAAAAGTTCCTTTCAACTATGAATTTTATTCAATAGAAGACAAGAGGAACAGCCCCAAAGTCGTGCACCATGAGCTCTGGCCTCCCTTGCTTATATAACCAGCTCTTAGACTAACCCAATCTCAACTAGGACTCTGATGCAACTCAAATCACGAATCGAAACTTTCCATAACTGCTTAGGACTCTTCTATACGCAGATAGAAGCAATCTTAAGACTTCCAAACACCTTAGGAACGTATCCCACATTCCTAAAACAACTCAAATTCGTGACCCGCACGAAATCCTGTCATAACCAACTCAAAACTTTCCATATTTGAGTCAAACCCGACTCAGCCACAACTTGAGTCCATAACCTAGTCGGTTGGACCTTTCTGACCAATTCTTTACGTCCACATCTCTTAATCACGCCTCGGAACCATGTATCCACATCCATGCACTCCTTGCACATGTGCAAACATCTTCCAACGACGTCCATGATACCTTCATATGCATTGTTCTTGATTCATACATGCTCAACCACAATTCCTCCCCAACTTGGTTGTTGAACCTCATCTTTTCCCTAAGACTAGTTCAATGGATCCCGTCACCAGCCATGTCTTGAACTCAAGCAACACCTGCACATGAATTAACAACCAATACTTCTGAGCACAAGTCCTCGACTTGACTCTCGTTAGTTCTGAAACTACAACATCTTATGTGAGCACTTCACATAAGCATGTTGCAAACCATAGCAAAATGGTATCAACCATATCAACCAAAATGCACCAAAAACTAAGCAAATGAATACTAAGCAATCTTTCGTAGGCAAGATCAAAACATTTCGCAGTAAAAGCAGGAACATTGCGATCAAGCTCCGAATCTTACCAAAACTAACCGGAGCTTGAGCTGGAGCTTACCAAAGCTAGTACAACCTAGCGCTAGAGCTTACCAAAGCTAGTACAACCTAGCGCCAGAGCTTACCAAAGCTAGTACAACCTAGCGCCAGAGCTAGAAAAACATGTCAGAGCTAACCAACAGAAGTCGGACCTAGCAAAAACATATCAGAGCTTAAAAAAGACATGTCGGAGCTATCAAAGACATGCCGAAGCTAAAGTCGGACCTTGCTAAAAAGATGTCATGGCATCATTCAAAACTTTTATTATCAAAGCCAATGTATTCAGGACACATAGGTCTCACAATATAGTGGATTCTACCTCTGGCTGCGAGCTACTTTGTTTCCTAGATGCATATTCTGGTTTCCATCATATTCTAATGTCTCGATAAGATGAAGAGCACACTGCTTTTATCATAGTAGATGGTCTATACTGTTACACAGAAATGCCTTATGGTCTCAAAATTGATCTCTCCACCATTGTGCGAGCTATGCACAAAACCTTTGGGAAGCTTATTCGGGACCTAGTAGAAATCTACGTCGACGACATCGTTGTCAAAGTGAAGAACAATGACTCACGGCTAGACAACCTTCAATCTATCTCTGACAAGTTGCGCCCGACGCGCACGAAGCTCAACTATGACAAGTGTGTCTTTGGGGTTTCCTCCAGAAAGCTTCTTGGATGCTTGCTGACCCACCGAGGAATTGAAGCAAATCCGACCAAGATAAAAGCCATGGAAGCGATGCGACCTCCTACCCGTGTCATGAACGTCCAGAAGCTTACTGGCTGTTTAGCCTCCGTCAGCCGGTTCATCTCAAGGTTGGTTGAGCGAGCACTTCCCTTCTTCGAGCTATTGAAGAAGTCTGGATCTTTCCATTGGTCCGAAGAAGCAGAGAAGGCCTCTTAGGAGCTGAAACAGTCTCTTACTACGCTGCCAATCATGTTAGCTTTGGAGCCTGGTGAGTCTCTTTTGCTTTACATTACTACGACGATAGAAGTTGTCAGCATAGTTCTCGTTGCGAAAAGGACAGACACATCTCCAATCTCCTCTACAGAGAAGATCAGACCCCTCTGAGAGTGTTCGGAGCTATCTGGAGGAGAAGATTATCAATGTGAGTCTAGGTCCCATCTCCCACACATGGATCCTAAAGGCAAGTTACCTGTGGATCAACCTCTCCCCTGTGGGAGAGTTCTGACTGCTCAAGAAGAAAAAGGTTTGGACCCCTCTGGGAGGGTTCCAACTGTCCAAAAACTAGTCTATATCATAAGTGAAGTACTCCACAATGCTAAGACACGGTACATTGAGGTGCATAAGCTGTTGTACGCAAGGCTTACTGCCTCAAGGAAGCTACACCACTACTTCCAAACCCATAAGATTTCAGTGGTAACTTCTTACCCACTATGTGCTATGCTGCATAATCCCAATTCAACGGGAAATATTGCCAAATGGGCTACGGAACTGCCATATTCGAGCTTCACTTCCAACCTCGATAGGGCATCAAGAGTCAAGCGCTAGCTGAGTTTGTCGTGGAATGGACCCCATCTTCATCTTGTCCGGAAGCTCCCTACCTTTAGATGCCAGAACCTAAGGTCCCGGTCTTCACCGAGCCCCACTGGACTCTCTTCTTCGACGGTTTCGTATAGAAGCAGGGGGCCAAAGCTGAAATTCTTCTCCTCGCACAGGCCGGGGAAAATGTCAAGTACATGGTATGCCTTGACTTCAAGGCGACCAACAACTTGGTGGAGTACGAAGCTCTCATCTTCGGACCGAAAACAATGTTATCATTCGGCATCCAGCAGCTGCTAGTGAAGGGAGATTCACAACTCATCATCAAACAAGTCAAAGGTGAATATAGTTGCAATAACTCTCAACTAGCAATGTGTCTTCTTGTAGTCCAGAAGTTGCAGAAGAATTTCAATGTCTTAGACCTCTGCCATGTCCAGTGTCTCAACAATGCTAAAGCAGACGACCTCTCGATGAAGGCTTCTACCGGGGCTCTGGTACCTGAAGGAGTTTTTGTCACGAGATTAACAACACCTGTCGCTCAGTCCGCCGAGTTGTGTGATCGGGGCGAGACTGAATGTAGGCCTAGAGGGGGGGGTGAATAGGACTTTTTGAATTTTTCTCAGTTCCTGTAACACTCAACAACACAGTCAATACAGGAGATATCGGACTAGTCCGGTAAGGTGCGGACTAGTCCGGTTTTCACGGGCTAAGTTGATCAAGTTCAGTCAATTTGATTGATTCGTTAATGTAGGCAGCGGAAATATAGACTTAAATGACAGTTTAATAGTTGTATGTCAACTTCTATAACAATTAAGGCTCTTGTTTAACAAATTAACTCAAATTGAACAAAATGAATTAAACCCTAGATTAAGTTGATCAATTAAGATGAAGAACACAAAAAGACAAGACACAAGATTTATCCCGTGGTTCGGCTACCATGAAGGCAACCTACATCCACGTTGAGGAGCCCACAAAAGGACCAAGTCTTCTCCAACCCTTCCCTCGTCGGATCGCCACGAAGGCCAATCCTCTTCCACTAATCACAAAGGGGTAAATAACCAAGTTGAAGGGGCGTTCTCACACGTTGAGAGCTCCCTTGATTACAACTTACAAAGCCACCAATAACACACTCGAAAATTACAAATTGAAACGCAAGAGTGTGTTGGAGAATCAAACCAAGAGCTCAATGATGTGTGCCAAGTGTCTCTCCAATGATCTATAAGTGATCTTCAATAGATTGATCGATTTTGCACTTAATTTCGTGGAGAGAGGTGGTTTTTGAGTCTCTTGGGAGGTGTGACAGCGCTAGGGTTCGAGAGTTTTTGAAAGTGGGCCGTGCACCTCTATTTATATGGGGTTTCTAAAAGTGACCGTTAGGGTTTAGAAAGATCGGACTAGTCCGCGGTGGTCACCGTACTAGTCCGGTGTGCTGTGTGTAGCAAACCCTAAGTGTCCAGGAATATCGGACTAGTCTGTTTGAAAACGGACTTGTCCGATTTCGCTACTGGAAATCTTCGGACTAGTTCGATTGCCATCGGACTTGTCCGGACACATGAAACCCTAAGTGTTTAGAGTGACAAGTCCGCACTTGGAGGACTTGTCCGATTTAGATCAGTGTGTATATCGGACTAGTCTGTGTAGACACCGGACTTGTTCGAAGTGGATCAGAATGAATATCGGACTAGTCCGGACTACAACGGACTTGTCCGATTTTGTGTGACTTGTGCATTGTGTTGAGGACTAGTCCGCATTGGGGAGGACTAGTCCGAAGTGAATCAGAAAGATATCGGACTAGTCCGGTGGGGACCGGACTTGTCCGATATAGTGCAGAATGTGATATCGAACTAGTCCGGCTATTTTCGGACTAGTCCGGTCCTGTATAACTTTGTGCATTGTGTGTGTGTGCTTGAAAGTGATTGAGCTCTTGGATGTGTTTCCTTAACACACTCCATACATAATAAACTACTATTTTCTTCTCCTTGAGCTCACATTTACTTTGCTTCTCATTTCCCTTCTTTTTGGCATTTTGCTCATTTTTCATCATTTGCCTGCATTCATCTCAAGAAAAGGATTAGGATCCCAATTGCTTGTCATAAATCATCTAGAACCCACAAGGGAGTCCTAGATGCACTTTCAATCTCCCCCTTTTTGGTGATTGATGACAACCAATTGAGATTTCACAAAATAAGGCAAAAATTTGAGATTTTCATAAAGTATGCACATATGACTCAAAAATACATCAAGCAACAAGAGAATTATTCATATGTGCATTCTTTATGGTGCGATGCATACTAAGTGCATGAATACATTGAGAATGACAGAATTTACATTAATCAACCGATACAAAGTGCATATGACATTCCAGGAGCAAAAATGCAGTTTTCATCACATACTCGCAAATAAATTGAGCAATTCATCACAGGACCAAACTTAATAGGAAAACAGAGTTAAACTATTACAATCACAAATAAAAGATAAAGAGAACTCTCTCCTCGCACCCTACCACAGCTAAAGCTAAGACTCCCCCTCAATCTCTCCCCCTTTGGCATCAAGACACCAAAAATAAGGAGAGGAGGGTCCTAGGGTCTTCACTCTTCACTGTCGGTCCTCTCGTCATCGTCTTCATCTTCTTCGCTTTCGGCTTGACGAGGAGGAGAGGGAGGATGAGGAGCTGAGCTGCTCGAGCCCCCAATGCCAAAGTAGGCAAGCTCGGAGGGGTTCAGAGGCCCGAGCTCGGTGATGTCAAGATCAGAATCTTCAGAAATTACTGGAGATCCAATGGGGTTGATCTCCAGCTTTTCACTCAGTTGCTTCACGTTGGCTTTGATGTATCTCATATTCTCCTTCCTCTTCTGATTGAGTTTATGAAGCTTTACTTCAGGCTTCTTGCAGGAGGAGAATATGGCGGTCAGGTACTTGAGGATCCCACTAGCTGATCCTCTCTGAGGGGCTTCCCTGGAGGTAGGGACAGCCCTAGCAGCATCTCCTTCTCTTGCCGGTGCCTCAGGACTTGAGGCCGGCGAGGGAGCAGTCTGGACACTCACAGGCTGAGGCTTCTGAGGCCTCAGAGGAGTGTGCTCCACATCCTTCACGAACTCAATACCTGTGACTTTCTCAATCATAAACATCAGGTAGGGAGCATAGCCACAGGACCTATTAGGGGTGCTTGAGATGTTGACCATGTCATTCCATATGTAATCTGCAACATCAAACTGCCTCTTCTTGCTTATGACCCTCATTAGAGTCCGGAGGTAGCCCTGTACACTCCCTGCATCCCCATCCTTGGGGGCAATGGTCTTCTGAAGAACTCTGTTCAGGACCACAAAGAGGGGCTTCATGTTCTTTGTGGAGGGTGGAACATACTTAGAGTTGGGCTCATACATGAACTTCATTCCGTCCCTCTCAATGACCCCTATGTTGTGGATGATCAGCCTGTCATTGTCAGAGGTGTCCAGATGAAGCAGATTATTGAAGTCCTCTTGAGTGATACTATACTTGGATCCGTGGGTCATCCAAGTCACACTCTCTTCATCTTCATTCGAGAAGTGGCACGTTGCATAGAACTGTGCAATCACCTCATCATTCCAGTTATGCCTGAAGGCAAAGAGATCCTTCAGGCCATGCCTCTCAGCTGCTGCAATAACTTCATCAAAAGCTGAGCACTTCTTCTTCTCTAGGTAGGCCCAGTCAATCCACTGACTGTGCACCACCGAAGTCTTCATTGGCAGGTAAACCAGCCTGTAGAAATCTGCATGGAAGTTTGTCCAAAACCTTCCATCAGCTGCCTGCTTTGGCCTTGCATAGCAATCAATGCTTCTGAGCTTGGCTGCCACATCGCTGCCTTTCCCATTGAATTTCTCTTCATTGGGGTCCCGGACCCCTTCCCTGGGAGCATGGAGCTTCAAGGGCCCAACCGGCCCCGTTGCTACTCCTTTGCCCTTTCCTTTTGCTTGACGAAGGCCGCTTGTAGACGGAGCAGCCTTCGAGGCGGCCTTCTTGACGCAAACCTTCCTCCGAACTTGGGGAGGGGAAGTAGCAGGCTCGGAAGGTCTTTCTTGGCGTTTCTTGCCAAGTCCCGCCGAGGACCGAGGTGCCACCTCGTGGTCCAACTCGGCCTCAAAGTCGGAGATCTCTTTGTCGGAGCTCGACATGATTTGAGAATGATTGAGCAAGAATAATGACAAGTTATACAAGGCATTGGTAAGGCAAGATAGCAATGGATGGCATTAAGGAATTAAGGAATTAGGTTTCAGGTTCAGAAACATCGGACTTGTCCGGTGCTCAGGCACGGACTAGTCCGGGGTACTGGACTTGTCCGTGTATGGACCGGACTAGTCTGGTGCTCATCCTCAAGAACCTAACAGATTGGTCAAGGGATGATTCCTAATGCAAATCTAGTCTAGCATACACGTAGTACATCAAATAAGCATGTATCTAGTGAAGGATGCTAGGTTGTACGATCAACAATGGAGAAAATAAAGATTTCTAGGGTTTTGCAGAAATTTACCGAAGAAATCGATGGAGGCTCGAAGTGTTGGGGGTTGGAGGTCGGACTAGTCCGATAGCTTCAATCCCCAAGAGGTCAAGCTTGATCTCCGCCCAAATGTGGACTTTTTCGACAGAGGGAGGAGAAAATTGCCTTGGGAGCTCGAGCGCAAGAGAGAGGAGGCGTGAGCAAAAGTGGGGATGAGGAGATTAGGGTTTGGTGGCGGCTAGGGTTATGGACACGAAAAATCGGACAAGTCCGGACATGACCGGACTAGTCCGAAGTCATCCAGAGACCTATATTGGACTAGTCTGTGGTATATCGGACTAGTCCGGCCTAACCGGCACTCTGCGGACTAGTCTGCATGGGCGGACTAGTTCGGGTAACCACGGACTAGTCCGTGGTCACCAGGAAAGAATTGCATAGCCCATTCATATATATTTGAAGGTTCAAAAATAGAGAATAGAGAGGCAAAACAAATCAAGTAATCTTGATGAATTTGACCAGTAAGCATACAACAGTCATACAATGATCAAAATTCATCAAGATCTAATAATTGACATAGTTTTTCGAGAGAAAAATGGAGAGGGATGATTTTCACAATTCAATCAACATTTTGAAGCAATCAAACAGGTATGCAACTTTTCAAGCCACACTCCGAGAATCAAGAATATTTAGCTCATTTCGGAGTTCGCAAAAGCGCTATTCATCAAGTGGCTTGGTGAATATGTCGGCCAATTGTTTTTGGGTGTTGACATGTGAGATGGTTATGTCTCCATTCATGGAATGGTCTCTCAAGAAATGATGTCTTATGTCTATGTGTTTAGTCCTAGAGTGCTCAACTGGATTGTGGGCTATTTTAATTGCACTCTCATTATCACAAAGAAGAGGAATACGGTTCATATTGTAACCGTAATCCCTTAGAGTTTGTCGCATCCAAAGGAGTTGTGCACAACAACTCCCGGCTGCAACATACTCCGCTTCGGCTGTGGATAATGCAATGGAATTTTGTTTCTTAGATGACCAAGAAACTAAAGATCTTCCTAGGAATTGGCATGTGCCAGAGGTGCTTTTTCTATCAACTTTGCACCCAGCATAATCTGCATCGGAGTAACCAATGAGATTGAATTTGGAGCCTTTTGGGTACCAAAGACCAAGGTTGGGTGTATGAACTAAATATCTCAAGATTCTTTTTACGGCTGTCAAATGACATTCCTTGGGGTTGGCTTGAAATCTTGCACACAAATATACACTTAACATAATGTCTAGCCTAGATGCACATAAGTAGAGTAAAGATCCAATCATGGAGCGATATACCTTTTGGTCGACGCTTGGTCCATCTTCATTGAGATCCAAGTGGCCATTCGTAGCCATGGGAGTCTTTATGGGCTTTGCCTTGTCCATGCCAAACTTCTTGAGTATGTCCTGCGTGTACTTGGTTTGGCTTATGAATGTTCCTTCCCTTTGTTGCCGCATTTGGAATCCCAAGAAGTACTTCAATTCTCCCATCATTGACATTTTAAACCTGTTTATCATAATTCTACTAAATTCTTCACAGAAGGATTGGTTAGTTGACCCAAAAATTATATCATCAACATAGATTTGGCAAATAAAAAGATCATTATCTAGATTCTTAGTGAATAATGTATAATCTACTTTGCCAATTTGAAAACCATTATCGATTAAGAAATCTCTAAGACACTCATACCAAGCTCTAGGAGCTTGTTTGAGGCCATAGAGAGCCTTACGTAGTTTATATACGTGGTCGGGGAACTCTTCGTCTTCAAACCCGGGTGGTTGCTCCACGTACACCTCTTCCTTGATCGGTCCGTTGAGGAAGGCACTTTTTACGTCCATTTGATATAGCTTGAAAACATGGTGAGTAGCATATGCAAGCAATATTCTAATTGATTCAAGCCTAGCTACTGGAGCAAAAGTCTCATCGAAATCCAAACCTTCGACTTGTGAGTAACCTTTGGCCACAAGTCGTGCCTTGTTTCTTGTCACCACTCCGTGTTCGTCTTGCTTGTTGCGGAAGACCCACTTGGTGCCCACTATATTTGCATTGGTTCTTGCCACAAGTTCCCAAACCTCGTTTCTCTTCAAGTTGTTCAACTCTTCTTGCATTGCCACCACCCAGTCCGGATCCTTCAATGCATCCTCAGTCCTGCGTGGTTCCAAAAAGGAGACAAACGAGTAATGCTCACAAAAATTAGCTATACGAGATCTAGTGGTTACTCCCTTTTGGATGTCACCGATGATGTTGTCGATTGGGTGATCCCTTTGAATGCATTGGTGTACTCTTGGGTGTGGCACTTGGAGAGTTGTGTGTTGGTGATCATTTTCTTCTCCCCCTGAGTGGTTTTCCTCGTTGATTTGTTGATCATCTTCATATTCTTGTGATTGGTCTTGTATAGAAGCTCCACCTTGATTGTTGATCTCCTCTCGTGGTTCACTTTCCTCTTGTATTTGTGACGATGACTCTTGTGGTCGAACTTCGCCTAGAGCCATTCTCTTTAATGCTTGATAAGGAGCTTCTTCTTTACCTAATTCACATTGATCAACTTGCTCCTTTTGGGAGCAATTAGTTTCATCGAACACTACGTCACGTGCCACTTCAACAAGGCCGGAGGCCTTGTTGAAAACACGATAGGCGTAAGTGTTCAAATCATAACCAAGCAAGAAACCTTCATCAGACTTCGAAGCGAACTTTGAAGTCCTGGGCTTCTTGTTCAAAATATAACATGGAGAACCGAAAACTCTAAATATGAAATGTTTGGTTTGTTACCGGTGAGTAGCTCATAAGGAGTCTTCTTGAGTAGTCGATGAAGGTAGAGTCGATTTCCGGCGTGGCAAGCGGTGTTAATTGCTTCCGCCCAAAATCGATCCGAAATCTTGTATTCATCGAGCATTGTTCTTGCCATCTCTATTAACGTTCGGTTCTTCCTTTCGGCAACTCCGTTTTGTTGTGGAGAGTATGGTGCTAAAAATTCGTGCTTGATTCCCTCCTCATCAAGGTACTCCTCCACTTGTATGTTCTTGAATTCCGTGCCGTTGTCGCTCCGAATACTCTTGATCGATAGTGAGAACTCGTTTTGCGCTCTCTTGAAGAATTTCTTGAGTGTCCCTTGTGTTTCTGACTTGTCATGCAAAAAGAACACCCAAGTGAAGCGGGAAAAATCATCAATAATGACTAAACCGTATTTATTACCGTCGATGCTTATGTAAGCAATTGGACCAAACAAGTCCATATGAAGTAGTTCAAGCGGTCTTGTTGTAGTCATGATGTTCTTTGCGGGATGATGTGCTCCAACTTGCTTCCCGGCTTGGCACGCGCTACAAGGCGGGTACCGAGGACCCTTCCTTGACTATTATCTCCGAAGTAGATGCCTTCGTTTGGGTCCTCGTTTTCTTCATATTCCACGAACATCCTCCTTTCTCCGGTCATGTGGTTGGTGCATCCACTGTCTAGCACCCATTTGGATCCACCGGAGGAGTAGGCCTGCAGAAACAAATTATGTATTGGTTTTAGGTACCCAAGCTTGCTTGGGTCCTTGGAGGTTAGTTACAATACATTTGGGCACCCACACATGGGGTTTTGTGTTCCCATGGCGTGGCCCAGCATAATAAGCATAAACTTTACCAAATTGTTTCTCATTAATACATAAGAGGCATCAAAGGTTTTGAACAAAAGTTGTTGTTGTTGGTTGATCGGACTAGTCTGGGTGATCAGACTTGTCCGTATGACCGGACTTGTCCGGACCACAACTGGACTAGTCCGGTGTTCATGAGAGTTCAGGTTTTTAACTTTCGAGTTACCAGATTGTGAGGGTCCTCCCTTCACAAAGGTAATCTTTCCCTTGTTATTCTTATGACTTTCAGCATTTTGCTTTCCATCATAAGAGTAACCAATGCCATACTTGACATTTGGAGGTCTTTGGACCAAGTATGCACTACGTGCATAGTTGATCCTCTCCTTGTCAAATATTCCACATTGGGTAGGATTTTTATCCTTTGTGGAGGTAGACTTTTCCTTCAAACTGGTGTTGATTTTACTACATTTGCACATATGAACAAGATTAGTTGAAGTGGGTTGAGAAGGTAGACTTGAAGAGTAGGAAGATTCACTTAGCTTGAGTGACTCAACTTGCACTTCAAGGATCTTGTTAACCTTGATCAGGTCATCAAGTTGATCCTTGATTGCAACGTTTGAGTTGGTTAACTCCAAGCAAGTTTTCTTGCTTGAAGCTAGCTCAAGCTCTAGTGAGCTGTTTTTCTCCTTTTCAAGAACTAGAAGATTGTCAAGTTTGACATACTTCTCCTTTTGGGAGATAATCATGTCCTCTTGACGATCAATTAGCTGTTCCTTCTCAACAAGTTGGTCAAGTAAAAATTTCATTTTAGCAGCAGTTTTTCTGTCTAATCCCATTAACATATCTTCATCATCACTATCTAGTTCATCATTACTTGAGTAGGAATGCATAGAAGGAGTTTTGATGTTTACCTTGTGTTTACCTTCCTTTGCCATGAGGCAAGTGCCATGTCCCTTCTTTGTACCGAGCGTGGGGAAGAGTGTGGGTTTCTTGGACGTGCTTTCAATGGCTATGCTAGCCATCTCTTCTTCATCGGATAATGAAGACTCATCGTTTGAGTCCCACTCCTTTCCAATGTGTGCTTGTTCAACTTGTTTCTTCTTCTTGAAGAATTTCTTCGGTTGAGGCTTGACTTCTTTATTCTTCTTCTTGTTGTCCTCATACGGGCAATCGACTATAAAGTGGTTATACTCACCACAGTTATAGCACGCCCGCCTCATCTTCGGCTTTGTCCTCTCTTTGTACTTGCCTTCACTTGATTTTGTTCCCTGTCTTTTCTTCAATATTCTTTTGAACTTTTTCATGAACAAAATCATATCCTCTCCATCCAGCTCACTGCTTTCATCATCGCTGTCCTCCTCAAGCTGTGCTTCTCTTGCTTCCTTGGTTAGTGGCTTGAGTGTGGACTTTAAGGCAACTCCCTTCTTCTTTGCCGATGTGAGGTCGGCTATTTATTTGACGTGCTTGGCTTGTTTCTACATCATTTCAAAGTTGATGATTTTGCCAAGCAGCTCATCTAGAGTCATCCTCTTGTACCCGGGACTCTCTCTGATCATAGAGTATAGTGTGACATTGCGAGGCATAAAGGCTCTAAGGATGAGCTTTACAACCTCGTGGTCATTCCAATTCTTTCTCCCATATGATCAAACCTTGTTTACAAGTGTCTTCAATCGGTTGTACATGTCCTGGGGAGACTTGTCTTCCTCAATTGCAAACCTTCCAAGTTCGCCTTCGATCATTTCAATTTTCGCCTCCCGCACATGCCGGTCACCTTCATGGGCTGTTTGTAGCGTGTCCCATATTTCCTTGGCAATATCCAGTCCGTCCACCTTTGTCAATTCATCTCGACTTAGAGAGGAGGTGATTACGGCTGCGGCTTGAGCGTTTCTGTGGATGGCTTGCTCTTGACTTGGGGTGAGCTCTTCATCGTCATCTGGGATGTCTATTCCTGTGCACACAATATGCCATAAACTTGGGTTAAGGGAAATCAAGTGCATCTTCATATTTTGCCTCCACATGGAGTAATCACTCCCATCGAAGTGTGGGGCTTTTCTAAGAGGTATAGATAGATAATGGCTGTTATTTGAATTTAAACGATCATAGTTAAAAGGATATCGGGAGTAGTCGGTGTGACTACTCCCTTTCTTCTTTTCTTCAACTTTGGCTTTCCCTTTGGAAAGTGCATTCTTCCTGAGGAGTGCTTTCAGCTCCAGCGTCTCCTCATCATCATCATCGAAGTCTTGAATTGCTTCGAGATACTTTTCCAGCTTTTGATTCTTGTCGTTGTTCACTTCTTCCTGGTTGTTGATTTTCTGAACTTCCTTCATGTCCGACATGATCACTTCGAGTGGTTGCACTCTTTCTTGAAGAACCTGGCTTTGATACCAATTGAATGTAGGCCTAGAGGGGGGTGAATAGGCCTTTTTGAATTTTTCTCGGTTCCTGTAACACTCAACAACACATTCAATACAGGAGATGTCGGACTAGTCCGCTAAGGTGCGGACTAGTCCGGTTTTCACGGGCTAAGTTGATCAAGTTCAGTCAATTTGATTGATTCGCTAATGTAGGCAGCGGAAATATAGACTTAAATGACAGTTTAATAGTTGTATGTAAACTTCTATAACAATTAAGGCTCTTGTTTAACAAATTAACTCAAATTGAACAAAATGAATCAAACCCTAGATTAAGTTGATCAATTAAGATGAAGAACACAAAAGGACAAGACACAAGATTTATCCCGTGGTTCGGCTACCACGAAGGCAACCTACATCCACGTTGAGGAGCCCACAAAAGGACCGGGTCTTCTCCAACCCTTCCCTCATCGGATCGCCACGAAGGCCAATCCTCTTCCACTAATCACAAAGGTGTAAATAACCAAGTTGAAGGGGCGTTCTCACACGTTGAGAGCTCCCTTGATTACAACTTACAAAGCCACCAATAACACCCTCGAAAATTACAAATTGAAACGCAAGAGTGTGTTAGAGAATCAAACCAAGAGCTCAATGATGTGTGCCAAGTGTCTCTCCAATGATCTAGAAGTGATCTTCAATAGATTGATCGATTTTGCACTTAATTTCGTGGAGATAGGTGGTTTTTGAGTCTCTTGGGAGGTGTGACGGCGCTAGGGTTCGAGAGTTTTTGAAAGTGGGCCGTGCACCTCTATTTATATGGGGTTTCTAAAAGTGACCGTTAGGGTTTAGAAAGATCGGACTAGTCCGTGGTGGTCACCGGCTAGTCCGGTGTGCTGTGTGTAGCAAACCCTAAGTGTTCAGGAATATCGGACTAGTCCGTTTGAAAACGGACTTGTCCGATTTCGCTACTGGAAATCTTCGGACTAGTCCGATTGCCATCGGACTTGTCTGGACACATGAAACCCTAAGTGTTTAGAGTGACAAGTCCGCACTTGGAGGACTTGTCCGATTTAGATCGGTGCGTATCGTCGTGTAGACACCTGACTTGTCCGAAGTGGATCAGAATGAATATCGGACTAGTCCGGACTACAACGGACTTGTCCGATTTTGTGTGACTTGTGCATTGTGTTGAGTACTAGTCCGCATTGGGGAGGACTAGTCCGAAGTGAATCAGAAAGATATCGGACTAGTCCGGTGGGGACCGGACTTGTCCGATCTAGTGCATAATGTGATATCGAACTAGTCCGGCTATTTTCGGACTAGTCCAGTCCTGTATAACTTTGTGCATTGTGTGTGTGTGCTTGAAAGTGATTGAGCTCTTGGATGTGTTTCCTTAACACACTCCATACATAATAAACTACTATTTTCTTTTCCTTGAGCTCACATTTACTTTGCTTCTCATTTCCCTTCTTTTTGGCATTTTGCTCATTTTTCATCATTTGCCTGCATTCATCTCAACAAAAGGATTAGGATCCCAATTGCTTGTCATAAATCATCCAAAACCCACAAGGGAGTCCTAGATGCACTTTCAGAGACTAGCACCCTGAAGCTGGCGGTTCCGGTGGCCCTATAACCATAGCGTCCACCAAGGATCGGAGGTGCTACAGGAAGCTTCGAGCAACCTAGTGCGCAAGATAAGTCAGTCCCGATGCATGGAACTCGGAGGTCCAGGACTAGTTCAAAGACAACATCCTTTCTGAAGATGGTGTTTCCGCTGAACAGATTGTCAGATTGGCTAAAAAATGCACGTTGGTAGAAGGGTATCTCTATCGACATGGTGCCGATGACATCCTATTGCGGTGCATTTCCCGAAAAGAAGGTTGCGAGCTCCTCGTAGAAATCCATGGAGGCAAGTGTGGTAATCATGCATCATCCCACACGCTGGTCGGTAAGGCCTTTCGGCATGGTTTTTACTTGCCTACAGCTCCCCAGGATGCAGTCGAGCTGGTCAAGATATGCGAAGTGTGCCAGTTCCACGCAAAGCAGATCCACACACCAACGCAGTCACTTCAATGATTCCTCCCTCATGGCCATTCATTGTGTGGGGATGGATATTTTGGGACCATTCCCGAAAGCTGTCAGAGGGTATCAATTCTTATATGTCGCCATCAACAAGTTCACCAAGTGGCTAGAAGCAACTCCAGTTGTGACAATCACCAAACAAACAACTATCAAGTTTAATGGGACCAAATTTATGAGTGCAGCATTTTAGGAATGTTGTGAAGACCTTGGTATCAATCTTGTCTATGCATCAGTAGCACATCTGGCAAGTAATGGCCAAGCCGAGAGAGCAAACACAGAAATTCTTAAAGGATTCATGACCCGCACCTTCAAACACTTGAAAAAGCATGGTGCTAACCAAATCGAAGAGCTTTCGTCTGCATTGTAGGCTAGCCAGACAACACCCAGCCGGGCTACTGTGAGGATCAGGTCCACACTTTCCAGGAATCCCATTGGGTGGCGTCGTGCGATGTGGCACCCAACAGCACACATGTAAAGGATTACATATTACATAAATCATTTGCTGAAATTTACAAAGATGTTCAGTTCACAAATAGTTTATATAAAAATAAACTACGGCGGAAGATAAGATTACAACTCTCGTACTCAAGTTGAATAAGCAAAAGGGAAGTTGTCCAGCCCACGGATGCTCCTCACTAGCCACGAATATCAAACAGCAGCAGCATGGTTCCCCATGAGTATACCGCTCCGAGAGTTCTGAGTCTCGTCAGACAACCATAATCATAAGCATAGAGGTTAGTACCTGCAAAGAAACTTATATAGCAACCATGAGCACGAAGGCTCGGCAAGACTTTACCGTCTCATCTAAACATGAAACTCTACACGAGGGTCAAGACATAAACATAGGATGGCAGATTTGCATAATGGACTCGCTTGAATGTGGGTCCTTATTTTCAGATTTATTAGAAGCAGCTTAAACCTTTTGCGGGCAATATCGTAACTCCACAATCAAACAAGAAACGCTTCATCACGATGCTGCATGCCCAAGGTGGAAAAATAAATTTAGTGTGCACAATACTAATACATAAAACATAGCAATACAATGATAATATAATGTTCATAACAGCAATAATTAATTCTCATCTCAAGTGCAAGTATTAACTACCTCACAACTCAGTGGACAAGTGGTATGATAGTAGGATTGGTCCCGATCTTCCGAGAGGTATGGTAAATTTGATTGGGTGGAGATCTCGACGTTGATGATCCAAGGCTCCGAATGAATGAAACTCTGCAATCACTACACCACTGCTCCATTGGTTATCACCCGTGTCACACGAGTGACCTCGCCACGAAGGCTTATCCCTGCAAGCGTAATCAAGAACACAAGCAAGAACAGAGAAGTTGCAATCAAAACTGAATTGATTACGAAATTGGGGTCTCACAACCGATGATCGGCGACACTGTTCAATGACAGATTGTATCTAAGCAAAACCCCACCCTAATGTGGTGACAGCTGCTGTATAAATAGGAGTTTAGGGGCGTGCAAGACTGCTGGATGCAACCCTAATGGGCTTCCACACGATACATGGGCCAGCAGCCCAAAAGATGGTGGCGCAGCACAGGACAGATTCTAGATGCCCACTTGTTTTGCTGATTCCCGTCAACTTAGAACGAATTTTGAGATGGGGATGGTTCCATTTAAAGCTTTATGAAATCACGGTTCCAACCATATATATAACGTCCGAATCCGACTCCGTATGTGTCTGGGGCGTCAATTTTGGTGAAGGCAGCTCCTGGAACCCGAGGTGGAGTCGAAGTCGAGTTGGACATGAGCTCCTCCTTGGTGTGCACGTCCTATCTCCTCCTCCTTGACTCGTTGGACTCCTCCAAGCCCTTGTTGGTCCTCTCCATTGTTCCTAATCAATAAAACATGCATGGAAACAAGCGTAAGTTTTGAAAAACAATTGACAAGGTTAGAACGTACCTGGAGATCCAATTGTGGTGCACGTGCTCTAGTGATCGGTCCTTGCATTGTATGCAAAGGAGAGATGTCCTCATCATCCTCCCCCTCTTGAATTGGAGTCGTCCTCGACTCAAGCTCATCTTCCTCACCCAAGTATGGCTTCAAATCTGAAATGTTAAATGTGGAACTAACTCCAAACTCGGGAGGCAACTCAAGTTTATATGCATTGTCATTTATCTTCTCAAGAACCTTAAAAGGTCCAGCAGCACGTGGCATGAGTTTGGACTTTCTCAAATCCGGGAACCTATCTGTTCTCAAATGAACCAACACCAAATCACCGGGTTCCAATTTTACCTCCTTCCTACCTTTACTAGCAGCAATGCGATACTTTTCATTCATTTTTTCAATTTGTAACTTAGTAGTTTCTTGCAACTTAAGAATAAATTCAGAACAATTTGCAGCATCTATGTTCACAATTTCAGTATGTGGTAAACGTAGCAAATACTTTGGAATACGAGGATTGAAACCATAGACTACCATAAACGGACTTAACTTGGTTGTGGAGTGAATAGACCTGTTATAAGCAAACTCAATATGTAGCGAGCACTCCTCCCACAACCTCAAATTGTCTTTCAAAACAGCCTGCAACATAGTAGATAAGGTACGATTAACTACCTCCGTTTGTCCATCAGTTTGTGGATGACAAGTAGTAGAAAACAACATCTTTGTTCCCAATTTATACCATAAAGTTCTCCAAAAGTGACTCAAAAACTTAGCATCCCTATCAGAAACAATAGTATTGGGAACACCATGCAAATGCACAACCTTATTAAAGAACAAATCATCAACATGTGAAGCATTATCGGTCTTGTGGCAGGGTATAAAATGAGCCATTTTAGAGAACGATAAACAACCATAAAGACACTATCCCTCCCCCTCTTTGTTCTCGGCAATCCTAAAACAAAGTCCATAGAAATATCCTCCCAAGGTGCATTAGGAACAGGAAGAGGCATATAAAGACCATGTGGGTTAAGTCGAGACTTAGCTTTGTTGCATATCGTGCAACGTGAAACGTAGCGCTCCACATCACGCCTCATTCGAAAATAAGTGAGTGGCCAGCACATCCTCTATATTTTTAACGCCAAAATGTCCCATCAAACCACCTCCATACGCTTCCTGCAACAACAAAAGATGAACGGAGCTAGCTGGAACACACAGCTTGTTAGCTCGGTAGAGAAGGCCTTCACGCAGCAGGAATTTTTGCCACGTTCTTCCATCTCTATAATTTTCAAAGGCATCTTTGAATTCAATATCAGTAGCATATAACCTTTTTATGGTCTCCAAACCAAAGATTTTGTGAGAAAGTTGGGACAGCATGGTATAACGTCTAGATAAAGCATCGGCAATCACATTGTCTTTCCCTTTCTTATGTTTAATGATGTAAGGAAATGATTATATGAACTCAATCCATTTAGCATGACATTTGTTCAGATTAGCTTGTCCTTTAAGATACTTCGAAGACTCATGATCTGAATATATGACAAATTCATTAGACCATAGGTAATGTTGCCAAGTTTGCAAGACACGCACTAAAGCATAAAGTTCTTTGTCATATGTAGAATAATTCAGCGAAGGCCCATGCAATTTTTCACTAAAGAAGGCAACAGGTTTACCTCATTGAATTAGCACTCCTCCAATGCCAATGCCGCTCGCGTCACATTCAAGTTCAAAGGTCTTCTCAAAATCAGGAAATTGCAGTAATGGTACTTGTGTGACCTTCGACTAGAGAACATCAAAAGCTTGTTGTTGTGCTGGTCCCCATCAAAACGGCAGTCCATGCTTTGTCAACTCGTGGAGAGGTGCCGCAATGGTGCTGAAATCCCGCACGAAACGGCAGTACAAACCTACGAGACCAAGAAAACTCCGAACCTGTGTGACCGTAGTCGGAAGTGGCTGGCTCGTGATGGCAACAATATTTGCCTCGTCCACCTCAATGCCCTGCGAAGTAACAACATAACCAAGAAAAGACACACGATCGGTGCAAAAGGTGCACTTCTCAAGGTTACCAAATAAATGTGCATCACATAAGACATTAAAAACAGCACGCAAATGTTCAAGATGCTCATCATATGACTTGCTATAAATAAGGATATCATCAAAGTAAACCACAACAAATTTACCAATGAAAGCACGTAAAACCTCATTCATCAACCTCATGAATGTGCTGAGCGCATTAGTTAAACCAAATGGCATGACTAACCATTCATAAAGTTCGAATTTAGTTTTAAAAGCAGTTTTCCATTCATCACCTAAAGCCATACGAATCTGATGATACCCACTATGCAAATCAATCTTGGTGAAAATAACAAAACCACTCAACTCATCAAGCATGTCATCCAATCTAGGAATAGGATAGCGATAATGAATGGTAATGTTATTGATGGATCTACAATCAATACAAATGTGCCAAGTGCCATCTTTTTTCGGAACCAAAAGAACAGGAACAGAACAAGGACTAAGGCTCTCACAAATGTACCCGTGGTTCAGAAGATCTTGGACTTGTCACTGAATTTCCTTAGTCTCGTCGGGGTTGCTCCTGTAGGAAGCACGGTTTGGCAAGCTCGCCCCTGGAATCAAATCAATCTTGTGCTCAATGCCTCGCACAGGTGGTAATCCTGTGGGTATCTCGGATGGAAAAACATCCATATATTCCTGCAAAAGGTTAGCAACAGTAGGTGGCAAGACAATGGATGTATCCTCAATGGAATATAAAGCATGTTTGCACACTAAAGCATAGCAAGTTCCATTAGAGGCACATAAATCATCAAGATCAGATTTTGTTGCAAGCAAAATAGGATTTTTCAACTTAATAGGTTGCTGAATTTTAGAATTGAAAACACTCTTTTGCTTAGCATTATTCTTTTTCTCCTGCTCAAATTGCACAATTTCAGTGGGACTCATAGGAAGCAACACAATTTTGTTGCCCTTATGCCTGAGAGTATACTTATTAGATCGACCATGGTGAATAGCATCAGTATCAAACTCCCAAGGACGTCCCAACAAAAGAGA
Organism: Tuctoria greenei; assembly: GCA_036927565.1. NCBI lineage: Eukaryota > Viridiplantae > Streptophyta > Magnoliopsida > Poales > Poaceae > Tuctoria > Tuctoria greenei. Next base: position 73,338,861 of record JAYESD010000004.1, read on the forward strand.
GCAAGCATCCATAGGTACCACATCAAAATCAGCAAAATCATGATAAGAACCAATGGGAAAATGTATCCTTGTTTTTTGTGTTACCTTTACCTTTCCATTGTTGTTAAACCGTTGAATGCGATAAGGGTGGGGATGCTCCCGTGTGGTCAAGCCAAGCTTTTTGACCACCTCAACATTCACCAAATTATTGCTAATACCACCATCAATGATGGTATATACATGGCAATCCTTGACAATGAGAAACATGTTGAAAAGGTTGTGATGTTGGCGGTTGTCGTCCTCTCGAACCGTGGCACTCAAAGCTCGCTGCACAATCAAAGACCTATAGTTGTTGGTCGCAGATGTACCAAGAACCTCCTCAACACCATCATCTGAACTAGAAATGTTAGTTGCAATAATATTTTCATCTTCAATATCAAAAGCACTAACATACCCAACATCAGTAGTGGCAATGATCGCCCCTTTGCTGGGGCAATCTCGTTGAATATGGCCATGTCCCTGGCAGCGGTGGCAATTGATGTTGGAGGTGCGACTTGTCAAAGCGTTGGGTGCAGCCGCATTTGCTGCAAAGCCTGGAGGCATCTGTGACTTGCTGTTATCTTGTCCCCGTGATGTAGAAGGTGCGGTGCTGCTGTGTACAACGCCGGTGGAGGGTGGTGTAGAAGCATGTACGCTCAAGGAGGGTGCTGCTTTGGATGGCAACAGAAGCTGTCGTGGCGTGAAGGTGTTGTTCTGCCACTGTTGTTGGCGATCCTGCACTTCTTTTTCTGCTAACACAGCAAGTTGAAACAAACATTGAATAGAATGATATTCCTTGTAGTCAACTATGTATTGAATCTCACGACGCAATCCCCCATAAAACCTAACAATTTGGTCGTCCTGGTCCTCAACTACCCCACAACGAAGCATACCTTTTTGCATCTCTTGGTAGTACTCTTGGACAGTCATGTCACCCTGATCAAAGCATTGCAATTTCTTAAGAAGATCACATCTATATGAAGGAGGAACAAACCTAGCGCGCATCTATTCTTTTAACGTAGCCCATGTTTGTTGTGCATTACGTGTATTGACAAGTTCATTCCGCCAAATTATAGCAAAATCTTTAAACTCACTAGTGCCTTGTCTAACTCTATGTCGCTCAGGAATAAGATGAGAGCTAAATTTTTGTTCTACCGTCATCTCCCAATCCAAGTATGTCTCAGCATCATAAGATCCATAAAATGGTGGAATAGGAAACTTAATATTAGTGTAAGGATCATTATCTTGTTCAGGGGCATGAGGACGAGGTCTACCTCTCATACCTTGACGATTTCGTAGAAGGCGACGACGATGATGTGCATCAACCTCATCATTATTGAAGTCATCCTCTGTGTCATAGTGAGCATGCGCATCAGCTTCAAGGATGATAGAGGGTGTATCTTGTTGGGGAAGACGAGCTTCCATCTCGTCCAACCGTGTGGTCAGACCAGCAATAATTGTATGGAGCCTCTGAAAGGTGGCTGTTGTAGTGGTTTGGTAATTGTTGAAAGCTTCGGTCATCGCCCGCATCATGTCCCTTAGTTCTATATGGGACACGCACTCATCATCATCCGGAGGTGTAGAACCAGAGGTCTTATCCATAGGTTTCTTTACTATCATTGTTAGTACAAAATATAAACGAAGACAAAAAGATCGTAAAGAACCCTATTACTATGCTCTCTGAAGTGGAAGTGGAAATTCGATCAGTAAGATGCGTCTTACCCCGCTCTTACAAGTTTCTTATCAGCACTGCAGGTGGCCAACAGTGATTAGTGTGAAAGCAAGCAGAGAGTGGGTGTGATTGCAGAGGTTACCTGTTCTGCTCGAGAGAAGGTGGAGCTTGGGAGGCTCAAATGCAGTATATGTATGCGGCACACAAGTTAGTAACAGATAGCAATGCTGAATAAGGGTCCAAAGAATTTCACCTAGTTGCTGGTCTAAGAATGTATTAGAACAGTAGTGGCAACAAGCAAGGAGAATGATGAACAATGAATGATGATGAACAACAAGGACAATATCAGCAAGTATCCAGCACTCACACAGAAACAACACAACTAGAAACTCCCTTAGCCTCCAGTTTTTGTCTTTAAGCACTAGTAGAGGTCAAAATCTTTTGTCTCTTTATTTTTTTGATATTTTTTTCTCAACCAGGGGCACAACAATAGAAACAGCACCAAGTATTAGCTCAAACCGATGAAAGATGTGATCGACACAAATTCCGAAGCGATTGGAAAAACTGGTGCTGGAACTTCGAAGTTCAAAACGAGGGCCTTCTTAATTTTTTTTATTTTTTAGAACTCCATGACCGGCGTAGCGGGTGTATCGTATGTGGATTTTTTCGAGACCTTTCCGGGAAAAAAATGTGCCTCAATCGGAGTTCCGAGCGAAAAGTTAGGCCCATTTTAAGGAGGATACCCCGAATCAAGTTTTGGTGGTAGTGGAAACTCCAACAGAGACGAATCGGTGGATGGAATTTTTTGTAGATTTCTTTTTTTGTAGATGGCAGAAGATGGAAGAAACAAAACTGAACCAAAACAAATCTAAACCAGCATCCAGACTCAACCTAGGACACGAACTCAGAACTACGGATTCCGAAACTAAATTGTGCAAAAGGCTGAACAGGGGTTGTAGGTCAGGGAAAATAAAGATTTTTTTGTGGCTTTTTGTTGACAATAGGACTGAAACAAAATAAATCTAAGGGGCACACAAGTATACCCCACGGTGAACCTAGAAATCTGATACCAATTGATAGGAGGATTGGTCCTGATCTTCCGAGAGGTATGGTAAACTTGATTGGATGGAGATCTCGATGTTGGTGATCCAAGGCTCCGAACGAACGAAACCCCGCAATCACTACACCACTGCTCCGTTGGTTATCACCCGTGTAACACAAGTGACCTCACCACGAAGGGTTATCCCTGCAAGCGCAATCAAGAACACAAGCAAGAACAAAGAAGTTGCAATCAAAACTGAATTGATTACGAAATTGGGGTCTCACAACCGATCATCGGCGACACTGTTCAATGGCAGATTGTATATAAGCCAAACCCCACCCTAATGTGGTGACGGCTGCTGTATAAATAGGATTTTAGGGGCGTGCAAGTTCCCTGGGCACAACCCTAATGGGCTTCCACAAGATACATGGGCCAGCAGCCCAAAAGATGGTCGCACAGCACCGGACAGATTCTAGATGCCCACTTGTTTTGCTGATTCCTGTCAACTTAGAAGGAATTTTGAGGTGGGGCTGGTTCCATTTGAGTCTTTATGAAATCATGGTTCGAACCATATATAGAACGTCCAAATCCAACTCCGTATGTGTCCGGGTCGTCAATTTTGGTGAAGGCAGCTTGTGGAATCTGAGGTGGAGTCAAAGTCGAGTTGGACTTGGGCTCCTCCTTGGTGTGCACGTCCTATCTCCTCCTCCTTGACTCGTTGGACTCCTCCAAGCCCTTGATGGTCCTCTCCATTGTTCCCAATCAATAAAACATGCATGGAAACAAGCGTAAGTTCTGAAAAACAATTTACAAGGTTAGAACGTACATGGAGATCCAATTTGTCGCGCACGTGCTCTAGTGATCGGTCCTTGCATTGAATGCAAAGGAGAGATGTTCTCATCATGGTACTCATAACCCGTGAGGGACAATGATTCGAATTGAAGATATCTGGAATACACGACACGTATGCCCGTACTGGAAGTCACGTAGGTGCACTCCACAGACGTCGTACACAACCACCTTTCTCAATTTCTGCCCAAGTTGAATCGATTAAAGCGTCTAGGACAGTTTCCCACTCATGGTGCACCTTTCTGCTGTGAAGATGTCATGAGGGAGTTTCCATCTACTATGCTGCGGCCGAAAGCCTGAGGCAATCGAAAAAGTCTCAACGAAGGCTTCCCAAGGTATATCGGTTTCCTGGACCCCATATATCCAATATGACTTCGGTACAGTTCAAACTTGCTCAGCGGGACGGCACGGCATACGGATCGGTCCTTAACCGAGACAAGCACGGCTACGCACCCAAGACCACATCTTGTTGCATCCTACGCCCCTACCCAGTCACATATTCAGATTACGACTCCATTTCTTTGAACCAATCCCGTGCGAAAAAGTCCTAGCCATGCGAGTAGATTCCATCTAATCGACATCTACCGAGTCCTATACAACATTTAGCATAGCATAGTCTACACAATGACTTAACAACTACCCAAATACTCCATGGGTGATCTGGTCATGCAAGTGGATTTTCAATCACCTTAGCCCTAATGCACATAACTCACCCTAGACATTGGTGATACAAATCAAGATTTTGCAATAGCGCTTAAATGCAAACCGGGGCTTGCCTTAGCTTGCAACTCGATTAAATGTCAATGGTCAGTGGTCTTTCTCTGGAGACTACACCAAGGACTTCAAGTGGACATCCTGGCCTTCTCCTACAAGGAATGCTCCTAGTCGAGTTCTGACGTCACGTGAACTATTGAAATGCAAGTGCATATAAAAGCATGGCATAGAATAACCTTTAACTCTATTGTAACAAGTTTAGTACAGAAACTAAGTGATTGATAATGGAGTTCTTGTTGTTGTGATCTACAGGAATAAAGTAATATTGATGTGAATTGGAAAAAGATTAACTCCACATTTGATTTAGAGTTTATATGCACATAGACATATATAAAAGGTTTGCTGATGCTACAAAGGTCCAATGAAGCTGAAACTTTAACATTATCTTCAATGGATGATGTGAAGAAAGTGTGCAAAATTTGAGTTATAGCAAATGTTGTATGTGGTCACAACAATTCCATATGTGTTTCCAATTCTATGATTTTGCATTCAAATTCTGTAGTGGTATCATGGCTACCAATGGTTGTATCATACATAGGAGGTTGTCCTGGTTCTAAAAAAAGTTATTGCACATTTTTATAATCTTTCTAGAGTGATATATAGAATTTAGAAGTTTGGACAATTTGCTGAAATGTTTCTGGACATTTTGGAATTTTCAGGTACATAGAGATTGGAAACAATATTTGGCTATTCAAATCAACTCAAATGAACATGAAACTTTTACTGTAACTTAAGGCAAATATTTAAAATTATTTGGACAAGTTTGGGAATTTTTGAATGAATGAAGCATCAGGAATTAATTTCAATATCATTTTACTTCATGGAATTATTGAGGGCAAATTAATGATTTTTGTACAGATCCAAGTGAAATTATAGATCATAATGGTTCTAACAAAAAAATTTTTAGAATTTTTGGACATGTATTCTAGGAGATATTGATTTTTAAAGTTGGAACTAAATTTAAATGGGAAAGTTTGAATAAAGAAAGGGGCCCACGGGTTTAAAATGGACCAGTCGGATTTAAGCCACACGGGGACACACAGTTCCAAACCTCAGCCACATGGGATCCCAAAGCCACAAAATATCGTGCGGAAAATGCTTCTCTGGCTGACAGCCGGGCCCCACCCCGAGTCATCTTCTTCCTCGTGCTGGCGGCGCTCGGGCGGCGCCCGAAGGTGGCAGGCGGCGGCGCCTCGCCGCAGCACGCGCTAGGGCACGGGGGGCCTCGCAACTGGCCGTCAGGGCCTAAAATCAAATGGGGAACAGCTTGCCCTAGGTGGCGCCGGCGATAGATGGCCGGAGAGGGAGGTTCGACGGCGGCGAGCGGAACTAGGGTTCCAGTGAGGTCAAAACTGCCAGAACCTTGCTCAAACCACTCGGGAATCAATCTAAAATCTTCCTGAAATCATGCTAAGGACGAATAGAAGGTGTAAAATGGGTGGAACGGCCTGAAATTATGAGCTCGACTATGAACCAACGCGTTTTCAAAAGCGAAGGGGAAAACTCAAAGTCCAGCTTAATTACTCGATGAAACTCGATGATTCTTCTTCTAGGTGAAGTGCCTGGATGTGTAGAAGATAAAGTCTCATGTCCACACAGAATTGTTACACATAGAAAGCGAATTTGATCAGAGACCTAGCTAAGTTCATAAACGTAGCTCGCCAAAAGAAATGGAAATACGGGGGCTATGGTCCATGTAATGGGCTCAAATTTTACCAACAGCTAGTATATGAATAGGCGAACATTTTTACTTTGAGGACCGAGGTGAGAACTTGCTTGTATCGAGGGGGCGATGGTGCACTGTCGGGTGCCACTTGAAAAACAGAGGATGGCGGCCAGAATTCTGCATGTTCCTCGTCGGAAAGGCTCCAACAGAGCAAGAAAAATATTGTTAAAAAGCTGTGAAAGGTGTTGAGGAATGTTAGTCTGTGAAGAAAACCGATCAATACTGATGATCGTTGCTCGATATCATGTGGAAGGGGAAGAACTCGCTAGGGAGCAAAATCTTGCGCCAGGGAATGAAGCAATGGTGAAGTGCTCAACTTTGGGGCTTAGAGGGGGATAAGGAGGATCCCTGGTCATGCTGTATGCAGCTGGAGGCAAGCAGGGAAGCAAGAAGCTCTGTGGCAATTTGCATGCCGTGAGGTGTTGCCCTGGGATGAAAAGAACGGAGCACTGAAAGCATGATAGGTGGGTCCCACTTGCTCTCCCTCATACGTTACTCTGCTCATTCAATTCCAGCATCTATTTCAGTCCAAAAATCGCTAGATCTTTGTGGGAAGACCAAATTGAATGTGGAGAATTTGATTCTGAAATCAAATTGATGATTTGCCTGAGTTGCATTCGAGTTCAAACTTGAATTTGAATTTGAATTTGAGTTGAATTCAATGTAGCTATTAAATTAAATAGCAAACTTGCTTCAAAAATTATAAAGTTTGCATGGATATTATTTGAAATATTTGGAATCCAATGGTCAACTCAAATCTTCATGTTAAACTCATTTGAACAGTTGTTAAGTTTATTTTTTTTGAATTCCCTCTTTTGGAGTTTGAATTACTTTGTTTTTCTCATTTCATTTTTTTCTTTTTATCATTCAAAAAGTTTAGTCCTTCTCACTGAAGTTTGTATTATGAAAATTAGGGCTTTTACAGCTATAGGAGAAACTCCATTCTTCTTGGTGTACGGTTCTTAGGTAGTCCTTCCTCCGGAGATCGCCATGGGTTCTCTTTGAGTCCGGACCTAAAACGAAGAGGCACAGGACCAGTTCCGGGGTGATGACCTAGACCTCGTCGACGAGATAAGATACTGAGCTACTGTTTGAAACGCACGATACCGCCAGACGCTCTGCCGCTATCACCAAATGCATGTCCACAACCGGCATTTGGAAGAAGGCGATATGGTGCTACAGCGAATACTATCTCGCGAAGGGATGAACAAACTCTAAGCTAGCTGGGAGGGTCCCTTTCGAGTCATCAATGTTTTCCGCCCCGGATGCGTTCGCTTGGCAACAGAGGATGGGACAGCGATTCCTAATCCTTGGAATATAGAGCTCCTCTTTAAGTTCTACACCTAGCACAGAGGTGAGTATGCTATTGTATAGAGTATTTCATAGAGTCTATGAACAGAGTCGTGTTGGTCCAAGATGTATAGCACACTTAACTTGGCCCTGTACTTTAAGTGTGTCCTTGACTTCCCTTGTTATTCGAACCTATAATAAAATACATTTATATGAAAATAGACTCTACGTGCATTTATATTGTGCAACCTCGTAATTTTTCCTTCCTTTTACCTTCTTGCCAATAGTGGAACTGTGCAATCCTTTTGGAATTTGGTCTCTAAGAATTCATGTGATATATCTTGGTGTTACTGGTAAACTTTTTTTGGGATCTAGAGTTAGCTGAATGGTCTACTCGTCTGAAAGACAATGCCAATGACAGGTCCGGAGTCGGCTAAAGACTTAGACTGGTCCAGCACCCTAAGTACGCCACTGTACCTATTTTGGTGTTGTGTCATAGTAAGGTGAGTCCGAACAGCACATGGACCTATAAAAGCACAACCAGTATACTAAGTATATTCCATTGAGTTGGTTAGGACCAAAATTTTAATTAATGACAATAAGTTGCAGCTAAGCTATAGGAAGGAAGAAGCATTTTACTACTTTTCTTGTCTCTCATGTGCAGGACAAATGATTTTCACGCTCATTCTGGGAGTTCCGACGTCCCCAGGGTGTCCGGCGTTGACGTTTAGCACATTGATAATGGGCGCTGTTGAAGTAACTAGCTCTGTACCTCCCAGGAGGCCCACAGTCGATGTTCCATATGTTGGCAAGAGGATCTCAGAGCTCTCGGAGGCCAAACTCGGAGCTGCTACAACATCTTCAAGACATTGCTAAGATCCTTATGGTTCATGTCCTTAATCATTGAGCGCATTTACCAGGGGGTCAACAAGACTAAGGCAATGATAATATTGAAGGCAAAATATGGAATTCGAGAGGAATTTCATCAAAAGTTCAAAATATTATACAAGTTGAAGATACAAAGGGAAGAAAAAGTACAAGCTACTGGTTGGAGTTTCGCCGGAACAACGCAGCGACCTTCTCGGCAGCTTCTTGGACACTTGCCTTGTTAGCTTATTCTGTCTGAGCTACAGAAATTGAGAGGTCCCGGCTACAGAAACAAGTTAGCACATATTCTGTGACTGACTTGGCCAGAGACTTTCCCACATTCTCAAGCTGGTCATAGATTACGTCTTCCAGTCTTCCCAGCTTGGCTCTGGCTGAATTCAGAGTTTTCAAGGCTCTGTCCATTTAAGGCTCTAGGTCAACCGATAGAACCGGACTGAAACCCAAAGGCACCAGTGCTTCTTCTGCATGCCCCAGGAAGTCCCAGATCTGATGACCTTCAACCTTCCGTGAGGTTTGGAGATCTAGATATCTCCTAGCAGATAAAAGTTTTACAGAACATTCTTTGGAGAACCGCTCGACCTCCTTGTCATGTTGCTAAATCCGTTCAGCTACTGCCTCTCTCGATCAGCAATCTGTTTCTCTTAGGGGTTCAGACGGTCCTTCTGATCTGTTATCTTCTTCTCTTTGGCCTTCACCTTATTTTCCCTAGCAGAGATGACACTTTCCCGCTTGCAGACTCCCTCTGCTGCCAGCCATACTTGGTACTTTTCTCTATCACACCAGCATTTGAATTTCTCAACGCGGACAGTCAAGTCCTGCTCATCGCGCTCCAACTTTTGAGAGATCTCGGCATCTCTCATTTGGAGCTCTTGTTGCTTATTGTCGATAGCTTCCTGTCGCTTGAGGATCTCATCCCTTAGCTTCTCTAGGGCCTCAAAGTGAGCATCCACCAAATTATTGGCTTTTGTCGCCTTGTCATAGATCTCAAGAGTCTTCTCGCTGAAAGCTTCTATGACAGACCGCCTGTCATCTAGTAGCTCATCCATCAGTTTTATCCGCGTTTTCTCAGCTGCAAGCAGGTCACTCAAGTCAGCCAGGTAGTCTGTGTCAACTTTGTCTTGAAGTTGAGAAGCTTCTAACACCGCCGTAGAGTTTCCCGTTCTGCTTCCTGAGCACTTCGCTCGTAGTTGAAGTCGAGTTGAACTTGGTGAAGGCTTGAGCAAGCATTCTTAATCGAGAGAGACAGGGGGGTCAGCTACGGACCTTCTCGAGGATCCGTAGAGCTTCCATAGCCTCCGGGACAGTCATTGGAGCCCATGGCACAACCATGGAATCCAACAACTCGACATTAGCTGGACTTAGTTCTGGGAGCTCGTCAACCTCCTGCGCAGACATTGAAAGTCTTGCAGCTGCATCTGCATGTGCCGACTCTGACACCATTGTGATGCCAGCTGACTGCTCTGACGCAACGTCAGCTGAAGGCTCCGTCGCAGGTGCAGGATCAAGTTCCACCACTGTGTCTACCTCTTGTGCTAGAGTTGTCTCGATGTCCATCATTGGATCCAACATGGAATCAATTGTGGACGCCGGTATCTCTAGAGCTTCAACTAGAACCTCCAGTGCTAGCTCTGGTATCTCTGCTGTTGGTTCTGGTGTAACCACAACTTGCTCTGGTGCTTCTTTTGCATGGTCCGGCGCAACCATGGCATCTTCAGCCACTGGGCCTGAGCTAGTCTCAGTGCAAGTTGACTCTAGAACTGTCGTGTCATCCGCTATGACCATAGGAGAGGCCACTAGATCAACAGGTGCTTTGGCCAACGTGGTCTCTATGGCAGCAACTGTGACTTGGTTGGTTGCTGGTACCGTAGTAGTGGCAGCTCATGGCACACTGAAAACAAAGGAAGAACAAATTCAACAAAAAGAAAAAAGTATGAGGAAAACATAACTTCAAGTGTCGATCATTACCTTGGGGCCCTACAGCTCCAGTCGGCACGAAACCTCTTCCTTGGACAGCCGGAGCCAGAATCTACTGTCGCTGGTGAGGCATAAGCTCCGAACTTCACCCCAAGAGGTGTGTCTACCACCGGCATCACTATAGCCGGGATCTCTGGAGCAAGTATTGCACTGTAACCCGCACCCAGTGCTATCGTCTAAGAAGACACTCCGGACCCAGAGCCCGCTGTTGGCATTGGGACTGGAGTAGAAGACTTGCTAGACCTAGTGCCAACCGTAGGTAATGTGTTCGAAGACGATTTCCCCAGCCCGGAGCTCACCTTGGCCTCCGGAGCTGGGGTTGTTGTTGCTGGAGGCACAACCAGCATTGACTTGAGGGTCGGGCGAGGCGGTGACACCACTTTTGTCAGAGCTGCTCTGTAGAGTTGCCATCAGCTCGTGTCAACTTCCTATTTCGTGTGGAGGTGTCGACGAGATATTTGCCTTTGCCCTGACTCGAGTAAGACTTCTTCTGACTTGGTTCTGAAGGAGCCTTGCCCTTCCCACTGACAAGTGCAGGTCCAAACTCTCCATGTGGGCGGGGGGCTGAAGCTCTGGGGATGACAATCCCTGCTGTCGGAATGCTCTTTTGTCGCACCGCAAGACCTGTATCATCAAGGAGTAGCATCACCTTCTGCAGCTCCCTCCTGACCTCTGAAACTACACAGAGAGGCAAGAACTCTACCGGAGGTACAAGGTCATCTCTTGATAATGTTCCATTGTACAACTTTTGTAGATGGAGCTTCAGGGCATTCTCATCTATGTTGGTTCCTAGACCAACGTCAATCTGGAAGAAATCTGTTTCTTTGGAGTATGACCAAGCTGCAAACTCTCGCTCCTTGAGTGGAGCCCAGTGGTTGGTTAGGAAGTTACCGAACACCATCAGAGACATCAATCCTCTTTCGACCAAGTTCCATATTCTTGTTAGCACGGGGTTGTACTCTTCTGTCAGCTCCGAGAGCACCTCCCAGGAGTTAGACTCCGTCGTCGAGAATCCTTCTAGCAGCTCCAGCTGGTCGTGACGGTCCAACGGATAAAAACCCAATCGGTCTTTCAGGTCACCCACTTTTCGAAAGGAAAATACTTGATGTACTTATATGGGGGATTCCTACATCTTACGAAGTAGTAGAATCCAAAGAGGTTGTTACCTTTGCCTCTCGCCTAGAGTTGAAGAAGATCTAGAATAGCGGCATGCAGGGTTGCACGCCTACCAAAATCTCGCAGAAGTGGACGAAGATCACCACCAGCAAGATCAAGTGAGGGTCGAGATGCTGCAGTTGGAGCCTATATGACTCCAACAACATCAGCAAGAAGCTTGACACTGACAGAACTAGCCCAACCATGGCATATGCTGAGAAGTAGACAATGTCACCGGGGCACTCCTTCTTGAACGGGAGCTTGCCGCAGCGAATAGCATTGTTGAAGGAGTTGCTCTACCAACCTATTAACTTCAAGACTCTTGTAATATCCCTCTAACTTACAATCTTGTTGGGTGGAAGTCTGAATTCCATCACCGCAAAGTGGAGCAAAAGTGGGGGCGCGATGCAAGGGTTCAAGCGGAGAACTCTATGCACAAGAACAGATTGATGCGGAAGATTTCTCTCCCCTTACAAAGCCTCTCCCTTATTAAGCCTCTGCAATGCTTGGATTGCAACTACATACGGACCTGGATTATGCTCAACAAAGTTACCTCATCAATGACAAAGGGGGCTAGGGTCCACTTTGCCGAAGCAGTCGCACCAAATGAACCGTTGTCATGATGAGAAGTTGGAAACCCAAGGGCGGCAGTGTATCAGGGCTACAGAGATTGTGCTGGGAACCGATACGAAAATCCTATTGGGAACATGCTTCCTTCAATTGCGTAAGATCAGCACGTCATGTATCTCACCTGCCAAATCAAGACGTGCTGCGTGTCCCAAGAGGAAAGCTGAAGCAGCAGCGTGGGAGAGATAATGAACCCACCTTCGGCATCGAAACCTCACAATCTCACCAGAGGTGGGCCAAAGGCCTCCTGTCGATACCCTGCATACCAGGTATCCCTTCGTACTAGAAGAAGACGCGTTGAGTTTCACCATTCATTATTGTGGACTTCCAAAGGAAACACGTGTCCCGCAGTAAACCTGCCACCCTCCTTAGGGTGGCTCCAGCGCTGCCACGTGTCCTGCAGTATCGGACCTGCCTCCCTTCTTAGGGTGGCTCCAGTGCTACCACGTGTCCCGCAGTACCGGACCTGCCTCCCCGCTGAGGGAAACTCCGGTGCTACCACGTGCCCTATAACACCAAACCTGCCTCCCCCTCCTCACTGAGGGAAACTCCATTGCTGCAACATGTCCTATAACACTGGACTTGCCGCCCCCCCCCCCCCCCCCCCCCCCCCCCCGCTCAGGGAAGCTCTTGTGTTGACACATGTCAGGTGTGCGAATCTACATCTACAACGGGAGGACTCTGAGACCTTCAATGGCGCTGACATTTAAGGGCAATAAAACTGTTGTTACAAGACCTGGTTAACGTGTCTTTAACTCTGTTAATAACACATGATCAGGAGGCTATCAAGATGGTAACACTGTCATGAAGGCACGTTAACATGCTATAACCACTGTTATGAATGTAGATCGTTTATAGGGTGGTTAATACAGCTGGGGCCACTTGTTAGGCCCTAGCGCACTGTAACAACCAGTCCTTGGCATATAAAAGGGTTGCATTGCACGATAGAAAGACAAATGATCTCGGAATCTAATCTCAAACAAAACTAAACTCAGGCTTACGCATTCTCATACAAACAACACACATCCCATGGAGTAGGGTATTACGCTCAGGCGGCCAGAACCACATAAAATTCCTGTGTCACCTTGTTCTTGGATCTTGTTTAGCATCCTGCCTAAATACTAACCTCCGCAGACTACTTGTAAGTAGTACCGGGGGAAGTGTCACTGCCTAATCTAATCACCCTCAGATCTAACATTGGTATCAAGAGCCGCCTAACATGGAACTAGGGATTTGGCTAACCTTGATCACCTCTCAGTTTGATCACTTACTCCAACACAAAAAGAGATTAGAAGGAGGTGATTGGAATAAGAAATTACGGTTTTGGATTGAACCCGAGATCAAACCAAATTAGGGGATTAGGCTGCCTAATCCCTAATAAGGATCCAAACTCAAATTCACATTTGATTCGGATCAAATCACTTCAAATGAGGGTTAAAATGTTGAATTCAATTTCGACTTGGATCAAATTAGACCTAAGCAGAGTTGAGAATCGAATAAGAAAAAAAGATTAGTTCTAAGAAACGAATCTTAGGGTGCCTCTATTCCTCTCCGACCCGGCCACTGTGCTCGTCAAAAACGACGGAGGTGCTCTCACCGGAGTCCTCCTCCACCAAGGGGTCTTCGGTTTTGAATCTTAGCCAACATATGAGCATCGCGTCGAGCCGCTCAGCGGCGGTGCGCTCACCCAACGATTTCGTAGAAACCGCTTAAGTATCTTCGTTTCATCAACCTCAACCCTCCATTATCCATTCGACGGTGCAGATCAACTCTGGTCGCGCCTAGTTTATTCTTCCTGGCCGTCAAATCTTGAGCAGACGGTCAAACTTAGGCGGCGTGGGCAAGCAGGCCACTCAGCCCATGCGGGGGATAAAATGGGGTGGCTTGGCCAACTTTTATTTTTCAACGATTTTTCTCGAATTACTAAGATGGGCCTTGGGTCGACTCAGTTAAGGATCGGGCCGCACAGGCCGATCTTGCTCCTTTGCATTTTTGTTGGAATTAACTTAGTAGGCCATGGGCCAAATCAATAAGGAGATCGGGCAGTAAGGCCGGTTTATTTCTCTTTCTTTTTCCAGGGAATTTTGTAAATTCCGGTAAGAGCTTTTGGGCAAGTTTTCTGACAGGGCCGACACCTTGAATGGGCCACACCCATTTTCTTTAGTTTTAGTTATAATTTATTTTAAATTTTGGGCTGGGCTGTCTAAGGGCCTTTGGGCCGAGTGTCTTAGGGCCATCTTGTTTTATGGGCAAACTGAATAAGTTTTCAATTTTAAGCTTTTATTGTCTGTTGGGCTGGGCCTGCCTCAGTGGTTTTGGACCAAACATATTTTGGTTCATTTTCTTAGCACTTTCTGATTTTCTGTTATCAACAGTGAAATAAACTTAGTATTTTCTGGTTTGCAGAAAATGAATTAGTAATTTTTCTGGTTTTCAGAAAAATAAATTAGTACTTTCTGATTTCTTTCCAAAAATAAAAGATAGTGCGGGTTCAGTGATTCATGCCATGTCGGATGAGCAAGATATGCAGAAGATGTTATTTTTCCTATTATCAGGAAAATAAATTAGTATTTTCTGATTAAGAAATTAGTTAATATTTTAGTCAATTTTTCATGGAATTTAGTCGATGACTAAAATTTCATAAATTCAGAATAATGGGCATTTTTTTCTCGATGATTTTAGTATGGGTTAAAATCAACATAGATCTAACTTTAATAGAATAAGGAGAAAATTAAGCAATATGTTAAGGCTTTTATTTTTTTTCTACTATATGTATTATAGTGTGTATTTCAGTAATCTATAATTTTGATGGATTTAGTATATTTTTAGTCTATACATGTGGATATTATGTTACGTATGCCCATAATTAAGCTTCCGCTATGTTATTTAGTTTTGCATAGCGATTTTTGTTAAGTAGCCAACGTGAACAACAAATTTAAACTATGTTCTCAATTTATTAAGTTTTATAGTAATTTTTTAAGTAACTAACGTGAATGATAAAATTAATATGTTCTAAGTCATTAAGTTGCATGGAAAATTTTACTTGAGTAGCCAACGTGAATTTTTTTATTCCATGCCCTGAGTTATGAATGTTGTATTTTTGTTTGAGTAGCCAACGTAAAAGACAATGATAACATTATCACTAAGTATATAGAAATTTTGTTTGAGTAGCCAACGTGAAAGACAAAGTTTACTATGTTTTATAAGTTAATTAGTGAAAGTCGTATTTTGTTGAAAGACAAAATATGACCATTCTCCTTGTCTAAGTTGTATAAATTAGTTCATAGAAATTTTGTTCGAGTAGCCAATGTGAAAAACAAAATTTCCTATGTTTTTCAGTTTATTACTAAGTTTTATTATGCATTCACTTATGTTATTAAGTTTTTCATTCAGATGATTCCTCCATCATCATTTCAACACTTAGTTACCTCTCTACCATTGAGCCACTTAACGAAGTTAATTATGACTCATGGAGAGAGAAGTTGAGGATTGCTTTAGCAGTCTCCATATTAGACGTGGCACTCATTAGTCCATGCCCTACTAAGCTTAAGGTTTCTATGCTTTTACTTAGGAGACCGATGAGCCTTTTGAGTCAAGAAAGAGACAATTTCTTAGTCTCATGCACATGTATGAGAATGAGCTAGCTAAGTGGAACCACTCCAATAAGTTAGTTTTAATGATAATTAAGGGTTTCATCACTAAGGCTATTTGGGAAGTAATTCTCGAATGTGACACTGCTACTCAGTACCTCAATGAGATTGAGAGATAGTTTGCTAGCTCTACTAAGTCCCTTAGTGTTGTCGACTCTGTCAACCGCACTAATGGAAGATATAAGGGCAAGAATAAGATTTCATGGACACATTCTTCTGAAAACTATGTGAAGATGGACAAAAATAAGTGCTACTTTTGCAAGGAAGAAGGACACTACCAGAAGGATTGTGTGGGCTTCCTCAAATGGTGTCATAAGAAGGGTAAGACTTAGTTCATAATTCCCAATTTTCAGTATAGTTTCAATCTACTTGTTAGATTGACTTAGTTGCAATTGTGAAAAAATTGTGCAGGGAATAACTATGAGGAGGATTATAAGAAGAGGGATAAGGGTCGTTAAAGTCGCTAATGACTGTGAAGCTGAAGTAAAAGCCAATTGTGAACTCCCATTAGTACTTAGACATGGCTTTGTACTTTTCATTTATGATGCTTCTGTACCCTCATTTAAAGAAATTTGTATTAGCCTCATGCATGGACTTTTTAAATTTGTATGCCTTTTGACTAAATTAGTTAATAATAAGTTGTGAGTCTTGCCATCCGACAAGACAATTTTTTTTTTTGCATGATGATTATTTAAGTTGTATCAAATTTCTATCATCAAACTATGTATTTCCTAAAGCACGTAAGAATCGATCGCGAAACAATTTCGAAATAATGGCACTACGTTGTTAGACCATATTTCGAGGTGGGAATTGATTAAGTGTTTCTTAATCGATTCCTCTCCACTTAGATTAATAAAACATTAGAGAATGCATAAACAAAATTCAACATATGTTCACTAAGACTAAGATCCAATCGTGAGGAGGAGTACCACGATTGGCATACCCCGTATTGAATTAGAAATAAGTGATATCCTTCAACTTAGTAGATTAGCTCATGAGTTGAGACTTAAAACATCCATTCAAATGCTACATCGAAAAGTCAAATAGTTGGTGCCTAAAAACACCATATTAGATAAGGACAAGACATAAAACCTCATTAAATATTATATATGAGGTTGTTGTTATGTTGATTAGCCCAAACATTGGTAAGCAGTCATCTCATTGCAATTTAGTAAGCTGACATTGTTTCCACCGTCTTGACCGACACTAAGCTTAATGGAACAATATATGCTAGAATCAGGGGAGTATGGTAATCTGAGATGACGATTATGAGGATAACACTACCAGGATTCCGGGTTATTGTGATGAAAAAAATCGTTGCAATAGGTCGAAATTCGTCGCGATAGGTTGTTGTCGCAATGAAATAGAACGTCGCGATAGTTTTTCTGACTCGTGGCGATAACAGCCGTGGCAATAGGTTATTGCAACGACTTGACATCCGTGGCAAATAGTATGGTATTGCGACGACTCCACGTTGGTGGCAAATAGTATGGTATTGCAACGGTTTGACGTATTGCGACGATTTAACGTATTGCAATGAAATTATCGGTGTTGCAACGATGTCACATTCATGGCAAAAAGTATGGTACTGCAACGAATGTCGTTCGTTGCAAATAGTATGGTATTGCAACGGTTTAACGTATTACGACGATTTAACATATTGCAACGAAAATAACGGTGTTGCAACGATGCCACATTCGTGGCAAAAAGTATGGTATTGCAATGACTCCACGTTCGTAGCAAATAGTATGGTGTTGCAAAGTTTTAACGTATTGCAACGATTTAATGTATTGCAACGAAAATAACGGTGTTGCAACGATGCCACATTCATGGCAAAAAGTATGGTATTGCGACGACTCCACGTTCGTGGCAAATAGTATGGTATTTCAACGATTTAACGTATTACGACGATTTAACATATTGCAACGAAAATAACGGTGTTGCAATGATGCCACATTCGTGGCAAAAAGTATGGTATTGCAATGACTCCACGTTCGTGGCAAATAGTATGGTATTGCAAAGTTTTAACGTATTGCGACGATTTAATGTATTGCAATGAAAATAATGGTATTGCAACGATGCCACATTCGTGGCAAAAAGTATGGTATTGCAACGACTCCACGTTCGTGGCAAATAGTATGGTATTGCAACGGTTTAACGTATTGCGACGATTTAACGTATTGCAACGAATAGTACATTATTTGCGACGATTTCACATCTGTGGCGATAAGTACGGTATCGCGACAATTTCATACTCGTGGCAAATAGTATGGTATCGCGACGTTTTCACATTCGCGGCGAATAGTACGGTGTTGGAACGATTTCACATCCGTAGCGAATAGTACAGTATGGCAACGTTTTTACATTCGTGGCGAATAGTATGGTGTTGCAACGATTTCACATCCGTGGCGAATAGTACGGTATCGTGACAATTTCACACGCGTGGCGAATAATATGATATCGCGACATTTTCTCATCCGCGGCGAATAGTACGGTATCGCGACGATTTTACACTCGTGGCGAATAATATCATCTCGCGACGTTTTCACATTCGTGACAAATACTACGGTGTTGCAACGATTTCACTTTCGTGGCGAACAGTACGGTATCGCGACGATTTCACACTCGTGGCAAATAATATTTTATCGCGATGATTTCACAGTTGTGGCCAATAATACAGTAAGGCAATGATTTCACGTTCATGGCGAATAGTACGGTATTGCAACGATTTCAAATCTGTGACAACAATATTGTATTGCAACGATTTTTGATGTTTGGCAATAGGTTCGTAATGCAACATATTCAAATCTGTTGCAACAGGGTCGTAATGTGACGTTCTCTGGGTGGTGGCAATAGCAGTCTAGTGCAACGCTTTTTTGGTCGTAGCCAAATTTTTGGAGTGCAACGTTTTATAATTTGTGGCAATAGCTAGCTTCCTATTGCAACAGCTTATTTTTGTCACAATAATCTGTTAATGCCACGTTTTATAATTAGCGACACTAGAGTCCTAATGCACCAGGTTTGAAAATTAGTGGCAACAGAATCAATTTATTCGCACACGATACGTCTGTCGACATAACAACAAACATCCAGCAGTTGATGCAACGCTCAAGGACCCTTGCGTCGTTGCGAGACGATGTTATTTATAGTTTTTTCAGGTTGCAACATTGTACCCATTAAAAGAGCACCGCGATGAGTTGTAGTATTAGGAATAGTTTCTAGAACATGTAGCTTCGACTTGGTGCGAGCGGAAGCCTTTTGTGGAGTTGCTGCTAGCCGTTGTTGATTTTGCAAGCTCTCCATCATTCTGCGCATGTCTGCTAGCTCTATTTCTTGCCATGCAGAATTGGCTGCCATCTAATCATGTAAAGCCTGGACTTCTTGGTTGAGCTGTTCATTTGCCTGGACGAAGCCATCCAGTTTCTTCCTTCCAACTCTTGCACCTGAGAGCTGAGGTCTTCATTTCTATTTTGCAAGGATCGAACTTGTTTGTCGAGCTGGTCAGACATCTGGATACGCAGTCTTTCAGAATCATTAGGTTTAGGCATATAACCACGCCCCCGAAACTGTGATCCTCCAGAACCGGTTGCGGATATATAAGTAAGCTGGAAGATGTTGTTTCTTTCCTCATCTGGGATTGGGACTCCCAGATCAGCTTCCTTGACGTTGATTTGGGCGCGTGCCTGGTTCTATATACAAAAAGAAAAGTCACATGTACATTGCAAATATTTATTTAAATGGGGACTGTTTGAAGTGTTTCTCACATGTACAGCTTCTGCCTGCTCGTTTGCCCATTGACCGTTCTTCACATGGCTTGCCTCCCACAGTTCTATGTCATCGGGTTCTTTTCCGATCTCTGGGTCTTGCTACATCAAATACAAGTAAAATTTGATTGAATGATTGCAGTGCAAAGTAAAAGCGTGATTTAGTTTTCATACCTTCTCGTAACTAAGTTGGGCATAGGATTTCGAGCCAAGCAAGTGTTTTGTGTTTTGAATACTTCGATTTCGTGAATTGGTTCTGCTTATTGACTGCAATTTTAAGAATTAATTTCACGAATGGGTGTTATCAAATAGTTTTTGTAGGATATGAAGGTATTAGAAAGCTAGCTGACCTTGAATCAAGAGGTTCTGTTATTTCAGTGTGAATGGTTTGATCGGCCTTTTGGAAGCAGTCAGAACCAAAGCAGAGGCTACAAAAAGGATCAATACGGAATGATAGATGTTGACACTACTCTATTTCGATTCCAGTATGAGCCTTACATTCTAGCCACCCAAGCAGAACAAGTTTTTTATGTTCCATGTGTGAAGCATCCTAAATGGGCTATAGTTGTTAAAATGAAGCCACTGAACCTTTTTGCCATGCCCCTCGGAGACAGTGAAAATAATGTGACTGAGACGTTGGAGGCTGAGACATTTCATGATGATCTGCTTACTGATGATATCGATAATGAGGATACGACCGCATGGGCTAGGAATGACATTGAGGGAGCCAGCGACGATTCTTCCACTCTTATAATGACAAAGTCAGGTTATCGGTTTGAGGTAGATGGAGTTGCATCAGAAAATGAAGACGACGATGACAATGATACATATACCAATGATGGTCATGTAGCTCCATTGTGGGGGGACGACAGCGAAGATGATGATTTTTAGTATAATTAAGTACGTGACATGTAGCTCCACAATGAATTCATCCGTCCGAACCCGACATTTATTTTTCAGTTATTTATATTTGCTACCCGAAAAGTACCCGATACCCGATATTTCGGTCTTTTTAGTTCCGGTCTCAGTTTTATCAGTTTCGGTTTTTTGGTCTCGGTTTATTTGCCCACCCCTAATTTACGTAGTAGTATCATATATATGGGATATACAGTATAAAACTTTTTCAAAGGGAAGTCTTAGGTTCGTCAAATCTATCTTTTAGATTTACGCAATTTTGATCTGTTTTAACAATACAAGAATTGTACTTTTAGATTCACCATGAAAAATATTTCCATAATATACAATCTAGTACTACATGTTATTGAAGTTAATAAATTCCATATAAATCATTTGTCAAAGGTAATTAGTTTGACCAAAATAGAAATAGAGTTGAGTTGGGGCGGAGGAAGTATTATACATTGCTGTTTGCTGCATAAGGTTTTGTCCTTCGTTAAAGCTGTAGCTATTTGTACAGGCGGCTGATGCGACCGGACGCACCGAGCTTACGTGCGCGCCAGTCATCGAGTCGCCTTAGACGCACGCAGCGCATGCGTTTAAATCACCTGCGGTACTGCAGGTGCAATAACAGTCACTGACATGTGGGTCCGGCTGACCTGGGGCCCACATGTCAGTGACTTTTATTGCACCTACAGTACTGCAGAGGTTATGCATCCCGCATGCGCATCTTTGAATTCAATTGGAACCGCTTCGCGTCCCATCACCGCTTTACCGTGAACCACTGCGGATGGTCTTAAAGGCAGGCCCGGCTCTAGGCCTAGGCGGGCGGAAATAAATTTTTTGCAATCCTCGAGAACAGATCGAGGGGAAGGCTCATCGCCCATAGCGGTCGTGTAGCTTCCGTCCCCTCGATCCGTTGGCGATGAGCCTTCTCCTCATCCGTTCTCGAGTCCGCGGTGGCCACGGCGCCACTTCTACCCTGCTTCTGGACTGAGGACGCTGATGATCTGCAACATACTTTTAAATCTGCGCGTTAGTATTCTCGCCCTCATATTTTGTTGATGCGTTAATACCTGATGTTTTACATCATTGAGTATGTTACGGATCATCAGCGTCGTTAGTTCAGCACTGAGTCGTCAGGAGGCAAAAATTAATGAACATCATTGATCAGCACTGCGCCGAGGAGAACGCAAAAATTGTTTGCTAATTAGTGGCAATAGATCCTAATGCAACGACTGTGTTTCGTGGCAATAAAGTTGTAACGCCACTAACCAGTAATTCGTGGCAACAGATCCTAATGCAATGACTGTGTTCCGTGGAAATAAAGTTGTAACGCCACGAACCAGTATTTTGTGGCAACACATCCTAATGCAACGATTCTGTTTTATTGCATTACAGTCCAAATGCAATTGTTTGCTGATTCGTGGCAATAGATCCTAATGCAACGACTGTGTTCCGTGGAAATAAAGATGTAACGCCACGAACCAGTATTTCGTGGCAACAGATCCTAATGCAACGATTGTGTTCCATGGCAATAAAGTTGTAACACCACGAACCACTAATTTGTGGCAACAGATCCTAATGCAACGATTGTGTTCTGTGGCAATAAAGCTGTAACGCCACGAACCAGAGTATCGTGGCAACACATCCTAATGCAACGATTCTGTTTCGTTGCATAACGGTCCAAATGCAACTGTTTGCTGATTCGTGGCAACAGATCCTAATGCAAGGACTGTGTTTTGTGGCAATAAAGTTGTAATGCCACTAACCAGTAATTCATGGCAACAGATCTTAATACAACGATTGTGTTTCGTGGCAATAAAGCTATAACGCCACGAACCAGTATTTCGTGGCAACAGATCCTAATGCAACGACTGTGTTCCATGGCAATAAAGTTGTAACGCCACGAACAAATAATTTGTGGCAACATATCCTAATGCAACGACTATTTTCCATGGCAATAAAGCTGTAACGCCATGAACCAGTATTTCGTGGCAACAGATCCTAATGCAATGATTGTGATCCGTTACATTAGCATCCTGACGCCACGAACTAGTGAATCGTGGCAACAGATCCTAATGCAACGATTGTGTTCCGTGGCGATAGATCCTAGTGCCACGAACTAGTGAATCGTGGCAAAAATCTAAGCTTACTGCAATGATTTAGTATTCGTTGCAGTACAATCATTGCAACAGGTCAGAATCCTTGTAGTGTAAGTGGGTGCATGCACTCACATTCATGATTCAAGAACCATTCATCATGATACCTGTTGTTAAGACAACACCGTTGTCTCAACACCTTTTGTTAGTTCTTCATTAGCATATTTAGTAAGACTTCTGTCTCACAGAAGCAATTTCAATTTTCAGATTATTAGTTGTCATTAAAGATGAAGAGCAACAGCTGCCTCCATTAGTGGATATTGTGTTCATAAGTGAATCTTGTCATGAGATTCATATTCAAGTGACGAATGGTCCCACCTCACTTGAAATAAGACAACAAAGTAATTTAGACGACATTCCTAAAAGAGCCAAAACAGTAGACCGTACTGGGTCCACATGATTAAGCGTGACTCTGGAGAGAAAAGTCGTTTTTGTTAAGGAAAGATTGAGTACATTAAGTTGTTCTCATAATATCTCAATTATCGATTCATTCAGATTCAATTAGATATTAGTAACCCATTATGACTTAGTATTACATCGTACGGATGTAATAATGACGTTTTCTAAATGAAATCTATAGAAGAACGTCTATTTGACAAAACTAAAAAGTCTTGTTGTTAAGCATAAGGAACATAGAGATACAAATTAGGATGCTTGTTTTATTTATGAACTAAATAAGGCCTTGTTGGCAATTAGTATCTCAAAATTGAATAAGTCAATTAGTAAGTTTGGGTTATCATAAATAAGGAGGACAATTTAGTTTTCACTAAGATTATTACCTGTAAATGGCATGTTACTTACGAGTAATGATGTTGATTTACTACTTAGTTCTTGTCCTCTGAGTTTGACGTTAAGAGGTATTAAGTTCATAAGACATACTTGAGTTGTACTTGAAAAGTGCAACATGTATGCAAATAATAGTCTTCTCAGATAAAAGTCAAGGTTAATTAGTATTGGACCAATTAGAAAACGTTTGAACAAAAGACGGTTCCAAGGAATTCTACTGTCGGATGTCTTTAAGTTGCTCAAATAAATAGTCACCTTGACATAGATTAAGTTATTGGGTTATTTTGGCACTAGTTAGTCCAATCCAAATGGTTGGAATGGAGATAAGAGTTAACTTGCAGTTTTGCAACTAACTAAAGCCTCATGATAAGTTTAGTAATATAATAAGTCATGGATCACTAAGACTAAGCTTCTGTGAGATGTGTAGTAAAATTCTCATTAGTAAAATAACACTCGCAGTTGGAGCTTTATTGAGGAACAAGCTCCAAATCAAAGTTGTTGCATCGTGAATGATGCATACTAAATTAGTGATCAGGCCACTGAGCGAACACCATATAAAAACCCTGGCTAAGTGTGGTTGACAGCATAGGACCACCTAAGATCATGTACTTCTGAGGCAACAAAGTCAGATGTTCCACTAAACACATTGACGTCAGTTGTGTGTTGCAAAAGAAGTCAATATAGGAACATACTAAGCATTAATAATTGAGCAATTAGATTCATGCAAATCCCTGCGATACCACATACAAAGGGACTTCCAACTCATGTGTTCTGTGAACACATAACGCGCATGGGTTAAAGGAAGAACTCATGATTTCCTAGATACTTAGGCGGCCAAACTCAGTTTAGGATATGTTCTAAGTGTGAGATGCAATGTGGTTGTCAAATCAAGCAGCACGTAACTGGCTGTCTTCCATGTGCCATTCCCTTTATGTCGAGCATGAGGAAATAATGGCAAAAGTCTATCTATTAAGTTAATCAGTTTATGTGACCTGTGGTCAAGGGGAAGAATGTTAGTCTAATTAAATAAGATTGACCACAATAATTAATTAGGAGTTAGTTACAATTAGTAACCGACTCAAACGCCTCTCTCTCCCGTGTCTATTTGGGACACATCCCAACCGATTTGGTGGGAGGCCCCTCAGTCGGCTCCTCAACTATAAATAGGGCAACTCCTTTTAGAAGATTGATCCAATCAATCACCTGAGAATCCTCTGCGTGCCCTAACCCTAAGTGCAACCGATCGGCAAAGAGGAGCAAGGTTGGGGAGGGACCGCCCTGGAAGCAGCGTTTTCACCACCGCCAATGTTCGTGGCTACTACTCCACCCTCAGGTATGCTCTAAGGTATGTGCTCATCCCCAAATCCCCAAGCTCTAATTCATGTTCTCACATTAGTGTGCTAGACACATTGTTTAAGTCTCTGTTCTTAGCTAAACTGAACCCTAATCACCAATTAGGGCCTAAGCTAATCACCCTCAGACCTAACACACTTTACTACTACAATAGAAGAATTATCAGGTGAAGATAGGGCAGATGCATATAATGTTTTCAAGGACGTTCAAAATAGGGACATTTTCATTACGGCTGATGCTTCTTCACGCCTAATATGGCTCAAGAAAAAATAGTAAGTTCTGAAAACTGGTGTATAATGTGATTGATTGCAGTGTTCAATTTTGTGGGATAGCTAAGTCCGACTTCCAAGATGAAATTCTCCATAACATTTACTTGAGTGTTCTCTGTTAATGCCTTGGCAAGGAACTTTGTTCTAGTAGTGATTGTTAATTTTCTTTCTGGTAGTAGTAACAGGGTGGACTATAGTTGCTACTATCTTGTATACATGCATAGATAACAGCAATCTTATGTAATGAAGGGTAGCAAAAGATTCTAATGGTTCACCTCCACTAAATTTGTGGGTGCAACAAATCATAGGATTTATCTACAACTTGCATCCGATTAATAGAACAGTTTGTATTAAGTATTTGGGAATGAGGTGGTTGAGAATTTGGTAGCCATTCTGTTATTGCATTGCAGATTTTCCTTGGAAGTTTGTCTAACTTGGAGGAAAAGGAATTGTTGACATATTTAATAGGCTATGTATTGATATTTGTTCAATCTTATTTATTAGGAAACTGATTTGTTGTCTGTGAATGTAGAGTCCATAATGTTTGTGATCTTATTTGTCCATTTCAAAAGTGAAACATAGAAAAAACCATCTCTCTTTCTCTTCCCGGCTTCTTGTTGTTGCTGGCTGCTGAGACTGAAGGAAGTGGAGCGTGCCGCTCCTCTGTATCTTGGGAATAAAACGGTGACTGATTCCATGCCAATTTCCTCTCCATCAGTCCAGAGCCGAAGTCCACAGTTCTGCTGCATGGGAGCCTAGGAAAATATCACACAAACAATGTCTACTCACGAGGCGTGCAGGGTATGTAGATCTTCAAAGAAAAGGTCTCGTTTATCTGCTCCAGTGCTCCAGAATGCTTCTTTTGGCACACAAAATGTGACGTAAGAAAGTTCATATTTTGTGCTGGTAGTGATGTACCACTCGTGCATTCTTTTGAGCGGAACAGTTTGTTTGCTAAGTTGTACCGATGTCATGAACGGCTTCCCATTCTAATATTCAAGAGGAACATCCTCAAGCTTGTATATTGGAACTCCTGGTCTAACTAAAGCCGTCGCCGATTATACATGACACCGTCTTCTTCCCACTCCTCAATATCTGTAATGCTGGCTCATGTGAAGACCAAGATGCACTTGATTTTCTAATATTTTCCTACCGATTTTTCAAATATTTTGGCACTTCTTTAGAAGGTTTCTTATTTTCATATGATCTAACTTTCCTAGGCACTTATGACTGAGGAGTAGTCATCGGAAGATGGACATAAGCTTGTTGTTGAACCTGTTGTTCAACTAATTGCTTTACTACCAGCAGCTTGCTCTAGTACTACTTCAAGCTGTTGCTCAACTGGTTGCTCTTTACTAACAACGGCTTGCTCTGGTACTGCTACAAGTTGTTGTTCAACAGCTTGCTCTTGGTTATATTTACTACAGAGGTTACTATCATCCTTGTTGAGACATAGCGGGAGTGGATCTTCCTGAACTGGGAGTGGATCTTCCTGGACTTTCGCCTTAGAAGACAGGGTTGCGGTATTTTGAGATGCGACGGGGCTAGAAATCAGCTCATCGTCCAACACGATATCGCGTCGGTGCCAAAGTATTAATTGGTTGATAGCCTATCCTAGAGTCATGACCCCCTCGTGCGTGATGTGGTCTATTTCATAATCTTCATAATCATTATCAAAGATCTAAAGAACTTGCACCACAACATAATACAACGGAAGTGAATTGCCGTTGAAGTCACGATCAGACTTTGCCATAGCAGCGCCAACCTGTTTGGTTATGTTCCATGCTCTGCCGATCAGGACAAGAAGACGACAAGATATGGCCTTAACAATATCATCGACAGCGAACTTATGGGTTGACCCTAAGCCTAGCACAGAACTTACGCTGCTTGGGTAGGCAGTTGGACATACCAAATGCTCCTTTGCACAGGAACCATCGCTATACTCGGTGCCACTAATTGTCTTGATTTTTTATGTTGTTCCATTATTTCTTGCACATTTTCCTTGACCTTTTGAGCAATAATTTCATAAAGTGTTTTCTTGAACTTCTCATGTTTTCTATATGTCTCTTTATCTTTTGGAAAACCATCTAGCCAAGACATCTCAGAAGAAATTGCTCGAACTCGTCCACTGTGTTCAGGGTTTCCTAGGATAGCGGTAAGTTGGCCATTCTCCCTCTTCAGCTTGAAGCGACCCTTTATGTTTCTTTTAAATTACTTCTTTCATTTTTTTCTCTACTTTGTTAACAGAGTCGGGCTTTTCAAGTTTGCCCTCGCCAGTCAAACCTGATCGAGCAAAGATCCACCGCTGAGTTCTCTCATCGCAGCCTTCTAACGGGTGAGGATTGCCCTTACTAGTAATTTTTTCTAATATCTTATTCCACTTCTGGACTTTGGGGGCATATCCGGTAGACCACAAGCGATGATGATATTTGTTCTTTTTGCAAGCTTTGACCTAGTTGCACTTAGAGCTTTAGCATCAGGTGTAGTCTTTGGACGAAAAATTCTTGCCACTGAGCTTGTGTGATTTTTCCCATCTTCCTCGGGCTAGGGACCTTATCGGCCATAACATAAGCATTCATTTCACTCTTCCAGCCACGAAACTTCTTGCCGCAAGAGACCAATGTTGCTTTCTTTACAGCTTCTTCTGTGCCTTTCAGGAACTTGAATTGTTTCTTTATCATCTCACACAACTCATTCTTATTCTCCTCAGGTAATTTTCTCCAATTCTCGGTTGTGATCGGCACGAGCTCTCTAACAAGAAAACCGCATGCATTTCGGTACTTTGTACTTGAATCCAGTGGTTCTTGGGGAAGCCCACCTGGATCAACCCTTGTTATGTACATGATGTGGTTCAGTGGACCCTTATTCAGACCTCATTGCCCTCGTTTTTTGCTTGAGTGAACATGAGGATTCATCCATTGGAGAACCTTCTGCGGTTTTAGGAGCCGAAGTCACCTCGTTGTCTTTGCGATTAATCTAGGTAGAAAAGAATTATAAGACTTCGTATACTTAACAACCAACATTAACTTGAACTGCTGAAGTTAAGATTCGTGATCCATACCTCGTCGACATAATCATATTTCGCGTCGAGATCCTCTGAAGTCTTTTTAATTTTTATATTCGGAAAAGGATCCGATGGACTGTGAAAGGAGCCTGAACTGTTGGAGTCACAAACTCCATATTGCCTTATTCATTGTTAGTACCATCAAAAGTCTTCTTAGGGCTTTCCATGCTTGAACTAATAAGACAAAAAAATGTCTCGCTTCAATGAAAGCTACAAAAATAAATACTCTCAAAATCCTAAATTTCTCAAGAAGGTGGAAGAGATCTGGTCTGAGCCAACCAGAGATAGAGAGGCTCTAAGTAGATTCATGTTCATATTAATAAAAATTAAAAAATTCTTAAACAGTTGGGGTTATAATCTAGCATGTCATGATTTTTATGAAGGGAAGCTGGATATCGAAAGGTTGAACTATATACAGACCAATATGCCTCCTAAACTGTACTTTTAAATGGTTTACAAAGATATTAACACTGTGAATGGATAAAGTGGCAGATAAAATAATTCATAAGGTTCAATCTGCATTCTAGGGTTGCATGAATGGCATATTGACAAGGTTCAATCTGCAGATACCCAATGGAAATATAATGAATGGCATATTAACTCTGCATGAAGTGTTGCATGAATGAAAAAGATGGAAGCATTCTAGTGTTTGATAAAGCATTTTAGGGTTTAAGGCGACTAACCATGGTGACTGGCCAAGTTCCATTCTAGGGTTTGAGGCGACTGACCAAGGCATTAGCTAGGCATGCGTATTGCTTGTATCAAAGGCCGACAAGAACAATTATATCAATAATTAAACAATAACAATGCAAAATTTGCACTTCGCATTGATTAAATCAACAATTAAACAATAACAATTACAATCCACAATTTATGCTCAAAGTTATGTACAACAATTCACAATGCACAATTCAATCAACAATTAAACAACATTGAATAGCATAATCGGGTCGCCAATAGGGAAATGTTGGTGGGGGAGGAGAACAGTCGTCGACGTGTTGGTGGCCGCCACGGCTGCCAGTGGGGAGGGAGGGGGCGCTGAGGAGGCCGGCGTGGAGGGGATCTCGGCCGGCAAACATGGAGAGGGCTCGGGTGAGGCCGGGTAAGAGAGGGGAACTCGAGTGAGGTTGGGTGGAGGCCGGTATGGAGGAGGGTGAGAGGGAGATGAGATTACTTTGCGTGGAGGAGGGAGAGAGGGCAACGACAAGTGTGGGCGCGGCGGCGAAGCTCAGTGAAGTTAAAGATTGGCGTACCTGGATGGAAGGGAAGGAAGCGGCAAGGGCGAAGCTCGGCGGTGAGATCAAAGCTCAGTGACAACGGCGAAGCTCGACAGCGAGGGCGGCGAAGATCGGCGGCAAGGGCGGCGAAGACTATGCGGCAAACAAAATTTTGGCAGTCTGACGACGTCTAAGTGATTTCGCACGGGTTAGGTTTTTTCAACGAAGCCGAGCGCTATATATAGACGCCTATCTTCTCAGGCGGTTATTAGGACCAACCGCTTGAGAAGAGGACTTATCTCAGGCGGTTATTAATTACGACCCGTCTGAGAAGATGTATTTATCTTAGGCGGTTGGTATGTAATGCCCGCCTGAGATAAAGACTTCCCTCAGGCGGTTATTCATAACCAACCGCCTGAAAACATCTTTATGTAGGCTTAATTAATATTCTTGATTAAAATTATGGGCCTCTTAAAAGTCCAAATTCCACTTTCTTGTAATATGCTTGAGTATTAAAGGTTACCATTAAATTTCACTTGGGAAAACCTTTGAAATTGGTCAGAACATAAAAAAACAAATAACACTCATTATTTGTCATTTTTCTATCTTGATGAATATAATGATTTTTTCATTTAGTTTTTCAGTTGAACTTTGTAGTCATCATACCAACTTCTACGAATTTTTTCAGAATTTTTTTAAAAAAAATTGAATCAACGTGTGTTCAAAATTTGATGAATGTCTCATATGTATATGAGCATTTAATTAGAATGATGGATAATTTGAATTTTGACATGTTGGAATGCTTTAAAAAATTAACAAAATTCATACATGTATAAATAAGATAAATATGTTCATACAAACAAATTTCAGAGAAGGATCCTTTTTTTAGGAGATACAAAAATGTGAAAAATATGTGAATATAAATTAATTTGATATTTACCAAAATATTACAATGTTAGTTATACAAGTTTTAAAATATTTGGTCCAGGTGGTAGATATTAATTATTGAAAAATATAGAAAAAAGAATCATCGAATTTGGACTCAATGTGTAGAATCTATACAATATACCGACGTGGTTGTGTCACAAAAGGAAATATATCTTGTTATCTATTCTTATCCAAGGTCCAAAACAACTTGGCATCGAAATTAATGTGTTCTTGGAACCTTTAATGGAAGATATGGATAAATTGTGGAATGAAGGGGTACGTACATGACAATCGGGAGTATTTCACGCAAAGAGCAGTGATATTTGTTACCGTGCATGATTATCCTAGGCTGTTTATATTATCGGGACAAATGAAAGGGAAGAAAGGTTGTGTAAGGTGTGTGGATAGAACTGAATTTTTATACCTCACTTCATCCAGAAAGACAGTGTACATGATACACCAGGGGTTCTTGACAAGTACACACAAGTATAGGATGATGGGAGAACAATTTGATAACAAAATCAAAAAAAAAATATTGCACCAAAACCTTACAGTGGAAAACTCGTGTTCGAAATGGTCAAGAACAATCATATTGCTTTCGGTAAGGGCAAAAAATGTAAAGGAACAAAGAGAAAGAATAGTACATCTTCGGGTGATACAACTGACATGGCTTTTAAGAAACAATCAATTTTATTCAAGTATCTCCTGTATTGGAAGAATCTGGAATTTTGCCATAGTATTGATCTGATGCACTTTACAAAGAATGTATTTGATAGCATCATTGGGACCTTGCTGGAGATGCCAAGGAAAACAAAAGACAGATTAAATTCACGTATGGACCTAGTAAATCTTGATATGAGACCAGAGCTTCACCATGTAGAAAAGGCGAACGGTAAGCATTACCTTCCCCCGGGCAGCTACAACTTGACACTAGAAGAGAAAAAAGCAATTTGCAAATGCTTGCGTATCAAAGTGCCCACGAGTTTCTCATCCAATATCCGCAAACTAGTCTCGATGAAAGACTTGTCTTTATTTGGCTATAATTCTCACGATTGTCACATGATGATGAAAGTTTTCCTTGCCATTGCAATAAGAGTCATCAAACCTGAGCATATAAAAGTCGTCATCACATGTTTGTGTTACTTCTTCAATGTAGTATCGCAAAAGGTGATAGCACGTGAAGGTTTAGACTATTTGAAAATGTACATCGTCAAGACTATGTGCAAGCTTGAGATGTGTTTCCCACCATCCTTTTTAGATATGCAAGTACACCTAATCATGCATCTTTTTGGTCAGATAACAGCATTGGGGCCACTATATTTACATCATATGTTTCTGTTGGAGAGATATTTAGGAGTATTAGAAGGTTATGTGCGGAACCGTGCTCACCCGGAGGGTTCAATTATGGAAGGATACACCACTGAAGAAGTGATTGAGGGTTGCGCTAATTACATCAAAGATGGAAAACCGATAGGTGTGCCTATACCAGTACATGAGGGTAGACTACGTGGGAGAGGCAAAGTGGGTAAGAAAACTTTTATCGTTCCAGATTACAAGAATGTACACCGTGCACATGTTGGTGTACTACAACCGCTTGCAATAGCTGAGTCGTACATCGAGGAACACCAAGTTGAGCTTTGCAAAAAAACCAAGATCGCACAGAGGACTGGATCATTAAAGAGCACAGAAGATGTTTCACTGAATGGTTAATGGACAAAAACATACCATACGGAAACTCTATAGAAGAGGCAACAATGAAGAAGTTAGCTTCTGGCCCATCCGCTTTAGTGACATCATGGCAAGCATATGACATCAATGGTTACACATTTTACACTAAAGAAAAAGATGGTAAGAGTGTTGCACAAAATAGTGGTGTTCGTATAGAGCTTATGATTCACAAGGGCAGAAGACCACATACTTAAGGTTCATTGAGGAAATATGGGAACTCAATTATGAGGAAAGAATGGTAATGCCCGTGTTTAAGTGTCGATGGGTCAAACATCCTGATGGTGTGAAAGTGGAAAACTACGGGCTGACACTGGTAGACTTGAACAAAGTGGGTTATAAAGATGACTTGTGGGTTCTCGCCGGTCGTGTTACACAAGTTTTTTATGTACAAGATCCAGAAACTGAGTAGATGCACGTAGTTGTTTCTAGAAAGCAAAATATTGTTAGGGTTCAGAAAGTGGGAGATAATGAAGAGAAATATAATCAGTATGAAGAGATGTACCTTTTCTCCGAACAAGAAAACATCAAGCGCGTAGAGAGAAGCGTTAAAAAGGATTTGGAAACCTATATGCGAGAAGATGTCAATGCTGGAAAAAATGTATGATATATATTGTATATATTTGTATCCTCTGAAATCAACTTAAAACAATGCTCCATTTCAGCTTTAGATAGCATGTTTCCAACATTATTAAATTCATCTCTGTAGAGAAGACTAATTGGACAAGTAATCCTTTTCGGCTTGTTGACTATCATATTTATCACCTTCACCTGTTCCATAAGTTATTAAATTGTATGTATATATAAATTTCTCCTGACCTATGATGATAAGGCTTTCCTTTTAACAGCTTGGTTCCAAATAACATATAGAAGCACAACTCTTGAAGCTCCTGTCAAGCTAATCCCTTCAAAGAAAGCTCTTGTAGATGCAAGTAACAGCCGGGACTCATCATTTGTATTATTAAAAGCTTCAATTGAAGTTTGATGATACTTCCAATCCATTTGAGTGCTTGTTTGGATAGGAGTAGATCCACTTCAATATCAGTGGATTGAGGCGAAAATTAGTTAATTTTCCACTCCAATCCACTTCAATCCAATTAGATTGAGTACACCCAAACAAGCCCTGAAGAATTTTTGTCTCTTCTCTCCATTTTAAAAAATTACTAATATGCTACTTTATCAGTTCTAATGGCTAAATGTATTGACTAAAAATCAGTACCATCTCTCTTAGTGCTTCACAAAAGTGACAAAACGAACAACTTCACTCACAAATCTTGTTTTTACCCTTTCCATAGGAATTTGACCTTAATCTTTCAAACATGGATTTATCAATAAGTGAAGCTTCCTCATCAGACATGTTAATGACAGTTACAAGCGAAAGGTGTGTCGAAGCTAACAAAATCTCAACAGGACTGAAGACAAAAAGTTGTTTGCTTCCTCGCTTGTGTGAAGTACTAAGAGAGAAGGTACTGACTTTTAGTCAATATAGTCAGGCATTAAAATTGATAAGGGAGCATCTTCCTTGGTTTTCAAATGGACGGGAGGGAAAGAAATCCTTCAAATGGATGAGAAAATCCTTCCAAGGGATTGTCAGGCTTCAATAGAGGCTTTCAACAATCCAAATGATGAGTCACGGGTGTTACTTGCATCTACAAGACCTTGCTGTGCGGGGATTAGCTTGACAGAGACTATCAACATCACAAGCGGTTCTTAATTAACAAGCAGCCTATGAAAACAATGACTTTGCCCAGGTGGTTCTTTAATAAAAACCGCATGTGATGTTTGAACCAGTACATACGGTACTTAAACAATGACCGCCCGTGAAAATCATGTATTTACGCAGAAAATGGTAAATTAATAACCGCCTATAAAGTTTGTTAGAGTACCGACGGTTCTTATTAATAGCTGCCTGAGCAAATCATGTATTTACCCAGGCGGTTGTCTTTTTTAAATCCTCGTGTGAAGTTCAGTCATCACAAGCGGTTGTTAACGTTTGTTATATCACAGATCATCTCTAGTAAGAGATGAGGTCCACAAGCGCACGGAAACTATCGTGTAGCATTTCACCCAAGAGTATTCCCAAGGGTATTGTATTTATCCCAAAGGAAGGCAATGGAGTTGTGAGACCTATGTGTGCTGAATACATTAGCTTTGATAATAAAAGTTTTGAATGGTGCCATAACATCTTTTTAGCAATGTCCGACTTTAGCTCCGGCATGTCTCGGCATGTCTTTGATATCTCCGGCATGCCTTTGTTAAGCTCCAATATGTTTTTGCTAGGTCCGACTTATGTTGGTTAGCCCCGACATGTTTTTCTAGCTCCGGCGCTAGGTTGTACTAGCTTTGATAAGCTCCGGCGCTAGGTTGTACTAGCTTTGTTAAGCTCCGGCGCTAGGTTGTACTAGCTTTGGTAAGCTCCGGCTCAAGCTCTGGTTAGTTTTGGCAAGATTCGGAGCTTGATCGCAACGTTCCTGCTTTTATTGTGAAATGTTTAGAACTTGCTTTACATTGTTGGAAAGATTGCTTAGTATTCATTTGCTTAGTTTTTAGTGTGTTTTGGTTGATATGGTTGATATCATTTTGCTATGGTTTGCAACATGCTTATGTGAAGTGCTCACGTAAGATGTTGTAGTTTCGGAACTAACGAGAGTCAAGTCAAGGACTTGTGCTTGGAAGTATTGGTTGTTTATTCATGTGCATGTGTTGCTTGAGTTCAATACATGGCTACTGACAGGATCCACTGAACTATTCTCAGGGAAAATATGAGGTTCAACAACCAAGTTCAGGAGGAATTGTGGTTGAGTTGATCGGGAGGTCGCGTAGCATGTATGAATCAAGAACAATGCATATGAAGGTATCATGGACGTCATTGGAAGATGTTTGCACATGTGCAAGGAGGGAATGGATGTGGCTACATGGTTCCGAGGTGTGATGAAGAGATGTGTACGTAGAGAATTGGTCGGAAAGGTCCAACTAACTAGGTTGTGGACTCAGGCTGCGACTGAGTCGGGTTTGACTCAAATATGGAAAGATTTGAGTTGGTTATGATAGGATTTCATGTGGGTCATGAATTTCAGTTGTTTTAGGAATGTGGGATACGTTCCTAAGGTGTTTGGAAGTCTTAATATTGCTTCTATCTGCATATAGAAGAATCCTAAGCAGTTATGGAAAGTTTCGATTCGTGATTTGAGTAGGATTAGAGTCCTAGTTGAGTTTGGGTTGGCCTAAGGGCTGGTTATATAAGAAAGGGAGGCCATAACTTGTGGTGCACGACTTTGAGGCTGTTCCTCTTATGTTCTATTGAATAAAATTCGTAGTTGAAAGGAACTTTTGTGCCTAGTTCGTCCGACTTGTTTTCTTCAAGTCCTTCTCGTCGAGTTTCGGCACAGCGCTACCTTACTTCGGTGGTTTTATCATAACTCTAGTTTTACAGATCTAATTAGCGTGATTCTTTTTGGGTTGTCTTCACAACTTGATTATCTATAATATGTCAAAATTTCACGGTCATTGGATTTGTGGTTTTTGATTTACACGAGTTTCTTTGCAGTGTTATAGATCTGTTTTTTACTCAGTAGAACAGATTGACCTTTGTTCGATCTTTCGATCGTAACTTGAGTTTCTCTCGACGGATTTGTGTGATTCTTATTGTGTTGTCTTCGTGACTTGATTCTCTCTTATATATATCACTTTTGTCATGGTGAAACACATTTAGATTAGTCTCGCAGACAATTTCTTTAACGGATCGTTTTTCTGCCAAGGGGTTTTCATTGCTTCCGCTGAAAAAGTTTTAATCTACCATTCACCCCCCCCTCTGGTAGCTTTTCATGTGATCTTCGATCCTACAATTGGTATTAGAGCCACGGTTCTCTAATCTTTGTGATCTGCACGTGTTGTGACTAATCATCATGAAGAAATAATCCGCAAAACCTTGTGTCTTTAGTGGTATTGATTTTCAGGTTTGGAAGGCACGTATGAAAGCCTTAATCCAGGCTCAAGGCTTTGCAATATGGGAGAAGGTATACAAGCCTTATGAAGTGTCATCAAACAATCAAGTTACAACTACAAATCTGAGAGATGTCGACAACAACAACAAGGCTCGGAACTTGATCATACAAGGATTAACTCAAAGCGACTTCAACCGTGTTGCACACCTCCGATCTGCATACGATGTGTGGAAAGCACTTTGTGACTACCACGAAGGATCCAATACGATCAAGGAGGTAAGGCAAGACATGTTCAAGAAAGAACACATGCGCTTCGAGATGCAACCCGGTGAGTCTATTGATGACCTTTTTGCTCGCTGTAATAAAATTCTCAGCAACTTGCATAGTGTCAATGTTATTTTTTCAGGGTCTGAAAATGCTAGGCAATTGTTAAGTGCATTAGATATGTCAATTTGGGAGATGAAAGTCACATCTATTCGTGAATCTACTTTCATGAAAACACTTACTTTAGATGTTCTATATTCCAAGTTAAAGACTCATGAAATTGACATAATATCACGTAAGAACCCCAACAAGTCTATTGCTTTTGTTTCTCAATGTGATATGCCTAGCTCCAGCCAATCTTCATCTTGTGGTACACTTGCTTTGTTGTCCTCTCTAACCCTTGAACAGATTGAGGAGTTTCCAGAGGAGGAGCTAGTACTTCTCTCTACTAGGTTCTCGAAAGCATTGCAAAATGTGAGAACTAGAAGGAGAGGAAGCTCCGGACCCCAACGATGTTTCAAATGTGGTAAGACGGGACACTTTCGTTCAGATTGCCCTAACCTTTCAGGTCCTACTACCCGGGATGAAAAGCAAACAAGGACGATAAGAAGAAAAAGAAGGGTTTTACAAGACGTCAATTGGTGAGCAGTTTTATCTCCGCACTTCAAGAACTTGGCTCAAGCGATGTGGACATTGGAAGTGACGAATATGAAGATGATTTGGATAACTTGTGCTTCATGGCGGGCAAGTCAAGATCAAGTATGGAGGAGGCTGAACACAACAGCGACAATGAAGAGGTATGTCCTACTTGTGAAGAAATGTGTGATGCTATTTCTTGTGCCACTGTTATAGTTAAAAAAAAAGGACAAAAAGCTTAGGGACAATGTTGTTAAATTGAGTCACTAGAATTTGAAATTAATCATTTGAAATCTTTGATTCATAGTGATGATTCTTGTTCCTCATGTGAATTAATATATGAATAATTGTCCTCATTAAGAAGTGTGCACACCTCCACATTTGATAAACTTGAGTTATAAATTGAAAAGAACAAAGAGCTTGCTGCACTTAATGATAAAAACTTGAAAGATGCTAGCTGTTCTACAATTGATTTGCATTGTTCTACTTGTGATGATCTTGATAATAAACAACAAGATGCTATGAATGAAATTTCTATATTGAACAATGCTTTATGTTTTCATGAAGTTAAATATTGTTCCGATTGCAAATTAAAAAGAAAAACTTCATGTGAAAATTGCCTTGATCTGTCCAATAAACTTGATGACAAGCATAGGACATTAGATTGTTTTTGTAATGGGAATAAGAACATAAATTCGCTGCTGAATTCTTCCAAGTCTTGCAATGATAAAACTGGTTTAGGTTTTGGTTCTCATGCTCATACTAAGGCACATCGACCTAAAATCGTAAAGTCATTAGGAAGTGGTTTGATTCAAACAGTTCCTAAACAAAAAGAAGTGATTTTTCGAATCTGCAGGAGTGTTGTCTCATTCGGTTTCAAATAAAAATGTTACTTGCTCGTCTAGACATGAAAACAAAATTAAATTTCATTGTACCTACTGTGGTAGAGATGGTCATGTCATAGATTTTTGTTTTAGACTAGATAAACAACAGAATACGGAAAGAATGATTGAT
Source organism: Tuctoria greenei (assembly GCA_036927565.1). Taxonomy (NCBI): domain Eukaryota; kingdom Viridiplantae; phylum Streptophyta; class Magnoliopsida; order Poales; family Poaceae; genus Tuctoria; species Tuctoria greenei. Next base: position 73,376,545 of record JAYESD010000004.1, read on the forward strand.
AGATCTCATAACTTTCATGCAAAATTTGTTGCACTTGCTAAACTGAATGATAGGAACATGCAATCTGCCGTAATGAGTCGAAAACATGCAAACTTTGCTCCCAAATCTATTGTTTTTCGTGCTACACATGTAACATCTCGTAGGACAGTAGTTGGGTATAAAATTCCTCAAGAATTGGCTCATAAACCTGCTGTTTTATCTTAGCTTTCGCATGTTATTCCTGTTGGACGTCGTGTGATTCAGTACTGGATTCCTAAATGCCTTTTGACTAACCCCAGTATTGAGTCATCGATGTATTGTGCTTCTATGTGGGTTACACGCTTGAGTAAGGAGAATATTTGGATTGTGGATTCAGGTTGCTCACGCCACACGACCAATAACAAAGAATGGTTCCCCTCCCTCTCTTTTGTGTCACGTGTAGAGAATGTTATTTTTGACGATAATTCTTCAACTCCTATAATTGCTAAGGGTTCGGTTAGAGTAAATGATAACTACACTTTGAAGGATGTGGCACTTGTTAAAAATTTGAATTACAACTTGCTTTCTGTTTCACAACTGCTAGATGAAAATCTGGAAATTGTTTTCACTAAAATTGCTGCAAAGTTGTAAATTCAAATAGTGAGCTTATTTTAACATGTCTCGATTTGGAAGAGTTTTTAAAGCTGATTTTGATATGTCTTCCTCTAAGCAATGGTGTCTAGTTGCTAATGATTCATAGGACTTATATTTTTGGCATCGTAGACTTGGTCACGTAGGCTTTGATCGTCTAACGCGTGTTAGTGCTCTTGATCGCATATGTGGGCTGCCTAAGCTTAAAGGGGACAAAGAAATTGTGTGCTCTTCTTGTAGACATGCTAAGATGGTTGCAGGTTCACATACTCCTCTCACAATGATCATGACAACTAAACCGGGTCAACTTTTGCACCATGACACCGTAGGACCTTCACGCGTTCAATCCTTCGGAGGTAAATGGTATGTTCTTGTGATTGTTGATGATTATTCTAGATACTCTTGGGTTTACTTTATGGCATCTAAGAATGAAGCTTTTAGTCACTTTAGAACTTTATTTCTTAGATTATCAATTGATCACCCAAGATCTTTAAAAGCAATTAGAAGTGATAACGGAACCGAATTTAAAAATCAATCTTTTGATCACTTTTGTGCTGAAAATGGAATAGATCATCAATTTTCTTCACCATATGTACCTCAAGAAAACGTTGTTGTAGAAAGAAAGAAAGAATAGAACCTTAGTTGAGATGGCTAGGACTATGCTTGATGAATATCAAACTCCTAGGTAATTTTAGGCTGATGCGATTGCAACTGCTTGTTATGTCTCAGATCATGTTTTCTTGTGCGCTAAGCTAGATAAAACACCATATGAGCTTCGGTTTGGACATAGGCCTAGTGTTACACACTTTCGGGTCTTTGGTTGCAAATGCTTTGTTAAGAAACATGATAATCTTGATAAATTTGAACCTAGATTTGTTGATGGCATGTTTTTTGGTTATCCATCTCATACTAGAGGCTACCATGTGCTCTTACTTCACACTAACAAAATTGTGGAGACTTGAGAGGTGTCTTTTGATGAAGATAGCCCCGGTACTAGCTCAAACACTACAGGTCTAGATCCATATCCGCAGGGGGACGGCAATTTCGTTGAAGATGAGGAAGAGGTGGAGCTGCTGCCCGAAAATTCAGCAGCTAATAACATTGTTCCATCTCCTAATTTTGATTCACAGCCAGCACCGATGTACACCATTGGTGGTCCAGATCCTCCTCAAGTCACAAGCTCATCGATTTGTGATGACCATGAAGAAGAAGAAGCTTGTGAAGTTTCCACTCCCCTCCGAGTTCTCAAAATTCATCCTCCACAACAAATTATTGGAAGCTTGCACGAACGAGTCACACAGTCTTGGTTTTGCGATCCAAACTATCATACTCATTCTGCTTTTGTTGCTTCTTTTGAACCCCAGGATATATCACACGTACTCACTAATGAATCTTGGATTATTGCCATGCAAGAAGAGTTAAAAAATTTTGAAAGAAATAATGTTTGGAAACTTGTACCTCCACCTCAAGGTCACACTTTAATTGGAACCAAATGGGTGTTTAAAAATAAACAAAGTGAGGATGGGGTTGTGGTTAGGAATAAGGCTAGGTTGGTTGCTCAAGGTTTCACTCAAGTTGAAGGTCTAAATTTTGATGAAACTTTTGCTCCTGTTGCTAGATTAGAAGCCATAACAATTTTGTTAGCTTTTGATGCATCTAAAGGTTTTAAGTTATATCAAATGGATGTTAAAAGTTCTTTTCTTAATGGCTACATAGATGAGGAGATTTATGTCAAACAACCACCGAGTTTTGAAAATCCAGATTTTCCTAATCATGTTTACAAACTGTCGAAAGCCTTGTACGGTCTCAAACAAGACCCTAGAGCATGGTATGATAGGTTAAAAACATTCTTACTTGAAAAGGAGTTTACCATGGGCAAGGTTGATAAAACTCTTTTTGTGCTTAAGCTTGGCAATGACTCATTATTCGTTCAAGTGTATGTGGATGATATTATCTTTGGTTGTGCTTCTCATGATCTTGTGTCCAAGTTTTCAGCTATGATGAGTTCAGAATTTGAAATTAGTATGATGGGAGAACTCATGTACTTTTTGGGGCTGCAAATCAAGCAAACCAAGGAGGGTACCTTTGTGCATCAAATGAAGTATACAAAAGACCTCCAAAGGTGCTTCAACATAGACAAAAGCAAGCCTCTTCGGACACCAATGGGAACAGCAACAACACTTGAACTTGATGAAGATGGTGAACCGTGGATCAAAAAAAATATAGAAGCATGATCGGATCACTTTCGTACCTCACGACATCAAGACCAGACATAGAATTCAGCGTATGTCTTTGTGCACGGTTTCAAGCCTCCCCACGTGCTTCACATCGTCAAGCCGTCAAAAGGATTCTCAGGTACTTACATGAAACTCAAGAATTTGGCATTTTTCTTCCGTCTTCCTCAACCATTACTTTGAAAGCTTTTTCGGATGCTGATTTTGGGGGTTGTAGGATTGATAGGAAAAGTACTTATGATGTTTGTCATATTCTTGGTAATTCACTTGTTGCTTGGTCCTCTAAAAAACAAAACCCAGTTGCACAATCCACGAGTGAATCTGAATATGTAACTGCTACTAGTGCTTGCTCACAAATTTTTTGGATCGTTCAAACACTTAAGGACTATGGGGTTGATCTACATAGTGTTCCACTATTTTGTGATAACACTAGTGCCATTTGCATTGCTAAAAACCCCATGCAACATTCTAGAACTAAGCACATTGACATTAGGTATCACTTTCTCCGTGATAATGTTCAAAAAGGAAACATTGTGCTTCACCATGTAGATACCGAACAACAATTGGCTGACATTTTTACAAACCTTTGGATTTCACTTGTTTTTGTTTCATCCGTAGTGAAATAGGGGTTATGCATCCTCATGGCTTAAATTGTGGGGGAGTTCTGAAACTTGGAAAGTCTATGTGTGAATCTGATCTTAAAATAATATGAGCATAGTATTTCATACATATATGACTTTGTGATTCCTTTTACATGCTGAAAGCTCTTACTACATTACTCATGTCATACATTTTGTAGTTTTTGCCATGTCTAGTAATTGGAATAATTGCTTACACTAAATCTGGTCATGGTCGAACTTTCTTGCTGTTTTGAAATTTTTGCATGCTCACATGTGCTTTTAATCATAAAGAATTAATCAAGTAATCAACTCACATGTTGAGTTTGTAGGATCGAAGAGCACATGAAAAGCTACCAGAGGGGGGTGAATGGTAGATTTAAAAATCTTACGCAGCGGAAACAATTAAATCCCAACCCCTTCGGTAGAAAAACGATCTGTTAAAGAAACCATGTGTGAGACTAATCTAAATGTGTTTTACAGTGAAAAAAGTGATATATATCAGAGATAATCAAGTCACGAAGAAAACACAAGAAGAATCACTCAAATCCATTGAGAGAAACTCAAGTTATGATCGAAAGATCGAACAAAGGTCAATCTGTCCTACCCAAGAAAAACAGTTCTGGAACGCTGCAAAGAAACTCATGTACATCAGAAACCACAAATCCAATGAATGTGAAATTTTGACAGATGATAGATAATCAAGTTGTGAAGACAACCCAAAAAGAATCACGTCAATTGTATCTGTAAAACTCGAGTTATGATAAAACCACCGACGAAAGGTAGTGCTGTCTAGAAACTCGACGAGTAAAACTTGTCTGGAACAAGTCGGACGAACAAGGCACAAAAGTTCCTTCAAACTACGAATTTTATTCAATAGAACACAAGAGGAACAGCCCCAAAGTCGTGCACCACGAGCTCTGGCTTCCCTTGCTTATATAACCAGCCCTTAAGCCAACCCAATCTCAACTAGTACTCCAATCCTACTCCTTAAGCCAACCCAATCTCAACTAGGACTCCAATCCTACTCCGATCACGAATCGAAACTTTCTATAACTGCTTAGGACTCTTCTATACGTAGATAGAAGCAATCTTAAGACTTCCAAACACCTTAGGAACGTATCCCACATTCCTAAAACAACTCAAATTCGTGACCCACACGAAATCCTATCATAACCAACACTAATATTTCCATATTTGAGTCAAACCCAACTCAGCCGCAGCCTGAGTCCATAACCTAATCGGTTGGACCTTTCCGACCAATTCTTTATATCCACATCTCTTCATCACACCTCGGAACCATGTAGCCACGTCCATGCACTCTTTACACACGTGCAAACATCTTCCAATGACGTCCACGATACCTTCATATGCATTGTTCTTGATTCAAACATGTTGCGCAACCTCCCGATCAACTCAACAACAATTCCTCCCGAACTTGGTTGTTGAACATCATCTTCTCCCTAAGACTAGTTCAATGGATCCCGTCACCAGCCATGTCTTGAAATTAAGCAACACCTGCACATGAATAAAAAACCAATCCGTACGAGCCTAAGTACGCGACTTGACTCAAGTCAGTTCTGAACACAACACCTTACGTGAGCACCTCACATAAGCATGTTGCAAAGCATATCAAAACGATATCATCTATGTCAACCAAAATGCACCAAAAACTTAGCAAATGAATACTAAGCATCATTTCCATAAGTGTAATGCAAGTTCAAAACATTTCACATGAAAATTTGGAACATTACGATCAAGCTCCGAACCTTGCCAAAGCTAACTGGAGCTTGAGCTGGAGCTTACCAAAGCTAGTACAACCTAGTGCCAGAGCTTACCAAATCTAGTACATTCTAGCGCCGGATCTTACTAAAGTTAGTAAATCCTAGCGCCGGAGCTTACCAAAGCTAGTCAGACCTAGCGTCGGAGCTAACCAAAACTAGTCGGAACTAGTAATCCCAAAAGTCGGAGCTAGAAAAAACATGTCGGAGCTAACCAACATAAGTTGGACCTAGCAAAACATATCGGAGCATAACAAAGACATGCCGGAGCTATCAAAGACATGCCAGAGCTAAAAACAAAGCTCACCGGAGCTACCCAAAAACATGTCGGATCTAGACAAAGAATGTTGGACCTATTGTCGGACCTTGCTGAAGCTCGGAGCTAGAGTCGGACCTTCCTAAAAAGATGTTATGGCAGCATTCAAAACTTTTATTGTCAAAGCCAATGTATTCAGCACACATAGGTCTCACAGAGTTTTTATGAACAAATATAAATTGAGAAAAGATCAAGAGAATATGCATGCATCGCACTTCTTCTTTTGAGATGGCTTATCATTGCACTTAGATATGAACTTGGAAGAAGTTGTGTATGACTAAAACCATGTCCTTAAGCTTCTGATTGTCAAATGACATAGGCTTGGCTTGTTTGGTTAGAATAAGGCAGATGCGCATGTAATCTCTTGCAAATATCATATGATCTAAATGTGTGCTTTGAAAATAATAAAATGCAGCAACAAGGGTCATGCTTTCAGGTTTTGAAATAGTTAAGTTTGTGAGATCATGACTTGCTAAATTGGAAATTACATTTGATCTCTAGCATGGCTTACACTACTTTATGTATTTCATTGATGTGATAGTGTAAGTTACTTGATAGTATGACTTGGATGATCTTTGTTTTATATGTATATGTTATAATATGCTCATAACAATTAAAATTTCTCTTTTCAACCTTGTTGAATACATTGTCAAAGGGGGAGAGATGATATGTGAATTTTTAAAGATAAGTATACAAGGGGGAGAAATTGATTACACATTGCACATATTCACAATTGTTTTTGGCACGATTCTTCTCAGGGTGAGAAATTGTTCTCAAAACTTTTCATGCCAATGTTCGGATTTTAAATGGTGTTGCCAATGCATTCATCAGGAGGGAGATTGTGAGACCTATGTGTGTTGAATACATTGGCTTTGATAATAAAAGTTTTGAATGATGCCAAACATCTTTTTAGCATGGTCCGACTTTAGCTTCGGCTTGTCTTTATTAGCTCCGGCATGTCTTTGATAGCTTTGGCATGTCTTTGATAGCTTTGGCATGTCTTTGGTAAGCTTCGATATGTTTTTGCTAGGTCCGACTTATGTTGGTTAGCTCCGACATGTTTTTCTAGCTCTGGCGCTAGGTTGTACTAGCTTTGGTAAGCTCCTGCGCTAGGTTGTACTAGCTTTGGTATGCTCTGGCGCTAGGTTGTACTAGCTTTGGTATGCTCCGGCTCAAGCTCCGATTAGTTTTGGCAAGATTTGGAGCTTGATTTCAATGTTCTTGCTTTTACTATGAAATGTTTCGAACTTGCTTTACATTTTGGAAAGATTGCTTAGTATTTATTTGCTTAGTTTTTGGTGCATTTTGGTTGATATGGTTGATATCATTTTGCTATGGTTTGCAACATGCTTATGTGAAGTGCTCACGTAAGATGTTGTAGTTTTGGAACTAACGAGAGTCAAGTCGAGGGCTTGTGCTCGGAAGTATTGGTTGTTTATTCATGTGCAGGTGTTGCTTGAGTTCGAGACATGGCTGGTGACAGGATCCATTGAACTAGTCTTAGGAAAAAGATGAGGTTCAACAACCAAGTTCAGGAGGAATTGTGGTTGAGTTGATCAGGAGGTCGCGCAACATGTATGAATCAAGAACAATGCATATTAAGGTATCATGGACGTCTTTGGAAGATGTTTGCACATGTGCAAGGAGTTCATGCACGTGGCTACATGGTTCCGAGGTGTGATGAAGAGATGTGGACATAAAGAATTGGTCGGAAAGGTTCATCCGACTAGGTTATGGACTCAGGCTGCGGTTGAGTCGGGTTTGACTCAAATATGAAAAGATTTGAGTTGGTTATGATAGGATTTCGTGTGGGTCACGAATTGGAGTTGTTTAATGAATGTGGGATACGTTTCTAAGGTGTTTGGAAGTCTCAAGATTGCTTCTATCTGCATATAAAAGAATCCTAAGCAGTTATGGAAAGTTTCAATTCGTGATTTGAGTAGGATTAGAGTCCTAGTTGAGTTTGTGTTGGCCTAAGGGCTGGTTATATAAGCAAGAGAGGCTGGAGCTCATGGTGCACAACTTTGGGGTTGTTCCTCTTGTGTTCTATTTAATAAAATTCGTGGTTGAAAGGAACTTTTGTGCCTAGTTCGTCCGACTTGTTTTTTTCAAGTCTTTCTCGTCGAGTTTCTGCACAGCGCTACCTTACTTCGGTGGTTTTATCATAACTCGAGCTTTACAGATCCAATTGACGTGATTATTTTTGGGTTGTCTTCACAACTTGATTATCTATCATCTGTCAAAATTTAACGATCATTGGATTTGTGGTTTTTGATTTACACGAGTTTCTTTGCAGTATTACAGATCTGTTTTTTACTCGGTAGAACAGATTGACCTTTGTTCGATCTTTCGATCGTAACTTGAGTTTCTCTCGACGGATTTGAGTTATTGTTATTGTGTTGTCTTCGTGACTTGATTCTCTCTGATATCTATCACTTTTGTCACAGTGAAACACATTTATATTAGTCTCACAAACGATTTCATTAATGGATCGTTTTTTTCCAAGGGGTTTTCATTTCTTCTGCTTAAAAGTTTTAATCTACCATTCACCCCCCCTCTGGTAGCTTTTCACGTGCTCTTAGATCCTATAGGAGTAAAGTAAACACTACTCTTATGATCAAGCTAAGGGATACTAATCAATTATCAAGACATGGGTAAGTTGATAATATATGAGTAGTGTGACACACACCTAAGCAATCTATTCTAAGGGGTAAATGGGTCATAGTGGAGGTTAGACCTAGATGTGGGGAGTTGCTCCTACAATTCTTCTCATATACATATACATAGCCTAGGTTAAATACTAATGAGCATGTCAATGTAAATACTTATGCTAAGTTGTTCAACACGTTGGGCACGGATTTACCCCTAGCAACACTAGGCGACTTCACCAAGAGCATGTGGCATAGCTGAACATGGAGGATTACAAAGGATAGATAGGTCTGTCACCACCTATTGCCTACCTCTTCAATCCATGGGTCTACGAGACATTAAATGCTACCTCCTATCCTAGCACCATGCTAGCATATTAAGTAATTACCTTAAGAGCCCGGACACAAGTCATCCTAAGGCAATGAACTAAATCATCGTTGAACCAATGTTGATACATAGCACAAGTTATTCATATTAACATGACCATATCATAACTAATTAGACTATAGTAGGGTTTGTAGTGTTTATGATTATAGATGAAGAGTGATATGGTATAATCATAAATACCACTCATACCACATACATGGAATCCACAATCAAACAACAAATGCTTCATCCAAGTATATGAATAAAAGAAGACTAAAGATAATATATTTATTATGCATAGAGTCACAAATATAAGAAAAGATACATGAGCCATACCTTTTCCAACTTGGACTTGGGACTAGAGGCTCTCCTCTCTATAGCCTAACTCTACTAGGGACTAAGAGAACTAGTGTATACAATAGAATGATGCTCAAGTGGTGTGTGTTGAAATGAGGGGTGAGGGGTCCTATTTATAGCTTGGAGAAGGGTCGGTTCCCGCCATCAAAAGCACGTGAATCAGTCACCTATGACCTCTTCAAACCAGAAGGAGGCAAAATGTGGTGTTTGACCACGTTTGTCACCAGGACCTAGTCGGTCGACTAGGGGGGTTGGCCGACCTGGTCTGGGCCCCTTTTGCGGTGTGCTTCCTCCAGGTGACTGACAGGTAGGTCCCATTCCATGATATGGGTGCTACACTGTTGGATGGCCTTGGATACTTCTGTTTGTCGGCCATTTGATCCATGTGGTGCCACGTGTCGATGCTTGATTGGCAGGAATGATTTTTTATAGGATCCATCCCCTTGTTTCACTTTAATTCTGTGTAAAATACATACATGCAGTAATTTCTCCAAGGACAAGTGGAAATAGGTTAAATGGAAAGGTGATGTATGCAAGAAATGATATTTACTTCACATAATTGAGTTATATTGATGGATGAAATTGGTACATAACAGCCGTCAACAAACTCCACCAAGCTTATCCTTTGCTCGTCCCGAGCAAAGTCAAGACTTTAGGTTGATGATCAGGAGTTTCTACTATGTTCTATTTTTCAAAAGTACCATGTGCACAACAAAATACTCTACCTAGTATTGCAAAAAATGGCATGGTACTTCACCCATCTGAAGTCATTATGGGGCTTATGCCATCTCTTATTCATGGGTGGTTGAAAGATAGAACTGCAAATGGAGCACACATACCCTAGAAATCAAGTTCCACTCAGATTTCGGAGAGTTCGATTTAGATTTTAAGTATCTCAATTTGATTCTCTCAAGTCTCTCATTTATGTGTAGTGAAAATATTTCCTCACTAAGGCATTTTGCCTAAATTCATCCTACCTCTACATAAGGCTTGTATGTGGAGCTTGGTAGGGAATAGAGTAGGCATATTTGCAATATATAATATTGCTAAGTCAAAAGAGCAAACATTAGGAGAAATCAATTCAAAACTATTTGATTCAAGACTTTGTGCATGTGTGATGGAGTGGAAGTTGGTGTGAATGTTTGATATGAGTCCTATACATGTAGACTCTTATTTTGCGGGGATGAAACATGGCTACCATTTTTTTCTTCTTTTTTTCTCGTGCTTGATGTAAGCATGCATTTTCTTTTTCTTGTAGCCATGTCTTCTACTCCCTTTTTGTGCAATAAACTTGGAGAGAGTACTAAGCATGAAGGGTATGGAGTTTCTCTTTTTCTTGTGGAATGATGGTATAATGGCATTTTGCTTACTTCTAGTGTAGAAGTATAGCATGTGCAAGTGATGTCTTAAATTCAAAAAGTAATGAATAAAATCTCACATAGGTCTATACTAGTTTGACAAAGCTCAATGTGAAGCCAAATAGCATATGCATAAGGTCTATCAATGTAATGTATCATATGGCTTTGGTGGGTATTTCCAATCAAATGAGGATAACTTAAATCTTTTTAGAATTTCCCCAGAAATAGAAGTTTCACTTTCAAACTAGGAATAGCAGCACTATCACTATATCATACCTCACAACAAGTTAGAATGGATTAAGCTTTTGCTACCCACAATTTCCAATTCAAGACAAAAGCAATTTTAGCCAATGGGAGCAATATGTGGGAGAGTAGTAAGTTGTAAACTAGGGACTTAGGAAAATTAAAACAGAGCAACTATTCATCATTTCATCTATGTGAAATTCAAATCATTCTTACCGCACATCTTTTAGTTTATTAACCTACCCTATACTACATTATTATTAATCACTTTTTTAGATGCAAATGTGGTGGAAAGAAATAAATAAAATAATGGAATGTAAATGGGATGTGATATAAGTTACCTCAAGTGGGGGTCCTCCCCCGAGCTTGTTCTTTTTCAAGCTCCACGATAGGGGCTAAAACCCTAACGACGGATGTAGGCCATGATGTTTGCCTACCCTTGTTGCAGCATGGCTTTGACATTGGAGGGGTTGAGTGTCGATGTTGTGTTGCCTTCCATGGGTTCCATGCGAGTGGTTGAGGAGAGTGTTGTTGATGTCGCTCATCCACATCTCAAGGTTTCCATAGGTTGGATGTACCTTGTTATTCCTTGGCTAAGGTAATGATAACCCTTGGCTACAAAGGAATGACGTGCACTCAACATGGTTGAGTGTGTTCTGTCATTCTTTGGCTGAGGTGTATCATACCTTCTTGCCATAAAAAAATAACTTGTACCTCTCATGCATTGGATGTGATCCGTCACTCCTTGGCTTAAGGTAATGATACCCTTAAGCCACAAAGGAGTGACATGTAGCCAACATGTGTTGAGTACGATCCGTTATTCCTTGACTAAGGTAAAACATACCTATAACCACAAAGGGATGACGTGCACTCAACATAGGTTGAGTGTGATTCGTTGTTTTTTGGATAAGGTATAATATACCTTTTGGGCACATAGGAACAACTTGCACCCAATATACATTGGATGTGATCTTGTCATTCCTTGGTTAAGGTGCATCATACCTTTTAGCCACAATGGAATAACTTACACCCAGTGATGGTGACAATTCCCTTGATCTTGAATGAGTGCTTGGAATAGTTGAGAGCATAATGCCCCCACATATTTGTAGCAGCCCATTGGTTGCTTATAGAGGGTTTCCATGCAAAATCTCCGGCCTCATATAGTTATGGTTGAACTTCGGGCTTAATTTACGATAGGTAGCAACCATCCTAATTTACTCCTTGGCCAAGAGATATTAAAATGGAATCCACTTAGGGGTTCCAACAATCGGATCTTTGAATGCCTGCATAGTTATTTTACTCCTGCAAACTTTGAGAGCAGTTCGTGTTGAAGGTCGTTGTGTGAGAATCTCACGATCCATGGATTTTGGTGTAGCCTTCATGTTAATTGCCAAGTTGAGATTGGAATAGAATGAGTTCCATCTTGTTCCTCCATTGGACCACCATCTTGAGCATACCTCCACCATGAACTCAAAATGAGATCGATGGAGGGATATGCACTTTATGGGGTCTTCCAACCTATTTAAAATTTTTGTCTTGGCTACACTAAAATCAAAAACAAACAAAACAACTCGAAAACGGGTTACGTTAGCTCAAAAGCATGTTGTACCCTTTCCCAAATTGTTTTGCCCAACTTGAAACAACTTGTAAATGCAATGAATATTAAGGGAAATATTTTTGGTTTGAATTTAGAAGTTGAATTCAAGTGGTTATGCCCAAGGTTCATATCCAAATAAATTTATTTCCTAATTCAAAATTTTAGTTTTATGATGGTTGGAAATTTTTCCTTCCAACATGCAAGTGAATATTCAAACATGCAAATGCAAATGAGAAATTCAAATATGCAATTGGGGAAAACAAATATGAGATAACTACCAATTTACCTATTGGCAAGGTGTAGGATCAAAGAGCACATGTAAAGCTACCAGAAGGGGGCTGAATGGTAGATTAAAACTTTTCGGCAGAAGCAACGAAACACCCCTCGGCAGAAAACCGATCCGTTAAAGAAATTGTGTCTGCGACTAATATAAATGTGTTCAACTGTGACAAAACTAGTATAGACTGTATAGAATCAAGTAGCAAAGACATCACAACAAGAATCACGAAAATCCGTCAAGATAAACTCAAGTTATGATCGAAAGATCGAACAAATGTCAATCTGTCCTACCCGAGAAAAACAGTTTTTGAACACTGCAAAGAAACTCGTGTAGATCAGAAACCACAAATCCAATGACCGTGAAATTTTCACAGATGATAGAAAATCAAGTTGTGAAGACAACCCAAAAAGAATCACATCTATCGGATCTGTAAAACTCGAGTTATGATAAAACCACCAAAGAAAGGTAGTGTTGTGCAGAAACTTGACGAGAAAGACTTGACGAAAACACACATAAGTATGTTTCAAACCTTAGCAAAAAGATATCAACAATAACCACCAAAACACACCAAAAAATTATTACAAGAAAACTAAGAAAACTTTCCATAATCCAAAAAGCAAGTTCGAAAAATTGCAAATTAAAAGCAGAACCACTGCGATCAAGCTTCGAACCTTGCCAAAGCTAACCGGACCTTGAACCGGAGCTCATCAAAGCTCATCGGACCTAGAAAAAGAAGTCGGACCTAGCATCGGACCTTGCTGGAGCTCGGACCTAGATGATAAAGGTGTTTTGGTAGTATTCAAAACTTTTATCGTCAAAGCCAATGTATTCAGCATACATAGATCTCACAATCCCCCCCTTGATGAGTGCATTGGCAACACCACTTAAAATCCGAACATTGGCTTATTCACATGAAAAGTTTTGAAAACAATTTCTCCCATTTCTTGAAAATCAAATGAGATAGAAATAAATTTCTCCCCCTATACATATTTCTCCCCCTTGCATACTTCTCCCCCTTTGACAATGTATTCAGCAAGGTACAAAAGAAAATTTTAATTTGCTATGAGCACATTATAACATATACATATAAAACAAAGCTCATCCAAGTCGTACTATCAAGTAACTTACACTATCACAACAATGAGATACATAAAGTAGTGTAAGCCATGCTAGAGATCAAATGTAATTTTCAATTTTAGCAAGTCATGATCTCACAAACTTAACTATTTAAAAACCTAAAAGCATGACACTTGTTGCTGGATTTTATTATTTTTCAAAGAACAAATTTGGATCATATGATATTTGCAAGAGGTTATATGCGCATCTGCCTTATTCTAACCAACCAAGTCAAGCCTATTTCATTTGACAATCAGAAGCTTAAGGACATGGTTTTAGTCATACACAACTTCTTCCAAGTTCATATCTGAGTGCAATGATAAGCCATCTCAAGAGAAGAAGTGTGATGCATGAATATTCTATTGATCTTTTCTCAATTTATATTTGTTCATAAAACTCAACATGTGAGTTGATTACTTGATTAATTCATTATGATTAAAAGCACTTGTGATCATGCAACAAGTTCAAAACAGCAATAAAGTTTGATCATGACCAAATTTAGTGTGAGTAGTTATTCCAATTACTAGTCATGGCAAAAAGTACAAAATGTATAACATGAGTAATGTAGTAAGAACTTTCAACATGTAAAAGGAATCATAGAGTCATATAGGTATGAAATATTATGCTCATATTATTTTAAGTTCAGATTTACACATAGACTTCCCATGTTTCAAAACATCCCCTCAATTTAATCCATGACGATGCATAACCCCTATTTCACTATGAATGTAACAAAAACGAGTGAAATCCAAAGGTTTTGTGAAAATGTCATCCAATTGTTGTTCGGTATCTACATGGTGAAGCACAATGTTTCCTTTTTCAACATTATCACGGAGAATGTGATACCTAATATCAATGTACTTAGTTCTAGAATGTTGTACGGGGTTTTTAGCAATGCAAATGGCACTAGTGTTATCACAAATAATGGTACACTATCTAGATCAACCCCATAGTCCTTATGTGTTTGAGCAATCCAAAGAATTTGAGCAAGCACAAGTAGCAGCTACATATTCAGATTCAGCTGTGGATTGTGCAACTGAACTTTGTTTTCTAGAGGACCAAGCGACAAGTGAATTACCAAGAAAATGACAAGAACTGTAAGTACTTCTCCTATCAATCCTACAACCCCCAAAATCAGCATCCGAAAAAGCTTTCAAAGTAACGGTTGAGGAAGAAGGAAGAAAAATGCCAAATTCTTGAGTTCCATGTAAGTACCTAGGAATCCTTTTGACGGCTTAACGATGTGAAGCATGTGGGAAAGATTGAAACCGTACACAAAGACATACACTGAATTGTATGTCCGGCCTTGATATCGTGAGGTACAAAAGTGATCCGATCATGCTTCTATATTCTTTTTGATCAACAGGTTCACCATCTTCATCAAGTTCAAGTGTTGATGTTTTTCCCATTGGTGTCCGAAGATTCTTACTTTTGTCCATGTTGAAGCACTTGAGAAGGTCCCTTGTATACTTTGTTTGATGCACGGAGGTACCTTCCTTGATTTGCTTGATTTGCAGCCCCAAAAAATAAGTGAGTTCACCCATCATACTCATTTCAAATTCTGAACTCATCATTTCTGGACCGTGTGACTCGTTCGTGCAAGCTTCCAATCATTTGTTCTGAAGGATGATTTTTGAGAATCCGGAGGGGAGTAGACACTTCACAAGCTTCTTCTTCTTCATGTTCATCACAAATCGATGAGCTTGTGACTTAAGGACGATCTGGATTAGCAGTGATGGTTTTCGGAGCTTGTTCAAAGTTTTGAGTTGGACACGTGTCAGCTTTGGAACTATCAGGCAATATCACTGACTCTTCTTCTTCTTCTTCTTCGAAAATACCCTCCCCCTGAGGATATGGATCCGGACCTGCGAAGTTTGAGCTAGTAACTGGGTTAGCTTCATCAAAAGACACCTTACAAGTCTCCACATTTTTGTTAGTGTCAAGTAAAAGCACACGGTAGCCTCTAGTATGAGATGGATAACCAAGAAACATGCCATCAATGGATCTAGGTTCAAATTTATCAAGATTAACATGTTTCTTAACAAAGCATTTGCAACCAAAGACCCGAAAGTGTGTAACACTAGGCCTATGTCCAAACCGGAGCTCATATGGTGTTTTACTTAGCTTACCGTGCAAGAAAACACAATTTGAGACATACCAAGCGGTTGCAATCACATTAGCCATAATTTCCGAGGAGTTTGATATTCATCAAGCATAGTCCTAGCCATCGCAACTAAGGTTCTGTTCTTTCTTTCTACAACACCATTTTGTTGAGGTACATATGGTGAAAAAAATTGATGATCTATTCCATTTTCAGCATAAAAGTGATCAAAACATTGATTTTTAAATTCGATTCTGTTATCACTTATAATTGCTTTCAAAGATCTTGGGCGATCAATTGATAATCTAAGAAATAAAGTTCTAAAGTGACTAAAAGCTTCATTCTTAGATGCCATAAAGTAAACCCAAGAGTATCGATAATAATCAACAACAATCACAAGAACATACTTTTTACCTTCAAAGGATTTAACACGTGAAGGTCCTACGGTGTCAAGGTGCAAAAGTTGACTCGGTTCAGTTGTCATGATCATTGTCAGGGGAGTATGTGAACCTGCAACCATCTTAGAATGTATACAAGAAGAGCACACAATTTCTTTGTCCCCTTTAAGCTTAGGAAGCCCATGTATGCGATCAAGAGCACTAACATGCGTTAGATGATCAAAGCCTACGTGACCAAGTCTACGATGCCAAAAATATAAGTCCTTTGAATCGTTAGCAACTAGACACCTATGATTAGAGGAAGACATATAAAAATCAGCTTTAAAAACTCTTCCAAACTGAGACATGTTAAAAATAAGCTCACTATTTGAATTTACAACTTTGAAGCAATTTTTAGTGAAAATAATTTCCAAATTTTTATCTAGCAATTGTGAAACAGAAAGCAAGTTGTATTTCAAATTTTAACAAGTGTCACATCCTTCAAAGCGTAGTGATCATTTACTCTAACCGAATCCTTAGCAATTATAGGAGTTGAAGAATTATCATCAAAAGTAACATTCTCTACATGTGACACAAAAAAGAGGGAGGAGAACCATTATTTGTTACCGGTCATGTGGTGTGAGCAACCTGAATCTACAATTCAAATGTTCTCCTTCCTCAATCATGTAACCTACATAGAAGAACAATACGTCGATGAGTCAATACTGGTGTTAGTCAAAAGCCATTTAGGAATCCAGTACTGAGTCACACGGCGTGCAGTAGGAAAAACACGCGAAAGCTGAGATAAAACACAGGTTTATGAGTCAAAGTTTGAGATTTTTTGTTCTTAACTACTAACCTATAAGGTGTTTCTTGTGTAGCGGAAAAAAGTAGCTCCAGAGGCAAAAACAGAAGGTCCGGAGGTAAACTTTGAATGTTTTTGACTCATAACAGTAGGTTGCATGTTCCTGACATTCGGTTTAGTATGTGCAACAAATTTTGCATGAGAGTTATAAGATCTAGCTTGCATTCTTTCCTTTTATGTTGTTTAGCTAGTCTATAACAAAAATCTATGCCATGACCATCTCTACCACCATAGGTACAATGAAATTTAACTTTGTGTTCATGTCTATTTGAACCCTAATGTGACAATACTCCTGCAAATTTAAAAACCACTTCTTATGGTTTAGGAACTGTTTTAATCAAACCACTTCCTAATGACTTTAAAATTTTAAGTGCATGAGCATGAGTATCCAAACCTAAACCAGTTTTATCATTGCAAGATTTGGATGAATTCAATAGCAAGTTTAGATTTTTGTTCCCAATACAAAATTGCTCTAGTGTCCTATTCATGTCATCATGTTTCTTAGACAATTCTAGGCAGATTTCACATGATGTTTTTCCTTTTAATTTAGAACATTGTTTAACTTCATGAGCACGTAAAGCATTGTTCAGTATTGAAATTTCATTCATAGCATCTTTTAGTTTCTTTTTAAGATCATTACAGGTAGAACAATGCAAATCAATTGTAGAATAGGAAGCATCTTTTAAGTTTATGTCATTGAGTGAAACAAGCTTTTTGTTCTTTTCAATCTCTAACTCAAGTTTATCAAGAGTGGAGGAGTGTGC
Source organism: Tuctoria greenei (assembly GCA_036927565.1). Taxonomy (NCBI): domain Eukaryota; kingdom Viridiplantae; phylum Streptophyta; class Magnoliopsida; order Poales; family Poaceae; genus Tuctoria; species Tuctoria greenei. Next base: position 73,394,175 of record JAYESD010000004.1, read on the forward strand.
ACTTCTTAAAGAGAACAATTGTTCATATATTAAGTCGCATAAGGAACAAGAATCATCACCAGGAATCAAGGTTTTCAAATTATTATTTTCATATTCTAGTGACTAAATTTTAGTAGCATTGTCCCTAAGCTTTTTGTCCTTTTTCTTAATAATAATAGTTGCATGGGAAATAGCATCACACATTTTATCGCAAGTAGGACATACCTCTTTGTTGTCACTATTGTGTTCTGCATCCTCCATACTTGATCTTGATTTGCCCACCATGAAACACAAGTTTGCCAGATCATGTTCATCTTTGTCACTTCCAATGTCTACATCACTCGAGCCAAGTTCTTGAAGTGTGGTGATGAAACTATTTATCAATTTGCGTCCTGTAAAACCCTTCATTTTCTTGTTGATGTTGCCAGAAGAGGACTTGATTTTATTCTGCTTTTCATCACGGGTAGGACCTGAAATGTTAGGGCAATTTGTACGAAAGTGTCCTGTCTTACCACATTCAATGCATCGTTGAGGTCCGGAGCTTCCTCTCCTTCTAGTTCTCACATTTTGCAATGCTTCTGAGAACCGAGTAGAGATGAGTGCTAGCTCCTCTTCTGGAAATTCTTCAATATGTTCCAGGGTTAGTGAAGACAGCAAAACAAGTGTATTGCTAGATGAAGATTGGCCGGAGGTAGGCATATCATGTTGAGAAACAAATGCAAGAGACTTGTTGGGGTTCATACGTGAGATTATGTCAATTTCATGAGTTTTCAACTTAGAATATAGCACATCTAATGTAAGTGTACTCACGACAGTATATTCACGAATAGATGTGACTTTCATCTCCCAAATTGACATGTCTAATGCACTTGGTAATTGCCTAGCATTTTTAGCATCTAAAATATTAATATTGACGCTACGCAAGTTGCTGAGCATTTTGTTAAAGCGAGCAAAGAGGTCATCAATGGACTCACCGGGTTGCATCTCAAAGTGCATGTATTCTTTCTTGAACATATTATGTCTTACCTCCTTGATCGTGTTGGATCTTTCGTGGTAGTCACAAAGTGCTCTCCACACATCGTACCCCGATCGGAGGTGTGCAACATGGTTGAAGTCGCTCTAAGTTAGTCCTTGGATTATCAAGTTGCAGGCTTTGTTGTTGTTGTCAACATCTCTTAAGTTTGTAGCCGTGACTTGATCGTTCGGCGGCACGTCGTAAGGCTTGTATATCTTTTCCCATATTGTGAAGCTTTGTGCCTTTATGAAAGCTTCCATACGTGCTTTCCAAACCTGAAAATCAATACCACTAAAAACACAAGGTTTTACGGAGTATTTCTCCATGAGGATTAGTCAAAAACACGTGCAAATCACAAAAATTAGAGCACCGTGGCTCTAATACCAATTGTAGGATCGAAGAGCACGTGTAAAGCTACCAGAGGGGGGTGAATGGTAGATTAAAACTTTTCAACATAAGCAACAAAACACCCCTCGGCAGAAAACCAATCTGTTAAAGAAATCGTGTGTGCGACTAATCTAAATGTGTTCAACTGTGACAAAACTAGTATAGAATGTAGAGAATTAAGTCACGAAGACATCACAACAAGAGTCACGAAAATCCTTTGAGAGAAACTCAAGTTATGATCCGAAGATCGAACAAAGGTCAATCTATCCTACCCGAGAAAAACAGTTATGGAACACTGCAAAGAAACTAGTGTAGATCTGAAACCACAAATCCAATGACCGTGAAATTTTCACAGATGATAGAAAATAAAGTTGTAACTACCTTGACCACAGTCTGTTCGGAAGAGCCTTGAGGCTGCGCTTGCTGTGGCATAAGTGGCGCTCGCCGGCTAAGCCTTGGGCAGGCATGGAGCTGCCGGTTGATCAAATAGATTGTCACCTCTTCTCTATGGCCACCAGGGTGACGGTTCGGAACGACCAGAACACAAGATTTTGGACGGCTCACAGGATGGTTGAGGGTTTGTTGGAGACGCAATTCCCAGTGCTCTTTTATCACTTGTAGAGAAAGCGCCGCTCGGTGGCTGAGGTGCTCACCAGCTCTGGGATGCCTTGCAGGATGTGGTCCCGAGCGACGACCCCCACCAGCAAGACGAGATCAGCTGGACCGTCGCGGCAGATGGTCAATTCTCGGTACGCTCAGCTTATGTAGTACAGTTTAGAGGTGGTATCTGTGAGACCTATATGTGCTGAATACATTGGCTTTGAGAATAAAAGTTTTGAATGCTGCCATAACATCTTTTTCTTCTAGGTCCGACTTGTTTTGCTAGGTCCGACTTATGTTGGTTAGCTCAAGCGCTAGATAGTACTAGCTTTGGTTAGCTCCGGCGCTAGATTGTATTAGCTTTGGTTAGCTCCGACGCTAGGTTGTACTAGCTTTGGTAAGCTCCAGCTCAAGCTCTAGTTAGCTTTGGCAAGTTTTGGAGCTTGATTGCAATGTTCCTGCTTTTACTGTGAATTGTCTCGAGCTTGCTTTACATTGTTGGAAAGATTGCTTAGTATTCATTTGCTAAGTTTTTGATGCATTTTGGTTAATATGGATGATATCATTTTTTTTTGCGCTTTTGCAACATGCTTATGTGAGATGCTCACGTAAGGTGTTATGTTCAGAACTAATTTGAGTCAAGTCGCGGACTTGGGCTCGTACGGATTGGTTGTTTATTAATGTGCATGTGTTGCTTGAGTTCAATACATGGCTGGTGATGGGATCCATTGAACTAGTCTTAGGGAGAAGATGAGGTTCAACAACCAAGTTCGGGAGGAATTGTGGTTGAGTTGATCGGGAGGTCGCGCAGCATGTTTGAATCAAGAACAATGCATATGAAGGTATCGTGGATATCGTTGTAAGATGTTTGCATGTGTGCAAGGAGTGCATAAACATGGCTGCATGGTTCCAAGGCGTAATAAAGATATGTGAACGTAAAAAATTGGTCGGAAAGGTCCAACCGACTAGGTTATGGACTCAGGCTGCGACTGAGTCGAGTTTGACTCGAATATGGAAAGATTTGAGTTGGTTATGATAGGATTTCGTGTGGGTCACGAACTTGAGTTGTTTTAGGAATATGGAATACGTTCCTAAGGTGTTTGGAAGTCTTAAGATTGTTTCTATCTGCGTATAGAAGAGTCCTAAGCAGTTATGGAAAGTTACGATTTGTGATTTGAGTAGGATTAGAATCCTAGTTGAGATTGGGTTGGCCTATGGACTGGTTATATAAGCAAGGGAGGCTAGAGCTCGTGAGAGACGACTTTGGGATTGTTCCTCTCGTGTTCTATTGAATAAAATTCGTAGTTAAAAGGAACTTTTGTGCCTTGTTCGTCCGACTTGTTCCAGACAAGTTTTTCTCGTTGAGTTTCTACACAGCACTACCTTTCTTCGGTGGTTTTATCATAACTCGAGTTTTACAGAACCAATTGATGTGTCTTTTTGGGTTATCTTCACAACTTGATTATCTATCATCTGTCAATATTTCACGGTCATTGGATTTGTCGTTTTTGATCTACATGAGTTTCTTTGCAGTATTACAGATCTGTTTTTTACTCGGTAGAACAGATTGACATTTTTTCGATCTTTCGATCGTAACATGAGTTTCTCTTGACGGATTTGATTGATTCTTGTTGTGTTGTTTTTGTGACTTGATTCTCTCTGATATATATCACTTTTGTCATGGTGAAACACGTTTCGATTAGTCTCACATACAGTTTCTTTAACAAATCGTTTTTCTGTCGGAGGGGTTGAGGGATTTAATTGTTTCTGCTGCGTAAGAATTTTTAATCTATCATTCACCCCTCTGGTAGCTTTTCACTTGCTCTTCGATCCTACACTATCTTATCTTTGTTCCCAGCCAGAATATGCTACTCCTGGGCACCATCTACATGCAAGATGTTTGCTTGGCTCATGGTTCAAGGCCGACGATGGACTGCGGACAAGCTTTAGCAAAGGAGTTGGTCGAATCAGTATCCATGCACATTCTGTCTGTGGAATTTGGAGACAGCACTGCATCTCTTCATGGAGTGCCCGATGTCGCGCGTAGTCTGGTCAGCCGTTGCCTGAGCATCACAGATACCCTTAGCTTGCCCGACAAATTGGTTGGCCACAGAGGGCATTGGAGCGTGGTTTCAACAACTCACGGTACTGGATCCTCTGGTGCGAGAGGAACCGAAGAGTATTTGATTGCAGAGAGAAGACACTGCCACGAATCGTGGATGATGCCTCGCAAGCTGCCAGGCTATGGACGCTAGCAGGGGCAAAAGGCCTACATTGTTCTTCCATTTCTCTGTAGTTAGCGTTGCATTTCAGACAGTCGGGCGACCACATGGTGCACCCCCAGTGCACTATGTGTATCCCCCTCCCTGTACTCTTGACTAAGACATGTTTTTCCTTCTTATTAATATAAGCTGGCAATGCCAGATCTTTCGAAAAAAAAAAAGATTGTTTGGGGTAACAGGCGAGAGGGAATTGGATGGTTGGATGTGGGAATAGAGGCCGCTTGCCTGTAGTGTTGAGAATTGTCCTCGGAAGATGAGGAGAGTGGGTTTATGGATGAGTTTTTCCTTCCAATCTATAGGTAAAAGTTGAATTATTAGTGAAACATATGGATTAAAAAGAATTCCAGTCTACTGGTGGAATCTGGATTGTTAGTAAATCAAAATTGTATATGTTCATTATAACTTGTATACCGGTAGAATATCATTATCCTATTAAGTTACTCAACATTCATGATAAGCCAATTAAAGGGTTGAAACTAAAAAGTGCAACTCTCTTTCCCTTTCCCATCATTTGCCAAATGCATTCTCACTGTATATATTATACAAGGTTCCTGCTCCCGATCTACTTGAATATCAGGCCTCCGTCGGCCGCGAAGAATGGCGCAAACACGAGGGACTCGACAGCCATGAGCTTGATCAAGATGTTGATGGACGGTCCAGACGTGTCCTTGAGTGGGTCGCCAATGGTGTCACCGGTCACAGCGGCCTTGTGAGCGTCTGAACCCTTGGGCCCGAGGGACCTGGCGTGGTCAGATGCACCCGCCTGTGGGAATCAAATGAGAAAAAAATGCACCACATATGTCATATTACCGCTCAAAATGTGCAACTCAAAACAAAAATAAATTTGAGCTAAATCCTAAAACTTTCAAGAGTGATATCTTCTCTAGAGAAAAGGGTTTACAACGGGTAGCGGAGATACTAATTCGTGTCAAGCTAGTGATCTACCATGCTTTAATTACAGGACTCCTAACTGTCAGGTGCCTGATGGCAGTGCGGATTTCAGGCGACGCTGCCCGGGCACGTAGTACCGCAGCAGAGGCCAGAAGATGATTAACTTCATTTTCATTTTGTTAATTGTTAATCCATAATTTTTAAGGATTATATTAATTGTTAAATAACAAAAGAAATAAATTGTGATTGATTAACCCATAGAATAAAGGATTAATGATTAGTTACAGTGACTAGTTGTTAATGATAGTAATTAGCAGCTAATTACTTAGTGTCTGAAATTTTCTCAAATTTCAAGCACCTGAAATATAGACAGCCCCCAATTAAGAGAATGTGTGTACCTCAATGTATTTCTTAGCATTATCCCATGCTCCACCACTATTGGACGCAGATATGGCGATCTACACAAAGGAAGAGAGTCAAAACAGAGGACATAACAAAACTCAAAGACATATGATCGCGAGCTCAATTGCCATACCTGCACACCAGAAACTAGTGCGCCGGCAAGGAGCCCGGCAAGCGTCCGCACACCGAAGAAGGTGCCAGCGACCAGAGGCGAGACCAACACGAGTGCGCCAGGCAGCATCATCTCCCTGAGTGACGCGTCCGTGGAGATCTTGACGCACCGCGCATAGTCCGGCGTGGCACGGCCCTCCATAAGCCCCGCGATGGTGATGAACTGCCGGCACACCTCTTCCACCATCTTAAGCGCCGCGCTGCCCACACTCTTCATCGTCATTGCTGAGAACCAGTGCGGGAGCATAGCACCAACGAGAAGTCTCACGAACACCTTCTTAGAAAATAGGAGGCAATTTATAGAACAATTCTAGAAAAATACGCGAAAGAACCAGCAGCGATTAATACCGGCAGATAGGCGGGACGAGTAATATCGCTTACCGATTTATAGCCGGACGAACCGCTGTAGATCTGACGGCGAATAGCCATTGTAGATGTTGTTGACGACGTTGGGCCGCAACGTCCGATCTCCTCGGTAGACGACCCGTGGTGAAGAACGCGAGCAGTCACGCAGAGCGCTTCTCAAAAATCATATTCGCCCTCTCCTGATGGATGATCGCAAGGGCGAGCGGTTTCGAAGACCTGCTCTCCCTATCGTCGGTGCACGCCGGTGCTCGAGATGTAGTAGACTAGAAGGCACCTTAAGGAACGCGAACGTGGAAAATGAATTGATCGTGGGATGATCTACCGTACTGTGCACGCTCTTATTTATAGAGTCCCACGGAGACGGTTTGTATGTGATCCGGAGGATCCGGATTCGAACTGATTCCGCAGTCGTAGACGTGTCAGTCTCCAACGACTTGGACTCTGTCTCGGAAGCCCCAAAATTTGAAAGCCCAAAAGCCCAAGGCCCAATTTAATTTTCTGCAAAAATATAAAATATGGGCTCAACTCGAAGCTCAAATTCACACGAACATACGCGCGCACACGCGCGCGTGTGCGGGGCGGGGCATGGCGTGGCGTGACGAGCGAGCGGGGAGGAGGAGGAGGAGGAGCGCGTGTGGGCCACCCCTCTTTTCCTCTCTTCTCTCTCACTCAAGGAGTGGAAGAATAACCTCACTTATATATAGAGGTTGCTCCCCTTCCACTTCCCATGTGGGACTAAGCATTTAGCACCACCCTCACTTGCCCTAATGGACCTTTGAGATTTTTTAGGATTCATTTCTGAATTAATGTTGGGCCAAGCCCATTAATTCTAACAACCCCCCACCAGATCTTAAAGCCATTAGGAGATAGGTCATTTTCATTCCTTGTTTGATATACTAGTGTTTTTGAGAGAGACTGTTAAGTTGAACGTCTGCCTAGATCCTCAAGTTTCATAAGATCACCACTTGAACAATGGACTATGTCTTGAATTGCAAGTTTTGTGCGAACTGACTTCACTCAAAGACAATTAGCAGTACATGACTACCATTAGTCCACCCCGCGGGTGGACCATATGCGTCGTACTTCCTGGTCTCTTCATGGGCTTTACAGAGATCACTCAAATCTCACAGACTGCGACGTTAGACAGTCGAAGCTCATATAGATGTGTTTGTTTTCCAAGATTGCCCTGTACGACAGCATCTTTGCTACACATAGCCAACAGAAACACATTAAGGCAAATCGTCAACCTGTCTTACAATTTAGAGTACAAGTTTGCATCTTCACATAGAGAGGGTCTATAGGAAGTACTCTCCTCGGTGAACCACTAGCTTGTTTTCCTATATCCTAATTCATGGGATCTCCGATCTCATAGGTTGGGTTACTACTATGGTGTCACATTAATGGGTCTCAAACCCATCTCTCTCGATGCACTTTTGATCACATTACATGATAGACCCTTCGTAAAGGGATGTGCCAGATTTTTATCTGTTTGTATGTACAAAACAGTAATAACTCCAGAGTTTCTCATTTTCCTGACAGATTTTAAACGTCTCTTGACGTGTCTTGATGATTTTACATTATGATTAGAACTGTTCAGTTTAGCAATCACCGTTTGATTGTCACAGTTCATAAAGATTGCCGGTAATGGTTTCTCAACTACAAGCAAATCCATCAAGAGCTCTCTCAGCCATTCTGCCTCTGCAGTTGTTGTCTCTATACCAGTGAATTTTGCTTCCATGGTTGACCTCATCAAAATGATCTATTTGCAAGACCTTCATGATATAGCGCCACCAGCTAGAATGAACACATATCCACTCATGGCGTAGAGTTCATCAACATTAGAGATCCAGTTCGAATCAATATTACCCTCAGGTATGGTCGGGTGCCCAATATAGTGAATTCCATAACTAATTGTACCTCTCAAGTAGTGAATAACTCTTTCAAGTGCTTGCCAATGATCTATACCCGGGTTTGACATGAACCTGCTCAGTTTGCTGTGAACGAGATATCAGGACGGGTTGCGCTCGCTAAGTACATGAGTGAATCGATCATCTGAGAATATTAAAGTTGATCTCTTGACCCTTTCTTATTCTTTCTGAGTATCACGCTGGGATCATAAGGCGTTGGAGAAATTTTGCTATCTGTAAAGTTGAACCGGCTCAAGATTTTCTCAACATAATGGGATTGATTTAAAGTAATCCCACTCTCGTCCTTATTCAGCTTAATGTTCAAAATAACATTAGCTTCTCCCATATCCTTCATATCAAAACACTTTGATAGAAAGGACTTGACCTCAGAGATTATATTCATGCTCGTACCAAAAATGAGTATATCATACACATACAAGTATAATATAATGCTATCACCACCACCATGGCGATAGTACACGCACCGATCAGCCTCATTAATGACAAAGCCCGCAAACGTCAAAATATATCGTACTTCTCATGCCATTGCTTAGGTGCTTGTTTCAGATCATACAAGGATTTCAAAAATTTGCACACCTTTGTCTCTTCACCTTTTACTACGAACCCATCAGGTTGTTCCATGTAAATTTCCTCTTCCAACTCTCCATTGAGGAAAGCTATCTTCACATCCATTTGATGGATGATTAGACCATAAGAGGCAGTCGGAGAAAGTACCACACCAATTTTCATCATTCTGGCGACAGGTGAATAGGTGTCAAAATAGTCTTCACCTCCCTTTTGAGTATAACCCTTTGCAACTAGTCTCGGCTTGTACTTTTCAATAGTACTGTCAGGCTTGAACTTCTTCTTGAACACCCGCTTGCAGCCTACTGCATTGCACTCGTATGGCCTTTCTTTTAGCTCCCAGGTTCCATTGGAAAGAATTGAGTCCATCTCACTATAAACTGCTTCTTTCCAGTCATCTGCATCAGGTGATGCATGTGCCTCTACTATGGATCTAGGAGTATCGTCCACAAGGTACACAATGAAATCATCACCGAAGGATCTTTCAATACCTGATTACTTGACTGAGTTATTTCATTGTGTTCCTCCTCTAGGACATTCTCAAAAGGTGTATTAAGAAACTCGCTAGCTGTGGTGGATTCAGGACAAATTTCAGAAGAGATCCTAGCAGTGCTATGCATATCTTTTATAGGAAAAATATTCTCAAAAAATGTTGCATCACGAGATTCCATAATAGTATCAACATGCATACCGGATACCTTAGATTTAACTACTAAAAATCTATATGCGATGCTCTGATGAGCATAGCCTAGAAAGACACAATCCAGTGTCTTTGGTCCCAGCTTGCGTTTCTTGGTAATTGGAACATTGACCTTTGCCAAACATCCCCAAGTGTGCAAGTATGAAAGTGATAGTTTTCTCCCAACCCACTCCTCATAAGGGGTTTTCTCTTTATTCTTGTTTGGAATGCGGTTTAGGACATCACATGAAGCCAATAGAGCCTCCCCCACCTTGCCTTCGGTAAACCAGATGTGTCTAATATGGCATTCACCAAGTCACACAATATGCAGCTTTTTCTCTCGGCTACCCCGTTTGATTGGGGTGAATAGGGAGATATCCTCTCATGTATGATACCGTTTTGCACAGAAATCATCAAATATTTTGGGAAAATACTCACCACCACGATCTGACCTAAGATGTTTGATCTTTCTCTCTAATTGAGCTTCTACTTCAGATTTATAGATTTTAAAAAAGTCTAAAACTTCATCCTTAGTTTGTAACAAGTAAACATAGTAGAATCTAGTAGAATCATCAATTAATGTCATAAAATATTTCTTTCCACCTTTTATCAACACACCATTCATCTCGCATAGATCAGAATGTACGAGTTCTAATGGTGTCAAGTTTCTCTCCTCGGCTGCCTTGATTGCACACAACTATGGCACTTAGAGCCTTTGATAATAGTGAATTTTAGAATTAATTTGAGACTAGATAGCCGATTCATTAAACCAAAATTAACGTGACATAAACAAGAATGTCAAACAATTGCATCATCATTACTAATGTCACTAATATGGTTTACTGACTTATTATTAAACTCCGAAGGAGAAAAATAGAACAGGTCTCTGCATTCATAGCCTTTACCAATAAATTATCCATTCTTGGACACAACTATTTTATTGGACTATAAAACTACTTTAAACTCATCTCTGCATAGAAAGGTACCACTAACAAGATTCTTGTTCATAGTAGGGACATGTTGCACGTTCTTCAGCCGGACAATCTTTTTTGAAGTGAACTTTAGATCTATCGTGCCAACACCACGAACAGAAGCATGTGACCTATTCTCCATTACGATGGTGGAATCTCAGACGAAATGGTAAGAAGTAAACATGGACATGTCAAAACATACATGAACATTAGCACCCGCATCAAACCACCAAGATGGTGTTTGAAAAATAGAAAGAATAGTAAAAAATTACTGTACCCATCTGCATTGTTGGATGTCACGATGTTGACATTCTTTTTCCCTCTGTGATCTGCTCTCTCAGGACAGTTCTTGAAATATGTCCCTCCTCCCCACAGGTGTAGTAGCAGCCATTATTGGCTTTGTTTGACTTCTTCTTGAAAGCAGTAGTTTTGTTTGGCTTGAATTGAGACTTGTTCCCCTTCTTCTTGACATTGGGTTTCTACACCATATTAGCATTGGTGCTAGATTGACCCTCACCTCCTTTCTTAGTAGCGTACTTAGCCCGAGCCTTCTCCTCAACATCAGGAGATGTTATCAGGTTTTGAACTGATATTTCCTGTCTCTTGTGTTTGAAAGTTGTGGCGAAGTTCCTACATAAAGGAGGTAACTTTGCAATAATGCATCCAACCACAAACTTGTCGGGTAAAGGACACTTAAGGAGATTGAGATCTCTCGCAAGGCACTATATTTCATGAGCTTGTTCAACTATGGGACGGTTTTTAACCATCTTGTAGTCGTGAAAATTCTCCATGATATATAGTTTACCACCTACATCGGCTGCACCATAATTAGCTTTAAGTGCATCCCAGAGCTCCTTACCATTTGTGACTGTGAGATAAACATCACAAAATTTGTTGTGAAGAACACTTAAGATACATCCTCTCAAGGCAGAATTGACTTCCTCGAACTTCATCTGTTCTTCAACAGACAAAGGACCTTGAGGCCTGCTCTCAGTTACCCAGGAGATCTTAAGTTACTGGAGCCAGATCGTGACCTTAACTTGCCACCTCTTGAAGTGCACGCTAGAGAATTTCTCCAGCCTCAGTGCATCGGCTAAAGACAAAAACCTTATTCGCCCTCTCCCGATGCAGGATCGCAAGGGTGAGCGGTTTTTGAGACCCGCTCTCCCGATCGTCGGCGCACACTGGCGCTCGGAATGGAGTAGACTAGAAGGCGGCACAAGGAATGCGAATGTGAGAAATAATCTGATTGTAGGATGATCTGTCGTACCACTCACACTCGTATTTATAGAGTCCACAGAGGTGGTTCGTATGCGATCCGGAGGATTCGGATCCGAACTGATTCTGCAGTCGTAGACGCGTCCGTCTCAAATGATTTGCACTTTGTCTCGGAAGCCCAAAAGCCCGATGCCAAATTAAATTTTCTGCAAAAATATTGTCGGTACCCTACGTATCGGATACCCCTCTAGATTGCAAAGGTCACAAGGAAACTCCGTCTACCAGATTTGAAGACCTCCGAAAGCCCCACATGTCAGGTGTAACCGGACCTGCTTCCCCGACATGGTTAGTCCCAAGGCCGCCACGTGTATCATAAGACCGGAGCTATCGCCCACACATGGGAAAGCTCTGGACTAGATACCGATATGGCATCCCCGGACCTAACCCCAGATAGAGGGAAGCTCCGGTACCGACATGTGTCCAACAGCACTGGACCTACCCATCCACGATGGTAAGCTCTGGAGCTGCCACGTGGTCGAACCGCCGGACCTTCAACTTCAACAATCAGGCTGGTGGACTCCCAATGGCTCCGGACCTTCAAGGAGCAACCAAAGACTTCAAGACCCGATTAAGTGTCATTAATGCCATATTAATGACACACGATCGGATGGCACTTAATACCAGTAACAGCACTATTAAGGCCTGTTACCGGGCTATTAAGGGTAATTTACCTCATTAATTGTGTATCAAGCATGTGTAACCGCCGAGGCCACATGTCGGGCCAGGCTAACGTTGTAACGACCAGTCCTTGTACTATAAAAGGATTGGTCGACGATACACAAGGAACGGCTCCAGACATCTCCAGACCTCTTCTGGACTCCCTGACCTAGACGAGCTTCTTCTTCTGGAGCTTCTTCTAGACTCACACGCTCAATACAAAACTAACACACCCCGTGGAGTAGGGTATTACGCTCAGGCGACCCGAACCACGTAAATCTATGTGTCCACTTGTCATTCACCTTCTTGAATCTCTGCACGCCCATTACCGAACTACAACTCCACGATCTACCAACAGTAGTATCGAGAGATCTGCTGGATCCAAACACCGACAGTTGGTGCGCCAGGTAGGGGCGCCCGAGATTTCAAGGATGGTGAACTCAGCTGCTGGATCATCCAACGACAATCCTGCTGTTCAACCAGCTGGGGGCAATCCCTCCAACATGCAGCAACCAGCAGGTGCCACGGCTCCAGCAGGAGTCATGCCTCCACCGCCACCGCCTGCACCCGCACGTCAAGCTGGGCAATGTGACGGTGCATCGGCTTCGGTCACCGCATCGGCAAATAACAACAACCCTGAACACGCGCTCCATGCAGTGCATGCTCTCCTCCAATGTCCGCTACCTCCAGGTGCATCCCAGGGTGCAATGGAGCAGTGGAGGGCTGACGTGGAACATCTGGTTGCAGCAGCAGCCGACCGCATCAGCAACCAAGGTCCTCCCCCTTCGAGGCGGGTCCCATCGCAGTGCCGGACTGTATCGGGCAGACTTGGTCTGCACGCTTCCCAAAATAGGAGGCGTACTGCATCACAGCAAGTTACGTCGCTACCTTCCGTGGCGCGACGCACTCATACGGTAACCAGGCTTTCAACTCATGACCTCCAGGCGGGGCTTGATCGCTGTTACCGTCAACAGGACGGTCGTGTCCATATCGAGCGTGCTCGCGTGGGGCGAGAAGCTCGAGACAGTCCTGCTCCCGAGGGAGTAGGAGGAGGTTGTTCTGCCCTGGCCATGCACCTATGCATGGTCAGGTGGCCACAAAAGTTCTGGCCTCACTAGCCGGAGAAATTTGAAGGGACTATTAATCCTGCTGAGTTTCTCCAGATTTACTCCACCGCAATCCTTGCGGCCGGAGGTAACGAGGCCGTAATGGCCAAGTACTTCCCAGTGGCCTTGACTAGGACCGCCAGGTCCTGGTTCATGAGCCTTCCTCACAACTCCATCAATAGTTGGGAGGAATTGTGCCAACAGTTCACCGCCAATTTTGGGAGTTCATACACCCGACCAGGCACCGAACTGGACCTTTTTGCTGTCGTGCAGAAGGGGGGAGAATCCCTGCGCTCATTCATCTAGAGGTTCACCTAGGTATGAAACATTATTCCTTCTATGTCCAGCGCCTCTGTTATTGTGGCATTTAGACAGGGCGTACGAGATAAAAGATGCTGGAGAAGTTGGCGATCAAGGAGATCACCAGTGTCACGGAGCTCTTCATCTTGGCAGACAAGTGTGCCAAGGCTGTGGAGGGTCGTGAAATGCACTCAAAACCACCTCTGGAGGATGGTAAAAAATCCTCCAAAGGCAAAGCCACTACCTCTGGGAGTGGCAAAAAGAAGAAAAAGTCCAACGGCAAGAAGAAGCCGTCGGTCAGCACATCTACTGCTGCAGTTGCTGCAACTCCGGGTGGCCGGGGGCCACGCTTTGAGAAATGACCTAGGCCGTCCTCTGAAGACGGTGGCAACTCCAAAGTGTGGTGTCCTATTCACAAGTCGAACAACCACAACTTGGAAGACTGCCGGGAGGTCCAAAACCTTGTCGAGCGCTACAACAAGCGTCGGGAAGAAGTTCCTTTTCGACAGAGGGAAGGAAAACAGAAAGTCGATGAAGCTCCAGCTGAAGAGGAGTTAGGATTTCAGGACCCTAAAAAGGTCCTGAAGGCTGTTTACACCTCCGTCGATGATGACTCCGACGTCTCTGACAATGAGTGTCCAAAGACCATGAACACCATCTTTGGTGGTTCGTGGGACATCACCTGCCGCCGTGTCCTCAAGACAATGCGGCGGGACATGGCTTCGGTAGCTCCCACCGCCAGGGCGGAGCCGTACCGGAAGTGGATGGATACCACCATCACTTACAACGCGTCGGACTGCCCTCGTAACATGATTGGCGCTGGTCAACTCCCATCGATGGTATCACCGACCATCAACAACATTCAACTCCACCATGTAATGGTGGACGAAGGTTCGGGGCTGAACCTCATAAGCTTCAAAGCCTTCGTCAAGCTTCAACTCCGACCTTCGGACCTTCACCCCTCCCGACCTTTCTCCGGAGTAGGTCCAGGGGCCATAACCCCACTCAATGCCATTACTCTCCCCGTGACCTTCAGGACTCGGGAGAATTATCGCACTGAGAAGTTGGTCTTTGACATCACTCAGATCAACTTACCTTTCAATGCCATTCTGGGCAGACCAGCCTTATAAAAGTTCATGGCTGCTGCTCATTATGGCTATCTGGTGTTGAAGATGCCAACACCAGCTGGTGTTCTCCGGATCCGCGGACACTGCACTTGTCGGAGTGACTGCTCTGGAAGAACTTCACGCGCTTGCTACAGCGCAGGATGAAGAATCTAGGCAGGAGCAAGCTCTAAAACCCCCGATCATTCGTCAATGAGGCTCAACCTTTGCACCTCGCGTGCAACCAAGCGGAGACACTGACATTCCCTTCAAAGTCATCCAAATCGGTTCCGATCCGCTCAGACCACCCGTATATCGGGAGGTCTGAATGACAAATAGGAATTCGCGCTCATCACTTTCCTCCGGGCTAATGTCGACGTGTTTGCCTTGCAACCGTCAAAAATGCCTGGGATCCCTAGGGAAGCGATCGAGCATAATCTGAAGATCTATCCTGACGCTCAGCCTGTACACCAGAAGCCTCAGAAACAATCAGTAGAGCGACAGAACTTCATACGACAAGAAGTGAAGAACTTGCTCAAAGCTGGATTCATCCGAGAAGTCTTCCACCCAAAATGGCTGGCAAACCCAGTTGTTGTACCCAAGGCCGGCGGGAAGCTTCGGATGTGTATTGACTACACAACACTGAATAAGGCATGCCCAAAAGATCCATTCCCACTACCTAGAATAGATCAGATAGTGGATTCCACCTCTGGGTGTGAATTACTGTGTTTTCTAGACGCATATTCTGGGTACCATCAAATCAGAATGTCTAGGGAAGATGAAAAACATACTTCTTTTATCACAGTAGATGGATTGTACTGAAATACTGCCATGCCATTTGGTCTCAAGAATGCAGCTTCAACATTTGTACGAGCTATGTATAAAACCTTTAGAGAGCTCATTAGAGACGTAGTGGAAGTGTATGTTGATGACATCGTCGTCAATATTAAGGACAAGGAGTCACTACTTGACACTTTGCAAGCTGTCTTCAACAAGTTGCGAGTCACTCGCACGAAGCTAAACCCAAACAAGTGTGTCTTCGGGGTTAGCTACGGAATGCTTCTTGATTTCCTGGTAACCCACAAGGGCATATAGGCAAATTTGACGAAGATTAATGCCATTGAGGATATGCGGCCACCAGCCCGCATAAAGGACGTCCAGAAGCTAACTGGATGTCTAGCTGCCCTCAGCCGGTTCATCTCAAGACTGGCGGAACGGGCGCTACCCTTCTTCAAGCTGTTGAGAAAGTCCGGACCATTCCAATGGTCTAAAGAAGCAGAAAAGGCATTTCAAGAGCTAAAGCAGCTCCTCACCACTCTACCAACCTTGGTAGCTTCGAACCCTGGTGAGCCTCTACTGCTTTACATTTCGGCAACTGTCGAAGTTGTCAACATGGTCCTGGTAGCGGAGAGACCAGAACCTTTACAAGCTCAGGAATCCAGACCCCTCTGGGAGGGTCTGGAGGTTCTTGAAGGTGAGTCTGGGTCCCAGCCCCCAGTCTTGGATATACAAGGAGTTAATCCAGAAGATCTGGACCCCTCCGGGAGGGTCCGAGTCGCTCCAGTAGAAGCTCTGGGTTCCTCCAACAAGGACCCGAAGGTCCTCCAACAAGGTCTCCGGGAGGGTCCAGGTCGATGTGGAGGAAGCTCTGGGCCCCTCCGGGAGGGTTTGGACAGTACAGCACCCAGTGTACTTCATCAACGAAGTACTACATGATGCCAAGACTCGATACCTACAGGTGCACAAACTGCTCTACGCAGTTCTCATCGCCTCCAGGAAGCTTCGCCATTACTTCCAAGCTCACAAGATCTCAGTGGTGACTTCTTATCCACTGCGTGCGATCTTGCATAATCCCAACTTTACGGAGAACATTGCAAAGTGGGCAGCGCAATTGTCCGAATTCGATCTTGAATTCATCCCAAGACAAGCGATCAAGAGTCAAGCATCGGCAGACTTTGTGTCGAAATGGACCCCCTCTCCATCAAACCTTTGGGGCCCTAGTGAGCAGAAGCCGGAACTCAAGGCTACGATCTTCACCTAGCCTCACTGGACCCTCTACTTCGACGGCTCCATGCAAAAGCAGGGGACCGGAGCTGGAGTCCTTCTCCTCGCTCCAACCGGGGAGAAGGTAAAATACATGGTCCACCTTGACTTCAAGGCGACCAACAACATGGCAGAGTATGAAGCACTTATTTATGGACTAAAGGTGGCACTATCATATGGTGTCAAGCAGCTGTTGGTCAAGGGAGATTTGCAACTCATCATTAAACAGGTGAAGGGTGAATGCTCCTGTAACAATCCTCAACTAGCTGCTTATCTCCTTGAAGTCCAGAGGCTTCAGAAGGACATCGATGTCTTGGACCTCCACCATGTCCAGCGTGTCCATAACGCTGAAGCTGACGAACTCTTGACGAAAGCGTTAACCGGAGCTCTAGCTCCTGACGGAACCTTCGTCCGGAGGTTGTCAAAACCCACAACTCAGCCTGCCGAACTGAGCGAAGGCGACGAGACCAGCATCCCGAAGCTGGCGGTCCCGATGGCCCTGTTACCATGGCAGCCATCAAGGGTCGTAAGTGCTGTCGGAAGCTCCGAGCAACCCAGCACGCAAGACTCAAATGCTCAAGCTAGCTTTGATGCATGGATCTCGGAGACCCGGAGCTACTTGAAAGACAATGTCCTTCCTGACGATGATGTATCCGCTGAATGGATGGTTAGATTGGCTAAAAGATACATGCTGGTAGAAGGGGATCTTTACCGGCGCGGTGCCAACGGCATCCTAATGCGGTGCATCACAAGGGAAGAAGGCTGCGAGCTCCTCGCAGAAATCCATAGAGGCGAGTGTGGGAACCACGCGTCTTCTCGCACGTTGGTCAGTAAAGCCTCCGGCATGGCTTCCACTGGCCTACAGCGCTCCAGGATGCAACTGAGCTGGTGAAGAAATGCGAAGCATGCCAGTTCCATGCAAAGCAAATTCACATACCGGCTCAGCCTCTACAAATGATACCTCCTACATGGCCTTTTGCTGTGTGGGGGATGGATATCTTGGGACCTTTCCCAAGAGCCATCGGAGGTTACAAGTTCTTGTATGTTGCCATTGACAAGTTCACCAAATGACCGGAAGCAACTCCAGTTGTGACAATAAACAAACAATCAGCTATCAACTTCTTGCAGTCCATCGTATGCAGATTTGGAGTCCCGAACAAAATCATAACAGATAATGGGACCAAATTCACAAGCTCTGCTTTCCAAGGATACTGCAAAGACCTCGGCATCCAAGTCAGCTACGCCTCCGTAGCTCACCCGGCAAGCAATGGCCAAGCCGAGAGAGGAGATGCAGAAATCCTAAAAGGACTCAAGACGTGCACATATGAGCACCTGAAAAAACATGGAGCCAACTAGATCGAAGAGCTTCCGCCCACTCTATGGGCCAACAGGACAACTCCAAGCCGGTCAACTGGAGAGACACCCTTCTTCCTGTTGTACGGAGCTGAAGCAGTCCTTCCTCCGAAAATCACTTTGGGGTCGCTCCTGGTCCGGACCTCCGACGAAGCCATGCAGGACCAGCTCCGCCGTGAAGACCATGACCTCCTTGAATAGGGAAGGTGCTGAGCAGCTATTCGGAATGCCCGATACCGCCAAGCTCTTCAGCGCTATCAGCAACGGCATGTTCACAGCCGCCAGCTTGTGGAAGGCGATCTGGTGCTACAGAGAATACAATCCAGAGAAGGGTTAAACAAACTCTCCCCCAGCTGGCAGGGACCCTTCCGAGTGATCAAAGTATCCCGTCCCAGATGCGTTCGCTTGGCAACCGAGGATGGGACACCTCTCCCAAATCCTTGGAACATTGATCACCTCCGTAAGTTCTACGCTTAATATCACGGAGGTGAGTCTGTAATTACATGTGATGTATGTTATAGAGTCATTGTACAAAGTTGGGTAGCTCCTCCTGGAGGGCAGCTGAACCTACCCCGTTAGATCCGCAACGTCCATGCAACACTTGTCACTGTCTCAAAACTAAAAGTGTAGCTAGCTACCTTGGGTCAAACGAGAAATGAAACACACTTAGCCTGGTTCCGTACCCTAAGAGTGTACTTGTTTCCCCTGTACCCTGGACCTATAATGAAAGGCATCATTATATGAAAACAGACTCCACTTGCATTTACTTTGTACAGGCTCAATATTTTTATTTTTCTCTTTCTTGTCTATAACAAAGTTGTGCAGTTCTTAAGAAACTTTAGCTCAACCAATTGATGTACAATTCGAGTTGCATTGTCTATTCTTCCGGGACCAAATATTGTAGATGGTCAACTCGTCTAAATGCTGCCAAGCCACTCTAGGGCCCGAGTGTGCTATCGACTTAGCCTGGTCATGCACCCTAAGTACGCCAGTCTACCTACACCCCGGCAGGCCAAAGTAAGGCGAGTCCAGAAACGATCGGACCTGAAGGAAACAAGACGGTGCTCTTGATTATATTTAGAATTGAGTTCGACCTAAAACTTTCTCGAGAATAGTAAGTCGCAATGAAGTTATAGATAGGAAATGGATTTTACTATTTTTCTTGACTTTAGTGTGCAGGAAAAATAAATATTTCATGATGATGGTGAATGAAGCTGAAGCTGCCAAAGCTCCGACATCCTCTAGGCGGCTTGTCGTCGATGTTCAAAGATTGATATCGAGCATTGCTGGAGCCACTCAGCTCCGGTAAAGCTAGGGGGCAAGCTATCAACGTGAAGAAAAGATGGTGGAAAGACTCTATAATGGAGTCTGCTGTCAATACACCACGTGTTAACTGAGGTCACTGCCGGAGCTACCAAGCTTCGACACCCCAGAGGACTAACCATCAATGCTCTACGCGTTGATGGAGACTACTGCCAGAGCTACTAAGCTTCGACGATGGTCAATGCCGGAGCCACTAAGATCCGACAACCTCAGGGGGCCTACGCTATCGAAGACTTCGGACCAACATTCTACAAGTTCGAAGCACGCAAGTCTTCAACAACTGTTACATCCTCTTGGTACATGTTCACAATCAAATTGTGTACATCTACCAGGGGGCCAAGTGAGACAAAGGTGTTGAAGACAAAAAATGAAATTCACAAAAAGTTTGGATTTCATTCATCTGGAGACAAGAGATTACAAAATTAGAGAAGAAGAAGAGAGAATACAAGTGGGAGCTACAAAGAGACGGTCCTAGACCCTATGGAAGAGCTGGGCGACCTTCTGGGCAACCTCTGACACGCTGGCTCGGGCGGCTTCACCCTCTCCTTCGATGGGGCCTTCAAGCACCGGGTCCAGAGGGAATTGAGGGTCCCGGGTGGTGTAGCATGTCAGAACGAACTTTGCGATGTTCTCCGCCAGGGACTGTCCCTCAGTTTCCAGCTGGTCCGCAATGACATCGCCCATCTTGGTGAGCTTGTTGCCTTATGAACTCAGCGCCTCCAACGCCTGGTCCAGCTCTGGCTCCGGATCATCCGAACGCACGGGAATAAAGCCCATTGGCGTCAACGCGTCATTGGCTTTGCCCAGGAAGTCCCAGACCTATTGGGACTCCACAGCCCTTGCGCTTCGCATCTCTTCCAAGGATCTTTTGGCCGCAGCAAGCTCCGTGTTCTCCCAAGCAAGACGCTCCACCTCTATGGTATTCTGCTGAATCTTTTCAGCAACCTGCCTTCCGAGTCTACTAAACTCTTCCTCCCGGAGGTGGATCTCGTTCCGGCGGTTGACCAGATCCTTCTCTAGGCCTCGCACTTTCTTCTCCCTGGCGGCGACGGCATTCTCCTGCTTGTAGAGATCTTGCCCTCGCTCCCAGGCCTTCTTCTCCTCTTCCTCACAGCGCTCCTCCAATTTCTTGGTGTGCTCTTCGAGGCTCTTGTCAGCCAGAGCTGTCTTTTTGACAAGCTCATCCTCCCTCTTCACGAGGTCGTCCCGCAGCTCCAGGAGTTTTTGCTCTTCATCTTCGAGCTTTCTCTCCCGCGCCTCAAGAGCCTCCCGGCGCTTGACGAGACTAGCTTGGATGGCGGCGAGCCTCTCCTGACGATCATTTGCTGCGCTATTAGCAGCTTTGGCTTGCTCGTAGATGGCCTGGGACTGGTTGTCAAGGGATCGCGTCATACTTTCCCTCTCATCCAACAGCTTACCCCAGTACTCCAGGTGGACCTTCTCCCTCTGCACCCACTCCTTGTCGTCATCCAGCCTCAACTGCGCTAGCTTGGTCTCGAAAGGAGCCGGTTGCGCCACCTCCTAAGAGTTTGGCGCTCCTCCTCGAGGGACTTGGTTTCATGGTAGAAAGCCAGCTGGACCTGGCGAAGACTCGAGCAGGCGTTGTCAATAGACAACGATAGGGGATCGGGTTCGGACCTGCTGGGGTCCTCTCCGCTGTCTCCAGCGGGTCTTCAGTAACAAAAATTGGGTCCCACTCTACAAGAGCGGTCCCATGGGCTTCCACGACTATAAGGCCGTCTTCCGAGATAGCCTCGGCTGCCGCCGAGGAAGGTCCTACAGCAGAAGTTTCGACCTCCGGAATCGGCTCCGAAGGTCCCGCCGCCAGGTCATCAACAACTGGCCCCTCAGGCGGGGGGGGGGGGGGGGGGGGGGGGCAGCAGCTTCATCTTGGCACCCTGGCTCAGCAGCGGGCACCTCCGGGATCACCACTTCCGGAGCAAGTGTTGAAGGTTCAGTCGGAGTAGAAGCTACTTTCGGCTCCAGCGCAGGCGCCTCCTCCACCGTTGGCTCAGGCACTAGCGCTTCGACCATCATGGGCTCAGGCGCCGACACCTCCGTAGCAACTGGCTCGGACGCCAGAACCTCTTCGACGACCGGCTCTACAGCCGGAACTTCTGCAGCAATCGGCTCTACCGCTGGAGCTTCCTTGACAACCGGATCAAATGCCAGAGCTTCATCAACACCCGGCTCCACCGCCGGGACCTCATCAACCACCGGCTCGACTGTCGGGGCTTCAACAACATCTGGCTCTAGGGCTGGAATCGCAGCTACCTCCGGCTCTGTGGCCGCAGCGCCCAACATCTCAGCATCCAAGCCTGAAGCTTCAACCTCCGGGGCTGGTACCGCTGGTACATCTTCATTCTCGTGGTACGGCGCTACCACAGGAGCTTCGGGGGATGAGTCGAGGTCCAAGACCACAACAGCCAGTGCTGGGGCTACCGCAGCCTCAACCACCTCTTGGGGTGGCATTGGAATTTGAGACAGATCTTCAGCCTACACAACCTCAACTGCTGCTGCAGGGACCGGAGCTTCAGCCCTTTTCTTAGGCACGCTGTAGATGAAGGATGAAGAAACTCAAAATAAAGATATAATAATAAAACAACTGGCTGAGGTAAAAAATAAAAAATTACCTCGGAAGGCTTCCGCACCAGTTAGCACGGAACCTCTTTTCCGGACGCTCCGGACTGGCCCCAGCCGCCACTGGCATGGTAGTCCCGAAAGTTCCCCCAGAGCTTGCTGCTGCTATCGGTGTTGCCTTGGTCGAGGCCCCTCTCGACCAAGAAGGACCTCCGGGCCCAGAGCCCTCAGCTGGCCCTCGTACTAGAGTCACTTGGCCGGAGCTAGCACCCCGGGAAGATGCCGCTGCTGGAGTAGATGCCGCTATTGAATACCTCCGCCTCCGGGGAGAAGGAGCCACCGTGGAAGAAGCAGGCCTGACGGACCTTCCGTCGGCATGCTTCAGCTTCCTTTTACGGCTCGAGGGCTCAACCAACTCCTTGCCCTTGCCTATGACTTTGGTTCTTGGCTTTGGGGCGGGAGTGGAGCCGCCTTCAAGAACTCCGGAGATCGCCAATCCAGTGGTTGAATGCCTCTCAACGACACCAAGGTCGTCAAGCACCGGCATCATCCGTCGGAGCTCCCTGCTGAACTCTACCTCCATGTTCAGAGAGAGGAAAGCTGCCGGCAGAGCCAAGTCGTCACCCTCGACGTCTATGCCGTGCTGGAACTTCTTGAGGTGGAACTCCAAAGTTGCACCCTCCATGTTGGACTTCAAATCGGTCTCGATCCAGTCGTCGTCCAGCATACTGTTGAGGGCCCAAGCAAGCTTCTCCCTCTTCTTCAACGGAGCCCACCTGTTGGTCAGGAAGTTGCAAAACACCATCTGAGGATTCACCACTCCTTCCACGCACTGGTGGATCCTGGTCAGAGCAGGGTTGAAGGCGTCTGAAAACACCGGAGCTTCACTCCAAGCTGTAGTGTCGACATTGGGGAGGCATTCGGACAGCTCCAGCTTCTCGTGCTCCTCCACCGTTATGACGATCCAATCCTCCTTCCAGTCGTCCCACTTCCCAGAAGGGAATGACCGCAAGTACTTGAACGGGCACTTCTTGCGCTTCAAAAAATAGTAGAAGCCAAGGTACTCGTCACTCCTGCCGGTAGTGTGGACAGTGAAGAAGGTGCAGAAGAGTTCAACGCAGGGGGGAATGCCCACCCACATCTCGCAGAAGTGGACAAAGATCGACACCAAGAGAATGGAGTGGGGGCCAAGGTGGTACAACTGCAGACCATAGAAGTCTAGTGGCATCAAGAAAAAAGAGGAGAAAGGTGGGATCAGTCCCACCATGGCGTACGCGGAGAAGTACACCATGTCGCCGGCGTGTTCCTTCTCGAACGGAAGCTTGCTGGCCCAGACCAAGTGGTTGAAGAAGTCTGGGGACCACCCCATGAGGGCCCGGACCTTCTTCAAATCACTGTCGGTCTTCAGTCGGCTATGGCGGAGACCCAACTCCATCGCGACACAGCGGGTCAAGATATGGAAAACAAGCGAAAGTTTGGAGGGTTTGAGCGCAAGTTCGAATGAAAGGCGTAAAGAACCCCCAAACGGTGCGTGCTTTACTTCTTAAGTAAGCCCCTGCGACGCATGGATGGAAACCGCAGAGGAGCCGACGATACCAGTCAAAAACATCACCCTGCCAATGACAAGGGGGCCCGGGGTCACCCCGACGATCAAGTCGAGGTCCTTACCCCAGGGGAACGGTTGTCATCATGAAAGGAGGGAAACCCAAAGCCGGCGACCTGACAGGGCGCGCGGAACCGATACGATTTTTGTATCGGGAACCGGCGAACTTCAATTGCGTGAGATCTGCACGCTGAGATCTCACCTGGCGTATCCAAGATATGCCACGCGGCGGTGGTTTAACTGTGAATTATCGCCAATGGCACGTCTGAAGACCCTTGAAGACACGGCTCAAAAATCGAAGAATGGATCCACCTCCGGCAGAATGACTTCATCCAAAAGGTCTCTCCCAGAGGTGGGCCCAGGGGGCCACTGTCGGTACCCTACGTACCGGATACCCCTTGAGATTGCAAAGATCACAAGGAAACTCCATCTACCAGATTTGAAGACCTCCGAAGGCCCCACATGTCAGGTGTAACCGGACCTGCTTCCTCGACATGGTTAGTCCCAGGGCCGCCACGTGTATCATAAGATCGGAGCTATCGCCCACACATGGGAAAGCTTCAGACTAGATACCGATATGGCATCCTCGGACCTAACCCCAGTCAGAGGGAAGCTCCGGTAACGACACGTGTCCAACAGCACCGGACCTACCCGTCCACGACGGTAAGTTTCGGAGCTGCCACGTGGCCGAACCGCCAGACCTTCAACTTCAACTATCAGGCTGGTGGTCTCCCAACGGCTCCGGACCTTCAAGGAGCAACCAAAGACTTCAAGACCCGATTAAGTGTCATTAATGTCATATTAATGACACACGATCGGATGACCCTTAATACCGGTAACGGCACTATTAAGGCCCGTTACTGGGCTATTAAGGGTAATTAACCTCATTAATTGTGTATCAAGCATGTGTAACCGTCGGCGCCACATGTCGGGCCAGGCTAACGTTGTAACGACCAGTCCTTGTACTATAAAAGGACTGGTCGACGATACACAAGGGACGGCTCCAGACATCTCCAGACCTCTTCTGGACTCCCTGACCTAGACGAGCTTCTTCTTCTGGAGCTTCTTCTAGACTCACACGCTCAATACAACACTAACACACCCTGTGGAGTAGGATATTACGCTCAGGCGGCCCGAATCACGTAAATCCCTGTGTCCACTTGTCATTCACCTTCTTGAATCTCTGCGCGCCCATTACTGAACTACAACTCCGCGATCTACCAACCGTAGTATCAGGAGATCTGCCGGATCCAAACACTGACAAATATAAAATGTGGGCTCGGCTCAAATTCACACGAAGACGTGCGCGGTGCGGTGCGGTGCGGTGCGTGGCGTGGCGTGGCGTGGCGTGACGAGGCGAGCAAGGAGGAGGAGGAGGAGGAGCGCGCGTGAATCACCCCTCTCTTCCTCTCTTCTCTCTCACTCAAGGAGTGAAATAACAACCTCTCTTATATGTAGGGGTTACCCCCTTCCACTTCCCATGTGGAATTAAACATTTAGCACCACCCTCTCTTGCCCTAATAGGCATTTGAGATTTTCTAAAATTTATTTCTGAATTAATGTTGGACCAAACCTATTAATTCCAACACTCCTTCAAGTTCAGCTAAGATTTATTTCTAAATTAATGTTGGGTCAAGCCCATTAATTCTAACACACCTTTGGGTTCAGCACGTTCAAGTCCGTGATGCCAGCGCGGCTCACGAACGCGCCGAACAGCTCCAGGGACACGAGAGCCGCCGATCCGATGGCGAACCCCTGCAAGAAACATTTCATGGTACATAAGATACAGTGTTGACACGTAAATAGGCGTGAAGCCAAATCGATCGTACTAGATCTCCACCTTTCCAATGGCTGCGGTGGTGTTGCCAGCGACGTCCAGGGCCTCTGTTGTTTGCCGGATCCTGCGGCTCATGCCTGCCATCTTGGCTATGCCGCCGGCGTTATCGCTGATGGGGCCATATGCGTCAATGGCAAGGCCGGTGGCGACCGTGCTGAGCATCCCAGCGCGGCAATCGCGACGCCGTAAATGGAGGCCAGTGTGAAGCCGACGTATATGGACACGGCGATGCCATACACGGGTGCGATGACAGATTCGTACCCGAGGGCGAGCCCGAAGATCACATTTGTCGCCGCACCGGTCCTACAATAGTCCGCAACGTCCCGGACAGGGCTGCACATCTCGAGCATTGTTAAATTTCTGAGCAAGGAACTTCAGTTTTGCCCGGAAGGAATTGACACTGTAGCAAGTCCGGCACGTGTGTCACAAGTGAGGTTACCTGTAAGCCTTGCTGGTGAAGTACTCAGTGATGAACCCAATGGCAAGACCGGACGTATACCAATCACTGCTACAATAAGCCTCATCACAGGCGGCTCCAAACCTATTATCACAGACGGCTTTTAAAACCGTCTGAAATGAAAAGTCTGTGATAATCCGCAATTTCACAGGCGGAGAAGTGAAACCGCCCGTGAAGACACATTATCATAGGCGGTTCTTCACTTAGGCTAGCCGCCTGTGAAGACAGATTATCATAGGCGGTTCTTTACTTAGGCTAGCCGTCTGTGAAAATACTTAATCACAGACGGGTCGTGCAGCATATATAACCGCCTGTGATAAACGTCTTATCACAGACGGTTATTAAAGCATAACTAACCGCCTATGATAATAAGTCTTCAAAGGCGGGTATTGAAGCATAACTAACCAACCGTCAATGATAATGTGTCTTCACAGATGGGTTTTGAATCTTAACTAACCGTCTATGATAATGTATTTTCACAGACGGATTTTGAAGCATAACTAACCGTCTATGATAATGTGTCTTTACATACGGGTATTGAAGCATAACTAACCGTCAATGATAATGTTTCTTCACAAACGGTTATTGAAGCATAACTAACCGTCAATGATAATGGTGTTATCACAGACGGAGTTTACCTATATCAGGCGTCTGTGAAGACCCTTTAACGCAGCCGGTTTCTACCATAACAGTCACCGCCTGTGAAAATTTGGTTATCACAGATGTTTCTTTACTTGTATCTAGCCGCCTGTGATAATTGTTTTTCACAGCCATGCCTAGCCGTTGGTTAATAACCGCCTGTGATAAGGTATAACCTATGCAGTACTACTGCTGTTATTTCTAATTTCCAGGTTAATTCAATATAATCACAGAACAAAAAACAACAATATCATCACAGAACAAAAGTCAACAATATTATCATCACAGAAGTCAATTTAACTAAAATAATATATATATATATGTACGAGTTACAGATACAATTCATCTCAAAGTTTACAAGTTTTCACTAAAAACAGCTTAAATTGGCATAGTCGCAAAGTTCTGGCACATCAGCTACTGCACCATTCTTATCAAAGAACTTCCCTTTCTTGTGCAAAATTTCGCGACGTGTGAACTGACAGAGTTCAGAAGCAACCCTGTCGGCTCCTCCATCAGGAATACTTCTACAAACTGGCCATTCTTCATTCAGATTCTTCTTATACTGCAATATAACACATAACAAGGTTTAGAATGTGTTGGTTTGAACAATCTCAAAGTATAGATCAAAGTGAGAGTATACAGGAATTTAGTTGGTATTTTTGGAGCAGTTGTACTATGAGCAATTGAATTTTGAAGTTGGAATCAAAATATGAAAATAATGTTTCTGGTAATATTGAACAGCAGAGAATATAAGCATTAAACTATGCTAGTTACAATGAAAATGAAACACAAAAGTAAGAAAATAAGGTATCGACATTAAGGATAACTTACATCCTCACGATTGACTCTATATACGGCGGCGGTCCGAAGATGCTCGCATACATAATACCCGCATAAGACACTCCCAGCAGGCTACTTCGGACAAGCATAATATGTTTTAATGTCCAATGCATTCGTATTACGAGGTCTCTGACCGCCAAGCTCCGCATAAAACTGTCAAGCGCTGTAATACAAGAAATGTCATATAAAACTTGTCAACACATTCTAAATGTGCGTAAATTAAAATTATTGAATAAACGTACTTTTTCAAAATGGAAAGGAAATCTTTGTAACGATCTGGTGGGTAATCGGCCGAGTCCAAGACTGTTGCCATTCCCTGCGTTGGCTTGATGAAGATCATTATGTAGTGATTACTGCAAACATACAAACACACGTGTTAACAATTACCAATAATTTCTGTTTCAATGTCATGTGTCGAACTTACTCGAAGTGGTACGGAGCCTTTATGAGGTCCTTGCCGTCTCTGACAAAGTTAAACATCGCATGTCCTATGTAAGCTGCAACTTCTGTCTTTCTATCCTTCTTAAGTTTTGCAATTGCTCTTTCAAAATCTTTTTTTTCATGTGTTTGTACTGGCTTGATTCTCGATTCGCCTGGACGTCGAATAGCGACTTTGCAATCCTAGTAGGGTCAAGGATACCTGTCTTGCACGCCAACTTTTCATTATCCATGTATTGCATCCTATTGAAGAAGTCCAGAATTGTTATAATCTCATGAAATGCGTATGCGTGTAGTAAGAAAAGCAAATACAAAATATTAGAGCACTTACAAGCACCAGACGAGCAGCAGGTTGATATCGAGCATGCCCCGATGGAAAAGGGAAAGCAGCTCTTCAAATAAAATGACTCGTTTATCTACTCCAGTGCTCCAGAATGCTTCTTTTGGAATACAAAATGTGACGCACTCAAGACCAAATTTTGTGCTGGCAGTGATGTACCACTCATGCATTCTTCTGAGCTGGACGGGTTGTTTGCTAAGTTGTACGGATGTCATGAACGGCTTCCCATTCTCAAATTTAGGAGGAACATCCTCAAGCTTGTATATTGGAACTCCTAGTTTAACTAAAGTCGTCCGCCGATTATACATGACACCGTCTTCTTCCCACTCCTCGATATCTTCTAATGCTGGCTCATGAGAAGAACGAGATGCACTCGATTTTCTAATATTTTCCTTCATAGCTTCCAAATACTTTGACACTTCTGATGAAGGTTTCTTATTTTCGTATGAGCTAACTTTGACAGGCACTGATGATCGAGGAGTAGTCGCCGGAAGTTGGACACTGGCTTGTTGTTGAACCTGTTGTTCAACTGATTGCTCTTTACTCCCAGCAGCTGGCTCTAGTACTACTTCAAGCTGTTGCTCAACTAGTTGCTCTTTACTAGCAACAGCTTGCTCTGGTACTGCTTGAAGTTTTTGTCCAACTTGTTGCTCTTGGATATCATCCTTGCTCAGACATAGGGGGAGTGGATCTTCCCAGACTGGGAGTGGATCTTCATGCACTTTCGCCTTAGAAGATGGGGTTGCAGTATTTGGAGATGCGATGGGGCTAGAAATTGGCTCATCGTCCAACGCGATATCGCGTCGGTGCCAAAGGATTAATTGGTTGACAGCCTGCCCCAGAGTCGCGATCCCCTCAGGTGTGACGTGGTCTATTTCATAATCTTCATAATCATTATCAATGATCTGAAGAACTTGCACCACAGAATAATACAACGGAAGTGGATTCCCGTTGAAGTCACGATCAGGCTTTGCCATAGCAGTGGCAACCTGTTTGGTTTTGTTCCCTGCTCTGCCTATCGGGACAAGAAGACGACAAGATTTGTCATTAGCAATATCATCGACAGGGAACTTATGGGTTGACCCTGAGCCTGGCACGGAACCAACGCTGCTAGGGTAGGCAGTTGGAGATACTAATTGCTCCTTTTGCACCGGAACCATCATTGTACTTGGTGCCACTAATTGTCCTGATTGTCTAAGTTGTTCCATTATTTCTTGCATATTTTCTTTGACCTTTTGAGCAATCGTTTCATCAAGTGTTTTCTTAAACTTCTCACGTCTTCTATATGTGTCTTTATCTTTAGGGAAACCATCTAGCCAAGACATTTGAGAAGAGACCGCTCGAACCTGTCCGCTGTGTTCAGGGTTTCCTAAGATAGCGGTAAGTTGGTCATTCTCCCTCTTCGGCTTGAAGAGACCCTTCTGTTGCTTTCCAATTACTTCTTTCATTTTATCCTCTACTTCATTCAGAGAGTCGGGCTTTTCAAGTTTGCCCTCGCTGGTCAAACCTGACCGAGCAAAGACCCAGCGTTGAGTTCGCTCATCACACCCTTCTAATGGGTGAGGAATGCCCTTACTGATAATTTCGTCTAATATCTTATTCCATTTCTGGACTTTGGGGCCATATCCGGCAGACCCCAAGCGATGATGGTATTTGTTCTTCTCTGCAAGCTCTGACCTAGTTGCACTTAGAGCTTTAGCATCAGGTGTGCTCTTTTGACGAATAAACTCTTGCCACTGAGCTTGTGTGATTTTTCCCATCTTCCTCGGGCTAGGGACCTTATTGGCCTTAACATAAGCATTCATTTCACTCTTCCAGCATCGAAACTTCTTGCCGCAAGAGACCATTGTTGCTTTCTTTACAGCTTCTTCCGTGCCTTTCGGGAACTTGAATTGTTTCTTTATCTTTTCCCACAACTCATTCTTGGTCTGCTCGGGTAATTTCCTCCAATTCTCGGTTGTGATCGGCACAACCTCCCTAACAAGAAAACCGCATGCATTACGATACTTGGTAACTGAATCCAGTGGTTCTTGGGGAAGCCCACCTGGACCGACCCTTGTTATGTACATGATGCGGTCCAATGCACCCTTATTGGGACCTCTTTGCCCTCGTTTCCGCTTGAGTGAAGATAAGGATTCATCCATTGGAGAACCTTCTGCGGTTTTAGGAGCCGATGTCACCTCATTGTCTTCGAGATTAATCTAGGTAGAAAAAAATTATAAGACTTCGTATACTTGACAACCAACATTAACTTGAACTGCTGAAGTTAAGATTCCTGATCCATACCTCGTCGGCAGAATCATATTCCGGGTCTAGATCCACTGAAGTCTTTTTAATTTTTATATTCGGAAAAGGATCCGAAGGACTGTGATAGGAGCCTAAACTGCTGGAGTCAGTAAACTCCATATTGTCTTCTTTGTTGTTACTATCAGGACCAGTCTTCTTAGGGCTTTCCATGCTAGATCTAATAAGACAAAAAATCTAATAAATGGCATATTAACTCTACATGAAGTGTTGCATGAAGAAAAAGATGGAAGCGTTCTAGGATTTGATAAGGCATTCTAGGGTTTAAGGCGACTGACCAAAAGGTTCCTATACATTGCGAGGGTGACAAGCATGTTAAAGTTTCTCACCAATGGCAATTTTATCTTTTTATTCTAAATAGGCTCGCTTCGTTCAGAGTGGCGACCACGTTCTTGAGGTTTACTAGGCGCCGCCTAGCTCTGGACCTATAACTGATCAAGCAAGGGACAAAAAGCAAATCCGTGCACAGCTCCTACCTAGCTTAGAGGGCATTATCGTCCCCGCTCTCAAGTTTCCTCTTATTCCTTGTCACTGATTCTTCTACCTACTGAATGAAAAACAACATGCTGATGCGTACTTGTGCAGATGCAGTGCCTAGAAGAGACTGATAGGAGCAGCAACAACTAGCAAGCTCACTTTACACCGACAACCCAAGCCATAACTTAGTCAAAATTAGTCAAGTATAGCTATATCTAATGTAACTTAGCCAAAATTAGCCAAATTTGCTCAACTTAACCAAATATAGCTAAATCTTGCCCAGCATAGTCAAACATGCTTGATTATGCTTCAGTTAGCTAAATTTGGTCATATTTAAAACAAATTTTCTGAATTTTGGCTCAATTAAGTAAATTTAGCCAAAACACATTTTTGAAGTTATATAGGTCTTCATATGCTCAGACTCCATCGCCACACCTAGTGGTACCTAGATATGGGCGTGAGGATGCTCCTGGCATCACAAATGAGTTGGCCAGCAACTTGTTTGGCTTCAGAGCTAAATATAGCATAACTTTGGTAGCTCAGATTAGGTACAATTGCTCAAATGAAGCTGATGGAGCCACAAGTGCAGACATATTTGGTAGCACAGATTATCTACAATTGCTCAAATGAAACTTAGAGAAATAAAAGCAAACTTAGCCAAACTTAGTCTAGCATAGCTAACTCTAAGCAAAAGTAGCCAAATATAGCTAAATATAGCATAACTTAGTCAAAATTAGTAAAGTATAACTATATCTAATGTAACTTAGCCAAAATTAGCCAAATTTGGTCAACTTAACCAAATATAGCTAAATCTCGCCCCTAATAGAGAATTATGTGGCATATGCAAGGCCGATGATAGAAATAGGGAATATACTGCTGTTACTAGAGTCTAGAATCATGTTTACCACTAATGTGTCAGAACAGTTTCAGACACACAGAACCAACTACCAATTTATCGTGATATAACCATCCACGACGAAGGGAGTAACTCCTATTCATTCGAACTTGACAGTTTTATCTCTGCAAACTACCAGAAGATGAAATGCTACTGATTTCACAGTTTCAGACACACAAAACCAACTACCAATTTATCGTGATATAACCATCCACATAAATCTTGCCCCACCGAACCCTAACAAAAGATGCCACCGAACTTGACAGTTTTTCGAATTCCACCGAACCCTAACCAAGGATGCCTACCATTTTCTAATTCCTGAACCCTAACCAAGGATATGCAAGGCGGCAGCGAGGGCGGGGAGGGAGGCGGCACGGCGAAGGAGGATGGAAGGTCGAAGGGTTTAGGGTTTACCTTGAAGCTCGGAGGCGACGGCAATGGCTTCGCTCGGCGTACCTGGAAGTGAGGAGGGCGAAGCTCGGCGGCGACGGCGAAGCTCAGCGGCGACGGCGAAGCTCGGCGACGTACCTGGAAGTGACGAGGGCGAACACTTGGCGGCAAACGAAATTTTGGCAGCCTAACGGCGTCTAAGTGTTTCGCCCGGGTTAGGTTTTTCCAATGCTATCGAGGGGTATATATAGACTTTCATTTTCTCAGGCGGATTTTAAGTATCGACCGCCTAAGAAGATTGTTACCTCAGTCGAATTTTACTTACCAACCGCCTGAGAAGATACAATTATCTCAGGCGGTTGGTTAGTAACACCCGCCTGAGATAAACATGGGCCTGTGAAGATATTTACTTCTTCTTAATTAATATGTGTTCATTATAATTTGATGAACGCCTACATAAAGACCCCTCACCAACCGTGCGCGACCTTTCTTTTCCCCGAGGTGCGACCTTTCTTTTCACCAACTGCTCCATCTTCCACTCCGCGCGGCCTTAAAGACGCGCTATCGCTCACAAGCGCATCGCTCACTTTGAATCCTCTTGTTTTCTTCGTCTTCCTCCACTCCGACGACCCAACACCACTATGGACGACCTTCCACCGTCAAGCCCTCCGAGGGAGCCACCTTGCAAGAAACTATGTTGCAGCTCCCCCGAGAAGATCAACACCGAGCAGCGCCTCCTCATGGCGCGAGAGGCGTACAACAATACGTCTCGCGCCATGAGTGCCTTGGGGCTGGGTACCCTTCCAGAGTATACTGGAATGGGTACCATGGGCCACTACCTCTACGCCCTCACGGGGGTGGCTGATCGTCTCGACATTCTGTTCGCGACGATGGCCCAGGTTCTTGGCCCCGAGGGCTGTAGAACGCTGGTGGAGGCGACGGCTAGCAACCTCGGGGTTGCACCGCCGGTGCAGCCGGTGCAGCCGGTGCAGCTGGTGCAGCCGGTGCAGCCGGCCCTGTCTCCTGTTGCACCGGTGCCGGAGTCGCCGCCGGAGGACGAGGAGGAGGAGAAGGAAGAGGAGTAGGAGTAGGATTTAATTAGTTTTTCTTTTTGTTGTTTTAGTTGCTTCTGTTTTGTAAATATTGTTAATGAATGAAATCTATATTTGTTCATCTATGTGATTGAATATTACTTGTGTATCTTGTGTGTTCTTGTGTAAATATTGTGCATCTTGTGTGTTCTTCAACTGTGTGAATGAATGAATGTGTAGTGTGTTCATCGTTAATTAGAATTTCACGTCTGAGAAGAAGGTTATCTTAGGCGGTTGTTAAGCAATACCCGCCTGAGATAAATATATTTTCAGGCGGTTGGTAAGTACCAACCGTCAGTGAAGATATTCTTAATTAATATTCTTGATTAAATGTGGTCCTTTAAAAGGCAAAAATCCACTTTACTTGTAATATTATTGATAAGTAAAGGTTACCATTAAATTTCACTTCATAAACCCTTTGAAATTGGTCAGAACATAAAAAACATACAACAAATGCTATTTTTCATTTTTCTATCTTGATGAATATAATGCTTTTTTCATTTATTTTTTCAGTGGACATTTTTACTCATCATACCAACCTCTACGAATTTTTTCATATTTTTTTAAGTTTTTTTGAATCAATGTGTGTTCATAATTTGATGAATGCCTCATATGTATATGAGCATTTAGTTAGAATGGTGGACAATTTGAAGTTTGACATGTTGGAATGCTTTTAAAAAAATTAAAAAAATTCATACATGTATAAATTATACAAATATGTTCATACCAACAATATTGAGTGAAGGAACTTTTTTTATGAGATACACAAATGTGAATAATATGTGAGTAGAAATTAATTTGATATTTACCAAAACATTACAATGTCAGCTATACAAGTTTTAAAAATATTTGGTTCAGGTGGTAGATGTTAATTTTATACAAATGTAGAAGAAAGAATCATCGAATTTGGACACAATTTGCAGAATCTAAACATGTTTGAGTATTTATATTGGAATCTAAATAAAAAAGAAGCAAGGGATAAGGAAACTGAAGAACAGTATCGGGCATTATCTCAGGCGGTTGTTAAGTAATAACCGACTGAGATAAATATCTTCTTTGACGGTTATTAAATACCAACCGCCTGTGAAAATATTTACTTCTTCTTAATTAATATTCTTAATTAAATGTGGTCCTTTAAAAGGCAAAAATCCACTTTTCTTGTAATATTATTGATAAGTAAAGGTTACCATTAAATTTCACTTCATAAATCCTTTGAAATTGGTCAGAACATAAAAAACATACAACAAATGCTATTTTTCATTTTTCTATCTTGATGAATATAATGCTTTTTTCATTTATTTTTTCAGTGGACATTTTTACTAATCATACCAACCTCTACGAATTTTTTCATATTTTATAAGTTTTTTTGAATCAATGTGTTCATAATTTGATGAATGCCTCATATGTATATGAGCATTTAGTTAGAATGGTGGACAATTTGAAGTTTGACATGTTGGAATGCTTTAAAAAAAATTCATACATGTATAAATTATACAAATATGTTCATACCAACAATATTGAGTGAAGGAACTTTTTTTATGAGATACACAAATGTGAATAATATGTGAGTAGAAATTAATTTGATATTTACCAAAACATTACAATGTCAGCTATACAAGTTCTAAAAATATTTGGTTCAGGTGGTAGATGTTAATTTTATACAAATGTAGAAGAAAGAATCATCGAATTTGGACACAATTTGCAAAATCTAAACATGTTTGAGTATTTATATTGGAATCTAAATAAAAAAGAAGCAAGAGATAAGGAACCTGAAGAACAGTATTGGGCATTATCTCAGGTGGTTGTTAAGCAATACCCGCCTGAGATAAACATATTTTCAGACGGTTGGTAAGTACCAACCGCCTGTGAAAATATTTACTTCTTCTTAATTAATATTCTTAATTAAATGTGGTCCTTTAAAAGGCAAAAATCCACTTTTCTTGTAATATTATTGATAAGTAAAGGTTACCATTAAATTTTACTTCAAAAATCCTTTGAAATTGGTCAGAACATAAAAAACATACAACAAATGCTATTTTTCATTTTTCTATCTTGATGAATATAATGTTTTTTTCATTTATTTTTTCAGTGGACATTTTTACTCATCATACCAACCTTTACGAATTTTTTTATATTTTTTTAAGTTTTTTTGAATCAATGTGTGTTCATAATTTGATGAATGCCTCATATGTATATGAGCATTTAGTTAGAATGGTGGACAATTGGAAGTTTGACATGTTGGAATGGTTTTAAAAAAATTAAAAAAATTCATACATGTATAAATTATACTAATATGTTCATACCAACAATATTGAGTGAAGGAACTTTTTTTATGAGATACACAAATGTGAGTAATATGTGAGTAGAAATTAATTTGATATTTACAAAAACATTACAATGTCATCTATACAAGTTTTAAAAATATTTGGTTCAGGTGGTAGATGTTAATTTTATACAAATGTAGAAGAAAGAATCATCAAATTTGGACACAATTTGCAGAATCTAAACATGTTTGAGTATTTATATTGGAATCTAAATTAAAAAAGAAGCAAGGGATAAGGAAACTGAAGAACAGTATAGGGTATTATCTCAGACGGTTGTTAAGTAATAACCGACTGAGATAAATATCTTCTTTGACGGTTATTAAATACCAACCGTCTGTGAAGATATTTACTTCTTAACTAATATAACCCATAGAGTACAACACGTTATGGGAGAACAGGTCATACTCGCGCTCAATCCTACAGTTCTCAGTACAGAAGACGGTCTCGGACCACCCTCGCCTGCCGCAGCGGGCAGGCCCCTGGTTCCCCCCTGTTGGGCAGCGGCAAACGCCATCGTCAATGTCGGGCAGCGCCACCGGCGGCGGTCCGGGGGGGAGGCCTACGCAGTAACCTCCAGCTCACGAAAACATCGAGCCTCTGCATGGCTTGATTCCGACATCGGCAACACTCCTTGTTGGTCCTCTTCATCGCGACGGACCCGACCGCGTTGTCGCCGACATGGGCCTCGCCTTCGACCTGCCAGATATACTCGAGGGCGTCACGGTCCCCGCGGTCGGCGTCATAGCGGAGCATGGCGAGGACGTAGGCCGCCACCTTGTGGCCGTTCGCGGCCGCCCGGGCAAGGAACTGGGTGCCCCGCTGCACCTGCGCGCGGCCGTAGTTGAAGACGAGGTCGAACCCGGTGACGTAGCACGCATGAGGGTTGCCCACGTTGGCCAGGCGCTCCATGAGGGCGTTGTAGCTCCCGTTCCCGTGCCGTTGGAACCACTCCCAGCTGCTCTCCCGCTCCAGCGCCACGCGCCTGCCCACTGTGGGATCACGGCACGCCGCGTGCATGGCCTTGCAGGTGGCGCGCAGACTGGAGAGGTCGTCCATGGGCTGGGTGGAGGTTGCGGCGACCCACCCCGCGATCAGGACCGCAATATCGTGCGGCAAGCGGAACTCCATGGGCTTATCTCAGGCGGTTGGTAAGTAACACCCGTCCCCGAGATAAATATATTCTCAGATGGTTGGTAAGAACCAACCGCCTGAGAAGATGTTAATTAACTGACGCGCCGCACGAGGTCTGTAGAGAAGTTGAGAAACTGTGGTGCACGGACGCGTGCCACGGAAGGATCTCTGAAGATCGTCTTCCACAGTGGTTATGCACTGCACGAGGTCTGCAAAGAGTTCAATGCGAAATGAACAAAATATTTTGTTCAGTTGGTAGATGTTAATTTTATACAAATGTAGAAGAAATAATCATCGAATTTGAACACAATTTGCAGAATGTAAACATGTTTGAGTATTTATATTGGAATCTAAATAAAAAAGAAGCATGGGATAAGGAAACTGAAGAACAGTATCGGGCATTATCGCAGATAGTTGTTAAGTAATAACCGCCTGAGATAAACATTTTTGAAACTACAAGATGTTAATTAACGGCCTGAGAAGATGTTAAGTAACAACAAATGCTATTTTTCTCAGGCGGTTTGTAAGTAATACCCGCCTGAGATAAACATTTTTGAAACTACAATATGTTAATTAACGGCCTGAGAAGTGTTAATTAACTGACGCGCCGCACGAGGTCTGCGGAGAAGTTGAGAAGCCGTGGTGCATGGACGCGTGCGACGGAAGGATCTCTGAAGATCGTCTTCCATAGTGGTTTAATTGTGCGCTGCACGAGGTCTGCAAAGAGTTCAATGCGCAATGAACAAAATATTTTGTTCAGTTGGTAGATGTTAATTTTATACAAATGTAGAAGAAAGAATCATCGAATTTGAACACAATTTGCATAATGTAAACATGTTTGAGTATTTATATTGGAATCTAAATAAAAAAGAAGCAAGGGATAAGGAAACTGAAAAACAGTATCGGGCATTATCGCAGGCGGTTGTTAAGTAATAACCGCCTGAGATAAACATTTTTGAAAAAATTCTATTTTTCTCAGGCGGTTTGTAAGTAATACCCGTCTGAGATAAACATTTTTGAAACTACAATATGTTAATTAACGGCCTGAGCAGTGTTAATTAACTGACGCGCCGCACGAGGTCTGCGGAGAAGTTGAGAAGCCGTGGTGCAGGGACGCGTGCGACGGAAGGATCTCTGAAGATCGTCTTCCACAGTGGTTTAATTGTGCGCCGCACGAGGTCTGCAAAGAGTTCAATTCGCGGGAAACGAACTGTGTCGACTGTTGGAGTCGGCAGATCTCCTGACACTGCTAAAGTGTTGAAGGAGTTTGTTGTTCGGTGTGGGCGCGCGGAGACTCAAGAAGGTGAATTGCGATTTAACACAGGAGACACAAGGATCTACGTGGTTCGGGCCGCCTGAGCGTAATACCCTACTCCACGGGTGTGTTGGTGTTGTATTAGCTTGTCACGTATGATTGCTTGACAACATCTGTGAACGTCTGTCCCCCGCGTGTATCGTCGGCCTGTCCTTTTATAGTACAAGGACAGACCGTTACAAGCTAGCCTGGCCCGACATGTGGCCCCGGCGGTTACTATTATTGATACACGATTAATTGATGTTAATGATTCTTTAACGAGCTCCGACAGTGCCGTTACTAGTGTTAAGATCGTCCGTTTAAGCGTCATTAATATGTCATTAATGACATTTAATCGGGTCTTGAAGTCCTTGGCTCTCCTTTGAAGATCCGGAGCCGTTACAAGGTCTTCCGGAGGTTAGAGGCTGCCAGCTCCGACGTTTGGACACGTGGCAGCTCCGGAGCTTGCTGTGGGAAGCAGGTAGCTCCGGGGCTATCTGACACGTGTCAGGTCCGGAGCTTCTCTCGGTCAGGGGATATGTCCGGAGGTGCCATTTCGGTACCTGGCCCGGAGCTTCCCCCTTGTGGGCGGTAGCTCCGGTTTGGCAGTACACGTGGCGACCTAGGGATTAACCATGTTGGAGAAGCAGGTCCAGTCATGTCTGACAAGTGGGCCTCCGAGGGTCTTCAATCCAAGTAGACGGCCTTCCCTCGAGATCTTTGTAACCTCAGGGGGTGTACGGTTTTTAGGGTACCGACAGTGGCCCCCTGGACCTACCTCCGAGGAAGGTCACTGGGGTGAAGTCATTCCGTCGGAGGTGGGTCCATCCTTGCGACTCTTGAACTGGGTCTTCAAGGGTCTTCGGAGGTGCCGTTGGCAGGGTTTTATGGTTAGATCCCGCCGCGTGGCGTACCTCAGGCGGCAGATGAAATCTTTGACGTGCGGATCTCACGCAATTGAAGGTCGCCGGTTCCTGATACAAAAACCGTATCGGTTCCGCGCGCCCTGTCAGGCCGCCGCCTTTGGGTTTCTTGCCTCGTGATGACAACCGTTCGCCTGGGTAAGAGCCTCGACTTGATCGTCGGGGTGGTCTCGGGCCCTCTTGTCATCGGCTGGGTTGAATTCTTGAGTAGTATCTTTGACTTCCCTGCGGTTTCCATCCAAGCGTTGCAAGGGCTTACTTAAGAAGGAAAGCGTGCACCGTCGGGAGTTCTTTACGCCTCTCATCTGATCTTGCGCTCAAACTCCCGACTCATACTTTGCTCCTCTTCTCTTGCCTAGCTGTGCCACGATGGAGTTGGGTCTGCGTGAGAGTCGCCTGAAAACCGACAACGATTTAAAGAAGGTCCGGGCCCTCATGGGGTGGTCCTCGGACTTCTTCAACCGCTTAGTCCGTGCCGGCGAGGAGCTCCTACGCCGACCATGGCCAGCCCGGAACGTCCGGGAAAAAGGTTCCGCGCAAGCTGGTGCGGAAGCCTTCCAAGGTAATTTTTGATCTTTACCTTGGTCAACTTTTTAATTGAAGCGATTGTTTGTTAATTTTTTTTTATCCATCCTATGCAGCGTCCACAAGAAGGGTAGTGAAGCTCCACCCTCGGCCATGATGTCTGAGGCCGTGGGAGCTTCTGCTCCTGTCCCAGTGCCGCCCTAGGTGGTGGCTGAGGCTGCGACAGCTCCGGCGCCGGTTGTCGTGGTCATGAACCTCGACTCGTCCCCAGAATTTCCCGTGGTAGCGCCGGACCACGGGAGTGAAGACACGCCAGTGGCACTTGTCTTGGAGGTTGAAGCTCCAGGTCCTGGTGCTGCAGTAGTGGAAGCTCCGGCTGTAGAGCCGGAAGAAGTAGTAGTCCCAGCCTCGGAGCCGGAACTTGTCAATGCCCCGGCGATTGAGCCGGAGGTGACTGAAGCTCCGACATGCGAGCCGGAAGTCGAGGTAGTTCCGGCAGTTGAGCTGGTTACCTCTGAAGTACCGGTCGCTGAGCCGGTTATTGTTGGAGCGCCGGTCACAGAGCCGGCGGTTGAAGAGGCGAGGGAGCTCGAGCCTCCCTCGGAAGAGGTGTACCAGTCGGAGCCTGTAGCAGCTCCTGTTCCAGAGGCAACGACGTTGATGGTACCTGCGGCTGAGCCGGAGTGCCCAAGCGAAGTCGCTGGCCCCCTGCCCGAGGGGGCGAATGAAGACTTGGCGGCGGGGCCTTCTTCGATGGCGACTGAGGCCATCCCGGAGGACGGCCCTAGTGCCTTGGAAGCTCAGGGTTCCGCTCTCGTAGAGTGGGACCCAATTTTTGTATGTGAAGACCCGCTGGAACCAGCGGAGGAGACCCCAGCAGGTCCGGAGCCCATCCCGCTGTCGATGTCTATCGACAATGCCTGCTCCAGTCTACGTCAGGTCCAACTGGCCTTCTTCCACGACAGCAAGGCTCTTGAAGAGGAGCGCCAAACCCTTAGGCGGTGGCTTAATCGGCTCCACTTCGAGACTAAGCTGGCGCAGTCGAGGCTAGCGGACGACAAGGAGTGGATCAAGCGGGATAAGATCCGCCTGGAGTACTGGGGCAAGCTGCTGGATGACAGGGAGAGCATGACTCATACCCTCGACGCTCAATCCCGGGAGATCCACGATCAGGCCAAGGCTGCCAACGACGCGGCCAATGCTCGGTACGAACAGATTGAGGCCATCAATGCCGCACTCATCAATCGCCGAGAGGCACTCGAAGGGAGGGAGAGACGGCTCGAGGACGAAGAGCAAAAACTCCTGGAGCTGCGGGATGACGTCCTGAGGAGGGAAGAGGAGCTCGACGAGAAAGTAGCTCTGGCTGACAAGGGCCTCGAGGAGTGCACTAAGAAGTTGGAAGAGCGCTGCCTCGAGGAAGAGGAGAAGACCTGGGTGCGGGGGCAGGAACTCTACGAATACGAGTGTGCCCTTGTTGCCCGGGAGAAGAAAGTGGAGGCTAGGGAGAAGGACCTGGTCGATCATCGGAACAAGATCCACCTCCGGGAGGAGGAGCTCGGAAGACTTGATAGGCGGGTTGCTGCAAAGATTCAGCAAAACGCCAAAGAAGTTGAACGCCTCGCCCGTGAGAATTCCGATCTGACGGCGGCCAAGAGATCCCTAGAAGAGGTGAAGAGCCTGAGGACGGCAGACTCCCTGCAGATTTGGGAGTTCCTGGGCAAGGCCAATGATGCGCTGACGCCGATGGGTTTCAGCCCCGTGCGCCCGGATGATCCGGAGCCAGAGACGGACCTTGCGCTACAGGCATTGAGCGCAGCAGGTAGCAAGCTCTCCAAGGTGGGCGACGTCATCGCGGACCAACTGGAGATCCAGGGGCAATCCCTGGCGAGGAACATCACAGAATATGTGCTGACGTGCTACACCAGCCGGAACCCTCAATTTCCTCTGGACCCGGTGCTTGAAGGCCCCGTCGAAGGAGAAGGCGAAACTACCCGAGCCAGCGTGTCGGAGGTCGCCCAGAAGGTCACCGAGTTCTTCCATAGGGTCTAGGACCATCTCTTTAGCTCTCACTTGTATTTTCTCTTCTTCTTCCTCAATTTTGTAATCCCTTGTCTCCAGATGTAATCTCCTGTCTCCAGATGAATGAAATCCCCAAATTTTTGCGAATTTCATTTTTTTTCTTCAACATCTTTAACTTAACTTGGCCCCCTGGTAGATGTACACAATTTGACTGTGAACATGTACCAAAAGGATATTGAGTTTTGTTGAAGACGAATTTGCTCCGAACTTGTAGAATTTAGGTCCGAAGTCTTTGATAGTGAAGGTCCCCTGAAGTTGTCGGAGCTTAGAAGCTCCGGCATTGTCCATCGCTGGAGCTTGGTAGCTCCGGCAATAGCCTCTATCAACACGTAGAGCGTCGATAGTTAGTCCTCCGAGGTGTCGGAACTTAGTAGCTCCGGCAGTGACCTTTGCCAACACTTGGTTTGTTGGCAACAGACTCCATTTACGGGGTCTTCTCACCATCTTTTACTCTGCGTCGACGGTTGACCCCCTTGGGGGAGTCGGAGCTTGGTTAGCTCCGGCTTTTCTCCATCAACGTAGAGTTTATTTTTCCTGCACACTTAAGCCATGAAAAATAGTAAAATTCGTTCCTTGTCTATAATTTCGTCGCGGCTTACGATTCTTAAGAAAATTTTAAGTTGAACGCGATTTTAAATACAACCGGATGCGTCGTCTTTTCTCTTAGATCCAATTGTCCATGGACCCGCCTTACTTCGGCCTGCCGGGGTGTAGGTAGAGTGGCGTACTTAGGGTGCTTGACCAGGCTAAGTCGATAGCGCACTCCGGCCCTAGATTGGCTTGGCGGCTTTCAGGCGAGTTGGCCATAAACGATATTTAAATCCAAAAGATCTGACAATACAACTCGAATCGTATATAAACCGGTCGAACTAAAAAATTCTTAAGAATTGCACGTCTCTGTTATAGATAAGAAAGAGAAAAATAAAAATGTCGAGCCTGCACAAAATGAATGCACGTGGAGTCTATTTCACATGAAGATTTCTTTCATTATAAGTCCGGGGTACAGGGGAAACAAGTACACTCTTAGGGTACGGGACCAGGCTAAGTGTGTTTGGTTTCTCGTTTGACCCAGGGTAGTTAGCCACACTTTTAGTCCGGAGACTATGACAAGTGCTGCATGAGCTTTGCGGACCTTTCGGGAAAGGTCCGGCTGCTCTCCCGGAGGAACTACCCGACTCTGTACAATGACTCTATAACATACATCTCAAGTTACTCGAGACTCACCTTCGTGGTATTAAGTGTAGAACTTACGGAGGTGCTCGATGTTCCAAGGATTTGGGAGAGGTGTCCCATCCTCGGTAGCCAAGCGAACGCTTCCACGACGGGATACTTTGATCACTCGAAAGGGCCCCTCCCAGCCGGGGTAGAGTTTGTTTAACCCTTCTCTGGATAGTATTCTCCGTAGCACCAGATCGCCTTCCTCGAGTTGTCGGTTGTGTACATGCCGCTGGTGATAACGCCGTAGAGCTTGGCGATATCGGGCATTCCGAACAGCTGCTTGGAACCTTCCCTCCTCGAGGAGGTCTAGGTCTTCATGCCGGAGCTGGTCCTGCGCGGCTTCGTCGAAGGTCCGGACCCGGAGCGAACCCAAGGTGATTTCCGGAGGAAGGATTGCTTCAGCTCCGTACACCAGAAAGAAGGGTGTTTCTCCGGTTGACCGGTTTGGAGAAGTCCTGTTGGCCCATAGAGTGGGCGGAAGCTCTTCGATCCAGTTGGCTCCGTGCTTTTTCAAGCGCTCATAGGTGAGCGTTTTGAGTCCTTTAAGGATTTCTGCATTTGCTCTCTCGGCTTGGCCATTGCTGGCTGGATGAGCTACGGAGGCGTAGCAAACTTGTATGCCGAGGTCTTTGCAATATCCTTGGAATGCAGAGCTTGTGAATTGAGTCCCATTATCAGTGATGATCTTGTTTGGGACTCCGAATCTGCTTACAATGGATTGCAGAAAGTTGATACAGATTTCTTGTTGATCGTCACAACTGGAGTTGCTTCCGGCCACTTGGTGAACTTGTCAATGGCGACGTACAGGAACTTGTAACCTCCGACGGCTCTTGGGAAGGGTCCCAAGATATCCATCCCCCACACAGCGAAGGGCCATGTAAGAGGTATCATTTGTAAGGGCTGAGCAGGTGTATGAATTTGCTTTGCATGAAATTGGCATGCTTCGCATTTCTTCAACAGCTTAGTGG
This sequence comes from Tuctoria greenei, assembly GCA_036927565.1. Lineage (NCBI taxonomy): Eukaryota > Viridiplantae > Streptophyta > Magnoliopsida > Poales > Poaceae > Tuctoria > Tuctoria greenei. The sequence goes on from JAYESD010000004.1 coordinate 73,437,926, forward strand.
CATCCTGGAGCGCTGTAGGCCAGTAGAAGCCATGCCGAAAGGCTTTTTCGACCAGCATGCGGGAAGATGCGTGGTTCCCACACTCGCCTCCATGGATTTCTGCGAGGAGCTCGCAACCTTCTTCCCTTGTGATGCACCGCATTAGGATGCCGTTGGCACCGCGCCGGTAGAGATCCCCTTCTACCAGCGTGTATCTTTTAGCCAATCTGACTACCTGGTCAGCGGATACATCATCGTCAGGAAGGATGTTGTCTTTCAAGTAGTTCCGGATCTCCGAGATCCATGCATTGGAACTGACTTGAGCATTTGAGTCTTGTGTGCTGGGTTGCTCGGAGCTTTCGGCAGCACCTACGACCCTTGATGGCTGCCATGGTAACAGGGCCATCGGGACCGTCAGCTTCAGGATGCTAATCTCGCCCCCTTCGTTCAGTTCGGCAGGCTAAACTGTGGGTTTTGACAACCTCCGGACAAAGATTCCGTCAGGAGCCGGAGCTCCGGTTGACGCTTTAGTCGAGAGTTCGTCAGCTTCAGCGTTGTGGGCACGCTGAACATGGTGGAGGTCTAGGACTTCAAAGTCCTTCTAAAGCCTCTGGACTTCAAGAAGGTAAGCTGCTAGCTGGAGATTATTGCAGGAGCATTCACCCTTCACCTGCTTGATGATGAGCTGTGAATCTCCTTTGACCAGCAGTTGCTTGACACCGTATGACAGTGCCACCTTTAGTCCGTAGATGAGTGCTTCATACTCCGCCATGTTGTTGGTTGCCTTGAAGTCAAGGTGTACCATGTATTTTACCTTCTCCCCAGTCGGTGCAAGGAGAAGGATTCCAGCTCCGGCCCCCTGCTTCTGCATGGAGCCATCGAAGTAGAGGGTCCAGTGAGGCTCGGTGAAGGTTGGAGCTTGATGCTCCGTCTTTTGCTCGCTGGGGCCCCCAGGGTTTGATGGAGAGGGAGTCCATTCCGCCACGAAATCTGCCAACGCTTGACTCTTGATGGCTTGCCTCTGAGTGAATTCAAGATCGAATTCAGCTAATTCCGCTGCCCACTTTGCAATATTCCCAGTTGAATTGGGATTATGCAAGATCGCTCGAAGTGGATAGGAGGTCACCACTGAGACTTTGTGAGCTTGGAAGTAGTGTCGAAGCTTCCTGGAGGCAACAAGAACTGCATAAAGCAGCTTATGCACCTCTAGATACCGAGACTTTGTGAGCTCGAAGTGGACAGCTTCCTGGAGGTCACTAATGAAGTATACCGGGCGTTGAATGGTCCGGACCCTCCAGGAGGGGTCCGGGGTTTCCTCTTCATTGATCCGGACCCTGTCGGGGGAGTCCAGATTCTCTTTGGGGACTTCCGGGTTCTGGCTGGAGGAACTCGGAGCTTCTTCAGAAATGACCTGGACCCTCTTAAAGGAGTCTAGGTCTTCTGAAGTGACTTCTTGTGGATTTGAGTCTGGGAGCTGGGACCCAGACTCACTTTCAGGAACCTCCGGACCCTCCTGAAGGGGTCTGGATTCCAGAGTATGGGGTAGTTCCGGTCTCTCTGCAACCAGAACCATACTGACGACTTCGTCAGTAGCTGAAATGTAAAGCAACAAAGGCTCACCAGGGTTCGGAGCTACCAGAATTGGTATGGTGGTGAGGAACTGTTTCAGCTCCTGGAATGCCTTCTCTGCTTCTTCAAACCATTGGAATGGTCCGGACTTCCTCAACAACTTGAAGAAGGGAAGTGCCCATTCCGCCAGTCTTGATATGAACCGGCTGAGGGCCGCTAGACACCCAGTTAACTTTTGAACGTCTTTGATGCGGGTTGGTGGCCGCATGTCTTCAATGGCTTTTATCTTCGCCGGATTAGCCTCTATGCCCCGGTGACTTACCAGGAAACCAAGAAGTTTTCCAGAGCTAACCCCGAAGACACACTTGTCTGGGTTTAGCTTCGTGCGGGTGGCCCGCAGCTTGTCGAAGACAGCCTGCAAGGTGTCCAAGAGGGACTCCTTGTTCTTGACCTTGACCACGATGTCATCGACGTACACTTCCACTATGTCTCTGATGAGTTCTTCAAAAGTTTTGTACATAGCTCGTACAAAAGTTGAAGCTGCATTCTTGAGACCAAATGGCATGGCTATGTAACAATACAATCCATCTACTGTGATGAATGAAGTATGCTCTTCATCCTCCCTAGACATCCTGATTTGATGATACCCAGAATATGCGTCTAGGAAACACGGTAACTCACACCCGGAGGTGGAATCCACTATCTGATCTATTCTAGGTAGTGGGAATGGATCTTTTGGACATGCCTTATTCAGTGTGGTGTAGTCGATGCACATCCGAAGCTTCCCGCCAGCCTTGGGCACAACGATTGGGTTCGCCAGCCATTTTGGATGGAAGACTTCTCGGATGAATCCGGCTTCGAGCAACTTCTTCACTTCATGTCGGATGAAGTTCTGCCGCTCTACGGATTGCTTCCGAGGCTTCTGATGCACAGGCCGAGCATTGGGGTAAATCTTCAGATTGTTCTCAATCACTTCCCTGGGGATCCCTGGCATTTGTGACGGTTGCCAGGCAAACACATCAACATTAGCCCGGAGGAAAGTGATGAGCGCGAGTTCCTATTTGTCGTTCAACCCTCCCGATATACGGGTGGTTTGAGCGGCATCGGAACCAATTTGGACGACTTTGACGGGAATGTCGGTGTCGCCGCTTGGCTGCACACGGGGTGCAGAGGTTGAGCCTCATTGACGAATGCTCGGGGGTTTCGGAGCTTGCTCCTGTCTGGAGTCCTCCTCTTGCACCGTGGTGAGTGCATGGAGCTCCTCCAGAGCAGTTACTCCGGCAGTGCGATCTCCGCGGATCCGGAGAACGCCTACTGGTGTTGGCATCTTCAACACCAGGTATCCATAATGAGCAGCTGCCATAAATTTGTATAGGGCAGGTCTACCCAAGATGGCGTTGAATGGTAAGTTGATCTGAGTGACGTCGAAGACAAACTTCTCGGTGCGATACTTCTCCCATGTACCGAAGGTAACGGGGAGAGTTATAGCTCCGAGTGGGGTAATGGCCCCCGGACCTACTCCGGAGAAAGGTCGAGAGGGCTGGAGATCCGAAGGTCGGAGCTGAAGCTTGGTAAAAGCTTCAAAGCTTATGAGGTTCAGCCCCGAACCTCCGTCCACCATAACATGATGGAGCTGGATGTTATTGATGGTGGGAGATACCATCAAAGGTAACTGTCCAGCTCCGACCATGCTTCGAGGACAGTCTGAAGCATCAAAAGTGATGGATGTGTCCATCCACTTTCGATGTGGCTCCGGTCTAGCTGTAGGAGCTACAGCGGCCATATCCCGCCGCATAGTCTTGATGACGCGACGGGAGGTGATGTCCCATGATCCACCAAAAATGGTGTTCATAGTTTTCCGACGCTCGTTGTCAGAGATGTCAGAGTCATCGTCGACGGAGGTATAGACGGCCTTCAGGACCTTTTTGGGGTCCTGAAACCCTAACTCCTCTTCAGCCGGAGCTTCGTCGACCTTCTGTTTTCCTTCCCTCTGTCGGAAAGGGGACCCTTCCCGGCGCTTGCTGTAGCGCTCGACAAGGTTTTGTACCTCCCGACAGTCTTCCAAACCGTGGCTGCCCGTTTTGTGAATGGGACACCACACTTTGGGTTTGCCACCGTCTTTGGAAGACGGTCGAGGTCGCTTCTCGGGGCGTGGCCCCCGGCCACCCGGAGTTGCAGCAGCTGCAATGTTGGATGTGCCGGCCGACGGCTTCTTCTTGCCGTTGGTCTTCTTTTTCTTCTTGCCACCCACGGAGGTAGCGGCTTCTTCTTTGGAGGATTTCTTGTGATCCTCCGAGGCTGGTTTGGAGTGCATTTCGCGGCCCTCCGCAGCTCTGGCACATTTGTCTGCTAGGCTGAAGAGTTAGGTGACGCTGGTGATCTCTTTGATCGCCAGCTTCTCCAACATCTTCTTGTCCCGTACGCCCTGTCTGAATGCCACAATGACAGAAGCGCTTGAGATAGAAGGGATTGTGTTGCGTACCTGAGAGAACCTCTGGATGAAGGACCGCAAAGATTCTCCCCCTTTTTGCACGACCGCAAAAAGGTCCAGTTCAGTGCCCGGTCGGGTGTATGAACTCCCGAAGTTGGCAGTGAACTGACGGCACAGCTCCTCCCAACTGTTGATAGAGTTGGGTGGAAGGCTCATAAACCAGGACCTGGCGGTCCCAGTTAAGGCCACTGGAAAGTAATTGGCCATTACAGCCTCGTTTCCTCCAGCTGCCAAGATTGCAGTGGAGTATATCTAAAGGAATTCGGCGGGGTTGACAGTCCCGTCGAATTCTTCCGGCAGGTGTGGCCAGAACTTCTGTGGCCATCTAACCATACGCAGGTGCATGGCTAGGGCTGAACAGCCTCCTCCTACCCCTTCCAGAGTAGAAAGGTCCTGAGCTTCCCGTCTTTCACGAGCGCGCTCGATATGGACACGGCCATCTTGTTGGCGGTATCGGCGATCAAGCTCCGCCCGGAGGTCATGAGTCGAAAGCCTGGATACCGTATGGGTGTGTTGTGCCCCAGAGGGCAACGACGTCACCAGTTGTGATGCAGATCGTCTCCTGTTGTTGGAGACGTGCGGACCAAGTCTTCTAGACAAAGTCCGCCGCTGCGACGGGGCCCGTCCTGAAGGAGGAGGACCCTGGTTGTTGAGGCGTTCGGCCGCTGCTGTGACCAAATGCTCCACATCAGCCCTCCACTGCTCCATTGCATCTCGAGATGCATCCGGAGGTGGTGGACATTGGAGAAGAGCACGCACTGCAAGGAGCGCGTGTTCCGGGTTGTCATGACTTGCCGACGCAGTAAGTGACGCCGGCGCACCATCACGTTGCCCAGCACGATTTGCCGGAGAAGATGGTGGTGGTGGGAGTGTGGCTCCTGCTGGTGCTGAGGCTCCTGCTTGTGGCTGCCTGTTGGAGGGATTGCCCCCAACAGCCTGAGCAGCAGGTTGGCCATTGGATGATCCAGCCGCGGAGTTCACCATTCTCGAAAATCTCAGGCGCCCCTACCTGGCGTGCCAACTGTCGACTGTTGGAGTCGGCAGATCTCCTGACACTGCTAAAGTGTTGAAGGAGTTTGTGGTTCGGTGTGGGCGTGCGGAGACTCAAGAAGGTGAATTGCGATTTAACACAGGAGACACAAGGATCTACGTGGTTCGGGCCGCCTGAGCGTAATACCCTACTCCACGGGTGTGTTGGTGTTGTATTAGCTCGTCACGTATGATTGCTTGACAACGTCTGTGAACGTCTGTCCCCCGCGTGTATCATCGGCCTGTCCTTTTATAGTACAAGGACAGACCGTTACAAGCAAGCCTGGCCCGACATGTGGCCCGGGGGTTACTAGTATTGATACACGATTAATTGCTGTTAATGATTCTGTAACGGGCTCCGACAGTGCCATTACTGGTGTTAAGATCGTCCGTTTAAGCGTCATTAATATGGCATTAATGACATTTAATCGGGTCTTGAAGTCCTTGGCTCTCCTTTGAAGATCTGGAGCCGTTACAAGGTCTTCCGGAGGTTAGAGGCTGCCAGCTCCGACGTTTGGACACGTGGCAGCTCTAGAGCTTGCTGTGGGAAGCAGGTAGCTCCGGGGCTATCTGACACGTGTCAGGTCCAGAGCTTCTCTCAGTCAGGGGTTATGTCCGGAGGTGCCATTTCGGTACCTGGCCCGGAGCTTACCCCTTGTGGGCGGTAGCTCCGGTTTGGCAGTACACGTGGCGACCTAGGGATTAACCATGTTGGAGAAGCAGGTCCGGTCATGTCTGACAAGTGGGCCTCCGAGGATCTTCAATCCAAGTAGACGGCCTTCCCTCGAGATCTTTGTAACCTCAGGGGGTGTACGGTTTTTAGGGTACCGACAAACCGCTCCCTCGTCTACTCCGCACAGACCCTATATAAGGCGCGTCGTCGGTTATGTACAAGCACAGAACTTTTCCACTCCTTTCTTCTTCTTCCATCGTTCCACCTCTCCTAGCCCGGCGCTGACTAACCACCACAACCATGGCCAACCTTCCGCCACCTAGCCAGCCGAGGCAGCCACCCTGCAAGCGGATACGCTGCAGCTCCCCCGAGAGGGTGAATGACGACTAGCGCGTTCCACCGCCGGTGCAGCCAGAGCCACCGGTACAGCCGGAGCAATCGGCTCAGCCGGAGCAGCCGACCCTCTCTCCTGCTGCATCGTCGCCGGAGGAGGAGGAGGAGGAGGAGGAGGAGGACGACTTCGACGACGACGACGATGATGACGACGAGTCGTCCTCCGATGACGGCGGCGACAAGTCGTCCTCTGACGACGGCGACGACGACGACGGCGACCACCACCATGGTGACAACTACGACGACGACGAGTCGGAGGAGGACCGCTTGGCTTGGTTTGAGAAGCTGGCAGAGAGGATGGAGGAGGCAGGGCCGTAGTGTAGTTTTTGGATTTCAATCAAGTGTTCTTGTACATTTTTCTTGTGTTTTGTACATATTTCAATCAAGTGTCAATGAATACTGGTGGATAATTTGAAGTTTGACATGTTGGAGTGCTTTTAAAAAAATTAAAAAAATTCATACATGTATAAATTATACAAATATGTTCGTACCAACAATTTTGAGTGAAGGATCTTTTTTTTATGAGATAAATGTGAATAATATGTGAGTAGAAATTAATTTGATATTTACCAAAACATTACAACATCAGCTATACAAGTTTTAAAAATATTTTGTTCAGTTGGCATTATCTCTGTCGGTTGTTAAGTAATACCCGTCTGGGATAAAAATCTTCTTAGGCGGTTATTAAGTAACAACAATCTGTGAAGATATTTACTTCTTAATTAATAAACATCTTCTCAGGCGGTTGGTAAGTAAAACCCGCCTGCGATAAAGTTAAAAACCGTCTGTGAAAAACCAACGTCTATATAAGGACCCCTCACCGCAGTCAAAACGCAACCCTGGAGAATTTATATCGACGCCGCAAGGCTGTTGAATTTCCCCTGCGCCGCGCCGCCGCTCCGTCGCCCAGCCTATACTGCCACGCCGCCGCTCAACCCCGCACCGCCACTTCTCCACCCAGCCGGCCCACCGTCCTGACGCCTCCCCACCGTGCTGACGCCTCTGCAAGGTAAATGTAGTTTCCTTACTTTTTCTTTGTATATTTTCATTAGCTGATAAGCTGTTAGTTTTGTGTGTTCTGGTATATGGATTTTGTCCTTTTGCATGTGTAAGGACTGTATGGATTGTGTTCTGGTATATTGATGTATGGACTATTTGGATTGTTTCCTTTTTTTGTACCTATTATGTGACATGAATATGATGTTTAATTAACAGATGCTATTGTAATATATATAAGATGCATCTGGGCCTGTTTCCCGATATAACGGACCGGATCCCACCCAGACCTAGCCCATGCTGCTGGGCCTGTTTCCCCCTTTGACTCCGTCCGCCTCAAGACGTCGCCCGTCTCCTACATTAGTCGCCCTAATCATACTTGTTATGTCTCTGTAAATTCATTTTATAGAAGACCTTTAGAGAATATTTGTGGCCAAATTTTGTAAATCTGACAAAAATTCTATTATTGAAGCATGGACCGTCGAGCGTGGATGTATAACATGCCAAGACCAGATCCTATGTACATTCGTAATGTGCAAATTTTATTGAAGCATCCAAGAGACATGCGAAGTTGCAAAAGATAGATGACATATTATGTCCATGTATCGACTGCGAAAATAAGATTGCTTGGACGGATACTATAGTAATCCAATCTCATTTGGTGAAAAGAGGTTTCAAAAATAACTACACAATATGGACAGAGCATGGTGAGTTAGATACACATGATGTGGATAAAGATGATGAGAGAGGCTCAGATGATGATAATGTTCATATCGATGATGGTAGTGACAATCAAGCTGGTGATGATCATGATGAGTTCGATTGTGAGGAGATGTTGCGTCACATTGAACCACATGTACCGACTTCTATGGGAGCAAGCAAAAGATTAAGTAAAATGGAGACATTGTAGAATGCGGCGACAGAGCTTTTATATGATGAATCAAACGGTTGTGATAAAGAGTTTACTACATTGCGTGCAGTCTTAGAACTACTAAAGTTGAAAGCTACGCACGGATGGTCCGATTGTAGTTTCTCTGATCTTTTGAATCTTCTGGCAGAAATTCTTCCAAATCCAAATAAACTGCCCAGAAGCACTTATAAAGCGAAAAAACTTCTTTGCCCGATGGCACTAGGTGTGACAAAAATACACGCTTGTGTGAACCATTGTATTCTGTATCGCAAAGAGCATGAGCTCGCAACTAGATGCCCCATTTGTGGTGTCAGTAGATACAAGAAGGACTACAATCACCAGTATGTTACCAACATGAAAAAGACTCAGAAGAATAAGAAGTTTATTATTGGTCCTGAAGGTGACGATGACGATACTTCTGGCGATGCAGACGGGAAGAATAAGAGAAAAAATCCTGCATTGGTGATGTGGTACCTTCCGGTAATTGATCGCTTGAAGCGTTTGTTCTCAAACCCTAGGGAGGCTGAACTTATGCGTTGGCATTCCGAGCAACGCAAGAAGAATGAAAAACATATACGACACCCTGGTGATGCAACGCAGTGGAAAAATTGTGATATTCAATATCCAGAATTTGCGAAGGAAATCAGAAATGTGAGGTTTGCCTTGGGTACAGATGGAATGAATCCGTTTGGTGAAAAAAGGAGCATACACAGCACATGGCCCGTGGTCTTAACTATGTACAACCTACCGACGTGGTTGTGTCACAAAAGGAAATATATCTTATTATCTGTTCTTATCCAAGGTCCGAAACAACCCGACATCGAAATTGATGTGTTCTTGGAACCTTTAATGGAAGATATGTCGAAATTGTGGAATGAAGGCGTACGTACATGGGATGAGTAAGCGGGAGTATTTCACGCTAAGAGCAATGATATTCGTTACCGTGCATGATTATCCCGGACTGTTTACATTATCGGGACAAATGAAAGGGAAGAAAGGTTGCGTTAGGTGCGTGGATAGAACTGGATTTCTATACCTCACTTCATCCAGAAAGACGGTGTACATGAGACATCGACGGTTCTTGACAGATACACACAAGTATAGGAAGATGAAAGAACAATTTGATAACAAAATCGAAAAAGATACTGCACCGAAACCTTACAGTGGAAAACTTGTGTTTGAAATGGTCAAGAACATTCATATTGCTTTCGGTAAGGGAAAAAAGAGTAAAGGAATTAAGAGAAAGAAAAGTACATCTTCGGATGATACAACTGACATGGCTTTCAAGAAACAATCAATTTTTTTCAAGTATCTTCCGTATTGGAAGAATCTGGAATTTTGCCATAGTATTGATTTGATGCACGTTACAAAGAATGTATTTGACAGCATCATTGGGACCTTGCTGGACATGCCGAGGAAAACAAAGGACGGATTAAATTCACGTATGGACCTAGTAAATCTTGATTTGAGACCAGAGCTTCATCCAGTAGAAAAGGCGAACGGGAAGCATTACCTTCCCCCAGCCAGCTACAACTTGACGCTAGAAGAGAAAAAAGCAATTTGCGAATGCTTGCGTGGGATCAAAGTGCCCACAAGTTTCTCATCCAATATCCGCAAACTAGTCTCGATGAAAGACTTGTCTTTATTCGGTTATAATTCTCACGACTGTCACATGATGATGACAGTTTTCCTTGCTATTGCAATAAGAGTAATCAAACCTGAGCATATAAAAGTTGTCATCACACGTTTGTGTTACTTCTTCAATGTGGTATCGCAAAAGGTGATAGCACGTGAAGATTTAGACTATCTGAAAACATACATCATCGAGACAATGTGCAAGTTTGAGTTGTGTTTCCCACCATCCTTTTTTGATATGCAAGTACACCTAATCATACATCTTGTTGATCAGATAAAAGCATTGGGGCCACTATATTTACATCATATGTTTTCGTTGGAGAGATATTTAGAAGTATTAAAAGGTTATGTGCAGAACCGTGATCACACAGAGGGTTCAATTATGGAAGGATACACCACTGAAGAAGTGATTGAGGGTTGCGCTGATTACATCAAAGATGGAAAATCGATAGGTGTGCCTATACCGGTACATGAGGGTAGACTACGTGGGAAAGGCAAAGTGGGTAAGAAAACTTTTATTGTTCAAGATTACAAGAATGTACACCGTGCATATTTTGGTGTACTACAACAGCTCGCAATAACTGAGCCGTACATCGAGGAACACCAAATTGAGCTTCGTGATAAAAACCAAGACCGCAAAGAGGACTGGATCATGAAAGAGCACAGAAGATGTTTCACTGAATGGTTAATGGACAAAAATATATCATACGGAAACACTATAGAAGAGGCAACAATGAAGAAGTTAGCTTGTGGTCCATCTGCTTTGGTAACATCATGGCAAGCATATGACATCAATGGTTACACATTTTACACTAAAGAAAAAGACGGTAAGAGTGTTGCACAAAATAGTGGTGTTCGTATTGAGGCTTATGATTCACAAGGGCAGAAGACCACATACTTCGGGTTCATAGAGGAAATATGGGAACTCGATTATGGCGAAAGAATGGTAATGCCCGTATTTAAGTGCCAATGGGTCAAACATCCTGATGGTTTGAAAGTGGACAATTACGGGCTGACACTGGTAGACTTGAATAAAGTGGGTTACAAAGATGACCTGTGGGTTCTCGCCGATAATGTTGCACAAGTTTTTTATGTTCAAGATCCAGAAACTGAGAAGTTGCACGTAGTTGTTTCTGGAAAGCAAAACATTGTTGGGGTTGACAATGTGGGAGATAATGAAGAGGAATATAATCAGTATGAAGAGATGTACCTTTTCACCGAACCAGAAAACATCAAGCGCGTAGAGAGAAGCATTAAAAAGAATTTGAAACCCTATATGCGAGAAGATGTCAATGCTGGAAAAAATGTATATAGCAATGCAAGATGATATATATTGTATATATTTGTATCTTCTGAAATCAACTTAGAACAATGTTGGTATATGGATTGTGTCCTTTTGCATTTGTGTACACATATGCGTTTGGACTCAATGATTTGGAAGTTTGGAAGTTTGGTCTTTCAGATAATGATGTCTCGGGTGTGTAGCCGATTGAAGGAGGAGCGCTTGGCGTGGCGCAAGAACCATTCCCATGTATGTACATATGGCGCACCAGTCACATGGTTGTATATACATATGTATCTGTAATGGACTGATGAACTTAACTGTAGTTTGTTTTTCCATCTTGTTTGTTTTTGGTATTTTCAATTTCTCCGCGTAGGGTTTCTCTGCGAAGCCTGAATCGGGAGATTTATTGAAGTGGCAGTGCATCGTACCCGGTAAAGAAGGGGTAAGTCATGAAGAACAAGCACAATATGAGTTTAACCATCGTCCTCCTATTAATAAATTTCTTTTGCAGACTGAATGGGAACATGGTTACTACCCCCTGACAATCTCCTTCTCTGAGGACTATCCCTTGGTGCCTCCAAGATGCACCTTTCCAATTGGGTTCTTCCACCCAAATGTCCATCGTTCGGGAGCACTCTGCATCGGGATTCTTGATCAAGAGACTGTAAGATAGACCTATTTTGTTCATGTAATTATTACTTATAACAGACGGTTGAACTTATTTGAACTGGTTTCTTATATTGCTTAAATTATATTTCGTAGGGGTGGTGCAATGCTTTTACGATCAAAACTATACTACTTGAAGTTTAGCGTTTGCTGCATCAGCCAAATGTGCATGATGTTGAAAATGATTGCTATAATCTACTTATCAAGGTTAGATGACACTTTGACTTAGTGACCAATGTAGGTTATTCATTCCTCCTTCGACATTTGTTAATTTAAATAATGTCAATATTTTCAGGATCCAGCGGAATATAAGAGACGTGTTCGGGAGCAAGTAGGACGGTACAATTTAGATTGATCGATGGGAGCTTCATCGTCGATCTACAATGAATGTAGCATGATTTTTGTTCAGTGTGTAAAGAAATTATCTTTGAACAATTGTAAAGCCTCTAATGGTGTATTATCACAATTAAGCCAGCCTCACTGGTGATCGAGCATTTTCTACAATGCATTACTGTACTAGTATCCGCTCATCTGTGTTTTTTCTTGATATAATTTTCCCTACATGATCTTCTCAGACCGTTGTTAACCAAAAACCGTCTATGAAGTTCATTGCATTACAGGCGGTTATTAATTAAGAACAGTTAACGAAGATCATGTATTTACTCAGATGGTTGTTTTTTAAAATCCGTCTATGAAGTTCGTTGCATTACAGGCGATTATTAATTAAGAACCGTCAACGAAGATCATGTATTTATCCGGACGGTTGTTTTTTAAAATCCGTCTGTGAAGTTCATTACATTACAAGCGGTTCTTAATTAAGAACCGTCTATAAAGATCATGTATTTACCTAGACGGTTGTTTCTTAAAATCCGCCTGTGAAGTTATTGCATTACAAACGGTTCTTAATTAAGAACCGCCTGTGAAGATCATGTATTTACCCAGACGGTTGTTCTTTAAATCCGTCTGTGTTGTTCTGTCATCACAGGCGGTTATTATATCATTCGTCATCACAGTCGCATATTTTTAAGGACCGTCTGTGTTTGAAAATTTGAGGCGCCTGTAAAAATGCTTTTTGTAGTAGTGAATGGCGACGCAGAAGAACAGGTGCATGCCATTGCCAGTTCTTAATTTGTTAAGGCATTTCTTACCCATGAGCTCAAATGGTCACGTCACAGTGGATGGGCGCTCTTACCAGTTCCTGACTGTTTAACCTCTCCGAAATCAAACATGGTGAACCTGGCGGGTAGCGCGGCGAAGGTGACAACGAGAGCGGCGACGGTCATTAGTGAGGTGGAGATGATGAGCTGCAGCTTCAGCGCCGGCGCGACGCCATCGACGGTCTTGACTTTGAACAAGTCGGTGGCGAAGAGCGTGGTGAGCAGGCACACCAGGATCCCTGCCACGCTGATGAGCAGCGGGTAGCACACCGCCGCGAAGTCGAGATCGGTGCCGAGCGACGAGATGGACGCCACGAACAGCGCCGCGCAGGTGGACTCGGCGTATGAGCCGAACAGGTCGGACCCCATCCCAGCGATGTGGCCGACGTTGTCGCCCACGTTGTCGGCGATCACCGCGGGGTTCCTCGGGTCGTCCTCGGGGATGTTTCGCTCCACCTTCCCAACGAGGTCCGCCCCGACGTCCGCCGCTTTAGTGTAGATGCCGCCGCCGACGCGCCCGAACAGCGCCATCGTCGAGCCGCCGAGGCCGTATCCGGTGACTCGTACAGGCCTTCCCAGTCATTAGTAGAGGCCGAACACCTTGATGGTGACGTAGAGGACCAGGAGGCCCAAGGAGGCCAGGAGGAAGCCCATACGGCGCCAGACCGGAAAGCCGTGACAAAGGCCGCGCCCACGCTGTATCGAGCCTCCAGCGTGGTCCTCGCATTGGCGTACGTGGCGATGCGCATGCCGAGATACCCGGACACGACGGAGGTGGCCGCGCCGAGGAGGAAGGCTGCGGTGCTGAACACCGCGTTGTCCAGCGCCGGCTTGCAAAAGTCCGGCCAGTGGTGTACTGGCATGGCCGGCTCTCGGTGCTGAAGCGCGCGGTGCACAGAGCCCAGGAAGAGGAAGATCACCACGGCGAAGATCGCAGTGAAGGCAGCGTGGTACTTGTATTGCGTGAAAAGGAACGAGTTTGAACCTGCGCACAAGATGATTTTGTTAAATCCTGGTGAAAAAACTTTCAGACATGAAGCATATCTAGAATAAGGATGATAACGGGTCGATATTACCCACGTGTACCCTTACACAATGGTTAGTATACTTATTCAAAACCATAATTGATACTCATAGCGGGTAAAAATATTACTTGTATTCATTATCTACGGATATTTTTTATCTGCAGGTACACCCCTTACCCGCTTTCTAATCCTTTAATCATATATTTTGTTCAAAAATGGCAAAAAAATTGCTAGCCTGAAAATATTTAAAAATAAATGCCTACAGAAATTAGTTTATTTTTTCCTACAATAATGAAAATTTAGTTTCTTAGTTACCATTATACAAATATTTATATAAGGTAAATGAAAACCTCATGTGATTATTCAAGTTCACGTATTAATTAAGTTTTATCCGTTATCCGAATCCGTACCCGTAGATACAAAGTCTCAACAAACTCCATACGTAGATATTGGACATCCATTGCCATCTCTAACTGGAACGTTGAAAGTGCACATATAGATTTCAATCAAACAATTAACTGCCACAGATGCAGGAAAATCATTTGTAAATGTTTCGGCCTTAATCTGCATGTGGCTGGCTTACTGCAGAACCACGAATGTGGCTCTACAAGGAATTTTGTTCAGTGATAACATCTTTGTTAACAAAATCCACGACTCGGAGTATTAAAGCTATTTGATTAAAACCTCATGTGTGACACACTACTACAAAAAGCATTTTTACAGGCGCCTCAATTTTTCAAACACAGGCGGTCCTTAAAAATATGCGACTGTGATGACGAATGATATAATAACCGTCTGTGATGAAAGAACAACACAGGCGGATTTTAAAGAACAACCGTCTGGGTAAATACATGATCTTCAGAATCGGTTCTTAATTAAGAACCGCCTGTAATGCAACGAACTTCACAGACGGATTTTAAGAAACAACCGTCTGGGTAAATACATGATCTTCACAGACGGTTATTAATTATTCACCGCCTGCAATGCAATGAACTTCACAGGCGGATTTTAAGAAACAACCGTATGGGTAAATACATGATCTTCACAGACGGTTATTAATTATCAACCGTCTGCAATGCCATGAACTTCACAGACGGATTTTAAGAAACAACCGTCTGGGTAAATACATGATCTTCGTTGGCGGTTCTTGATTAATAACCGTCTGTAATGCAATGAACTTCACAGATGGATTTTAAGGAACAACCGTCTGAGTAAATACATGATCTTCGTTGGCGGTTCTTAATTAATAACCGTCTGTAATGCAATGAACTTCATAGCCGGTTCTTGATTAACAACGGCCTGAGAAGATCATGTATTTTCAGTGGCGGTCATTGTTTAATTATCATAAGCGGTTTTCATTGAAATTACAGGGATGTAGTTGCAATTATATATCACAGCCGCATGTAGTCGTGCAGGCAAAATTGTATCAGGAAAAAAACACAGATGAGCTAGCGGATACTAGTACAGTAATGCATTATAGGAAATGCTCGATCACCAGTGAGGCTGGCTTAATTGTGATAATACACCATTAGAGGCTTTACAATTGTTCAAAGATAATTTCTTTACACACTGAACAAAAATCATGCTACATTCATTGTAGATCGACGATGAAGCTCCCATCGATCAATCTAAATTGTACCGTCCTGCTTGCTCCCGAACACGTCTCTTATATTCCGCTGGATCCTGAAAATATTGACATTATTTAAATTAACAAATGTCGAAGGAGGAATGAATAACCTACATTGGTCACTAAGTCAAAGTGTCATCTAACCTTGATAAGTAGATTATAGCAATCATTTTCAACATCAGGCACATTTGGCTGATGCAGCAAACGCTGAACTTCAAGTAGTATAGTTTTGATTGTAAAAGCACTGCACCACCCCTACGAAATATAATTTAAGCAATATAAGAAACCAGTTCAAATAAGTTCGACAAAAATTATAATTAATAATTACATGAACAAAATAGGTCTATCTTACAGTCTCTTGATCAAGAATCCCGATGCAGAGTGCTCCCGAACGATGGACATTTGGGTGGAAGAACCCAATTGGAAAGGAGCATCTTGGAGGCACCAAGGGATAGTCCTCAGAGAAGGAGATTGTCAGGGGGTAGTAACCATCTTCTCATTCAGTCTGCAAAAGAAATTTATTAATAGGAGGACGATAGTTAAACTCATATTGTGCTTGTTCTTCATGACTTACCCCTTCTTTACCGGGGACGATGCACTGCCACTTCAATAAATCTCCCGATTCAGGCTTCGCAGAGAAACCCTACGCGGAGAAATTGACAATACCAAAAACAAATAACACGGAAAAACAAACTACAGTTAAGTTCATCAGTCCATTACAGATACATATGTATATACAACCATGTGACCGGTGTGCCATATGTACATACATGGGGATGGTTCTTGCGCCACGCCAAGCGCTCCTCCTTCAATCGGCTACACGCCCGAGACATCATTATCTGAAGAAAGACCAAACTTCCAAACTTCCAAATCATTGAGTCCAAACGCATATGTACACAAATGCAAAAGGACACAATCCATATACCAACATTGTTCTAAGTTGATTTCAGAAGATACAAATATATATAATATATATCATCTCGCATTGCTATATACATTTTTTCCAGCATTGACATCTTCTCGCATATAGGGTTTCAAATTCTTTTTAATGCTTCTCTCTACGTGCTTGATGTTTTCTGGTTCGGTGAAAAGGTACATCTCTTCATACTGATTATATTCCTCTTCATTATCTCCCACATTGTCAACCCCAACAATATTTTGCTTTCCAGAAACAACTACGTGCAACTTCTTAGTTTCTGGATCTTGAACATAAAAAACTTGTGCAACATTATCGGCGAGAACCCACAGGTCATCTTTGTAACCCACTTTATTCAAGTCTACCAGTGTCAGTCCGTAATTGTCCACTTTCAAACCATCAGGATGTTTGACCCATTGGCACTTAAATACGGGCATTACCATTCTTTCGCCATAATCGAGTTCCCATATTTCCTCTATGAACCCGAAGTATGTGGTCTTCTGCCCTTGTGAATCATAAGCCTCAATACGAACACCACTATTTTGTGCAACACTCTTACCGTCTTTTTCTTTAGTGTAAAATGTGTAACCATTGATGTCATATGCTTGCCATGATGTTACCAAAGCAGATGGGCCACAAGCTAACTTTTTCATTGTTGCCTCTTCTATAGTGTTTCCGTATGATATATTTTTGTCCATTAACCATTCAGTGAAACATCTTCTGTGCTCTTTCATGATCCAGTCCTCTTTGCGGTCTTGGTTTTTATCACGAAGCTCAATTTGGTGTTCCTCGATGTACGGCTCAGCTATTGCGAGCTGTTGTAGTACACCAAAATGTGCACGGTGTACATTCTTGTAATCTTGAACAATAAAAGTTTTCTTACCCACTTTGCCTCTCCCACGTAGTATACCCTCATGTACCGGTATAGGCACACCTATCGATTTTCCATCTTTGATGTAATCAGCGCAACCCTCAATCACTTCTTCAGTGGTGTATCCTTCCATAATTGAACCCTCTGGATGAGCACGGTTCCGCACATAACCTTTTAATACTCCTAAATATCTCTCCAACGAAAACATATGATGTAAATATAGTGGCCCCAATGCTTTTATCTGATCAACAAGATGTATGATTAGGTGTACTTGCATATCAAAAAAGGATGGTGGGAAACACATCTCAAGCTTGCACATTGTCTCGACAATGTATGTTTTCAGATAGTCTAAATCTTCACGTGATATCACCTTTTGCGATACTGCATTGAAGAAGTAACACAAACGTGTGATGACAACTTTTATATGCTCAGGTTTGATTACTCTTATTGCAATGGCAAGGAAAATTGTCATCATCATGTGACAGTCGTGAGAATTATAACCGAATAAAGACAAGTCTTTCATCGAGACTAGTTTGCGGATATTGGATGAGAAACTTGTGGGCACTTTGATCCCACGCAAGCATTCGCAAATTGCTTTTTTCTCTTCTAGCGTCAAGTTGTAGCTGGCTGGGGGAAGGTAATGCTTCCCGTTCGCCTTTTCTACTGGATGAAGCTCTGGTCTCAAATCAAGATTTACTAGGTCCATACGTGAATTTAATCCATCCTTTGTCTTCCTCGGCATGTCCAGCAAGGTCCCAATGATGCTGTCAAATACATTCTTTGTAACGTGCATCAAATCAATACTATGGCAAAATTCCAGATTCTTCCAATACGGAAGATACTTGAAAAAAATTGATTGTTTCTTGAAAGCCATGTCAGTTGTATCATCCGAAGATGTACTTTTCTTTCTCTTAATTCCTTTACTCTTTTTTCCCTTACCAAAAGCAATATGAATGTTCTTGACCATTTCAAACACAAGTTTTCCACTGTAAGGTTTCGGTGCAGTATCTTTTTCGATTTTGTTATCAAATTGTTCTTTCATCTTCCTATACTTGTGTGTATCTGTCAAGAACCGTCGATGTCTCATGTACACCGTCTTTCTGGATGAAGTGAGGTATAGATATCCAGTTCTATCCACGCACCTAACGCAACCTTTCTTCCCTTTCATTTGTCCCGATAATGTAAACAGTCCGGGATAATCATGCACGGTAACGAATATCATTGCTCTTAGCGTGAAATACTCCCGCTTGTACTCATCCCATGTACGTACCCCTTCATTCCACAATTTCGCCATATCTTCCATTAAAGGTTCCAAGAACACATCAATTTCGATGCCGGGTTGTTTCGGACCTTGGATAAGAACAGATAATAAGATATATTTCCTTTTGTGACACAACCACGTCGGTAGGTTGTACATAGTTAAGACCACGGGCCATGTGCTGTGTATGCTCCTTTTTTCACCAAACGGATTCATTCCATCTGTACCCAAGGCAAACCTCACATTTCTGATTTCCTTCGCAAATTCTGGATACTGAATATCAAAATTTTTCCACTGCGTTGCATCACCAGGGTGTCGTATATGTTTTTCATTCTTCTTGCGTTCCTCGGAATGCCAACGCATAAGTTCAGCCTCCCTAGGGTTTGAGAACAAACGCTTCAAGCGATCAATTACCGGAAGGTACCACATCACCAATGCAGGAATTTTTCTCTTATTCTTCCCGTCTGCATCGCCAGAAGTATCGTCATCGTCACCTTCAGGACCAATAATAAACTTCTTATTCTTCTGAGTCTTTTTCATGTTGGTAACATACTGGTGATTGTAGTCCTTCTTAATTAGATTCCAATATAAATACTCAAACATGTTTAGATTCTGCAAATTGTGTCCAAATTCGATGATTCTTTCTTCTACATTTGTATAAAATTAACATCTACCACCTGAACAAAATATTTTTAAAACTTGTATAGCTGACATTGTAATGTTTTGGTAAATATCAAATTAATTTCTACTCACATATTATTCACATTTGTGTATCTCATAAAAAAAAGTTCCTTCACTCAAAATTGTCGGTATGAACATATTTGTATAATGTATACATGTATGAATTTTTTTAATTTTTTTTTAAAGCATTCCAACATGTCAAACTTCAAATTATCCACCATTCTAACTAAATGCTCATATTCATATGAGGCATTCATCAAATTATGAACACACATTGATTCCAAAAAATTTAAAAAAATATGAAAAAATTCGTAGATGTTGGTATGATGATTAAAAATGTCCACTGAAAAAATAAATTAAAAAAGCATTATATTCATCAAGATAGAAAAATGAAAAATAGCATTTGTTGTATGTTTTTTATGTTCTGACCAATTTCAAAGGATTTATGAAGTGAAATTTAATGGTAACCTTTACTTATCAATAATATTACAAGAAAGTGGATTTTTGCCTTTTTAAAGGACCACATTTAATCAAGAATATTAATTAAGAAGAAGTAAATATCTTCACAGGCGGTTATTGCTTAACAACCGCCTGAGATAATGCCCGATACTGTTCTTCAGTTTCCTTATCCCTTGCTTATTTTTTATTTAGATTCCAATATAAATACTCAAACATGTTTAGATTCTGCAAATTGTGTCCAAATTCGATGATTCTTTCTTCTACATTTGTATAAAATTAACATCTACCACCTGAACAAAATATTTTTAAAACTTGTATAGCTGACATTGTAATGTTTTGGTAAATATCAAATTAATTTCTTCTCAGACGTGAAATTTTAATTAACGATGAACACACTACATTCATTAACAATATTCAATCATTCACACAGTTGAAGAACACACAAGATACTCATTCATTAACAATATGCACATCTCACAAAAGAACACACAAGATGCACAATATTTACACAAGAACACACAAGAACACAAAAGATACACAAGTAATATTCAATCACATAGATGAAAAAAGATAGATTTCATTCATTAACAATATTTACAAAACAGAAGCAACTAAAAACAACAAAAAGAAAAACTAATTAAATCCTACTCCTACTCCTCTTCCTCCTCCTCCTCCTCCTCCTCGTCCTCCGGCGGCGACTCCGGCACCGGTGCAACAGGAGACAGGGCCGGCTGCACCGGCTGCACCGGCTGCACCGGCGGTGCAACCCCGAGGTTGCTAGCCGTCGCCTCCACCAGCGTTCTACGGCCCTCAGGGCCAAGAACCTGGGCCATCGTCGCGAACAGAATGTCGAGACGATCAGCCACCCCCACGAGGGCGTAGAGGTAGTGGCCCAAGGTACCCATTCCAGTATACTCTGGAAGGGTACCCAGCCCCAAGGCACTCATGGCGCGAGACGTATTGTTGTACGCCTCTCGCGCCATGAGGAGGCGCTGCTCGGTGTTGATCTTCTCGGGGGAGCTGCAACATTGTTTCTTGCAAGGTGGCTCCCTCGGAGGGCTTGGCGGCGGAAGGTCGGCCATAGTGGTGTTGGGTCATCGGAGCGGAGGAAGACGAAGAAAACAAGAGGATTCAAAGTGAGCGATGCGCTTGTGAGCGATAGCGCGTCTTTAAGGCCGCGCGGAGTGGAAAAGAAAGGTCGCACCTCGGGGAAAAGAAAGGTCGCGCAAGCGTGACATGGTCACTGACGTGTGGGACCGGGTCCACATGTCAGTGACTGCTGATTAAGTCAGGTGATCCTCATCCCGGTTGGTGAGGGGTCTTTATGTAGGCGTTCATCAAATTAAGAAGAAGTAAATATCTTCACAGGCCCATGTTTAACTCAGGCGGGTGTTACTAACCAACCGCCTGAGATAATTGTATCTTCTCAGGCGGGTGTTACTAACCAACCGCCTGAGATAATTGTATCTTCTCAGGCAGTTGGTAAGTAAAATCCGACTGAGATAACAGTCTTCCCTGACGGTCGGTACTTAAAATCCGCCTGAGAAAATGTGAGTCTATATATACCCCTCGGCAGCATTGGAAAAACCTAACCCGGGCGAAACACTTAGACGCCGTTAGGCTGCCAAAATTTCGTTTGCCGCCAAGTGTTCCCCCTTGTCACTTCCAGGTACGCCGCCGAGCTTCGCCGTCGCCGAGCTTCGCCGTCGTCGCCGAGCTTCGCCGTCGTCGCCGAGCTTCGCCGTCGCCGCCGAGCTTCGCCCTCCTCACTTCCAGGTACGCCGAGCGAAGCCATTTCCGTCGCCGCCGAGCTTCAAGGTAAACCCTAAACCCTTCGACCTTCCATCCTCCTTCGCCGTGCCGCCTCCCTCCCCGCCCTCGCTGCCGCCTTGCATATCCTTGGTTAGGGTTCGGGAATTAGATAATGGTAGGCATCCTTGGTTAGGGTTCGGTGGAATTCGAAAAACTGTCAAGTTCGGTGGCATCTTTGGTTAGGGTTCGGTGGGGCAAGATTTATGTGGATGGTTATATCACGATAAATTGGTAGTTGGTTCTGTGTGTCTGAAACTGTTCTGACACATTAGTGGTAAACATGATTCTAGACTCTAGTAACAGCAGTATATTCCCTATTTCTGTCATCGGCCTTGCATATGCCACATAATTCTCTATTAGGGGCAAGATTTAGCTATATTTGGTTAAGTTGACCAAATTTGGCTAATTTTGGCTAAGTTACATTAGATATAGTTATACTTGACTAATTTTGACTAAGTTATGCTATATTTAGCTATATTTGGCTACTTTTGCTTAGAGTTAGCTATGCTAGACTAAGTTTGGCTAAGTTTGCTTTTATTTCTCTAAGTTTCATTTGAGCAATTGTAGCTAATCTGTGCTACCAAAGATGTCTGCACTTGTGGCTCCATCAGCTTCATTTGAGCAATTGTACCTAATCTGAGCTACCAAAGTTATGCTATATTTAGCTCTGAAGCCAAACAAAAGTTGCTGGCCAACTCATTTGTGATGCCAGGAGCATCCTCACGCCCATATCTAGGTAACACTAGGTGTGGCGATGGAGTCTGAGCATATGATGCCGATCTCTATGATACAAGAATTTAGTTAGATCTATATAACTTTAAAAATGTGTTTTGGCTAAATTTACTTAATTGAGCCAAAATTGGGAAAATTTGTTTTAAATATGACCAAATTTAGTTATGCCATTTATTAGATTTTTTGTCTTATTAGATCTAGCATGGAAAGCCCTAAGAAGACTGGTCCTGATAGTAACAACAAAGAAGACAATATGGAGTTTACTGACTCCAGCAGTTCAGGCTCCTATCACAGTCCTTCGGATCCTTTTCCGAATATAAAAATTAAAAAGACTTCAGTGGATCTAGACCCGGAATATGATCCTGCCGACGAGGTATGGATCACGAATCTTAACTTCAGCAGTTCAAGTTAATGTTGGTTGTCAAGTATACGAAGTCTTATAATTTTTTCTACCTAGATTAATCTCGAAGACAATGAGGTGACATCGGCTCCTAAAACCGCAGAAGGTTCACCAATGGATGAATCCTCAGCTTCACTCAAGCGGAAACGAGGGCAACGAGGTCCCAATAAGGGTCCATTGGACCGCATCATGTACATAACAAGGGTCGGTCCAGGTGGGCTTCCCCAAGAACCACTGGATTTAGTTACCAAGTACCGTAATGCATGCGGTTTTCTTGTTAGGGAGGTTGTGCCGATCACAACCGAGAATTGGAGGAAATTACCCGAGCAGACCAAGAATGAGTTGTGGGAAAAGATAAAGAAACAATTCAAGTTCCCGAAAGGCACAGAAGAAGCTGTAAAGAAAGCAACATTGGTCTCTTGCGGCAAGAAGTTTCGATGCTGGAAGAGTGAAATGAATGCTTATGTTAAGGCCAATAAGGTCCCTAGCCCGAGGAAGATGGGAAAAATCACACAAGCTCAGTGGCAAGAGTTTGTTCGTCAAAAGAGCACACCTGATGCTAAAGCTCTAAGTGCAACTAGGTCAGAGCTTGCAAAAAAGAACAAATACCATCATCGCTTGGGGTCTGCCGGATATGCCCCAAAGTCTAGAAATGGAATAAGATAATAGACGAAATTCTTAGTAAGGGCAATCCTCACCCATTAGAAGGGTGCGATGAGCGAACTCAACGCTGGGTCTTTGTTCGGTCAGGTTTGACCAGCGAGGGAAAACTTGAAAAGCCCGACTCTCTGAATGAAGTAGAGGATAAAATGAAAGAGGTAATTGAAAAGCAACAGAAGGGTCTCTTCAAGCCGAAGAGGGAGAATGACCAACTTACCGCTATCTTGGGAAACCCTGAACACAGCAGACGGGTTCGAGCGGTCTCTTCTCAAATGTCTTGGCTAGATGGTTTCCCTAAAGATAAAGACACATATAGAAGACGTGAGAAGTTTAAGAAAACACTTGATGAAACAATTGCTCAAAAGGTCAAAGAAAATATGCAAGAAATAATGGAACAACTTAGACAATCAGGACAATTAGTGGCACCGAGTACAATGATAGTTCCGGTGCAAAAGGAGCAATTAGTATCTCCAACTGCCTACCCTAGCAGCGTTGGTTCCGTGCCAGGCTCAGGGTCAGCCCATAAGTTCCCTGTCGATGATATTGCTAACGACAAATCTTGTCGTCTTCTTGTCCCGATAGGCAGAGCAGGGAACAAAACCAAACAGGTTGCCACTGCTATGGCAAAGCCTGATCGTGACTTCAACGGGAGTCCACTTCCGTTGTATTATTCTGTGGTGCAAGTTCTTCAGATCATTGATAATGATTATGAAGATTATGAAATAGACCACGTCACACCTGAGGGGATCGCGACTCTGGGGCAGGCTGTCAACCAATTAATCCTTTGGCACCGACGCGATATCGTGTTGGACGATGAGCCAATTTCTAGCCCCGTCGCATCTCCAAATACTGCAACCCCATCTTCTAAGGCGAAAGTGCATGAAGATCCACTCCCAGTCCGGGAAGATCCACTCCCCCTATGTCTGAGCAAGGATGATGATATCCAAGAGCAACAAGTTGGACAACAACTTCAAGCAGTACCAGAGCAAGCTGTTGCTAGTAAAGAGCAACTAGTTGAGCAACAGCTTGAAGTAGTACTAGAGCCAGCTGCTGGGAGTAAAGAGCAATCAGTTGAACAACAGGTTCAACAACAAGCCAGTGTCCAACTTCCGACGACTACTCCTCGATCATCAGTGCCTGTCAAAGTTAGCTCATACGAAAATAAGAAACCTTCATCAGAAGTGACAAAGTATTTGGAAGCTATGAAGGAAAATATTAGAAAATCGAGTGCATCTCGTTCTTCTCATGAGCCAGCATTAGAAGATATCGAGGAGTGGGAAGAAGACGGTGTCATGTATAATCGGCGGACGGCTTTAGTTAAACCAGGAGTTCCAATATACAAGCTTGAGGATGTTCCTCCTAAATTTGAGAATGGGAAGCCGTTAATGACATCCGTACAACTTAGCAAACAACCCGTCGCGCTCAGAAGAATGCATGAGTGGTACATCACTGCCAGCACAAAATATGGTCTTGATTGCGTCACATTTCGTATTCCAAAAGAAGCATTCTGGAGCACTGGAGTAGATAAACGAGTCATTTTATTTGAAGAGCTGCTTTCCCTTTTCCATCGGGGCATGCTCGAAATCAACCTGCTGCTCGTCTGGTGCTTGTAAGTGCTCTAATATTTTGTATTTGCTTTTCTTACTACACGCATACGCATTTCATGAGATTATAACAATTCTGGACTTCTTCAATAGGATGCAATACATGGATAATGAAAAGTTGGCGCACAAGACAGGTATCCTTGACCCTACTAGGATTGCAAAGTCGCTATTCGACGTCCAGGCGAATCGAGAATCAAGCCAGTACAAACACATGAAAAAAAAAAAGATTTTGAAAGAGCAATTGCAAAACTTAAGAAGGATAGAAAGGCAGAAGTTGCAGCTTACATAGGACATGCGATGTTTAACTTTGTCAGAGACGGCCAGGACCTCGTAAAGGCTCCGTACCACTTCGAGTAAGTTCGACACATGGCATTGAAATAGCAATTATTGGTAATTGTTAACACGTGTGTTTGTATGTTTGCAGTAATCACTACATAATGATCTTCATCAAGCCAACGTAGGGAATGGCAACAGTCTTGGACTCGGCCGATTACCCACCAGATCGTTACAAAGATTTCCTTTCTATTTTGAAAAAGTACGTTTATTCAATAATTTTAATTTACGCACATTTAGAATGTGTTGACAAGTTTTATATGACATTTCTTGTATTACAGCGCTTGGCGGTTTTACGCGGAACAGCTTGGCGGTCAGAGACCTCCTAATACGAATGCATTGGACATTAAAACGTATTATGCTTGTCCGAAGCAGCCTGTTGGGAGTGTCTTATGCGGGTATTATGTATGCGAGCATCTTCGGACCGCCGCCGTATATAGAGTCAATCGTGAGGATGTAAGTTATCCTTAATGTCGATACCTTATTTTCTTACTTTTGTGTTTCATTTTCATTGTAACTAGCATAGTTTAATGCTTATATTCTCTGCTGTTCAATATTACCAGAAACATTATTTTCATATTTTGATTCCAACTTCAAAATTCAATTGCTCATAGTACAACTGCTCCAAAAATACCTACTAAATTCTTGTATACTCTCACTTTGATCTATACTTTGAGATTGTTCAAACCAACACATTCTAAACCTTGTTATGTGTTATATTGCAGCACAAGAAGAATCTGAACGAAGAATGGCCGGTTTGTAGAAGTATTCCTGATGGAGGAGCCGACAGGATTGCTTCTGAACTCTGTCAGTTCATTCGTCGCGAAATTTTGCACAAAACGGGGAAGTTCTTTGATAAGAGAGGTTCAGCAGCTGATGTGCCAGAACTTTGCGACTATACCAATCTAAACAGTTTTTAGTGAAAACTTGTAAACTTTGAGATGAAATTGTATCTGTAACTTGTGTGTATGTATATTGTTTT
This sequence comes from Tuctoria greenei, assembly GCA_036927565.1. NCBI lineage: Eukaryota > Viridiplantae > Streptophyta > Magnoliopsida > Poales > Poaceae > Tuctoria > Tuctoria greenei. Next base: position 73,464,069 of record JAYESD010000004.1, read on the forward strand.
AGTGAAATTGACTTCTATGATGATAATATTGTTGTCTTTTGTTTTGTGATGATTGTTGTTTTTTGTTCTGTGATTATATTGAATTGACCTGGAAATTAGAAATAACAGCAGTAGTACTGCATGACTGTGAAAAACAATTATCACAGGCGGCTAGATACAAGTAAAGAAACATCTGTGATAACCTAATTTTCACAGGCGGTGTCTGTTATGGTAGAAACCGGCTGCGTTAAAGGGTCTTCACAGACGGCTGATATAGGTAAACTCCGTCTATGATAACACCATTATCATAGGCGGGTTAGTTATGTTTCAATAACCGTCTGTAAAGACACATTATCATTGACGGTTAGTTATGCTTCAAAACCCGCCTGTGAAGACATATTATCATAGGCGGTTAGTTATGCTTCAAAATCCGCCTGTGAATACACATTATCATAGGCGGTTAGTTATGCTTTAATACCGACTGTGAAGACTCATTATCATAGGCGGTTAGTTATGCTTCAAAATCCGCCTGTGAAGACAAATTATCATTGGCGGTTAGTTATGCTTCAATACCCGCCTGTGAAGACTTTTTATCATAGGCGGTTAGTTATTCTTCAATAACCGTCTGTGATAAGACGTTTATCACAGACGGTTATATATGCTGCACGACCCGTCTGTGATAAAGTATTTTCACAGACGGCTAGCCTAAGTAAAGAACCGCCTATGATAATCGGTCTTCACAGGCGGCTATCCTTAGTGAAGAACCGCCTATGATAATTAGTCTTCACAGGCGGTTTCACTTCTCCGCCTGTGAAATTGCGGATTATCACAGACTCTTCGTTTCAGGCGGTTTTAAAAGCCGTCTGTGATAATAGGTTTGGAGCCGCCTGTGATGAGGCTTATTGTAGCAGTGACATGACTGACGGTCTCATAACTAGGCTGGTGGACAACTGGAAACTTTTCAATTCACCCTAATCAAAATTTAATTGTAGAAGTGTATTTTTTCCTTGGAGGACTTTCATTTATAGCAACAGGCAACAGGGCAAAAAAAAAACCTTTTCTGAATAATATATAATACAATACGATTAGTAGCAGCCCGGCACGAACAGCAAGCCATACCCGACACTAAAATCAAAGTCAAATGTCAGGAAATAGAGTTGTACTCCGGAGCTTTCGGAAAAAAAAAAAAGAAATAGAGTTGTATACTTTGTCACGAAAACAGAGAGACCGGATCTCCGAAAAGGATAAAAGAAACGTGCACATGCGTACGAAATCGCCTCTGCACGCTTCGTCCATTAGTTTTGTGCCGGGTCAACACTTTGACAGGAGGCGCCTTTTCGTACGTTTTTTTTTCAAAAATCCCATGACCGAGCGGGTCTGGGTGTTTATATATAAGAGAGGAGGCCACCGGGGCAGTACATGAGAGACTGTGATTAAGTTTTACATAGAAGGAAAGACTCTGGACTGGTTTATACAGCGGCTGCATGCGTATTCTGCACTCAGGTGAGGACTCATGTCGATCAGTGGCCCAGTGTCTCGCCTTGACCTCAGGCGTGCCGCGTGCTACTGAGCTTCGTCCGGGATACCTCCTTGGCGATTGACGAGCTGCGCAAGGCCCCGCGCACCAGCCCGTGCCCAATGCCGTGCTAGATCCATGGTTTCATTTATGATTTGATCCAAGGTCCGTTCATTCCACTCGAAGATCCGGGCATTGCGCTCCTTCCATACGATCTAGATAACTAGTATCAGTAATGATCTCCATCCCCGAGCTGCCCTCCCGTAAGGTGCCAAATCATGGAACCAGGACACAATGTTCGCTTGGCTGCTCCACTCAGCAGGATGTAGCGACGGGATTTTGATCCAGTTTGCAACTAGAGTCCACAGGGTACGGACGGTCGGGCACTCCACAGAGATTGGTCGATGTTTCCAGGTTGCGGTTGCAAATTCCACAGAAGTAGTTGTGCGGCCACCCTTTTAGTTGAAGTCGGGCTACTGTCCAAATTCTATCTTGCAGCAGCAGCCATAGGAAAACTTTGCAGCGCATCGGAGCCCATACTTTCCATACCTTAGTTGGGAACCATGAGTTTTCACTTCCTTCAAATTGTAGGGAAATCGGCAGTACGTTACTCTAGCAACTCTATCACGTCACCCAGGAAACATGCGAGTACAGAGATCATGGATCGTTACCACTAGACGCGCAGCGCAGCGGAACGTAGATGTGCATCGGTGCAGGGGAAGTAGATGATCTCGTTCGTCTCCTCCTCGTCCTCGTCACGGCAGCAGGTAGACGATCACGATCGTCGTAATCGATCAGCGCAACAGTAGCAGCAGTGCCTCCACGGAGTCCACACGTACGGAGAGGAACACCGTGCGCCGATGTGCTAGCACCGTGCGCGCGGCAAGGGTCTCGACGTGAGGCCTTCGAGGGGTGGCGGCTAGGGTTGTCACGTGGTGGGATGATTAGCCCCTAACCCTACTCCTCATATTTATAGACGTACTAATGGGCCTTTAGGTCGCAGGCCCATTAGTACCCTAATTGCTTATGGATCAAATATCTAATATGCCTCAACCCGAATTGTTATGATTGCCTCTTGGACACATCACCAACAATCTCCCACTTACACTAGAGACAATCATCTAGCCAAGATTTTTGATATTTCAACTCCTTAAGTGTGTGACCCGTTATGTTCATGTGCAGTCGGTTGTGAATGGAAACCATTTCCAACCACAAGTCAGTAGAAGTACCTAGCAGGACATACTGACTCACGAATGTACATAAAGGTCATATCGGCCGAACCTAGATACATTCAACATGCTAATCCCTTTGCCACATGATACCAGTCAAGCTCAAGGCGAGATGCGTGCCATCCTTGTGATAGCTCGACCATTCATTCGATCAAATAGTGGATTCATTTCGTGACTAACTTTTAGTCACTGTGATTAACCATCAATCACTTTGGCAGGGCCATGCACTTTCAAATCCAACTATCTCGAGGGGCCCAGAGATATCTCTACTGTTATTAAGGAGGGGCAAATTCCATCTTGATCCGCGCACATCCCATTCTATGTTTCATTATATACCCGAAGACTACTTTTATGACTACCCAGTTACGGAGTAGCGTTTGGTAGTCTCAAAGTACACAACCATGCATAGTGAGAAATAATGGCGATCTCAGGTCTAAGGATCTAGCAGGTGTATCACTCAAGACCAACTGATGACACATATGGAAATAACAATCCTAGCAGTGTCTTGGAGTGGGTCAATCCAACACCATGTTCACTAACATGTGTTCACATTATTAATTCGATATCTCCATATCTATGATCCGTGAAACGTGATCATCAATTAATACATGTGCTAGTCTGTATGCAATCATTATCTCATATAATGATATAGACTAGGGATCATCTAGAGTAACATTACTTTTAACAAAGAGTTTCACGAACAAGTCACATACTTGATGATCAATGTAAATAATGATTACTCATATAATAATTTATTTAATAGTACATAAACATAGCTGTGACACAAGTCTCCCACTACACACTATGATCACTGATGTAGGTATCTAATACCCATAGATCTCGTTTGTGCCTCATGCTTTGATTGTGGAAGAGGCTTTGCCAACGGATCTGCAACATTCAAATCCGTGTGCACCTTGCATATCTTCACATCACCTCGATCGATGATCTCTCGAATGAGCTGATAGCGTCGTAGTATATGTTTGGATCGTTTGTGTGATCTAGGCTCCTTTGCCTGTGTGATGGCTCCACTATTGTCACAGTAGAGATCCACAGGACTGGACGCACTAGGAACAACACCCAACTCAGAAACAAATTTTCTGATCCAAATAGCTTCCTTTGCAGCTTCAGAAGCTGCAATATACTCCGCCTCTGTGGTTGAATCTGCTACTGTATCTTGCTTGGAACTTTTCCAGCTCACTACCCCTCCATTGAGGCAGAACACAAATCCGGATTGCGATCTACAATCATCCTTATCAGTCTGGAAGCTGGCATCGGTGTAACCTTTTGCAACGAGCTCTTATTCACCTCCAAATACTAAGAATGCATCCTTAGTTCTTCTCAAGTACTTAAGGATGTTTTTGACAATGGTCCAATGAGCCTCACCATAATCTGATTGATATCTGCTCGTGATGCTTAGAGCATAAGATACATCTGGGCGTGTACATAGCATGGCATACATGATGGATCCAATAGCCGAAGCATAAGGAATCACTCTCATCCTTTTTTGCTCATCAGGCGTCGAAGGACACCGACTCTTGCTTAGAGTAATGCCATGTGACATTGGCAAGAAACCTTTCTTGGAATCTTGCATATTGAACCGATTCAATATCTTGTTAATATATGTATATTGGCTTAATCCAATTAGCCTTTTAGATCTATCTCTATAGATCTTTATGCCCAAAATGTACGCTGCCTCTCCTAAATCCTTCATTGAGAAACTTTTTCTTAACGAGGATTTAACATCATCAAGCATTAGAATGTCAGATGGATGTCAAAACAACCTTTCTTAATGGAAGTCTGACTGAGGATGTGTACATGACACAACCTGAGGGTTTTGTCGATCATAAAAATGCTAGTAAAATATGCAAGCTTCAAAAGTCCATCTATGGACTGAAGCAAGCATCTCGGAGTTGGAATCTGCGTTTTGATGTAGTAATCAAAGGGTTTAGTTTCATCAAGAACGTAGAAGAACCTTGTATTTACAAGAAGTTTAGTGGGAGCGCACACGTATTTCCGATCAATAATATGTCATCCACATATAGGACCAGAAAAACGTGTGCGCTCCCACTAAACTTCTTTTAAATACAATGTTCTTCTACGTTCTTGATGAAACCAAACCCTTTGATTACCTTATCAAAACGCAGATTCCAACTCCGAGATGCTTGCTTCAGTCCATAGATGGACTTTTGAAGCTTGCATATTTTACTAGCATTTTTATGATCGACAAAACCCTCAGGTTGTGTCATGTACACATCCTCAGTCAGACTTCCATTAAGAAAGGCTGTTTTGACATCCATCTACCATATTTCATAATCAAAATATGCAGCAATTGCTAGAAGAATCCGAACTGACTTAAGTATTGCAACGGGTGAGAAAGTTTCATCATAATCAACACCTTGAATTTTTTTGAAACCTTTCGCCACCAATCGCGCTTTATAGATGTGAACATTTCCATCCATATCAGTCTTTTTCTTGAAAATCCATTTACAATCGATAGGTCTCACACCTTGGATTGGATCAACCAAGTTCCAAACTTGGTTTTCATGCATGGATTCAATTTCGGATTCCATGGCTCCAAGCCACTTCTCAGATTCGGGTCCCGCCATTGCTTCAGTATAGGTTGTGGGCTCATTATTGTCCAACAATACCATGTCATGCTGCTCCGTGGTTAGAAGCGTTAACTTTTCAGTCGCATGACGTACCGTCGTAGACCTTCGTGGTGCTGGTGTTTCATCAACTGGTTGCACAATATATTGTACATCCTGTATAGGATCAGTGGATGCCGAAACATTTCAGGTATTTCTTGAATTTCTTCAAGATGTACCTTGCTCCCACTAACTCCTTTTGAGAGAAACTCTTTCTCCAAGAAGACACCATTGCGAGCGGTAAACACTTTACCCTCTGTTTTATTATAAAAATAATATCCTTTGGTTTCCCTAGGATAACCCACAAAGAAGCATTTGTCCGATTTGGGAGTGAGTTTGTCTGACATCAAACGTTTGACATAAGCATCACACCCCCAAACTTCGAGGAAAGACAATCCGGGACGTTTCCTGGTCCATATCTCATATGGTGTCTTCTCAACAGACTTAGTTGGGACCCTGTTTAGTGTAAACACGGCAGTTTCAAGAGCATAACCCAAAAAGGATAGTGGAAGATCTGCTTGGCTCATCATCGACCTAACCATGTCCAACAAGGTTCGGTTCGTCCGCTCAGACACCCCATTCCATTGAGGCGTTCCAGGTGGAGTCAACTGCGGAACAATTCCACATTGTTTCAAATGATCATAAAATTCATGGCTCAAATATTCACCCCCACGATCAGATCGTAGAAGTTTAATTGTCTTGCCCAATTGATTCTGTACTTCATTCTGAAATTCTTTGAACTTTTCAAAGGATTCTGACTTGTGCCTCATTAGGTAGACATAACCATATCTACTAAAGTCATCGGTAAATATGATGAAGTACTGAAAACCACCTCTGGCAATTGAACTCATTGGTCCACATACATCTGTATGTATAAGTCCCAATAAGTCAGTCTCCCTCTCACTTTGACCAGTGAAGGGTGATTTGGTCATCTTCCCAAGCAAACAAGATTCGCATGTGTCAAGTGATTCAAAATCAAATGAGCTTAGTAAACCATCTTTATGGAGTTTTTCAATGCGCTTCTCATTTATATGACCTAAGCGACAATGCCAAATAAAAGTGGGATTTAGATCATTACGTCGAGCCCTTTTGGTATTAATGTTACATACAGTTTTATCCTCAAGATCGAGAACATATAATCCATTCACCAATGGACATTGAGCATAGAAAATATTATTGTAATAAATAGAACAACATTTGTTCTTTATTACAATCTCATAATCATCAACTTCTTCTAAACACGAAGAAGAGATAATGTTCTTGCTCAAAGTAGGAATGCAATAACAATTATTCAATTCCAAAACTAATCCTGAGGGTAATGACAAGTGGTAAGTTCCGACAGCTATGACCGCAACTTAAGCTCCATTGTCGACACGAACATCCAACTCGCCTTTTGCAAATCTTCTAGTCTCACTTAGACCCTGCAACGATTTGCAAGTGTGAATCATCGATCCGGTATCAAATACCCATGATTCACTAGAAGATAATGCAATGTTAATTTCTATAACATTTATACCTGAAGCGGAAGTCTCACTTCCCTTCTTCTTCTTTATATCCTCCAAGTACTTCTTGCAGTTCCTAGACCAGTGCCCCTTACTATGACAGTGAAAACATTCATCATTAGGAGAAGGGCCAGATTTGCCCTTTGGCTTAGACTTTGAGCTTGAGGGCTCATCGGGAACCTTTCCCTTGCCTTTTCCTTTAGGATGTGTCACACGCTTCCTCTTCTTATTCTCCTTTTGCACCATCATCACATGAGTGGCGTTTTTCTTAATGCTTTCTTCGGCTGTTTTAAGCACCCCATGCAATTCAGCCAATGTTTTCTCCATGTCATTCATTTGAAAATTAAATATGAATGGCTCGTAGCTCGGTGGGAGCGACTGGAGAACCATGTCAATAGCCACATCATCCTTGAGTTCAGAACCAAGTTTGCCCAAAGTTTCAATGTAACCAATCATCTTGATTACATGAGGGCTGACCGGGCTACCCTCCGCCAGCTTGCATGAGAACAAGGACTTTGAGATGTTGTATCCCTTGCTTGATTCTCAAACATTCCACGCAGTCCCTCAATCATAGAATAAGCATATGTATGCTCATACTGTTTTTGCAGATCAGGGGACATAGTGGCGAGCATGAGACAGCTTACATTAAGCGCATCATCGCAGTGCTTCATATAAGCTCTACGTGCTGCATTAGTTGCATCAGCTGGGAGGTCATCAGGGTAAGGCTGCAGAAGAACGTACTCGGTTTTCTCTTGCCTAAGAACGATTCTCAGGTTGCGGTACCAATCGATAAAGTTAGCTCCATTGAGCTTTTTCTTTTCAAGCACAGATCGCAAATTGAAACCAAAATTGTTACTAGCAGACATTATCTACAATAGAAAATAAATATGCAAGGTTTAGCACTATGTTATGTACCAATCTTCTATTAATAGTTTAATAAAAGATATCACCACTATATGATCATCGTCTTCCCTCTAATGATATATAGTGGTTCAAGATCCATATTCACTAATTCCTAGTGTGCTTTGGCTTCACTGCTAGGAAATTAGTGACATAGGTAAACAACCATTATTAATCATATCTCTATATGACTCTTGTTTGTTGGGTGACATCCAATGCCCCGGCTCCCAACTCTATGCTATAAAGTTCAAAACCATTTTGATAGCTTTGTTGAGTAAACCAACACTATGCATGCGAATGTCCAACATTCACCCTATGAATTATGATAGATGATGGTACTTTGCTTTGGCAAACCTACAACACAACGATCAAAATATCATAGGTGCAGCTATTGGTAAATGGGATCAAATGCTCAACTTTTGTGAGGGAAGCTATTCTATCATGACAAAATATTCACCATATTAAAAGCATGAAAAGAATAGTAATAAGCATCACATACATATGATCATATCACATTGTGAATAGTATGGCCTTTAGAATCATAATGGTCTCCATCGCTATGGTTCCATCAAGATCTGAGCTGTCATGCCTCCCTTCTTGTGGTGATCTCCATCTCCACCATGCTTGAAGACATCTCCATGATAATAAAAGAAGCTAATACAACTAATAGCTACCAAATAAATTACATGAGAGATCAAGCATCACAGGTCGACACGCAGGTCGTTATACAATTATGTGACAACCTCAACCCGGTTGTGTTAAATTTGCAACACGCAGGCTGCACGAATTTACACAAAGATCATCACATCACATTAAGGCCATAACATTCACATCATTCCCTGCAAAAACGAGTTAAGCGTAGAACAATTTCTAGCCCGAAACTATATTATGTAACCGCTATAGCAGACAGCAAAACGGCCATTCAGAATGCCTCAATTGTCAATGTGACTGTTTATTCATGAGTAGATCGTGACTCATGACCGTGGTCTGTTGGCTCAATTTGTTAGCTATGTACACGATTAGTCCCGATGGTGATTCCAGCCGGTAGGGACAGGTTGCGCACACAGCAGAGAAGGAGCACGCTGACCCTTTAGTCATATACGATCACAATCTACTCTAACCAATACCAAACCCCAAAAACCGTGCGATAAAATTCATCGTATGAATATGTCTGCAGTAGATCCCATCTACTAATAAGATCCAGACCAGAAACTACTCAAGTCAGCTTTGATACCACTGTAGGGAAATCGGCAGTACGCTACTCTAGCAACTCTACCGCGTCACCCAGGAAACATGCGAGTACGGAGGTCATGGATCATTACCACTAGACTCGCAGCGCAGCGGAACGTAGATGTGCGTCGGTGCAGGGGAGGTAGACGATCTCGTTCGTCTCGTCCTCGTCCCGGTAGCAGGTAGATGATCACGATCGTCGTAGCCGATCAGCGCAACAGTAGCAGCAGCGCCTCCATGGAGTCCACACGTACGGAGAGGAACACCGTGCGCCGGTGTGCTAGCACCGCGTGCGCGGCAAGGGTCTCGGCGTGAGGCCTTCGAGGGGTGGCAGCTAGGGCTGTCACGTGGTGGGATGATTAGCCCCTAACCCTACCTCTCATATTTATAGACGTACTAATGGGCTTTTAGGTCGCAGGCCCATTAGTACCCTAATTGTTTATGGATCAAATATCCAATAGGCCTCAACCCGAATTGTTATGATTGCCTCTTGGGCACATCACCAACACAAATTGGAGCAGGTAGGCTGATTGGGACGTATATTCCCTGTTTGAGGTTCTAGTCCATGTAATTCGATCGTCAGCTTGGTCTTCAGGGTTGAAAGTCAGCTCCTGCAGCAGGTGCCAAAGATTGACAAACCCTTCATGGAGCGGCACCGTGAGGTCATGCCCAACGTCCCTGATCCATGCATTGTTGTTCATTGCATTGGCCACCGTTCGGGCCTTCCTCTTACTGTGGTTAAACAGTCTTGGGAATATTCCTGCCGCTGATCTTCCTTGAAGCCAACTCGCAGTCCAGAACAATGCTGTTTTACCAATGTGCACGTCAACCTTGGTCGCTGCTGCAAAGAGTGCCATGTCAGTCTCGTCCACTGGCAGCTCAGCGCCGACCCAAGGCTTGTACAGTCGCTGCCAGCTGAGCCACAACCAACGCAGACGAAGTGCTCTGCCGAAGCGCTGTAGGTCCATGACTCCAAGCCCGCCTCGCTGCAGTGGCCTGCACACTCGTGCCCAGCTGACCTTGCACTTACCTCCCTGGATGTCCTGTGTTACTGCCCAGAGGAACCGTCATCGCAATTTATCAACGTAACTGATGAAGCGCTTTGGTGGTTTAATTGCTGTGAGCGTGTGTAGAGGGGTATGGGCGTGAGGGTTATCCGCAAGAGTTCTCTTCGTCCAGCGATCGGGAGCAGCTTCCCTTGCCAGCTCATTAGCCTTGCTTGCACTTTGTCTCTGATCTGTTGGATGTCACTCATGCGCAATCTTCCTAGTGTCAGGGGTAGGCCAAGGTATTGAGTAGGGAAGTGATCTTTGATGCCATTGAAGTTTTGCAGCACCTGTTGCAGCATTCGGTCAGAACATCGGATAGGCAGCACACTGCTTTTCAGCTTATTTATCCTTAGCCCTGTGGCATCTCCTACTCGCTCCATAGTTCGCATGACCAGGTCCACTTCATCTTGCACCGGGTTGATGAAAAGCACAACATCATCAGCATATAAGGAGGTCCGAAGGGTTGCTGCTCTTTCACTGAGTTGAGATAGGAGCCCTTGGGTACTGGCCAATTCAAACAGCCGGTGGACCACATCAAAAGCGAGGATAAAGAGGTAGGATGAAAGAGGATCACCTTGTCAAAGGCATCTCTGGTGAAGGATCTTTGGCCCAGGCATCCAATTGAGCAGAACCGAGGATGAGGATGATGCTAGCAGCGAGGTAATCCAATTTATCCATCTCCGTGGGAAACCTCGATACTCTAGCATTTCTAGCATGTATTCCCATGAGACAGAGTCGAAGACCTTTGATATGTCCATTTTTAGCATCAACAACGGTTTCTTCTTGCGATGGTAAGAAAGTGCCAAGTTTCTTATATAGACGAAGTTTTCTTGGATGGATCTTTTCCTGATGAAATCACTCTGGGAAGGGGACACCAGGTAATCCATGTGACAGGCAAGCCTCAACGCCAAGACTTTTGAGAACAATTTTGCAAAGGAGTGGACTAGACTTATGGGTCGGTAGTCCGAGGGTAACTTTGCATCCCTCTGCTTCGGCACGAGAGTGATAAAGGCTTCATTGAGTCATCCAGTGCCCCTGCCCGCAGGGCATACAAACTCTGAAATGCAGCAAGAACATTGACTTTGATTATAGGCCAGCATATCCTGTAGAAAGCACCTGTGAAGCCGTCAGGCCCTGGTGCTTTCTCCCGTGGCATTTCCAATATGGCCGCGTGGATCTCTTCCTCTGTAAATTCAGAGTCCAGCTGGTGCGTTCTGAGTTGGGGGAGCTCTAGGAATTGCCAGTCAAGTGTCGCAGTCCTGTTCATCTTTGTGCCCATGATGTTTGCAAAATGTTGATACATCACCTGTTCTTTTTTCCATTTGCGTTGTGGCACACCCTCCTGTTGTTGTGTGCAACTGGTGAATGTATAACTTTCGATTGCGAATGTTTGCTCTGAGGTGGAAAAATTTGGTGCAGGCATCACCTTCCTTCAACCAGATCATTCGAGATGCATGTCTGCGTCTTGCCCGTTCAACCAATGCCAGGCCAAGCACTCTTTGCTTCAGGTCACGGCGCAATATAGCTTCATCATTAGACAAGGCACGGGTTTTCTGCGCTTTATCCAGGCGCTGAATCACTTCGTTGGCCATATATAGTTGCATTCTCACATCACCCATCAGACTGTTGCTCTATTGACGCAGAGCTTTTGCCGTTGCTTGCAGCCTCTTGCTGTATTGGGGCTTCAAATTGGGCCAGGAAGGTTGGTCACAGGGAGAAGGTTGGTCAGCGGAGATCACAGGGAGAAGGTTGGTCAGCGGCGAGGAGGCTGGGGGGGGGGGGGGGGGGCAGGCGTGGGCGCCGGCGCCTGGGTGGCCGACGGCGAGGCTGGGTGCTCCTTGGCCTGCGAAGCCGGCAGCAGGGGCGGGCTCGGCTCTCGGTCCCTCATCCACCCCTCTCGCGGGTTTCCCTACAGTCTCTTTTCTTAAGTTTGGAGTAAGGTTTTGATCTTTTTTTTCCAAAGCTAGAGCAAGGTTTTAATCGACCATGTGCAGCATCCAATGTCTTGGATGATGTTGGACTGCATCATCGTTGACTCACGCATGGAAATTACACGAGCGATATAACCGATGGTTAGTTATGTCTGGAGTTGCAGAACAGAAAGTTAAAACAATTAGTTGGTCCAGGGTGAACATGCATATTGTAGAACAGAAAATAATAATAAGAAAACATCATGCCATAACGCCGTGTCTCCTGTCTAGGAATTTTACTCAAATACAGTCCTATGCGCGTTCCCATTCTTCTTTATCTTTGCAGAATGAAACGATCTTCAGAGTTATCCATGATGTTATCTTCAGAGTTCGAACCGAGAAGAGAAATACACATGCCAAAAAATAAGGTAGGGACAAAAACTGAAATTTGCTAGAAAGAGGATCACAACAAGAACATGATCATTGAAGTCAAACCAATACAAGAAAAGCATGAGAGGGTCAGTTTGAACCGAGAAAACGGTACTCACCAATCAAAATGACGCTCTGGATCTCGGCCCAGCGCGCCACAGCTGCGACGCCGTCGCCATCTTCCTCCTCATCGTGGTCGCCGCCCATCTCAACATCATTTTCCTCCGCCTAGAAGGCGGTGTGGTGGCTATTTCCAGACGCCGCGTAGGAGAAGACTGTCAACACCTCTGCTTCTCAAGCTTCGGCGTTCCGGAGTGACGATCAACGGCGCGGCACACGGAAGAGGAGGGCGAGTACGCGTGTGTCTGGTGACATGTGGGTCCGCACGTAACGTGCTGTAATCGAGTGGCATGACGTGGGTGTTATAAGTAGGTGTAACCAACTCTGAACAAGGTGAACAGAAAAGTAACAGGCACTCTGTTCCATGCCGAACTCCTCCTCCCTTCTTCCTTTCCCCTTCTCCATGCCAGTGTTAACAATTGGTATCAGATTTCCGATCCTGAGCGCTGGAGAAACACCAGCACTACACTCGGCGGCAGAAGGCGTTCGGCGCTATGGAGCCTAACGTCAAGCTCATGTTCGACGAAATGATGAAGCAAATTCGTGCGGAGATGTCCCGAGGCTTTGCCGAGCAGACGGCGACACTCGACAAGCGTCTCGCCGACTTCTCCTCCACCGAGCAGCAACGAAGTGACCGCATCGCCACGCTCGAGTCGTCTGCAGAGGAGTTCGACAAGTCCTTCGGTACATGGAAGCCGGAGATCGAGTCCTCCATCACGAGCGTCAAGCTGGAGGCGGCCAAACTCAACAAGTTCTTCGAGCGTGAGGCACTCAATTGGTCCACCGCTGCTGGTATGACGTCTCCTCCAGTGCGCGTCAACTCAGGACTCATTCCCGACGACCCCGCAGGAGTCCGCTTCGACACCAACCGTGAAGCTGGATTTGGCTCCGTCTATACGCACACATACATTCCAGTGAAGGGTATGAAAGACTCTCATCCTATTCGGCCTGCTCGTTTTTCTGGATCTATGCATGATCATTCATCTAGTGATGTTTCTCATCGTGGGTCCCCGCCTAAGATGACTTTCCCCAAATTTGATGGTGACAACCCTAAACTATGGAAGTCTAGGTGTGAAGATTATTTTGATCTCTACTCAGTAGATATGGGATTATGGGTGAAAGTGGCTTCTATGCATTTTGAGGGAGCAGCCGCACACTGGTTACAGTCAGTAGAAAGGAAATTAGGACATTCTTCTTGGCACCATTTTTGCTCTCTGGTAATGGACCAATTTGGTAGGAATCAACACGAGATTTTGATTAGAAGGTTGTTTCACATTCGTCAAACTGGATCTGTTTCAGATTATATTACACAGTTTCCAGAATTTGATAGATCAGTTGCATGCTTACGAATCTATCACAGATCCGTTATATTACACTACCAGATTTATAGATGGGCCTAAGGAAGATATCAGGACTTCTATAGTGGTTCAGAGGCCTCCTGACCTTGATACAGCGTGTATCCTTGCTTCTCTGCATGAAGAGGTTGTGTCTGACACTAGTAGAAGGAAGGATATTAAGCGGCTTGATTATTCACACAATTCTTCTTCTGACTTTCCACATGTCTCTAAGTACCATCCAGCTAAGACTGCACATCCACTTCTTCCACCTCCTTCCTCTGATAGAGCCACAGCATTACCAGCAGTTGAGGACATGAAAAGTTCTGATACTTCAAAATCTGTTATAACTGCTGACAAACTGGCAGCACTTAAGTCATACCGTATGGCCAAGGGCCTTTGCAAGATCTGTGCAGAGAAGTGGCATAAAGGCCACAAATGTACTCCAGCAGTTCAGTTGCATGCTGTTGAGGAAATTTGGGAAATTCTGAATTTGGAAGATTCTGCTGCTGGAACTTCTTAATCTCACATTGAGCATCAGTTATTCTTAACTTTGTCTATTGCTGCACTCTCTGGTAGAGAAACTCAGAAAACTATGAGAATGTTGGGATCCATTCAAAATGTCGAGATATTAATTTTGGTGGATAGTGGCAGTTCCCATTCCTTTTTAAGTTCTAACACTGCTACTAAATTGGCTAGCATCTCTTCTCTACAGAGGCCTATGCAGATGTCAGTTGCCAATGGTAACTCCATTGTCTGTCAGGCTGAATTGCTTAATGCTCAATGGCATGTGCAGGGCTATGACTTCATTTCTAATCTTAAGATTATTCCTCTACACTGTTATGATCTGGTGGTCGGCATGGATTGGTTGGAGGATTTTAGTCCCATGGCTGTTCATTGGGGACAAAAATGGATGTCCATCCCTTATAAAAACTCTACTGCACTGCTGTAAGGTATTCTCCCTGAAATACCTCCTGCCACGTTATTCAACTGCTATCTTTGCAGGCCAGTGAAGCATCATCTCTGTCTCCACAAGTACCACCAGAAATTCAGTCCCTGCTAGAGGAATTTTCTGACCTGTTTGAAGCTCCTAAAGAACTGCCACCTAGTAGGGCCTGTGATCACTCTATTCCTTATTGCTGGTGCCAGACCAGTTAACATCAGACCCTACAGGTATCCCACTAAACTGAAATCTGAAATTGAAAAACAGGTCCAAGAGATGTTGCACAGTGGTCTAATCCAGCCTAGTCACAGTGAGTTTAATTCTCCTGTCCTCTTAGTAAAGAAAAAAGATAATACCTGAAGATTCTGTGTTGATTTTAGACACTTGAATGCATTAACTGTTAAAAGGCAATTTCCTATTCCAGTGATGGAAGACATCTTTCATGAATTGTCTAATGCAAAGTGGTTTACTAATCTTGATCTTTGGGCTGGTTTTCATCAAATCCTTCTCAAGCCAGGTGAGGAGCATAAAACAGCCTTTTCAACCCATGAGGAACATTTTGAATTCAGAGTTCTGGCTTTTGTGTTGACTGGAGCTCCAGCTACTTTTTAGGGGGCTATGAATGCCACTTTGCAACCACTTTTGCGTAAATGTGTTATGGTATTCTTTGATGATATCCTTGTCTATAGTCCATCTTATGAGAGTCATATCTCTGACCTGAAACAAATGTTGTTACTGTTGCGGAAAGGCAGTTGGAAAATCAAACTGTCAAAGCTCTTTTGCCAAGCAACAAATTTCCTATTTAGGCCACATTGTCAGTTCTGCAGGAGTATCAACTGACCCATCAAAAATTGCTTCTATTATACAGTGGCCAGTCCCTGTTTCAACAAAAGAACTGAGAAGTTTTTTGAGTTAGCAGGATATTACAGGAAATTTGTAAAGAATTTTGGAGTTATAAGCAAACTACTGACTAACCTTCTCAAGAAGAATTCTCTGTTCATCTGGACAACTGAACATGATGAAGCCTTCTCAGCTCTGAAAAGTGCTCTCAGCATAGCCCCAGTCCTAGCACTGCCTAATTTCTCCATGCCTTTCGTTATAGAGACAAATGCTAGTGGATATGGCATTGGTGCAGTTTTAATGCAAGCTGATCACCCCATAGCCTTTGTAAGCAAATCTTTGGGACCAAAGACCTTAGGTCTGTCTACTTATGAGAAAGAATACCTAGCTATTTTATTAGCAGTCCAGCAGTGGAGACCTTATTTACAGTATGGGGAGTTCATCATTAAGACTGATCAGTGCAGTTTATCTCATATCACAGACCAAAGGCTCCATACACCTTGGCAGCAGAAAGTTTTCTCCAAATTACTAGGTCTCCAATATACTGTACAATACAAGAAAGGGACTGATAATCGGGTTGCAGATGCGCTTTCTAGAAGACCATCTGCACATCAAGCCATGGCAATCTCTACAGCTGTTCCATCTTGGCTTTCTGAAATTGTTATGAGCTACAATACATAGCCTAAAGCCCAGGAACTCCTTTCTGCTCTTGCTGCAAATCCAACTGGAGTCCAGTGTTATCTTAAACGCCCTAAACGGTCTGTTTAAACGCGCTTAAACACTAAACAGAGGGTAACTGCATAGTTTAGCCCCTAAACGGTGGATTAAACGGTTGACCCGTTTAAATGGGTCAACACCCGTTTAAACGGGCTAAACGGGCTAAACCAAACGGATTTTAAACGTGTTTAAACGTGTTTAGAACCGTTTAGGCAAAGTGAACTTACACTTCTAAGTCATATGCAAGTTTAAAATTAATATCACCAAATTGATTAAAATCAATATATTTTCTGAGCTTCACTTAAACACATCAGAAGTAATATTACTCGTGTTTCAAAAAATATAATAAACAACCATTAGCAGCAGAAGTTTAAAATATTTATTTAGGACACTATATGTACATTTTTCAGTCTCAATATTATTATTTGGTGGTGTGGTATTGTGATCATCTCTTTAATTTTATAAGATGTCAAAGTTAAATTGATTCCAAATATGAGTTTGAACTTGATTTGAATATCTATAGTAGCGTAGGACAGTAAAAAATATTTTTTCTTACTGCTACGGTACACACCGTTTAATCCGTTTAAACACCGTTTAAACGCCGTCTAAACCTTCTAAACGGTAAACAGAGCTCCACCGACTGTCTATCGTTTACCGTTTAGGATAACACTGCTGGAGTCCCTCATTATTCTTTGCAGCAGGGTGTCATTCGTTACAAAGGTCGAATATGGGTGGGTGCTGATCCCAAACTTCACCAAAACATAATCTCTTCTCTCCACGACAGTGCTCTGGGAGGCCACTCCGGCCTTCCAGTCACTCTCAGGCGTGTCAAGTAGTTGTTTGCCTAGACTGGGCTAAAATCTGCAGTCACGGACTTTGTTAATTCTTGTACAGTCTGCCAGCAAGCAAAGCCAAACCGCACTAAGTATCCTGGTCTGCTCCAGCCTCTGGAAGTTCCCTCTGCTGCATGGCAAGTAATATCCATGGACTTTGTTGATGGATTACCCAAGTCTGGTGGCTCCAAGTGCATTCTTGTTATCGTTGACAAGTTCTCTAAATATGGTCACTTTATACCATTGCACCATCCATATAATGCAGCTTCTGTGGCCAAGCTTTTCCTGGACCATGTGTACAAGTTACATGGGTTACCTCTCGCCATAATTTCTGATCGTGACGCAGTGTTCACCAGCAGGTTTTTGGCGTGAGCTCTTTACACTGGCTAGAGTTCAACTTCGCATGTCTTCTGCATATCACCCTCAATCTGACGGACAGGCTGAGCGTGTGAATCAATGCCTCGAAACCTTCTTGAGATGTTTTGTACATGCTTGCCCTTCCAAGTGGGTCCACTGGCTGTCCTTGGCGGAATTCTGGTACAACACTAGTACCCATTCTTCTCTGAACAAGTCTCCTTTTGAGGTGTTATACGGTCATCTGCCTCACTTCTTCGGCTTATCCTCTGAAAATTGCTCTGGAACTTCAGACTTGCAGACTTGGTTACAGGAACGTTCATTGATGACAGCCTTAGTTCGGCAACACTTGCTGCGTGCTCAACAAAATATGAAGTTTCATGCTGACAAAAAGAGGTGTGATCGCTCTTTTCTCGTTGGTGACATGGTCTATGTCAAGCTCCAACCGTATGTGCAGTCATCAGTTTCACCTCGCTCTTGTCAGAAACTCTCATTCCGATACTTTGGTCCATTCAAAGTCATTGGCCGAATTGGTTCTATTGCCTACAAGATCGACGTGCCTGCCTCTTCTTTGATTCACCCCATTTTCCATGTTTCGCAGCTAAAGGGAGCTCATCCTCGTCTGCATACTGCTAGTCCAGTGCTTCCTCAAGACCTTGACTCTCTGCAGGTCCCTGAACGCATATTGCAAGAACGCTCTGCTCTTCGTGGAGGATCTACTCTTCGTCAAGTTCTTATTCAGTGGACTGGCATGTATGAAGAATTGGCAACCTGGGAAGACGCTGAGCGACTGCACCAAGAGTTTCCTCACGCCCCTGCTTGGGGACAAGCAGGTTCTTCTGGGGGAGGAGATGTCAACACCTCTGCTTCTCAAGCTTCAGCGTTCCGGGGTGACGACCAACGGCGCGGCACACGGAAGAGGAGGGTGAGTATGCGTGTGTCTAGTGACATGTGGGTCCGTACGTAACGTTCTGTAATCGAGTGGCATGACGTGGGTGTTATAAGTAGGTGTAACCAACTCTGAACAAGGTGAACAGAAAAGTAACAGGCACTCTGTTCTGTGCCGAACTCCTTCTCCTCCCTTCTGCCTTTCCCCTTCTCCACGCCAGTGTTAACAAAGACCTTGACCTTGCAGACGAGGAACCAATGCCTTAGCGCAAAGGAGACGCCCACCGCGGCGCATGCCGGGATGGTCACATCTGCTACCGCGGCAACCATCTCCCGGAGCCGAAGCCAAAGCCGAAGACTCGCAAGAAAGCAAGAGGCAACAAGAGAGGAGGGAGATGGCGGAGGGGCGGGAATGAGCGCGACTGCCCCTGTTAAGGGACAACGATGATGAAGGGGCGTGTTGTAATGGATTGTCAGTTGCACTCAACCGAGTTCACGCGACACACACAAGTGAATGTAGAACGTTGACCGGAGAATTCATGTGATGTGCGCGCATATGCGATTCAGCTTAGTGGGAGGTAACCGTTGTTCGAGTGGTTATTCAGATGGCTTTGGTACTAATCAGGCTGGGCAAAAAAAATTAATAAACGAAAACCCAATGTCAAAATCAAACTAACCGAAACCGTTTTGATCCAAACATATTCCGATTGTTAAAATGTGAAAACATATTTTGTCAGTTTCAGTTTTAATTTTAGATTAAACGAATAAATTGAATTAAGTACAACAATTAAACTTGGCCCAACTAAGAAAACATAATTAGCCGCAGCCAGCTCCTCAACCTCAGTCGCCGCCCCCAATGAGTCCCGACGCCACCCACAGCCTAGCGTGCTGCAGCTAGCAGCAAGCACGCTGCTCCGCCGCCAGCTACCCGCAGCCCAGCTCGCCACCCACGACACACCCCTCCATCAGCTGCCCCCAGCAGCACCACCCGAGCTAACTCCGACGCTCGATCCTTTATTTATGGTATAACTGAAAATCGAACAATAATTTTCAGTCAACAAGAGTTTTGTTATTTTATACGCACTATTTTGATTTTTTCTGATAACCGAACTTTGGAAAAAGAAAACAGAACCCCTATTTTGGTTTTTCTTCTGATAACAGAACTTTGAAAAAAAATAGGAGAACCAAACCGATTGCTTTCATATTAATCGGGTACCCTCCCTGAGGTACGGAAGTACGGACCGAAGGACTTTGCCTTAGCTTCAATTTCCTGAGTCATCCGTGTTTGGGCGACATATTTGTTTATTTCAGGTCAGGTATGCAAGTTGGTTTTTTATTTTTTTTGTCAAAATTAACATTCAAAAATTTAAAATAGGCTACCGGTTTGACACAATGGCACAAATATGTACCTGTCATGGACAGATCATTTGAAAATTGAATGGTCTGACCGATGATCGACCGAACATGAATTCTTTTGGGGGCCGTCAGCAAAATTGCCCCGTGACAATTTTACAGGTGGCTCCTTGCTAGATGATCTGCTCCACCGTCGGACGAACCTTCCAAGATATATTCGCAGGTGGCCCCCTTGCGGATGGTCCACCAGTGGACGGATCATCCACTGAGGGCTATTTAAGCCTGAAGGTCAGGTGATTGCTTATTCTAATCGCCCTAAATCCAAAAAAAAAAACGAGAGAAGAGGGGGAAATAGCGAAGTGAAGCTCTGCTCAAATTTTAGTATTTAGTTATACGTAGTTATGTATTTAAATAGTTTATATTTTGGTTCTTAGTTATACTTAGTGATGTAGTTTAGATAGTTTATACTTTGTTACTTAATTTTAGTTCTATATAGTGATGCAATTTCGGTAGTGTACACTTTGCTATTTAGTTATACGTGGATAAGTAATGTAGGTAATTTAGTTACTCTAGACTTTGTTATTTAGCTAGAGATAATTAAATAATGTAAGTAATTTAGACTTGGTACTTAGTTATACGTTGTTATTTAATATAGTTAATTTATAAAATTCAACACAGGTACTTAGTTAATGTAGTTACTTATTATTGTTAGTTTATAAAATTTTGACTTTGCTATATAAGGAATTTTGATTGGACTATATTAATTGTTTCCAAGTACGTGGTTGTTTGTATTATGACATCTTAGGTATGATGTCTTGGACTGAGTACAATGTTTCCGAGCTCCTAGACATGAGCATCGACGAGTCCCACAGGTCATACCTGACGGAGTTCTGTACTCGGGGTACCAGATATACGGGACCTAATAGTACTTGATCACTACATGGCTGCAGACTGAAGCTACCCTCCAATCGAGGAGGGACCCGCTACCAACACAACCCGCCCAAGTCCCGACCGAGAGGTCAGGTGGACGATTCCTCCTTGGCTCGAGCTCGAGAGAGGCAGGTAGGTGGGGGCATTTATGACGGATAGTGAGCGCAATAAATTTGGCAGGGGGAAGCACTCCATCGGTATTTCTCAACGTCTGGAGATCATCCTAGCAGCAAAGGCTAGTTCTATAGAGGCACTAGGCTAACCTAAGTCAAAGCAAGATGAGTTCTGCAAGCGCACGCCAAGTACCGCTGTAGCATTTCACCCAAGAGTATTCTCTAGGATGTTGTATTTGTTTATCCTAAAGGAAGGCAAGAGGAAGACTGGCAAGATCAAGGAGAGAATAGGGCTTTCTGGTGAGGGATCTAGTAAGATGGACAAATGAAATAGTGGGGTAGTGTGACACACACCTAAGCAAACTACTCTAAAGGGTAAGAATGTCCTAGTGGAGGCTAAGTTAGGGATGGAGCGACTCCTACTATGCTTTAAGTATTCATATACATAGCCTATCAGTGTACATATGGGTATGCTATTGATGAGTACAAGGGCTTGGTGGTCCAACATATCAGGCGTGTGTTTACCCCTGACAACATCAGGACGATTCTAGCCATGAGCCTATGGCATAGCTAAACGTGAGGATTACAAAGGACGGACAGGGCTATCACCACCTGCCGCCTACCCCTACAAACCGTGGGTCTAAGAGACATCCAAAGCTATTTAACGATCTAAGCACCACGCTTACATGCTAAGTAAATACCTTAAGGGTTGCAGTAAAAGTACCTTCCTAAAGGCAATGACTAATCTAAACATCGTTGAAACGAATGTTGGGACCAAGCACTAAATTAATCAATTAACATAATAATATTAATACCTAATTAGACTATAGTGATGGTGTATGATGTTTATGATAACAAGATATGAGTAATGTGACTAAATCATAATAACATCTAATATAACACATACATGGACTCGACAACCAAACCAGGAGCACTTTATCCGAGTATATGAATAAGTAAAGACTAATGATAGTACTATAAAGCATAATATCACAAATAAAAGAAAAGATCATGAGCCATACTTTTCCAATTTGGACTTGAGACTAGTGGCTCCTCTCTACACCTTAACCTCCACTAAGAACTAAGAGAGTACTAGTGTAATACAAGAGAGAATGCTTGAGTGGTGTGTGTGGGAAGTGAGACACCCTCCTATTTATACACGAAGTAGAAGCGGTTCCTGTCACAATTAGCGCGCGGATCAGTCTTCACCGTATTAAGAGAGCCATGAGGAGCCAACACATGGAGGCTAACCGAGTTTGGTGCAAGGGCCAAGTCAATCGGGATAGGGGGTCGGCCGACCTGGTCATGCCCCCCCTCGGTAGTGCTTCCCCCGAGTGACTAATAAGCGGGCCCATGTTCAATCTCTGCGTGAATTGATGTGGGATTCCCTCAGATACGCCTGCGAACGGGTCCATGGATCCATGTGATGCCACATGTCGTTGCGTGATTGGCTGAGGTGGCACATTCCAGGTTTTCTCCTGTCGAAGTGTGCCAAAGACACTTCCCCTGGTACTACTACTAAGAAGTAGTCTACGAAGGTTCTTTTTCGGAGGGGTATAAACTCAATGAATTCAGAACAAGGTGAATATGATGATTTTTATGTGGTTCAGGCTGCCTGGGCGTAATATCCTACTCCAGGAGGGTGTGTTGTATTGAGTGTTCGTGTATGAGGACATATGTACTTGCTTGAGTATGGTTGAGTCTTGTCTCAGTCTATGTTCTACCGTGTAGCACAGTCCTTTTATATGCCAAGGTCTGACTGTTAGTGAGCCGAGACCCGACAGGTGGCCTCGGGCTATTAAGCACCCTATACATGATCTAAGTCACTTAATAGTGATTTAATTGTTTTTAACGTGTTCTGATGGCGACGTTACTAGGCTTGAATACCCTGCTGATGGCATGCCTTAATGCATAGTTAATGACACGTTAACCAGGTCTCAAAACGGCTAATTTATGATCTTGAATGTCCACGCCATTTCTGGACAGATGGAGATCCCAGAGTCCTTCCCGTTCGAGAGAATAGAGTCTAGGCCCACGTGGCGATGCAGGAGCAACCCTTAGCAGTGAGGCGGGTCCGGAGCTGCGGGACACGTGGCAGCATTGGGGCCACCCTTAGCAGGGAGGCAGGTCCAAAGCTGCGGACACGTGGCAGCATTTGAGCCAACCTTAGCAGGGAGGCAGGTCAGGAGCTGCAGGACACATGGCAGTACCGGAGTCACCCTTAGCAGGGAGGCAGGTCCAGAGCTGCACGACATGTGGAGCTCCAGAGCCACCCTTAGGAGCAAGGCAGGTCCGAAGCTGCAGAACACGTGCCAGCGCTAGAGCCACCCTTAGGAGGGAGGCAGGTCCAGAACTGCAGGACATTTGGTAGCACGAAGCCACCCGTAGCAGGGAGGCAGGTCCGGAGCTGTGGGAGACGCGGCCTTCGGAGGTCTTCTCTCCTCATATTTGGGACTCAACGCTTCTTTCTCTGGTAAGTGAGGGTACCTGGTCCCCAATGTACTGAAAGTGGCCCCGAGCCCACCTCCGGGGAGGTTTCGATCCCGCAGATGGGGCCATCGTCAAACCTTCCTACATTGCTGCTTCAACTTTTCACTTGGGCGAATGAAATGATGGCACGTTCGTGCACTACTGATATGTGGCCCTTCCTGATTTGGCGGGTGTGACGCGTGGCGTGCAGATCCCACGCATTGAGGAGCGCTAGCTCCCAATACAATTTTCATATCGGTTCCCAGCGCAATCTTTGTAGTCCTGTCAAGCTGCCTTCTACCACCTTCCCTGGGTTCCTCCCAGTTCCTCATCATGACAACGGTTTACCTAGTGCGACCTTTTGGCCAAGTGGACTCGAGCTTCCTTGTCATTGGCGACGGTGAGTATGTGGTACATAACCGAGCTTCGCGTGCAGTTGCCATCCAAGCATTGTAGAGATAATGAAGGGAGATGTCTGCACAATGAAGGAACTCTTACGCTACGATTTGTTTCCTTGCGCATAGAGCTCTCCGCTTCCTTCTCTGCATCGTGCTCTCCACTTTGCTCCACTCACAGCCATGGAACCCAGTCTTCTCCCCTCCAAGCTCGTCAGCAACAGGGACATTGTGAGGGTCCGAAAACTGATGGGCTGGAAAAGTCCTTCCTTTGACAATGCAATGCGCTGCGGGGGTCTTCCTTTCACCAAGAAATGCTCCAAGGACGTCATCTTCTTCACGGCTTACGCCAAAGTTGGGTTAGTCACGCTTGTTTTTTCCTTCCTACTGATGCTGTTGAAGGTGTATGGACTGCAACTTCACCACCCCAGCCCTCATTCCATTCTACTGGTGGTGATCTTCGTCCACCTCTGTGAAATGTGGGTGTGTGTGTGAGGCCCTACGTGCCGCTCTTCAAGACGTTTTTCACCCTCGACCAACTGAGAAAAGTTAAGGCCTCATAGGAGATTATTACTTTATAAGGTACTGGAAGTCTCCGTACCAGTACATTCCAAGTTTCTCCTTTGGGAAGTGGGAGACCTAGAAGAGCGACTAGGTGATAGTCCGGATAGATCAGCATGATCGCTTGGAGTTGCCTGTCGGACTTCCCACCATAGATACCAATTTCTGGGAGCTCATTCCGGATCTATCAGCAGAGTACAACCCGTGCTTACAAGAATCTTGCACCTGGCTAAAGGACGATTAACATCTCTGATGGTGCTCAACGATTTCTTAACACGACGCCTTGCCCCTCTGCAGCAAGGGGAGTTCCCAGCCTAGGGGTATGGTGGGGTGATGGACTTCAACCGGCTAGAGTCCAGCGATGGAAGCTTGTAGGATCGAAGAGAATGTGAAAATATACCAGAGGGGGGGGGGGTGAATGGTAGATTAAAACTTTTTCAGCGGAAGCAACAAAACCCCTCGGCAGAAAAACAATCTGATCAAGAAACAATGTGTGCGACTAATCTAAATGTGTTCAACTATGATGAAAGCGGTACAGATTGTGAAGAATCAAGTCACGTATAAGTCACAACAAGAATCACAAAAAACCACCTAGAAAAACTCAAGTTATGATCGAAAATTCAAACAAAGGTCAGTCTATTCTACCCGAGTAAAAACTAGATCTACAACACTGCAAAGAAACTCGTGTAGATCAGAAACCACTAATCCAATGATCGTAAAATTTTCACAGATGAAATATAATAAAGTTGTGAAGACAACTAAAAAAATCACGTCAATTTCATCTCTAAAACTCGAGTTATGATAAAAACACCGAAGCAATGTAGTGCTGTGCAGAAACTCGACGAGAAAAACTTATCTGAAACAAGTCAGACGAACAAGGAACAAAAGCTCCTCTAAACTATGAATTTTATTGATAAAAACACAAGAGGAACATCCCAAAATAGTCTGACCACTAGCTCTGGCCTCCCTTGCTTACCAGCTCTAAGGCCAACCCTATGCAAACTAGGACTCTAATCCTTCTCAGTTTCAACCGAAACTTTCCATAACTGCTCAAGAACCTTCTATATGCAGATAGAAGCAATCTTAAGACTTTCAAACACCTTATGAACGTATCCCACATTCCTAAAACAACTCAACTTCGTGACCCACACAAAATCTAACCAAAACAAACTCTATACTTTCCATAAACGAATTATAACCACCTCAACCGCAGCCTGAGGCATAGTCCAACCGGTTGGACCTTTCTGACAAATTCTTTACGTCCACTTCTCTTCGTCATGCGTTGGAACTATGTTACCACGTCCATGCACTCCTTTCACACGTGCAAACAATTTCCATCAACATCCACGATACCTTCATATGCATTATTCTTGACCAAAACATGTTGTGTGACCTCCCGATCAACTCAACCACAATTCCTCCTGAACTTGGACTTGAACCTCATCTTCTCCCTAAGACTAGTTTAATGGATCCCGTCACCAGCCATGCTTTGACCTCAAGCAACACCTACACATGAACAAACAATCAATTCTTCTGAAAACAAGTCCACGACTTGACTCACATTAGTCCAATAACCACGACACCTTATGTGAGCACCTCACATTAGCATGTTGCAAACATAGCAAGATAATGTTCAACATGATCAGCAAAAAAACACATCAAAAACTTAGCAAAACAATACTCCCTCCATCCCGAAAAGTTTGTCGCTTTCTAGTTCATTTTTGAACTACAAAGCGACAACCTTTCCGGGATGGAGGGAGTACTAAGCAATTCCCATAAGTGTAAAGCAAGTTTGAGACATTGCAAAAGAAAAACATAGCAGTCACACGATTATTTCAACACATAGAAAGTTCGAATTGTCCAAAATAGCAGCTATGCATTGTACAATAAATGTTTGGACATTCCGAAATGCAAAACACATTCAACTAAAGTTTGGACAGTGCGATGTGTGTTTCTCAGGTGTATTCAAAACTTTGCATGTAAACATACACGTTTAATATAATTGCCAATGTATTTAGCACACATAGGTCTCACAAAGCTAACTTGAATGACAAGACACTGATGCTCACTCTATCGAAAATGTACAGCCGTACCATCTCAAATGATGACCTCATGCCTCCATCGGACTTCCTTCTAGTATTCGCCGTGTCGGAGTTGAGGTCGCAGGTGCTAAAGGAGATGCCAGTCCTTGATGATACTGGCATCACCATGTGACAAATGGGTGATGCCTCCATAGGGATAGTTATCTCCGAAGTCTTGGCCCCCGGTCCACAGGTTAGTTCCGGGTTTGCCTCTGCCAGTGGGAAAGGGAAATCTGCTGCGGAGCCAAGCCAGCGGAAAGGTTCCGGGTCCGATCTAGCAAGAAAAGGAAACTGGAGCAGATGGATGCAGGCTCCACCAGGCGAGCTTTGATGAAGGGAGTGCCACCGTCTGGGACACGCCCAACCTTGAAGTCTATGGTGGTCGTTCCTCCCACATCTTCAGCATCAGTCAGCGCCAATGGCGAGCACCGGGTCCAGAAAGGATCCCGTGGCACAGACTCCGACGGGAGGAGATGCAAGACCAACTCAAGAGGTATCGGTGGTTCCAAAGCGAGTGTCTGCTTTGGAGACTCACGGAGCAAGTTCGAATCATATGCTTCACCGATCACGAGGGGTTCAAATGACTTCGGTCGCCCAGGATAGAAGTTTTGCGCCGACTGGAGCTATCGTGGTCCCAGGTACGAAATATCTTTAATAATTTGCCTTTTTTTCATTTCTTGCACCTTGTTGATTCTTTACTTCCTCTGTTTCTAGAGCTTCGAGGCAAGCCGCTATTCCCTCTGCTTCACCATCCTCTGTGGTAAGAACAAAGATCAACCAGCAGACCATGCCAGCGTCGCAGCTAGAGATACCAAACCAGCTGATCCATCGGTTGATGTCGTGGCATCTTTCGAGGCTGCGAAGGATATTGTGGCAGAACAAGAGCCAACAATGTCAGCAGATGTCGCATCAGCTCCAGAGCTGATAACGGTGGTGTCGGAGCTAACTTTGGAGCAGGCATTAGATGCTGAGGTAGTGTTGGAGCCTTCTGCTGGCACCACAACGGTGCCGGAGCTAGAGACTAGCGCCGTATCGGAGCTGCCAGCTAACACCACAATGGTGTCAGAGCCGACGGGTGATACCACGACAGTGGCGCCAGAGGCACCAACTCTTGCCGTGTTAGCGTCAGCACCAGGGGCGGAGATATTGGAGATCGGCGATAGCTTCGACGCAACTGGTGAAGGCTTGCTGGGGTCCATGCTTGTGCCATGGACTCCGACCACTGTTCCTGAAGCATTGTGTAAAATCCCACATTTTCGTTCGTGTGAGGTTCAATTGTAAGTTGGTTATAAACCCTAATGGAGACCAATTATAGCTATGCTTATGAACTTGATCTCATCAAATATTTTCTTCCACTCATGCTTAAATTTTATTAACATGAGGAATGGACTTCACCAATAAGCTTAGATAAATTCTTTTGACCTCTCTTCAAATTTTGGAATTATTTGAATGGAGAATGCTAGGTCAAATTAATATGCAGTACTAAATATATATTCAAATTAATTACAAATTGAATATGCTACTGTACATTTGGCCCTCTCAAAAATATTCAAATCTGAGGCCATGAATTTTTATATGGCTTCCAAAAATTCCAAATAGATTTCCCGCAAAGTTTCATAAGTTTTGAACTCCATTTGCTATTTTATTTGAGACGCTTAGCAAATTTGGACCATATTATGAATTCAAATTTTGAATTCTGTTCAACCTTATTGAACATCAAGATTTGAACATACCATCATGGTCAGGTTGCAACCATCGAGCTGCCTGCTTGCTTGCGCCGTGGCGCGCTCCCCTCATCCCTCTGGCCCTATAAATAACCCCCCTTCGCCGTCGCCGTTGAACTCCACCTCGGTTCGCGCCATTGCCGCTGCCTCTATTTGTCGAGCTTTCACTGACGATTGAAGTCGTTTCTCCCCGTGTTGTAAGTAGATAAAAGGCTTGTAACAACATCCTCTATGTATTCTATTTGGTCATTGATCATGACATAGCTTCTGCTTGGGATATTTTGAAGTTTTCCGGTCGCTGTCGAGGAAGCCGCCAAGAACCTTCACTGTCTCACCGTCGAGATCCAGTTCTAGGCCGTTTCCTTTAAGAAAAAAGGTTTGCAATCCTCTCTAGTTTATGCTCACAGAATCTAAGCCTATGACATGAAGTGTAGCTCGAGTTCTTATTCGATTACCGAATGATTTTTCAATAGAACAGCAAGGCTTCGCGCTTAAATTCGTTTCATTCTTGCAATCATCCTTTAATCTGGTTAGCGGATAGCTTCTGTATGTCCTAAAGAAGCTCCCTTCCCAGGGACCTTGAAAGTTATCAACCGAGCACCTTAGATTTCGAGATTTCTTGGCCGCCGGTTGAAAAACCGTACTTCACCGTCGAACTCAGCTTTGCCGGTGATGTCACCCCATTCTAACCCCCAAATCATCATCCTGGTGCTTCCAGGAACATTCCCGACCTTTTCCCGAGCCTATTGCGCCATTACCGAGCGTTTCTGACGATAGCCAAATCCCTAGCTCCGCCGTCATGGTCGCACCTCCGTCTCCGGTCATCGCCGACTCGAATGGACCCCACCATCGGCTTGTGCGGTCGATTTTATGGTTAAGCGGTCAAGACGAGGCCGAAAGGAGGTCGACGCAACCTAGTCCGGTGAAGCGCCACCGCAGTTCCGGCGAGAGGCGCCGCCTCGTCGGGAGGTAGACGAAGGGTGCGGGTCCCACCTGTCAACGACGCCCCTCTTGCGCGGGATCAGTTGCAAACGCGGATCCAGTGTGGCTGTGCGGGTTAACCTCGTGGCTCCCGGTGTGGCTCAGCACTGATTGGCCCGATTCAAATGAAGTGGGACCGGCCCCTTTATTTGAAATTTCCAATAGGAAAAATAAATTCTGATTCAATCCAAACTTGGAAAATCCATAACTTCCAGTAGAGTCATCCAAAAATTCCCAATTAACTTTTGTTAGAACCAGCATGAAGAATAATTTCCAGTGGTGCAATTAGATTTGTATGAAAATCCACAGAAATTTCTCTATAATTCAGATAAGCAAAATGTTTAAAGAATTCATTCCTACAGTTTTACTTATTGGAAAACTCCCAATTTTGGTCAGAACCCTATTATTAATACAATTGTTCTCCAGTAAAAATTTCAAGTTCATTGGATGTCAATTACTGGGTTTATCGATATTCCAAATCTCTATGTAGTTATAAATTGAGAAAAATGGAAAAATCAATTTCCAGAAATTTCCCCAAACATGCAAAATCACTTTCTCCCTGTAGGAAGCTTGGAAAATAGTGAAACAAATTTTTCTAGAACCAGTGAGACCCCCTCTACATGATACAACCCCTGGTAGCCATGATAGGTCTCCAAAATTTCAACCAAAATTTAGAGAAGGTTATTGCTTACCATAATTTTGAAGAACAACAAACTTCTTTGATCATCTCCTGTTCTTTGCAAGAGTCTTCTCTATAGTCACTAGTATCTGCCATAAAAGTCCCAAAGCCAATTAAGATAATTACCTTATTTTATCCTAGGATATTCACATAACCTCAAGCATATTAATTATTTTCAAAGTCATTCATACCTAGTATATGCATATCGTGTAGTAGCTGAAATCGAGGAGGAGCCGGAAGCTTTGGAAGTCCAGCTGCCAGAAACAAACATAGGTTCAGACTCGTATTCAGGCAAGCCCCAGTTTGCATTTAAGTTCCTTATAGTGTTTTGCAGTTTTTATTTCACCTTACGTCTTCAGATGATTGTGCATTACGTTTAAGGTGTTTGACATCCACTTGCATGGACCACAAATCCTATGGAGTCTTGGGTAGGTCTACGGCTCGTTGAGTAGACACTGCTATGCTTATGCTCATAGGAATTCGGTAGAAGTCAAGTAGTGGGAATCTACTCGCGAGATAGGAATTTTATCACACTGGAGGATCTGGAATCAAAAAATGGTTTATGAATATGAAATTGAGACCGAGCAGTGGGTAGGATGCAGTGAGATGTGGTCTCACGTGCGTAGCCCTGCTTGTGTCGGTTGAGGACCGTTTCGTGTGCGGTCCTGCTGGACAAGCTTGAATTGTACTAGCGACATACTGGAGGAATGGGCTCCAGTAAACTGACGTAGCTTGATACTAGTTTGTCGAAGCATTCCATTTTGTTTTATAGGCATGGGTTGAGATAAGCAAGGTGTAAATCAGCTAGTGGGCACATCAGAGTACGTCCCACACAGTGACCTCCTGCTCGTGACGGATCGACCAGTTCGACATTCGAGTGTTTAGTGAAAGGTGGCCATATACGACTAGTACTGAAATGTTATGAAGGTACTGCTGTAAGTACTCGCTGACATTTCCGAAAGTGCGTACGTGTCGTGTTGTTCCGGGTATGTTCTGATTGCAATCACCGTCCCTCACGGTAATAGAGTACCACTTGTTCACTGCGCTGTGACGTAGTAAATACTGAAGAAGCCAGGATAATATGATATATATTGGATTAAAAATTGCTTGGACAACCTTGTTTGGCATAGAGATAGTACAGTTAAAAGTTTACAGTTTCCCCATACTATACCTGTAATAGCATTATGTGCTTTGTGCACGTCATATCATCGGCAAAACATTTCTTGTTTGATTGTGGAGTCTATGATGTGCCGTGCCTGAAGAATGTCAGATGCTACTTAAAATATGAATATAAGGATCCACTTGTAGGCGAGTCCTTTATGCTTTACCTTACCTATGCTTAGTATTCACCCTTGCATATGTCTAGTGAGACGGGTTAGTCTTGCTGAGCCTTATGCTCACATTTGTAGTTAACAAGTTTTTGCAGATTATACGACTGATGACGGGTTTGATGACAAGGCTGCACCCCCTCCAGGTTTTACAGCCGAGTGGTAACCCTGCACGCCGCCGTGAGTTGTGTGTTGCTAGTGCGAAGTATCCAGGACATGGATGACTTTGTTTTTGCATAGCTAGTGCTGAGAGCGTAGCTATGATATATAGTTCTCTTTCCTTTCGTTAGTATTATGAAACTTCCGCTGTGCTTTCCAATAAAGACTTGGTATTGTAAATTGTTCTCGTCCTTTTCTTGTATACTGTTGGGTGTCGCATCGCACAACACCACCCAATGAGATCCTTGGAGGTCGGGATTCCGGTCCCCACAGACATGGTATCAGAGCATCATTGGGAACAGTGTACTTGAAAAGAGCATATCTTCAAAAATTAGGATCTGAGTTAGGAACTAGATATATGCCCTTATAAGGAGTATTATTAGTATAAGATATAAAGGTGGTAAAATAACTTATATGTTATAGATTCTGTAACGACGCTCTGATGTAAGGTAGGAGGTAAGGTACGCCATCGTAAGCGGATCAATTGCGGTAAGCCCACCATGCGAGAGGTAGCATGGAAATATTTCCGTGGCTTGGCACGAAAATGTTAATAGGAGTCTATAAAGCTTTCAATGTTTCTGAGAACCTATGACATGCGGTACCCCAGCATGCTTCAAAGTTATTGGGAGCCCCCGTCGGGTGGTGTATAACCCGATAGTATGCATCTCTAGAACTATTCATGTTCCATGGGAGCATGCGAAACACGTATGCTCGAGCGTGTATAAGCCGGTTCGTGCAGGAGTCTTTGCTATACAGACGTATTACGGCCATGTACCTCGAGACATGACCTTGCTCGAGGGCGACTCACACAAGAGTCATATGCATTTACTTTCATATATATTATTGTGACTGCCTGTCGTGTTTCCCTGTGCCGCCCTAGAGGTGTGAAGGTGTGAAAGGGGATTGTTTGTCTTCTGCAGCATTGACTACGCTAGCGACCCGTGTAGAACACGTTTGCGAGTGAACGATACTAGGGCCACCTATAAACGTATCTGGAAATACCGGTCAGAATTTTATTTGGTGAGGCACGTAGTACCGGCGGTATCAACTTTGATACTTGACCATCCCCAAACGACAAAAATGGATGCATTATATTTTGGAAAGTCTGACTATCAGTTGCTGGTAGGTTTTGACTCCGCAAAATAATTTTCGATTCGACATTGGGTTAGCACCAAGATTCTTGATTTTCTGGCCAAAGTTTGCTCAACTTTGCCAGGTTGTAATCTTGGTTAGTTAGGAATAAACATAGGGGTATGCTATATGGATGAAAATTTCTCGAAGACCTCTACAACTTTCCTGTTGACCATTAAGGCAGAAAAGCTTGATATTCTATTGAAATTCGGGGTATGCTTAAACTACTCCAGATAACCCTACCATTGTACCAGTCTCTGTATTTTTGGAATAACTCACCATAGAAAAATCTTCTGCCTTATTGTGATACATATATGAAAAGGGTAGAAGCAGATCTACAGTTTTGTTATTTAAATTTTCTCTTGATTCGAATTTGAGGCAATTCAAATTTCGAGCTCAAAAAGGTGAACTGCAGGGCTGCTGTTGAACAACAGTCAGTTGATCTGTCAAGTTTAGATAGCTCTAGCTTTTGATCTAGAGTACTGACATGGTCATATATATACATTTCTGGAAATCTTAGCAAGTCCCCTATCAACTGTATGTTTCACTCATGGTCTGAATATTGGTGTAGCTGTGTTTAATTCCTATGGTTGCAAACTCGGTTCTGGCAGATCAGAACTTGAAACAGTTGGCACATAGTTTCGAATTAGCACACTATACCTATGTAACAAATGTTTCATGGCCGAAATCTTTTACCTATGGATTGTTAACTTGATGTTATACAATTTTTATTTTGTCATTACCTCAATATATTGTCATGATATACCTGTATAAATTGTGGACAATCACCACATATACAGGGGAGGTTCTGTCAAAATTTCCAGAAAATTTGGGTCAACTTTAAACCTGTATAGATTCTATTTCGTAGCTCAGATGGAGCTGTATGAGTACAATCTGGAAAGGTTGCAAAGTGTACTACAACTTTTTCTATTCAATCCCACATCTGGTTCTCATGTTTTCTGTATGAAAAGTTTCAATTTATACAGAAAGCTTAGCTGGAGCAGACTGAGATTACAACTCCAGTTTTAAAATTTTCTTAAACTGTTGGGAGTTGGAAACCTTCTCATTGTTCCAGTATCTTTTTCTATAGATGACGGATGTGATGATGCTATTACCGGATGGATGGATATTTTCCACTTGCGCTAGCCGTCCGGGCTTCCCAAGTATGCCGCGGGAAGTGCTCCAACAGTTTGTCTTCATCGAGATGCCATGCTATTGGGGCCGAGAAACGATTGATAGAGGCGTTCGATTATGCACCATCTTGGTCAACATCCAGGCTAGTCCATGTTGCTATGGATGGGCTCCTTTCTTTGTTACTATCAAGGGAGCTCATTTGGAGGACACTTGGGCAATCGCAGCAGGCGAGGCGCTTATGAAGCTTTGTGAGCTTCTTCAAGATGCCATAGCTGGGACTCAATTTGCCCTTATTCCGGTCCGTGATATGGCTGGTTTTGAGTGGCAGCATCGTATGGTTGCTGCCTATACATCGTATGGCGACACAACCTCGACGATACTGGGGATGTATGCGGCTGCGTCCAATATGGTGGTTTCTACACAAGGTGCAATTATTCAGGTACAAGTCGTAGCCTTGAGGCAAGCGACTGAGCGGGGAGATACCCTTGATTATATCAACGAGAATCTACTTTCACTCCTAGATCCAACAAATCACCGGCTAAATAAGTGCGAGAATCAGCTGCTTTATGCTCGCATTAGACTACGGAAAGCTCGTGCCGAACAACGGCAAGCTCGCAATGAACTGTAGTAAACTCATGGTGAGCTGCAAGCGAGTCAGTTAGAGGTGCAACAACAGCTGGAGCAGCTATCGGTAGTCACCGAGGAACGAGGTACAACCATAGAGGCAGCTCAAAATTGGGAGTATGAGGCAGAACAACATCAAGATAATGTGATTGAGGTGGAAGCACAATTGCAGCCAGTGGTGTATCCACCGGCCCATGATATACCACTACATATGGGTGAACAAGTGCCTTCGAATGAAGACGAAGAAGAAGAAGATCCCGAGGAACTTGAGTACGTTGAGTAGGACATATTGGAGTGGGATGAGGCAGCACTTTTGCAATCACGGGGCAACATATAATTTAATAGTTGCTCGTGTTTATTTTGTGGCCATGTTTGTATCATATTAAGAATAGCAGTGAGTATGTATAAGATGGCATGATGTGTATGACATCTCATGGGGACCAAGTATGGTAGAGATGCACTTCCGTAGTGGGAGTCCATCGTTTTGGAGTACACTACTGTAAACTTGGTCATGAGATAATATATTTTGTATAAAGTTTGTACTTTATCAATATATGTGAATGTTATGCACTTATTCCCTTGTCAATAGTCGTGCTACTCAATAATGAAATGGATAAAGGAAAAGAAAACATATGGTGATTTTAAGTCATTTGGATGCAAAATGGTGTGTACGCGCTCGACGCCTGAAATGGGAGGATCAAGTCGTGGTCGTGAGGACGAATCTCCGACCCAGGAGACAGCTGCGACACCGCAGCAACAAGTTCCTCCACCACCACCTCCTGAACTTCCAAAGAGTCTAGCAGAGGTTCTTGCCGCAGTGCTTGGCTCGCGCGACGAGCAAACAAAGTTATTGAGGACTTTAGTCCAGCATTCGTCCCGTCAAGGAGGGCGACCAAATGCGGTTCCACAACAACCTTCTCTGAGTTCATACTCGGACTTCATGTCAACGCACCCGCCGGTCTTCATGGAGGCCGATGAACTGTTGGGGGCGGACAACTAGCTCCGTTCCATGGAAGGGAAGTTTGGTTTGCTATGAGTGATCGAACATCAGAAGACCCTATTCGCGGCCCAACAATTACAAGGGTCTACTGGTGCGTGGTGGGAAAATTACCTTGCCGCACGACCAGCCGGCTATGCCGCGAGCTGGGAGGAGTTCCAGGAGGCATTTCGTGCCTATCACATACCTCCCGGTGTTATGAGGAAGAAGCTTCAAGAGTTCCTGGAGCTAAAGAATGGAGGAAGGAGTGCTTACGAGTACTCTAAGGTATTCAACCACTTGGCCCAATATGCTCAGGCCCAAGTGAGTACTGAAGATCGGAAGCGGGAATGCTTCTATCGGGGTTTGAACCCCAAGATGAAGGACAAGCTTGCCTTGATCAACAGCTGCAGTTTCAACAGCATGGTCAATGCCGTGATCATGCAGGAGGACGCTACTAGGGAGCTGTTCTCCGACAAGAAGAAAAGGAGTGCTCCGCAGGGCAGCGGAGGAGGTACTCCTCAGAAGTACTGCATGGTCTATCGATCACCATCCGACCAGAGGTGGCAGCAGCCATCGCGACCACCAATGTTTCGTGGTCGCCCATTCAACAAAGCCGGCTTCCGCTCACAACAACAACAAGGGATGATTCCCCGCGCACCTCTACCTCCACCGCGTGCACTGGGATTTTGTCCTCCATTCCGTGCCGGTGAGAACCTGTACACGTGTTATACGTGTGGACGTACGGGGCACTTCACCAAGGACTGCCCGCAGAGCGGAGGACAATCATCGTACCAGGGGGCAAACCAGCCTCGCAACCAGCCCAAGAAGCCAGCCACCAGAATAGGCAATGTCCACCACCTCGCCATCGAGGATGTTCCGGAAGGCGCATCCGTACTCACGGGTACGTTCTCTCTCATTGGTCATCCTGTAGTCATCCTTTTTGACTCCGGTGCTTCCCACAACTTTATTAGCAAGTCTTATGTCAATCAATACCAGTTGCCTATCATTTCCACAAAAACCCAATATATGATTTGTTCCCCGGGAGGAAAAGTAGTAGCAGATGAGATGGTCCATAGGGTACCTCTTAATCTGGGTGGGAACATATACCCTATCTCTCTCATTATATTGGAGCATCAAAAATTAGATGTGATCTTAGGAATGGCATGGTTGCAATACAACGGTGCTATTATTGACATCGTTCCTCGGAGGATATATCTAAATTCTCCGGTCCACTCTCCCCAAACTCTCACTCTTGAGAGTAATATCCACGTGACTCCAACTACTTATAACACTGAGGCCTGTAAGACATTCTAGTAGTATGTGAGTATCCGGACGTTTTTCCCAAAGATCCTCCTGGCATGCCACCAGAATGAGATGTCGAGTTTAAGATTGAACTTGTACCGGGAACAGTGCCAATCTCGAGAAAGCCGTATAAGATGGCACCTAAGGAACTTGCAAAACTGAAAGAGCAACTGAAGGAACTTTTGGACAAGGGTTTCATTCATCCAAGTTCGTTACCTTGGGGCTGTTCTGCAATGTTCGTGGAAAAGAAAGATAAAACATTGAGAATATGTGTGGACTATCATCCACTCAATGCTGTCACGATCAAGAACAAGTATCCACTACCCCATATCGATATTCTATTCGATCAGTTGGTGGGTGCTCTGGTATTTTCAAAGATGGATCTTCGCTCTGGATATCATCAGATCAGGATTCGACCAGAGGATATACCTAAGACATCATTCTCGACAAGGTATGGATTATATGAGTACCTTGTCATGTCCTTCGGATTAACCAATGCACCGGCCCATTTCATGTATCTCATGAATTCGGTGTTCATGCCAGATTTGGACAAGTTTGTCTTGGTCTTCATCGATGACATCCTTGTGTACTCAAAATCGAAGAAGAACATGCACAACATTTGCACATCGTGCTTCAACGGTTGCGGGACCACAAGCTGTACGCTAAGTTCAGCAAATGTGAGTTCTGGATGAACCAAGTGCCATTTCTAGGGCACATCATCTCTGCCGAAGGGATTGCAGCTGATCCAAGCAAAATTAAGAAAGTACTCAAATGGGAGTCTCCTAAGTTTGTGCATGAATTTAAAAGTTTCCTGGGTTTAGCAGGATATTATCGGAGGTTCATCCCAAGTTTTTCCAAAATAGCTAAACCAATGACGAAACTTCTGAAGAAAGGAAAGAAATATGCATGGACAAAGGAATGTGAGGAAGGTTTTCAAGCATTAGTAAAACACCTCACAACAGCGCCAGTATTAGCCCAACCAGGCACAACTAGGTCTTTTGATGTTTATTATGATGCACCTGGCATTGGTTTGGGTTGTGTATTAATGCAAGACAGAAGGGTGATCGCTTATGGATCACGGCAGCTTCGAAACCATGAGCAGCATTATCCGAATCATGATCTTGAGCTCGCTGCCGTGGTACTAGCACTAAAGATGTGGAGACACTATCTATGGGGCAACCTAGTACATCTCTACACCGATCACAAAAGCATGAAGTACATCATCACCCAAAAGGATTTGAATATGCGACAGCGAAGATGGTTGGAATTAATCAAAGACTATGAAATTGAGATCCACTACCATCCCGAAAAGGCAAATGTAGTCGCAGATGCGCTAAGTCGCAAGTCCCATATCAATAACCTTTCTATCACCTTGACAGAGCAAGAAGAACCGAGTCTCTACTTGGTTCCATATGGGGCGCTCTACAATCTAGCCCTCATTCCTACCATAAGGGAGGAAATTGTGGACTCAGAAGGAGGGCAAGGGCATATCGCATATTCACCAAAGAATGAAAAAGGGGGAAATGAAGTGTTTCCAGGGTGACAATGACGGTACCATCCGGTTCAAAGACTGCATCGTGGTACCCCGCAATGTGGGACTTCAAAAGAAAATTTTGGATGAAGCTCATTTGTCCAAATATTCTGTTCATCTGGAGAGTAACAAATTGTACCAAGACTTGAAGAAGAAATTTTGGTGGACTCGGATGAAGAGGGAAATAGCGAAGTATGTATCCGAATGTGATACGTGTCGACGAGTGAAAGCCAACCATCTAAAGGCAGCCGGACAACTACAACCTTTAAGCATACCGGCCTAGAAATTGGAGGACATCAGCATGGATTTCATTATTGGATTACCTCTCACCATTCACAAACATGATTCGATTTGGGTGATAGTCGACCGACTCACCAAGTCGGCTCACTTTATTCCAGTCAATGTCAAATATGTGGCACGACAATATGCATATTGTATATTGCTAGGATCCTATGCCTACACGGAGTACACCACACTATCATATGATCGTGGAACCTTGTTCATTGCTCGATTTTGGGAGCATCTCCATGCATCTTTGGGTACCAAGTTGATTTGAAGTTCAGCTTACCATCCACAGACTGATGGTCAAACAGAATGAGTAAACCAAGTTCTAGAGGATATGCTATGCGCCTGTGCCATTCACCATTGTAAGAATTGGGATGATCATCTACCATTGGCAATGTTTTCATACAACAATGGTTATCAGACTAGCATCCGAATGGCACCATATGAAGCTCTTTATGGCCGGAAGTGCCGCACACCTTTGAACTGGTGTGAATCCGGTGAACGAGTAACATATGGTATAGACTTGGTAAAGGAAGCCGAAAAATGAGTACGAGTCATTCAAGCCAACCTCAAGGCTGCTCAGTCTCACCAGAAAAGCTATGCGGACAAACGACGTCGACCCCTTCACTTCGATATCAAGGATCACGTTTACCTTTGCGTATCCCCAATGAAAGGGATTCATCTCTTCAGAGTAATAGGGAAGCTAGCTCCACGTTTCATCAGACCATTTGCAATAAGTGAGCAATGCGGACCTGTAGCCTATCGAATAGAGCTGCCAGCGTCACTTTCGGGGGTCCACAATGTGTTTCACATTTCACAGTTTAGAAAATGTCTCAAGGCCCCAGCGGAAGTCCGTATGGAGGATTTGGAAGCTCTCCAACCAGATCGTACTTACTCTGAGAATCCAACTCAGATAGTCGATGAGAAGACTCGTACCACAAGAAACTGCACTGTCGAAGTGTGGAATACGACAATTCCGCCGGACCCACTTAGAAGCAGCCCGTGGAGGTTCTTTTGTGGTTAGGGGACACAAGATCAAAATCAAGATGGTGACCTCAGAGATTTACGTGGTTCGGGCCGCCTGAGCATAACACCCGACTCCGCGGGGTTTGTGTGATTGTATTGAGCGAGTGAGTTCGCTAAATTCAAGTTGCAATAGCCTGGATTAGAATCCGTCCCCTTGTGTTTGTGCGTTGCAGCCCTTTTATAGTTCTAAGGACTGACCGTTACAAAGCTGGCATGGCCCGACATGCGGCCCTGGTGTTCTTAATGACCTAATACACTGTCTAAAGAATATTTAATACAGTTAATAGTGTGGTAACGTGTGTCCTTGGTAGTATTTCCACTATAAACAATACACTGATCGTGTGTCATTAATATGGCATTAATGACACATTATCATACCTTGTAACTGCCGCCTTAACCATCCTTGAATGTCTGTAATGGTCATGATTGGCTTGTATTTCCGTTGGTGACGAAGGTCCGGAGGCTCCATACGTGGCAGATCCGGAGCTTTCCCTTGCATGAGAGTAGGTCCAGGGTTGTTGTACACGTGTCAGTACCGGAGCTCCTCTTTGACGAGGCTAGGTCCGGGGCTGTTGTACACGTGTAGTCGCCAGAGCTTCCCTTGGTTGGGAGTTTTGTTCCGGGCTTATTTTACACATGTTAGCCCAGGAGCCAGCCATGTGAGGGGAGCGGGTCCGTTGCAACATGACATGTGGGACCAGCAAGGGCCTTCGACTCTGACGTGTGGAACTTTCTTGCACTTGTTGCGGTATTGTGGGGTACCCAGTACGTGGGGTACCGACAGTGGCCCTCGGGCCCACCTCTGGGAGAAACCCCTTGGGTTAAGTTGTTCTACCAGAGGTGGGGCCATTCTCGATTCCCGCACTTCGATTTTTGAAAGTCTGCCAATAGATTGGCGATTCGGGGGTGAAACCTTCGACGCGTGGCTTGTTATGAATACGGCAGATGAGATCTTTGAGTGCGGATCTCATGCAATTGAAGGTCGCTGATTCTCAATACAAAAACCGTATTGGTTCCGCACGTCCTGTTAGAGCGCCGACTTTGGGTTTCCCGCCGCTCATCATGGCAACGGTTGGCCTTGGGTAAGGACCTCGATCTCTTCGTTGGGGTGGTCCCAGGCCCACTCTTCATTGATGGGGTAAATTTTTGAAAAGTTCCTTCAATCTCTCTGCGGTTTCCATCCAAGCATCGCGGAGGCTTACTTAAGAAGGAAAGTGCGCACGGTTTGAGGACTCTTTACGCCTTTGATCATCTTTGAGCTCAGGGCCTCCCAAACTCCGCCTAACTTTCCATCCTTTGCTCCACTTTACCGCAATGGAGTTGGGTCTCCCCAAGAGCCGCCTCAAGAGCGATGATGATCTGAAGAAGGTCCGGACCTATATGGGGTTGTCCAGCGACTCCTTCAACCATCTGATCCGTGCCGGCAAGCTCCCGTTCAAGAAGGAGCGCGGCGGCAACATGGTGTACTTCTCTGC
Source organism: Tuctoria greenei (assembly GCA_036927565.1). NCBI lineage: Eukaryota > Viridiplantae > Streptophyta > Magnoliopsida > Poales > Poaceae > Tuctoria > Tuctoria greenei. The sequence goes on from JAYESD010000004.1 coordinate 73,504,747, forward strand.
GTACACCATGGTCGGGCTGATCCCACCTTTCTCAACTTTCCTTTTGATGCTGCTGAACTTCTATGGTCTGCAGCTGAACCACCTTGGCCCCCATTCTCTTCTTCTTGTGTCAACATTTGTCCACTTCTGCGAGATGTGGGTGGGTATTCCCCCCCGCGTCGAGCTTTTCCGCACCTTCTTCACCATCCACACCACCGGGAAGGGGTCCGAATTTCTTGGCTTCTACTATTTCTTGAAGTGCAAGAAATGCCCCTACAAATACTTGAGGTCATTTCCTTTCGGCAAGTGGGACGACTTGAAGAAAGATTTGATCGTCGTCATGGCAGAGCAGCACGAGAAGTTGGAGCTGCCCGAAGGTCTCCCAAATGTTGACAGTGACGCATGGAGTGTGGTTTCGGTGCTGTCAGAGGCCTTCAACCCTGCCTTGAACAGGATCCACAGATGCGTGGAAGGTGGAGTGACTCCCCAGATGGTCTTCTGCAACTTCCTGGTCAACAGATGGGCTCCGCTGAAGAAGAGAGAGAAGCTCGCATGGGCCCTCAACAGTGTGATGGATGATGACCGGATTGAAACCAGTCTGAGGTCCAATTTGCATGGCACAGCTTTGGAGCTTCATCTCAAGAAGTTCCAACATGGAATTGACGTCGAAGGCGACAACTTAACTCCACCGGCATCTTTCCTCACACTTAACTTGGAGGCGCAGTTCAGCAGGGAGCTCCTGAGGAGCATGCCGGGGCTTGACAATCTTGGTGAGGTGGAAAGGCTTCTGACTACCAGATTGGCGATCCCTGGAGCTTCCGAGGGTGGTCCTGTCCCCGCCCCGAGCCGAAGGACTGAGGACGCCGGCAAAGGCAAGGGCAAAGAGCCAGCTGAGTCTTCCAGCCTGAAGAGGAAGTTGAAGCACGCTAACGGGAGGTCAGCCAGGCCTGCTCCTTCCACGACAAATGCTTCTTCCCAGAGGGGGAGGTCTTTTGCTACTACACTTGCTCTGGTGCAAACGTCTTTGAGAGGCGTAAGCTCCAAGCAGTCGGCCCTGGCCTCAGTGTCGGCTAAAAGCTACAAGTCCGGGAGTTCTTCCCATTGAAGGGAAGCTCCGGCTGAAAGAACTCCGACGGCTCTTAGTGTTCCTCAACTAAGGTCCGAAGCAGTTCTCTCACCAGATTTGGTGGGCTCTAGCCCCAGGCCTTAGAAGAAGAGGTTCCGAGGCGACCGGGGTGGTAGTATCCCAAGGTAAGCATTGATTGCTCACTTTGAAGTGTTAATTTTTATTTTGGATGTGTCTTTAATCTTCTCTTCCCTTTTATTTTAGGGTGTCGAAGAAGGGACCCGGAGCTTCAACGCCAGTTGCAACGACTGGGGCTGCACCTGCCGAAGCTCTGGCTTCGATTGTTGAGCCTCCTTGTCAAGCGGAGGTGGAAGTCGTGGCAGCTCCGACACCAGCTGTCGTGAGCCTGGACTTGGAGTCCTCACCTGAAGCTCCTTTGGTAGCGCTAGACTGCAGGAGGGAAGTTGAAGAGGTGCCCCTGGCGGTAGAGGCTGATGCTCCAGCACTGGCGATGCCAGAAGTTCCAACTTCCGAGCCGGAAGTTGTCGAAGCCCTGGATGTTGAGCCAGAGATACCTGAAGCCCCATCTATTGAGCCAGAGATCACCCAAGCTCTGGCCCTTGTGCCGAAAATGGTTGAAGATCTGGCGGTTGAGCTGGAGGTGGTAGAAGGTCCGGCTGCGGAACTGGAGGAGGTTGGAGGTCCGGCAGTTGTACCGGAGGTGGTTGAAGGTCCGGTGACAGTGCTGGAGACGGCCGCTGCGCCGGAGCCCGAGCTAGTGGAGGTTGAGGCCCCAGTTGAAGCTCCTGCTGCTGCCTCAGAAGTGGTGGTCCCGGAGGTACCAGAGCCCGATCCAGAGCAGCTTGCAGGACCGGCGACAGGTCCTTCGACATCGGAGACGTCAACTGAAGACCCGGAAGCGGTGCCTTCACCTGCTCCGAAGGCGGAAGTTCTCCCCATGGGTTCTTCTGCTGCCACTAAAGGGCTCCAGGAGAGCGGCCGCAGCGCCGCAGGAGTGTATGGGACCACTATTGTGGAGTGGGACTCAATTTTTGTTACAGAGAACCCACTCAAGCCTACGGAAATGATCCCGGCAGGCCCGAAACCTATCCCTCTAGCGTTGTCCATAGACAACACCTGCTCAAGCCTTCGACAGGTCCAGCTAGCCTTCGACCATGAGAGCAAAGCCTTGGAGGAGGAGCGCAACACCTTAAGGCGTTGGCACATCATACTCCATTTTGAGACCAAGCTTGCTCAGACGACACTGGCTAACCAGAAGGAGTGGATACAAGGGGAGAAGGCCCGGTTAGAGTACTGGGACAAGTTAATAGAGGAGAATAAGGCTGCCATCTGGGTGCTCGATGCTAACTTCAGGGAAATCCTGGAGCAAGCCAAGGAGAGACATGACGCTGCTGACAAGCATTACGAAAAGCTTGCAGAGTTGAATGACACTCTCATGAAGCGTCGAACGGACCTGGAGGCGAGGGAGGAAAAACTCCTGGGGCAGCAGGAGGATGTGGTGAGGAGGGAAGCGGAGGTCACCCATAAGTTGGTTTTGGGTGAGAAAAATTTGGCGGATCACAGCAAAAAGCTAGATCTATGGAAGGAGGAAGAGAGGAAGAAGAATTGGAAGATGGGGCAAGAGCTCTCGAAAAGGGAGTTTGACATTGCTGCTAGGGAGGAGAGAGTCAAGGATAGGGAGAAGGATCTTGCTGAGAGGAGGAACCGCATCCACCTCCGGGAGACGGAGCTGGCCGACCATGAGAAGCAGGTTGCAGAAGTCAAGCAGCAGCATGCTAAGTTGGCTGAGCGACTTGCCCGTGAAGGTTCGGAGCTTGCGGCCGCCTGGAGGTCCTTGGAAGAGTTGTGGAACTCAAAGGATACTGAGTCCCTGATGCTTTGGGAATTCTTGGGGCGTGTGGACAGAGCCCTCGTGCCCCTTGGGTTTAGTCCAGTACTCCCAGAGAACCCGGTGTAGGAGCTGGACCAGACGCTGGCAGCACTTAGCTCTGCTGGCAGCAAACTCAACGTGATGGGTGACATCATCACTGATCAACTGGAGACGGAGGGTAAGTCGTTGGCCAAGAACATCGCTGAGTATGTATTGGCATGTTACCGGAGCTGAGACCCCCAGTTCTCCCTTGATTCGGTCTTTAAAGGAATCATCACATAAGAGGAGGATGTCGCTAGGGCTAGTGTCCAAGAAGCTGCTGAGCATGTTGCTTCATTTTTCCACAGGACCAAGATCCTCCAGTAGCTAGGAATTTTCTCCCTTTGTCCCTTGTAATCTCAATTTTGTAATCCAGCTCTTCTGATTAATGAAATCCTCCTTTTTGCCATGTATTTCACTTTGTCTTCAATATACTGTGTCGTGTCTTGTTGGCCCCCTGGTACATGTGTACAGTTCAGATGTGTACACATGTATCAAAAGTTATGACAGTATGTTGAAGTCTTCAATTTTGAAGCATCGAAGACAGGCCCCCTGGAATGGTCGGAGCTTGGTATCTCCGACATCAACATATTAGATATTGACGGTGGACCTATCTTGGGAGATGTCGGAGCTTGGTAGCTCCGGCGTCGTCCACCATTGCTATAAATTTTTGCTTTTCCTGCACATTAAAGACAAGGAAAAAGTAAAATTCGTCCTCTTGTCTATAAATTGGTTGTGACTTATTGTTCTTATTTGAACATTAGATCCGGAGAAACTCAACATGATAACAAGCGTTTTGATAGAATCTTCCAAGATCCACACGCTTTTTTAGTACTCACCCTACTGAGGACTGCCGAGGAGTGGGTAGAGTGGCGTACTTAGGGTGCAGGACCAGGCTAAGTCGATAGCATACTCCAGACCTATGTTGGCTTGGCGTTCAGGCAAGTAGACTATGTGGCAGTGTTAAGATCCAAGAGACTATCAACAAGGCTTGTAATGCATGTGAATTACTCGGAACAAAACTCAAAAAGATTTGCACAACTTCATTATAGACAAACAGGGTAAAAATAATTTGACATATTGAGCCTTGTACAAAAAATAAATGCACGTGGAGTCTGTTTTCACACAACAATGCTTTTCATTATAGGTCTGGATTACAGGGGAGACAAAGACATGTGTCAAGTGTTACTTGAACTTCCCGGACCCTCCCGGAGGGGTCCGGATGTTCTCCCGGAGGACTTGCTCGACTCTGTATAACGACTCTACAACATGCATTGTGTGTAATTACAGACTCACCTCCGTGACTCTAAGCATAAAACTTACGGAGGTGCTCGATGTTCCAAGGATTGGGAAGTGGGATCCCATCCTGAGGTCCCAAGCGAACGCAACCTGGTCAGGATACTTTAATGACTCGAAAAGCACCCTCCCAACTGGTGGAAAGTTTGTTCACCCCTTCACGACTTAGTATCTTCCAGAGCACCAGGTCGCCTTCTTCGAGCTGTCGGTCATGCACATGCCTTTGTTGGTAGCGCCAGAGCACTTGGCGATAACGTGCATTTCGAACAGCTGCTTGGCACCTTCCCTCGTCGACGAGGTCAAGGTCTTCATGCCGGAGCTTGTCCTACGTGTCTTCATCGAAGGTCCGGACCCGGAGAGACTTGTGGGGACTGGAGTCCTGACGTCCAAGGATCTCATTGGGTGGTGCTGTGTGATGCGGCACCTAACAACACACACGAAAAGGATACCAAAACATATAAAGTTTTCATTTCACCTTAAACAGAGTTTACAAAATAGTGTACAATAGAAGTACACACGAGACGGAAAATACATACTCATAATCTCACTTAACTAAGCTGGAGAGAAGACGTCCATGCCCTAGGACGCTTCTCCCTAGCAACATGAAGAACATTCAGCAGCGGCGGGGTTCACATGAGATTTATCTCGACACCTCAAGGTCTCATGTACAACTTGAACACCAGAAATAAACCTAATACCCGCAAAAACCGTTAAAGTGCAAACGTGAGCATAAGGCTCAGCAAGACTAACCTGCCTCACTAGACATATGCAGGGGTGAATACTAAGCATAGGGAAGGAATACCATAAAGGAAAGGGCTACAAGTGGATCCTTATAGTCATGTTTTAAGTAGCACATGACATTCTTCAGGCACAACACATCATAGACTCCACAATCAAACAAGAAACGCTTTGCCGATGATATGACATGCCCAAAGCACATAATGCTATTACAAGTAAAGTATGGGGAAAGTGTAAACTTTTAATTGTGCTATCTCTAAAAGCCATACAAGGTTGCAAAACAATTATAATTCAAAACATCATATTCTCTTGACTCTTCAGTATTTACTACGTCAAGACTCAGTATTCAAGTATGCTCAAATAATCGCAGGCGACGGTGATTGCAACCAGTAGACACCCGGACTGCACGACACGTACGCCCATACTCGGAGTTGCAACGACACCCTCCACTGATGTCGCACGCAGCCATTTTTCCCCGGATTCAACCACATCGAAACTGTTCGATCAACCCAAACAGTGAGATACCCTCAAGGTGCACCTCCGCTGTGATATGTTCATGAGTGAGTTACCTCCCACTGTACTAACAGCTGACAGCTTAAGCCGATTGAAAAGGTTCCAATATAGAATCCTCAAGGTACATCGGTTTCCTGGGTTCCATATAGCCAGTATGCACCCGGTACAGTTCAAACTTGTCCAACAGGGCCAGGCACGAGACGGGCCTTAATCGACATAGGCAGGACTACGCAGCCAGGACCATGTCCTGCTACATCCTATGCTCCTGCCCAGTCTCCAATTTATTAAAGGGAATCATCATAATTAAAATCAAAATTCTAATCCAGTGTAAACCAAGTGCTAGTCTCGCGAGAAGGTTCCAACCTCTCGACTTCTACCGTTTCTTCCAACTAGACATTAAGCATAGCATATCGAAATGTGGAGTATTAATCTACCCAAACCACTCTCTAGGATTATTCTGGTCATGCAAGTGGGTTTCATTGCACAAGACCTAATGCACAATACATCTCATCCATATAGTGTGTTTAAATGAAAACTTTGCAGGATTTCATAAATGCAAACCGGGGCTTGCCTTGTTTGCGACACTATAGCAATGTCAGTTGTTATGGCTTGGTATTCCTACGGAGAATCCGCCATGGAATCTTGAAGTTGGAACTCCTCGGCATTCTCCTCCAAGAGAAACTTCTCATTGATCACCTATCATCATGTTCCTATTGAAATGATATGCATATAGGTAATTAAGGTAATCTAACAACAGACTCGATGAGTTGTAAAAGCCTTAAGAAGAAGAGGCTTGACTAGAAAGATTAGATATGTCTCGGATGGGTGGAGAAACTATGGATAAGTCAAGTGGTCATAGTAGTTGAGCTGTGGATTGACACGTGCAATGAAAGCATGTATTGCCATTATTCACTTAACACTTGGAGCTATGCCACTCGAGAAAGCTGAGACTGACTGGTGTGGAAGTGTTGGACTGAATAGTGAAAAATGACTAAGGAATCAAGGTGGAGCATTGAAAGCTTAAGGCATGAGTGAACTGTGCAACAAGAGTTCATGACTCAGAAGGCGACCAATGAAGTTACACAAACTCATTAAAGAGTAAACCTAATTAAGTGACAAATGTGGTCGCAGGGTTCTGAATTTGGATGAATCAATGTGAAACCCTAGCGACACATGGAAAAGAAGTGAGATCGACATTGCTTGGACTCAAAGAGTCATCACAAGCATTGCTAACCTAACATGGGTACCAAGACACGTTCAAAGGACCTTTAGGTAAATCAGTCGCTATGACTATCTTCGCAAACATCGTCCAAGTTCTTACATGACACTATTGTAGTCTCTTTTCCAAGATTGTCCAGATGAGCTCGGTGAACTCTTGGAACTCAAAAATAAGGCATTACTATGTCGCGACGATGTGCTTTGCCCTCTCGGGAAGATCATATCAACGACGTTCACATTGACTCGGACTCATTTATTGTGATGAGCGGAATCCCGAACACCACCTTATGAGTCACAAGGTTAATGATGTCGACTCGATCGTCGGCAAGCGACTCGACGAACCAGTCGTCGATGAAACGACACACCTAGTTAAGAAATTCTGCGGACGGTTAGGAAACATCGTCGACACGAACAAGAAACTCTTGTCCAAGGTTCCCCTGGTTTAGTTTTCCTTGTCAGTCGCAACGTTCTCGCATTACTCAACCACAGGTCATCAGTGATCACCAACCACCTTGGTTTGACCTGTAAGTCATTTTATCGAGCACCTTGGCTATATCTAGGACTCGATCACCCTCACATCGACTAAAACCTAATTTGGCTTGACAACCATTGTCCGACGAGTCGTGCTTGTGTTTCAGGACCACACACATCACAAGCATCCATCATCTCGATGCCAGGGCACGATGACGGCTCGGAGCGTCACGACGACATCATGTGGTCAACGACGTCGACGCAGTTCATGGTGGAGGATCACGATCACGCACGGACAAGCCAACGCGATACAAAAGACAAAGGAGGTCACCGTGGGGATTTCTATAGGAATGATATCAATGCGGAACATGGACCACAGGGCAAAGAATGACGACAGTGACTGACCTTGTAAGCATTTTAGCAAACAGCTTGGTTGTGCTCTTGATACGGTTACTTCATCAACATTCCAAGAGCACCTTGGCACATGTCCTTGTCGATTGCCACCCCAGAATAGACCTGCATCCATAGATCAACATTGAACGGCAACACACTTAGTTTCGCCTTGTAACCATTTCATCGAACACCATGACTGCAGCACTGTCTCGACCAATTCTTCACAAATCAAAGCTAACCTTGGCCTTATTGTCATTTCCATTATGTCGATGTCGTGTTCCTGCATCTTATCCATCACCCACTTCACAGTCTTTGCTGCCAGGACGTAGCAGCGACACGGAACATCGCGATGATGTACCGAGGGTGACGAGCGCGAGCAGGGACGACACGGTGGGAAGCAAGGAGTCTCGCCGGTGGACACACGGACATGGTGTCATGGTGCTCGCGGTCGACACGGCAAGGTGCGACCAGCAGGGACATGACGGCGGCATCTGTACTTGTTGCTTGGCTTGGACAGCGGCAAGGGCATGCGACCGTCGCTGGCACGGGCACGACACAAGCAGGGCAGCCGTGGGTGACAGCAGGGTTGGATGCGCGCTTGGCCGTGAGCGTGTAGAGGTAGGCAGCTGTGGTTCTGGCGTTGGGGAAATGGGGCAGAGGCCTTGGCGCGCCGGCGGTGGGCGGCTTGGAGCGGACCGAGGCCGGCGAGCACTGCGTTGGTGTGGCGAGGTGCTGCAGTGGGCGGCAAGTAGGACGCCTGGGCGCGTGGAGGGTGGGGGCATAGCTAGCTGGAGGTCAGGGATGTGCGGCCAAGGCGGCGAGATTGTGCGCGGCCGGGAGCAGGGACGACCTGGCATAATGAGGTGCAGACAGCAGCCGGCGAGTGGGGCAGCGCCTTGGACGGACAGGGGCCGGGAGGAGGCAGAGCGGCACGACAAGGAGGGGGCGAGCCAGCGCGGTGGGACGGTGCTGGTGGGTGGAATACAAGGCGCGCGTGGTGTCGACGAAGAGGCGCGGCAGGGGGAAAGCTTGGCCGGCGGCGTGTAGAGGTCGGGGACGCGACCGGAACGACCAGGCCGGGAGAGGAGGAGAGGCGAGGTGCTGTGGGCGCGGTGGAGCACTGTGGCGCAGGCACACGATGGAGCAGGGGCCGGGAGACGAGCCGTGGCCAGGAGGCAGGCGGATGGCGGGGGAGGCGCGCGGGCTGGCGGCCAGGCGAGGAGGCGAGCTCGAGCTGATGCAGTGGCTTGCAGAGGAGAGAACGAGTTTTCATTTAGCTGACTTGATTCACCATATGAAGATAAGGGTAGAAATTTTCATCGCGGTGGCACATGCAGTGCTGTTTGCGTGGAGGCAGGAGAAAAAGAGAGAACAGGGGCCGACCTGACATATGGGACCCACAAAGCCTCCTCTTCCTTATCCCTATTATGTTGTTTTAAATCATTACCAAACAAGCTCCAAATTTAGTAAAAATTGGCAGCTAGCCTAAAGCAAATGTGTCGGATTAGATTCTGAAGTCAAATTCTGGTTTTGATCAAGTTTCATTTGAAATTAAATTTTGAATTTGAATTCAAAGGCATTTCAATCTGCAAAGTGTATTAAATAGAAATCGTGCTTCGGAAATTCTTGAATTTTGCAGGGGGGTATTTGATATATGGGGTATCTATTGGGCAACTCAAATCTTCATGCGAACCTAGTTTGAACAGTAGCTTGATTTGAATTTTTGAATATCCCAATTTAGGGTTGGAATAATTCCTTTTTCCTTTTCACTATTTTGTCTTCGTTTCTCCTTTAATTTTCATTGAAAATGTGAATACATGGAAATTAAGTATTTTACACCTTAAATTCTAAAATACATTAGCAAACATGTTCTATATGTAAAATTTTAACAAGTTCCTATTTTTAGTGAATATTGGTTTACTCATATGGTTCATGTGAGTTTGAATTTCCAAGTCCACTTTCAAAATTTTTAAGTTTGCATTTTTGCGTTTTTGTTCTTCTGACAAGCGGGCTTTTACAAGATCCCAAGGTGATCTCCGGAGGAAGGACTGCTTTAGCTCCATACACCAGGAAAATGGAGTCTCCCCAGTTGATCGGTTAGGTGTTGTCCTATTCGCCCATAATGTGGACGGAAGCTCTTCAATCTAGTTAGCTCCGTGCTTTTTCAAGTGCTCATATGTGCGTGTCTTGAGTCCTTTTAAGATTTCTGCATTTTCTCTTTCGGCTTGACCATTGCTTGCTGGATGAGCTACTGAGGCGTAGCTAAGTTGAATGCCGAGGTCTTCGCAATATTCTTGGAATGCAGCACTTGTAAATTGTGTTCCATTGTCAGTTATGACTTTGTATGTAACTCCAAATTTGAATATAATGGTCTTCAAGAACTTGATTGCTGATTGTTTGTTGATTGTTACTATTGGAGTTGCTTCCGGCCACTTGGTGAACTTGTCGATGGCGATATATAGGAACCTGTAACCTCCAACGGTTTTTGGGAAAGGTCCCAAGATATCCATGCCCCACACTGCAAATGGCCATGTAGGAGGTATCATTTGTAGTGATAGAGTCGATGTGTGAATATGTTTTGCATGGAACTGACATGCTTCACATTTCTTCACTAGATCAACCGCATCCTGGAGTGCTGTAGGTCAGTAAAAGTCATGCCGGAAGGCTTTACCGACCAGCGTGCGAGAAGATGTGTGATTCCTGCACTCGCCTCCATGGATTTCCGCAAGGAGATCGCGACCTTCTTCCCTTGCAGTGCACCGCATTAGGATACCGTTGCCACCGCGTCGATAGAGATCCCCTTCTACCAACATGTATCTTTTAGCCAATCTGACAACCCGGTCAGCGAATACACTGTCTTCAGAAAGGATATTGTCTTTCAAGTAGCTCCGGATCTCCGAGATCCATGCATCGGAGCTGACTTGAGCTTCTGAGTCTTGCGTGCTGGGTTGCTTGGAGCTTCCGACAGAACCTACGACCCTTGGTGAACGCTATGGTAATAGGGCCACCGGGACCACCAGCTTCGAGGTGCTGGTCTCACCCCCCTAGCTCAGTCGGCAGGCTGAGCTGTTGGTTTTGACAATCTCTGGATGAAGATTCCGTCAGGAGTCAGAGCTCTGGTTGAGGCTTTCGTCGAGAGCTCATCAGCTTCGAAGTTATGAAGTCGTTGAATATGATGGAGATCTAGGACTTCGAAGTCCTTCTAAAGCCTTTGGAATTGAAGGAGATAAGCAGGTAATTGAGAATTGTTACAGGAGCATTCACCTTTCACTTGCTTGATGATGAGTTGTGAATATCCCTTCACCGGTAGTTGTTTTACACCATAAGATAGTGCCACCTTGAGTCCATAGATGAGGGCTTCATACTCCACCATATTGTTGGTTGCCTTGAAATCAAGGTGTACCATATACTTGACCTTCTCTCCGGTCGGAGCTAGGAGAAGGACTCCAGCTCCGGCCCCCTGCTTCTGCACGAAGTCGTCGAAGTAGAGAGTCCGGTGAGGTTCAGTGAATACCGGAACTTTGAGCTATGGTTTCTGCTCACTATGGCCCCCAGGGTTTGATGGAGAGGGAGTCCACTCCACCGCAAAGTCAGCCAAGGCTTGACTTTTAATTGCTTGTCTTGACACGAATTCTAGATTGAATTCTATTAGCTCCGCTGCCCAATTTGCAATATTCCTAGTATAATTGGGGTTTTGCAAAATTGCACATAGTGGAAAAGAAGTTACCACTGATATTTTGTGGGCTTGGAAGTAATGATGAAGCTTTCTTGAGGCGATGAGAACTGCATAAAGCAGTTTATGCACCTCAATGTATCTTGTCTTAGCATCATGGAGTACTTCGCTGATGAAGTACACTGGGCGTTGGACTGTCCGGACCTTCCTGGAGGGGCCTAGAAGTTCCTCCTCATCAACCCGGACCCTCCTGGAGGGGTCCAAACCTTCTTGTTTAGTAGCAATTACTCCTTCTTTTGAAGGAGGTTGATCTTCCAGCGCCTCGCCTTCAGGTAGCTCCGGACCCTGAATCGAGGATGGATCCAGTCTTTCTGCGACCAGGACCATACTGATAACCTCTACAGTTGTCGAAATGTAAAGCAGTAAATGCTCACTAGGGTTCGAAGCTACCAGAATTGGTAGTGTGGTGAGGAGCTGCTTCAGCTGTTGAACGCCTTATTTGCTTCTTCAGACCAATAAAATGGCCTGGACTTCCTCAAGAGTTCGAAGAAGGGTAGCGCCCATTCTGCCAGTCTTGAGATAAACCGACTGAGCGCAGCTAGACATCCAGTTAACTTTTGGACATATTTAGATGCGAGCTATGGGCCGCATTTCTTCTATAGCCTTGATCTTCGCCGGATTTGCTTTGATTCCTAGGTGAGTTACTAGGAAACCCAAAGGCTTCCCGGAGATAACCCTGAAGATGCACTTGTCTGGGTTCAGCTTGGTGCGTGTAGTACGCAACTTGTCGAAGACGGCTTGTATGTTGTCAAGGAGTGACTCCATGTTTTTGATCTTCACAACAATGCCATCAACATACACCTCCACCAAGTCTCTAATTAGATCTCCAAATATTTTGTTCATGGCTTGCACAAATGTTGAAGCAGCATTTTAAGACCGAATGGCATGGCAGTATAACAGTACAATTCAGCTACTGTTATGAAGGCAGTATGCTCTTCATCTTCCTTAGACATTTGGATTTGATGATATTCAGAATATGCATCTAAGAAACACAATAGTTTGCACCCGGAGGTGGAATCCAATATCTGATCTATTCTAGGTAGTGGAAATGGATCTTTTGGACATGCCTTATTTAAGGTGGTGTAGTCGATACACATCCGAAGCTTCCCACCAGCCTTGGGTACAACAACTGGGTTTGCTAGCCATTTTGGATGGAAGATTTCCTGGATGAATCCAGCTTTGGGCAACTTCTTGATTTCTTGTCGGATGAAGTTTTGTCGCTCCATTGATTGCTTCCGGGGCTTCTGGTGTACAGGTTGAGCATCTGGGTAAATCTTCAGATTGTGCTCAATCACCTCCCTAGGGATCTCAGGAATTTGTGACAGTTGCCAAGCAAACACGTTGACATTAGCTCATAGGAAAGTGATGAGCGCAAGTTCCTATTTGTTGTTCAGACCCCCCAATATACGTGTTGTCTAAGCAGCATCAGAACCAATTTGGACGACTTTGACAGAAATGTCAGCGTCGCCGCTTGGTTTCACACGAGGTGCGGAGGTAGAGACTATGTGGAGAAATTCTTGGAGGATTCGCAGCTGGCTGTTTACCGGATGCTTCCTCTTGCGCTGTGGTAAGCGCATAGAGTTCTTCCAGGGCAGTGACTCCTGCGGTGCAATCTCCACGGATCCGGAAAACACCCATAGGTGTTGGCATCTTCAACACCAAATAACCATAATGGGTAGTGGCCATAAACTTGTATAAAGATGGCCTGCCCAAAATGGCATTGAAAGGCAGACTGATATGCGCAACGTAAAAAACCAGTTTCTTAGTTCTGTAGTTCTCCCGGGTCCCGAAGGTCACTAGGAGTGTAATAGAACTAAGAGGAGTAATGGTTCTCGGACCTACTCCGGAGAAAGGTAGGGATGTATGGAGGTCCGAAGGCCGAAGCTAAAGCTTAACAAAATCTTTGAAGCTTATGAGGTTAAGCCCGAAACATCCATCCACCATCACATGGTGAATTTGGATATTGTTAATGGCGGGTGACACCATCAACGGGAGTTGACCAGCCCCGATCATGTTTTGGGGACAGTCCGAAGCATCAAAAATGATGGGTGTGTCCATCTACTTCCGATGTGGTTCTACCTTAGCAGCAGGAGCTACCATGGCCATGTCCCGCCACATTGTCTTGAGGATGCGACGAGAGGTGATGTCCGAAGAACCACCATAGATGGTGTTCAAGGTTTTCTGACGTTCATGTCTGAGGCATCGGAATCATCGTCGACAGTGTTGTAGATGGCTTTCAAGACCTTTTTAGGGTCCTGGAAACCTAGCTCCTCTTCAGTCGAAGCTTCGTCAACTTTTTGCTTTCCTTCCCTTTGATGAAAATGAGCTTCTTCCCGACGCTTGTTGTAGCACTCGGTAAGGTTCTGCACCTCCCGGCACTCTTCCGAGCTGTGTTGATTCGTCTTGAGAATTGGACACCATGCTTTGGAACTGTTGCCGTCCTCTAATGAAGGACGAGGTCGCTTCTCAAGGCGTGGCCCCACGGCTTCCAGGCGCTCCGGCAGCATCAGCTAGAGCGCCGGCCGTTGGCTTCATTTTGGCGTTGGGCTTCTTATTCTTCTTGCCACTACCAGAGGTAGCAAATTCAGTTTTGGAGGACTTCTAGTTGACCTCCGGAGCTGGCTTGGAGTGCATTTCATGGCCCTCCGCAGCTCTAGCGCATTTCTCGGCTAGGCTGAAGAGTTCTATGACGCTGGTAGCTTCACTAATAGCCAGCTTCTCTAGCATCTTCTTATCTCGAACACCCTGTTTCAATGCAACGATAACAGAAGAGCTCGAGCTAGATGGAATGGTATTTCATACCTGAGAGAATCGCTGGATGAAGGACCGTAGCGATTCCCCCGACGTTTGCTTCATAGCAAACAGGTCCTGTTCAGTGCCGGGTCGGGTGTAAGAGCTCCCAAAGTTGGCAGTGAATTGCTAGCATAGTTCTGCCCAGCTATTGATGGAGTCGGGTGGAAGACTCATGAACCAGGACCTTGCAGTCTCGGTTAAGGCCATCGGGAAGTAATTGGCCATTACAGCCTCATCACCCCTGCTGCCAGTATGGCAGTTGAGTAGATTTGTAGAAATTCGGCAGGGTTGACTGTCCCGTCGAATTTTTCCGGCAAGTGAGGCTGGAACTTTTGTGGCCACCTGACCATATGTAGGTGCATGGCCAGGGCAGAACAACCTCCTCCTACTCCTTGAGGAGCAGGGTTGTCCCGAGCCTCTCGCCTTTCGCGAGCACGCTTGATGTAGACTTGGCCGTCCTGTTGCCGGTAACGGCGATCCAGTTCTGACCACAGGTCATGGGTCGGAATCCTGGTGATGGTATGGGTGCGTCGTGCCCTTGGGGGCAACGAAGTCACCTGTTGGGAGGCAACACACCTCCTTTGTTGAGAGGCTTGTGGATCAAGCCGACCGGACAGGGTTCGTCGTTGTGAAGGTGATCGCCCCGAAGAAGGAGGACCTTGGTTGCTGATGCCTGCAGTCGCAGCTGCGACCAAATGGTCAACATCAGCCCTCCACTGCTCCATAGCATCCTGGGGTGCGCCTGGAGGTGGTGGATGTTGTAGAAGAGCTCGCGCGGCAATGAGCGCGTGCTCGGGGTTGTGGTTTGCCGATGTAGTGATCGATGTAGATGCCCCATCTCGTTGTTTGGCATTGTTTGTCGGCACATATGGTGTTGCAGTGCCTGCCAGAGTGTTGGCACCTACTGGTTCCTGCACATTGCAAGGGTTGCCTCCAACATGTTGTTCAGCATGATTGCTGTTGGATGATCCAGTAGCTGAATTCACCATCTTGTGATCTTGGAACAAACGTTGCGCCCATACCTGGCATGCCAAATGTCGAAGTGTGGACTACGACACTTCCCCCGGACCCGCTTAGAAGCAGCCCGCGGAGGTTCTTTTGTGGTTAGGGGAAACAAGATCAAAATCAAGATGGTGACCTCAGAGATTTATGTGGTTCGGGCCGCCTGAGCGTAACACCCTACTCCACGGGGTTTGTGTGATTGTATTGAGCGAGTGAGTTTGCTAAATTCAGGTCCAATAGCGTGGATCAGAATCCGCCCCCCTGTGTTTGTGCGGTGCATCCCTTTTATAGTTCTAAGGACTGACCGTTACAAAGCTGGCCTGGTCCGACATGTGGTCCTGACATGCTTAATGACTTAACACACTATCTAAAGAGTATTAAATACAGTTAATAGTGTGGTAACGTGTGTCCCTAGTAGTGTTACCACTATTAACGATACACTGATCATGTGTCATTAATATG
This sequence comes from Tuctoria greenei, assembly GCA_036927565.1. NCBI lineage: Eukaryota > Viridiplantae > Streptophyta > Magnoliopsida > Poales > Poaceae > Tuctoria > Tuctoria greenei. The sequence continues at coordinate 73,520,341 of JAYESD010000004.1, forward strand.
GCATGAATGACACATTATTAGACCTTGCAACTGCCGCCTTAACCATCCTTGAATGTCTGTAATGGTCATGGTCGGCTTGTATTTCCGTTGGTGACGAAGGTCCTGAGGCTCCATACGTGGCAGATCCAGAGCTTTCCCTTGCGGGAGAGTAGGTTTGGGGTTGCTGCACATGTGTCAGTACCGGAGCTCCTCTCTGACGGTGGCTAGGTCTGGGTCTGTTGTACACGTGTTGTCGCCGGAGCTTCCCTTGGTTGGGAGTTTTGTTCCGGGCTTATTTTACACGTGTTAACCTGGGAGCCAGCCATGTGAGGGGAGCGGGTCCGGTGCAACGTGACATGTGGGACCAGCAAGGGCCTTCGACTCTGACGGGTGGAACTTTCTTGCACTTGTTGCAGTATCGTGGGGTACCGACACGCACCTTGCATTTCTACAAGGTCTTGTGGGGAAACCACACCACTGATGAAGCAACGTGGGAAAACGAGGAATATCTTAGAACCAACTATCAACACTTGTTAACATCATATGTTCATTAGATCTTTTCCTTTTATCCTTCATTTTGTAATCTCAGGACGAGATTCTTTAAAGGGGGGGAATGTAAAATCACACATTTTCCTTCGTATGAGGTTCAGTTGTAAGTTGGTTATCAACCCTAATGGATACCAATTATAGCTATGCTTATGAACTTGATCTCATCAAATATTTTCTTCCACTCATGCTTAAATTTTATTACCATGAGGAATGGACTATACCAATAATCTTAGATAAATTCTTTTGACCTCTATTCAAATTTTGGAATTATTTGAATGGAGAATGCTAGGTCAAATTAATATGCAGTACCAAATATATATTCAAATTAATTACATATTGAGTATGCTACTGTACATTTGGCCCTGTCAAAAATATTCAAATCTGAGGCCATGAATTTTTATATGGCTTCCAAAAATTCCAAATAGATTTCCTGCAAAGTTTCATAAAATTTGAACTCCATTTGCTATTTTATTTGAGACGCTTAGTAAATTCAGACCATATTATGAATTCAAATTTTGAATTCTGTTCAACCTTATTGAACATCAAGATTTGAACATACCATCATGGTCAGCATGACATGCTTGACTTATCCTCAAAGTTTCACAATTTTTGGAACTCAATTGCTTTTTAATTAAGTGACACCATTGAATTTCATCCAATTTCAAATTTAAAGTTGAAATTCAATTGAAACTTGCTCCAATTCGAAATCCAATTGCAGAATCAAATTCCAGATATTTTATTTGGCCTCCCCACAAAAATCTAGTATTTTTGGATCAAGTTTGGTAGGAGAATTGATGTTACAGAGAGGGGAAGAGGATAAGAGGAGGTGGGACCCACTATCAGCCTGACCTACTCGAGTGCAACCCACGGGGTGCTCTGTATCCAACTCTCCCAGCTGATCGACGCCGGTAGCATGTGACACCGTGACGCGGCATGCAACCACCGAGCTGCCTTCTTGCTTGCGCCGTGGCGCGCTTCCCTCATCCCTCCGTCACTATAAATAACCCCCCCTTGGCCGTCGCCGTTGAACTCCACCTCGGTTCGCGCCATTCCCGCCGCCTCTGTTCGTCGAGTTGTCGCCGACGATTGAAGTCGTTTCTCCCTGAGCTGTAAGTAGATAAAAGGTTTGTCACAACATCCTCTACGTATTCTATTTGGTCATTGATTGTGACATAGCTTCTGCTTGGGACATTTTGAAGTTTTCCGGTCGCCGTCGAGGAAGCCACCGAGAACCTTCACTGTCTCACCGTCGAGCTCCAGTTCTAAGTTGTTTGCGGCCTCGATCCTTTAAGCAAAAAGGTTCGCAATCCTCTCTAGTTTATGCTCACAGAATCTAAGCCTATGACATGAAGTGTAGCTCTAGTTCTTATTTGATTACCGAATGATTTTTCAGTAGAACAGCAAGGCTTCACACTTAAATTCGTTTCATTCTTGCAATCATCCTTTAATCTGGTTAGCAGATAGCTTCTGTATGTCCTAATGAAGCTCTCTGCCCAAGGACCCTGAAAGTTATCAACCGAGCACCTTAGATTTCGAGATTCGCGGCCGCCGGTTGAAAAACCGTACTTCACCGTCGAACTCAACTTTGCCGGCAATGTCACCCCATTCTATCCCCTAAATCATCATCCTGATGCTTCCACGAACATTCCCGACCTTTTCCCGAGCCTATTGCGCCATTTCCGAGAGTTTCCGACGATAGCCGAAACCCTAGCTCCGCTGTCACCGTCGCACAGCTGTCTTCGGCCATCGCCGACTCGATTGGACCCCACCAATGGCTTGCGCGGTCGATTTTATGGTTAAGCGGTCAAGGCGAGGCCGGAAGGAGGTCGACACAACCTATTCCACCGAAGTTCCACCGCAGTTCCGGTGAGAGACGGCGCCCCGTCGGGAGGTAGACGAAGGGTGCGGGTCTCACCTGTCAACGACACCCCTCTCGCGTGGGATCAGCTGTGAACGCAGATCAGGTGTGGCTGCACGGGTTAAACCCGTGGCTCCCGGTGTGGCTCAGCGCTGATTGGCCCGATTCAAATGAAGCGGGACCGGCCCCTTTATTTGAAATTTCCAATAGGAAAAATAAATCCAGATTCAATCCAAACTTGGAAAATCTATAACTTCCAGTAGAATCATCCAAAAATTCCCAAATAAATTTTATTAGAACTAGCATGAAGAATACCTTCCAGTGGCACACTTGGATATGTATGAAAAGCCTAAGAAATTTCTCTATAATTCAGATAAACAAAATGCTTAAAGAATTCATTTCTACAATTCTACTAATTGGAAAATTCCCAATTTTGGTCAGAACCCTATTATCAATACAATTGACCTCCAGTATCAATTTCAAGTTCATTGGACTTCAATTACTGGGTTGATCAATATTCCAAATCTCTATATAGTTATAAATTGAGAAAAATGGAAAAATCAATTTCCAGAAATTTCCCCAAACTTGCAAAATCAGTTTCTCCCTGTAGGAATCTTGGAAAATAGTGAAACAAATTTCCCTAGAACCAGTGAGACCCCCTCTACATGATACAACCCCTGGTAGCAATGATAAATCTCCAAAGTTTCAACCAAAATTTAGAGAAGTTTACTGCTTACCATAATTTTGAAGAACAACAAAGTTCCTTGATCATCTCCTGTTCTTTGCAAGTGTCTTCTCTATAGTCACTAGTATCTACCATAAAGTACCAAAGCCAATTAAGATAATCACCTAATTTTATCCTAGGATATTCACATAACCTCAAGCATATTAATTATTTTCAAAGTCATTCATACCTAGTATATGCATATCGTGTAGTAGCTGAAATCGAGGAGCAGCCGGAAGCTTTGGAAGTCCAGCTGCCAGAAACTAACATAGGCTCAGACTCGCATTCAGACAAGCCCCGGTTTGCATTCAAGTTCCTCATAATGTTTTGCAGTTTTTATTTCACCTTACTTCTTCAGATGATTGTGCATTACGTTTATGGTGTTTGACATCCACTTGCATGACCCACAAATCCTCTGGAGTCTTGGGTAGGTCTACGGCCCGTTGAGTAGACACTGCTATGCTTATGCTCATTGGAATTCGATAGAAGTCGAGTAGTGGGAATCTACTCGCGAGATAAGAATTTTATCACACGGGAGGATCTGGAATCAGAAAATGGTTTATGAATATGAAATAGAGACTGAGCAGTGGGTAGGATGCAGCGAGACATGGTCTCACGTGCGTAGACCTGCTTGTGTCGATTGAGGACCGTTTCGTGTGCGGCCCTATTGGACAAGCTTGAATTGTACCGACGACATACTAGAGGAATGGGCTCCAGTAAACCGACGTAGCTTGATACTAGTTTGTCGTGGCATTCCATTCAGTTTTATAGGCGTGGGTTGAGGGCAGCAAGGTGTAAATCAGCTGGTGGACACGTCAGAGTATGCCCCATGCAGTGACCTCCTACTCGTGACGGATCGACCGGTTTGACATTCGAGTGTTTAGTAAAATGTGGCCATATACGACTAGTACTAAAATGTTATGTAGGTACTGCTGTAAGTACTCGCTGACATTTTCGAAAGTGCGTATGTGTCGTGTTGTTCCGGGTATGTCCTGGTTGCAATCACCGTCCCTCGCGGTAATAGAGTACCACTTGTTCATTGCGCTGTGACATAGTAAATACTGAAGAAGTCAGGAGAATGTGATATATATTGGATTACAAATTGCTTGGACAACCTTGTTTGGCTTAGAGATAGTACAATTAAAAGTTTACAGTTTCCCCATACTTTACCTGTAATAGGATTATGTGCTTTGTGCACGTCATATCATCGGCAAAACGTTTCTTATTTGATTGTGGAGTCTATGATGTGCCGTGCCTGAAGAATGTCAGGTGGTACTTAAAATATGAATATAAGGATCCACTTGTAGGTGAGTCCTTTATGCTTTACCTTACCTATGCTTAGTATTCACCCTTGCATATGTCTAGTGAGACGAGTTAGTCTTGTTGAGCCTTATACTGACGTTTGCAGTTAACAAGTTTTTGCAGATTATATGACTGATGACGGGTTTGATGACGAAGCTGCACCCCCTCCATAGTTTATAGCCGAGTGGGAACCCTGCACACTGCTGTGAGTTGTGTGTTGCTAGTGCGAAGTATCCAGGGCATGGATGACTTTGTTTTTGCATAGCTAGTGCTGAGAGCGTAGCTATGATGTATAGTTCTCTTTCCTTTCGTTAGTATTATAAAACTTCCGCTGTGCTTTCCAATAAAGACTTGGTATTGGAAATTGTTCTCGTCCTTTTCTTGTATACTGTTGGGTGTCGCATGGCACGACACCACCCAATGAGATCCTTGGAGGTCGGGACTCCAGTCCCCACACATTGGGGTAGCCAGCGGACCTGACAGAAGGTCTGGAGCCGATCCTGCTATCACTTTTCATAGAGAAGGCGTGCTCCAGTCTTCGCCAAGTGCAACTTGGCTTCGACTATGAGCGTGAAGTTTTGAAGACGGAGCGGGAGGCTCTAAGGCGGTGGAAGATATTTGTGAAATTTAAGATGAAGTTTACACAGACCCATCTGGCTGACGAAAGGGATCGCCTTATGACTGAGCAGGCATGGCTGATGCACATGGATGTGTTGCTGCATGCCAGAAAAGTTGCAATCAGAGCTGGATGCCAAGACTTGCCAGATGCTCGATGATGGGAGAGCTGTCAATGAGTTGGCTGACGCTCACCTTGACTCTCTGAATAAATTGAGGGAAGAGCTTCTCAAGCGCCAAAAAGTAATCGCCAATAAGGAGAAGGAGCTCCAAGTTAGAGACGCGGAGATCTCCCACAAACTTGAGCGTGGAGAAAAAGATTTGGCTCTCAACTCTGATTTGTTTAAATCTCACTATGACGAAGAGCAGAAGAGTTTGTGGTAGGCGGGACAAAAACACAGCAAGCGGGAGCTTGCTGTGTCCGCCAAAGAGGGTGAGGTGGCATGTGAGGTGAAGAACCTGATGGCTAGGAAGGATCGTTTGATCCTTCGAGAGAAACAAGTTGCTGACCATGAAAAGCAGCCGACTAAGCCAATGCAGCAACATGCCAAAGAGGTCAAACTGTTCTCGAAGGAGGGCTTCTAAGAATTGAAGACTGCCAGAAAATCACTGGAAGAACTAGATGCTGCAAAGAAGATTGAAGCTCAGCGACTCTAGAACTTCTGGGGGCGTGCTGAGAGTTCACTGGTGCTTGTCGGCTTTAGCCCCGTCCGACTGAGTGAACCGGCGCTGGAAATTGGTCAAGCCCTCACATCCCTGAACTCCACCGGAACCAATCTGGAAGTGCTGGATGATGTCATCCGCGACCAGTTGGAGACAAAGGGGAAAGTCCTGGCCATGTCAGTAGCAGACTATGTACTGACTTTTTTTCACAACTGGGACCCCACAATCTCTCTGGCATCAGTGCTGGAAGGGCCCATCACAGAGACAAAGGAAGTGGTCAATGCTAGCATGCAGGATGCCGACAAGACTGTAGCCGCGTGGTTCGAACGCAATTCCAGCAATAGTTAGGCCCTCCTCATCCTTTAACTACTATTGTATGTTCAAACTTTTTTGTAAAAAGCTTGGAACTTGAATGAATTTGATCTTCTTGATATTTATTCTTCATTATTGAATCTTCTATGAATGAGTGACCGCCGTAGTATACTTGGCCCCCGGGTAGACGTGATCAATGGATTGATGATGTCGACCATCGGGTACTTGGCATTGAGCTGTTAGGCAAGCTCCGAGATTGAATGTAGCCTCCGATAGCACTTACGGGACCCATTGCCAACATGTAAAATTTTAGCATCAAACCCCTTGGAAGTGCCGGAGCTTGTTGATCCCACGGGACCCACTGTCAATGTGTAAAATGTTAACATCGGGCCCCTTGTTGGTGCCGGAGCTCCCATAACGAGTGTATAGAACTTTTGTCCTGCACATGAGAGACAAAAAATTAGTAAAAGTGCTTCTTCTTGCCCGTAGTTCAGTTGTGTCTTACTATCCTTAGTTGAACTCTGGGTCCTGAACATTTTAGTGTGATAATATCAGTATATTGGTTGCGCTTTCATCTAGGATCGTGTGCTATTTGGACCCGCCTTACTTTGACGCAAACCATAAAAGGTAGAGTGTGCGTACCTTGGGTGCTGGACCAAGATAAACATTTAGCACACTCCAGACCTATCATGTGTATTGGTTTTAAGGCGAGTAGGCCATTCAGCATTCACTAGGTCCCATAAAAGACTACAAAAAATACTTAAATATGTATCACATGAATTCTTAGAAACCCATTTGCAACAGGATTCCACACCTTTCCTATTGAGAAGAAGGTATAACGGGGAAAATAAGTAATAACATGCGCAATGTAAATGCACGTAAAGGAATATTTCATATTATAGTATTTCATAGTAATTTCGTCTAACAGGGGAGGCAAAGGATACACACTTAGGGTACAGAGCCATGTTAAGCATGTTATACATCTTTGGACCAACCCCACTTGTTCTTAGACACTATGAATTATTATAATAAGAATAGACTCACCTCCGTGCTAAGTGTAGAACTTACGGAAGTGTTCTATATTCCGGGGGTTGGGAAGCGGTGTCCCTTCCTCTATAGCCAAGCGTACGCAACCGGGGCAGGAAACTTTTGTCACATGGAAGGCCCCCCAGCTGAGGGAGAGCTTGTTCGCTCCTTCTCAAGAAAGTAAGTGCTGCTACACTAGATCCCCTACTTCTAGCTATCGATTGCGCAGATGCTGTTGCGGATAGCACCGGAGAGCTTGACGGTAGTGCACATTTCAGAGAGCTACTCTGCATATTGCCTCATCAGCAAGGTCCAGATCATCACACCAGGGCTGGTCCTGCGTGGCTTCGTCGTAAGTTTGGACTCAAAGAGAACCCATGATGATCTCCAGAGGAAGGACAACTTCGGCTCTGTACACCAAGAAGAAAGGTGTCTCTCCCGTAGCCCGGCTGGTTGTTGTCCGACTAGCGCAAATGCAGATGGAAGCTCCCTAATCCAATTGGCACCATGCTTTTTCAAGCGTTCATAGGTGCGAGTCTTCAGTCCTTTGAGAATCTCAGCATTTGCTCTCTCAACTTGCCCGTTACTTCCTAGGTGTGCTATTAATGTGTAGCTAATCTTGATGCTGAGGTCTTCACAATATTCTTGGAATACTGCACTGGTGAATTGGATCCCATTGTTGGAGATGACACTGTTTGGGACTCCAAATCTGCAGACTATGGACTTCAAAAATTTGATTGCTGATTGCTTGTTGATTGTTATAATAGGAGCTGCTTTTGGCCACTTTCTGAACATGTCGATGATGATGTAGAGAAACCGGTACCATCCAATGGCTTTTGAAAAAGGTCCCAGAATATCCAGCCCCCACATAGTGAATGGCCATGAGGTTGGAATCATATTCATTGACTGTGTTAGTGTATGGATCTACTTGGCATGAAACTGGAATGCCTCACATCTCATGACCATCTCGACTGCATCTTGGAGAGCTTTAGGCCAGTAAAAACCATGCCGAAAGGCCTTACTGACCAAAGTGTAGGATGAAGCATGGTTCCCACACTCGCCTCCATGGATTTCTACGAGGAGCTCGCAACCATCTTCTGGGTTATGCACCGCAATAGGATGCCATTGGTGCCACATCACTAGAGATCTCCTTCTACCAACGTGTATCTCTTAGCCGTCCAGCTAATCCATTCAGTGGATATATCTTCTTCAGGAAGGATATTGTCTTTCAAGTAGTTCCAAACCTCCATGATCCATGCATCAGGACTAGCTTGAGCTTCTGGATCTTGCGCGCCAGGTTGCACAGAGATCCTTGTGATGCCTACAATCCTTGGTGGACACTATGGTAACAGGGTCACCAGGACCGCCAGCTTCGAGGTGATGGTCTCTCCCCCTTCACCCAGTTCGGCAGGCTGGGCGGATGGTGCTTGTAGTATTCTTACAAAAAATCCGTCGGGCGCCTGAGCCTCGATAGAAGCTTTTGTCGAGAGTTCGTTCGCTTCAGCATTGGTGGCATGCTGGACATGGCATAGGTCCAGGACCTGGAATTCCTTCTACATCTTCTGGACTTGAAGTAGATATGCTGCTAGTTGTGGATTGTTGCAACAACATTCACCTTTAACTTGCTTGAATGACATCGTAGTCTTCAGTCTGAAGATGAGAGCTTCATATTATGCCATGTTGTTGGTCGTATTGAAGTCAAGGCGGACCATGTACTTGACTTGCTCCCCGGTTGGTGCGAGGAGCAAAATCCCTGCTCCGGCCCCCTACTTCTGCACGGAGCCGTCGAAGAAGAGAGTTCAGTGAGGCTCGCTGTAGATCGGGACCTTGGGTTCCGGCATGTCAACGTCGAGGCCTCCTGGACCAGATGGAGATGGAGTCCACTCCGCCAAGAAATCAGCTAGCGCCTAACTCTTGATAGCATGTCGAGGCAGAAATTCAAGCTCGAACTCTACTAGCTGCATAGCCCATTTGGCAATATTTCCTATTGCATTTGGATTATGTAGTATAGCCTGCAATGGATAAGAGGTTACCATTGAGATCTTCTGAGCTTGAAAGTAATGACGCAACTTTCTTGACGTGATAAGTACTACGTATAGCATCTTATGCACTTCAAGATATCATGTCTTGGTGTCGTAGAGGACCTCGCTAATAAAGTAGACAGGTCGCTTTATAGTCCGGACCCTCCCAGAGAGTGTAAGTCCATCCTTTCCATCAACCAGGACCCTCCTAGAGGGGTTTGGGTCTTCTTCAAGTGTAGTCGAGACCCTCTCGGTTGGGTCCGACGTGTCTTCTTGTAGAGGAAGGCCTAGAGGCCCCCGGTATTTAGGACCTCCTTCAGTGTTTGGGATCTGGGACTCAGACTAGCCTTGATTGTTGATCCCTCCAGGTGGCTTCGGACCCCCCCGGAGGCGTACGAGGCTTTGTGAAGAGGAATTTGGAGATACTTCTAGCCTCTTCGCAACGAGCACCATGCTAACAACTTTTGTCGTTGTAGCATTGTAAAGCAGTAAAGGCTCACCTGGTTCCAATGCTAACAATGATTGGTAGTGTTGTGAGAGACTGTTTTAGCTCCCTGAATGCCTTGTCTGCCTCTTCGGACCAGTAGAAAGGTCTATAATTCCGCAAGAGCTTGATGAATGGAACTGCCCACTCAACCACTCTAGAGATAAACTGACTAAGTGAGGCCAGACATCCCGTAAGCTTCTAAACATCTTTGACTCGGGCTGGAGGCCACATTGCTTCAATAGCTTTTATTTTCTCTGGATTTGCTTCAATTCCTCAGTGCATTACCAGGAATCCAAGGAGCTTTCTAGAGGAAACCCCGAAGACACACTTGTCTAGATTCAGCATCGTGCGTGTCATGTTCAATTTGTCAAAGACTGACTGAAGATTGTCCAGTAAGGAGTCTCTGGTCTTGACATTGACAACGATGTCATCAACATAGACCTCCACAAGGTCCAGGACGAGTTCCCCAAAAATTTTATGCATTGCCCACACAAAAGTTGAAAGAGCATTCTTGAGACCATAAGGCATGGCAGTATAACTGTAGACACCATTTACTGTGATAGAGGTTGTATGTTCTTCATCTTCCTTAGCCATCGGTATTTGATAAAAACTAGAATATGCATCCAGGAAGCACAATATATTGCAGCCAGAAGTAGAATCTACTATTTGGTCTATTGTTCAAAGTGAAAAAGGATCCTTTGGACATGCCTTATTAAGTGTGTTGTAGTCGATAAACATCCAAAGCTTCCGCATGCCTTGGGGACAACAACTAGGTTTGCCAGCCATAGTAGATGATAAACCTCCCAGATGAATCCAACATTGAGCAACCTTTTGATTTCTTCAAAGATAAAGTTTTGTCGCTCGCTGGATTGCTTCCGGGGCTTCTGTTGAATTGGTCGAGCGTTTGGGAAGATTTTCAGATGGTGCTCAATCACCTCCATGGGGATCCCAAGCATTTGTGACGGTTGCCATGCAAACACGTCGACATCAGCCCGGAGGAGGGTGATGAGTGCGAGTTCCTATTTGTCACCCATACCTCCCACTATGTGAGTGGTCTGAGCAGCTTCACAACCAATTTGGACGACCTTGAGAGGTACCTTTTTGTTGCTGCTTGGCTGCACATGGGGTGCAGATGTTGAGCCACGGTGGCATGTGCTCGGAGGTTGTTGAGTTATTTGCTCCTTGTTGGCATCAGCTTCTTGCGCAGTAGCGAGCGCATGTAGCTTCTCCAATGCAGTGACACCTGCAGTCGGTCTCCTCGGATCCTGAGGATGCCTGTAGGTGTTGGCATCTTCAACACGAGATAGCCATAGTGGCCTACCGCCATGAATCGCTACGGAGCCGGTCTGCTGAGGATGGCGTTGAAGGGAAAACAGATCTCGGCCACATCGGAGATCAGTTTGTCTGAACGGTAGTTCTCATGCATCCTAAATGTTATTGGGAGAGAGACACAATCGAGTGGAGTGATAGCTCCTAGACCCACTCCAGAGAATGGATGTGAGGGCTTAAGGTCCAACATTAGGACTTGCAGCTTCTTGAAAGCAGCGAAGCTAATGAGGTTTAGTGCCGCGCCACCATCATCGAGAACGTGGAAGAGTTGCAGTTTGTTGATGGTTGGAGAGACGATCAGCGGAAGTTGTTCAGCTCCCGCAATGCTCTTGAGGGCAATCGAAGGCGTCGAAGGTGATCGGAGTGTCCATCCACTGCCGATGTGGCACCGGCTTGACGGTGGGAGCTACAACAACTACCTCCCTACGCAAAGTTTTCAATACGCATTGAGAAGTAATGTCACGGGAACCTCCATACATCATATGGAGAGTCCTCCTTCGCTTATTGTCGGAGCTAGAGCCAGAGTCGTCGATATTGTTGTATACTTCCTTCAAAACCTTCCTAGTGTCTTGGAACCCCAACTCCTATTGCTCGGCGACTTTGGAGTCGACCTTCTGTTTATCCTCTTGCTGGCAAAAAGGCACATCTTCTCAACGCTTTTGCTGGACATGCTCTGCTAGCCTCTTGACTTCACGGTAGTCCTTGAGGCCGTGACCCGAAGTGTTGTGGATCTGTCACCACTTCTTGTTGTAGCCGTCATCAGATGACGGTCGTTGGCGCTTGTCGAGGCGCAACCCCCGACCACCTGGCGCCGTTGCGGCTGTAGTTGTAGGTGTGCTGACAAGTGGTTTATTTTTGCCACCTGTCTTTTTGTTCTTCTTTTTTCTACTACCTTTGGCAGTGGTTCCCACCTTGGAAGCAGATGGCATACCTACATTTGCAGCTGGTTTAGAGTGCCAGTCGTGCCCCTCAGCAGCTCTGGCACATTTGTCTGCTAGACTCAAGATCTAAGTGAAATCATGGATGTATTTTGTGGATAGCTTATCCAACATCTTCTTGTCCCTTACATCCTGTCGGAAGGCAACAACAACAGAGGTGTTGGAGATAGAAAGTATAGTGTTTCGAACCTGGGAGAACCACTGAATGAACAAATGCAGTGACTCTCCCAAATTATGACGTATGGCAAAAAAGTTGATCTTAGTGTCAGGGCAAGTATAAGAACTCCCAAAACTGGCAGTGAACTGGCGGCGTAGCTCTCCCCAACTATAGATTGAGTTAGGGGGTAAGCTCATGAATAATGAACGTGCAGTTCTGGTCAAGGCAACTGAGATGTAATTGGCCATAACAGTCTCATTCCCTCCTGCAGCAAGGATGGCGGTGGAGTAGATCTGCAGGAACTCGACGGGGTTGACAGTCCCATCATACTTCTTCGGCAAATGCTGGCAGAACTTGGGTGGCCACTCCATCATAAAGAGATGTGGTGCAAGTGCCGAACAACCACCACCAGCTCCTAGAGGAGAAGGATCCTGCAGGATGTGTGACCTCTCGCGACTATGCACGATGGTGACTCGACGATCTTGCTCCACGTACTCCGCTCTAAGGTCTCCTGTCGATAGCCTCAATATTGTGGAGGCATGGCGGGCTATCGAAGGAGTGTGTGACATCACATGGTGCGATGGTGCATGCCTCCTCTGTGATGGCATAGAACAGAGTCATCCGGACAGGGTCCTGTTGCATGTTGGAGGAGGCCTAGGCCCAAACTGCGACAAATTGTTGAGTGAAGTGGTCGCGATGGCGACCAGATGGTCAACATCATTGCGCCACTGCTCCAACGCAGCTAGAGGTGCATCCAGTGCTGGTGGACGCTGAAGAAGAGCACACGCTGCAATCAGCGCATTTTCTGAAATTGTGGTCAATTCGTTGGCCGATGCTAGAACACCATCCTACATCTGAGCAGCAGCTACTGGTGCAACACATGGTGGTCCATTGTTCCTAGGCTGATGTGCTGCACCAGCTTGTGGATTTGTGGCTGGATTGCCACTGGGATGACGAGACATGTCGCCAGCTTCATTCCCTCTTCTAGCCCGTGCAGTAGGGTCAGAGGAAGCAGAAGTTGAGTTCAGCATAGTGGATCCTAAATTCTTCAAGAAAGCTGCGCCTACCTCGCGTGCCAAATGTCGAAGTGTGCGAACGACACTTCCCCCGATACTACTAAGATGTAGTCCACAAAGGTTCTTTTTCGGAGGGGCATAAACTCGAAGAATTCGGGACTAGGTGAACACGAGGATTTTTACGTGGTTCGACTGCCTGAGCGTAATACCCTACTCCACGGGGGTGTGTTGTATTGAGTGTTTGTGTATGAGGGCATCTATGCTTGCTTGAGTATGCGTGAGCCTTGTCTTAGTCTGAGTTCTACCGTGCAACACATACCTTTTATATACCAACGGCTGGTTATTACAATGAGGCCGAGGACCGAAAAGTGGCCTCGGGCTATTAAGCACCCTGTACATGATCTAAGGCACATAATAGTGACTTAATTGTGTTTTGACGTGCTCTGATGGCGATGTTGCTAGGCTTGAAGACCCCGCTAATGGTGTGTCATTAATGTGGAGTTAATGACGCATTAACTAGGTCTTGAAACAGCTAATTTACGGTCTTGAATGTCCATGCTATTTCTAGACAGATGGAGATTCTGGAGTCCTTCCCGTTGGAGAGGTAGAGTCCAGGCCCACATGGCGGCACCGGAGCCACCCTTAGCAGGGAAGCGGGTCTGGAGCTGCGGGACACATGACAGCACCGAACCACCCTTAGCGGGGAGGCAAGTCCAGACTGCGGGACACGTGGTATAACTGGAGTCACACATAGCAGGGAGGCAAGTCCAGAGCTGCAGGACTCGTGGTAGCACTGGAGCCACCCTTAGCTGGGAGGAAGGTCCGGAGCTGCAGGACATGTGGTGCTCTGGAGCTACCCCTAGGAGGGAGGTAGGTCTGGAGCTGAAGGACACGTGGCAGCGCTGGAGCTACCCTTGGAGGGAGGCAGGTCCGGAGCCGCGAGACACGATGCAGCACTGGAGCCACCCTTAGCAGAGAGGCAGGTCCATAGCTGCGGGACACATGGCCTCTGAAGGTCTTCTCTTCTAGAAGGTGGGACTCAATGCTTCTTTCTCTATTAAGCGATGGTACCTGGTCCGTAGGGTACTGGAACTCCCCTCATTCTCCATCAATTCAGCATGAAATCTCATGCAAGCACTATTTTTCCAAGTACGAGTGGAATTATGTCAAATCCAATTACGATGTGTGTAAGAAATATTTATTCCTTCACATAATTGAGTTATATTGTCGGTCGAAATTGGTATATAACGGCCGTCAACAAAGTCCCCAAGCTTACCCTTTGGCTTAGGTTGTTGATCAGGAGTTACTACAATGTTCTATTTAGCAAAAGTACCAAGTGCACAACAAAAAATTATACCTTGCATTGATAAACTGGCTATAGTACCTCACCCTTTTTCTTAGTGATTATGGGGATTATGCCTCATCCTTTTCTTAGGAGGTGGACAGATAGAACAGGAAAGTTAGCATGCATCACCTAATGTTTAAATTCCACTCAAAATTCTTGAAAATTTCTAATGGTGTTTGAATTTAAGCTCTTCAATTGAGCACTCAATCACTCCTATGTGGAAGTGCCATTTGTATCCTCACCAAGGCAATGCCTTTCTTGACCTACATCTAAATAAGGCTTGTATGTGGAGCTTGGTAGGGATCAAGAGTAGGCATATTTGCAACACATTTATTGCTAAGTCAATAGAGTAAGCCTTAGGAGAAAACAAATCATACTTTTGATCAAGATTTGTGCAAGTGTAATGGAATATTTGTGGAGTGGAAATATGAAGATAACTCCTTTGTATGCACTCTTTTTTTTTTGTGAGGATGAAACATGGCTACTTATCCTCTCATGCTCTTGTACATCAGCACACATTTTTTTCTTGTAGCCATGTCTTCTACTTTTTTTTCAAACATTTTGAAGAGAATATTATGCATGAAAATCATGGAGTACCTTTTTTTGAAGGTGGAATGATATGATGGAATTTTGCTAACTTCTAGTGTAGAAGTTTAGCATGTGCTCATGCAATCTTATCTTAAAAAGCATGAAAGAATTCTCACTTCGGTCTATACTAGTTTGACTAGGCTCAGTCTGAAGGCGAATAGCATATGCATAGGATTTGTCAAATTCAAATCATCATATCGCTTTAGTAAGAATTTATATCAAATGAGAAACTCTCTGTAAAATCCCAATTTTTCCTTAATATAAATTTTAGTTACCAGTTTGTTATCAACCATAGTGGAGATCAATTATAGTTGTACACATGAACTTGATATCATCAAGAATTTTTCTTTCACTCATACTTCAATTTTATTAACATAAGGGATGGACTTCACCAATGACCCTAGAATAATTCAAGTGACCTTTCTGCAAATTTTGGAATTTATTGAATGGAAATTTGCTAGGGCAAAACACTATGCAGTACTATATATATATATATATATATATATATATATATATATATATATATATATATATATATATTCAAATTATTTCAAAACATGAATATAGCTGCTGTACATTTGGGCCCTGTCAAAATATTCAAATCTGAGTCTATACATTTTTCTATGGCCTCATAATATTCCAAATAGCACCTCTGCAAAGTTTCATAATTTTTGAAGCTCATTTGCTATTTAATACAGCGACTCCATTGAATTTCATTCAAATTCAAATTTGAATTCGAATTTCAGTTGAAACCTGTCCAAATTTGAAATCCAATTTTAGAATCTGAATCTCCATATTTAAACTGGACTCTCCACAAAATCCTAAGATTTTTGGATCAAGTTTGGTAAGAGAATTTAAGTTACAGAGAAGGGATGAGGATGAGAACGGTGGGACCCACTGGTCAGGGAGGCATTTACGTGAGTGCTCTGTTTCCCTGACTCCCCGCCAATAGACGCTCGGTGAAGCCAACACCTCACCGTCGGCAAGCAGCTGCGTGGCATTTCTGGCGTCTATATCACTCCTCCTCGCCCTTATCTTCCTTCCTAACCCGAGTGGTAAACCCCAACGCCCCTTTTCGCTCTGTTTCGCGCCGCTGTCACACAGCAATGCCGCCTCCATTCCTCCCCGGTGAGCGCCTCGTCCTTGCCTTGTTTCCCTTCAATGCAAACAGCAAAGATGGCGCCAACGCTATGCTCTAGCTTCTCCACCCCTTAGCTCATCTTGTTGCTCACTGTTTTGTTGATATTTTGAAGTCCCGCGGACATCAACATTGTGCCGCCATCGGACCTTCTCTGTTCCGTCGTGGAGCCGAAGCTAGGAGCAGTTTCTTGGCCGGACTCCAACAGCAAAAATCTTCGCTTCTGCACCTGCTAACTCACGGTACAAACCGTTCTTCGTTTCATTCCATATCCAACAAATGATGCGAGTTTTGCTTTCGGCCGTTGCCATTGAACTAGCTAACTTCTGGGATTAATTCCGTTTCAACATGTAATGATTCTTCAATCCAAATAAGGATTTTACTCCGTGCCTTCTAGCGCACCGCTATGCCAAAAATCAGTGAAAACCATCGAGTAGCGACCGAGCTATTCATGTTTTCCCCGCCGCCAATGAAAATCCGTCGATTCACCGTCGAAGTCGACATTGCCGACGATTTAGTTCTGTTTGCACCCCCTAGTTATCTTCCCCATGCTCCAAGGAATGTTCCCGACATTTCCCCGAGCTTCTTGCGCCATTCCCGAGCAATTCCGACGCTCGCCGAAACCCTAGCTCCGCCGCCACCGTCGCACCGCCATCTCCAGCCGTTGCCACCATGATTGGACCCCACCATCGTGTTGCGCAGTTGATTTTATGGCTAGGCGGTCAGAGCCGTGACGAGTGGAGGTCGACGCAGCAAATTCCGGCAAGCGCCGCCGCGGTTCCGGCGAGGAGCGCCACCCGCGTCGGAAGGTAGAAGATGACCGTGGGCCCAGCCTGTCAGCGACGAGTGCGAGCGCGCGGATCGGCTGTGGCTCCGAATCGTTTATGGCTGCACGGGTGAACCCTATGGCCCCTTTGTGGTCCAGCTGCGATTGGTTGATTTTAAACCAGTGGGCCCGGCTGCATTATTTAAACATTTCCATTGGAAAGTAATTGCAGATTTCTATCAAACTTCAAAAATCCATTACTCCCAGTAGGTTTGCTCAAAAAATTCCAAATAAATTCTGGTATACTAATATAAATCTGGACTTTGCAGTGGTACAATTTGTTGGACATGAAACTCCCAGAATTTTCATAATTAATTCCTTTGATCTAACTGCTTGGGAAATAAATTACTCCCGTCATGCTAATTGGAAAATTCCCAATTTTGCTCAGAACACTCTTACTAATATACTTGATCTACAGTAGAAATTTCAAGTTCATTGGACGAAATTTACTGGGTTGATCAGTGTTCCAAATCTCTATGTAATTGAATAATTGGGAAAATACAGAAAACATTTCAGAAATTCTCCCAAACTTGTAAAATAAATTTCTCCTTGTAGGAAGATTAGAAAATTGTGAAGCAAATTTTCTTAGAACTAGTGAGACGTAGCCATCATGGACCTCTAGAATTTCATGCAAAATTCAGAGAAGATTATTGCTTGCCATAATTTTTAGAGACAACGAACTTCCTTGATCATCTCCTGTTCTTTACAAGAGTCTCCATTATAGTCCCTAGTATATCTACCATAAAAGTTCCAAAGCCAATTAAGATCAATATCTTATTTTGATCACAAGATATTAGCTTGTGACCTTAAATATATTATTTATTTTCAAAGTCATTCATATATAGTATCGTGTAGTAACTGAAGTCGAGGAGCAACCGGAAGCCTTGGATGTCCAGCTACCGGAGATTAACTTGGACCCATACTCGTTTTCAGGCAAGCCCCGGTTTGCATTTAAGTTCCTTATAGTGTCTTTGCAGTTTTCATTCACCTTACGTCTTCAGATGTTTGTGCATTACGTTTAAGGTGTTTGACATCCACTTGCATGACTCACAAATCCCATGGAGTATTGGGTAGATCTACAACCCGATGAGTAGAAACTGCCATGCTTATGTTCATAGGAATCCGGTAGAAATCGAGTAGTTGGAATCTACTCGCGAGATAGGATTTTACCAGACGAGATGAATTGGATCAAGAAATGGTTTATGAATATGAAATTGAGATCGAGCAGCGGGTAGGATGCAGTGAGACGTGGTCTCACGTGCGTAGCCCTTCTTGTGTCGATTGAGGACCGGTCCATGTGCGGCCCTGCCAGACATGCTTGAATTGTACCGGCGACATACTGGAGAAATGGGCTCCAGCAAATTGACATAGCTTGATACTGTTCTTGAGGCATACCATTCCATTTTATAGGCATAGGTTGAGGGCAACAAGGTGTAAATCAGCTAGTGGGCATGTCAGAGTACGCCCCATGCAGGGACCTCGTGCCCATGACGGATCGACTGGTTCGGCATTCGAGTGTTGGGTGAAAGGTGTCGATATACGACTAGTACTGAAGTGTTATGTAGGTACTGCAGTAAGTACTCGTTGGCACTTCTGAAAGTGCATATGTGTCGTGTTGTCCGGGTGTGTCCTGATTGCAATCACCGTCCCTCGCGGTAATAGAGTACCACTTGTCCACTGCGCTGTGACCTAAAAAAATACTGAAGAAGTTAGGGGAATGCGATGTATTCAATTATAATTGTTTCGGAAGTTTGATTGTTGTCCAATATGATCACTAAAGTTACTTTCATTAAACTGGTAAGCTGCTGATAATAACTTCAAAGCTAAGGATCCACTTGTAGGCGAGTCCTTTACTGCTTTACCTTACCTATGCTTAGTATTCACCCTGCATATGTCTAGTGAGACGGGTTAGTCTTGCTGAGCCTTAAGCTCATGTTTGCAGTTAACAAGTTTTTGCATATTACACGACTAATGACGGGTTCGATGACAAGGCTGTACCCCCTCCAGGGTTTTCAACTGAGTGGGAGCCCTGCACGCTGCCGTAAGTTTGGTGTTGCTAGTGCGAAGCATCCATGACATGGATGACTTTGCTTTTGCATAGCTAGTGCCGAGAGCATAGCTATGATGTATAGGTCACTTTCCTTTTAGCTTAGTATAGTAAAACTTACGGTGTGTTTATAAATAAAGACTTGGTATTGTATTTTATTCTCGTTCTTTTCCTGTATACTATTGGGTGTCGCATCTCACGACACCAACCAATGAGATCCTTGGATGTCAGGACCCCGGTCCCCACATCATGGTATCAGAGCATCATTGGGAACAGTGTGCTTGAAAAGATCATATTTTCAAAAACTTAGAATTATATCAGTGAGGAATTAGCTATATGCCCATACAAGGAGTATTATTAGTATAAGATATAAAGGTGGTAAACTAACTTATGTGTTATTATTTCTATAACGACACTCCGACGTCAGGTAAGAGGAAAGGTACGGTACCGAGAGCGGATCAATCTCGGTAAGCTCAACATACGAGATGTGGCATGTGATTGTTTCCGTGGCTTAGCATGGAAAGTCAATATGAGTCTCTGAAACTTTCCATGTTTCTTAAAACATATGACACGCGGTACCCAACATGACACAAAATTAGTGGGAGCCTTCGTCGGGTGGTGGATAACCCGATAGTATGCGTCTCTAGAACCATGTTCCATGGGAGCATGCGAAACACGTATGCCCGAGCATGCATAAGCCAGTTCGTGCGGGAGTCTTCACTGTACAGACGTAGTATAACCATGTACCTTGAGACATAACCTCACTCAAGGGCGACTCACACCAGAGTCGTATGCATTTACTTTCAAATATATATCTGTGTATAGTGACTACCTGAGGTGTTTCCTCGAACTGCCCTTGTGGTGTGCAGGTGTGACAGGGTATTGTTTGACTTCTGCAGCTATATTGACTACGGTAGCGACCCGTGTAGAACACATTTGCGAGTGAACGATAGTAGGGCCACCTATAGACGTATCCGGATATACCGGGTAGAATTTTCTTTGGTGAGGCATGTAGTACCGTCAGTATCAAATTTGATACTTGACCATTCCCAACGACAGAATGACTGCATTACGTTTTGGAAAGTCCGACTACCTGATGCTGGTAGGCTTGGACTCCGCAAAATGTGTTTCGACTCGACAATGGATTAGAACCAAGATTCTTAATTTCTGGCAGAAGTTTGCTCAACTTCGCTGGATTATAATCTTGGTTAGTTTTTATTTACCATAGGGGTATGCTATATGGATGGAAAGCTATTGAAGACCTCTACAACTTTTCTGTTGACCATCAAGGCAGAAAAGCTTGATAATCTGTTTTGATTTGGAGTATATTTAAACTGCTCCAAATGGCCATACCATTGTACCAGTCTCTGTATTTTTGCCATAACTCACTGTAGAAAAATCTTCTGCCTTATTGTGATACATATCTGGAAGGGGTAGAAGGAGATCTACGAATCTTTTTTTTTCAAAGTTTTTCCTGATTAAATTTTGAGTCAAATCAAATTTTGAGTTCAAAACAGTGAACTGCAGGACTGCTGGTAAAAACCAGTTAGTTCATCTGTTAAGTTTGGATAGTTATAGATTTTAATCC
Source organism: Tuctoria greenei (assembly GCA_036927565.1). Classification (NCBI taxonomy): domain Eukaryota; kingdom Viridiplantae; phylum Streptophyta; class Magnoliopsida; order Poales; family Poaceae; genus Tuctoria; species Tuctoria greenei. The sequence continues at coordinate 73,540,849 of JAYESD010000004.1, forward strand.
AGAATAGTGACATGGTCACATATATACATTTCTGGAAATCTTAGGAAGTCCTCTATCAACTTTATATTGCACTCATGGCCTGAATCTTTGTGTACTGTGTTTAATTCCTATTGTGGCAAACTTGGTTCTGACAGACCAAAACTTGAAACAGTTTGCGTATAGTTTCAAATTTGCGCGCTATACCTGTATAACAAATGTTTCAAGGCTGAGCTCTTTTACTTCTGGATTGTTAACTTGATGTTATACAATGTTTATTTTGTCATTACCTCAATATATTGTTATGATATACCTGTATAAATTGTGGAAATAACCACATATACAGGGGAGGTTCTGTCAAAGTTTTGAGAAAATTTGGGTCAATTTAAACCTGTATAGATTATACTTCCTAGCTCACCTGGAGCTATATGAGTACAATATGGAAATTTTGTAAAGTGTGCTACAACTTTTGTATTCAAACCAACTTCTGGTTCTGACATTGCCTGTATGAAAATTTTTAATTTATACAGGAAGGTCAGCTGGAACAGACTATAATTACTACTCCAGCTTTAAATTTTTCATGAACTTTGGAAGTTGGAAACTTTTTCATTGTTCAAGTATCCTTTCCATAGATGGCGGATTTGATGGTACACTTATCGATAAGCCTCCTAATGGTCCAACAACCAAACTGAAACCAGAACCCAACCATTTTTAATCAAAACATGGGCCTAATCCAGCCCACCCCACAACATTTTCGTTAGCACCCAAACCACACCAGACCATATGTAAATTGGACCCAAACCAAACCATAACTGATAACAGGTGAGGGACCATTGTGCAAGCTGCAGGCGTAGGAACGGCATTAAACTGCCGGTGGCCACTGCACCGGAGGGCAGAGCCAAGGGCATCGCGTGGGGATGTGGGGCCGCATGGGAAGCACGCCGGCAGACACCGAGGTTGGCCAGGGCAGCCTAATGCAGAACATGTTTTCTAATTTTTGCACGACTGCCCGCCGCGTGGCATGAGTTTTGGCAATGGCGGATGACGACGATTGATCTCCCAATCAGGGGAATTCAATGAAGAGGAACTGGATCTACCCATTTCGTCGTCCTGCGTGGTAAGAAGGTCGACTGGGGCACTGGATTTGCTAGTGGCGGTGGCATGGGATGCATGGAGGAGCAACAGTCTGTTCTGTTTTCTTCGAGGGGCTGAGGAAGAAGAAGGATGTTGGACCGTGGGCCAAAATGGTTTTGAACCAAATTGTTTGGACCCAAACTAATCCAAACCAATCCATTTTTATTCTACACCCAAACCAAACCAGCCCATTTAATATTTGAAACCGTTTTCAGCCCACCCAAAGTCAACCCAATAAAGAACCAAACCATTGAAACTGGTTTCAACCCAAACCATTTTCAGGACTACTTACCAAATGGATGGGTGATCGCGACGTGTGCTCTTCGAAGGGGTTTTCCGGAGTTGTTGATAGCGCTGCTTCAACGGTTCGGGTATCGCGACATACCGAGCTATTGGGGCAGGGAATTCGATGACGGAGGTGTGACAAGATGCACCATCTATGTCGATGTGCCAGCTGCTCTGTCATATATTGGATGGGCTCCTTTCTCCATCCAGGTGAAAGGGACTCAGTTTGAAGACACGTGGTGTTTTGCCGCGAGTGTTGCTATTGCGAGGTTTTGCAAGCTTCATTATCGTCATATGTTGGGCACCCCGTTCACGCTCTTTCTAGTCGACGGTAGAGATGGTGATGAGTGGGCGAGTCGAATGGGTGAAGCTTATGGCATTCACGAAGAGGTACCCAAGATAATCTTGGCGTTATATGCAGCATCATCGTGTCAAGTGAGCTTTACACAACATGCTAGCATTGAAGGGTTGATGGGTGATCTGAAGCAGGCTATGATTCAAGACCATTTTGAGTGGGCCAATGACTCACTTAGAGCCATGATTGCTCCTCTCAAATGACGTTTAAACGTTAAGGAGAATCAGTGGAACCAAGCTGTTCAAGATCTATCGGAAGCTCGCCAGGAAACACACTGCGCAGAAAGCGCGTTGGAGGCAAGTCAACTTAAGGTGCAGCTGTTGGATGATCAGTTGAGTACGGTGATTCAAGAACGGGATAAATCCAAGGAGGAGACTCAGGAATGGAAAGCCAGTTGCGAGCATCCACAAAAGGAACTAGAAGACTATAAGATGTTTCTTTTACAGGCTAATGTGCAATCATTAGTTGCCTCGACATCATTGATGGCGGGTGAGGCAGCAGCTCCTGCTCCAGCACCCACACCTGTGGCACCAAATCCTGAGGACGAAGACGAAGAAGATCCTGATATACTCGAGTACACCGCAGAGGGCTTATCGGAGTAAGATGGGGCTGCACTCTTTCCATCAAGGGGCCACGTATAGTTAGTAGTTGTTCGTGTTTATTTTATGGCCATGTTTGTGTCATATTATAAATAGTAGTAGTTGTGTATAAGATGACAAGGTGTGTATGACGTCTCATGGGGACCAAGTATAGTAGAGATGCACTTCCATAGTGGGAGTCCATCATCACGGAGTTCACTACTGCAAACTTTGTCATGAGATAATATATCTTATATAAAGATTGTACTTTATCAATATATGTGAACGTTATGCACTTATTTCCTTGTCAAGATTCGCACTACTGTAATATGAAATGGATGAAGGAAAAACAAACATGTTGCTGATTTTTAAATCATGTGGATGCAGCATGGTGCGTACGCGTTTGACGCCCGAGATGGGAGGCTCGAGCCGTGTTAGTGAGGACGAAACTCAAACCCGGGAGCAAGCTGCGACACCGCAGCAACAGGTTCCACCACCACTACCTCCTAAACTTCCGAGGAGTCTTGCGGAGGTTCTCGCTGCAGTGCTCAGCTCGCGCGACGAGCAAACCAAGTTGCTGCGGACCATGGTTCAACATTCGTCCCATCAAGGGGGGACGACCAGATGCGGGTCCACGACAGCCCTATCCGAGTTCATACTTGGACTTCATGTCAACGCACACGCCGGTCTTCATGGTGGCTGATGAACTGTTGGGGGCGGACAGCTGGCTCCGCTCCATAGAAGGGAAGTTCGGTTTGCTGCGATTAACCGAACAGCAGAAGACGCTCTTCACATCACAACAGTTGCAGGGATCTGCTGGTGCATGGTGGGCGAATTATCTCGCTGCACGACCAACAGACTATGTTGTGAGCTGGGAGGAGTTCCCGAAGGCGTTCCGCGCCTATCATATACCTCCTGGGATCATGAGGAGGAAGCTTTAAGAGTTCTTGGAGCTGAAGCAAGGAGGAAGAAGTGCTTACGAGTACTACAAGATCTTCAACCACTTGGCCCAATATGCTCTGGAGCAAGTGAGAACTGAAGATAGGAAGCGTGAGTGCTTGTACCAGGGTTTGAACCCCAAGATGAAGGTCAAGCTTGCCTTGTGCAATCACGGCAGCTTCAACGACACTGTCAACGCCACGACCGTATAGGAGGACGCTACTAGGGAGTTGTCCATAAACAAGAAGAAGAGGAGTGCTCCGTAGAGCAGTGGGGGTGGTGCTCCTCAGAAGTACTGAATGGTGTATCGATCAACATCTGACCAGAGGTGGCAGCCGCCATCACGACCGTCGATCTTTCATGGTCGCCAGTTCAACAACATCAGTTTTTGTCCGCAGTAGCAGCAAGGGGTGATTCCATGTGCACCTCCACCTCTACCGCGTGCACCGGTATTCTTTCCTACTTTCCGTGCTGGTCAGACCCCGTACACGTGTTTCACGTGAGGCCGTACGAGGCACTTCGCCAAGGACTGCCCGCAGGACAGGCAGGGCGAGGGGCAGTCATCGTACCAGGGGGCAAAGTAGCCCTACAACCAGCCCAAGAAGCCAGCCACCAGAACCAGCAACGTATACCACCTCGGCATCGAGGACGTTCCGGAAGGCGCACCCGTACTCACGGGTACATTCTCTATCTTTGGTCATCCCGTAGTCATCCTCTTTGACTCCGGTGCTTCCCACAACTTTATTAGCAAGTATTATGTCATTCAATATCAGTTGCCTATCGTTCCCACAAAAGCCCCATATGTGATTTGTTCTCTGGGTGGGCAAGTAGTAGCATATGAGATGGTCCATAGGGTACCTCTTAATCTGGGTGGGAACATATACCCTACCTCTCTCATTATACTGGAGATTCAAAAGGTAGATGTCATCTTAGGAATGGCATGGTTGCAATACAATAGTGCTATTATTGACATCGTTCCTCGCAGAGTATTTCTGAATTCTCCACTCCACCCTCCCCAAGCTCTCATTCTTGAGGGTATTATCCGAGTGACTCCAACTACTTACAACACCTAGGCCATTAAACTTGAGGATATTCTAGTGGTATGTGAGTATCCTAACGTATTTCCGGAGGATCGTACTGGTATGCCACCAGAAAGAAATGTCAAGTTTATGATTGAACTTGTACCAAGAACAGTGCCGATCTCGAGGAAGCCATATAAGATGGCACCTAAGGAACTTGAGAACTGAAGGAGCAGCTGAAGGAACTTATGGACAAGGGTTTCATTCGTCCAAGTTCATCACCTTGGGGCTGTTTTGCATTGTTCGTGGAGAAGAAGGATAAGACATTGAGACTATGTGTGGACTATCGTCCACTCAATGATGTCACAATCAAGAATAAGTATCCACTACCACGCATCGATATTCCGTTCGATCAATTGGTGGGTGCTAAGGTATTCTCAAAGATGGATCTTCGTTCAGGGTATCATCAGATCAGGATTCGACCTGAGGATATACCTAAGACAACATTCTCGATGAGGTATGGATTGTATGAGTACCTTGTCATGTCATTTGGATTGACCAATGCACCAGCTCATTTCATGTATCTCATGAATTCGGTGTTCATGCCGGAATTGGACACATTTGTCGTGGTCTTCATCGACGACATCCTTGTGTATTCGAAATCCAATGCTTAACATGTTCAACACTTGCGCATCGTGCTTCAACAATTACGAGACCACATGTTGTATGATTAGTTCATCAAATGTGAGTTCTGGATCAGCCAAGTGCCATTTCTAGGGCACATAATCTCTGCTGAGGGGATTGTAGTTGACCCAAGCAAGATTAAGCAAGTACTCAAATGGGAGTCTCCAAAGTTTGTACATGAAGTTTGAAGCTTCTTGGGTTTAGCAGGATATCACCGGAGGTTCATTCCAAGTTTATCCAAGATAGCTAAACCTATGATAGAACTTCTGAAGAAAGGGAAGAAGTATGTATGGACAAAGGAATGTGAGGAAGGTTTTCAAGCATTAGTGAAACACCTCACAACACACCAGTATTAGCCCAACCGGACACAACCAAGTCATTTGATGTTGATTGTGATGCATCTGTGATTGGTTTAAGTTGTGTATTGATTCAAGACAGAAGGGTGAGCGCTTATGGATCACGGCAGCTTCGGACCCATGAGAAGCATTATCCTACTCACGATCTTGAGCTTGCTACCATGGTACTTGCATTGAAGATGTGGAGACATTATCTATTGGGAAACCTAGTGCATCTCTACACCAATCACAAGAGCTTGAAATACATCTTCACCTAGAAGGACTTGAATATGCGGCAAAGAAGATGGTTGGAATTGATTAAAGACTATGAGAGATCCACTACCATCCTGGCAAAGCGAATGTAGTTACAGATGCACTGAGTCGCAAGTCCCATGTCAATAATCTTTCCATCACCTCGATGGAAGAAGAAGAGCCGAGTCTATACTTGGTTCCATAGGGGGCGCACTACAATCTAGCTCTCATTCCTACCATAAGGGAAGATATTGTAGAAGCTCAGTAGGAAGACAAGGGCATGTCACACATTCACTAAATAATGAAGAAGGGGGGGGGGGGTGAAGTGTTTCTGATGCGACGATGACGGTACCATCTGGTTCAAAGACCGCATCATGGTGCCCCACAATGTGGAACTTTGGAATAAGATATGGGCGAAGCTCATTTGTCCAAGTATTCTATTCATCCGGGAAGTAACAAAATGTACCAAGACTTAAAGAAGAAATTCTGGTGGACTCGAATGAAGAGGGAGATAGCAAATTACGTATCCGAATGTGATACATGTCGGCGGGTGAAAGCAGACCATCTAAAGACAGCCGGTCAGCTTCAACCTTTGAGCATACCGGCCTAGAAATGGGAAGACATGAGCATGGATTTCATTGTTGGATTACCTCTCACCTTTCATAAGTATGACTCGATTTGGGTGATAGTCGACTGACTCACCAAGTAACCTCACTTTATTCCAGTCTATGTCAAATATGTGGCACGACAATATGCAGAGTTGTATATTGCCAAGATCCTGTGCTTACACAGAGTACCCCGCACTATCATATTAGATCGTGGAACCTTATTCGTTACTCGATTTTGGGAGCAGTTCCACACATCTCTAGGTACCAAGTTGATTCGGAGCTCAGCTTACCATCCTCAGACTCATGGTCAAATGAAGCGAGTAAACAAAGTGCTAGAGGATATGCTCTGCACCTGTTACATCCACCATGGTAAGAATTGGGATGATCGTCTACCATTGGTGGAGTTTTCATACAACAATGGTTGTCAGGCTAGCATCTAGATGGCACCATATGAAGCTCTTTATGGCCAAAAGTGCCGCACACCTTTGAACTGGTGTGAACCTGGTGAACGAGTGATATATGGTATCGACTTAGTGAATGAAGCCGAAGAACGAGTATGGGTTATTCAAGCCAACCTAAAGGCTGCTCAGTCTCGTCAGAAAAGCTATGCGGACAAACGACATCAACCTCTTCACTTCGAGGTCATGGATCACATTTATCTTCATGTATCCCCAATGGGAAGCTAGCTCCACGCTTCATTGGGCCGTTCATATTAATTGAACGATGCAGATCTGTGGCCTATCGACTAGAGCTACCAGCGTCGCTTTCAGGTGTCCACAACGTGTTTCAAATTTCGCAGTTGCGGAAATGTCTCAAGGCCCCAGATGACATCTATATGGAGGATTTGGAAGCTCTCCAACCAGATCTTACTTACTTTGAGCATCCAACCCAGATAATCGATGAGAAGACTCGCACCACAAGAAGCCGCACCTTGTGATTCTACAAGGTCTTGTGGGGCAACCACACCGCCGAAGAGGCAATGTGGGAAAGTGAGGAATACCTTAGAACGAACTATCCGGACTTGTTAGCGGCATATGATCATTAGATCTTTTTCTTTTATCCTTCCTATTGTAATCTCATGACGAGATTCTTGTAAGGGGGGAGGAATGTAAAATCCCAGTTTTTCCTTAATATAAAGTTCAGTTACCTGTTTGTTATCAACCATAGTGGAGATCAATTATGGTTGTACACGTGAACTTGACATCATCAATAATTTTTCTTTCACTCATACTTAAATTTCATTAACATAAGGGATGGACTTCACAATGACCCTAGGATAATTCAAGCGTCCTTTCTACAAATTTTGGAATTTATTGAATGGAAATTTGCTAGGGCAAAACACTATGCAGTACTATATATATTCAAATTATTTCAAATATTGAATATAGCTGCTGTACATTTAGGCCCTGTCAAAATATTCAAATCTAAGGCTATACATTTTTCCATGGCATCATAATATTCCAAATAGAACCCCTGCAAATTTTCATAATTTTTAAGCTCATTTGCTATTTAATTCAGTGACTCCATTGAATTTCATTCAAATTCAAATTTGAATTTGAATTCCAGTTGAAACCTGTACAAATTTGAAATCCAATTTCAGATTCTGAATCTCCATATTTAAATTGGCCTCTACGTAAAAATCTAAGATTTTTTGATCAAGTTTAGTAAGAGAATTGAACTTGCAGAGTAGGGATGAGGATGAGAATGATAGGACCCACTAGTCAGGGAGACATGTACGTGAGTGCTCTGTTTACCTGACTCCCCGCCGACCAATGCTCCGTGAAGCCAACACCTCACCATCGGCAAGCAGCTGTGTGTCGTTTCTGGCATCTATATCACTCCTCCTCGCCCTTATCTTCCTTCCTAACCCGAGTGTTAAACCCTAGCGCCCCTTTTTGTTCTGTTTCCCGCCACCGTCGCCCAGCACCGCCGCCTCCGTTCCTCCCCGGTGAGCGCCTCGTCCTTGTCTTGTTTCCCTTCGATGCAAACAGAAAATATGCTACCAAGGCTATGCTCTATCTTCTCCACCCCTTAGCTCGTCTTGTTGCTCACTGGTTTGCCGATATTTTGAAGTCCCGCGGACATCGTTGTTGTGCCGCCATCGAACCTTCTCTGTTGTGCCGTGGAGCCGAAGCTAGGAGCGGTTTCTTGGTCAGACTCCAACATAAAAAAGCTTCGCTTCTGCAGTTGCTAACTCACGGTACAAACTGTTCTTCATTTCATTCCATATCCAGCAATTGATGCGAGTTTTGCTTTCGGCTGTGCAATTGAACAAGCTCACTTCTCGGTTTAATTCCATTTCTACGTGTAATGATTCTTCAATCCAAATAAGGATTTTACTCCGTGCCTCCTAGCCCACCCCTCTGCCAAAAATCAGTGGAAACCATCAAGTAGCGACCAAGCTATTCAAGTTTTTCCCACCGCCAATGAAAATCTGTTGGTCCACCATCAAAGTCGACGTTGCAACGCGTGCGAGCGCGCGGATCGGCTGTGGCTCTGGATCGTTTACGGCTGCGCGGGTGAACCCTATGGCCCCTGTGTGGCCCAGCTGCGATTGGTTGATTTTAAACCAGTGGGCCCGGCTGCTTTATTTAATTTTTTCCATTGGAAAATAATTCTAGATTTCTATCAAACTTCAAAAATCCATTACTCCTAGTAGATTTGCTCAAAAATTTCCCAATAAATTCTGGTATACTCATCTCAATCTCAAATTTGCAGTGGCGCAGTTTGTTAGACATGAAACTCCCAGAATTTTCATAATTAATTCCTTTGAGCTAACTACTTGGGAAATTAATTACTCCTGTTCTGCTAATTGGAAGTTTCCCAATTTTGGTCAGAACACTCTTAATAATACACTTATCCAGTAAAAATTTCGAGTTCATTGGACTTCATTTACTGGGTTGACCAGTGTTCCAGATCTCTATGTAATTGAAAAATTGGGAAACATAAAGAAAACATTTCAAAAATTCTCCCAAACTTGTAAAATCAATTTCTCCCAGTAGGAACCTTAGAAAATTGTGAAACAAATTTTCCTAGAACCAGTGAGACCTCCTTTGCATGGTACAACCACTGGTTGCCTTGATGGACCTCCATAATTTCAACCAAAATTCAGAGAAAGTTATTGCTTGCCATAATTTTTAGAGACAACAAACTTCCTTGATCATCTCCTGTTCTTTGCAAGAGTCTCCATTATAGTCCCAATATCTACCATAAAAGTTCCAAAGCCAATTAAGATCATTATCTTATTTTGATCACAATATATTAGCTTGTGACCTTAAACATACTATTTATTTTCAAAGTCATTCATATATAGTATATGCATATCGTGTAGTAACTGAAGTCGAGGAGAAGCTGGAAGCCTTGACAGTCCAGCTACCGGAGACTAACTTGGACCCGGACTTGTTTTCAGGCAAGCCTCGGTTTGCATTTAAGTTCCTTACAGTTTCTTTGCAGTTTTCATTCACCTTACGTCTTTAGATGTTTGTGCATTACGTTTAAGGTGTTTGACATCCACTTGCATGACCCACAAATCCCATGGAGTACTGGGTAAATATACAGCCCGATGAGTACAAATTGCCATGCTTATGTTCATAGGAATCCAGTAGAAATCGAGTAGTTGGAATCTACTCGCGATATAGGATTTTACCAGACGAGATGAATTGGATAAAGAAACGGTTTATGAATACGAAATTGAGACCGAACAGCGGGTAGGATGCAGTGAGACGTGGTCTCGCATGCGTAGCCCTGCTTGTGTCGATTGAGGACCGATCCGTGTGCGGCCCTGCTGGACAAGCTTGAATTGTACCGGCGACATACTGGAGAAATGGGCTCCGCCAAACTGACATAGCTTGATACTGTTCTCGAGGCATAATGTTCCATTTTATAGGCGTAGGTTGAGGGAAACAAGGTGTAAATCAGCTGGTGGGCACGTCAGAGTACGCCCCATGCAAGGACCTCCTGCCCATGACGGATCGACTGGTTCGACATTCGAGTGTTGGGTGAAAGGTGGCCATATACGACTAGTACTAAAGTGTTATGTAGGTACTACTGTAAGTACTCGCTGGCACTTTTGAAAGTGCGTATGTGTCGTATTGTTCGGGTGTGTCCTAGTTGCAATCACCGTCCCTCACGGTGAGTACCACTTGTCCACTGTGATGTGACGCAGTAAAATACTGAAGAAGTTAGGGAAATGCGATGTATTCAACTATAATTGTTTTTGAAGTTGGATTGCTGTACAATATGATCACTAAAGTTACTTTAATTAAACTGGTAAGCCGCTGATAATAACTTCAAAGCTAAGGATCCACTTGTAGGCGGGTCCTTTACTGCTTTACATTACCTATGCTTAGTATTCACCCTGCATATGTCTAGTGAGATAGATTAGTCTTGCTGAGCCTTAAGATCATGTTTTCAATTAACAATTTTTTGCAGATTAGATGACTAATGATGGGTTCCACGACGAGGCTGCACCCCCACTAGGGTTTACAACCGAGTTGGAGCCCTGCACGCCGCCGTAAGTTTGGTGTTGCTAGTGCGAAACATCCATGACATGGATGACTTTACTTTTGCATAGTTAGTGCCGAGAGCGTAGGTATGATGTATAGGTCACTTTCCTTTTAGCTTAGTATTGTAAAACTTCCGCTGTGTTTATAAACAAAGACTTGATATTGTATTTTATTCTTGTTCTTTTCTTGTATACTGTTAGGTGTCACATTGCACGACACCACCCAATGAGATCCTTGGATGTCGGGACACGGTCCCCACACTCTCATTTTAAATTTTCTTTGGGAAATAAAGTTTCACTTTCAACTAGGATATTAGCAGCTCTTATCACCATATCATATCCTACAACAACCTAGAATTGGACTTTGCTTTTGCTACCCACAAATTCCAAGTTTAAGGCAAGGATATTCTAAGCCAATAAATGCAATACTTGGAGAATACTAAGTTGTATGCAATGGACTAGAGAAAATAAACAGGGAAACTATTCATCATTTCAACTTAAGCAAAGTAAAAATATTCTTACTGCACATCATTTATTTTATTAACCTAACCTATACTACATTTTTTTAGATTCAAATGTGCTGGAAATAAAGAAATAAAATAAAAGAATGCAAATGGGGTGTGATACAAGTACAATTTACCTCAAGTCGGGGTCCTCCGCTAAGCTTGTTCTTCTCAATCTAAGTGATAAGGGTTGAACCCTTGATGATAGAAGTAGGGCATGAGGTGGGACTGTTTTTCTTGCTGCAACGTGGTGTTGACGTTGTTTAACTGCGCGTCGATTTGTTGCTGCCAGTCGTGGGTACCTTGGATGTGGTCTTTAACTGTGTTGAGGATGTCGCCGGTCCTCACTTCAAGGTCTCCCATTCCTTGAGTGAGTTCCCTCATTCCCTGGACAAAGTCACGAGGACCTAGGGCCGAAAAGGAAGGACGTGTTTCCATCGGTGCAGGGGGCAAGCTACTAGAGCTTGAGGTTGAACCGTAAGGGTCCCATCTCTGTCAGGTAGTAGTCCACTCTTGCCATGATGACCCTCCGACCTCATACTTTTGAGGTTGGTTCCAACCGGGTGCATCATTCGTCGGATCCGCTTCCTTTTGGTACTCATAGGCAAGAGTAGATCGTAGTGGCACCTCTATGGATGCACTACGTGAATGGCTCCTTGTGACCCTACTATAAACATTGCTCTTATGAACCTATTTGATAGGTTGAAGAGCAATACTTAGTTGTCGACACTTATATAAATGAAAATCCGGGTTAGGTAACCAAATTTCATTTATATAGCCGGGAAAGAAAAACACTAAGGTTCCATCTAGATCATGTTTAAGAGTGTGTCCTTGCACTAGATAGTCCTAATTTATTATGTAGCGGATTGTTGGAATATATTTCGTTGAAACATTTTCTAAAGCTCCTACTTTCACCGCAATGCGGGTAACTAATGAAGTACATTCAATTAGTCCAGTCATTGTAGTGTTTTCTAACCATTGTGACATCGTAGCTTTGATGGGAGAAATTTTAAGCTTTTGAACCATGACATAAGGGTCCTAAGTTCATCATTATGCACAATCCTAACATCCCATCTAGGAAACATAGTCATAGCCACCCATCTATGCATGAAAGATACAATGCGGTTTTGTAAGTGGCTATTCCTTGTGTTCCTACATGCTACCTCACTATCCAATTCTTGCCAAAAACCTTGTTTGTTAAATTTAGGCAAAACGTCTAAATCTATCAAACAACGTTTGTGTAAGCCTAGGAGTTCACTAAATTCTTTCCAAAGGATAAAGTATTCTTTTTGGGAAAAACCTAAAAGAAAAACCTTCAAATCCTATTTTATGGGTGCATATGAATTGAATAGTAAGGAGGCGTGAATCTTCCTCATCTATTTGAGCAAAATTATCGCATCCTAATGCATGCCAAACGGTAAATAATTCGGAATCCATACCTATTTTGGAGAGTAGTGCCAGATCGTAGGCCTTTTGTGGGTGCACTCACGATCTTGGAGGAGGCTGTAGGCTTTTCGTTCAACATCAAGCCTCAAGTCGAGGTCATCGTCGTTGAGGAGGTAGAGTGGAGCATCACCTTGTTCCATCGGGATGTCGTGTTGCACACCTCTCCACCGTGGACTTGGTGTAGGCTCGGGGGAGAGGTGTGAGCTTGAGTTCCTCCTATGGCTTGAGCTTGATGAAGGTCCCTTCCTCTTCCCAAACAACTTTTTCATGCTCTTCATGGCTGCACAACTTGAGAACAAACAAAACAAACTCGAACGGTTTACATTAGTGAAAACAAAACGGAAACCCTTGATGAATTATTTTGCCAACTTGAGAGCAACTTGCAAATGCAAATGCAAATGCAAAATGCAAATGGAGATGACAGCAAATCTTTTTGGCTGAAATTGGGAGAAGTGTTGCAATAAAGAGCACAACAATTCTTAAGCAAATGTGAGAGTGAGATGGGGAGGTGAAGTGTGAAGCAACATACTCACCCGAGCATGTATAAATAGTGTAGCACCACCCAATGGTCACAAGATGCAAGAATATAGCCATTGGAGGAAGAGAGCCAAATTGGAAATCTTCCCTACTTTGCCGACTAGGGGGCTCGGTCGACCTGTAGGTGGTTCCCCTCTGGTCCCTCTTTTGGCATGTCGTTCCCCAACGACTATATTTCTAGCTGTTTGGTGAATCAACCACAAAATTGCTTCAAAAAATTGTTTTTCAAATAAACTTCCCCAAATCCAATAATTTTATTTTTGGTTTTCAAAAATTAAAAGAAAATAAATCTAATTTGAGACTACAAAATTCCCAACCCTCTAAAAAAACAAATATGCTGTGGAAAATGCAAAAAAAAATCCAATTGGAAATATCAAATGATGATGGAGAAAGCAAAAATGAGATAACTACCAAATTAACCTATTGGCGAGGTCCCATCCAAAATCCGATGAGATGGATTTTCCTCTGTCTTCTTGAAGCTCAATTTTCAGCCACCAGCCCCAGAGAAGTGGGCACGACAGGCTTGCCTTGCTGCTTACACCACACCTTCCTTGGCGTTTTAGTGGACTTGGGCCATTCAGTCGGTCTTGGATTCTCCACCTTCTTGAAATGTCGGCGTAGGCGAAAAGATGGAGTATCCTTGTAAATCAATTTCCTCATGAATTCAATGAGGGTGTTCACTTGAGGTCGTGTAACATCGAACTCCTTGATGTGTTTGACATTCGGGCCATACTTGATTTTGATCATGGATCATTGCTCCTTCTTTCACCGAATGTGAAACTTTCCTCCTTGTCATTGAGAAGGAAGCGTATTTCTCTGACTCCCACATCAATGCGAGCATCCGCAGTGCCAAATAAAGGGCACGCAAGAATGAGCGGAGTCTCCTTCTCGACCACCATGTCAAGCAACACGAAGTCCACAGGTAGGAAGCCGTTCTAGATTTTCCCCAAAACATCTTTGACAATACCTGCGGGGTAGCAAACCGATGAATCAGTCAGCTGGAGCTGCATCGGCCATAGAGACAAAATGGTGAAGTTCAGCTTGTCGAAGACCACCTTTGGCATGACACTAACACTTGCACCAAGGTCACAAAGTGCCTTGTCAAAGTGTTGTGTGCCAATGGAGCATGATATAGTAGGGCATCCTGGATCCTTCTTCTATTTCGTAAGCATGTTGAGGATAGCAACACTGCAGTCCTCAGTGAGTTTGACAACTTCTGCGGTGGGCAATAGTTGCTTGTTGTTTAATATGTCCTTGATATAGAGAGCATAAGTGGGTACTTTCATTGCATCTATAAATGGCACAATGATGTGGATCTTCTGGATGACCTCAACAAAGTGATTCAATTGCTCATCTACAATTTGTTTCTGATTTCTTTGAGGGAATGGCATGAAGGTAGTATCCTCAAATTCCCTTGCCATTCTCGCACTGAGCTTTTATCCCTTAGGAGAAACCTCTTTATTCTTCTTCTCAACTGTTGTCTCCTCTTGAGTGGGGTATGATGAGTCACGAGTGGTCCTTCCACCTCTCGTAGCCACTGCACTCACGTTCTCTAGGGAAGCTTCGGGTTGCCCCAGAATCTTCCCATTCTTCAATGGTGGGACAACATCTGCCAGTTGAGCTAATTGGGTCTCCAACATCTTGTTGAAGATCAACTGGTTCTTGAAGCAGACGCCCTGCCTTCAACCTTGGCATTGATGCTTTCTAGGGTCTTGTCATTAGCCGACATCTTCTTGGATAGGGCATCATTGATCTTGAGTTGAGTAATGGCAAGTGCTCTCAAGGGAGGCCAGTTTCCATTGCCATTGCCATTGTTATTGTTTTAGCCCCCTTAAAAGAAAGGGTGTGCTTGGCCCCACTATTGACCTCCTAGACGGTAGACATTGTTGTAATTCCCTTTGTTGGCTAAGTATATGGCATCATCATGGGTCTCGGGGCAGTCATTCCCCATATGACTTGCGTTGCCACAGACCTCAAACATCATGTGTGAGTATAAGGCTAGGACGGTGCCAAATACTTCACCATTGGCTTGACAGTCTAGCTTCTTCATTAGGAGGTCCGATTTTTTAGTGATCATGTCCACCTCATTCAACGTGTGCATGCCTCGATGTTGGGGCTGGAGACGCTCGTCGCTCCAACCCATGTTGGAAACCATCTTCTCAATCAATTCTTTGTCTTTGGGTACCGTAAGCGAGAAGAAGGCTGCTCCAGTAGCAGCATCCACATGGTCATGGGCTGACGTAGTCAGCCCATTGTAGAAGTTTTGGATGATGAGCCAATCATCCATTCCATGTTGCAGATAAGCTAGGATATACTCCTGCAGCCTCTCTCATGCTTCAAGAATGGACTCCTTGGGCTCTTGATAGAGGCTTGAAATTCTTCCACGTAGGGCATTGATCTTGCCCAACAGAAAGAACATGGCAAGAAATGTTGTAGAACACTTTTCCCAAGTGTTTGTATCACTTCAATTTGTGTAGAATCACTACTTCGCTCTCCTAAGGAGGGAGAACGGAAACAAGCAAAGACGGATGGCATCAATTGTGACATCCTTGATCTTGAATGTGCTACAAATCACGATTAATTATTGCAGATGAGCACTGGCATCCTCGTTGGCTTTCTCTCAGAAGTGGTTAGCCTGCACCATGGTGATTAGGCTAGTCTTGATTTCGAGGTTCATGTCTCCCATGTTGACATTGGGCCCAGTAGGCACATTGTCAACAGAGGAGGCCGAGAACTCACAAAGGGTCTTTCAGGCCATAGGCTTGTAGCGTGATGGTGTGGAGATGACAGGTTTCCTAGCCGACAAGATCACCTAAGGAGGAACGACACGGGATCAAACTCTTCTTAGTAGTGACTTGGGATCTTCAACGTAGTTTGCCGACAAACGTAAACTGGTCATACACTACCCTGTTTTCAAATCAAAGAATGCAAAAACAAAGGAGGGTTATCCTACTAAAATCCTACTAGAATCCTATGTACCACATGATCATGCAAATCTTCTGTGCCCTCCTCGGAACCAACACCAGAAATGCTTGTTGGTATTTCTTAATGTCTACAGGTCATCCTAGAAGCAAAGGCTAGTTCTGCAGAGGCACTAGGCTAACCTAAGCCAAAGCAAGATGAGTTCCACAAGCGCACGAAAAGTACCGCTGTAGCATTTCCCCCAAGAGTATTCCCTAGGGTATCGTATTTGTTTATCCAAGAGGAATGAAGTGGAAGAGTGGCAAGATCAAGGATAGAATAGTGTTTTCTATTGAGGGATCCGACAGGATGGATAAATGAAATAGTGGGGTGACACACACCTAAGCAAACTACTCTAAAGTGTAAGAATGTCCTGGAAAGGCTAAGATAGTGATGGAGCGACTCCTACTATGTTTTAAGTATTCATAAACATAGCCTATCAATGTACATATGGGTATGCTAACAATGAGTATCAGGGCTTGGTGGTCCAACATATCGGGCATGTGTTTACCCCTGACAACATCAGGATCATGAAGCACTAAATTACTCATATTAACATAATCATATTAATACCTAATTACACTATAGTGGTGGTGTATGATGTTTATGATAACAAGATATGAGCATTATGACTAGATCACAATAACATCGAGACCTAACACATACATGAACTCCACAACCAAACAAGGAACACTTTATCCAAGTATTTGAATAAGTAAAGACTAATGATATTAATATAAATCATAATGTCACAGATAGAAAAAGGTACATGAGCCATACCTTTCCCAATTTGGACTTGGGACTAGAGGCTCCTCTCTACAGCCTAACCTTCACTAAGGACTAAGAGAGTACTAGTGTAATACATGAGAGAATGCTTGAGTGGTTGTGTGAGAAGTGAGGCACCTGCTATTTATACAAGGAGTAGAGGCGGTTTTGCCACAATTACCACGTGTTTATGTTTCTTACGTCGCAGATAAAAATCCACAAGCGCACTGAAACTGTCGTGTATCACTTCCCCTTAAAGAGTATTCCCAAGGGTATTGAATCCAAGGAACATATGTGCTAATCTTACGAACTAATTCACCCAAGGACAAAAAGTTGTTTTATAGGCAATGAACAGAGAGGAATTCAAAGTATTGATTCTAAATCAAAGGAATTTGCGATAGCTGATTGCTTCGGGCACGGGGTACCCCTAGCGACACTAGGACGACTCCCACGAAGAGCCTATGGCATAGCTGAACGTGGATGATTACTAAGAACTGATAGGGCTGTCACTACCTACTGCGTACCTCTTCAACCCGTTTGTCTACGAGATATTCACTGGTGATTTCTAACCTAAGCACCACGCTTACATTCTAAATCACTACTCAAGTTGTTTCAAACACAAAGCTACAACTAGAGCCTCTAATAAATTACAGCAATGAACCCACAAGTACCTACTTGTGCAAACTACCTTGAATTGGGAATCTCACTTGAAATGAATTTACAAAGGCTTACTTGATTTTGATTCAAAACTTTGTAGAGGCACAAGTGTAGAAGAGGGACTTGACAAGCCCAAGCCTCCTTCTCTTAGACTCTTCACCACACTATCTGTCTACTTGGCAGCCTCTAGGACTACTCTAAACCTTAGGAGTGGTATTCTAATCTCTACTTTTGTTTTGTGAGTGAAGAGGTGTGGGGTGCTATTTATAGGTGGAGAAGGGTCATTCTCGCCACCAAATGCGTGTGAATCAGTCATTATCGTCTTCAGGAAGCCGGGAGGAGCCAACACATGCCGATTTCTCGAGTTTGGCACCAGGACTAGGTCGACCGACTAGGGGGTTCGACCGACCTGGTCAGTGCTCTGTTGGAGTTGTGTTTTTTCCATGTCACTGACAGGTTGGTCCCCCTTACTGATATAAGTGATAATCCTTTGATGGCCTCGGATACTTCTGTTTGTGGGCAAAAGTATCCATGTGATGACACGTGGCTTCGCCTGATTCGTCGAAATCCAATTTAATGGATTACTCCCTGCATGTCTTGGTTTTTTCGGATATAAATTCACCTGCATACAAATAAACACTAACACTTGTGGAATTGGTTAGTTTTACTCCTACCACTATGTTGTGTTTCTCTTTTGTGCACATTATGAGGTGAATCGACGGTCTAAATGTGACACTTAAGGACCGTCAACAAACCCCCCCCACAGTTAGTCCTTTGCTCGTCCTTGATTGATGTCAAGAAGAAGAACTAAGGTGTTGTCATAAATTTGCTATAAATTAGAAAATGATAGTACTAGATATTTAAACTCATACCTCAATTCATGAATTCATTCTTTGGAATGTGCCTACCACAACAATCTTGGGTGTTTGAAGAGTGGAATGGTTTGAATGTTGTTCCCTTGGATCTTCTCCTGCCGAAATGATTTGTCAAATTGCTATATTTGAAAAGTCAAAGAAACAATTGCATTTATCTCTCATTTGGAATCTCTCAAATCTATCAAAGTGTTTTGATCCTCACCTTGACATGTTTCACCAATTTTGTCCCTATACTGAATATGGCTATATCTAGAGCTTGGTAGGGATAAATGTGGCACACATTGAAATTTATATATTACTAAGTAAAAAACTTGATCCTACAAGAGACCTTTTGATATTTCCCACGCACTACTAACAATTCATTCCCAGCAAGGGTGTAAGAAATGCTTGTTGATAGTTTTTAAATCATAGATGTAAATCCGTAAGCGCACGGAATCTATCGATGTAGCATTTTCAATTTTGGATATTCCCAAAGGGTGTCATTTATATTCTCCCAAAGGAAGGCTAGGTGGAAGCAAAGCAATCATCGAATGGAGAGGCTAGGTTGGTCTAGGTAGGGTTCTAGCAAGGATGGGTAATTGATAATTTGGAGGTAGTGTGACATACACAAGAGCATTCTATCCTAAGGGGGGTAAATGAGGTAAAGAGAGACTAGGCTAAGAGTTAGGTAGATACTCCTACTTTGCTTCTAATATACATATACATAGCCTAAGTTAGTTACTAATAAACATATTAATTATGAATTCTCATGCTAAGTGGATTAACACATCGGGCACAAGTTACCCCTAGCAACACTAGGACGACTCTCGCCAAGAGACTGTGGCATAGCCGAATGTGGAGAACTACAAAGTGCAAATAGGGCTGTCACCACCTACTACCTACCTCTTCAATCTGTGGGTCTACGAGACATTCAACGCTACTTATCTATCCAAGCACCATGCTAGCATATTAAGTAATTACCTTAAGAGCCTAGGCACGAGCCATCCTAAGGAAATGAACTAAATCATCGTTGAACAAATGTTAATTTATAGCATAAGTGATTCATATTAACATAATAATGTCATAGCTAATTAGACTATAGTGGGGGTTTGTCGTGTTTATGATGATATAATGAGATTGGTAGCATAATCATAACTACTACTCCTACTACATATATGGAATCCACAATCAAACAATAAACGCTTCATCCAAGTATATCGACAACAGAAGACTAAAGATAACATCTTTATTTTGATAAAAGTCACAAATACAAATAGGAATATGAGAGCCATGCCTTTCCCAATTAGGAATTGGAAAGAGACTCATTCTACCCCTCTCCTACTTGGACTATGGACTAGAGGCTCTCATCTCTACAACCTACACTCCTCTAAACCTATGGATAATAGTGTATACAATGAATGAATACTCAAGTGGTCTGCGTGTGAAGTGAGGGTAGGGGGTCCTATTTATAGCTGGAGAAGGGTCGGTTCCTGCCACTAAAAGCACCCAAATCAGTCTTTATCATTATCAAAGCACCACAGAGATCGACATGTGGAAGTTGACTGCGTTTTGCACCAGGACCTAGTCGGTCGTCTATGGGGGTCGGACGACCTGGTCTTGGCTCCTTTTGTGGTGTGCTTTCTCCAAGTCACTTCCAGGTGGGTCCCCTTGACTGATATGGGTGATACAATATTGGACGGCCTCAAATACTTCTTTTTGTGGGCCATTTGATCCATGTGGTGCCACGCATCGTCGATTGATTGGCTGGGATGGTATTTTATAGGATTGCTTGCCCTCTTTTACCTCATTTCCTATAATAATTCCCTGCATGCACTGTTTCTCCAAGGACAAGTGGAAATAGGTCAAATAGAAAGGTAATGTGTGCAAGAAATGACAATTCCTTCACATAATTGAGTTATATTGACGGGTGAAATTGGTATATAACAACCGTCAACACACTCCCCCAAGCTTATCCTTTGCTCATCCCGAGCAAAGTCAATACTTTAGGTTGATGATCAAGAGTTGCCACAATGTTCTACTTTTCAAAAGTACCATGTTCAAAACAAATACACTACCTAGTATTGCAAAGATTGGCATGGTACTTTACCCATCTCAAGTCATTATGGGGCTTATGCCCTTTCCTGTTCATGGGTGGTTGAATGATAGAACAGCAAATGGAGCAGACATACCCTACAAATTAAGTTCCACTAAAATTCTAGAGATTTCAATTTAGATTTTATGTATCTCAATTTGATTCTCTCAGTCTCTCCTTTATGTGTAGTGGAAATATCTCCTCACCAAGGGACCATGCCGAAATTCATCCTACCTCTACATAACGCTTGTATGTGGAGCTTGGTAGGGGATGTAGTAGACATATTTGCAACACATAATATTGCTAAGTCAAAAAAGCAAGCCTTAGGAGAAATCAATTCAATACAATTTGATTCAAGACTTGTGCATGAGTGGTGAAATGGAAGTGGATGTGGATGTTCGAGATGACTCCTTTTTGAGTGGACTCTCTTATTTTGTAGGGATGAAATATGCCTACTTTTCTCTTTCTCTATTTTTTTCTCTTGCTTTTGAAGTAAGCATGCATTTTCTTTTCTTTTTCTTTTTTCTTGTAGCCATGTCTTCTACTCCCTTTTTATGCAAGAAATTTTGGAGAGAGTACTAAGCATGAATGATATGGAGTTTCTCTTTTTATTGTGGAATGGTGGTGTGATGGGAATTTGCTTACTTCTAGTGTAGAAGTATAGCATGATCAAGTGAAGTCTTGAATCCAAAATGTAATGAATGAAATCTCACATAGGTCTATACTTGTTTGACAAAGCTCAATTTGAAGACCAAAAAGCATATGCATAAGTTCTATCAATGTAATGTATCATATGCCTTTGGTAGGTATTTCCAATCAAATGAGAGTAACTTAAATCTTTTTAGAATTTTCTCCAAAAATCCATGTTTCACTTTCAAACTAGGAATAACAGCCCTATCACTATATCATATCTCACAACAACTTAGAATGTATTACGCTTTTGCTACCCATAATTTCTAAATCAAGGCAAAAGTCATCTCAGCCAATGAGAGCAATATGTTGGAGAGTAGTAAGTTGTAGACTAGGAACTTAGGAAAATTAAAATAGAGCAACCATTCATCATTTCGTCTATGTGAATTCCAAGTCATTCTTACCGCACATCTTTTATTTTATTTGAAAACAAATTTATAGTACTTTACTTTTTTTATATGCAAGGTGGATGATGGGTGAATGGAAAATAAATATGCAAAGGGTTTGATACAATTTACCTCAAGTAGGGGTCCTCCCCCAACCTTTTTCTTCACTCACCTTCGTGATGAGGGTTGAACCCTTGATGCCAGAAGTATGCCGTGAGATCAACTTAATGTTGTTGTAGCATGGAGTTGAAGTTAGTGAATTGAGCGTCCATGTGTTGTTGCCAGTCTTTGGTACCTTGGACATGTCCTTGGAGAGTGTTGTAAATGTCACTCATTCTCACTTCAAGCTCTTCCATACGTCTAGTGCGATCCGTCATACTTTGGCTATAGTCACGATGACTTCTAGCCGAAGAGGAATGACATCTTCTCATGGACATTGGAGGTAAGCTGCTAGAGCTTGAAGTGGATAGTGGTGGCTCCCATGTGGCACCTGGCCATCCATGCCAAGACAGACCTTCGCTCTCATACGATGGAGGTTGAGTCCATCCGGTTGCATCACCCATTGGGTTCTCTTCCTCTTCGTAATCATGGACTGTGGAGGTTGTCGGGGGCATGGCCGCTCTTCTTGTATGACTTCTAGTTACCGTGCCAGAGACATTACTTCTTCGGGCTTCCTTGATGGGAAGAAGGTCAATGATTAGCCTCCGACATATGTACAAATGATAATCCGGGTTAGGTAACCGAATTTCATTGACAAAGTCGGGATAATAAAATATCAAAGAGCCATCTTGATCATGCTTAAGGGTATGTCCTTGCACTAAATAATCTTCATCATTTAATTCTCTTTCATTTTCAATATACTCGAATGAAGAATATTCTAGTGCTCCTACCCTAGTAGCAATACGAGTAGTCGATGAAGTGCATTAAATTGGCCCTGTTCTTGGAATGTAATCTGACCATTGTGTCATCATGGCAATAACTACAACAACTTTTTTCTTTTAATCATGGCAAATAAAATTTTCAGCTCATGATCATGCACTACCCTAACGTCTCCTCTAGGGAACATAGTCATAGCCACCCATGTATGCATGAAGCATAAAGTAGGGTTGTGCAAGTGGCTATTCTTAGGTGCACTACATCTGACAGCGCTAGTTCAATCTTGCAAAAAACTTTGTTTGTTAGACTTAGGCAAAGCATCTAAATCTAGCAAACAATATTTATTAAAGCCTAGGATTTCATTTAATTCTATCCTTATGATGTTGTATTCTTTTTGAAATAATCTAAATGTAATACTATCATATTCAATTTTGAGTGTGCAACGGAATTGCATGGAGAGAAGGCGTGAACCTCTCTCCTCTATGTGATCTAAGTTTTCCTATCCTAGTGCATGCCAAATGGAAAAGAATTTGGAATCCATACCTATTTTGGAAATCAAATCCGGATCATTAGCTTTCGTATGAGAAAATTCAAGATCTAGAAGGAGCTTGCGTGCTTGATCTTCAACTTCACTTTGTATGTCGAGGTCGTTGTCATGAAGAAGTTGGTGCAGGTTGCTTCTCTCGCCCATGGGAGTGTCCTCACCTACACTCCTCCTCTGTGAACTTGGTGTAGCAACAGAAGAGCAGCGTGCACTTGAATCTCCACCATGGCTTCAGCTTGCAGCCTCCTTCCAATTCTCAAACAACCTCTTTATTCCTTTCATAGCCACAACAAACAAGAACACAACAAAGAAAAAACTCGAAAGAGCTGATGTTTGTAAAAGAAAAACCCCCGACGAATTTTCCCTTGAAGAGCTTGAGAGCATATTGCAAATGCAAACAAAAGCAAATGTTTTTGGGTTGGATTCGAGCAAGAGTACTCCAATGAAGAGCAAGAAAAACAATGGTAGCAAAGAGTGACTTTGGTGAGGTGTGAAATGAGGTGAAGTATGAAGAGGAGTGCTCCTCACAACCACCATTATAGTGTACACTCCCCAACGGTCACTAGGGAACCAAATGTAGCCGTCAGAGGAGAGAGAGCCGAAATGGCTCTTTCCCCATTTCGGCCGAATAGAGGGGTTGGCCGCACTGACAAGTGGGCCCCCTATTCTCCCTTTTGGCATGTGGCTCCCAAACGGCTATGTAATTAGCACGTTGGTGAATTACCACTTTCGCAACTCCGAAAAATTGTTTTTGAATAAAAACTCTTTTTTTTTCAAAACCCAACATTATTCTTTTTGTGAAAAATAAATAAAAAAATGATAGTTGAGAATAGAAGATTCTCAACTTGCTAAGAAAAACGAAATATGCAGTAGAGAAAATCAAACTAAATGGAGAAATACAACTGAAGAGAAAAGAGAAATCAAAGAAAAATGATAACTACCAAGATAACCTGTTGGCTAGGTATCACCACTGTTCGATGAGATGGACATTCCTCCTTCTTCATTTCTTGACATCCGGGCCCGAAGAGATGGGCTCGGACGGCTTGTCTTGGTTCTTCCGCCATTCCTTCTTTGGCGGCTTGGTGGACTTGGGTCTTTGTGGAGGCCCGGACTTCTCCGTCTTCTTGGGGTGTCACCATGGATGATAATATGTGTTCTCCATGTAGGATCAAAGATAATGTGAAAAGCTACCAGAGGGGGGTGAATGGTAGATTTAAAATTTTTGAGCGGAAGCAATGAAAAACCCATCGACAGAAAATCAATCAATTAATAAACCATGTGTGCAACTGATCTAAATGTTTTTAACCCTGGAAAAAGTAGTATATAATATAGGGAATCAGGTCACAAACACATGAAACAAGAGTCACAAAAAACCATAAAGAAAAACTCAAGTGATCATCGAAAGATCGAACAAAGGTCAATCTGTTCTACGTGAAAAAAAAAACAGATCTGCAACAGTGCTAAGAAACTCGTGTAGATCAGAAACCACAAATCCGATGACCTTGAAATTTTCACAGATCATATATAATGAAGTTTTGAAGACAAAACAAAAAGAATCACTTCCATTGGATCTGTAAAACTTGAGTTCTGATAAAAACACCGACACAATGTAGTGCTGTGCAGAAACTCGACGAGAAAATCTTGTCTGAAACAAGTCGGACGAACAAGACACAAAAGCTCCTCTAAAACTACAATTTTTATTCAATAGATCACAAGAGGAACAACCCAAAGTTGTCTTACCACGAGATCTGGCCTCAATTGCTTATATAACCAGCCCTAAAGCTAACCCAATCCAAACTACGACTCTAATCCTACTCAGTTTCAACCAAAATTTTCGATAACTGCTCAAGACTCTTCTTTACGCAAATAGAAGCAATCTTAAGACTTACAAACACCTTAGGAATGTATCCCACATTCTTAAAAAACTCAACTTTGTGACCCACATGAAATCGAACCAAAACAAAATTGAAACTTTCCATAAAAAAACCATAACCACCTCAGCTGCAGCCTGAGGCATAATCCAGCCAGTCGGACCTTTCTTACCAATTCCTTACGTCGACTTCTCTGCATCACGTCTTGGAACCATGTTGCTACATCCATGCACTCCTTGCACATGTGCAAACACCTTCCAACAATGTCCACAATACCTTCATATGCATTGTTCTTGGCCCAAAACATGTCGCATGACCTCCGGATCAACTCAACCACAATTCCTCCCAAACATCGCTGTTGAACCTCATCTTCACCCTAAGACTAGTTCAATGGATCCCGCCACCAGCCATGTCTTGACCTCAAGCAACACCTGCACATGAATAAACAACCATCCTTTGCAAGCCCAAGTCCTCGAATTGACTCTTGTTAGTCCAATAACCACAACACCTTACGTGAGCACCTCGCATAAGCATGTTGCAAACATAGCAAGATAATACCAGCCTTAACCACCAAAATACACCAAAAACATAGCAAATGAACACTAAGAAAACATTACGATAAGTGTAAAGCAAGTTTAAAACATTGCAAGTTAAAAGCAGAACCACTGCAATCTTGCACCAGACCTTGCTAAAGATATCCTGACCTTGCGTCGGACCTACCCAAAACATGCCACACCTATTGTCGGATCTTGCCGGAGCTACCCAAAACATGTCGGAACTTGCTGGAGCTACCCAAAACAAGTCAGACCTATTGTCGGACCTTGTCGGAGCTCGAACCTAGAGTCAGACCTCGTTAAAAAAGGTGTTTTGGCAATATTCAATACTTTTATCGTAATATCCAACGTATTCAGCACACATAGGTCTCACACTCTGCATAGATCAAATTCCTCATGAATGCAATGAGCGGGTCCACCTTTGGCGATGTGATTTCGACCTCTAGAATGTTCTTAACATTCGGCCCAATGCGGATCATGGAGCATTGCTTCAACTTTGGGCGAAAGATAAACTTCTCCTCCTTGCCATTGATATGGAAGTGGATCTCTATAGCTCCCACATATATGCGAGCCTTCGCGGTACTAAGGAATGGTCGCCCAAGAATGAGCGGCGTATACTTCTCGACCTCCATGTTGAGCACCACGAAATCTATGGGCATGAAGCAATTCCGGATTTTCACTGGGACATCTTTAGCGATACCTGCCAAATAACGGACTGAGGAATCATCCAGTTGAAACTGCATTGGTGTTGGAGTAAGCTCTGTGAAGTTCAGCTGGTCGAAAACCACCCTGGGCATCACACTCACGCTTGCTCCAAAGTCACAAAGAGCCTTGTCAAAGTGGTGAGCCCCAATCGAGCATGATAATGTAGGACATCTAGGGTCCTTCTTATTTTCCAGAAGCCTGTTAAGGGTGGTTGCACTGCATTCTTCCGTAAGCTTGACAACCTCTGTGGTGAGCAATGGCCGCTTATTATTCAATATGTCCTTGAGATAGCAAGCATAAGTCGGTATTGCATCGCATCAATCAAGGGCACATTGATGTGGATTTTCTGAATAACCTCAACAAAGCGGTTGAATTGCTCATCCACTATTGGCTTCCTTTGCCTGTGAGGGAATGACAATAAGTTGGTGTCTCCAAATTGCTTGGACATTCTCTCACTAAGTGATTCACTTATGCCAACTAGACATCCTCCTTCTCTTCTGTAGTTGTCCTCTTCTCTTGTGGGGGATACAATGGGTCACAAGTGGTCTTGCCACCTCTCGTAGTCACTGCACTCACTTTTTCCATTGGAGGAACAACTGCAGCAAGTTGATCCAATGAGTTTCCAACATCTTGTTGAAGCTCAATTTATTCTTGGATAGTCCTTCAATCCTGGCGTTAATGCTCTCTAGGGTCTTGTCATTAGCCGATAGTTTCTTGGATATAACATCATTGATCTTTAGCTGGCGAATGGCAAACTTTCTCAAATTGGGTTGGTTTCCATTGTTGCCATTGTTGTTGTATCCTCCTTGAAAGAAAGGGCATGGTTGGCCCCACCCTGGACCTCTTGGACGATAGCCATTGTTGTTGCCATTGTTGGCTACGTATAGGGCATCTTCATGGGTTTTTGGGCAGTCATTGCCCAAATGAGGCCCGTGTTGCTACATACTTCACATGTGATATGAGAGTGTAAGACATAGGCATTGCCACAAACCTCACCATTGCCTTGTCTATAAATCTTCTACGTAAGGAGGTCCAATTTGGTAGCGATCATGTCCACCTGCTTCAAGGTGTGCATGCCGCGCTGGTAGGCATGGAGATGCTCATTGTTGCAACCCATATTTGACACCATCTTCTCGACCAAATCTTTATCTTTGGGCACCATTAATGAGAAGAAGGCAACTCCAACATCAGCATCAACATGGTTCCGGGCGGAAGGGATCAGCCCGTTGTAGAAGTTTTGTATAATGAGCCAATCATCCGTCCCATGGAAGGGATAGGCCAGGATGTACTCCTGAAGCCTTTCCCAAGCCTCGTGAATAGACTCCTTAGCGTCTTGCTAGAAGCTGGAAATTCTTCTACGTAGGGCATTGGTTTTGCCCAATGGTAAAAACATGGTGAGGAATGCCGTAGAACACTTCTCCCAAGTGTCTACAACACTTCAGTTCGCGTAGAATGACTGTTTTGCTCTCCTAAGAAAAGAGAACATAAACAGCCTAAGACAGACAACATCAGGAGATACGTCCTTGATCTTAAAAGTGTTGCATATCTCAAGGAACTGTTGCAGGTGAGCACTCGCATCCTCGTTAGCCTTTCCATGAAATGGGTTGGCTTGCACCATAGTGATTAGGCCAATATTGATTTTGAAGTTCACGTCTCCCGTGTTAACAGTGGGCCCAACAGGCACATTGTTAGCAGAGGGAGCTAGAAACTCACGAAGGGTCTTCTGGGCCATTGGTGTTTCAGTTGTTGGTGCATGTGCGCTGGCTTGCTTTGCCGCTCGAAACTTTTGAGGAGTAACGACATGAGGTCAATCTCTCAGAAGGGATTCGGGATCTTCAACAAAGTTTGGCGGCATGCGGAAACCAGACATACACTACCCTGTTTCACATAAAATGCAAGAACACGAAGGGTTATCCTACTAAAACCTACCCAGGGTCCTATCCTATTCACTCAATCATGCGATACTTCGGCTGTCTTCCCTGGCAATGACACCAAAAATTCTTGTTAATATTTCCTACACACTACTAACAATTCATTTCTAGCAAGGGTGTCAGAAATACTTGTTGATAGTTTTTAAATCACAGATGTAAATCCGCAAGTGCATGGAATCTATCGATGTAACATATCCCCTTTTAGAGTATTACCAAAGGGTGTCATTTATATTCTCCAAAAGGAAGGCTAGGTGGAAGCAAAGAAATCATCAAGTGGAGAGGCTAGGTTGGTCTATGTAGGATTCTAGCAAGGATGGGTAATTGATAATTTGGAGGTAGTGTGATACACAAAGAGCATTCTATCCTAGGGGGGGGGGGGGGGTAAATGAGGTAAAGAGGGACTAGGCTAAGAGTTAGGTAGATACTCCTACTATGCTTCTAATATACATACACATAGCCTAAGTTAGTTACTAATGATCATATTAATTATAAATTCTCATGCTAAGTGGATTAACACATCGGGCACAGGTTTACCCCTAGCAACACTAGGACGACTCCCGCTAAGAGCCTGTGGCATAGCCAAACATGGAGGATTAAAAGGACAAATAGGGTTGTCACTACATAGTGCCTACCTTTTCAATCCGTGGGTCTACATGACATTCAACGCTACTTATCTATCCTAGCACCATGCTAGCATATTAAGTAATTACCTCAAGAGCCTAGGCACAAGCCATCTTAAGGCAATGAACTATATCATTGTTGAACCAATGTTAATTCGTAGCATAAGTGGTTCATATTAACATAATCATGTCATAGCTAATTAGACTATAGTGTGGGTTTGTAGTGTTGAAAGCATCTAGGCCCCCATGAGGTATGGTTTCGGTGATTAATGACAACCATTGAATTTTACTAATGAATTTTTGGATGCAAGGTCTCCCATATCACTCAATGAAATGAAATCTGAACATCATCTACTGATCATTGGACATAATTGGAGACCCCTAAACAATCATTTGATGAGATCAATCAATGTTATGAAGATTGGAAGTAAAAGCTCATATGTCAAACTATTCAACCATAATCGACAGCACTCAATGCTTCATAATCATTAGAAGAATATTTACAACAAGTGTCTTAGAGGTCAATCAAGAAAATTCCAAAAGAATCACTTAGAACAACTCAAAGCAAACAAAATCAACTCACCGGATCAACTGATGTTTCCAGAAAACAACACATCAGTCGAGTTGGTTCAGTAGAAGAAGAAGACCTCAGAACCAAGTACTCACCGGATCATCCGATGTCAAAGGACATGTTACATCGATCCATCAGTGTAGTAAGCAATATCCCTGGATCATGTGTAGGATCGGATCCTCCGATGTATAGCAATATACACATCGGTCAATCACTCTAGTAAGCATCAAGTCTGAACCAATTCTGGAGGAAGTGCCACTGGATCATCCGATGAGAAGACAAGTGCAACATCAGTCTAATAACAGTCATATTTGACACAATGACATCAGCTAATTTGGATTTGACCGATGATAACTGAAGGGGAGACATCAGAACATCCGGTGTTCGCAGAACAGTGATGTCAGCCTACTTTTCTAATGGCTATTTCGTAGAGGCTGGCTATTTATACCCATTCAACCAGTCTATTCGACAAGTCTTGACTACCAGACATACTCTACACATTCTCAAGCATTCAAGACATTGAGCTACCACTTCTACATCATCTACACCGCTTACACACCAAGAGATAGGCTAGAACTAGCTAGAGATAGTGTCTCCTCGAGAGTTTGCATTCTCTTACTCTCACTTTACACTTATGCATTTCATATACCGCAAAGTTACTGGTCACTTGAATGCATAGATTGTTTGCGTAGGGAATTGGGCTTTTATGTAATTAAGTTTTATTGCGTTAATTTTTGAGAAGAAGCCCAATTCACCCCCCCTCTTGGGCATTCGATCCTTACAAGTGTTTATGATGATATAATGAGAATTGTATAACATAATCATAACTACTACACCTACCACATATATGGAATCCACTATCAAACAAGAAACGCTTCATCCAAGTATATGAACAATAAAAACTAAAGATAACATGTTTATTAAGAGCAAAGTCACAAAGAGAAATAGGAATATGAGAGCCATACCTTTTCAATTTGGAATTGGGAAGAGACTCCTTCTTCTCCCCTCCTACTTGGACTATGGACTAGAGGCTCTCCTCTCTATAGCCTTCACTCCTCTAAACCTATGGAGAATAGTGTATACAATGGATGAATACTCAAGTGGTGTGTGTGTGAAGTGAGGGTAGGGAGTCATATTTATAGCTAGAGAAGGGTCGGCTCCCGCCACTAAAAGTGCATGAATCCATCTTCATCATTATCAAGACACCACAGAGAGTCGACACGTGGAAGTTGATCTCATTGGGTGCCAGGACCTAGTCGGCCAACTAGGAGGGTCGGTCGACCTAGTCTTGGCTCCTTTTGCGGTGTGCTTCCTCCAGGTCGCTTCCAAGTGGGACCCCTTGACTGATATGGGTGATGCACCATTGGATGGCCTCGGGTATTTTCTGTTTGTGGGCCATTTGATCCATGTGGTGCCACATGTTATCGCTCGATTGGCTATGATGATATTTTATAGGATTTCTCCCCCTCTTTTACCTCATTTCCTGCATGCACTATTTCTCCAAGGACAAATGGAAATAGGTTAAATAGAAAGGTTATGTGTGCAAGAAATGACAATTCCTTCACATAATCTAGTTATATTGATAGCCGAAATTGGTATATAACAGTTGTCAACAAGACCTATGCAACAAACAATTTGTCAAAGAAAATCCTTGTGCACATGAATGGAATGGATAATTGTGGACTCCATGGTTTTCTCTCTTTAAGGATGAAACATGGCTACTTTTTCTCTTTTTTTGGAATACTTCCTATTTTGAAGATCCGTTGTTTTTTTTTCGTAGCCATGTCTTCAACTCTTTTTTATTTTTTCTAGATCGATTTTGATTAACCATAATGTATGGAGTTTATTTATTGGATGGATGAATGGTGGATTCAAATTCTCAATGTGATATATTTTGCATGAATAGGGTGCACAAGAATTTCTAAGTCGAAATATCATGCATGTCACTCAATTGGGTCACGAGTGTGACAAAGTTCAATGGAAAGCAAAGTGGCATATGCATGTGGTTTTCAATAAGTGTATCATATGGTCTTGATTGGTATTTTAAATTTCCAATGAGAGAATCAAGCAATGTTCAAGACTCCAAATTTTTGCAAACATCAAAATCAGTTTGAGGCAATGAGATATCTCCTCGAATAACTCATTTACCATATCACACTAGTCAAATACTTAGATGACGTGTTTTTCCTACTTTAGTTGTGGGAATCACAAACAAGGCAATAAATTGAAATATAAAATATTCAAAAAAATTCATTCAAGCAAATTTTAGACTACCAAGTTTTAGTCTCGAATGTTGAGTTGTTCCACTTTAAATATTCAGTTTTAAATAGGAAATCAACTTAAACAGCAGTGTAGCACATATATTCGGAGATAAGAGATCCAAACTGAACTTGTGGAGCGAAACAGAGCTATGTGGGACCCACACTAGGTCAGCTAACCAGGGGGTTCAATCGGCCCCCTTATGGTCTCTCCGTTTCTCTGTTTCGACGTGTCGATTCGTGTTCGGTTACGATTTGTTTCGGAATGCGACACTATTTTTGCACGTCGAGATTTCATGATTTGGGGTGCTTGTTCCCTGGACTCATTATTAATAAAAAATAAACTAAAGGGGTAACTTTACCGGGTTAGATGGACCGGTAAGTTCACTTTATTGAATTCAAAATATTGGGGATGCTTACATTATTCAGTATAAACATGAAGAATCAAAATTTCAAATTAAACTAAACTTAAACTAGTAAGCATCGTATGCGGTCGGGACATCTAAACTAAGGTGCGTTGTAGATGTCGGGCTTTTCAATAGCATTGCATATGCGCCGCAGCTTGGCGCTCATGCCAAAACAAACACCATCAATCTCCCCCTTGAGGGAGATGAGTTCATCTTTCAGCCTGCCCTCTTGATGTGTCCTTCAGCCACTAAGTCCAATAGCTTCTTATTCTCCAAACGGAGAGAAGCAAACTCCTTAGAAAGTTGTGCTACTTTAGGGGTATGAGGAGATTTCCTGTCGCTGTCCTCAATTTGGCCAGGTGGCCCTCTAATGGCATGTGGCGAGAGGTGACACCTAATTTTGGAGGGCGACGAGCCCGTCGTCTCCTCCATCGCCAAATTATCCACTTGCTTGAAAAAGCCTTTTGCATAGCCTCCTTCGGGCTTGCGCACCCCATGGATAATGAGGCGATCTCACACACGCTCAGGCGAGGTACGCGTAGGTAACTTGTAGTGGTGGCTCACTACATCACCAACCTTGGTCTTCAGAGTGTAAATAAACTCCTCTCCAGGTTGCAGCTTTGGGAGAGACTCGTCTTTTTTAGGAAAAAGACGGGTCTTGACTTGCTTAAGGCGAGCCATAGTCGGACGATGTGTAGGTATCGTCGACTTCATGGGTGTCCTCCGAGGGGAGAGCGACCGTGCAGCACCATGAGGTGTGGTGCTATGCCCACGTGGATTCTTCTTCGGTGGCGGGATCATGGTGAGAGGCACAACATCTAATGCCATGAAGGACTCCATTGCGAGGGTGGAGTTGTCATTGGCCAGTGCAATGTCTTTGCTCAGGTTGAAGATTGAGATAGAGGAGGCATGAGGGACAATTTCTTGTCGGCCATGACTTGGATGGATGGAACAAGAGATGAATATTTTCCTGGGAGGTGCAAGGTTTCCTTCTCTGTTCCCGTAAACAAATAAGCGGGGAAGACACGATAGCACAAAAAGTCTTATTGGGATATGTCAGGAGAGTCCGCACGAGAAAACATAGTGTCGGCGGCACGAAGGGGGAGTCGGCCGAACCTAGGGTTCAGCGAAACCCTTTCTGGCTCCACTCGAGCCAGGTTTTCATGGGTTGGCTTAATGGGCCCCATAGATGATTAATTGGATGTGCCCATTAATTGGACACGGAGAATTTAGATAGAATTTAAAAAATAGCGTGAAAATCAATTAGATTTATCACATTGAATTCTTTTTCCGCCTCCTCATCCTGGGATTCAAGAAATAATTTGAGTCGGTGCCCATTCACCTTGAATAGTTGTCCATCATAACCTTGGAGTGTGATTGCTCCATGGGATGAGGTTTATATTACAATTAAGGGTCCTTCCTATTTACTTCTAAGCTTCCCATGTTCGAAGAGTTTAACTCTTGAGTTAAAGGGCAAGACTTTATCTCTAGGTTTGAACTCTTTTGGCGTGATCCTCTTATCGTGTGATCTGTTGGTTCTATCCTTGTAGATTTTGGCACTATGATACACCTTATCTCTCCACTCTTCCAACTCGGAAATTTGCTTCAATCGGTGTTTTTCGGCTTCATGGAGGTCCATGTTCCACTACTGGATGGCCCAATAGGCTCTATGTTCCAATTCGACAGGAAGATGACAAGTCTTCCCATAGGCATGTTGCGATGGAGACATGCCGATGGGTGTTTTGTAGGCAGTACGTAGGCCCACAATGCATCAGGTAGCT
This sequence comes from Tuctoria greenei, assembly GCA_036927565.1. Lineage (NCBI taxonomy): Eukaryota > Viridiplantae > Streptophyta > Magnoliopsida > Poales > Poaceae > Tuctoria > Tuctoria greenei. The sequence continues at coordinate 73,574,527 of JAYESD010000004.1, forward strand.
TATGCTTCCATCCTGTTCCCATTTCCAGGATGGTCTTTTGCAGAATATTCTTAATTTGTTTAATAGATGTTTCTGCTTGACCACATGTTTATGGGTGGTATGGAATGGCAATATTATGTTGGACACCAAGCTCCCTTAAAAGGTTACAAAAGGTCTTATCTATGAAATGAGACCCTCCATCACTTATGACCATACGAGGAGTTACAAAGCGTGGGAAAATGATCTCATGGAACATTTTCCTAGCTTGCTTGGAGTCAGCATTTTTGCATCGCAAGGCTTCTACCCATTTTGACACATAATCTACAACCACAGGGATATACTCGCAATCATAGAACGTAGGGAAAGGTCCCATGAAATCAATACCCCACACATCAAATAATTCCACTTGGAGATTATATGTTAGGGGCATCAAATTGCGAGCGGAGATTCCTCCATGCTTCTAGAATTTACAACATCTGCGAATCAATTCTTTTGTGTTTTCATACATAGAATACTATATAATCCACTCTGCCAGATCTTTGCCATGGTACTGTAATTACCGTAATGGTCACCACAGCGGCTAGCATGGCATTTCTTAGTAATCTTGGTGCCTTCAATAGATGGGACACACCTTCTAAGAAGGCCATCATCACAGAGTTGATAGAGGTATGGGTCATCCCAAAGGTGTCTACGATTCTCATAGATGAGTTTCTTTTTGTTTTCCCTGGTGGTATGTATCCCGTGACCATGAAGTTCATAATATCCGCATACTAAGGATGAGAGTCAGTCACCTTGAGAAGCATATCATCTCGTAGGAAGTAATTTATAGGAATGTCCAGGGTTTGCGTGACTTCCATGTGTGAGAGATGATCTGTGACAGAATTATCTACTCCTTTCATATCCTTGATTTCTATGTCAAACTTATGATAGTAGAAGAATCCACCGGATTAGCCTAGTATTAGCATCCATTTTGGTGAGCAAGTACTTCAAGGCAACATGATCTGTATAGACTGTAACCTTGGCTCCAACCAAATAAGACCTAAACTTATCGATAGTAACAATTATAGCCATGAGCTCTTTCTGAGTTGTGGCATAATTGAGTTGAGCTCCCGTCAGAGTTTTGCTAGCATAGGCTATTGTATGATGCTTTTTATCTTTGGTTTGACCTAGAACCGCACCAATAGCAAAATCATTAGAATCACACATGATTTTGAATGACAGAGTCCGATCGGAAGGTTGAATGATTGAAGCTAAGATTAGCGCCTTTTTGAGTGTGTCAAATGATTTAAGGTATTCATCATTGAAATCAAAGGGAACTTCCTTAGCTAATAGGTTAGTGAGGGGTCTAGTGATTTTTTAGAAATCTTTGATGAATTGCCGATAGAACCTCGCATGACCTAAAAAACTGCAGATTCCCTTAACGTTTATAGGAGGTGGAAGTTTTTCAATAACTTCAATTTTTTCTTTGTCCACCTCTATCCCTCTCATACACTAAGTGTCCAAGAACGATGCCTTAACAGACCATGAAATGACACTTTTCCCAATCAAGTACTAGGTCCTTCTCTTGGCATCTTTGTAAGACCTTGTCTAAGTTTTCCATACAATGATCAAAAGTTTTTCCATAGACGGAGAAATCGTCCATGATAATTTCAATGATCTCCTCAATCATGTCAGAAAGATAGACATCATGCATTTTTTAAAACAGGTAGGAGCATTACACAGTACACAAGATATACGCCGGTAGGCATAAGTCCTGTAAGGACATGTGAATGTGGTCTTACTTTGATCGTCGGGATGGGATTTGATGATAATCCGAATACCCATGAAGGAAACAAAAGTAGGAGTGTTTGCAAACCGCTCTAACATCTCATCGATGAAGGGCAGTGTAAAATGATCCTTTCTTGTAGCCTTGTTAACTTTTCGGTAATCAATGCACATCCTCCATGCCGTGACGGTTCATTGAGGAATTAATTCATTATTCTCGTTCTGAACGACCGTCATACCTCCCTTCTTAGGCACTACTTGAACTAGACTGACACATTCACTATGAGGGACCGGGTAAATAATCTCGACATGCAAACGTTTCAAGACTTCTTTCTTGACAACTTCCCGCACGACATTATTCAATCACCTTTAAGGTTACCTTGAGGGGACACTCTCGAGGTTAATAGGAATGGGATGGGTGTATAACGCTGGAATAATTCCCTTGAGATCCTCTAGTGAATAGCCAAAAACAACTATATTCTTTGCTAGCACGACTATGAGTTTGATTGTCTCATTATCTGAAAGCTTGGCACTTATGATGACAGGGGCTTCCAAATCGTCATTTGGAAAGGCATAGCGTAGGACTAGGGGTAAATTTTTTAGCTCAACTAGAGGTTTTAGGAAGAACTCTTCTTTTTGGAATGCAATTGCCTCCTGAAATTCATCCTGCTCTTAGATGAAATCTTCTTTGCCTTCAATTTCCGGGGGTGCTAAGAATTGAAGGTTCTAACCTCCTCCATTAGTTCATCTTGGATGGGAGACTCTGCAGATGTGTTCTTTGAATGCAGAATATGAATAGAGAACTTTCTCCCTTTAAGTTTTACATTGAGGTTTCCTTCCAAAGGAATTTCCATGAGAAATTTCACAATGGGAATCCCAATCATGATGTCAAAATCTTGGATTTTGAAAACATGGAAGTCTAGGATAGCCTCATTATCTTCGTGTCTTACAGACACCTTTTGCAAAACCCCGCATTATTCAAGGATGTATCCGAAAGCATCTCGAAAGGATCCACATTTTGGTGCCAATGACACATCGCCCAAGAGGCGAGAGCAGAAGAATCAGAAATGAGATGTGCTCCAATAGTGGGGTTGTATAGGACCCTCATTGGTGTCCCTCTAATGAAAACTATAATGGTTACCAAAGGTGAGGTCATTCGAAGGATTCTGTGTGACTGTTGAACTTACGTAGTCCATTCTTTGCTTAGAATAGGGGTTAACTCTTTGACCATCTTTTGGACGAACACTCCATTAGGTGGGTCAGGTGGAGTTAGTGGCAATGACGGCTTCCTATGGCAATAGTATTTCAAGGTATTTTAAAAATCTTCAAATATTTCTTCCTTGAAGAAAAAGGGGAACTCCAAAGGTTGAATTTCTTCTACCTTCGTAGTTTCTAGTTCGAGAGAGGATTCCCACGGCAAGGTTTGGGATAAGCAAGAAATGGGTTCATCCTTGTCCATGGTTTTATCCTCAATTCTTGACACAACTACCTCTTGAGCTGGCTCATTAAAACCCATAATGAAGGAAGAATTTTCAAGAATTCGATCAAGAAGATCCTTGCCTTCTTCCGACATCTTATTGAGGAAAGATCCTCCAACCATAATGTCATGATGTAGGGCACAATCTTTGTTCAACCCCATGTAGAAGTGTTGTAAAAGCAACGGATTAGGGATGGACAAATCTGGGTCGGAATTTCTCAAAAGAGAAAATCTATCCCAAGCTGCACCTATATACTCCTTCTCCATTTGTTGGAAGCATAGTACTTCCTTTTGGAAGGAAACAATTCGATCAATTGGAAAGAAAGCAAGACAAAATTTGTCTTGTAATTCATTAAAATTTCTATTTGTCTTCCCAATGTTGTTGTCGTACCATTGTTTGGCCTTTTCTTTCATGAAAAAGGGAACAACTTCCATTTGAGAGTTTCTTGTGTCATACCCTTGATTAAAAGGCATGAACACAATTGTTCGAACTCTCGTAGATGGTGGTAAGGGTTTTCACAATCCATTCCTAAGAAGGATTGTTATCGAACCATGGCTATGAAGGAAGGGCGAAGTTCATAGCTAGTATAACATATGGGTTTCGCCAAAGGTGGTGGCTCACAGAACTTGCCCTTTGGGGCAGAATAAGAAAGAATGGCGGGTTGCTCCATATATGTGGTGGTGGTAAGAAAAGGAAAGGTAAGAGAATAGATACGAGGATGAACAACGTTCGAAGATTAACAGCAACCGTTCCCAGGCAAAGGCGCCGGAAATGCTTGTTGACTTTTCTTACATCACAGATAAAAATCCACAAGCGGACGGAAACTATTGTGTAGCACTTCTCCTTAAAGAGTATTCCCAAGGGTAACGAAGCCAAGGAACATATGTGCTAATCTTACGAACTAATTCACCCAAGGACACAAAGTTGTTTTGTAGGCAAAGTATTGATTGTAATTCAAAGGAAGAATTTGTGGTAGCTGCTTGCTTTGACAACGGTTTTACCCCTAGCAACACTTGGACGACTCCCGCCAAGAGCCTATGGCATAACCGAACGTGAAGGATTACTAAGGACAAATAGGGCTGTCACCACCTACTGCTTACCTCTTCAATCCATCGGTCTACAAGATATTCACTGGTGATTTCTAACCTAAGTACCATGCTTACGTTCCAAATCACTGCTCTAGTTGTTTTGAACACAAAGCTACAACTAGAGCCTCTAATAAATTAAAGCAATAAACCCACAAGTAACTACTTGTGCAAACTACATTGAATTGAGAATCAAACTTGAAATGAATTCACAAAGGCTTACTTGATTTTGAATCAAAGCTTTGTAGGGGTACAAGTGTAGAAGAGGCCCAAGCCTCCTTCTCCTAGACTCTTCACCACACTATCCGTCTACTTGGCAGCCTCTAGGACTACTCTAAACCTTAAGAGTTGTATTCTAATCTCAACTTTTGGTGTGTGTGTGTGTGTGTGTGTGTGTGTGTGTGTGAAGTGAGGTGTGGGGTGCTATTTATAGGTGGAGAAGGGTCGTTCTTGCCACCAAATGCGTGCGAATTAGTCATCATCATCTTTAGGAAGACGGGAGGAGTTAACACATGTCGATTGACCATGTTTGGCACCAGGACCAGGTCGGTCGACTAGGTGCTTCGGCGGACCTAGTCAGTGCTCCGTTTGGAGTTGTGTTTTCTCCAGGTCATTAAAAGGTGGGTCCCCCTTACTGGTATAGGTGATATATCAATGGATTGCCTTGGGTACTTTGTTTGGGGGCAATTTGATCCATGTGATGACACGTGCCATCGCCTTATTCGTCAAAACCTAATTTAATGGATTACTCCCTGCATGTCTTGGTATTTTCGTGTATAAATTCACCTGCATACAAATAAACACCAACACTTGTGGAATTGGTTAGTTTTTACCCCTACCACTATGTCGTGTTTCTCTTTTGTGCACATTATAAGGTAAATATTACATTTATGGACCGTCAACAGCGCGTGAATCAGTCTTCACTTTCTTCAGGGAGCCATGAGGAGCCAACACGTGGAGGCTGATCGAGTTTGGCGCTAGGGAAAAGTCAGTCGAGCTAGGTGGTCGGTCGACCTGGTCTTGGGCCCCCTTAGCTGTTCTTCCTCCGGGAGATTGATAAGTGGGCCCATGTTCCATCCTCGTGTGAATCTACGTTGGATTCCCTTGGATACGCCTAGGATTGGGTCCATGGATCCTTGTGATGCCACATGTCATCGCGTGATTGGTTGAGGTGGCACGTTTCAAGATCGCTCCCCTCATTCTCCATCAGGCATAGAAACTCCTGCATGCACTATTTCTCCAAGTACAAGTGGAATTATGTCAAATCTAACTATGATGTGTGCAAGAAATATTTATTCCCTTACAAAATTGAGTTATATTGAAGGTTAAAATTGGTATATAAGCAAGAGAGGCCAGAGCTCGTGGAGACAACTTTGGTTGTTCCTCTTGTGTTTCTTTGAATTAAAAATCATAGTTTAGAGGAGCTTTTGTGCCTTGTCGTCCTACTTGTTTTCGTAAAGTCTTTCTCGTCGAGTTTTTACACTGCTCAGCTTTTGTTCATTGTTTTGATTGTAACTCCTGTTTTACAGATTCAATTGACATGATTCATTTTGTATTGTCTTCATAACTCAATACTCTGTCATCTGTGAAAAATTCACGGTCACTGAATTTATAGTTTCTGGGTTACACGAGTTTCTTTCCAGCGTAGTACATCAGTTTGCTCTTTGTTAGAACGGATTGCCCTTTTCTTAGGGTTTCGATCATAACTTGAGTTTTAAGAGATGTTTTCTCACGGTTCTTGTTGTCGTTTCTTCATGACTTGATTCTATACGATCTACACTGATTTGACACATTTTGAAGACATTGGAACCAGCTGCACACACGGTTTCTCTATCAGATTGATTTTCTGCAAAGAGGTTTTTGTTGCTTCCGCTGAAAAAAGTTTTAACCTACCATTCACCCCGCGTGAAAAGCTACTATTCACCCCCTCTAGTAGCTTTTCACACGCTATTCAATCCTACATACCCGACGGACCAAGAACCAAGAGGGGTTCGGCCGCTCGTCATAAGATAAGGCGGCGGAAAACCGGCCGCAACCAAGGCGGCCTACAAACACAGGCCCCAAGCGCAGCTGCAACATCCAACCAGCACAAAGGCCGAAAATCGGCCAAACAAGCAGCCACCCACGATGCTCGTGGAACCTCGAACTCATAATGCCTACACGACAAGCCACACACTGAAGGAATGCATCCTCCTCTGGTGTTAGCTCGAGGGAAAGCTCGGCGCCCCCAGCGGCGGAAGGAAAAGGACCGCCGCCCAAGACCTTGAATCGACGAAGTCAACCCCTGATGAGGACGACGACTGCTTCATGATCCACGAATACGGGAACCCGCCCAAGCAAGAAAAGGCGCTCAAAAGGACAGGACGCGCCTGACAAGGTATCCAAAGTTATCTCCAGTGGTCAGAAACAGCGATCTCTTTTGACAGAGCCGGCCATCCCAATTTTATCCCGAACCTAGGGCAGTATCCCTGGTGGTCGATTCGGTTGTAGGACACGCACGCCTCACCCGAGTGCTAATGGATGATGGAAGTAACCTCAACATTCTCTATGTTTCCACCTTGGACCTGATGAAGATTCCACGCTCTCAGCTTCGTCTCGGAGGGGGACCCTTCTAGGGAATCATGTTCAAGGTACGATTGACGCCGCTCAGGCACACCGACCTCCTGGTCACATCCGGGAGCTGGACAAACTCCCGCATGAAGATCATTACATTTAAAGTCCCCGACCTCACCGGCATCTACTCGCCTGCATGTGATGGCCTTGCTTTGCCAAGTTCATGGCAGTCTCCATCTACACCAACCTCATGCCGAAGATCCTTGGACCTAGGGGGTCATTACTGTGGCAACTGGGCCAGTTGTTCAAGCTATACAGTCGAGGTAGAATCCTGTTGACGATGGAGCCACCATCAAGCGGAGCAGCCGATGAAAGTCATTGTCTGACGTGACCTCAATTGTGCCCCATCTCATGACATAAAAAGGGCCTCTAGGTCATAGTGCGAGCTCTACTGAGATGAGCCCGAACGATGCTGCATTGCCCGAAGGACAGGAGGACACACCCAACGGGACTGTGCCAAGCTGGCGCCTAGTTCCCCCACTTTGGCGATAGAGACTCCCGTGACATCCATGCCACCACGGCAAGCCCCGACGCGTCAGCACGGGCCAAGTGATCGATGATCGACCACGCCGGATGCGGTGTCCGGAAGACAAATGTCGCGACGGTCAAACCTCGAGGTTGATACCGAGCAACGGTCGCAAACACCCGAGCTTTGGTGCTGCTGCCTGATTGAAGGCCCAACATTGCCTTGAAACTTCTCCCATTGAAACTCCCTGAAGCCCGAGCGTTTGCTCGAGTCACATGAAACACGACTCACGAACGATGAAAGTTCTGAGCGCCAGGATTCGAACGAGATGGAGGGACAAACACAAATTGTAGCAAATGCATTTCAATTTGTTATAAATGATTCATAATACATTGTGGCTTGGATAAGTACAAAGAAGAAGAAGATTACATATTGGATCCAATTCTTGCCTAGAACTATCCAACCCCTCAACAGACCAACGGTCTCGCTTAGGTCTTTCCTTTGACACGGAGACGTCTACGGTATCTACCATAGCATGTTTTGTTTCCGGTCAGGAAAGAATCCGTCAGAAGCAAAATGCCTTTGGTCGGGAGGAGTAGATCTCTCGAAAGGCAAATGGCCTCTTATATCTAGATACATTAGCCATCTCGCCCATGCCTAGTAGGAGGGCCCTTCATCTCCAAGGCCGAAGACCACGGTGCCACGTCGGATGTCGAGGTGAGATGGGATGCCATGGCCCGTTGAAAAGGGCCAGGAAGCCAATACATCCCACATACTTCTCGATCGACTCGATGCTACATTGGAAGCCTTTGGTCACACGAACGTACATGCCACATCTGGACCAAATCAGCGACCCTTTCAAACTCCCGTCTGCAACGCCGCCTACTAACCCTCGAGAGGTTCCTTCGGCTCTAACCCTTTTGATCTTCTAGGTAGCTCCTCACCCTTCAAACCACCTTCCAAGGTTGCATCAGCAGAGGCCCTGCCGTCCATCTGTTAGACATGGAGCCCCGACCACCACACTCTCTCACCGCAAAGTAAGGGCTTAGGACGGGGCGAGAAGAGGCGGAGAAGAGAAGAAGGACCTTTAGGAAAGAAAGGCGGAGGCGATGGCAAACGAGGGAGACACACTTGGCCATTTCTAGCCCCGCCAAGGAAGCCGAACAGATGTGAGTGGTGATAATGGTGCACCGCGCATTGTAATCAACATCGCAATAAAGGGCTTGCAATAATTCGAGGGTCATCAACGTACGCCATACCGCTGCGCCGCTCCATGACTGACGCCACAATGAAGGCTAGAGGTGACTCAACGATTCGCGTTGCACACTGCTCTGACTCTTCGTGAGCGGCGCCACATTGAAGGATGATAGGACTAGACACAATCATGGTGCACCGTGCATCATAAGCCTCATGAAAGGCACGATCCACCGAAGCGACATCGAGGGATCAAGAAATGTTGCCATGTCCCGCGCCAAAGCAGACCAGATGGTCTTCGCTCTGACATGTCGTCAAATGAGTATAAACCAATCCTCCTCTCCCAGTTAGCAGTTCTTGATTGAATAAACCTTTAAAGCATAAGGCTCAAGCTGGGGACTCGCACCATCCTTCCACACATGTCGCAAGGTGAATGGTCCTGATCGCCTCACCTAGCTTGGGGTCTCCTGGATGACGTAGGGGATTCAAGTTTCTCGATTTCGGTATGTCCCGGGCTTAGAATCGAACCCCCCCCCCCCCTATGAGATCTTGGGGACGGCATAAACCTATCACACGAGACTGACGCGGGATGGGAAATTGAGAGGAACGTAGGAGAAGGGAGTGAGTGCTGCGAGTTCAGGATAGTAGAGCACATTTAGAAAGTAGAAACAAACAAAAGTACTTCACCCCGTCATCACAAAAGCACCTGGGGTGCATATATTTACGATGAATACAACGACCAGAGCGCTCTACATCCAACCCATCCCCCAGGTCTTCTACCGCCGACACAGGGGATATCAGGTGACACAAGAGGCAGCAACAGGCTCACACTCCCATTCTAGCACACCCCACTCTGACTCCGACCGTCCGCTCGTGTAGCTCTCACCCACAATACGGAGATCGATGTTGTCGTAGTGGGATGTCACTATCGTGAGGGCATGGCACACCCCAAGGCTCGCCCCAGCGGTGGACATGGCGTTCAGCTGTGAGGACAGTTTGTTCGGAAGCTCAGCCATCTGGGTATCCAGTTACAACACGGAAGAATCACCGATCGCCGCCTCACAGATGGTGATCCCAGAGGCACGGAGACCCTGGAACTTCGCCATCACCCCCGCATAGCGATGAGAAGCCCCAAGGAGCATGGGTGCGAGGGTGGCATCATTCAACATAGCGACCAGCAATCGACCAAACAGCAAGTCGACGACAGCACACAGCCTAGCACTGCGCATTATCCTTAGGGTACTCCCAACCATCACCTGAAACTGTTGGTGGGGGAATTGCATGGGCGAGCACATGCTGTACTCAGCAAGTGTGTGAAATAATGACATGTAGCTTAAACAAGAAATTAACAATAAATAATGGCTATTTGCAGAAAAGTACATTTTAAACATATAAAAAGCATACTAGGATGTCTATTTGAATTTAATCCCAGCACATCCCAAATAATTAACATAATACAAATCCATCATCTATTAATCATCCATATGCCATTCTCTTACCGTCCTCATTAACCATGTCCATGTATCACCATCCAATCCGTAATCATAACCATTACCATCAACCATTACCATCGCAAATCCTTATTTCTCTCTAATCATGTAGGTCATCCAGGTGCTCTTAACTGGGAGCACTTCTGTTATGATAATTTTTAACACTCTGTAGAGGTTGTACCTCCTTTCCCACAAGTTCGTGATTTTGTCACCTGTCGATGACTAAAGAACCTACCTTACACCAAATATACTACCTTAGGTGTATGGCCAAGAGATCAAAAAATAGCCTTTACAAAGGCACTACCAGCATATTCGGACCCACTAAGGTTTCACTGGTGGTGATGCCTCCAACTGAGCACATCCAACCAAGGGCCCCCTCTTGTGCCGTTTCGTTCCCAGGGCAGTCCTGCCACTTTTGCAAACCCAACCGACTCCAATTTCCAACTCCTCCAAATGATCAGAACAATGCTAGCAATACACCTAATTAATTGCCTAAGGCGCGCCCATACATGGCCTTGTGGTGGAACTCTTGTCCTTGCTTATTCTCGCATGAACCAGTCCTTAGATCTAAGGCAAGCAAACCACCATATCATCCGACCCAATCCACAAACCATGCTTGCTTAGATCCCCAAGTCCCATGTTACCGATTAACAGTATTCATAAATTCTCATCATCCATGAATGCAATAATTCATAGTTAAGCCATTTTGTTATTTTCCCATCCCAATTAATTAGAGTGAAGCAAAAAGGTAAAATACCCTTCTCGACTCTCTACAATGTATTCCAAGCGACATGGATGGTCAAAGAAGTCTAGTAAACACCTATAATGGGTTTCCCATCAAATTGACAGAAGCATGCTGTTTTGCAAACAAAATGTTTAAAAACAGGATCAAAATGATCAAGGACACTTGCCTTGCTTGTGAGATTGATTAGGGTCAAAGGCTTCGAAGTTCTGGTGCTGGAGGTCATCAACATCACCCTCTAGTGCAACACCTTCTATTCCGTGCAAGACATACAAAACATACATTACGATCAATAAATGCTCATATATTACTCAATATGCCATGATATGATTGAATAATGCAATAATGAGGTGAAATTTGTTGATGAGTTGCTATTGTTGTTTACTAACTACTTACAATAGTTTATAACAAGTTAGAACAAGTTTCGAATTAATTTGACTCAATTTGTAATTAATCCAGCAATAACAAATTCAGATACCGAACTAGTCTGCTGTCAGGGCCAGACTCGTCTGCCCTATACAAAATCTGCAGAATTAGGTTTTTCAGGACAGCTAGATTTAGCATTCAGATGGTGTACCATGTGTATATAGATCCAAGGATCAAAAATTGAGTGCAACACTTGAATCATGATGGCTAGGGCTTGGTGAAAGGTGTTGATGACGAGTCTGGTGACGAATAACATCGATGTTGAGAAGTTGACGAAGATCAATCTTGATTGAACCTTCTCCTTCCTCCTTCCTTTCTCCTAGCTGCGATGAACTCCGCTTGATGGCGGCACACGAAGTAGGGTTTGGGGTTTTCTCCAACTTGACAAAGAGATGAAAAGTTGATTGTGGGATGTTTATATATAGGTGGAGATGTAGGGTTTTATAAAGTTGAGATGAAAAGTCCGCCCTACCCAGGGAGAACACTAAAGAGTTAGACGGACTAGTCTAGGGTACAAATCCGAACAAGTCCGCACAACAACAGGTTTTTATTTGCTTGCACAATTATAATTTATTTTAAACATATTCCATTTGTGTTGCTTAATGCCAAACATGTATAAGAATGAATGCAATGCATGATGGATGAAAATGAGGGTGTTACAGACCTACCCCCCTTAAAATGAATGTAGAAGGAAAGAGATAGGGAAATTCTTTCTTGAGATCATCTTCCACTCCTAATTTGCTTCCAATTCTGCATGATGCTTTCATTGTACTTTGTACCATCGAATCACCTTGTTCCGCGTGGCTCTCTCCTTTATTTCCAAGATTTTGGCCAGTTGTTCGGCATAAGTCAAATCTGCTTCCATTTCCAATTCTTCCATTAACACTTGTTCTTTCGGTACCCTTAAGCACTTCTTGAGCTGAGAAACATGGAACAAATCAATAACATCAGAAAGATGTGCTAGCATCTCTAATTTATATGCCACTTCTCCATGTTTGCCCAAAATCTTGATTGGTCCAATATAGCAAGGTGTCAACTTGCCTCTGACATTAAACCGCTTATGACCTTGCATAGTTGATACTTTGAGATATACGAACTCTCTCATTTCAAAGGCTAAGTTTCTCCGCCTATTATCCGCATAGCCCTTTTGTCTTGATTGAGCAACCTTCAAATTGTTGCGGGTTGTATAAACTTGCTTTTCAACTTCTTGCAACACATCAGGGCCAAATACTTGAGTTTCTCCTGTCTCATTCCAAAACAAGGGTGTCCTACACTTCCTTCCATATAATGCTTCATATGGCGACATCTTCAAGCTTGCTTGGTAATTCAGCATATGGCAAGCTCTTGTCCCAGCTGCTTCCATGCTTCCAGGCACAAGACCTCAACATATCTTCCAATATTTGGTTGATCCTCTCGGTTTGTCCGTCGGTTTGTGGATGATATGCTGAACTGAAATTTAACCTTATACCCATAGCTTCATGCAGTTTCTGCCTAAACCTAGAGGTGAATTGAGAACCTCGGTCAGAAACTATTTTCTTAGGTACTCCGTGTCTGCATACAATTTTGTCCATATACAACTCGGCTAACTGTGCAGCGGTATACTTGGTCTTGATAGGAATGAAATGAGATGATTTTGTCAACCGATCCTAAATAACCCATATCGAGTCATAACTGGACTCGGATCACGGTAATCCAACTATGAAGTCCATACTGATTTCTTCCCACTTTCACTTTGGAATCTTCAATGGCTGCAATAATCCAGCTAGCCTTTGATGTTCAGCTTTGTTCGTTGGCACACATCACATAATGCAAGTCCTTGAACACATTCTTGAACACGTTGCTGATTATGTTGCATTATGTCCTTCGATGTTTACTGTGATGCATTAATTTCAAGGTTGACTCCCATATCATTTGTTAATTGCACAATTTTGGGGGCACACTGAATTACTCCATCGTGCTTCTATAGCTAATCCAACCCCCCCCCCCCCCTTAGAATACCGATGTCCTCCTCGGTCAACTCCCAAGCCAAGAACATCCCCTCTTGTCCACTCCTTGTGAATCCAAATCAATGAGGTTAGCAAGGAATTATACCCACCTTATTTTAAGACTTACATTTGGACATACTATCTTTGTTCTCATCTTCCATATAGCTTCGTCTGAAATGGTGAACCTTCTTGTTGTGTCCATCTTCCATTGAAGTAGAGGTTGATCGAGATAGGAAAGGGTGATATAACAAGTTCCCAACTATATGCATCAAGGAGTAAGAAACTAAGCAACTACCTGTGACACACTCATTTTCATGCATAATGCATTGCATACATCCTCATACATGTTTAACATTAAGCCAAGTAAAAAGGAATAAGATTTAAATGAATTTAGGGCTAAACTGGAAATTTCAGTCTGTTAGGGTGCGGAGTTGTTCGGCCTGTGAACCGGACCAGTCCGGTTTCCTTATTCTCTATTCGGAAAATTCAATTTTCTTAAGAAGTGTGGACTTGTTCGGCCATAACCCCGGTCTGGTCCGGTGTTCCCATTTTCATTCAGAAAAATTCATTTCTTCAGAGTCTGGACTTGTCCAGCACAATATGCGGACTAGTCCGGTTGAGCCTCTGATGTTCCCCAGACTTGTCCAATTTTTACTTTGTTACCAACCAGACTAGTCCGGTCCCAACTGCGGACTAGTCCGGCCTTCGGAAAACAACTCAGATTTTGTTAATTCTCCATGATTTGTTTTTGGGTAATTGCCTTAGCTGGCCCCAAGAACTTCGTGCCCAACCTCAGAGGAGCCCAAGTGGACCCCACCTTATCCCCTACACATCCCCCACCAAACTCTACTTGGAATTCACCCTAAAACCCTACCTCTCCACCTCTATATAAACAACCCAATGCCCTCACCTCTCCACCCATATTGAAAAACCCTTGATGCCACTTTTCCTTGTTGCCAACGTCAAGATCAAGTCCAGAACCAAAGAGAAGGCGGAGAAGAGGGAGAAGGACCAATCAAGATCGATCTTCATCGACGTCTCTAGGAATTGACGTTCTTCATCACCAAATCTTCATCAACTCAACTTCATCAATCCTTAAACTTCAAGATTCAAGTGTTGTACCCAATCTTCGACCCTTGGATGTCTAAACACGTGGCACACCCTCTAAATTCAAGTTTTCATGAGACTTTAACCCTAAAACACGCTGATCAGAAAACCCTAAATCACAGTTTTGTATACGGCAGACTAGTCTGGCCCCTATACCGGACTTGTCCGGTCTCTGAATCTGTATTCTGCTGAGTTGAATGCAAATAGACTTTAATAAATTCTAAAATTGTTCAAACTTGTGAGAAACTATGGCAACTCGTTAGTAAACATTAATAACAACTCATTAAATAGTTTTACATCAATTTTGCATTAATCATGCATATCACGGCATATTGAGTAATATATGAGTATTATTTGATTGTAATTGTTGTTTTGCATGTTTTTTGCTTGGAATAGAAAGAATTGTCATAGAGAGTGCTTTCGAGGACCTGCAGAACAAGAGTTTCGAAGCCTTTGATCCAAATCAAGCTCAGGAGCAAGGCAAGTGCCCATGACCATATTGATCCCGTTTTAAATGTTTTGTTTTCAAAATTGCATGCTTGTGTCAAAATTGATGGGAAAACCTAATTGTAGGAGTTTACTAGTTTTGTATGACCACCCTTGTCACTTGAACACTATGTAGAGGGTCGGGAAGGGTATTTTACACTTTTTTCTTCACAATGATCAATTGGGTTTGGGAATCAATCAAATGGCTTAATTGTGAACTATTGAACACATGAATGATGAGAACTGGTATTAATGACACTTTAGCAACATGGTGCCTAGGGATCTAAGCAAGTTGGTTACGTGGAATGGGTTGGACTATTTTTTGTGGTTTTGCTTGCTTTAGATCTAAGGATCGGTTCGTGGAGCGACCATCCATAATTTATAGTGCCACCATAGGGCCAAGTATGGGAGCGACTTAGTTGACTAATTAGTGTATTGCCAGTACTATTTGGACCATTAAGAAGGCTCAGGGAAGGGGTTGTCGGATGGGTTTATAGTTCATGGTGGGACTAACTTGGGATCCGAATGGATCAAGAGGGGGGCCTTGGTTGGATGTGCATAGTTGGAGCCATCACCACCAGTGAAACCTCAGTGGGGTCTAAATATGCTAATAATCACATTGTAAAGGCTATTTTGTGATCTCTTGACCACACACCTAAAGAAGTGTGAGACGGCATAATTGAGATTCCATAGTCATCGAAAGGTGATGACATCACGAACTTGTGGGTAAAATGGTACAACCTCTGCCGAGTGTGTTTAAAACTATCATGATAGTCATGCTCCAGGACATGAGCAACCTGGACCCTCACATGATTAGAGTTATGGACCTTTAACTTGGTTTAATTGCTAAAATTGAATTGGGAATTGTTATTGGTAAATTAATTGTATTTGGTATATGGAATTTATGTAATTGAGATATATGAGGAGTTATGAGTTGAATATGGCATATAAATGATGGTTTTGGTTATTTATGTTGGAATTGTGATATTGGACACGAAATTGATGTTAATTGGGTTATTTTGGGAAGGACCTCACTTAATGATTATATAATTTCATTTTCAACTGTTTTGAATGTACATTTATGCAATTAGCCATTCTATTATCATTCCTTGTTTAAGCTACATGTCATACTTTCCCACACTTGCTTAGTACGACATGTGCTCACCCTTGCTATTCCCCCAACAAATTCAGATGCAGGCGACACTCTGGAGTACCAGGAGGTTTTTGAGGTGTTCTTGGTGCGAGTGTTACCGTCAAGCTTGCCTGTGGAGTTTGGAGTTATTAGCGTTTAGTGTTTTCTGCTGTACTTTCTTAGAGCTTGTCTTCAAGACTATTTTGTCTGTAATAAGGTACTATTATTAGTGTTATTATTTGAGACATGGTTATAATCTGTTTATCAATTGTGAATCACTTGTGTATGTGTGCTAAACATCCTAGGCACAAATATGCATTACGCTTGGTTCATTTTCGGAATCGGGTGTTACACTACCTATACTAGCCTATATGGATGTGGCAAGCGCTAAAGCATCCCACAATCCTCTACTAAGCACACAAGCATACAAGCAACATTACTTAGCAATCAACACATTAAACAACCCTCAACTGTTCTTGAGTGGTCCTATGTTCTCTTAAGTGTCCATTCTATCTAGGTTGCAATCCACACTTAACTTGTGGCTCTGATACATACTTGTGACACCTGGTTTTGAAAAAGAACCAAGTGTGACGCATATTTGTGCCCAGAATTTTTAACACACATACACGAGTGCATCACAAACGATATAGAGAAAATTACCACAACACAAATTATTAAGAAGGTACTTTTATTGCAATATTCAAATAATCTTCAAATTACAACTCTAATGATCATTATTAATAAGTTTGGAACTAATGCAACAAAAATAATCTAATTAAACAACTAAGCAAACTAAGCAACTGAACATAGAGGAATAGCGTGGCTCCAAGCAACACCACAGACAAGTCTACGACAGCACACAACCTAACACTCCGCATTATCCTCAGGGTACTCCCAACCATCACATGAAACTGTTGGTGGGGGAATTGCAAGGGTGAGCACATGTCATACTCAGCAAGTGTGGGAATTAATGACATGTAGCTTAAACAAGGTATTGACAATAAATAATTGCTATTTGCTGAAAAGTACATTTAAAACATATAAAAAGCATACTAGGATGTCTATGTGAATTTAATCCCATCATATCCCAAATAATTAACATAATATAAATCCATCATCTATTAATCATCCATATGCAATTCTCTTACCATTCTTATTAACCATGTCCATTTATGACCATCCAATCCATAATCATAACTATAACCATAACCATGAACCATAACCATCCCAAATCCCATGTTCCCTCCAATCATGTAGGTAATCCAGGTGCTCTTAACTGGGAGCACAGCTATCATGATAGTTATTAACCCTTTGTACAGGTTGTACCACATTACCCACAAGGTTGTACCACTAAAGAACCCCCCTTACGCCAAATACACTACCTTAGGTGTATGGCCAAGAGATCAAAAAATATCCTTTACAAAGGGACTACCAACATATTTAGACCCACTAAGGTTTCACCGGTGGTGATGCCTCCAACTGAGCACTTCCAACCAAGGGCCCTCATGCACCATGCGTCCCTGGCCACTCGTAACCGGTGCTGCTTTGGAGATCTCATGAAAGCGAGATCTCTGGACTGTGGCGGGTCTAAATTCTGCCTAATCGGTTCCTCCTCGTAACTGAGGCCAAGTCCAAGTCAAGCAACGTCCCCGCGTCTCCCCCTTGCGCCTGTGGGCTCTGATGCTTTCAAACAAGAGGGCCCAGGTAAGATGGATAAGTTTTCTGCCTCGCCTTTGGGGTGAGTGTCGAGTTCGATGTGCCTACATATCTGACAGGTCGTGATGTTGCAACCCGAACAAAAACATAGAGTGAGGGATGAATGACTCGAGATGGCCGGTGTAAGTGCATACTCGGAGGGTCTTGCTCCCGTTACATCTCCAACTATTCCTGTCCAGGTCTTAGCTTCACGACTCCTTAGTTTCCCAGTGATGTGGTAGCTCTATGTCACCCGGCTCTACTCGTGACTCAGGAGCTATGATGATGTCCCTGAGCGGATTTATAAAATTCAGGCATTCATGTTGTGACGTAAGACCATTGCTGACTGTCAGCGGTAGATGCGTTCTCACTTCTCCAACGGGTTGGTTCAACCGGGTTTTACCTAGATTACTCGTTAATAGCTCACCGAGTGCGGGATTTTCACCCTACTATTGACGGTCGTTGTATACCAATTTCGACCATCAATATAACTCAATTATGTGAAGGAATGAATATTTCTTACACACATTATAGTTAGAAATAACCTAGTTCCACATGTACTTGGAGAAATTGGTGCATGCAGATATTTTATACGGAATTGAGGTGAATCAAGGGGATGGATCCTATAAATTGTCATCCTAGCCAATCAAGCGCCAACACGTGGTATCACATGGATCAAATGTCTCACAAAAAGAAGTTTCTAAGGCCATCCAACGATGTATCACCCATATCAGTCAATGGGACCCACTTGGAAGTGACCTGGAGGAAGCACAGTACAAACAGAGCCAAGACCAGGTCAGCCGAATAGGGGGTTCGATGGACCTCTTCCTGGCACCAAACACGGTGTTGACATTTCCTATGCACTACTAAAAATTCATTCCTAGGAGTGGTGCCAGAAATGCTTGTTAATAGATTTTCTATTACGCATGTAAATCCGCAAGCACACGAAATCTATCGATATAGCATTTCCCCTCTAAGAGTATTCCCATAGGGTGTCATCTATATTCTCCCAAAGGAATGCTAGTTGGAAGCAAAGCAATCATGAAATGAAGAGGCTAGGCTGGTCTAGGTAGGGTTCTAGCAAGGGTGGATAAATGGTAAGTTGGAGGTAGTGTGACACACAAAAGAGCATTCTATCGTAAGGGGTGAATGAGGTAAACATGGACTAGGCTAAGAGTTAGGTAGAGACTCCTACTATGCTTCAAATTTACATATACATAGCCTAAGTTAGTGACTAATGATCATATAAATTATGAATTATCATGCTAAGTTGATTAACACATCGCGCACAGGTTTACCCTAGCAACACTAGGATGACTCCCACTAAGAGCCTATGGCATAGCTGAACATAGAGGATTACAGAGGACAAATAGGGCTGTCACCACCTACTACCTAGCTCTTCAACCCGTGAGTCTAGGAGACATTCAATGCTACTTTCTATCCTAGCACCATTCTAGCATATTAAGTAGTTACCTTAAGAGCCTAGGCCCAAGTCATCCTAAGGCAATGAACTAAATCATCGTTGAACCAATGTTAATTAATAGCATAAGTGATTCATGTTAACATAATCATGTCATTGCTAGTTAGACTATAGTGGGGGTTTGCAGTGTTTATAAGGATATAATGAGAATGCTATAACATAATCATAAATACTACTCCTACCACATATATGGAATCAACACTCAAACAAGAAATGCTTCATCCAAGTATATGACCAATAGAAGACTAAAGATAACATCTTTATTAAGAGCAAGGTCACAAATACAAATAGGAATATGAGAGCCATACCTTTCCCAATTAGGAATTGGGAAGAGACTTCTTCCACTCCTTTCCAACTTGGACTATGGACTAGCGACTCTCCTCTCTACAGCATATACTCCTCTAAACCTATGGAGAGTAGTGGATACAATGGATGAATACTCAAGTTGTGTGTGTTGAAGTAAAGGGTGATGGGTCCTATTTATAGCTTGGAGAAGGGTCGATACCCACCACCAAAAGCGCACGAATCAGTCTTCATTGTGACCAGGCCACCACAGGGAGTCGACACATGGAAGCTAACCGAGTTTGGGTTTGCCCGAAACCCCTAGTTGGCCGAACAGAAAGTTGGACCATTTCCTATGTACTTCCTCAGAGTAACTTCCAGGTGGGTCCCATTGACTGATATTGGTGCTAAACCGTACGATGGCCTCGGATACTTCTTTTTGTGGGTCATTTGATCCATGTGGTGCCACATGTCATCACTTGATTGGCTAGAATGATATTTTGTAGGATCCATCCCCTTATTTCACTTCAGTTCTCCATAAAATACCTGCATGCACTAATTTCTTCAAGGACAAGTGGAAATAGGTTAATTAGAAAGGTGATGTGTGCAAGAAATGATATTTCCATCACATAATTGAGTTATATTGACGTATGAAATTGGTATATAACAGACGTCAACAAACTCCCCCAAGCTTATCATTTGCTTGTCCCAAGCAAAGTCAATACTTTAGTTTGATGATCAGCAGTTGCTACTATGTTCTACTGTTCAAAAGTACAATGTGCACAACAAAATACTCTACCTAGTATTGCAACAATGGGCATGGTACTTCACCCATCTTAAGTCATTATGGGGCTTATGCCATCTCCTATTCATGGGTGGTTGAAAGATAGAAGTGCAAATGGAGCACACATACCCTAGAAATCAAGTTCCACTCAAATTCTGGAGAGTTCAGTTTAGATTTGAAGTATCTCAATTTGATTCTCTCGGTCTCTCATTTATATGTAGTGGAAATATATCCTCACCAAGAAATTTTTTCAAAATTCATCCTACCTCTACATAAGGTTAGTATGTGGAGCTTGGTAGGGAATATTGTAGGCATATTTGCAAAACATAATATTGCTAAGTCAAAAGAGCAAGCCTTAGGAGAAAACAATTCAAAACAATTTTATTCAAGACTTGTGCATGTGTGATGAAATGAAGTGGATGTGGATATTTGAGATGACTCCTTTCTGAGTGGACTCTCTTATTTTGCAGGGATGAAACATGGCTACTTTTCTTTCTCTTTTCATATTTTTTTCTCATGCTTATGATGCAAGCATTCATTTTCTTCTTCTTTTTCTTTTTCTTGTAGCGATGTCTTCTACTTTCATTTTATGCAATACATTTTTGAGATTGTACTAAGCATGAATGGTATGGAGTTTCTCTTTTTATTGTCAAATGGTGGTATGATGGTATTTTTCTTAATTCTAGTGTAGAAGTATAGCATGTGCAAGTGAAGTCTTGAATTCAAAAAGTAATGAATGAAATCTCACATAGGTCTATACTAGTTTGACAAATCTCAATGTGAAGACAAATAGCATATGCATAAGGTCTATCAATGTATACCTAAATCAAATAGCTTTGGTAGGTATTTCCAATCAAATGGGAGAGTAACTTAAACTTTTTTATAATATTTCCGGAAATCTATTTTTACTTTCAAACTAGGAATAGCGACCAAATCACTATATCATATCTCACAACAACTTAGAATGGACTAAGCTTTTGCTACCCACAATTTCCAAATCAAGGCAAACACAATTTTAGCCAATGAGAGCAATATGTTGGAGAGTAGTAAGTTGTAAACTAGAGACATAGGAAAACTAAAATAGAGCTACTATTCATCATTTCATCTATGTGAATTCCAAGTCATTCTTACCGCACATCTTTTATTTTATTTGAACAAATCTATCCTACTTATGATTATATATACTATTTTTTAAAATGCAAGGCGGTTGTGGGTGAATGTATAATAAGTATGCAAGGAGTTGATACAATTTACCTCACGTGGGGGTCCCCCCCAAGCTTGTTCTTCACTCACCTCCGTGATGAGAGTTGAACCCTTGATGTTGGAAGTATGCCACAAGATCATCTTGCTTTTGTTGTAGCGTGGAGTTGAGGTGGGTAAATTGAGCGTCCAAGTGTTGTTGCCAGTCTTGGGTACCTTGGACATGCCCTTGGAGAGTGTTGTGATGTCACCCATTCTTACTTCAAGCTCTTCCATATGTCTAATGAGATTCGTCATTCCTTGGCTATAGTCATGATGACTTCTAGTCGAAGAGGAACAACATCTTCTCATGGACGTTGGAGGCAAACTACTAGATCTTGAAGTGGATAGGGGTGGCTCCCATGTGGCACCTTGCCATCCATGCCAAGACGGACCTTCGTTCTCATACGAGGGAGGTTGAGTCCATCTGGAAGCATCACACATTGGGTTCTCTTCATCTTTGTACACATGGACCATGGAGGTTGTCAGAGGCATGGCCGCTCTCCTTGCATGGCTTCTAGTTAACCTGCCAGAGACATTACTCCTTTGTGCTTCCTCGAAGGGAAGAAGGTCAATAGTTAGCCTCCATCATTTGTACAAATGATAATCCGGGTTAGGTAACCAAATTTCACTGACAAAGCCGGGATAATAAAATAACAAAGAGCCATCTTGATCATGCTTAAGGGTATGTCCTTGCACTAAATAATCTTCATCAAATAATTATCTTTCATTTTCAATATACTCAAATGAAGAATATTCTAGTGCTCCTACCCTAGTAACAATATGAGTAATCAATGAAGTGCATTCAATTGGCCCTGTTCTTGGAATGTAATCTAACCATTGTGTCATCATGGCAATAACTGGAGCAACTTTTACCTTTTTAATCATGTCAAATAAAATTTTCAGCTCATCATCACGCACTACCCTTACGTCTCTTCTAGGGAACATAGTCATAGCCACCCATCTATGCATGAAGCGTAAAGTAGGGTTGTGTAAGTGGCTATTCCTAGGTGCACTATATCTGACCTCACTAGTTAAATCTTGCCAAAAACTATGCTTGTTAAACTAAGGAAAAGCATCTAAGTCTAGGAAACAACGTTTATGGAAGCCTAGAATTTCACTTAATTCTTTCCATAGGATGCTGTATTCTTTTTGAAATAATTTAAAAGTAATACTGTCAAATCATATGTGAGCAAAGGAATTGAATGGAGAGGAGGCATGAACCTTTCTCGTATATGTGAGCAAAGTTTTCCGATCCTAGTGCACGCCAAATGGAAAAGAATTCGGAATCCATACCTATTTTGGAGATCAAATCCGGATCATAAGCTTTCATATAAGAAAACTAATGATCTTGGAGGAGCTTGCGTGCTTGATCTTCAACTTCACTTTGTATGTCGAGGTCATCGTCGTGAAGAAGTTGATGAGGGTTGCTTCTCTCACCCATGGGAGTGCCTTCACCTACACTCCTCCTCCGTGAACCTTGTGTAGCAACAGAAGAGGGGCGTGTACTTGAGTCTCCACCATGGATTGAGCTTGCAGCCTCCTTCCTCTTTCCAAACAACCTCTTCATCTCCTTCATGGTCACAACAAACAAGAACACAACAAGGCAAAAACTCGGAAGAGGTGAGCAAAAGCAAACCCCCCCCCCCTCCCCAACAAATTTTTCCTTTAAGAACTTGAGAGCAAATTGCAAATGCAAAGAAAAGCAAATATTTTTTAGTTGGGAATAGATCAAGAGCACTTCAATGAAGAGCAAGAAAAACAATGTGAGCAAGATTGACTTTGGGGAGGTATGAAATGAGGTGAAGTGTGAGGAGAAGTGGTCCTCACGGCCACCATTTATAGTGTGCACTCCCCAACGATCACTAGAGAATAAAATGTATTTGATGGAGGAGAGAGAACAAAAATAGCCCTTTCCCCTAGTCGACCAAATAGGGGGGGGGGGGGGGGTCGGCCACACTGCAATGTGGTCCCCCCTGTTCTCCCATTTGGCAGCTGGCTCCCCAACGGATATGAAATTAGCACGTTGGTGAATTACCACTGCATTGGTGTTATAGTAAGCCCTGTTAAGTTCAGCTGCTCGAAAACCACCTTGGGTATTACACTCACACTTGCTCCAAGGTCACAAAGGGCCTTGTCAAAGTGGTGAGCCCCAATTGAGCATGATATTGTAGGACATCCGGGGTCCTTCAGCCAGTTGCCTCCATGTAGAGAAATCATTTTGGGACTCTCCAAGGGAGGTTTGGGCTGTCCAGGCATCTTGCCATTCTCCACTGGATGAACAACAGCTGCCAGTTGAGCAAACTGAGTATCCAACATCTTGTTGAAGCTGAATTGATTCTTGAAGGCTAAGTATATTCCTTCAATATTGGCATTAATGCTCTAGACAAGCTCTCTGGATATAGTGTCATTGATCTTCAGCTAACCAATGGCAAGTTCTCTCAAGTTGGGTTGATTTCCATTGTTGCCACTGTTGTTGTACCCTCCTTGAAAGAATGGGCGTGGTTGGCCCCACCTTTGACCTCCTGAACGATAGCAATTGTTGTTTCCATTGCTGGCTCCGTATAGGGCATCATTATGGGTTTGAGCAGTAATTGCCCAAATGGTTCGTGTTACCGCAGACATCACAAGTGATGTGAGAGTCTAAGGCATAGGCATTGCCACCTACCTCACCATTGCCTTGTCCATCAATCTTCTTCATAAGGAGGTCCACTTTGGCAGCGATCATGTCCACCTCCTTCATGTTTTGCATGCCTCGCTGGCGGTTATGGAGATGCTCGTTGCTCCAACCCATGTTTGAGACCATCTTCTCAATCAATTTTTTAACTTTGGGCACCGTCAATGAGAAGAAGGCACCTCTAGCAGTAGCATCAACATAGTCACAGGCGGAAGGGATCTAACGGTTGTAGAAGTTTTGGATAATGAGCCAATCATTTAACTCATGGTGGGGGCAGGCTAGGATGTACTCCTAAAGCCTTTCCCAAGCCTCGGGAATAGATTTCTTGGCATCTTGCTAGAAGCTGGAAATTCTTCCACGTAGGCCATTGGTCTTGCCCAAGGGAAAACTTTGCAAGGAATTCTGTAGAACACTTCTCCCAAGTGTCTACAACAGTTCGATTCACTTAGAACCACTCTTTCGCTCTGCCAAGAAGAGAGAACGGGAACAACCTAAGGTAGTCAGTATCAGGAGATACATCCTTGATCTTAAAAGTGCTGAAGATCTCAAGGAAATCTTGCAGGTGAGCACTTGCATCGTCATTAGCCTTCCCACAAAATTAGTTGGCTTGCACCATAGTGATCAGGCCAGTCTTGATATCAAAGTTCACGCCTCACGTATTAACAGTGGGCCTAACAGGCACAATGTTAGCAGAGGAGCCAAAAACTCACGAAGGGTCTTCTGGGCCATTAGCGTTTCGGTTGTTGGTGCAGTTGCGCTGGCCTTCTTTGCGGCTCGAAGTTTTTGAGGAGTAACGACATGTGGTTGATCTCTCAAAAGGGATTTGGGATCTTCAACAATGTTTTCCAACAAGCGGAAACCAGACATACACTACCCTGTTTTCCCATAAAATGCAAAAACAAAGAAGGGTTATCCTACTAAAACCTGTGCGGGTTCTATCCCATTCACACAATCATGCAATACTTCGGCTACCTTCCCCGGCAATAGCGCTAGAAATGCTTGTTGACATTCCCTACGCACTACATCATTCCTAGCAGTGGTGCCAGATATGCTTGTTAATAGATTTTAGATTACACATGTCAATGTGCAATAGCACAAAATCTATCAATGTAACATTTCCCCTCTAAGATTATTCCCAAAGGGTGTCATTTATATTCTACCAAAGGAAGGCTAGATGGAAGCAAATCAATCATCAAATGGAGAGGTTAGGTTGGTCTAGCTAGGGTTCTAGCAAGTGTAGATAAATGATAAGTTGGTGGTAGTGTGACACACACAAGAGCATTCTACCCTAAAGGGGTGAATGAGGTAAAGAAGGACTAGGCTAAGAGTTAGGTAGAGACTCCTACTATGATTCCAATGTACATATACATAGCCTAAGTTAGTTACTAATGATCATATCAATTAT
Source organism: Tuctoria greenei (assembly GCA_036927565.1). Lineage (NCBI taxonomy): Eukaryota > Viridiplantae > Streptophyta > Magnoliopsida > Poales > Poaceae > Tuctoria > Tuctoria greenei. The sequence continues at coordinate 73,600,036 of JAYESD010000004.1, forward strand.
GAATTCTCATACTAAGTGGATTAACGCATCGAGCACGGGTTTACCCCTACCAACAATAGTATGAATTCGCCAAGAGCCTGTGGCATAGCCGAAAGTGGAGGATTACAAAGGACAGATAGAGCTATCACCACCTACTGCCTACCTCTTCAATTTGTGGGTCTACGGGACATTCAATGCTACTTTCTATCCTAGAACCATGCTAGCATATTAAGTAATTACCTTAAGAGCCTAGGCACAAGCCATCCTAAGGCAGTGAACTAAACAATCGTTGAACCAATGTTAATTCATAGCATAAGTTATCGTGGGTATATATTCATATCATAAGTGTTAACATAATCATGTCATAGCTAATTAGACTATAGTGGGAGTTTGTAGTGTTTATGATGATATAATGAGAATGGTATAGCATAATCATAGATATTACTTCTACCACATACATGGAATCTACAATCAAACAAGAAATGCTTGATCCAAGTATATGAACAATAGAAGACTAAAGATAACATCTTTATTAAGAGCAAAGTCACAAATGCAAATTGGAATATGAGAGCCATACTTTTCCCAATTAGGAATTGGGAAGAGACTCCTTCTACTCCTATCCTACTTGACTATGGACTAGAGACTCTCCTCTCTACAACATATACTCTTCTAATCCTATGGATAGTAGTGGATAAAATGGATGAATACTCAAGTGGTGCGTGTTGAAGTGACGGGTGAGGGGTCCTATTTGTAGCTTAAATACTGGTGGTTCTCGCCACCAAAAGCGCGCGAATCAGTCTTCATCGTGATCAGGGCACCACGAGGAGTCGACACGTGGAAGTTGACCGAGTTTGGCGCTATGAAGGATTCTGCCGAACCCCCTAGTCGGCCGAACAGAAAGTTGGACCATTTCATATGTGCTTCCTCAGGGTGACTTCCAGATGGGTCCCTTTGACTGATATTAGTTCTACACCGTAGGATGGCCTCGGATACTTCTATTTGTGGGCCATTTGATCCATGTGGTGCCACATGTCATCGCTTGATTGGTTGAAATGATATTTTATAGGATCCATCCCCTTGTCTCACCTCAATTCGGCATAAAATACCTGCATGCACTAATTTCTCCATTGACAAGTGGAAATAGGTTAAATAGAAAGGTGATGTGTGAAAGAAATGATATTTCCTTCACATAATCGAGTTATATTCATGGGGTGAAATTGGTATATAACAGCCATCAACATGCGGTCAAACTCCACGTGCCGACTCTTTGTGTTCCCTAATAACGATGAAGACTGATTCTTGCAATTTTGGTGGCAGGAATCGACCCTGCTCTAGCTATAAATAGGACCCCTCACCCCTCACTTCAACACACACTACTTGAGCATCATTCTATTGTATACACTAGTTCTCCTAGTTCTTTAGTGGAGGTTAGGCTATAGAAAGGAGCCTCTAGTCAAAAGTCCAAATTGGGAAAGGTATGGCTCATGTATCTTTTCTTGTATTTGTGACTTTATGCATAATAAAGATATTATCTTTAGTCTTCTTTTATTCATATACTTGGATGAAGCGTCTCTTGTTTGATTGTGGATTCCATGTATGTGGTAGTGTAGGATCGAAGAGCACGTGAAAAGCTACCAGAGGGGGGGGGGGGTGAATGGTAGATTTAAAAATCTTAAGCAGCGGAAACAATTAAACCCCAAACCCTTTCGACAGAAAAACGATCTGTTAAAGAAATCGTGTGTGATACTAATCTAAACGTGTTTCACCGTGAAAAAAGTGATAGATATCAGAGAGAATCAAGTCACGAAGACAAAACGAAAAGAATCACTCAAATCCGTCAAGAAAAACTCAAGTTATGATCGAAAGATCAAACAATGGTCAATCTGCCCTACCCGAGAAAAAAACAGTTCTGGAATGCTGCAAAGAAACTCGTGTAGATCATAGAACACAAATCCAATGACCGTGAAATTTTTACAGATTATAGATAATCAAGTTGTGAAGACAACCCAAAAAGAATCACGTAAATTGGATCTGTAACACTCGAGTTATGATAAAACCACCCACGAAAGGTAATGCTGTCCAGAAACTCGACGAATAAAACTTGTCTGGAACAAGTCTGACTAACTAGGCACAAAAGTTCCTTGAAACTACGAATTTTATTCAATAGAACACAAGAGGAACAGCCCCAAAGTCGTACACCACGAGCTCTGGCCTCCCTTGCTTATATAACCAGCCCTTAGGCCAACCCAATATCAACTAGGACTCCAATCCTACTCAGATCACGAATCGTAACTTTCCATAACTGCTCAAGATTCTTCTATACGCAGATAGAAACAATCTTAAGACTTACAAACACCTTAGGAACGTATCCCACATTCCTAAACAACTCAAATTCGTGACCCACACGAAATCCTATCAAAACCAACTCAAATCTTTCCTTATTTGAGTCAAACCCGACTCAGCCGCAGCCTGAGTCCATAACCTAGTCAGTTGGACCTTTCCGACCAATTCTTTACGCCCACATCTCTTCATCACATCTCCGAACCATGTAGCCACGTCCATGCACTCCTTGCACACGTGCAAACATCTTCCAATGACGTCCACGATACCTTCATATGCATTGTTCTAGATTCAATCATGCTGCGCAACCTCCTGATCAGCTCAACCACAATTCCTCCTGAATATTGTTGTTGGAACCTCATCTCCTCCCTGAGACTAGTCCAATGGATCCCGTCACCAGGCATGTCTTGAACTCAAGCAACACCTTCACATGAATAAACAACCAATCCATATGAGCCCAAGTCCTTGACTTGACTCAGGTTAGTTCCGAACACAACACCCTACGTGAGAACCTCACATAAGCATGTTGCAAAACCACAGTAACGCGATATCATCCATATCAACCAAAAACGCACCAAAAACTTAGTAAATGAATACTAAGCAATCTTTCCAACAATGCAAAGCAAGTACGAAACATTGCAAATGAAAAGCAGAAGCACTACGGTCAGGTTCCGGACCTTGCCAGAGCAACCCGGACCTTGAGCCGGAGCTAACAAAGCTAGTAGAACCTAGCGCCGGAGCTTACCAAAACTAGGAGGACCTAGCGCCGGAGCTTACCAAAACTAGTACAACCAAGCTCCCGCCGAAGCTTACAAAACTAGCAGGACCTAGCGCCGGAGCTAACTAGAACTAGTCGGAACTAGTAATCCCAAAAGCCGGAGCTAGAAAATTCAACTTCGGAGCTTAGAAAAAACACGGTGGAGCTATCAAAAACATGTCGGAGCTATCAAAGACATACCGGAGCTAAAGACAAAACTTCACTGGAGCTGACCAAAGCTAGTCGGACTTTGCTGTAGCTCGGAGCTAGAGTCGGACCTTGATAAAAAGGTGTTTTGGTGATATTCAAAACTTTTATCATCAAAGCCAAGTGTATTCACTACAAGCCAATGTATTCAACACACATAGGTCTTACAATCTCCCCCTTGATGAATGCATTGGCAGCACCATTTAAAATCCGAACATTGGCTTATTCTCATTAAAAGTTTTGAAGACAATTTCTCCCCTTTTTGTAAATGAGAAATAAAATGAGAAGAAAAGCAAAAATTCAAAATTCAAAATTCACATATCTCTCCCCCTTTATCTCTCCCCCTTTATCATCTCTCCCCATGCACATTATCTTTCCCATTTTGAATGTGTGATTAATCGCTCCCCCTTTGACAATGTATTCAGCAAGGTAAAAGAGAAACTTTAAATGTTATGAGCATATTATAACATATACATATAAAACAAAGCTCATCCAAGTCATACTATCAAGTAACTTACACTATCACATCAATGAGATACATAAAGTAGTGTAAGCCATGCCAGAGATCATATGTAATTTTCAATTTGAGCAAGTCATGATCTCACAAACTTAACTATTTCATAACTTGAAAGCATGACACTAGCTGCTGCATTTTATTATTTTTCAAAGAATAAATTTAGATCATATGATATTTGCAAGAGATTATATGCGCATTTGCCTTATTCTAACCAACCAAGCCAAGCCTATGTCATTTGACAATCAGAAGCTTAAGGACATGGTTTTAGTCATACACGACTTCTTCCAAGTTCATATCTAAGTGCAATGATAAGCCATCTCAAAAGAAGAAGTGCGATGCATGCATATTCTCTTGATCTTTTCTCAATTTATATTTATTCATAAAAACTCAACATGTGAGTTGATTACTTGATTAATTCTTTATTATTAAAAGCACATGTGAACATGTAACATGTTCAAAATAGCAAGAATGTTCGACCATGACCAGTTTTAGTGTAAGTAATTATTCCAATTACTAGACATGGCAAAAACTACAAAATGTACAACACGAGTAATGTAGTAAGAACTTTCAGCATGTAAAAGGAATCACAAAGTCATATATGTATGAAATACTATGCTCATATTATTTTAATTTCAGATTCACACATAGACTTCCCAAGTTTCAAAAACTCCCCCTCAAATTAAGCCATGAGGATGCATAACCCCTATTTCACTATGAATGTAACAAAAACGAGTGAAATCCAAAGGTTTTGTAAAAATGTCAGCCAATTGTTGTTTGGTATCTACATGGTGAAGCACAATGTTTCCTTTTTCAACATTATCTCGTAGAAAGTGATACCTAATATCAATGTGCTTAGTTCTAGAATGTTGCACAGGGTTTTTAGCAATGCAAATGGCACTAGTGATATCACAGAATAGTGGAACACTATCTAGATCAACCCCATAGTCCTTAAGTGTTTGAACAATCCAAAGAATTTGTGAGCGAGCACTAGCAGCATGTACATATTCAGATTCGGCTGTGGATTGTGCAACTGAATTTTGTTTTCTAGAGGACCAAGCAACAAGAGAATTACCAAGAAAATGCAAGCACCGGAAGTACTTTTCGTATCAATCATACAACCCCCAAAATCAGCATCCGAAAAAACTTTCAAAGTAACGGTTGAGGAAGAAGGAAGAAAAATGCCAAATTCTTGAGTTCCATGTAAGTACCTGAAAATCCTTTTGACGGCTTGACGATGTGAAACACGTGGGGAAGCTTGAAACCGTGCACAAAGACATACGCTGAATTGTATGTCCGGTCTTGATGCCGTGAGGTACAAAAGTGATTCGATCATGCTTCTATATTCTTTTTGATTCACAGATTTACCATCTTCATCAAGTTCAAGTGTTTTTGCTGTTCCCATTGGTGTCCGAAGAGGCTTGCTTTTGTCCATGTTGAAGCGCCTTAGGAGGTATTTGGTATACTTCGTTTGATGCACAAAGGTACCCTCCTTGGTTTGCTTGATTTGCAGCTCCAAAAAGTATGTGAGTTCACCCATCATACTCATTTCAAATTCGGAACTCACCATTGCTGAAAACTTGGACACAAGATCATGAGAAGCACAACCAAAGATAATATCATCCACATACACTTGAACGAATAATGAGTCATTGCCATGCTTAAGCACAAAAAGAGTTTTATCATCCTTGCCCATGGTAAACCCCTTTTCAAGTAAGAATGTTTTTAACCTATCATACCATGCTCTAGGGGCTTGTTTGAAACCGTATAAGGCTTTGGACAGTTTGTAAACATGATTAGGAAAATCTGGATTTTTGAAACCCGGTGGTTGTTTGACATAAACCTCCTCATCTATGTAGCCATTATGAAAATAACTTTTAACATCCATTTGATATAGCTTAAAACCTTTAGATGCTGCAAAAGCTAACAAAATTCTTATGGCTTCTAATCTAGCGACAGGAGCAAAAGTTTCATCAAAATCTAGACCTTCAACTTGAGTGAACCCTTGAGCAACCAACCTAGCCTTATTCCTAACCACAACCCCATCCCCACTTTGTTTATTTTTAAATACCCATTTAGTTCCAATTAAAGTGTGACCTTGAGGTGGAGGTACAAGTTTCCAAACATTATTTCTTTCAAAATTTTCTAACTCTTCTTGCATGGCAATAATCCAAGATTCATTAGTGAGTGTGTGTGATATATCTTTGGGTTCAAAAGAAGCAACAAAAGCAGAATGAGCATGAGAGTTTGGATCGCAAAACCTGGACCGTGTGACTCATTCGTGCAAGCTTCCAATCATCTGTTGTGGGGGATGATCTTTGTAAAACCGTAGGGGAACAGATGTCCCACAAGCTTCTTCTTCTTCATGTTCATCACAAATCGATGAGCTTGTGGCTTGAGGATGATTTGAATCAGCATTGATGGTTGTCGGTGCTGGTAGAGAGTTAACATCCGGAGCTAAACCAAAGTCTTTAGCTGCTGAATTTTCTGGCAGCAACTCCAATTCTTCCTCATCTTCAATGAAAATGCTCTCCCCCTGTGGATATTGATCTGGACCTGCAGTGTTTGAGCTAGTACCTGGGCTATATTCATCAAAAGACACTTCACAAGTCTCCACAATTTTTTTAGTGTCAAGTAAAAACACACGGTAGCCTCTAGTATGAGATGGATAACCAAGAAACATGCCATCAATGGATCTAGGTTTAAATTTATCAAGATTACCATGTTTCTTAACAACGCATTTGCAACCAAAGACCCGAAAGTGTGTAGCACTAGGCCTATGTCCAAACCGGAGCTCATATGGTGTTTTACCTAGCTTAGCACGCAAGAAAACACGATTTGAGACATAACAAGCGGTTGCTAACGCATCAGCCCAAAATTTCCTAGGAGTTTGATATTCAACAAGCATAGTCCTAGCCATCTCAACTATGGTTCTGTTCTTTCTTTCTACTACACCGTTTTGTTGAGGTACATATGGTGAAGAGAATTGATGATCTATTCTATTTTCAGCACAAAAGTGATCAAAAGATTGATTTTTAAATTCAGTCCCATTATGACTTCTAATTGCTTTTAATGATCCTGGGTGATCAATTGATAATCTAAGAAATAAAGTTCTAAAGTGACTAAAAACTTCATTCTTAGACGCCATAAAGTAAACCCAAAAGTATCTAGAATAATCATCGATGATAACAAGAACATACCATTTACCTCCGAAGGATTGAACACGTGAAGGTCCTACGGTGTCAAGATGCAAAAGTTGACATGGTTGAGTTGTCATGATCATTGTGAGAGGAGTATGTGAACCTGCAACCATATTAGCATGTCTACAAGAAGAGCACACAATTTCTTTGTCCCCTTTAAGCTTAGGCAGCCCACGTAAGCGATCAAGAGCACTAACACGCGTTAGGTGATCAAATCCTACGTGACCAAGTCTACGATGCCAAAAATATAAGTCCATTGAATCATTAGCAACTAGACACCTATGCTTAGAGGAAGACATGTCAAAATCAGCTTTAAAAACTCTTCCAAACCAAGACATGTTAAAAATAAGCTCACTATTTGAACCTACAACTTTGCAGCAGTTTTTATTGAAAATAATTTCTAGATTTTCATCTAGCAATTGTGCAACAGAAAGCAAGTTGTATTTCAAATTTTTGACAAGCGCCAGATCCTTCAAAGTGTAGTGATCATTTACTCTAACCGAACCCTTAGCAATTATAGGAGTTGAAGAATTATCGACAAAAGTAACATTCTCTACACGTGACACAAAAGAGAGGAAGGATAACCAATCTTTGTTACTGGTCATGTGGCGTGAGCAACCTGAATCCACAATCCAAATGTTCTCCTTCCTAAGACGTGTAACCTCTTCATTGTCGCTGTTGTGTTCTGCCTCCTCCATACTTGATCTTGACTTGCCCGCCATAAAGCACAAGTTTGCCAAATCATCTTCATCTTCATCACTTCCAATGTCCACGTCGCTGGAACTGAACTCTTGAAGTGCGGTTATGAAACTGTTGATCATCTTGCGTCCTATGGTACCTTTCTTCTTCTTGTTGGAATTTCCAGAGGAGGTCCGAACCTTGCTTTGTTTTTCTTCCCGGGTGGTCGGACCTGAAAGATTAGGGCATTCTGTACGAAAGTGTCCTGTTTTACCACATTCAAAACAGCGTTGAGGTCCGGAGCTTCCTCTCCTTGTAGTTCTCACATTTTGCAATGCTTTTGAGAATCTCGTATAGATGAGTGCCAACTCCTCTTCTGGAAATTCTTCGATCTGCTCCATGGTTAGTGAGGACAACAAAGCAAGAGTATTGCAAGATGATGATTGGCCGGAGCTAGACATATCACGTTGTGAAACAAATGCAATAGACTTATTGGGGTTCTTACGTGAGATTATGTCAATTTCATGAGTTTTTAACTTGGAATATAGCATATCTAAAGTAAGTGAACTCATGACAGTAGATTCACGAATAGATGTGACTTTCATCTCCCAAATTGACATATCTAATGCACTTAGCAATTGCCTAGCATTTTCAGCATCTGAAAAATTAACATTGACACTGCGCAAGTTGGTGAGAATCTTATTAAAGCGAGCAAAAAGGTCATCAATAGACTTACCGGGTTGCATCTCGAAGTGCATGTATACTTTCTTGTACATGTCTTGCCTTACCTCTTTGATCGTGTTGGATCCTTCGTGGTAGTCACAAAGTGCTTTCCACACATCGTATGCAGATCGGAGGTGTGCAACACGGTCGATGTCGCTTTGTGTTAATCCTTGTATGATCAAGTTCCGAGCCTTGTTGTTGTTGTCGACATCTCTCAGATTTGTAGCTGTAACTTGATCGTTTGATGGCACTTCGTAAGGCTTGTATACGTTCTCCCATATTGCAAAGCCTTGTGCCTGGATGAAAGCCTCCATGCGTGCCTTCCAAACCTGAAAATCAATACCAGCGAACACACAAGATTTGGCAGAGTACTTCTCCATGATGATTAGTCAAAAACACGTACAAATCACAAAGATTAGAGCACCTTGGCTCTGATACCAATTGTAGGATCGAAGAGCACGTGAAAAGCTACCAGAGGGGGGGTGAATGGTAGATTTGAAAATCTTACACAGCGGAAACAATTAAACCCCAAACCCTTTCGGCAGAAAAACAATATGTTAAAGAAATCTTGTGTGAGACTAATCTAAACGTGTTTCACCATGAAAAAAGTGATAGATATCAGAGATAATCAAGTCACGAAGACAACACAAAAAGAATCGCTCAAATCCGTTGAGAAAAACTCAAGTTATGATCGAAAGATCAAACAATGGTCAATCGGCCCTACCCGAGAAAAAAAAGTTCTGGAACGCTGCAAAGAAACTCGTGTAGATCATAGACCACAAATCCAATGACCGTGAAATTTTGACAGATGATATATAATCAAGTTGTTAAGACAATCCAAAAAGAATCACGTCAATTGGATCTGTAAAACTCGAGTTATGATAAAACCACTGACAAAAGGTGGTGCTGTCCAGAAACTCGATGAATAAAACTTGTCTGGAACAAGTCTGACGAACTAGGCACAAAAGTTCCTTCAAACTACGAATTTTATTCAATAGAACACAAGAGGAACAGCCCCAAAGTAGTACACCACAAGCTCTGGGCTCTCTTGCTTATATAACCAGCTCTTAGGCCAACCCAATATCAACTAGGACTCCAATCCTACTCAGATCACGAATCGTAACTTTCCATAACTGCTCAAGATTCTTCTATACGCAGATAGAAGCAATCTTAAGACTTCCAAACACCTTAGGAACGTATCCCACATTCCTAAACAACTCAAATTCGTGACCCACACAAAATCCTATCATAACCAACTTAAATCTTTACATATTTGAGTCAAACCCAACTCAGCCGCAGCCGGAGTCCATAACCTAGTCGGTTGGACCTTTCCGACCAATTCATTACATCCACATCTCTTCATCACGTCTCGGAACCATGTAGCCACGTACATACACTCCTTGCATACGTGCAAACATCTTCCAATGACGTCCACGATACCTTCATATGCATTGTTCTTGATTCAATCATGTTGCGCAACCTCCTGATCAGCTCATCCACAATTCCTCCTGAATTTGGTTGTTGGAACCTCATCTCCTCCCAGAGACTAGTCCAATGGATCCCGTCACCAGCCATGTCTTGAACTCAAGCAAAACCTGCACATGAATAAACAACCAATCCATACGATCCCAAGTCCTCGACTTGACTCAAGTTAGTTCCGAACACAACACCCTACGTGAGAACCTCACATAAGCATGTTGCAAAATCACAGTAACACGATATCATCCATATCAACCAAAAACGCACAAAAAACTTAGTAAAAGAATACTAAGCAATCTTTCCAACAATGCAAAGCAAGTACGAAACATTGCAAATGAAAAGCAGAAGCACTACGGTCAAGTTCCGGACCTTGCCAGAGCAACCCGGACCTTGAGCCGGAGCTAACAAAGCTAGTAGAACCTAGCACCGGAGCTTACTAAAACTAGTAGGACCTAGCGTTGGAGCATAAAAAAACTAGTACAACCAAGCTCCCGCCAGAGCTTACAAAACTAGCAGGACCTAGCGTCGGAGCTAACCAGAACTAGTCGGAACTAGTAATCCCAAAAGCCGGAGCTAGAAAAATCAACTTCGGAGCTTAGCAAAAACACGGTGGAGCTATCAAAAACATGTCGGAGCTATCAAAGACATACCAGAGCTAAAGACAAAACTTCACCGGAGCTGACAAAAGCTAGTCGGACTTTGCTGTAGCTCGGAGCTAGAGTCGGACCTTGATAAAAAGGTGTTTTGGTGATATTCAAAACTTTTATCATCAAAGCCAAGTATATTCACTACAAGCCAATGTATTCAGCGCACATAGGTCTTACAGGTAGGAGTAGTCTTTATGATTATGCGATAACAATCTTAATCTATCATCATAAATACTGCAAACCCCCACTATAGTCTAATTAGTTATGATATGATCATGTTAATATGAATAACTTATGCTATGTTTCGACATTGGTTCAATGATGTTTAGGTTATTCATTGCGTTAGGATTGCTTGAGCCCGTGCTCCTAAGGTATTTACTTAATATGCTAGCATGGTGCTAGGATAGTTAAGTAGCGTTGGATGTCTCGTAGACCCACGAATTGAAGAGGTAGGCAGTAGGTTGTGACAACCCTATCTGTCCTTGTAATCCTCCACGTTTGGCTATGCCATAGGCTCTTCGTGGGAGTCGTCCTAGTATTGCTAGGAGTAAACCCGTGCCTGATGTGTTGAACAACTTAGCATAAGGATTCACCATTGACGTGCTCCTTAGTATCCAACCTAGGCTATGTTTATGTATATTAGAAGCATTGTAGGAGTAAGTCCCGAACTCTTAGTTTAATCTCCATTAGGACCCATTTATACTTTAGAATAGATTGCTTAGGTGTGTGTCATACTACCCTTATTATCAAATTACCCCTGTCTTTATAATTGATTAGTATCCCATAGCTTGATCATAAGAGTAGTGTCTACTTTACTCCATTGCCTTCCTTTGGGATAAGTACGATACCCTTGGGAATACTCATGGGTGAAATGCTATACAACAGTTTTCGTGCTCGTGCAGATTTTTATCTTTGACGTAAGAAACATCAACACCTACCATGGGAATTATTGGTCTGCTCACCCCTCAAGGCACACGAACGGCTCACCGACGTGGTGCATTTTTTGCGGCTGACAACCTGACCTCTGTGGGGACCAGAATCCCAACCTCCAAGGATCTCATTGGGTGGTGTAGTGCGATGCGACACCCAACAGTATACAAGAAAAGGACGAGAAAAATTTACAATACCAAGTATTTATTGAAAAGCAGTGGAAGTAATAAAATACTAATGAAAGGAAAGAGAATTGTACATCATAGCAACGCTCTCAGCACTAGCTATGCAAAAGAAAGTCATCCATGCCCTAGATATTTCGCACTAGCAACACACAACTCACGGCGGCATGCAGGGTTCCCACTCTGCTGTAAACCCTGAAGGGGGTGCAGCCTCATCATCAAACCCGTCATCAGTCGTATAATATGCAAAAACTTGTTAACTGCAAACGTGAGCATAAGGCTCAGCAATACTAACCCGTCTCACTAGACATATGCAATGGTGAATATTAAGCATAGGTAAGGTAAAGCATAAAGGACTCGCCTACAATTGGATCCTTATAGTCATGTTTTAACTTGCACATGACATTCTTCAGGCACGACACATCATAGACTCCACAATCAAACAAGAAACATTTTTCTGATGATATTATGTGCACAAAGCACATAATGCTTTTACAAGTAAAGTATGGGGAAACTATAAAATTTTAATTGTACTATTTCTAAGCTAGACAAGGTTGTCCAAGCAATTTGTAATCCCATATATCATATTCTCCTGACTTCTTCAGTATTTACTTCGTCATAGCGCAGTGAACAAGTGGTACTCTATTACTGCGAGGGACGGTGATTGCAATCAGTATACACCTGGAACAACACAACACATACGCACTTTCAGAAATGTCAGCGAGTACTTACAGCAGTACCTGCATAACACCTCAGTACTGGTCGTATATGGCCACCTTTCACTAAACATTTGAATGTTGAACCGGTCGATCCATCACGAGCAGGAGGTCACTGCATGGGGCGTACTCTGACGTGCCCACCAGCTGATTTACACCTTGCTGCCCTCAACCCACGCCTATAAAACGGAACGGAATGCCTCGACAAACTAGTATCAAGCTACGTCAGTTTACTGGAGCCCAATCCTCCAGTATGTCGCCGGTACAATTCAAGCTTGTCCAGTAGGGCCGCACACTAAACGGTCCTCAATCGACACAAGTAGAGCTACGCACGTGAGACCACATCTCACTGCATCCTAGCCACTGCTCGGTCTCAATTTCATATTCATAAACCATTTTCTGATTCCAGATCCTCCCGTGTGATAAAATTCCTATCTCGCGAGTAGATTCCAACTACTCGACTTCTACCAAATTTCCTATGAGCATAAGCATAGCAGTGTCTACTCAATGGGTCGTGGACCTAACCTAGAATCCATAGGATTTGTGGGCCATGCAAGTGGATGTCAAACACCTTAAACGTAATGCACAATCATCTGAAGATGTAAGGTGAAATAAAACTGCAAAACACTGTAAGGAACTTAAATGCAAATCGCGGCTTGCCTGAATGCGACTCTGAGTCTAAGTTAGTTTCTGGCAGCTAGACCTCCAAAGCTTCCGGCTGCTCCTCGATTTCAGCTACTACACGATATGCATATACTAGGTATGAATGACTTTGAAAATAATTAATATGCTTGAGGTGGTGTGAATATCCTAGGATGAAAATAAGATAATTATCTTAATTGGCTTTGGGACTTTTATGGTAGATACTAGTGACTATAGAGAAGATTCTTGCAAAGAACAGGAGATGATAAAGGTAAGCAATAACCTTCTCTAAATTTTGGTTGAAATTTTGGAGACCTATCATAGCTACCAGGGGTTGTATCATGTAGAGGGTTCTCACTGGTTCTAGGGAAATTTGTTTCACTATTTTCCAAGCTTCCTACAGGGAGAAACTGATTTTTCAAGTTTGGGGAAATTTCTGGAAATTGTTTTTTCCATTTTTCTCAATTTATAACTACATAGATAATTGGAATATTGATCAACCCAGTAATTGATGTCCAATGAACTTGAAATTTTTACTGGAGATGAATTGTATTAATAATAGGGTTCTGATCAAAATTGGGAATTTTCCAATTAACAGAACTGTCGGAATGAATTCATTAAGCATTTTGCTTATCCGAATTATAGAGAAATTTCTATTGCTTTTCACACAAATCCAAGTGCACCACTATATCATTCTTCATGCTGGTTCTAACAAAATTTATTTGGGAATTTTTGGATAATTCTACTGAAAGTTATGGATTTTCCAAGTTTGGATTGAATCTGGATTCATTTTCCTATTGGAAATTTCAAATAAAGGGGCCGGTCCCACTTCATTTGAATCGGGCCAATCAGAACTGAGCCACACCGGGAGCCCCGGGGTTAACCCGCGTAGCCACACCAGATCCGCGTTCACAACTAATCCCACGGGAGAGGGCGTCGTTGACAGGTGGGACCCGCACCCTTCGTCTACCTCCCGACGCGGCGGCGTCTCTCGCCGGAACCGCTGCGGCGCTTCGCCGGACCTAGTTGGGTTGACCTCCTTCCGGCCTTGCCTTGACCGCTCAACCATAAAATCGACCGCGCAAGCCAATGGTGGTGTCCAAGTAAGTCGGCAATGCCCGGAGACGGCGGTGCAACGGCGACGGCGGAGCTAGGGTTTCGGCGTTCGTCAGAAACACTCGGAAATGGCGTAATAGGCTCGGGAAAAAGTCGGGAATGTTCCTGGGAGCACCAGGATGATGATTTGGGAGTGAGAATGGGTTGACATTGCCGGCAAAGCTGAGTTTGACGATGAAGTACGGGTTTTCAACCGGCGGCTGCGAAATCTCAAAATCTAAGGTGCTCGGTTGATGACTTTCAGGATCCTTGGGCATGGAGCTTCGTTAGGACATACAGAAGCTATTTGCTAACCAGATTAAAGGATGATTGCAAGAATGAAATGAATTTAAGCGCGAAGCCTCGCTGTTCTATTGAGAAATCATTCGGTTATCAAATAAGAACTCGAGCTACACTTCATGTCATAGGCTTAGATTCTGTGAGCATAAACTAGAGAGGATTGCAAACCTTTTTGCCTAAAGGATCGAGGATGTAGACGGCCTAGAACTAGAGCTCGACGGTGAGAAAGTGAAGGTTCTCGGCGGCTTCCTCTACGACAACCAAAAAACATCAAAATATCCCAAGCAGAAGCTATGTCACGATCAATGACCAAATAGAATACGTAGAGAAGGTTGTGACAAGCCTTTTATCTACTTACAACTCGAGGAGAAATGGCTTCAATTGTCAACGAAAACTCGATCAAACAGAGGCAGCGGGAATGGCGCGAACCGAGGTGGAGTTCAACGGCGACGGCCAAGGGGGGTTATTTATTGGGACGGAGGAATGAGGGGAATGCGCCACGGCACAAGAAAGCAGGCAGCTCGGTGGTTGCATGACGCATCGCGGTGTCGTGCGCTGCTGGCGTCGATCGGTGGGAAGAGCTGGATACAGAGCACCCCGTGGGTTGCACTCGAGTAGGTCAGGTTGACAGTGGGTCCCACCTCCTCTTATCCTCTTCCCCTCTCTGTAACATTAATTCTCCTACCACACTTGATCCAAAAGTTCTAGATTTTTGTGGGGAGGCCAAAGAAAATATCTGGAATTTGATTCTGCAATTGGATTTTTAATTGGAGCAAGTTTCAATTGAATTTCAAATTTGAATTTGAAATTGGATGAAATTCAATTGTGTCACTAAATTAAATAGCAATTGAGTTCCAAAAATTGTGAAACTTTGAGGATAAGTCAAGCAAGTCATGCTGACCATGATGGTATGTTCAAATCTTGATGTTCAATAAGTTTGAAGAGAATTCAAAATTTGAATTCATAATATGGTCTGAATTTGCTAAGCGTCTCAAATAAAATAGCAAAGGAAGTTCAAAATTTATGAAACTCTGCAGGAAGTCTATTTGGAATATGAGGAAACCATAGAAAAATTTATGGCCTCAGATTTGAATAATTTTGACAGGGCCAAATGTACAGTAGCATATTCAATTTGTAATTAATTTGAATATATATTGGGTACTGCATATTAATTTGACCTAGGATCCTCCATTCAAATAATTCAAAACTTTGAAGAGAGGTCAAAAGCATTTATCTAAGATTATTGGTGAAGTCCGTTCCTTATGCTAATAAATTTAAGCATTAGTGGAAGAAAATATTTGATGAGATCAAGTTCACAAGCCAATCTATAATTGATCTCCATTAGGGTTGATAACTAACATACAACTGAACCTCATATGAAGGAAAATGTGGGCTTTTACATTCCTCCCCCTAAAAAGAATCTCGTCTTGAGATTACAAAAGGAAGGATAAAAGGAAAAGATCTAATGAACATATGACGTTAACAAGTCCGGATAGTTGGTTCTAAGATATTCCTCGCTTTCCCACGTTGCTTCATCAGCGGTGTGGTTTCCCCACAAGCCCTTGTAGAAATGCAAGGTGCATTTCTTGTGGTACCAGTCTTCTCATCGACTATCAGAGTTGGATGCTCAGAGTATGTAAGATCTGGTTGGAGAGCTTCCAAATCCTCCATACGGAGTTTTGCTGGGGCCTTGAGACATTTTCTCAATTGTGAAATGTGAAACACATTGTGGACCCCTGAAAGCGATGCTGGCAGCTCTAGCCGATAGGCTACAGGTCTGCATTGCTCATTTATTGCAAATGGTCTGATGAAATGCGGAGGTAGGTTCCCTTATACTCTGAAGCGATGAATCCGTTTCATTGGGGATACACGAAGGTAAACGTGATCCCCGATATCAAAGTGAAGCGATCGACGTCGTTTGTCCGCATAGCTTTTTTGGCGAGACTGAGCAGCCTTGAGGTTGGCTTCAATAACTCGTACTCAATCTTCAGCTTCCTTTACCAAGTCTATACCATATGTTACTCGTTCACCGGATTCACACTATTTCAAAGGTGTGCAGCACTTCCGGCCATAAAGAGCTTCATATGGTGCCATTTGGATGCTAGTCTAATAACCATTGTTGTATGAAAACTACGCCAATGGTAGATGATCATCCCAATTCTTACCATGGTGTATGGCACAGACGCGGAGCATATCCTCTAGCACTTGGTTTACTCGTTCTGTTTGACCATCAGTCTGTGGATCGTAAGCTGAGCTTCGAATCAATTTGGTACCCAGAGATGCATGGAGCTGCTCCCAAAATCGAGCAACAAACAAGGTTCCATGATCTGATATGATAGTGCGGGGTACTTCGTGTAAGCATAAGATCCTGGCAATATACAACTTTACATATTGTCGTGCCACATACTTGACATTGACTGGAATAAAGTGAGCCGACTTAGTGATTCGGTCGACTATCACCCAAATCGAGTCATGCTTGCGAAAGGTGAGAGGTAATCGAACAATGAAATCCATGTTGATGTCCTCCCATTTCCAGGTCGGTATGCTTAAATGTTCTAGTTGTCCAGCTACCTTTAGATGGTCGACTTTCACTTGTCGACACTATGACATTCGGATACATAATTCACTATTTCCCTCTTCATCCGAGTCCACCAAAATTTCTTCTTCAAGTCTAGGTAGAATTTGTTACTCCCCGGATGAATAGAATATTTGGACAAATGAGCTTCGTCCAAAATTTTCTTTTGAAGTCCCACATTGCGGGGTATCATGATGTGGTCTTTGAGCCAGATGGTACCTTCATCATCACCTCGGAAACACTTCATTTCCCCCTTTTTTATTTGTTGGCAAATATGTGATATGCCCTTGTCCTCCTTCTGAGCCTCCACAATTTCCTCCCTTATGGTAGGAATGAGGGCTAGATTGTAGAGTGCCCCATATGGAACCAAGTAGAGACTTGGTTCTTCTTCCTCTATCCAGGGGATAGAAAGGTTATTGATATGGGACTTGCGACATAGCGCATCTGCGACTACATTTGCCTTTCTGTGATGGTAGTGGATCTCAATTTCATAGTCATTGATTAATTATAACCATCTTTGCTGTCGCATATTCAAATCCTTCTGGGTAAAGATGTACTTCAAGCTTTTGTGATCGGTGTAGAGATGTACTATGTTGCCCCATAGATAGTGTCTCCACATCTTTAATGCTGGTACCACGGTAGCAAGCTCAAGATCATGAGTCGGATTATGCTGCTCATGGTTCCAAAGCTGCCGTGATCCATAAGCGATCACCCTCCTGTCTTGCATTAATACGCAACCCAAAACAATTCCATATGCATCACAATAAACTTCAAAGGATCTAGTTGTGTCTTGTTGGGATAATACTGGCGCTGTTGTGAGGTGTTTTACTAATGCTTGAAAACCTTCCTCACATTCCTTTGTCCATGTATATTTCTTTCCATTCTTCAGAAATTCCATCATTGGTTTAGCTATCTTAGAAACGCTTGGGATGAACCTCCGAAAATATCCTGCTAAACCCAGCAAACTTCAAACTTCATGCACAGACTTAGGAGACTCCCATTTGAGTACTTGCTTAATCTGGCTTCGATCAAATGCAATCCCTTTGGTAGAGATGATGTGCCCTAGAAATGGCACTTGGTTGATCCAGAACTCACATTTGCTGAACTTAGCATACAACTTGTGGTCCCGCAATTGCTGAAGCACGATGTGCAAATGTTGTGCATGTTCTTCTTCGGATTTTAAGTACACCAGGATGTCGTCGATGAAGACCACGACTGTCGGTGTTTGGATCCAGCAGATCTCCCGACACTACTGTTGGTAGATCCAGGAGTTGTAGTTCGGTAATGGGCCCGCAAAGATTCAACAAGGTGAAGGACAAGTGGACACAGAGATTTACGTGGTTCAGGCCGCCTGAGCGTAATACCCAATTCCACGAGGTGTGTTTGTGTTGTATTGAGCGTGTACGTCTAGAAGAAGCTCCAGAAGAAGAAGCTCATCTAGGTCAGGGAGCCCCGTCGAGGTCTGGAGTCGTCCCTTGTGTATTGTCGACCAGTCCTTTTATAGTACAAGGAATGGTCGTTACACCGTTAGCCTGGCCAGACATGTGGCCCCGGCGGTTACACATGCTTGATACACAATTAATAAGGATAATTACCCTTAATAGCTCAGTAACAGGCATTAATAGTGCTGTTACCGGTATTAAGGGTCATCCGATCATGTGTCATTAATATGGCATTAATGACACTTGATCGGGTCTTGAAGTCTTTGATTGCTCCTTGATGGTCCGGAGCCGTTGGGGGTCCACCCGCCTGATTGTTGAAGTTGAAGGTCTGGCGATTCAGCCATGTGGCAGCTCTGGAGCTTACCGTCGTGGACGGGTAGGTCTGATGTTGTTGGACACGTGTCGGCACTGGAGCTTCCCTCTGTCTGGGGATAGGTCCAGGGATGACATACTGGTATCTAGTCCGGAGCTTTCCCATGTGTGGGCGATTAGCTCTGGTCTTATGATACACGTGGCGGCCCTGGGACTAACCATGTTGGGGAAGCAGGTCCGGTTATACCTGACATGTGGGTCGTTCGGAGGTCTTCAAATCTGGTAGATGGAGTTTCCTTGTGATCTTTGCAATCTCAAGGGGTATCCGGTACATAGGATACCGACAGTGGCTCTCTGGGCCCACCTCCGTGAGAGACCTTTTGGATGAAGTCATTCCGCCGGAGGTGGGTCCATTCTTCCTGTCTTCAAGGGTCTACGTACGTGCCGTTGGCAATGGTTCGCAGTTAAACCACCATCGTGTGGCATATCCTGGATGCGGCAGGTGAGATCTCAGCGTGCAGATCTCACACAATTGAAGGTCGCCAGTTCCCGATACGAAAATCGTATCGGTTCCGCCCACCCTGTCAGGCCGCCACCTTCGGGTTTCCCGCCTTTCATGATGACAACTGTTTGCCTGGGGTAAGGACCTCGACTTGATCGTCAGGGTGGCCCCAGGCCCCCTTGTCATTGGCAGGGTGAAGTTTTTGACTGGTATCGCCGGCTCCTCTGCGGTTTCCATCCAAGCGTTGCGGGAACTTACTTAAGAAGGAAAGCATGCACCGTTTGGGGTTCATTACACCTTTCATTCGAACTTGTGCTCAAACCTTCCAAACTTTCACTTTCTTTTCCTCTCTTGCCTCGCTATGCCGCGATGGAGTTGGGTCTCCGCCAGAGTCGACTGAAGACCGATGGTGATTTGAAGAAGGCCCGGGCCCTCATGGGATGGTCCCCTTACTTCTTCAACCACTTGGTTCGTGCCGGCAAGCTTCCGTTCGAGAAGGAACACGCCGGCGACATGGTGTACTTCTCCACGTACGCCATGGTGGGGCTGATCCCACCTTTCTCCTCTTTTTTATTGATGCTGCTAGACTTCTATGGTCTGCAGCTGTACCACCTTGGCCCCCACTCCATTCTCCTGGTGTCGATCTTTGTCCACTTCTGCGAGATGTGGGTGGGCATTCCCCCCTACATTGAGCTCTTCCGCACCTTCTTCACTGTCCACACTACGTGCAGGAGTGACAAGTACCTTGGCTTCTACTATTTTGTGAAGCGCAAGAAGTGCATGTACAAGTACTTGCGGTCGTTCCCTTCTATGAAGTGGGACGAGAAGCTGGAGTTGCTGGAAGGCCTCCCCAACATTGACACTGCTGTTTGGAGTGAAGCTCCGGTGTTGTCGGACGCCTTCAACCCTGCTCTTACCACGATCCGCCTGTGCGTGGAAGGAGGGGTGACTCCTCAAGCGGTGTTTTGCAACTTCCTGACCAATAGGTGGGCTCCGCTGAAGAAGAGGGAGAAGCTTGCTTGGGCCCTCAACAGTATGCAGGACGACGACCGGATCGAGACCGGTTTGAAGTCCAACATGGAGGCTGCAACTTTGGAGTTCCACCTGAAGAAGTTCCAGCATGGCATCGACATCGAGGGTGACGAATTGGCTCCGCCGGCAGCTTTCCTCCCTCTGAACATAGAGGCAGAGTTCAACAGGGAGCTCTGGCGGACGATGCCGGTGCTTGACGACCTTGGTGTTGTTGAGAGGTGTTCGACCACCGGGTTGGCGATCTCCGGAGCTCCTGAAGACTGCTCTGTTCCCACCCCAAAGCCAAGAACCGAAGTCGTGGGCAAGGGCAAGGATTTGTTCGAGCCCTCGAGCCGTAAGAAGAAGCTGAAGCAAGCTGACGAAAGGTCCGTCAGGCTTGCTTCTTCCACGGCGGCTCCTTATCCCCAGAGGGGGAGGTCTTCAATGGCGTCATCTACTCCAGCAGAGGCATCTTCCCGGGGTGCTAGCTCCGGCCATGTGACTCCAGCACCAGGGCCAGCTGAGGGCTCTTGGTCCGGAGGTCCTTCCCGGTCGAGGGGGGCCTCGACCAAGGCAACGCCGGTAGCATCAGGAAGCTCTGGGGGACCTTCCGGGACTGCCACGCCAGTGGCGGCTGGGGTTAGTCCGGAGCATCGAGAAAAGAGGTTCCGTGCTAACTGGTGCGGAAGCCTTCCGAGGTAATTTTTGATTTTGTTACCTCAACTAGTTGTTTTATTGTTATGTTTGTATTTTGAGTTTCTTCATCCTTCATCCACAGCGTGACTAAGAAAAGGGCTGAAGCTCCGGTCCCTGCAGTAGCAGTTGAGGCTGTGCAGGCTGAAGCTCCGGCTCCAATTCCAGCGCTGCCCCAAGAGGTGGCTGAGGCTGCGGCAGCCCCTGCGCTGGCTGTCGTGGTCTTGGACCTCGACTCATCCCCAGAGGATCACGTGGTAGCACCGGACCATGGGAGGTTGAAGCTCCGGGCTTGGATGCTGAGATGTTGGATGCTCCGGCCATAGAGTCGGAGGTAGCTGCGATTCCGGCCCTAGAGCCAGATGTTGTTGAAGCGCCGGCAGTCGAGCCGGTGGTGGATGAGGTCCCGGCGGTGGAGCCGGGTGTTGATGAAGCTCCGACACTTGAGCTGGTTGTTGAGGAAGCTCTGGCGGTAGAGCCGATTGCTGCCGAAGTTCTGGCTGTAGAGCCGGTCGTTGAAGAGGTTCTGGCGTCCGAGCCTGTTGCTGCGGAGGTGTCGGCGCCTGATCCTATGATGGTCGAAGCGTCGACACCTAAGCCCATGATGGTTGAAGCGCCAGCTCCTGAGCCAGCGGCGGAGGAGGTGCCTGTGTCGGAGCCGGAAGTAGCTCCTACTCCGACTGAACCTTCAACACCTGTTCTGGAAGTGGTGATCCCTGAGGCGCCCGCTGCTAAGACAGGTGCCAAGACGAAGCTGCTGCCCCCCCCCCCCCCCCCCCCGCCTGAAGGGCCAGCTGTTGATGACCCGGCGGCGGGACCTTCAGAGCCAATTCCAGAGGTCGGCACTTCTGCTGCAGGACCTTCCTCGGCGGCGGTCGAGGCTATCCCGGAGGACGGCCCTAGTGCCGTGGAAGCTCAGGGGATCGCTCTTGTAGAGTGGGACCCAATTTTTGTCGCTGAAGATCCGCTGGAGCCAGCGGAGAGGACCCTGGCAGGTCCGGACCTGATCCCCCTATCGTTGTCTATTGACAACGCCTGCTCCAGTCTTCGCCAGGTCCAGCTGGCTTTCTACCACGACAGCAAGGCCCTCGAGGAGCAGCGCCAAAACCTTAGGAGGTGGCACAACCAACTCCATTTCGAGACAAGCTGGCGCGGTCGAGGCTGGCTGACGACAAGGAGTGGGTGCAGAGGGAGAAGGTCCGCCTGGAGTACTGGGGTAAGCTATTGGATGAGAGGGAAAGCATGACGCGATCCCTTGACAACCAGTCCCAGGCCATCTACGAGAAGGACAAAGCTGCTAATAGCGCAGCAGATGACCGCCAGGAGAGGCTCACCGCCATCCACGATGGTCTCGTCATGCGCCGGGAGGCTCTTGAGGCGCGGGAGAGAAAGCTCGAAGATGAGGAGCAAAAACTCCTGGAGCTGCGGGACAACCTCATGAAGAGGGAGGAAGATCTTATCCAAAAGACAACTCTTGCAAACAAGATCCTCGAAGAACGCACCAAGAAACTGGAGGAGCGTTGCAAGGAAGAGGAGAAGAAGGCCTGGGAGCGAGGGCAAGATCTCTGCAAGCAGGAGAATGCCATCGCCGCTAGGGAGAAGAAAGTGCGGGGCCGAGAGATGGATCTGGTCAACCGCCGGAATGAGATCCACCTCCGGGAGGAAGAGCTCAGTAAACTCGAAAGGTAGGTTGCTGAAAAGATTCAACAGAATGCCAAAGAGGTGGAGCGTCTTGCTCGGGAGAACTCGGAGCTTGCGGCTGCCAAAAGATCCTTGGTGGAGATGCAAAGCACAAGGGCTGTGGAGTCCCAACTAGTTTGGGACTTCCTGAGCAAAGCCAACGACGTGCTGACGCCAATGGGCTTCAGGCCCATGCGTCCAGATGATCCGGAGCTGGAGTTGGACCAGGCATTGGAGGCGCTAAGTTCAGCAGGCTACAAGCTCACCAAGATGGTCGATGTCATCGCAAACCAACTGGAAACTGAGGGAAAGTCCCTGGCGAAGAACGTCGCAAAGTTCGTGCTGACGTGCTACACCAGCCGGGACACTCAATTCCCTCTGGACCCGGTGCTTGAAGGCCCCATCGAAGGAGAGGGTGAAGCCGCCCGAGCCAGCGTGTCAGAGGTTGCCTAGAAGGTCGCCCAGTTCTTCCACAAGGTCTAGGACCATCTGTTTGTAGCTCCCGCTTGTATTCTCTCTTCTTCTTCTCCAATTTTGTAATCTCTTGTCTCTAGATGAATGAAATCCAAATTTTTTTGTGAATTTCATTTTTGTCTTCAACACCTTTGTCTTACTTGGCCCCTGGTAGATGTACACAATTTGATTGTGAACATGTACCAAGAGGATGTAACAGTTGTTGAAGACTTGCGTGCTTCAATAGAATGTAGATCCGAAGTCTTCGATAGTGTAGGCCCCCTGAGGTTGTCGGAGCTTAGTAGCTCCGGCAATGACCTCTGTCAACACGTAATCTATCGACAGTAGACTCCTCTATAGTCTTTCCACCATCTTTTCTTCACGTTGGCGGCTGCGCCTAGCTTTACCGAAGCTGAGTACCTGCAGCGACACATAATGTCAATGTTTGAACATCGTTCACAAGCCGCCTAGGGGATGTCGGAGCTTTGGCAGTTCCGGCTTCATTCACCATCATCATGAAATATTTATTTTTCCTGCACACTGAAGTCAAGAAAAACGGTAAATTCCATATCCTATCTATAACTTCATTGCGGCTTACTATTACCGAGAAGGTTTTAGGTCGAACACAATTCTAAATACAATCAAGAGCGCCGTCTTGTTTCCTTCAGGTCCGATCGTTTCTGGACTCGCCTTACTTCGGCCTGCCGGGGTGTAGGTAGAGTGGCGTACTTAGGGTGCATGACCAGGCTACGTCGATAGCACACTCCGGCCCTAGATTGGCTTGGCGGCATTCAGACGAGTAGACCATCAACAATCTTTGAACCCGGAAGGATAGACAATGCAACTCGAATTGTACATGAACTGGTCGAGCTAAAGTTTCTTAAGAACTGCGCAACTTTGCTATAGACAAGAAAGATAAAAATAAAAAATATTGAGCCTGTACAAAGTAAATGCACGTGGAGTCTGTTTTCACATAATGATGTCTTTCATTATAGGTCCGGGGTACAGGGGAAACAAGTAAACTCTTAGGGTACGGAATCAGGCTAAGTGTGTTTCGTTTCTCGTTTGACCCAAGGTAGCTAGCTACACTTTTAGTTCCGAGACTGTGACAAGTGTTGCATGGACGTTGCGGACCTAACGGGGTAGGTCCGACTGCCCTCCCAGAGGAGCTACCCGACTCTGTAAAATGACTCTATAACATACATCACATGTAATTACATACTCACCTCCATGATATTAAGCGTAGAACTTACGGAGGTGCTCAATGTTCCAAGGATTTGGGAGAGGTGTCCCATCCTTGGTTGCCAAGCGAACGCATCCGGGATGGGATACTTTGATCACTCGGAAGGATCCCTCCCAGCTGGGGGAGAGTTTGTTTAACCCTTCTCTGGATTGTATTCTCCGTAGCACTAGATCGCCTGCCTCGAGCTGTCGGCTGTAAACATGCCTTTGGTGATAGCACTGAAGAGCTTGGCGGTATCGGGCATTCCGAACAGCTGCTCGACACCTACCCTCTTCAAGGAGTTCAAGGACTTCACGCCGAAGCTGGTCCTGCGTGGCTTTGTCGGAGGTCCGGACCCGGAGTGACACCAAGGTGATTTCTGGAGGAAGGACTACTTCAGCTCCGTACACCAGGAAGAAGGGTGTCTCTCCAGTTGACCGGTTTGGAGTTGTCCTGTTGGCCCATAGAGTGGGCGGAAGCTCTTTGATCCAGTTGGCTCCATGTTTTTTCAGGCGCTCATATGTGCGCGTCTTGAGTCCTTTCAGGATTTCTGCATTTGCTCTCTCGGCTTGGCCATTGCTTGCCGGGTGAGCTACGGAGGCGTAGCTGACTTGGATGTCGAGGTCTTCGCAGTACCCTTGGAAAGCAGAGCTTGTGAATTGGGTCCCATTATCTGTTATGATTTTGTTTGGGACTCCAAATATGCATACGCTGGATTACAATAAGTTGATAGTTGACTGCTTGTTTATTGTAACAACTGGAGTTGCTTCCGACCATTTGGTGAACTTGTCAATGGCAACATACGGGAACTTGTAACCTCTGATGGCTCTTGGGAAAGGTCCCAAGATGTCCATCCCCCACACAGCAAAAGGCCATGTAGGAGGTATCATTTGTAGAGGCTGAGCTGGTGTGTGAATTTTCTTTGCATGGAACTGGCATGCTTCGTATTTCTTCACCAGCTCAGTTGCATCCTGGTGCGCTGTAGGCTAGTAGAAGCCATGACAGAAGGCTTTACCGACTAGCATGCGGGAAGACGCGTGGTTCCCACATTCGCCTCCATGGATTTCTGCGAGGAGCTCACAACCTTCTTCCCTTGTGATGCACCGTATTAGGACGCCATTGGCACTGCGCCAGTAGAGATCCCCTTCTACCAGCGTGTATCTTTCAGCCAATCTGACTATCCGGTCAGCGGATACATCATCTTCAGGAAGGATATTGTCTTTCAAGTAGCTCTAGATCTGCGAGATCCATGCATCAGAGCTTGCTTGAGCATTTGAGTCTTGCGTGTTGGGTTTCTCGAAGCTTCCGGCAGCACCTACGACCCTTGATGGCTGCCATAGTAACAGGGCCATCGGGACCGCCAGCTTCGGGATGCTGGTCTCGCCCCCTTCGCTCAATTCGGCAGGCTGAGCTGTGGGTTTTGACAACTTCCAAACTAAGGTTCCTTAAGGAGACGGAGCTCCGGTTGATGCTTTCGTCGAGAGTTCACCAGCTTCGGCGTTATGGACACGCTGGACATGGTGGAGATCTAGGACTTTGAAGTCCTTCTGAAGCCTCTGGACTTCAAGGAGATAAGCAGCTAGTTGAGAATTGTTACAGGAGCATTCACCCTTCACCTGTTTGATGATGAGCTGCGAATCTCCCTTGACCAACAGCTGCTTGACACCATATGATAGTGCCACCTTTAGTCCGTAAATGAGTGCTTCATACTCCGCCATGTTGTTGGTCGCCATGAAGTCAAGGTGGACCATGTATTTTACCTTCTCCCCGGTTGGAGCGAGGAGAAGGACTCCAGCTTCGGCCCCTTGCTTTTGCATGGAGCTGTCGAAGTAGAGGGTCCAGTGAGGCTCAATGAAGACCGGAGCCTTGAGTTCCAGCTTCTGCTCACTAGGGCCCCAGAGTTTGATGGAGAGGGGGTCCATTCTGCCACGAAGTCTACCGGTGATTGACTCTTGATCGCTTGTCTTGGGATGAATTCAAGATCAAATTCAGCCAATTCTGCTGCCCACTTTGCAATGTTCCCAGTAGAGTTGGGATTATGCAAGATCGCATGCAGTGGATAAGAATTCACCACTAAGATCTTGTGAGCTTTGAAGTAATGGCGAAGCTTCCTGGAGGCAATGAGAACTGCGTAGAGCAGCTTGTGCACCTCTAGGTATCGAGCCTTGGCATCATGTAGTACTTCGCTGATGAAGTACACTGGGCGCTGGACTGTCCGGACCCTCTCGGAGGGGCTTGAAGCTTCCTCCCCATTGACACGGACCATCCTGGAGGGGTCCGAACCTGCTTCGGGGACCTCTGGGTCCTTGCTGGAGGAAGCCAGAGCTCTACTGGAGCGACCCCGACCCTCCCGGAGGTGTCCGGATCTTCTGTAGTAACTCCTTGTAGATCCAAGTCTGAGGGCTGGGACCCAGACTCACCTTCAGGAACCTCCGGACCCTCCTGGAGGGGTCTGGATTCCTGAGCTTGGGATGGTTCTGGTCTCTCCACAAATAGGACCATGCTGACAACCTCATCGGTTGCCAAAATGTAAAGCAGTAAGGGCTCACCAGGGTTCGGAGCTACCAAGGTTGGTAGAGTGGTGAGGAGCTTCTTTAGCTCCTGGAACGACTTTTCTGCTTCTTCGGACCATTGGAATGGTCCGGACTTCCTCAATAGCTTGATGAAGGGTAGCGCCCGTTCTGCCAGTCTTGAGATGAACCGGCTGAGGGCGAATAGACATCCAGTCAATTTTTGGACGTCCTTGATGCGGGCTGGTGGCCACATACCCTCAATGGCTTTAATATTCGCCGGATTTGCCTCTATGCCCCGGTAGTTTACCAGGAAACCAAGAAGCTTTCAGGAGCTAACCCCAAAGATGCACTTGTCTGGGTTCAGCTTCGTGCCAGTGACTCGCAACTTGTCGAAGACAGCTTGCAAAGTGTCAAGGAGTGACTCCTTGTACTTCCACTATGTCTCTGAAGAGCTCTCCAAAGGTTTTGTACATAGCTCGTACAAATGTTGAAGCTGCATTCTTGAGACCAAATGGCATGGTAGTATAGCAGTACAATCCATCTACTGTGATAAAAGAAGTATGTTCTTCATCTTCCCTAGACATTCTGAATTGATGGTACCCAAAATATGCATCTAGGAAACACAGTAATTCACACCCGGAGGTGTAATCCACTATCTGATCTATTCTAGGTAGTGGGAATGGATCTTTTGGGCATGCCTATTCAGTGTTGTGTAGTCGATACACATCCGAAGCTTCCCCCTGGCCTTAGGTACAACAACTGGGTTTGCCAGCCATTTTGGGTGGAAGACTTCTCGGATGAATCCAACTTCAAGCAACTTCTGCACTTCTTGTCGTATGAAGTTCTGTCGCTCTACTGATTGCTTCCGAGGCTTCTGTTGCACATGCCGAGCGTCAGGATAGATCTTCTGATTATGCTCGATCTCTTCCCTAGGAATCCCAGGCATTTGTGACGGTTGCCAGGTAAACACGTCGACATTAGCTCGGAGGAATGTGATGAGCGCGAGTTCCTATTTGTCATTCATACCTCCCGATATACAGGTGGTCTGAGCGTCATTGGAACCGATTTGGACGACTTTGACAGGGATGTCGGTGTCATCGCTTAGTTACACAGGGGGTGCAGAGGTTGAGCCTCATTGATGAATGCTCGGGGGTTTTAGAGCTTGTTCCTGCCTAGACTCTTCATACTGCGCTGTAGCAAGCGCATAAAGTTCTTCCAAAGTAGTCACTCCGGCATTGCGGTCTCCGCGGATCCAGAGAACACTAGCTGGTGTTGGCATCTTCAACACCTGGTAGCCATAATGAGCAGCAGCCATGAACTTGTACAAGGCTGGTCTGCCCAGAATGGCATTGAAGGTTAAGATGACCTGAGCAACGTCAAAGATCAACTTCTCAGTGCGATAATTCTCCCGAGTACCGAAGGTCACGGGGAGAGTAATGGCACCAAGTGGGGTTATGGCCCCCGGACCTACTCCGTAGAAAGGTCGGGAGGGGCAAAGGTCCGAAGGTCAGAGCTAAAGCTTGACGAAATCTTCGAAGCATATGAGGTTCAGCCCCGAACCTCCGTCCACCATTACATGGTGGAGTTCAATGTCATTGATGGTCAGAGATACCATCAAAGGTAGTTGACCAGCTCCGGTCAAATTCCGAGGGCAGTCCGAAGCATCAAAAGTGATGGTGGTGTCCATCCACTTTTGATGAGGCTCCGCCCTGGCTGTAAGAGCTACTGAGGCCATGTCCCGCCGCATTGTCTTGAGGACACGGCGTGAGGTGATGTCCCACAAACCACCAAAGATGGTGTTCATGGTCTTCCGACGCTCATTGTCGGAGACATCGGAGTCGTCGTCGACGGGGGTGTAAACAGCCTTCACTACCTTTTTAGGGTCCTGAAAGCCTAACTCTTCTTCAGCCGGAGCTTCATCGACTTTTTTTTTTCCTTCCCTCTAACGGAAAGGAACTTCTTCCCGTCGCTTGTTGTAGCGCTCAGCAAGGTTTTGGACCTCCCGACAGTCTTTCAAGTTGTGGCTATTCGACTTGTGAATAGGACACCACACTTTGGAGTTGTCACCGTCTTCAGAGGACGGTCGAGGTCTTTTTTCGGGGCGTAGCCCTCGGCTACCCGGAGCTGCAGCAACTGCAGCAGTAGATGTGCCGGCTGACGGCTTCTTCTTGCCTTTGGACTTTCTCTTCTTTTTGCCACTCCCGGAGGTAGTGGCTTCTCCTTTGGAGGATTTTTTACCATCCTCCGGAGGTGGTTTGTAGTGCATTTCACGGCCCTCTACAGCTTTGGCACACTTGTCTGCAAAGCTGAAGAGCTCTGTGACGCTGGTGATCTCCTTGATCGCCAGCTTTTCCAACATCTTCTTGTCTCGTACGCTCTGTCTAAATGCCACAATAACAGAGGCACTGGAGATAGAAGGAATAGTGTTTCGTACATGGGAAAACCTCTGGATGAATAAGCGCAAGGATTCTTCCCCCTTCTGCACGACAGCAAAAAGGTCTAATTCGGTGCCTGGTCGGGTGTATGAACTCCCGAAATTGGCGGTGAACTGTTGGCACAATTCCTCCCAACTATTGATGGAGTTGTCAGGAAGGCTTATGAACCAGGACCTGGCGGTCCCAATCAACGCCACTTGAAAGTAGATGGCCATTAAGGCCTTGTTACCTCCGGCCACAAGGATTGTGGTGAAGTAAATTTGGAGAAACTCAGCAGGATTAATAGTCCCGTCAAATTTCTCCGGCAGATGAGGCTGGAACTTTTGTGGCCATCTGACCATGCATAGGTGCATGGCCAGGGCAGAACAGCCTGATCCTACTCCCTCGGGAGCAGCACTGTCTCGAGCCTCTCGCCTTTCGCGAGCACACTCGATATGGACACGGGCGTCCTGTTGTCGGTAACAGCGATCAAGCTCCGCCCAGAGGTCATGAGTTGAATGCCTAGTTACCGTATGAGTATGTCGCGCCCCGGTAGGTAGCAACATAACTTGTTGTGATGCAGCACGCCTCCTATTTTGGGAAGCGTGCGGACCAAGTCTACTCGACACAGTCCGGCGTTGCGATGGCGCCCGACCCGAAGGAGGAGGACCTTGGTTGCTGATGTGGTCGGCTGATGCTGCAACCAGATGTTCCACGTCAGCCCTCCACTGCTCCATTGCACCCTAGGATGCACCTGTAGGTGGTGGACGTTGGAGGAGAGCACACAATGCATGGAGCATGTGTTCAGGGTTGTTGTTATTTGCCGATGCGGTAACGGATGCCGATGCACGATCACGCTGCCCAGCTTGATGTGCTGGTGCAGGAGGTGGCGGTGGAGGCATGACTCCTGCTGGAGCCGTGGCACCTGCTGGTTGCTGCATGTTGGATGGATTGCCTCCAACAGGTTGAACAGCAGGATTGCCATTGGATGATCCAGTAGATGAGTTCACCATTCTTGAAAATCTCGGGCACCCCCTACCTGGCATGCCAACTGTCGGTGTTTGGATCCAGCAGATCTCCCGACACTACCGTTGGTAGATCGAGGAGTTGCAGTTTGATGATGCGGCGCAGAGATTCAAGAAGGTGAAGGACATGTGGACATAGAGATTTACGTGGTTCGGGCCGCCTGAGCGTAATACCCTACTCCATGGGGTGTGTTGGTGTTGTATTGAGCGTGTAAGTCTAGAAGAAGCTCCAGAAGAAGAAGCTCGTCTAGGTCAGGGAGCCTCGTCGAGGTCTGGAGCCGTCCCTTGTGTATCGTCGACCAGTCCTTTTATAGTACAAGGACTGGTCGTTACACCGTTAGCCTGGCCTGACATGTGGCCCCGGCAGTTACACATGCTTGATACACAATTAATAAGGTTAATTACCCTTAATAGCCCAGTAACAGGCCTTAACAGTGCCATTACCGGTATTAAGGGTCATCCGATCGTGTGTCATTAATATGGAATTAATGACACTTAATTGGGTCTTGAAGTCTTTGGTTGCTCCTTGAAGGTCCGGAGCCGTTGGGGGTCCACCTGCCTGATTGTTGAAGTTGAAGATCCGGCGATTCAGCCACGTGGCAGCTCCGGAGCTTACCGTCATGGACGGGTAGGTCCGGTGCTGTTGGACACGTGTCGGCACCAGAACTTCCCTCTGTCTGGGGTTAGGTCTGGGGATGCCATATTGGTATCTAGTCTGGAGCTTTCCCATGTGTGGGCGATAGCTCCGGTCTTATGATACACATGGCGGCCCTGGGACTAACCATGTCGGGGAAGCAGGTCCGGTTATACCTGACATGTGGGGCCTTCAGAGGTCTTCAAATCTGGTAGATGGAGTTTCCTTGTAATCTTTGCAATCTCAATGGGTATTCGGTACATAGGATACCGACAACGACAAACATGTCCAAATCCGGCATGAACACCGAATTCATGAGATACATGAAATGGGCCGGTGTGTTGGTCAATTCGAAGGACATGACAAGGTACTCGTATAATCCATACCTCACCGAGAATGCTGGCTTAGGTATATTCTCTGGTCGAATCCTGATTTGATGATACCCAGAGCGAAGATCCATTTTTGAAAATACCCAAGCACCCACCAATTGATCGAACAGAATATCGATACGGGGTAGTGGATACTTGTTCTTGATCATGACAGCATTGAGTGGACAATAGTCAACACATAGTCTCAATGTTTTATCCTTCTTTTCCACAAACAATGCAGAACAACCCCAAGGTGACGAACTTGGATGAATGAAACCCTTGTCCAAAAGTTCCTTCAGCTGCTCTTTTAGTTCTGCAAGGTCCCTAGGCGCCATCTTATACAGCTTGCTCGAGATTGGCACTGTTCCCAGTACAAGTTCAATCTTAAACTCGACATCTCTTTCTGTTGGCATGACAGGAAGATCTTCGGGAAAAACGTTCGGATACTCAGGTACTACTGGAATGTCTTCGAGTTTACAGGCCTCAATTGTGACACCCGGTTCCGAAAAAGAACCAATCTAACGCATATGTGTGCCCACTATGTTCAACACACATTTACGAGTGCAATCACAAACGATATACAAATAATTACCATAGCACAAGATTAATTAACCAAACTTTATTAAACAAACTATATTATCCTCGAATACAACCTCTAATGAATATTAATAACATGTTCAACTAATGCAGCGGAAATAAATTAATTAAGCAAACTAAACAGCTAGGCAGCATAAGCAATTGGGTATAGCGCAGCTCCAATCAACACCACAGGCAAGCTGACGGTAGACACGGCCTAGAACTCCGCATTATCACTATTAAACTCCCAATCCGGACCTGCAACTATTGGGGGGGGGGGATTGCAAGAGTGAGTACATGTGTACTCAGCAAGTGTGGAAAGTATAACATCTGGCTGATTCAAATGACGACAATAATAATGGCTAAGTGTTGAAAAGTACAATAAAACATTTGAAAAGCAATATATTATGTGTATGTGAAATAAACCCATCATAACCATAAGTAATATCATAATACCAGTCCACAATTCGACATCCTCATCAATAATTCCAGATTTCACCATTTGCCAATACCCATATTCAATACCAGAAATTAATCCATAACCATAATACCAACCATAACCATCCCAAATACCATCCCAATACCGAGTTCCCTCTAATCATGTAAGTTGTCCAGGTGCTCATAATCGGGAGCACGGCTACCATGATAGTTTTAGACACACTCTGCAGAGTTTGTACCTCTTTACCCACGTGTTTGTAATTACATCACCTTTCGATGACTAGAACCTCTGTTATGCCGTCTCACACTTCCATCGGTGTGTGGCCAAGAGATCACAAAATTGCCTTTACAAAGGGGTTACTAGCTTATTTTAGACCCCACTGAGTTTTCACCGATGGATATGTCTCCCACTGAGCACATCTTTAACAAAGGGCCCCCTCTTGAGCCATTCAGATCCCAGGGTAGTCCCACCAATCATTAGCAAACCCAATCAGACTACCCCTTCCCCGAGCATCCTTAATGGTCCAAATAGCACTGGCAAATCCCTAATTAATCAGCTACACCGCACCCATACTTGGCCTCGTGGTGGCACTGTAGTCCTGGCTTATTCTTGCATGAACCGGTCCTTAGATCTAAAGCAAGCAAACCACCATGAAATCCAACCCATCCACATACAAGGCTTGCTTAGATCACCCATTAACATATCATATTGACAAGTTTGATTAACTAAAATATCATTAATGCATAATTAAAAGTGTAGTGTTGTTTTCCCATCCCAGTTGATTAAGCGAAGCAAAAGGTAAAAAGCCCATCCCGACTCTCTACCATAATTCCAGGATACAAGGGTGGTTTAACAAATCTAGTAAACTTCCTACCATAGGATTCCCATCAAATTGACACAAGCATGCAGTTTGCAAACAAAACATTTACTTGAAAAGCAGGATCAATATGCTTCAAGGACACTTGCCTTGCTCTTGCTGTTGGTTAGGGTCAAAGCCTTCAAACTCTTGGTGCTATAGATCCTCCGCGGCACTTTCTAGCGCAAATCCGTCTAATCCACACAATAAACATACAAGACAAGAAACACAATCAAAGAGTGCACATATATTACTCAATATGACATGACATGCATGATTAATGCTAATGCTAGGTAGAACTTGTCAATAGATTGCTTTCGATGATCACTAACTAGTTCTAATAGCTTTTAACAAGTTTATACAGTTTTGGAGTTGATTATCTCAGTTTTTGGAATTAATTTAACACAATTTAATCAGGAAGATCGGACAAGTCCGCTAGGGACCAGACAAGTCCGCACTCTGCGAGATCAGCAGATTAGGGTTTCCTAGATCGACGTGAATTTGGAGATTAGGGGTTGATTTCACGTAATGGAAAGAAAATAGAAGGTATACCAGGTGTTTAGAACTCCAATGAATCAAGAAACTTGGAGTTAACACATGGATCTTGGTGATCTAGGGTTTGTGATGAACTTGGAGATGAATTGGTAATGAAGAACAAAACTTGGTGGAGATCTTGATCCACTTTCATTTCCTCCTCTTCTTCTTCTTGCTTGGGATCTTCTCCTCCCTCCTTGATTGTGGCTCTCCATGAACTAGGGTTTGGGTGTGGTGGAAAAGTGGGAAATAGATGTCAAGCCAAGGGGTGGGACTGTTTATATAGAGGTGGAGGCTAGGGTTAGATGGATTTCGAGTTTGAGATGAGTAGAGGCCGGTTTAGAGTCCCACATGGGCTCTAAAAGAGTTAGGCACGACGTCCCTAGGCCCACTTAACGTGAAACCCAAGAAACAAGTCGTAAAACAAAAGATCAACTCGGAGTCGTGAAATATCAGACAAGTCCAGAAAGGACTCGACTAGTCCAAAGTTGTCCAAAGAGAAAATCGGACAAGTCTGGCCTAAAATCGGACAAGTACAACTTTAGTCGAAAAGGAAAACAGACAAGTCCGCTGGAACACCGAACTAGTCCGGAAAAGTCCAGGGACTTAGCAAATTTTCAAGGATTCTTGGAATATCGGACTAGTCCGCACAAAATCGGACAAGTCCGAAGGTTTCCAGAGGCAAAATCGGACTAGTCCGCGGCAAAAACGGACAAGTCTGTTTTTAGTCAGAGAGAAATCGGACTAGTCCTCAGCAAAATCAGACTAGTCCGCACTTTCCTGCATTTTAAGTGCGGTTTTGTTCCAAGTCAATTTTAAATGCTCCAAATCAATTTTAAACTCATTCCTCTTTATGTGGGTTAATGTTAAACTTGTATATGAGTGTATGTAGGGCATGATGCATGAAAATGAGGGCGTACATCAAAGTTATAAGCAGTTGGAGTCACGTGGATATTACTCTCAAGAGTAGGAGTTTGGGGAGAGTGGAGCGGAGAATTTAGATATATGCTCTGAGGAACGATGTCAATAATAGCACAGTTGTATTGCAACCATGCCATCTCATAGATGACATCTAATTTCTGATGCTCCAATATATTGAGAGAGATAGGGTATATGTTCCCACCCAGATTAAGAGGTACCCTATGGACCATCTTATCTGCTACTACTTTTCCTCCCGGAGAACAAATCATATATAAGGTTTTTGTGGAAATGATAGGCAACTGGTATTGATTGCCATAATACTTGCTAATAAAGTTGTGGGAAGCATCAGAGTCAAAAAGGATGACTACGGGATGACCAATGAGAGAGAACGTACCCATGAGTACGGGTGCGCCTTCTGGAACGTCCTCGATGGAGAGGTGGTGGACGTTGCCGGTTCTGGTGGCTGGCTTCTTGGGCTGGTTGCAATGCTGGTTTGCCCCCTGGTACGATTACTGTCCTCCGCTCTACGGGCAGTCCTTGGCGAAGTGCCCCATACGTTCACACGTATAACACGTGTACAGGGTATGACCGGCACAGAATGGAGGACGGAATCCCGGTGCACGCGTTGGAGGTAGAGGTGCACGTGGAATCATCCCTTGTTGCTGTTGTGGGCGAAAGCCAACGCTATTGAATGGTCGACCATGAAACATCGGTGGTCGCGATGGCGGCTGCCACCTCTGGCCGGATGGTGATCGATACACCATGTGGTGCTTTTGAGGAGTACCCACTCCGCTGTCCTGCGGAGCACTCCTTTTCTTCTTGTCAGAGAACAGCTCCCTAGTAGCGTCCTCCTTCACGATCACGGCATTGTACATGTTGTTGAAGCTCCCGCTGTTGAACAAGGCAAGCTTGTCCTTCATCTTGGGGTTCAAACCCCGATAGAAGCATTCCCGCTTTCGATCTTCGGTACTCACTTGGTCCTGAGTATATTGGGCCAAGGGGTTGAATATCTTAGAGTACTCGTAAGCACTCCTTCTTCCTTGCTTCAGCTCCAAGAACTCTTGAAGCTTCCTCCTCATAACACCGGGAGGTATGTGATAGGCGCGAATTGCCTCCCAGAATTATTCCTAGCTCGCGACATAGCCGGCTGGTCGTGCGGCAAGGTAATTTGCCCACCACGCATCAGGAGACACTTGTAATTGTTGGGCCACGAACAGGGTCTTCTGATGTTCGGTTACTCGTAGCAAACCGAACTTTCCTTCAATGGAGCGGAGCCAGTTGTCCGCCTCCAACGGTTCATCGGCCTCAACGAAGACCGGCGGGTGCGTTGACATGAAGTCTGAGTATGAACTCAAAGGAAGCTGTCGTGGACTTGCATCTGGTCGCCCTCCTTGATGGGATGAATGCTGGACCAGAGTCCGCAGTAACTCTGTTTGCTCGACGCGCGAGCCAAGCACTACGGCGAGAACCTCCACTAGACTCCTTGGAAGTTCAGGAGGTGGTGGTGGAGGAACTCGTGGCTGCAGTGTCGCAGCTGTCTCCTGGGTCGGAGATTCGTCTTTACGACCACAATTTGATCCTCCCATTATGAGCACGTATGCACCATTCTGCATCCAAATGACTTAAAATCAGCACATGTTTTCTTTTCATTTATCCATTTCATTATTCAGAAGGGAATAAGTGCATGACATTCACATATATTGACAAAGTATAAACTTTATACAAGATATATTATCTCATGACCAAGTTTACAGTAGTGAACTCCAAAACGATGGACTCCCCCTACAAAAGTGCATCTCTACCATACTTGGTCCCCATGAGATGTCATACACATCTTGTCATCTTAGACATAACCATTGATGTTCTTAATATGATACAAAATGGCCACAAAATAAACACGAGCAACTATTAAACTATATGTTGCCCCGTGATGGTGGAAGTGCTGCCTCATCCCACTCCAATACGTCCTACTCGACGTACTCGAGTTCCTCGGGATCTTCTTCTTCTTCGTCGTTCAAAGGCACTTGTTCACCCATATTTAGTGGTATATCATGGGCCAGTGGATACACCACGGGTTGCAATTGTGCTTTGGCCTCAATCACATTATCCAGAAGTTGTTCTGCCTCATACTCCCAATTTTGAGCTGCCTCTACGGTTGTGTCCCGTTCTTCAAGGACTACTAACAGCTGCTCCTGCTGTTGTTGCACCTCTAACTGACTCGCTTGCAGCTCACCATGAGTTTGCTGCAGTTCATAGCGAGCTTGCGTT
This sequence comes from Tuctoria greenei, assembly GCA_036927565.1. Lineage (NCBI taxonomy): Eukaryota > Viridiplantae > Streptophyta > Magnoliopsida > Poales > Poaceae > Tuctoria > Tuctoria greenei. The sequence goes on from JAYESD010000004.1 coordinate 73,636,863, forward strand.
GTTCGGCACGAGCTTTCCGTAGTCTAATGCGAGCGTAATGCAGCTGACTCTCGCACTTATTTAGGCTGTGATTTGTTGGAGCTAGGAGCGAACATAGTTTCTCGTTGATATAATCAAGGGTATCTCCCCGCTCAGTCGCTTGCCTACAGGCTTTGACTTGCTCCTGAATAATTGCACATTGTGTAGAAACCACCATATTGGACGCAGCCGCATACGTCCCCAATGTCGTCGAGGTTGTGTCACCATACGGTGTATAGGCAGCAACCATACAACACTGCCACTCAAAACCAGCCTTACCACGGACCAGAATAAGGGCAAATTGAGTCCCAGCCATGGCATCTTGATGAAGCTCGCAAAGCTTCATAAGCGCCTCGCCTGCTGCGGTTGCCCAAGTTTCTTCCAAATGAGCTCCCTCGATAGTAACCGAGAAAGGAACCCATCAATAATGACGTGGACTAGACGGGATGTCGACCAAGATGGTGCATGGCCGAACGCCTTTGTCAATCATTTCTCGGCCCCAATAGCATGGCATCTCGATGAAGCGAAACTGTTGGAGCACCTCCCGCAGCATACTTGGGAAGCCCGGACGGCTAGCGCAAGTGGAAAATATACATCCGTCCGGTAATAGCATCATCACATCCGTCATCTATAGAAAAAGGTACTGGAACAATGAGAAGGTTTCCAACTTCCAACAGTTTAAGAAAATTTTTAAAACTGGAGTTGTAATCACAGTCTGTTCCAGCTGACCTTCCTGTATAAATTGAAAATTTTCATACAGGAAACTTCAGAACCAGGTGTGGGGTTTAATAACAAAGTTGTAATACACTTTACAACCTTTCCATATTGTACTTGAACAGCTCCAGGTGAGCTAGGAAATATAATCTATACAGGTTTAAAGTTGATACAATTTTTCTGGAAATTTTGACAGAACCTCTCCTGTATATGTGGTGATTGTCCACAATTTATACAGGTATATCATGACAATATATTGATGTAATGACAAAATAAATATTGTATAACATCAAGTTAACAATCGATAGGTAAAATATTTCGGCCATGAAACATTTATTACATAGGTATAGTGCGCTAATTCGGAACTATATGCCAACTGTTTCAAGTTCTGATCTGCCAGAACCAAGTTTGCCACCATAGGAATTTAACACAGCTACACCAAGATTTAGGCCATGAGTGCAACATAAAGTTGATAGAGGACTTGCTAAGATTTCCAGAAATGTATATATATGACAATGTCACTATTCTGGATCAAAAGCTAGAGCTATCTGAACTTAACAGATGAACTGACTGTTGTTCTACAGCAGCCCTAGAGAGTACAAAATTACCAACTCCTTCATTAATGCATTATGTTTATAAAAAAAACTCTTACTAATTAATTGTCTCATGTGCAGGCGTCTTAATATGCTCATGGGAGAAGGCACATCTCAAGAAGTTTCTTTTTCTCTGACTTTACAAACCAATACCATAGCTCCAAAGAAGATGACTCCAAGAAAAGCCTAGAGGATTTTAAATGCCTGATGTTTCATGGTTTCAAAGATGTGATACAAACTTTAGAGACTAGTATATTATTCATTTTGCAATGTCTTATAATTTCTTGTGGTCATATGACTTCTGTTGATGAATAGGTTTTAAATGGTGAATGCTGTCTACATTCTTGCCTTAAATTTTATGTTTCGGTGATGAATGAATGTAACATTTGGAATATGTTGTGCTGTTGGTTTACAGCCGGAGCGTGTCTGTTGTTTTTAGTTTGTAAATGAGAACGAGTTGTTAATTTTTTTTGAGCTGAACTGAAATCCAATAATGTTCATGGATATTTAACTGCTGCGCTTATCAGCTTCCCCTGGCCATGTACCATGCCCGGATCATGTGCCAGCATGCCTGGCTGCATACCAGCAGGCAAGTAGCACATACGTCTGTTTAACAGAAATAAAAAGGAAGGCAAGAATGTGGGTTACGATGGCGGCAGAGAAAGAATAATTAGATTAGGGTGCAAAAAATAGAATGAGGGGTATTTTGGTCAGTTCAGGTGTAAGGTCAATAGGAAAAAGAGGAAAGTAAATTAAAAATACTTAAAATGATCCAAAATCGGTTAACCAACGTTAGAAGTTCTATTTTAACGAAGCCCGCGGTATAAGTTCTATTTTGTCGAAGCCCATCGATTAGAGTTCTTAAATAGCAATTGTCTTGTTGTGGACATGCTTGGCTTTGCGTTGGTATGACAAGGTTCTGATATGGCTAGTGACTATCGGTTGTAATACCAAAAGTCAGGGAGCCCTCCATTTAATCCATCCTTAGACACATCAAACAATGTTTTAAGGAACTTTTGTGTGAGCATGGTGGTAGCATCTGTACACCCCGGTTACAGTGTTGACGACCTCCTGTGGGGGATGACCAGATGGGAGGAGAACACTGTCGTCCCTAACCCGGAGTTCCTTTCAAGATCAATCATCCTTCTATCGTACTACACTATTGTTCTTGGTTCATAGTTCATTAGCACTCACTCTTATGCTAAAAGAAAACTGTAATCTGGAATCCTTAAAGGCCCGTCACATCACTTTTTGTGGTCTTGCTACTACAAAAAACATTATCTCAGACGGATCTAAACATATCATCTCAGGTGGTTTTGAAAACTGTCTGTGACAAAGCGCCTGTGATAATAGACCAATTTCACAGGCGGAACCTAAAAACCATATGTGAAAAATTATTATCACAAGGAGGTTCTTTACAACCACGACTTACCTGTGATGGATTTTCACAGGCGGATCCCTACAAAAAATCCGACTGTGATAATAGATTATCACAGACAGTTCAGTATTTACAAAGAACCGACTGAAAAATCCATTATCACAGATGGTTCTTTACATACAGCGAGCCGACTGCGAAAACAAAATATCATATACGGTTCTTGACAGACCACGATCCGCCAGTGGTAATGCCTTCACAGACGATTCTCTATAACTGCAAACCAACTCTGAAAATGTATTATCATATGCGATTCCTGCCAACCACGAATAGCCTGTGATAAATCCTTTTCACAGACGGTTCTATACAACCACAGACCGACTGTGAAAATGCATTATGACAGGCTGTTATTCACAACCGTGAACCGCCTCTGATATAGCCTTTTCACATGCGGTTCTTTAAAACAAGGAACCGACTGTGAAAATGCATTATCACATGCTATTCTTGACAACCATGAACCGCATGTGATAAAGCCTTTTCACAGGCGGTTCTTTACAACGACCAACCGACTGTGATAAGACGTTATCACATGTGGCTCTTTACACAACCTGAACCACATGTGAAAATGGCCGATTATCACATGTGGCTCTTTACTACCGATCGACTGTGATTAAAATACAACTCAAACTGAAATGCACATTCAGAGACAGGACAAACACTATATTTTTCACAAGCAACATTCACAAACCACTCACAATATGTAATTCAACTCATATACATAAAATGCACAGGTACATATTTTTTACAAGCCTCACTAAAAAGTTTTTGGATCATATTCGCAAAGTTCTTTCACAACGGCGTGTGGAATTCTGTCCTCGAAGAACATCACTCTTCAATCAATAGTTTTGCGAGCATGAAAACAAACATTTCACTCACAATTTTATCGACTCCTTTGTTTGGCATACCCCTAGCAACTGGTCAATCTTCGTTCACAGTCTTGTACTACAATGAAAACATAATATTAAAATGTGTTGGTGACAATGAAAACATAATATAAGTATTAGAACATGCTAGTAACAATGAAAAAGAAAATCAAAAGTAATACAACAACTGCGAAAATATATGGAACTTCACAGACGGTAGTTTACAAAATGCGCTTGTGATAATGACCATTTTCACAGGCGGTTTACTATTAAACACTGCCTATGATGTTATGTACTTACAAAACTATCCTTGGTCTCCAACGAGTCCGACGGCACGCGGCGGCGGCGCCTCGCTGGCACAGCCTTCCCGGCCATCCTCCTTCCCAAAACTTGCCACCTAGCCATATTTAGAGTCGATGAACATGTCAGTGGGGTCAGCACCACTAGAACTAATCGGAACTATGAGCTCGACAGCGGCAATTAGGGTTTTGTGATGTCAGAATTCTTCAACTTAAGCTTAAATGACATGGAACTCATCGAAAAGCATCCTGTGATCTAGGAAAGGATGAATAATGGGTGTAAATTGATTGGAATGACCTGCAATCTCAAGTTCAAGGGCAACCCGAGGCATTTTCAAGGGTTGTCGGAATAACCGGCCTATCTTGGCCAATATTCGATGGTTTGCTTTGCTTCTTGGTTGAGATTGTTTGGAAGTTAAGACTAAACCGTATTAGATGATGGTTACACGTAGAAATGAAATCGACATGGAAACCTAGCAAGGAAACTATGAGTACTTTGTCTTAAAAACTAAAAATATACGAGCTATACTCCATGTCAAGCTGAGAAACCTTGCATGCATGTTCAAGGAGTGATAACACAACACTTTTATTTTTGTTGCAAGTCAAGATGCGGGTTGTAGCTTTTGTTGAGACAGGAACGGTCCTTCTATGTGGCCAGACAGCGACGTTCGTCCAACTTTAATATAGTGAAGTATAACCAAGGAAACGATGTTGTTATTTCTAATTTCGTGCTCAAATTCAATTAACAACAAGATATATTCAGAGACACATATATTCACAACCAACTCATATATATACATGTATAAATTGCAATTCATTGTTTACAAGTTTGACTAAAAAATACATGCTAAGTTTTGGCAAGTCCCCTCGATCACATCGATTGTACAATGTACTGTCGATCTTGCTCCTTAACATGTTTCTTATATTCCTTTGGACCCTGAAACACAAAGATTATTTAAATTAACAAAAGCACAATGATGAATGATATCTAACTAAGTTACTAACCCTAATAAGTAGATTATAGCAATCACCATCAATATCGGCACATTTGGCTGATGAAGCAAACGCTGAACTTCAAGTAGTATTTTTTTCGCAGTAATAGATGGAGAACACTCCAAGCAAAATTTTATTGCAGCATCATAAGATTTCAAAATGAGGCATGACAAGAACTCAAAAAAGTTTTACCGATCATACAATCTCTGCATCAAAAATCTCAAGACTCAGTGCTCCTGTGGGATGGACGTTCAGGTGGAAGAAACCCGATGGAAAGGCAGGTGCTGGAGGAACTCTAGGATAGTCCTCCTTGAGGTAGATTGTTAGCGGGTAGTATCTACCTTCCGAGTCAGTCTACAAAATAAATTAATTAGCAGAAAAAATGATCAAATAGTGGATTGTGCTTAAACTTACCCCTTCTTTACCGGAGACGATGCACCGCCAAAGCATGATGTCAAACGACTCAGGCTTTGCAGAGAAATCCCGCACCACCAAGATGTACATCATATTAATTATCAACTCGACATGTGCATGTATACCATCATGAATATGATTTAAAAGAGGATACAATACATATGTGAGGGTGGTTCTTGCGCTATGCCTTACCCTCCTCTGTGAGGCGGCCACACGCGAGGTCGGCAATAAAATGACATAGACATGATGACTATTTACCTAGCGGCAGAGGGGGCAAGGAGGGAGGCGGTGGTGGCGCACGGCGGAGACGATGGCGGAGCGGTGATTGGCGCGCGGGAAATGAACAGTTTTGGCTGCTAAAGGCGTCATTTAACATACTAGACAATTATTGCGGGAGCGGCCTTATATAGGCTTGATTTTAAGGGAACATTTGAAATACCAGACATCGTTTTAAATACCAAGCATCGTTTGAAATACCAGAGAGGTGGTCCTTATCGAACAACTGCTTGTAATATTGTAAAAAGTAACTGGCGGTTTGTACCATAGACCGCCTGGGATAATCCATGTTTTTTTGTAGGCGGTTTTTTATGAAACACCTGTGATATTGTTCATTACCTCAAGAGGATTGTAAAATAGACCGCCAGTGATAATCCATATTCTATCACACGCGGTTATTAGTTACGGGACGCCCGTGATATTGTCCATTATCACAAGTGGTTTGTACAACAAACTACCTATGGTAATCCATATCTTGAGACAGACGGTTTTTTGTTACAAACCGCTTGTGATATTTTATTATCATAGGCGGCTTTTATTGAAATTCACAAGACAAACAATTTTTTTATGGACCTCTTGTAAAAAATGGGGGGCGCCCGTGAAAATGCTTTTTGTAGTAGTGTCTTTGTAACCAAAAGCAAATATTGTTTCCTACTTCTCCATAATCTCATTCATGCGCATACACATTATTAAGCTCATGTTTAGTTCAAGTTAAACCATAGTCATGAAGACCTATATTTAGTAATGCCCATAGCTTGCAACAAAGGTTACATGCTCTCACCTATGATCTTTATACTCCTCAATGTCTATGACTTTACTAATTTCTACCTAACGTACCTACCATTGCATAATACTCCTCCATGTTTTTTTATTTATGCACACATCCATGATTTTATTGTACTTACATATATTGAGCTATAATCAAAAGTCCATATTTCATAATGACCATGAATTGCAAGAAAATTGTCCATGCTTGCCTCTCCTTGTTATTTAAGCTCTCTAATGCCAATAATTTAATCAATACTCACCTAAATACCTTTAAATTACGTCATCCCCTACGTGTCATCAATACGCATACATGAATCTTTTGATACTTTTTTGTTATGCATACTCTTCACATGAGAATAGGAACCGTGTCATAAAGAAGATGCTAAAATCTTTGCTCGAAACTAAGTGAATCGATAAAATCATCTTCTTTAAAGTCCATACAAACTAAAATTTTGCAAAACTTCGTTTAAAGATTTATGCATCTGGACCACAATACAACCCAAACCCCAACCATTACAATAATTTTTCTTAGTCTCATACCCTTATAGTTGAGCGTCGTTAACGTAATTTAATTGAACATTATGCAAACCATTTATACTTTTCACTCCTACCAACATTACTCTCTCATTAATCAACATCGTGGAGCAAGGAAATAGCCCTAACCACAAGTCCATGAACCTCTCTGCACATGTCATGTTCCCACTAAGATAAATCAGAAGGTCAAGGATTGCTATGGTTGGAACTAGGGGGGAGGAATACTTAGTAGTACCCTATCAATGTGACCATCGGCCATCATGCACTCCTTCGCGTGTATTCCACCGTCGAGGAGCGGTCATCTCTCCAAGGACTCGACAAGTCGATCTAGAAAGGTGCAACCACCAAGACTTCTTCGACTAAGTGACCGCCATCATCCATCAAGGAGCTACCATATGTAGCCGGGACAGCTACAATTATCATATATCTAAACTGCACAGCCTTGCTTCCACCATAAATGTACCCTCCAACCATGGATGTTTACGCCCATTAGAGCAATGACCAAAAACAGAACACAAGGTCAACCAAGTGCACTATGATGTCATTCTAAAGGGATCAAAAAGAGAAATCGAAAAGAGAGTAATAACAACTGAATACACCTGTTTCTACCATTTCTCTACTACCCTTATAATATTAGCAAGGTGTTCTGTTCCACCTCCTTTCGGCATCCATATTGAAATTAATTGAGTTGTTGAAATAGCCTTCCTTGTAGATCCCCTCTCATGACAAGTCGTTCGAGTTCTGATATCCTTGAGATACCCTTGACCTTGCTTAACTTGTTCATGCAAAATTCATGCTCAAACTATAAAATTGGATAGCATGTGCATTATGCTAACCCTTGGGCATATTATTTCTATCCTAATCGCATTGCACTCTTTCATTTGCAACGCATCACAATATGCATCAAAAATTGTAGGACATACCATGTGCACAATTGAGATAAGCATAATAATGCACATCAGGAAATCCATAGCATATCGTTAGTTTTCTCGCATGATCAACCATGATCATGAGCATGACATATGTGAGGACCGGGTCCACACATTCCAGGAATCGCAGGGCGTGGTGTCGTGCGATGCGGCACCCAACATCACATACAAAAAGAGTACGACAAAATAAAAAAAATTATTTATAGAAATAGCGGAAGTCTTTTACAATACATAATGTACAGAGGAAGTAATAATTATAGCTAAAATCTAAGACTAGCTATGCAAAAGTGCAGCCGTCCAGCCTGGGGACGCTACACACTAGCAGCACACAAAAGATCACGACGTCGTGCTGGGCTCTCACTCGGCGGTATACCCTGATGGGGGCATCGCCTCATCTTTGGGCCCTTACTCATACGTCTCACCTACAAACAACTTAATATAGCAACCGTGAGCAAAAAGGCTCAGCAAGACTTAACCATCTCATCTAAACATTGAACTCTACAAGTAGGGATACTTAACATAGGAATAGATATAGCTGTAAATGACTCGCCTACATGTTGATCCTTAATTTTCAGGTTATTAACATCAGCTTAAAGGTTAAACAAAAGTAACTTTAGTGAGCATATTCTATAGCAATCATAGTTGCAAAACAATTATAATTCAACACATCATATTATCTTAGCTTCTTCAGTATTTACTACGTCACGGCGCAATAAACAAGCGGTACTCAAATAATCACGAGGGACGGTGATTGCAATCAGTAGACACCCAGATAACACATCACGTACACCCGTGCATGAGAGACGTTCAATGTCCCTCACGACATCATACGCAACAACCTTTCACAGGAAACTCAAACGCTGAACCGGTCCCACCATCGCATGCATAAGGTCCCCACACGGAGCGTGTCTGTGCCTACCGGTAGATTTACACCTTGCTGCCCTCAACCCACGTCTATCGACAGTGGGCTATGCCTCGACACCCAAGTTATCAAGTTACATTGGTTTCCTGGGTTCCATATCCCCAGTATGCATCTGGTACAGTTCAAACTTGTCCAACAGAGCCGCACACGGATCGGTCCTCAATCGACACAAGCATGGCTACACATGTGAGACCATGTCTCGCTGCATCCTATCTCTCTGCTCCATCTCAAATTCATATCCATAAAACATTCTTTGATCAAATCCATCCCGTGTGATGAAATCCTATCTCGAGAGTAGATTCCAACTACTCGACTTCTACCTGATTCCTAAAAACTTAGCATGGCATTTTATACTCATCAAGTTGTAGACCTACCCAATATTCCATGGGATCTTTGGGTCATGCAAGTGGAGTAACAATCACCTTAGCCCTAATGCACAAAACGCATCCTAGACATAAGTGATACAAATAGAAACTTTGAACTAGCACTTAAATGCAAACCGGGGCTTGCCTGGCTGTGAGTCAGAGGGAAGGTTAGCTTCTGGGAGGATGCTCTCCAAGGCCTGCAGCTCTCGATCTCTGTCACTATATGATATGCGATATATAAAGTAGATGAGTTATATATAAACTATAGAAAAGACTTTATAAATACTGATCAGGTATGAAGATGATTTGAATTGGCTTTGGGATTTTTAAAGTGGATACTAGGTTCTATAAGGAATATCTGGACCTAGAATTGGAGATGTTCAAGGAAGCTTGTTGTCTCTAAAATTCCAACAATAAAAGCATTCTCTGAATTTTGGTTGTGATTTTGGAGCTTTGTCATGGCTACCAGTGGTTGATTATGGTAGAGGAGTTTCTTCTGTTTTTGGTAAAATATGTTTCACATTTTTATGAGCTTTCTACATGGAGAAAGTTATTTTACAAGTTTTTGGAAAATGTTGAAAATGTTTCTGGTAATTTTCAATCTTTCAATTGACATAGGTGCTTTAAACACTGTTTGGTCCAGTACATGAAGTCCAATGAACTTGAAATTTTTACTGGAGATCAAGTGTATTTTTAAGAGTGTTCTGACCAAAATTGTGAATTTTCCAATTAACATAACAAGGGTAATTAAATTCTCAATCAGTTAGATCAAAGGAATTAATTATGAGAACTCTGGCAGTTTCATGTCCAAAAAATTGCACCACTGCAAAGTTGAGATCAAGATGAGTCTACCAGAATTTATTGGGAAATATTTGAGCAAGTATGCTAGGAGAAATTGAATTTAGAAGTTGGCTCAAATTCTAGAATTAATTTCCAATGGGAAAGTTCAAATAATTCAGCCTGGACCCACTCATTTGAATTGGGCCAATCGCAACTGGGCCACATCGCGCGCCACGAGGTTAACCATGCAGCCGCACTGGATCCAAAGCCACAGCAGATCTCGGGGCCTTTGAATGAGTCGCTGACATACGGGACCTGCCGGGTCTTCGTCTACCTCGCGACGTGCCGCTTGGCCGCGGCGGTGCTGTGCCGGCGAGCTCACCGGTTCCCCTTTCCCGGCCCTCCTTCACCCCGAAACTCGCCGCCTAGCCATTTTCCAGGTTGCTGAGCACGATCGAGAGGTCGCCGAATGCCGGCGGTGGCCGGAATACAGTGCGCGACCTCGGCGGTGGCGGCTAGGATTTTGGCTAACGAACATGCTCAGAAATGGCTCAAGCACATCGGGAAAAAGTTAGGAATGTTCCTCAGAGCGTGAGGAAGACGATTTGGAGGTGTAATCAGAGTGAAATTGTCGGCAAGATCGACTTCAACGGTGGACCGACGGGATTTTCTATGGTGGCTGGGAAAACTCAAAGAGCTCAGCCTTCAGTCGATTATCTCCGTTGATTTTTGGTAGAAGGGTGCGCTAGGAGGTATGGATCAATATCCATGAACTAATTAAAGGATGCTTGCACGTAGAAGGTGAAATAAATGGAGAAGCTAGCTAGTTCATGGGCAACGGCTGAAAGAAAAATTTGAATACTTTGCTCGATAGTTAAGGAAGTGAAGCACGGGTTTTACCCTGAGAAAGAGCTTGTGATGGCGATCCCTTTTGCTGTTGGAGTCGATGCGTGACACCACATGTTGAGGGCTGGCGACGGTGGAGTAGAGGCGACGATCGTCCCCAATTCCGGCAGCATCTGCGAAACTGAATAATACCACGGATTTAGGTCAGGGAACGTTGAACCAACGGTTGGAGAAGGTAGAGCAACGAGATGGGTTACTTTTTGATGCTTGGAGCTCGATCAACTGAGGGCTAGAACAGAGGCACGAAGCCATGAACAGAGGGGTGGCAACAATGGCGACGGCGGACTGTTTTCACGGGAGAGCGACAAATGGCGTCGGGGAGAAGCAACCGGTGCTTTAATAGAGTGGAGAGGAGAGTTTAGGCCATGGAGCTGCTTGCTCCATGCAAAGAAATCGCGGTGGCACCCCCTCCCGACGTTGAAGCGCGGGGACAGCAGGAAACAGAGGGGCTCCGTCGGTTCACCGAGTGGGAGAGACTGACCAGTGTGTCCCACAACTCCCATCCTCATCCCTTCTCTGTTCCATTAAATTTACCCACCAACAATTGTCCAAAAATGCTAGATTTTTGTGAAGAGGACAATTTAATTATGGAGATTATGATTCTGAAATTGTATTTCAAATTTGTACAAGTTTCAGGTGAAATTAAAATTCAAGTTTGAATTTGAATGGAATTCAATGTAGCCACATAATTAAATAGCAAATGTGCTTCAAAATATTTGAAACATTGCAGAGGGGCTATCTAGAATATTCGTAATTTAATGGTGAACTCATATTTTCTTTTGGCAAAGTTTGAACAGGAGCATGTTTTGAATATTTGAATTCCCACCATTGAAATTTAAATTGGTTAGATTTTTTCAGTTTCCATTTTGATTTCTTTTTCCCATTCAAATTTTTTATCCTCCTATATGACCCTATACTTTTAATTTAGGGCTTTTACAGAAAATAAACACAAATTTTTGATCAATCATATGGTGCCATATGGCACAGCCCGCACGGACGATAATTTAACAATAATATATATGAAAGTAAAACATTCGTCCCGTATCATTCCGTACGGGCTGCCCCGAGCTAAGCCACGTATCGAGATACATGACCGGGTTTTCTACCACCCGACGGGTCCCACGTCTTTGCATAGTGTTGCACCAGTAGGAAGCGCATCGGGTTATGTCCCAACCGACAGGGGCCCCCACTAATTTTGAAGCACGTTGGGGGTACCGAGTGTCATATGTTCTTAGAAACATGGAGAGTTTCAGAGACTCATATTGACTTTTCGTGCAAAGCTACAGAAACAATCACATGCTACCTCTCGCATGGTGGGCTTACCGCAATTGATCCGCTTTCGGTGGTGTACCTTACCTCTCACCTAACATCAAAGCATTGTTACAGAATATAATAACACGTAAGTTAGCTTTCCACTATAAGTAACAAATACTATATTAGACCTTATGCGGGCATAGTAACTAATCCTCACTCGACTACTTCTAGGTTTTCAAAATAGGCTCTTTTCAAGCATGCTATTCCCAATGCGGCTCTGATACCAGGCTGTGAGAATCGGGTCCACACATTCCAGGAATCGCAGAGGGTGGTGCAAAGTTTTTATTTATAGAAATAGCGGAAGTCTTTTACAATACATAATGTACAGCGGAAGTAATACTGATAGCTAAACTCTCAGCCTAGCTATGCAAAAGTGCAACCGTACAGCCCGGGGACGCTACACACTAGCAGCACACAAAAGATCACGGTGGCGTGTAGGGGTCCCACTTGGCGGTACCCCGACGGGGGCATCACCTTATCTTCGGGCCCTTCCTCATACGTCTCAACTGCAAACAACTTAATATAGCAACCGTGAGCGCGAAGGCTCAGCAAGACTTAACCGTCTCACCTAAACATGGAACTCTACATGCAGAGATACTTAAGATAGGAATAGATATAGCAGTAAATGACTCGCCTACATGTTGACCCTTAATTTTCAAGTTATTAAGCAGCTTAAAAGTTAAATAAATGTAACTTTAGTGAGCATATTCTATAGCAATTATAGCTGCAAAGCAAATATAATTGAATACATCATATTCTCCTGGCTTCTTCAGTATTTACTACATCACAATGCAGTGAATAAGCGGTACTCAAATAACCACGAGAAACAGTGATTGCAATCAGTAGACACTGGGATAACACATCACGTACACCCGTGCATGAGAGACGTGCAATGCTCCTCACGATGTCATACGCAACAACCTTTCACAAGAAATTCAAACGCCGAACCGGTCCCACCATCAGAGGCATAAGGTCCCCAGACGGAGCATGTATGTGCTCGTCGGCAGATTTACACCTTGCTGCCCTCGACCCACCCCTATGGACAGTGGGCTATGCCTTGACACCCACGTAATGCCCAGTATGCATACGGTGGTACAGTTCAAACATGTCAAGCAGGGCCGCACACGGATCGGTCCTCAATCGACACAAGCAGGGCTACACACGTGAGACCACGTCTCGCTGCATCCTATCCCGCTGCTCGGTCTCAAATTCATATTCATAAACCATTCTTTGATCAAATCCATCCCGTGTGATAAAATCCTATCCCGCAAGTAGATTTCAACTACTCAATTTCTACTAGATTCCCAAAAAATTAGCATGGCATTTTCTACTCGTCAAGTTGTAGAACTACCCAATACACCATGGTATTTGTGTGTCATGCAAGTGGAGTAACAAGAACCTTAGCCCTAATGCACAAAACTCATCCTAGACATATGTGATACAAATAGAAACTTTGAAATAGGACTTAAATGCAAACCGGGGCTTGCCTGGCTGCGAGTCAGAGGGAAATTTAGCTTCTAGGAGGATGCTATCAAAGGCCTCCAGCTCCTCCTCGATCTCGGTCACTATATGATATGCGCTATATAAAGTAGATGAGTGATAGTGAAACTATATAAAAGATCTTATAGACAATGATCGGCTATGAAGATTATTTTAATTGGCTTTGGGATTATTATAGTGGATAGTAGGTTCTATGAGGAAGATCTGGACCAAGAATTGAAGATGTTCAAGGAAGCTTTTTGTCTCTAAAATAACAACAAGTAAAAGCTTTCTCTGAAATTTGGTATTAATTCTGGAGCTTTCTCACGGACAGCGGTGGATGATTATGGTAGAGGAGGTCTCACTGGTTCTAGGAAAATCCGTGTCATAATTTTCTGAGTTTCCACTTCAGTGGCCGACGTAATTAAGGCCTAAACCGACATAAGTTACTTAATTACTTTGATTTTCCCTTAATTACGTCGGTGGCCGGTGGACGTAGCGGTTTGGACGTAATTAAGGTAACTTACGTCAGCCGCCAACATAAGTTACTTAATTACGTCGGTCTGCGGCAGCCGATGTAAGTTATGTACCGGGAGGGGCTGCAGGCCGGGCAGGAGTACTTACGTCGGCCACAGCGGGCCGACGTAAGTTATTGGTGTACCTTACGTCGGTTGAACCAAACTGACATAAGGTAAGTGATTTAACTTACATCGGTCAGGACACACAACCATAAGTTAAACTGGGCTAACTTACGTCGGCACGGCCATAGCCGATGTAAGTTAAGTTTTTGACTTTTCTTTAAAAACAGAAACTGACTACTTCGCTCGATGGCGAGAACGCAGAACATATATACAGATATACAGATACACAAAACAGATATATAGAACGCAAAACAGTTTCAAATTAAGTTCTAAAGCATCAACAACAACAAAACGTCTACCGGGCTACACGCTAGCCCCTCCACTGCCTTCGGGATCTTCTTGGTGCGTTCCCAAACCCTGCAAAAGAAACATAATCGCTAGTAATCATCAATGTCAACTCAGTGATAACATCTAAGTCCAAGAACATCAGTGACAAAAGAAGGAAGCATGCTGTAGTTTCAAATGAAGTAATGTTGCATATATAAATAGCAAACTAGCAGGTATCGGAGTTGGAGACTTTAGGTAACAGATCAAGCTTATGAACCACTAGGCCATTGTTAACTGGAAGCACTGACAACTTATTAACTATATACTACTCATTTCTGCCATGGTCAAAAACTACTAAAGCTTGATTACACTTAACTTCCTCACCACTATAGGAATCAATATAGGACAAGTCATCAAGATCTACCTCTATGTTCTACCTCCTTATCTCTGTATGTAAAATACTAAAATGGATACAACAATATTAAATAGAGAGTTTATCACCTATTCTTGTGCATGCTGTGGCGGAAGGGTAGGAATCTCGATATACTGACCGCTGCGTCGAGCAAGAGCCTCCCATTGCAAAATATTAGAAGATATATGTTATTGAAATGCTGTAAAATTTAACTACGGTACTTTAAATTACTTACCACTACCACTGTTTGCATCTGGGCCATCATTAAGGCCGTCCTCTGCTGCTCCTCCCTTGCCTCCGCTCTCGTCCTCTCCAGCTCTGCCTGAGTTTGCATCGGAGTCTCATTCATGGTCCGGAGCTCCAGCTGGGTCTGCGAGAGGAGACCACTAGTCCCAACAGACGAAGCCTGCGATGATGAAGCGCCTCTCAAAGGTCGCGTCGACCTCGAGTCGACAACTCCATCAAAAATGGCAAACCTGCAAAAGAATGAAAACACTAAGTAGAAGAAGATTAATTGAAAAAGAAATGAAACACATGAACAACTCACCATCCGTGGGCCTTCCCGCCTCCGCTTGCGTACGCGACTTGGGGGTCGATCATCGCGCTTTCCTAATCGTAATCCGCATCGTGTATCTTCACAACATCCTGCGCGTACTTTTCTACAAAACGAATAAATCTTGTATGCATGTAAATAATAGTATTAGTTATAATGAAATTGATGAATTTTGAAAACTTACCAGTCGGTCGGCTGCGACCTGACTACACTGCCCTGGGTGAGAAGGGTCACTTCCCTTGTGACCTCTCTTCCAAACCTGGGTCGGGGTCAGCTCCTTACCCATCTCTCGCTCCTGTACATCCGTGTTAGTGATATAAATAATATATTAGGAACATATAAATAAATTGAAAAGGTACTTACCATGCGTTTAGCCAAACGCAAGTAGCCGTCGCCGCATAGTTGTGCTGGACCCCATGCGACACTGTCTAGCCTTTGTGGACTTATTGATGAAAGCGTCGCTAGCCCTGTACCGACAGAGAGCTAAGTACGCCTCAATGTTACCCTATAACCAGGAAATACTAACGTGCACATATTTCATTTTTCATCAATGCAGTTAACATACTTAGATATTGTAAATATTTAACAATATTAAAAACTTACCTCTGCATATTGCTCCTCTGTCAAGTACGAGTCGGAGTCCTTCCTAAATACACCACTTTGGTGCTCCTTCTCCTGCTCCCGGGGGTGCCGCTTGTAGTACGCGTTGATGGCCTGAATCTGGGCATACAACAACGCCGCTGTCGTGAGCTTCCGAGCATTGTAATGACACGCATCTCGCGTGGTCCTCCATGCCCGGTTCATCTGCTTGGTACCTCAGCTTTAAGCAAACAAATATTTAAGTGATATGCATTAACAATTCAAACGAGTTGAAAAAATGAAACAGTTAAACTTACCATAAAATCGTGCCACACAGCTCCCTGAACCGTGTCGTGGACCGGGTGAGAGACACGAGCGTAGTCATCCCACGACAGGGCTGGGAAACCGTCAATGACACCGAGGTAGTGCAACTTCACGATAGCACCCAGGACACTGTTAACCTGCCTGTGGTGCTTCTCGGCCCCCGTGAACGAAAAGTCGTACCAACATCTACAAAATATATTAAATCATTAAGTAAAGGAAAACAACATCTAATATTTAATATACTATATACAGTTTTTACCTATCTCCAACAAAATGGATCGTGGTCCGCTGTGTAGTAATCGGAGGAGGAGCCGCAAAGTAGGTCCTCCTTGTCCGTCGCCTCTGCTGCGACACTGCCGCATCGTGTGACCCTGAAGGCTCTGCGGAACCACCAGAGTCCAAAGGAAGGCTAGTGGTAGCTGGCTCCACAGGGAGGCTAGTGCTAGAGGGCTCCTGTAGTGGTCCCCTAGCCTCTGACTCGGGCTCCAGTAGCGGCCCCCTAGCCTCTGACTCTAAATCAGACTCAGAAGTCTCTGAGTCAGACTGCACAAAAGTAAAAGATTGACAATATATAATTATTAACAACTGCAATTTCAAAAATAACTTTATTGTAAAGTAAAATTTACCTCTGTCTGCTGAAAGCACACGACAGATAAGGTTGGAGCGTGCGCCAGAAAAAGGGAACGTCGGCTTGAAGGTAACGAGGTCCCTGAGAAAGGGTCTCGTGGCAGCTCAAACCCTCTCACTGGCTTTCCTTTTCCCTTCCCCTTTCCCTTTGACGACATCCTATTGCAAGGAATAAATGATTAATATGCAAAGATAATATACAAAATTAATGTTAAATTAGTGAATAAAACGTTACTTCAAAATTCATCAACATCACGATCATGCACCCTACTCCTTAAACCAGCCCATAGATCTTCTTCTTCTTCCACATATTGTTTTCGTTTGCGCAAATCAGAAGGTTTGACTATGTCATTGATATCTTCAGTTTCTGATTCTGATTCTGTTTCCGCTTCCGTGCTAGTCTCGATATCTTGAGCGTCTCCAACTAAGTCATCGAGTCCTACACTGGGCTCGACTGAGAAGAAGTCTGACAACTCTTCCTCTTGGTAGACATAATCAACCTCAGCTTCGTCGTGGTAATCATCGTCTCCTGGAGCGTATAACCGCTCACAAGGATTCACTTTATGTACCACCCACCCAGCTTTGAATTTATTGCATGGATAAGGTAGATAGTACACTTGCTCTACTTGGTGTGGAAGAACTAATGAATCGAATCCTTTCAACCGTTCCTTGTGTTTTACTTCAACCATGCCAAATTCGTTTACTCGAATTCCACAAATGGAATCAAACCATTCGTAGTCAAAGAGTACCGCTCGAATTGTCTTATTTGTGACAAAAGTGAATTCAAGGATTTTTTTTTAATAATCCCGTAGTACTGTGTTTCATTATCTTGCGAATCCATTGCCCTCATCACAACTTCGGTATTACATGTTGCCGCGAGAGGACGAAGAGAATCAAATTGAGTTGTACGGAATTGAAAGCCGTTGATGTCATATCGACCATAGCTTCTAACATTAACCACTCCACGCAATAGTTGTCGCAAATCTTCATGGACATTGGCATCTTTTTGGCACTGTCCAAGATATGGAGTTATTAGAAAATGTAAGCATTCTTAAGTTATAAGAAAATGTTGTTAACATTGATTCTTTATCGAGAAAATGTTACATGATCTCAAAACCAGGAGAGAAAATTAGATCCCCCGTTTATTCCTTCCTGTCGAATCTGTTCTATTTGCTTGCTCGTGGGTTGATTTCTATGTCTCCAATTTTGCTTGTCGAACATACTACACGAAAAAAGAGAACCTTTTAGAATACATGTGTCGGAAAAGATGGCGAAAAGCATAAGTTTAGGAGAAACACCTACTTGAAATATTCATTCATTTCTTCCATATTAGCGTACATGTAGAAGAAAGCAGCACACCTTTCCTTTTCGCTAACATTGTAGGAAGTGTAACTACCAACAGTAGTGCCTCTTGTTGCAAAAATGGAGAGATCGCTACAAGGAGGTTGCTCATCCATATTGTACTGCATTACTGAAGTATTAACATTGTGTTCCTCTGCAAAGTAAACACTTGAGAAGTATCCTACTTCCTTAAGAGTAAAAGCTTCGGCGATGCAACCTTCAACACTTGACCTGTTACCAACCATTGGTTTCAGATATCTAAGTGATCTTTCAAGATCATACATCCACCTATCTTGCACGGGACCGCCCACTTTCGCTTCAAATGGAAGATGAATTATGAGATGTTGCATTGGATTGAAAAATCCTAGGGGAATTTTTTTTTCCATCTTACACAAAAGTACCAGAATCTCCTTTTCCAATTTAGTCATCATCTCTGGCGTGATATTTTTAGCACAGAGTTGCCTATAGAAGTGGCTAAGCTCGTCTAACACCTTCCACACTGCTTCGTAAAAATAGTCTCAAAACATAACAGGCAGAAGTATTTCCATGATTATGTGATAATCATGACTCTTCAACCCAATGAGCTTTCCCGTTTTCACATTCATGGCTCGTCTCAGACTAGCTGCATAACCATCTGGGAATTTCAACCTTTGCAACCATTCAAGAACTTCTTTTTTTTCTTTAGTTCGAAGATAGAAAGGAGCGTGTGGTTTACCACCATTTTCAGAGGGCTCAACATTTTGACAGTTACAAAGCTCGGCAAGATCCTTTCAAGCCATTAAATTGTCTTTTGTTTTGCCCGTCATGTCCATGCATGTGCTTATGATACATTCGTCCATGTTACGCTCTTGATACATAACATCAATGTTGTGCCTTAGAATCAACAACTTCACATACGGTACCTCCCAAAGTCCACATCTGTGAGTCCATTTGTGTTTGTATCCGTAAACTTCGAAATATCCAGGACGACCTTCATCTGGCACCAATTTGTCTAGCATATAGAATATTTCTGACCCGTTAAGACGTTTCGGTGGTCCTTTAGTGACAACGGTGTTCTTTGTGAAGGCATTCCTCTGTTGTCTAAACAAGTGATTCGGAGGCAGCCAACATCTATGACAATCGAAGTAAGATATCTTGCCTTCATGGGTAAGTCAAAAGAAATCGGTATCTGTCGGGGAGTAGATCTGCATTTCTCCCCGGTACTACCGTTGGTAGCACGCGGAGTTTGTAGTTCGGTATTGGGCGCGCAGAGATTCAAAAGACGACGAGAAATAGACACAAGGATTTACATGGTTCGGGTTGCCTGAGCGTAATACCCTACTCCACGGGGTGTGTAGTTGTTTGTATTGGGTGTTTAAGTTGAGTATGGGAGAGGTCTCTAAGTTCCAAAAAAGCCCCCCTCTGTGTATCGTCGACCGGTCCTTCTATAGTACAAGGACTGGTCGTTACACAGTTAGCCTGGCCCAACATGTGGCCCTGGCGGTTACTGAAGCTTAATACATAATTAATGAGATTAATTACCCTTAATAGCTTGGTAACGGGTCTTGATAGTGCCATTACTTGTATTAAGAGCCTTCCGATAGTGTGTCATTAATATGGTATTAATGACACTTAATCGGGTCTTGAAGTCTTTGATTGCCCCTTGATGGTCAGAGCCGTTGGGGGTCCACCAGTCTGGTTGATGAGGCTGAAGGTCCGGCGGTTGGACATGTTGCATCATCAGAGCTTTCCGTCTGGGACGAGTAGGTCCGGTGTAGATGTACACGTGTCGGTACTGGAGCTTCCCTCTGTCAGGGGTTAGGTTTGGGGGTGCCGCACAAGTGTTTAGCCCGGAGCTATCCCATGTGTGGGATGTACGTCCGGTTGCTGTATACACGTAGCAACACCAGGACTAACCATAGACTGGAGGCAGGTCCGGTCCCGTATGACACGTGGGGCCTTCGCAGGTCTTCAACTCAGACAGATGAAGTTCTTTTGGTCTTTTTGTAGTCCCAAGGGGTATAGGGTATGTAGGGTACCGACAGTGGCCCTCTGGGCCCACCTCTAGGAGAGACCTTTTGGATGAAGTCGTTCTGCCGGAGATGGGTCCATCCTTCGTTTTTTGAGCCGTGTCTTCAAGGGTCTTCAGATGTGCCGTTGGCGATAGTTCGCATTTAAACAAATGCCACGTGGCATATACAGAATGCAGCAGGTGAGATCTGAGTGTGCGGATCTCACGCAATTGAAGGTCACCGGTTCCCGATACGAAAACCGTATCGGTTCTGCGTGCCCTGTCAGGCCGCCACCCTCGGGCTTCCCGCCATTCATGATGACATCAGTTTGCCTAGGGTAAGGACCTCGACTCAATCGTCGGGGTGGCCCCGGGCCCCCTTGTCATTGGCTGGGTGAAGTTTTTGAATTGTGTCGTCAGTTCCTTTGCGGTTTCCATCCAAGCGTTGCGGGGCTTACTTAAGAAGGAAAGCGCGCACCATTTGGGGATTCTTTACGCCTTCATCTGAACTTGCGCTCAAATCCTCCAAACTTTTGCTTGCTTTTCATCTCTCACCCTGCTGTGCTGTGATGGAGTTGGGTCTCCGCAAAAGCCGACTAAAGACTGACGGTGATTTGAAGAAGGTCCGGGCCCTCATGGGGTGGTCCAATGACTTCTTAAACCACCAGGTCTGCACCGGCAAGCTTCCGTTCGAGAAGGAACACGCCGGCGACATGGTGTACTTCTCCCCGTACGCCATGGTGGGACTGATCCCACCTTTCTCCACTTTTTTCTTGATGCTGCTAGACTTCTATTGTCTACGGCTATACCACCTTGGCCCCCACTCCATTCTTCTGGTGTCGATCTTTGTCCACTTCTGTGAGATGTGGGTGGGCATTCCCCCCTGCATCGAGCTCTTCCGCACCTTCTTTACCATACACAAACTTGCAAGAGTGACGAGTATCTTGACTTCTATTATTTTGTGAAGCGCAATAAGTGCCCGTACAAGTACTTGCGGTCGTTCCCTTCTGGGAAGTGGGATGACTGGAAGAAAGATTGGATCGTCATCAGGGTGGAGGAGCATGAGAAGCTGGAGCTGCCCGAAGGCCTCCCCAATATCGACACTAAAGCTTGGAGCAAAGTTCCGGTGTTATCGAACGCCTTCAATCCTGCTCTGACTAGGATCCTCCAATGTGTGGAAGGAGGGGTGACTCCCCGCACGGTATTTTGCAACTTCCTAGTCAACAGGTGGGCTCTGCTGAAGAAGAGGGAGAAGCTTGCTTGGGCCTTCAACAGAGTGACGGACGACGACCGGATCGAGACCGGTTTGAAGTCCAACCTGGAAGGCGCAACCTTGGAGTTTTGCCTCAAGAAGTTCCAGCACGGCATCGACGTCGAAGGTGATGACTTGTCTCCGCCGGCGGCTTTCCTTCCTTGAGATGTCGGCGCTTGATGACCTCGGTGTAATTGAGAGGCGTTCGACCTCCGGGTTGGTGATCTCCGGAGCTTCCGAGGGTGATCCCCCTCCCGTTCTGGAACAGAGAGTTGAAGTGGTGGGGAAGGGCAAAGAGTTGGCTGAGCCTTCGAGCCGTAAAAGGAAGCTGAAGCACTATGACGGGAGGTCCGTCAGGTCTGTTCCTTCCGCAGCGGCTCCTTCTCCGTGGAGGGGAAGGTCTTCAATGGCGGCAACTACTCTAGCATCAACATCTTCCTGGGGTGCTAGTTCCGGCCATGTGGCTACAGTACCAGGGCCAGCAAAAGGCTCTGGGTCTGGAGGTTCTTCCCGATCGAGGGGGGGCCTTGACCAAAGTGTCGATGATGGCAGCGGCAAGCTTCGGGGAACCTTCCGGTGCTGACACGCTAGTGGCGACAGGGTTCGGCCATGAGCGTCTGGGTAAGAGGTTTCACGCTAGCTGGAGCGGAAGCCTTCCGAGGTAAATTTTGTTATTACCTCAGTTGGTTGTTTTGTGTCGTAACTGCGTTTTGAGTGTCTTTGTACTTCATCCACAGGTACCCAAGAAAGGGGCTGAAGCTTCGGTTCCTTCCTGTTACAGCAGCTGAAACTATGCAAGCGGAGGCTCCGGCTCCAATCCCAGCACTGCCCCAAGAAGTGGCCGAGGCTGCGACAGCTCCGGCGCCGACTGTCATGGTCCTGGACCTTGACTCATCCCCCGAAGCTCCCGTGGTAGCGCCAGATCACAGGAATGAAGATGTAGCAGCGGCACCAGCCCCAGAGGTTGAAGCTCCGAGTTTGGATGATGAAATGGTGGACGCTCCAGCCTCAGAGCCGGAGGTAGCAGCGATTCCGGCCCTGGAGCCAGATGTTGTTGAAGCCCCGGTGGTTGATGAGGCCCCAACAGTAGAGCTGGTGGTCGAAGAAGTCTTGGCGGTAGAGCAGGTTGCTGCAGATGTTCCGGCGATAGAGCCGGTCATCTGAGAAGTTCCGGCGCCTGAGCCAGTCGCTGCAGAGGTGCCGGCGCCTGAGCGCATGACGGTCGAAGCGTCAACGCCTGAGCCGGCGGTGGAGGAGGCACCAGCATCGGAGCCGGAAGTAGCTTCAGCTCCGATCGAACCTTCAACACTTGCTCCAGAGGTGGTGGTCCCGGAGCTGCCCGCGCTTGAGCCAGGGTGCCTAGATGAAGCTGCCGGCCCCCGCCTGAGGGGCCAGTTGTTGATGACCTGGCGGCAGGACCTTCGGAGCCAACTCCAGAGGTCGAAACTTCTGTAGTAGGACCTTCCTCGATGGCGGCCAAGTCTATCCCGACGGAGGGCCCCAGTGCCATGGACACCCAGGGGACCACACTTGTAGAGTGGGACCTGATTTTTGTCACGGAGAACCCGCTGGAGCCAGCGAAGAGGACCTCGGCGGGTCCGAACCCAATCCCCCTGTCGTTGTCTATTGACAACGCCTACTCCAGTCTTCGTCAGGTCCAGCTGGCTTTCTACCACAACAGCAAGGCCCTCGAGGAGGAGCGCCAAACTCTTAGGAGATGGCGCAGCCAGCTCGAATTCGAGACCAAGCTGGCGCAGTCGAGGTTGGCTGACGACAAGGAGTGGGTGAAGAAGGAGAAGGTCCGGTTAGAGTACTGGGGTACGCTGCTGGACGAGAGGGAAAGAATGGTGCGATCCCTCGACAACCAGTCCCGGGCCATCCATGAATAGGCCATAGCTGCTAATAATGCAGCAAATGATCGCGGGGAGAAGCTCAGTGCCATCCACGACAGCCTCGCCAAGCGCCGGGAGGTGCTTGAGGAGCGGGAAAATAAGCTCGAGGATGAAGAGCAAAAACTCCTGGAGCTGCGGGATGACCTCGTGAAGAGGGGGGGAAGAGCTTACTCAGAGGCTGACTCTTGGTGACAAGAGTCTCGAGGAGCGCACCAAGAAGTTGGATGAGCGCTTCGAGAAAGAGGAGTGGAAGGACTGGCAGCGAGCACATGACCTCCACAAGAGGGAGAATGACGTTGCTGCCAGGGAGAAGAAGGTGCAGGTCTGAGAGATGGACCTGGTTAACCGCCAGAATGAGATCCACCTCCAAGAGGAAGAGCTCAACAAACTTGAAAGGCAGGTTGCTGAAAAGATTCAACAGAACGCCAAAGAGGTAGAGCATCTTGCCCGGAAGAATTCGGAGCTTGCGGCGGCAAGAAGATCCATGGAGGAGATGCGAGGCAAAAGGGCTGTGGAGCCCCAACAAGTTTGGGACTTCTTGGGCAAAGCCAACGACGCGCTGAGGCCAATGGGTTTTAGTCCCTTGCGTCCGGATGATCCGGAGCTGGAGCTGGACCAGGCGTTGCAAGCGTTGAGTTCAGCCGGAAACAAGCTCACCAAGATGTGCGATGTCATTGCGGACCAGCTGGAAACCGAGGGACAATCCCTAGCAAAGAACGTCGTAGAATTCGTGCTGATGTGCTACACAAGCCGGGACCCTCAATTCCACCTGGAACCAGTGCTTGAAGGCCCCATCGACGTAGAGGGAGAAGCTGCCCAAGCCAGCGTATCAGAGGTTGCCCAGAAAGTTGCCTCGTTCTTCCATAGGGTCTAGGACCATCTGTTTGTAGCTCTTGCTTGTATTCTCTCTTCTTTTTCTCTAATTTTGTAATCTGTTGTCTCCAAATGAATGAAATCCAAGTTTTTTGTGAATTTCATTTTTTGTCTTCAACACCTTTGCCCCACTTGGCCCCCTGGTAGATGTACACAATTTGATTGTGAACATGTACGAAGAGGATGTAACAGTTGTTGAAGACTTGCATGCTTCAAACTTGTAGAGCGTAGGTCCAAAGTCTTCGATAGTGAAGGCACCCTGAGGTTGTCAGAGCTTAGTGGCTCCAGCATTGACCATCGTCGGAGCTCAGTAGCTCCGGCAGCAGTCTCCATCAATGCCTAGAGCATCGTCATTTATTCCTCTGGGGTTTCAGAGCTTGGTAGCTCTCACAGTGACCTCTGTCAACACGCGGTGTGTCGACAGCAGACTACAAGGTAGAGTCTTCCCACCATCTTTTGTTCACGTTGAAGGATGACCCCCTGGATTTACCGGAGCTGAGTAGCTCCAAAGACGCTCATTATCAATGTTTGGAACATCGACACAAGCCACCTTAGGGGATGTCAGAGCTTTGGTAGCTCCGGTCATTCACCATCATTATGTGGTCTTTATTTTTCCTGCACACTGAAGTTAAGAAAAACAGTAAAATCCGTTTCTTATCTATAACATCATTGCAACTTACTATTCCCGAGAAAGTTTTATGTCGAACATAATTCTAAATACAATCAAGTGCATTGCCTTGCTTCCTTCAGATCCGATCGTTTCTGGACTCGCCATACTTCGACCTGCCAGGGTGTAGGTAGAGTGGCGTACTTAGGGTGCATGACCAGGCTAAGTCGATAGCACACTCCGGCCCTAGATTGGCTTGGCGGCATTCAGGTGAGTAGGCCATTAACAATGTTTGGACCCGGAAGAATAGACGATGCAACTCGAAGTGTACATGAACTGGTCGAGCTAAAGTTTCTTAAGAATTGCACAACTTTGTTATAGACAAGAAAAATAAAAAATATTGAGTCCGTACAAAATAAATGCATGTGGAGTCTGTTTTCACACAATGATGTCTTTAATTATAGGTCCGGTGTACATGGGAAACAAGTACACCCTTAGGGTATGGAACCAGGCTAAGTGTGTTACGTTTCTTGTTTGACCCAAGGTAGCTACACTTTTTGTTCTGAGACTGTGACAAGTGTTGCCTGAACTTTGCAGACCTTCCTGGGAAGGTCCGGCTGTTTTCCCAGAGGAGCTACCTGACTCTGTACGATGACTCTATAACATACATCACATGCAACTACAGACTCACCTCCGTGATATTAAGTGAAGAACTTATGGAGGTGCTCAATATTCCAAGGATTTTGGAGAGGTGTCCCATCCTTGGTTGCCAAGCGAACGCATCCGGGACTGGATACTTTGATCACTCGGAAAGGTCCTTCCCAGCTGGCGGAAAGTTTGTTTAACCCTTCTTTGGATTATATTCTCCGTAGAACCAGATCGCCTTCCTCGAGCTATTGTCTGTGAACATGCCGTTGGTGATAGCGCCGAAGAGCATGGCGGTATCGGGCATTCCGAACAGCTGCTCGGCACCTTCCCTCTTCAATGAGGTCAAGGTCTTCACGTCGGAGCTGGTCTTGCATGGCATCGTCGAAGGTCCGGACCCAGAGCGACCCCAAGGTGATTTCCGGAGGAAGGACTGCTTCAGCTCCATACACCAAGAAGAAGGGTGTCTCTCCAGTTGACCGGTTTGGAGTTGTCCTGTTGGCCCATAGAGTGGGTGGAAGCTCTTCGATCCAGTTTGCTCCATGTTTTTTCAGGCGCTCATATGTGCGCGTCTTGAGTCCTTTTAGGATTTCTGCATTTGCTCTCTCAGCCTGGCCATTGCTTGCCGGTTGAGCTACGGAAGCGTAGCTGACTTGGATGCCGTGGTCTTCACAATATCCTTGGAATGCAAAGCTTGTGAACTAGGTCCCATTATCAGTTATGATTTTGTTTGTGACTCCAAATCTGCATACGATGGACCGCAAGAAGTTGATAGCTGATTGCTTGTTTATTGTCACAACTGGAGTTGCTTCTGGCCATTTGGTGAATTTGTCAATGGCAACATACAGGAACTTGTAACCTCCGACGGCTCTTGGGAAAGGTCCCAAGATATCCATCCCCCACATGGCAAAAGGCCATGTAGGAGGTATCATTTGTAGAGGTTGGGCCGGTGTGTGAATTTGTTTCGCATGGAACTGACATGCTTCACATTTCTTGACCAGCTCAGTTGCATCCTAGAGTGTTGTAGGCCAGTAAAATCGATGCTGAAAGGCTTTACTGACCAGCGTGTGGGAAGACGCGTGGTTCCAACACTCGCCTCAATGGATTTCCGCGAGGAGCTCGCAACCTTATTCCCTTGTAATGCACCGCATTAGGACGTCGTTGGAACCGCGCCGGTAGAGATCCCCTTCTACCAGCGTGTATCTTTTAGCCAATCTGACTATCCGGTCAGCGGATACATTATCTTCAGGAAGAAAATTGTCTTTCAAGTAGCTCCGGATCTCTGAGATCCATGTATCGGAGCTAGCTTGAGCATTTGAGTCTTGTGTGTTGGGTTGCTCGGAGCTTCCGGCAGCACCTACGACCCATGATGGCTATCATGGTAATAGGGCCAATGGGACCGCCGGCTTTGAGGTGCTGGTCTCGCCCCCTTTGCTCAATTCGGCGGGCTGAGATCTGGGTTTTCACAACCTCCGGACGAAGGTTCCGTCGGGAGTCAGAGCTCCGGTTGACGCTTTTGTCGAGAGTTCGGCAGCTTCAGCGTTGTGGAGACGCTGGACATGGTGGAGGTCCAGAACTTCGAAGTCCTTCTGAAGCCTCTGGACATCAAGGAGATAAGCAACTATTGGGGATTGTTGCAGGAGCATTCACCCTTCATCTGTTTAATGATGAGTTGCGAATCTCCCTTGACCAACAGCTGCTTGACACCATATGATAGTGCCACCTTTAGTCCGTAAATGAGTTCTTAATTCTCCGCCATGTTGTTGGTCGCCTTGAAGTCATGGTGGACCATGTATTTTACCTTCTCCCCGGTTGGGGCGAGGAGAAGGATTCCAGCTCCGGCCCCTTGCTTCTGCACGGAGCCGTCAAAGTAGAGAGTTCAGTGAGGCTCAGTGAAGACCGGAACCTTGGGTTCCGACTTCTGCTTACTGGGGCCCCCAGGATTTGATGGAGAGGGGGTCCATTCCGCCACAAAGTCTGCCAATGCTTGACTCTTGATCGCTTGTCTTGGGACGAATTCAAGGTCAAACTCGGCCAATTCCACTACCCACTTTGCAATGTTCCCAGTGGAGTTGGGATTATGCAAAATCGCTCGCAGTGGATATGAAGTCACCACTGAGATCTTGTGAGCTTGGAAGTAGTGTCGGAGCTTCCTGGAAGCAATAAGAACTGCGTATAGCAGTTTATGTACTTCTAGGTACCGAGTCTTGCCATCGTGGAGTACTTCACTGATGAAGCGTTGGACTGTTCGGACCCTCCTGGAGGGGCCCGGAGCTTCCTCCTTATCGACCTGGACCCTCCTAGAGGGGTTCGAACTTTCTTCGGGGACCTCCGGGTCCTGGTTGGAGAAACCCGGAGCTTCTTTAGGAGTGACCGGGACCCTCCCACGGAGGTCCGTCTTTTCTTGCTTAACAAGAGTAGCTCCTTGTTGACCCAAGTTTGGGGGCTGGGACCCAGACCCGCCTTCAAGAACCTCCTGACCCTCCCGGAGGGGTATGGATTCCTGAGCTTGATCTGGTTCTGGTCTCTCCGCGACCAGGACCATGCTAACAACTTCGTCAGTTGCAGAGATATAAAGCATAAGTGGCTCACTAGGGTTCGGAGCTACCAAGGTTTGTAGGGTGGTGAGGAGCTACTTCAGCTCCTGGAATGCCTTCTCTGCTTCTTCAGACCATTGGAATGGTCCGTACTTCCTCAATAACTTGAAGAAGGGTAGCGCCCGTTCTGCCAGTCTTGAGATGAATCAGCTAAGGGCAGCTAGACATCCAGTCAACTTCTGGGCGTCCTTGATGCGGGCTGGTGGTCGCATATGTTCAATAGCTTTTATCTTCACCGGATTTTCTACTATTCCTCGGTGATTCACCAAGAAACCAACAAGTTTTTCGGAGCTAACCCCGAAGACACACTTGTCCGGGTTCATCTTCATGCGAGTGACTCGCAACTTGTCGAAGACAACTTGCAAGGTATCAAGGAACGACTCCTTGTTCTTAATCTTGACAACAATGTCATCGACATACACTTCCACTACGTCTCTGATAAGCTCTCCAAAAGTTTTGTACATAGCTCGTACAAATGTTGAAGCTGCATTCTTGAGACCAAATGGCATGGCAGCATAACAATACAATCCATCTACTGTGATGAAGGAGGTATGCTCTTCATCTTCCCTAGACATTCTGATTTGATGGTACCCAGAATATGTGTCTAGGAAACACAGTAATTCACACCCATAGGTGGAATCCACTATCTGATCTATTCTAGGTAGTGGGAGTGGATCTTCTGGGCATGCCTCATTCAGTGTAGTGTAGTCGATACACATCCAAAGCTTCCCGCCATCCTTGGGTAAACGACTTGGTTTGCCAACCATTTTGGGTGGAAGACTTCTCGGATGAATCCAGCTTCGAGCAACTTCTTCACTTCTTGTCGTATGAAGTTCTGTCGCTCTACTGATTGATTTCTGAGGCTTCTGATGTACAGGCCGAGCGTCAGGATAGATCTTTAGATTATGCTCGATCACTTCCCTAGGGATCCCAGGCATTTGTGACGGTTGCTAGGCAAACAAATCGACGTTAGCCCGGAGGAAAGTGATGAGCGCGATTTCCTATTTGTCATTCAGACCTCCCGATACGGGTGGTCTGAGCGGCGTCGGAACCGATTTGGACGACATTGACGGGAATGTCGGTGTCGCCGCTTGGTTGCACGCGAGGTGCGGAGGTTGAGCCTCAAAGATGAATGTTCGGGGGTTTTGGAGCTTGCTCCTTTACGGATTCTTCTTCCTACGCTGTAGCAAGCGCGTGAAGTTCTTCCAGAGCCGTCACTGCGGCGGTGCGATCTCCACGGATCTGGAGAACACCAGCTGGTGTTGGCATCTTCAACACCAAGTAGCCATAATGAGCAGCAGCTATGAACTTGTATAAGGCTGGCCTGCCCAGAATGGCGTTGAAGGGTAAGTTTATATGCGCCACGTCGAAGACCAACTTTTCAGTGCGGTAATTCTCTCGGTTCCCGAAGGTCACCAGAAGAGTTATTGCACCGAGTGGGGTTATAGCCCCCGGACCTACTCCGGAGAAAGGTCGGGAGGGGCGAAGGTCCGAAGGTCGGAGCTGAAGCTTCACTAGAGCTTCAAAGCTTATGAGGTTCAGCCCCGAACCTCCGTCCACCATTACATGGTGGAGTTGGATGTTATTGATGGTCGGAGATACCATCAATGGAAGTTGGCCATCTCCGATCATATTCTGAGGGCAGTCTGATGCATCGAAAGTGATGGCAGTATCCATCCACTTCCAGTGCGGCTCCGCCCTTGTGGTGGGAGCTACTGAGGCCATGTCCTGCCGCATGGTCTTGAGGACGCAGCGCGAGGTGATGTCCCACGAACCACCAAAGATGGTGTTCATGGCTTTACGACGTTCATTGTCGGAGACATCAGAGTCGTTGTCAACGGAGGTGCAAACATCTTCAAGACCTTTTCAGGGTCTTGAAAGCCTAACTCCTCTTCATCTGGAGCTTCGTCGACTTTCTGTTTTCCTTCCCTTTGACGGAAAGGAACTTATTCCCGGCGCTTGTTGTAGCGCTCGGCAAGGTTCTGGACCTCTCAGAAGTCTACCGGGATTGTGGCTGTTCAACTTATGTATAGGACACCACATCTTGGAGTTGCTACCATCTTAAGATGATGGTCGAGGTCATTTCTCGGGGCGTGGCCCCCAGCCACCCGGAGCTGCGGTAGCTGCAACAGTAGGTGTGCTGGCCGACGGCTTTTTCTTGCCGTTGGACTTTTTCTTATTTTTGCCACTCCCGGAGGTAATGGCTTCACTCTTGGAGGATTTTTTATTATCCTCCAGAGGTGGTTTGGAGTGCATTTCGTGGCCCTCTGCAGCTTTAACACATTTGTCTGCCTAGCTGAAGAGCTCCGTGACACTGGTGATCTCCTTGATCGCCAGCTTCTCCAGCATTTTCTTGTCTCGTATGCCCTGTCTAAATGCCACAATAATAGAGGCGCTGGAGATATAAAGAATAGTGTTTCGCACCTCGGAGAACCTCTAGATGAAGGAATGCAGGGATTCTCCCCCCTTCTATATGACAGAAAAAAGGTCCAGTTTGGTGCATGGTCGGTTGTATGAACTCCCGAAATTGGCGGTGAACTGTTGGTACAGTTCTGCCCAACTGTTGATGGAGTTGGGCGGAAGTCTAATGAACAAGGACCTAGCGGCCCCGGTCAAGTTGGCCATTATAGCCTCATTGCCTCCGGCCACAAGGATTGCAGTGGAGTAAATCTGGAGAAACTCAGCAGGATTGACAGTCCCATCAAATTTATCCAGTAGGTGAGGTCGGAACTTTTGTGGCCATCTGACCATGCGTAAGTGCATGGCCAAGGCAGAATAGCCTCCTCCTACTCCCTCGAAAGCAGGGCTATCTCGAGCCTCCTGCCTTTCGCGAGCATGCTCAATATGAACACGGCCGTCCTGTTGATGGTAACTGCGATC
The DNA here is from genome assembly GCA_036927565.1 of Tuctoria greenei. Taxonomy (NCBI): domain Eukaryota; kingdom Viridiplantae; phylum Streptophyta; class Magnoliopsida; order Poales; family Poaceae; genus Tuctoria; species Tuctoria greenei. Next base: position 73,667,945 of record JAYESD010000004.1, read on the forward strand.
AAGCTCCGCCCGAAGGTCGTGAGTTGAAAGCTTGGTCACTGTATGGGTGTGACGCGCCCCGGAAGGCAGCAACGTCACTTGTTGAGACACAGCACACCTCCTATGCTGGGAAGCATGCAGACCAAGTCTGCCCGACACAATCTGATGCTGCAATGGGGCCTGCCCCAAGGGGGGATGACCTTGGTTGCTGATGCGATCGGCTGCTGCTACAACCAAAAGTTCCACATCAGCCCTCCACTGCTCCATTGCACCCTGGTATGCGACTGGAGGTGGTGGGCGTTGGAGGAGGGCACGTGCTGCATGGAGCGCGTGTTCAGGATTTTTGTTAGTCGATGTTGTGAGCAACGCAAATGCCCCATCCTGTTGTCTAGCTTGATTTGCCAGTGCGGACGGTGGCGACGAAGGCATGACTCCTGCTGGAGTCGAGGCACCTGCTAGCTGCTGCACATTGGAGGGATTGCCTCTAGCAGGTTGCGCTGCAGGGTTAACGTTGGACCATCCAGCAGCAGAGTTCACCATCTTCGAATCTCGGGCGCCCCCCCTACCTGGCGCGCCAACTGTCGGGGTGTAGATCCGGCAATTCTCCCAGTACTACCGTTGGTAGCCCGCGGAGTTTGTAGTTGGGTATTGGGTGCGCAGAGATTCAAAAGACGACGGGAAATAGACAGGAGGATTTACGTGGTTCGGGTCGCCTGAGCGTAATACCCTACTCCACGGGGTGTGTAGTTGTTTGTATTGGGTGTCTAAGTTAAGTATGGGAGAGGTCTCCGAGTTCCAAAAAAGCCCCCCTCTGTGTATCGTCGACCAGTCCTTTTATAGTACAAGGACTGGTCATTACACAGTTAGCCTGGCCTGACATGTGGCCCTGGCGGTTACTGATGCTTAATACATAATTAATGAGATTAATTACCCTTAATAATGTGGTAATGGGCCTTGACAGTGCCGTTACTGGTATTAAGAGCCTTCCAATAGTGTGTCATTAATATGGTATTAATGACACTTAATAGGGTCTTGAAGTCTTTGATTGCCCCTTGAAGGTCCGAGCCGTTGTGGGTCCACAAGTCTGATTGTTGAGGCCGAAGGTCTGGTGGTTGGACACGTGGTATCATCGGAGCTTTCCGTTAGGGATGGGTAGGTCCGGTGTAGATGTACACGTGTCGGTACCGGAGCTTCCCCCTATCAGGGCTTAGGTCCGGAGGTGCCGCACAAGTGTTTAGCCCGGAGCTATCTCATGTGTGGGATGTAGGTCCAGTTGCTGTATACACGTGGCAACACAAGGACTAACCATAGATGGGAGGCAAGTCCGGTCCCGTATGACATGTGGGGCCTTCGCAGGTCTTCAACTCAGACATGTGAAGTTCTTTTGGTCTTTTTGTAGTCCCAAGGGGTATACAATACGCAGGGTACCGACAGTGTCCGAGGCACATATCGGACACGTCAACCGACCATGAGTGCTCCATACAGAAACCATGTCGTATGCCAGAAAATCATGAAAGGACCACAAATAAGTAGCTCGGAGGTTGAATTTCTGCTTCTTGTAACAGTCATACGCTTCGACTCCTGTCTACAACATTTTCAACTATTCGATCAACGGTTTCAACATCACGTTGAGACGTGACCCAGGATGATCTGGCCCAGGTACAATAAGCTAAGAAACATAAACTCATTCTTCATGCAAAAAGCCGGTGGAAGATTGTACGGAATGACAAAGACGGGCCAATAGGAGTATGGTGTGGCGTTTGTGCTGAACGGCATGAACCCATCTGTCGCCAACCCGATGCAAACATTTCTCGCTTCACGAGCGAATTCTGGGTCGAACCGGACCAGCGCCTTCCATGCCTCACCATCGGACGGGTGCGTCATGACTCCATTTTTCTCAAGCTCACCTTCTTTGTGCCATCTCATGTGTCTTGACGTTTTTTTTTTTGAAAGGAACAACCGCTTCAACCTCGGTGTCACAGGTAAGTAACAAAGCTGCTCACGTGCGACTTCTGTCGTCACAGTATTACCATCGTTATTAACAACTTCGATAAACCTTGGTTGACCACATTTCAAACATTTGTTCCCATTGGCATGCTGTCTCCAGAAAAGCATGCAGTTGTCCGGACACACATCAATCTTTTCGTGCTTCATACCAAGATCGGAAATAATTTTCTTCGAGTTGTACATATCTTTGGGCACTTTGTTGGGTTGTGGAAGGGCATCTTTGGACAAATCGATGAGCATGTTGTAACAATTGTTAGAAAAGAAGAACTTGGACTTAATTGCCATAAGTCTAGTCACAAAATTTAGGATTGACATTTTAGTGTGTCCATGCAGCGCCTCCTCTGAATATTTGAGATGTTTGAAGAACTCTTTAACCTCTGCTATTTGAAGATCTTCTGTAAGCTCTGGTCGTATAGCTTCCAGCATCTCATCCATCATATCAACCTCTGTGGCATCATCATTTTCCGCTTCCACTTCTTGTACAGATTGAGAAGTTGTCTCGCCGTGGAGGTTCCACAACTCATAATGTGACACGTAACCATTTGGACACAAGTGCATCGTAAGTTCCACTTTGTCCAAAAATGTTCCGTTTCGTCATTTCGTACATGGGCTCCGCGCCTTATCGCTATTTGACAACGAAAAAGCTCGTTCCACAAAAGCTTCTGTCTTCGCGTACCACTCATCTGAGTGACCACCAGTTCTGCTCTTCCAACCAGTGTACATCCAACTACGATCTTAGCCCATGTTTGACTCTACAATTAATAGCCGAACAAATTATCGTTAGTTTCTCCTTAATTTATGCATGATAGAGGGAATGGTGAGAGAGACAGTGAACTGGGTCTGTGCCAGTTCGAAGCCCGACACGGGCCATGCTCGGGCTTGACCTCAGACCCCACTCGGCCGCCCTCAGCTCCCTCGCCTCGCATTGAGTCACCGGCCGCCGCCTGCCATCTGCAATGCCCAGCCCAAATCTTCCCCAAATCTATGAGGATGCAAGGCGAGCGCAACAAGCGACGACTCCTAGGCTCTTGTGCAGAGGAGGCAAGGCGACGCCCCGGCGAGACGACAAAACTGTTGGCGAAGAAGCTGTGGAGGAGGCCACGACTACAATGGTCTACACGGCACGATCACACTTATTGTGTGTTGTGCCCATCTTGCTTGGTCACTTAACCCTAACGATTCATCAATGTTTGATTATCATCCGTCTCAGAAATCACGAAATTTCAGCAACATAACACTGCATATTTAACATTACACCCCTCTATCGGGTGCAGTTCTTAAAGTACAAAGGGGGACAACTGGTTAGCTCGGAAACTAGTTGCCTTACGGATCTTGCGAGTCAAGGACAAATACTCGCAACATACGTTTTTTAAGTTTTTATGGACTTATATGTACTCACAAACACGTGTGATGTGAACGTACAGGGGGTCTTGCGGCGAAGAGATACCTAGCTACAGACTTTTAGGGTTAGTAATGAGCCGCCCGGCCCATATAAACTTAACCCTAACGATTCACCTCATGTCACAAGTCAGGGGTCACGATCGTGACCCACACTGCCTAAATACGCTAGGGTTGGGCCCGATGGGCCATATATACGCTACATATATACCACGGCTCGGCCAGGCTTCGGGCCGGCACGACACTCTCAGCCCGCGAACGGGCCCGACATGGCCAGACAGGGGAAAATGGGATCCATCGTGCTTGGCCTTGGCTTATAGCCCGTCATCCCGGCCCAGCCCGGCACAGCAAATTTGTGGGCTGCGCCGGGCCTAATGTTTTCATGCACGAGATCAGCCGGGCTCGGGCCTGGCCGGCCCGGCACAGCTCACTGGCCATCTATAGCCACGACAGAACCTAAGTGCCCCGACAGCCGGTCGCCCCCGACGCTGCCCTCGACATAAACCAATTAAGCATAATGTACACTACACTAATTAAGCATAATCTACACTAAGCAAATTAAGCACAATTAAGCAACTTAACCACTTAAGCATAATTAAATAAACATAATCTAAAGTAAGCAAATTAACTAATTAAGCATAATTAAAAAACAATTAAGCAATTTAAGCATAATTTAAACAATTCAATTCAATTTCAATTTTTAACTATTCAATTCAATTCAAATTTAAACAATGCAATTCAATTAAATTCAAATTTCAATAGAGGGGAGGGGGGTCTGTGGAGGGGGGGGTGGGGGCTATGTGGAGGGGGGTGTGGGGTCTGTGGAGGGGAGGGGGGCTTTGGGAGGGAAGGGGGAGGGTGGGCGGACCTCTGCTGGAGAGGGGAGGGGGGCCGGTGAGGGGAGGGGGAGGTGGGGTGGCGCTCGGCCGGGGAGGGTAGGGGGAGGGGGGGCCAGGGAGGGGAGGGGGAGGGGGGCAGCGCTCGGCTGGGGAGGGTAGGGGGAGGGGGGGGCCGGGGAGGAGAGGGGGAGGGGGAGGGGGAGGGGGAGGGGAAGGGAGGGCTGGACGGCGGCGGTCAACAGGGGAGGGCGGGGCGGTGCTCAAAGAGGGGGCGGGGGGGTCGGGCCGGCGGTCGGGGAGGGCAGGGGAGGGGAGGGGAGGAGGGGAGGAGCATACCTAGCGGTGGCGGTGGCGGACGTTGGCAGCGCGACAGCGGCGTCGAACGGCGGCGGCGGCGATGGGTTGAAGCAAAGCGGCGCGCACGGGTAAGGAAGGGAAAAGAGAATGCGCACGGGGTAGGTTAAAATACTTAACTTACGTCGGCTAAATAGTTAAATGACATCGGCCTATGTAACTTACGTCGGCCATTCTTCCAGGCGACGTAAGTTAAGCCTTACTTATGTCGGCTGCTTTATTCACGTCGGCTGGTTGTCCAGGCCGACGTAAGTTTACATTTATTATTGCCGGTCCACTAACTCACGTCGACCGCCGACGTAAGTTTGTTAACTTACGTCGGTTTTTTCTGGCCGATGTAAGTTAGTTTATTTACGTCGGCCGGCCGACGTAAATTAAGTGGGCCAACATAAGTGTTAGCGTTTCCTGTAGTGTTCCTACATGGATAAATTAGTTTTACAATTTTGGGGAAAATTCTGGAAATGTTTCTGTACATTTCTTAATTTTGAAATTACATCAATATTTGGAACACTGATTCACCCAGCGAACTTTTAATTTTTACTTGAGATCCAGGGTATTTTTAAGAGTGTTCTTACCGAAATTGGGAATTTTCCAATTAGAAAAATAGGGTTAATTAGTTTCCCAAGCAGTTGGATCAAACGAATTAATTATGCAAATTTTGGGACATTTATGTCCATCAAATTACACCACTTCAAAATTGGGATCAATATGGGTCTACCAGAATTTATGTGGAATTATTTGAGCAATTCTACTAGGAGTAATTGAATTTATAAGTTTGCTTAAATTCTGGAATTATTTGTAATTGGAAACGTTTGTATTAATCAACTGGGCCCCACTGTTTAAAATGACCCAATCACAACTGGGCCACAGGGGTCCATAGGGTTTAAACCGCGCAGCCGCAATCGTCCAGTGGCCACAGCAAATCCAAAGAGAGGAAAATAAGTAGCTGACACGCGGGGCCCGCGGTGTCATCTTAACCTCCCGCTTCGGCGGTGCTCGGTTGGCCACGGCAGCGCAGCGCCGGCGAGCTCGCCGTTCCCCCGTTCTCTGGCGCCAAATCTCGCACCCTTGACCTCCTAACCATAATCCACCATGCTGAGTACGATGGTGAGGTCGTCGAACGCCGGTGATGGCCGGAATCCCGTGCGCGACGGCGCGGCGATGGCTAGGGTTCGGCCATGACTGAACCACTCGGAAATGATGCAAAAACTTCAGGAAAACGCTTGGGTAGTTCCTGGGAGCATGGGGAAGATGATTGGGAGGTGCAGAAGCCGTGGAACGTCTGACAAACATGAGTTCGATGGCGCACTGATGGATTTTCATTGGCGGCCACAAAAAATTAAAATCCGACTTCATCACAAGATAACTTTCCTTCATTTTTGGTGAGATGATGTGCCTAGAGGTCTAGAATATATTTCTTAATTTTATTTAAGAATAGTTGCGTGTAGAAACAGAATTAAATCGATGAACTAGTGACCTCGATATGAACTAGCTTCGGTAAAACTCGGAATAAAGGAGCTAGGAGGCACGATAGGGGCTGAAACTTCACCAGCAGATTCTATGTACCTTTGCGCACCTTATTGCTTCAAGGAAGAAGACGAGAACTTGTTTCTATTGGCCTGTACTCATGGAGTAGACCAAGGAAGAAGACGGCACTTTAACCGCGAGCTCCGAAAAAACTTCAAAATACAAATGCAAGAAGTAAGGGAAGAAGGAACCAATTGCACCAGAAGCTAGAGGGAAGCTTGTTGCACCTTTTTTTTTCTGTTGCAATCGAGTGCCAACTCAGTCTGGAACCGGAGCTAGATGGGGAGGCAGCAAGGGCGACGGGGAGAGCTCGGGAGAGAAAACAGAGGACGAACGCCAATGCTCTTCCACTCTGGGTTGTAACCGAAGATAGAGATGGGGAAGTGTAGGGAGCACGCCATGATGCAAGCAGGCAACAGCTCGCTGGCATTGCATGCCATGCGGTGTCGCCACGGTGAGAAACAGAGTGCCCACGTATAAGCTTCACTGACCAGTGGGTCCCACAGCCCCATTCAAGTATATCTCCTCTGCTCTATCAATTCTCCCACCAAAGAACTCAATGTTTCCACTGAATTATATAGCAATTGTGCTTCAAAAATTTTGAAACATTGAAGAGAGGCTATTTCAAATATTTGTAATTTCATGGTGAACTCAGATTTTTATTTTGGAAAGTTTGAACAGGAGCTAATTTGAATTTTTTAATTCCTTCTATTGAAGCTTGAATTGGTTTAATTTCTTATTTGCCATTGATTTATTTTTCCCATTCAAATTTTAAATTCTCCTATCTGAACTTTGCACTATGAATTTTTCGGGCTTTTACAACATACATTAACATGTGCACATCATAATGTAAACATGTACACCATGACATAAACATTCATGTGCATCACAGTGCATCATACATATGCACCATCGTGCATCGTACATATCCATCGTTATGTACCATACAGGTGCACCATCTTACATCATACCATATGCATCATAGTGCAGCATACCATGTGCATCATTGAGGCATTGCAACTCATGGTCGCATTGGGGATGTTGCATGCGCATTGCACCATAAAGACATATGATGCATCATGACTTATAAACTCTTCAGTAAGTATAATAAGATGATGCATGAATAATAATCAAACCTGAGCAAGAATGTAGACCTCCACTTGGGTCCTTGAATTCATGTATAATATTTATCATTCCAAAGCCTTGTGGATTCATATGGCTGCTCGCCCCTCCCATTCGAACGACCTAAGGGACCCCAAATGCCTAATCACATTATGGCCATGTAAAAAATCTCAGGCTATCATCCTTGACACATTGAGATGCCATTTCCTGCGTAGGATTCAATGTCTCACTTTCGCAAGGTTAGTGAGTATTTACGTAAACTAGCTAGACCTCTTCACATTTATTTGCAACAGAAACCTCTTAGAAAATACGCCTTAAGAAGCATGTCCTCAAGTCTCTAGTGCTTTTGCTTTCTCCCCCAATGGCGCCCTTCTTGTTGCTTCGTGACTTGAAGTCTCTCCCTTAGCTCAAATGACATTTGATCTTGTAGCATGTTGTTACCTTCATGTTCCAAACCCAATTCTAGGCGGTCAGTAATTTTCTCCTTCCTTGCAGCTTGTAGCCCTAGTAACAGCACTTTCCATTCGGGTTTCTTGAGTTCCAACAAGCCCCCAGGCCCCAGGTAAACGAGAAGATTGAGAAAAAATATATGTCCTCTAATTGGTGGTGCATCTGGAACTCTTAATCCACAGCAGCAACTGTATCTAAGGCTAATGCAGCTATTGCAGCAGTGTAACAAGCAGTGGGAGCAGAACAACAACTTAATAGGTAGCAGGAGCAGCAATGGCAAGGCTAGCACCTTGAGTAGCAACAGCAGCAGCTACACTTCCGACAACGACAGCAGCAGCTGGCCATGTCAGCAAATTAGAATGCTCAACTAGCACCAAAGAAATTAGTGTCATTTAATTCCTTGACTACGTGAGAAGGGCTCATTCGAGACGAGCCAGCATGAAGAACGGAGATGAGCAAAAGCCGCATCTCCGTCATCGCGCCACACATTATAGAGTAATTGGAGACGAGCAGTGGGCGCGTTGATGATAAGTATATATTGGAGACAAGCTTCAAGAAGGCACATCTCCTTTCAGTTAGAAATCCGAGATGGTCCGAGTCGAGTCATCAATGACGCATTATTCTGGGTTCGTCGCCGATAAGTAAGCATGGGAGACGATCTTTAATTGCAATCAAAATTAACGGAATTAAGAGATAAACATTTTCAACTCAATGATATACATTTCAACTTGGATATATATATATATATACATATATATATATATATATATATATATATATATATATATATATATATATATACATAGACATTTTGCAATTCATAGTTTATACACAATGCGTGCCCTCTAAACTATACGTTTCAGACTTATATTCCTATGAAGGTCCCATCGATCGATGTAAACTATACTATCGAGCTTGCTCCCAAACTTCAAGTAGTAAAATTTTGAAAGTAATCCGAGGATACCACCCTTATGAAATATCAATTTAAGCAACATAAGAAACCACTTCAAACAAGTTCGTCGACAATTACTAATTACTTGAGCAAAATAGGTCTATCATTCAATCTCTTGATCAAGAACCCTAAGGTAGAGTGCTCCTGCGCAATGGACATTCGGGTAGAAGAAACCAGGTGAAAATGCACGTCTTGGAGGTACCATGGGATAGTCCTCCCAGAAGGAGATTGTCAGTGGGTAGTAACCACCTTCCCAGTCAGTCTACCAAGGAAATTTATTAATAAGGGGACGATCGTTATAATGGACAGTGCAGTGAAATTGGACAACAAGTGATGCAAATGTCGAGCAATTAAATTGCAAACAAGGGAAAAAACAAGACGGATCATAACCAGTGGTGCAAAAGAAAAACTGCAGAGTGTGTCATTAAGTTGATTAGTCCATTGCAGAGCTACATACAAGTATGCGACCGGTGTGCGATATGTACATAGATGGGGATGGTTCTTGTGCCACGCCAAGTGCTCCTCCTTCAGTCGGCCATACGCCAAGTCGATAACAAATTTCCCAGCCATGAACTACATATAAAGTGGAATATAAGTAGCATAGAATAGGAGGGAGTAGCAACGGCAAGTACGGTACGGTGAGGACGGCGATGACAGCGACAGTGACGGTGCACAATGGTGTTGAAGTGTGTGATCGACACTTCCTCCGGTACTACTAGATCGTAGCTCACAGAGGTTCATGATTGGCTGGGGCGCGTGTGAGATTATGAACAAGACAGTGACACGAGTATTTTACGTGATTCGGGCCGCCTGAGCGTAATACCTTACTCTACGGATGTTGTTGGATGTATGAGTATGCAGTGGCTTGTGTGCGTATGAGCTTAGTTGTTTCTGTACCATGTGGCCCAGCCCTTTTATAGTCCATGGGCTAGCCGTTACACTGGCTGCCTAGCCTGACATATGGCCCCTAGCGGTGCTTTATTACCTAATATACAATTTGTATGTATTAAGTACATTTAATGGTGATAACGCACCTTAACGGCGATGTTACTAGTACTAAAGGCCATTTGATCTTTTGTCATTCATATGGTATTAACGACACGTAATCAGGTCTTGTAACTGTAGCTTTGACTGCCCCTGGAATGTCTGTGCCGTTGGAGACCCGCCAGTCTTCCCGTTGTTGTTTTAGGTCCGGAGGCTTGACACGTGGCGGCTCTGCAGCCTTCCATCGTGGGAAGGCAGGTCCGGAGCCACTATACACGTGGCAGCACCGGAGCTTCCCTCTACTGGGGGTTAGGTCCAGGGTCACTGGACATGTGGCAAGACTGAAGCTTCCCTATGAACAGAGTTGGGTCCGGCATTGGGCTACATGTGGCGGCACCGAAGCTACACAAACGAGGGAGGCGGGTCCAGTGCGGTGTAACATGTGGAGCCTTTGAAGGTGTTCAACTTGGACGGGTGCAACTCCATGACTTTTCTTGCGGGATCGTGGGGTACCCGGTACACAAGGTATCGACAGTGGCCCCTGGGTCCACATCTGAGAGAAATCATTTGGGTTAAGTTATTCTACTAGAGGCGGGGCATTTTTTCGATTCCCGCACTGCAACTTCAAATGTTTTGTCTTGGGCCATTGGGGCGATGGTCCGTAGTTAAACCACCGTCGTGTGGCTCTTCCTGATGCGACAGGTTAGATCCTCGCGTGCGGATCTCATGCAATTGAAGGTCGCCAGTTCCCAATATGAAAACTGTATCGGTTCCGAGCGCCCTCGGGCCGCCGGCCTCGGGCTTCCAACTTCCCATCATGACAACAGTTCGCTTGGGGTATTAACTCTGACTTTTCCGCCAAAGTGGACCCGGACCCATTTGTCATTGACGTGGTAGGTTTTGGAAGTGTGATCTTGATCCCGCTGTGGTTTCCATCCAAGTGTTGTGGAGGATCAGTTAAGAAGGAATGCCCGCACAGTTTGAGGACTCTTTACGCTTTCATTCGAACTTGCGCTCAGAGCCTCCCAACCTTTGCTTAGCCCTTCCAACTTTTCCCTCCCCTTTATCGCGATGGGGTTGGGTCTTCGCCAAAGCAAGATCACTAGCGATGAAGATCTGAAGAGGGTCTGGACCTACATGGGGTGGTCTAGCGACTTCTTCAACAATTACATCTGCTTCGGCAAGCTCCCCTTCAAGAAGGAGCGCACCGGAGAGATGGTGTACTTCTCGGCTTAAGCCATGGCGGGTCTAATCTCGCCTTTCTCAAGCTTTCTCTTGATGATGCTGGATTTCTACGGCCTCCAGCTTCATCACCACGGCCCCCACTCCTTCTTGCTAGTGGCAACCTTCGTCCACTTCTACGACATGTGGGTGGGTGTCCCTCCGTGCATTGAGCTCTTCTGGGCCTTCTTCATGGTCCAGACCACTGGGAAGAGTGATAAGTATTTGGGCTTCTATTACTTCATGAAGTGCAAGAACTGTCCCTTCAAGTACCTGGGAACCTTCCCTCCTGGAAAGTGGGACAACTGGAAGAAGGATTGGGTGATTATCACGATGGATCATCATGACAAGCTGGAGCTGCCGACGAGCCACCCCAATATTGACATCGATGACTGGAACGTGGCTCGGGAGCTGCCTGAAGCTTTCAATCCCATCCTGACCAGGATCCGTCAGTGTGTGGAGGGTGGAGTGACCCCTCAAATAATCTTCGGGAACTACCTGATGAACCAGTGGGCTCCAATGATGAAGAGGGAATGGCCCGCCTAGTCCCTCAATAGCGAGATGGACCACAACCTAATTGAAGTTGGCCTCCGTACCAATCTGGATGATGGGGCTTTGAAGCTCCACCTACAGAAACTTTAACAAAGGGCCATCTCCCGCGACTCTTTGACACCTCCAACGGACTTCCTCCCACTGAATAGGTTTCGAATGTCAGGAGGGAGCTCCAGAAGGGGTATCCGGAGCTAGACAATCTCGGCCTACTGGAGAGGCGTAGGACCTCTTGGGTTGCAATCCCCAGGGCTTCAGAGAGGGTGGGCCCCACTGCTCCAAGCCATTGGGTCGACGACGCCTGCAAGGGCAAAGGCAAGGGCAAGGAGCCAGCCGAATCTCCCAGCCGGAAGAGGAAGTTGAGGCATGCTGATGGGAGCTCCATCAGGTTAGCTCCAACTTCAACAACCCCCTCTCCCTGGCGTAGCAAAGCTTCAGCCGCCACGCCTCCTTCGGTGCCATCCCCGTCGAAGGGTGCCAGCTCCGACAAATTGACACTGGCTCTAGTGCCGGCTGCGGGCTCTAGGTTCAGAGATTCATCCCGGCCGAGGGAGGTTCCGGCTGAGGTAACTCCAGCTACTGCGGCCAGCTCCCAGCTGACGTCCGAGGTTTTTGCCTCACCAGGTCAGGTGGGCTATGACTCTGGACCTCACGAGAAGAAATTCCGCGGTGACTAGGGTGGTAGAATTCCCAGGTAAGCGTTGCCATCTCACCTTGAGGTGCTAATCTTGTCTTTGTCATGTCTTGAATATTCTCAATCTTTTGTTTCCAGGGTGTCGAGAAAGAAGACCGAGGCTTCGGTACCTGCTGCAGCATCTGAGGTTGAGTGTGCGGAAGCTCTGGCTTCAACCCCTGTGCCACCCCAAGTGGTCGCGGAATACACGGCAGTTTTGGCGCTACATGTCAGGAACATGGATTCAGAGTCGTTGCTAGAAGCTCTCGTGGTAGCGCCGGTGTGGGGACCGGAATCCCGACCTCCAATGATCTCATTGGGTTGTGTCATGTGACACGACACCCAACAGTATACAAGAAAAGGGCGAGAACAATTTACAATACCAAGTCTTTATTGAAAAGCACAGCGGAATTTTTTTAAAATACTAACGAAAGGAAAGAGAACTATACATCATAGCTATGCTCTCAGCACTAGCTATGAAAAAGCAAAGTCATCCATGCCCTGGATACTTCGCACTAGCAACACACAATTCACGGCAGCGTGCAGGGTTCCCACTCGGCTGTAAACCCGGGAGGGGGTGCAGCCTCATCATCAAACCCGTCATCAGTTGTATAATCTGCAAAAACTCGTTAACTGCAAATGTGAGCATAAGGCTCAGCAAGACTAACCCGTCTCACTAGAAATATGCGAGGGTGAATACTAAGCATAGGTAAGGTAAGGCATAAAGGACTCGCCTACAAGTGGATCCTTATATTCATATTTTAAGTAGCACATGACATTCTCCAGGCACGGCACATCATAGACTTCACAATCAAACAAGAAATGCCTTGCCGATGATATGACGTGCACAAAGCACATAATGCTTTTACAGGTAAAGTATGGGGAAACTGTAAACTTTTAATTGTACTATCTCTAAGCCAAACAAGGTTGTCCAAGCAATTTGTAAACCAATATATCATATTCTCCTGACTTCTTCAGTATTTACTACGTCACGGCGCAGTGAACAAGTGGTACTCTATTACTGCAAGGGGCGGTGATTGCAACCAGGACATACCCGGAACAACACGACACATACGCACTTTCAGAAATGCCAGCGAGTACTTTCAGCAGTACCTACATAACAATTCAGTACTAGTCGTATATGGCCACCTTTCACTAAACTCTCGAATGTCGAACCGGTCGATCCGTCACGAGCAGGAGGTCACTGCGTGGGGCGTACTCTGACGTGCCCACCAGCTGATTTACACCTTGCTGCCCTCAACCCACGCCTATAAAATGGAACAGAATGCCTCGACAAACCAGTATCAAGCTATGTCAGTTTACTGGAGCCCATTCCTCCAGTATGTCGCCGGTAGAAAAGATTCTTGCAAAGAATGGGAGATGATCAAGGAATTTTGTTGTTCTTAAAAATTATGGTAAGCAATAACCTTCTCTAAGTTTTGGTTGAAATTTTGGAGACCTAACATGGCTACCAGGGGTTGTATCATGTAGAGGGGGTCTCACTGATTCTAGGAAAATTTATTTCACTATTTTCTAAGATTCCTACAGGGAGAAACTGATTTTTCAAGTTTGGATAAATTTCCGGTAATTGACTTGGAATATTGATCAACCCAGTATTTTATGTCCAAAGAACTTGAAACTTTTACTGGACATCAAGTGTATTAACAACAGTGTTCTGACCAAAATTGGGAATTTTCCAATTAACAGAATTGTAGGAATGAATTCTTTAAGCATTTTGCTTAAAGAATTATAGAGAAATTTCTATGGCTTTTCATACAAATCCAAGTGCACCACTGGACATTATCCTTCATGCTGGTTCTAACAAAATTTATTTGAGAATTTTTGGATAATTCTACTGAAAGTTATAGATTTTCCAAGTTTGGATTGAATCTGGATTTATTTTCCTATTGGAAATTTCATATAAAGGGGTCGGTCCCACTTCATTTGAATCGGACCAATCGGAACGGAGCCACACCGGGAGCCACGGGGTTAACCCGCGCAGCCGCACCAGATCCGTGTTCACAACTGATCCCACACGAGCGGTGTCGTTGACAGGTGGGACCCACACCTTCGTCAACCTCCCGACGTGGCAGTTTCTCTCGCTGGAACCGCGGTGGCGCTTCGTCGGTCTTAGGTGCATCGACCTTCTTTCGGCCTTGCCTTGACCGCTCAACCATAAAATTGACCGCGCATGCCGATGGTGGTGTCCAATCTCGTCGGCGATGGCCGGAGACGGCGGTGCGACGGTGACGGCGGAGCTAGGATTTCGGCGTTCATCGGAAATGCACGGAAATGTCATAATAGGCTCGGGAAAAGGTCGGGGAGGTTCCTGGAAGCACCAGGAGGAAGATTTGGGAGTTAGATTGGGGTGACAGCGCCGGCAAAGCTAAGCTCGATGGCGGTGTACGGTTTTTGAACCGGTGGACATGAAAACTCGAAATCTAAGGTGCTCGGTTGATAACTTTTAGGGTTTTTTGGGAAGGGAGCTTCGTTAGGACATACAAAAGTTATCTGCTAACCAGATTAAAGGATGATTGCAAAAATGAAACAAATTTAAGGTTGAAGCCTTGCTGTTCTATTGAGAAATTGTTCGGTTACCGAACAAGAACTCGAGCTACACTTCATGTCATAGGCTTAGATTCTGTGAGCATAAACTAGAGAGGATTGCGAACCTTTTTGCTTAAAGGATCAAGGCTGGAGATGGCCTAGAACTGGAGCTCACTGGTGAGAGAGTGAAGGTGCTTGGCGGCTTCCTCGACGGCGACCGGGAAACTTCAAAATATCCCAAGCAGAAGCTATGTCATGATCAATGACCAAATATAATACGTGGAGGTGGCTGTGACAAGCCTTTTATCTGCTTACAGCTCGGGGAGAAACGGCTTCAATCATCGGCGAAAGCTCGATTGAACAGAGGCGGCGGAAATGGTGTGAACTGGGTTGGAGCTCAACGGCGACGACCAGGGGATATTTATAGGGGCAGAGGGGTGAGGGGAGCGCGCCACGACGCAAGCAAGCAGGCAGCTCGATGGACGCATGCCGCGTCGTGGTGTCGCACGCTGCCGGCGTCGATCGGCGGGGAGAGCTGGATACAGAGCCCCCCTGTGGGTTTCACTCGAGTGGGTTAGGCTGACAGTGGGTCCATTTCCCCTCTCTGCAAACTTCAATTCCCTTACCAAACTTGGTCCAAAAATTTTAGGTTTTTATGGGGAGGCTCAAATAAATATCTGAAATTTGATTCTGCAATTGGATTTCGAATAGCAGCAAGTTCCAAATGAATTTCAAATTTGAATTTGAATTTGGATGAAATTCAATGGTGTCACTGATTTAAATAGCAAATGAGTTCCAAAAATTTTGAAACTATGAGGATAAGTCAAGCAAGTCATGCTGACCATGATGGTGAGTTCAAATCATGATGTTCAATTAAGTTGCACAGCATTCAAAATTTGAATTCCTAATAGGGTCTGAGTTTTCTAAGCATCTCAAATAAAATAGCAAATGGAGTTCATAATTTCTGAAACTTTGCAGGAAGTCTATTTGGAATATTAGTAAACCATAAAAAAATTTATGGCCTCTGAATTGAATAATTTTGACAGGGCCAAATATACAATAGTATATTCAATTTGCAATTAATTTGAATATATATTGGGTATTGCATATTAATTTGACCTAGGATCCTCCGTTTAAATAATTTCAAACTTTGAAGAGAGGTCAAAAGAATTAATGTAAGATTATTGGTGAAGTCCATTCCTCATGTTAATAAAATTTAAGCATGAGTGGAAGAAATTATTTAATGAGATCAAGTTCATGTATCTCACCATAAGTTCATGTGCATAACCATGATGGATCTCCACCATGGTTGATAATAAACTTGTAGCTGAACTTTATATGAAGGAAAAAGTAGGATGTTACATTCCTCCCCCTTTGAAGGAATCTCGTCCCGAGATTACAAGAGGAAGGATAAATGGAAAAGATCTAATGAACATATGACGTTAACAAGTCCGGATAGTTGGTTCTAAGATATTCCTTTCTTTCCCATGTTGCTCTTCAGCGGTGTGGTTTCCTGACAAGACCATGTAGAAATGCAAAGTGCGGTTTCTCGTGGTCCGAGTCTTCTCATCGACTATCTGGGTTGGATGTTCA
The DNA here is from genome assembly GCA_036927565.1 of Tuctoria greenei. Classification (NCBI taxonomy): domain Eukaryota; kingdom Viridiplantae; phylum Streptophyta; class Magnoliopsida; order Poales; family Poaceae; genus Tuctoria; species Tuctoria greenei. The sequence continues at coordinate 73,684,140 of JAYESD010000004.1, forward strand.
GAGTAAGTAAGGTCTGGTTGGAGAACTTCCAAATCCTCCATATGGACTTCTGCTGGGGCCTTGAGACACTTTCTCAATTGTGAAATGTGAAACACATTGTGCACCCACAACAATGCTGGCAGCTCTAGCCGATAGGCTACAGGTCTGCATTGCTCACCTATTGCAAATGGTCCGATGAAACGTGGAGCTAGCTTCCCTTTTACTCCGAAGCGATGAATTACTTTCATTGGGGATACACGAAGGTAAACGTGATCCCCGATATCAAAGTGAAGTGGTCGACATCGTTTGTTCGCATAGCTTTTCTGGTGAGACTAAGCAGCCTTGAGGTTGGCTTGAATAACTTGTACTCGATCTTCGGCTTCCTTTACCAAGTCTATACCATATGTTACTCGTTCACCGAATTCACACCAATTCAAAGGTGTGCGGCACTTTCGGCCATAGAGAGCTTCATATGGTGCCATTTGGATGCTAGTCTGATAACCATTGTTGTATGAAAACTCCGCTAATGGTAGATGATCATCCCAATTCTTACCATGGTGGATGGCACAAGCGCGGAGCATATCCTCTAGCACTGGGTTTACTTGTTCCATTTGACCATCAGTCTGTGGATGGTAAGCTGAGCTTCAAATCAATTTGGTACCCAGAGATGCGTGGAGCTGCTCCCAAAATCGAGCAACAAACAAGGTTCCATGATCTGATAGGATAGTGCGGGGTACTCCGTGTAAGCATAAGATCCTAGCAATATACAGCTCTGCATATTGTCATGCCACATACTTGACATTGACTGGAATAAAGTGAGCCAACTTGGTGAGTCGGTCGACTATCACCCAAATTGAGTCATGCTTGCAGAATGTGAGGTAAAACAAAAATGAAATCCATGCTGATGTCCTCCCAATTCCAGACCGGTATGCTTAAAGGTTGTAGTTGTCCGACTGCCTTTAGATGGTCGACCATCACTCATCAACACTGTCGGTACCCTAAAAACCATACACCCCCTGAGGTTACAAAGAACTCAAGGGAAGGACGTCTACTCAAATTGAAGACCCTCGGAGGCCCACTTGTCAGACATAACTGGACCTGCTTCTCCAACATGGTTAACCCCTAGGTTGCCACGTGTACTGCCAGACCGGAGCTACTACCCACAAGGGTGAAGCTCCAGGCTAGGTACCGAAACGGCACCTCCGGACTTAACCCCTGACCGAGAGAAGCTCCGGACCTGACACGTGCCAGGCCACCCCGGAGCTTCCCGCTTCCCAGAAGCAAGCTCCGGAGCTGCCACGTGTCCAAACGTCGGAGCTGGCCGCCTCAAACCTCCGGAAGACATTGTAACGACTCCGGATCCTCAAAGGATAGCCGCGGACTTCAAGACCCGATTAATTGTCATTAATTCCATGTTAATGACACTTAATCGGACAATCTTAACACCTGTAACGGCACTGTCGGAGCCCGTTACAGGGTTATTAACAACAATTAATCGTGTATCAATACTAGTAACCGCCGGGGCCACATGTCGGGCCAGGCTAACTTGTAACGGTTTGTCCTTGTACTATAAAAGGACAGACCGATGATACACGGGGGAGGAGGCTCTCGATCGCTCTCAGGCACACACGCATTGACGTGAGCTTTCATACATAAACTAATACAACACCACACACCTGTGGAGTAGGGTATTACGCTCAGGCGGACCGAACCACGTAAACCACTGTGTCTCTCGTGTCCAATCGTGATTCACCTTCTTGAGTCTCCGCGCGCCCACACCGAACTACAAACTCCTTCAGCACTTTAGTAGTGTCAGGAGATCTGCCGACTCCAACAGTCGACAGTTGGCGCGCCAGGTAGGGGCGCCCGAGATTTTCAAGAATGGTGAATTCTGCGGCTGGATCATCCAACGGGCAACCTGCTGCTCAGGCTGTCGGGGACAATCCCTCCAACATGCAGCCACCACCAGGAGCCTCAGCACCAGCAGGAGTCACACTCCCACCACCACCATCTTCTCCGGCAAAACGTGCCGGGCAACATGATGGTGCGCTGGCGTCACATACTGCGCCGGCAAGTCATGACAACCCAGAACACGCGCTCCATGCAGCGCGTGTTCTTCTCCAGCGACCACCATCTCCGGATGCATCTCAAGATGCCATGGAGCAATGGAGGGCTGATGTTGAGCATTTGGTCGCAGCAGCGGCCGAACGCCTCAACAACCAGGGTCCTCCTCCTTCAGGGCGAGCCCCGTCGCAGCGACGGACGTTGTTTGGAAGACTTGGTCCGCATGTCTCCAACAACCGAAGACGAGCTGCGTCACAACAAGTGACGTCGTTGCCCTCTGGGGCACGACGCACCCATACGGTATCTCGGCTTTCGACACATGACCTTCGGGCGGAGCTTGATCGCCGATACCGCCAACAGGATGGCCGTGTCCATATCAAGCGAGCTCGAGAAAGACGGGATGCTCAAGACCTTTCTACTCTGGAAGGAGTAGGAGGAGGCTGTTCCGCCCTAGCCATGCACCTGCGCATGGTTAGATGGCCACAGAAGTTCTGGCCACACTTGCCGGAAAAATTCGACGGGACTGTCAACCCCGTAGAATTTCTGCAGATATACTCCACTGCAATCTTAGCAGCTGGAGGAAACGAGGCCGTAATGGCCAACTACTTTCCAGTGGCCTTAACTGGGACCGCCAGGTCCTGTTTTATGAGCCTTCCACCCAACTCTATCGACAGTTGGGAGGAGCTGTGCCGTCAGTTCACTGCCAACTTCGGGAGTTCATACACCCGACCGGGCACTGAACTAGACCTTTTTGCGGTCGTGCAAAAAGGGGGAGAATCTTTGCGGTCATTCATCCAGAGGTTCTCTCAGGTACGCAACACAATCCCTTCTATCTCAAGCGCTTCTGTCATTGTGGCATTCAGACAGGGTGTACGAGACAAGAAGATGTTGGAGAAGCTGGCGATCAAAGAGATCACCAGCGTCACAGAGCTCTTCAGCTTGGCAGACAAATGTGCCAGAGCTGCGGAGGGCCATGAAATGCACTCCAAACCAGCCTTGGAGGATCACAAAAAATCCTCCAAAGAAGAAGACGCTACCTCCGGGAGTGGCAAGAAGAAAAAGAAGACCAACAGCAAGAAGAAGCCGTCGGCCGGCACATCCAACGTTGCAGCCACTGCAACTCCTGGTGGCCGGGGGCCACGCCCCGAGAAGCGACCTCGACCGTCTTCCGAAGACGGCGGCAAATCCAAAATGTGGTGCTCCATTCACAAAACGGGCAGCCACAGGCTGGAAGACTGCCGGGAGGTCCAAAACCTTGCCGAGCACTACAACAAGCGTCGGGAAGGGTCTCCTTTCCGACAGAGGGAGGGAAAACAGAAGGTTGACGAAGCTCCGGCTGAAGAGGAGTTAGGGTTTCAGGACCCCAAAAAGGTCCTGAAAGCCGTCTACACCTCCGTCGACGATGACTCCGACGTCTCCGACAACGAGCGTCGGAAAACCATGAACACCATCTTTGGTGGATCATGGGACATCACTTCTCGTCGTGTCATCAAGACTATGCGGCGGGATATGGCTGCTGTAGCTCCTACAGCTAGACCGGAGCCACATCGAAAGTGGATGGACACTCCCATCACTTTTGATGCTTCGGACTGTCCTCGAAGCATGGTCGGAGCTGGCCAATTACCCTTGATGGTATCTCCCACCATCAACAACATCCAGCTCCATCATGTTATGGTGGATGGAGGTTCGGGGCTGAACCTTATAAGCTTTGAAGCTTTTACCAGACTTCAGCTTCGACCTTCGGATCTTCAGCCCTCTCGACCATTCTCCAGAGTAGGTCCGGGGGCCATTACCCCACTCGGAGCTATAATTCTACCCGTTACCTTCGGGACACGGGAGAAGTACCGCACCGAGAAGTTGGTCTTCGACGTCGCTCAGATCAACTTACCATTCAACGCCATCTTGGGTAGACCTGCCCTATACAAATTTATGGCAGCTGCTCATTATGGATACTTGGTGTTGAAGATGCCAACACCAGCAGGCGTTCTCCGGATTCGTGGAGATCGCACCGCCGGAGTAACTGCTCTGGAGGAGCTCCATGCACTCACCACTGCGCAAGAGGAGGACTCCAGACAGGGGCAAGCTCCAAAACCTCCGAGCATTCGGCAACGAGGCTCAACCTCTGCTCCCCGTGTGCAGCCAAGCGGCGACACCGAAATCCCCGTCAAAGTCGTCCAAATTGGTTCCGATGTCACTCAAACCACCCGCATATTGGGTGGGTTGAATGACAAATAGGAACTCGCGCTCATCACTTTCCTCCGGGCTAACGTTGACGTATTTGCTTGGCAACCGTCACAAATGCCTGGGATCCCCAGGGAAGTGATTGAGCACAATCTGAAGATTTACCCTGATGCTCGGCCTGTGCATCAGAAACCTCGGAAGCAATCTGTAGAGCGACAGAACTTCATCCGACAAGAAGTGAAGAAGTTGCTCGAAGCCGGATTTATCCGAGAAGTCTTCCATCCAAAATGGCTGGCGAACCCAGTCGTTGTGCCCAAGGCTGGCGGGAAACTTCGGATGTGCATCGACTACACCACACTGAATAAGGCATGTCCAAAAGATCCATTCCCACTACCTAGAATAGATCAGATAGTGGATTCCACCTCCGGGTGCGAGTTACTGTGTTTTCTAGACGCATATTCTGGATATCATCAAATCAGGATGTCTAGGAAGGATGAAGAGCATACTTCATTCATCACAGTGGATGGATTGTATTGTTACACAGCCATGCCGTTTGGTCTCAAGAATGCAGCTTCAACTTTTGTACGAGCTATGTACAAAACTTTCGAAGAACTCATCAGAGACATAGTGGAAGTGTACGTCGATGACATCGTGGTCAAAGTCAAGAACAAGGAGTCCCTCTTGGACACCTTGCAGGCTGTCTTCGACAAGCTGCGGGCCACCCGCACGAAGCTAAACCCAGACAAGTGCGTCTTCGGGGTTAGTTCCAGAAAGCTTCTTGGTTTCCTGGTAAGTCACCGGGGCATAGAGGCTAATCCGGCGAAGATAAAAGCCATTGAAGACATGCAGCCACCAACCCGCATCAAAGACGTCCAAAAATTAACTGGATGTCTAGCAGCCCTCAGCCGGTTCATTTAAAGACTGGCGGAAAGAGCACTTCCCTTCTTCAAGTTACTGAGGAAGTCCGGACCATTCCAATGGTCTGAAGAAGCAGAGAAGGCATTCCAGGAGCTGAAACAGTTCCTCACCACCCTACCAGTCCTGGTAGCTCCGAACCCTGGTGAGCCTTTGCTGCTTTACATTTCAGCTACTGACGAAGTCGTCAGTATGGTTCTGGTTGCGGAGAGACCGGAACTACCCAATACATAGGAATCCATACCCCTTCGGGAGGGTCCGGAGGTTCCTGAAAGCGGGTCTGGGTCCCAGCTCCCAGACTCAAACCCACAAGAAGCCACTTCAGGGGACCCGGACCCCTCTAAGAGGGTCCAGGTCATTTCTGAAGAAGCTCCGGGTTCCTCCACCCAGAACCCGATGGTCCCCGAAGAGAGTCTGGACCCCTCCGAGAGGGTCCGGATCAATGAAGAGGAAGCTCCGGACCCCTCCGGAAGGGTCCGGACCATTCAACGCCCGGTATACTTCATCAGTGAAGTGTTACATGATGCCAAGACTCGATACCTAGAGGTGCATAAACTGCTTTATGCAGTTCTTATTGCCTCAAGGAAGCTTCGACACTATTTCCAAGCTCACAAAGTCTCGGTGGTGACCTCATATCCACTTCGAGCGATCCTGCATAATTCCAATTCAACTGGGAATATTGCAAAGTGGGCAGCGGAATTGGCTGAATTCGATCTTGAATTCATTCCGAGACAAGCAATCAAGAGTCAAGCGTTGGCAGATTTCGTGGTAGAATGGACTCCCTCTCCATTAAACCCTGGGGGCCCCAGCGAGCAGAAGACGGAACCTCAAGTTCCAACCTTCACTAAGCCTCACTGGACCCTTTACTTCGACGGCTCCATGCAGAAGCAGGGAGCCGGAGCTGGAATCCTTCTCCTCGCACCAACTGGGGAGAAGGTGAAATACATGGTACACCTTGACTTCAAGGCAACCAACAACATGGCGGAGTATGAAGCACTCATCTATGGATTAAAGGTGGCACTATCATACGGTGTCAAGCAATTGCTGGTCAAAGGAGATTCACAACTCGTCATCAAGCAGGTGAAGGGTGAATGCTCCTGCAATAATCTCCATCTGGCTGCTTACCTCCTTGAAGTCCAGAGGCTTCAGAAGGACTTCGAAGTCCTAGACCTTCACCATGTTCAGCGTGCTCACAACGCTGAAGCTGACGAACTCTCGACCAAGGCGTCAACTGGAGCTCCGGCTCCTAATGGAACCTTTGTCCGGAGGTTGTCAAAACCCACAGTCCAGCCTGCCGAACTGAACGAAGGGGGCGAGATCAGCATCCCGAAGCTGACGGTCCTGATGGCCCTGTTACCATGGCAGCCATCAAGGGTCGTAGGTGCTGCCGGAAGCTCCGAGCAACCCAGCACGCAAGACTCAAATGCTCAAGTCAGTTCCGATGCATGGATCTCGGAGATCCGGAGCTACTTGAAAGACAACATCCTTCCTGACGATGATGTATCCGCTGATCTGGTAGTCAGATTGGCTAAAAGATACAGGTTGGTAGAAGGGGATCTCTACCGGCGCGGTGCCAACGGCATCCTAATGCGGTGCATCACAAGGGAAGAAGGCTGCGAGCTCCTCGCAGAAATCCATGGAGGCGAGTGTGGGAACCACGCATCTTCCCGCACGCTGGTCGGAAAAGCCTTTCGGCACGGCTTCTACTGGCCTACAGCGCTCCAGGATGCCACTGAGCTGGTGAAGAAATGCAAAGCATGCCAATTTCATGCAAAGCAAATTCATACACCTGCTCAGTCCTTACAAATGATACCTCCCACATGGACTTTCGCTGTGTGGGGGATGGACATCTTGGGACCCTTCCCTAGAGCCGTCGGAGGTTACAAGTTCCTGTACGTCGCCATCGACAAGTTCACCAAGTGGCCGGAAGCAACTCCCGTTGTGACGATCAACAAACAATCTGCAATCAATTTTCTACAATCCATCGTGAGCAGATTCGGAGTCCCAAATAAGATCATCACTGATAATGGGACTCAATTCACAAGCTCCGCATTTCAAGGATATTGCGAAGACCTCGGCATACATGTTTGCTACGCTTCCGTAGCTCATCCTGCCAGCAATGGACAAGCCGAGAGAGCAAATGCAGAGATCCTTAAAGGACTCAAAACACGCACTTATGAGCGCTTGAAAAAGCACGGAGCCAATTGGATCGAAGAGCTTCCGCCCACTCTATGGGCCAACAGGACTTCTCCAAGTCGGGCAACCGGAGAAACACCCTTCTTTCTGGTGTACGGAGCTGAAGCGATCCTTCCTCCGGAAATCACCTTGGGTTCCCTCCGAGTCCGGACCTTCGACGAAGCCGCGCAGGACCAGCTCCGGCGCGAAGACCTAGACCTCCTCGAGGAGGGAAGGTGCCAAGCAGCTGTTCGGAATGCCCGATACCGCCAAGCTCTACGGTGCTATCACCAGCGGCATGTACACAACCGACAGCTCGAGGAAGGCGATCTGGTGCTACGGAGAATACTATCCAGAGAAGGGCAAAACAAACTCTCCCCCGGCTGGGAAGGGCCCTTTCGAGTGATCAAAGTATCCCGTCCCGGAAGCGTTCGCTTAGCTACCGAGGATGGGACACCTCTCCCAAATCCTTGGAACATCGAGCACCTCCGTAAGTTCTACACTTAATTCCACGGAGGTGAGTCTTAAGTAACTTGAAATGTATGTTATAGAGACATTGTACAGAGTCGGGTAGTTCCTCCGGGAGAGCAGCCGGACCTTTCCCGAAAGGTTTGAAAAGCTCATGCAACACTTGACACAGTCTCCGGACTAAAAGTGTGGCTAACTACCCTGGGTCAAACGAGAAACCAAACACACTTAGCCTGGTTCCGTACCCTAAGAGTGTACTTGTTTCCCCTGTACCCCGGACCTATAATGAAAGACATCTTCATGTGAAATAGACTCCACGTGCATTCATTTTTGCATAGGCTCGACATTTTTATTTTTGTCTTTCTTGTCTATAACAGAAACGTGCAATTCTTAAGAAGTTCTAGTTTGACCGGTTTACATACGATTCGAGTTGAATTGTCAGATTTTTTGGATTTAAATATCGTCTGTGGCCAACTCGCCTGAAAGCCGCGAAGCCATTCTAGGGCCGGAGTGCGCTATCGACTTAGCCTGGTCAAGCACCCTAAGTACGCCACTCTACCTACATCCCGGCAGGCCAAAGTAAGGTGGGTCCATGGACAATTGGATCTAAAAGAAAAGACAATTCATCCAGTCGTATTAAAAATCGTGTTCAACTTAAAATTTTCTTGAGAACCGTAAGCCGTGACGAAGTTATAGACAAGGAACGAATTTTACTATTTTTCTTGGCTTAAGTGTGCAGGAAAAATGAACCCTACGTTGATGGAGAAAAACCGGAGCTAACCAAGCTCCGACTCCCACCAGGGCGTCAACCGTCGGCGTTGACTAAAAGATGGTGAGAAGACCCCGTCACTGGAGTCTGTTGCCAACAAACCAAGTGTGGCAAAGGTCATTGCCGGAGCTGCTAAGCTCCGACACCTTGGAGTATTAACTACCGACGCTCAACGTGTTGATAGAGGCTATTGCCGGAGCTACTAAGCTCCAGCGATGGACAGTGCCGGAGTTTCTAAGCTCCGACAACTTCAGGGGACCTTCACTATCAAAAACTTCGGACCTAAATTCCACAAGTTCGAAGCAAATTCGTCTTCAACAAAACTCAACATCCTTTTGGTACATGTCCACAATCAAATTGTGCACATCTACCAGGGGGCCAAGTGAAGATAAAGATGTTGAAGACAAAAAAATGAAATTCGCAAAAAATTGAAGATTGGGGATTTCATTTCATCTGAAGACCGGAGATTACATCTGGAGACAAGGGATTACAAAATTGAGGAAGAAGAGAAGATACAAGTAAAGGCTAAAAGAGACGGTCCTAGACCCTATGGAAGAACTCGGCGACCTTCTGGGCGACCTCCGACACGCAGGCTAGGGTAGCTTCGCCTTCTCCTTCGACGGGGCCTGCAAGCACCGGGTCCAGAGGAAATCGAGGGTTCCGGCTGGTGTAGCACGTCAACACATATTCTGTGACGTTCCTAGCCAGGGATTGCCCCTCGACCTCCAGCTGGTCCGCGATGACGTCGCCCACCTTGGAGAGCTTGCTGCCTGCGGCGCTCAACGCTTGCAACGCAAGGTCCGGCTCCGGCTCCGGATCATCCGGGTGCACGGGGCTGAAACCCATCGGCGTCAGCGCGTCGTCGGCCTTGCCCAGGAACTCCCAAATCTGCAGGGAGTCCGCCTTCCTCAAGTTCTTCATCTCTTCCAGGGATCTCCGGGCCGCCGTCAGCTCCGAATTCTCGCGGGCGAGGCGCTCAACTTCTTTGGCGTTTTGCTGGATCTTCGCAGCAACCCGCTTCTCAAGTCTTCCGAGCTCCTCCTCCCGGAGGTGGATCTTGTTCCGGCGGTCGACCAGAGCTCCAGGCGGATCTTCTCCCGCTTGATCCACTCCTTGTCATCCGCAAGCCTCGACTGCGCCAGCTTAGTCTCGAAGTGGAGCCGATTACGCCACCGCCTAAGGGTTTGGCGCTCCTCTTCAAGAGCCATGCTGTCGTGGAAGAAGGCCAGTTGGACCTGACGTAGACTGGAGCAGGCGTTGTCGATGGACATCGAAAGAGAGATGGGCTCCGGACCTGCTGGGATCTCTTCCGCTGGTTCCAGCGGGTCTTCACATACAAAAATTGGGTCCCACTCTACGAGAGTGGAACCCCGAGCTTCCAAAGCGCTAGGGCCTTCCTCCGGGACGGCCTCAGTCGCCATCGAAGGAGGTCCCGCCACCAAGTCTTCACTTGCCCCCTCAGGCTGGGGGCCGGCGACTTCGTTCAGGCACTCTGGCTCTGCCACAGGTACCATCGACGTCGTCGCCTCCGGAGCAGGAGCCGCTACTGGCTCCGGCCGGGACACCTCTTCTGAGGGAGGCTCAAGCTCCCTCGCCTCTTCAACCGCCGGCTCTGCGGCCGGCGCTCCAACAATCACCGGCTCTGCGGCCGGAGCTTCGGAAGTAACCGTCACAACTGCCGGAACTACTTCGACTTCCGGCTCGCATGCCGGGGCTTCAGCACTTTCCGGCTCCGAAGCCGGGACTGCTGCTTCCTCCGACTCAACAGCCGGAGCTTCTACTACTGCAGCACCAGGACCCGGAGCTTCCACTTCCGGGACGGGTGCCGCTGGCGCATCTTCATTCCCGTGGTCCGGCGCTACCACGGGAACTTCTGGAGACGAATCGAGGTCCATGACCACGACAGCCGGCGCCGGAGCTGTCGCAGCCTCCGCTTGGGGCGGCACCGGGACTGGAGCAGAAGCCCCCGCAGCCTCAGACACTGTGGCTGAGGGTGGAGCTTCACTCCCCTTCTTGGGAACGCTGCAGATGAAGAACAAAGAAATTGAGCAAACAGATGCTACAATTAAAAAGTTAATCGAGGTAAAAAAGAAAAATTACCTTGGAAGGCTCCTGCACCAGCTTGCGCGGAACCTCTTTCCCGGACGATCCGGGCTGGCCACGGTCGGCGTAGGAGCTCTGGGAGGACTCCCAGGACTTGCCACAGCCGCGGGCGTTTCCCGGGTCGGAGCTCTCCTTGATCGGGAGGAACTCCTGGACCTGGAGGCCCTCACCGCTCCAGATGCCGGAGTCGCGCGCCCGAAGCTAGCACCACAGGAGGGATCCACCACGGGGACAGTCGCACTCCGTGAGGATCCCACCGCCGGAACAGTAACGTTACGGAAGGACCCCACCACGGGTACAGTCACCACGGCGGCGGAGGATCTTCCTTCCTGAGGAGGGGGAACCGGGGGGGAAGTGACAGGCCCGATGGACCTTCCGTCAGCATGTCACAGCTTCCTCTTCCGGCTCTCCGGCTCCTCCGCCAGCTCCTTGCCCTTGCCGACGACCTCAGCTCTTGGTTGTGGGACAGGGGCGGAGCCGTCTTCGGACAACCCGGGGATCGCCAACCGAGTGGTTGATCTTCTCTCGACGACACCAAGGTCGTCAAGTGCGGGCATCGTCCGCCGGAGCTCCCTGCTGAACTCAACTTCCACGTTCAGAGGGAGGAAGGCCGATGGCGGAGTCAAGTAATCTCCGTCAACGTCGATGCCGTGCTGGAATTTCTTTATGTGAAACTCCAAGGTCTTCCCCACCATGCTGGACTTCAACCCAGTCTCAACCCGGTCCTCGTCCATCACGCTGTTGAGGGCCCAGGCGAGCTTCTCCCTCCTCTTCAGCGGCGCCCACCTGTTGGACAGGAAGTTGCAGAACACCGCCTGGGGAGTCAATCCTCCCTCCACACATTGGCGGATCCTGGTCAGGACAGGGTCGAAAGCTTCCGCCAGCACCGGAACTTCGCTCCATACCGACGTGTCAATGCCGGGCAGACCGTCTGGCAACTCCAACCGCTCATGCTCCTCCACCCGGACGACTATCCAATCTTTCTTCCAGTCATCCCACTTCCCGGAGGGGAATGACCGGAGGTACTTGAATGGGCACTTCTTGCGCTTCACGAAGTAGTAGAAGCCAAGATACTCATCGCTTCGGCCGGTGGTTTGGACGGTGAAGAAGGTTCGGAAGAGCTCGATGCAGGGAGGGATGCCCACCCACATCTCGCAGAAGTGGACAAAGATAGACACAAGGAGAATGGAGTGAGGGCCAAGGTGGTACAGCTGCAGACCATAGAAGTCCAGCAGCATCAAGAAGAAAGAAGAAAACGGTGGGATCAGCCCCACCATGGCGTACGAGGAAAAGTACACCATCTCGCCAGCGTGCTCCTTTTCAAAGGGGAGCTCTCCGCCGGCGCGGACTGAGCGGTTGAAGAAGTCCGAAGACCACCCCATGAGGGCCCGGACCTTCTTCAGATCGCTGTCAGTCTTCAAGCGACTCTCACGCAGACCCAACTCCATCGCAGCACAGCTAGGCAAGAGAAGAGGAGCAAAGTACGAGTTGGGAGTTTGAGCGCAAGAACAGATGGGAAGCGTAAAGAACTCCCGACGGTGCGCTTTCCTTCTTAAGTAAGCCCTCGCAACGCTTGGATGGAAACTGCAGGGGAGTCAAGGATACTACTCAAGAATTCAACCCTGCCGATGACAAGAGGGCCCGGGACCACCCTGACGATCAAGTCGAGGCTCTTACCCAGGCGAACAGTTGTCATCACGAGGCGGGAAACCCAAAGGCGGCGACCTGACAAGGCGCGCGGAACCGATACGGTTTTCGTATCAGGAACCGGCGACCTTCAATTGCGAGAGATCCGCACGTCAAAGATCTTATCTGCCGCCTGAGGTGCGCCACGCGTCGGGATTTAACCGTAAAGCCCCGCCAACGGCACCTCCGAAGACCCTTGAAGACCCAGTTCAAGAGTCGCGAGTATGGACCCACCTCCGACGGAATGACTTCACCCCGGTGACTTTCCCCGGAGGTAGGTCCAGGGGGCCACTGTCGGTACCCTAAAAACCATACACCCCCTGAGGTTACAAAGATCTCAAGGGAAGGACGTCTACTCAAATTGAAGACCCTCGGAGGCCCACTTGTCAGACATAACTGGACCTGCTTCTCCAAAATGGTTAACCCCTAGGTTGCCACGTGTACTGCCAGACCGGAGCTACTACCCACAAGGGTGAAGCTCCGGGCTAGGTACCGAAACGGCACCTCCGGACTTAACCCCTGACCGAGAGAAGCTCCGGACCTGACACGTGCCAGGCCACCCCGGAGCTTCCCGCTTCCCACAAGCAAGCTCCGGAGCTGCCACGTGTCCAAACGTCGGAGCTGGCCGCCTCAAACCTCCGGAAGACATTGTAACGACTCCGGATCTTCAAAGGATAGCCGCGGACTTCAAGACCCGATTAATTGTCATTAATTCCATGTTAATGACACTTAATCGGACAATCTTAACACCTGTAACGGCACTGTCGGAGCCTGTTACAGGGTTATTAACAACAATTAATCGTGTATCAATACTAGTAACCGCCGGGGCCACATGTCGGGCCAGGCTAACTTGTAACGGTTTGTCCTTGTACTATAAAAGGACAGACCGACGATACACGGGGGAGGAGGCTCTCGATCGCTCTCAGGCACACACGCATTGACGTGAGCTTTCATACATAAACTAATACAACACCACACACCCGTGGAGTAGGGTATTACGCTCAGGCGGCCCGAACCACGTAAACCACTGTGTCTCTCGTGTCCAATCGTGATTCACCTTCTTGAGTCTCTGCGCGCCCACACCGAACTACAAACTCCTTCAGCACTTTAGTAGTGTCAAGAGATCTGCCGACTCCAACAGTCGACAAACACGTATCACATTTGGATACATACTTCGCTATCTCCCTCTTCACCCGAGTCCACCAAAATTTCTTCTTCAAGTCTTGGTACAATTTGTTACTCCCCAGATGAATGGAATATTTGGACAAATGAGCTTCGTCCAAAATTTTCAGGGTACCATGATGCAGTCTTTGAACCAGATGGTACGTCATCGTCACCTCGGAAACACTTCATTTCCCCCTTTTTCATTTGTTGGCGAATATGTGATATGCACTTGTCCTCCTTCTGAGCCTCCACAATTTCCTCCCTTATGGTAGGTATGAGGGCTAGGTTGTAGAGCACCCCATACGGAACAAAGTAGGGACTCGGTTCTTCTTCCTCTATCAAGGTGATAGAAAGGTTATTGATATGGGACTTGCGACTTAGCGCATCTGTGACTAGATTCACATTTCCGAGATGGTAGTGGATCTCAATCTCATAATCTTTGATTAACTCCAAGCATCTTCGTCGTCGCATATTCAAATCTTTCTGGGTGAAGATGTACTTCAAGCTTTTGTGATCAGTGTAGAGATGTACTAGGTTGCCCCATAGATAGTGTCTCCACATATTTAATGCTAGTACCACGGCAGCGAGCTCAAGATCATTAGTCGGATAATGCTGCTCATGGTTCCAAAGCTGCCATGATCCATAAGCGATCACCCTTCTTGATGAGTAGGTTTAGGCCCGATCTTCCGAAAGGTATGTCGATTGGGGTGTAGAACTCGACGTTGATGATCCGCGGCACTCGAGCGGTTCGAGTACCCCTGCAATCACTACACCACGGCTCCGTTGGTTATCAACCGTGCTGCACACGCTTGACCTCGCCAAGAATGCTAATCCCTGCAAGTGCAACCGAGAACACGAGCAAGAACGTAGAAGACACGATCGGAAATCGTGAAGTTGGGGTCTCACAAACCGTAGAACGGCGACTTTATTGATCTAAGCAAAACCCACCGAATATGACCGGCGGCTGCAGTATTTATAGGCTAGGGTTCGACCAAAACACGATTAGACGCGTCCCTAATGGACTCTTATGGGATACAAGGCCCAAAGGCCCGATTCGGTGGCGCAGCACCGGACAGAAATCTGGACTCGAATTGTTTCGACGATTCCCAATGACTCCGGAGGAATTTTGAGGTGGGACCAGAACCATTGGAAAGTTTATCTTCTCCTCTTTCCGTGCATATGTATAACGTCAAAAACGGAGTCCGTATGCCTCCTGGGCGTCTGTTTTAAGGTGCACTGCTCCTGGACTCCGAGTTGAAATCGAGTCCGAGTTGTAAACTGTTTCCATCAACTTGTGGACGTCCCAGATGGTTCTCCACGCTCCCAAGGCCTCCTTCCTTCACTTGTTGATCTTCTCCAATATTCCTAATAACAATTAAATCATCACATAGCAATTTATTCTCAAACTCACATACAAAAGAAGTTAAGAACGAATTCACCTGCTGATTTAATAACCGTGCCCGTGCTCTTGTGATTGGTCCTTGCAGTTCGATGCGTGTCTCCACTGTTGTGATGTCCTCATCATCCTCCCCCTCTTGAATTGGAGTCGTCCTCGACTCAAGTTCATCTTCTTCTCCCAAGTACGGTCGCAAATCCGAAATGTTAAATGTAGGACTAACCCCAAAATCGGGAGGCAATTCAAGCTTATATGCATTATCATTAATCTTTTCAACGATCTTAAAAGGACCAGCAGCTCGTGGCATAAGTTTAGATTTTCTCAAGTCGGGAAATCGCTCTTTTCTCAAATGTAACCACACCAAATCGCCCGGTTCAAGTTTTACTTCTTTTCTACCTTTACTACCTGCAATCCTATACTTCTCATTCATCATTTCAATATTTTTCTTTGTAGTTTCATGAATCTTAAGAATGAATTCAGATCGTTGTGTAGCATCCAAATTTATAGTTTCAGAAGGAGGCAAAGGTAGTAAATCAATAGGAGCACGGGGATTGAAACCATACACTACCTGGAATGGACTTACCTTTGTCGTGGAGTGAACGGATCTGTTGTAAGCAAATTCTATATGTGGTAAACACTCCTCCCACAACTTCAAATTTGTTTTCAAGACAGCCCGCAACATAGTGGATAAAGTACGATTAACTACCTCGGTCTGTCCATCCGTTTGTGGGTGACATGTAGTTGAAAACAGCAACTTGGTTCCCAATTTATACCACAAAGTTCTCCAAAAATGACTTAAAAATTTTGCATCACGATCAAAAACAATGGTATTTGGCACACCATGTAAACAAACAATTTCCGTCATAAATAAATCAGCAATGTGTGAGGCATTATCATTCTTATGACAAGGTATAAAGTGTGCCATTTTGGAAAAATGATCAACAACTACAAAAATACTATCCCTCCCACTCTTAGTCCTAGGCAATCCCAAAACAAAGTCCATAGAAATATCCTCCCAAGGTACACTAGGAACAGGAAGAGGCATATAAAGACCATGTGGGTTAAGGCGAGACTTAGCTTTGTTGCAAGTAGTGCATCATGACACGTAGCGCTCGACATCACGCCTCATCTTTGGCCAAAAGAAGTGTGTGGACAGCACGTCTTCAGTTTTCTGCACTCCAAAATGTCCCATCAACACTCCTCCATGTGCTTCCTGCAAAAGCAATAGACGAACGGAGCTAGCTGGAACGCATAGCTTGTTAGCACGATAGAGGAGACCCTCTCGCAGCACATATTTATTCCAAGTTCTTCCTTCTCTACAATTTTCAAAAGCATCCTTGAAGTCCAAATCAGTAGGATATAATGCTTTAATTGTTTCCAAACCAAAGATTTTATCATCAAGTTGGGACAGCATGGTATAACGCCTAGATAATGCATCGACAATGATATTTTCCTTCCCTTTCTTATGCTTAATGATGTATGGAAATGACACTATGAACTCAATCCATTTAGCATGTCGTTTATTCAGATTGGTTTGACACTTAAGATACTTCAACGATTCATGATCGGAATGTATGACAAACTCCTTAAACCAAAGATAATGTTGCCAAGTTTGTAATACACGTACTAAGGCATACAATTCCTTATCATAAGTGGAATAATTCAGAGAAGGACCATGAAGTTTTTCACTAAAGAAAGCAACGGGTTTACCTCCTTGTATGAGAACGCCTCCAATACCAATGCCGCTTGCATCGCATTCTAGCTCAAAGGTCTTGTCAAAATCAGGAAGATGTAGTAATGGTGCTTGTGTAAGCTTCGATTTGAGAGCATCAAAAGCTTGTTGCTGCTGTTCGCCCCATCGAAATGGAACTCCCTTCTTCGTTAGCTCATGTAGAGGTTCTGCAATGGTGCTGAAATCCCGCACAAAGCGCCGATAAAAACCTGCAAGACTAAGAAAACTACGAACCTGTGTGACGGTTGTTGGGGCTGGCCAGCTGGTGATTGCTTCAATTTTTGCCTCATCCATCTCAATTCCCTGCGAGGAAACGACATAGCCAAGAAACGAGACTCAATTGGTGCAAAAGACGCACTTTTCGAGGTTACCAAACAAACGTGTATCTCTCAAAACAGTAAAAACAGCACGTAAATGATCAAGATGTTCATCATATGACTTGCTGTAAATGAGGATATCATCAAAGTAAACCACCACAAATTGTCCAATGAACGCACGCAAAACCTCGTTCATTAATCGCATAAAGGTGCTGGGTGCATTAGTTAAACCAAAAGGCATGACTAACCACTCATAAAGTCCAAACTTGGTTTTAAATGCAGTTTTCCATTCATCTCCTAGTGCCATTCAAATTTGGTGGTAACCACTACGCAAGTCAATTTTTGTGAAGATGATAGCACCACTCAATTCATCAAGCATGTCATCTAATCGAGGAATAGGATAACGATATCGAATGGTGATGTTATTAATCGCTCGACAATCAACACACATGCGCCAACTACCATCTTTCTTAGGAACCAAAAGAACAGGAACGGAACAAGGGCTAAGGCTTTCACGAATGTACCCGCGGTCCAAAAGATCTTGGACTTGTCACTGAATTTCCTTAGTTTCTTGTGGATTCGCCCTGTATGCTGCACGATTTGGCAAACTTGCTCCTGGAATCAAATCGATCTTGTGTTCAATGCCTCTCATCGGTGGTAAACCAGGGGGTATCTCGGAGGGAAACACATCCTCAAACTCCTGCAAAAGGTTAGCAACAGCAGGGGGCAATGCAATAGACAATTCATGAAGTGAAAACATGGCTTCTTTGCAAACTAAAGCATAGCACATCCCCTTAGCATCGAATAAATCAGCAAGTTCAGATTTAGTTGCGAGCAATGATGGTGATTTTAACTTAATAACTTGCTGTTTTTCAGATTCTAATTTTGTTGCTTTGCCCTCACGAATTTTACTCTTCTCAAAATGCACAATTTCAGCAGGAGTCATGGGGAGCAAAGTGATTTTCTTTCCCTTATGCATGAGAGTATATTTATTGGTTCTACCATGATGAATAGCATCTGTATCAAATTCCCAAGGACGGCCCAATAAAAGAGAACAAGCATCCATAGGAACAACATCAAAATCAGCAAAATCATGGTATGAACCAATTGAAAAATGGATTCTCGCTGTTTGTGTTACCCGAACCTCACCGCTGTTGTTGAACCATTGAATGTGGTACGGATGAGGGTGTGCTCTTGTTGTCAAACCGAGTTTCTTGACGACGTCCGTGTTTACCAAGTTATTGCAGCTACCTCCATCAATTATAGTGTGTACACGGCAGTCCTTGACGATGAGAAACATGTGGAAGAGGTTGTGTCATTGTAGCTTGTCGTCGGTCTCCACTTTGGAGCTCAAGGCACGCTGCACAATGATGCTCCTATAGTTCTCCGTCGCCGCTGTACCAAGTACCTCTTCTTCGGTGTGTTCGTCATTTGGATCTGTAAAGTCAGTAGCAAGAGAATATTCATCTTCAACATCTGAAGTACTATCATACCCGCCATCGTCGCGTGCTATGTATGCTCGTTTGCTCGGGCAATCTCTCATCATATGACCAAGTCCCTGGCAGCGATGACACTTAATGTCGGAAGTACGACCCGTAGAAGGAGTGGACGACGAAGGCTTGAATGATGTCGCCTTGCTGCCTTCCGGCACGCGAGAAGGTGGAGCAGTAGGTATAGTTCGTTGGCCGCCATTGGGTGGTGTAGTCGCTGCACGGGGGGCCGAAGATGGTGCTGTTTTGGATGGTGTAGTTGCTGCACGCGGCATGAAGTTGCTCCTCGTGCGTTGTTGCTGTTGTTGTCGGCCCTGCAATTCTTTTTCTGCCAACATAGCAAGCTGAAACAATCTGTTAACAGTATCATATTCCTTGTAATCAACAATGTCCTGAATTTCACGCCTCAACCCCCCATAAAAACGAGCTATTTTATCATCCATGTCCTCTACTACCCCACAACGCAGCATACCCTTTTGTAACTCTTGATAATACTCCTCTACGGACATGTTACCTTGGTCTAAACGCTGCAATTTTTTGCGAAGGTCCCGCTGAAAAGATGGAAGAACAAATCGAACACGCATAGCTTCCTTTAATCTATCCCATGTTGGAGGATCAGTTCTAGTTTTAACAAGTTCATTCCACCATATGATAGCAAAGTCCTTAAACTCACTAGTGGCATGACGAACTCTATGTTGTTCAGGAACAAGATGGGAATTAAATTTTTGCTCTACTGTCATCTCCCAATCAAGATAAGCCTCAGCATCATAAGCACCAGAAAAAGAGGGTATAGTAAATTTCACTTTAGCAAAAGGATCATCAGGAGGCATCGTAAATTGTTATGATTATTACCTCCCATACCTCGACGATAAAGTGGCAGTCTTGGCTGATTATTGTGATCTTCCTGTTCATCATAAGCATTGTCTTCTTGTCTTCCAGCGAGAGGCAACCGAGCCTCAAAAGTATTCATCCGAAGAGCAAGGTCATCCAGTTGGCGATTCAAGTTCGCCAATGACTCCTCTGTTGCTGCGTTGTATTTGGCGAACATATCCGTCATGGTCTTCATCATATCACGTAACTCAGCATGTTGAACACATTTGTCATTATTGTCTTCTCCTGCCATTGTTAGTAGGAAACAAAAGACAACAAAAAATGTTATCCCTATCAACTACAGTGACAATGTGGAAGGTGGAAGAAAACAATCTCTCTCACTCAAGCGGCTTACCACGCTCTTACAAGTGTTCTTACCAACACAGCAGGTGGTGTGGACGGTGAGATAAACCAATAAAGCGTGGGGTGATTGCAAAGGTACCTGTTATGCTCAAGAGAAAGGTGGAGCTTGGATGGCACAATATGGTGGCTAATAAGCAGAAAAATCGTTAACAGCTAAACAAAGTTGAATAAGTATTCAATGTAGGAAACTGTTGCTGGTCAACCGAGTGCCCTAGAGCCTAGCACAACACAAGGAAGTATCAAGGCAAAAGAAAGATAGAATGATATAACCAAACAAACAACACCAAGTGGTATAGGCCAATTGCTTTAATATGCGTGCTCTTCACTATTTTTTTCTTTTTTTAATATTTTTTTGATATTTTTTCTTTACTCAGCAGCACAAATATAGGAAGCACACAAATTTGCAGCTCAATTGGATGTAATATGAGGCCTATAGAAAATCAAGAAGATTCTTTAAAATTCGTGCTGAAACTTCGGAGGCCGGATAGCCTATCTTCCGAGGGGAATTTGGGCAATCTAATTTCGCCGAACGCGGCTATGCCGAGGAAAATCAGATGCGAAATTTCGCGTAGATGAATTTGAAAAAAAAAATTCGCCCGATTTCGAGTTCGTATGCGAAAATTATGGCCGTTTTAAGGTAGGCTATCCGAGTTACGATTTTTTAGATGTTGATTCCAACTCGGTTTGAGAACAGAACTCGCAATCGGATACGAAAACGATCGGGAATTTGCACAGCAACTAATGGGGTGGTGTGTGATGATTCAAGGATGAATGGCACAAAGATTTGTCACCTAATCTAGGGCTGGCGATGCGGGAGTTCACGCAAGGCGGCTAGCTAGGGCAAACCGATGAACGTGGCGGATCGGTTTGTTATTTAGGGATTGTGGAATAGGTGCCGGATAGCAAGAAAACAAGGACGAAACACGATAACTAGGACCATAAAACACAAAGCTAAACCAGCAACAAGACTCATCCACATGAATGCAAACTCAACAATGCAAACTGAAAAACAAAACTGCAGGCACTATAGTCTGGGAAGCGGTAAAAACGATCTAATTTTTTTGTGGCTTTTCTGTGGACTCTAGGTACGAAACAAAATCGATCTAATGTAAGGAAGGAAAACAAAGATATCTCACGGGCAACCTGGAAATCTGATACCAATTGATGAGTAGGTTTAGGCCCGATCTTCCGAAAGGTATGTCGATTGGGGTGGAGAACTCGATGTTGATGATCCGCGACACTCGAGCGGTTCGAGTACCCCTACAATCACTACACCACGGCTCCGTTGGTTATCAACCGTGCTGCACACGCTTGACCTCGCCAAGAAGGCTAATCCCTGCAAGTGCAACCGAGAACACGAGCAAGAACGTAGAAGACACGATTGGAAATCGCGAAGCTGGGGTCTCACAAACCGTAGAACGACGACTTTATTGATCTAAGCAAAACCCACCGAATATGACCGGAGGCTGCAGTATTTATATGCTAGGGTTCGACCAAAACACGATTAGACGCGTCCCTAATGGACTCTTACGGGATACAAGGCCCAAAGGCCCGATTCGGTGGCGCAGCACCGGACAGAAATCTGGACTCGAATTGTTTCGACGATTCCCAATGACTCCGGAGGAAGTTTGAGGTGGGACCAGAGCCATTAGAAAGTTTATCTTCTTCTCTTTCAGTGCATATGTAGAACGTCGAAAACGGAGTCCGTATGCCTCCTGGGTGTCTGTTTTAAGGTGGACTGCTCCTGGACTCCGAGTTGAACTCGAGTCCGAGTTGTAAACTGTTTCCATCAACTTGTGGACGTCCCAGATGGTTATCCACGCTCCCAAGGCCTCCTTCCTTCACTTGTTGATCTTCTCCATTATTCCTAATAACAATTAAATCATCACATAGCAATCTATTCTCAAACTCACATACAAAAGAAGTTAAGAACGAATTCACCTGCTGATTTAATAACCGTGCCCGTGCTCTTGTGATTGGTCCTTGCAGTTCGATGCGTGTCTCCACTGTTGTGATGTCCTCATCATATCTTGCTTTAATACGCAACCCAAACCAATTCCAGATGCATCACAATAAACATCAATGGATCTTGTCGTGTTTGGTTGGGCTAATACTGGTGCTGTTGTGAGGTGTTTTACTAATGCTTGAAAACCTTCCTCACAATCCTTTGTCCATGTATATTTCTTTCTTTTCTTTAGAAGTTCCGTGATTGGTTTAGCTATCTTGGAAAAGCTTGGGATGAACCTTCGGTAATATCCCGCTAAACCCAGGAAACTTCGAACTTCATGCACAGACTTAGGAGACTCCCATTTGAGTACTTGCTTAATCTTGCTTGGATCAACTGCAATCCCTTCGGTGGAGATGATGTGCCCTAGAAATGGCACTTGGTTGATCCAGAACTCACATTTGCTGAACTTAGCATACAACTTGTGGTCCCTCAATCGCTGAAGCACGATGTGCAAATGTTGTGCATGTTCTTCTTCGGATTTGAGTATACAAGGATGTCATCGATGAATACCACGACAAACTTGTCCAAATCCGGCATGAATACCGAATTCATGAGATACATGAAATGGGCCGGTGCGTTGGTTAATCCGAAGGACATGACAAGGTACTCATATAATCCATACCTCGTCGAGAATGTTGTCTTAGGTATATCCTCTGGTCGAATCCTGATCTGATGATAACCAGAGCGGAGGTCCATCTTCGAAAATACCCGAGCACCTACCAACTGATCGAACAGAATATCAATACGGGGTAGTGGATACTTGTTCTTCATCGTGACAGCATTGAGTGGACGATAGTCCACACATAGTCTCAATGTTTTATCCTTCTTTTCCACGAACAATGCAGAATAGCCCCAAGGTGACGAACTTGGACAAATGAAACCCTTGTCCAAATGTTCCTTCAACTGCTCTTTCAGTTCTGCAAGTTCTTTAGGTGCCATCTTATACGGCTTTCTCGAGATTGGCACTATTCCTGGTACAAGTTCAATCTTAAACTCGACATCTCTTTCTGGTGGCATACCATGAAGATCTTCGGGAAAAACGTCTGGATACTCACATACTACTGGAATATCTTCGATTTTACAGGCTTTAGTGTTATAAGCAGTTGGAGTCACGTGGATATTACTCTAATGAGTGAGAGTCTGGGGAGAGTGGAGCGGAGAATTTAGATATATCCACCGAGGAACGATGTCAATAATAACACCGTTGTATTGCAACCATGCCATCCCTAGGATGACATCTAACTTCTGATGCTCTAGTATAATGAGAGAGATAGGGTATATGTTCCCACCCAGATTAAGAGGTACCCTATGGACCATCTTATCTGCGACTACTTTTCCTTCTGGAGAACAAATCCTATATGGAGTTTTTGTGGAACAAATAGGCAACTGGTATTGAATGACATAAGAATTTCTAATAAAGTTGTGGGAGGCACCGGAGTCAAAAAGGATGACTACGGGATGACAAATGAGAGATAACGTACCCGTGAGTACGGGTGCGCCTTGCGGAACGTCCTCGATGGCGAGGTGGTGGACGTTGCCGGTTCTGGTGGCTGGCTTCTTGGGCTAGTTGCAAGGCTGGTTTGCCCCCTGCTATGATGACTGTCCTCCGCTCTACAGGCAGTGCTTGGCGAAGTGCCCCATACGTCCACACGTATAACACGTGTACGGGGTATGACCAGCACGGAGTGGAGGGCAGAATCCCGGTGCACGCAGTGGAGGTAGAGGTGCGCGCGGAATCATCCCTTGTTGTTGTTGTGGGCGGAAGCCGACGTTGTTGAATGGGCGACCACGAAACATCGGTGGTCGCGATGGCAGCTGCCACCTCTGGCTGGATGGTGATCAATACACCATGCGGTATTTCTGAGGAGTACCTCCTCCGCTGCCCTGAAGAGCACTCCTTTTCTTCTTGTCAGAGAACAGCTCCCTAGTAGCGTCCTCCTGTACGATTGCGGCATTGACCATGTTGTTGAAGCTGCCGCTATTGAACAAGGCAAGCTTGTCCTTCATCTTGGGGTTCAAACCCCGATAGAAGCATTCCCGCTTCCGATCTTCAGTACTCACTTGTTCCTGAGCATATTGGGCCAAGTGGTTGAATATCTTGGAGTACTCGTAAGCACTCCTTCATCCTTGTTTCAGCTGCAAGAACTGTTGAAGCTTCCTCCTCATCACACCAGAAGGTATGTGATAGGCGTGAAACGCCTCCTGGTATTCCTCCCAGCTCGCGACATAGCCGACTGGTCGTGCTGCAAGGTATTCTCCCACCACGCACCAGCGGACCCTTATAGTTGTTGGGCCGCGAATATGGTCTTCTGATGTTCGGTTACTCATAGCAAACCGAACTTTCTTCAATGGAGTGGAGCCAGTTGTCTGCCTCCAACGGTTCATCAGCCTCCAAGAAAACCAACGGGTGCGTTGACATGAAGTCCGAGTATGAACTCGGAGAAAGCTGTCGTGGACCCGCATCTGGTCGCCCTCCTTGACGGGACGAGTGCTGGACCAAAGTTCATAGTAACTCTGTTTGCTCATCGTGCGAGCCAAGAATTGTGGCGAGAACCTCCGCTAGACTCCTTGGAAGTTCAGGAGGTGGTGGCGGAGGAACCCGTTGCTGCGGTGTAGCAGCTGTCTCCTGGGTCGGAGATTCGTCCTCATGACTATGACTTGACCCTCCCATTTCAGGCGTCAAGCGCGTATGCACCATTCTGCATCCAAATGACTTAAAATCAGCACATGTTTTCTTTTCCTTTATCCATTTCATCATTCAGTAGCACGACTTATTGACAAGGGAATAAGTGCATAAAATTCACATATATTGATAAAGATTAAACTTTATACAAGATATATTATCTCATGACCAAGTTTACAGTAGTGTACTCATAAACGATGGACTCCCCCTACAGAAGTGCATCTCTGCCATAATTGGTCCCCATGAGATGTCATACACGTCTTCTCATCTTAGACATAACCATTGCTACTCTTAATATGATACAAACATGGCCACAAAACAAACATGAGCAACTATTAAACTATATATTGCCTCTTGACGGTAGAAGTGTTGCCACATCCCACTCCAATACGTCCTACTCGACGTAATCGAGTTCCTCGGGATCTTCTTCTTCCTCTTCGTCATTCGAAGGTAATTGTTCACCCATAATTTTTTGTATATTATGGGCTGGTGGATGCACCACTTGTTGCAATTGTGCTTCGGCCTCAATCACATTATCCTGAAGTTGTTCTGCCTCATACTCCCAGTTCTGAGCTGTCTCAATGGCGGTGTCCCGCTATTCAGTGACTACTAACAGCTGCTCCTGCTGTTGTTGCACCTCTAACTGAATTGCTTGCAACTCACCACAAGCTTGCTGCAGTTCAGTGCGAGTTTGCCGTTGTTCGGCACGAGCTTTCCGTAGCCTAATGCGGGCATAATGCAGCCGACTCTCGCACTTATTTAGCCGGTGGTTTGCTGGAGCTAGGAGCGAACGTAGATTCTCGTTGATATAATCAAGGGTATCTCCCCGATCAGTCGCTTCCCGCAAGGCTTCGACATGCTCCAGAATAATTGCGCCTTGTGTAGAAACCACCATATTGGACGCAGCTGCATACGTCCCAAGTGTCGTCGAGGTTGTGTCGCCATACGGTGTATCAGCAGCAACCATACGACGCTGCCACTCAAAACCAGCCACACCACAAACTGGAATAAGGGCAAATTGAGTCCCAGCCATGGCATCTTGATGAAGCTCACAAAGCTTCATAAGCACCTCGCCTGCTGCGATTGCTCAGGTATCCTCCAAATGAGGCCCCTCGATAGTAACCGAGAAGGGAGCCCATCCATAACGACGTGGACTAGCTGGGATGTCTACCAAGATGGTGCATGACCAAACGCCTCTGTCAATCATTTCTCTGCCCCAATAGCACGGCATCTCGATGAAGACAAGCTGTTGGAGCACTTCCCGCAGCATACTTCGAAAACCAGGATGGCTAGCGCAAGTGGAAAATATCCATCCATCCGGTAATAGCATCATCACATCCGCCATCTATAGAAAAGGATACTGGAACAGTGAGAAGGTTTCCCACTCCCAATAGTTTAAGAAAATTTTTAAAACTGGAGTTGCAATCCCAGTCTGGTCCAGCTGACCTTCCTATATAAATTGAAAATTTTTATACAGGAAACGTCAGAAACAGCCGTGGGGTTGAATACAAAAGGTGTAGTACACTTTACAAACTTTCCATATTGTACTCATACAGCTCCAGGTGAGCTAGGGAATAGAATCTATACCGGTTAAAATTTGACCCAAATTCTCTGGAAATTTCGACAGAACCTCCACTGTATATGTGGTGATTTCCACAATTTATACAGGTATATCATGACACTATTTTGAGGTAATGACAAAATAAACATTGTATAACATCAGGTTAAAAATCCTATGGAAAAAGATTTCGGCCATGAAACATTTGTTACATAGGCATAGTGTGCTAATTCTAAACTATGTGCCAACTGTTCAAGTTCTGATCTGCCAGAACCAAGTTCGCAGCCATAGGAATTTAACACAGCTATACCAAGATTTAGGCCATGTGTACAACACGAAGTTAATAGAAGACTTGCCAAAATTTCCAGAAATGTATATATATGACCATGTCACTATTCTGGATCAAAAGCTAGTGCTATCTAAACTTAACAGATGAACTGACTGTTGTTCAACAGCAGCCCTGCAGTCCATTGTTTTGAGCTCGAAATTTGAATTGCCTCCCTTTTGAATCAAGAGAAACTTTAAATAACAAAACTGTAGATCTGCTTCTCCCCTTTTCAGATATATATCATAATAAGGCAGAAATTTTTTCTACAGTGAGTTATTGCAAAATTACAGAGACTGGTACAATAGTAGTGTTATCTCGAGTAATTTAAGCGTACCCCAAATTTCAACAGATTATCAAGCTTTTCTGCCTTGATGGTCAACACAAAAGTTGTAGAGGTCCTCGAGAACTTTTCATCCATATAGAATACCCCTATGTTTATTCAAATCTAACCAATATTACCACCTGGCGAAGTTTTGCAAACTTTAGCCAGAAATCAAGAATCTTGGTGCTAACCCAATGTCGAATCAAAACTCATTTTGCGGAGTCCAAACCTATCAGCACCGGATAGTCAGACTTTCCAAAATATAATGCATCCATTGTTGTCGTTTGGGGATGGTCAAGTATCAAAGTTGATACCGATGGTACTACGTGCCTCACCAAAGAAAATTCTAACCGGTATTTCCGGATACGTTTATTGGTGGTCCTAGTATCGTTCACTCGCAAACGTGTGCTACACGGGTCACTACCGTAGTCAATGCTGCAAAATACAAACAATCCCCTTTCACACCTTCACACCTCAAGGGTGGCATGGGGAAACACGACAGGCAGTCACAATAATATATACAAAAGTAAATGCATACGACTCTGGTGTGAGTCGCCCTCGAGCGATGTCATGTCTTGAGGTACATGGCTGTAATACGTCTGTACAGCAAAGACTCTCGCACGAACCGGCTTATACATGTCGGACATACGTGTTTCGCATGCTCCAATAGAATATGAATGATTCTAGAGAGGCATACTATCGGGTTATACACCACCCGACGAGGGCTCCAACTAACTTTGAAGCACGTTGGGGTACCACGTGTCATAGGTTCTCAGAAACATAGAAAGCTTCAGAGACTCCTATTAACATTTCCGTGACAAGCCACAGAAAGACTTCCATGCTACCTCTCGCATGGTGAGCTTAACGCAATTGATCCGCTTACGGTGGCGTACCTTACCTCTTACCTGACGTCGGAGTGTCGTTATAGAATTAATAACATATAAGTTAGTTTACCACCTTTATATCTTATACTAATAATACTCCTTATAAGGTCATATAACTAATTCCTCACTCAAATCCTAATTTTTGAAAATATGCTCTTTTCACGTACACTGTTCCCAATGATGCTCTGATACCATATCTGTGGGGACCGGAATCCCGACCTCCAAGGATCTCATTGGGTGGTGTCGTGCGATGCGAAACTCATCAGTATACAAGAAGAGGGCAAGAACAATTTACAATACCAAGTCTTTATTGAAAAGCACAGCGGAAGTTTTTAAAATAGTAACGAAAGGAAAGAGAACTATACCTCATAGCTACGCTCTCAGCACTAGCTATGCAAAAGCAAAGTCATCCATGCCCTGGTTACTTCGCACTAGCAACACACAATTCACGGCGGCGAGCAGGGTTCCCACTCTCCTATAAACCCGGGAGGGGGTGCAGCCTCGTCATCAAACCCGTCATCAGGCTGCAAAAACTCATTAACTGCAAACGTGAGCATAAGGCTCAGCAAGACTAACCCATCTCACTAGACATATGCAAGGGTGAATACTAAGCATAGGTAAGGTAAAGCATAAAGGACTCACCTACAAGTGGATACTTATATTCATATTTTAAGTAGCACATGACATTCTCCAGGCACGACACATCATAGACTCCACAATCAAACAAGAAACGCTTTACCGATGATATGACGTGCACAAAGCACGTAGTGCTTTTACAGGTAAAGTATGGGGAGACTGTAAACTTTTAATTGTACTATCTCTAAGCCAAAAAAGGTTGTCCAAGCAATTTGTAAACCAATATATCATGTTCTCCTGACTTCTTTAGTATTGACTACGTCATGGCGCAGTGAACAAGTGGTACTCTATTACCGCGAGGGACGGTGATTGCAATCAGGACATACCCGGAACAACACGACACATACGCACTTTCGGAAATGCCAGCGAGTACTTTCAGCAGTACCTACATAACAATTCAGTACTAGTCGTATATGGCCACCTTTCACTAAACACTCAAATGTCGAACCGGTCGATCTGTCACGAGCAGAAGGTCACTACGTGGGGCATACTCTGATGTGCCCACCAGCTGATTTATACCTTGCTGCCCTCAACCCACACCTATAAAAAGGAACTGAATGCTTCGACAAACCAGTATCAAGCTACGTCAGTTTACTGGAGCCCATTCCTCCAGTATGTTGTCGGTACAATTCAAGCTTGTCCAGTAGGACCACACGCGAAACGGTCCTCAATCGACACAAGCAGGGCTACGCACATGAGACCACGTCTCGCTGCATCCTACCCACTGCTCGATCTCAATATCATATTCATAACCCATTTTCTTATTCCATATACTCCCGTGTGTTAAAATTCCTATCTCGCGAGTAGATTCCAACTACTCGACTTCTACCGAATTCTTATGAGCATAAGCATAGCAGTGTCTACTCAACGGGCCGTAGACCTACCCAAGAATCCATAGGATTTGTGGGCCATGCAAGTGGATGTAAACCACCTTATGTGTAATGCACAATCATCTGAAGACGTAAGGTGAAATAAAACTGCAAAACATTGTAAGGAACTTAAATGCAAACTGGGGCTTTCCTGAATGCGAGTCTGAGCCTAAGTAAGTTTCTGGCAGCTGGACCTAATCTGAAGACTATGGACTTCAAGAACTTGATAGTCACAACTAGAGTTGCTTCCGGCCACTTGGTGAACATGTTGATGGCGACGTACATGAACCTGTAATCTCCGACGGCTTTTGGAAAAGGTCCCAAAATGTCCGTCCCCCACAAAGCGAATGGCCATGTAGGAGGTATCATTTTGCAGTGATTGAGCCGGTGTGTGAATTTGTTTCGTGTGGAACTGACACGCTTCACACATGTTAACCAGCTCAACTGCATCCTGGAGAGCTGTAGGCCAGTAAAAGCCATGTCGGAAGGCTTTACCAAACAACGTGCGGGAAGATGCGTGGTTCCCATATGTCTACGTGGACCCGAATCCCGACCTCCAAGGATCTCATTGGGTGGTGTCGTACGATGCGACACCCAACAGTATGCAAGAAAAGAACGAGAACAAATTACAATACCAAGTCTTTATTTAAAAGCACAGTGGAAGTTTTACAATACTAACAAAAGGAAAGAGAACTATACATCATAGCTATGCTCTCGGCACTAGCTATGCAAAAGCAAAGTCATCCATGCCCTGGACACTTCGCACTAGCAACACACATCTTACGGCGGCGTGCAAGGTTCCCACCTAGCTCTAAACTCTGGAGGGGGTGTAGCCTCGTCATTGAACCCGTCATTAGTCGTATAATCTGTAAAAACTTGTTAACTGCAAACGTGAGCATAAGGCACAGCAAGACTAACCCGTCTCACTAGACATATGCAGGGGTGAATACTAAGCATAGGTAAGGAATAGCATAAAGGACTCACCTAGAAGTGGATCCTTATATTCATATTTTATGTAGCACATGACATTCTTCAGGCATGACACATCATAGACTCCACAATCAAACAAGAAACGCTTTGCCGATGATATGACATGCACAAAGCACATACTGCTATTACAAGTAAAGTATGGGGAAACTGCAAACTTTTAATTATGCTATCTCTAAGAAATACAAGGTTGCAAAGCAAATGTAACTCAATACATCGTAGTCTCCTGACTTCTTTAGTATTTACTACGTCACAACGCAGTGAACATGTGGTACTCTATTACCGTGAGGGACGGTGATTGCAATCAGGGCTCACCCGGAACAACAGGACACATGTGCCCTTTCGGAAATGTCAGTGAGTACTTAAATCAGTACCTACGTAACACATCAGTACTAGTCGTATATGGCCACCTCTCACTAGACACTCGAATGTCGAACTGGTCGATCCGTCACGAGCAGGAGGTCACTGCATGGGGCGTACTCTGACGTGCTCACCAACTGATTTACACCTTGATGCCCTCAACCCACGCCTATAAAACGGAACAGAATTCCTCGACAAACTAGTATCAAGCTACGTCAGTTTACTAAAGCCTATTTCTCCAGTATGTCGCCGGTACATTCCAAGCTTGTCCAGCGAGGCCGCACACGAAATAGTCCTCAATCGACACAAGCAGGGCTACGCACGTGGCTCAGTCTCAATTTCATATCCATAAACAATTTTTGATTCCAATTCCTCCCGTGTGATAAAATTCCAATCTCGCGAGTAGATTCCAACTACTCGACTTCTACCGAATTCCTGTGAGCATAAGCATAGCAGTTACTACTCAACGGGCCGTAGACCTACCCAAGACACAATCATATGAAGAACTAAGGTGAAATGAAAACTGCAAATACACTGTAAGGAACTTAAATGCAAACCAGGGCTTGCCTGAATGCGAGTCTGAGTCTACGTTAGTTTCTGGCAGCTGGACTTCCAAAGCTTTCGGTTGCTCCTCGATTTCAGCTACAACACGATATGCATATACTATATATGAATGACTTTGAAAATAATTAATATGCTTAAGGTTATAACTTAATATCTTAGGATCAAAATAAGATAATGGTCTTAATTGGCTTTGGGACTTTTATGGTAGATACTAGTGACTATAGAGAAGACTCTTGCAAAGAACAGGAGATGATGAGGGAAGTTTGGTGTTCTTAAAAATTATGGTAAGCAATAACCTTCACTAAATTTTTGGTTGAAATTTTGGAGACCTATCACGGCTACCAGTAGTTGAATCATGTAGAGGGGGTCTCACTAGTTATAGGAAAATATGTTTCACTATTTTCTAAGCTTCCTGCAGGGAGAAAATGATTTTACAAGTTTGGGGAAATTTCTGAAATTGAATTTTGTATTTTCTAAATTTATAACTACATAGAGATTTGGAATACTGATTAACCCAGTAATTGATGTCCAATGAACTTGAAATTTTTACTGGAGATCAAGTGTATTAATAATAGTGTTCTGACCAAAATAGGCAATTTTCCAATTAACACAACCGTAGGAATGAATTCTATAAGCATTTTGTTTATCTGAATTATGGAGAAATTTCTATGGATTTCATACAAGTCCAAGAGCACAACTGTAAAGTATTCTTCATGTTGGTTCTAACAAAATTTATTTGGAAATTTTTGGACAATTCTACCGGAAGTTATGGATTTTCCAAGTTTGGTTAATTTTTGGAATTATTTTCAAAATGGAAACACTTAAATAATTCAGCCGGGCCCACTGGATTAAAACCAACCAATCACAGCAGGGCCGCACCGGGGGCTACGGGGTTAACCAACGCAGCTGCACTGGATCCTCAGCCACAACCAGATCCCGCGGCGACTGACATGTGGGCTCCAAGGCTTTCTTCAACCTCGGGCTGGCGCACGCGCGCGGTGGCACCTGCGGCGGTGGCTTGCCGGCGATCTCGCCGCCGGACAAACTGCTGCGCCAAAGTTGCCAAGACCGCCTGGGGGTTTTCGGGGGCGCTGAGAACGTCAGTGAGGTCGACGTCGGCTGAAACGGACCAGAACACCCCATGCGACGGCGGCGGTGGTGGTGAGAGCTCGGGCCTGCTTGAACTTACTCAACTCAAGCTCAAACAGCTCGGGATCTTCTCCAAAAGCTTTCTGGGATCTCAAGGTTCAAGAATCTGCACTAGGGAAGGGAGGAAACGACTGCGAGATATGAGCTCGACGGTGAAGTACGGTTTTTCAACCGGCGGCCGTGAAATTTCAAAATCTAAGGTGCTCGGTTGATAACTTTTGGGTCCCTTGGGCATTGAGTTGTGCTAGGATATATAGGAGCTATCTGCTAACCAGATTAAAGGATGATTGCAAGAATGAAATGAATTTAAGCGTGAAACCTTGCTGTTCTATTGAAAAATGATTTGGTTGTCGAATAAGAACTCGAGCTACACTTCATGTCATGGGCTTAAATTTGGTGAGCATAAACTAGAGAGTATTGCGAACCCTTTTGCTCAAAGGGTCGAGACTGCAAACGGCCTAGAAATGGAGCTCGATGGTGAGGCAGTGAAGGTTCCCGAAGGCTCCCTTGACGGCGATTGGAGAACTTCAAAATACCTCCAGTAGAAGCTATGTCACGATCAATGACCAAATAGGATACGTAGAGAAGGTTGTTGCAAGACTTTCATCTACTTACAGCTTGGTGAGAAACGTCTTCAATCCTCGGCCAAAAGCTCGAAGAACGGAGGCGGTGGCTATGGCGCGAAATTGAGATGGAGCTCGACGGTGATGGACGGGGGGTGGTATTTATAGGCATAGAGGAGCGAGGGGAGCTCGCCACGGCGCAAGCAAGCAGGCAGCTCGGTGGAGCTTGCATGCGTGCGGTGTCAAGCGCTCCCGGCGTCGATCGGCGGGGACAGCCGGATACAGAGCACCCCGTCGGTTCACTCGAGTATGTTAGGCTGACAGTGGGTCCCACCTCCTCTTATCCTCGTCCCTTCTCTACAACATAAATTCTCCTACCAAACTTGATCCAAAAATTCCAGATTTTTATTGAGAGGCTCAAACAAATATCTGGAACTTGATTCTGAAATTGGATTTTGAATTGGAACAAGTTGCAATTGAATTTCAAATTTGAATTTGAAATTGAATGAAATTCAATGGGGTCACTGAATTAAATAGCAAAAGAGTTTCAAAAATTGTGAAACTTTGGGAATAAGTCAAGCAAGTCATGCTGACTATGATGGTGTGTTCAAATCTTGATGTTCAAATAAGTTGAACAGAATTCAAGATTTGAACTCTAAATATGGCTCGATTTTGCTAAGCATCTCAATTAAAATAGCAAATGGACTTCAAAAATCTTGAAATTTGGCAGGTTGTCTATTTGGAATATTATGAGGCCATGGAAAAATTTATGGCCTCAGAAATGAATATTTTTGACAGGGCCAAATGTACAATAGCATATTCAATTTGTAACTAATTTGAATATATATTTGGTACTGCATATTAATTTGACCTAGCAATATCCATTCCAATAATTCCAAAATTTGCAGAGAGGTTAATAAAATTAATCTAAGATTATTGGTGATGTCCATTCCCCATGTTAATAAAATTTAAGCATGAGTGGAAGAAAAGATTTGATGAGATCAAGTTCATAAGCATAGCTATGATTGATCTCCATTAGGGTCGACAACCAACTTACAACTAAACTTCATATGATGGAAGAAGTGGGATTTTACATTCCTCCCCCCTTAAAAGAAAATCGTCCCGAGATTTCGAAAGGAAGGATAAAAGGAAAAGATCTAATAAAGATATGCCGCTAACAAGTCCGGATAGTTTGTTCTAAGATATTCCACGCTTTCCCACGTTGCTTCATCAGCGGTGCGGTTTCCCCACAAGACCTTGTAGAAATTCAAGGTGCGGTTTCTTGTGGTACGAGTCTTCTCATCGACTATCTGGGTTGGATGCTCAGAGTAAGTAAGATCTGGTTGGAGAGCTTCCAAATCCTCCATACGGACTTCCGCTAGGGCCTTGAGACATTTTCTCAACTGTGAAATGTGAAACACATTGTCGACCCCTGAAAGCGACGCTGGCAGCTCTAGCCGATAGGTTACAGGTTCGAATTGCTCAATTATTGTGAATGACCCAATGAAACGTGGAGCTAGCTTCCCTTTTACTCCGAAGCAATGAATCCCTTTCATTGGGATACACGAAGGTAAACGTGATCCTTGATATCAAAGTGAAGGGGTCGACGCCGTTTGTCCGCTTAGCTTTTCTGACGAGACTGAGCAGCCTTGAGGTTGGCTTGAATAACTCGTACTCGTTCTTCGGATTCATTCACCAAGTCTATACCATATATTACTCGTTCACATGATTCACACCAGTTCAAAGGTGTGCGGCACTTCCGGCCATAAAGAGCTTCATATGGTGCCATTTGGGTGCTAGTCTGATAACCATTGTTGTATGAAAACTCCGCCAATAGTAGATGATCATCCCAATTATTACCATGGTGAATGGCACAGGCATGGAGCATAACCTCTAGCACTTGGTTTACTCGTTCTGTTTGACCATCAGTCTGTGGTTGGTAAGCTGAGCTTCGAATCAACTTGGTACCGAGATATGCGTGGAGCTGCTCACGAAATCAAGCAACGAACAAGGTTCCATGATTTGATACGATAGTGCGGGGTACTCCGTGTAGGCATAGGATCCTGGCAATATACAACTCTGCATATTGTCGTGCCACATATTTGACATTGACTGGAATAAAGTGAGATGACTTGGTTAGTCGGTCGACTATCACCCAAATCGAGTCGTGCTTGTGAAAGGTAAGAGGTAATCCAACAATGAAATCCATGCTGATGTCCTCCCATTTCCAAACCGGTATGCTTAAAGGTTGTAGCTGTCCGGCTGTCTTTAGATGGTCGGCTTTCTCCCGCTGACACTGAAAGTGCATCTAGGCATCCCCATGGGTTTTGGATGATTGATGACGACAATTAAGAGGCTAATGAGCTTAGTTGATCTTAAGCACAAGTACAAGGACTAAAATGATATGAAAACCCTCAAAAAGGAAAAGGAGAAAACGACATCAAAAGCTCAAGCATAGAAATTAGGGTTTCTATGGTATTGAGCTTATATGAGCCGTATCATGTGAGAGGGTGGTCGTATCATGTGAACTGAGATCATACCAAGGGGCTCGAAGTGGTGGTTTAGAGAAAAACCCAAGTGAGAAGCCTAAAATGAGAAAAACCCTAGGAGGACGGACTAGTCCGGCCGTGGCAGACAAGTCCATTTTGAGATGGACCAAACATCTCTGGAGTGAACCTGAGTGAATTTGTTGCTATGTTTGAGAAGTCTGGACTTGTCCATTTTTGGACGGACCAAAGCTCTCTCGAGTAGTTCGGACTTGTCCGTTTGGGTACGGACTTGTCTGTTTGAGACTTAGTGTGACAGACCGAGAGAAACCCTAGGGGGCCGGACTAGTCCGGGCCAACCCAGAAAATTCCGTTTTGAAATGGACCAAGTGGTTCTGTTCCACTTCGGACTAGTTCGTTGTTGACCGGACTAGTCCGTTGTCTAGTGATCGTTTAAATTCGGAAATTTGGCAGGTAGTGTGACGATCGTTGCTCAGTGTTGCTGTTGTTGGGAACTGACCAGGGGTCAGTGGTCCCATAGGGCCAGACTAGTCCGGGATCTAAGGCCGGACTAGTCTGCCCATTTGCTGATGTAAGCAAAAGGGGCTCCGGATCTCTATAAAAAGGGGACCCTCGGGCTCATTTGAATAAGTCTGAGACCTTAGCGCCTCCACAAGCATCCTAGAGCCTTTCAAAGCCTTCTACTCATCCTACTAACCCCCTAAGGGCGAATCTTGAAGAGATTAGGGTTTTGGGAGGAGAGTAAAGGAAGATCATCGTGCTTTGGCTCTCGGTTTGATCTCTTGCACATTGTGTTGTGTTGTGTGGCTTGTGCGAGTTGAGCTTTGTGTGCTCCTCTTGTATTGATTTGTGGGAGCCTCAAGTTGTGAGCAGCCACATCAAACTTGGTGATTACCCATTGATATAGTGGAAACCAAGACGGCCATCGTGGTGGCTTGGTGAGAGAAGGGTCAAGTGAGACCCGGTCCTTGTGTGGACTTCTCAACGTTGAGGTAGGCTTCTTTGTGGAGCTCAACCACGGGATAAATCTCGTTTCACTTGTCATTTGCTTCTTGTGATCATTAGTTTTGCTATTCGGGTTCACTATGCTCTTATTTTCTTACACATTGATCATTATTGTAAACTTGTGATCTAAGTGTTTAAACTTCACAATCTGAGCTTCACAAGTTTACTACATATTGCTCATATCTTTTGTGGACTTTAATTCCGCAAATAACTTGTAGAAATCAAGTTTTAAGGTTTCCACCCTGTGCCGAGCAGACTCGTCCGGCCCTATGTAGACTAGTCCAACCACAAATATTTAATCTTGTTTGATTAAGTGATTTCAGGTATTATTTCCTATTCACCCCCCTCTAGGTGACTTTCAATTGGTATCAGAGCAGGCTTCCCCCCAAGAGTCTAACAACTCGGAGAAGTAATTTCCTAAAGTGGTCACAATGAGGTTCCGGTGGTCATCGATGACACCAAGACAAAGAACGCTGATGTTCTTCAGGATGATCCAAATGATGACGAAGAAGTTCAAATGCTCAAAGCATGACTTCGTGAGAAGCTCAACATGCTGAAGAAGGAGATCAAGCCAATTGCTTCGGTCAACATCGACGACGGGAGTAGTTCACAAGACTAATCCTGGTATCCTTACAATTATGAGCAACTTACCGCTAGCAACCATTACTTGTCTATTCGCATTGGCAAACCTCCTCAATTTGATGGAAATGATTATTCTATGTGAAGGCATAACATGAAGATGCACCTCATTTCCATAAACCCTACCTTGTGGCAAATTGTGATGACAGGTGTTCACCTTCCTAAGAATGAGGAAGACATTACTCCGGAGCAAGCCGTCCTTCTACATCGCAATGCTCAAGCCGTTGGATTGATTACCTCCTCATTGACTCGTGAGGAGTTCAACCGCATTGAAGGGTTGGAAGTTGCCAAGGAGATTTGGGATACCCCCAAGACGGCGCACAAAGAAAACCGCATCATTAGGGAAGCAAAGATCGAGATGATCGAAGGAGAGCTTGGGAGATTCACCATCATGGAGGGAGAATGTCCGCAAGATATGTATGACCGCCTCAAGACTCTCATCAACAAGAGTCGGTCATATGGAAGCACCCGGTGGACCGACCACGAGATAGTAAAGAGGATGATTCGAGCATTCATGCCTCGAAACATCACTCTTTGCTCACTAATTCATTAAAGTACGGGCTTCCACAAGATGACTCCCGAAGAAGTGCTAGGGAGAATCATCAACCATGAGATGATGGAGCAAGAAGCGATGTTCTACAACGATCTATAGAAGCTTTCCTCCTCCAACAAAAGGGATGTTGCATTCAAAGCAACGTCTCAAGAAGAGGAAGAGAGTGATGAAGAGAGTCCCGACACCAATGAGGAAGAAGCTCTCTTCATCAACAACTTTAAGAGGATGTTTAGAAGGAGGAGGTGGAGCTACCAAAATGAGAGAAGAAGCAAAGACAAGCCCAAGACAAGATCAAAAAGGGTTTGCTACAATTGCGGAGAATATGGCCACTTCATTGTGGATTGTCCACATGAAGAAAACAAGAAGAAGAAGGAGGGCAAGTCCAAGGAGATGAAGTACTTCAAGAAGAAGAAGCAATCTAGACATGCCCACCTTGTAAAGGAGTGGGATTCAAATGAGGAATCCTCCTCCGATGAAGATGAGAAGGTAGCAACTATTGCTATGAATAAGACAACAACGGAGAACAAGCTCTTCCCAAACTTGGAGATTTCAAGGCCAACATGTCTCATGGACAAGGAGGGAAGAAATAAGGTTAAATCTAAATCCTCCTCTTCAATTTCTTCTCATGATGATTTTGATAGTAGTAGTGAAAATGAACACATGCTTAAATCATGACTAAAAGCACTTTGAAAAGATTAAGATTGCTAACAGAGGAAATATTTGAGAAGGAAGAACTCATCAACCGTCAAGAGGACATGCTCATCCAACAAATGGAGAGATGTCAAGAGGTTGAGGAGCTCTTGGAGCTTGAAAGAGAAAGAAGCAATGAACTTGAGCGTGAACTCGCTTTCACCAAGGAAACTTGCTAAAACCTTTAGAACAGAACAATTATGCTCAAGGATGAACTTGTTAGTTTGACACAAGCTAACAAGATCCTTGAGACGCAAGTGAAGTCTCTCAAGGTCAATGCATCTTCTTCCTCTACAAGCTCACCTTCCACAAATATTAAATCCGAAGCATCTCAACCTTATAATGCTCAAACTTAATCATAAAGCTTAAAGATGCGCTAAAGTTGGCACAAACCAATCAAGCGCCCAAGGGTGGCATTTTTGACAAGGAGAAGGTGGCATATGCACGTAGTGCATATACCAACACAAGACATCCCCTTGTCAAGGATGGTCTTGGTTATTCTAGGGGGATGAGGCAAAACGCCAAAACTCCCAAGAATGGCAAAGACTTGATTGTTTTTGTCAAAGGAGGCTCATACAACAATAAAGGAAAGAACATTGCTACTACACCTAAAATGCCTAAGAAAGAGCCTCATCCAATGTTCCATGATTTTGATGCTTCATATGTTTTATTAAGGAACAAGTTTGGAAAGGAATATGCTAGGTATGTTGGGCCACACCGCAATAGTCCCAAACCTTGTGTGTGGGTGCCCAAGTGCCTCTTGACTAACATCAAAGGACCCAACACCGCTTGGGTACCTAAAGCCAAGGTTTGACTCTTTATTGTAGGCATACTCCTCCAGTGGAACCAACTGGGTTCTTGATAGCGGATGCACAAATCATATGACCGGAGAGAGGAAGATGTTTGTTGAGTATGAGCTAAATGAAGATCCAAGTGAAGTAATCTATTTTGTGGACAATAGCCAAGGAAAAATCTTTAGCACAAGTAAAATTGCTATATCCCCTAATCATACTCTTTCAAATGTTTTACACATTGATTCACTTGATTATAACCTCTTGTCCATATCACAACTGTGTGACAAAGGTTATAATTGTTTATTCACTAATGAGGGTGTGACCGTCACAAGGAGAAGCAATGGCTCAATTGCCTTTAAGGGTGTACTCAAGGGAAAGCTCTATCTTGTGGATTTCTCCGCGGATAAAGCCCAACTTGATACATGCTCAATTGCAAAAACTAACATGGGATGGTTTCGGCATAGAAGGCTAGCCCATGTTGGGATGAGGAATTTGCAAATATTCCTTAAGGGCGAGCATATCCGTGGTTTAAAGAATGTTGTGTTTGAAAAAGATATGCCATGCAGCACATGCCAAGCTGGAAAGCAAGTTGGAGCACCACATCCATCCAAGAACATCATGACAACATCAATACCATTGGAGCTTCTACAAATGGATCTCTTTGGTCCAATCGGCTACATTAGTATTGGTGGTAACAAATATGGTCTTGTTATTGTTGATGACTTTTCACGTTTCACTTGGGTAATCTTTTTGCATGACAAGAGTGAGACTCAAGGTGTTCTCAAGAGGTACTTGAAGAGAGATCAAAATGAGTTCTCCTTGAGTGTCAAGACCATAAGGAGTGACAATGGCATCGAATTCATGAATACTCAAGTTGAAGATTTTTTGGATGAAGAAGGCATCAAGCATGAGTTCTCGGCCCCCTACTCCCCTCAACAAAATGGGGTGGCCGAGAGAAAGAATAGGACCTTAATTGAGATGTCAAGAACCATTCTTGATGAGTACAAGACGTCGGATCGATTTCGGGCGAAAGCGGTTAACACCGCTTGCCATGACATAAACCGGTTGTACCTTCACCGCATACATAAGAAGACGTCATATGAGCTCCTAACCGGTAACAAGCCCAACATCTCTTACTTTCCTGTTTTTGGGAGTAAATGCTACATTCATAAAAAGAAGCCTAGGACTTCAAAGTTTGTTTCTAAGTTCGATGAATGTTTCTTGCTTGGTTATGACTCAAACACTTACCCTATCGTGTCTTTATCAAATCCTCCGGAAGTGTTGAAGTAGCACGTGACGTAGTGTTTAATGAGACTAATGGCCCCCAAGTGGAGCAAGTTGATTGTCATGTGCTAGATCAAGAAGAAGCTCCACAAGTGGTTATAGGAAGGATGGCACTTGGAGACATACGACCACAAGAACAACCTCAAGATGCATGTGACCATCCTATACGTCAAACAAGCTCTTCCTCAAATAATCACTCCAAGAAGATGAAAATGGAGGCATCAATCAAGGGGGAGACAATGAGGATGAGGAAGACCAAGATAATGAATCAATACCTCAAGCGCCACACCCAAGAGTTCATCAAAGCGTCCAACAGGACCATCCCATTGACAATATACTTGGATACATCTCCAAGGGGGTAACTACTCGATCTCGTGTTGCATACTTTTGTGAACATTACTCTTTTGTTTCTTCCTTGGAACCCCACAAGGTTGAAGAATCACTACAAGATCCAGATTGGGTGATGGCAATGCAAGAAGAGCTCAACAACTTCGAGAG
The DNA here is from genome assembly GCA_036927565.1 of Tuctoria greenei. Lineage (NCBI taxonomy): Eukaryota > Viridiplantae > Streptophyta > Magnoliopsida > Poales > Poaceae > Tuctoria > Tuctoria greenei. The sequence continues at coordinate 73,724,693 of JAYESD010000004.1, forward strand.
AAATCAAGTATGGGAGCTTGTGAAGAGGCCTAATGCGAATGTTGTAGGCACCAAATGGGTGTTCCGCAACAAACAAGATGAACACGGGGTGGTTACAAGGAACAAGCACGACTTGTGGCAAAAGGGTACTCACAAGACGAAGGTTTGGATTTCGAGGAAACATTTGCTCCCGTAGCTAGGCTTGAATCAATTTGTATATTACTTGCCTTTGCTACTCACCATGATTTTAAGATATATCAAATGGACGTCAAGAGTGCATTCCTCAATGGTCCAATCAAGGAAGAGGTGTATGTGGAGCAACCCCCCTGATTTGAAGATGAAGAATTCCCAAACCATGTGTACAAATTGCATAAGGCTCTTTATGGACTCAAACAAGCTCCTAGAGCTTGGTATGAGTGCCTTAGAGAATTTCTAACTCAAAATGGTTTCAAAATTTGGAAGGCGGACTATACTCTATTCGCTAAGCACTTTAATGATGATTTGTTTGTTTGCCAAATATATGTCAATGACATTATATTTGGTTCTACTAACAAAGCTTTTTGTGATGAGTTTTACAAGATAATGACGAAAAGATTTGAGATGTCCATGACGGGGGAGTTGAAGTTCTTTCCAGGTTTTCAAGTGAAGCAACTCAAGGAAGGTACGTTATTAGTCAAACCAAGTACACACAAGATATACTCAAGAAGTTTAACCTGGACAAGGCCAAACCCATCAAGACTCCTATGGCAACCAACGGGCATCTCGATCTTAATGAAGATGGTCCAAGTGTGGACCAAAAGGTATATCGTTCCATGATAGGCTCATTGCTATACTTATGTGCATCTAGGCCCGATATCATGCTTAGTGTGTGTATGTGTGCTAGATTTCAAGCCGCTCCTAAGTAGGGTCATTTGACCGCCGCTAAGAGAATTCTTAGATATTTGGTTCCAAACCAAGCCTAGGACTTTGGTAATCCAAGGGATCTAATTTTAACCTCATTGGATATTCCGATGCGGACTATGCGGGGTGCAAAGTTGATAGAAAGAGTACATCAGGAACTTGCCAATTCCTTGGTAGATGTCTAGTGTCTTGGTCCTCAAAGAAACAAAACTCCATTGCACTTTCCACAGCCGAAGCGGAGTATGTCGCCACCGGACAACTTCTTTTGATGCGACAAACGCTTAGGGACTATGGAATAACTTGCACCACATCCCTCTCCTATGTGAGAATGAGAGTGCCATCAAAATAGCCCACAATCCAGTTGAACACTTAAGGACCAAGCACATCGATATTCGCCACCATTTCTTGAGAGATCACTCCATCAAAGGAGACATTGCAATTTCCCATGTGAGAACCGATAAACAATTGGCCGACATGTTTACCAAGCCCTTAGATGAGAAAAGGTTTTGTGAACTTAGGAATGAGCTAAATATCTTAGATTCTCGAAATGTGGCTTAAGTATTGCACATCTGATTGTAATATTCAAAATTCACACATGCTTGCGAAAAACTCATCCTCCTCAATTTTTCCTCAAATTATTTTCGAAATTATTGAATCCCCGTGAATCATGGTCATAGTTTGATTGTTGATTGCTCACTGACCATATTTACAAAGGTCTTTTGTGAAATATAGTCCAAAAGTTTCAAATCTCCACTAAAAACTCAATATATAGGAGTTTTAGGCCTTAGGACCGGACTAGTCCGCACCATTGAACCGGACTAGTCTGGTGTCTCAGGTTGTCCGGACCCAGTCCGGAAGACGGAAAAGTCCGCGTCTCTGACCGGACTAGTCCGGCCTTTGGGGACTTATCCTCCCCAAGGTGCTCTCGACCTCTCCACTTTCATTCAAACAATCTCTCTCCAAAAATGCACGAAAACCGTATTCCAAACGACGATTTTCGACTCCCTCCACAAAATCTTGATTCCAATCAGTGGATTGATGCCCTAAGGTGCTTAGGAATCTTTCCCCAAGCATCGGAGACCGATTCCTCACTCACATTTCATCGAATCGAAGATTTGAAGAGGTATTCTTGACCTAACTCCAAAATCCTTGAAATTCAATTCTTTTGGGTCCATTGATAGAAAGTTCATCACAAATGTTGTTGTACACATCAATGTGATCATGTAGCTCCATTTTTATGGTAGGATACGTAGTTTTTGCAAAATTTCCCTAGATTAGGGTTCTTACTGTGTGAACTGGACTAGTCTGGCCACAGGGCGGACAAGTCTGACCTTGTGCGGACTAGTCCGGCCCTTGGGTGGACAAGTCTGGGTTACACAGTGAAAAACCTAACCTAGGTTGATCTAGTGAATTCTACCATTTTACCTTAGCTTCCTTGACTCATACAAATCCCCTTGCTTCTCTCGTCAGCAATCATGTCAGACAATGAGTATGTTCCACCTTCCGACTCCGAGACCGAAGCGGAGAAGCAAGCACCCGTTCACTGGAAGTAAAGAGAGGATCAAGAGATGGAGGCTGCGTACATTGCCTCTCAGAGGGCAAAGAAGACGCAGCGTGAGGAGCACAACTCTGCTGCTGCCGAGGCTGCCCCAAAAGAAAGAGGCTTGTAACCTTGGGTGAGCAAGCCAAGTCTTAGGGGACAAGGACCTCCAAAGATAAGGGCAAGGCTCCTGTTGATGCTGCACCAAAGAAGAGGGTGATTGTGGCTGTCGACTGTTGGAGTCGGCAGATCTCCTGACACTACTAAAGTGCTGAAGGAGTTTGTAGTTCGGTGTGGGCGCGCGGAGACTCAAGAAGGTGAATCACGATTGGACACGAGAGACACAGTGGTTTACGTGGTTCGGGCCACCTGAGCGTAATACCCTACTCCACGGGTGTGTGGTGTTGTATTAGTTTATGTATGAAAGCTCACGTCAATGCGTGTGTGCCTGAGAGCGATCGAGAGCCTCCTCCACCGTGTATCGTCGGTCTGTCCTTTTATAGTACAAGGACAAACCGTTACAAGTTAGCCTGGCCCGACATGTGGCCCCGGCGGTTACTAGTATTGATACACGATTAATTGTTGTTAATAACCCTGTAACGGGCTCCGACAGTGCCGTTACAGGTGTTAAGATTGTCTGATTAAGTGTCATTAACATGGAATTAATGACAATTAATCGGGTCTTGAAGTCCGCGGCTATCCTTTGAAGATCCGGAGTCGTTACAATGTCTTCCGGAGGTTTGAGGCGGCCAGCTCCGACGTTTGGACACGTGGCAGCTCCAGAGCTTGCTTGTGGGAAGCGGGAAGCTCCGGGGTGGCCTGGCACGTGTCAGGTCCGGAGCTTCTCTCGGTCAGGGGTTAAGTCCGGAGGTGCCGTTTCGGTACCAAGCCCGGAGCTTCACCCTTGTGGGTAGTAGCTCCGGTTTGGCAGTACACGTGGCAACCTAGGGGTTAACCATGTTGGAGAAGCAGGTCCAGTTATGTCTGACAAGTGGGCCTCCGAGGGTCGTCAATTTGAGTAGACGTCCTTTCCTTGAGATCTTTGTAACCTCAGGGGGTGTATGGTTTTTAGGGTACCGACAGTGGCCCCCTGTACCTACCTCCGGGGAAAGTCACCAGGGTGAAGTCATTCCGTCGGAGGTGGGTCCATACTCGCAACTCTTGAACTGGGTCTTCAAGGGTCTTCGGAGGTGCCGTTGGCGGGGCTTTACGGTTAAATCCCGACGCGTGGTGCACCTCAGGCGGCAGATAAGATCTTTGACGTGTGGATCTCTCGCAATTGAAGGTCGCCGGTTCCCGATACGAAAACCGTATCGGTTCCGCGCGCCTTGTCAGGTCGCCGCCTTTGGGTTTCCCGCCTCGTGATGACAACTGTTCGCCTGGGTAAGAGCCTCGACTTGATCGTCAGGGTGGTCCCGGGCCCTCTTGTCATCGGCAGGGTTGAATTCTTGAGTAGTATCCTTGACTCCCCTGCAGTTTCCATCCAAGCGTTGCGAGGGCTTACTTAAGAAGGAAAGCGCACCGTCGGGAGTTATTTACGCTTCCCATCTGTTCTTGCGCTCAAACTCCCAACTCGTACTTTGCTCCTCTTCTCTTGCCTAGCTGTGCTGCGATGGAGTTGGGTCTGCGTGAGAGTCGCTTGAAGACTAACAGCGATCTGAAGAAGGTCCGGGCCCTCATGGGGTGGTCTTCGGACTTCTTCAACCGCCCGGTCCGCGCCGGCGGAGAGCTCCCCTTTGAAAAGGAGCACGCTGGCGAGATGGTGTACTTTTCCTCGTACGCCATGGTGGGGCTGATCCCACCGTTTTCTTCTTTCTTCTTGATGCTGCTGGACTTCTATGGTCTGCAGCTGTACCACCTTGGCCCTCACTCCATTCTCCTTGTGTCTATCTTTGTCCACTTCTGCGAGATGTGGGTGGGCATCCCTCCCTGCATCGAGCTCTTCCGAACCTTCTTCACCATCCAAACCACCGGCCGAAGCGATGAGTATCTTGGCTTCTACTACTTCGTGAAGAGCAAGAAGTGCCCATTCAAGTACCTCCGGTCATTCCCCTCCGGGAATAGGGATGACTGGAAGAAAGATTGGATAGTCGTCCGGGTGGAGGAGCATGAGCGGTTGGAGTTGCCAGACGGTCTGCCCGGCATTGACACGTCGGTATGGAGCGAAGTTCCGGTGCTGGCGGAAGCTTTCGACCCTGTCCTGACCAGGATCTGCCAATGTGTGGAGGGAGGATTGACTCCCCAGGCGGTGTTCTGCAACTTCCTGTCCAACAGGTGGGCGCCGCTGAAGAGGAGGGAGAAGCTCGCCTGGGCCCTCAACAGCGTGGTGGACGAGGACCGGGTTGAGACCGGGTTGAAGTCCAGCATGGTGGGGAAGACCTTGGAGTTTCACCTCAAGAAATTCCAGCACGGCATCGACGTTGACGGAGATTACTTGACTCCGCCGCCGGCCTTCCTCCCTCTGAACGTGGAAGTTGAGTTCAGCAGGGAGCTCCGGCGGACGATGCCCGCGCTTGACGACCTTGGTGTTCTCGAGAGAAGATCAACCACTCGGTTGGCGATCCCCGGGTTGTCCGAAGACGGCTCCGCCCCTGTCCCACAGCCAAGAGCTGAGGTCGTCGGCAAGGGCAAGGAGCTGGCGGAGGAGCCGGAGAGCCGGAAGAGGAAGCTGCGACATGCTGACGGAAGGTCCATCGGGCCTGTCACTTCCCCCCCGGTTCCCCCTCCTCAGGAAGGAAGATCCTCCGCCGCCGTGGCGACTGTACCCGTGGTGGGGTCCTTCCGGAATGTTACTGTTCCGGCGGTGGGATCCTCCCGGAGTGCGACTGTCCCCGTGGTGGATCCCTCCTGTGGTGCTAGCTCCGGGCGCGCGACTCCGGCATCTGGAGCGGTGAGGGCCTCCAGGTCCAGGAGTTCCTCCCGATCAAGGAGAGCTCCGACCCGGGAAACGCCCGCGGCTGTGGCAAGTCCTGGGAGTCCTCCCGGAGCTCCTACGCTGACCGTGGCCAGCCCGGATCGTCCGGGAAAGAGGTTCCGCGCAAGCTGGTGCGGGAGCCTTCCAAGGTAATTTTTCTTTTTTACCTCGATTAACTTTTTAATTGTAGCATCTGTTTGCTCAATTTCTTCGTTCTTCATCTGCAGCGTTCCCAAGAAGGGGAGTGAAGCTCCACCCTCAGCCACAGTGTCTGAGGCTGCGGGGGCTTCTGCTCCAGTCCCGGTGCCGCCCCAAGCGGAGGCTGCGACAGCTCCGGCGCCAGCTGTCGTGGTCATGGACCTCGATTCGTCTCCAGAAGTTCCCGTGGTAGCGCCGGACCACGGGAATGAAGATGCGCCAGCGGCACCCGTCCCGGAAGTGGAAGCTCCGGGTCCTGGTGCTGCAGTAGTAGAAGCTCCGGCTGTTGAGTCGGAGGAAGCAGCAGTCCCGGCTTCGGAGCCAGAAAGTGCTGAAGCCCCGGCGATTGAGCCGGAGGTGGCTGAAGCCCCGGCATGCGAGCCGGAAGTCGAAGTAGTTCCGGCAGTTGAGCCGGTTACTTCCGAAGCTCCAGCCGCAAAGCCGGTGATTGTTGGAGCGCCGGCCGCAGAGCCGGCGGTTGAAGAGGCGAGGGAGCTTGAGCCTCCCTCGGAAGAGGTGTCCCGGCCGGAGCCAGTAGCGGCTCCTGCTCCGGAGGCGACGACGTCGATGGTACCTGTGGCAGAGCCAGAGTGCCTGAACGAAGTCGCCGGCCCCCAGCCTGAGGGGGCAAATGAAGACTTGGTGGCGGGACCTCCTTCGATGGCGACTGAGGCCGTCTCGGAGGAAGGCCCTAGCGCTTTGGAAGCTCGGGGTTCCACTCTCGTAGAGTGGGACCCAATTTTTGTATGTGAAGACCCGCTGGAACCAGCGGAAGAGATCCCAGCAGGTCCGGAGCCCATCTCGCTGTCGATGTCCATCGACAACGCCTGCTCCAGTCTACGTCAGGTCCAACTGGCCTTCTTCCACGACAGCAAGGCTCTTGAAGAGGAGCGCCAAACCCTTAGGCAGTGGCGTAATCGGCTCCACTTCGAGACTAAGATGGCACAGTCGAGGCTTGCGGATGACAAGGAGTGGATCAAGCGGGAGAAGATCCGCCTGGAGCTCTGGGATAAGCTGCTGGACGAGAGGGAGAGCATGACTCACGCCCTCGATGCTCAATCCGGGGAGTTCCACGACCGAGCTAAGGCTGCTAACGACGCGGCCAATGCTCGGTTTGATCAGCTCGCGGCCATCAGCACCGCACTCATCAAGCACCGAGAGGCACTTGAAGGGAGGGAAAGATGGCTCGAGGACGAGGAGCGAAAACTCCTAGAGCTACGGGATGACGTCTTGCGACGGGAAGAATAGCTCGCCGAGAAAACAGCTCTGGCGGACAAGGGCCTCGAGGAGCGCACTAAGAAATTGGAAGAGCGCTGCCTCGAGGAGGAGGAGAAGACCTGGGTGCGGGGGCAGGAACTCTACGAATACGAGTGTGCCCTTGTCGCCCGGGAGAAGAAAGTGGAGGCTAGGGAGAGGGACCTGGTCGACCGCCGGAACAAGATCCACCTCCGGGAGGAGGAGCTCGGAAGACTTGAGAAGCGGGTTGTTGCGAAGATCCAGCAAAACGCCAAAGAAGTTGAGCGCCTCGCCCGCGAGAATTCGGAGCTGACGGCGGCCCGGAGATCCCTGGAAGAGATGAAGAACTTGAGGAAGGCGGACTCCCTGCAGATTTGGGAGTTCCTGGGCAAGGCCGATGACACGCTGACGCCGCTGGGTTTCAGCCCCGTGCACCCGGATGATCCGGAGCCGGAGCCAGACCTTGCGTTGCAAGCGTTGAGCGCCGCAGGCAGCAAGCTCTCCAAGGTGGGCGACGTCATCGCGGACCAGCTGGAGGTCGAGGGGCAATCCCTGGCTTGGAATGTCACAGAATATGTGTTGACGTGCTACACCAGCCGGAACCCTCGATTTCCTCTGGACCCGGTGCTTGAAGGCCCCGTCGAAGGAGAAGGCGAAGCTACCCGAGCCTGCGTGTCGGAGGTCGCCCAGAAGGTCACCGAGTTCTTCCATAGGGTCTAGGACCGTCTCTTTTAGCCTTTACTTGTATCTTCTCTTCTTCCTCAATTTTGTAATCCCTTGTCTCCAGATGTAATCTCCGGTCTTCAGATGAAATGAAATCCCCAATTTTTTGCGAATTTCATTTTTTTGTCTTCAACATCTTTATCTTCACTTGGCCCCCTGGTAGATGTGCACAATTTGATTGTGGACATGTACCAAAAGGATGTTGAGTTTTGTTGAAGACGAATTTGCTTCGAACATGTGGAATTTAGGTCCGAAGTTTTTGATAGTGAAGGTCCCCTGATGTTGTCGGAGCTTAGAAACTCCGGCACTGTCCATCGCTGGAGCTTAGTAGCTCCGGCAATAGCCTCTATAAACACGTTGAGCATCGGTAGTTAATACTCCAAGGTGTCGGAGCTTAGCAGCTCTGGCAATGACCTTTGCCACACTTGGTTTGTTGGCAACAGACTCCAGTGACGGGGTCTTCTCACCATCTTTTAGTCAACGCCGACGGTTGACGCCCTGGTGGGAGTCGGAGCTTGGTTAGCTCCGGTTTTTCTCCATCAACGTAGGGTTCATTTTTCCTGCACACTTAATCCAAGAGAAATAGTAAAATTCGTTCCTTGTCTATAACTTCGTCGCGGCTTACGGTTCTCAAGAAAATTTTAAGTTGAACACGATTTTTAATACGACTGGATGAATTGTCTTTTCTTTTAGATCCAATTGTCCATGGACCCACCTTACTTTGGCCTGCCGGGATGTAGGTAGAGTGGCGTACTTAGGGTGCTTGACCAGGCTAAGTCGATAGCGCACTCCGGCCCTAGAATGGCTTGGCGGCTTTCAGGCGAGTTGGCCACAGACGATATTTAAATCCAAAAAATCTGACAATTCAACTCGAATCGTATGTAAACCGGTCAAACTAGAACTTCTTAAGAATTGCACGTTTCTGTTATAGACAAGAAAGAGAAAAATAAAAATGTCGAGCCTATGCAAAAATGAATGCACGTGGAGTCTATTTCACATGAAGATTTCTTTCATTATAGGTCCGGGGTACAGGGGAAACAAGTACACTCTTAGGGTACGGAACCAGGCTAAGTGTGTTTGGTTTCTCGTTTGACCCAGGGTAGTTAGCCACACTTTTAGTCTGGAGACTGTGTCAAGTGTTGCATGAGCTTTTCAAACCTTTCGGGAAAGGTCCGGCTGCTCTCCCGGAGGAACTACCCGACTCTGTACAATGACTCTATAACATACATTTCAAGTTACTTAAGACTCACCTCTGTGGAATTAAGTGTAGAACTTATGGAGGTGCTCGATGTTCCAAGGATTTGGGAGAGGTGTCCCATCCTCGGTAGCCAAGCGAACGCTTCCGGGACGGGATACTTTGATCACTCGAAAGGGCCCTTCCCAGCCGGGGGAGAGTTTGTTTTGCCCTTCTCTGCATAGTATTCTCCGTAGCACCAGATCGCCTTCCTCGAGCTGTCGGTTGTGTACATGCCGCTGGTGATAGCGCCGTAGAGCTTGGCGGTATCGGGCATTCCGAATAGCTGCTTGGCACCTTCCCTCCTCGAGGAGGTCTAGGTATTCATGCCGGAGCTGGTCCTGCGCGGCTTCGTCGAAGGTCCGGATTCGGAGGGAACCCAAGGTGATTTCCGGAGGAAGGATCGCTTCAGCTCCGTACACCAGAAAGAAGGGTGTTTCTCCGGTTGCCCGACTTGGAGAAGTCCTGTTGGCCCATAGAGTTGGCGGAAGCTCTTCGATCCAATTGGCTCCGTGCTTTTTCAAGCGCTCATAAGTGCGTGTTTTGAGTCCTTTAAGGATCCCTGCATTTGCTCTCTCGGCTTGTCCATTGCTGGCAGGATGAGCTACGGAAGCGTAGCAAACTTGTATGCCGAGGTCTTCGCAATATCCTTGAAATGCGGAGCTTGTGAATTGAGTCCCATTATCAGTGATGATCTTATTTGGGACTCCGAATCTGCTCACGATGGATTGTAGAAAATTGATTGCAGATTGTTTGTTGATCGTCACAACGGGAGTTGCTTCCGGCCACTTGGTGAACTTGTCGATGGCGACGTACAGGAACTTGCAACCTCCGACGGCTCTAGGGAAGGGTCCCAAGATGTCCATCCCCCACACAGCGAAAGGCCATGTGGGAGGTATCATTTGTAAGGACTGAGCAGGTGTATGAATTTGCTTTGCATGAAATTGGCATGCTTTGCATTTCTTCACCAGCTCAGTGGCATCCTGGAGCGCTATAGGCCAGTAGAAGCCATGCCGAAAGGCTTTTCGGACCAGCGTGCGGGAAGATGCATGGTTCCCACACTCGCCTCCATGGATTTCTGCGAGGAGCTCGCAGCCTTCTTCCCTTGTGATGCACCGCATTAGGATGCCGTTGGCACCGCGCCGGTAGAGATCCCCTTCTACCAACGTGTATCTTTTAGCCAATCTGACTACCCGATCAGCGGATACATCATCGTCAGGAAGGATGTTGTCTTTCAAGTAGCTCCGGATCTCCGAGATCCATGCATCGGAACTGACTTGAGCATTTGAGTCTTGCGTGCTGGGTTGCTCGGATCTTCCGGCAGCACCTACGACCCTTGATGGCTGCCATGGTAACAGGGCCATCGGGACCGTCAGCTTCGGGATGCTGATCTCGCCCCCTTCGTTCAGTTCGGCAGGCTGGACTGTGGGTTTTGACAACCTCCGGACAAAGGTTCCATCAGGAGCCGGAGCTCCAGTTGACGCCTTGGTCGAGAGTTCGTCAGCTTCAGCGTTGTGAGCACGCTGAACATGGTGAAGGTCTAGGACTTCGAAGTCCTTCTGAAGCCTCTGGACTTCAAGGAGGTAAGCAGCCAGCTGGAGATTATTGTAGGAGCATTCACCCTTCACCTGCTTGATGACGAGTTGTGAATCTCCTTTGACCAGCAATTGCTTGACACCGTATGATAGTGCCACCTTTAATCCATAGATGAGTGCTTCATACTCCGCCATGTTGTTGGTTGCCTTGAAGTCAAGGTGTACCATGTATTTCACCTTCTCCCCAGTTGGTGCGAGGAGAAGGATTCCAGCTCCGGCTCCCTGCTTCTGCATGGAGCCGTCGAAGTAAAGGGTCCAGTGAGGCTTAGTGAAGGTTGGAACTTGAGGTTCCGTCTTCTGCTCGCTGGGGCCCCCAGGGTTTAATGGAGAGGGAGTCCATTCTGCCACGAAATCTGCCAACGCTTGACTCTTGATTGCTTGTCTCGGAATGAATTCAAGATCGAATTCAGCCAATTCCGCTGCCCACTTTGCAATATTCCCAGTTGAATTGGAATTATGCAGGATCGCTCGAAGTGGATATGAGGTCACCACCGAGACTTTGTGAGCTTGGAAATAGTGTCGAAGCTTCCTTGAGGCAATAAGAACTGCATAAAGCAGTTTATGCACCTCTAGGTATCGAGTCTTGGCATCATGTAACACTTCACTGATGAAGTATACCGGGCGTTGAATGGTCCGGACCCTTCCGGAGGGGTCCAGAGCTTCCTCTTCATTGATCCGGACCCTCTCGGAGGGGTCCAGACTCTCTTCGGGGACCTCCGGGTTCTGGGTGGAGGAACCCGGAGCTTCTTCAGAAATGACCTGGACCCTCTTAGAGGGGTCCGGGTCCCCTGAAGTGGCTTCTTGTGGGTTTGAGTCTGGGAGCTGGGACCCAGACCCGCTTTCAGGAACCTCCGGACCCTCCCGAAGGGGTCTGGATTCCTGAGTATTGGGTAGTTCCGGTCTCTCCGCAACCAGAACCATACTGACGACTTCGTCAGTAGCTGAAATGTAAAGCAACAAATGCTCACCAGGGTTCGGAGCTACCAGGACTGGTAGGGTGGTGAGGAACTGTTTCAGCTCCTGGAATGCCTTCTCTGCTTCTTCAGACCATTGGAATGGTCCGGACTTCCTCAGTAACTTGAAGAAGGGAAGTGCTCTTTCCGCCAGTCTTGAAATGAACCGGCTGAGGGCTGCTAGACATCCAGTTAATTTTTGGACGTCTTTGATGCGGGTTGGTGGCCGCATGTCTTCAATGGCTTTTATCTTCGCCGGATTAGCCTCTATGCCCCGGTGACTTACCAGGAAACCAAGAAGCTTTCCGGAACTAACCCCGAAGACGCACTTGTCTGGGTTTAGCTTCGTGCGGGTGGCCCGCAGCTTGTCGAAGACAGCCTGCAAGGTGTCCAAGAGGGACTCCTTGTTCTTGACTTTGACCACGATGTCATCGACGTACACTTCCACTATGTCTCTGATGAGTTCTTCGAAAGTTTTGTACATAGCTCGTACAAAAGTTGAAGATGCATTCTTGAGACCAAACGGCATGGCTGTGTAACAATACAATCAATCCACTGTGATGAATGAAGTATGCTCTTCATCCTCCCTAGACATCCTGATTTGATGATATCCAGAATATGCGTCTAGAAAACACAGTAACTCGCACCCGGAGGTGGAATCCACTATCCGATCTATTCTAGGTAGTGGGAATGGATCTTTTGGACATGCCTTATTCAGTGTGGTGTAGTCGATGCACATCCGAAGTTTCCCGCCGGCCTTGGGCACAACGACTGGGTTCGCCAGCCATTTTGGATGGAAGACTTCTCGGATAAATCCGGCTTCGAGCAACTTCTTCACTTCTTGTCGGATGAAGTTCTGTCGCTCTACAGATTGCTTCCGAGGTTTTTGATGCACAGGCCGAGCATCGGGGTAAATCTTCAGATTGTGCTCAATCACTTCCCTGGAGATCCCAGGCATTTGTGACGGTTGCCAAGCAAATACGTCAACGTTAGCCCGGAGGAAAGTGATGAGCGCGAGTTCCTATTTGTCATTCAACCCACCCGATATGCGGGTGGTTTGAGTGACATCGGAACCAATTTGGACGACTTTGATGGGGATGTCGGTGTCGCTGCTTGGCTGCACACGGGGAGCAGAGGTTGAGCCTCGTTGCCGAATGCTCGGAGGTTTTGGAGCTTGCCCCTGTCTGGAGTCCTCCTCTTGCGCAGTGGTGAGTGCATGGAGCTCCTCCAGAGCAGTTACTCCGGCGGTGCGATCTCCACGAATCCGGAGAACGCCTGCTGGTGTTGGCATCTTCAACACCAAGTATCCATAATGAGCAGCTGCCATAAATTTGTATAGGGCAGGTCTACCCAAGATGGCGTTGAATGGTAAGTTGATCTGAGCGACGTCGAAGACCAACTTCTCGGTGCGGTACTTCTCCCGTGTCCCGAAGGTAACGGGTAGAATTATAGCTCCGAGTGGGGTAATGGCCCCCGGACCTACTCCGGAGAATGGTCGAGAGGGCCGAAGATTCGAAGGTCGAAGCTGATGTCTGGTAAAAGCTTCAAAGCTTATAAGGTTCAGCCCCGAACCTCCATCCACCATAACATGATGGAGCTGGATGTTGTTGATGGTGGGAGATACCATCAAGGGTAATTGGCCAGCTCCGACCATGCTTCGAGGACAGTCCGAAGCATCAAAAGTGATGGGTGTGTCCATCCACTTTCGATGTGGCTCCGGTCTAGCTGTAGGAGCTACAGCAGCCATATCCCGCCGCATAGTCTTGATGACACGACGAGAAGTGATGTCCCATGATCCACCAAAGATGGTGTTCATGGTTTTCCGACGCTCGTTGTCGGAGACGTCGGAGTCATCGTCGACGGAGGTGTAGACGGCTTTCAGGACCTTTTTGGGGTCCTGAAACCCTAACTCCTCTTCAGCCGGAGCTTCGTCAACCTTCTGTTTTCCCTCCCTCTGTCGGAAAGGAGACCCTTCCCGGCGCTTGTTGTAGCGCTCGGCAAGGTTTTGGACCTCCCGGCAGTCTTCCAGCCTGTGGCTGCCCGTTTTGTGAATGGGGCACCACATTTTGGATTTGCCGCCGTCTTCGGAAGACGGTCGAGGTCGCTTCTCGGGGCGTGGCCCCCGGCCACCAGGAGTTGCAGTGGCTGCAACGTTGGATGTGCCAGCCGACGGCTTCTTCTTGCCGTTGGTCTTCTTTTTCTTCTTGCCACTCCCGGAGGTAGCGACTTCTTCTTTGGAGGATTTTTTGTGATCCTCCAAGGCTGGTTTGGAGTGCATTTCACGGCCCTCCGCAGCTCTGGCACATTTGTCTGCCAAGCTGAAGAGCTCCGTGACGCTGGTGATCTCTTTGATCGCCAGCTTCTCCAACATCTTCTTGTCTCGTACACCCTGTCTGAATGCCACAATGATAGAAGCGCTTGAGATAGAAGGGATTGTGTTGCGTACCTGAGAGAACCTCTGGATGAATGACCGCAAAGATTCTCCCCCTTTTTGCACGACCGCAAAAAGGTCTAGTTCAGTGCCCGGTCGGGTGTATGAACTCCCGAAGTTGGCAGTGAACTGACGGCATAGCTCCTCCCAACTGTCGATAGAGTTGGGTGGAAGGCTCATAAACCAGGACCTGGCGGTCCCAGTTAAGGCCACTGGAAAGTAGTTGGCCATTACGGCCTCGTTTCCTCCAGCTGCTAAGATTGCAGTGGAGTATATCTGCAGAAATTCTACGGGGTTGACAGTCCCGTCGAATTTTTCCGGCAAGTGTGGCCGGAACTTCTGTGGCCATCTAACCATGCGCAGGTGCATGGCTAGGGCGGAACAGCCTCCTCCTACTCCTTCTAGAGTAGAAAGGTCTTGAGCATCCCGTCTTTCTCGAGCTCGCTCGATATGGACACGGCCATCCTGTTGGCGGTATCGGCGATCAAGCTCCGCCCGGAGGTCATGTGTCGAAAGCCGAGATACCGTATGGGTGTGTCGTGCCCCAGAGGGCAACGGCGTCACTTGCTGTGACGCAGCTCGTCTTCGGTTGTTGGAGACATGTGGACCAAGTCTTCCAGACAACGTCCGTCGCTGCGACGGGGCTCGCCCTGAAGGAGGAGGACCCTGGTTGTTGAGGCGTTCGGCCGCTGCTGCGACCAAATGCTCAACATCAGCCCTCCATTGCTCCATGGCATCTTGAGATGCATCCGGAGGTGGTGGTCGCTGGAGAAGAGCACGCGCTGCATGGAGCGCGTGTTCTGGGTTGTCATGACTTGCCGGCGCAGTATGTGACGCCGGTGCACCATCATGTTGCCCGTCACGTTTTGCCGGAGAAGATGGTGGTGGTGAGTGTGACTCCTGCTGGTGCTGAGGCTCCTGCTGGTGGCTGCATGTTGGAGGGATTGTCCCCGACAGCCTGAGCAGCAGGTTGCCCGTTGGATGATCCAGCCGCAGAATTCACCATTCTTGAAAATCTCGGGCGCCCCTACCTGGCGCGCCAACTGTCGACTGTTGGAGTCAGCAGATCTCCTGACACTACTAAAGTGCTGAAGGAGTTTGTAGTTCGGTGTGGGCGCGCGGAGACTCAAGAAGGTGAATCACGATTGGACACGAGAGACATAGTGGTTTACGTGGTTCGGGCCGCCTGAGCGTAATACCCTACTCCACGGGTGTGTGGTGTTGTATTAGTTTATGTATGAAAGCTCACGTCAATGCGTGTGTGCCTGAGAGCGATCGAGAGCCTCCTCCACCGTGTATCGTCGGTCTGTCCTTTTATAGTACAAGGACAAACCGTTACAAGTTAGCCTGGCCCGACATGTGGCCCCGGCGGTTACTAGTATTGATACATGATTAATTGTTGTTAATAACCCTGTAACAGGCTCCGACAGTGCCGTTACAGGTGTTAAGATTGTCCGATTAAGTGTCATTAACATGGAATTAATGACAATTAATCGGGTCTTGAAGTCCGCGGCTATCCTTTGAAGATCCGGAGTCGTTACAATGTCTTCCGGAGGTTTGAGGCGGCCAGCTCCGACGTTTGGACACGTGGCAGCTCCGGACCTTGCTTGTGGGAAGCGGGAAGCTCCGGGGTGGCCTGGCACGTGCCAGGTCCGGAGCTTCTCTCGGTCAGGGGTTAAGTCCGGAGGTGCCGTTTCGGTACCTAGCCCGGAGCTTCACCCTTGTGGGTAGTAGCTCCGGTCTGGCAGTACACGTGGCAACCTAGGGGTTAACCATGTTGGAGAAGCAGGTCCAGTTATGTCTGACAAGTGGGCCTCCGAGGGTCTTCAATTTGAGTAGACGTCCTTCCCTTGAGATCTTTGTAACCTCAGGGGGTGTATGGTTTTTAGGGTACCGACAGTGGCCAAGAAGGCTGCAAGCAAAGTAAAGAAGGGTGCCCCACTGTAGGATCGAAGAGCACGTGAAAAGCTACCAGAGGGGGGGGGGGTGAATGGTAGATTTAAAAATCTTACGCAGCGGAAACAATTAAACCCCAAACCCTTTCGGCAGAAAAACAATCTGTTAAAGAAATCGTGTGTGAGACCAATCTAAATGTGTTTCACCGTGACAAAAGCGATATATATCATAGAGAATCAAGTCACGAAGACAACACAAAAAGAATCACTCAAATCCGTTGAGAGAAACTCATGTTATGATCAAAAGATCAAACAATGGTCAATCTGCCCTACCTGAGAAAAAACAGTTATGGAACGCTGCAAAGAAACTCGTGTAGATCATAGACCAAAAATCCAATTACCATGAACTTTTGACATATGATAGACAATCAAGTTGTGAAGACAAACCAAAAGGACTCAAGTCAATTGGATCTGTAAAACTCGTGTTATGATAAAACCACCAACGAAAGGTAATGCTGTCCAGAAACTCGATGAGTAAAACTTGTCTGGAACAAGTTGGACGAACAAGGCACAAAAGTTCCTTCAAACTACGAATTTTATTCAATAGAACACAAGAAGAACAGCCCCAAAGTAGTGCACCACGAGCTCTGGGCTCCCTTGCTTATATAACCAGCCCTTAGGCCAACCCAATATCAACTAGGACTCCAATCCTACTCAGACCATGAATCGTAACATTCCATAGCTGCTCAAGATTCTTCTATACGCAAATAGAAGCAACCTTAAGACTTCCAAACACCTTAGGAACGTATCCCACATTCCTAAACAACTCAAATTCGTGACCCACACGAAATCCTATCATAACCAACTCAAATCTTTCCATATTCGAGTCAAACCCGACTCAGCCGCAGCCTGAGTCCATAACCTAGTCGGTTGGACCTTTCCGACCAATTCTTTACGTCCACATATCTTCATCACGCCTCGGAACCATGTAGCCACGTCCATGCACTCCTTGCATACGTGCCAACATCTTCCAATGACGTCCACGATACCTTCATATGCATTGTTCTTGATTCAATCATGTTGCGCAACCTCCTGATCAGCTCAACCACAATTCCTCCTGAATTTGGTTGTTGGAACCTCATCTCCTCCCTGAGACTAGTCCAATGGATCCCGTCACCAGCCATGTCTTGAACTCAAGCAACACCTGCACATGAATAAACAACCAATCCATACGAGCCCAAGTCCTCGACTTGACTCACGTCAGTTCCGAACACAACACCTTACGTGAGAGCCTCACATAAGCATGTTGCAAAGTATAGCAAAATGATATCAGCCATATCATCCAAAACGCACCAAAAACTTAGCAAATGAATACTAAGCAATCTTTCCAATCATGTAAAGCAAGTATGAAACATTGCAAATGAAAAGCAGAAGAACTTCGGTCAAGTTCCGGACCTTGCCAGAGCAACTCAGAGCTTGAGCCGGAGCTAACAAGAGCTAGTAGAACCTAGCGCCGGAGCTTACCAAAACTAGTACAACCAAGCTCCCGCCGGAGCTAGAAAAAGTACGTCGGAGCTTAGCAAAAGCATGCCGGAGCTATCAAATATATTTCGGAGCTATCAAAGACATGCCGGAGCTAAAGATAAAGCTCACCGGAGCTTACCAAAGCTGGTCGAACCTTACCAAGAAGTAAGACCTAGCATCGAACGTAACCAGAGCTACCCAAACCAAGCCGGACCTACCTTCGGACCTTGCTATAGCTCGGAGCTAGAATCGGACCTTGATAAAAAGTTGTTTTGGTGATATTCAAAACTTTTATCATCAAAGTCAAGTGTATTCACTACAAGCCAATGTATTCAGCACACATAGGTCTTACAATCTCCCCCTTGATGAATGCATTGGCAACACCATTTAAAATCCGAACATTGGCTTATTCACATAAAAGTTTTGAAAACAATTTCTCCCCCTTTTTGTAAATCAAAAGTAGAATGAGAAGAAAATCCAAAAATAAAATTATCCCATATTATCTCTCCCTCTTTATTATCTCTCCTTATGCACATTATTCTCTTTCTCTTCATGCTAATCTCTCCCCCTTTGACAATGTATTCAGCAAGTCATGAGCATATAAACAATTTATCTCTCCCCCTTTAGTTGTTATGAGCATATTATAACATATACATATAACCAAAGCTCATCCAAGTCATACTATCAAGTACCTTAGATTATCACATCAATGAAATACATAAAGTAGTGTAAGCCATGCTAGAGATCAAATGTAATTTTCAATTTCAGCAAGTCATGATCTCACAAACTTAACTATTTCAAAACCTAAAAGCATGACACTAGTTGCTGCATTTTATTATTTTTCAAAGCATAAATTTAGATCATATGATATTTGCAAGAGATTATATGCGCATCTGCCTTATTCTAACCAACCAAGCCAAGCCTATGTCATTTGACAATCAGAAGCTTAAGGACATGGTTTTAGTCATACACAACTTCTTCCAAGTTCAAATCTAAGTGCAATGATAAGCCATCTCAAAAGAAGAAGTGCGATGCATGCATATTCTCTTGATCTTTTCTCAATTTATATTTGTTCATAAAAAACTCAACATGTGAGTTGATTACTTGATTAATTCTTTATAATTAAAAGCACTTGTGAACATGTAACAAGTTCAAAACAGCAAGACAGTTCGACCATGACCAGTTTTAGTGTAAGTAATTATTCCAATTACTAGACATGGAAAAAACTACAAAATGTATAACACGAGTAATGTAGTAAGAACTTTCAGCATGTAAAAGGAATCACAAAGTCATATATGTATGAAATACTATGCTCATATTATTTTAATTTCAGATTCACACATAGACTTCCCAAGTTTCAAAACTCCCCCTCAATTTAAGCCATGAGGATGCATAACCCCTATTTCACTATGAATAAAACAAAAACGAGAGAAATCCAAAGGTTTTGTAAAAATGTCATCCAATTGTTGTTCGGTATCTACATGGTGAAGCACAATGTTTCCTTTTTCAACATTATCTCGGAGAAAGTGATACCTAATTTCAATGTTCTTAATTCTAGAATGTTGCACGGGGTTTTTAGCAATGCAAATGGCACTAGTGTTATAACAAAACAGTGGAACACTATCTAGATCAACCCCATAGTGCTTAAGTGTTTGAACAATCCAAAGAATTTGTGAGCAAGCACTAGCAGCGGCTACATATTCAGATTCAGCTGTGGATTGTGCAACTGAATTTTGTTTTTTAGGGGACCAAGCAACAAGAGAATTACCAAGAAAATGACAAGCACCGGAAGTACTTTTTCTATGAATCCTACAACCCCCAAAATCAGCATCCGAAAAAGCTTCCAAAGTAACGGTTGAGGAAGAAGGAAGAAAAATGCCAAATTCTTGGGTTCCATGTAAGTACTTGAGAATCCTTTTGACGGCATGACGATGTGAAGCACGTGGGGAAGCTTGAAACCGTGCACAAAGACATACGCTGAATTGTATGTCCGGTCTTGATGCCGTGAGGTACAAAAGTGATCCGATCATGCTTCTATATTCTTTTTGATTCACAGATTCACCATCTTCATCAAGTTCAAGTGTTGTTGCTGTTCCCATTGGTGTCCGAAGAGGCTTGCTTTTGTCCATGTTGAAGCGCCTTAGGAGGTCTTTGGTATACTTCGTTTGATGCACAAAGGTACCCTCCTTGGTTTGCTTGATTTGTAGCCCCAAAAAGTAAGTGAGTTCACCCATCATACTCATTTCAAATTCGAACTCATCATTGCTAAAAACTTGGACACAAGATCATGAGAAGCACAACCAAAGATAATATCATCCACATACACTTGAACGAATAATGAGTCATTGCCATGCTTAAGCACAAAAAGAGTTTTATCAACCTTGCCCATGGTAAACCCCTTTTAAAGTAAGAATGGTTTTAACCTATCATACCATGCTCTAGGGGCTTGTTTGAGACCGTATACGTCTTTGGACAGTTTGTAAACATGATTAGGAAAATCTGGATTTTCAAAACCCGGTGGTTGTTTGACATAAACCTCCTCATCTATGTAGCCATTAAGAAAAGCACTTTTAACATCCATTTGATATAGCTTAAAACCTTTAGATGCTGCAAAAGCTAACAAAATTCTTATGGCTTCTAATCTAGCAACGGGAGCAAAAGTTTCATCAAAATCTAGACCTTCAACTTGAGTGACACCTTGAGCAACCAACCTAGCCTTATTCCTAACCACAACCCCATCCTCATTTTGTTTATTTTTAAATACCCATTTAGTTCCAATTAAAGTGTGACCTTGAGGTGGAGGTACAAGTTTCCAAACATTATTTCTTTCAAAATTTTCTAACTCTTCTTGCATGGCAATAATCCAAGATTCATTAGTGAGTGTGTGTGATATATCTTTGGGTTCAAAAGAAGCAACAAAAGCAGAATGAGCATGAGAGTTTGGATTGCAAAACCTGGACCGTGTGACTCGTTCGTGCAAGCTTCCAACATCTGTTGTGGGGGATGATCTTTGTAAAAATGTAGGGGAACAGATGTCTCACAAGCTTCTTCTTCATTAGGTTCATCATTGATTGATGAGCTTGTGACTTGTGGATGATCAGGACCAGCATAGGTGATAGCCGGAGCTTGTTCAATGTCCGAAGCTGGACACGTGTCAACTTTGGAACTACTAGGCAGTATCACCGTCTCTTCTCCATCTTCGAAAATACCCTCCCCCTGAGGATACGGATCTGGTCCTGCAACACCGGAGCTAGTACCTGGGCTAGCTTCATCAAAAGACACTTCACAAGTCTCCACAATTTTGTTAGTGTCAAGTTAAGGCACACGGTAGCCTCTAGTATGAGATGGATAACCAAGAAACATGACTTCAATGGATCTAGGTTCAAATTTATCAAGATTACCATGTTTCTTAACAAAGTTTGCAACCAAAGACCTGAAAGTGTGTAACACTAGGCCTAAGTACAAACCAAAGCTCATATGGTGTTTTACCTAGCTTAGCACGCAAAAAAACACGATTTGAGACATAACAAGCGGTTGCTAACGCATCAGCCCAAAATTTCCTAGGAGTTTGATATTCATCAAGCATAGTCCTAGCCATCTCAACTAAGGTTCTGTTCTTTCTTTCTACAACACCGTTTTGTTGAGGTACATATGGTGAAGAAAATTGATGATCTATTCCATTTTCAGCACAAAAGTGATCAAAAGATTGATTTTTAAATTCAGTTCCATTATCACTTCTAATTGCTTTTAATGATCCTGGGTGATCAATTGATAATCTAAGAAATAAAATTCTAAAGTGTCTAAAAACTTAGTAAATCCAAGAGTATCTATAATAATCATCAACGATAACAAGAACATACCATTTACCTCCGAAAGATTGAACACGTGAAGGTCCTACGGTGTCAAGATGCAAAAGTTGACATGGTTCAGTTGTCATGATCATTGTGAGAGGAGTATATTATATGAACCTGCAACCATCTTAGCATGTCTACTAGAAGAGCACACAATTTCTTTGTCCCCTTTAAGCTTAGGCAGCCCACGTACGCAATCAAGAGCACTAACACGCGTTAGGTGATCAAAGCCTACGTGACCAAGTCTACGATGCCAAAAGTATAAGTCCTTTGAATCATTAGCAACTAGACACCTATGCTTAGAGGAAGACATATCAAAATAAGCTTTAAAAACTCTTCCAAACCGAGACATGTTAAAATAAGCTCACTATTTGAACCTACAACTTTGCAGCAGTTTTTATTGAAAATAATTTCTAGATTTTCATCTAGCAATTGTGCAACAGAAAGCAAGTTGTATTTCAAATTTTTGCCTAGTGCCACATCCTTCAAAGTGTAGTGATCATTTACTCTAACAGAACCCTTAGCAATTATAGGAGTTGAAGAATTATCGGCAAAAGTAGCATTCTCTACACATGACACAAAAGAGAGAGAGGAGAACCAATCTTTGTTACCGGTCATGTGGCATGAGCAACCTGAATCCACAATCCAAATGTTCTCCTTCCTCAAACGTGTAACCTACATAAAAGCACAATACGTCGATGACTCAATACTGGGGTTAGTCAAAAGGCATTTAGGAATCCAGTACTGAGTCACGCGACGTGCAGCAGGAAAACAAGCGAAAGCTGAGACAAAACAGCAGGTTTATGAGTCAAAGTTTGAGATTTTTTATTCTTGACTACTGACCTATAAGGTGTTACTTGTGTAGCACAAAAATCAGTAGCTCCGGAGGCAAAAACAGAAGGTCCGGAGGTAAACTTTGAATGTTTTTGACTCAAAACAGAAGGTTGTACATTCGGGTTAATACGTGCACAAATTTTGCATGAAAGTTATGAGATCTAGCAACCATTCTTTCCCTTTTCTGTTGTTTAGCTAGTCTATAAGAAAAATCTATGACATGACCATCTCTACAACAGAAGGTACAATGAAATTTAACTTTGTGTTCATGTCTAGATGAGCAAGCAATATTTTTATTTGAAACCGAATGAGACAACACTCCTGCAGATTTGAAAACCACTCCTTTTTGTTCAGGAACTGTTTGAAACAAACCACTTCCTAATGACTTTACAATTTTAGGTGGATGTGCCTTAGCATGAGCATGAGAATCAAAACCTAAACCAGTTTTATTATTGCAAGACTTGGAAGAATTCGGCAGTAAGTTTAGGTTCTTATTCCCATTACAAAACCGATCTAATGTCCTATGCATGTCATCAAGTTTATTGGATAGATCAAGGCAATTTTCACATGAAGTTTTTCCTTTTAGTTTGCAGTTGGAACAAAATTTAACTTCATGAGAACGTAAAACATTGTTCAATATAGAAATTTCATTCATAGCATCCTGTAGTTCCTTATCAAGATCATCACAAGTAGAACAATGCAAATCAATTTTAGAACAGCTAGCATCTTTCAAGTTTTTATCATTATGTGCAGCAAGCTCTTTGTTCTTTTCAATTTCTAACTCAAGTTTATCTAGAGTGGAGGAGTGTGCACTTCTTAATGTGGATAATTGTTCATAGATTAAGTCACATGAGGGACATGCATCATCACTAGGAATCAAAATTTTTAAACGGTTAATTTCAGATTCTAGTGATTCAATTTTAGCAGCATTATCCCTAAGTTTTTTGTCCTTTTTCTTGACAATAATAGTTGCACGAGAAATAGCATCACACATTTCATTGCAGGTAGAACATACCTCATCGTCTTCACTGTTGTGTTCTGCATCCTCCTGACTTGATCTTGATCTTGTTTTGCCCGCCATGAAGCATAAGTTGGCCAGATTGTCATCATCTTCATCACTTTCAAAGTCTACATCACTTGAACTAAGTTCTTGAAGTGCGGTGATGAAGCTGTTAATCATCTTGCGTCCTATGGTACCCTTCTTTTTCTTCGTATCTTTTGCAGAGGACTGCTTCGTTCTTGTTTTCTTTTCATCCCGGGAAGTAGGACCTAAAAGGTTAGGGCAATCTGAACGAAAATGTCCTGTCTTACCACATTCGAAGCATCGCTGAGGTTCAGAGCTTCCTCTCCTTCTAGTTCTCACATTTTGCAATGCTCTTGAGAACCTCGTAGAGACAAGTGCTAGCTCCTCCTCTAGAAACTCCTCAATCTATTCAAGGGTTAGAGAGGACAACAAAGCAAGTGTACTACAAGATGAAGATTGGCCAGAGCTAAGCATATCACGTTGAGAAACAAAAGCAATAGACTTGTTGGGGTTCTTACATGATATTATATCAATTTTATGAGTTTTTAGCTTGGAATATAGCACATCTAAAGTAAGTGTACTCATGACAGTAGATTCGCGAATAGATGTAACTTTCATCTCCCAAATTGACATGTCTAATGCACTTAACAATTGCCTAGCATTTTCAGCATCTGAAAAATTAACATTGACGCTACGCAAGTTGATGAGAATCTTATTAAAGCGAGCAAAAAGGTCATCAATAGACTCACCGGGTTGCATCTCAAAGCGCATGTATTCTTTCTTGAACATGTCTTGCCTTACCTCTTTGATCATGTTTGATCCTTCGTGGTAGTCAAAAAGTGCTTTCCACATATCGTATGCAGATTGGAGGTGTGCAACACGGTCGAAGTTGCTTTGTGTTAATCCTTGTATGATCAAGTTCCGAGCCTTGTTGTTGTTGTCGACATCTCTCAGATTTGTAGCTATAACTTGATCGTTTGATGGCACTTCGTAAGGCTTGTATACCTTTTCCCATATTGCAAAGCCTTGTGCCTGGATGAAAGCCTCCATGCGTGCCTTCCAAACCTGAAAATCAATACCAGCGAATACACAAGGTTTGGCAGAGTACTTCTCCATGATGATTAGTCAAAAACACGCGCAAATCACAAAGATTAGAGCACCGTGGCTCTGATACCAATTGTAGGATCGAAGAGCACGTGAAAAGCTACCATAGGGGGGGGGTGAATGGTAGATTTAAAAATCTTACGCAACGGAAACAATTAAACCCCAAACCCTTTCGGCAGAGAAACGATCTGTTAAATAAATTGTGTGTGAGACTAATCTAAATGTGTTTCACCGTGACAAAAGTGATAGATATCAGAGAGAATCAAGTCACGAAGACAACACAAAAAGAATCACTCAAATCCGTTGAGAGAAACTCAAGTTATGATCAAAAGATCAAACAATGGTCAATCTGCCCTACCCGAGAAAAAACAGTTCTGGAACGCTGCAAAGAAACTCGTGTAGATCATAGACCACAAATCCACTGACCGTGAAATTTTTACATATGATAGATAATCAAGTTGTGAAGACAACCCAAAAAGAATCACGTCAATTAGATTAGTAAAACTCGAGTTATGATAAAACCACCGACGAAAGGTAATGCTGTCCAGAAACTCGACGAGTAAAACTTGTCTGGTACAAGTTGGACGAACAAGGCACAAAAGTTCCTTCAAACTACGAATTTTATTCAATAGAACACAAGAGGAAGAGCCCCAAAGTCGTGTACCACGAGCTCTGGGCTCCCTTCCTTATATAACCAGCCCTTAGGCCAACCCAATATCAACTAGGACTCCAATCCTACTCAGACCATGAATCGTAACTTTCCATAACTGCTCAAGATTCTTCTATACGCAGATAGAAGCAATCTTAAGACTTCCAAACACCTTAGGAACGTATCCCACATTCCTAAACAACTCAAATTCGTGACCCACACGAAATCCTATCAGAACCAACTCAAATCTTTCCATATTCGAGTCAAACCCGACTCAGCTGCAGCCTGAGTCCATAACCTAGTCGGTTGGACCTTTCCGACCAATTCTTTACGTCCACATATCTTCGTCACGCCTCATAACCCTGTAGCCATGTCCATGCACTCCTTGCATACGTGCAAACATCTTCCAATGACGTCCACGATACCTTCATATGCATTGTTCTTGATTCAATCATGCTGCGCAACCTCCTGATCAGCTCAACAACAATTCCTGCTGAATTTTGTTGTTGGAACCTCATCTCCTCCCTGAGACTAGTCCAATGGATCCCGTCACCAGCCATGTCTTGAACTCAAGTAACACCTGCACATGAATAAACAACCAATCCATACGAGCTTAAGTCCTCGACTTGACTCACGTCAGTTCCGAACACAACACCTTACGTGAGAGCCTCACATAAGCATGTCGCAAAGTATAGCAAAACGATATCATCCAAAACGCACCAAATACTTAGCAAATGAATACTAAGCAATCTTTCCAATCATGTAAAGCAAGTACGAAGCATTGCAAATGAAAAGCAGAAGAACTTCGGTCATGTTCCGGACCTTGCGAGAGCAACTCGGAGCTTGAGCCGGAGCTAACAAGAGATAGTAGAACCTAGCGCTGGAGCTTACCAAAACTAGTACAACCATGCTCCCGCCGGAGCTAGAAAAAGTACGTCGGAGCTTAGCAAAAGCATGCCGGAGCTATCAAATATATGCCGGAGCTATCAAAGACATGCCGGAGCTAAAGATAAAGCTCACCGGAGCTTACAAAGCAGGTCGAACCTTACCAAGAAGTCGTACCTAGCATCGAACGTAACCAGAGCTACCCAAACCAAGCCGGACCTACCTTCAGACCTTGCTATATCTCGGAGCTAGAATCGGACCTTGATAAAAAGGTGTTTTGGTGATATTTAAAACTTTTATCATCAAAGCCAAGTGTATTCACTACAAGCCAATGTATTCAGCACACATAGGTCTTACACCCACAACCCATTGGCCCCTTGAGGATGTCCTCTCCTGCACGGAACCCAAACCGTGCAGCTGCCTTTGATGCAACATATTCAAGGGCAAGGGGGCTGAGAAGGCACGCAAGTTGAGAAATATCAATGTCTATAAACGTGATTGGAGCACAGTGGATCCCTGATTCTGGTGTGACTTCCACTATGACTACTACAGGACGGTCTATATGACCGAGCAGACCCCTGTCACAGATGCTCAGTGGATCGACTGGGACTACATGGCCCAGAAAGATCATCAAGCCTTCAATGTTGTAATTGAGGTTGTCCAGGGGCATGGTCTGAAGAAGTTAATGGCCTTCAAGTACGACTAGAATGTGGAGGTCATCACTCAGTTCTACTCCACCTTATACTTCCACAACGACGGGGACAGGAAGATTACCTGGATGACCTATGGAGAGCAGTACTCTACCACATATTGGGAGTTTGCTCAGTTGCTTGACTTGGAGGATCAACTGGATAATGAAATCATCATCTCTAATCTGAAGCCAGTTGATCGGGACACATTGGAGTATATGTATCCATGTCATGCACAGTATGAGGCCGGGCACATCAGAAACATCAACCCATTCTATAGTTTGCTCTACCAGGTCCTCAGAAAGACCATTGCCCCCAAGGATGGAGATGTGGGGATAATTCAAGGCATATTTAGGCACTTGATGGTCCTCATTGATGGTGATGTCCGCCTCAATGTGGTGGACTATATCTTTGATGACATCTTCAACATCTCTCACACCCCCAGCCAATCATGTGGATACGCTCCGTACATTATGTACATGATCGAGAAGATCTCCGGGCTCACATTCAAGGAAGATATCATTCACCGAAGGCTTCGACCACAACTCCCACCTCTGGAGCCGGCTGCTCCTAGGAGGAAGAATGTGCATCCTCCCGCTTCTTCCTCTCGCTTCGTGCCATCTGCTCCACCACCTCCGCCTTCGACAATGCGGGGGTGGCTTCTTCAAATGCTTCAAGGCTCTCTTCTCCTCATGCCGGAAGACGTAAATTCAGCGACGTCGCATGGAGCGTCGCAATGAGAAGTATCTCAAGGCGATGTGCGACAAGCTAGACATTCCAATGTCCCCCGCCGAGGAGAGCGATGGTGAGCTCACTTCCATTCCCGAGTTCACTGCCGAGGAGCTTGCTGAATTTGGTGAAGCGGGGACTTCCACCGCGGCCCCGACCGATGATGATTAGGCACATCTTGACCCGAAAGCCACGAAAAGCGATAGTGAGCGCCAAGGCGGCGATGACGACTCCGAGTCCAATGATGAGTAGGCCTAAGGGTCCCTTCCTCTCTTCTTTTCCTTTTTGGTGTCTTAATGCCAAAGGGGGAGTTATTTCTTGGAGATAGCTTGGACAGGCTCTTAGATCTAGGGGGAGAGACATAGGGAGGGAGATGAAGGGGGAGAGATAAGATAGATTGATGTGTGATATTATTGATTCTATGTTGGACTTATTATGTTTTAAAACTAGTTTCATGTTGTATTGTAAGACTTAATCTATGTATTCATGTACACATGTATCTTGCCTAAATTTGTGTTGTGTTGCCTCATTTAATGTCTATTTTGCACAATCATTGTCTTATCACACTTTATGAACACATCACTTAGGCACCCCACCATAACATGTATATGTATGATAACTCTCTCAATCTCTCTTACTAATGATGCATACATTGAAGGGGAGTCACTCATACAAATACATGTTATGAAAACAAATTATTCACATTATTGTTGAAGTATTAATGTGTTGTCATCAATTCACCAAAAAGGGGGAGATTGAAAGTGCATCTAGGCATCCCCGTGGGTTTTGGATGATTGATGACGACAATTAAGATGCTAATGAGCTTAGTTGATCTTAAGCACATGTACAAGGATTGAAATGAGATGAAAACCCTCAAAAAGGAAAAGGAGAAAACGAGCGTCAAAAGCTCAAGCGTAGAAATTAGGGTTTCTCTGGTATTGAGCTTATATGAGCCGTATCATGTGAGAGGGTGGTTGTATCATGTGCATTGAGATCATACCAAGGGGCTCAAAGTGGTGGTTTAGAGAAAAACCCAAGTGATAAGCCTAAAATGAGTAAAACCCTAGGAGGCCGGACTAGTCCGGTCCTCAGGGCCGGAATAGTCCCGCCGTGGCAAACAAGTCCGTTTTGAGACGGACCAAATGTCTCTGGAGTGAACCTGAGTGAATTTGGAGCTAAGTCCGAGAAGTCTGGACTTGTCTATTTTTGGACAGACCAATGCTCTTTGGAGTAGTTCGGACTTGTTCGTTTTGGTATGGACTTGTCCGTTTGAGACATAGTGTGACAGACCGAGAGAAACCCTAGGGGACGGACTAGTCCGCCCCTGTGGTCGGACTAGTACGGGCCAACCTACAAAAGTCCGTTTTGGAATGGACCAAGTGGTTTTGTTCCACTTCGGACTAGTCCGTTGTTGACCGGACTAGTCTGTTGTCTAGTGACTGTTTGAATTCGCAAATTTGGCGGGTAGCGTGACGATCGTTGCTCAGTGTGGCAGTTGTCGGGAACTGACCAGGGGTCAGTGGTCCCATAGGGCCGGACTAGTCTGGGGTCTGAGGCCAGACTAGTCCACCCCTTTGTTGATGAAAGCAAAAGGGGCTCGGGACCTCTATAAAAAGGGACCCCCATGCTCATTTGAATAAGTCTAGAACCCTAGCGCCGCCACAAGCATCCTAGAGGCTTCCAAAGCATTCTACTCATCCTACTAACCCCCTAAGAGCAAATCTTGAAGAGATTATGGTTTTGGGGAGGAGAGTAAAGGAAGATCATCGCACTTTGGCTCTCAGTTTGATCTCTTGCATATTGTGTTGTGTGGCTTGTATGAGTTGAGCTTCTTGTGCTCCTCTTGTATTGATTTGTGGGAGCCTCAAGTTGTGAGCAGCCCCATCAAACTTGGTGATTACCCATTGATATAGTGGAAACCAAGCCGGCATCGTGGTGGCTTGGTGAGAGAAGGGTCAAGTGACACCTGGTCCTTGTGTGGACTTCTCAACGTGGAGGTAGGCTTCTTCATGGAGCTGAACAACAGGATAAATCTCGTTTCACTTGTCTTTCGCTTCTTGTGATCACTAGTTTTGCTATTAGGGTTCACTTTGCTCTTATTGCCTTACACTTTGATAATTATTGTAAACTTGCAATATAAGTGTTTAAACTTCACAATCTGAGCTTCACAAGTTTACTACATATTGCTCATATATTTTGTGAACTTTAATTCCACAAATAACTTGTAGAAATCAAGTTTTAGGGTTTCCACCCTGTGCTGAGCGGGTAAGTTCGGCCACAGATATTTAATCTTGTTTAATTAAGTGATTTCAGGTATTATTGCCTATTCACCCCCCCCTCTAGGCGACTTTCAGGCACGTATCACATTTGGATACGTACTTCGCTATTTCCCTCTTCATCCGAGTCCACCAAAACTTCTTCTTTATGTCTTGGTACAATTTTTTACTTCCCGGACGAATAGAATATTTGGACAAATAAGCTTCGGAAAAAATCTTCTTCCGAAGTCCCACATTGCGGGGCACCACGATGCGGTCTTTGAACCAGATGGCACGTGGAAACACGACAGGCAGTCACAATAATATATATAAAAGTAAATGCATACCACTCTGTTGTGAGTCGCCCTCGAGCGAGGTCATGTCTCGAGGTACATGGTTGTACTACGTCTGTACAGCAAAGACTCCCGCATGAACCGACTTATACACGCTCAGGCATACGTGTTTCGCATGCTCCGATAGTATGCCTCTATAGAACTATTCATGTTCTATGGGAGCACGCGAAACACGTATGCCCTAGCGTGTATAAGCCGGATCGTATGGGAGTCTTTGCTGTACAGACGTATTTACAGCCATGTACCTCGAGACATGGCCTCGCTCGAGGACGACTCACACCAGAGTCATATGCATTTATTTTCATATATTATTGTGACTGCTTGTTGTGTTTCCCCGTGCCGCCCTTGAGGTGTGAAGGTGTGAAAGGGGATTGTTTGTCTTTTGCAGCATTAACTACAGTAGAAGACCGTGTAGAAGCCGTTTGCGAGAGAACGATATAGGAACCACCTATAGACGTAACCGGAAATACCGGATAGAATTTTCTTTTGTAAGGTACGTAGAACCGTCAGTATCAAACATGATACTAGACCATCCCCACCGACAGAATGGCTTCATTGTGTTTTGGAAAGTCCGAATATCAGGTGCTGGTAGGTTTGGACTCCGCAAAAAGGGTTCCGACTCGATAGAGTAGATAGAATCAAGATTCTTGATTTCTGGCAGAAGTTGGCTCGACTTCGCCGGATTGTAACCTTGGTTATTTGATAGAGAGTATAGGAGTATCATATATGGATGGAAAGCTCGTGAAGATCTCTATAACTTTTCTGTTGACCATAAAGACGGAAAAGCTTGATAATCTGTTGAAATCTGGGGTGTATTGTAACTGCTCCAGATGACCTTACCAATGTACCCGTCTCTGTATTTTTGCCATAACTTGCTGCAGAAACATCCACTACCTTATTTTGATACATGTTTGGAAAGGGTAGGAGGAGCTTTACAAATTTTTTATGGGAGGTTTTTCATGATTTGGGTTGGAGTTAAACCAAATTGGGAAGTCAACACAGTGAACTGCAGAACTGCTGGTGCAAACCAGTAAGTTCAACTGTTAAGTTTGGATAGTTATAGCTCTTAATCCGAATAGTGACATGATCACATATATGCATTTATGGAAAGCTTAGGAAGTCCTCTATCAACTTTATTTGTCACTCCTAACCTGAATCTGGGTGTAGCTATGCCTAATTCCATTTGTCGCAAACTTGGTTCTTGCAGTCCAGAACTTGGAACAGTTTGCACAGGGTTGTGAATTTGTGCGCGATACCTGTATAACAATGTTTTTAGGGTGGAACTATTTTATTTCTGGATTGTTAACGGGATGTTATACAATGTTTAGTTTGTCATTACCTCAATATCTTATCATGATAAACCTGTATAGAATGTGGAGGTAAGCCCATATACAGGGGAGGTTCTGTCAAAATTTCCAGAAAACATGAGTCAACTTAAAACCTGTACAGATTCTTCATATTAGTTCACCTGGAGCTGTATGAGTACAATATGGAAAGGTTTTGAAGTGTACTACAACATTTATATTCAACTTAACTCTTAATTCTGGCATTTCCTGTATGAAACTTTTGGGTTGATACAGGGAGGTCAGCTGAACCAGAACTGTGATCATTTCCAGTTTGCAGATTTTCTTGGATCAATTGATTATGGATATTTTCTTTTCTCCAACATTATCATTGATTGAGTTGAATACCTATACTGTGTAGTGACATCCGGGTATGTTTGTCCACAAATGGCAGCACCAAGAATTCAGTTACCTAATGGATGGGTGTTCTCCACGTGCACCGGGCAAGCCGGTTTCCCGGACGTGTTTGTTAGGTTGCTTCGCCAGTTTGGCTACCTGGTGTTGCCTAGCTATTGGGGCAAGAAGTTCCAGGAAAGCGGTATGTGGATTTGCACCATCTACGTCGATGTGCCTGCTGGTCCACCGCACCTCGGATGGGCTCCATACTCCATCAAGATCAAATGGTTGATATTAGAGGAAACATGGAGCTACGCCGCAAGTGTTGCCATAGGGAGGTTTTGCAAACTTCATTACCGTAATCTGGTGGGTACTCCGTATGAGTTCTTTCTAGTTAACGGTAGGGCTTCTGAAGCCTGGGCAACCCGTTTGCTTGCGGAGGTGGACAATCACGGTGAAACATCCGCGACAGCCTTAGCGGTGTATGCATCCGCATCACATCGCGAGAAGGGTAATCAAAGGGCATGCATAAAAGAATTGACGGACAATCAGAAGCAAGCCATGATTCGAGCGGATCACTTTGAGTGGGCAAATGACGGACTTAGGGATATGATGGCTCCTCTCAACCATCGTTTGAACCTTAGGGAGAATCAATGGCATGACGCTGTTATGGATCGAGCCGCGTCTCGCCAGGAGACTCTAGAGATGGAAATTGACTTGGAGGCGAGCCTACTCTATGGACACCAGCGGGACACCCAGTTGAGTGCGGTGACTGCAGATCGGTATCAGTCTAGAGTGGAGGCTCAGAGCTGGAAGACCAGCTGTGAGCAGGCTCAGCAGGAGAACGAGGCCTGGAGGATGTTTATGACACGGACAGATTGGCAAGCTAAGATTGCCAAAAGGATGTCGCTTTTGAACGAGGCATCATCTTCTGCTCCAGCACCCATACCAGTGGTGCCTAATCTTGAGGATGAAGAGGAAGAAGAAGATCCTCAGGAGGTCGAGTTTTATGAGTAGAGGGCAATGTTGATGTACTTATCACTTTAGGCCGAGTGTAATAATGTGTTGTAAACACCACGCGTATTTTGCGACTTTTTGAGTCTTGTTGTAAATAGTAGCGAGGTGGGTGTACAATGACATAGACATGACGACTTGTGGTGACCAAGCATACATGAGACGACTTCTTTAAATGAAGTTTGTCTATTTCTGGAGTTCTATTGTAAACTTGGGCCCAAAATAATATAGATTGTATAAAGTTTGTGCTTTATCAATATATGTGAATGTTATGCATCATCTATTGTTACCTACCGCATTACTATTTATATGGAAGGATGAACTTGAGGCAATGAGACTTATGATGTGAATCGTTGTATTGCAGCATGGTGCGTACACGTGCAGCCCCAGAAGTGGGAGGCTCAAGTGGAGGGCAGGGGGGTGACACACCACCCCCCGAGGCAGAATACGCCTCAAATGCAACCACCTCCACCACCTCCGCCCACACTTCCGAGGAACCTCGCGGAGGTTCTCGCTGCAGTGCTCGGCTCGCGTGATGAGCATACTGAGCTACTGAGAACTCTGTTGCAGCACTCGTCCCGTCAAGGGGGACGACGGGATGATGGACCGCGTTAACAATATCAGAGTTCCTTCTCTGATTTTTCATCGACACATCCACCAGTCTTCAGAGAGGCCGATGAACCGTTCGAGGCGGATAATTGGCTCCGCACCATTGAAGGAAAGTTCAGTTTACTCGAGGTAACCGAACAGCAGAAGACGCTATTTGCAGCACAGCAACTGCAGGGGTCTGCTGGCGCATGGTGGGCCAATCACCTTGTCGCACACCCCGTAGGCCATGTCGTAAGCTGGGCCGAATTCCGGGAGGCGTTCCGCGACTACCACATCCCTCCTGAGATTATGAGGAGGAAGCTTCAAGAGTTCTTGGAGCTAAGGCAGGGAGGAAGGAGTGCATACGAGTACTCCAAATCGTTCAACCACTTGGCCCAATACGCTCAGGACCAAGTGAATACCAAGATCGGAAGCACAAATGCTTCTACCGGGGTTTGAACCCCAAGTTGCAGGACAAGCTTGTCCTGTTCAACCGCGGCAACTTCAACGACATCGTCAATGCTGCTATCATGCAGGAGGACGCTACGGGCGAGCTGTTCTCAGATAAATAGAAGAGGAGTGCTCTGCAGGGCAGCGGAGGTGGTGCTCCTCAGAAGTACCGTATGGTGTATCGATCACCATCCGGCCAGAGGTGGCAACCGCCATCACGACCACCAATGTTCAGTGGTCGCCAGTTCAGCAACTTCAGAGTCCGACCGCAGCAACAACAAGGGATGATCCCACGTGCACATCCACCTCCACCACGTGCACCGGGATTCCGTCCTCCCATTCGTACTAGCCAAACCCTGTACACGTGTTTCACGTGTGGACGCACGGGGCACTTCGCCAAGGACTGTCCACAGAATCGACAAGGCGGAGGGCAATCATCCTACCAGGGGGCCAACCAACCCCGCAACCAGCCCAAGAAGCCAGCCACCAGACCCGGCAACGTCCACCACCTCGCCATCGAGGACGTTCCAGAAGGCGCACCGGTGCTCACCGGTACGTTCTCTATCTTCAATCATCCCGTAGTCATACTCTTTGACTCCGGAGCTTCACACAATGTCATTAGTAAATCTTTTGTCATTAAAAGTCAATTGCCTATTATCTCCACCAAAACTCCATATGTGATTAGCACTCCAGCCGGGAAAACAGTAACTAATGAATTGGTTCATGGGATACCACTGAACCTAGATGGAACCATATATCTTACTTCACTTCTAATACTAGAGCATCAAAAATTAGATGTCATCTTGGGAATGGCATGGTTACAATATCATGGTGCTATTCTAGATCTGGTCCCTTGAAAAATATATCTAAATTCTCCACTCCATCCCTCTCAAGTCCTCAAGCTTGATAAAGCCATTCTAGTGAATTCATCTACTCACAATACCGAGATTATGGAACTTAAGGATATTCTGGTAGTATGTGAATACCCGGACGTGTTTCCCAAAGATCTTCCTGGTATGCCCCCAAAAAGAGATATAGAGTTCAATGTTGAACTTGCACCGGGAACAGTACCAATCTCAAGACCACCCTACAAGATGGCACCCAAGGAACTTGCAGAACTTAGGGAGCAGTTAACCAAACTTGAGAACAAGGGTTTCATTCGTCCAAGTTCATCACCATGGGGTAGTTCTGCACTGTTCGTAGAAAAGAAAGATAAGACCTTGAGACTGTTCGTAGACTATCGTCCACTTAATGCTGTCACTATCAAGAACAAGTATCCACTACCACGCATTGATATTCTTTTCGATCAATTGGTGGGTGCTAAAGTATTTTCAGAGATGGATCTTCGTTCTGGTTATCATCAGATTAGAATCTGACCAGAAGATGTATACCAAAGACAACATTCTCGACGAGGTATGGATTGTATGAGTACCTTGTTATGTCCTTCGGATTAACCAACGCACCGGCTCATTTCATGTATCTCATGAACTCGGTGTTTATGCCTGAATTGGACATGTTTGTTGTAGTCTTCATTGACGACATACTTGTGTATTCAAAATCCGAAGAAGAACATGCTCAACACTTGCGTATCGTGCTTCAACGATTACAGGATCACCAGCTATATGCTAAGTTCAGCAAGTGTGAATTCTGGATCAGCCAAGTGCCATTTTTAGGGCACATCATATCAGCAGAAGGGATTGCAGTTGATCCAAGCAAGATCAAGCAACTCCTCAAATGGGAGTCTCCAAAGTTTGTACATGAAGTCTGAAGTTTCCTAGGTTTAGCAGGATATTACCGGAGGTTTATACCTAATTTCTCCAAGATAGATAAACCAATGACAGAACTTCTGAAGAAAGGGCAGAAGTATGTATGGACTGAGGCATGTGAGGCAGGCTTCAAAGCATTGGTGAAACACCTTACAACGGCACCCGTTTTAGCCCAACCAGACACAACCAAATCATTTCATGTATATTGCAACACGTCTGGGATTGGTTTGGGTTGTGTATTGATGCAAGAGGGAAGAGTGATCGCGTATGGGTCACAGCTGCTCCGAAACCATGAGCAGCACTACCCGACTCATGATCTTGAGCACGCTGCTGTGGTACTGGCATTGAAGATGTGGAGGCATTATTTACTGGGTAATCTAGTACACCTCTACACTGATCACAAGAGCTTGAAATACATTTTCACCCAAAAGGATTTGAATATGTGACAACGGAGATGGTTAGACATGATCAAGGACTATGATATTGAGATCCACTACCATCCAGGCAAGGCGAATGTAGTCGCAGATGCACTGAGCTGCAAGTCCCAAGTCAACAATCTTTCCATTACCTCAATGGAAGGAGAAGAAGAACTGAGCCTCTACTTGGTTCCATATGGGGCACTCTACAACCTAGCTCTCATTCCTACTATCAAGGAGGATATTATGGCAGCTCAGAAGGAGGACAAGGGGATGTCGCATATTTGGCAAAGAATGAAGGAGGGGGAGATGAAATGTTTCCAAAGTGACGATGAGGGCACCCTCTGGTTTAACAACCGTATAGTGGTACCCCGAAACATGGAACTTCGGAAGAAGATACTAGATGAAGCTCATTTATCCAAGTATTTCATTCATCCAGGAAGTAACAAAATGTACCATGATTTGAGAAAGAAGCTCTGGTAGACTCGGATGAAGAGGGAAGTAGCTAAATACGTATCCGAGTGTGATACGTGCCGGCGAGTGAAGGCCGACCATATGAATGCAGCAGGACAGCTTCAACCTTTAAGCATACCGACTTGGAAATGGGAGGATATCAGCATAGATTTCATTGTTGGTTTGCCTCCCACTCTCCATAAGCACGACTCAATTTGGGTGATCGTTGATCGGTTGACCAAATCGCTTATTTCATACATGTCAGTGTCAAGTATGATGTAAAGTGGTATGCAGAACTATATATCTCCAGAATAGTGTGTCCACATGGTGTACCCTGCACTATCATTTCAGATCATGGATCTATTTTTGTTGCTCGCTTTTGGGAGCATCTCCATGATGCACTGGGTACCAAACTGATTCGAAGCTCGGCTTATCATCCTCAGACTGATGGACAAACTGAACGTGTGAATCAAATGCTAGAGGACATGCTTCATGCCTGTGCCATCCACCATGGTAGGAGTTGGGATGATCATCTACCATTGGCGGAATTTTCGTACAACAACGGTTACCAGGCTAGTATCCAGATGGTGCCATATGATTTATGGCCGGAAGTGTCGCACACCCTTGAACTGGTGCGAATTTGGTGAACAAGTGGTATATGGCATCGACTTAATAATAGAAGCCGAAGAGCAAGTACGCATTATTCAAACAAATCTCAAAGCCGCTCAATCTCGTTAGAAGAGCTACGCAGACAAACGACATCGACCTCTTCACTTCGAGGTTGGGGATCAAGTTTATCTCCTAGTATCCCCTATGAAAGGTATCCATCGATTCGAAGTGAAAGGGAAGCTAGCTCCACGTTTTATTGGGCCTTTCGCAATAATCAAAAGATGCAGACCTGTGGCATATCAATTGGAGTTACCGCCATCGCTGGCAGGGGTCCATAATGTGTTTCACATTTCTCAGTTGCGGAAATGTCTCAAAATCCCAGCGGATATACGTATAGAAGATTTGGAAGCT
Organism: Tuctoria greenei; assembly: GCA_036927565.1. NCBI lineage: Eukaryota > Viridiplantae > Streptophyta > Magnoliopsida > Poales > Poaceae > Tuctoria > Tuctoria greenei. The sequence goes on from JAYESD010000004.1 coordinate 73,761,574, forward strand.
CTCCAACCAGATCTCACTTATTCCGAGCTTCCAACTCAGATCATCGATGAGAGGACTCGCACCACAAGAAGCCGCACCTTGCGTTTCTACAAGGTCTTATGGAGCAACCACAGTGCGAAGAAGCCACGTGGGAAAGTGAGGAGTATCTTAGAACGAACTATCCAAACTTGTTAGCGGCATTTGTTCGTTAGATCTTTTCCTTTTGCCTTCTTTTGTAATCTCGGGACGAGATTATTTTAAGGGGGGAGGAATGTAAAACCCCACTTTTATGGCATGTAAATTCAGTTATGAGTTTTGTGATCAACTATATTAGAGATCCAATATAGTGGTACACATGAACTTAATACCATCCAAACCTTTCTTGCACTCATGGTTAAATTTTATTAACATGAGTATTGGACTTCACCATTAATTCTAGAATGATTCTATTCACCTCTCTTCAAAGATTAGAATTTTGGATGAAGTTTATTAAGGCAATTTAAAGTGCAGTACAAATTGGCCCTGCCAAAAATATTCAAATTAGAGGCTCTAAATTTTTCCTTGACCTTCTAATATTCTCAATAGCTTGCCTGCAAAATTTCAAGATTTTAGGAACTCATTTGCTATTTTCTTTGAGGTGCTTAGCAAATTTGAATCAAAATCAAATCTGAATTTTAAATTCCTTTCCAACTTCTTTGAACATAAGATTTGAGTTCACCATTGTGTTAAGAATAATTCATTTACCATCTCCACAAAACTTCATGATTTTTGGAGTTGATCTTCCATTTTTAAATGAATTTTTAACTTTACTGTTGGGCTCTGACTTACCTGTGGGCCCCACAGGTCAGCCTCTGCTGAACGGGTCAGGTCGGCCGCCTGCCATCTCTGCACCGGCGCTCGCCCGCTCGACAGCGCACACGCATGCAAGCTTCAGTGAGCTGCTTGCTTGCTTGCCGCGGTGCTATAAAAGGCCGGCCGCCGCTCCGGTTTTTCCCCTTCCCCGATCAGTGGTTCCCCCTCTCGCGATTCCTTCTCCGCCGCACGCCGTCGTCGCAGCTCGCCTCTGATCCGTGGTGCGCTGCCGTCTCGCGCAGTTTCAAGCTACGATCCCAAAATCTTAAAGGTGCGCCTAGTTGAGCTCTAACTCTCGGTGCAAACCGTTTCCCTTTCCATTGAGAAATGAGCAAGTTATCGGTCTTCTTCCTTCCGGCCGATGTGAAGAAGCTCGCTAGGTTTCCGTTTAAATTCCGTTTCTACAAGTAAATATTCTTTGCAATTTCTTAGATATAGTTTCAATAGGTCCTAGCGCTCCTACCGGAACAAAAACCCCTAAAAGTTATCGAGCAACGGCCGAGGAAATCGAGTTTTGCTCGCCGCGGGTGAGGAAACCTCGGTTCACCATCGAGCTCATAGTTTCTGATTGTTTCCTCCTCTTCCACATCCAGTTCCTTGATCTGCGTCGTCCCAGGAAGGTTTTGAAGAAGGTCCCGAGTGGTTTGAGCTACTCTGGAGCGAGTTCCGGGTTACCCCAGTGCTCACCGCCGCCGCCGCCGTCGCACGGCCATTTCCGGCGAGTTTCTGGTCCCACCGAGCTCACCGTCGTGCTCAGCGACTCCAAAAACCCCCAGGCCGCGGGTTTGGGCGAGTTTGGCCCTTCGGTTTAACCGGCGGCGAGTTCGCCGGCGAGCCACCGTCGCGAGCGCCGCCTCGCGCGGGCGTTGGCCCCAGGTAGAAGACAACCCAGTGGGGCCCCACCCGCCAGTGGTTGGGGGATCACGGTGCGGTTGGGATTCCGTGCGGCTGCGGGCAAATAAATTTGTGGACCGCGGTGTTGCATTGACCAGAGCACGCCACGTGGCCCATGGGACTCGCGCGATTGAATTTGAATTCTGGCGCCAATGGGTTATTAAATTAATTCCGGAAAATTGTTCAAACTTATAAATTGAATATCTCTCTGTAGACTACTCCAAAAATATTCAAACAAATTTTGTTAAAGCTCTTGAGCTCTAGTTTCTGTCAGTACCAATTAGGTTCTTTGAACTCACAGTTAAATTCTGTAGAAAATAATCTTTCCAAATGCTAATACAATTTTTCCAGATAAGTTAGCCACTGGAAAAATCCTTAAAATTCAAATAAAATTTGGGGTCCTATTATTGACTACCAAAAAAACTTTGGGAGCCATTGCACCTGTTCAACCCTCTGTATAGTTCAATTACCTTTTTCAATTATTGAATTTTCACAGATGTTCAGTTGCTTTACTATGTCTCAAATTTGGACTGAGTTTTCCTTTAGTCATACACTAGTTCCTGTAAAAATCTTAGATTTAATTGACCTACTATCCTAGTCCTAATTCAGTCACAAACTGAACATTGAGTAAAAGGTTAAAAATTCAATTACAAGATAATTCCAGAAATTCTTGCCAACTTAGAAATTCAACAACTCCTTCACCCCAGCTTAGAAATTTAGGAAACAGATTTTGCTAGAACCAGGACAATTTCCTCTATCTTAATTATCACCTGTTAGCTATGTTCAAGCTACAGTTTCCTCTCTAAAATTTTTGGAAGTTGATTGCTTGCCATAATTTTGGAGACCACAATCTACTTTGATCATCTCCTGTTCTTTGCAAGAGCTTCTATCATAGTCCCTAATACCTACCTTCAAAGTCCCAAATCCAATTAAGATCACCACTTGCTATGATCATTAGACATTAATTTGTATACTTTTTATAGTTATTATTTTAAAATCATTCATATACGCATTCTATGCACATCGTATAGTGACCGAAGTCGAGGAGGAGCCAGAAGCCTTGGAAGAGCACCTTCCAAATATTAACTCAGACTCTCACCTGCAACAAGGCAAGCCCCGGTTTGCATTTATGTCATTTATAAAATTTTACTTTATCACTATGATGAGTAGTATATGAATTATGCACTACGTTTAGGATGATTGATACTCCACATGCATGACCAAAAATCCCAGGGATTGGTTGGAACGAGTTATAGTTTGACCTGTAGTAACTGCTTTGCTAATGCATAGGAAATCCGGTAGAAGTCGAGTAGTTGGAATCTACTCGCGAGAGATGTAGGACATATCTCACAGGATTGGTTAGATTGAAAATGGCATAATATAATGAAATGGAGACCGGGCAGGGAATTAATAGGAAGCGAAGAGAATTGAGTCTCGGTCGCATAGTTCTGCCTTTGCCGATTATGGCCCGTCTGTATGCGGCCCCTTCGGACAACCTTGAATTGTACCGGCAACATAATGGACATATGGAATCCAGTAAACTGATGTAACTTGATAACTGGGGTGTCGAGGCCCACTAACTCACCGTCGATAGGGGTGGGCTGAGGACAGTAAGGTGTAAATCGGTCGGCGGACACATGAGGTGTTCCGTGCGGAGACCTTCTGTTTGCGGAGGTGAGATGGGTTCGGCGTTCGGGTTTCTTGTGAAAGGTGGACATATATGCCTAGTACTGAAGTGTTATGTAGGTACAGGTGTGCTCGCTAACACTTCCGAACGACGTATGTGTCGTGTTATCCGGGTGTGTCCTGATTGCAATCACTGTCCCTCGCAGTAATAGGGTACCACTTGTTCACTGCGCCGTGACGTAGTAAATACTAAAGAAGCCAGTAAATCATATTGTATTGAATTATAATTACTTTGCAACCTTGCATGATTTAGAGATAGTACAATTAAAAGTGTACAGTTTCCCCATACTTCAGCTGTAATAGCATTATGTGCTCTGGGCATGTCATATCATCGGTAAAGCGTTTCTTGTTTGATTGTGGAGCCCATGATGTGCCGTGCTCGGAGAATGTCATTTGCTACATAAAACCTGATTATAAGGATCCACTTGTAGGTGAGTCATTTACGCTTCACCTCACCTATGTTTTAGTGTTCCCCTTGCATATGTCTAGTGAGACGGGTTAGTCTTGCTGAGCCTTATGCTCACGTTTGCAGTTAACGAGTTTTTGCAGATTAGACAACTGATGAAGGGTTTGATGATGAGGCTGCACCCCCTCCTGGGTGTACAGCCGAGTGGGAACCCTGCATGCCGCCCTAATTGAGTGTTGCTAGTGCAAAGTATCCAAGGCATGGATAACTTTGCTTTTGCATAGCTAGTGCTGAGAGCGTAGCTATGATATATATATATATATATATATATATATATTTCGTCACTTCCGCTAGTATTGTAACAACTTCCGCTGTATGATAAATAAAAGACTTCGTCTTGTACTTATTCAGGTTCTATTCTTGTATAACTGTTGGGTGTCGCATCGCACGACACCACCCAATGAGATCCTCGGATGTAGAGATTCCGGTCCCCACATTCAACATTATCATATTACCGCGTACTTTATTAGGATATGTATATGAGTAATTAGAGCACAATAGGAGTAGCTCCGTCTCGTAGTCTAACCCTCGCTAGAACAACCTTACCCTTAGAGTAGATTGCTTAGGTGTGTGTCACACTAACCATATTATCATCGTACCCCTGTTCTAAAAAAGACTTTGTACCCTATACCTTGATCATAAGAATAGTGTTTACTTTACTTCACCATCTTCCTTTGGGATAAATATGATACTCTTGGTAGTAGTCTTGGGTGAAATGCTACAACAATATCTTTCGTGCGCTTACGGATCTCATATATTGTTTGAGATGATCTGTGGTGTTAAGAAATACATACCCTTCCAAAGTTCACGGGAATGGATACCAACAACCACTACCTTTACGCCGTCGTGGGTGTGGCCAATGGTCTCGACACTCTGTTCGAGATGATGTTCCAGTAGCTCGGCGCTGAGTTCTATAGGAACCTGGTGGAGGCGATGGTGAGGAATCTTGGACCCAAGGTTGCACCATCGGAGCAGTCGACCTAGGCTCCTTGTGCACAGGCTCATAGGGAGCTTGTGCCGGAGGAGGAGTGAAAGTGCATCTAGGCATCCCTTGTGGGTTTTGGTTGATTTATGACAAAGAAATGAGATCCTAACAAAATTGTTGATATGAGCGTGGGTTTTAAAGAAATGAGGATGAAAGTACAAAAAGGAAGGAGAATGAGTATCTAAAGGAAGAAGAGCTCAAGAGCTGAAAAGATTAGATTATTTTGTATTGAGTGTGTTGGAGAAACACACCACAAGAGATCAAGATCAAATAATTCAACTCACTGCACAATTCAAAGGAAACTAGACTAGTCCGATATACACTAGACTAGTCCGATATCTCTCTAACTAAGATTGGACTAGTCCCCCCTTGTGCGGACTAGTCCTCGACACCTTACACTTGCAAAACACCGGACAAGTCTGATATCCATCAGAGTAGTCCGATAATCCTCTAACTCAAATCGGACAAGTCCTCCATGTCCGGACTTGTCCTTAGCCCCAAAATTTTTTATTACACCGGACAAGTCCGATATTACCCGGAATAGTCCAAAAACTCTCTGACTAATATCGGACAAGTCCCTCCAAGTGCAGACTTGACCTAAGTTACACACAGTGTTCATTACACTGGACTAGTCCGATATCCACCGCACTAGTCCAAAAAGTATCTGGCTAAAATCAGACTAGTCCGCACCGATAACGGACTAGTCCTGTATATCTCAACAATTAGGGTTTTCCACACGGCGCACACCGGACTAGTTCGGAGTCCACAACAGACTGGTCCGGACATCGCAAACCCTAATGTTAACTTTTGGAAACCCTAGTATAAATAGAGGTGTACGGCCATACATCAATCTCTCTCGATCCCCTGCGCCGTCACACCTTCCGAGAGCCCAAAATACACATCTCTCCACACATTCTAACCCAAAGAGGATCAAATCGTTGAGGATTAGCAATTGATCAAAGGAGAGACTTCTTCTACACATCTTGAGCTCTTGGGTTTGATCTCTCGCACGCTCTTATTTTTTAATTGTACATCTTTTGAGTGTGTTTGGTGGTGTTCATTCATTGTAATTCTTAGGGATCCCTCAACTTGTGAGAAGGCCCCTTGAACGAGTTATCTACCCCTTTGTGCTTAGTGGAAGAGAATCGACCTCCGTGGCGATTCGACGAGGGTAGGGTTGGTGAAGACCCGGTCCTCCGTGGAATCCTCAACGTGGATGTAGGTTTCCTCTGTGGGAATCGAACCACGGGATAAAATCTTGTCTTGCACACTTTTGTTTCATTGTTCATCATATTTTAGAGTTTACATAATCTTGTGTAACTCACGTTCAAACATTGGAATTAAAGTTGATCTTTGCCATACGTTGTTTCATTGTTGTAATACATCCAAGTTGCAAATTACTTTCTGATGCATAGGGTACTAGAAGTGAATTTATTGATCAATCTTGATCTTTCTAGTCCACGCATACTAGACTAGTCCGCACAGTACCGAACTACTCTGATATCCCAGCATTTGATAAATCTGTTAAGTGTTTCAAGGATTGAAAAAATTTCAAAAATTCTATTCACCACCCTCTAGGCTACATTCAATTGGTATCAGAGCCAAACTCTTCAAAAGAGACTCACCGCTCGAAGAGACGATGTTGGACATCAAGGATGTACACAAGAACTTCAACAACGAGAAGGGTGATCATTAAAAGGCACAAAAGCTGGAGAAGCTCCTCGATGCCATTCAAGACTGTGAGGACGATGACGAGGAGATGCTTCAACTCAAAGCTCTTCTTCGGAAGAAGGCTCTCTCCCCAAAGGGAAGAAGAAGATCGACGATGAAAAGAAGAAGGGGGGTAGTCACACACACTACTCCCGATGTCCTCTTGACTATGAACATCTAAATTCTAACAAAAGTCATTACTTATCAATTCCTTTAGGGGAAGCACCTTTCTTTGATGGCAATGACTACTCAATGTGGAGACAAAACATGAAAACGCACATTATATCTCCTAACGCATGTCTTTGGCTTATAGTCTGTACAGGGATAGATATCCCAGATGATGATGAAGAGCTAACTCCAAGACAAGAACAAGCCATTCATCGAAACGCCCAAGCCGCAGCTGTGATCACTTCTTCATTGAGCCGAGACAAGTTCACCATGGTGGATGGACTCGAAATTGCGAAGGAGATATGGGACACTCTACAAACCGCACATGAAGGTGATCTTCATGTACGTGAAGCCAAGATTGAAATGATTGAAGGTGAATTGGGAAGATTCGCTATAGAAGAAGATAAATCACCACAATATATGTACAGTCGATTGATGAATCTTATCAACAAAGTCTGAGCTTATAGCAGCAAAAAGTTGAATGATCATGAGGTCGTGAAGTTAATTCTTAGAGCATTCATGCCTCGCAACATAACTCTTTGATCTATGATTAGAGAAAGGCCCGGGTATCGGAAAATGACCCCGGATGAACTTCTTGGGAAGATCATCAACTTTGAAATGATGGAGAAGCAAGCCAAGCATCTCATGGAAATCGACGATCTTACTTCGGCCAAGAATAAAGGAGAAAGGAGTTGCCTTGAAGTCAACTTGCAAACCTGCATCAAAAGAAGCTCGGGAAGCTATTGAAGAGGATGATATCGATGATGATAGCAGTGACATCAATGATGAAGACATGATCTTATTTATGAAAAAGTTCAAGAAGACGATGAGAAGATGAGAGGGTAATAGCTCAAATGAAGGAAGACCAAGGGACAAACAAAGACCCAAGATGAGACAGGCATGCTATAACTATGGAGAGTATGACCATTTCATAGTAGATTGTCCACATGAAGAAAATAAGAGGAAGACTAAAGAAAGCAAGCCTCAACCAAAGAAAATGTTCAAGAAAAAAAAGCAATATGTCCAAGCACACTTAGTGAAGTAGTGGGACTCCAATGATGAGTCCTCGTTCGAAGAAGAAGAAGAGGAGATGGCCACCATAGCCATCATGAAGCCAGAAATCCAACCTCTTCCCAACCATCGGTGCAAGGAAGGACACAGACCACACGTGTCTAATGGCCAGGGAAGGAAAAAGAAAGGTCAAATCTAAATCTTCCTCCTTGCTTTCTTTTACTAGTGATATTGATAATTCTAGTGACGATGAAGATATGCTTAGTGGTTTAGATAAGAAAACTGTTGGTAAAATGAAATTTCTAATGGATAAGCTTGTTGATAAGGAGGAGCTAGTTGATCATCAAGAAGATATGATAATCCTCCAATAGGAAGGATAACTTAAGATCAAAATGCTCCTTGATCTTTAAAAGGAGCGAAGTAAATCACTGGAACTTAAGTTAGCTTCAAGCAAGGAAGCTTGTTTGAAGCTAAAAAACTCAAACGTGGCTATCAAGGGTGAACTTGTCAACTTAGCCAAAGTTAACAAGATCCTTGAAGTACAAGTTGAGTCACTCAATCAAAGTGGTTCTTCATCCTCTTCAAGCTCACCTTCCCAGCAAATCAAATCTTAAACTGTTATTACTTGTACTTGTGCTAAATGTTACACTAACTTGAAGAAAAAGCCAAGCATGACAAAGGACAAGCAACCTTCCCAAATTGGCATATTTGACAAGTGGAGGGTCAAGTATGCACATAGTGCATACTCAGTCACAAGACCTCCTAATGTCAAATATGACATTGGGTTTTCTTATGGTGAAAAGCAAAATGCTAGAAGCCACAAGAATAACAAGGATTACATTGACTTTGTCAAGGGAAACTCTTCTCAAGTTAGAAAACTTAATAATGGTGAAAAAATTAACATTGTTAACTCGTATGAACAACAAGTTTTATTTAGGACATTTGATGCTTCATATACACTCATGAAAAGTAATCTTGGTAGAGTTTATGCTAAATATGTTGGGCCATGCCATGGGAACTCCAAGTCTCATGTGTGGGTGCCTAAATCACTTGTGACTAACCTCAAAGGACCCAAACAAGCGTGGGTACCTAAGACCAAGGCATAATTAGTCTTTTGCAACAATATTCATCTAGTGGAGCTAAATGGGTGCTAGATAGTGGATGCACCAATCACATACCAGAGAAGGAAGAATGTTCGTGGAATATGAAGAAAACGAAGATCCAAGCGAAGGCATTTACTTTGGTGATAATAGTCAAGGAAGAGTGTTGGGTACCGGTAATATTGCAATTTCATCACAACATACTCTTTCTCATGCTTTACACATTGACTCCTTCGATTATAACCTTTTGTCCATATATCAATTATGTGACAAGGGTTATAATTGTTTATTCACTAATGAGGGTGTGACCGTCTCTAGAAGGAGTGATAACTCGGTTGCATTCAAGGGTGTGTTAAAGGGAAACCTTTATCAAGTTGACTTCAACAAAGATAAAGCCGAATTTGACACATGCTTGATTACAAAGACCAACATGGGTTGGTTGTGGCATAGATGGCTAGCACATGTTGGTATGAGGAATCTTCAAAAACTCCTTAAAGGTGATCACATCTGAGGTTTAAAGGATGTTGTTTTTGAGAAAGACAGGCCCTGTAGATCGTGCCAATATGGGAAGAAAGTAGGAGCACCCCATCCCGTGAAGAATGTCTTGACTACAACAAGACCTCCACATGGATCTGTTCGGTCCAATTGCTTTCATAAGCACCGATGATAATAAATACGGTTTAGTCTTTGTTGATGACTTTTTGTGTTTCACGTGGGTTTTCTTTTTTCATGATAAGACAGAAAATAAAGGAACCCTCAAGAAGTTCATCAAGCGTGCCAAAAATGAATTCTCATTGAAGATCAAGAACATACAAAGTGACAATGGGACAAAATTCAAGAATACCCAAGTTGAGGAATATCTAGACGAAGAAAGGATAAAGCACGAATTTTTAGCACCATATCCTCCTCAACAAAACAGAGTAACCGAAAGGAAGAATGGAACACTCATTGAGATGGCAAGGACAATGCTCGATGAGTACAAGACTTCGGACTGGTTTTGGGCTGAAGCGGTCAATATCACTTGTCACGCCATAAACAGACTATCTTCATCGGTTGCTCAAGAAAACTGCATAAGAACTGCTCACGGGTAACAAGCCGAATATTTCATATTTTTGAGTTTTTGGTTCAAAATGTTATATTTTAAACAAGAAGCCTAGGGCTTCAAAGTCCGATAAAGGTTTCTTACCTGGCTATGATTCGAACTCCTACGCCTATCGTGTCTTCAACAGGGCCTCCGGACTTGTTAAAGTAGCACATGACGTAGTGTTCGATGAAACTAAGGGCTCTCAAGAAGAGAAAGTTGATCAATGTGTTCTAGATCAAGAAGACGCTCCATTTCAAGCATTGAGAAGAATGGTGTTGGGCGATGTTCGACCACAAGTGCCACCTCCAAATGCGAATGAAGAAGGTGAACCACAAGTGGGGGACAATTATCAAGTGAGAGCTTCCACACAAGATCAACCTCATGATGATCAAGGTGATCAAGACATCAATGAGGGAAACTATCCAGGGGGAGAAGAAGATTATAATAATAAAGATTCAAGACCACAAGTGCCACATAGAAGGGTACACCAAAGCATCCAAAGAGATCACCCCATCGACAATATAATCAGTGACATCCAAAAGGGTGTAATGACTCGATCTCACATAGCTAATTTCTGTGAACACTATTCTTTTGTATCCTCTTTGGAACCATGCAGGGTTGAAGATGCATTAAAGGATCTGGACTAGATGACGGTGATGCAAGAAGAATTGAACAACTTCAAAAGGAATGAAGTGAGGGAGCTTGTTGAAAGAACCAAATCCAACGTCATCGGCACTAAATGGGTCTGCCACAACAAGCAAGACAAACATGGAGTGGTTACAAGGAACAAGGCACGACTTGTGGTCAAAGTGTACTCACAAGTCGAAGGTTTGGATTTCGAAGAGACTTTTGCTCCCGTAGCTAGGCATGAATCGATTTGTATATTACTTGCATATGCTACTCACCATGATTTCAATCTTTACAAAATGGACGTGAAAAGCGCCTTCCTCAACGGACCGATAGAGGAGGAGGTGTACGTGGATCAACGACCCGGTTTTGAAGATCAAGAGTACCCTGACTATGTGCACAAGCTACGTAAGGCTCTCTATGGCCACAAACAAGTTCCTAGAGCTTGGTATGAGTGCCTTAGAGATTTTGTGATTGAAAATGGCTTCAAGATTGGTAAAGCTGATTACACTTTGTTTACTGAACACTTTGATGATGATCTCTTCGTTTGTCTAATCTATGTTGATGATATTATATTTGGTTCAACTAACAAATCTTTTTGTCAAGAATTTAGTAAGATTATGACAAATAGATTTGAGATGTCCATGATGGGAGAGTTTAGATACTTTTTGGGATTCCAAGTGAAGCAACAAAAGGACGGGACATTCATAAGCCAAACAAAGTACACTCAAGACATTGTCAAGAAGTTTGGAATGGATAAAGCAAAGCCCATAAAGACTCCCATGGAGACAAATGGACACTTGCATCTCAATGAAGACGGACCAAACGTGGACGAAAAGGTATATCGTTCCATTATTGCCTCTTTACTATATCTATGTGCATCCAGGCCAGGCATTATGTTGAGTGTATGTTTTGTGTACAAGGTTTCAAGCCAATCCTAATGAATGTCATTTGACAACCGTTAAAAGGATCTTGAGATATTTAGTTCATACACCGAACCTAGGTCTCTGGTATCCCAAAGGTTCAAATTCAATCTCATCGGATACTTCGATGCAGATTATGCCGGATGCAAGACGCATAGAAAAAGTACCTCCAGTACTTGCCAATTCCTAGGTAGATCCCTAGTCTCTTGGTCCTCACAGAAAAAAAATTCCATTGCCTTATCCATGGCCAAAGCGGAATATGTTGCCGCTGGGAGTTGTTATGCACAATTCCTTTGTATGCGACAAACTCTAAGGGATTACGGTTACAATATGAGCCGTATTCCACTCCTTTGTGATAATGAGAGTGCAATTAAAATTGCCCATAATCCTGAGCACTCTAGAACCAAACACATAGACATCTGGTATCACTTTTTGAGAAATCACTCAATGAAAGGAGACATAGCCATTTCCCATGTCAACATTGAAAAACAACTAGCCAATATCTTTACTAAGGCACTTGATGAAAAACGCTTTTGTGAGCTCTGAAATGAACTAAATATCCTTGATGCTCGGAACATGGCTTGAAAACTTGCATACCTGTACGCCTCCTTCAAAATCATGTTGATTGTGTTGAAAAATCATCTCTTTCTATTTTCTTCGAAAAAAATGTTAATTACTTTATCTTGGAGAGTTATAATCATAGCTTGATTGTTGTATGTTTACTGACCATATTCATCAAGATTATTTGTGTGTTTTTGCCCCCTATTTTTTTAAGCACCTTCGAATATATACGAAATGTCTATGTTAATTTCTATTCTGGTTACCACGCACGAGTCCATGGTTACCCCGGACTAGTCCGCACATTGCAGGCTGGTCTGCTGAGTTTTCCGGTCAGACCATGGACTAGTCCATTTTTCGACTCCATAACCCTAGGGCTGGCGCAACCCTAATCTTCTTCCTCCACACAACTCCTCTCACGTTCTCTGTTCTCACTCAAGTGCTCCCAAGGCGATTTTGTGAGTTCTCCATCAAATCCACTCAAATCTCTATGGTAATCGGTCGAAACTACAAGGGGATTGAAGACCACGGACTAGTCCGCATCAAGAACTCCTTCAATGCCTCGAATCAAATGATTTGGTAAAAATTTCCTCCAAACCCTAGAACCTTCAATTTTCCTTGTTTTTGCTCAAATAGCTTAGCTCATCCAGTCAATACTCCAGACTAGTCCGCACCTGATTAGCAGACAAGTCTGTTGTTTGTAGAACAAAACTCTAACATTCTTCAACTCGTTGCTTTCCCTTGCAACCAATTATTATACATAGCATATATCACCTTCTTGTCAGGACAATGTCGAACTCAAATGATGATATCTCCGACATTGAGGACGAGATGGATCAAGAAGTGTTGCCTCGTGTTTCGGAGTCTTGCTCCAACAAAAGACAAGAGCGTGCTACCGATCCTTCGCCCAGCTCACCTAGGGTGCATTGAAAGGTTCCAACCAAGAAACCAGCTTCAAGAGCAAAACATACAGCTGGTCCTAGCTCGGCGGCTCCACGCCAAACCAAGGGCAAAGGGAAGGGACTTGCTTCCGGCCCAATTGGTCCCCTCAAGATGAGAGCTCCAAGACAGGGAAATAGGGACTCCTCGGAGGAGAAATTCAATGGCAAAGGAAGCGATGTAGCATGGAAGCTAAGGAAGATTCATGCCTAGAGCAGTGGCAAAAAGGCAGCTGACTCGAGATTTTGGAGTAACTTCCACTCGGACTATTACAGCACCGTGTACCTCCAAATGAATACTCCAGTGGTCCACAACCAATGGATTGACTGGAGCCACTTTGAAAGAAAGAGGTGTGATGCTTTTAATGAGGTGGTCGAGGTTGCATAGGGGCATGGTTTAAAGGACTTCTTTTCTTTCAGATACAACTGGAACGATTAAGTCATTGCTTAGTTCAATGCAACTTGTTAGTTTTCCAGCGATGAAGAAGAGAGAGTGACTTGGATGACTCATGGATCCAAGTACACAATTACTTATGCTGAATTTGCCAGGCTGCTTCACCTTGAGGACACCGGTAGCAATGAGATTGTCATTCACAATCTTGGTGTTTTGGAGAAGGATAAGATGGACTTTCTCTATGATACACGCCTCAAATACAATCCTCCCTCAACCAATAACATGAAGCTCTTCTTCATGGTTCTTAATAGAGTACTCCGAAAGACCGTTGCTCCAAAGGATACAGATGCAGAGAGTGTCCAAGGTTACTTGAGAACCTTGATGAAAGTGATTAGCAAGAAGAGGAAGTTTGATATCTTCGATTACATCTAGAATGACATGGTGAACATCACCTGCACACCAAACCGCTCCTATGGCTATGCACCACACTTGATGTTCATGATTGAAAAATCATGAGAGTTGAGTTTGTCAAGGATGTAGAGCATACTCCACTAAGGCCCCAGAAGCCTCCTCAAGCCTCTCTCCCAGGTACTCCCTCACCTGCCTCAAGTGAGCAACACCCTGAGAAAGCATAAGAAGATACAAGGCCTTCCTCTGGCACTAGGGCCCCCCCCCCCCCCATCTAGCAAAGGGTCCGCTAGTGGAATCATGAAGTACTTGGCAGCTATATTTGGCTCTTGCCGCAAAACTGAGGTGAAAGTTCATACGATGAAAAAGGCAAGAAAAGAGTGAATGAGATACATGAAGGACAATGTCAAAGCAACATTCCAGAAGCTGGAGATTGAGCCTATTGGATCTCCAGTCATCTCAGATGACTCTACATCTGACTTCTCGGAGCTTCCACCTCTTTCACCTTTCGAGCTTGCTTAATTTGGCATTCGGGGCATGACAAGTGGTTCCTCTCCTCCTCCTCAACCTGATGAGGAAGATGACGAAAGGACCGTCAGCGTGGAGTGAGCCAGCGACGACAAGTAGATCCCTCCTCTCCTTCTTTTTGGTGCCTTGATGTCAAAAGGGGAGAGATTTAGGGGGGGGGGGGTCTTAGGTTGTAGCTTTATTTTAAGAGAGAGAGAGAGCTCTATTTGTGTTTCTGTTCCAACTCTATCGTGCTTTATGTATTGTAAGACTCTTGTTATGTTCTCTCTATGCTTCTAGACATTTATTGTGGAGTTATGACTATGTTATGCTTATGATCAATGGTTTATGTTTAAAACTACTATGTATGCTTGAGAATCTTGATATTGTTATGATTATGCCCATCATGATATTCACATCAAAATTATTGCTCACAAACATAGTTTTGCATCCCACCATAAAGAGTGCACATATGTCTTATGTCTACATTGCCTATTTTGCTCAATGCTCATATGTGCACAAATTATGAAAATCTGAATTTTCTATCATATTTGTGTAATCTCAATTGGTTGTCATCAATCACCAAAAAGGGGGAGATTGAAAGTGCATCTAGGCATCCCCTGTGGGTTTTGTTTGATTTATGACAAACAAATGAGATCCTAACAAAATTGTTGAGATGAGCGCATGTTTTAAAGAAATGAGGAAGAAAGTACAAAAAGAAGGAGGATGCGTATCTAAAGGAAGATGAGCTCAAGAGCTGAAAAGATTAGATTATTTTGTATGGAGTGTGTTAGGGAAACACACCCCAAGAGCTCAAGTGATAAAATAATTCAGGAAAACAGGACTAGTCCGATATACACTGGACAAGTCCGATATCTCTCTAACTCAGATCGGACTAGTCCCCTCAAGTGCAGACTAGTCCTCAGCACTTCACACTTGCACAACACCAGACATGTCCGATATCCATCGACTAGTCGAATAATCCCCTGACTAAAATCGCACAAGTCCTCCATGTCCGGACTTGTCCTTAGCCCCAAAATTTATCACTACACCGGACAAGTCCGATATTAGCCGGACTAGTCCGAAATCTCTCTGACTAAAATCGGACAAGTCCCTCCAAGTGTGAACTTGACCTTAGTCACACACGATGTTCATTACACCGGACTAGTCCGATATCCACCGGACTAGTCCAAAAAGTATCTAACTAAAATCGGACCAGTCCTGTATATCTCAACAATTAGGGTTTTCCACACGCCGCACACCGGACTAGTACGGAGTCCACCACAGACTAGTCCGAACATCGCGAACCCTATAAGTAACTTTTGGAAACCCTAGTATAAATAGAGGTGTACGGCCATACATCAATCTGTCTCGACCCTCTGCATCGTCTCACCTTCCAAGAGCCCAAAATACACATCTCTCCACACATTCTAACCCAAAAAGGATCAAATCTTTGGGGATTAGCAATTGATCAAAGGAGAGACTTGTTCTACACATATTGAGATCTTGGGTTTGATCTCTTGCACACTCTTATTGTTTCATTGTACACCTTGCAAGTGTGTTTGGTGGTGTTCATTATGTAATTATTTGGGATACCTCAACTTGTGAGAAGGCCCCTTGAATGAGTTATTTGCCCCTTTGTGACTAGTGGAGGAGAATCGGCCTCCATGGCGATTCAACGAGGGTAGGGTTGGTGAAGACCCGGTCCTCCATAGACTCCTCGACGTGGATGTAGGTTTCCTCAGTGGGAATTGAACCACGGGAAAATCTTGTCTTGCACACTTTTGTTTCATCGTTCATCATATTCTAGGGTTTATATAATCTTTTGTAACTCATGTTTAAACATTGGAATTGAAGTTGATATTTGTCATGCATTGTTTCATTGTTGTAATACTTTCATTGTTGTAATACATCCATGTTGCAAATTACTTTCCGCTGCATAGGGTACTAGAAGTGAATTTATCGATCAATCTTGATCTTTCTAGTCCATGCATACCGGACAAGTCCGCACAGTACTGGACTAGTCCGATCTCCCTGTATTTGATAAATCTGTTAAGTGTTTTAGAGATCGACAAAAGTTCAAAAAGCCTATTCACCCCCCTCTAGGCTATATTCAAGAAGGAAGAGGAGGAGGAGGAGAAGGAGGAGTAGGATTTAGTTTTCCTTTTGTTGTTTTTCTTTTCTTGTGTCTTCTTATACTTTTTTCTTGGGTTTTGTAATATATTGTGCTAATGAATGAATGTGTTATCTTTGTTCACCTATGTGAATGAATATTATCTTGTGTGTTCATCTATGTGAATGAATGAATGTTATCTCGTGTATTCATCATGTTCGTCGGGAATGACAATTAATAAGGAACGGAGATTTGATTATTTTCTGGACTAAGGTGCTCTACATTGGAATGACAATCTATTTAGTTATCAAGTGAATGTGTTCATTCATTCAGTGAATGTGTTCATCTCTGTATGATATCAAGTGAACGAAGCAAAAGGGAGAAGATCACGAGGTACGCCTGTGAATTGGAGACGCGATAATAAAAGGAGACGAGCTTTCTGTAAAACACACATTATTCCTTTCGTGAATAGGAGACGCGCTTTGTGCTAAGCCCGTCTCCCTTTTGTCAGAGCAGCGGGCATGTCTCGGATATTAACTTAAATGAGACATGCCTTAAAGAAGTTCGTCTCCTTTTACACTCAAACGAGCCATGTGCAGATCTTCACTGAAGCGGGCGCATCTCGTTTACCCATATTAGAGACAGTCTCCATTGCGCTCGTCGCTGATTTTTTCCCCCTATTTGAGTTTCTTACGTAGTGCTTCAAAGTTGCAGCAAAAGAACTAATTAGCTACAGACGCTTAAACAAGAGACAAAACAAAACATACATCATATCTCTACTAAGAACTAACATAGATGCTTTTGCAAGTATAGAGTCTGGTAATCTAGTAAAGATGCAACTACTAATACAAGCCTGCTAACACAGTACTGCTGAATGCAGTAGTGTTGACCATGTTGCTATCAAACCCTTCAAAACAATTTTACAGTAGGTCTTCTAAGAAACCCAAATGTACCAAATGTTTGTACCATTTTTCCTCCCAATTAAGAATAAGAAACTAAACCAATCTTTTGATTTAAATCCTTAATCCCGATTCACGATTTAGGGTTAGAAAAAAATATGAACCCCAGACTTAGTGAAATCTCGTGTCGCTGGGGCCCATTGATCAGCCTCACTACCACCGGGTACCACATGTCAGTCACAAAAATTCTCCACCCCAACCACCCTGGCAGCTCAAATCTATGCATGCTTGACAACTCTTGTTGTCTTCATAACTCTAGCCTCTTCGTTGCCCATGGAATAAAAATTGGAGCAAAGCTTTTTCTTCCTCCTTCCGCTACCTCCTTCTCCATGCTTGGCTGAGCAAGTCAACGGACTCTTAGGCTACTGAGCACCGACAGATTGCCCCTCCCTCTCAGCTGTGAGCAAGGTCGTCAGCCAGTCTTTCGCTGCCTCCCCATCACCTGCTCAGATAAAATGTGCCACCTTCGAAAGCTCCAGGAGACTTCGATGCCACCTCTATGCAAGTGTCAGATTGAGCATCTACCTCGTGGCTGTTGACATTTATTACGTCACGGATAAAAATCCGCAGGCACAAAGAAACTATCAATATAGAATTTCCTCTTAAAAGATTATTCTATGGGTGTCATTTATAGTCTCCAAAAGGAAGGCTAGGTGGAAGCATATCAATCATCAAATGGAGGGGATAGGTTGGTCTAGGTAGGGTTATAGTAAGGATGGGTAATAGATAAGTGAGGTAGTGTGACACACACAAGAGCATTCTATCCTAAGGGGGTAAATGGGTCAAGAGAGATCAGACTAAGAGTTAGGTAGCTACTCGTACTATGCTTCTAGTATACATATACATAGCCTAAGTTAGATACTAATGACCATATCAATGGTAAATTGTCATGCTAAGTTGTTCAACACATCAGGCACAAGTTTACCCCTAGCAATACTAGGACGACTCTCACAAAAATCTTGTGGCATAGCCGAACATGGAGGATTACATGGATAGATAGGGCTATCACAACCTACTGCCTACCTCTTTAATCTGTGGGTCTACGAGACATCCAACGCTACTTAACTATCCTAGCACCATACTAGCATATTGAGTAAATATCTTAAGAGTTGCAGCACAAGCCATCGTAAGGCAATGACTATCCTAAACATCATTGAACCAATGTTGAAACATAGCATAAGTCACTCGTATTAACATGATCATGTCATAAGTAATTAGACTATAGTGAGGGTTTGTAGTGCTTATGATGATATAATGAGAGTGATATAGCATAATCATAAATACTACTCCTACCACATACATGGAATCCACAATCAAACAAGAAATACTTCATCCAAGTATATGTGTATAAGAAGACTAAAGGTAACATCTTTATCAAGAACAAAGTCAAAAATAAAAATAGGAACATGAGAGTCATACCTTTCCCAATTGGGAAGAGACTCCTTCTACTCCTTTCCTACTCTGACTATGGACTAGAGGCTCTCCCCTCTACATCTCAAACTCCTCTAAACCTATGGAAAGTAGTGGGTACAATAGAATAAATACTCAAGTGGTGTGTGTAAGAAGTGAGGGTATGGGTCCTATTTATAGCTCGAGACGGGTCAGTTCCCGCCAACACGAGACAATCTTCATCGTGATCACGGCACCTCAGTGAGTCGACACGTGCAAGCTAAACGAGTTTGGCACCAGGAAGGCGTCAGCCGAACCCCCTAGTCGATCAGACAGAAAGTTGGACCAATTCTAGTGTGCTTCCTCGGGGTGACTTCCAGGTGTGTCCCATTGACCGATATGGATGATACACCATTGGATGGCCTTGAATACTTCTATTTGTGGGGCATTTGATCCATGTAATGCCACATGTCGGCGTTTGATTGGCTGGGGTGATATTTTATAGGATTGCTCCCCCTTTTTACCTCATTTCCTGCAATAAATGTTTGCATGCACTATTTCTCCAAGGACAAGTGGAAACAGGTTAAATAGAAAGATGATGCGTACAAGAAATTATATTTCCTATATGTAATTGAGTTATATTTACGTGTGAAATTGGTATATAACAGCCATCAACAAACTCCCCCAAGCTTATCCTTTGCTCGTCCTGAGCAAAGTCAAGACTTTAGTTGATGATCAGGAGTTGCTACAATGTTCTATTCTTCAAAAGTACAATATGCACAACAAAATACTCTACCTTATCTTATTCATGGGTTGTTGAAAGATAGAACGGCAAATGGAGCAAGCATACCCTAGAGATCAAGTTCCACTCAAATTTCGAAGAGATCATTTTAGATTTTTAAGTACCTCAAATTGATTCTCTAGATCACTCCTTTGTGTGTAGTGGAAATATTTCCTCACCTAGGTATTTTTCCTACACTCATCCCACCACTAATTTAGACTTGTATGTGGAGCTTCGTAGGAAATATTGTAGGCGTGTTTGCACCATATAATATTGCTAAGCCAAAAAAGCAAGCCTTAGGAGAAATCAATTCAAAACTATTTGATTCAAGACTTGTGCATGCGTGACGTTGTGGAAGTGGATGTGGATGTTTGAGATGACTCATATTTATATAGACTCTCTTATTTTGCAGGGATAAAACATGGCTACTTTCTCTTTTTTTTTCTTTTTCTCATGTTTGTGATGTAGGCATGCATTTTCGTTTTCTTTTTCTTGTAGCCATGTCTTCTACTCCCTTTTTATGCAATAAACTTTCAGAGAGTACTAAGCATGAAAGGTATGGAGTTTCTCTTTTTATAGTGGAATGATGGTATGATGCAATTTTGCTTACTTCTAGTGTAGAAGTATAACATATGCAAGTGAAGTATTGAATTCAAAAAGAAATGAATGAATTCTCTCATAGGTCTATACTAGTTTGACTAGGCTCAATGTGAAGACAAATAGCATATGCACCAGGTCTATCAATGTAAAAAATATCATATGGCTTTGGTTGGTATTTCCGATCAAATGGTAGTAACTTTAACCTTTTTAGGATTTCTCCGGAAATCTAAGTTTCACCTTCAAACTAGGAATAGCAGCCCTATCACTATATCATATCTCACAACAACTTAAAATTGGATTAAGCTTTTGCTACACACAATTTCTAAATCAAGGCAAAAGTAATTTTAGCCAATGAAAGCAACATTTTGGAGAGTAGTAAGTTGTAAACTGGAGACTTAGGAAATTAAAACTGAACAACTATTCATCATTTTATCTATGTGAATTCTAAACCATTCTTACCGCACATCTTTTATTTTATTTGAAAGCAAATCTACCATACTTATTTTTAAGTTTTTTTTATATCCAAGGTGAATGGTGGATGAACAGAAAATAAATATGCAAGGGGTGTGATACAATTTACCTAAAGTGGGGTTCCTCCCCCAAGCTTGTTCTTCAATCATCTACGTGATGACGGTTGAAACCTTGATGATGAAAGTATGCCGCGAGATCGGCTTGTTGTTGTTGTAGCATAGAGTTGAAGTTGGTGAATTGAGCGTGCATGTGTTGTTGCCAGTCTTGGGTACCTAAATCTAGCAAACAACATTTATAGAAGCCAAGGATTTCACTAAATTCTTTCCATAGGATGTTGTATTCTTTTTGAAATAATCTAAAAGAAACACCATCAAATAATAGTTTGAGGGTGCAAAGAAATTGCATGGAGAGAAGGCATGAACCTTTCTTCTCCATGTTAGATAAATTTTCCCATCCTAATGCACGCCAAATGGAAAGGAATTCGGAATCCAAACCTATTTTGTAGATTAAATCTGGATCATAAGCTTTCGTATGAGAAAACTCACAGACTTGGAGGAGCTTGCGTGCTTGATCTTCAACTTCACTTTGTATGTCGAGGTCGTCGTTGTGGAGAAGTTGTTGTGGGTTGCTCCTCTGACCGTGGTAGTGTCCTCACATACACTCCTCCTCCATGGACGTGGTGTAGAAACGGAGGAGGGATGTGCACTTGAGTCTCCACCATGGCTTGAGCTTGCATCCCCCTTCCTCTTCCCAAACAACCTCTTCATTTCTTTCATGGCCACAACAAGTAAGAACATAAGAAATCAAATACTTGAAAGAGGTGATGTTAGTTAAAGAAAAACCCCCTATGAATTTTCTCTTTAAGAACTTGAGAGCAAATTCCTAATGCAAACAAAAGCAAATCTTTTTGGGTTGGATTTGAGCAAGAGTGCTTCAATGAAAAGCAAGTAAAACAATGCGAGAAAAAGTGACTTTGGGAAGGTGTGAAATGAGGTGAAGTGTGAAGAGGAGTCTATAGGATCGAAAAGCACGTGAAAAGCTACTAGAGAGGGGGTGAATGGTAGATTAAAATTTTTTCAGTGGAAGTAACAAAAAACTCCTCGGCAGAAAATCAATTTGTTAAGTAACCGTGTATGCAACTGATCGAGACGTGTTCAACCATGCCAAAAGTAGTAGATATTATAAAGAATCATTTCATGAAGACACAAACACATAAATCATGAATAATTGTCGAGAAAAATTCAAGTTATGATCAAAAGATCAAACAAAGGTCAATCTGTTTTACCCGAGTAAAAAACGGATCTGCAACACTACAAAGAAACTCGTGTAGCTCAGAACCAAAATTTTTACAGATGATATATAATCAAGTCTTGAAGACAATCCAAAAAATAATCATGTCAACTGGATCTGTAAAACTCAAGTTATGATAAAAACACCAAAGCAATGTTGTGCTGTTCAGAAACTCAACGAGAAAGACTTGACGAAAACAAGTCGGATGAACAAGGCACAAAATCTTCTATAAAACTACGATTTTTATTCAATAAAAACGAGCTCTGGCTTCCCTTGCTTCTATAACAAGCCCTAAGGCCAACCCAATCCAAACTAGGACTTTAATCCTACTCAGCTTCAACCGAAGCTTTCCATAAGTGCTCAAAACACTTCTATAAACAGATGGAAGCAATAATAAGACTTCCAAACACCTTAGGAATGTACCAAACATTCCTAAAACAACTCGACTTCATAACACACATGAAATCTAACCAAAACAGACTCGAAACTTTCCATAAACGAACCATAACCACCTCAGCAGCAACATAAGGCATAATCCAGCCTATTGGACCTTTCTGGCCAATTCTACTCCACTTCTCCTCATCACGTGTCGGAACCATGTTGCCACATTCATGTACTCCTTGCACACATGCAAACACCTTCCAACAAAGTCCATGATACCTTCATATGCATTGTTCTTGACCCAAACATGCTGCGTGACCTCCTGATCAACTCAACCACAATTCCTTCCGAACCTTGTTCTTGAACCTCATCTTCTCCCTAAGACTAGTTCAATGGATCATGTCACCAGCCATATCTTGACCTCAAGAAACACCTGCACATGAACAAACAACCAATTCTTCCAAGCACAAGTCCTCGACTGGACTCACATTAGTCTGATAACCACAACACCTTATGTGAGCACCTCACATAAGCATGTTGCAAACATAGCAAAATGATATCAGCCATAACCACCAGAACTCACCAAAAACATAGTAAGAGAATACTAAGCAAATCTTCCCATAAGTGTAAAGAAATTTTGAAACATTGCAAATGTGAAACATAGCGGCCACACGATTATTTCAGCACACAGAAAGATCGAACAGTCCAAAACAGCAACTATGCATTGAAAAATAAAAGTTAGGACATTCCGAAATGCAACATGTGCAGCTAAAGTTTGGACAGTGCAAAGTGTGTTTCTCGAGTATATTCAAAACTTTTCATGTAAACCTACACGTTTGACATAATTGTCAATGTATTTAACACACATAGGTCTCAAAGTGTGCTCCTCACGGCCACCATTTATAGTGTACACTCCCCGACCGTCACAAGAGGATCAAATGCAGCCGTTGGTGGAGAGAGGGCCAAAATGGCCCTTTCCCCAGGTCGGCCAAAGAGGAGGGTCAGCCGCATTGAAATGTGGGCCCCCTGTCCCCCCTTTTGGCAGGTGGCTGCCCAACGGCTATAAAATTAGCACGTTGGTGAAATGCCACATTTGCAGCTCTAAAAAAATTGTTTTTTCGAAAAAAACCTTTTTCAAAACCCCAAAATTTTCTTTTTGTGAAAAATAAAGAAATAAAAATAATAGTTGAATATATAAGATTCTCAACTTGCTAAGAAAAGTCAAATATGCAGTGGAGAAAATCAAAGTTAGTGGCTAAAACGAATGAAGAGAAAAGAAAAATCAAAGAAGAGATAACTACCAATTTAACCTATTGGCTAGGTCTCACCACCGTCCGATGAGACGGACATTCCTCCTTCTTCATTTCTTGAAATCCAAGCCCGGGGGGATGGGCTCGGATGGCTTGTCTTGCTTCTTCCGCCATTCCTTCTTGGCTCCTTGGTGGACTTGGGCCTTTGAGGAGGCCCGGACTTCTCCGTCCTCTTGGGATGTCAGCGTGGACGATAAGACGAGTTCTCCGCATAGATTAATTTCCTCATGAATGCAATGAGCAGATCCACCATTGGAAGTGTGAGTTCGACCTCTTGAATGTGTTTAACATCTGACCCATACATGATACAGATCATGGAGTATTACTCCAGCTTTGGGCAAAAGTTAAACGTTTCCTCTTGGCCATTGATATGGAAGTGGATTTTTCAAGCTCCCACATTTATGTGAGCCTTCGTGGTGCTAAGGAACGGGCGCTCAAGAATGTGCGGCGTGTCCTTCTCTACATCTATGTGGAGCACCACAAATCCATGGGTGTGAAGAAATTTTGGATTTTTACCGGAACGTGTTTAACAATACCGGCCGGATAACGAACTAAAGAGTCAGCCAGTTGGAGCAACATTTTTGTTGGAGTAAGCTCCATGAAGCTCAGTTGGTCGAAGACCACCCTGGGCATCACACTTACACTTGCTCCAAGGTCACAAAGTGCCTTGCCAAAGTGGTGAGCCCCAATCAAGCAAGATATTGTAGGACATCTAGAGTCTTTTTTTTTAGGAAGCCTATTGAGGATGGCTGCACTGCAGTCCTCCATAAGCTTGAAAACCTCAGTGGTGGGCAAGGGCCACTTGTTATTCAATATGTCCTTGAGATAGCGAGCATAAGTGCGTACTTGCATCGCATTAATCAAGGGCACATTGATGTAGATTTTCTGGATAACCTCAACAAAGCGGTTGAATTGCTCATCCACTATTGGCTTCCTTTGCCTGTGATGGAATGGCAATAAGTTGGTGTCCTCGAATAACTTGGCCATTCTCTCACTAAGTGGTTCTCTTATGCCAGTTGGGACATCCTCTTTCTCCTTTTCAGTTGTCCTCTTCTCTTGTGTGGGATACGGTGGGTCACGAGTTGTCTTGCCACATCTCATAACCACCACGTTCACCTTTTTCACTCAAGGAAAAACTACAAGAAGTTGGGCCAACTGAGTTTCCAACATCTTGTTGAAGCTCATTTGATTCTTGAATGCTGAGGATAGTCCTTCAATCTTGGCATTGATATTCTATAGTGTATTGTCATTAGCTAACAACTTCTTTGATCTTCAGTTGGCTAATGGCAAGTTCTCTCAAGTTGGGTTGATTTCCATTGTTGCCATTCTTGTTGTACCTTCCTTGAAAGAATGGGCGCGGTTGGCCCCACCCTTGACCTCCTGGACGATAGACATTGTTGTTCCCATTGTTGGCTACGTATAGGGCATACTCATGGGTTTCTGGGCAGTCAGTGCCCAAATGCCCCGTGTTGCCACAAACTTCACATGTGATGTGAGAGTCTAGGGCATAGGTATTGCCACATACGTCCTGATTGGCTTGTCCATCCATCTTCTTCATGAGGAGGTCCAACTCAGCAGTGATCATGTCCACCTCTTAAAAGGTGTGCATGCCTTGCTGATGGGTATAGAGATGCTCGTCGCTCCAACCCATGTTTGACACCATCTTCTTAATCAAGTATTTGGCTTTGGGCACCGTCAATAAAAAGAAGGCACCGCCAGCGGCAACATCGACATGGTCACGGGCAGAAGGGATCAAGACGTTATAAAAGTCTTGAATAATCGACATGTCATCCATCCCTAGGTGGGGATAGGCTAGGATGTACTCCTGGAGTCATTCCCGAGCCTCATGAATAGATTCCTTGGAATCTTGCTAGAAGCTGGAAATCCTTCCACGTAGGGCATTGCTTTTGCCCAACGAAAAGTACTTGGCGAGGAATGTTGTAGAACATTTCTTCCAAGTGTCTACAACACTTCGGTTTGCGTAGAACCACTGTTTTGCTCTCCCAAGAAGGGAGAACCGAAACAGCCTAAGATGGACTACATCAGGAGATACGTCCTTGATCTTAAAAGTGCTGCAGATCTCTAGAAATTATTGCAGGTGAGCACTTTTATCCTTGTTAGCCTTCCAACAGATTGGGTTGTCATGCACCATAGTGATCCAGCCAGTCTTGATTTCAAAATTCACGTCTCTCATGTTAACAGTGGGCCCAACAGCACATTTGTTTGCAGAGGGAGCCGAAAACTCACGAAGGGTCTTCTGGGACATTGGCATTTTGGTTGTTGGTGCAGTTGCACTGGCTTGCTTTTTTGTACGAAGCTTTTGAGGAGTAACGACACGAGGTCGACCTCTTAGAAAAATCAATGTAGCATTTCCACTTAAAAGAGTATTCCAAGGGTGTCATTTACATTCTCCCAAAGGAAGGCTAGGTGGAAGCATAGAAATAATCAAATGGAGGGGATAGGTTGGTCTAGGAAGGGTTCTTGTAAGGATGGGTAATAGATAAGTGAGGTAGTGTCACACACACAAGAGCATTCTATCTTAAGGGGGATAGATGGGTCAAGAGAGATTAGGATAAGAGTTAAGTAGATACTCCTACTGTGTTTCTAGTATACATATACATAGCCTAAGTTAACTACCAATGATGATATTAATGGTGAATTCTCATGCTAAGTTGTTCAACACATTGGGCACATGTTTAGCCCTAGCAATATTAAAACCAACTCCCGCAAAGATAGCCGAACGTGAAGGATTACACGGACAGATAGGGCTATCACCACCAGACTACGAGATATCCGATGCTACTCAACTATCCTAGCACCATGCTACCATATTATGTAAATACCTTAAGAGCTGCAGCACAAGCCATCATAATGCAATGACTATCCTAAACATTGTTAAATCGATGTTGAAACATAGCATAAGTCATTCATATTAACATGATCATGTCATAACCAATTAGACTATAGTGGGGTTTGTAGTGTTTATGATGACATAATGAGAATGATGTATCATAATCATAAATACTACTCCTACCACATACATGGATTCCACAATCAAACAAGAAATGCTTCATGCAAGTATATGAATAAAAGAATACTAAAGATAACATTTTATTAAGAACAAAGTCACAAATACGAATAGAAATATGAGAGCCATACCTTTCCCAGTTGCGAAAAGAATCCTTCGACTCCTTTCCTACTTGGACTATGGACTAGAGGCTCTCCTCTCTACAGCCTAAACTTCTCTAAATCTATGGAGAGTAGTGGATACAATAGAATGAATACTCAAGTGGTGTGTGTGTGAAGTGAGGGTAGGGGGCCCTATTTATAGCTGGAGAAGGGTCAGTTACCGCCACCAAAATCTTGTGAATTAGTCTCATCGTGATCAGGGCACCATAGGGAGTCGATACATGGAAGCTGATTGAGTTTGGGGCCAGGAAGGCGACGGCCGAATAAAAAGTTGGACCAATTATAGTGTGCTTCCTTGAGGTTACATTCAGGTGTGTCCCATTGATGGATATGGGTGATACACCGTTGGATGTCCTCCAATACTTCTGTTTGGGTGCCATTTGATCCATGTGATGTGACATGTCGGAGCTTGATTGGGTGGGTTGATATTTTATAGGATTGCTCCCCGTCTTTTACCTCATTTCGTGCAATAAATGTCTGAAAGCACTATTTCTCCAAGGACATGTGGAAATATGGTAAATAGAAAGGTGATGTGTGCAAGAAAAGATATTTCCTACACAAAATTGAGTTATATTGACGGGTGAAATTTGTATATAACAGCCATCAACAATGGCCACCCAATTTTGATGTGTGCATCGTGCCCAAGAAATAATGTCAGTACTGAGCATTGCTTTTCATCAACTGCTGCATTTTTAAATTCACCATCTGTGCTGAGTTGAATGGTTTTTACAAATGTTCCTGCTTATTCATCGTATATCACTGTGTACCAGAGATTATGAGCAAGCAAATTACGTTGTTGTCCATTTATGGATAGTAGGAGTAATCAGTACACGAACAGTCATCTAGTAGCAGCCCCGGCTTCGCCCCTCAGCCTATGGTACCTATTAGTCTTTCGTGAGTTATTATCTAGGACGAGTCAACCATGTGCCCTTGGAAACGGCTCACAGGATGTGCAAGATGTGGTGATCGGTATGTTTGCGCTGATTCTCACCCTACCACGGTGTTATTTTATTTGGGTGCTACACATTTATTCATATCCAAAGAGTTCGTACAAAGGCATTACATAATAGTTACATTGATGAGCCTAGTGTTGTTAGTCAACTCTCCTAGAGGAGAGATGGTAACAAAGAAAATATGCCCAAGTGTAAGTATAAGCATGTGGGGGTAGTCTTCATGGCTAACCTAATAGTACATAAGTCACAAGGACTAGACATAATTCTCAGGATGGACTAGTTAAAAAAGTATCACAGGGTGATCCATTATGCAACTAAAATTGTTAGCTTGACCTATAGAGATGGAACAAAATTTTAGTTCAGTGATAGCCCAACACCTATCCAAGGAGTTCAACACAATCATGTCAAGGCTAAAAAAGAGATTCGGGTGGTTATTAATTTTCAGGGTGTGTTCCCTGAGGAGTTGCATAGTATGCTCCCCTATTGAGAAATTGAATTCATCATTGAGCTAGTGCCTAGGATGGTCCCGATATATAAGAAGCCATACAAATTGGATGTCGAGGAGCTAGCAGAACTGAAGACCCACATTAAAGAGCTTTTGGAGAAAGGATACATATGCTCTAGCTCATCACTTTGGGGTGCTATGATCATATTCATACCAAAGGAGATTTGGCATGTCAAGCAAAAGAAGTTGTCCACATCTTCAACTCCGGGATATGATAACAAATCATCGCACTAAACAGGGCAGAGGTAAGTCCCACTCATTGACTTAAGAAATCTGGTGAGTCCTTGCCAATAGTTTAATTGGTAGTTATCTCATATTTGTTTCCCAATTGCATACTTCAATTTCTCAGCATTTGCATTTAACATGTTTTTATTTGCACACTTGCATGTTGGAAACAAAAATTTGCAACCATCATATAACTTAAAAATTTAATAAGAGAAGAAATTTAATTGGGTATGAACTCTGTGCATGACCATTTTTATTTTATTTATTTATTTTAATTTTTTATTTATTTTACTAGTAAAATAAATAAAAAATTATAGTGGTTTTCTAATAGAAATTATCTTGTTGCGATCCTATGAATCAGTTCAATTAAAACCTTAGATTCATACTAGAGCCACGATGATTGAGTCTCAAGCTAAACAAAAGGCAAGGGTTCTTCGAATAAGAACCGATTGATGATCATTTATTGAATTGGTGTAATGACTCGACAAAATCGAGAGAAAAAAAAAGTTGTGAGATGGCTCTTAGGCCAGGCCAATACCCCACCAATAACGAGCTGGCTGAGCTTTCTTTTCCTTGACCGAAAAAAGCGCTTGAATTTATCTTCCTAATTCAAACAAAAAATATTTGCTTTGTCCCTCATTGTATTTACAAGTTGTACAAGTTGGGAAAGACAATTTGACAATAGGGTTCAATTTTCTTTTGGGTAACATAACCCGTTTGCGAGTAGTTTTGTTTATTCTTGATTGAATTGCAGCAGGACAAAAAAAATGTAAAGAGGTGGTTTGGCAAGAAAACATGTCTCCTTCAAAACCATTTTGAGTTTGAGGTAGAGAAATTTTCAAGATGATGACCCAATGGAAGTGCAAGAAGAAGACTCAACCAAATCCATCGCTAAATCCAACCTCAACTTGGCATTTGACGTGAAATATCAAGTCAACGCCAAAATCTAAGGATGTGAGTTTCTCACACAAAGGCCTTCATGACCAACTGCCCTTCAAATGAGGTATGAGTTTAGCATTTTTCAATGTTTGGTGTGCCTTAGAAGTGAATGTCCTTGCTTGCAATTATGAGGAAGGTTGCCACATCCTCATGATTCAATTATCATGCATCCTCATAAGAGTAAGTGTCGGTATTGTCTTTTGGATCTCCAAAAGAAGATACCATATTGCAGGGAAAAAGCTAAAACAAGTACCTAGAGTCCCTTAAGCATTGTTTTATAGACTTGGTCATTTTGGCCTAGGTTTAGAAAACAAAACTTTTGGGCATAAATAATGGGTTAATTGGCATGTAGCAACTCAGGCATAGTGATCATGCATATATAATGTCACTAAATTTCAATCTCCTAGGAGAATAAGTGATATCCCTAATCTTAATATGAATTGCATATTTATGTGGAATCACTAAATTTCAAATTCCTAGAAAAGTTCAGGGAGATAAAATTGAGAACCTTGGTTGCCATGATCTAAATTATAACATTTGCTCTTGTGTAAAAAGCTATGATGGTTAGAAAATGAAAAAGATGAAGGGACCCTGTTGGTACCCGGGATATCGGGTACCCCCGCGCATAGGCTAAAGCCGCCGAGGTGCCCTATCCCCAGCCAAGGCGGGGTCTGACAGCGCCACTTGTCCAAGAAGGCCTAGACCACTCTACCCAAGAAGGTGGGTCTAGAGTAACCACATGAACCTCAAGGAGGAGTCCAACTCATCCTCAGGGACGAGCTCCCAAGTGCCCACATGTGCAGCATGACGGGATCCCGCTCCCCCCATAGGTGTGGGCTCCAGAGCTGCCACATGGCTTTAGACAACAAGACAGGCCACCTCCCCGAGGAGGCGGGCCCCAGCGCTGGCACGTGTCCTGTGGCCCTAGAGCCCCGCTCTACTCAGGAGCAGGCTCCGGAGTTGCCATGTGATCAGCGGGTCGGAACCCGGCCTCCCCAGAAGAGGTTAGCTACCAAGCTACCACATACCCTGCACCTTCCCTAGGCGGTGGGTTGCGGGAGTTAAGTGGGAGGTGCGACTTGTCCAGATCAGGCATTGAAGGCTCACGTCTTCCCCTGGTGCGTGACACGGCACACGCCTGCTGTAAGGTACCGCTGTGACCAATCGCATCATAGTGAAGGCGCAACACGCCTACTCCACTCCGCCAAGTGGGTAGCTTGTGGCACTAGGGACAGATGGATGGGATATTCCCTGCCATCATCAATAACTACACATGGGCCACTGGTGACTGATGTGGCAAGACGACAAGTCATCAAAGCTTTGGCTAGAGGAAGCTTATGTGAGAAGCCATAGATCTTTAGGATAAGATCGCCCTGGGGCCACCTGCCAGGCCCCGAACCCCACTTGTAAGGCTTCTGGCCTTGTCTATAAAAGGACCAGACCGCTACTGTTACAAAGGATCCATAGTGCACAATCGAACACCCAATCCCCAATACACACATGCTAGCAATACAACATCACCGTGGAGTGGGGTGTTACACTATTGCAGCCCGAACCACGTAAAAATCACAGTCTCATACTCTCATACGCGCGACCAATAGT
Organism: Tuctoria greenei; assembly: GCA_036927565.1. NCBI lineage: Eukaryota > Viridiplantae > Streptophyta > Magnoliopsida > Poales > Poaceae > Tuctoria > Tuctoria greenei. Next base: position 73,792,571 of record JAYESD010000004.1, read on the forward strand.
TCGAGAATTAAGACCTGCCGATCAAGAACCTCCGCGGGCTGCTCCTTAGCAGATTTAGGGGAAGTGTTGCGTTAAAACTTTGACATTTGGCGTGCTAGGTAGGGTTTTTTCCCCAAAAAAAGTGGTATCGTTTTCACCACCATGGTCTTCATCAAACCCGTAGACGGCAATTTCCAAGGCTGTCATTCGGTACCAGATCCATCGCCCAAGCGGTGCACTCTGGTCTGTCATGCCCCCGCATAGATGCATCTGGCCAGGGTGGCACCTCCGGCCCCATCCCAACTCAGTCAGCGCCCCCGTAGCTGTCGGATGCGAGTCCAGAGAGCTCTATGGCAGAAGCCAGGGCCCTGCTTCACCACCCACCGTTAATGAAAGCTTGTCAGGGAGTGAATTAGCAGTGGGTCCACGACATCAACCACTTGGTTGTAGCGGCCGTCAACTCCCCCAATAGAGGGAGACGTCACATGTCGCTATCGCGCATGCTGTCCATTGACCATCGCACCGCCGACTCTAGATCTACCGGGCCTACTAGCGCTAGCAAGATCTCCACGCGGACCTGAGGGCTGAGCTTGACCATCATCAAGATCAGATAGATGGCCGTTTCATCATCAAGCGGCAGCGGGAGAGAAAGGGCAACCTTGACGCCGAGTACAGGCCTCGAGGGCCTGAGCAGGAGGAGTCCACAGTCCAAGGAGCACCTCAGGTAAACCCTCCACTGCCACCATCAAACCAGGACTACATTGGGTCGACTGCACCCCTGCACTGCTCTGTACACTAGGTGCCACAACAGTACATGCCATAACAGCTGGCTCCACAACAACCACACGTGGCGCAACAAACCCCCTTGGCGTATACTATTCCATATGCCTCATCGGTGAATCCTGTTGGAGGGTGCATGGCCTTGGTGCCATACATCCGCCTGATGACATGGCCACGCAAGTTCTGGCGACACCTACCAGAGAGGTTCGATAGGAGCGTCAATCCAATCAAGTTCCTGTAGATCTACACCACGACGCTGCTTGCTGCAGGAGTGGATGAGCCCATCCTGGCGAACTACTTCCCCATCGCCCTGATTGGCTCAGCCCAGTCATTGCTGATGAACCTGCCTGAGGGGTCCATAACCGCTTGGGATGAGCTATGCTGACAGTTCACAATGAACTTCGGCAGCTCTAAATGCTCCTCGGCACCGAGCTCGACCTCAATGTTGTGCACTAGCAACCTAAGGAAATGCGGCAGTCATTCATCCAGCGCTTCTCCGATGTACGCAACTCCATCCCCAACATCCAGAATGCTTCTGTCATAGTAGCATTCAGCAAGGAATGCGTGATCAGAAGATGCTCAAGAAGCTAGCCACGTACAATGTGCAAGATGTCTCCGAGCTCTTCTCCATCGCCGACCGGTGCACCCGAGCGGCGGAGGGCCATGACTGGCACACCCAGACCACCCCTGGAGTGGGTGGATTTGGCCAGACCAGCGAAGGTGCCACTAACCCAGGTAGAAGCAAGAAGAAGAACATGAACTGAGGTGGCGGCCAGAACAAGCTACTACATGGGTCACCCATCACTGTAGTAGCGGCCCTATGTGGGGGAAGACCCCCATGCTCAGACAAGCGACCATGTCACCTATGGCACACAAGACTTGTGACCACACTACGAGCAAGTGCCGGGAGATTAATAGATGTGTTGAAAGATACCGATAGCGGACGCAGCAACAGCAGCGTCCTGACGTTGCCCCCTTCTGCCAGCGGGAGTGCAAGCAGAAGGTCGACCCCAAAGTCGACGACGACAAGGAGATGGAGTACCAAAAGTAGGAATGGGCATTCAAGGTGGTCCACCAAGATGATGACTCTAATGCAAGCCGCAACCGCGAGTGTTGCAGGACTCTCCACGTCATCTTCGGGAGGTCTTGGGATCCTGCGGCCCAGGATAAGACCAAGACCCTGTGCCGAGCAATGGCTTTAATAGCCCCAGCTCCCGCTCCAGCGCTCCACCACAAATGGAAGGAGACACCGATCAGCTTCGATGCTTCCGACTACCCAAGAACATGGCAGGAGCCGGGATCCTGCCTCTCGTTGTCGCCCCCACCATTGCCAACGTCAAGCTCCATTTCATCTTGATAGATGGTGGTCCAGCCTCAACCTCATCAGTCGTGCAGCTTTCGACCAGCTGCAGATCTCGGTGTGGAATATCACCCCCTCGAGGCCATTCTCAGGGGTGGGGCCAGGGAACATCATCCCTTACGGCAACATCATCCTCAGGGTGACATTTGGGACACCTGATAACTACAGGGCTGAGAGCATCCTATTCGACGTCGTAGACGTCAGTCTCCCCTTCAACGCAATCATTGGCAGGCCAGCCCTATACCGATTCATGGCCGTAGCCCACTACGGGTACCTTGTTCTGAAGATGCTGACCCCCTCTGGCGTCCTCAGGATCCGCGGAGATTGCACTGTTGTGGTGTTAGCATTGCATAAGCTCCAAGCCCTCACAGTAGACCTAGCACAAGCCAAGGGTGGTGTTGGACCGAGTCATCCTCCGCCGACCTCGCGATAGTGCGACTCACCTGCACACCCCATCTGCAGTCTTCCAACAGCATCGACACTCCCGTCAAAGCTGTTAAGATCAGTTCTGACTCTGCTCAGACCATTCCAAAGGCGGGGGACAAGGCAGAAAGTAGGAATGCCTGCTCATCGCCCCATCGATAGACATAAACGACAAGTTGCTCGGCAACCATCACAACAACCATCAGAGCTTTGGGCACCTTTTATATATTACCTTAATATGATAGTATGAATGTTTTCGTAGTGTATAGGAGCACCATTTAGGACAACCAAGCTCCAGTAGGGATACGTCCAGAGTGCACAGTTAGCTTCGCTTGGTCCCGAACCCTAAGCCTGTGTACCCTGCCTCCCTCAGCATCCGGAAGCAAGCAGTTGCCCTCTTTTGGAAAAGTCTGTCTCCTCCTATAAATACCGATATAAAAGAATCACTGTCTTACTTCATGTTTCCCTAAACAATGTTCATTTGAATTATGCGCTAATTTTTATGACAAACCATGCTAGACTCGTTTACTGTATATTCATTTCATATATATGGTTGAACACTCGGTATCTCTCACCCTTGCTAGAGTTGTGCAATCCTACTGCAGGTGGGCTTGCTTGAGGTACCTGCGATGTGTGAAGGGCTCTCTCGGATGCCCTCATCCTTGGGGTTCTGTGAAGCTGGATGGCCTCCCAGTAAAGGCCTAGGCCAAGCCAAAGGTCCAGGGTGTGTGAACTGCTTAGTCTGGTCGTGTAACCTAAGCATGCACATCCTGTCTCTCAGCACCATGGCCCTGTACTGGGGGCTGGAAGGATCGCACCCTAAGGACGGAGTGAGCTGAGACCCGAAGCACTTAAGCATTGAATTACCCAAGAACCATGTGTCTACTCAGGTAAATACGACATGACAAAGCTAAGGAAGAGTGAGAGGTAAAACTGACGAGCAAACTAGTTCATCCTTTAACGTGTGCAAGACACCTTGCTCCGGAACCACCCAAGGGGCCTACAGTCGACATCCCAGCGTGTTGACTACAGCAATAAGCGCTGATAAGTGAGTAAACTCTCATGCCCCACTCTTGTTGCTAACAGGTTCTCTTTTGATAGCATGTACACCAGGGGGCTTGTCGTCGACATCTCTACAATGATGGCGGGCGATGTCGGAGGACCCATCTCCGGCACCTCCTAGGGGGGCTGTCGTCGACATCTCTACGACGATGGAGAACGATGCCAGATCTGCCAGCTCCGGTACCTCCCAAGGGGCCTGCCGTTGACAAATCTACGACATGGTGGGTGACGCTAGTGCAGTCAGCTCCAACACCATCCGAGGGGCCTGCCATCAACATCCTAGCGTGTTGACGATAGCAACAAGCGCTGATAAGTGAGTAAACTCTCCTTCCCTGCTCTTGTTGCTAATCGCTTCTCTTGTGATAGCCTATACACCAGGGGCCAAAAGTCGGCGTCTCTTCGATGATGGTGGATGACGACGGAGCATCCAACTCCAGCACCTCCCAGGGGGCCTACTGTCGACGAATCTACGACAATGGTGGGCGACGCCGGAGTAGTCAGCACCGACACCACCCAAGGGGCCTATCGTCGATGTCCTAGCATGTTGACGACCACAACAAGCGCTGATAAGTGAGTAAACTCTCCTGCCCCACTCTTGTTGCTAATAGGTTCTCTTGTGATAGCCTGTACACCAGGGACCTGCCATCGACGCATCTACGATGATAGCGGGCGACGTTGGAGCATCCAGCTCCGGCACCTCCCAGGGGGCCTTCCTTCCACCGTCTCAATGACGATGGAGGGCGACGCTGGAGCATCCAGCTCTGACACCTCCTGGAAGCCTGTTGTCGACGAATCTACGATGATGGTTGGTGACGATGGTGCAGTCAGCTCCGGCACCACCTTAGGGGCATGTCTTCGACATCCCAACATGTTGACGACATTAACAAATGCTGATAAGTGAGTAAACTCTTATGTCCCGCTCTTATTGCTAAAAGGTCTTATGTGATAGCCTATACACGAGGGGCTGGTCGTCGACGTGTCTACGACGATGGTGGACGATGCTGGAGTTTCTAGCTCTGGCAGCTCCCAGGGGGCCTGTCATCAATGTCTCTACAATGATTGAGGGTGATGCAAGAGCATCAATCTCCAGCATTTCCCAGGGGCCTGCCGTCAACACATCCACGACGATGGCCGGCGATGCCTGAGCATCCAGTTCCGGCAACACCCAGGGAGCCTGTCGTTGACGTCTTTACGACGATGGAGGGCATTGACGGAGCAGCCAACTCTGGCACCTAATCTACGACGAAGGTGGGAGACGCTAGTGCAGCCAGCTCTAGCACCACACAAGGGTCCTGTCGTCGAAGTCCCAGCATGTTGACGACAGCAACAAGCGCTGATAAGTGAGTAAACTCTCCTACCCTGCTCTTGTTTCTAACAGGTTCTCTTGTGATAGCCTGTACAGTAGGGGCCAACCGTCGGCGTCTCTGCAATGATGGTGGACAATGTCGGAGCATCCAGCTCCGGCACCTCCAAGGGGGCCTGCCGTCGGCGAATCTAGAACGATGGTAGGAGACGTCAGAGCAGTCAGCTCCGGCACCACCCAAGGTGCTTGCCATCGACGTCCCAGAATGTTGATGGCAGCAACAAGCGCTGATAAGTAAGTAAACTCTCCTGCCCCGCTCTTGTTGCTAAAAGGTTCTCTTGTGATAGCCTGTACACCAGGGACCTGCCGTCGACGCATCTACGTTGATGGTGGGCGAGGTCGGAGCATCCTGATCCGACATCCCCCAGGGGGCCTGCCATCGACGTCTCTACGATGATGGAGGGCAAAATCGGAGCATCCAGCTTCGGCACACCCAGGGGCCTGCCGTCGATGCATCTACGATGATGGAGGGTGACGCTGAAGCAGCCAGCCCCGACACCTCCCAGGAGGCCTGTCGTTGACGAATCTACGATGATGGTGGGCGATGCCGGAGCATCCGGCTCTGGCATCACCCAAGGGGCCTGCCATAAACGTCAATACTCATACAATGTTTAGTGCCCCTAGAAGGACCACACTAAGGTCAACCACTCATGCTCCCACGCTCCTTGGGGCCAGTCAAAGACATCTTGCGCTCAAGTGGTAGGCGTACCCAGCAACCAGGCCACGCCTACCAAGGGGCCTCCAAGGGGATCCATAGGCAGGACGTCATCTAACGACAAATTGACCATGTGAACTGTGCAAATGTTGGTTTGTAACACCCTCATTTTCATCCATCAAGAATTGCATACATTCTAATACATGTCTAACACTAATCCACATAAAAAGGAACGAGTTTAAAATGAATTTAAAACAAAACCGCACTTAAGAATTATGGGAAATGCGGACTAGTAAATTTTTGGTGCGGACTAGTCCGATTTCTTTCTGACCTTCGTCGGACTTGTACGTTTTGCTGCGGACTAGTCTGTTTTTCTCTTTGAACACTTTCGGACTAGTTCGGTATTCCAATTCCTTGGAAATATTGCTAGGTCCCTGGACTTGTCCGGTGTTTCAGCGACTTTTCTGTTTTTCCTCTGACTAAAATTGGACTTGTCCGGTTTTGGCCAGACTTGTCTGATTTCCCTCTGACCAAGTTTGGACTTGTCCGATATAGTCCGTAGTTGTCCGATATCTCTCTGTCTAACTTCGGACTAGTCTGGCCTTTTTTGGACTTGTCCGATAAATCGTGACTCCGAGTTGATCTTTTGTTTCACGACATGTTTTTGGGTTTTACCATGCGGGAGCCTAAAACCGACCCCTACTCACCCCCAAACTCAAAATCCATCCAACCCTAGCCTCCACCTCTATATGAACAACCCCACCCCTTGGCTTGACATGTATTTGCCACTTTTTCACCTCACCCAAACCTTAGCTCGTGGATAGCCACCACCAAGGAGGGAGAAGGAGATCTAGAGCAAGAAGAAGAAGAAGAGGGAACAAAAGAGGATCAAGATCTCTATCAACTTCGCGTTCTTCGTCAACTATTCACCATCAAGTTCTTCATGAACCCTAGATCAGTTCCCTAGTTTGCTAGTTCCGCGAAGAGCAGAGTAGTCCGGTCCCTACCAAACTAGCCCGATTTTCCTACTTAATTCTAGTTTAATTAATTCTAAATTGACTTGAATCAATTCCAAACCTGTCCAAACTCGTGAATAACTATTAGAACTAGTTAGTAAACATTAATAGTGACCCATTAACTAGTTTTACTTCACAACTGCATTAATTATGAGTATCATGTCATATTGAGTAACACATGTGTATCTATTGATTGTAATTCTTGTCTTGTATGTTTGTTGCGCATTTAGACGGATTTGCACTAGAGAGCGTTGAAGAGGACCTCTAGCACCAAGAGTTTGAAGGATTCGACCCGAACCAATCCCAATAGCAAGGAAAGTGTCCTTGATCATATTGATCCCGTTTTGAAATAAATGTTTTGTTTTCAAAAATGTGTGCTTGTGTCAATTTGATAGGAATCCTATGATAGGGAGTTTACTAGCTTTGTTAAACCATCCTTGTCACCTGGAATTCATTGTAGAGAGTCGGGAAGGGTATTTTACCTTTTTGCTTTGCTCCAAATAATTGCGATGGGAAAACAACCAAATGGCTTAATTATAGATTTATAAACTTATGGATGGTGAGAATTAATGAACTTGGATAATTGTAACATGAGACTCGGGAGATCTTAGCAAGCATGGTTTGTGGATTGGGTTCGCTGATAAGGTGGTTTGCCTGCCTTGGATCTAAGGACCGGTTCATGTGAGAATAGGCCGGGATTATAGTGCCACCACGAGGGCAAGTATGGGTGTTGCATAGCCGATTAATTAGGGCTTTGCTAGTGCTGCTTGGACCATTAAGGAAGCTCGGGAAGGGATAGTAGGATTGGGTTTGTTGGTGGTTGGTTGGACTACCCTGGGATCCAAATGGCTCAAGAGGGGGCCCTTAGTCGAAGATGTGCTCTGTAGGAGACATCACCACCGATGAAACCTCAGTGAGGTCTAAATAGGCTATTAATCCCTTTGTAAAGGCTACTTTGTGATCTCTTGGCCATACACCAAAGGAAGTGTAATTGGCATAAGGGAGGTTCCTTAGTTGCTGACGGGTGACAAAATCACAAACATGTGGTTAAAGTGGTACAAACTCTGCAGAGTCTAATAAAACTATCATTATAGCCGTGCTCCTGGTTAAGAGCACCTGGACAACTTCCATTATTAGAGGGAACTTGGGATTCGGGATGGTTATGGTTTGGTAATGGTTATGGATGGTTTATGTCTTATGTTTATGGATATGAATTTGAGTTATGGGAATTGGACATGGATAATGATGATGATAGTAATAATTGGATATGATTTCATATTGTGTCAATATGATTGATATGATGGGTTTATCTCACATAGACATAGTATAATGCTTTTTTACTTGTTTTAATGTGCTTTTAAACACTTAGCCTTTATTATATTCATCATTTTACTCATCTACATTTCATACTTTCCACACTTGCTGAGTACGACATGTACTCACCCTTGCAATTCCCCCACCAACAGTTGCTGGTCAGGATTGGGAGTATATTGGTGATAATGTAGAGTTCTAGGCCGCGTTTGCCGTCAGATTTGCTTGTGGTGTTGATTGGAGTTGTGCTATACCCTATTGCTTATTCTCCTTAGCTGCTTAGTTTGCTCAGTTTAGTTTATTTCCACCGCATTAGTTGAAACTTGTCGTTAATATTCTTTAGAGCTTGTATTCGAGGATATTATGAATTCTGTAATAAAAGTGCTTAATTAATCTTGTCCTGTGGTAATTTCTTGTATATCCTTTTGTGAATGCACTCATGTATGTGTGTTGAACGTCCTGGACACACGTATGCATTCAATTGGTTCATTTTCAAAACTAGGTGTCACATGGTTCCTCAAAATCTAACGACATCAAGAAAATCTCTTCGAGACCTTACGCAGCTACGGACTTGGGGTAACGAGATGAGAAGCACAAGACAAGCCAAACAAACACAAAGTCAAATTTATTGAAGAATATTTACAAATGGGTGAACCCCAGATACAAAGACGGGTTGCCAGCCTCAATCCCTGGGAAATTACATGACGACATGTTTGGCGGCATTCTTGACCTCTGCCGCTGCTGTCTCCTCGTGCTCTTCAACCGGGCCTTCAAAAACTGGCTCCAGTGGCAAATTAGGGAACCGATTCTGGAAGCACACCAGGACATGGGATGCCACCGTCTCTGCCACCGTCCTACCCTCGGCTTCTAGACGCTAAGCCAGCTGACACTCCTGCAGATCAAGCTCCTGGACACGGAGTTCCGCCATGTGCTCTTGGGCTTGGACGTCGAGATGACACAGGAGAAGTTCCTGATGCTCGGCTAAGTGTTGCGCCCGGTCCCGCGCCAAGTCGCTGTCCCGGAGCCCAAGATCTTCCAGGAAAGACTGCAGCGTGTCCTGATCCGCCTCAGCTCGAGCCATCATCGTCTGGGCCGCCACCTCTTGCTCGGCGACAGCAGCCTCCTGATTGGTAACAATAGCTTCACGGTGACCCAGGGCCTCTCGACTCTCTTCAAGGGCACAGGCGGGCGTCAGCCGTGTCATTGGCTACCTTGGCGTCGGCCAGAATATTCTGGGACATTTCATCCGTGGCCTTTGCCAAGCGGTGCCTTAGCTCTAGCTCCTTACTCTCCTTCTAGTACTTCGCCTTCGCCTCGGCAATTCTAGACCTTAAAAGGTCCTACTAGGATCATAGGTGCTCGCCCTCGGCACGCAGCTTCTCCCACTCTGCGGTGAGAGCCCTCTGTGCCCAGCGAATGTTGGATTGCACCAAGTTGATGATAGACTGCACCAAGTCCATGATCTCAGAGAGGCACTCTGGTTGTGCTGAAGATATGGAAGGCTGTCCAATGATCATCTCGGGGGCCTCTTCCTCACGCGATGGTGAAGGCGAGAACACCAGCACAGGGGACCACGTCCCAGGGGACTGAACGAATGTTGCAACTCCATCAGAAGCGCCAACTCTGCCATCACCCAAAGAGCCACCCGCTGGATCAGCAGCCGTGGAGGCCAAGCCCTCAGCATGCAGAGCCAGCTCTGAGATTCCTCTGGCACGCTTGATAGAGGTGCTTCAAGCATGATAATCGGAGGTGCTTCACTAACCACGCCGAGCGTGGACATCGGAGCAGAGCACTTCTGTACAGGCTTGGCAGGCTGCATCGCCGGTGCCGCTGTAGCCTCTTCGGCTGACTTCGCAGCGCATTGGGACACTACCGCCGATGGTAAAGGCATCACAACAGTGGACGTAGACATGCAGGTCGAAATTAGAATCTGCCCAAGCTGGAAGATCATGCGAGATAACGAAGAAAGCATTGGGAAGAATGCCTTACCGACGTCCCCAGAAGCTCCAGCGAGCCTCCACCTTCGGTGGCCCTAAATCTGCGGGTCCTGACGACGGCATGGAAGGCGAGGTCGTCCCGACTGGGCCTCCACCAAAGCTACCGGCGACGCTGACACCATGCGTCAGTGTATCTCCACTGTCTCCAATGGAGCTGCTCCCGGAGCCTCCTCCCGAGCTACCGCCGACATCGGCCCGAGGCCTCTTGGCCTAAGGCTCCGCAGGCGTAACGCTCCCAGAGCCACCTGTGGCACCTTGGACTGCGTTGTTGGCGGGGATGATGGACGGTGTGCCAACCGCATACGCTGCTGAAGCCACCGCTTGACGGACTGGGCCTCCCCCTGAAGAACTGACGACGCCCGATGCTGAGGCGGGGCATATCGAGGGATGCTGACTTGGAGCAAAGGCCACCTGTGGTGGTGCTTTCGGTGGTGACCGAGGGTGTTTCTCCTTCACAACCTCGACCACTGGGGACTTCCCCTTCCCAATGTCAAGGAACAGTGCTTTCCCCTTCCTGCAGTCAACGACGGGGGCCTTGATTCTCCCACCAACGGAGCGCGCATCCTCCACCCTTGATGCCTCATACCCTGGAGTAGGTGTAGACTCTAGTGGCGAGTCGACGATGGCCAACCTGCGGTCCGCATCACCAACCTGCCACGGCACGAGACAGAGCGCATCCAGGTTCAGCATCTCCCTCAGGATCTTAATCCGAAGGTCCTAATTTGAGCAATGTGGCAGACGGGGCCCTATAAGGTTGAAGACATCGGGAGTCAGCAGGCCTTCGCACGCCATGGACACTGCATCGAGCACCTCTTGCTGGGTCATCTCTTTGTTGCGACCCTGCACCAGTCGGGTGCCGTCCGGTGGCCCGAAGTAAAGCTATGCAGGATGGCTAAGATGCTGGAGGGGAGCCAGGCATCGATGAATAAAGTCTGCCATCACCATCAGCTCCAACAAGCCATGATCCACCAAGAATTGGATCCTCTCCATCACTAGGGTGCAGGCCTACTCCAACTCCAGATGCTCCTCCCAGCTCCTTTTCCTAAGTATTGGCCATCCGTTGGGCATGACCATGCGATTGTGGGCATCAACCTGTATGATCACTCAGTTGCTCCTCCTGTCGGCCCACTTCGCCATGAAGAGCGAGGTGATGTACTTGAAGGGGCTGTTGGCCCGGTGCTGGATGTAGTAGCCACCTAGGAAGCTTGTCTTGGTCTTCGTACCAGTCCGCCTCAGCACAAAGAACTGCTAGAACACCAGCACAGACGGGTGCACCCCGACAAACATTTCACAAAAGTGGGAGAACACCGCCATCACCACCTGAGAGTTCGGTGACAAGTGGTGAAGTTGGAGCCCGAGAACCTCTAGGAGCATCAACAAGAAGGAGGAAACGGGAGGAACGAACCCGGACTACGCATAAGCCTGAAAGAAGACGATCTCCTTCTCCCCCAACTTCAGAGGCAGGGTTCCTGAGTAGATCAGATCCCGCTGTGCCTTGTCCTCCCAGCCGAACAGCCGCCTCACAGGAGCTACGTCAACTATGCGAGAAGGAGGCATGGCTGATTATATTTGGGCACGAGTCAAGATTTTTGAAGGTGGAAAGAGAGTGGGTCCTCAAGGAGGAAGACGAAGGCTCGAACGCTGGGGTGTGAGTAAGGAGGAACCACATTTGCCCATAGAGGTTTCCTTTTAACACCCCGATAGGTGTTAGCGTGCATCGAGCAAATCACTTTGGGCTGAAACCAGCTGCTCAATCCATAGCGTCCCTGACGGAGGGAGTGGAAGGAGCAGAAGTGCAGCAACCGCATTGCAAATAGTTGTAGTAAAGAAGCTGCGTTAAGCAATGATCCCGACACCACGGGACCTCAACCAGAGAGGGACACGTGGCCATGATGGTAGAGACGCACTCCGCTTCGGCTAAAAAAGACAAAATTGAAAGACAACACGAGAAAGCAAGAATAGGGCTCCACCCTCGAGCTCATCGCCTCCCCGAGGGTGGACCCAGGGGCTACTATCGTTACCTGGCATACAGGGTACCCTCGCCCACAAGCTAAAGCTGCCAAGATGCACTGTCCCCAGCCAAGACGGGGTCCGAGGGTGCCACATGTACAAGAAGGCGCGGACCCCTCTACCTCATAAGCGGGGTTCGAAGTAAACAGATGAACCTCAAGGAGAAGTCCAGCTCACCCTCAGGCACGAGCTCCCTAGCGCCCATGTGTCCAGCAGTGAATGTAGACCTAGAGGGGGGGTGAATAGGCCTTCTTGAATTTCTCGGTTCCTGTAGCACTTCAACAAAAAGGTCAAATCCAGATATATCGGACTAGTCCGGTAAAGTGCGGACTAGTCCGGATTTCACGGGCTAGGTTGATCAAGTTAGGTCAATTTGATTGTTTCGTTGTCGTTTGCAGCGGAAATATAAACTTTAATGACAGTTCAATAGTTGTATGTTAAGTTTATTACAAGTATGATTCTTGTTCAACTATTTAACTTCAATTCAACAAAATGAATCAAACCCTAGATTATGTTGATCAACTAGAATGATGAACACAAACGAACAAGACACAAGATTTATCCCGTGGTTCGGTTACCACGAAGGCAGCCTACGTCCACGTTGAGGAGCCCACAAAAGGACCGGGTCTTCACCAACCCTTCCCTCGTCGGATCGCCACGAAGGCCAATCCTCTTCCACTAATCACACAGGGGTAAATCACCAAGTTGAAGGGGCGATCTCACAAGTTGAGAGCTCCCTTGATTACAAGTTTTAAAACCACCAATAACACACTTCGAAATATACAAATTGAGATGCAAGAGTGTGTTAGAGATTCAAACCAAGAGCTCAATCGTGTGCAAAGTGCCTCTCCAATGATCTACAAGTAATCTTCAAGGGATTGAACGATGGTGCACTTAATTTCGTGGAGAGAGATGGTTTTTGAGTCTCTTGGGAGGTGTGACGGCGCTAGGGTTCGAGAGAGTTTGAAAGTGGGCCGTGCACCTCTATTTATATGGGGTTTCTAGAAATTACCGTTAGGGTTTAGAAAGATCGGACTAGTCCGTGGTGGAGACCGGACTAGTCCGGTGTGCTGTGTGAGGCAAACCCTAAGTGTCCAGGAATATCGGACTAGTCCGATTGAAAAACGGACTTGTCCGATTTCGCTGCTGGAAATCTTCGGACTTGTCCGGTTGACATCGGACTTGTCCGGACCTGTGAAACCCTAAGTGTTTAGAACGACAAGTCCGCACTTGGAGGACTTGTCCGATTTAGATCAGAGTGTAAATCGGACTAGTCCGTGTAGTCACCGGACTTGTCCGAAGTGGATCAGAAAGGGAATCGGACTAGTCCGGTGGTGACCGAACTTGTCCGATCTAGTGACTTGTGCATTGTGTTGAGGACTAGTCCGCACTGGGGAGGACTAGTCCGAAGTGGAACAGAAAGATATCGGACTAGTCCGGTGGGGACCGGACTTGTCCGATCTTGTGCAGAATGTGATATCGGACTAGTCCGGTTTATATCGGACTAGTCCGGTCCTGTATGGTTTTGTGTATTGTGTGTGTGTGATTAAGTGAGATTGAGCTCTTAGGTGTGTTTCCTTAACACACTCCATACATACTAATCTACTAATTTCTTCTTCTTGAGCTCAAATTCCTTCTCCTTCTTAATTTCCCTCTTTTTGGCATTTTGCTCATTTTTCATCATTTTCCTGCATTCATCTCAACAAAAGAATTAGGATCCCAATTGCTTGTCATAAATCATCCAAAACCCACAAGGGAGTCCTAGATGCACTTTCAATCTCCCCCTTTTTGGTGATTGATGACAACCAATTGAGATTTCACAAAATGAGGTATAAAATGAGATTTTCATAAAGTATGCACATGTGACTCAAAAATGCATCAGGCAACAAGATAATTATTCATATGTGCATTCTTTATGGTGGGATGCATACTAAGAGCATGATTGCATTAAGAATGACAGAATTTTCATTTACCAACTAATATCAAGTGAATATGGCACTTCAGGAGCAAAAGCTCAGATTTCATCACACACTTGCAAATTAATTGAGCAATTCATCACAGGACCAAACATGATATGAAAAGAGAGTTAAGCAAATACAATCACAATTAAAAAACATAGAGACCTCTCTCCTCGCATCCTATTCAGCTAAAGCTTAGACTAGAGACTCCCCCTCAATCTCTCCCCCTTTGGCATCAAGACACCAAAAAGAGAGAGAGAGGAAGATCCTAGGGCTTCACTCTTTGCTGTCAGTCCTCTCGTCGTCTTCATCATCTTCATCGCTTTCGGCTTGACGAGGTTGAGAGGTAGGAGGAGGAGCGGAGCTGCTCGAGCCCCCAATGCCAAAATAGGCAAGCTCGGAAGGAGTCAAGGGGCTCAGCTCGGTGATGTTTGGATCAGAATCTTCAGAGAGTACTGGAGATCCAATTGGATTGATCTCCAGCTTCTCACTCAGCTGCTTCACATTTGCTTTTATGTATCTCATGTCCTCCTTCCTCTTCTGATTTAGCTTGTGAAGCTTCACTTCAGTTTTCTTGCAGGAGGAGAAGATTGCAGCCAAGTACTTGAGGATCCCACTGGCGGATCCTTTCTGAGGGGCTTCCCTGGAGGGAGGAGTAGCCCTAGCAGCTTCTCCTTGCCTTGCCGGCACCTCGGGGCTTGAGGCCGGCGATGGAGCAGCCTGGACACTCACGGACTGAGGCTTCTGAGGCCTCAGTGGAGTGTGCTCCACATCCTTCACAAACTCGATTCCCGTGACCTTCTCAATCATGAACATCAAGTAAGGGGCATAGCCACAGGATCGGTTGGGGGTACTTGAGATATTGACCATATCATTCCAGATATAGTCTGCAACATCAAATTGCCTTTTCTTGCTGATGACCTTCATCAGGGTCCGGAGGTAGCCTTGCACACTCCCTGCATCACCATCCTTGGGAGCAATCGTCTTCCTGAGGACTCTGTTGAGGACCACAAAGAAAGGCTTCATGTTCTTTGTGGAGGGAGGGACAAACTTGGAGGAGGGCTCATACATGAACTGCATTCCATCCCTCTCAATGACTCCAATGTTGTGGATAATGAGGTGTTCATCTCCCTCAGAGTCAAGATGCAACAGGCGGGCAAACTCTTCTTGAGTGATGGAATACTTGGATCCATGAGTCATCCAAGTCACACTTTCTTCGTCTTCACCTGAGAAGTGGCACGTTGCATAGAATTGTGCAATCACTTCATCATTCCAATTATATCTGAAGGCAAACAAATCCTTCAGCCCATGTCTCTCTGCAGCTTGTATCACTTCATCAAAAGCTGCACATTTCCTCTTCTCAAGGTGGGCCCAGTCAATCCATTGACTGCGCACCACCGGGGTCTTCATCGGCAAGTAGACAAGCTTGTAGAAGTCAGCATGGAAATTGGACCAAAATCTGCCATCAGCTGCTTGCTTGGGCCTTGCATAGTAATCCACACTTCTCAGTTTCATGGCCACATCGCTGCCCTTGCCATTGAATCTTTCCTCATTGGGGTCCCGGACCCCTTCTCTGGGAGTATGCAGCTTTAGAGGCCCAACAGGCCCTGTGGCAACCCCCTTGCCTTTCCCTTTAGCTTGGCGAGGGCCACTTGACGGAGGAGCGGCCTTGGAGGCGGCCTTCTTGACACACACCTTCCTCCGAACCTGGGGAGGTGAGGGAGCAGGCTCGGAGGGTCTCTCTTGGCGTTTCTTGCCAAGACCCGTCGAGGGCCGATGTGCCACCTCGTGGTCCAACTCGGCCTCGAAATCGGAGATTTCATTGTCGGAGCTCGACATGATCTGAGAATGAGTGATCAAGAGAAAAGACAAGTTATACAAGGTATTCGTGAGGTAAGATGGCAATGGAAGGCAATAGGGAATTAAAGAATTAGGTTTTGGTTCAGAAACAACGGACTTGTCCGGTGCTCGGGCACGGACTAGTCCGGGAGACCGGACTTGTCCGTACCTGGACCGGACTAGTCCGGTGTTCATATGCAAAAACCTAGCAAACTGGATAAAAAGTGATCCCTAATGAAATAGCTAGTCTAGCATACACATAGTACATCAACTGGACATGCAACTAGTGAAGAATGCTAGGCCAAACGATAAGCAATGAAGAAATTTGAGATTTCTTAGGGTTTGAGGAAAATTTACCAAGAAATCCAAGGAAGCTTGAAAATGTGGGGGTTGGAGGCCGGACTTGTCCGCTAACTTCAATCCCCGAGTCTTCAAGCTTAATCTCCGCCCAAGATTGAGGCTTTTCGACGGAGGAATCAAGGATTCGCCTTGGGAGCTCGAGCGCAAGAGAGAGAAAGCTTGGAGGAGAGTGTGGGGTGAAGAGATTAGGGTTTGGTGGCGGCTAGGGTTATGGACACGAAAAATCGGACAAGTCCGGACATGACCGGACTAGTCCGAAGTCCTCCAGAAACCTAAATCGGACTGGTCCGTGGTCTGTCGGACTAGTCCGGCCTAACCGGCACACTGCGGACTAGTCTGCAATGGGAAGGGTTGGCTTGAAATCTTGCACACAAACATACACTCAACATAATATCTGGCCTAGATGCACATAAGTAAAGTAAAGATCCAATCATGGAGCGATATACCTTTTGGTCGACGCTCGGTCCATCTTCATTGAGATCCAAGTGACCATTTGTTGCCATGGGAGTCTTAATGGGCTTTGCCTTGTCCATGCCAAACTTCTTGAGGATGTCCTGTGTGTACTTGGTTTGGCTTATGAATGTTCCTTCCCTTTGTTGCCGCACTTGGAATCCCAAGAAGTACTTCAATTCTCCCATCATTGACATTTCAAATCTGTCTGTCATAATTTTACTAAACTCTTCACAGAAAGATTGATTAGTTGATCCAAAAATTATATCATCAACATAGATTTGGCAAATGAAAAGATCATTATTCAGATTTTTCGTGAATAGTGTATAATCTACTTTGCCAATTTGAAAGCCATTATCAATTAAAAAATCTCTAAGACACTCATACCAAGCTCTAGGAGCTTGTTTGAGGCCATAGAGAGCCTTACGCAGTTTATACACGTGGTCGGGGAACTCTTCGTCTTCAAATCCGGGTGGTTGCTCCACGTACACCTCTTCCTTGATCGGTCCGTTGAGGAAGGCGCTTTTTACGTCCATTTGGTACAGCTTGAAATCATGGTGAGTAGCATATGCAAGTAATATTCTAATTGATTCAAGCCTAGCTACTGGAGCAAAGGTCTCATCAAAATCCAAACCTTCGACTTGTGAGTAACCTTTGGCCACAAGTCGTGCCTTGTTTCTTGTCACCACCCCGTGTTCATCTTGTTTGTTGCGGAAGACCCACTTGGTGCCGACTATGTTTGCATTGGGTCTTTCCACAAGTTCCCAAACCTCGTTTCTCTTGAAATTGTTCAACTCTTCTTGCATTGCCACCACCCAGTCCGGATCCTTTAATGCATCCTCAGTCCTGCGGGGTTCCAAAAAGGAGACAAACGAGTAATGTTCACAAAAATTTGCTATACGAGATCTAGTGGTTACTCCTTTTTGGATGTCGCCGATGATGTTGTCGATTGGATGATCCCTTTGAATGCATTGGTGTACTCTTGGGTGTGGCACTTGGGGGGTCGTATGTTGGTGATCATCTTCTTCTCCCCCTGAGTTGTTGTCCTCATTGATTTGTTGATCATGTTCATATTCTTGTGATTGATCTTGTATCGAGGCTCCCCCTTGATTGTTGATCTCCTCTTGTGGTTCACTTTCCTCTTGTATTTGTGCCGATGACTCTTGTGGTCGTACTTCGCCTAGAGCCATCCTCTTTATTGCTTGATAGGGGGCTTCCTCATTACCTAATTCACATTGATCAACTTGCTCCTTTTGGGAGCCATTAGTTTCATCGAACACTACGTCACGTGCCACTTCAACAAGTCCGGAGGCCTTGTTGAAAACACGATAGGCGTAAGTGTTCGAATCATAACCAAGCAAGAAACCTTCATCGGACTTCGAAGCAAACTTTGAAGTCCTGGGCTTCTTGTTCAAAATATAGCAAGGAGAACCGAAAACTCGAAAATATGAAATGTTCGGTTTGTTACCGGTGAGTAGCTCATAGGGGGTCTTCTTTAGTAGTCGATGAAGATAGAGTCGATTTGTGGCATGGCAGGCGGTGTTGATTGCTTCCGCCCAAAATCGATCCGAAGTCTTGTATTCATCGAGCATTGTTCTTGCCATCTCTATGAGCGTTCGGTTCTTCCTTTCGGCAACTCCGTTTTGTTGTGGAGAGTATGGCGCTGAGAATTCGTGCTTGATTCCTTCCTCATCAAGGTACTCCTCCACTTGTATGTTCTTGAACTCCGTGCCATTGTCGCTCCGAATACTCTTGATTGATAGTGAGAACTCGTTTTGTGCTCGCTTGAAGAATTTCTTGAGTGTTCCTTGTGTTTCTGACTTGTCATGCAAAAAGAACACCCAAGTGAAGCGGGAAAAATCATCAATAATGACTAAACCGTATTTGTTACCGCCTATGCTTATGTAAGCAATTGGACCGAAGAGGTCCATATGAAGTAGTTCGAGCGGTCTTGTCGTGGTCATGATGTTCTTTGCGGGATGTTGTGCTCCAACTTGCTTTCCTGCTTGGCACGCGCTACAAGGCCTGTCTTTCTCAAACCCAACATCTTTCAAACCTCGGATGTGATCGCCCTTGAGGAGTTTTTGAAGGTTCCTCATACCAACATGTGCTAGCCGTCTATGCCACAGCCAACCCATGTTGGTTTTTGCAATCAAGCATGTGTCGAGTTCGGCTTTATCCTTGTTGAAGTCAACAAGATAAATCTTTCCCTTTAACATACCCTTGAATGCAATGGAACCATTACTTCTCCTTGAGACGGTCACACCCTCGTTAGTAAACAGACAATTATAACCTTTGTCACATAACTGAGATATGGACAGCAGGTTATAATCTAAAGATTCAACGTGTAAAACATGCGAAAGAGTATGTTCAGAGGATATTGCAATTTTACCGGTACCGAGGACCCTTCCTTGACTGTTATCCCCAAAGTAGATGCCTTCGTTTGGGTCCTGGTTCACTTCATACTCCACAAACATCCTCCTTTCTCCGGTCATGTGGTTGGTGCATCCACTGTCTAGCACCCATTTGGATCCACCGGAGGAGTAGGCCTGCAAGAACAAATTACGCCTTGGTTTTAGGTACCCAAGCTTGCTTGGGTCCTTGGAGGTTAGTGACAATACATTTGGGCACCCACACATGGGATTTTGTGTTCCCATGGCGTGGCCCAGCATAATAAGCATACACTTTACCAACATTATTTTTCATTAAGACATAGGATGCATCAAATGTTTTAAACAGAAGTTGCTGTTGATTATGGGTCGGACTAGTCTGTGTGACCGGACTTGTCCGGACCACAACCGGACTAGTCCGATTTTCATGAGAGTTCAGATTTTTAGTTTTCGAGTTACCAGGTTGTGAGGGTCCTCCCTTCACAAAGGTGATCCTTCCCTTGTTATTCTTATGATTTCCAGCTCTTTGCTTTCCATCACAAGAGTAACCAATGCCATACTTGACATTTGGAGGTCTTTGGACCAAATATACACTACGTGCATAGTTGATCCTCTCCTTGTCAAATATTACACATTGGGTAGGATTTTTGTCCTTCGTGGAGGTAGGGTTTTCCTTCAACCTGGTGTTAGTTTTATCACATTTGCAAACATGAGCGATATTAGTTAAAGTGGGTTGAGAAGGTAGGGTTGAAGAGGAGGAAGGTTCACTAAGCTTGAGTGACTCAACCTGCACTTCAAGGATCTTGTTGACCTTGATTTGGTCATCAAGTTGATTCTTGATTGCAACATTTGAGTTGGTTAACTCCAAGCAAGTTTTCTTGCTTGAAGCTAGCTCAAGCTCTAGTGTGTGATTTTTCTCCTTTTCAAGAACTAGAAGATTGTCAAGTTCGACATGCTTCTCCTTTTGGGAGATAATCATGTCTTCTTAACGATCAATTAGCTCTTCCTTCTCAATAAGTTGGTTAAGCAAGAATTTCATTTTTGCAGCAGTTTTTCTATCTAAACCAATTAGCATATCTTCATCATCACTATCTAGATCATCATCACTTGAGTAAGAATGCGAGGAAGGAGTTTTGATGTTTACCTTGCGTTTACCTTCCTTAGCCATGAGGCAAGTTCCATTTGCCTTCTTTGCACCGAGCGTGGGGAAGAGTGTGAGTTTCTTGGGCATGCTTTCAATGGCTATGCTAGCCATTTCTTCTTCATCGGACGATGAGGACTCATCGTTTGAGTCCCACTCCTTTCCGATGTGTGCTTGTTCAGCTTGTTTCTTCTTCTTGAAGAACTTTTTCGGTTGAGGCTTGGATTCTTTACTCTTCTTTTTGTTGTCCTCATATGGGCAATCAACTATGAAGTGATTGTACTCACCACAATTATAGCATGCCCGCCTCATCTTCGGTTTTGTCTTCTCCTTGTATTTTCCTTCACTCGATTTTACTCCTTGTCTTTTCTTCATAATTCTTTTGAATTTCTTCATGAACAGAATCATATCTTCTTCGTCCAGCTCGCTGCTTTCATCATCGCTGTCCTCCTCAAACTGAGCTTCTCTTGCTTCTTTGGACAGAGGTTTGAGTGTGGATTTTAAGGCAACCCTTCTTCTTGGCCGATGTGAGGTCAGCTATTTCTTTGACGTGCTTGGCTTGCTTCTCCATCATCTCAAAGTTGATGATTTTGCCAAGCAGTTCATCCGGAGTCATTTTCTTGTACCCGGGACTTTCTCGGATCATAGAACAGAGTGTGACGTTGCGAGGCATAAAGGCTCTAAGGATGAGCTTTACAACCTCGTGGTCATTCCACTTTTTGCTACCATACGATCGAACCTTGTTCACAAGAGTCTTTAGTCTGTTGTACATGTCCTGGGGAGATTCATCTTCCTCAATCGCGAACCTTCCTAGTTCGCCTTCAATCATTTCAATCTTTGCCTCCCGCACATGCCGGTCACCTTCATGTGCTGTCTGTAGCGTGTCCCAGATTTCTTTGGCAATTTCCAATCCGTCCACCTTTGTGAATTCATCTCTACTTAGAGATGAGGTGATAACGGCTGCGGCTTGGGCATTCCTGTGGATGGCTTGCTCTTGACTTGGCGTGAGTTCTTCATCGTCATCAGGGATGTTTATTCCTGTGCACACAATATGCCATAAACTTGGGTTAAGGGAAATCAAGTGCATCTTCATGTTTTGCCTCCACATGGAGTAATCACTCCCATCGAAGTGTGGGGCTTTTCCGAGAGGAATAGATAGATAATGACTGCTGTTAGAATTTAAACGGTCATAATTAATAGGATATCGGGAGTAGTCGGAGTGACTACTCCCCCTCTTCTTTTCTTCAACTTTAGCTTTCCCTTTGGAAAGTGCTTTCTTTCGGAGCAGTGCTTTCAGCTCCAATGTCTCCTCATCATCATCATCGAAGTCTTGAATGGCTTCGAGATACCTTTCGAGCTTTTGGTGCTTGTCATTGTTCATTTCTTCCTGGGTGTTGATTTTCTGGACTTCCTTCATGTCCGACATGATCTCTTCGAGTGGTTGCACTCTTTCTTGAAGAACCTGCTCTGATACCAATTGAATGTAGGCCTAGAGGGGGGGGGGTGAATAGGCCTTCTTGAATTTCTCGGTTCCTGTAGCACTTCAACAAAAAGGTCAAATCCAGATATATCGGACTAGTCCGGTAAAGTGCGGACTAGTCCGGATTTCACGGGCTAGGTTGATCAAGTTAGGTCAATTTGATTGTTTCGTTGTCGTTTGCAGCGGAAATATAAACTTTAATGACAGTTCAATAGTTGTATGTTAAGTTTATTACAAGTATGATTCTTGTTCAACTATTTAACTTCAATTCAACAAAATGAATCAAACCCTAGATTATGTTGATCAACTAGAATGATGAACACAAACGAACAAGACACAAGATTTATCCCGTGGTTCGGTTACCACGAAGGCAGCCTACGTCCACGTTGAGGAGCCCACAAAAGGACCGGGTCTTCACCAACCCTTCCCTCGTCGGATCGCCACGAAGGCCAATCCTCTTCCACTAATCACACAGGGGTAAATCACCAAGTTGAAGGGGCGATCTCACAAGTTGAGAGCTCCCTTGATTACAAGTTTTAAAACCACCAATAACACACTTCGAAATATACAAATTGAGATGCAAGAGTGTGTTAGAGATTCAAACCAAGAGCTCAATCGTGTGCAAAGTGCCTCTCCAATGATCTACAAGTAATCTTCAAGGGATTGAACGATTTTGCACTTAATTTCGTGGAGAGAGATGGTTTTTGAGTCTCTTGGGAGGTGTGACGGCGCTAGGGTTCGAGAGAGTTTGAAAGTGGGCCGTGCACCTCTATTTATATGGGGTTTCTAGAAATTACCGTTAGGGTTTAGAAAGATCGGACTAGTCCGTGGTGGAGACCGGACTAGTCCGGTGTGCTGTGTGAGGCAAACCCTAAGTGTCCAGGAATATCGGACTAGTCCGATTGAAAAACGGACTTGTCCGATTTCGCTGCTGGAAATCTTCGGACTTGTCCGGTTGACATCGGACTTGTCCGGACCTGTGAAACCCTAAGTGTTTAGAACGACAAGTCCGCACTTGGAGGACTTGTCCGATTTAGATCAGAGTGTAAATCGGACTAGTCCGTGTAGTCACCGGACTTGTCCGAAGTGGATCAGAAAGGGAATCGGACTAGTCCGGTGGTGACCGGACTTGTCCGATCTAGTGACTTGTGCATTGTGTTGAGGACTAGTCCGCACTGGGGAGGACTAGTCCGAAGTGGAACAGAAAGATATCGGACTAGTCCGGTGGGGACCGGACTTGTCCGATCTTGTGCAGAATGTGATATCGGACTAGTCCGGTTTATATCGGACTAGTCCGGTCCTGTATGGTTTTGTGTATTGTGTGTGTGTGATTAAGTGAGATTGAGCTCTTGGGTGTGTTTCCTTAACACACTCCATACATACTAATCTACTAATTTCTTCTTCTTGAGCTCAAATTCCTTCTCCTTCTTAATTTCCCTCTTTTTGGCATTTTGCTCATTTTTCATCATTTTCCTGCATTCATCTCAACAAAAGAATTAGGATCCCAATTGCTTGTCATAAATCATCCAAAACCCACAAGGGAGTCCTAGATGCACTTTCAAGCAGGACGGGGACCCGCTCCCCCCATGAGGGTGGGCTCCAGAGCTGCCACGTGGCTCGAGACAACAAGATAGGCCACCTCCCCGAAGAGGCGGGCACCAGCTCTGCCACGTGTCCAGCAGCCCAGAAGCCCCCGCTCTACTCAGGAGCAGGCTCTGGAGCTGCCACGTGGTCAGCGCGTCGGGACTCGGCCTCCCCAGAAGTGGTCAGCCCCGAGCTGCCATGTACCCTGCAACTTGCCCTAGGCCAAGGGTTGCGGGAGTTAAATGGGAGGTGCAACATGTCCAGATCAGGCATTGAAGGCTCGCGTCTTTCCCAGGCGTGTGATGTAGCCCACATCTACTGTTAGGTACCGCCGTGCCCAATCGCATCACAATGAAGAGGCAACAGGCCTACCCCGCTCCACCAAGTTGGTAGCTTACGGTTCTAGGGAAAGATGGATGGGACATTCCCTGCCATCATCAATGACTACGCATGGGCCACTAGCGACTAAAGCATCAAGACGACAATACACATACACACACACCAATCCCCAATCCACAATCGAACACCCAATCCCCAATGCACACACACACACACACCAGCAATACAACATCATCGTGGAGTAGGGTATTACGCTCTTGCGGCCCGAACCACATAAAAACCACCGTCTCATACTCTCATATGTGCGAGCAGTAGATTGAGAACTAAGCCCTGCTGATCAAGAACCTCCACGGGCTGCTTCTTAGCAGATCTGGCGGAAGTGTTGAGTTAACACTTCGATAGACCCATATAGTGTATTTATATCAATTACATCGATAAGAGTAGGAACTTTATAATATGTGCAATTTGAATTATCTATAAAGTCCCACTATTTTCAATGAATAATACATTGCTCATGGAAACACTTGAAATTGAAACCAATGCATCTTTGAATTTGATCTTCATTGTATGTACAAATGAAAATTTGGTTATCCAACCTGAAAGTTCATTTGTACAAGTATCAGGAGCTAACCATCCCTCTCTATCAAAGAGAGGAAGTTTGTAGAAGTAATATTACTATGCAGGCATTCAAGGAGCCGATTGTTGGAATCCCTAGAGGATCCCATTTCAACATCTATTAGCCATGCAGTAAATGAGGATGGTTGCTACCTATTGGAATTTAAGCCCGAAGGTCAATCATAAATATACTAGGCTGGAGACTTGAAATGGTAACCCTCCAAAAGCAACCAACGGGCTGCTATGACTAGTTGAGAGCATTATGCTCTCAACTATTCTAAGTACTCATTCAACCTCAAGAGAATTGCCAGCATCATTGGGTGTAAGTTATTCTTTTGTGGCTAAAAGGTATGATGTGCCTGAACTAAGGAATGACAAGATCACACCCATCGTATATTCGGTGCAAGTTGTTCCTATCTGCCTAGAAGGTATGTTATACCTTAGCCAAGGAACAACGGATCACACTCAAATAATATTGAGTGCACGTCATCCCTTTGTGGTTATAGGTTTGTTGTACCTTAGCCAAAGAACAACAGATCATACCCAACACATCTTGGGTACATGTCACTCCTTTGTGGCTAAAGGTTATCATTACCTTGGCCAAGGAATGACCGATCACACCCAATGCATGAGTGGTACAAGTTATTCCTTTATGGAAAGAAGGTATGATACACCTTAGCCAAAGAATGACGGAACACACTCAACGCATGTTGAGTGCATGTCATTCCTTTGTAGCTAAAGGTTATCAATACCTTAGCCATGGAATAACAAAGTACACTTAACGCATGGGAGACCTTGAGGTGCGGATAAGCAACATTAACAACAATTTCTTCAACCACACTCAAGGAACCTGTGGGAGGCAACACAACATCGACACTCAACCCTCCATTGTCAAAGCCACGCTGCAACAAGGATAGGCCAACCTCATGGCCTACCTCCACCGTTAGGGATTCAACCCCTATCGCAGACCTTGATCAAGAATAAGCTCTAGGGTGGACCCCCACTTGAGGTAACTTGTATCACACCCATTGCATTTTGATTTACATCCATTCATCCACCTTGCATCTAAAAAGATTAAAAATATAAAAATAGTCATGTAGATTTGCTTTCCAACAAATAAAGATGTGTAGTAAGAATGATTTAGAATTCACATAGATAAAATGATGAATATTTGCTCTGTTTTAATTTTCCTAAGTCCCTAGTTTACAACTTGCTACTCTCCAAATATTGCTTTCGTTGGCTTAAATTAACTTTGCCTTAATTCAGAAATCATGGGTAGCAAAAGCTTAATCTAATTCTAAGTTATTGTGAGATTTGAAATAGTAATAGAGCTGCTATTCCTAGTTAGAAAGTCAAACATAGATTTCTGGAGAAAATTCTAAACAGATTTAAGTTTCCCTCATTTTGTTTGGAAATATCTATCAAAGCCATACGATGTTTTACATTGATAAACCTTTTGAATATGCTATTTTCTTTCACATTGAGCCTACTCAAACTAGTATAGTCCTATATGAGAAATAATTCATTTCTTTTGTATTCAAGACTTCACTTACACATGTTATACTTCTACACTAGAAGTAAGCAAAATTCCATCATACGATCCTTCCACAAAAAAAAGAGATACTCCATACTTTTCATGAATAGTACTCACTTCAAGTTTGTTGCAGAAAAATGGAGTAGAAGACATGGCTTCAAGAAAAAAAAGAGAAAATGCATGCTTACATAATAATCATGAGAAAAAAAAGAGAAGAGAAAAAAATTAGCCATGTTTCATCAATGCAATAAAGAGAGTCCACATCGAAAGGAGTCATCTCAACATTTCCACATCCACTTCCACTTCCACTTCCATCAGACATGCACAAGTCTTGATTCAAAAGTTTTGAATAAATTTCTCCTAAGGCTTACTCTTTTGACATAGCAATATTATGTGTTTAAAATATGCCTATTTACAATCCCTACCAAGCTCCACATATAAGCCATATTTAGTGGTAGGATGAGTATAGGCAAATGCCTTGGTGAGGATATATTTCCACTATGCAAAAAGGAGTGATTGAAAGTATCAAATTGAGATACTTAGAATCTAAATTTAAACTCTCTGGAATTTAAGTGGAACTTGACATCTAGGCTATGCTTGCTCCATTTACTATTCTATCTTTCAACTACCCATGAATATGAAAAGCACAAGACCCATAGTGACCTAAGAAGGGTAGAGTACCATAGCCAATTTGTGCAATACTAGGTAGAGTTTTTTGTTGTGCACTTGATACTTTTGAAAGTAAGAACATTGTAGCAACTCCTGATCGTCAACCTAAAGTCTTGACTTTGCTCAGGACGAGCAAAGGAAAAGCTTGGGAGAGCTTGTTTACGACTGTTATATACAAATTTCACCCGTCAATATAACTCAATTATTTGAAGGAAATATCATTTATTGCACACATCACCTTTCTACTCTACCTATTTCCACTTGTCCTTAGAAAAACAGTGCATGCACGCTTTTTATGCAAGAATGGAGATAAAAGAGGGGGAGCAAACCTAAAATGTATCAACCCAGCCAATCAAGCGCCGACACATGGCATCGCATAGATCAAATGGCCCACAAACAGACGTATCCGAGGAGATCCATTAGTGTATCACCCATATCAGTCAATAGGGCCCACCTGGAAGGAACCTGGAGAAAGCAGACCTGAAACGGTGCCAAGACCAGGTCGTCCTAACACTATGTTCGGCCGACTAGTTCCTGGCATCAACCATGGTCAACTTTCACGTGTCAACTCCCTGTGGTTCCCCGATAACGATGAAGACTGATTCGCGCATATTTGGTGCCAAGAACCGACACTTCTCCAGCTACAAATAGGACCCCCTACCCCTAACTTCAACACACACCACTTGAGCATCATTCTATTGCATACACTGCTTTTCTTAGTCCTTAGTGGAGGTGAGCCTGTAGAGAGGAGCCGCTAGTCCCAAGTCCAGATTGGGAAAGGTATGGCTCATGTATCTTTTCTTGTATTTATGACTTTATACTTTATATTTTATTATTAGTCTTTACTTATTCATATACTTGGATAAAACATTCCTTTTTTGGTTGTGGAGTCCATGTATGCGGTAGGTGTAGATGTTGTTATGATCTATACATAATGCCATTATCATGTTATCATAAACATCATATGCCACCACTATAGTCTAATTAGGTAATAATATGATTATGTTAATACGAATATGTTAGTGCTTGGATCCAACATTGGTTCAACGATGTTTAGGTTAGTCATTGCCTTGGGATAAATAGTATGTTGCAACTCTTAAGGTATTTACTTAGCATGCAAGCGTGGTGCTTGGATAGTTAAGTAGCATTTGATGCATCATAGTTCACGGGTTGTAGAGGTAGGCGGTAGGTGGTGACAGCTCTATGCGTCTGTTGTAATCCTCCATGTTCGACTGCGATGTAGGCTCTTCGTGGGAGTCGCCTGGTAGACCAGGGTAAGCCCGTGCCCGACATGTTGGACCACTAAGCCCTATTATTCAACATTAGCATATTCATGTGTACATTATTAGACTATTTATATGAATAATTAGAGCACAGTAGGAGTAGATCCGTCTCGCAATTAACCCTCGCTAAAACAACCTTATCCTTACGGTACATTGCTTAGTTGTGTGTCACACTACCCATATAATCATCTTACCACTATTCTGATAAACACTTAGTACCCTATACATTGATCATAAGAATAGTGTTTACTTTACTTCACCGCCTTCCTTTGAGATAAATATGATACCCTTGGAAATACTCTTGGGTGAAATGCTACAACGATATCTTCCGTGCGCTTGCGGATCTCATCTCCTGTCGGAGATGATCTGTGGTGTTAAGAAATACCAACAGGTACCCTTCCAATGTTCACTGGAATGGATACCACCGTCCACTGCCTCTACGCCCTCATGGATGTGGCCGATGGTCTCTACACCCTGTTCGAGATGATGGTCCATGAGCTTGGTGCCAAGGGCTACGGGAACCTGGTGGCGGCAACGGCGAGGAACCTCGGTCTTGAGGTTGCACCATCAGAGCAGCTGGTCCAGGCTTCTTGTGCACAGTCTCCTGGGGACCCTGTGCCAGAGGAGGAGGAGGAGGAGGATTTAGTTTTTCTTTTGTTTTTTTCTTTTCTTGTGTCTTCTTGTACTTTTTCTTATATTTTTTAATATATTGTGCTAATGAATGAATGTGTTATCTATGTTCACCCCTGTGATTGAACATTATATTGTGTGTTCATCTATGTGAATGAATGAATGTTATCTCGTGTGTTCATCGTGTTCGTCGGAAACGACAATTAATAAGGAATGGAGATTTGATTATTTTTTGGATTTAAATCGGACTAATTCGATCAATGAAGGTGCTCTACTTTGGAATGACAATCTATTTAGTTATCAAGTGAATGTGCTCGTTCGTTCGGTGAATGTGTTCATCTCTATGTGATATCAAGTGAATGAAGCAAAAGGGAGAAGATCACGAAATACGCCCGTAAATTGGAGACGCAGTAATAAAAGGAGATGAGTTTTCTGTAAAGCACACCTCATTTCCTTGCATCAATAGGAGACGTGATTTGTGCTAAGCCCGTCTCCCTTTTGTCATAGGAGCGGGCGTGTCTCGGATATTAACTTAAATGAGACGCGCCTTCAAGAAGGTCGTCTACTTTTACACTCAACCGAGCCATGTACAGATCCTTGCTGAAGCGGGCACATCTCGTTTAGCCCTATCAGAGACAGTCTCCATTGCGCTCGTCGCTGATCTTTGTCTCCTATTTCAGTTTTTACGTAGTGCTTTAAAGTTGCAGCAAAAGAACTAATTAGCTACAGACGCAAGAACAAGAGACAGAACAAAACATACATCATCTTTGTACTAAGAACTAACATAGATGCTTCTGGAAGTACAGAGTCTAGTAATCTAGTAAAAATGCAACTACTAATACAAGCCTGCTAACACAGTACTGCTGAGTGCAATAGTGTTGACCATGTTGCTATGGAACCCTTTCAAAGCCATTTTACAGTAGATCTTCTATGAAACCCCAATTGTACCAAATTTTTGTGCCAATTAAGAATAAGAAAACTAACCCAACTTTTGATTTAAATCCTTAATCCCGATTCATGATTTAGGGTCACAAAAAAGAATAAGAACCCTACACTTAGTTAAATCTCCTCTTGCTGGGTCCTGTTGGTCAGCGTCACTACCACCAGGTACCACATGTCAGCAACAAAAATCCTCCACCCCAACCACCCTGGCAGCTCGAATCTTTGCGTGCACAACTCTGGCTGTCTTCATAACTCTAGCCTCTTCCTCTCCCATGGAACAAATTTGAGGAAGGCTCTTTCTTCCTCCTTCCTGCTACCTCCTTCCCTATGCTTTGCTGAGCAAGTAAAAAGACTCTTTCACCACTGAGCACCAACGGATCAGTCGACCTCACCCCTCCCTCTCAGCTGTTGTTGACGGTTGTTATGTCCCAATTTCACCGGTCAAGATAACTCCATTATGTAAAGGAAAGATCATTTCTTGCACAAATCACCTTTCTACATAACCTATTCCCACTTGTCTTTGGATGAATAGTGCATGTAGGCATTTTATGTAGGAAATGATGTAAAAGAGGGGGAGCAATCCTATAAATTAACATCCCAGCCAATCAAGCGCCGACACATGACATCACATGGATCAAATGACCCACAAACAGTAGTATTCAAGGCCATCCAACAGTGTATCGCTAATATCAGTCAATGATACCCACCTGGAAGTCACCCAGAGGAAGCACACTTAAATTTGTCAACATTCCAATTCGATTGAACTCCCTATTCGGTCGAAGTGAATTTTGCGCTAAACTCAGTCAACTTCCTTGTGTCGACTCCCTATGATACTGTAATCATAATGAAGACTGATTCGCGCGCTTTTGGTGGCAGAAACCGACCCTTCTCCAGCTATAAATAGGACCCCCCTACCCTCACTTCTCACACACACCAGTTGAGCATCATTATGTTCCATAGTCTTAGAGGAGTTTAGGCTGTAGCTAGGAGAGTATCTAGTCCGTAGTCAAAATTAATAAAGGAGTAGAAGGTGTCTCTCGTCCCAATTCCAATTGGGAGAGGTATGGCTCACATATTCCTTAATGTATTTGTTACTTTATGCATAATAAATATGTTATCTTTAGTCTTCTTTTATTCATATACTTGGATGAATCGTTTCTTGTTTGATTGTAGATTCCATGTATGTGGTAGGAGTAGCCTTTATGAATATGACATAAAAATCTTATTCAATCATCATAAACCCTACAAACCTCCACTATAGTCTAATTAGTTATGATGTGATCATGTTAATATGAATAACTTATGTTTTGTCTCAAAATTCGTTCAATGATATTTAGGTTAGTAATTGTCTTAGGATGGCTTGTGCCTAGGCTCTTAAGATATTTGCTTATTATGCTAGCATGGTGCTAGGATAGTTAAGTAGCGTTGATTGTCTCGTAGGTCCATAGATTGAAGTGGTAGGCAGTAGGTGGTGACAGTCCTATCTGTCCGTTGTAATCCTTCACGTTCGGCTATGCCACAAGCTGTTAATGGGAGTTGCCCTAGTATTGCCAGGGGTAAGCCTATGCCCGATGTGTTGTACAACTTAGCATAAGGATTCACCGTTGACATGCTCATTAGTATCTAACCTAGGCTATGTATTTGTATATTAGAAGCATTGTAGGAGCAACTCACCGACTCTTCGTCTAATCTCAATTAGGACCCATCTACCCTTTACAATAGATTTTTTAGATGTGTGTCACACTACCCATATTATCAACTTACCTCCATCTTGATATTGATAAGCATCCCATAGTTTTATTATAAGAGTAGTGTTTACTTTACTCCATCGCCTTCCTTTGCGATAAATACGATACCCTAGGGTATACTCATGGGTGAAATGTTACAACGGTATCTTTTGTGCGCTTGCGGCCTCATCTCTTACTAGAGATGATTTGTGGTGTTCAGAAATACCAAAAAGCATTTTTAGTGTTCTCGCCGGGGAAGGCAAAAGGAAATGAAGGATAACTATCAGTTGTGATTAAGCTATATGTACTAATAGTTATTAGATAGGGTTACTCTTGTTTGTTTTCTTATTTTGTGTGAAAACAGGGTAGTGTTGGCTAACTCATTTCATTGGATGGTCAACGAGGACGCAAGTTCTCAACTTCAAGATGATTCAAGGCGTACCTCAACAAATGTCCGCTAGGCAACAACCCTGTCTTTCGCGGAAGAATTTCATCATTCAGTAGGAGCCAAAGTCATTCATCCCCAAGCTTGGGGGAGGCTCCAAGAGTTATTCTTTGTTTGCTTTCATCATGATATGGATAATTGGTTCTTCATCCAACACTCATGTCATCGGTTGGCTTCACCAGTCCATGACCACATTCATGCTGGAGCCGAAGGAGCCTTATTCTCATTCATCATCGATGAGAATATGGGCTCTATCAAGGGGTGGATTAAAGAATGCTCTATTTAATTAGCTTAGCATGCACAGCATTTAGCATGGTGGACATGCTAGCTATGGAACTACACTTCACATTGATGTATCATGAAGACCAAGCCAATGGGGAAGTGTTTGGGATGATCCAAGTCATGGATATTAACATGATTTGTGAAAATCCATGTCAACATGGGACACTTGAGAATTATTTCCCTAATTCCATGAGGATCTTTCATTTCCAAACAATAACACCAATGGCTATCACCCACAGGGAGGTCAAGGGTGGAACCAACATGACCCTTGTAATCAAGGAGGATATGGGGTTTTCAAGGGATTGAAGTTCAACTATAGCCTACCTTGAAGTATCATGTCCATGTCAAAGCAAAAATCAAGATAGCATTTACATGAAGTTCTTGCACAAAGCGAAGAAAATTAAAGAGCATTCAAGATCCAAGATGTCCCAGAATCATTTGTTGGGATTCCTACACTTTGACCAAACTCGTGCAACCTAAGGAAAGTGACATTGTGGATGAAGCATTTCTTGTTTTGATTGTGGAGTGTACATGTCATCACGTCCAAGAAAGTCTTTGATCCATGATCAATAGTATAGGTCAACTCAAAGGAGCATCAAGATGGTCGAAGTGACACCCCTAAAGAAGGACATGCCTCACCATGCTTATAAGAGAATATTTTCAAGAGGGAGAACTTGTTGCTACATCAACAAGTATTCATCAAGGCGGCGAAGAGGCTTGGGCCACCATATGTCCCACATGTCCGAATGATAGCCAAAGTAATTTTGGCATGTCAACAAGGAGAAGTTGTCGACATCTTCAACTCCAGATTGGACAACAAATCACCGCACAGAACATGACGGAGGTAAGTATCACTCATTGGACTTCGAAAATTCGGTGAGTCCTTGCCAATAGGTTAATTGGTAGTATCTCATATTTGATTCCCAATTGCATATTTGAATTTCCCATCAAATCTTTCATTGATATCTAGCATGTTTGAATTTCCACGCTTGCATGTTGGAAAGTAAAATTTCCAACCACATAAAACTAAAAATTTTAATTAGGGAATAAATTTATTTGGATATGCATTTTGGGCATGACCACTTAAATTTATTTTCCTAATTCAAAACAAAAATATTTGATTTATGCCTCATTGCATTCACAAGTTGTTTTAAGTCGGGCACGACAATTTGATTTTAAGCTTCAATTTTCTTTTGGCTAACATAACCCATTCTCGAGTTATTTTGTTTGTTCTTTATTAAATTCCAGCAGGACAAAATTTTAAAGAGGTGGTTTGGCAAGGAAGAGGAGCAAAAAGTAGCCTCAACCAAATCCATCACCAATCCAACCCCAACTTTGCATTTGAAATTGAACATCAAGCCTACGCCAAACTCAAAGGGTGTGAGTTTCTCACAAAAAGGCCTTCATCACCAATTTCTCTTCAAATAAGGTATGAGTTCATGATTTTTTGTTGTTTGGTTTGCCTTAGAATTTAATGTCCTTGCTTGCAACCATGAGGAAGGTTGTCGCTTCCTCATCATTCAATTCTGATGTGTGAGAGCCCACTTTTAGGAATAAGAAACCAAAATACGAGCTTAAATTTTTTTTAGTTAAATGGACAATTCAAGTTTGCATGTAATATATTAGTTAATAAATGATGTTCAAAATAGAGACTTCTTAAAACCTCAAACCTAATTAGAGCTTGTAAATATAAGAATACATTTAAACAAGTAAATATAACAATGAGGAATTCTAAATACAATTTAAAAGTCAATCTTGAATGTCGAATTCAGAATCAAAGGACAAACACAAACTTCAAATTCAAATCAAAGCAAATGAAAAGTCCTCAGCATAAAGAGTGTTTAATTCAACTCAGTAACTAGTTGGAGAAAGGCACAAAAAATATAATTAGGGCACTTGTGGGAGTAATAAGTAAAGCAAACTTTAAACAAAATGATTGAAACTTGATTTTCAAATTCCATATTCAAATTAGTCAAGGTTAAATTTTGAATACATCAACGAACTTCTCATGTTAAGGTTAGCTAGACTACCATGTTTCACTTTATGTAAAACAAATATACTCCTTTATTCCAATACAACATAGAGATAACAATTAAAATTCAAATTTGAATTTCACCTTCAAACATTGTTAATTTTTTATTTTAGAACTCACCATTGGACTCCAAATATTTGATATAGTCCTGCTGTCAAATTTGAATATTTTTGAAGGTTGTTTGAGTAAAGAATTAATTTAGCAGTGAAGGGGTAAGAGAGGGATGTGTGGGTCCATCCTGACAGCCTCACAAAGTAAGAACCTCCTCCCCTGCTCAACGTTAGGGCGCCACGGTGCTGTCATCGCTCCACGTCGATGCCTTCACCCGGATATACTCCCTGTCGCCCTAATCCTCCCTTCCTCTGCTCGATATTTCACCCCCCCTGCTCACGCTCAACCGCACGTCCTGACCAAGCTTCCCGCCGCACTGCTGCTCAACGCCGACCAACATTTTCCGTCGTGCCCTTGCTCGGCCGAGCTTCCCAACTGCTTCGCGATCTCTCCCTCTACCTCCCCGTGATGGAGCAAGACTGCCTCCTTCCGGTCTCAGCAGCGCCGAGGAGTTTTCTCCCTCACCAGACAAAATTGCTGCACCGTCGGCTTCACGTCGCCCGGCGCCATCCCTCATTGTCCCACCTCATCGGAGCACCACAAGCGGAGCAGACACACTCTCGACGTCCTCAGTTGGTGGCTGCCCCATCCCCTACTTCCCTCAGCGGCGCTGAGATGTTTTTCTTCAACACGGAACAGAGCAGCCGCGCCCCTCATCGACGCTTCATCGGGCGGCCAACTCTGGCCCTCTCCGGCTCAACCAAGCGCGATATAAGGTTCATCCCCACATCATCTTCGTACTCCCTCGGCCGCTGGATCGTTCATTGCGTCCCTAAGTCATGTGGTCTCGGCCTTGGCTTTTAACCATCGCATGTCCAACACAAAAATTCCTCAAGCACAATTGATTTCCTTTCAATCTATTTGAACCAGAGAAAATATAGCCCCTATATAGTTTTTAGCATCAAACCAATCAAAAAATAATTAGGTATTGCCTCAGAAATTTCAGATCTTTTGGCCGC
Source organism: Tuctoria greenei (assembly GCA_036927565.1). NCBI lineage: Eukaryota > Viridiplantae > Streptophyta > Magnoliopsida > Poales > Poaceae > Tuctoria > Tuctoria greenei. The sequence goes on from JAYESD010000004.1 coordinate 73,827,297, forward strand.
CTTCGGGTTTCATCTTGTTGCACCTGTCGCTCCCCTATGTCCGGCAGATTCCACATCGACTGAATTCGATTTTGAGGATCTTCATCTCCCCACGAATCTGTAGAGCTTTGTCCCTAAGGTTTCAGTGCAGCAATTGGAGAAATCGAGTTCGTCTATGCTTGCCGCCGCCATGGCCTCGCCACCGGCGATATTCAGGATGGTACCACTCCAACCGTATCCACCATGAAGATCCCCGCGTCTTCCTGATCGTTTTGGTGTTCTTCCCCGACGCCCTGGCCTCCTCCGGCGAAGGGACGGCGAGCGCCGCCGCCTCCCCTGGCGCAAGACCCTCTCTGCTCAAGGTTGATGACGATCCTGGTGGGTAGGACCCGCCAGTCATTGACTGCTAGTTGGATTTTCCAATTCTCTGTACAAATAAAATCCAGAACATGAGTGGAATTTGTAAAATTCACTAGAATTCGTAGACAATTCATAAAAATGTGAAGTAAATTCCTACAGCTTCCTTATGATGTACACTTGGCGGTAGAAAAGTTTAATTGACCTGAAAGGCCATATAAATGTCACTAAAAATCTAATAAACTTCAACACTAAAATAATTCTTATGCAAGCTACATAACTCCGAAAATTCTGAAATTATTCTGAGAATTCACCTATCATATCTAGATTCCACAATAGAATTTCCAGGTCAATTAGATATGTAAAACTTGAACAACAATTGATTAAGTGCTCTCTATTAATTAAATTGCATAAAATTAAAAACAGCTCTACTAATCCTGAAAATTGGTAGAAATGTTCTCTGTCATGTATTACAGATCCAGTAAATTACTCATGATCATAGCTCAACTATATATTTGGGAAAGTGAATTAATCAAGAGGAGTTTGCACGACCTATGAACTATTTTCCTCAAGTTATTATGAAAACTACAACACTTGCTAAATCCAGTTAGTACCTCAAGAACATAATGTCCTGTATAGTTTCTTTAGCTTGCAGAATTCTATCCCTCCTCATTCCTTTTTTTCTAATAAAGCATTGCGAATAAAAATCTTTATCCTTATGCTTTTATTATCATCACAAGGATGATTCTCCCTTATCATCTAATCTAGTAAAATGAAGATTATTAATCCTCTTTGAGCAGCGGCAACAACATTCTTTAATTCCTGTTAATGGATCATATGTTACCTATGCAGTAGTTGAAATCTCTTCTAAATTCATAAGAAATACTTATATTGCTAAGTTGATAAGTTCAAAAGTCTGATGCATTTTCATATCGATAGATCACGTGGCGATGAAGATGGATGAGGAGCACCACTTCGAGGAGAAGGACTAGCGTGGACCGCACTGCAGCAACAAGATTCGCCTGAGACTCACACAAGAGCAAGATTCACCCAAACAACGTCAAAGACGAGGAAGAACGACGAGGAGCTTCACCAAGATGATCAAGCACTGGCTTATCGACCGTTACACTAGCCGCAACATAAAGCAAGCCCCGGTTTGCATTTAAGTTGTTAATATGTTTTCCTTTTATAATTTGTATGATGGTAATTGTGCATTAAGTCTAGAGATGTATGATACTCCACATGCATGGCCCAAGAATCCCTGGAGTCTGGATAGAATAGGACTTTATATGATTAGAGTTGCTATATTAAAGTTGAGAAATGAGATGGAATGAGATTGAGGAAAATTGATGGATGAAAGTGAGAAAAGGAAAGGAGATGGGATGGTTAATCTGGGACCGGGCAGGAGGGTAGGAAGCGACAGACCGGAGATCTGTGTGCATAGGCCTGCCTATGTCGATTAAGGACCGTACCGTGTGTGGCCCTGCTCGACAGGTTTGAATTTGTACCGAATGCATACTGGATATATGGGACCCAAGAAACCGATGTAACATGGTAACCTCGGTATTGAGGCATACCCCACCATCCTAGACACCACGCACGTCATGAGGAGAGCAGAGGCCACTGCAGCATAGGTCGTCATGTGAGTCTTGCTTCGAAGACGTTAGGACCGATTCAATGTTTGGGTGTCTTGTGAAAGGTTGTTTTGTACAACGTTATTGGCAGAGGCCATACACCTCATCTAGACGGGTGTACATGACGTGCAAGCCAGGTTATCTTGACTCGAGTCACCGTCTCTCGCGGAAGGGAGCATACTTGTTCACTGCACTGTGATGTAGTAACAACTAGAACAGGGTGGAACCTGTTGTATGGTTAAGCAACTTGGTTGAAGTAGTTGATAGGAGAACTAAAGTTATAATTCTAAGCAACTTCACCTGCTATTATAAAACTGAAGCAAGGATCTACTAATAGTGAACATTTACTTACTGCAGTTTAAATTCAAGTCTTATGTTCCCATGAAGAGTTCCATGTTTATGTCAGATGGTTAAGTCTTGATGAGCCTTGTGCTCACGGTTGCATTTATACGAGTTTTGCAGCTATGATGGGTTCCTAGGCTTTGCCTCGTTGGGGTATATAGCCAATGGAGGCCTTGGACGTCGTTTCTTGATTCTGTGATGCTAGAGTGGAGTATCAGTGGGCTGGATACGACCACTAGTTCTGTAGTGTAGACTCGAGAGAGTAATATGAAGACTTCCGCTATTGTAAGCTATTTTATATAAAACTATGGGATTAATATAAGTTGCTCACTTATGTTATGAGTTTTTTATTCTTTTTTGTGTTGTGCTATTGGGTGTCGCATCGCACGACACCACCCAATGTGATTCATAGTTTGTCTGGACTCTAGTCCTCACAGCGTGGTATCAGAGCTACATTGGGAATAGCGCACCTAAAAAAGAACATATTTTTGAAAACTATAGACTTACGAGTGAGGATCCGATACTACGCCTCATAAGGACTTATATTAGCATAGTTACTTAAGGTGGCAAGCTAACATACTTGGTATTATATTCTGTAACGGCGCTCCGAAATCAAGTAAGAGGTAAGGTACGCCACCGCAAGCGGATCAATTTTGGTAAGATCCCCCGTACGAGAGGTAGTACATGATGGTTTCTATGGCTTGGCATGGAAGTTAATACGAGTCTCTTAACATCTTCATGGTTCTGAGAGCATATGCAAACGCTGCTCCCCAGCGTGCTTCAGGCAAAAGCGTGGATACCCCATCGTGTGGTCAAAAACACGATAGTATGCAACTATGGGACAATTCATGTTCAATAAACCATACGCGACGCTCGCCATCGGTGTGCCTCTGTGAGGTAGGGGCAGTAGGTGGTATCTGTTGGGTTGATAAAATTCGCAACCGTGATGACCCGTTCGCGCTCTACTCGGGTCCCATGTCATGTGGTGTTGAAACGTGACCATGTTTCTCGAGACGTGTTCTCCTCGAGGATGACCTGTATGGAATGATACAGGGTATTAGATTGGACACTAATATATTATTATTGTGACTTCCTGTCATGCTGCCCATGTGGCTCGCCCATGTGGCGCATTCTGTGAACTCGACATTGTGTGTCTTCTGCGGGAACACTAGCCGTGTTAAACGTATTGCGAGTAGAACCCGTTTGCGAGTGTTCGATTTTAGTGCCACCTATAAGACTTATATGCCGGAGGTAATCCGGTTAGGATTTTCTATTTTGTGAGGAATGTAGTACCGACATATCATTTGGGTTACGTCAGACACATTGACCATTTGAGTCTATGTCGGAAATGTAACTCCAATCTACAAGCCTTTGGTTAATACCATGAAAAATATCCAGAAGTAAAGCCTGAAGATGACTCCAATCCAAATTCCATCAAACTTGCACTTTGCTGCATGGCTCTGGCAGCAAGTTGCCGAAATTGGACAGTACATATCTCTTCATATACTCCACTAATGCAGGTGTTCAAAACAGTTATACAAAGGTTGAGGATTCCGCTACAACTTCTTATTTGACCTCCAGGACTTAAAAGAAAATCAAACTGGTGAAAATCCACAGAAACAAAAACTGCTACAAATTCCATAGTTATGGAACCAGTATCTATATTTTTGCAATATCTCCATGTAGAAAGATATTTTGGAGTATTGTGATACATTTATGGAAAGGGGAGAATATTTTGTACAACTTATTTATTCAAATTTGTTCCAAATTCTGTCCATAAAAATTTGGAATTTCGAGTTCAAACTGGTACATATGTATGGGTGCTACCAGATTCAGCCAGCAATTAGTTGAACTTTAACCTGTCATGTCTCCAATTCTAAAAATGTAACGTAGGAAATTATATACATATCTGGAAACATAAAAAACTCCTATATCATGTTTATTTTGAACTCCAAAGCAAATTCTCGCTGTAACCTAGTTTAATTGAAGTAATCATCGAAGATATCCTGGCAGTTCAGAATCTGAAGATTATGCACACAATTTGGGAAACTTTCGAGTACTCACATGTATGAAAGGTTGTAAGGATGAAGGGATGCATTTATGGGATGATATAATGTACTTCAATGTTGGAATTGAAATTATGCATATATTTTGAATATTTTTGACTGTTTAGATTATGGCCAAAAACCTAACTTTAAGGGGAGGTTCTGTCAAAATGGCCTCAGAAAACTGTCAACTTTAAACCATCATAATTCTCACATCCTTGATGCAATGGAGGCATATGGGTAACAGTTGGAATGGTCTGATAGTAAGATGTAACTTTGATAATTGGATTATGTCATTAAAATGACAATAGCATTGTCAAATTCGAGTTTTAATGCAACCTGGTCAGACTGGAACAGATTTCAAACAGCTAATGAGAACAGTTGAGAAGAATGTTGCAACTACATGGTTAACTCTCTTTTGATTGATATTGGTATACTATTTACTGTGGGATTTTACATGTGACATGATTAAAATACATTTTCAAAGAAAAATGGATTCCCCATTCCTACAGAGGGAAGTTACTAGGCTGACACTAAAGGGGGAAGGAGTGCACCTTAGTAATCAAGGTATTACTCCACCAGTGCATTCTAACTAGTTACATCAACACCATACCAATGAGTTCGCAGTTGATCTTCAAGTAAGCAAGAATAAATACAACATCGACTTACCGGATCAAAGGGAAGGAGAAAGGAAGAACTGTCACTACGGATCACTCTAGTGGCTAGGATTTCCAATGTTTAGTGGTACTTAACCATCGAGTTAAGGTAGTAAGTTGGTTTTTAATGTTTAAAAGCTCCAATGCTTTATCTTCTAGGACAAGGAACCAGAGGTTGTAGTATTACTTGGAAATTCTTCAGTGATAACTTAGGTTGTTAACCCTGACCGTTGCTCAAACACTGTCCCTTGTCAACCTCCTATTGAAACTTACCCAATTAGATGTTGGATACTTGCTCTTCGAAGGTTACTCTCTTTGCCACTTCTTAGGGTAACCCACCTCATCTAATTAAAGGTAGACATAGTAGGCTAAGAACACTTAAATATGAGAAACCTGAACCTTTGATAATACACCGCAATTCATTTTTCTATGTGATGGTTAGAAGATCTCAGGGAACTTCTTGTTAACACTCTTATTTTGAGACAAACGGACTTGGTCGAGACATGAAAGTAGAATTCCTTGTCTAGCACCTTTCATGACCAAGTCTACTCGACTCTTCTGTATTTGAGATACTTCTTGTCATGTTTGAGTTATCTTACTTGTTCTTGCTCAAACTACAAAAATGAATGTACCATACCTTATGGATAGTTCTCCGGGGGTTGCATTGCATATGCACATCATCATATAACTTGTGATGCATCATGAAAGATGATTAATACTAAACTTTGAGCAAGAATATGTATGCCCATTAACTACTTAAGTATTGTCTAATATTTTTGAGCTGTGAACAATTTTGCGTTCACAATGCCACCGACTTGCTTCATTATCTTGAGTGATACAACGGAAACTCTTACTTGATATCCTTGTGATAAAACACCGGTTGAGTCTCTATTCCTTGACTTGTTGAGACTCAAGTACCTTGATTGTTAGAGATTACTGTTTTCTTGGTTGCGAGGAGTTTTCATATGACTCTCCACTTCGTGAGAACCTTGCATTCTCTCTACTCACAAGATTATAACATGATTGTCAAGTTGATGGAATTCCATTACTTGTAATGCATGGTGACATTGCTTTTTCCAAAAACGTTGTAGTCACCATGTATTAAGCGTCTTTGTATTGGATGACATGATATAACCAGACCTTAAATTCTATTATGTTAGTGCAAAGTGATTCCTCCTTGGAACCACTTGTTCAGAAAACCATTCTTGGCGAGTTAATCATTCCCTGCCGGAAACTCTTAGTTCACCTTGTGTCTTAAGTAGAACAAACTCTAAGTAAAACCCATAAGGACCCAACCAGAACAAAATAAGTAGTGAGAATAGCTACACCTTATATTGTGAGTCATCGTTGATATCAAACAAATCAAAGAGCAAGGATTGGATATTGGAATCTTGATTAGAGCAGTAACGTCTTCAAGACAACACAAAAGACAGAAGCCACAAGGATTATAGAGTTAAGTAGGTATTCCTTATGGAAAAAAATATATGCTATTTAAGAGTAAAGAAGAAGACTTCAATGTACCGTCAGAGATTAACATGAAAAAAACATAAAATACAGTTCAATCTGGCCTGCTTCGAGTATTCTGGGTCAGATCACTCGGAAGAAGACTCATATCTCAAGGAATCAGATGATGTGGTGCACTATACTGTTCCGAACTAACCACCCTATCAAGAAACTTGCAGAGAAGAAAAAAAGATTCCTTTTATGCCGTTGCTGGGAATAATTATTGCCATATCATCAATAGCTCATCCTAACTTTCTCTTTTTCCTAGAATCTCGGGACGAGATTTCATTAAAGGGGAAGGGTTGTGAGAGCCCACTTTTAGGAATAAGAAAAAAAATATGAACTTGAATTTTTATAAGTTAAATGGAGAATTCAAGTTTGCATGTAATATACTAGTTAATAAACGATGTTCAAAATAGAGACTTCTTAAAACCTCACACCTAATTAGAGCTTGTAAATATATGAATACATTTAAACAAGTAATTATAACAATGAGGAATTCCAAATACAACTCAAAAGTCAATCTTGAATGTCAAATTCAAAATGCAAGGACAAACACAAACTTCAAATTCAAATCAAAGCAAATGAAAATTCCTCAAAATAAAGAGTGTTTAATCCAACTCGGTAACTAGGTGGAGAAAGGCACAAAAAATATAATCAGGGCACTGCTGCTCAATGCCGACCGACATTTTCCGTCGTGCCCTTGCTCGGCCGAGCTTCCAAACTGCTTCATGATCTCTCCCTCTACCTTCCCGTGATGGAGCAAGACTGCCTCCTTCCGGTCTCAGCAGCGCCGAGGAGTTTTCTCCCTCACCAGACAACATTGCGGCACCGTCGGCTTCACGTCGCCCGGCGCCATCCCTCATTGTCCCACCTCATCGGAGCACCACAAGCGGAGCATACACACTCTCGACATCCTCAGTTGGTGGCTGCCCCATCCCCTGCTTCCCTCAGCGGCGCTGAGATGTTTTTCTTCAACACGGAACAGAGCAGCCGCGCCCCTCATCGACGCTTCGTCGGGTGGCCAACTCTGGCCCTCTCCGGCTCAACCAAGCGCGATATAAGGTTCATCCCCACATCATCTTCATACTCCCTCGGCCGCTGGATCGTTCATTGCGTCCCTAAGTCAAAAGTTCAAATGTGGTCTCGGTCTTGGCTTTTAACCATCGCATGTCCAACACGAAAATTCCTCAAGCACAATTGATTTCCTTTCAATCTATTTGAACCAGAGAAAATACAGCCCCTATATAGTACCACTCCAACCGAATCCACCAAGAAGATCCCCGCGTCTTCCTGATCATTTTGGTGTTTCTCCCGGATGCCCTGGCCTCCTCCGGCGAAGGGACGGCGAGCGCCGCCGCCTCCCCTGGCGCAAGACCCTCTCTGCTCCAGGTTGAAGACGATCCTGGCGGGTGGGACCTCACAGTCATTGACTGCTAGTTGGGTTTTCCAATTCTCTATACATTATAAATCCAGAAAATGAGTGGAACTTGTAAAATTCACTAGAATCCGTAGCAAATTCTTAAAAATGTGAAGTAAATTCCTACAGCTTCCTTATGATCTACACTTGGCAGTAGAATAGTTTAGTTGACCTGAAAAGCCACATGTCTCTAAAAATCTGATAAGCTTCAACACTAAAAGAATTCTTATGCAAGCTACATAACATAGAAAATTCTGAAACTATTCTAAGAATTCCCTTATCACATATCTAGAGTCCACAATAAATGTTCCAGGTCAATTAGATATGTAAAACTTGAACAACAATTGATTAAGTGCTCTCTATTAATTCAATTTCATATAATTAAAAACAGCTCTACTAATCCTGAAAATTGGTAGAAAAGTTCTCTGTCATGTATTACAGCTCCAGTAAACTACTCCTGATCAAAGCTCAACCAGATATTTGGGAAAGTGGATTAATCAAGAGGAGTTTGCACATCCTATGAACTATTTTCGTCTAATTATTATGAAAACTACAACACTTGCTAAATCCAGTTAGTACCTGAATGTAGGCCTAGAGGGGGGGGGGTGAATAGGCCTTCTTGAATTTTCTCGGTTCCTGTAACACTCAACAACAAAGTCAATACCAGAGATATAGGACTAGTCCGGTAAAGTGCGGACTAGTCCGGTTTTCACGGGCTAAGTTGATCAAGTTCAGTCAATTTGATTGATTCGTTATTGTTTGCAGCGGAAATATAAACTTGAATGACAGTTTAATAGTTGTATGTCAAATTCTATTACAATTAAGGCTATTGTTCAACAATTTAACTCAAATTGAACAAAGTGAATCAAACCCTAGATTAAGTTGATCAATTAAGATGAAGAACGCAAAAGGACAAGACACACGATTTATCCCGTGGTTCGGCTACCACGAAGGCAACCTACGTTCACGTTGAGGAGCCCACAAAAGGACCGGGTCTTCTCCAACCCTTCCCTCGTCGGATCGCCACGAAGGCCAATCCTCTTCCACTAATCACAAAGGGTAAATAACCAAGTTAAAGGGGCGTTCTCACACGTTGAGAGCTCCCTTTATTACAACTTACAAAGCCACTAATAACACAATCGAAAATTACAAATTGAAACGCAAGAGTGTGTTAGAGAATCAAACCAAGAGCTCAATGATGTGTGCCAAGTGTCTCTCCAATGATCTAGAAGTGATCTTCAATAGATTGATCGATTTTGCACTTAATTTCGTGGAGAGAGGTGGTTTTTGAGTCTCTTGGGAGGTGTGACAGCGCTAGGGTTCGAGAGAGTGTAAAAGTGGGCCGTGCACCTCTATTTATATGGGGTTTCTAAAAGTGACCGTTAGGTTCAGAAAGATCGGACTAGTCCGTGGTGGTCACCGGACTAGTCCGGTGTGCTGTGTGTAGCAAACCATAAGTGTCCAGGAATATCGGACTAGTCCGGTTGAAAACGGACTTGTCCGATTTCACTACTGGAAATCTTCGGACTAGTCCGATTGCCATCGGACTTGTCCGGACATATGAAACCCTAAGTGTTTAGGGACAAGTCCGCACTTAGAGGACTTGTCCGATTTAGATCAGTGTGTATATCGGACTAGTCCGTGTAGACACCGGACTTGTCTGAAGTGGATCAGAAAGAATATCGGACTACTCCGAATCACAATGGACTTGTCCGGTTTTGTGTCACTTGTGCATTGTGTTGAGGACTAGTCCGCATTGGGGAGGACTAGTCCGAAGTGGATCAGAAAGGTATCGGACTAGTCCGGTGGATACCAGACTTGTCTGATCCAGTGCAAAAAGTGATATCGGACTAGTCCGGCTGATATCGGACTAGTCCGGTCCTGTATAACTTTGTGCATTGTGTGTGTGTGCTTGGAAGTGATTGAGCTCTTGGGTGTGTTTCCTTAACACACTCCATACATAATAATATACTATTTTCTTCTCCTTGAGCTCAAATTCACTTTGCTTCTCATTTCGCTTCTTTTTGGCATTTTGCTCATTTTTCATTATTTGCGTGCATTCATCTCAACAAAAGGATTAGGATCCCAATTGCTTGTCATAAATCATCCAAAACCCACAAGGGAGTCCTAGATGCACTTTCAATCTCCCCCTTTTTGGTGATTGATGACAACCAATTGAGATTTCACAAAATAAGGCAAAAAATGAGATTTTCATAAAGTATGCACATATGACTCAAAAATACATCAAGCAACAAGAGAATTATCCATATGTGCATTCTTTATGGTGGGATGCATACTAAGTCCATGAATACATTGAGAATGACAGAATTTACATTAATCAACCGATACCAAGTGCATATGACATTCCAGGAGCAAAAATGCAGTTTTCATCACATACTCGCAAATAAATTGAGCAATTCATCACAAGACCAAACTTAATATGAAAACAGTGTTAAACTATTACAATCACAAATAAAAGTACAGAGAAGGCTCTCTCCTCGCATCCTATTACAGCTAAAGCTAAGACTTGACTCCCCCTCAATCTCTCCCCCTTTGGCATCAAGACACCAAAAAGAGAGAGAGGAAGGTCCTAGGTTCTTCACTCTTCGCTGTCTATCCTCTCGTCATCTTCTTCGTCTTCTTCGCTCTCCGCTTCACGAGGAGGAGAGGGAGGAGGAGGAGCGGAGCTGCTTGAGCCCCCAATGCCAAAATAGGCAAGCTCGGAGGGGGACAAGGGCCCTGAGCTCGGAGATGTCAAGATCAGAATCTTCAGAAATTACTGGAGATCCAATGGGGTTGATCTCCAGCTTTTCACTCAGTTGCTTCACATTGGCTTTGATATATCTCATATCCTCCTTCCTCTTCTGATTGAGTTTATGAAGCTTTACTTCAGTCTTCTTGCAGGAGGAGAATATCGCGGACAAGTATTTGAGGATCCCACTGGCGGATTCTCTCCGAGGGGCTTCCCTGGAGGGGGGAGGAGCCCTAGCAGCATCTCTTTCTCTTGCCGGTGCCTCAGGACTTGAGGCCGGCGAGGGAGCAGCCTGGACACTCACAGGCTGAGGCTTCTGAGGCCTTAGGGGAGTGTGCTCTACATCCTTCATGAATTCTATTCCTGTGACCTTCTCAATCATGAACATCAAGTAGGGAGCATAGCCACAGGACCGGTTGGGGGTGCTTGAGATGTTGACCATGTCGTTCCATATGTATGCTGCAACATCAAACTGTCTCTTCTTGCTTATGACACTCATTAGAGTCTGGGGGTAGCCCTGTACACTCCCTGCATCCCCATCCTTGGGGGCAATGGTCTTTCGGAGAACTCTGTTCAGAACCACAAAGAAGGGCTTCATGTTCTTTGTGGAGGGAGGAACATACTTAGAGTTGGGCTCATACAAGAACTTCATTCTGTCCCTCTCAATGACCCCTATGTTGTGGATGATCAGGTGGTCATGTCCAGCAGAGTCTAAATGGAGCAAGCTTGCAAAATCCTCCTGAGTGATGGAGTACTTGGATCCATGGGTCATCCAAGTCATACTCTCTTCATCTTCACTCGAGAAGTGGCATGTTGCATAGAATTGTGCAATCACTTCATCATTCCAATTGTGTCTTAAGGCAAACAGATCCTTCAGACCATGCCTTTCTGCTGCAGCAATGACCTCATCAAAAGCTGAGCACTTCTTCTTCTCTAGGTGGGCCCAGTCAATCCACTGACTGCGCACCACCGGAGTCTTCATCAGCAGGTAAACCAGCCTGTAGAAATCTGCATGGAAGTTTGACCAAAACCTTCCATCAGCTGCCTGCTTTGGCCTTCCATAGCAATAAATGCTTCTTAGCTTGGCTGCCACATTGCTGCCTTTCCCATTGAATTTCTCTTCATTGGGGTCCCGGACCCCTTCTCTGGGAGCATGAAGCTTCAAGGCCCCAATTGGCCCCGTTGCGACTCCCTTGCCCTTTCCCTTTGCTTGACGAAGGCCGCTTGTAGACGTAGCAGCCTTCGAGGCGGGCTTCTTGACACGGACCTTCCTCCGAACCTGGGGAGGGGAGGTAGCAGGCTCGGAAGGTCTTTCTTGGCGTTTCTTGCAAAGACTCGCCGAGGACCGAGGTGCCACCTCGTGGTCCAACTCGGCCTCAAAGTCGGAGATCTCGTTGTCGGAGCTCGACATGATCTGAGAATGATTGAGCAAGAATAATGACAAGTTATACAAGGCATAGGTAAGACAAGATAGCAATGGATGGCATTAAGGAATTAAGGAATTAGGTTTCAGGTTCAGAAATATCGGACTTGTCCAGTGCTCAGGCACGGACTAGTCCAGTGTTCATCCTCAAAAACCTAATAGATTGGACATGATACAATCCCTAATGCAAATCTAGTCTAGCATACACGTAGTACATCAACTAAACATGTAACTAGTGAAGGGTCCTAGGCCAAACGATCAACAATTGAGAAAAACACGATTTCTAGGATTTTGAAGATTTTTACCGAAGAAATCGATGGAGGCTCGGAGGTTTGAGGGTTGGAGGCCGGACTAGTCTGCTAGCTTCAATCCCCAAGTCTTCAAGCTTGATCTCCGCCCAAATGAGTGGCTTTTCGACGGAGGATGCAAAAGATCGCCTTGGGAGCTCGAGCGCAAGAGAGAGGAAGCCTAGAGCGAATGTGAGGGTGAGGAGATTATGGTTTGGTGGCGGCTAGAGTTATGGACACGAAAAATCAGACAAGTCCGGACATGACCGGACTAGTCCGGAGTCATCCAGAGACCTATATCGGACTAGTCCGTGGTCTATCGGACTAGTCCGGCCTAACCGGCACTCTGCGGACTAGTCTGCATGGGCGGACTAGTCCGGGTAACCACAGACTAGTCTGTGGTCACCAGGAAAGAATTGCATAGCCCATTCATATATATTTGAAGGTTCAATAATAGAGAATAGAGAGGCAAAAAGTTTCAAGTAATCTTGATGAATTTGACCAGTAAGCATACAACAATCATACAATGATCAAAATTCATCAAGATCTAATAATTGACATAGTTTTTCGAGAGAAAAGGGGTGAGGGATGATTTTCACAATTCAATCAACATTTTTGAAGCAATCATACAGGTATGCAACTTTTCAAGCCACAATCCGAGAATCAAGAATATTTAGCTCATTTCGGAGTTCGCAAAAATGCTTTTCATCAAGTGGCTTGGTGAATATGTCGGCCAATTGTTTTTCAGTGTTGACATGTGAGATGGTTATGTCTCCTTTCATGGAATGGTCTCTCAAGAAATGATGTCTTATGTCTATGTGTTTAGTCCTAGAGTGCTCAGCTAGATTGTGGGCTATTTTAATGGCACTCTCATTATCACAAAGGAGAGGAATACGGTTCATATTGTAACCGTAATCCCTTAGAGTTTGTCGCATCCAAAGGAGTTGTGCACAACAACTCCCGGCTGCAACATACTTCGCTTCGGCTGTGGATAATGCAATGGAATTATGTTTCTTAGATGACCAAGAAACCAAAGATCTTCCTAGGAATTGGCATGTGCCAGAGGTGCTTTTTCTATCAACTTTGCACCCGGCATAATCTGCATCGGAGTAACCAATGAGATTGAATTTGGAGCCTTTTGGGTACCAAAGACCAAGGTTGGGTGTATGAACTAAATATCTCAAGATTCTTTTTACGGCTGTCAAGTGACATTCCTTAGGGTTGGCTTGAAATCTTGCACACAAACATACACTCAACATAATATCTGGCCTAGATGCACATAAGTAGAGTAAATATCCAATCATGGAGCGATATACCTTTTGGTCGACACTCGGTCCATCTTCATTGAGATCCAAGTGGCCATTCGTAGCCATGGGAGTCTTTATGGGCTTTGCCTTGTCCATGCCAAACTTCTTGAGTATGTCCAGCGTGTACTTGGTTTGGCATATGAATGTTCCTTCCCTTTGTTGCCGCACTTGGAATCCCAAGAAGTACTTCAATTCTCCCATCATTGACATTTCAAACCTATCTGTCATAATTCTACTAAATTCTTCACAGAAAGATTGGTTAGTTGACCCAAAAATTATATCATCAACATAGATTTGGCAAATAAAAAGATCATTATCTAGATTCTTTGTGAATAATGTATAATCTACTTTGCCAATTTGAAAACCATTATCAATTAAGAAATCTCTAAGACACTCATACCAAGCTCTAGGAGCTTGTTTGAGGCCATAGAGAGCCTTACGCAGTTTATATACGTGGTCGGGGAACTCTTCGTCTTCAAACCCGGGTGGTTGCTCCACGTAGACCTCTTCCTTGATCGGTCCGTTGAGGAAGGCGCTTTTCACGTCCATTTGATACAGCTTGAAATCATGGTGAGTAGCATAGGCAAGTAATATTCTAATTGATTCAAGCCTAGCTACTGGAGCAAAAGTCTCATCGAGATCCAAACCTTCGACTTGTGAGTAACCTTTGGCCACAAGTCGTGCCTTGTTTCTTGTCACCACTCCGTGTTCGTCTTGCTTGTTGCGGAAGACCCACTTGGTGCCCACTATATTTGCATTGGGTCTTGCCACAAGTTCCCAAACCTCGATTCTCTTGAAGTTGTTCAACTCTTCTTGCATTGCCACCACCCAGTCCGGATCCTTCAATGCATCCTCAGTCCTGCGTGGTTCCAAAAAGGAGACAAACGAGTAATGCTCACAAAAATTAGCTATACGAGATCTAGTGGTTACTCCCTTTTGGATGTCACCGATGATGTTGTCGATTGGATGATCCCTTTGAATGCATTGGTGTACTCTTGGGTGTGGCACTTGGAGAGTTGTGTGTTGGTGATCATTTTCTTCTCCCCCAGAGTGGTTGCCCTCATTGATTTGTTGATCATCTTCATATTCTTGTGATTGATCTTGTATCGAAGCTCCCCCTTGATTGTTGATCTCCTCTTGTGGTTCACTTTCCTCTTGTATTTGTGACGATGACTCTTGTGGTCGAACTTCGCCTAGAGCCATTCTCTTCAATGCTTGATAAGGAGCTTCTTCTTTACCTAATTCACATTGATCAACTTGCTCCTTTTGGGAGCCATTAGTTTCATCGAACACTACGTCACGTGCCACTTCAACAAGTCCGGAGGCCTTGTTGAAAACACGATAGGCGTAAGAGGCGTAAGTGTTCGAATCATAACCAAGCAAGAAACCTTCATCGGTCTTCGAAGCGAACTTTGAAGTCCTGGGCTTCTTGTTCAAGATATAACATGGAGAGCCGAAAACTCAAAAATATGAAATGTTTGGTTTGTTACCGGTGAGTAGCTCATAAGGAGTCTTCTTGAGTAGTCGATGAAGGTAGAGTCGATTTGCGGCGTGGCAAGCGGTGTTAATTGCTTCCACCCAAAATCGATCCGAAGTCTTGTATTCATCGAGCATTGTTCTTGCCATCTCTATGAGTGTTCGGTTCTTCCTTTCGGCAATTCCATTTTGTTGTATGGTGCTGAAAATTCGTGCTTGATTCCCTCCTCATCAAGGTACTCCTCCACTTGTATGTTCTTGAACTCCGTGCCGTTGTTGCTTCGAATACTCTTGATCGATAGTGAGAACTTGTTTTGCGCTCGCTTGAAGAATTTCTTGAGTGTCCCTTGTGTTTCTGACTTGTCATGCAAAAAGAACACCCAAGTGAAGCGGGAAAAATCATTAATAATGACTAAACCTTATTTATTACCGCCGATGCTTATGTAAGCAATTGGACCAAACAAGTCCATATGAAGTAGTTTGAGCGGTCTTGTCGTAGTCATGATGTTCTTTGCGGGATGATGTGCTCCAACTTGCTTCCCGGCTTGGCACGCGCTACAAGACCTGTCTTTCTCAAAAACAACATCTTTCAAACCTCGGATGTGATCGCCCTTGAGGAGTTTTTGAAGATTCCTCATACCAACATGTGCTAGCCGTCTATGCCACAGCCAACCCATGTTGGTTTTTGCAATCAAGCATGTGTCGAGTTTGGCTTTATCCTTGTTGAAGTCGACAAGGTAAAGCTTTCCCTTCAACATACCCTTGAATGCAACGGAACCATCACTCCTCCGGTACCGAGCACCCTTTCTTGACTATTATCTCCGAAGTAGATGCCTTCGTTTGGGTCCTCGTTTTCTTCATATTCCACGAACATCCTCCTTTCTCCGGTCATGTGGTTGGTGCATCCAATGTCTAACACCGATTTGGATCCACTGGAGGAATAGGCCTGCAGAAACAAATTATGCCTTGGTTTTAGGTACCCAAGTTTGCTTGTGTCCTTGGAGGTTAGTTACAATACATTTGGGCACCCACACATGGGATTTTGTGTTCCCATGGCATGGCCCAGCATAATAAGCATAAACTTTACCAAGATTGTTTCTCGTTAATACATAAGAGGCATCAAAGGTTTTGAACAAAAGTTGCTGTTGTTTATGGATCGGACTGGTCTGGGTGACCGGACTTGTCCGGACCACAACCGGACTAGTCCGGTGTTCATGAGAGTTCGGGTTCTTAATTTTCGAGTTACTAGGTTGTGAGGGTCCTCCCTTCACAAAGGTAATCCTTCCCTTGTTATTCTTATGACTTCCAGCATTTTGCTTTCCATCATAAGAGTAACCAATGCCATACTTGACATTTGGAGGTCTTTGGACCAAGTATGCACTACGTGCATAGTTGATCCTCTCCTTGTCAAATATTCCACATTGGGTAGGATTTTTATCCTTTGTGGAGGTAGACTTTTCCTTCAAACTGGTGTTGATTTTACCACATTTGCACATATGAACAAGATTAGTTGAAGTGGGTTGAGAAGGTAGACTTGAAGAGGAGGAAGATTCACGTAGCTTGAGTGACTCAACTTGCAGTTCAAGGATCTTGTTAACCTTGATCAGGTCATCAAGTTGATCCTTGATTGCAACGTTTGAGTTGGTTAACTCCAAGCAAGTTTTCTTGCTTGAAGCTAGCTCAAGCTCTATTGAGCTGTTTTTCTCCTTTTCAAGAACTAGAAGATTGTCAAGTTCGACATACTTCTCCTTTTGGGAGATAATCATGTCCTCTTGATGATCAATTAGCCATTCCTTCTCAACAAGTTGGTCAAGTAAAAATTTCATTTTAGCAGCAGTTTTTCTATCTAATCCAATTAACATATCTTCATCATCACTATCTAGTTCATCATTACTTGAGTAGGAATTCATGGAAGGAGTTTTGATGTTTACCTTGCATTTACCTTCCTTTGCCATGAGGCAAGTGCCATTTCCCTTCTTTGTACCGAGCGTGGGGAAGAGTGTGGGTTTCTTGGACGTGCTTTCAATGGCTATGCTAGCCATCTCTTCTTCATCGGATGATGAGGACTCATCGTTTGAGTCCCACTCCTTTCCAATGTGTGCTTGTTCAGCTCGTTTCTTCTTCTTGAAGAATTTCTTCGGTTGAGGCTTGGCTTCTTTATTCTTCTTCTTGTTGTCCTCATACGGGCAATCGACTATAAAGCGGTTATACTCACCACAATTATAGCACGCCCGCCTCATCTTCGGCTTTGTCCTCTCCTTGTACTTGCCTTCACTTGATTTTGTTCCTTGTCTTTTCTTCATTATTCTTTTGAACTTTTTCATGAACAAAATCATATCCTCTTCGTCCAGCTCACTGCTTTCATCATCGCTGTCCTCCTCAAGCTGTGCTTCTCTTGCTTCTTTGGATAGAGGCTTGATTGTGGACTTTAAGGCAACTCCCTTCTTCTTGGCCGATGTGAGGTCGGCTATTTCTTTGACGTGCTTGGCTTGTTTCTCCATCATTTCAAAGTTGATGATTTTGCCAAGCAATTCATCTGGAGTCATCCTCTTGTACCCGGGACTTTTTCTGATCATAGAGCATAGTGTGACATTGCGAGGCATAATGGCTCTAAGGATGAGCTTTACAACCTCGTGGTCATTCCACTTCTTGCTCCCATATGATCGAACCTTGTTTACAAGTGTCTTCAATCAGTTGTACATGTCTTGGGGAGACTCGTCTTCCTCAATTGCGAACCTTCCTAGTTCGCCTTTGATCATTTCAATTTTCGCCTCCCGGACATGCCGGTCACCTTCATGGGCTGTTTGTAGTGTGTCCCTTATTTCCTTGGCAATCTCCAGTCCGTCCACCTTTGTGAATTCATCTCGACTTAGAGAGGAGGTGATTACGGCTGCGGCTTGAGTGTTTCTGTGGATGGCTTGCTCTTGACTTGGGGTGAGCTCTTCGTCGTCATCTGGGATGTCTATTCCTGTGCACACAATATGCCATAAATTTGGGTTAAGGGAAATCAAGTGCATCTTCATATTTTGCCTCCACATGGTGTAATCACTCCCATCAAAGTGTGGGGCTTTTCCAAGAGGAATAGATAGGTAATGGCTGTTGTTTGAATTTAAACGGTCATAGTTAAAAGGATATCGGGAGTAGTCGGTGTGACTACTCCCCTTCTTCTTTTCTTCAACTTTAGCTTTCCCTTTGGAAAGTGCTTTCTTTCTGAGGAGTGCTTTCAGCTCCAACGTCTCCTCGTCATCATCATCGAAGTCTTGAATTGCTTCGAGATACTTTTCCAGCTTTTGGTTCTTGTCGTTGTTCACTTCTTCCTGGTTGTTGATTTTCTGAACTTCCTTCATGTCCAACATGATCTCTTCGAGTGGTTGCACTCTTTCTTGAAGAACCTGCTTTGATACCAATTGAATGTAGGCCTAGAGGGGGGGGTGAATAGGCCTTCTTGAATTTTCTCGGTTCCTGTAACACTCAACAACAAAGTCAATACCAGAGATATCGGACTAGTCTGGTAAAGTGCGGACTAGTCTAGTTTTCATGCGCTAAGTTGATCAAGTTCAGTAAATTTGATTGATTCGTTAATGTTTGCAGCGGAAATATAAACTTGAATGACAGTTTAATAGTTGTATGTCAAATTCTATTACAATTAAGGCTCTTGTTCAACAATTTAACTAAAATTGAACAAAGTGAATCAAACCCTAGATTAAGTTGATCAATTAAGATGAAGAACGCAAAAGGACAAGACACACGATTTATCCCGTGGTTCGGCTACCATGAAGGCAACCTACGTCCACGTTGAGGAGCCCACAAAAGGACCGGGTCTTCTCCAACCCTTCCCTCGTCGGATCGCCACGAAGGCCAATCCTCTTCCACTAATCACAAAGGGTAAATAACCAAGTTGAAGGGGCGTTCTCACACGTTGAGAGCTCCCTTGATTACAACTTACAAAGCCACCAATAACACACTCGAAAATTACAAATTGAAACGCAAGAGTGTGTTAGAGAATCAAACCAAGATTTCAATGATGTGTGCCAAGTGTCTCTCCAATGATCTAGAAGTGATCTTCAATAGATTGATCGATTTTGCACTTAATTTCATGGAGAGAGGTGGTTTTTGAGTCTCTTGGGAGTTGTGACACGCTAGGGTTCGAGAGAGTGTAAAAGTGGGCCGTGCACCTCTATTTATATGGGGTTTCTAAAAGTGACTGTTAGGGTTCAGAAAGATCAGACTAGTCCGTGGTGGTCACCGGACTAGTCCGGTGTGCTGTGTGTAGCAAACCCTAAGTGTCCAGGAATATCGGACTAGTCCGGTTGAAAACGGACTTGTCCGATTTCACTACTGGAAATCTTCGGACTAGTCCGATTGCCATCGGACTTGTCCGGACATATGAAACCCTAAGTGTTTAGGATGACAAGTCCGCACTTGGAGGACTTGTCCGATTTAGATCAGTGTGTATATCGGACTAGTCCGTGTAGACACCGGACTTGTCCGAAGTGGATCAGAAAGAATATCGGACTAGTCCGGATCACAACGGACTTGTCCGATTTTGTGTGACTTGTGCATTGTGTTGAGGACTATTCCGCATTGGGTAGGACTAGTCCGAAGTGGATCAGAAAGATATCGGACTAGTCCGGTGGATACCGGACTTGTCCGATCCAGTGCAGAAAGTGATATCGGACTAGTCCGGCTGATATCGGACTAGTCCGGTCCTGTATAACTTTGTGCATTGTGTGTGTGTGCTTGAAAGTGATTGAGCTCTTGGGTGTGTTTCCATAACACACTCCATACATAATAATCTACTATTTTCTTCTCCTTGAGCTCAAATTCACTTTGCTTCTCATTTCCCTTCTTTTTGGCATTTTGCTCATTTTTCATTATTTGCCTGCATTCATCTCAACAAAAGGATTAGGATCCCAATTGCTTGTCATAAATCATCCAAAACCCACAAGGGAGTCCTAGATGCACTTTCAGTACCTGAAGACTAAAATGACCTGTATAGTTTCTTTAGCTTGCAGAATTCTATACCTCCTCATTCCCTTTTGCTAATGAAGCATTGACAATCCAAATCTTCATCCTTATGCTTTTATCATCAAAAGGACGATTCTCCCTGATCATCTAATCTAGTAAAATGAAGATTATTAATCCTCTTTCAGCAGCAGCAACAACTTTCTTTAATTCCTGTTAATGGAACATATGTTTGCTAGGTAGTAGTTGAATTCCCTTCTAAATTCATAAGAAAGACTTCTATTGCTAAGTTGATAAGTTCGATAGTGTGATGCATTTTCATATCGATAGATGACATGGCGATGAAGATGGATGAGGAGAAGTACTAGTGTGGACTCCACTGCAAGAACAAGATTCGCCCGAGCAACACACAAGAGCAAGATTCACCCAAGCATCATTAAAGACGAGGAAGAACGACGGGGAGCTTCACCAAGATGATCAAGCACTGACTTATTGACATTTACACTAGCCACAACCTAAGGCAAGCCCCGGTTTGCATTTAAGTTGTTAATATGTTTTCCTTTTATAATCTATATGATGGTAATTGTTCATTAAGTCTAGAGATGTATGATACTCCACATGCATGGCCGAAGAATCCCTAGTGTCTGGATAGAATATGACTTTATATGATTAGAGTTGCTATATTAAAGTTGAGGAATGAGTTAGAATGAAGTTGAGGAAAATGGATGGAAGAAAGTGAGGAAACGAATGGAGATGGGATGGTTAATTTGAGATCGGGCAGGTGGGTAGGCAGTGATAGACCGGAGATCTGTGTGCATAGGCCTGCCAGTGTCGATTATGGACCGTACCGTGTCCGGCCCTATTGAAAATGTTCAAATTGGTACCGGATGCATACTGGATATATGGGACCCAGAAAACCGATGCCACATGTTAACCTAGGTGTTCAAGCATACCCCACTGTCCTAGACACAACACGCGTCATGAGGTGAGCAGAGGCCATTGCGGCATAGGTCATCATGAGAGTCTTGCTTCCGGGGCAGGAGCACCAGTTCAATGTTTGGGTGTCTTGGGAAAGGTTGTTGTGTACAACGTTATTGGGAGAGGCCGTACACCTCTTCTAGACGTGTGTACATGATGTGCAAGTTGGGTGTATCTTGATTCGAATCACCGTCGCTTGCACAAGGGAGCATACTTGTTCACTGCACTGGGACGTAGTAACAACTAGAACTAGATGGAACATGTTCTATGGTTAAGCGACTTGGTTGAAGTAGTTGATACGAGAACTAAAGTTATAATTCTAAGTAACTTCACCTGCTATTATAAAACTGAAGCAAGGATATACTAATAGTGAACATTTACTTACTGCAATTTAAATTCAACTCTTACGTTCCCAACATTTAGAGTTCCATGTTTAGGTGAGACGGTTAAGGCCCTGTTTGGCATGGCTAGAACTTGTTACAAAAGCAGCTTGTTTAAAAAGCTGGTGGAAAGCAGCTTCTGTTTATATCCTATTTCTAGTTCATTCTGAGAAGCAGCTGAACTAATAAGCTGTTACAGAAGCTTCCTGTTTGGCACACCCTCAGCTTATTTTTATGGAGAAGTTGCAGCAGAAGTGGTGCCAAACATGGCCTAAGTCTTGCTGAGCCTTGTGCTCACGGTTGCATTTATACGAGTTTTGCAGGTATATAGCGATGATGGGTTCCAAGGCTTTGCCTCGTGGGGGTGTATAGCCAATGGAGGCCTTGGACGCTGTTGCTTGATTCCGTGATGCTCCAGTGGAGTATCTGCGGGCTGGATACGACCGCTACTGCTGTAGTGTAGACTCGACCGGGTAATATGAAGACATCCACTGATGTAAGCTATTTTATATAAAACTCAGAGATTAATATAAGTTGCTCACTTATGTTATGAGTTCTTTAATATTTTTTGTATTGTGCTATTGGGTGTCGCATCGCACGACACCACCAAATGTGATTCCAGGTTAGTCTCGACACTTGTCCTCACATCATGCATCCTCACAAGAGTAAGTGTTGGCATTATATTTCGGATCTCCAAAAGGGAATACCACCTTACCTAGAAAAAACAAAAACAAGTACCTAAAACCCCTTATGCATTGTTTTATAGATTTACTCATTTTTGCCTAGATTTAGAAAACAAAACTTTTGCAATAATTTAATAGGTGAATTGGCATGTAGCAACTAAATAGTGATGACCATGATTTTGATTTGAGCTTCGTACGTATATGGTGTCACTAGATTTCAAAGTCCTAGGAATAAGTGATATCCTTGATCTTAATTTGAATTACATGTTTATGTGGAATCACTAAATTTCAAATTCCTAGAAAAGTTTAGGAGGATAAAATTGAGAGTCTTGTTTGCCATGATGAATGTGGGCCTAGAGGGGGGGGGGGTGAATAGGCCTTTTTGATTTTTAGTCGCAACCTGCAACACTTAGAAACTTGATCAAATACCATTAAAATCGGACTAGTCTGGTAGTGTGTGGACTAGATTGATAAAGTTAGATCAATAATTTCAATACAAGCACAATACACAGCGGAATATAATATGTAAATTAAAGATACTGAGTCAATGAAATTAAGTGTAGCACAAACTAACTTTGGTTTCAATGTTTTCACGTAAGATATACAAAATCAATTAAACCCTAGAATGTGATATGAAAGACTAAGAACAAGATTGACACATGAGTTTATCCCGTGGTTCGGTTCCCACAGAGGCAATCTACATCCACGTTGAGGAGCCCACGAAAGGACCAGGTCTTCTCCAACCCTACCCTCATTGAATCACCACGGAGGCCAATTCTCTTCCACTATCACAAAGGGTAAATCACCAAGTTCAAGGGGCCTTCTCACAAGTTGAGGGCTCCAGATTACAAATCAAACACCACAAAGAATACACTCGTAAGATTCACAATAATACAACAGGAATATGTTAGAGAGTCAAACCCAAGAGCTCAAGACGTGAGAATCATGTCTCTCCTTTGATCCAAAATTAATCCTCAAGGATTTGATCTTTCTTGCGTTGGATCGTGTGGAGAGATGTGTTTTCTAGGCTCTCGCAGGGTGTGACGGCGCTGGGAGTCGAGAGAGATGAAAGTAGGGTCGTGCACATCTATTTATATGGAGGTTTCCAAAGGTTACCATTAGAGTTTTGAGAGTCCAGATTAGTACGTGGTGGAGTCCGGACTAGTCATGTGTGTGGCGTGTAGGAAACCCTTAGTTATCAGGAACATCGGACTTGTCTGGCCTTGGGCGGACTAGTCTAATTTAGGCTGTGGAAAAGTTTGGACTAGTCCGATTTTCACGGACTAGTCCGGCTGTGGTGAACCCCTTAGTGAATTGGGGACAAGTCCACATTTGGAGGACTTGTCCGATTTTAGTCGGAGAGGTTATCGGACTAGTCCAGATACTATCGGACTTGTCCGATGTCGTGCAAAGTTGTGAAGTTTTGAGGACTAGTCCGCACTGAGAATGACTAGTCTGTTCTTAGTCAGAAAGATATCAGACTAGTCCATGGTGATACCGGACTAGTCTGGTTTGTGTAAACCTGGACTGTGCAGACAAGTCTGCACTGGGGGGACTTGTCTGATTTTGAATAGAGGGATTATCGGACTGGTCCGGTGTATATCGGACTAGTCCGGTCCTAAGTAAATTTGTGCAGTGAATGAGTTTCCTTGTGCTTGAGCTCTTGGGGTGTGTTTCTCCAACACACTACATACACACTGATCTAATCCATTCAGCACTTGAGCTCTTTTCCATATAGATCCTCATTCTCCTTTCTTTCTGTTCTTTGTTCATAATTTTATTAAAACCTGCGCTGATCTCAACAATTTGGTTAGGATCTCATTTGTTTGTCATAAATGAACCAAAACCCACAAGGGATGCCTAGATGCACTTTCAATCTCCCCCTTTTTCGTGATCGATGACAACCAATTGAGATTTCATAAAATATGATAAAACTACAGAATTTTCATAAAGTGTGCACATATGAGTTTGGTACAAGTTAAGCAATGAAAACATAGGACATATGTGCACTGTTTATGGTGGGGTGTAAAACTACGTGAGTGTGAGCAATAATCGTGATTAGAATTAAATGATTGACATGAAAATACCGATATCAAGCATATATGTCAATTCCAAAGCAAAATCACTAATTTCATAAGATAAGCATAAACATAGTCTTTACATCACATCACAATACTAAAGGTAAAAATAACAAAATCAACGTTTTACAACCCAAAAGAGACACAAAAAGATACGCAAATGAATCTCTCATCTCTCAACCTACAACTAGGATCTAGTGACTCCCCCTCAATCTCCCCCCCCTTTGGCAGCAAGACACCAAAAAGTAGGAGAGGAGGGATCTAGTTGCTCATTACTCGCTGTCAGTCCTCTCCTCGTCTTTATCTTCATCTTCAGGTTGAGTAGGAGGAGGAGGAGTGGATCCACTCGAAGTGCCCCCAATGCCAAAGTAAGCATGCTCGGAGGGAGTCAAAGGTCCAAGCTTAGTGAAATTAGAGGCTGAATCTTCAGAGATAACAGGTTATTCAATGGGCTCGATCTCCAGCATCTGACAAATATGCTTGACATTTTGCTTTATGTATGTCATGTCATCCTTCCTTGCCTTGTTTTGTTTATGAATTTTCACTTCGGTCCTCTTGCATGAGCCAAAGATGGCTGCCAAGTACTTCAAGATTCCACTAGGAGACCCTTTTTGGGGAGGGGCCCTAGTGGTGGGAGCAGTCCTCTCATCTCCTCGAGCTCTCCTCGGAGACTCTTCACTAGAAACTGGAGATGGAGCAGCTTGGATAGTGGCTTCGGGAGGCTTCTGGGGCCTCAAAGGAGTGTGCTCCCCATTCTTCACGAACTCGATTCCTGTGACCTTCTCAATCATAAACATCAAGTAGGGGGCATAGCCACATGATTTGTTCAGTGTGCAGGAGATGTTGACCATCTCATTCCAGATATAGTCAAAGAAATTGAACTTACAGTTCTTGCTAATCATCTTCATTAGGGTCCTCAAGTACCCTTGCACACTTCCTGCATCTTCGTTCATCAGAGCTATTGTCTTCCTCAGCACCCTATTAAGAAGCATGAAGAAGGGCTTCATGTTCTTAGTCGAGGGGGGGGGGTTGTACTTCAGGCTAGTGTCATAGAGGAAGTCCATCTTATCTATTCCCAAGACACCAATGTTGTGGATAGTCAACTCATTGTTGTTGGTGTCTTCTAGGTGAAGCAGTCTTGCCGACTCATCGTAAGTTATGGTGTAGTTGGATCCATGAGTCATCCAAGTCACCCTTTCCTCCTCATCACTAGCAAAGAAACATGTGGCATAAAACTGAGCAATAATCTCATCATTCCAGTTATATCTGAAGGCAAACAGGTCCTTCAGTCCATGCCTAGCTGCAGCCTCCACCACTTGATCAAAGGCACCACAGCTCTTCCTTTCAAAATGATTTCAGTCAATCCACTGGCTACGGACAACCGGGGTCTTCATGGTGAGGTACACAAAGCTGTAGAAATCTGCATGAAAATTGCTCCAAAACCTGACATCAGCTGCCTTCTTGGGTCGGCTGTAGCAATCCATAAATCTGAGATTGGAAGCCGTATTGCTTCCCTTGCCGTTGAACTTCTCCTCGAAGGGATCCATGTTCCCCTGCCTTGGAGCTGCCATCTTGAGCGGGCCAATTGGGCTCGATGCAATTCCCTTTCCCTTGCCCTTAGCTTGGCGAGAAGCCACCGAGCAAGGGCCAATTGCATCCTTGGCCTTGAACGTAGGCTTCTTGGCTAGCACTTTGTGTCGCACTTGAGGTGGAGAAGGTGTAGGCTCGGAGGGACGCTCTTGCCTCTTCTTCCCATGGTTCGTCGAGGACCGAAGCAAGGAGTATTGGTCCAACTTGGCTTCATAATCGAAGATTTCATCATTGGAGCTCGACATTGTCCTGAGGAGGGAATATGGATGTGAATTGATGGCAAGGAAGTGCATTGAGTAGGTTGAATTAAGTTGAAAATCGGACTTGTCCGGTGTTCAGGTACGAACTAGTCCAGCGTATCGGACTTGTCCGTATAGGGACCAGACTAGTCCGGTATTCATCACTTCAAACCCTAACTATGAGATAAATGGTGTTGGTCAATGCAAAGCTAGCTTAACATAGATGTAGTACAACAAGGAAGCATGTATTAGCTGAAAGGAACTAAGCTATTTGATACAAAACAGAAGGAATTGAAGTTTCTTGGGTTTGGGGGAAAATTTACCGAAATTATTCGATTCTTGACGAAGGAGTAGTTGAAGGTGTTGACAAGTCCGTGGTCTTCGAACTCCTAGCAATGGAGTTCGATTTCCACCCAAACTCGGAGGGATTTGATGGAGAACGAAAGAAATCGACTTGGGGGCACTCAAGTGAGGAGAGGGAATGTGAGGGTGAAGGAGATTAGGTTTTGGCGGTGGCTAGGGTTATGGAGTCGAAAAATCGGACTAGTCCGCGGTCTATAGGACTAGTCCGTACAACCAGACACTCTGCGGACTAGTCTGCAGTGTGCGAACTAGTCTTCATAACCACAAACCAGTCCGTGGTCACTGGAACAGATATGATTAACCCATTCGTATGTATTCGAATGTTCTTATAGAAAAAATAGGGGTGAAAACAATCAAGTAATCTTGATGAATATGATCAGTAAGCATACAATAATCAAGCAATGACCATAATTCATCAAGATCAAGTAATTGAAATAGTTTTTCGGAGAAAATTGAGAGAGATGATTTTCGCAACACAATCAACATATTTTGAAGGAGCCATACAGGTATGCAAGTTTTCAAGCCACATTCCGAGCATCACGGATATTTAGTTCACTTCGGAGCTCGCAAAATCATTTTTCATCAACTGGCTTGGTAAATATATCGGCTAGTTGTTTTTCGTTGTTGATATGGGAAATCGCTATGTCTCCTTTCATTGAGTGGTCTCTCGAAAATGAGGCCGGATGTCTATATGTTTGGTCCTAGAGTGCTCAACTGGGTTATGGGCAATCTTAGTGGCACTCTCATTATCACAAAGGGGTGGAATACGGCTCATATTGTAACCGTAATCTCTTAGAGTTTGTCTCATCCAAAGTAGTTGTGCACAACAACTTCTGGCTGCAACATACTCCTCTTCAGCCGTGGATAAGGAAATGGAATTTTGTTTCTTGGGGGACCAAGAAACTAGGGATCTCCCTAAGAATTGGCAAGTACCGAAGGTACTTTTTCTATCTACTTTGCATCCGGCATAATCTGCATCGGAGTTTCCAATGAGATTGAATTTGGAACCTTTAGGATACCAAAGGCCTAGATTGGATCTATGAACTAAATACCTCAAGATTCTTTTTACGGCTGTCAAATGACACTCTTTAGGATTGGCTTGAAATCTTGCACACAAGCACACACTCAACATAATATCAGGCCTAGATGCACATAAGTAAAGTAGGGAACCAATCATGGAGCGATATACCTTTTGATCCACGCTTGGTCCATCTTCATTGAGATCCAAGTGTCCATTTGTTGCCATGGGAGTCTTTATGGGCCTCTCCTTGTCCATTACAATCTTCTTGAGTATGTCTTGAGTATACTTGGTTTGGCTTATGAACGTCCCCTCCTTTTGTTGCTTCACTTCGAATCCCAAGAAGTATTTTAGCTCTCCCATCATAGATATTTCAAACCTATCTGTCATAATCTTACTAAATTCTTCACATAAAGATTTGTTAGTTGAACCAAAAATGATATCATCAACATAAATTTGGCAAACAAAGAGATCATTATCAAAATGCTTCGTGAATAATGTATAATCAGCTATGCCAATTTAAAACCATTTTCAATCAAGAAATCTCTAAGGCACTCATACCAAGCTCTAGGAGCTTGTTTGAGGCCATAGAGAGCCTTACGTGGTTTAAACATGTGGTCGGGCAACTCTTGATCTTCAAATCCAGGGGGTTGCTCCACGTACACCTCCACCTTGATTGGTCTGTTGAGGAAGGCGCTTTTCACATCCATTTGATAGAGCTTGAAATCATGGTGAGTAGCATATGCAAGTAATATTCTAATAGATTCAAGCCTAGCTACGGGAGCAAATGTTTCGTCGAAATCCAAACCTTCAACTTGTGAATACCCTTTGGCCACATGTCGTGCCTTGTTCTTTGTCACCACCTCGTGTTTGTCTTGCTTGTTGCGGAAGACCCATTTGGTGCTGACGACGTTGAACTTGGGTCTTTCGACTAGTTCCCACACTTTGCTTCGTTGGAAGTTGTTCAATTCTTCTTGCATTGCCACCACTCAATCCGGATCTTTCAATGCATCCACAATCCTGTGCGGTTCCAAAAAGGATACAAAAGAGTAATATTCACAAAAAATAGCAATTCGAGATCTATTAGTTACTCCCTTTTGGATGTCCCCGATTATATTGTCGACTGGGTGATCTCTTTGGACGCATTGACGTACTCTTGGGTGTGGCACTTGTGGTCTTGAGTCTTCATGGTCATCTTCTACTCCCCCTAGATGGTTGCCCTCATTTAAGTGTTGATCATTTTCGTCTTCTAGTGGTTGATATTGTGTAGAAGCTCCCCCTTGATCCATTACCTCAACTTGTCTTTCATCTTCTTCATTTTCATTTGGAGATGGCGCTTGTGGTCGAACATCGCCCAGCGCCATTCGTCTTAACGCTTGACAAGGAGCTTCTTCTCTATCTAGTACACATTGATACACTTGCTCTTCTTGAGAGCCGTTTGTTTCATCGAACACTACGTCACATGCTACTTCAACAAGTTCGGAGACTTTGTTGAAGACACGATACGTGTAAGTGATCGAATCATAGCCCAGCAAGAAACCTTTATCAGACTTGAAACGAACTTTGAAGTCCTAGGCTTCTTGTTCTGGATATAGAATTTTGAACCGAAAACACGAAAACAGGAAATATTAGGTTTGTTACCCGTGAGCAGCTCATATGATGTCTTCTTGAGTAAGCAATGAAGATAAAGTCAGTTTATGGCGTGACAGGCGGTGTTGACAGCTTCAGCCCAAAAACGATCCAATGTCTTGTACTCATCAAGCATTGTTCTCGCCATCTCTATGAGGGTTCAGTTCTTCCTTTCGGCCACTCCATTTTGTTGAGGTGAGTATGGTGCTGAAAATTTATGTGTGATGCCCTCTTTGTCTAGGTACTCCTCAACTCGAGTGTTCTTGAACTCCGTGTTGTTGTCGCTTTGTATGTTCTTGATCTTCAATGAGAACTCATTTTGGGCATGCTTGAGAAACTTTTTGAGGGTTCCTTGAGTTTCTGTCTTATCATGCAAAAATAAAACACACGTGAAGCGCTAAAAGTCATCAACAATTACTAAGCCATATTTGTTACCACCGATGCTTATGTAAGCAATTGGACCGAATAGGTCCATGTGAAGTAGCTCGAGCGGTCTTATCGTTGTCATGACGTTCTTCGCGGGATGGGGTGCTCCTACATTCTTCCCGGCTTGGCAGGCGCTACAAGGCCTGTCTTTGTCAAAAACGACATCCTTCAAACCTCGGATGTGATCGCCCTTAAGGAGTTTTTTGAAGATTTCTCATACCAACTTGTGCTAGACGTCTATGCCACAACCAACCCATGTTGGTCTTTTCAATAAAACATGTGTCAAGTTAGGATTTATCTTTGTTGAAGTCAACAAGATAAAGCTTTCCCTTCAACACACCCTTGAATGCATCCGAGTCATCACTCCTTCTAGAGGTAGTCACACCCTCACTAGTAAATAAGCAATTATAACCCTTGTCACATAATTGAGATATGGACAAAAGGTTATAATCTATGGAGTCAACATTCAAAACATGAGAAAGCATGTGTTGAGATGATATTGCGATTTTACCGGTACCAAGCACCCTTTCTTGACTATTGTCTCCAAAATAGATGCCCTCACTAGGATCCTCATTTTCTTCATACTCAATGAACATCCTTCTTTCTCCGGTCATGTGGTTCATGCATCCACTATCTAGCACCCATTTTGCTCCATCGGAGGAGTAGGCCTGCAAAAACAAATTATGCCTTGGTTTTAGGTACCCAAGCTTGCTTGGGTCCTTTGAGGTTAGTCACAAGAGATTTGGGCACCCACACATGGGACATGGTGTTCCCATGGCGTGGTCCAACATTTTTGGCATGCAAATTGCCAAAAGGGTTTTTCATAAGAACATAAGATGCATCAAAAGTTCTAAATAATAATTGTTGCTCATATGAATTAACATGTTTGGACTTGTCAACATTATTAGCCTTTCTAGCTTGAGAGTAGTTTCCCTTGATAAAGGCAATGCACTCCTTGTTATTCTTATGGCTTCTAGCACTTTGCTTTTCACCATAAGAATACCCAATGCCATGTTTGGCATTAGAAGGCCTTGGGGTCAAGTATGCACTGCGTGCATACTTGATCTTCTCCTTGTCAAATATGCCACTACGGGAAGGATGCTTGTCCTTTGCCAAGATTGACTTATCCTTGAAGTTAGATTCAACTTTAGCACAAGTACAAGTACTA
Organism: Tuctoria greenei; assembly: GCA_036927565.1. Lineage (NCBI taxonomy): Eukaryota > Viridiplantae > Streptophyta > Magnoliopsida > Poales > Poaceae > Tuctoria > Tuctoria greenei. Next base: position 73,857,995 of record JAYESD010000004.1, read on the forward strand.
GCAATTTCAAATTTAAGGGGTTGAGAAGGATTGCTTGAAGAAGATGAAGGTTCACTTTTCTTGAGTGACTCAACTTGAACTTCAAGGATCTTGTTAACTTTGGTCAATTTAGCAAGTTCATGCTTGATAATAGCATTTGAGTCTCTTAACTTCAAGCAAGCTTCCTTGCTTGAAGCTAGCTCAAGTTCAAGTGACTTGCTGCACTCCTTTTAAAGTTCAAGGAGCTTTTTGATCTTAAGATACTCCTCCTTTTGAAGGATGATCATATTTTCTTGTCGATCAACAAGCTCCTCCTTATCAATAAGTTTGTCCATTAAGAATTCCATTCTTGCGGCAGTTTTCTTATCAAGGCCAACAAGCATATCTTCATTATCACTATTGGCATCACTATCACTAGAGTAAGAATGCGACGAGGAAGATTTCGATGTTACCTTTCTTTTAGCTTCCTTCACCATGAGGCATGTGTCATAGTCCTTCCTCGAGCCAATGTTGGGGAAGAGGGTCGATTCCTTGGTCGTCTTGTTGATGGCTAAGCTTGCCATCTCCTCTTCCTCTTCGGACGAGGACTCATCATTTGAGTCCCACTCTTTTTATAGGTGCGCCGGTCCAGCTTGCTTTTTCTTCTTGAAGAACTTCATAGGTTGAGGCTTTGTTTCCTTGGTCTTCTTCTTGTTTACTTCGTATGGGCAATCAAATATAAAGTGGTCATATTCACCACAGTCATAGCATGCCCGCCTCATCTTTGCTCTTGACTTTTCTTTGTATTTTCCTTCACTTGATTTCCCCCCCTATCTTCTCTTCATCATTTTCTTGAATTTATTCATGAATAGGATCATGTCTTCCTCATCTATGTCGCTGCTCTCATCATCACTGAAATCATTATCTTGAGCCTCTCAAGATTCTTTTGACAAGGGCTTGCAAGTGGATTTTAAGGCGACCCCTTTCTTCTTTGCTGAGGTGAGGTTGACAATCTCCTTGAAATGTTTAGCTTGCTTCTCCATCATTTCAAATTTGATGATCTTTCCAAGCAATTCGTCCGGGGTCATTTTCTTGTACCCAAGGCTTTCTCTAATCATCGAGCATAGGGTAACATTGTGAGGCATGAAGGCTCTAAGGATGAGATTCACCACCTCATGATCGTTCCACTTTTTTACTTCCATATGCTCAAACCTTGTTGATGAGCATCTTCAATCGGTTGTACATGTCTTACAGCGACTCATCTTCTTCTATGGAGAATCTTTGCAATTCGCCTTCGATCATTTAAATCTTCGCCTCTCGCACATGACGATCGCCTTCATGTGCAGTTAGCAATGTGTCCCATATTTCCTTTGCAATCTCGAGTCCATCCACCTTGGTGAACTCATCCCGACTTAGTGATGATGTGATGACCGGCTGCAGCTTGAGCATTCCAATGAATTGCTTGCTCTTGGCTTTGTGTGAGCTCTTCATCGTCGTCTGGGATATCTATAATTGTGCACACTATATGCCACAAGCTGGGGTTAACAGAGATTAAGTGCATTTTCATGTTTGCCTCCACATTGAGTAATCATTGCCATCAAAGTGTGGGGCTTTTCCTAGAGGAATAGATAAATAATGGTTATTGTTAGAATTTAGATGATCGTAGTTGAAAGGATATCGGGAGTAGTCGGTGTGACTACTCCCCTTCTTCTTATTCTCGTCCTCAATCTTTATTTTTCCTTTGGAGAGAGCTTTCTACCTTAGGAGCGCCTTGAGTTCCAGCATCTTCTCATCGTCATCCTTGAAGTCCTGAGTGGCGTCGAGGAGCTTCTCCAACTTTTGCGCCTTATCATCTTCAACCTTCTCTTGGTTGAGGCTCTTGTGCACATCCTTCATGTCCGACATTTTCTCTTCGAGCGATTAGTCTCCTCTTGAAGATTCCGACTCTGATACCAATTGAATGTGGCCTAGAGTGGAGGGGGGGTGAATAGGCCTTTTTATTTTTAGTTGGAAACTGCAACACTTAGCAACTTGATCAAATACCAAGAAATCGGACTAGTCTGGTAATCTGAGGACTAGTCCATTGCGTGCGGACTAGATTGATAAAGTTAGAAGCGGGATATAGTATCTAACTTGAAGATATTGAGTCAATGAAATTAAGTGTAGCACAAACTAACTTTAGTTTCAATGTTTTAACCTAAGATATACAAAATCAAGTAAACCCTAGAATGTGATATGAAAGACTAAGAACAAGATTGACACAAGAGTTTATCTCGTGGTTCGGTTCCCACAGAGGCAACCTACATCCACGTTGAGGAGCCCACAAAAGGACCGGGTCTTCTCCAACCCTACCCTCGTTGAATCACCATGGAGGCCGATTCTCTTCCACTATCACAAAGGGTAAATCACCAAGTTCAAGGGGCCTTCTCACTAGTTGAGGGCTTCCCAATATTACAAATCAAACACCACCAAGAACACACTCGTAAGATTCACATTAAAACAACATGAGTGTGTTAGAGAGTCAAACCCAAGAGCTCAAGACGTGAGAATCGTGTCTCTCCATTGATCCAAATTTAATCTTCAAGGATTTGATCTTTCTGGCGTTGGATCGTGTGGAGAGATGTGTTTTCTAGACTCTTGGAGGGTGTGACTGTGCTGGGAGTCGAGAGGGAATAAAGTAGGATGTGCACATATATTTATATGGAGTTTCCCAAGGATACCATTAGGGTTTTGAGAGTCTGTACTAGTCCGTGGTGGAGTCCAGACAAGTCTGGTGTGCAGCGTGTAGGAAACCCTAAGTTCTCAGGAACATCGTACTTGTCCCGCCTTGGGCGGACTAGTCCGATTTAGGCTCAGGAAAAGTTCGGACTAGTTCGGTTTTTAACGGACTAGTCCGGCTGTGGTGAACCCCTTAGTGAATTGGGGACAAGTCCGCATTTGGTGGACTTGTCCGATTTTAGTCAGAGAGGTTATCGGGCTAGTTCGGATATTATCGGACTTGTCCGATGTCGTGCAAAGTTGTGAAGTATTGAGGACTAGTCGGCACAGAGGATGACTAGTCTGTTCTTAGTCAGAGAGATATCGGACTAGTCTGTGGTGATATCGGACTAGTCCGGTCTGTGTAAACGTGGACTGTGCAGACAAGTCCGCACTGGGAGGACTTGTCTGGGGTATATTGGACTAGTCCGGTCCTGTGTAAATTTTTGCAGTGAATGAGTTTCCTTGTGCTTGAGCTCTTGGGGTGTGTTTGTCCAACACACTCCATACACACTGATCTAATCTATTCAGCTCCTTAGCTCTTTACCATATAGATCCTCATTCTCCTTTCTTTTTGCTCTTTCTTCATAATTTTATTAAAACCTGCGCTCATCTCAACAATTTGGTTAGGATCTTGTTTGTTTGTCATAAATCAACCAAAACCCACAAGGGATGCCTAGATGCACTTTCACATGATCCAAATGATAACATTTGCTCTCGTATAAAAAGCTATGATGGTTAGAAACATTACAAGATGAAGGGATCCATATAGTATATTTATATCACTTGCATTGCTATGAGTAGGAGCTTTAGAAAATGTGCAAAATAATTTATCCATAAAGCTCCACTCTTATCAATGAATAATACATTATTCATGGATACACTTGTAATTAGACCCAATGCATCCTTGATTTTGTTCCTCCCCGTACATACAAATGAACATTCTATTGCCCAATCCGAAAATTCATTTGTATGAGTATCGGGAGCTAACCATCCATCTCTATCATAGAGGGGATGTTTGCAGCAGTAATATTACTATCTAGGCATTCAAAGATCCGATTGTTGGTAACCCTCTATGAGCAACCAATGAGCTGCTATGAATATGTGAGAGCATTATGCTCTCAACTATTCTTAGCACTCATTCAAGCTCAAGGGAATTGCCACCATCATTGAGTGTAAGTTATTCTTTTGTGGCTGAAAGGTATGATGTACATTAACCAAGGAATGACAAGATCACATCCAATGTATATTGGGTGAAAGTTGTTCCTATGTGTCCAGAAGGTATTTTATACCTTAGACAAGGAACAACGGATCACCCTCAACCCATGTTGAGTGCGCGTCATCCCTTTGTGGTTATAGATATGTTGTACGTTAGCCAAGGAATGACGGATCACACCCAATTCATGAGGGGTACAAATTATTCCTTTATGGCAAGAAGGTATGATACACCTTAGCCAAAGAATGATGGAACACACTCAACGCATGTTTAGTGCACATCATTCCTTTGTAGCTAAAGGTTATAATTACCTTAGCTATTGAATAACAAAGTACACTCAACGCATGAGGGACCTTGAAGTGCGGATAAGCGACATCAACAACACATTCTTCAACCACACTCATGGTACCCGAGGAGGGCAACACAACATCGGCACTCAACCCTCCATTGTCAAAGCCACACTGCAACAAGGATAGGCCAACCTCATGGCCTACCTCCGTCGTTAGGGATTCAACTGCTATCGCAAAACATGATCAAGAACAAGCTTGGGGGAGGACTCCCACTTGAGGTGACTTGTATCAACCCATTGCATTTATCTGCATCCATGCATCCACCTTTCATCTAAAAAAATTATTCAAACATAAAAATAAGTAATGTAGATTTGCTTTCAATAAAATAAAGATGCGATGTAAGAATGATTTAGAATTCACATAGATGAAATGATGAATAGTTACTATGTTTTATTTTCCTAATTCCCTAGTTTACCGCTTGCTACTCTCCAAATATTAATTTCATTGGCTAAAATTAACTTTGCCTTAATTTTTAAATTGTGGGTAGCAAAAGCTTAATCTAATTATAGGTTGTTGTGAGATATGATATAGTGATAGGGATGCTACTTCTAGTTTTAAAGTAAAACTTAGATTTCCGGTGAAATTCTAAAAAGGTTTAAGTTACCCTCATATGATTGGAAATACTTACCAAAGCCATATGATATTTTACATCGGTAAACCTTATGCATATGCTATTTGCCTTCAGATTGAGCCTAGTCAAACTAGTATAGTCCTATGTGAGAATTTATTCATTACTTTTTGTAGTCAGGACATCACTTGCACATGCTAAAACTTCTACACTAGAAGTTAGGAAAATTCCAGCGATTCATCATTCCACAATAAAAAGATAAACTCCATGCCTTTCATACTTAGTACTTTCTTCATGTTTATTGCATAAAAAAAAGGAGTAGAAGACATTACTACAGAAAAAAAAAGAAAAAGAAAATGCATGCTTACATCATAAGCATGAGAAAAAAAAGAGAGAAAAAGTAGCCATGTTTGATCCCTGCAATAAAGAGACTCCACATCAAAAAGGAGTCATGTCAACATCCACTTCCATTTCCACTCCATCACTCATGCACAAGTTTTGAATCAAAATGTTTTGAATTGATTTCTCCTAAGGATTACTCTTTTGACTTAGCAACATAATGTGTTGCTAATATGCTTACTACATTCCCTACCAAGCTCCACATGCAAGCCTTATTTAGTGGTAGGATTAGTACAAGAAAAATTGCCTTGGTGAGGACATATTTCCACTACAGACAATGGAGTGATTGAAATAATCAATTGAGGTACTTAGAATCTAAATTGAAACTCTCCGAAATTTCAGTGGACCATGTTTCAACCACCTATGAATAGGAGAAGGCATAAGACCCATAATGACTTAAGATGGGTGAAGTACCATAGACAATTTTTGCAATACTAGGTAGAGTATTTTGTTTTGCACATGGTACTTTTGAAAAGAAAACATAGTAGCAACTCCAGATCACCAACCTAAGGTCATGACTTTGCCCGAGACGAGAAAAGGATAAGCGTGGGGGAGTTTATTGATGCCTCAATCATGTGAAGGAAAGATCATTTCTTGCACACATCACCTCACTTAACCCATTTCCACATGTCTTTGGAAGAATAGTGCATGTAGACATTTTATGTAGATAATGAGGTAAAAGAGAGGGAGCAATCATATAAATTCTCATCCCATCAAATCAAGCACCGACACGTGGCATCATATGGATCAAATGCCCACAAACAATAGTATTTGAGGTCATGCAATGGTTTATCACTCATATCAGTCAATGGGACGAACCTGGAAGTCACCCGGTGGAAGCACATTGGAATTGGTAAACATTCTAGTTCGGTCGAACTCCTTGTTCGGCCGAAGTGAATTTTGCACCAAACTCAATTGACATTCACTTGTCAACTCCCTGTGGTGCTATAATCACGATGAAGACTGATTCATGCGCTTTTGGTGGCGGGAAACGACCCTTCTCTAGCTTTAAATAGGACCCCCTACCCTCATTCTCACACACGCCACTTCAACATTATTCTATTGTATACACTATATTCCGTAGTCTTAGAGGAGTTTAGGCTGTAGAGAGGAGAGTCTCTAGTCCTTAGTCCAAATTAGGAAAGGAGTAGAAGGAGTCTCTCTTCCCAGTTCCAATTGGGAATGGTATGGCTCACATATTCTTTATTGTATTTGTGACTTTATGCATAATAAAGATGTTATCTTTAGTATTCTTTTATTCATATACTTAGATGAAGTGTTTCTTGTTTGATTGTGGATTCTTTTATTTGGTAGGAGTAGTCTTTATGATTATGTCATAACAATCTTATTCTATCATCACAAACAGTACAAACCTGCACTATAGTCTAATTAGTTATGATATGATCATGTTAATATGAATAACTTATGCTATGTCTCAAAATTGGTTCGATGATGTTTAGGTTAGTCATTCCCTTAGGATGGCTTGTGCCTAGGCTCTTATGTTATTTACTTAATATGCTAGCATGATGCTAGGATAGTTAAGTAGCGTTGGATGTCTCGTAGACACACGGATTGAAGAGGTAGGCAGTAGGTGGTGACAGCCCTATTTGTCCTTGGTAATCCTCCACGTTCGACTATGCCACATGCTCTTGGTGGGAGTCACCCTAGTATTGCTAGGGTTAATCCCGTGCCCGATGTGTTGAACAACTTAGCATAAGGATTCACCATTGACATGTTCACTACTATCTAACCTAGGCTATGTAAATGTATATTAGGAGCAATGTAGGAACAACTCATCAACTCTTAGTCAAATCTCCATTTGGACCCATCTATCCTCTACAATAGATTGCTTAGGTGTGTGTTACACTACCCCTATTATTAACTTACCCCCGTCTTGAAAATTGATTAGTATCCGATAGGCTGATCAAAAGAGTAGTGTTTACTTTACTCCATTGCCTTCATTTGAGATAAATACGATATCCTTGGGAATACACATGAGTGAAATGCTACAAAGGTATCATCCATGCATTTGCGGACCTCATCTCTTACTAGAGATGATCTGTGGTGTTAAGAAATACCAACAACTGTGAGCAAGGTGGTCAGCCGGTCCCTCACTGCCTCCCCATAACCTGCTCAGATAAAATGCGCCACCTTCAACAGCTCCAGGAGACATCGATGCCATCTCTATACAACTATCAGATTGAGCGCCTACCTCGTGGCCACCCAACTTTTATGTATGCATCGTGCCCATGAAATAATGTCAGTATTGAGCGTTGCTTTTCATCAACTGCTGCATTTTAATTCACCATCTGTGTTGCGTTGAATGGTGTTTACAAATGTTCCTGCTTATTCGTAGTATATCACCGTGTATCGAAGATTATGATCATGAAGAATACGTTGCTGTCAATTCATGGATAGTAGGTGTAATCACTACACGAGAAGTCGTCTGGTAGCAATGTTTGCCCCCGCTTCACCTCTCAGCCTATGGTAACTATTAGTCTTTCATGAGTTCTTATCTAGGACATATGTTCCCCAACCCCACCTACAGTCCACCAACTCCATACACCCAACACTATGCCAGCAGACGCAACAACCATGCCATCTAGGGTAGCCACCTCGCCTGGTAGCTCCAACACCTCATCGATTGATCGGTATGTTTGCGCTGATTCTTACCCTACCATAGTGTTATTTGATTCGGGTGCTACACATTCATTTATATCCAATGATTATGTACAAAGGCATGACATAATAGTTACATTGATGAGCCTAGTGATGTTAGTCAACTCTCCTAGAGGAGAGATGGTGACAAGGAAAATATGCCCAAGTGTAAGTATAAGCATAAGGGGGTAGTCTTCGTGGCCAACCTAATAGTACTGGAGTCACAAGGACTAGAGATCATTCTCGGGATGGACTAGTTAAAAAATTATCATGGGGTGATCCATTATGCAACTAAAATTGTTAGCTTGACCCATACAGATGGAGCAAAATTCTAGTTCAGTGCCACAACACCTGTCCAAGGAGTTCAACTCAATCATGTCAAGGCTACAAAAGAGATCCAGGTTGTTAGTGGGTTTCCAGGTCTGTTCCCTAATGAGTTACATGGTATGCTCCCTGATCGAGAAATTGAATTCATCATTGAGCTAGTGACTGGGATAGTCCCGATATATAAGAAGCCATACAAAATGGATGCCAAGCTGCTAGCCGAACTAAAGACCCACATTAAAGAGCTATTTGAGAAAGGATACATCTGCCCTAGCTCATCACTTTGGGGTGCTCCGGTTATATTTGTACCAAAGAAGGATGACACCCAGAGGCTATGTATGGACTATCGTGCTTTGAACATAGTGACCATCAAGAACATGCACCCACTGCCTCAAATTTAGGATTTTCTATCAATCGAGAGGAGCTTGTGTATTCTCCAAGATCGATCTTTTCTCAAGTTATCATCTGTTGAAGATTCGACCGTCAGATATACTCAAAACAACCTTCATCATCCGATATGGACTATTAATACACTGTCATATTCTTCGGGTTGACCAACACCTCTGCCTACATCGTGTACCTCATGAACAAGGTGTTTATGCAATATTCAGATAAGTTCATGGTGGTATTTATCGATGACATGTTGATATTTACCAATAGTGAAGAAGAGCACGAGAATCATCTGAGGTTGGCTCCATAGTAGCTTCGGCAGAATCAGTTGTATGCTAAACTTAGTAAATGTGATTCCGGTTGAAGGAGGTGTCATTTCTGGGACACACCATATCAGAAGGGGAATAGCAATGGATCCGGCCAGAATGGCATATGTTCTGAAGCGGAAGACACCAGAAAATATGGGAGACATCAGAAGCTTTATAGGAATGGTTGGTTACTATCGGCGGTTTATTAAGGGATTTTCAAAGATCTCTCGATCACTAACCAAGCTACTGGAGAAGGGAGACACGTTTAGGTGGACCCTAGATTGTATGTCAAGCATTGCCGAGTTGAAGAAGAGGTTGACCACTGCTCCTATGTTGGTTATGCCAGATACGCAAAAAGAGTTTATCATCTATTGTGGTGCATCTGGACAAGGATTGTGATGTGTTTTGATGCAAGAAGGATATGTGGTGGCCTAAGTTTTGATACGGCTCATAAACCATAAAAGAAATTATTCAAATAATAATTTGGAATTGGCAGCCATAGTTCATGCCTTGAAGTTGTGGAGACACTATCTAGTTGGGAAGAGGACCAAAATCCACACCGACCATAAGAGCTTGAAGTACATATTTACTTAAGCAGATCTTAACCTCCGACAATGAAGATAGTTGGATCTCATTAATTATTTCAATGTGGGAAGAACCTATGATTCTGAGAAGGCGAATGTGGTCACAGATGTCTTGGGTAGGAAGGCACAATGCAACAGTATGACACTACGAGCTTATCAACCACAACTATCTGAAGAGTTTCCAAGAACAAACTTATGCATAGTGTCTAGCACAAAGGCAGTGGCTATGGAAGTATATTCTACACTTGAACTAGACTTTCGAGAAGGACAGAAGAATGACGGGAAGGTTAAAGATATCAAGCAACTGATGAAAGAAGGAAAGGCCCTGCATTTTAGAGAAGATGAACAGTGAACTCTATGGTTTCGGAAGTGAATATTTGTGTCAAGATTAAGAAAATACGTGAGCTAATACTGTGTGAAGTCCAAGACTCATCTTATTCTATCCACCCAAAAGCCCTAAAATGCATAAAGACTTGAAGGATCGTAACTGGTGGCACAGATGAAGCAAGATGTGGTAGAATATGTGGCTCTATGAGACACATGTCAGCTAGCTAAGGGAGAACATCAAAGACCAGATGGGTTACTTCAACCAATCAAGGTACCTGAATGGAAGTGGGATGAAATTGGTATGGGTTTTATTGTGAGATTGCAAAATCCCAAATTGTGGTATCATTCCATATGGGTCATCATGGACCGTTTTACAAGGGTTGCTCACTTCATCCTTGTCAAAAAAGCAACAACAGCTCATGACTGGTAGAATTGTACATGTCAAGAATATCGTGCCTACAAAGTGTCCCAAAGAGATCGTGTCAAATTGTGGTACTCAGTTCACCTCAAAATTTGGCAAAAGCTACATGACTCAATGGACAATTGTTTGAATTTTAGCTCAGCATATCACCTGCAAATAGTTCGTCAAATAGAACGAACAAATGAAATATGGGATGACATAATGCGAGCCTATGCCTTGTAGAACAACAAGAATTGGGATAAGAACCTACTTTACACAGAGTTCTCTTACAACAACAGCAACCAAGCCAGCCTGAAGATGTCCTCGTTCGAGGCACCGTATGGGCAGAAGTGTAGGACACCGTTGTTTTAGAATCAGATGGGAGAAATCCTAGTCTTTGAAAACAAAGTACTAAGAGAAGTTAAACAGCAAATGCAAGAGATTCAGAATAATTTGATAACAACACAGTCAAGACAGAAAAGCTACGCCGATACTCGACGACGTGTTATGACTTTTGAGGTCGAAGATTTTGTGTCTTTCAAGGTATCAGCAGTAAGAGGGCTATGACAATTCAATATGAATGAAAAATTAGCACCCCTTTACATCGGCCATTCAAGGTGCTAGAAAGAAGAGGGGAGGTAGCTTATCGGCTCGAGCTATCCTCTCAACTGTCAGATGTATACAATGTGTTCCATGTGTCGTAGCTTAAAAAGTGCTTGGGAGTGCCGGAGGAACAATTATCGATGGAAGCTCTAGATCTCCAAGATGATCTTTCCTGTGCAGAACAACCAATAAAGATACTTGAAACATCACAACGAGTTACATGGAACAACATCACTCGCATGCGTAAAGTACAATGGAGGCACCACTGAGAGGCTGAATCAATGTGGGAAAGAGAAGAAGGACTTTAATTAGAGTTCCCATATCTTTTCTCTTCAGATCAAATCTCGAGGACAGGATTCCTGTTAAGGGTGTTGGGGGGGGGGGGGGGGGTTAGAGTCGTAACACCCTATTATTCTAAGAATGTAGTCAAGCAAGATTATTAGAGCGCATTCATTTCTTGTGCATTGGTGGGTATTGTTTTGAATTCAAATCGCTAGAAACTCATTTGAAATTTCAAAAAACTAAAACCAATTAAAAGAAAAAGAAAAATAATAAAACCTTACCTGGACCATGGCCACACTGTGACCCATCCCCTCTCCCTCCTCTCTTGTAACCGCGGCCTAGTCCATGTGTGTACCCTCTTCTATCTTCTCTCTCTTTGCCATGTTGGGCCCATCACTCAAACCATTCTCCTTCCCCCTGTAGGATCGAAGAGCACGTGAAAATTTTCTAGTGGGGGTGAATGGTAGATTAAAACTTTTTTAGCGGAAGTTGTAAAAACCCCTGAGCATAAAACAATATGATAAAGAAACTATGTGTGCAACTATTATATATGTGTTCAGTTGTGAAAACCCCAGCATAGATTGTTGAGAATCAAGTCACGAAGGGACGATACAAAGAATCACGAAAAATCACCGACAGAAACTCAAGTTATAATCAAAACATGGAGAAAAGGTCAATCTTTTCTTCCCTAGTTGGATTGAAATCTGCAACACTGCAAAGAAACTCGTGTAACTCAAAAACCACAAATCCAATGACTGTGCAATTTTCACAGATGATAGAGGATCAAGTATTGAAGACAAAAAAATTGAATCATGTCAATTGGATAACTATAACTCGAGTTATGATTGGAACACCGATGCAACTTCTAGTGGTCCAGAAACTCGACGAGAAAAACTTGCCAAAAACAAGTCTGACGAACAAGGCACAACATCTCCTCTAAAGTACAAATTTTATTGATAAAAACACAAGAGGAACAGCCGCAAAGTCATCTCTACATGAGTCTTGGCCTCCCTTGCTTATATAACCAGCCCTAAGGCAACTCCAATCCAACTAGGACTCTCTAATCCTTCCGAGTTTCAACCGAAGCTTTCCATGGCTGCTCAAGACTCTTCCATACGCAGATAGAAGTAATCTTAGGACTTCCAAACACCTTAGAATGTCCTAAAGATTACTAAAACAACTCAACTTTATGACCCACGTGAGATCTAACCAAAACGAAATCGAAACCTTCCATAAATGAACCATAACCACCTGAGCCGCAGCCTCAGGCATAATCTAGCTGGTTTGACCCTTCCGACCATATATTCACATCCATATCTCTTCACCACATCCTAGAACAATGTTGCCACGTCCATGAACCCTTTGCAGACATGCAAACACTTTCCAAAGACGTTCACGGTACCTTCATATGCATTCTTCTTGACCCAAACATGTTGCGTGAGCTCCCGATAACCTCAACCACAATTCCTCCTTAACTTGGTTGTTGAACATCATCTTCTCCCTAAGACTAGTTCAATGCATCCCATCACCAGCCATGTCCTTACCTCAAGAAACACCTACACATGAGCAAACAACCAAATCTTGTCCTCGACTTGACTCATATTAGTCTGATAACCACAACACCATATGTGAGCACCTCACATAAGCATGTTGCAAACATAGCAAGATAATATCCACCATGATCTGCCAAAAAGCATCAAAAACTTAGTAAAATAATACTAAGTAAACTTTCCATAAGCCAAAAAGCAAGTTTGAAACATTGCAAGCAAAAAACATACCAGCTGTACGAATATTTCAGCACATAGAAAGTTCGGTCAGTCCAAAACAGCCGCTATGCATTATAAAGTTTGGACATTCCAAAACACAAAATATGTGCAGCCACACGTGTGATCAAGTTCGGACAGTGCAAAAGAAATCCCGCAAATTCGGAAAATCTGAAGTGGGCTTCTCAGTTAAATTCAAAACTTTCCATGTAAACACTCACTTTTAACATAATTACCAATGCATTCAGCACACATAGGTCTCACACCCCCAAACGCCGCCCAACCATGCCATCGACATCACGGCCTATCGTGTACGCGCCCACGTCTCCACCACCAAAACTGCCCTGAAGACTCAAATCCCTTGAGCGCACCTCAACCACCGGTCCCGCCTCTCCATAAACTTCTCCCTGCTCTCATTTTTCCTCTCGCCAGAGCACCCAAACCCTTGTCGTCATCACTCTCGATAGGACATCCTTCAGGTCAATTGAGCCGCCCTCTCCTCCTCCTTGATTTTCTAATCGCTTTGTTATGTGCTCAGGACCTCGCCGGTGATCTTCATTGGCGAAATTGTCACCACAACACGGGAATCATCAGCTCGCCGCCTCTCTTCATCGCCAACTCCGTTCTATGCCAATCCAAGCCACACGAAAACCCTAAGTGAGTGAACGGTCTTATTTTGAAATTATTTGTAGCTTTGGAAAAATATAAAAATAGCAGAAAAATTATGTAGTACAATATTTTTAAGCTAAAATAATATTAAAATTGTAATAAAATATATTTTGAGTTGGAAAATCTGCTAAAATATGTTTTGAGCATAAAAAATATATAAGTGATATAAAATTTTGGGAAATTAATTATTACCACTAAAAATCATATTCCAACATACAACATTAAATGAACTACAACTAGAAGTCAAAAAAATCGCATAATGACGTAATCACGCAGGTTTTTGTGATTTCTTATTGTTTGTTATATTGTGTTACGTTTTGCATATTTCTTATTGTTTGTTGCATTTTCTATTTCACTTACGAATTCGTAATTAGAGTCGGTTTCCGAGCCTGCTTACGACCTTTAGGACTTCAACTTTGATGACCATCACTACAAAGGTGGCAAGTTTTATATCTAGCTGCATTGCGTTAAATTAGTATGAGTCCCATGTCATGATTACCACTTGCTTTACCATTGTGAGACCTATGTGTGTTGAATACATTGGCAATTATGTCAAAAGTGAGGATTTACATGCAATGTCTTGAATATATATCTGAGAAACCAAGTTCAGAATGTCTGATCTTCTCAAATGTGCATTCAGGAGTATTAGTTACCTTCAATTTATACTACACAACACACTTTGCATTGTCCGAACTTTCCAGTGTGTATCGGGAGTAACAGATACTATTGATCGGTATGGACTGTCCAAACTTATTCAATGCATATTTCGAGAGTAACCGTTACTGCATGGACTGTTTCAGACTGTTTGATGTCACTGATTTAATTCAGCTGCTCTGCTTTTAAGTTGTAATATTTCAAACTTGCTTTTTGGCTTATGGGAAGTTTACATAGTATTCATTTACTAAGTTTTTGATGTGTTTTGGTTGATCATGGTTGATATTATTTTGTTTTAAAACATGCTTATGTGAGGTGCTCACATGAGGTGTTGTGGTTGTCGGTCTCATGTATGTCAAGTCGATGACGTGTGCTCGAAAAAGTTGCTTGTTTGTTCAAGTGCATGTGTTTCCTCAGGTCAAGACATGGATGGTTACGGTGATCCATTGAACTAGTATTAGGGAGATGATGAGGTTCAACAACGAAGTTCGGAAGGAATTGTAGTTCAGTTAATCGAGAGGTCACGCAACATGTATGGGTCAAGAATAATGCATATGAAGGTATCATGGCCATTTTGGAAAGTGTTTGCACATGTGCAAAAGGGTGCATGGATGTGGAAGCATTGTTCCAAGGCATGGTGATGAGTTATGGATGAGAAGATGTGGCCAGCACGGTCCAATTGGCTGGTTTACGCGCTCGGGCTAAAGCGGATACGGTTATGTTTCGTTTATGGAATGTTTCAATTTGGTTATGGTTAGATTTTGTGTTTGACTAAAGTTTAGTAGTTTTAGGAATGAGTGGGATGTTACTATCTGCGTATGGAAGAGTTTTGATCAATTATGGAAA
This sequence comes from Tuctoria greenei, assembly GCA_036927565.1. Lineage (NCBI taxonomy): Eukaryota > Viridiplantae > Streptophyta > Magnoliopsida > Poales > Poaceae > Tuctoria > Tuctoria greenei. The sequence continues at coordinate 73,873,051 of JAYESD010000004.1, forward strand.
GTTTTTATTGATTCCAAGTAGGAGTAGGGTGTCCTAGTTGGATTGGAGTTGCCTTAGGGCTAGTTATATAAGCAAGAGGGCCAGGGGTCATGGCGAGTAAAAATCCTGGTCATTCCTCCTGTGTTTCATTGAATAAAATTTGTAGTTTTGGAGGGGATTTTGTGTCTTTTTTCTCCGACTTGTTTTCGTCAAGTCTTTTTTGTCGAGTTTTTGTACATCGCGATGTTGCTTCAATGTTTCTATCATAACACGCGTTTTATAGATCTAATTGCTGTGACTGTTTTCATGTTGTCTTCAAAACTTGATTCTCAATCATTTTTGAAAATTTCACGGTCATTGGTTTTGTGTTTATTAAGTAGATGAGATTCTTCGCAACGTCATAGATCTGTTTTTCTTCTATTAGAATAGATTGACCTTTGTCTAGTATTTTGGCCATAATTTGGGTTTGAATCGACAGTTTTACGTGCTTGCTGTGGTGTCTTCGTGACTTGATTCTTTACAATATCTACTACTTTTGTCATGGTCGAACACGTTTAGATCAGTCGCATACACAAGTTCTTTATCATATTGATTTTTTGGCAAGAGATTTTTGTAGCTTCCGCATAAAAAGTTTTAATCTACCATTCACCCCCTCTGGTAACTTTTCACGTGCTCTTTGATCCGACATTTTGTATCAGAGCCACTATGCTCTAGTCTTTATGATTGGCACGTATTTTTGCTAATCAACATGAAGAAATACTCCGCAAAACCTTGTCTATTCAATGACATTGATTTCCAGGTTCGGAAGGCTCATATGGATTCTTACATACTGTGGAAACATGTGACATCCAGTTCCGAAAATGAACCAAGCTTAATGCATATGTGTGTCCAGGATGTTTAACACACATACACAAGTGATTCAAAAATGATAAACAAATTATAGCTATGTCTCGAATAATAATAATACTAATAATAGTACCTTATTACAAACCAAATAGTCTCGAATACAAGCTCTAAACAACTGTAGCGGAAAACTCAAAACACTAAGACTCCGAACTCCACAGGGAAGCTTGATGGTAACACGCGAGCCTAGTACTCCTGAAATACTTCCTGGTGCTCCACACTGTCGCCTGCGCCTGAATTTGTTGGGGGAATAGCAAGGGTGAGCACATGTTGTACTCAGCAAGTGTGGGAAAATATCACATGTAGCTTAAACAAGGAATGATAATATAATTGGCTAACTGCATAAAAGTACATTCATATAGTTGAAAATCCAATTATATCATTAGTAAGTGTGGTCCTTCCCATAATAACCCAAATATCATTAATTTCATGTCCAATATCACAATTCCAACATAAGTAATAAAAACCATCGTTAATATGCCATATTCAACTCATAACTGCTTGTATGTCTCATTTTCATCACTCCCATATACCAAAACCAATTATTAAACCAATATCAATTCCCAATCCAATTCCATCCATTAATCATGTTCAAGGTCCAAATTCTAATCATGTGCGGGTCCAGGTTGCACATGTCCAGGAGCATGGCTATCATAATAGTTTCAAGCACTTTCTACAGAGGTTGTACCACTTTACCCACAAGTTCTTGATTTCATCACCTTTCGATGACTATGGAATCTCAATTATGTCGTGTCACACATCCTTAGGTGTGTGGCCAAGAGATCACAAAATAGCCTTTACAAAGTGATTACTAGCATATTTAGACCTCACTGAGGTTTCACCGGTGATGATGTCTCGAACTGAGCATATCCAACCAAGGGCACCCTCTTGAGCCATTCGGATCCCAGGGTAGTCCCACCAATCTCTACAAACCCATCCGACTACCCCTTCCCTGAGCATTCTTAATGGTCCAAATAGTACTGGCAAAACACTAATTAGTCAGCTAAGTCGCACCCATACTTTGCCATGTGGTGGCACTATAAATCTTGGATTGTCTCTCCACGAACCGCTCCATAGATCTAAAGCAAGCAAAATCACCAAAACAGTCCAACCCATTCCACATAACCGGCTTGCATAGATCCCTAGGCACCATGTTGCTAAAGGGTCATTATTATCAATTCTCACCATTCACGTGTTCAATAGTTCATAATTAAGCAATATGATTGTTTCCCAAACCCAATTAAGTAGAGCGATGCAAAAGTGTAAAATACCCTTGTCGACTCTCTACATTGTGTTCAAGCGACAAAGGTGATCATACAAAACTAGTAAACTCCTACAATTGGTTTTTTTCCCATCAATTGACATAAGCATGCAGTTTTGCACATAAAACTTAAAAACCTAGATCAAAATGATCAAGGACACTTGCCTTGCTCCTGAGCTTTGTTTGGATCGAAAGATTCGAAGTTATGGTTCTGCAGGTCATCGAAGGTACTCTCTAAAGCGAGACCTTCTATTACGCGCAACAAACATGCAAAATAACCATTACAATCAATAAATGCTCATATATTACTCAATATGACATGATATGCATGATTAATGAAATTGTGAAGCAAAGCTAGTTAATAATGAGTTGCTATTAATGTTTCTAACTATTTACAATTGTTTCTATCAAGTTTGAACAAGTTTGTAATTGATTTGAGTCAATTTGGATTTAATTCAGCGTGAACCAGATTCAGACACCAAACAAGTCCGGTATAGGGGTCGGACTAGTCCGCCCTATACATAACTGCAAATTAGGGTTTTTCTGATCACCAGGGTTTTAAGATTAATTCTTGTGGAAACTTGAATGTAGGGGGTAACCATGGGTTTGGACATCCAAAGATCAAGAATTGGGTGCAACACTTGGATCTTGTCATTTAGGGCCTAATGAAGATGAGTTGATGAAGGTTTGTTGATGAAGAACATCAATTGTCAAAAAGTTGATCAAGATTGATCTTGATTGATCCTTCTCCCTATTCCCCCCCTTCTCCTTGCTTCTGGACTTGTTATTGACGTTGGCAACAAGGCAAAAGTTGCAGCAAGGATTTTCAATTGCGATGGAGTGGTGAGGGGTATTGGGTTGTTTATATAGGCGTCAAGAGGTACAGTTTTGAGGTGAATTCCAAGTAGAATTCAGTGGGAGGCGAGTAGGGGCCGTGGTGGGGTCCACTTGGGCTCCTCTGAGGTTGGGCCTGAAGTTCATGGGCCCACTTTAAGCAATTACCCAATAACAAATCATGGACAAATAACAAAATTCGAGTTGGTTTCTCCAGGCTGGACTAGTCCACAAAAGGGACCGGACAAGTCCATTTTGGAATAGAGGCTACATCAGACTAGTCCGGTGTATAGGGCCGGACAAGTCCAGGGTTGCGTAATAAAACGCTTCTGGACTAAAATTCAACAAGGAATAGACTAGTCCGCTTGGACCACGGACAAGTCCGAACAACATCAGAGACCAAGCGGGACTAGTCCGTGCATTGTGCCGGACAAGTCTGGACCCTGAAGGAAACTGAATTTTCTGAATGAAAATAGGGTCACCGGACTAGTCCGGGGTTATGGCCGGACAAGTCCGCACCCTGAAAGAAATAATTTGCTGATTTGGCCTGAATCCATTTTAATCTTGTTCCACTTTATGTTGCTTAATGTTATACATATATGAGGATGTATGCAATGCATTATGCATGAAAATGAGGGTGTTACAACACATATGTGATGCACAACACTGGTAAGTGATAAGTGAAACATTGATGTTGATTCTTTTGGGGTGATATGGATACATGTGTGCTGTTTGGTGTGTTGTACTGGACTTAATATTTTGCAGGAGTGTGCTGATCCGTTAGCTTATTATGTGAAAATGTGACTTGAATTGTGTTGGACTTACCCTGAGTCAAGTCATGGACTTGTTCTCGTACCCGTTTATTTGTTGTGTTCACTTTTAGGTGTTGCCAAAGATAGAGGAACATGGTCGATGATAGGATCAAGGCATGAAGCTTGGGAGGAACTAAGGGCAGAAGATCATGGTCATGCAGGATGTTCATGTGAAGGGACAGTAAAAGTGAAGGCTACAATAATCCAGGGGTGCACCGGTTTGTCGTACATGGCTTGTACCGAAGAAGTATGGTATAAAGATGATTGTGGACATGTTGCCTGAGATCCTGGAGACATCATGTGTGTTGACAGCTGTTATATACCAATTTCATCTATCAATTTAACTCAATTATGTGAAGGATTTGTCATTTCTTGCACACATCACCTTTCTATCTAACCCAATTCCACTTGGGCTTGGAGAAATATGTGTATGCAGCATTTTATGCAGGGAAATGAGGAATTGTAGAGGGACCAATCCTATAAAATATCATCCCAGCCAATTTGGCAACGGCACGTGGCATCCCATGGATCAAATGGCCCACAAACAGAAGTATCCAAGGAGATCCAATGGTGTATCACCCATATAAATCAATGGGACCCACCTGGCAGCCACTTGGAGAAAGCAAATGAGAAACGGTGCAATCACCAGGTTGGCCGAACCAGGTGGTCGGTTGACCTGGTCTTTGCACCAAACTCGGTCAGCCTCCATGTGTTGGCTCCTCCCGGCTCCCTGAAGTCAATGGTGACTGATTCGCGCACTTTTGGTGGCGGGAACTGACCTCAACACTAGTTTAAATAGGACCCCTACCCCTCACTTCAACACACACCACTTGGGCATCATTCTATAGAGTACACTATCTTCCATAGTCCTTAGAGGAGTTAGGATGTAGAGAGGAGAGCCTCTAGTCCCAAGTCCAAATTGGGAAAGGAGTAGAAGGAGTCTCTCTTCCCAATTCCACATTGGGAAAGGTATGGCTTATGTATTCCTTCTTGTATTTGTGACTTTGTGCTCAATAAAGATATTATCTTTAGTCTTCTTTTATACGTATACTTGGACAAAGCGTTTCTTGTTTGATTGTGGTGTCCATGTATGTGGAAGGTATAGTTATGATTTCACTCTAATGACCACATCTTATGGTCATAAACACTATAGACCCCCACTATAGTCTATATAGTTATGATATGATCATGTTAATATGAATGACTTATGCTATGATTCAACATTGGTTCAATGATGTTTAGGTTAGTCATTACCTTAGGAAGGCTTGTGCCATGGTTCCTAAGATATTTGCTTAGTATGCTAGCATGGTGCTAGGGTATTTAAGTAGCGTTTGATGTCTCGTAGACCCACAAATTGAAGAGGTAGGTAGTAGGTGGTGACAGTCCTATCTGTCCTTTGTAATTCTCCACGTTCGGCTATGCCACAGGCTCTTGGCGGGAGTCGCCCTAGTATTGCTAGGGGTATGCCCGTGCCCGATGTGTTGAATAGGATTGCATAGGAATTCATCATTGACATAACCATTAGTAGCTATCTTAGGCTATGTATATGTATTAGGAGCATTGTAGGAGCAACTCTCTAACTCTCAAACCAATCTCCCTCTAGGACCCATTATACCCTTTAGAATAGATTGCCTAGGTGTGTGTCGCACTACCCCTATTACTAACTTACCCCTGTCCGGATAATGGATTAGTATCTCATAGCTTGACCATAAGAGTAGTATATACTTTACTCCATTTCCTTTCTTTGGGATAAATACGATACCCTCGGGAATACTCATGGGTGAAATGCTACAACGATATCTTCCATGCACTTGCGGATCACATCTCTTTATCAGAGATGATCTGTGGTGTTAAGAAATATTAACAAGCATTTCTGGCACCGTTGCCGGGGATGATTTGTTAGTATATCTTAGGATCCGTCAACAAGCTTTTTTGGCGCCGTTGCCGGGGAAGGCAAAGAAAGTGAAGGATAGCTATCACTTGTGATTAAGCTATAGGTACTAATAGTTATTAGACAGGATTACCCTTGTTTGTTTTCTCCTTTGTGTGAAAACAGGGCAGTGTTGGCCAACCCATTGTATGGGATGGCCAACGAGGACGCAAATGCTAAAAAAAGATGATTTAAGGCGTACCTCAACAAATGTCTGCTAGGCAACACCATTGCCTTTTTGCAGGAGAATTTCAGCTTTCAGTTGGAGCCAAAGTCATCCATACCCAAGCTTGGGGCAGGCTCCAAGGAGTTCTTCTTGGTTTGCCTCCACCATGGGGTGGATAGCTGGCTCTTCATCCAACACTCGTGTCATGGGTTGGCTCCACCAATTCATGACCACATTCATCCTGGAGCTGAAGGAGTCCTATTCTCATTCATCATGGATGAGAAGAAGGTCTCCACTCAAGGGGTGCATTGAATAATGCTCGAGTTCCCATAGCTTGTCATGCACACCACTTCACAAGGTGGACATGCTAGTTATGGAACTACACCTCCCATTGAAGTATCATGAATACCAAGTCAATTGAGTTTTGTTCGGATAATCCAAGTCATGGATATTCACAAGATTTGTGAAAATCCATGTCATCATGGGACGCATGGGAATTATTTCCCTAAGACCCATGAGGACCTTTTTCAAACAACAATGGCTACCATTCACAAGGAGGTCAAGGGTGGAATTAACATCACCCTTGTATGCAATGAGGCTATGGCTTTCCAAGGGATTTAAGTTCAACTAGCCTACCTTAAAGTATCTTGGCCAAGAAGAAATCAAGACAACATTCACATGAAGATCTTTGCCAAGGACAAGAACTTAAGGAGCATTCAAAGTCCAAGATATCCCACATCACTTGTTGGGATTCCCACACTTCGACCAAACCCATTCAAACTAGGGCAAGTGACATTGTGGATGAAGCGTTTCTTGTTTGATTGTGGAGTCCACATGTCATAATGCCCAAGGAAGCATTATATACATGATCAAGGTATGGGTCGATTCAATGGAATATCAATATGGTCAGAGTGGCACCCCTAAGAAGGACAAAGCCTCACATGATCATGAAGGAAAACATTCAAGAGGAAGAACCCGTCACTACAACAACATGTCTATATAAATACCACTGGGAGAGGCTAGGGCCACCATGTGGCCCACATGTCCACATGACAGCCAAATTAGTATGGCATGTCAAAACAGAAGAAATCGTCCACATCTTCAACCCGGGATTGGACAACAAATCATCGCACTGAATGGAACAGAGGTAAATCCTACTCATCGGACTTTAAAAATTCGGTGAGTCCTTGCCAATAGTTTAATTGGTAGTTATCTCATATTTGTTTTCCAAAATGCATCAACCCTTGCATTTGCATGTTTGAAATTCCACACTTGAATGTTGGAAAGTAAAATTTCCAACGATCATAAAACTAGAAATTTGAATTAGGGGAGGAATTTAATTGGATATGAACTACGTGCATGACCACTTGAATTTATCTTCCTAGTTCAAACCAAAAAGATTTGCTTTGACCCTCGTTGCATTTACAAGTTATTTCAAACTGGGCAAGACAATTTGAAAATTGGGTTCAATTTGCTTTCGGCTAACGTAACCCATTCTCGAGTTGTTTTGTTTGTTCCTGATTAAAGTGCAGCTAGGTCAAAATTGTGAACAAGTGGTTTCGCAAGAAAGTGGAAGGTTTCATCAAGCTCAGGTCCTCATTGGTAGGATTTGAGAACACTTCTCTCCTTCAAACTCATTTTGAGTTTGAGGAAGAGAAATGTTCAAGACGATCACCCAATGGAGGAGCCAGAACCAAATCCATCGCCAAATCCAACCTCAACTTGGAATTTGACATCAACCATCAAGCCTACGCCAAAAATCAAGGTTGTGAGTTTCTCACACAAAGACCTTCGTCACCAACTAATCCCCAAATGAGAGAGGAAGTTTGCAGGAGTAATATTACTATGTAGGCATTCATGGAGCTGATTGTTGGGATCCCTAGAGGATTCCATTTCAACATCTCTTGGCCAAGGAGTAAATTAGGATGGTTGTTATCTATCGGAAATTATGGCTGAAGGTCAATCATAACTATACGAGGCTAGAGATTTGAAATGGGAACCCTCCATGAGCAACCAATGAGCTGCCACGAATGGGTGAGAGCATTATTCTCTCAACTATTTTAAGCACTCATTCAAGCTCAAGGGATTTGCCATCATCATTGGGTACAAGTTGTTCCTATGTGGCTAAGAGTTATGATGTACCATGACCAAGGAATGACAAGATCACACCCAGTTTATATTGGGTGCAATTTGTTCCTATGTGGATAGAAGGTATTTCATGCCTTAGCCAAGGAACAACAGATCACACTCAACCCATGTTGAGTGCATGTCATTCCTTTGTGGTTCTAGGTATGTTGTACCTTACCCAAGGAACAACTGATCATACCCAATGCATGTTGGGCACATGTCACTCCCTTATGGCAAAAAGATATGATACACAATAGCCAAAGAATGACGAAACATACTCAATGTATGTTTAGTGCACATCATTCCTTTGGATCTAAAGGTTATCATTATCCTAGCCAAGGAATGAGAAATCACACCCAACACATGGAGACCCTGATGTGCGGACGGTCAACATCAAAAACACTCTATTCAACCACACTCATGGTGTCCATGGGAGGCAACACAACAATCAACACACAACCCTCCATTGTCAAAGCCATGCTGCAACAAGGATAGGCCAACTCATGGCCTACCTCCGTCGTTAGGGTTTCAACCCCTGTCACGGACCTTGATCAAGAATAAGCTTGGGGGAGGACCCCCACTTGAGGTAACTTGTATCACACCCACTACGTTTTTATTTCAAATCATCCATTGCAAATTTATTTTCCATCCATCCATCATCCACCTTGCATTTAAATAAAATATATAAAAAATAGGTTATATTTGCTTTCATCAAATAAAGATGTCCGGTAAGAATAATTTAAAATTCACATAGATGAAATGATGAATAGTTGCTCTGTTTTATTTTCCTAAGTCTCTAGTTTACAACTTGCTACTCTCCGAATATTGCTTTCATTGGTTTGAATTACTTTTACCCTAATTTGGAAGTTGTGGGTAGCAAAAGTTTAATCTAATTCTAGGTTGTTGCAAGATTACAATTAGTAATATGGCTGCTAGTTCTAGTTTGAAAGTAAAACTTAGATTTCTAGAGAAATTCTAAAAAGATTTAAGTTTTCCTTATATAATTGGAAATACCTACCAAAGCCATATGATGTTGATACATAAACAAAACATTATGCATATGCTATTTGCTTCCACATTGAGCCTAGTCAAACTAGTATAGACCTATGTGAGAAATCATTCAACTCTTTTTGAATTCAAGACTTCACTTGTACATGCTATACTTCTACACTAGAAGTAAGCAAAACATCCATCATATCCACCATACCACAACAAAAAGAGAAACTCCATGTTGTTCATGTTTAGCACTTTCTTCAAAATTCATTGCAAAGAAAGAGAGTAGAAGACATGGCTACAAAAAGAAAATGAAAAAAAAAGTATGCTTACATCATAAGCATGAGAAAAAAATAGAGAGAAAAGAAAAGTAGCCATGTTTCATCCCTGCAAAAAGAATGAGAGATTATACCAAAAAGGAGTTATCTCAAGTGTCCACATCCACTTCCACTCCATCACACATGCACTAGTCTTGAATAAAAAAGTTTTGAATTGAATTCTCCTAAGGCTTACTCTTTTGACTTAGCAATATATGTGATGCAAATATGCCTACTTACTTTCCTTACCAAGCTCCACATACAAGCCATATTCAATGAGTAGGAATAGTAGAGGCACCATGCCTTGGCGAGAAAATATTTCCACTATCCACAAAGGAGTGATTGAGAGAATCAAATTGAGGTACTTAATATCTATATTGAATTCTCAGGATTTAAGTGGAACTTGATTCCTATGCTATGTTTGCTCCACTTGCTATTCTACCTTTCAACTACTCATGAATATGAAAAAGCATTAAGCCCCATGATAACTTAAGAAAGGTAGGGTATCATAGCCAATTTCTGCAATACTAGGTAGAGTATCTTGTTGTGCATTAGATACTTTTGAAAATAAGACATTGTAGCAACTCCTGATCATCAACCTAAAGTCTTGACTTTGCTCGGGACGAGCAAAGGATAAGCTTGGGGGAGTTTGTTGACGGCTGTTATATACCGATCTCATCCGTCAATTTAACTCAATTATGTGAAAGATTTGTCATTTCTTGCACATATCACCTTTCTATCTAACCCAATTCCACTTGGACTTGGAGAAATATGTGTATGCAACATTTCATTAGGGAAATGAGGAAATGTAGAGGGACCAATCCTATAAAATATCGTCCCAGCCAATCAGGCGACGACACATGGCATCCCATGGATCAAATGGCCCACAAACAGAAGTATCCAAGGAGATCCAATGGTGTATCACCCATATACATCAATAGGACCCAACTGGCAGCCACCTGGAGAAAACACACGAGAAACGGTGCAATGACCAGGTCGGCCGAACCAGGGGGTCGGCCGACCTGGTCTTTGCACCAAACTCGGTCAGCCTCCACGTGTTGGCTCCTCCCGGCTCCCTGGAGTCAATGGTGATTGATTCACGCACTTCTGGTGGCGGGAACCGACCTCAACACTAGTATAAATAGGACCCCCTACCCCTCACTTCAACACACACCACTTGGGCATCATTCTATTGTGTACACTATCTTCCATAGTTCGTAGAGAAGTTAGGATGTAGAGAGGAGAGCCTCTAGTCCAAAGTCCAAATCGGGAAAGGGGTAGAAGGAGTCTCTCTTCCCAATTCCACATTGGGAAAGGTATGACTTATGTATTCCTTCTTGTATTTGTGACTTTGTTCTCGATAAAGATATTATCTTTAGTCTTCTTTTATATGTATACGTGGACAAAGCGTTTTTTTGATTCTGGAGTCCATGTATGTGGAAGGTATAGTCTTTATGATTTCACTCTCATGATCAAATCTTATGGACATAAACACTATAGACCCCCGCTATAGTCTATATAGTTATGATATGATCATGTTAATATGAATGACTTATGCTATGCTTCAACATTGGTTCAACGATGTTTAGGTTAGTCATTGCCTTAGGATGGCTTGTGCCATGGCTCCTAAGGTATTTGCTTAGTATGATAGCATGGTGCTAGGGTATTTAAGTAGCGTTGGATGTCTTGTAGACCCACGGATTGAAGAGGTAGGCAGTAGGTGGTGACAACCCTATCTGTCCTTTGTAATCCTCCACGTTCGGCTATGCCACAGGCTCTTGGCAGGAGTCGCCCTAGTATTGCTAGGGGTAAGCCCGTGCCCGATGTGTTGAATAGCATTGCATAGGAATTCATTATTGACATGACCATTAGTAGCTACATTAGGCTATGTATATGTATTAGGAGCATTGTAGGAACAACTCTCTAACTCTCAATCCAATCTCCCTGTAGGACCCATTTTACCCTTTAGAATAGATTGCCTAGGTGTGTGTCGCACTACCCCTATTATCAACTTACCCCTGTCCAGATAATGGATTAGTATCCCATAGCTTGACCATAAGAGTAGTATATACGTTACTCCATTGCCTTCTTTTGGGATAAATACGATACCCTTGGGAATACTCATGGGTGAAATGCTACAAAAGTATCTTCCGTGCGCTTGCGGATCTCATCTTTTTACCGGAGATGATTTGTGGTGTTAAGAAATACCAACAAGCATTTCTGGCGCCGTTGCCGGGGATGATTTGTTAGTATATCATAGGAGCCGTCAAAAACATGCAGCGAGGCATCGCGTTGAAAATAAAAAAATGGTGACCGTTTGTCAGCAAGAAAATGCTAGTTGAATTTGTGCACTTGTGCATGCACGTTGACTGCATTGGAGCTTGGCACAACGGTGCATGGCAATGGTGCTGTATTTTATATGCTGTATTTGTTGCCATATGTATCAAAGCAACAATTGGAAGGATATATAGACTGCCATATGTATCGGAAGGATATTTGGTAGGCTAGATAAACTACCATAATTATAGGAAGAATAATTGGTAGGACATATGCACTGACATATGTATGAGAAGAATAAATGGTGGGGTAGATAGGCTGCCATATTATCAGATGTTTATTTGGTAAGCCAGATAGACTGCATATCTCATTTACTATATATATGGGTCGAAAGGTGAATTCTCAGCAGAACTCACACCCTTGGTTCATAGCTGTCTTAGTGAGTTCTTGATGCTTCCACATATATTTTGTAATCCACCGATGATATTGCAATAAGAGTGAAATTTTGATGGTGTCATCTTCGAGCTTCTCTGGTCTTGATAAAATTTTCATGCAAAATGTTTTAACACTTTGTTGCAGGTTTCTCACAAGATCAAGGGAAGTTTGTGTTGCGTTAATTGATCTTTATTACTGATTTTCATATTCAGATATATTTTAATTTTTGCATCCTTCTAGCATCTGTAGGTATTGTTCTGTTCATAACTTTTTGTAGCTCTAATGGAGATGACTTCTTCTATGCTGCTTCAATAATTTCCAATGGAGTGCTTGCTAGTTTAGTACATTTTGAGATACATATGTTTTACTATCAAGTGATTAGAGTTTCATGGTTTAAATTTTAAAAATTAATATTTTTCTTCTGCGCAATCATTCACCCCCCTCTGATTGCCTATCTCGATCTCTCCATTGGTATCAAGATCCTGGTTTCTCTAATTTATCATAACCAGATGATTAGAATTACAAGATATAGACAGGTATTCTACCAAACCATGTGTGTTCGATGGTGTTGACTTTTAGTTGTGGAAGGCGAAGATGAAAGCATACATCGTGGCGCAGAGCTACGCTATATGGGAGAAAGTCGCCAAGTCCTACGTGCTTCCCACTGATGATGAGATCACACCAGCAAACTTGGTCCATGTGGAGAACAATTACAAGGCGAGGAACTTCATCATCCAAGGTCTGCAGCGAAGCGACTTCGACCGCGTCTCTCACCTTGCATCTGCCCATGAGGTATGGAGTGCACTTTGTAGCTATCATGAAGGATCAAACTCAGTTACGGAGGTGCATTAGGACATGTACAAAAAAGAGTATGAGGTTTGAGGTGAGGACAGGTGAATCACTAGATGATTTTTTTTGCTCGCTTCAATAAAATTCTCACTAATTTCCATGCATTAGGTGTTGCCTATACTGATGCTGAGGCTTCGAGGCAGCTGTTGAGTGCTCTAGATATGTCGATTTGGGAAATGAAAATCACATCTATTAGAGAGTCTACAGTCATGAGCACTTTTACACTTGATAACTTGTATTCTAAATTGAAAACTCATGAATTAGACAACCTTTCTAGGAGAACTAGTTCCAGATGAATTGCACTTGTCACTAACCCTAGCAACTCTAATGATGGTACATCTTCATTTTGCTATGCTTTGTCAACTTTGTCTCAACTAACTGTTGAGCAGCTAGAGCAATGTCCAAAAGATGAATGTGCACTCCACACCTCTCGCTTTACACGTGTCCTGCAAAATGTTCGCTCAAGAAAGAGAGGTGGAAGCAGCGCTCCAAGGTGCTTCGAAAGTGGTGACCCCAATCACTTTTGCCAAAACTGCCCCAAGTATTTGTCCAAGATGACAAAAGAAGTAAACCGGGATCGTGCTGTCAAGGAGGACAAGAAGTGCTCCTTCAACAACAAGAATAAGAAGAGAGGTGACTTTGCTCGAGCGGTGGCTCACAGTATTTTCTCAGTCATTCAAGAATACGGTGAGCCATGCCTGAGTGATGTAGACATAGAATCTGATGAAGGAGATGCATCCAAAGGTAAGCTTGATATTAGTGGGATGTGTCTTATGGCTGGCGGCAAGAGCGCTACATCCTGCGATGACTATGACAGCAACAAGAACTTTCATATGATGAATTACCTAAAAGTCCTAATAAATTGAGTTCCCTGCTAGATCGTGCAAATATATGAATTAAAAAATATGACTTGAAATTGCATCGTTGAATTCAGAAATTACAGGACTTAAATCTATGGTTTCCGATGATGATCCTTGCATGTATTGTAATTCTATCTATTCTGAGCTTACTTCTTTATGTTGAATGATACTCTTGATAGGCTTAGAATTGCATTGAAAAACAATGAGAAACCTGTTGTGCAAAAATGTATACAAACTAATGGTGCTAGCACTGATACTTCTGATTTGACGGATTTGAGTGCTTGTCATAATTGTCTTGTTTTGTCATGTCATGTTAATTATCTACAAGACTATTTGGAAAAGTTTATTAGATAAGTCTAAAGTGAGTAACAAAAAGACAGGACTAGGTTTTAATGCTCATGGTCATTTTAAGGCTAATCCACGTGCTCTTGTTAAATCACTTGGTAAAGGAATTTTTGAAACATCCAACAAAGCAACCAATGTGGTTTTTAAATCTGCTGGCATCATGTCAGATGATTCGTCACCTAGTGCAACACCTCATACATCACACGCCAAATCTGAAAGTAGGTACAATTGCACTCATTGTGGTAAATCTGGACATGTTATAGGTTCCTGTTTTAGAGTAGCTAAACTCATATTAAAAGAGAGAAAGATAGATAGATTCAATTCCTTCGGGGCAGATCATGCTCATCATAATCCATTGCTCCGCGGTGTGTTTCTAGGATGAATGTTTCATCTTCTACTACTGTCGGTACCCTGCATACTGGGTACCCCGCGATACCGCAGGAAGTGTAAGAAAGTTCCACCCGTTGGAGTCAAAGGGCCTTTCAGGTCCCACATGTCACGCTGCACCGGACCCGCTCCCCTCATATGGTTAGCTCCTGAGCTAACACGTGTAAAAGAAGACCGTAACTAAACTCCCAACAAAGGGAAGCTCCGGTGTCAACACATGTACAACGGCTCCAAACCTAACTCCCAGCAGAGAGGAGCTCCGGTGCCGACACATGTACAGTAGCCCCAGACCTAACCTCCCGTAAGGGAAAGCTCCAGAGCTTCCACGTGTGGAGCCTTCAGACCTTCATTGACGCGTACACTGGAAGATCTCCTTCAGCATGAGCCATCAAGGCATAATTATCACACTATTAATCATGCTTAATACTCTTTAGAAGTTGTATTAGGACATTAAATATGCTAGGTCCACATGTCGGGCCAGGCAAGCTTTGTAACGGTTAGTCCTTAGAAGTATAAAATGGTTGTACCGCACAAACTCAGGGGACATTGGACCTGTTCCCATCTGAGCTAACCCACATACTAGCAAACAATACAACAACACAGATCCCGTGGAGTAGGGTGTTACGCTCAAGCGGCCCGAACCACGTAAATCTCTGGAGTCATCATCTTGATCTTGATCTTTGCGTACCCCATCCATAAAAGTACCTTCGCGAGCTGCTTCTTAGCAGGTCCAGGGGAAGTGTCGTATCGAACACTTCGACATTTTGCGCGCCAGGTAAAGGGGCGGTTTCGAGATCACAAGATGTCGAATTCAGCTGCTGGATCCTCCAATGGCACGCTGAACAACCTGCCAGAGGCAATCCCTCCAACGTTCAACAACTAGCAGGTGCCATTGTTCCAGTAGGCACTATGGCACCACAGCCACCATCTGTTCTGGCAAACAATGCTGGTCAACAACATGGGGCATCTGTGTCAATCACTACATCGACAAACAACAACCCGGAGCACGCGCTCATTGCTGTGCGAGCTCTCCTGCAATGCCCACTGCCTCTAAGTGCACCCCAGGGTGCTATGGAGCAATGGAGGGCTGATGTTGACCATCTAGTCATAGCTACGGCTGCAGACATCAACAATCAAGGTCCTCCGCCTTCGGGGCGAGCACCATCACAACGATAGACCTTGTCCGGCCGACTTGGTCCACAAGTTTTGCAACAAAGGAAACGTGCTGCCTCGCAGAAGGTGACTTCGTTGCCTCCTGGGGCACGTTGCACCCACACCATCACCAGGATTCTGACTCATGATTTATGGTCGGAACTGGATCGTCGTTACCAACAGCAAGACGGTCGTGTCCATATCGAGCGTGCTCATGAGAGGCGAGAGGCTCGAGACAACCCTGCTCCTCAAGGAGTAGGAGGAGGCTGCTCTGCCCTGGCCATGCATTTGCGCATGGTCAGATGGCCACATAAGTTCTGTCCTCACTTTCCAGAAAAATTCGACGGGACTGTCAACCCCGTCGAATTCTGTCAAATCTACTCTACGGCTATACTGGCAGCGGGGGTTGATGAAGCTGTGATGGCCAACTACTTCCCAGTGGCCTTAACTGGGACAGCAAGGTCCCGGTTCATGAGTCTCCCGCCCGACTATATTAATAGTTGGGCGGAGCTCTGCCAACAATTCACTGCCAACTTTGGGAGCTCCTAAACCAAGCCCGGCACTGAATTGGACCTGTTTGCCACAAAGAAAACATCGGGGGAATCGCTATGATCCTTCATCCTGCGGTTCTCTCAGGTACGAAATACCATCCCTTCAATCTCGAGCTCTTCTGTTATCATTGCATTCAGACATGGCGTTCGAGATAAGAAGATGCTGGAGAAACTGGTGACCAAACAAGTCACTAGTGTCATGGAACCGTTCAACTTGGCAGACAAGTGTGCTAAAGCTGCGGAGGGCCGTGAAATGCACTCCAAACCAGCTCCGGAGGTTAACAAAAAACCCTCCAAAGCTGAAGCCACTATCTTCGGCAATTGCAAGAAGAAGAAGAGATTCAATGGCAAGAAAAAGACCATCGGTCGGCACACTTACTTCTGCGGCTACTGCAGCTCTGGATGGCCAAGGGCCACACCGTGAGAAATGGACTCGACCATCATCAGAAGATGGAGGCAGTTTTAAAGCATGGTGTCCAATTCACAAGACGAACCGACACAGTTTGGAAGAGTGTCAGGGGTCCAGAACCTTGTCGAACGCTATAACAAGCGCCGGGAAGAAGCTCCTTTCCGACAAAGGGAAGGAAAACAAAAAGTCGACGAAGCTTTGGCTGAAGAGGAGCTAGGTTTCCACGACCCGAAAAAGGTCTTGAGAGCCATTTACAACTGTTGACAATGACTCCGTCGTCTCTGACAACAAGCGTCGGAAGACCCTGAACACCATCTATGGTGGTTCTTGGGACATCACCTCTCGTTGCATCCTCAAGACAATGCGGCAGGACATGGCCGTGGTAGCTCCCAGTGCTAGGGCAGAGCCTCATCGGAAATGGATGGACACTCCCATCATTTTTGATGCTTCGGATTGCCCTTGCAACATGATCGGAACCGGCCAACTTCCATTGATGGTGTCTCCCACCATTAACAACATGCAACTTCACCATGTGATGGTGGACGGAGGTGCGGGGCTAAACATCATAAGCTTCAAAGCCTTCATCAAACTTCAGCCCCGGCCTTCGAACCTTCTCCCCTCTCGACCTTTCTCTGGTGTAGGTCCGGGAGCCATTACCCAATCGGTTCCATCACACTCCCTATGACCTTTGGCACTCGGGAGAACTACAGAACCGAGAAGTTGTTCTTTGATGTCGCGCAGATCTGTCTGCCGTTCAACGCCATTCTGGGTAGGCCTGCCTTGTATATATTCATGGCCGCCGCCCATTATGGTTATTTAGTGTTGAAGATGCCAACACCAGCAGGCATTCTTCGGACCAGCGGGGCTCGCACTATTGGAGTCACTCCATTGGAAAAACTCCATGCACTTACTACAGCGCAAGAGGAAGCTTCTGGTAAGGAGCCAGCTCCGAACCCCCAAACATTCGTCATAAAGGCTTTACTTCCGCACCCCATGTGCAACCAAGCAGCGACAACGACGTTCTCGTAAAGGTCATCCAAATTGGTTCCAATGCTGCTCAGACTACTTGTATATCGGGGGGTCTGAACAACAAATGGGAACTCACGCTCATCACTTTCCTCGGTGCTAATGTTGACGTGTTTGCCTGGCAACAGTCACAAATGCCTGAGATCCCTAGGGAGATGATTGAGCACAATCTGAAGATTTACCCAGACACACGGCTTTACATCAGAAGCCCCGGAAGCAATCAATCGAGTGACAAAATTTCATCCGACAAGATATCAAGAAGTTGCTCGAAGCTGGATTCATCCGCGAAGTCTTCCATCCAAAGTGGCTGGCAAACCCAGTTGTTGTACCCAAGGCCGGTGGGAAGCTTCGGATGTGTATCGACTACACCACCTTAAATAAGGCATGTCCAAAGGATCCATTTCCACTACCTAGAATAGATCAGATAGTGGACTCCACCTCCGGGTGTGACCTATTGTGTTTCTTAGATGCATATTCTAGATATCATCAAATCCAAATGTCTAAGGGAGATGAAGAGCACACTGCCTTCATAACAGTAGATGGATTGTACTGTTATACTGCCATGCTATTCGGTGTTAAAAATGGTTCTTCAACATTTGTACGAGCTATGTACAAAACATTTGGAGAGCTAATTAGAGACTTGGTGGATGTGTATGTCGATGACATCATTGTTATGATAAAAAACAAGGAGTCACTCCATGACAACTTACAAGCCGTCTTCGACAAGCTGCGCACCACGCGCACCAAGCTGAACCCGAACAAGTATGTCTTCGGTGTTAGCTCCGTGAAGCTTCTGGGGTTCTTGGTGACTTATCGAGGAATTGAAGCGAATCCGGCGAAGATCAAGGCTATATAAGATATGCGGCCCCCAGTCCGCATTAAAGATGTCCAGAAGCTAACTGGATGCCTTGCTGCGCTCAGCCGGTTTATCTCAAGACTGACAGAGCGGGCACTACCCTTCTTCAAACATTTGAGGAAGTCCGGACCGTTTCAATTGTCTGAAGAAGCAGAAAAGGCGTTTCAAGAGCTGAAAGAACTCCTCACCACACTACCGATATTGGTAGCTCCTAATTCTGGTGAGCCTTTATTGCTTTACATTTCTCCAACCATTAAAGTTGTCAGTATGGTCCTGATTGTGGAAAGACCGGAGCCACATCCAACCCAGGAGTCCAGACCCCTCCAGGAGGGTCCGAAATCCCCTGAAGACGTGACTGTGTCTCAGCTCCCACACACGGAGCCTCAAGACAAAATGCAAGGGGTTCAACCTCATTTGACTGAGGAGGTTCACCTGGCTGACAAAGATGATCTAGATCCTTCTAGCAAGGTATGGGTCGAACAAGAAGGAGTTTCTGACCGCTCCGGGAGGGTCCAAGAAGCACAACCGAAAGGTTCAGAACCCTCCAGCAGGGTACAGGTCGATGGAGAGGAAGCTTCGGGTCCTTCTGAAAGGGTCCGAACCATGCAATGTCCCGTGTACTTCATCAGTGAAGTACTCCACGATGCTAGGACAAGATACATTGAGGTGCATAAACTACTTTATGCAGTCCTTATTGCCTCAAGGAAGCCTCGTCACTACTTCCAAACCCACAAAATATCAGTGGTAACTTCTTTTCCACTGCTTGCTATTTTGTATAACCCTAATTCTAGTGGGAACATTGCAAAGTGGGTAGCGGAATTGGTAGAATTCGACCAAGAATTCGTGTCAAGACAAGCAATCAAAAGTCAAGCCTTCGCTAACTTTGTGGCGGAATGGACTCCCACTCCATCAAACCCTGGGGGCCAGATGGTGCAGAAGCCAGAACTCAAAGTTCCGGTATTCACCTTGCCTCACTGGACCCTCTGAATGTAGGCCTAGAGGGGGGGTGAATAGGCCTTTTTGAAAATTGTCAGATCCTGCAGCACTCAACAACCAGTTTAATACCAGAGATAACGGACTAGTCCAGAAAAGTGCGGACTAGTCCGGTGTTCACGGACTAAGTTGATTAAACTTGATTGGTTGGTTTGATTCTATTATGTGTACAGCGGAAATATAGAATCAAACAACAGTTTAACAGAAATCTACTGAGTAATATAGCTATTAAGTCTTATGTTCAACAATTTAACGTAAGATAAACAATGTTTATGAAACCCTAGATTGAGTTGATCAATTAGAATGATGAACACTAAAACAAGACACAAGTGTTTATCCCGTGGTTCGGCTACCACAAAAGGCCACCTACATCCACGTTGAGGAGTCCACAAAAGGACCGGATCTTCTCCAACCCTACCCTCATTGGATCACCACGAAGGCCAATCCTCTTCCACTAATCACAAAGGGGTGAATAACCAAATTCAAGGGGCGATCTCACACTTTGAGAGCTCCCTTAGATTACAAATCACAATACCACCAAAAACACACTCAAAAGTTACAATTGAAACGCAGGAGTGTGTTAGAGAATCAAACCAAGAGCTCAATGTGGTGTCGCAAGTGTCTCTCCAATGATCTAAAGTGAATCCTCCAAGGATTGGACGATGTTGCACTTGATTTCGTGGAGAGAGGTCGTTTTTTGAGTCTCTTGGGAGGTGTGACGGCGCTAGGGTTTGAGAGTGTAAAAAAGTGGGTCGTGCACCTCTATTTATATGGGGTTTCTAAAAGTGACCGTTAGGGTTCAGAAAGTTCGGACTAGTCCGTGGTGGTCACTGGACTAGTCCGGTGTGCTGTGTGTAGCAAACCCTAAGTGCCCCGAAATATCGGACTAGTCCGGCTGAAAGCGGACTTGTCCGATTTCGCTACTGGAAATCTTCGGACTAGTCCGATGTCCATCGGACTTGTCTGGTCATGTGAAACCCTAAGTGTGTTGGATGACAGGTCCGCACTGGGGAGGACTTGTCCAATTTAGATCAGTGGGTTTTTCGGACTAGTCCGTGTGAACATCGAACTTGTCCGAAGTAGATTAGAAAGGATATCGGACTAGTCCGGTTGATAACGGACTTGTCCGATTTTGTGTGACTTGTGTAGTGTTTTGAGGACTAGTCCGCACTGGGGAGGACTAGTCCGATTCTAGTTAGAACGATATCAGACTAGTCCGACAGATATCGAACTTGTCCGATCTGGTGCAGAAAGGTTATCGGACTAGTCCGGTTGTGATCGTACTAGTCCGGTCCTGTGTAACTCTATGCAATGTGTGTGTTTAATTATCATTGAGCTCTTGGGGTGTGTTTCCTTAACAAACTCCATACAAAATAATCTACTACTCTTTTTCCTTGAGCTCATTTCCACTTTGCTCCTATTCATCCCTTCTTTTTGGTATTTTGCTCATTTTTCCATTATAGGCCTGCATTCATCTCAATAAAGAGGTTAGGATCCCAATTGCTTGTCATAAATCATCCAAAACCCACAAGGGAGTCCTAGATGCACTTTCAATCTCCCCCTTTTTGGTGATTGATGACAACCAATTGAGATTTCACAAAATATGACAAAAATTGAGATTTTCATAAAGTATGCACATATGAATCAAAATACATCAAGCAATGAAAGAATTATCCATTTGTACATTCTTTATGGTGGGATGCATAACTAAGTATATTAAGACATTGAGAGAGACATAGTTTGCATTAATCAACCAAAATAAAGCACATATGTCATTCCAAGAGCAAAATTACAGATTTTAGCCAATACTTCTCAATTTAAGTAAGCATTGCATCACAGAACCAAAGATAATATTAGAAACACAGTTAAAACATTACAATCACAAAGATAGATAAAAAAAGAGCTCTCTCCTTGCATCCTACAGCTAAAGCTAAGACTCCCCCTCAATCTCTCCCCCTTTGGCATCAAGACACCAAAAAGAAGGAGAGGAGGGTCCTAGGGTCTTCACTCTTCTTTGTCGGTCCTCTCGTTGTCGTCTTCGTCTTCTTCATCATCAGCTTGACGAGGAGGAGAAGGAGGAGGGACGGAGCCACTCGAGCCCCCAATGCCAAAGTAGGCAAGCTCGGAGGGGTTCAAGGGCACGAGCTCTGTGAAGTCTGGGTCAGAGTCTTAAGAAATCACTGGAAATCCAATGGGGTCGATCTCCAGCTTTTGGCAGATTTGCTTCACATTGGCCTTTATGTACTTCATGTCCTCCCTTCTCTTCTGGTTGAGCTTGTGGGCCTTCACTTCGGCCTTCTTGCAGGAGGTGAACATAGCAGCCAGATACTTGAGGATCCCACTAGCTGATCCGCTCTGAGGGGCTTTCCTAGAAGTAGGGACAGCTCTGGCACCTTCACTTGATCTTGCTGGTGCCTCGGGACTGGAGGCCGGCGAAGGAGCAACTTGGACATTCACTGTTTGATGCTTCAGAGGCCTCAAGGGAGTATGCTCCACATCCTTCACAAACTCAATCCCTGTGACTTTCTCAATCATAAACATGAGATAGGGAGCATAGCCACATGACCTGTTGGGGGTGCTGGAGATGTTGACCATATCATTCCATATGTAGTCAAACACATCAAACTTTTTGTCCTTGCTTATGATCTTCATCAGTGTCCGGAGGTATCCTTGTACACTCCCTGCATCCCCATCCTTAGGGGCAATGGTCTTCCTCAAGACCCTGTTCAGCACCACAAAGAATGGCTTCATGTTCATTGTGGAGGGAGGGATGAACTTTGAATTTGGCTCATAGAGAAACTTCATCCTCTCCTTGTCGATGACACCAACATTGTGGATGACCACAATGTCATTGCTGGAGGTGTCAAGATGCAGCATCTTAGTAAACTCTTCATAAGAGATAGTGTACTTGGATCCATGAGTCATCCAAGTCACTCTTTCCTCCTCATCACTTGCAAAGTGGCAGGTGGCATAGAATTGAGCCGCCACTTCATCATTCCAGTTGTACTTGAAGGAAAATAGGTCCTTCAAGCCATGTCTCTCAGCTGCTGCAATCACTTCATAAAAGCTGAGCACCTCTTCCTCTCAAGGTGTGCCCAGTCAATCCACTGACTGCGCACCACTGTTGTCTTCATTGGCCAGTATACCAATCTGTAGAAATCAGCATGGAAGTTTCTCCAGAACCTTCCATCAGCAGCTTGCTTTGGCCTGTCATACCAGTCAATGCTTCTGAATTTAGCGGCCGAGTCACTACCCTTGCCATTGAACTTCTCCTCATAGGGTCCGGGACCCCTTCCCTGGGAGCATGCAGCTTCAAGGGCCCGACTGGACCCGTCACTATCCCTTTGCCTTTGCCCTTTGCTTGGCAGGCATTTGCCGAGCTAGGGCCACCACTGGCGATAGCCCTAGAAGCTGGCACCTTGGAGGCTGGCTTCTTCGCTAGCACTTTCCACCGAACCTGAGGAGGGGAAGGAGCAGGCTCGAAGAGTCTTTCTTGGCGCTTCTTGCCAAGACCCGTCGAGGTCCGAGGTGCCACAGGCACAGACTAGTCCGGGGGAATTTAAGAACTAGGTATGAAAAGATAGAAAGGAAGTGCATTGAGGAATTTAAGAATTAGGTTTTAAGTTCAGAAACATCGGACTTTTCCAGTGCACAGGCACGGACTAGTCCGGGGGACCGGACTTGTCCGTGCATGGACTGGACTAGTCCGGTGTTCATCCTCAAAAACCTAACATACTGGACAAAGGCTGATTCCTAATGCATGACAAGTCTAGCATACAAGTAGTACATCAAAGAGGCATGTATCTAGTGGAAGATGCTAGGCAATTCGATCAACAATGGAGAAAAACAAGATTTCTAGGGTTTGGGAGAAAGTTACCGAATAAATCGATTGAAGCATGAGGATTAGGGAGTTGGAGCCCGGACAAGTCCGGTAGCTTCAATCCGCACGAGGTCAAGCTTGATTTCCGCCCAAATGCACACCCTTTTGATGGAGGGAGCAAGGAATCGCCTTGGGGAGCTCGAGCGCAAGAGAGAGAGTGCGTGAGGAAGAGTGGGGATAAGAGGAGTTAGGGTTTGGTGGCGGCTAGGGTTATGGACACGAAAAATCGGACATGTCCGGAGATGACCGGACTAGTCCGAACTCATCCAGAGAGCTATATCGGACTAGTCCGTGGTCTAACGGACTAGTCCGGCCTAACCGGCACTCGGCGGACAAGTCTGCATGGGCGGACTAGTCCGGGTAACCATGGACTAGTCCGTGGTCACCAGGAGAAATTTGCATAGCCCATTCATATATATTTGAAGGTTCATAAATAGGGAATAGAGGGGCAAAACAAATCAATTAATCTTGATGAATTTTACCAGTAAGCATACAACAATCAAACAATGATCATAATTCATCAAGATCTAGTAATTGACATAGTTTTTTGAGAAAAATTGAGGGGGGTAATTTTCACAATTCAATCAACATTTTTGAAGAAATCATACGGGTATGCAACCTTTCAAGCCACACTTCGAGAATCAAGGATATTTAGTTCATTTTGGAGTTCGCAAAAATGCTTTTCATCAAGTGGCTTGGTGAATATGTCGGCCAATTGTTTTTGGGTGTTGACATGTGAGATGGTTATATCTCCTTTTATGGAATGGTCTCTCAAGAAATGATGTCTTATGTCTATGTGTTTAGTTCTAGAGTGCTCAACTGGATTGTGGGCAATTTTAGTGGCACTCTCATTGTCACAAAGGAGAGGAATACGGTTCATATTGTAATCGTAATCCCTTAGAGTTTGTCGCATCCAAAGGAGTTGTGCACAAAAACTCCCGGCTGCAACATACTCCGCTTCGGCTGTGGATAGGGCAATGGAATTTTGTTTCTTGGAGGACCAAGAAACTAAGGATCTCCCTAGAAATTGGCATGTGCCGGAGGTGCTTTTTCTATCTACTTTGCACCCGGCATAATCTGCATCTGAGTAACCAATGAGATGAATTTCGAGCCTTTTGGGTACCAAAGACCAAGGTTGGGTGTATGAACTAAATATCTCAAGATTCTTTTTACGGCTGTCAAGTGACATTCCTTAGGGTTGGCTTGAAATCTTGCACACAAACATACACTCAACATAATATCTGGCCTAGATGCACATAAATAGAGTAGAGATCCAACCATGGAGCGATATACCTTTTGATCGACGTTAGGTCCATCTTCATTGAGGTCCAAGTGGCCATTTGTTGTCATGGGGGTCTTTATGGGCTTTGCCTTGTCCATGCCAAACTTCTTAAGTATGTCCTGCATGTACTTGGTTTAGCTTATGAACGTTCCTTCCTTTTGTTGCTGCACTTGGAATCCCAAGAAGTATTTCAGTTCTCCCATCATTGACATCTCAAACCTGTCTGTCATGATTTTGCTAAATTCCTCACAAAAAGATTGGTTAGTGGACCCAAAGATTATGTCGTCAACATAAATTTGACAAATAAAGATATCATAGTCTAAATTCTTTGTAAATATTGTATAATCTACTTTGCCAATTTGAAAACCATTCTCAATTAAGAAATCTCTAAGGCACTCATACCAAGCTCTAGGAGCTTGTTTGAGGCCGTAGAGAGCCTTACGCAAGTTGAATACGTGGTCGGGGAACTTTTCGTCTTCAAACCCGGGTGGTTGCTCCACGTACACTTCTTCCTTGATCGATCTGTTAAGGAAGGCGCTTTTCACATCCATTTGATACGGCATGAAATCATGGTGAGTAGCATATGCAAGTAGTATTCTAATAGATTCAAGCCTAGCTACTGGAGCAAAAGTCTCATCGAAATCCAAACCTTCGACTTGTGAGTACCCTTTGGCCACAAGTCGCGCCTTGTTCCTTGTCACCACTCCGTGTTCGTCTTGTTTGTTGCGGAAGACCCACTTGGTGCCAACGATGTTTGCATTGGGTCTTGCCACAAGTTCCCACACCTCGTTCCGCTTGAAGTTGTTCAATTCTTCTTGCATTGCCACCACCCAGTCCGGATCCTTCAATGCATCCTCAATCCTGCGTGGTTCCAAAAAGGATACAAACGAATAATGCTCACAAAAATTAGCTATGCGAGGTCTAGTGGTCACTCCCTTTTGGATGTCACCGATGATGTTGTCGATTGGGTGATCCCTTTGGACGCATTGGTGTACTCTTGGGTGTGACACTTGAGGAGTTGTGTCTTCATGATTGTCTGCTTCTCCCCCTAAGTGGTTGCCTTCATTAACTTGTTGATCATCTTGGTACTCTTGTGGTTGATCTTGTGTTGAAGCTCCCCCTTGATTGATGGTCTCCTCTTGTGGTTGATTTTCCTCATGTACGTGTGAAGGTGGCTCTTGTGGTCGAACTTCGCCTAGAGCCATTATTGTCAATGCTTGACAAGGAGCTTCTTCTTTACCTAATTCACATGGATCAACTTGCTCCTTTTGGGAGCCATTAGTCTCTTCGAACACTACGTCACGTGCTACTTCAACAAGTCTGGAGGCCTTGTTGAAGACACGATAGGCATAAGTGTTCGAATCATAACCAAGCAAGAAACCTTCATCGGACTTCGAAGTCAACTTTGAAGTCCTAGGCTTCTTGTTCAGGATATAACATGGAGAACCGAAAACTCGAAAATATGAAATGTTTAGTTTGTTACCGGTAAGTAGCCCATAGGGAGTCTTCTTGAGTAGTCGATGAAGATAAAGTCGATTTGTGGCATGGCAAGCAGTGTTAATCGCTTCCGCCCAAAATCGATCCAAAGTCTTGTACTCATCGAGCATTATTCTTGCCATCTCTATGAGTGTTCGATTCTTTCTTTCGGCAACTCCATTTTGTTGTGGCGAGTATGGCGCTGAAAATTCGTGCTTGATGCCCTCTCCATCAAGGTACTCCTCCACTTGTGTGTTCTTGAATTCCGTGCCATTGTCGCTTCGAATACTCTTGATTGTCAATGAAAATTCGTTTTGAGCTCGCTTGAAGAACTTCATGAGTGTTCCATGTGTTTCTGTCTTATCATGCAAAAAGAAAAACCAAGTGAAGCGAGAAAAATCATCACTCATAACTAAACCATATTTGTTACCGCCAATGCTTATGTAAGCAATTGGACCAAACAAGTCGATGTGAAGTAGTTCAAGCGGTCTTGTTGTAGTCATGACGTTCTTTGCGGGATGATGTGCTCCAACTTGCTTCCTAGCTTGGCACGCGCTACAAGGCCTGTCTTTCTCAAAAACAACATTCTTCAAACTGCGGATGTGATCGCCCTTGAGGAGTTTTTGAAGATTCCTCATACCAACATGCGCTAGCCATCTATGCCACAGCCAACCCATGTTGGTTTTTGCAATCAAGCATGTGTCGAGTTCGGCTTTATCCTTGTTGAAGTCAACAAGGTAAAGCTTTCCCTTCAACATACCCTTGAATGCAATGGAACCATCACTCCTCCTAGAGACGGTCACACCCTCGTTAGTGAACAAGCAATTATAACCTTTGTCACATAGTTGAGATATGGACAGCAGGTTATAATCCAAAGATTCAACATGTAAAACATGAGAAAGCGTGTGTTCAGAGGATATTGCAATTTTACCTGTACCGAGCACCCTTCCTTGACTATTATCTCCGAAGTAGATGCCCTCGTTTGGGCCCTCGTTCTCTTCATATTCCACGAACATCCTCCTTTCTCCGGTCATGTGGTTGGTGCACCCACTGTCTAGCACCCATTTAGATCCACCGGAGGAATAGGCCTGCAAAAACAAATTATGCTTTGGTTTTAGGTACCCAAGCTTGCTTGGGTCCTTGGAGGTTAGTTACAATGCATTTGGGCACCCACACATGGGATTTTGTGTTCCCATGGCGTGGCCCAACATAATAAGAATGGACCTTGCCAAGGTTGTTTCTCATTAGCACATAGGAGGCATCAAAAGTTTTAAATAAAAGCTGCTGTTGTTTATGAGTCGGACTAGTCTAGGGGGTCGGACTTGTCCGGATGACCGGACTTGTCCGGACATCTACCGGACTAGTCCGGTATTCATGTGAGTTCAGGTTTTTATCCTTCGACTTACCAGTTTGAGAGGATCTTCCCTTCACAAAGGAGATCCTTCCCTTATTATTCTTATGACTTCCAGCATGTTGCTTTTCATCATAAGAGTAACCAATGCCATACTTGACATTTGGAGGTCTTTGGACCAAGTATGCACTACGTGCATAGTTGATCTTCTCCTTGTCAAATATGCCACATTGGGTAGGATTTTTATCCTTTGTGGGGGTTGATTTCCCTTTCAATCTGGTGTCAGTTTTACTACATGTGCACATATGAGCAAATTCTGTTTTAGTGGATTGAGAAGGTGAGTTTGAAGAGGAGGAAGGTTCACTCAGATTGAGTGACTCAAGTTGCACTTCAAGGATCTTGTTAACCTTGATCAGGTCAGCAAGTTGGTCCTTGATTGCAACATTTGAGTCGGTTAACTCCAAGCAAGCTTTCTTGCTTGAAGCTAACTCAAGCTCTAGTGAGCTGTTTTTCTCCTTTTCAAGCTCTAGAAGTTTGTCAAGTTCGACATACTCCACCTTTTGGGAGATAATCATCTCCTCTTGACGATCAATTAACCTTTCCTTCTCAACAAGTTGGTCAAGTAAGAATTTCATTTTTGTTGCAGTTTTCCTATCTAGTCCATTTAGCATATCCTCATCATCACTATCTATTTCATCATCGCTAGAGTAGGAACGCATGGAAGGGGTTTTCATAATTACCTTGCGTTTACCTTCCTTTGCCATAAGGCAAGTGTCATTTCCCTTACTTGCACCGAGTGTGGGAAAGAGTGTAGATTTCATGGACGTTTTCTCGATGGCTATGCTAGCCATCTCTTCTTCATCGGATGATGAGGACTCATCGTTTGAGTCCCACTCCTTCCCAATACGTGCTTGTTCGGTTTGTTTCTTCTTCTTGAAGAACTTCTTAGGTTGAGGCTTGGATTCTTTAGTTCTCCTCATATGGGCAATCCACTATAAAGTGGTTATATTCACCACAATTATAGCACGGCCGTCTCAATTTTGGCTTCATTCTTTCCTTGTACTTGCCGTCACTTGATTTTGTCCCTTGCTTTTTCTTCATTATTCTCTTGAACTTTTTCATGAACAATATCAAATCCTCTTCGTCTAGCTCAATGCTCTCGTCATCACTGTCCTCCTCTAGTTGTGCTTCTCTTGCTACTTTGGATAGAGGCTTGAGGGTGGACTTTAAAGCAACTCCTTTCTTCTTAGCCGAGGTGAGGTCGGCAATTTCCTTGACGTGCTTTGCTTGTTTCTCCATCATTTCAAAGTTGATAATTTTACCAAACAATTCATCCGGAGTCATCCTTTTATATCCGGGACTTTCTCTTATCATGGAGCATAGCGTGACATTGCGAGGCATAAAAGCTCTAAGGACGAGCTTTACCACCTCGTGGTCATTCCACTTCTTGCTCCCATATGATCGAACTTTGTTGACGAGTGTCTTCAATCGATTGTACATATCCTGAGGTGACTCATCTTCCTCGATTGCGAATCTTCCTAGTTCGCCTTCGATCATCTCAATCTTTGCTTCACGCACATGCCGGTCACCTTCATGTGCGGTTTGCAGAGTATCCCAAATCCCCTTAGCAATTTCAAGTCCATCTACATTGGTGAACTCGTCTCGACTGAGTGAGGAGGTGATTACAGCTGCGGCTTGAGCGTTTCTATGAATGGCCTGCTCTTGGCTTGGGGTGAGCTCTTCGTCGTCATCCGGAATATCTATCCCTGTGCATACAATATGCCATAAACTTGGGTTGAGGGAAATCAAATGCATTTTCATATTCTGCCTCCACATGGAGTAATCACTTCCATCGAAGTGTGGGGATTTTCCAAGTAGGATAGATAAGTAATGGTTGTTATTGGAATTTAGACGATCATAGTTAAAAGGATATTGGGAGTAGTCAGTGTGACTACTCCCCTTTTTCTTCTCTTCAACCTTTGCTTTCCCTTTGGAAAGTGCCTTCCTTCTGAGGAGTGCCTTCAGCTCCAGCGTCTCCTCATCATCGTCCTTGAAGTCTTGAATGGCTTCGAGGTACTTCTCCACCTTTTGAATCTTGTCGTTGTTGACCTCTTCTTGGTTGTTGATTTTGTGGACGTCCTTCATGTCCAACATGATCTCTTCGAGTGATTAGACTCTTTCTTGAAGAACCTCGCTCTGATACCAATTGAATGTAGGCCTAGAGGGGGGTGAATAGGCCTTTTTGAAAATTGTCGGATCTTGCAGCACTCAACAACCAGTTTAATACCAGAGATAACGGACTAGTCCGGAAAAGTGCGGACTTGTCCGGTGTTCACAGACTAAGTTGATTAAACTTGACTGGTTTGTTTGATTCTATTATGTGTACAGCGGAAATATAGAATCAAACAACAGTTTAACAGTTATCTACTGAGTAATATCACTATTAAGTCTTATGTTCAACAATTTAACGTAAGATAAACAATGTGTATGAAACCCTTGATTGAGTTGATCAATTAGAATGATGAACACTAAAACAAGACACAAGTGTTTATCTCGTGGTTTGGCTACCACAAAAGGCCACCTACATCCACGTTGAGGAATCCACAAAAGGACCGGGTCTTCTCCAACCCTACCCTCGTTGGATCACCACGAAGGCCAATCCTCTTCCACTAATCACAAAGGGGTGAATAACCGAATTCAAGGGGCGATCTCACACTTTGAGAGCTCCCTTAGATTACAAATCACAATACCACCAAAAACACACTCAAAATTTACAATTGAAACGCAGGAGTGTGTTAGAGAATCAAACCAAGAGCTCAATGTGGTGTAGCAAGTGTCTCTCCAATGATCAAAAGTGAATCCTCAAAGGATTGGACGATGTTGCACTTGATTTCGTGGAGAGAGGTCATTTTTTGAGTCTCTTGGGAGGTGTGACGACGCTAGGGTTCGAGAGTGTGAAAAAGTGGGCCGTGCACCTCTATTTATATGGGGTTTCTAATAGTGACCGTTAGGGTTCAGAAAGTTCGTACTAGTCCGTGGTGGTCACCGGACTAGTCCGGTGT
Organism: Tuctoria greenei; assembly: GCA_036927565.1. Taxonomy (NCBI): domain Eukaryota; kingdom Viridiplantae; phylum Streptophyta; class Magnoliopsida; order Poales; family Poaceae; genus Tuctoria; species Tuctoria greenei. Next base: position 73,903,564 of record JAYESD010000004.1, read on the forward strand.
GCTGTGTGTAGCAAACCCTAAGTGTCCCGAAATATCGGACTAGTCCGGCTGAAAGCGGACTTGTCCGATTTTGCTACTGGAAATCTTCGGACTAGTCCGATGTCCATCGGACTTGTCCAGTCATGTAAAATCCTAAGTGTGTTGGATGACAGGTCTGTACTGGGGAGGACTTATCTGATTTAGATTAGTGGGTTTTTCGGACTAGTCAGTGTGAACATCGGACTTGTCTGAAGTAGATCAGAAAGGATATCGGACTAGTCCGGTTGATAACGGACTTGTCCGATTTTGTGTGACTTGTGTAGTGTTTTGAGGACTAGTCCACACTGGGGAGGACTAGTCCGATTCTAGTCAGAACGATAGCGGACTAGTGTGGGGACCGGAATCCACACATCCGAGGATCTCATTGGGTGGTGTCGTGCGATGCGACACCCAACAGTTATACAAGAATAGAACCTGAATAAGTACAAGACAGAGTCTTTTATTTTTCATACAGCGGAAGTTTTCACAATACTAACGGATGTAAAGAAATATATACATATCATAGCTACGCTCTCAGCACTAGCTATGCAAAAAGCAAAGTTATCCATGCCGGGGATACTTTGCACTAGCAACACTCATTTAGGGCGGCGTGCAGGGTTCCCACTCGGCTGTACACCCTGGAGTGGGTGCAGCCTCATCGTCAAACCCTTCATCAACAGAAAAACCTGCAAAAACTCGTTAACTGCAAACATGAGCATAAGGCTCAGCAAGTCTTAACCGTCTCACTAGACATATGCAAGGGGACACTAAACATAGGTAAGGAATAGCATAAATGGACTCGCCTACAAGTGGGTCCTTATAATCAAGTTTTATGTAGCAAATGACATTCTCCAAGCACGGCACATCATGGGTTCCACAATCAAGCAAGAAACGCTTTACCGATGATATGACATGCTCAGAGCACATAATGCTATTACAGCTAAAGTATGGGGAAATTGTAAACTTTTAATTATACTATCTCTAAATCATACAAGGTTGCAAAATACTTATAAATCAATACAATATGAATTTCTGACTTCTTTAGTATTTACTACGTCACCGCTCAGTGAACAAGTGGTACTCTATTACTGCGAGGGACAGTGATTGCAATCAGGACACACCCGGACAACACGACACATACGTCGTTCGGAAGTGTCAGCGAGCACACCCGTACCTACATAACACTTCAGTACTAGGCGTATATGGCAACCTTTCGCAAGACACTCAAATGCCGAACCGGTCGATCCGTCACGGGTAGGAGGTCCCTGCGTGGGGTGTACTCTGACGTGCCCACCAGCGGATTTACACCTTGCTACCCTCAACCCACACCTATAAAACGGAACGGTATGCCTCGACACCCAAGTGACCAAGCTACGTCAGTTTATTGGATTCCATATGTCCATTATGTTGCCGGTACAATTCAAGCTTGTCCGAAGGGGCCGCATACGGACGGGCCTTAATCGACACAGGCAGGGCTATGCGACCGAGACTCAATTCTCACCGCTTCCTATCCATTCCCTGCCCGGTCTCAATTTCATTATATTAAGCCATTTTCTATTCAACCAATCCTGTGAGATACATCTCTCGCGAGTAGATTCCAACTACTCGACTTCTACCGGATTTCCTATGCATTAGCAAAGCAGTTACTACAGGTCAAACTGTAACTCGTGCCAAATAAACCCTGGGATTTTTGGTCATGCATGTGGAGTATCATTCACCCTAAACGTAATGCACAATTCATATACTACTCATCATAGTGATAAAGCAAAAGTTTATAAACGACTTAAATGCAAACCGGGGCTTGCCTTGCTGCAGGTCACAGTCTGAGTTAAAAATTGGAAGGTTCTCTTCCAAGGCTTCTGGCTCCTCCTCGACTTCGGTCACTATACGATATGCAGATAACATGGATATATAAATGACTTTGAAATTTAATTATTTTTAAGACCACAAATTAATTCATGGTGATCACTATATGACAGGGACCTTAATTGGTTTTGGAACTTCGATGGTAGATACTAGGGAATATGATCAAGGGTCTTGCAAAGAACAGGAGATGATCATAGCAGATTGTGGTCCCCGAAAGTATGGCAAGCAATCAACTTCCAAAAATTTCCGAGAGGAAACTGTAGCTTGAACCTAGCTAACAGTGGTTCTGCTCTTAGCAAAATTTGTTTTATAATTTTCTAAGCTGTGGGGAAGGAGTTATTGTATTTCTAATTCGGCAAGAATTTTTGGATTTACTTTATAATTGAGTTTCTAGACATTAAATCAATATTTAGTTTGTAACTGATTTAGGACTAGTATAGTAGGTTAATTAAATCCAAGATTTTAACAGGAGCTAGGGTATGACTAAAGGAAGACTCAGTCAAATTTTGGGACCTAATAAAGCAACCTAATAGCTGCGAAAATTCAATAACTGAAAAAGGAAATTGAATTATACAGAGAGTTAAACAGGTGCTATGGCTCCCAAACTTTTCCTGATAATCAAGAATAGGACAATAAATTTTATGTGAATTTTGGGGATTTTTCCCGTGGATATCTTGTCTGGAAAAATTGCATTTGCATTAGGAAAGATTATTTTCTACAGAATTTAACTTTGAGTTTCACTGAACCTAATTGGTATTGACAGAATCTAGAGCTCAAGGGCTTTCAAACAAAATTTGTTTGAAGATTTTTGGAGTATCCTACAGAAAGTTATGGATTTTCTAATTTGGAGCCTAATCTGGAATAAATTCCTAATTTGATTTAACTCGTGGGCCCCACTGTTTTAAAATGAACAAATAGTATTTAAACCACACGGGGCCACAGAATTCCACCGCGTAGCCACAGCAGATCCCGTGGCCACACCTGATCCGACGGGATTTACAGCCGCTGACACGCGGGACCCGCCGCGTCGTCTTCTACCTCCCGACGCGGGCGGCGCGCGGGGCTCCCGCGGCGGTGCTCCCCGGCGAGCCTCGCCGGATTGGAGTTACTGGCCACCGCAGCCCCCATCCTTGGGCACCCGACCGTAAAATAATGCGCTGAGCACGATGGTGGGGTCGGGGATGCCTGCTGACGGTCGGAAATCATGGCGCACCGGCGGCGGCGGATGCTAGGGCTCCGGCCATGTCGGAACGGCCGCCCTGTGGCTAAAATCCGTCTAAAAAGGCTGGGAAAGTTTCCTGGAATCATGAGGAACGCGCGAGACATGCGCTATCGTCATGAAACGGTCGGCAAAGTAGTCGTCGACGGCGACAGAGGCAACTTTTCACCGGCGGAGGGGAGAACTCGCGATTCTTGAGCTACACTCGATCATTTCCGGTGATTCCAGTTCGTGAGGATGCGCAAGAGAGCGTAGAAACCATTTGCTAGCAATCGGGAAGGGTGATTAAGCATGGAACTCTAATTGCATAAAATACCGAGCGTGTTCATAAGCTTCGGCCGAGAGTAAAACCTAGCTAACTTGCTCGATATACGAGCAAACCAGGAATGGCTTCTACCGTTACGTAGAGCGTGTCCCGGCGCACCAGTTTGCTATGGGAGGCGAAGCACGAGACGGCATGCAGTGGCCTAGCAACGTGGAGCAGGGACAGCGCAGGGTGAAAACGACGGCGACCGTCGGTATAGCCTCAAAATCATCGGCCAAACCGTCAACTATGCAACGAAAAGATCGACCCGGAAGATAGAGGAGGGAGAGAGGAATCACCTAGCTGTTGGAAGCTTGGCGCGAGAGTGCTCCGGTTGGCCAGCAACGGGCGCGCGGCGCCGGCGGCGGGAAGCTCGCGCGCGGGATGGAAATGGCGAAATTCGTCGACTCGGCGAGGTGGGAGGTGATAAGGGCGACTGGGAGTTGATAAGGGAGAGTCCAGGGCGCTATTTATAGGGTTCAACGGCGGTGGCGGGCTGGTGTCACGCTGTGCATGCACGCCGTCGCTGTGGCGGGCGCAGCGCGCGCTGAAATGCGGCTGCACGTGGGCTGCTGACTGGTGGGTCCCGCCAGTCAGCCCCACAGCCACTGCACCTTTAGTAAATCACTTAAAAATAGTAAATGATCTCCAAAAATCATGAAACTTCAGGGATAAGTCAGGAAAATTGTGATGAACACAATGGTGGGTTTAGATCTTTATGTTCAAGTCTATATTTACCAGACTTTGAATTCGAATTTAAACTTGATTCAAATTCGTTGAGCATCTCAAATAAAATAGCAAAGGAGTTCCTAAAATCTTGAAACTTTGTAAGCATGCTATTGAGGAATTTAGGAGCTCATGAAAAAAATTTAGAGCCCTTAATTTGAATATTTGGTTTAGAGCATATTAGGGCTTCATTGTGCATTGCTTACTAAATCTTATCCAAAAATTCTTATTCTTAAAAAGGTGAATAGAATATAATTTGGATTCATGGTGAAGTCTAATACCCATGTTAAAAGAATTTAACAAAGAGTGCAAGAAAAGTTTTGGATGGCATAGTTCATGTGCACCATTATATTGGATATCTAAAATAGTTGATCACAAAACCCATTTGAACTTAACATGCCATAAAAGTGGGGTTTTACATTCCTCCCCCCTTAAAAGAATCTCGTCCCGAGATTACAAAAGAAGGTAAAGGAAAAAGGATCTATCGAACATATGCCGCTAACAAGTTCGGATAGTTCGTTCTAAGATACTCCTCGCTTTCCCACGTGGCTTCTTCCGCACTGTGGTTGCTCCACAAAACCTTATAGAAATGCAAGGTGCGACTTCTTGTGGTGCGAGTCTTTTCATCGATGATCTGAGTTGGATGCTCGGAATAAGTGAGATCTGGTTGGAGACCTTCCAAATCCTCCATGCGGATATCAGCTGGAGCCTTAAGACATTTCCGCAATTGGGAAATGTGGAATACATTGTGGACTCCTAAAAGTGACGTTGGTAACTCCAATTGATATGCCACAGGTCCGCATCTTTCGATTATTGCGAATGGCCCAATAAAGCGGGGAGCTAGCTTCCCTTTTACCCCGAAGCGATGGATACCCTTCATAGGGGATACCCGGAGATAAACTTGATCTCCAACTTCGATGTGAAGAGGTCGACGTCGTTTGTCCGCGTAGCTCTTCTGACGAGACTGAGCAGCTTTGAGATTCGCCTGAATAGTGCGAACTCGATCCTCGGCTTCATTTACTAAGTCGATGCCGTACACTGCCCGTTCACCTGATTCGCACCAGTTCAAGGGTGTGCGACACTTTCGGCCATAGAGAGCTTCATATGGCGCCATCTGGATGCTAGCCTGGTAACCGTTGTTGTATGAAAACTCCGCCAAAGGTAGATGATCATCCCAGTTCTTGCCCTGGTGGATGGCACAGGCACGAAGCATGTCTTCTAGCACATGATTCACCCGTTCGGTCTGACCATCGGTCTGAGGATGATAGGCCGAGCTCCGAATTAACTTGGTTCCCAGTGCAGCGTGGAGATGCTCCCAGAATCGCGAAACAAATACAGCTCCACGATCTGAGATGATGGTACAGGGTACACCATGTAGACATATTATTCTGGAGATATAAATTTCCGCGTATCGACTCGCATCGTATGCCACGCGGACCGGTATGAAATGAGCCGATTTGGTCAATCGGTCTACGATCACCCAAATGGAGTCGTGTTTATGGAGAGTGGGAGGCAACCCAACAATGAAATCCATACTGATATCCTCCCATTTCCAAGCCGGTATGCTTAAAGGTTGAAGCTGTCCAGCTGCCTTCATATGGTCGGCCTTTACTCGCCGACACGTATCACACTCGGACACGTATTTAGCTACTTCTCTCTTCATCCGAGTCCACCAGAATTTCTTCTTCAAATCTTGGTACATCTTGTTGCTTCTCGGATGAATGGAATACTTGGACAAATGATCTTCGTCCAGTATCTTCTTTATAAGTCCCATGTTTCGGGGTACCACTATACGGTCATTAAACTAGATGGTACCTTCATCGTCACTTCGGAAGCATTTCATCTCCCCCTTCTTCATTCTTTGCTGAATATGCGACATCCCCTTGTCCTCCTTCTGAGCTGCCATAATATCCTCCCTGATGGTAGGAATGAGGGCGAGATTGTAGAGCGCCCCATATGGAACCAAGTAGAGACTCAGTTCTTCTTTTCCCTCTATCGAGGTAATTGAAAGATTGTTGATATGGGACTTGCGGCTCAGAGCGTCTGCGACTACGTTTGCTTTACCTGGATGGTAGTGGATCTCAATTTCATAGTCTTTGATCAACTCTAACTATCTCCGTTGTCGCATATTCAAATCCTTTTGGGTGAAAATGTATTTCAAACTCTTGTGATCAGTATACAAGTGCACTAGATTACCCAGTAAATAATGCCTCCACATCTTTAATGCCAATACCACAGCAGCCAGCTCAAGATCATGAGTCGGGTAGTGCTGCTCGTGGTTCCGAAGCTGTCGCGATCCATACGCAATCACTCTTCGCTCTTGCATTAACACACAACCTAAACCAATCCCAGATGCATCGCAATAGACATCAAATGATTTGGTTGTGTCTGGTTGGGCTAAAACTGGTGCCGTCGTAAGGTGTTTCACCAATGCTTTGAAACCTGCCTCACATGCCTCAGTCCATACATACTTTTGTCCTTTCTTCAGAAGTTCTGTCATTGGTTTAGCTATTTTGGAGAAACTGGGTATAAACCTCCGGTAATATCCTGCTAAACCCAGGAAACTTCGGACTTCATGTACAGACTTTGGAGACTCCCATTTGAGGACTTGCTTGATCTTGCTTGGATCAACTGCAATCCCCTCTGCTGATATGATGTGCCCTAAAAATGGCACTTGGCCGATCCAGAATTCACACTTGTTGAACTTAGCATATAGTTGATGGTCCCGTGATCGTTGAAGCACGATACGCAAGTGTTGAGCATGTTCTTCTTCGGATTTTGAATACACAAGTATGTCGTCAATGAAGACCACGACGAACTTGTCCAATTCCGCCATGAACACTGAGTTCATGAGATACATGAAATGAGCCGGCGCGTTGGTCAATCCGAAGGACATAACAAGGTACTCATACAGTCCATACCTCGTCGAGAATGCTGTCTTTAGTATATCTTCTGGTCGGATTCTAATTTGATGATAACCAGAACGAAGATCCATCTTCGAAAATACTTTAGCACCCACCAATTGATCGAAAAGAATATCAATCCGTGGTAGTGGATACTTGTTCTTGATAGTGACAGCATTAAGTGGATGATAGTCTACACACAACCTCAAGGTCTTGTCTTTCTTTTCTACAAACAGTGCAGAACAACCCCATGGCGATGAACTTGGACGTATGAAACCTTTGTTCTCAAGTTCGGTTAACTGTTCCTTAAGTTCTACAAGTTCCTTGGGTGCCATCTTGTAGGGTGGTCTTGAGATTGGTACTGTTCCTGGCGCAAGTTCAATCTTGAACTCTATATCCCTTTCTGGTGGCATCCCAGGAAGATCTTCAGGGAACACGTCCGGGTATTCACATACTACCGGAATATCCTTAAGTTCCATAACCTCGGTGTTGTGAGTGGATGGGTCTAATGGAATGATGTTCTCAAGATTGAGAACATGGGGCTGATGGAGTGGAGAGTTTAGATAAATTTTTCGAGGAACGATATCAAGAATAGCACCATGGTTTTGCAACCATGCCACTCCTAAGATGATATATAGCTTTTGAGTCTCTAGGATAATGAAGGAGGTAGGATAGACGTTCCCATCTATGTCAAGAGGCACTCTATGGGCTACCTCATATGTTACTACCCTCCCTGCTGGAGTGCAAATCATATATGGAGTTTTTGTGGAGATAACAGGCAATTGACTTTTAACGACAAAAGATTTACTAATGACATTGTGTGAAGCTCCGGAGTCAAAAAGTATGACTACGGAATGATTTAAGACAGAGAACGTACCCGTGAGCACGGGTGCGCCTTCTGGAACGTCCTCGATGGCGAGGTGGTGGATGTTGCCGGTTCTGGTGGCTGGCTTCTTGAACTGATTGCGGGGTGGGTTGGCCCCCTGGTAGGATGATTGCCCTCTGCCTTGTCGATTCTGCGGACAATCCTTGGAGAAGTGCCCCGTACGTCCACACGTGAAACACGAGTACGGGGTTTGGCCAATACGAAGGGGAGGACGGAATCCCGGTGCACGTGGTGGAGGTGGAAGTGCACGTGGGACCATCCCCTGTTGTTGTTGTGGCCGGAATCCGAAGTTGCTGATCTGGCAACCACTGGACATTGATGGTCGTGAGGGCGGTTGCCACCTCTGGCCGGATGGCGATCGATACACCATACAGTACTTCTGAGGAGCACCACCTCCGCTGCCCTGCGGAACACTCCTCTTCTTCTTATCTGAGGACAGCTCGCGCGTAGCGTCCTCCTGCATGATAGCGGCATTGACTATGTCGTTGAAGCTGCCGCGGTTGAACAGGACAAGCTTGTCCTTCAACTTGGGGTTCAAACCCCGGTAGAAACATTCCCGCTTCCGATCTTCGGTATTCACTTGGTCCTGAGCATATTGGGCCAAGTGGTTGAATGATTTGGAGTACTCGTATGCACTCCTTCCTCCTTGCCTTAGCTCCAAGAACTCTTGAAGCTTCCTCCTCATAATCCCGGGAGGGATGTGGTAGGCGCGAAACGCCTCCCGGAATTCGGTCCAGCTTACGACATGGCCTGCGGGGCGTGCGGCAAGGTAATTGGCCCACCAGGCACCGGCAGACCCCTGCAGTTGTTGCGCTGCAAACAACGTCTTCTGCTGTTCGGTTACCTCGAGTAAACCGAACTTTCCTTCAATGGTGCAGAGCCAATTATCCGCATCCAACGGTTCATCGGCCTCTCTGAATACCGGTGGATGTGTCGATGAGAAATCAGAGTAGGAACTCTGAAATTGCTGACGTGGTCCATTATTTTGTCGTCCCCCTTGACGGGACGAGTGCTGCACCAGAGTCCGCAGTAGCTTGGTTTGCTCGTCGCGCGAGCCGAGTACTGCAGCAAGAACCTCCGCGAGACTCCTGGGGAGTGTGGTTGGAGGTGGTGGAGGTGGTTGCGTCTGAGGTGTATTCTGCCCCGGGGGTGGTGTGTCATCCCCCTGTCCTCCACTAGATCCTCCCACCTCTGAGGCTGTACGAGTACGCACCATACTGCAATACAATGATTAACACGGTAAGTCCCATTGCCCCAAGTTCATCCTCCCTTAGAAATGCGGTAGATAATAATAGACGATGCATAACATTTACATATATTGATAAAGCACAAACTTTATACAAAATATATCATCTCAAGACCAAGTTTACAGTAGTAAACCCAAAATGATGGACTCCCTTTATGGAAATACATCTCTACCATACTTGGTCTTCCTGATATGTCATACTCATCTAATTATCTAGACATCACTACCATTATTCTTAATATGACACAAACATGGTCACAAAAGAGAACTAGCAACCATTTAACCATATGTTGCCCTGCGTTGGCGGAAGTGCTACCCCATCTCACTTCAATACGCCCTACTCGACGTATTCAAGTTCCTCTGGGTCTTCTTCTTCCTCTTCATTTTCAGGGCTAGGCACCACTGATACGGGTGCTAGAGTAGAAGTTGATACATCATTCAACATCAACGTCTTCTTGGCAGCCATAGCTTCCCAATCTGCCTGTATCATAAACATTCCCCAGGCCTCATTCTCCTGCTGAGCCTGTTCACAGCTGGTCTTCCAGTTCTGAGCCTCTACTCTGGACTGATCCCTGTCCGCAGTCACCACGTTCAACTGGGTGTCCCGTTGGTGCCCATAGAGTAGGCTTGCCTCCAGATCAATATCTCTCTCTAGAGTCTCCTGGCGAGACGCGGCCAAATCCATAACAGCGTCATGCCACTGATTCTCCCTAAGGTTCAAACGATGATTGAGAGGAGCCATCATATCCCTAAGTCCGTCATTTGCCCACTCAAAGTGATTTGCTCGCATCATGGCTTGCTTTAGGTTGTTTGTCAATTCTTTTATGCATGCCCTTTGATTACCCTTCTCGCGATGTGATGCTGCTGCATACATTGCTAAGGCTGTTGCGGATGTTTCACCATGCTCTCCCACCTCCGCAAGCAAGCGGGTTGCCCAGGCTTCAGAAGCCCTGCCGTTGACTGGAAAGAACTCATACGGAGTACCCACCAGATGACGGTAATGGAGTTTGCAAAACCTCCCTATGGCAACACTTGCGGCGTAGCTCCATGTTTCTTCTAATATCAATCCTTTGATCTTGATGGAGTATGGAGCCCATCCGAGGTGCGGTGGACCGGCAGGCACATCGACGTAGATGGTGCAACTCCACATACCGCCCTCCTGGAACTTCTTGCCCCAATAGCTAGGTAACACCAGATAGCCAAACTGGCGGAGCAACCGTGCAAACACGTCCGGGAAACCGGCTTGCCCGGTGCATGTTGAGAACACCCATCCATTCGGCAACGGAATTCTTGGTGCTGCCATCTGTGGACAAACATACCCGGATGTCAATACATCGTTTAAGTATTCAACCCAATCACCGATGATGTGGGACAAAAAGAAATATCCATAATCAATTGGTTCAGGCAAAGCTGCAAACTGGAAATGATCACAGTTCTGGTTCATCTGACCTTCCTGTATTAACACATAAGTTTCATACAGGAAAAGCCCGAATTAAAAGTTAAGTTGAATACAAAAGTTGTAGTACACTTCAAAACCTTTCCAGATTGTACTCATACAGCCACTGCTGAACTAGTATGAACAATCTATACCGGTTTTGAGTTGACTCAAGGGTTCTGGAAATTTCGACAGAACCTCCCCTGTATATGGGCTTATCTCCACATTCTATACAGGTTCATCATGATAAGATATTGAGGCAATGTCAAAATAACATCGAGTGACATCGTGTTAACAAACCAGAACTAAAGAAGTTCCACCACGAAAACCTTGTCATGAATGTATTATGCATCAATCCACAACTATGTGCAAACTGTTCCAAGTTCGGGACTGCAGGAAACAAATTTGCGACAAATGGAATTAGGCATAGCTATACCCAGATCCAGGTCAGGAGCGGTAAATAAAGTTGATAGGTGACTTCCTAATCTTTCCAGAAATGTATACGTGCAACCATATCACTGTTCTGGATTAGGAGTTATAACTATCCAAACTTAACAGTAAAACTGACTGGTTTGCATCAGCAGTCATGCAGTTCACTGTGCTGACTTCCCAATTTGGTTAAACTCCAATAAAAATCAGGAAAGACTCCCCATAACAAACTCGTAAATCTCCACCTACCCTTCTCAAACATATATCCCAATAAGGTAGTGGATTTTTCTACAGTGAGTCATGGCAAGAATACAGAAAACGGGTACAAAGGTGGGTTCATATGGAGTAATTACAGTAAACCCCCGTTTTCAACAGATTAACAAGCTTTTCTGTCTTTATAGTCAACGGAAAAGTTGGAGAGGCCTTCACGAGCTTTCCATCTATGTAGGATACTCTTATGTTATCTAATTGCTAACCAAGATTACAACCTGGCGAAGTTGAGCCACTTCAACCAGAAAGCAAGAATCTTGGTTCTATCTACCTTATCAAGTCGAGCCCGAAATTATCAGTATCTGATAGTCGGACTTTCTCAAAACACAATGCAACCATTCTGTCGGTGGGGAGGGCCTAGTATCATGTTTGATACTGACGGTACTACGTATCTCACCAAAGAAAATTTTATCCGGTATTTCCGGTTACGACTATAGGTGGTCCCTAATTCGCTCTCTCGCAAACGGCTTCTACACGGGTTGCTACCGGAGTTAGTGTACCTGCAGAAGACAAACAATCCCCTTTCACACCTTCGCACCTCAAGGGCGGCACGGGGAAACACGACAGGCAGTCACAATAATATATAACTAAAAGTAAATGCATACGACTCTGGCGTGAGTCGTCCTCGAGCGAGGCCATGTCTCGAGGTACATGGCTGTAAATACGTCTGTACAGCAAAGACTCCCGTACGATCCGGCTTATACACGCTCGGGCATACGTGTTCGCATGTTCTCATAGATATGAGAACACACTATCGGGTTACATACCACCCGACGGGGTTTCCCTCTAACTTTGTGTCACGCTGGGGTACCGCGTGTCATATGTTCTCAGAAACATGGAAAGTTTCAAAGACTCATATTGACTTTCCGTGCCAAGCCACGGGAATTTCACATACCACCTCTCGTATGCTGAGCTTACCGAGATTGATCCGCTCTCGGTGGCGTACCTTACCTCTTACCTGATGTCGAAGCGTCGTTACAGAATATAATAACACATAGTTAGTTTACCATCTTTATAACTTATACTAGTAATACTCCTTATAAAGGCATATATAACTAATTCCTCACTCAAGTTCCTAATTTTTGAAAATATGTTCTTTTCCGGTATACTGTTCCCAATGAAGCTCTGATACCATGTCTGTGGGGACCGGAATCCACACATCCGAGGATCTCATTGGGTGGTGTCGTGCGATGCGACACCCAACAGTTATACAAGAATAGAACCTGAATAAGTACAAGACAGAGTCTTTTATTTTTCATACAACGGAAGTTTTCACAATACTAACGGATGTAAAGAAATATATACATATCATAGCTACGCTCTCAGCACTAGCTATGCAAAAAGCAAAGTTATCCATGCCGGGGATACTTTGCACTAGCAACACTCATTTAGGGCGGCGTGCAGGGTTCCCACTCGGCTGTACACCCTGGAGTGGGTGCAGCCTCATCGTCAAACCCTTCATCAACAGAAAAACCTGCAAAAACTCGTTAACTGCAAACATGAGCATAAGGCTCAGCAAGTCTTAACCGTCTCACTAGACATATGCAAGGGAACACTAAACATAGGTAAGGAATAGCATAAATGGACTCGCCTACAAGTGGGTCCTTATAATCAGGTTTTATGTAGCAAATGACATTCTCCAAGCACGGCACATCATGGGTTCCACAATCAAACAAGAAACGCTTTACCGATGATATGACATGCTCAGAGCACATAATGCTATTACAGCTAAAGTATGGGGAAATTGTAAACTTTTAATTATACTATCTCTAAATCATACAAGGTTGCAAAATACTTATAAATCAATACAATATGAATTTCTGACTTCTTTAGTATTTACTACGTCACCGCTCAGTGAACAAGTGGTACTCTATTACTGCGAGGGACAATGATTGCAATCAGGACACACCCGGACAACACGACACATACGTCGTTCGGAAGTGTCAGCGAGCACACCCGTACCTACATAACACTTCAGTACTAGGCGTATATGGCAACCTTTCGCAAGACACTCAAATGCCGAACCGGTCGATCCGTCACGGGTAGGAGGTCCCTGCGTGGGGCGTACTCTGACGTGCCCACCAGCGGATTTACACCTTGCTACCCTCAACCCACACCTATAAAACGGAACGGTATGCCTCGACACCCAAGTGAACAAGCTACGTCAGTTTATTGGATTCCATATGTCCATTATGTTGCCGGTACAATTCAAGCTTGTCCGAAGGGGCCGCATACGGACGGGCCTTAATCGACACAGGCAGGGCTATGCGACCGAGACTCAATTCTCGCCGCTTCCTATCCATTCCCTGCCCGGTCTCAATTTCATTATATTAAGCCATTTTCTATTCAACCAATCCTGTGAGATACATCTCTCGCGAGTAGATTCCAACTACTCGACTTCTACCGGATTTCCTATGCATTAGCAAAGCAGTTACTACAGGTCAAACTGTAACTCGTGCCAAATAAACCCTGAGATTTTTGGTCATGCATGTGGAGTATCATTCACCCTAAACGTAATGCACAATTCATATACTACTCATCATAGTGATAAAGCAAAAGTTTATAAACGACTTAAATGCAAACCGGGGCTTGCCTTGCTGCAGGTCACAGTCTGAGTTAAAAATTGGAAGGTTCTCTTCAAAGGCTTCTGGCTCCTCCTCAACTTCGGTCACTATACGATATGCAGATAACATGGATATATAAATGACTTTGAAATTTAATTATTTTTAAGACCACAAATTAATTCATGGTGATCACTATATGACAGGGACCTTACTTGGTTTTGGAACTTCGATGGTAGATACTAGGGAATATGATCAAGGCTCTTGCAAAGAACAGGAGATGATCATAGCAGATTGTGGTCCCCGAAAGTATGGCAAGCAATCAACTTCCAAAAATTTCCGTGAGGAAACTGTAGCTTGAACCTAGCTAACAGTTGATAATCAAGATAGAGGGAGTGGTTCTGGTCTTAGCAAAATTTGTTTTATAATTTTCGAAGCTGTGGGGAAGGAGTTATTGTATTTCTAATTCGGCAAGAATTTTTGGATTTACTTTATAATTGAGTTTCTAGACATTAAATCAATATTTAGTTTGTAACTGATTTAGGACTAGTATAGTAGGTTAATTAAATCCAAGATTTTAACAGGAGCTAGGTATGACTAAAGGAAGACTCAGTCAAATTTTGGGACCTAATAAAGCAACCTAATAGCTGTGAAAATTCAATAACTGAAAAAGGAAATTGAATTATACAGAGAGTTAAACAGGTGCTATGGCTCCCAAACTTTTCCTGGTAATCAAGAATAGGACAATAAATTTTATGTGAATTTTGGGGATTTTTCCCGTGGATATCTTCTCTGGAAAAATTGCATTTGCATTAGGAAAGATTATTTCCTACAGAATTTAACTTTGAGTTTTACAGAACCTAATTGGTATTGACAGAACCTAGAGCTCAAGTGCTTTCAAACAAAATTTATTTGAAGATTTTTGGAGTATCCTACAGAAAGTTATGGATTTTCTAAGTTGGAGCCTAATCTGGAATAAATTCCTAATTTGATTTAACTCGTGGGCCCCACTGTTTTAAAATGAACCAATAGTATTTAAACCACACGGGGCCACAGAATTCCACCGTGTAGCCACAGCAGATCCCGTGGCCACACCTGATCCGACGGGATTTACAGCCGCTGACACGCGGGACCCGCCGCGTCGTCTTCTACCTCCCGACGCGGGCGGCGCGCGGGGCTCCCGCGGCGGTGCTCCCCGGCGAGCCTCGCCGGATTGGAGTTACTGGCCACCGCAGCCCCCATCCTTGGGCACCCGACCGTAAAATAATGCGCTGAGCACGATGGTGGGGTCGGGGATGTCTGCTGATGGTCGGAAATCATGGCGCACCGGCGGCGGCGGATGCTAGGGCTCCGGCCATGTCGGAACGGCCGCCCTGTGGCTAAAATCCGTCTAAAAAGGCTGGGAATGTTTCCTGGAATCATGAGGAACGCGCGAGACATGCGCTATCGTCATGAAACGGTCGGCAAAGTAGTCGTCGACGGCGACAGAGGCAACTTTTCACCGGCGGAGGGGAGAACTCGCGATTCTTGAGCTACACTCGATCATTTCCGGTGATTCCAGTTCGTGAGGATGCGCAAGAGAGCGTAGAAACCATTTGCTAGCAATCGGGAAGGGTGATTAAGCATGGAACTCTAATTGCAGAAAATACCGAGCGTGTTCATAAGCTTCGGCCGAGAGTAAAACCTAGCTAACTTGCTCGATATACGCGCAAACCAGGAATGGCTTCTACCGTTACGTAGAGCGTGTCCCGGCGCACCAGTTTGCTATGGGAGGCGAAGCACGAGACGGCATGCAGTGGCCTAGCAACGTGGAGCAGGGACAGCGCGGGGTGAAAACGACGGCGACCGTCGGTATAGCCTCAAAATCATCGGCCAAACCGTCAACTATGCAACGAAAAGATCGACCCGGAAGATAGAGGAGGGAGAGAGGAATCACCTAGCTGTTGGAAGCTTGGCGCGAGAGTGCTCCGGTTGGCCAGCAACGGGCGCGCGGCGCCGGCGGCGGGAAGCTCGCGCGCGGGATGGAAATGGCGAAATTCGTCGACTCGGCGAGGTGGGAGGTGATAAGGGCGACTGGGAGTTGATAAGGGAGAGTCCAGGGCGCTATTTATAGGGTTCAACGGCGGTGGCGGGCTGGTGTCGCGCTGTGCATGCACGCCGTCGCTGTGGCGGGCGCAGCGCGCACTGAAATGCGGCTGCACGTGGGCTGCTGACTGGTGGGTCCCGCCAGTCAGCCCCACAGCCACTGCACCTTTAGTAAATCACTTAAAAATAGTAAATGATCTCCAAAAATCATGAAACTTCAGGGATAAGTCAAGAAAATTGTGATGAACACAATGGTGGGTTTAGATCTTTATCTTCAAGTCTATATTTACCAGATTTTGAATTCGAATTTAAACTTGATTCAAATTTGTTGAGCGTCTCAAATAAAATAGCAAAGGAGTTCCTAAAATCTTGAAACTTTGTAAGCATGCTATTGAGGAATTTAGGAGCTCATGAAAAAAATTTAGAGCCCTTAATTTGAATATTTGGTTTAGAGCTTATTAGGGCTTCATTGTGCATTGCTTACTAAATCTTATCCAAAAATTCTTATTCTTAAAAAGGTGAATAGAATATAATTTGGATTCATGGTGAAGTCTAATACCCATGTTAAAAGAATTTAACAAAGAGTGCAAGAAAAGTTTTGGATGGCATAGTTCATGTGCACCATTATATTGGATATCTAAAATAGTTGATCACAAAACCCATATGAACTTAACATGCCATAAAAGTGGGGTTTTACAACTAGTCCGATAGATATCGGACTTGTCCGATCTGGTGCAGAAAGGTTATCGGACTAGTCCGGTTGTGATCGGACTAGTCCGGTCCTGTGTAACTCTGTGCAATGTGTGTGTTTAATTATCATTGATCTCTTGGGGTGTGTTTCCTTAACACACTGCATACAAAATAATCTACTACTCTTTTTCCTTGAGCTCATTTCCACTTTGCTCCTCTTCATCCCTTCTTTTTGGTATTTTGCTCATTTTTCCATTATAGGTCTGCATTCGTCTCAATAAAGAGGTTAGGATCCCAATTGCTTGTTATAAATCATCCAAAACCCACAAGGGAGTCCTAGATGCACTTTCGCCCTCTACTTCGACGGCTCTCTGCAAAAGAATGGGTTCGGAGTT
Organism: Tuctoria greenei; assembly: GCA_036927565.1. Taxonomy (NCBI): domain Eukaryota; kingdom Viridiplantae; phylum Streptophyta; class Magnoliopsida; order Poales; family Poaceae; genus Tuctoria; species Tuctoria greenei. The sequence goes on from JAYESD010000004.1 coordinate 73,920,597, forward strand.
GGAATCCTTCTCCTGGCTCTGACTGGGGAGAAGTTCATGTACATGGTACACCTTGATTTCAAGGCAATAAACAACACGGCGGAGTATGAAACCCTCATCTACGGACTCAAGGTGGCACTATCCTATGGTGTAAAACAGCTGTTGGTGAAGGGACATTGACAACTCATCATAAAACAAGTCAAAGGTGAATGTTCCTGCAACAATCCCCAACTAGCTGCTTATCTCCTTGAAGTCCAGAGACTTCAGAAGGACTTCGAAGTCCTTGATCTCCATCATGTTCAGCGTCTTCATAACGCTGAAGCCGACGAACTCTCGACGAAAGTCTCAACTGGAGCTCCGACTCCTGGCGGAATCTTTGTCCGTAGATTGTCAAAACCAACAGCTCTGCTTACCAAACTGAGCAAAGGGGGTGAGACCAGCGCCTTGAAGCTGGCAGTCCCAGTGGCCCTGCTACCATGGCGTCCACCAAGGGTCGTAGGTGCTGCCAGAAGCTCCGAGCAACCCAGCACGCAAGACTCAGAAGATCAAGTTAGCTCTGATGCATGGATCTCGGAGATTCGGAGCTACTTGGAAGACAACATTCTTCCTGAAGATAGTGTATCTACTGACCGGATAGTCAAATTGGCTAAAAGATACACGTTGGTAGAAGGGGATCTCTACCGACGTGGTGCCAATGGCATCCTAATGCGGTGGATTGCAAGGGAAGAAGGTCGCGAGCTCCTCGTGGAGATCCATCGAGGCAAGTGCGGGAACCATGCTTCTTCTCGCACGCTGGTCGGTAAAACCTTTCGGCATGCTTTTACTGGTCTACAGCACTTCAGGATGCGGTTGAGCTAGTGAAAAAATGTGAAGCGTGTCAGTTCCATGCAAAACAGATTCACACACCGGCTCAATCACTACAAATGATACCTCTTATATGGCCATTCGTTGTGTGGGGCATGGACATCTTGGGACCTTTCCCAAAATCCGTGGAGGATACATGTTCCTTTATGTCGCCATCGACAAGTTCACCAAGTGGCCGGAAGCAACTCTAGTGGTAACAATTAACAAGCAATCAATAATCAAGTTCTTGATGTCCATTATATGTAGATTTGGAGTTTCGAACAAAGTCATAACTGACAATATAACTCTATTTACATGTATTTCATTTCAAGGATATTGCAAAGACCTCGACATTCAACTAAGCTACGCCTCAGTAGTTCATCCAGCAAGCAATGGCCATGTCGAGAGAGCAAATGCAGAAATATTAAAGGAACTCAAGACGCGCACGTACGAGCGCCTAAAAACCATGGAGCCAACTGGATTGAAGAGCTTCCGTCCATGCTATGGGTGAACAGGACCACACCTAGTCGGTCAACCGGGGAGACTCCATTCTTCTTGGTGTACGGAGCTGAAGCAGTCCTTCCTCGGAAATCACCTTGGGGTTCCTCCGGGTCCGGACCTTCGACGAAACCATGTAGGACCAGCTCTGGTGTGAAGACCTTGACCTCGTCGATGAGGTAAGGTGCCAAGCGACTGTTTGAAACGCACGTTATCGCCAAGTGCTCAGGCGCTATCATCAAAGGCATGTGCGCGACCGACCGCTTGAAGAAGGCGACCTGGTGCTTCAGAAGATACTAACCCGAGAAGGGATAAACAAACTTTCCCCCAGCTGGGAGGGTCCCTTCCAAGTAATTATAGTATCCTGACTTGGATGCATTCGCTTGGAAACAGAGGATGGGACCCCGCTTCCCAATCCTTCTAACATCGAGCACCTCCGTAAGTTTTATTCCTAGAATCACGGAGGTGAGTCTGTAATTACACGCAATGCATGTTGTAGAGTCATTATACAGACACAGGCAAGTCCTCCGGGAGATCATATGGACCCCTATGGCAGGGTCTGGGAAGTTCAAGTAACACTTGAGACAGTCACAACATTAAAAGTGTAACTACTTGCTCTGGGCTAGTACAAGATGTATAGCACATTTAGCATGGTCCAACACCCTAAGTGGGTCCTTGTCTCCCATGTAATCCTGACCTATAATGAAAGGCATTGTTGTGTGAAAACAGACTCCACGTGCATTTACTTTTTGTGCAAGGCTCAATATATCATTTATTTTCACCCCGCTTGTTGATAATAAAGTTGTGCAAATCTTTTTGAGCTTTGTTCCAAGCAATTCACATGAATTACAAGCCTTATTAATAGTATTTTTGGATCTTAACATTGCTACATAGTCTACTTGCATGAACGCCAAGCCAACATAGGTCAGGAGTGTGCTATCGACCTAGCCTGGTCCTGCACCCTAAGTACGCTGCTCTACCTACACCTCGGCATGCCTCAGTAGGGTGAGTACTAAAAAGGCATGCAGATCTAGAAAGATTACATCAAAATGCTCATTATCGTGTTGAGTTTCTTCAGACCTAAAGTCAAAATAAGAACAATAAGTCACAACCAATTTATAGACAAGAGGACGAATTTTACTTTCTCTCTTGCCTTTAATGTGTATGAAAATAAAAAATTCATAGTGATGGTGGACGACGCTAGAACTACTAAGCTCCGACATCCTCCAAGAGGGGTCCGCTGTCAACGTTTAATATGTTGACAGTGGATGACGTTGGAGTTACCAAGCTTCGACCATCCCAGGGGGCCTGTCTTCGACGCCTGAGAATTGAAGAGTTCGGACCTAAAATTTACAAGTGTGAAGCATTCAAGTCGTCAACATACAGCCACAACCTTTGCTACATGTACACACTTCAATTGTACACATGTACCATTGGGCCAACAATATACGACACAGTATATTGAAGACAAAGTGAAATTCAAGACAAAAAGGAGAATTTCATTAATCAAAAGTACTAGATTACAAAATCGGGGTTACAAGGGGCAAAAGGAGAATATTCCTAGCCACTGGAGGATCTAAGTCTTGTGGAAAAACGAAGTAACCTTCTCAGCAGCTTCTTGGACACTAGCTCTGGCGGCATCCTCTTCCTCGGCGATGATTCCTTCAAAGACCGGATCAAGGGAGAATTTGGGGTCTCGGCTTTTGTAACACGCCAAGGCATATTCGGCGATGTTCTTAGACAAGGATTTACCCTCTGTCTCAAGCTGATCGGTGATGACATTACCCATCGCGTCGAATTTGCTGCCAGCAGAGCCAAGTGCCACTAGCGTCTGGTCCAACTACTGCGCTGGGTCCTTTGGGCGTACTAGACTAAAACCAAGGGGCACAAGGGCCCTGTCCGCACGTCCCAAGAAGTCCCATACCATCAAGGACTCAGTTGCCTTCGAGCTCCGCACCTCTTCCAGTGACCTCCGAGTGAGCGCTAGCTCCGAACTCTCCCGGGCAAGGCGTTCCACCACTTTATGCATGTTGCTACATATTTTCAGCAACCTGCTTCTCGCGATCGGTCAGCTCTGACTCCCAGAGGTGGATGCGGTTCCGCCTCTCCGCCAGGTCTTTCTCCCTCCCTCTCACTTTCCCCTCCCTAATGGCAACATCATGTTCTCTTTTTGAGAGCTCCTGCCCCATCTTCCAGTACTTCTTCCATTCATCTTCACTCCACTGCCCAAACTTCTTTGAGTGATCTGCCAAATTCTGTTCACCCAGAGTCAACTTCTGGGTGACCTCCACCTCCCTCTTCATGAAATCCTCCTTCTGCTCAAGGGGCTTCTCCTCCCTCACCACCATGTCCGCCCGGCGCTCCAGGAGAACCTCATTCAATTCAGTGAGTTTTTCATGACGCTCGTCAGCCGCATCATGCATCTCCTTGGCTTGCTCATGGATCTCCCTGGAGTTAGCGTCGAGCGCCCAGATGGCGACTGCCTTCTCCTCCATCAGCTTGTCCAGTGTTCTAACCGGACCTTCTCCCACATAATCCACTCCTTCTGGTCAGCCAGCCTCGTTTGGGCAAGCCTAGTCTCAAAATGTAGTCTATTGCGCCAACTCCTCAAGGTGTGGTGGTCCTCCTCCAATGCTTTGCTCTCATGATCAAAGGAAAGTTGGACCTGTCAGAGACTCGAGGAGGCGTTGTCAATGAACAACGCCAGAGGGATAGGCTCCGGACCTGTTGGGGTCATTTCTGCAGGCTCCAGAGGGTTTTTAATCACAAAAATAGGGTCCCACTCTACAATAGAGGACCCTTGAACTTCTGCGGCACTGGGACCGCTCTCCGGGAGCACTTCAGCAGTAGCAGAGGAACCCACTGGGGGAACTTCCACCTCCGGAGCAGTTGAAGGCGCTGCTTCATGGTCTTCAGTCGCCGACTCCGAAGGCGGAGGACCTGTCGCCAATTCTTCAAGCTGCTCCGGCTCTGGCCCAGGCACCTCTGGGACAACTACCTCTAGAGCAACAACAGGGGCTTCATCCAGCGCCCCTGTCACATATGGCTTAGACGCCATCACATCACTTACTTCCGATACAGTGACCGGAGCTCCGACCATTTTTCGGCCTAGCTGTCGGATCTTCAACATCATTCGACCCAAGGGTCGGACCTTCAACCATTTCCAGCTCAGCCGCCGGACCTTCAACCATTTCTGGCTCAATAGCTAGGGCTTCGACTACCTCTGTCTCAGCAGCCAGAGCTTTGACAACTTCCGGCACAAAAGCGGGAAGTTCCTGCATTGCTGGTGCTAGAGCGTCAGCCTCTGTCACCGCCGCCAGGTGTGTATCTTCGACTTCTCTCTTGTGGTCCGGCGCTACAATGGGAGCTTCAGGCGAGGACTCCGAGTCCAAGCTCACGACAACTGGCGCTAGATCTGCCGCGACTTTCGTCTCCACTTGACGAGGAGGCTCAGCAACTTGAAGCCAGAGCTTCAGCAAGTGCAGCCCCAGTCGCTACGACAGGCGTTGAAGTTCCTGACCCCTTCTTCGACACCACAGAATTAAAGGGAAGAGAAGATTAAAGACATATCAAAAACAAGACTAGAATTTTAGGGTGAGCAATCAATGCTTACCTAGGGATGCTACCACCTCAGTCGCCTCGAAACCTTTTCTTCTAAGGCCCGGAGCTAGAGGCCACCAAGTCTGGTGAGACTACGGCTTTGTACCTGAGTGGAGGACCACTTGCAGCAGCCGGAGTCCATTCGGCCAGAGCTTCTCTTGGCCGGGAAGTACTCCCGAACCTCGAGCTTCTAGTCGGCATTGAGGCCAGTGTCGTCTGCCCAGAGCTGACACCTCTTGAAGTTGCTGGCACCGGGGCAGAGGTAGCTGTAGAAGACCTCCCCCGCCGGGGAGAAGGAGCTGTGGTAGAAGGAGCAGGTCCGACATACCTCCTATCAGCGTGCTTCAACTTTCTCTTCCGACTAGAGGGCTCAGCTGGCTCTTTACCCTTGCCCTTGCCGGTTTCTTCAGTCTTCTGGCCTAGGGCGGAGGCTGGACCACCCTCAGAAGCTCCAAGGATCACCAACCTGGTGGTTGTACGCCTTTCTACCTCACCAAGGTTGTCAAGCACCGGCATACTCCTCCGGAGCTCCCTACTGAACTGCGCCTCCAAGTTCAAAGGGAGGAAAGCTGCTGGCGGAACTAAGTCGTCGCCATTGACATTTATCCCATGCTGGAATTTCTTAAGATGAAACTCCAAAGATTCATCGTCCAAGTTGCATTTCAGATCGGTTTCAATCCGGTCATCATCCATCAAGCTGTTTAGAGCCCACACTAGCTTCTCCCTCTTCTTCAACGGAGCCCATCTATTGACCAAGAAGTTGCTTACGACCATTTGGGGAGTCACTCCACCCTCCACGCATTCACGAATCCTAGACAAGATGGGGTTGAAGGTGTCTGATAGCACTGGAACTACACTTCAGGCATCGATGTCAACATTGGGGAGACCTTTGGGCAGCTCCAACTTCTCGTGCTCCTCCTCCACAATGATGATCCAATCTTTCTTCCAGTCGTCCCACTTGCCAGAAGGAAACGACTTCAAGTATTTGAAGGGGCAGTTTTTGCGCTTCACAAAATAGTAGAAGCCAAGAAGCTCACTCCCTTTGCCAGTGGTGCAGATGGTGAAGAAGGTGCGGAATAGCTCGACGCAGGGGGGAATACCCACCCACATCTCGCAAAAGTGGACGACCGTCGCTACGAGAAGAAGAGAATGGCAGCCAAGGTGATACAACTGCAGACCATAAAAGTCTAGCAGCATCAAAATAAAAGAAGAGAAAGGTGGAATGAATCCCACCATGGCGTACTTTGTGAAGTACACCATATCGCCATTGCGCTCCTTCTTGAACGGGACCTTGACAGCGCAGACCAAATGGTTGAAGGAGTCACTAGACCACCCCATGTAGGTTCTGACCTTCTTCAGATCATCATCGCTCTTGACGCGGCTCTTGGGCAGACCCAACTCCATCGCGGCAATGCAAAGCAAAGGAAGGGAAGATAGGCGTAGTTTGGAAGGCTCTGAGCACAAATATTATCGAAGGCATAAAGAGTCCTCAAACCGAGCGTACTTTCCCACTTAAGTAAGCCTCTGCAACGCTTGGATGGAAACCGCAGTGAGAACGAAGGCACCTTTAAGAAATCTACCCCGTCAATGACGAGTGGGCCTGGGGCCAACCCGACGAAGAGATTGAGGTTCTTACCCAAGGCGAACCGTTATCATGAAGAGCGGCGGGAAACTCGATGGCGACACCCTGTCAGGGCGCGCGGAACTAATACGGTTTTCATATTGGGAACCGGCGACCTTCAATTGCGTGAGATCTGCACTCAAAGACCTGATCCGCCACATTCATAATAAGCGACGCGTCGAAGGTTCACTCTTGGACCGTCACTCATTCGGCGCATCGGAGGACTTTTGAAAATCAAAGCGCGGGAATCGAGAATGGCCCCACCTCGAGTAGGATAACTTAACCCAAAGGGTTCCTTCCAGAGGTGGGCCCTGGGGCCACTGTCGGTACCATGCATATCTGGTACCCCGCGATACCGTAAGAAGTGCAAGAAAGTTCCACCCGTTGGAGTCAAAGGTCCGTTCAGGTCCCACATGCCACACTACACCAAACTCGCTCCCCTCATGTGGTTAGGTCCTGAGCTAACACATGTAGGGGAAAGCTCTGGAGCTTCCACGTGTGGCCCCGGACCTAACCTCCCGTAAGGGAAAGCTCCAGAGCTTCCAGGTGTGGAGCATTCGGACCTTCATCGACGTGTACACTGGCAGATCTCCTTCAGCATGAGCCATCAAGCATAATTAAAGCGGCAGTTACAAGATGTAATTACGTGTCGTTAATGTTGTATTAACGACGCAAGATCAAGAGCGTTGTCAAAAGGGGTAATGCAGCCATTATGGCATGCTATCACACTATTAATCATGCTTAATACTCTTTAGATAGTGTATTGGGCCATTAAATACACCAGGACCACATGTCAGGTCAGGCAAGCTTTGTAACAGTCAGTCCTTAGAACTATAAAAGGGTTGTACCGCACAAACAAATGGGACATTGGACCTGATCCCATCTGACCTGACCCACATACTAGCAAACAATACAACAACAGAAATCATGTGGAGTAGGGTGTTACGCTCAAGCGGCGCGAACCACGTAAATCTCTGGAGTCATCATCTTGATCTTGATCTCCGTGTACCCCGTCAATAAAATTACCTCCGCAGGCTGCTTCTTAGCAGGTCCGGGGGAAGTGTCGTATCAAACACTTTGACAACTACTACCTGCATAAGACACATACAATTTATCCCAATGTATAAAGAAGCTCGTGCTTTGTATACTCGTGCTATGTCGCAGTTCTGTATGTTTTTTATACCAATGTTTTTTATCTAACCCCAGTACTGATACCTTGGCATGTCTTTGTTGTTTGTAGGCAGTTCGCGCCAGGAAGGAGAACATATGGTTAGTGGACTCCAGTTGCTCTCGTCACATGACTGGTGTGAAAAATTGGTCGTCCTCACTCACACGTGTATCTCAAGTTGAAAGTGTAACATATGGAGATCCTTCTACCTCTATTGTTGTGGCAAAAGGTACGGTAAAGGTAACCGACAACATCATGTTCAAAGATGTTGTATTTGTTGAGACTCTGAAATACAACTTGTTGTCAGTATCTGATAGGAGAATGAGTCTCGATCTTCCAAGAGGTATGGTAAACTTGATTGGGTGAGATCTCGACGTTGATGATCCAAGGCTCCAAACGAACGGAACCCCACAATCACTACACCACTGCCCCGTTGGTTATCACCTGTGTCACACGAATGACCATGCCACGAATGCTTATTTCTGCAAGCGCAATCAAGAACACACGGAAGAACAGAGAAGTTGCAATCAAAACTTAGTTGATCACAAAGTGGGGTCTCACAAACCGATGAATGATGACACAATTCAATGATAGATTGAATCTAAGCAAAACTCAACCATAATGTGGTGACGGCTGATGAATAAAAAGGAGTTAGAGGTGTGCAAAACCCCTGGACGCAATCCTAATGGGCTTCAACACAATACACGGGCCAGCGGCCCAAAGGACGGTGATGCAACACCTTGACAGATTCTGGAAGTCCACTTGTTTCGCCGATTCTCGTAAACTCGGAAAGAATTTGATGCAACACCTTGACAGATTCTGGTGGGACCAGCTGCATTGGAAGCTTTATGAATCTCTGGTGCCTACCATATATAGAACGTCCAAATCTGACTTCGTATGTGTAAGGGACATCAACTTTGGTGAAGGAAACTCCTGGAATCTGAGGTGGAGTTGAAGTCGAGTTGGGCTTGGACTCCTCCTTGGTGTGGACGTCCTATCTGTTAAACTTGGGGGTCACTGAATAATCTAGGCATGGTCCTAATCGGGTCCTTAATCATATCTAAATCTAGATCTAGGATAATCAATGAGTATTCATAGCACTTATATGATTGGCAGAGTGGATTAGGAGGAGACATTAGGGGCGTACCTTGATAACTTGTATAGTTCCCAACCATGGTGCAGTAGACAGCGTCTTCGGCGAGGTTGAGGCACTTCCACTCACTTTACGTGCGTGTGGATCGGTCACATTAGGGAAAACATGGGTTGTTCTCTTTTTCAGATCCCCCCATCTAACTATTTTCCTTCCTTTTATATGTGCACGGACGTGAGAGGGGGCCTCCGACTCAAAGTTGGTTTCTGCCCTCCGATCTGGGCGGCGGGAGACTCGAACTCAGTATGGGCACGACCCCATGCCGAGCGTGATCACTTCTAACCTTCTCCCCTTGATCACGGAGCTAAAAGCTTACTAACTTATTAGCTTACCTACATATTTACTTAACTTAGTGTATATTCCCTCACGCTTCGACATAAAAGGCACAACGCATCAAAATAGCCATTTATGCACTGCCTGACTTGAGGACCATGATATGTCTCACGTTTAGAAACAACCGTATACTCAGTTTGGCCCCTTAGTATCCAGGATAGTTCACAGGTTTGCACTAAAGACCCATGCATGCTTGTGTTCTCTGAACACTTGGGCGGAAAACCTTTTGTAAATGGTACCACAAGCTTTCGCTTGATTCTTTTATGCTCGTCACTAATTGTGATCCTGGATATTATCTTTCACAACACAAAACTTAATGTCGATGTGCTTGACATTTTCACTTGACTCATTGTTGTGAAATTATGATAATACAAACTTATTATTGTAGTATTACTTAAGTGGCTCGTGCTGTCGACCACTCTTAAAACCAGACAAAGCTTTGTATCGCCTGCTTGTTGGCCTCATCATGAATAACAAAGTTTTTCACGCATTGTGGACGATGCAGTGACTATTTGTTTGGAGTGTTCCCACGAGACAACTCCATTCGCAAAGGTGGATATATAACCAACGCGGAATGCTTAGAATCCACACAATTCGCAAAACTAAGACTGACAAGCTCACTTCGTCAAGTGAGTTTTGACTTATTATATCTTAACATGAGGCCTTATGTGCATTGCACATTCTTAAATAAGTTATTAAATGCCTTCTAGTGATGAACCACCAACATGGCCTAATGTTTGTCAAGTATCCCGGTCATTATCTTAAGTCAATGTAAACACTTACTCGAGCATACATCAATTAATCTTCCGACAGCAGAAGCTAATGGAACCGAAATCATAAGGTCGACATTCATTGGTTCACTAAACTTATCTAATTCTTAAACTTATCATCCTTGACTATCTAAACAGGCAAATACTAACACCCCATTATTATGATCATGGTGAATTTCTAATTCCTAGCTCGTAGGATTGTTCACCTAGATCCTTTTCTTATGGACAGAATCTCATAATTTTCTTATGGGTGAATTGCATTACTACTTACAAATAATGTACAAGATACATTCAACTTAGTATACATGTGAGTGTCCTTCTCACTTATCTTGAAAAAACCAAACTAACTTATGGTCTAATAGATCTTAAAATACATTTCTTAATGCTTAATTGAATCCATGAATGGATTTCTCTGAAGAGTATCTCAGGAGTCTCTTGATCATGACAATTCTTTCGGTCAGGTCACACTAATGTTCTTATGCAAATCTCAAATAGAGAACTTTGTTTTACATCCATCTGATGTCAAATCATCCGTAATGCACTACTAAGAACTGAATTATCCTTGACGAATTCTGAATTGAGTGGATTGCCATTAGTCTGACCACAAACGAAAATTTCCCTTCAGAATCGCTCTTCTCTTGTAGGCTCATTACCTTCTACTGTTTGGATTCCTTCAGGAACATATGAGTAAATTCGGATACTTACGGCGTACTCAGATCCCATCTCATCCGACATGGTTTTACATTATTTAGATGATTAAGATCGTCTTACAATATTTTCTTATGTGGTATGACATCCTTTGTCATTTGTCTTATTGTGAACGGGCTGCTATCACTCTTCATCATTATTGGCCACTAATGATGAATAATCAATAGCAGATATTGTGACAACAATGTCTTGCTTTGTTAACACAACGTAAGTAAGACATCATAAAGAGTGATTCTTGAAAAGGCGTGGCAACATGTATCATTCCTTTCAATATCAGTGTCTTTATGAAGTCAAAACTCCCACTGATTTAGTAATCTTTACTGAATTTTGTTTCTGAATGATCTTATGACCCGATATGAATCAAAACTTATGTCAAGTGAGGATCAACCCAAAACTATACCTTATGCACTTACGTAATTTACATAGTTTTTGCATTATGCTTACATTTAGGGTTATTGTCGCTTCACATCGTTGATGGTAACAGCTTGAACTGAGTTATTCTTATAATTTTCTGTTATTGATGAAAGACTAACAACACGTAGTAAATTATTAAAGAAAATGTTACAATCCAGCTACAGCAGGTAGAGAGAGAGTCAATTTGACCTCTCATCATACCATACTCCCTTGATCATGTCATCCTACTAATGATGTCATGTTTTATTTAACCAAACTGATGATAATCAATAACTCATTATATTGTTCTTACAACCAAAATTAATAATGTTTTGGGTTAATTTTGCCTTAGTGGGACTACCTCATTTGAAAATGCCTAAGTGTTGTTTACGCCCTGTCCACAGTATACAATTGTGTCTTAGAGGCCCACTTAATATAAAGTTCGACTTAACACTGAACCGATAGACCGGTAGCTTAACATACTTAATTAACATACACCATTTCACTTAGTTATTTTAGGGGTATTGAATTCTTACTTGAATAAAACTAAGTTAATAGTAACAACACTTGTTCAATGCCTTATTTCGAATCTGAAACGTCTTAATGAGGGAGAAACTAATCGATGGAGAAAACTAATCAATTCCCCCCCTCGAAATATGGCCTTAATGATAATGCCACAATTTCAAAATTGTTTCAAAATTGAATCTAATGTGCTTATCTTAATACTTAGTTGAGTGAAAACTTGAATAATATTAAAATCATCATCTAATGATAAATGTTATAACTGAATGTGCCTAACCATAATACCAATAACTCAATGAAATATTTAAATCAAAATTTGAAATATTAATATTTTAAACTAAAATTCCATTACTGAGGGTACACAATGAATCCCAAGTACAAAACTATAACTTAGAAGAAAAAACAAGTCTAAGATTTCAACTTTAGTTTTATGACCATAGCGACTTTAATGATCATTCCACTCTTCTTATGATCCTCCACTTATCTAATTCTTGTCTCAAGAATATGCAGGATTGCATCTTAGTTAATTATTCAAATAGGTTAATAATAATCTTAAACATTGACTTAAAATTAAAACTCAACTTACCTTTATCAATCTCATGATTGATAGGCTTGATAGCAAGATGAGACTTAATGCGATCTTCTTCTTGAACGCATAAATAAATGAGTTTCTTAAGATCCCACTGCTTAGACTGAGAGTTGTAATTGATGATAATGTGCTCAAAATCATCTGGAAGTAGAGCAAGAATGAGGTTGAAAAGAAACTCATCTTTCAACCCCGAATCTAATAGCTTAAGTTTTGCAGCAGTGTCCCACATACTAAGAATGTGCTCATGCACGCTTCCTCCATTATGCTTCTGAGTGACAAGTTTCTTATAAAGACCATGCATCTTAGCCTTGTTGCAGCCAGTTGCATTCTTTTCTATCAGAAGGAGGTACTCATAAGCAGTGTTGCATTCAGGAATTTCTTCCCGAACACTCTCAGTAATTGAACCCTTAATCAGTTGTAAACATTTCTTATTTGAGACTGACCACATAGCACGATCTACTCGAAGCGAAAGTAGTCGTCTTCATAAGCTTCCATCGTTTCAGTGAAAGACTCCTTAGTTTCCCCGTCTCAAATAACGGGAAGCTTAGGCTCAGTAGGACACGCTCTCATGAGTGTCAAATCTATTTCGAAGATTGCTAAACCAACCTCCAACTTACATCGTCAAGTACTGTAATTGTCTTTTCTTAGATAGTTCTCTGGTGAGATAAATCTTAATATCAAATCTGAAATGGAAGATCCTTCATAATAAAATATAATAGAACATAAGTAAATGCATGAACATTATTATGAACAAAACATCTTATTTTTTCTTTCACGTTGGTTACTTGACAAATTACAAAAACTAAAGACATAATGATTTCGTCTTTCACGTTGGTTACTGAACGAAAACTAACCGAAGTTAAATAACCATTAATCATGTGTCTCATCTTTCACGTTGGTTACTCAACAAAAACACAACATATAAGGTAACATAAAATTAAGCTTAACTTCCTAACGTGTTTTGGCTTTCACGTTGGTTATTTAGCAAAGAACAACAATAAAGACATAATAATTTTGTCTTTCACTTTGGTTACTCAACGAAAAACCTTAATAACTCAATGGATCATAAACAGCGTGTTTTTTCTTTCACGTTGGTTACTCAACAAAACACTATGACTTAAGAGGAACGAAGACTTAAACTCAAAATTTGGTAATTTCATATTTCACGTTGGCTACTCAACAAAATTACCATCACTAATAACAACTAAATCACTATAACTTAAAACATGATAACTTAATACATCTTAAAATGATAATTTTATCTTTCATGTTGGTTACTTAATAAAATTATCATGACAATAGTCTTAAACACATGATATATTTATTTTTCACGTTGGTTACTCAATACATTCATCATAACTTAATTAACAGCGTAACCTTATCACTTAATTCTTAATTATCATTCTTAATAACTCATAATTCCATAGCAAAAGGAGATAAATAATATAAGTGGACAAGAAATATTATTAAAGCATCACAAAATACTTAGCAATTTCTTTGTCCACTTAGTTAATTTTATGAGCCTTAATGACATTTTATCCCATACTAAAATGTCACAAAACTGAAATACAATAAAACTGAAATGCAAATACTAAATTGAGCAAAGCCAAAATTTATTTTAGCACAAAAGCTAAAATACTAAAAATCCATACTGGAAAAAAATTCATCTCCAAGCCTAATGTTAAAGAAAATCCCAATATTCCAGGAAATTGGGAAAAGTCCATAGTCTAAATTAGCCCAAGCTTAATATTGAAATTGAAAATTCCCAAAATCTATGGAAATGGAAAATGGCCCACTGGCGAGCCTTAATATACACGACTCACTGGGCTGACCCAGTGTCGATGGCCCAAACAGAGGAATGGTAGAAGCAGGTCCACACCTCATCCAATTGGGCTTGCACAACAACCGGCCCGGAGGGCCGCAGCTACGACCTGGAGCTGGTAGCCCGGCAGGCCCGCTACCCGTCTTACGTGGCCCATGGCCATCGGCCTGGAGCGCTAACATGCGCTGCCCACGGCCGGGCTCGCTAACTCGTGCCTAAGGCCCGCACCGCTTAATTTTCACTGGAGGGAAAAGGGCCCATGAGGCCTCCACTCGCCACCTACATGGCGCTCAATGGCGAGTGTCGGATCTTCATCCAACGATCACCCGACGAAATCGGCAGTACAAAGGCACGCCAAACTTTGCTCCCCTACCGAAACCCTAAACTCATTTTGCCCCATCTTCTCTCTCTCCACAACAAGAGTAGCGCTAGAGAGAGAAGCCCGACGGCGCACAAGCAAAAGGAGGAGAGCCCAAGATCGCCGGAGAAGGCGCGGCCGCGCGGGCTCCTATGCCGCCGAAAAATGCCGCCGCGCGTGCCCGCTGCAAGGCGCGCTCGTCGTTGTCGAGCGCCCTCGTGTGGGCTTTGCCATTGAGGGATTTAGCGCCTCTTAGGGTTTGGATCCGCGAAGCTCAGTTGTCGGCGCCGCCGCTTTTGTTTTCTTCGGTGCGCATGCTCTTCCTCTAGTGCGTTGCCGTCGAAAATATTGTCGGACAGAGCCCCTTATCATGGCGGATCCGGCGAGCCTCAAGGCCGCCCTTCCTGAAATGCCTCGAATAAGGGTTCCGGTTTGCGCCACCGTCACCATCGAGAGGCACGAGGGCCCAACGACTTCAGGGATAGTGGCTCGACTTTAGGTATGTGGATTCACCCTTAATTCCCAATTTTCTCTCTAATATCTTACCAATTTTTAATGTGAATCGAGATCCTCTCCTTCTCAATGCTGTGGTGTTTGATCATAATCCAAAAACCTGAATTAGGGGTGCCTAGACCCTGCTCATGATACCAATGTTAAACTTAGGGGTCACTGATTAATCTAGGCATGGTCCTAATCGGGTCCTTAATCAAATCTCAATCTAGATATAGGATAATCAATGAGTATTCATAGCACTTATATGATTGGAAGAGTGTATTAGGAGGATACATTAGGGGCGTACCTTGATAACTTGTAGAGTTCCCAGCCATGGTGCAGTAGACGGTGTCTCCTGCGAGGTTGAGGCACTTCCCCTCCCTTCCCGTGCGTGCGGATCGGTCGCCTTAGGGAAAACGTGGGTTGTTCTCTTTTTCAGACCCCCCTACATCCTATAGTTTTCCTTCCCTTTATATGTGCACGGACGTGAGAGGGGGCCTCCGACCCTAAGTCGGTTTATGCCCTCCGATCTGGACGGCGGGAGACTCGGACTCGGTATGGGCACGACCCCATACCAAGTGTGATCCCTTCTAATACTATCTCCTCCTCCTTTAGTCCTTGGACTTCTCCAAGCCCTTGGTGGTCATCTCTAATGTTCTTAATCAATAAAACATGCATGGAAACATGCGTAAGTTCTAAAAAACAATTGACTAGTTTAGAACATACTTAGAGATCCAGCTGTTGCGCACGTGCTCTAGTGATCAGTCCATGTTTTGTATGCAAAGGAGAGATGTCCTCATCATCCTCCCATATTGAATTGGAGTCGTCCTTGACTCAAGCTCATCTTCCTCACCCAAATATGAGTTCAAATCTGAAATGTTAAATGTGTGACTAACCCCAAACTCAGGAGGCAACTCAAGTTTATATGCATTGTCATTTATCTTCTAAAGAACCTCAAAAGGTCCAACAGCACGTGGAATGAGCTTGGACATTCTCAAATCCGGGAACCTATCTTTTCTCAAATGAACCCAGACCAAATCATCGGGTTCCAATTTTACCTCATTCCTGACTTTACTAGCATCAATGCGATACTTTTTTCATTCATTTTTTTAATTTGCATCTTAGTAGTTTCATGCAACTTAAGAAAAAATTCAGAACGTTTGTAGGATCGAAGAGACTCTGAAAAGCTACCAGAGGGGGGTGAATGGTAGATTTAAAAAATCTTACGCAGCGGAAACAATTAAATCCGAACCCCTTCGGCAGAAAATGATCCGTTAAAGAAATCATGTGTGAGACTAATCTAAATGTGTTTCACTGTAACAAAAGTAACAGATATCAGAGATAATCAAGTCACAAAGACAACACGACAAGAATTACTCAAATCCGTCGAAAGAAACTCAAGTTACGATTGAAAGATCGAACAAAGGTCAATCTGTTCTATCGAGTAAAAAACAGATCTGTAGTACTGCAAAGAAACTCGTGTAGATCAAAAAATACAAATCCAATGACCGTGAAATTTTTATAGATGATAGATAATCATGTTGTAAAGACAACCCAAAAAGAATCACGTCAATTGGATCTGTAAAACTCGAGTTATGATAAAACCACCGAAGAAAGGTAGTGCTGTGCAGAAAACTCGACGAGAAAAATTTGTTTGGAACAAGTCGGACGAACAAGGTACAAAAGTTCCTTTCAACTACGAATTTTATTCAATAGAACACAAGAGGAACTGCCCCAATGTCGTCTATCACGAGCTCTGGTCTCCCTTGCTTATATAACCAGCCCTTAGGCCAACCCAATCTCAACTAGGACTCTAATCATACTCAAATCACGAATCGTTGTTGAAGGCTGCTATATACCAATTTCATCGGTCAATTTAACTCAATTATGTGAAGGATTTGTCATTTTTTGCACACATCACCTTTCTATCTAACCAAATTCCACTTGGACTTGGAGAAATATGTGTATGCAGCATTTTATACAGGAAATGAGGAAATGTAGAGGGACCAATCCTATAAAATATCATCCCAGCCAATCAGGCGACGACACGTGGCATCCCATGGATAAAATGGCCCACAAACAGAAGTATCCGAGTAGATCCAACGGTGTATCACCCATATACATCAATGGGACCCACCTGGCAGCCACTTGGAGAAAGCACACGAGAAACGGTGCAAAGACCTGGTCGGCTGAACCAGGGGGTCGGCCGACCTGGTCTTTGCACCAAACTCGGTCAGCCTCCACGTGTTGCCTCCTCCCGTCTCCCTGGAGTCAATGGTGACTGATTCGCGCACTTTTGGTGGCAGGAACCGACCTGAACACTAGTATAAATAGGACCCCCTACCCCTCACTTCAACACACACCACTTGGGCATCATTATATTGTATACACTATCTTCCATAGTCCTTAGAGGAGTTAGGATGTAGAGAGGATAGCCTCTAGTCCCAAGTCCAAATTGGGAGAGGAGTAGAAGGAGTCTCTATGGGGACCGGAATCCCGACTGCCAAGGATCTCATTGGGTGGTGCCGTGCGATATGACACCCAAGAGTATACAAGAATAGAACGGGAACAAATTTACAATACCAAGTCTTTATTGACAAGCACAACGGAAGTTTAAAAGTACTAGCGGAAGGAAAGAAAACAATACATCATAGCTACACTCTCAGCACTAGCTATGCAAAAGCAAAGTCATCCATTCCCTGGATACTTTGCACTAGCAACACACAATTCACGGCGGCGTGCAGGGTTCCCACTCGGCTGTAAACCCTGGACGGGGTGCATCCTCGTCATTAAACCCATCATCAGTCGTATAATGTGCAAAAACTCGTTAACTGCAAATGTGAGCATAAGACTCAGCAAGACTAACCCATCTCACTAGACAAATGCAAGGATGAGTACTAAACATAGGTAAGTAAAGCCTAAGGACTCGCCTACAAGTGGATCCTAATAGTCATGTTTTATTTATCACCTGACATTCCTCAGGCACGACACATCATAGACTCCACAATCAAACAAAAATGTTTTGCCGATGATGTGACGTGCACGAGACACATAATGCTATTACAGCTAAAGTATGGGGAAACTGTAAACTTAAAATTGTACTATCTCTAAGCCAAACAAGGTTGTTCAAGCAATTTGTAAACCAATATATCATATTCGTCTGACTTCGTTAGTATTTACTATGTCCCGACACAGTGAACTAGTGGTACTCTATTACCGCGAGGGACGGTGATTGCAATCAGGACATACCCAGAACAACACGACACATACGCACTTTCAGAAATGCCAACGAGTACTTTTAGCAGTACCTACATAAAAATTCAGTACTAGTCGTATATGGCCACCTTTCACTAAACACTCGAATGTCGAACCAGTCGATCCATCACGAGCAAGAGGTCACTGCGTGGGGCGTACTCTGACGTGCCCACCAGCTGATTTACACCTTGCTGCCCTCAACCCACGCCTATAAGACAAAACGGAATGCCTCGACAAACCAGTATCAAGCTACGTCAGTTTACTGGAGCCCATTCGTCCAGTATGTCACCGGTACAATTCAAGCTTGTCCAGCAGGACCGCACATGAAACGGTCCTCAATCGACACAAGCAGTGCTACGCACGTTAGACCATGTCTCACTGCATCCAATCCACTGCTCGGTCTCAATTTCATTTTTGTAAACCATTTTCTTATTCTAGAATCTCCCGTGTTATAAAATTCCTATCTCGCGAGTAGATTCCGACTACTTGACTTCTAGCGAATTCCTATGAGCATAAGCATAGCAGTGTCTACTCAACGGGTCGTAGACCTACCCAAGACTCCATAGGATTTGTGGGCCACGCAAGTGGATGTCAAACACCTTAAACGTAATGCACAATCATCTTAAGATGCAAGGTGAATGAAAACTGTAAAAACACTTTAAGGAACATAAATGCAAATTGGGGCTTGCCTGAATGCGAGTTTGAGTCTATGTTAGTTTCTGGCAGTTGGACCTCCAAGGCTTCCCGCTACTCCTCGACTTCAGCTACTACACGATATGCATATACTATGTATAAATGATTTTGTGAATAATTAATATGCTTAAGGTGGGGTGTGTATATTAAGATAAAATAAGACAATTATCTTAATTGACATTGGGATATTTATGGTGTATACTAGATATTATGGGGAAGGCTCTTGCAAAGAACAGGAGATGATAAAGGATGTTTGTTATTCTTAACAATTATGGTAAGCAATAAGCTTCTCTAAATTTTGGTTGAAATTTTTGGAGATGTATTATGGCTACCAAGGGCTGTAGCATGCAGAGGTGGTCGCACTAGTTCTAGGAAAATTTGTTTCACAATTTTCTGAGTTTCCTACAAGAAGAAACTGATTTTTAAAGTTTGGGTAAATTTCTGGAAATTGATTTTTCCATTTTTCTCAATTTATAGCTACATAGAGAATTGGAGCATAGATGAACCCAGTATTTTGAGTCCAATGAACTTGAAATTTTTACTCGAGGTCACATGTATCAACTATAGGGTTCTGACCAAAATTGGGAATTTCCCAATTAACAGAACTGTAGGAATGAATTCTTTAAGAATTTTTTTGTTTGAATTATGGACAAATTTATATGGCTTTTCATACAAATCCAAGTGCAGCACTGGACATTATTATTCATGCTGATTCTATCGAAATTTATCTGGGAATTTTTGGATAATTCTACTGGAAGTTATGGATTTTCTAAGTTGGGTTTGAATCTGGATTTATTTTCCTATTGGAAATTTCAAATAAAAGGGGCTGGTCTCACTTAATTTGAATTTGACCAATCGGAATGGAGCCACACCTGGAGCCACAGGGTTAACTCACGCAGTTACACCGGATCCAAGCCACAACTGATTCCACGCGAGAGGGGTGTTGTTGACCGGTGGGACCCGCATCTTCGTCTACCTCCCGACGCGGCGGCGCTCCTCGCCGGAACTGCGGCGGTGCCTCGCCGAACATAAGTGCGTCGACCTCCTCTTGGCCTCTCCGTGACCTCTCCACCCTAAAATCGACTGTGCAATCCGATGGTGGGGTCCATTCCTGTCGGCGATGAACGGAGACGGCGGCGCGACGGCGACGGCAGAGCTAGGTTTTCGGCCTTGGTCGGAAATGCTCGGAAATGGCTCAATAGACTCGGGAAAAGCTCGGGAAGGTTCCTGGGAGCACCAGGAGTATGATGTGGGGGTCAGATTGTGGATACATCACCGGCAAGGTTGAACTCGACGGCGAGGTACGGGTTTTCAACCCGCGGCCATGAAAACTCAAAATCCGACCTCGTCTCTCGATGTCTTTCGTTCAATTTTTGTGAGGTGATGCGCTTGGGGATCTAGGAGATAATACCTTACTGGATTGACAATTAATTGTACGTAGAAACAGAATTTAACCGGTAATCTATTGGTATTGGTATGAACTATTTTGGGGAAAACTTGAGATAAAGGAGCTAGGAAGCATGACAGTGTTTGAAACTTCACAAGAAGCATCTAGGTACCTTTGCGCACCTTATTGCATCAAAGAGGAAGATGGAATCGGGCTTGAAGTGGTCTGTCCTCGTGGAACAGGAAGACTCCCTTAGCGACTTCACCCGCGAGAGTCGAGGAACTTCGAAATACCGCACATATAAGTAGCGAATCAAACAAGCGATTGGACAGGAAGGAAGAGCAACTAGTTGAGCCACCTTTTGCTGTTGGAAGCAATGCAATTCTTTGCGTCGATTGGCCGGCGCATCGAAAATGGCGGCGGCAGTGCGGTGCAATGGCGGAAGAACGAAAACAGAGGCGAGTGCTCGGGGTGGTGTTCACTTGGACAGGGGGAGCGTATTTATAGGCCGGGGAGGAGTAGGAGTGACGCCATGAAGCAGTCAGGTGAGCAGCTCAGTGGTTCTTTGCATGCGGCGCGGTGTCAAGCAGAAAAATGCCGGAAAAACGGCATGAAGAGCCGCTTCGAGTGTGTCCACCTGACTGGTGGGTCCCACGACCCTTATGCCTGCCCCTCCTCTGCAGACTTGAATTCTCCTACCAAATGGTGTCAAAAAATTCAAGATTTTTGTGGGGAGGCTCAAATAAATATCTAGAATTTGATTCAGCAATTGGATTTTGAATTGGAGCAATTTTCAATTGGATTTCAAATTCAAATTTGAATTTGGATGGAATTCAATGGTGCCACTATTTTAAATAGCAATTGAGTTCCAAGAATTGTGAAACTATGGGAATAAGTTAAGAAAGTTATGCTGACCATGAGTGTGTGTTCAAATCTTGATGTTCAAGCTAGTTGAATAGAATTCATAATTTGAATTCAAAACATGGTTTGAATTTGCTAAGCGTCTCAAATAAATAGCAAAGGAAGTTCAAAATTTATGAAACTTTGCAGGGAGTCTATTTGGAATATTAGAAAACCATAGAAAAATTTATGGCCTCTGAATTGAATAATTTTTGAGAGGGCCAAATATACAGTAGTATATATTCAATTTATATTAATTTGAATATCTATTTGGTACTGCATATTAAATTGGCCTAGCAATCTTTCTTAAAATAATACCAAACTTTGAAGAGATGTCAAAAGAATTAATCTAAGTTCATTGGTGAAGTTTATTCCACATGTTAATAAATTTAAACATGAGTAAAAGAAAAGATTAATCTAAGTTCTGGACGTCCTTTATGCGGGCTGGTGGCCGCATATCCTCAATGGCTTTAATCTTCGCCGGATTTGTGTCTATGCCCTGGTGGTTTACCAGGAAACCAAGAAGCTTTCCGGAGCTAACCCCGAAGACACACTTGTCTGGGTTTAGCTTCGTGCGAGTGACTCGCAACTTGTCGAAGACAGCTTGCAAAGTGTCAAGGAGTGACTCCTCGTCCTTAATCTTGATGACGATGTCATCAACATACACTTCCACTACGTCTTTGATTATCTCTCCAAAAGTTTTATACATAGCTCGTACAAATGTTGAAGCTGCACTCTTGAGACCAAATGGCATGGCACTATAACAGTACAATCCATCTACTGTGATAAAAGAAGTATGTTTTTCATCTTCCCTAGACATTCTGATTTGATGGTACCCAGAATGTGTGTCTAGGAAACACAATAATTCACACTCAGGTGGAATCCACTATCTGATTTATTCTAGGTAGTGGGAATGGATCTTTTGGGCATGCCTTATTCAGTGTTGTGTAGTCGATACAAATCCGAAGCTTCCCGCCGGCCTTGGGTACAGCGACTGGGTTTCCCAGCCATTTTGGATGGAAGACTTCTCGGATGAATCCAGCTTCGAGCAACTTCTTCACTTCCTGTCGTATGAAGTTCTGTCGCTCTACTGATTGCTTCTGAGGCTTCTGGTGTACAGGCCGAGCGTCAGGATAGATCTTCAGATTATGCTTGATCACTTCCCTAGGGATCCCAGGCATTTGTGATGGTTGCCAGTCAGACACGTCAACATTAGCCCGAAGGAATGTGATGAGCACGAGTTCCTATTTGTCATTCAGACCTCCTGATATACGGGTGGGCTGAGCGGCATCGGAACTGATTTGGACGACTTTGACGGGAATGTCGGTGTCGCCGCTTGGTTGCACGCGAGGTGCAGAGGTTGAGCCTCGTTGACGAATGCTCGGGGGTTTCGAAGCTTGCTCCTGCCTAGATTCTTCCTCCAGCGCTGTAGCATGCGCATGAAGTTCTTCCAGAGCAGTCACTCCGGCAATGCGGTCTCCGCGGATCTGAAGAACACCAGTTGGTGTTGGCATCTTCAACACCAGATAGCCATAATGTGCAGCAGCCATGAACTTGTATAAGGCTAGTCTGCCCAGAATGGCATTGAATGGTAAGTTGATCTGAGCGACGTCAAAGACCAACTTCTCAGTGCGATAATTCTCCCGAGTACCGAAGGTCACAGGGAGAGTAATGGCACCGAGTGGGGTTATGGCCCCCGAACCTACTCTGTAGAAAGGTCAGGAGGGGCGAAGGTCCGAAGGTCGGAGCTGAAGCTTGACGAAGGCTTCAAAGCTTATGAGGTTCAGCCCCAAACCTCTGTCCACCATTACATGCTGGAGTTGAATGTTGTTGATGGTCGATGATACCATCAATGGGAGTTGACCAGCTCCAATCATGTTCCGAGGGCAGTCCGACGCGTCGAAAGTGATGTCGGTATCCATCCACTTCCGTTACAGCTTCGCTCTGGCGGTGGGAGCTACCGAAGCCATGTCCTGCTTCATTGTCTTGAGGACACGGCGGGAGGTGATGTCCAATGAACCACCAGAGATGGTGTTCATGGTCTTCCGACGCTCAATGTCGGAGACGTCAGAGTCATCATCGACAGAGGTGTAAACAGCCTTCAGGACCTTTTTAGTGTCCTGAAATCCTAACTCCTCTTCATCCGGAGCTTCATCAACTTTCTGTTTTCCTTCCGTCTGTCGGAAAGGAACTTCTTCCTTATGCTTGTTGTAGCGCTCGGCAAGGTTTTGGACCTCCCTGCAGTCTTCCAAGTTGTGGTTGTTGGACTTGTGAATAGGACACCACACTTTGGAGTTGCCACCGTCTTCAGAGTACGGCCGAGGTCGTTTCTCGGGGCGTGGCCCCCGGCCACCCAGAGC
Organism: Tuctoria greenei; assembly: GCA_036927565.1. Taxonomy (NCBI): domain Eukaryota; kingdom Viridiplantae; phylum Streptophyta; class Magnoliopsida; order Poales; family Poaceae; genus Tuctoria; species Tuctoria greenei. The sequence goes on from JAYESD010000004.1 coordinate 73,944,038, forward strand.
TGCAGCAGCTGCAGCAGTAGATGTGTCGATCGATGACTTCTTCTTGCCATTGGACCTTTTCTTCTTTTTGCCACTTCCAGAGGTAGTTGCTTCGCCTTTGGAGGATCTTTTACCATCCTCCGGAGGTGGTTTGGAGTGCATTTCACGGCCCTCCGCAGCCTTGGCACACTTGTGTGCCAAGCTGAAGAGCTCTGTGACGCTGGTGATCTCCTTGATCGCCAACTTCTCCAGCATCTTCTTATCTCGTACGCCCTGTCTAAATGCCACAATAACAGGGGCGCTGGAGATAGAAGGAATAGTGTTTTGTACCTGGGAGAACCTCTGGATGAATGAGTGCAGTGATTCTCCCCCTTCTGCACGACAGCAAAAAGGTCCAGTTCGATGCCTGGTCGGGTGTATGAACTCCCAAAATTGGTGGTAAAATGTTGGCATAATTCCTCCCAACTATTGATGGAGTTGTGAGGAAGGCTCATGAACCAGGACATGGTGGTCCCAGTCAAGGCCACTCGGAAGTAATTGGCCATTACGACCTTGTTACCTCCGGCCGCAAGGATTGCGGTGGAGTAAGTCTGGAGAAACTCAGCGGGATTAACAGTCCCGTCAAATTTCTCCAGCAGGTGAGGCCGGAACTTTTGTGGCCACCTGACCATGCGTATGTGCATGGCCAGGGCAGAACAGCCTCCTCCTACTCCCTCGGGAGCAGGAATGTCTCGATCTTCTCGCCTCTCGTGAGCACGCTCTATATGGAAACGGCCGTCCTGTTGATGGTAATGGCAATCAAGCTCCGCCCGGAGGTAATGAGTCGAAAGCCTGGTTACCGTATGAGTGTGTCGCACCCCGGAAGGTAGCGACATAACTTGCTGTGATGCAGTATGCCTCCTATCTTGGGAAGCGTGCAGACCAAGTCTGTCCGATACAGTCCGACGCTGCGATGGGGCCCGCCCCGAAGGGGGAGGACCTTGGTTGCTGATGCGGTCAGCTGATGCTGCAACCAAATGTTCCACGTCAGCCCCCCACTGCTCCATTGCACTCTTGGATGCACCTTGAGGTGGCGGACATTGGAGGAGAGAACGCGCTGCATGGAGCGCGTGTTCAGGTTTGTTGTTATTCGCCGATGCAGTGACCGACGCCGATGCACCATCACATTGCCCAGCTTGACGTTCGAGTGCAGGCGTTGGCGGTGGAGGCGTGACTCCTGCTGGAGCCGTAGCACCTGCTGGTTGCTGCATGTTGGAGGGATTACCCCCAGCTGGTTGAACAGCATGATTGTCGTTAGATGATCCAGCAGCTGAGTTCACCATCCTTGAAATCTCAGGTGCCCCTACCTGGCGCGCGAATTGTCGGTGTTTGGATCCGGTTGATCTCCCGATACTACTGTTGGTAGATCGCGGAGTTGTAGTTCGGTAATGGGCGCGCAGAGATTCAAGAAGGTGAATGACAAGTGGACACATAGATTTACATGGTTCGGGCCGCCTGAGCATACTACCCTACTCCACGGGGTGTGTTAGTTTTGTATTGAGCGTGTGAGTCTAGAAGAAGCTCCAGAAGAAGAAGCTCGTCTAGGTCAGGGAGTCCAGAAGAGGTCTGTAGATGTCTGGAGCCGTCCCTTGTGTATCATCGACCAGTCCTTTTATAGTACAAGGACTAGTCGTTACAACGTTAGCCTTGCCCGACATGTGGTCCCAGCGGTTACACATGCTTGATACACAATTAATGAGGTTAATTACCCTTAATAGCCCGGTAATGGGCCTTAACAGTGCTGTTACCAGTATTAAGGGCCATCCGATCGTGTGTCATTAATATGGCTTTAATGACACTTCATCGAGTCATGAAGTCTTTGGTTGCTCCTTGAAGGTCCGGAGCCGTTGGGAGTCTACCAGCTTGATTGTTGAAGTTGAAGGTCCGGCGGTTCGACCACGTGCCAGCTCTGGAGCTTACCGTCGTGGACAGGTAGGTCCCGTGCTGTTGGACACGTGTCGGTACCAGAGCTTCCCTCTGTCTGGGCTTAGATCCGGGGATGCCATATCGATATCTAGTCTGGAGCTTTCCCATGTGTGGGCAATAGCTCCGGTCTCATGATACACGTGGCGGCCCTGGGACTAACCATGTCGGGGAAGCAGGTCCGGTTACACCTAACATGTGGGGCCTTCGGAGGTCTTCAAATCTGGTAGATGGAGTTTCCTTGTGATCTTTGCAATCTCAAGGGGTATTCGGTACGTAGGGTACCGACAGTGGACCTTGGGCCCACCTCTGGGAGAGACCTTTTGGATGAAGTCATTCTGCCAGAGGTGGGGCCATTCTTTGGTTTTTGAGCCGTGTCTTCAGGGGTCTTCAGACGCACCGTTGGCGATAATTCGCAGTTAAACCACCGCCGCGTGGCATATCCTGGATATGGCAGGTGAGATCTCAGCGTGCGGATCTCACGCAATTGAAGGTCGCCGGTTCCCGATATAAAAATCGTATCAGTTCCGCGCGCCCTGTCAGGCTGCCGCCTTCGGGTTTCCTGCCTTTAATGATGACAACCGTTCACCTGGGGTAAGGACCTCGACTTGATCGTCGGGGTGGCCCCGGGCCCCCTTGTTAGTGGTAGGGTGAAGTTTTTCACTGGTATCATCAGCTCCTCTGCGGTTTCCATCCAAGCGTCGTTGGGGCTTACTTAAGAAGGAAAGCACGCACCGTTTGGGGGTTCTTTATGCCTTTCATTCGAACTTGTGCTCAAACCCTCCAAACTTTCGCTTTTTTTCCATCTCTTGCCCCGCTGTGCCGCGATGGAGTTGGGTCTCCGCCATAGCCGACTGAAGACCAATGGTGATTTTAAGAAGGTCCGGGCCCTCATTGGGTGGTCCCCTGACTTCTTCAACCACATTGTCCGCGCTGGCAAGCTTCCATTCGAGAAGGAACACGCCGACGACATGGTGTACTTCTCCTCTTACGCCATGGTGGGACTGATACCACCTTTCTCCTCTTTTTTCTTGATGCTGCTAGACTTCTATGGTCTGCAGTTGTACCACCTTGGCCCCCACTCCATTCTCTTGGTGTCGATCTTTGTCCACCTCTGCGAGATGTGGGTGGGCATTCCCCCCTGCGTTGAGCTCTTCCGCATCTTCTTCACTGTCCACACTACCGGCAGGAGTGACGAGTACCTTGGCTTCTATTATTTTGTGAAGCGCAAGAAGTGCCCGTTCAAGTACTTGTGATCATTCCCTTCTGGGAAGTGGGATGACTGGAAGAAGGATTGGATCGTCATCAGGGTGGAGGAGCACGAGAAGCTGGAGCTGCTCAAAGGCCTCCCCAACATCGACACTGTAGCTTGGAGTGAAGCTCCAGTGTTGTCATACGACTTCAACCCTGCTCTGACCAGGATCCGCCAGTGCGTGGAAGGAGGGGTGACTCCTCAGACGGTGTTTTGCAACTTCCTGACCAACAGGTGGGCTCCGCTGAAGAAGAGGGAGGAGCTTGCTTGGGCCTTCAACAACATGATGGACGACGACCGGATCGAGACCGGTTTGAAGTCCAACATGGAGGGTGCAACTTTGGAGTTCCACCTCAAGAAGTTCCAGCATGACATCGACGTCGAGGGTGACGTCTTGGCTCCGCTGGCAGCTCCCCCCCCCCTCTAAACATGGAGGCGGAGTTCAGCAGGGAGCTCCGGCGGACGATGCCGGTGCTTGACGACCTTGGTGTCGTGAGAGGCGTTCAACCACTGGGTTGGCGATCTCCGGAGCTCCTAAAGGCGGCTCCGCTCCTGCCAAAAGTCAAGAACCGAAGTTGTAGGCAAGGGCAAGCCTGAGACCTCGAGCTGTAAAAGGAAGATGAAGCATGCCGACAGAAGGTCCGTCAGGCCCGCTTCTTCCACGGTGGCTCCTTCTCCACGGAGGGGGAGGTCTTCAACGACATCATCTACTCCAGCAGCTGCATCTTCCCGGGGTGCTAGCTCCGGCCAAGTGACTCCAGTACTAGGGCCCGCTGAGGGCTCTGGGTCCGGAGGTCCTTCCCAGTCGAGAGGGTCCTCGACCAAGGCAACGCCGATAGCAGCAGCAAGCTCGGGGGGATCTTCCGGGACTACCACGCCAGTGGCGGCTGGGGCCAGTCCGAAGCATTCGGAAAAGAGGCTCTATGCTAACTGGTGCGGAAGCCTTGCGAGGTAATTTTTGATTTTTTAGCTCAGCCAGTTGTTTTATTATTATATCAGTATTTTGAGTTTCTTCATCCTTCATCTACAACATGCCTGAGAAAAGGGCTGAAGCTCCTGTCCTTGCAGCAGCAGTTGAGGCTGTGCAGGCTGAAGCTCCGGCTGCAATTCCAACGCCACCCCAAGAGGTGGCTGAGACTACGACAGCCCCGACACTGGCTGTCATGGTCTTGGACCTCGACTCATCACAAGAAGCTCCCGTGGTAGCACCAGACCACGGGAATGAAGATGTACCAGCGGTACCAGCCCTAGAGGTTGAAGCTCCAGGCTTGGATGCTGAGATGTTGGACGCTCTGGCCACAGAGCCGGAGGTAGCTGCGATTCCAGCCCTAGAGCCGGATGTTGCTGAAGCCCCAACAGTCGAGCTGGTGGTTGATGAGGTCCTGGCGGTGGAGCCGGGTGTTGATGAAGCTCCGACACTTGAGCCGGTTGTCGAAGAAGCTCTAGCGGTATAGTCGGTTGCTGTAGAAGTTCCGGCTGTAGAGCCGGTCGTCCAAGAGGTTCTGGCGTCTGAGACAGTTGCTGTGGAGGTGTCGGCGCCTGAGCCCATGATGGTCGAAGCGCCAACGCCTGAGCCAGCGGTGGAGGAGGCGCTTGTGCCAGAGCCGGAAGTAGCTTCTACTCTGACTGAACCTTTAACACCTGCTCCGGAAGTGGTGATCTTAGAGGTGCCTGCTGCTGAGCAAGGGTGCCAAGATGAAGCTGTTGGCCCCCCGCTTGAGGGGCCAGTTGTTGATGACCTGGCAGCGGGACCTTCGGAGCCAATTCTGGAGGTCAAACTTCTACTGCAGGACCTTCCTTGGTAGCGGTCGAGGCTATCCCGGAAGATGGACTTAGTGCCGTGGAAGCCCAGGGGACCGCTCTTGTAGAGTGGGACCCAATTTTTGTTACTAAAGACTCGGTGGAGACAGCAGAGAGGACCCCTGGCAGGTCCGGACTCGATCACCCTATCGTTTTCTATTGACAACGACTGCTCCAGTCTTCACCAGGTCCAGCTGGCTTTCTACCACGACAGCAAGGCCCTCGAGGAGGAGAGCCAAACTCTTAGGAGGTGGCGCAACCGACTCTATTTCGAGACCAAGCTGGCGCACTCGAGGCTGGCTGACGACAAGGAGTGGGTGCAGAGGGAGAAGGTCCGCCTGGAGTACTAGGTTAAGCTGTTGGATGAGAGGGAAAGTATGACACGATCCCTCGACAACCTGTCCCGGGCCATCTACGAGCAAGCCAAGCTGCTAATAGCGCAGCAGATGATCGCCAGGAGAGGCTCGCCGCCATCCACGCTAGTCTCATCAAGCGCCGGGAGGCTCTCGAGGTGCAGGAGAGAAAGCTCGAAGATGAAGAGCAAAAACTCGTGGAGCTGCGGGACGACCTAGTGAAGAGGGAAGAAGAGCTTCTCCAAAAGACAGCTCTGGCTGACGAGAGCCTCGAAGAGCGCACCAAGAATTTGGAGGAGTGCTGCGAGGAAGAGGAGAAGAAGGCCTGGGAGCGAGGGCAAGATCTCTGTAAGCAGGAGAATGCCATCGCCGCCAGGGAGAAGAAAGTGCAGGGCAGAGAGAAGGATATGGGTCAACCGCCAGAACGAGATCCACCTCTGGGAGGAAGAGCTCAGTAGACTTGAAAGGCAGGTTGCTGAAAAGATTCAACAGAATGCCAAAGAGGTGGAGCGTCTTGCTCGGGAGAACTCGGAGCTTGCGGCGGCCAAAAGATCCTTGGAAGAGATGCGAAGCGCAAGGGCTGCGGAGTCCCAATAGGTTTGGGACTTCCTGGGCAAAGCCAACGACGCGCTGACGCCAATGGGCTTTAGTCCCGTGCATCCGGATGATCCGAAGCCGGAGCTGGACCAGGCGTTGGAGGCGCTGATTTCAGCAGGCAACAAGCTCACCAAGATGGGCGATGTCATTGCGGACCAGCTGAAAATGAGGGACGGTCCGTGGCAAAGAACGTCGCAGAGTTCGTGCTGACGTGCTACCTTAGCCGGGACCCTCAATTCCCTCTTGACCCGGTCCTTGAAGGCCCCATCGAAGGAAAGGGTGAAGTCACCTGAGCCAGCGTGTCAGAGGTTGCCCAGAAGGTCGCCCAGTTCTTCCACAGGGTCTAGGACCATCTCTTTGTAGTTGCCACTTGTATTCTCTCTTCTTCTTCTCCTATTTTGTAATCTCTTGTCTAGATGAATGAAATCCAAATTTTTTTTGAATTTCATTTTTTGTCTTCAACACCTTTGCCTCACTTGGCCCCCTGGTAGATGTACAAAATTTGATTGTGAACATGTACCAAGATGATTCAACAGTTGTTGAAGACTTGTTTGCTTCGAACTTGTAGAATGTTGGTTCGAAGTCTTCGATAGCGTAGGCCCCCTGAGGTTTTCGGAGCTTAGTGGCTGCGGAATTGACCATCGTCGGAGCTTAGTAGCTCTGGCAGTAGTCTCCATCAACGCGTAGAGCATCAATGGTTAGTCCTCTGGGTGTCGGAGCTTGGTAGCTCTAGCAGTGACCTCTGTTAACACGTGGTGTATCGACAGCAAACTCCATTATAGTGTCTTTCCACCATCTTTTCTTCACATTGACGGCTTCCCCCTAGCTTTACCAGAGTTGAGTGGCTCCAGTGACGCTCGATATCAATGTTTGAACATCGACCACAAGTCGCCTAGAGGATGTCCGAGCTTTGGCAGCTCTGGCTTCATTCACCATCATCATGAAATATTTATTTTTCCTGCACACTGAAGTCAAGAAAATAGTAAAATCCATTTCCTATCTATAACTTTATTGTGGCTTACTATTCCTGAGAAAGTTTTAGGTCGATCTCAATTCTAAATACAATCAAGAGCGCCGTCTTGTTTCCTTCAGGTCCGATCATTTCTGGACTTGTCTTACTTTGGCCTGCCGGGGTGTAGGTAGAGTGGCGTACTTAGGGTGCATGACCAGGCTAAGTCGATAGCACACTCCGGCCCTAGAGTGGCTTGGCGGCATTCAGACGAGTTGACCATCCATAATATTTGGACCCGGAAGAATAGACAATGCAACTTGATTTCTACATAAATTGGTTGAGCTAAAGTTTCTTAAGAACTGCACAAATTTGTTATAGACAAGAAAGAGAAAAATAAAAAATATTGAGCCTATACAAAGTAAATGCACGTGGAGTCTGTTTTCACATAATGATGTCTTTCATTATAGGTCCGGGGTACAGGGGAAACAAGTACACTCTTAGGGTACGGAACCAGGCTAAGTGTGTTTCGTTTCTCGTTTGACCCAAGGTAGCTAGCTAGACTTTTAGTTCTGAGACTTTGACAAGTGTTGCATGGACGTTGCGGACCTAACGGGGTAGGTCCGGCTGCCCTCTCGGAGGAGCTACCCGACTCTGTACAATGACTCTATAACATACATCACATGTAATTACAGACTCACCTCCATGATATTAAGCGTAGAACTTATGTAAGTGCTCAATGTTCCAAGGATTTGGGAGAGGTGTCCCATCCTCGGTTGCCAAGCGAATGCATTCGGGACGGGATACTTTGGTCACTCGGAAGGGTCCCTCCCAGCTGGTGGAGAGTTTGTTTAACCCTTCTCTGGATTGTATTCTCCGTAGCACCAGATCGCCTTCCACGAGCTGTCGGCTGTGAACATTCCGTTGGTGATAGCGTCGAAGAGCTTGGCGGTATCGGGCATTCCGAATAGCTGCTCGGCACCTTCCCTCTTCAAGGAGGTCAAGGTCTTGATGCCGGAGCTAGTCCTGCGTGGCTTCGTCGAAGGTCTGGACCCGGAGCGACCCCAAAGTGATTTCCAGGGGAAGGTCTGCTTCAGCTCCATACACCAGGAAGAAGGGTGTCTCTCCAGTTGACCTCTTTGGAGTTGTCCTGTTGACCCATAGAGTGGGCGGAAGCTCTTCGATCCAGTTGGCTCCATGTTTTTTCAGGCGCTCATATGTGCGCGTCTTGAGTCCTTTCAAGATTTCTGCATTTGATCTCTTGGCTTGGCCATTGCTTGCTGGGTGAGCTACCGAGGCGTAGCTGAATTGGATGTCGAAGTCTTCACAGCATCCTTGGAAAGCAGAGCTTGTCAATTGGGTCCCATTATCTGTTATGATTTTGTTCGGGACTCCAAATCTGCATACGATGGAGTACAAGAAGTTGATAGCTGATTGTTTGTTTATTGTCACAACTGGAGTTGCTTCTGGCCATTTGGTGAACTTGTCAAGGGCAACATACAGGAACTTGTAACCTCCGACGGCTCTTGGAAAGGTCCCAAGATATCCATCCCCCACACAGCAAAAGTCCATGTAGGAGGAGTCATTTGTAGAGGCTGAGCCAATATATGAATTTTCTTTGCATGGAACTTGCATGCTTCGCATTTCTTCACCAGCTCAGTTGCATCCTGGAGCGTTGTAGGCCAGTAGGAGCCATGCCGGAAGGCTTTACTGACCAGCGTGCAAGAAGACGTGTGGTTCCCACACTCGCCTCCATGGATTTCTGCGTGGAGCTCGCAGCCTTCTTCCCTTGTGATGCACCGCATTAGGACGCTGTTGGCACCGTGCCGGTAAAGATCCCCTTCTACCAGCGTGTATCTTTTAGCCAATCTGACTATCCGGTCAGCGAATACATCATCGTCAGGAAGGACATTGTCTTTCAAGTAGCTACGGATCTTCGAGATCCATGCATCGGAGCTAGCTTGAGCATTTGAGTCTTGTGTGCTGGGTTGCTCGGAGCTTCCGGCAGCACCTACGACCCTTGATGGATGCCATGGTAACAGGGCCATCGGGACTGCCAGCTTCGGGATGCTGGTCTCGCCCCCTTCGCTCAGTTCGGCAGGCTGAGCTGTGGGTTTTGACAACCTCCAGATGAAGGTTCCGTCAGGAGCCGGAGCTCCGGTTGACGCTTTCGTCGAGAGTTCGTCAGCTTCAGCGTTATGGACACGCTGGACATGGTGGAGGTCCAAGACTTCGAAGTCCTTCTGAAGCCTCTGGACTTCAAGGAGATAAGCAGCTAGTTGAGGATTGTTACAGGATCATTCACCCTTCACCCGTTTAATGATGAGATGCGAATCTCCCTTGACCAATAGCTACTTGACACCATATGATAGTGACACCTTTAGTCCGTAAATGAGTGCTTCATACTCCGCCATGTTGTTGGACGCCTTGAAGTCTGGGTGGACCATGTATTTTACTTTCTCCCTGGTTGGAGCGAGGAGAAGGACTCCAGCTCCGCCCCCCTGCTTTTGCATGGAGTCGTCGAAGTAGAGGGTCCAGTGAGGCTCGATGAAGACCAAAGCCTTGAGTTCCGGCTTCTGCTCACTAGGGCCCCCAGGGTTTGATGGAGAGGGGGTCCATTCCGCCACAAAGTCTGCCAATGCTTGACTCTTGTTCACTTGTCGTGGGACGAATTCAAGATCGAATTCGGCCAATTCCGCTGCCCACTTTGCAATGTTCCCAGTGGAGTTTGGATTATGCAAGATCGCACGCAGTGGATAAGAATTCGCCACTGAGATCTTGTGAGCATGGAAGTAATGGCGAAGCTACCTGGAGGCGATGAGAACTGCGTAGAGCAGTTTGTGCACCTCTAGGTATCGAGTCTTGGCATCATGTAGTACTTCGCTGATGAAGTACACTAGGCGATGGACTGTCCAGACCCTCTCGGAGGGGCCCGGAGCTTCCTCCACATCGACCTGGACCCTCCCGGATGGGTCCAGGTCTGCTTCGGGGACCTCCGGGTCCTTGTCGGAGGAACCCAGAGCTTCTACTGGAGTGACCCAGACCCTCCCTGAGGGGTCCAGATCTTCTGGAGTAACTCCTTGTAGATCCAAGTCTGGGAGTTGGGACCCAGACTCACCTTCAGGAACCTCCAGACCCTCCGAGAGGGGTCTGGATTCCTGAGCTTGTAAAGGTTCTGGTCTCTACGCTACCAGGACCATGCTGACAACTTCGTCGGTTGCCGAAATGTAAAGCAGTAGAGGCTCACCAGGGTTCGGAGCTACCAAGGTTGGTAGAGTGGCGAGGAGTTGCTTTAGCTCTTGAAATGCATTTCCTGCTTCTTCAGACCATTGGAATGGTCCGGACTTCCTCAACAGCTTAAAGAAGGGTAGCTCCCGTTCCGCCAGTCTTGAGATGAACTGGTTGAGGGCGGCTAGACATCCAGTAAGCTTCTGTACGTCCTTTATGCGGGCTGGTGGACGCATATCCTCAATGGCTTTAAACTTCGCCAGATTTGCCTCTATGCCCCGGTGGTTTACCAGGAAACCAAAAAGCTTTCCAGAGCTAACCCCGAAGACACACTTGTCTGGGTTTAGCTTTGTGCGAGTGAATCGCAACTTGTCGGAGACTGCTTGCAGAGTGTCAAGCAGTGCCTCCTTGTCCTTAATCTTGGCGACGATGTCATCAACATACACTTCCAATACGTCTCTGATGATCTCTCCAAAGGTTTTATACATAGCTCGTACAAATGTTAAAGCTGCATTCTTGAGACCAAATGGCATGGCACTATAACAGTACAATCCATCTACTATGATAAAAGAAGTATGTTCCTCATCTTCCCTAGACATTCTGATTTGATGGTGCCCGGAATATGCGTCTAGGAAGCACAGTAATTCACACCCGGAGGTGGAATACACTATTTGATCTATTCTAGGTAGTGGGAATGGATGTTTTGGGCATGCCTTATTCAGTGTTGTGTAGTCGATACACATCCGAAGATTCCCGCCGGCCTTGGGTACAACGACTGGGTTTGCCAGCCATTTTGGGTGGAAGACTTCTCGGATGAATCCAGCTTCGAGCAACTTCTTCACTTCTTGTCATATGAAGTTCTGTTCCTCTACTGATTGCTTCCAAGGCTTCTGGTGTACAGGCCGAGCATCAGGATAGATCTTCAGATTATGCTCGATCACTTCCCTAGGGATCCCAGGCACTTGTTACGGTGGCCAGGAAAACACGTCGACATTAGCCCAGTGGAAAGTTATGAGCACGAGTTCCTATTTGTCATTCAGACCTCCTGATATACAGGTGGTCTGAGCGGCATCAGAACCGATTTGGACGACTTTGACGAGAATGTCGGTGTCGCCGCTTGGTTGCACGCAAGGTGTGGAGGTTGAGCCTCGTTGATGAATGCTTGGGGGTTTCGGAGCTTGCTCCTGCCTAGATTCTTCCTCCTGCACTATAGCAAGCGCATGAAGTTCTTCTAGAGCAGTCACTCCAGCAGTGCGGTCTCCGCGGATCTGAAGAACACCAGCTGGTGTTGGCATCTTCAACACCAGATAGCCATAATGAGAAGCAACCATGAACTTGTATAAGGCTGGTCTGCCCAGAGTGGCGTTGAAAGGTAAGTTGATCTGAGCGACGTCAAAGACCAAATTCTTAGTGCGATAATTCTCCCGTGTCCCGAAGGTCACGGGGAGAGTAATGGCACCGAGTGGGGTTATGGCCCCTGGACCTACTCCAGGGAATGGTCAAGAGGGGCGAAGGTCCAAAGGTCGGAGCTGAAGCTTGATGAAGGCTTTGAAGCTTATGAGGTTCAGCCCCAAACCTCCGTCCACCATTACATGGTGGAGTTGAATGTTGTTCATGGTCGGTGATACCATCAATGGGAGTTGACCAGCTCCAATCATGTTCCGAGGGCAGTCCGACGCGTCGAAAGTGATGGCGGTATCCATCCACTTTTGGTACGGCTCCGCCCTGGCAGTGGGAGCTACCGAAGCCATGTTCCGCCGAATTGTCTTGAGGACACGGTAGGAGGTGATGTCCAACAAACCACCAGAGATGGTGTTCATGGTCTTCCGAGACGTCGGAGTCATCATCAATAGAGGTGTAAACATCCTTCAGGACCATTTTAGGGTCCTGGAATCCTAACTCCTCTTCAGCCGGAGCTTCATCGACTTTCTGTTTTCCTTCCCTCTGTCGGAAAGGAACTTCTTCCCGGTGCTTGTTGTAGCGTTTGCCAAGGTTTTGGACCTCTCGGCAGTCTTCCAAGTTGTGGCTGTTCGACTCGTGAATAGGACACAACACTTTGGAGTTGCCACCGTCTTTAGAGGACGGCCGAGGTCGTTTTTCGGGGCATAGCCCCCGGCCACCCGGAGCTGCAGTAGCTGCAGCAGTAGATGTGCCGACCGACGACTTCTTCATGCCATTGGACTTTTTCTTCTTTTTGCCACTCCCAGAGGTAGTGGCTTCGCCTTTGTAGGATTTTTTACCATCCTCCAGAGGTGGTTTGGAGTGCATTTCACGGCCCTCCGCAGCCTTGGCACACTTGTCTGCCAAGCTGAAGAGCTCCGTTATGCTGGTGATCTCCTTGATCGCCAGCTTCTCCACCATCTTCTTATCTCGTATGCCCTGTCTAAATTCCATAATAACAGAGGCGTTGGAGATAGAAGGAATAATGTTTCATACCTGGGAGAACCTCTGGATGAATGAGCGCATGGATTCTCCCCCCTTCTGCATGACAGCAAAAAGGTGCAGTTCGGTGCCTGGTCGGGTGTATGAACTCCCGAAATTGGCAGTAAATTGTTGGCATAATTCCTCCCAACTATTGATAGAGTTGTGAGAAAGGCTCATGAACCAGGACCTGGCGGTCCCAGTCTAGGCCACTGGGAAGTAGTTGGCCATTACGACCTCGTTACCTCCGGTCGCAAGGATTGCGGTGGAGTAAATCTGGAGAAACTCAGTGGGATTAACAGTCCCGTCAAATTTCTCCAGCAGGTGAGACCGGAACTTTTGTGGCCACCTGACCATGCGTAGGTGCATGGCCAGGGCAGAACAGCCTCCTCCTACTCCCTCGGGAGAAGGACTGTCTCGAGCTTCTCGCCTCTCGCGAGCACACTCGATATGGACACGGCTGTCCTATTGACGGTAACGACAATCAAGCTCTGCCTGGAGGTCATGAGTTGAAAGCCTGGTTACCGTATGAGTGTGTCGCACCCCAGAAGGTAGCGACGTAACTTGCTGTGATGCAGTACGCCTCCTATCTTGGGAAGCGTGCGGACCAAGTCTGCATGATACAGTCCAGCGCTGTGATGGGGCCCGCCCCAAAGGAGGAGGACTTTGGTTGCCGATGCGGTCGGCTGATGCTGCAACCAGATGTTCCACGTCAGCCCTCCACTGCTCCATTGCACCCTGGGATGCACCTGGAGGTGGCAGACGTTGGAGGAGAGCACGCGCTGCATGGAGCGCGTGTTCAGGGTTGTTGTTATTCGGCGATGCGGTGACCGACGCCGATGCACCGTCACGTTGCCCAGCTTGACGTTCGGGTTCCAGCGGTGGCAGTGGAGGCATGACTCCTGCTGGAGCCGTAGCACCTTCTGGTTGCTGCATGTTGGAGGGATTGCCCCCAGCTGGTTGAACAGCAGGATTGTCGTTGGATGATCCAGCAATTGAGTTCACCATCCTTGAAATCTCGGGCGCCCCTACCTGGCGCGCCAACTGTCGGTGTTTGGATTTGGTTGATCTCCCGATACTACTATTGGTAGATCGCGGAGTTGTACTTCGGTAATGGGCGCGCTGAGATTCAAGAAGGTGAATGACAGGTGGACACAAAGATTTACATGGTTCGGGCCGCCTGAGCGTAATACCCTACTCCACGGGGTGTGTTAGTGTTGCATTGAGCGTGTGAGTCTAGAAGAAGCTCCAGAAGAAGAAGCTCGTCTAGGTCAGGGAGTCCAGAAGAGGTCTGGAGATGTCTGGAGCCGTCCCTTGTGTATCGTTGGCCATTCCTTTTATAGTACAAGGATTGGTCGTTACAACGTTAGCCTGGCCCGACATGTGGCCCCGGAGGTTACACGTGCTTGATACACAATTAATGAGGTTAATTACCCTTAATAGCCCGGTAACGAGCCTTGACAGTGCCGTTACCGGTATTAAGGGCCATCCGATCGTGTGTCATTAATATGACATTAATGACACTTAATCAGGTCTTGAAGTCTTTGGTTGCTCCTTGAAGGTCCGGAGCCGTTGGGAGTCCACCAGCCTGATTGTTGAAGTTGAAGGTCCAACGGTTTGGCCACCTGGGAGCTCCGGAGCTTACAGTCGTGGATGGGTAGGCCCCGTGCTATTGGACATGTGTCGGTACCGGAGCTTCCCTCTGTCTGGGGTTAGGTCCGGGGATGCCATATCATTATCTAGTCCGGAGCTTTCCCATGTGTGGGCGATAGATCTGGTCTTATGAAACACGTGGCGGCCCTGGGACTAACCATGTCGGGGAAGCAGGTCCGTTTACACCTGACATGTGGGGCCTTCGGAGGTCTTCAAATCTGGTAGATGGAGTTTCCTTGTGATCTTTGCAATCTCAAGGGGTATCCGGTACGTAGGGTACCGACATCCCCCCTTAAAAGAATCTCGTCCCGGGATTACAAAAGGAAGGATAAAAAGAAAAGACCTAATGAAAATATGATGTTAACAAGTCCAGATAATTGGCTTTTAGATATTCCTCGCTTTCCCATGTTGCTTCATCAGCGGTGTGGTTTTCCCACAAGACCTTGTAGAAACGCAAGGTGCGTTTTTTCTTGTGGTACCAGTCTTCTCATCGATTATCTAGGTTGGATGTTCGGAGTAAGTAAGATCTGGTTGGAGGGCTTCCATATCCTCCATATGGACTTTCGCTGGGGCCTTGAGACATTTTCTCAATTGTGAAATGTGGAACACATTGTGGACCCCTGAAAGCGATGTTGGCAGCTCTAGCCGATAGGCTACATGTCCGCACTGCTCACTTATTGCGAATGGTACGATGAAACGCGGAGCTAGTTTCCCTTTTTCTCCAAAATGAGGAATCCCTTTCATTGGAGATATGCGAAGATAAATGTGACCCCCGATATCAAAATGAAGCTGTCGATGTCGTTTGTCCGCATAGCTTTTTTGGCGAGACAGAGCAGCCTTGAGGTTGGCTTGAATAACTCGTACTCGATCTTCGCCTTTCTTTACCAAGTCTATACCATATGTTACTCGTTCACTGGATTCACACCAGTTCAACAGTGTGCAGCACGTCCAGCCATAAAGAGATTCATATGGTGCAATTTGAATGCTAGGCTGATAACCATTGTTGTATCAAAACTCCACCAATGGTAGATGATCATCCCAATTCTTACCATGGTGAATGGCACAGGCGCGGAGCATATCCTCTAGTACTTGGTTTACTCGTTCCGTTTGACCATCAATCTGTGGGTGGTAAGCTGAGCTTCGAATCAATTTGGTACCCAGAGATGCATGGAGTTGCTCCCAAAATCGAGCAACAAACATAGTTCCACGATCTAGTATGATAGTGCGGGGTACTCCGTGTAAGCATAAGATCCTGGCAATATACAGCTCTACATATTACCATGCCACATAATTGATGTTGACTGGAATAAAGTGAGCCGACTTGGTGAGTCGGTCGACTATCACCCAAATCGAGTCATGTTTGTGAAAAGTGAGAGGTAACCTAACAATGAAATCCATGCTGATGTTCTCCCATTACCAGGTAGGTATGCTTAACGGTTGTAATTGTTCGGCTGCTTTTAGATGGTCGGCTTTCACTCGTCGACATGTATCACATTCGGATACATACTTCGCTATTTCCCTCTTCATCCGAGTCCACCAAAATTTCTTCTTCAAGTCTTGGTACAATTTGTTACTCCCCAGATGAATAGAATATTTGGACAATTAAGCCTCGTCCAAAATTTCCTTCCGAAGTTCCACATTGCGGGGTACCACGATGCGGTCTTTGAATCAAATGGTACCGTCATCGTCACCTCGGAAACACTTCATTTCTCCCTTTTTCATTCATTGACGAATATGGGATATGCCCTTGTCCTTCTTTTGAATCTCCATAATTTCCTCCCTTATGGTGGGAATGAGGGCTAGGTTGTAGAGCGCCCCATATGGAACCAAGTAGAGACTCGGTTCTTCTTCCTCTATCAAGGTGATAGAAAGGTTATTGATATGGGACTTGCGACTTAGTGCATCTGCGAATACATTTGCCTTTCCAGGATGGTAGTGGATCTCAATCTCGTAGTCTTTGATTAACTCCAACCATCTTCGTTGTCGCATATTCAATTCTTTCCGGGTGAAGATGTACTTATAGCTTTTGTGATCGGTGTAGAGATGTATAGGTTTCCCCACAGATAGTGTTTCCACATCTTTAAAGCTAGTACCACGACAGCGAGTTCAAGATCTAGAGTCCGATAATGCTGCTCATGGTTTTGAAGCTGCCGAGATCCATAAGCGATCACTCTTCTGTCTTGAATTAATACGCAACCCAGACCAATTCCAGACGCATCACAGTAAACATCAAAAGATCATGTTGTGTCTAGTTGGGATAATACTGGTGCTGTTTTGAGGTGTTTTACCAATGCTTGGAAACCCTCCTCACATTCCTTTGTCCAAGTATATCTCTTTTCTTTCTTCAGAAGTTCCGTCATTGGTTTAGCTATCTTGGAAAAGCTTGGGATGAACCTCCGATAATATCCAGCTAAACCCAGGAAACTTCGAACTTCATGCACAGACTTGGGAGACTCCCATTTGAGTACTTGCTTAATCTTGCTTGGATCAACTGCAATCACCTCGGCAGAGATGATGTGCCCTAGAAATGGCACTTGGTTGATCCAGAACTCACATTTGCTGAACTTAGCGTACAACTAAGTGCAAATGTTGTGCCTGTTCTTCTTCGGACTTTGAGTATACAAGGATGTCGTCAATGAAGACCACGACAAACTTGTCCAAATCCGGCATGAATACCGAATTCATGAGATACATGAAATGGGCCGGTGCGTTGGTTAATCCGAAGGACATGACAAGGTACTCATATAATCCATACCTCGTCGAGTATGTTGTCTTAGGTATATCCTCGGGTCGAATCCTGATCTGATGATAACCAGAGCAAAGATCCATCTTCGAAAATACCCTAGCACCTACCAACTGATCGAATAGAATATCGATACGGGGTAGTGGATACTTGTTCTTGATTGTGACAACATTGAGTGGATGATAGTCCACACATAGTCTCAATGTTTTATCCTTCTTTTCCACGAACAGTGCAGAACATCCCCAAGGTGACGAACTTGGACGAATGAAACCCTTGTCCAACAGTTCATTCAGCTGCTCTTTCAGTTCTGCCAGTTCTCTAGGTGCCATCTTATACGGCCTTCTCGAGATTGGCACTGTCCCGGTACAAGTTCAATCTTAAACTCGACATCTCTTTCTGGTGGCATACCAGGAAGATCTTCATGAAAAACGTCCGGATACTCACATACTATCGGAATATCTTCGAGTTTACAGGCTTTGGTGTTATCAGCAGTTGGAGGCACGTGGATATTACTCTCAAGAGCGAGAATTTGGGGAGAGTGGACCGGAGAATTTAGATATATTCTTCGAGGAATGATGTCAATAATAGCACCGTTGTATTGCAACCATGCCATTCCTAAAATGACATCTAACTTCCGATGCTCCAATATAATGAGAGAGATAGGGTATATGTTCCCACCCAGATTAAGAGGTACCCTATGGACCATCTTATCTGCTACTACTTTGTCCCCCGGAGAACAAATCATATATGGGGTTTTTGTGGAAATGATAGGCAATTGGTATTGATTGACATAAGACTTGCTAATAAAATTATGGGAAGCACCGGAGTCAAAAAGGATGACAACGGGATGACCAATAAGAGAGAACGTACCCGTGAGTACGAGTGCGCCTTCCGGAACGTCCTCGATGGCGAGGTGGTGGACGTTGCCGGTTCTGGTGGCTGGCTTGTTGGGTTGGTTGCGAGGCTGGTTTGCCCCCTGATACGATGACTGTCCTCCGCTCAGCGGGTAGTCATTGGCGAAGTGCCCCGTGCGTCCACATGTATAGCACGTGTATGGTGCATGCGGTGGAGGTAGAGGTGCACGTGGAATCATCCCCTTTTGCTGTTGTGGGTGGAAGACGGCGTTGTTGAATGGGCGGCCATGAAACATCGGTGGTCGCGATGGCGGCTGCCACCTCTGGTCGGATGGTGATCGATACACCATGGGGTATTTATGAGGAGTACCTCCTCCGCTGCCCTGCGAAGCACTCCTTTTCTTCTTGTCAAAGAACAGCTCCCTAGTAGCATCCTCCTGCACGATGGCGGCATTGACCATGTTGTTGAAGCTGCTGCTGTTGAACAAGGCAAGCTTGTCCTTCATCTTGGGGATCAAACCCCGATAGAAGCATTCCCGCTTCCGATCTTCCGTATTCACTTGGTCCTGAGCATATTGGGCCAAGTGGTTGAATATCTTGGAGTACTCGTAAGCACTCCTTCCTCCTTGTTTCAGCTCCAAGAACTCTTGAAGCTTCTTCCTCATAACACCGGGAGGTATGTGATAGGCACGAAACGCCCCCCGGAACTCTTCCCAACTCGCGGCACTGCCGACTGGTCGTGCGGCAAGGTAATTTGCCCACCACGCACCAGCGGACCCTTGTAGTTGTTGGGCCGCATACAGGGTCTTCTGATGTTCGGTCACTCGTAGCAATCCGAACTTCCCTTCAATGGAGCAGAGCCAGTTGTCGCCTCCAATGGTTCATCGGCCTCCATGAAGACCGGTGGGTGTGTTGACATGAAATCCGAGTACGAACTCGGAGAAGGTTGCCGTGGACCCGAATTTGGTCACCCTCCTTGACGGGATGAATGCTGGACCAGAGTTCGTAGTAACTCCTTTGCTCATCGCGCGAGCCAAGCACCGCGGCAAGAACCTCCGCTAGACTCCTTGGAAGTTCCGGAGGTGGTGGTGGAGAAACATGTTGCTGCGGCGTTGCAGCTGTCTCCTGGGTTGGATATTCGTCCTCACGACCACGACTCGATCCCCCCATTTCATGTGTCATGCGAGTACGCACCATTCCGCATCCAAATGACTTAAAATCAGCACATGTTTTCTTTCTCTTATCCAGTTTATCAGTCAGTAGCACGACTTTTTGATAAGGAAATAAGGGCATCACATTCACATATATTGATAAAGTAAAAACTTTATACAATATATATTATCTCACGACCAAGTTACAGTCGTGTACATAAAAATGATTGACTCCCACTATGGAAATACATCTCTACCATATTTGGTTCCCATGAGATGTCATACACATCTTATTAGCTTAGACATACCCACTACCATTCTTAATATGACACAAACATGGTCACAAAAGAAACACACAAGCAACTATTAAACTATATGTTGCCTCGTGACGGCAGAAGTGCTGCCACATCCCACTCCAATACATCCTACTCGACGTACTCGAGTTCCTCGGGATCTTCTTCTTCTTCGCTGTCATTCGAAGTTGGTGCCATAGGTGCGGTTGCGGGAGCAAGAGTTGCTACTCCACCCACCATAGATGACGTTGCGACAACTAAAGATTTCACATTAGCCTGCAGAAGAAACATCCTCAAGTCTTCCAGTTCCTTCTGTGCATTTTTGCAACTAGCCTTCCAATCCTGAGTTTCCCCTTTTGATTGATACCTTTCTTTAGTCACCTCACTCAGCTGTTCATCCAACAGTTGCACCTAGAGTTGACTCGCTTCCAACGCGCTTTCTACGTGTTGTGTTTTCATGCGAGATTTCGATCGAGCTTGAACAGCCTGGTGCCACTGCTTCTCCCTTAAGTTTAAACGACGGTTTAGGGGAGCAACCGTGGCCCTAAGTGAGTCGTTGGCACCATCAAAGTGATCCCCTCGAATCAAGGCCTGCTTCAGGTCACTCATCATTTTTCCAGGCTAATATGCTGATCAAGGCTCTCCTGACATGCTGATGCCGCATATGATGCTAAAATCATCTTGGGTACTTCTTCATTACGCCCATATGCTGCAACCATCTGACTTGCCCTTCCGTCACCGGCTCTACCGTCGACTGCAAAGAGCTCGAATGGAGTGCCAGCCATAGCATGGTAATGGAGTTTGCAAAACCTCATGATGGCCACACTTACGGCATAACACCACGTGTCTTCCAATTGAATTCCTTGCACTTGGATGGAGAAAGGAGCCCATCCAATATTTAATGGAGCAGCAGGCACGTCTACATAAATGGTGCACCTCGTTACCCCTCCATCATCGATCTCCTTGCCCCAATAGTCCGGTATTTTGCGATATCCGAACCGTTGAAGCATTGCAATCAACAAATCCGGAAAACCCTTCAGAAGCGTACACTTCGTGAACACCCATCCGTTTGGTAAGTATACCATAGAATCAGCAATCTGTGATAAAGATACTGGAACAAATGAGAAGGTTTCCAACTCCCAACAGCTTAAGAAAATTTAAAACTGGAGTTGTAATCACAGTCTGTTCCAGCTGACCTCCCTGTATAAATTCAAAATTTTCATACAGGAAACTTCAGCACCAGGTGTGGGATTGAAAACTAAAGTTGTATTATACTTTACAACCTTTCCATATTATACTCATACAGCTCCAGGTGAGCTAGGAAACAGAATATATACAGGTTTTAAGTTGACCCATATTTTCTGGAAATTTTGACAGAACCTCCCTTGTATATGTGGTGATTTCCACAATTTATACAGGTATATCATGACAATATTTTGAGGTAATGACAAAATAAACATTGTATAACATCAAGTTAAAAATCCATTGGTAAAATATTTCGGCCATGAAACACTTGTTAGTTCTAAACTATGTGCCAACTGTTCAAGTTCTGATCTGGCAGAAACAAGTTTGCAACCATAGGAATTTAACACGGCTATACCAAAATTTAGGCCACGAGTACAACACGAAGTTGATAGAGAACTTGCTAAGATTTCCACAAATGTATGTATATGACCATTTCACTATTCTGGATCAAAAGCTAAAGCTACCTAAACTTAACAGATGAACTGACTGTTGCTCAACAGCAGCCCTGCAGTTCACTTTTTTGAGATCGAAATTTGAATTGCTTCAAATTCCAATCAAGAGGAACTTTGAATAAAAAAACTGTAGATTAGCTTCTCCACTTTTCAGATATATATCATAATAAGGCAGAAGACTTTTCTACAGTGAGTTATAGCAAAATTACTGAGACTGCTACAACGGTAGGGTTATATGGAGTACTTTAAGCATACTCCAAATTTCAATAGATTATCAAACTTTTCTGCCTTGACAGTCAACAGAAAAGTTGTAGAGGACTTCGAGAACTTTTCATCCATATATCCTAACCCTATGTTTATTTTAAACTATCCAAAATTACAACCTGGCGAAGTTGAGCAAACTTTGGCCAGAAATCAAGAATCTTGTTGCTACCTCATGTTGAATCGAATTTTTATCTTTGCGGAGTCCAAACCGACCAGCACCTGATAGTCGGACTTTCCAAAATATAATGCATCCAATTTCTGTCGTTGTTGGGGATGGTCATTTATCAAAGTTGATACCAACGGTACTACGTGCTTCACCAAAGAAAATTCTAACCGGTTATTTCCGGATACGTTCATAGGTGGTCCTAGTATCGTTCACTCGCAAACGTGTGCTACACGGGTTGCTACCATAGTCAATGCTGCAAAAGAAAATCAATCCCCTTTCACACCTTCACACCTCAAGGGCGGCATGGGAAACAAGACAGGCAGTCACAATAATAAATATGAAAATAAATGCATACGACTCTGGTGTGAGTCACCCTCGAGCGAGGTCATGTCTCGAGGTACATGGCTGTAAATACGTCTGTATAGAAGAGACTCCCGCACGAACCGTCTTATACACGCTCGGGCATATGTGTTTCGCATGCTCCCTTAGAATATGAATGATTCTAGAGAGGCATACTATCGGGTTATACACCACCCGACGGGGACTCCCACTAACTTTGAAGCACAATGGAGTACCGCGTGTCATAGGTTCTCAGAAACATAGAAAGCTTCAGAGACTCCTATTAACATTTCCGTGCTAAGCCACAGAAAACTTCCATGCTACCTCTTGCATGGTGAGCTTACCGCAATTGATCCGCTTATGGTGGCGTACCTCACCTCTTACCTGACGTTGGAGCGTCGTTACAGAATTAATAACATATAAGTTAGTTTAACACCTTTATATCTTATACTAATAATACTCCTTATAAGGGCATATAGCTAATTTCTCACTCAAATCCTAATTTTTGAAAATATGTTCTTTTCAAGTACACTGTTCTCAATGATGCTCTGATACCATGTCTGTGGGGACCGGAATCCCGACCGCCAAGGATCTCATTGGGTAGTGTCGTACGATGAGACACCCAACAGTATACAAGAATAGAACAAGAACAAATTTACAATACCAAGTTTGTATTGACAAGCACAGCGGAAGTTTAAAAGTACTAGCGAAAGGAAAGAGAACTATACATCATAGCTACGCTCTCAGCACTAGCTATGCAAAAGCAAAGTCATCCACGCCCTGGATACTTTGCACTAGCAACACACAATTCATGGTGCCGTGCAGGATTCCCACTCGGTTGTAAGCCTTGGAGGGGGTGCAGCCTCGTCATGTAACCTGTCATTAGTCGTATATTCTGCAAAAACTCGTTAACTGCAAACGTGAGCATAAGGCTCAGCAAGACTAACCCGTCTCACTAGACTTATGCAAGGATGAGTACTAAACATAGGTAAGTAAAGCCTAAGGACTCGCCTACAAGTGGATCCTTATAGTCATGTTTTATTTAGCACCTGACATTCCTCAGGCACGACACATCATAGACTCCACAATCAAACAAGAAACGCTTTGCCAATGATATGATGTGCACAAGGCACATAATGCTATTACATCTAAAGTATGGGGAAACTGTAAACTTTTAATTGTACTATATCTAAGCCAAACAAGGTTGTTCAAGCAATTTGTAAACCAATATATCATATTCGTCTGACTTATTTAGTATTTACTATGTCACGGCACAATGAACAAGTGGTACTCTATTACCGCGAGGGACGGTGATTGCAATCAGGACATACCCAGAACTACATGACACATACGCACTTTCAGAAATGCCAGCAAGTACTTTCAGCAGTACCTACATAACAATTCAGTACAAGTCGTATATGGCCACCTTTCACTAAACACTCAAATGTCGAACCGGTCGATCCATCACGAGCAGGAGGTCACTACATGGGGCGTACTCTGACGTGCCCACCAGCTGATTTACACCTTGTTGCCCTCAACCCACACCTATAAAACGGAACGTAATTCCTTAACAAACCAGTATCAAGCTACGTCAGTTTACTGGAGCCCATTCCTCCAGTATGTTGCCGGTACAATTCAATCTTGTCCAGCAGGACCGCACACGAAACGGTCCTCAATTGACACAAGCAGGGCTACGCACGTGAGACCACATCTCACTGCATCCTATCCACTGCTCGGTCTCAATTTCATATTTGTAAACTATTTCTTATTCTAGAATCTCCCGTGTGATAAAATTCCTATCTCGCGAGTAGATTCGGACTACTCGACTTCTACCAAATTCCTATGAGCATAAGCATAGCAGTGTCTACTCAACGGGCCGTAGACATACCCAAGGCTCCATAGGATTTGTGGGCCATGCAAGTGGATGTCAAACACCTTAAACGTAATGCACAATCATCTGAAGACGTAAGGTGAATGAAAACTGTAAAAACACTGTAAGGAAGTTAAATGCAAATTGGGGCTTGCTTGAATGCGAGTTTGAGTCTATGTTAGTTTCTGGCAGCTGGACCTCCAAGGCTTCCGGCTGCTCCTCGACTTCAGCTACTACACGATATGCATATATTAGGTATAAATGATTTCGTGAATAATTAATATGCCTAAGGTGGGGTGTGTATATTAAGATAAAATAAGACAATTATCTTAATTGACTTTGGGATTTTTATGGTGTATACTAGATATTATGGGGAAGGCTCTTGCAAAGTACAGGAGATGATAAATGATGTTTGTTATTCTTAATAATTATGGTAAGCAATAAGCTTCTCTAAATTTTGGTTGACATTTTTGGAGATGTATTATGGCTTCCAAGGGTTGTAACATGTAGTCGGGGTCGCAATGGTCCTAGGAAAATTTGTTTCACAATTTTTTGTGTTTCCTATAGGAAGAAACTTATTTTTAAAGTTTGCGTAAATTTCTGGAAATTAATTTTTCCATTTTTCTCAATTTATAGCTACATCGAGAATTGGAGCATAGATCAACCCAGTATTTTAATTCCAATGAACTTGAAATTTTTACTGGAAATCACAGGTATCAACTATAGGGTTCTGACAAAAATTGGGAATTTTCCAATTAACAGAACTGTAGGAATGAATTATTTAAGAATTTTTTTTATTTGAATTATGGAGAAATTTATATGGCTTTTGATAGAAATCCAAGTGCATCACTGGACATAATTCTTCATGCTGGTTCTAACAAAATTTAATTGGGAATTTTTGGATAATTCTACTGGAAGTTATGGATTTTCTAAGTTGGGATTGAATCTGGATTTATTTTCCTATTGGAAATTTCAAATAAAAGGGGCTGGTCCCACTTCATTTGAATTCGACCAATTGGAATGGAGCCACACCGGGAGACACGGGGTTAACCTGCGCAGCCACACCGGATCCTATCCGCAACTGATACCACGCGAGTGGGGTGTCGCTGACCGGTGGGACCCACATCTTCGTCTACCTCCCGACGCGACGGCGCTCTTTGCCGGAACTGCGGCGGTGCGTCGCCGGACTTAGGTATATCGACCTCCTCTCGGCCTCGCCATGACCGCTCCACCCTAAAAGCGACTGCGCAATCCGATGGTGGGGTGCAATCATGTCGGCGATGACCGGAGACGGCGGCGCGACGGCGACGACGGAGCTAGGTTTTCGGCCTTCGTCGGAAATGCTCGGAAATGGCTAAATAGACTAGGGAAAAGCTCAGGAAGGTTCCTGGGAGCACCAGGAGTATGATTTGGGGGTCATATTTGGGAGACATCACCGGCGAAGTTGAACTCGACGGCGAGGTACGGGTTTTCAACCGACGGCCATGAAAACTCAAAAACCGACCTCGTCTCTCGATGTCTTTCTCTCAATTTTTGTGAGGTGATGCACCTGGGGATCTAGGAGATAATGCCTTACTGGATTGACAATTAATCTACATAGAAACGGAATTTAGCCGGTAATCTATTGGTATCGGTATGAACTATTTTGGGGGAAACTTGAGATAAAGGAGCTAGGAAGCATGGCAGTGTCTGAAACTTCACAAGAAGCATCTAGGTACCTTTGCACACCTTATTTCTTCAAAGAGGAAGATGGAATCGGCCTTGAAGTGGTCTGTCCTCGTGGAACAGGAAGCTTCCCTTAGCGACTTCACCCGCGAGCGTCGAGGAACTTCGAAATACCGCACATATAAGCAGTGAATCAAACAAGCGATTGGACAGGAAGGAAGAACAACTAGTTGAGCCACCTTTTGCTGTTGGAAGCACTATGATTCTTTGCGTCATTTGGACGCTGCGTAGAGAATGGCGGCGGCGGTGCGGTGCAGTGGCAGAAGAACGAAAACAGAGGCGAGTGCTCGGGGTGGTGTTCACTTCGAACGGCGGAGAGTATTTATAGGCCGGGGAGGAGTAGGAGGGACGCCATGAAGCAAGCAGGCAAGCAGCTCCGTGGTGCTTTGCATGCGGCGCGGTGTCGAGCGGAGGAATGCCGGAAAAACGGCGTGCAGAGCCGCTTCGAGTGTGCCCCCCTGACTGGTGGGTCCCACGACCCTTATCCCTGCCCCTCCTGTGCAGACTTCAATTCTCCTACCAAATGGTGTCCAAAAATTCTAGATTTTTGTGGGGAGGCTCAGATATATCTATAATTTGATTCTGCAATTGGATTTTTAATTGGATCAAGTTTCAATTGGATTTCAAATTCAAATTTGAATTTGGATGGTATTCAATGGTGCCACTGTTATAAATAGCAATTGAGTTCCAAAAATTGTGAAACTATGGGAATAAGTCAAGCAAGTTATGCTGACCATGAGTGTGTTCTCAAATCTTGATGTTCAATCTGGTTGAACAGGATTCATAATTTGAATTCAAAACATGGTTTGAATTTGCTAAGCAGCTCAAATAAAATAGCAAAGGAAGTTCAAAATATATGAAACTTTGCAGGAAGTCTATTTGGAATATTAGAAAACCATAGAAAAATTTATGGCCTCTGAATTGAATAATTTTTGAGAGGGCCAAATATACAGTAGTATATATTCAATTTATATTAATTTGAATATCTATTTGGTACTGCATATTATATTGGCCTAGCAATCTTTCTTCAAATTATTTCAAACTTTGAAGAGAGGTCAAAAGAATTAATCTAAGTTCATTGGTGAAGTTTATTCCTCATGTTAATAAATTTAAACTTGAGTAGAAGAAAAGATTTGATGCGATCATGTTTATAAGCATGGCTACAATTGGTCTCCATTAGGGTTAACAACCAATTTACAACTGAACCTCATATGAAGGAAAATGTGGGATTTTGCAGTCTCTCTTCCCAATTCCACATTGGGAAAGGTATGGCTTATGTATTCCTTCTTGTATTTGTGACTTTGTGCTCAATAAAGATATTATCTTTAGTCTTCTTTTATACGTATACTTGGACAAACCGTTTCTTATTTGATTGTGGAGTCCATGTATGTGGAAGGTATAGTATTTATGATTTCACTCTCATGATCACATCCTATGGTCATAAACACTATAGACCCCCACTATAGTCTATGTACTTATGATATGATTATGTTATTATGAATGACTTATGCTATGTTTCAACATTGGTTCAATGATGTTTAGGTTAGTCATTGCCTTAGGATGGCTTGTGCCATGGCTCCTAAGGTATTTGCTTAGTATGCTAGCATGGTGCTAGGGTATTTAAGTAGCGTTGGATGTCTCGTAGACCCACGGATTGAAGAGGTAGGCAGTAGGTGGTGACAACCCTATATGTCCTTTGTAATCCTCCATGTTCGGCTATGCCACATGCTCTTGGCGGGAGTCGCCCTAGTATTGCTAGGGGTAAGCCCTTGCCCCATGTGTTGAATAGCATTGCATAGGAATTCATCATTGACATGACCATTAGTATCTACCTTAGGCTATGTATATGTACTAGGATCATTGTAGGAGCAACTCTCTAACTCTCAATCCAATCTCCCTCTAGGACCCATTTTACCCTTTAGAATAGTTTGCCTAGGTGTGTGTCACACTACCCCTATTATCAACTTACCCCTGTCCAGATAATGGATTAGTATCCCATAGCTTGACCATAAGAGTAGTATATACTTTACTCCATTGCCTTCCTTTGGGATAAATACGATACCCTTGGGAATACTCATGGGTGAAATGCTACAACAGTATCTTTCGTGCGCTTGCGGATCTCATCTCTTTACCAAAGATGATCTGTAGTTTTAAGAAATAGCAACAAGCATTTCTGGCACCGTTGTCGGGGATGATTTGTTGGTATATCTTAGGAGCCATCAACAATCATTTCTAGTGCCGTTGTCGGGGAAGGCAAAGGAAGTGAAGGATAGCTATCACTTGTGATTAAGCTATAGGTACTAATAGTTATTAGACAAGATTACCCTTGTTTGTTTTCTCCTTTGTGTGAAAACAGGGTAGTGTTGGCCAACCCATTGTATGGGATGGCCAACGAGGACGCAAGTGCTAAACTGCAAGATGATTTAAGGCATACCTCAACAAATGTCCGCTAGGCAACACCATTGCCTATTGCGGAAGAATTTCAGCTTTCGGTAGGAGCCAAAGTCATCCATATCCAAGCTTGGGGGAGGCTCCAAGAGTTCTTCTTGGTTTGCCTCCACCATGGGGTGGATAGTTGGCTCTTCATACAACACTCATGTCATGGGTTGGCTCCACCAATCTATGACCACATTCATGCTGGAGCTGAAGGAGTCCTATTCTCATTCATCATGGATGAGAAGAAGGTCACCACTCAAGGGGTGGATTGAAGAATGCTCGAGTTCCCATAGCTTGTCATGCACACCATTTCACAAGGTGGATATGCTAGTTATGGAACTACACCTCCCATTGAAGTGTCATGAATATCCAAGTCGTTGGAGATTTGTTTGGATAATCCAAGTCTTGGATATTCACAAGATTTGTGAAAATCCATTTCATCATGGGACACATGGGAATTATTTCCCTAAGACCCATGAGTACCTTTTTCAAACAACAACTCCAATGGCTACCATTCACAAGGAGATCAAGGGTGGAATTAACATCACCCTTGTATTCAAGGAGGCTATGGCTTTCCAAGGGATTTAAGTTCAACTAGCCTACCTCGAAGTATCTTGGCCAAGCAGAAATTAAGACAACATTCACATGAAGATCTTAGCCAAGGACAAGAACTTAAGGAGCATTCAAAGTCCAAGATATCCCACATCACTTGTTGGAATTCCCACACTTTGACCAAACCCATTCAACCTAGGGCAAGTGACATTGTGGATGAAGCGTTTCTTGTTTGATTGTGGAGTCCACATGTCATCATGCCCAAGGAAGCCTGTCGACTGTTGGAGTCGGCAGATCTCCTGACACTGCTAAAGTGTTGAAGGAGTTTGTGGTTCGGTGTGGGCGCGCGGAGACTCAAGAAGGTGAATTGCGATTTAACACAGGAGACACAAGGATCTACGTGGTTCGGGCCGCCTGAGCATAATACCCTACTCCACGGGTGTGTTGGTGTTTTATTAGCTTGTCACGTATGATAGCTTGTCAACGTCTGTCCCTTCGGCCTGTCCTTTTATAGTACAAGGACAGGCCGATACAAGCTAGCCTGGCCCGACATGTGGCCCCGGCGGTTACTAGTATTGATACACGATTAATTGTGGTTAATGATCCTGTAACGGGGCCCGACAGCGCCGTTACAGGTGTTAAGATCGTCCGTTTAAGTGTCATTAATATGGCATTAATGACATTTAATCGGGTCTTGAGATCCTTGGCTCTCCTTTGAAGATCCGGAGCCGTTACAAGGTCTTCTGGAGGTTAGAGGCTGGCAGGTCTGACGATTTGACACGTGGCAGCTCTGGAGCTTGTTGAGGGACGCAGGTAGCTCCGGGGCTATTAGACACGTGTCAGGTCCGGAGCTTTTCTTAGTCTGGGGTTAAGTCTGGAGGTGCCGTTTCGGTACGTGGCCCGGAACTTCCCCCTTGTGGGCGGTAGCTCCGGGTTAGTCGTACACGTGGCGACCCAGGGATTAACCATGTTGGAGAAGCGGGTCCGGTCATGTCTGAAAAGTAGACCTCCGAGGATCTTCAAACCAAGTAGATGGCCTTCCTTCGAGATCTTTGTAACATCAGGGGGTGTACGGTTTTTAGGGTACCGACAGTGGCCCCATGGACCTACCTCCGAGGAAGGTCACTGGGGTGAAGTCGTTCCGTCGGAGGTGGGTCCATCCTTGCGACTCTTGAACTGGGTCTTCAAGGGTCTTCGGATGTGCCGTTGGCAGGGTTTTACAGTTAGATCCCGCCGCGTGGCGTACCTCAGGCGGCAGATGAAATCTTTGACGTGCGGATCTCACGCAATTGAAGGTCGCCGGTTCTCGATACGAAAACCGTATCGGTTCCGCGCGCCCTGTCAGGCCGCCGCCTTTGGGTTTCCCGCCTCGTGAAGACAACCGTTCGCCTGGGTAAGAGCCTTGACTTGATCGTCGGGGTGGTCCCGGGCCCTCTTGTCATCGGCTGGGTTGAATTCTTGAGTAGTATCTTCGACTTCCCTGCAATTTCCATCCAAGCGTTGCGAGGGCTTACTTAAGAAGGAAAGCGCGCACCGTCGGGAGTTCTTTACGCCTCTCATCTGATCTTGCGCTCAAACTCCCGACTCGTACTTTGCTCCTCTTCTCTTGCCTAGCTGTGCCGCGATGGAGTTGGGTCTGCGTGAGAGTCGCCTGAAGACCGACAATGATTTGAAGAAGTTCCGGGCCCTCATGGGGTGGTCCTCGGACTTCTTCAACCGCTTGGTCCGTGCCGGCGGGGAGCTCCCCTTTGAGAAGGAGCGCGCTGGCGAGATGGTGTACTTTTCTTCGTACGCCATGGTGGGGCTGATCCCACCTTTTTCTTCTTTCTTCTTGATGCTGCTAGACTTCTATGGTCTGCAGCTATACCACCTTGGCCCTCACTCCATTCTCCTCGTTTCCATCTTTGTCCACTTCAGCGAGATGTGGGTGGGCATCCCCCCCTGCGTCGAGCTCTTCCGAACCTTCTTCACCGTTCACACCACCGGCCGGAGCAATGAGTACCTTGGCTTCTACTACTTCGTGAAGCGCAAGAAGTGCCCATTCAAGTACCTCCGGTCGTTCCCTTCCGAGAAGTGGGATGACAGGAAGAAAGATTGGATAGTCGTCGGGGTGGAGGACCATGAGCGGTTGGAGCTGCCAGACGGTCTGCCCGGCATCGACACGTCAATATGGAGTGAAGTTCCTGTGCTGGCGGAAGCTTTCGACCCTGCCCTGACCAAGATCCGCCGATGCGTGGAGGGAGTATTGACTCCACAGGCGGTGTTCTGCAACTTCCTGGCCAACAGGTGGGCACCGCTGAAGAGGAGGGAGAAGCTCGCCTGGGCCCTCAACGGCGTGATGGGCGAGGACCGGGTTGAGACCGGGTTGAAGTACAACATGGTGGGGAAGACCTTGGAGTTCCACCTCAAGAAATTCCAGCACGGCATCGACGTCGACGGTGATGACTTGACTCCACCGTCGGCCTTTCTCCCCCTGAACATGGAAGTGGAGTTCAGCAGGGAGCTCCAGCGGACGATGCCCGCGCTTGACGACCTGGGTGTCATCGAGAGAAGACCAACCACCCGGGTGGCAATCCCCGGGGTGCTCGAAGACGGCTCTGTCCCTGCTCCACAGCCGAGGGTCGAGGTCATCAGCAAGGGCAAGGAGCTGGCGGAGGAGCCGGAGAGTCGGAAGAAGAAGCTACGACATGCCGACGGAAGGTCCGTCAGGCCCGCTACTTCCGCCTCGTTTCCTTCTCCCCAGGGAGGAAGATCTTCTGCCGCCATGGCGACTGTCCCCGTAGTGGGGTCCTTCCGGAACGATACTGTTCCTGCAGTGGGATCCTCCAGGAGCGCGTCTGTCCTTGTGGTGGAGCCCTCCAGGGGTGCTAGCTCCAGGTGCACGACTCCGACACCTGGGACGGTGGGAGCCTCCAGGTCCAGGGGTTCCTCCCGATCGAGGAGAGCCTCGACCCGGGAAACGCCCGTGGCTGCGACAAGTTCTGGGGGGCCTTCCGGAGCTCCTACGCCGACCATGTCCAGCCCGGAACGTCCGAGAAAATGGTTTCGCGCAAGCTGGTGCGGAAGCCTTCCAAGGTAATTTCTGATCTTTACCTTGGTTAACTTTTTAATTGTAGCGATTGTTCTTTAATTTTCTTTATCCATCCTCTGCAACGTCCACAAGAAGGGGAGTGAAGCTTCACCCTCGGCCACGATGTCTGAGGCCGGGGGAGCTTCTGCTCCTGTCCCGGTGCCACCCCAGGTGGTGGCTGAGGCTGCGACAGCTCTGGCACCGGCTGTCGTGGTCATGAACCTCGACTCGTCCCCAGAATTTCCCGTGGTAGCGCCGGACCACGGGAGTGAAGACACGCCAGCGGCACTTGTCTCGGAGGTTGAAGCTTCGGGTCCTGGTGCCACAGTGGTGGAAGCTCCGGCTGTAGAGCCGGAGGAAGTAGTAGTCTCGGCCTCGGAGCCGGAACTTGTCGAAGCCCCGACGATTGAGCTGGAGGTGACTAATGCTCCGGCATGCGAGCCGGAAGTCGAGGTAGTTCCAGCAGTTGAGCCGGTTACCTCCGAAGCACCGGTCGCTAAGCCGGTTATTGTTGGAGCGCCGGTCACAGAGCCGGCGGTTGAAGAGGCGAGGGAGCTCGAGCCTCCCTCGGAAGAGGTGTCCCGGCCGGAGCCAGTAGTTGCTCCTGCTCCGGAGGCGACGACGTCGATGGTACCTGCGGCCGAGCCGGAATGCCCAAGCAAAGTCGCTGGCCCCCTGCCCGATGGGGCGAATGAAGACTTGGCGGCGGGGCCTTCTTCGATGGCGACTGAGGCCATCCCGGAGGACGGCCCTAGCGCCTTGGAAGCTCAGGGTTCCGCTCTCGTAGAGTGGGACCCAATTTTTGTATGTGAAGACCCGCTGGAACCAGCGGAGGAGACCCCAGCAGGTCCGGAGCCCATCTCGCTGTCGATGTCTATCGACAACGCCTGCTCTAGTCTGCGTCAGGTCCAACTGGCCTTCTTCCACGACAGCAAGGCTCTAGAAGAGCAGCGCCAAACCCTTAGGCGGTAGCGTAATCGGCTCCACTTCGAGACTAAGCTGGCACAGTCGAGGCTAGCGGACGACAAGGAGTGGATCAAGCAGGAGAAGATCCGCCTGGAGTACTGGGATAAGCTGCTGGATGAAAGGGAGAGCATGACTCATGCCCTCAACGCTCAATCCCGGGAGATCCACGATCAGGCCAAGGCTTCCAACGACGCGGCCAATGCTCGGTACGAACAGCTTGAGGCCATCAACGCCGCACTCATCAAGCACCGAGAGGCACTCGAAGGGAGGGAGAGACGGCTCGAGGACGAAGAGCAAAAACTCCTGGAGCTGCGGGATGACGTCCTGAGGAGGGAAGAGGAGCTCGCCAAGAAAGTAGCTCTGGCTGACAAGGGCCTCGAGGAGCGCACTAAGAAGTTGGAAGAGCGCTGCCTCAAGGAAGAGGAGAAGACCTGGGTGCGGGGGCAGGAACTCTACGAATACGAGTGTGCCCTTGTTGCCCGGGAGAAGAAAGTGGAGGCTAGGGGGAAGGACCTGGTCGATCGTCGGAACAAGATCCACCTCCGGGAGGAGGAGCTCGGAAGACTTGAGAGGCGGGTTGCTGCAAAGATTCAGCAAAACGCCAAAGAAGTTGAGCGCCTCGCCCGTGAGAATTCCGAACTGACGGCGGCCAAGAGATCCCTGGAAGAGGTGAAGAGCCTGAGGACGGCAGACTCCCTGCAGATTTGGGAGTTCCTGGGCAAGGCCAACGATGCGCTGACGCCGATGGGTTTCAGCCCCGTGCGCCGGGATGATCCGGAGCCGGAGCCGGACCTTGCGCTGCAGGCGATGAGCGCAGCACGTAGCAAGCTCTCCAAGGTGGGCGACGTCATCGCAGACTAACTGGAGGTCGAGGGGCAATCCCTGGCGAGAAACGTCACAGAATATGTGCTGACATGCTACACCAGCCGGAACCCTCAATTTCCTCTGGACCCGGTGCTTGAAGGCCCCGTCGAAGGAGAAGGCGAAGCTACCCGAGCCAGTGTGTCGGAGGTCACCCAGAAGGTCGCCGAGTTCTTCCATAGGGTCTAGGACCATCTCTTTAGCTCTCACTTGTATTTTCTCTTCTTCTTCCTCAATTTTGTAATCCCTTGTCTCCAGATGTAATCTCCTGTCTCCAGATGAATGAAATCCCCAAATTTTTGCGAATTTCATTTTTTGTCTTCAACATCTTTATCTTCACTTGGCCCCCTGGTAGATGTACACAATTTGATTGTGAACATGTACCAAAAGGATATTGAGTTTTGTTGAAGATGCATTTGCTCCGAACTTGTAGAATTTAGGTCCGAAGTCTTCGATAGTGAAGGTCCCCTGAGGTTGTCTGAGCTTAGAAGCCCCGGCATTGTCCATTGCTGGAGCTTGGTAGCTCCGGCAATAGTCTCTATCAACACGTAGAGCGTCGATAGTTAGTCCTCCGAGGTGTCGGAGCTTAGTAGCTCCGGCAATGACCTTTGCCAACACTTGGTTTGTTGGCAGCAGACTCCATTTACGGGGTCTTCTCACCATCTTTTACTCATCGTCGACGGTTGACCCCGTTGAGGGAGTCAGAGCTTGGTTAGCTCCGGCTTTTCTCCATCAACGTAGAGTTTATTTTTCCTGCACACTTAAGCCAAGAAAAATGGTAAAATTCGTTCCTTGTCTATAACTTCATCGCGGCTTACGATTCTCAAGAAAATTTTAAGTTGAACGCGATTTTAGATACAACCGGATGCGTTGTCTTTTCTCTTAGATCCAATTGTCCATGGACCCGCCTTACTTCGGCCTGCCGGGGTGTAGGTAGAGTGGCGTACTTAGGGTGCTTGACCAGGATAAGTCGATAGCGCACTCCGGCCCTAGATTGGCTTGGCGGCTTTCAGGCGAGTCTGCCATAAACGATATTTAAATCCAAAAGATCTGACAATACAACTCGAATCGTATATAAACCGGTCGAACTAAAAATTTCTTAAGAATTGCACGTCTCTGTTATAGACAAGAAAGAGAAAAATAAAAATATCAAGCCTGCACAAAATGAATGCACGTGGAGTCTATTTCACATGAAGATGTCTTTCATTATAGGTCCGGGGTACAGGGGAAACAAGTACACTCTTATGGTACGGAACCAGGCTATGTGTGTTTGGTTTCTCGTTTGACCCAGGGTAGTTAGCCACACTTTTAGTCCGGAGACTGTGACAAGTGCTGCATGAGCTTTGCGGACCTTTCGGGAAAGGTCCGGCTGCTCTCCCGGAGGAACTACCCGACTCTGTACAATGACTCTATAACATACATCTCAAGTTACTCAAGACTCACCTCCGTGGTATTAAGTGTAGAACTTACGGAGGTGCTCGATGTTCCAAGGATTTGGGAGATGTGTCCCATCCTCGGTAGCCAAGCGAACGCTTCCGGGATGGGATACTTTGATCACTCGAAAGGGCCCCTCCCAGCCGGAGGAGAGTTTGTTTAACCCTTCTCTGGATAGTATTCTCCGTAGCACCAGATCGCCTTCCTCGAGCTGTCGGTTGTGTACATGCCGCTGGTGATAACGCCGTAGAGCTTGGCGATATTGGGCATTCTGAACAGCTGCTTGGCACCTTCCCTCCTCGAGGAGGTCTAGGTCTTCACGCCGGAGCTGGTCCTGCGCGGCTTCATCGAAGGTCCGGACCCGCAGCGAACCCAAGGTGATTTCCGGAGGAAGGATTGCTTCAGCTCCGTACACCAGAAAGAAGGGTGTTTCTCCGGTTGACCTGTTTGGAGATGTTCTGTTGGCCCATAGAGTGGGCGGAAGCTCTTCAATCCAGTTGGCTCCGTGCTTTTTCAAGCGCTCATAGGTGCGCGTTTTGAGTCCTTTAAGGATTTCTGCATTTGCTCTCTCGGCTTGGCCATTGCTGGCTGAATGAGCTACGGAGGCGTAGCAAACTTGTATGCCGAGGTCTTCGCAATATCCTTGGAATGCGGAGCTTGTGAATTGAGTCCCATTATCAGTGATGATCTTGTTTGGGACTCCGAATCTGCTTACAATGGATTGCAGAAAGTTGATAGCAGATTGCTTGTTGATCGTCACAACTGGAGTTGCTTCCGGCCACTTGGTGAACTTGTCAATGGTGACGTACAGGAACTTGTAACATCCGACGGCTCTTGGGAAGGGTCCCAAATGTCCATCCCCCACACAGCGAAGGGCCATGTAGGAGGTATCATTTGTAAGGGCTGAGCCGGTGTATGAATTTGCTTTGCATGAAATTGGCATGCTTCGCATTTCTTCACCAGCTCAGTCGCATCCTGGAGCGCTGTAGGCTAGTAGAAGCCATGCCGAAAGGCTTTTCCGACCAGCGTGCGGGAAGATGCGTGGTTCCCACACTCGCCTCCATGGATTTCTGCAAGGAGCTCGCAGCCTTCTTCCCTTGTGATGCACTGCATTAGGATGCCGTTGGCACCGCGCCGGTAGAGATCCCCTTCTACCAGCGTGTATCTTTTAGCCAATCTGACTACCCGGTCAGCGGATACATCATCGTCAGGAAGGATGTTGTGTTTCAAGTAGTTCCGGATCTCCGAGATCCATGCATCGGAACTGACTTGAGCATTTGAGTCTTGCGTGCTGGGTTGCTCGGAGCTTTTGGCAGCACCTACGACCCTTGATGGCTGCCATGGTAACAGGGCCATCGGGACCGTCAGCTTCGGGATGCTGATCTCGCCCCCTTCGTTCAGTTCAGCAGGCTGAACTGTGGGTTTTGACAACCTCCGGACAAAGATTCCGTCAGGAGCCGGAGCTCCGGTTGATGCTTTGGTCGAGAGTTCGTCAGCTTCAGCGTTGTGGGCACGCTGAACATGGTGGAGGTCTAGGACTTCAAAGTCCTTCTGAAGCCTCTGGACTTCAAGGAGGTAAGCAGTTAACTGGAGATTATTGCAGGAGCATTCACCCTTCACCTGTTTGATGATGAGCTGTGAATCTCCTTTGACCAGCAGTTGCTTGACACCGTATGATAGTGCCATCTTTAGTCCATAGATGAGTGCTTCATACTCCGCCATGTTGTTGGTCTCCTTGAAGTCAAGGTGTACCATGTATTTTACATTCTCCCCAGTCGGTGCAAGGAGAAGGATTCCAGCTCCGGCCCCCTGCTTCTGCATGGAGCCATCAAAGTAGAGGGTCCAGTGAGGCTCGGTGAAGGTTGGAGCTTGATGCTCCGTCTTCTGTTCAATGGGGCCCCCAGGGTTTGATGGAGAGGGAGTCCATTCCGCCACGAAATCTGCCAACTCTTGACTCTTGATTGCTTGCCTCAGAATGAATTCGAGATCGAATTCAGCCAATTCCGCTGCCCACTTTGCAATATTCCCGGTTGAATTGGGATTATGCAAGATCGCTCGAAGTAGATAGGAGGTCACCACCGAGACTTTGTGATCTTGGAAGTAGTGTCGAAGCTTCCTAGAGGCAATAAGAACTGCATAAAGCAGCTTATGCACCTCTAGGTATCGAGTCTTGGCATCATGTAATACTTCACTGATGAAGTATACCGGGCGTTGAATGGTCCGGACCTTCCCAGAGGGGTCCGGAGCTTCCTCTCCATTGATCTGGACCCTGTCAGAGGAGTCCAGATTCTCTTCGGGGACCTCCGGGTTCTGGCTGGAGGAACGTGGAGCTTCTTCAGAAATGACCTGGACCCTCTTAGAGTAGTCTGGGTCTTCTGAAGTGTCTTCTTGTGGATTTGAGTCTAGGAGCTGGGACCCAGACTCACTTTCAGGAACCTCCGGACCCTCCCGAGGGGGTCTGGATTCCTGAGTATGGGGTAGTTCCGGTCTCTCCGCAACCAGAACCATACTGACGACTTCGTCAGTAGCTGAAATGTAAAGCAACAAAGGCTCACCAGGGTTCGGAGCTACCAGAATTGGTAGGGTGGTGAGGAACTGTTTCAGCTCCTGGAATGCCTTCTCTGCTTCTTCGGACCATTGGAATGGTCCGGACATCCTCAACAACTTGAAGAAGGGAAGTGCCCATTCCGCCAGTCTTGATATGAACCGGTTGAGGGCTGCTAGACACCCAGTTAACTTTTGGACGTCTTTGATGCGGGTTGGTGGCCGCATGTCTTCAATGGCTTTTATTTTCGCCGGATTAGCCTCTATGCCCCGGCGACTTACCAGGAAACCAAGAAGTTTTCCGGAGCTAACCCCGAAGACACACTTGTCTGGGTTTAGCTTCGTGCGGGTGGCCCGCAGCTTGTCGAAGACAGCCTGCAAGGTGTCCAAGAGGGACTCCTTGTTCTTGACCTTGACCACGATGTCATCGACGTACACTTCCACTATGTCTCTGATGAGTTCTTCAAAAGTTTTGTACATAGCTCGTACAAAAGTTGAAGCTGCATTCTTGAGACCAAATGGCATGGCTGTGTAACAATACAATCCATCTACTGTGATGAATGAAGTATGCTCTTCATCCTCCCTAGACATCCTGATTTGATGATACCCAGAATATGCGTCTAGGAAACACAGTAACTCACACCCGGAGGTGGAATCCACTATCTGATCTATTCTAGGTAGTAGGAATGGATCTTTTGGACATGCCTTATTCAGTGTGGTGTAGTCGATGCACATCCGAAGCTTCCTGCCGGCCTTGGGCACAACGACTGGTTTCGCCAGCCATTTTGGATGGTAGACTTCTCGGATGAATCCGGCTTCGAGCAACTTCTTCACTTCTTGTCGGATGAAGTTCTGCCGCTCTACAGATTGCTTCCGAGGCTTCTGATGCACAGGCCGAGCATCGGGGTAAATCTTCAGATTGTGCTCAATCACCTCCCTGGGGATCCCATGCATTTGTGACGGTTGCAAGGCAAACACGTCAACATTAGCCCGGA
This sequence comes from Tuctoria greenei, assembly GCA_036927565.1. Lineage (NCBI taxonomy): Eukaryota > Viridiplantae > Streptophyta > Magnoliopsida > Poales > Poaceae > Tuctoria > Tuctoria greenei. Next base: position 73,982,192 of record JAYESD010000004.1, read on the forward strand.
GGAAAGTGATGAGCGCGAGTTCCTATTTGTCGTTCAACCCTCCTGATATACGGGTGGTTTGAGCGGCATTGGAACCAATTTGGACGACTTTGACGGGAATGTCGATGTCGCCGCTTGGCTGCATACGGGGTGCAGAGGTTGAGCCTCGTTGACGAATGCTCGGGGGTTTCGGAGCTTGCTCCTGTTTGGAGTCCTCCTCTTGCGCCGTGGTAAGTGCATGGAGCTCCTCCAGAGCAGTTACTCCGGCGGTGCGATCTCCGCGGATCTGGAGAACGCCTACTGGTGTTGGCATCTTCAACACCAGGTATCCATAATGAGTAGTTGCCATAAATTTGTATAGGGCAGGTCTACCCAAGATGGCGTTGAATGGTAAGTTGATCTGAGCGACGTCGAAGACCAACTTCTCGGTGCGGTACTTCTCCCGTGTCCCGAAGGTAACGGGGAGAGTTATAGCTCCGAGTGGGGTAATGGCCCCCGGACCTACTCCGGAGAAAGGTCAAGAGGGCTGGAGATCCGAAGGTCGGAGCTGAAGCTTGGTAAAAGCTTCAAAGCTTATGAGGTTCAGCCCCGAACCTCCGTCCACCATAACATGATGGAGCTGGATGTTATTAATGGTGCGAGATACCATCAAAGGTAACTGTCCAGCTCCGACCATGCTTCGAGGACAGTCCGAAGTATCAAAAGTGATGGATGTGTCCATCCACTTTCGATGTGGCTCCGGTCTAGCTGTAGGAGCTACAGCGTCCATATCCCGCCGCATAGTCTTGATGACGCGACGGGAGGTGATGTCCCATGACCCACCAAAAATAGTGTTCATGGTTTTCCGACGCTCGTTGTCAGAGACGTCAGACTCATCGTCGACGGAGGTGTAGACGGCCTTCAGGACCTTTTTGGGATTCTGAAACCCTAACTCCTCTTCAGCCGGAGCTTTGTCGACCTTCTGTTTTCCTTCCCTCTGTTGGAAAGGGGACCCTTCCCGGCGCTTGCTGTAGCGCTCGGTAAGGTTTTGGACCTCCCGGCAATCTTCCAAACCGTGGCTGCCCGTTTTGTGAATGGGACACCACACTTTGGGTTTTCCACCGTCTTCGGAAGACGGTCGAGGTCGCTTCTCGGGGCGTGGCCCCTGGCCACCCAGAGTTGCAGCAGCTGCAACGTTGGATGTGCCGGCCGACGGCTTCTTCTTGCCGTTGGTCTTCTTTTTCTTCTTGCCACCCCCGGAGGTAGCGGCTTCTTCTTTGGAGGATTTCTTGTGATCCTCCGAGGCTGGTTTGGAGTGCATTTCACGGCCCTCCGCAGCTCTGGCACATTTGTCTGCCAGGCTGAAGAGTTACGTGACGCTGGTGATCTCTTAGATCGCCGGCTTCTCCAACATCTTCTTATCCCGTACGCCCTGTCTGAATGCCACAATGACAGCAGTGCTTGAGATAGAAGGGATTGTGTTGCGTACCTGAGAGAACCTCTGGATGAAGGACCGCAAAGATTCTCCCCCTTTTTGCACGACCGCAAAAAGGTCCAGTTTAGTGCCTGGTCGGGTGTATGAACTCTCGAAGTTGGCAGTGAACTGACGGCACAGCTCCTCCCAACTGTTGATAGAGTTGGGTGGAAGGCTCATAAACCAGGACCTGGCGGTCCCAGTTAAGGCCACTGGAAAGTAATTGGCCATTACAGCCTCGTTTCCTCCAGCTGCCAAGATTGTAGTGGAGTATATCTGAAGGAATTCGGCGGGGTTGACAGTCCCGTCGAATTTTTCCGGCAGGTGTGGCCGGAACTTCTGTGGCCATCTAACCATGCGCAGGTGCATGGCTAGGGCTGAGCAGCCTCCTCCTACCCCTTCCAGAGTAGAAAGGTCCTGAGCTTCCCGTCTTTCACGAGCTCGCTCAATATGGACACGGCCATCTTGCTGGCGGTATTGGCGATCAAGCTCCGCACAGAGGTCATGAGTCGAAAACCTGGATACCGTATGGGTGCGTCGTGCCCCAGAGGGCAACGACGTCACCTGCTGTGACGCAGATCGTCTCTTGTTGTTGGAGATGTGCGGACCAAGTCTTCCAGACAAAGTCCGCCGCTGCGACGGGGCCCGTCCTGAAGGAGGAGGACCCTGGTTGTTGAGGCGTTCGGCCGCTGCTGCGACCAAATGCTCCACATCGGCCCTCCACTGCTCCATTGCATCTCGAGATGCGTCCGGAGGTGGTGGACATTGGAGAAGAGCACGCGCTGCATGGAGTGCGTGTTCTGGGTTGTCATGACTTGCCGACCCAGTAAGTGACGCCGGCGCACCATTACGTTGCCCAGCACGATTTGCTGGAGAAGATGGTGGTGGTGGGAATGTGGCTACTGCTGGTGCTGAGGCTCCTGCTGGTGGCTGCCTGGGTGAGAGATTGCCCCCAACAGTCTGAGCAGCAGGTTGGCCGTTGGATGATCCAGCCGCGGAGTTCACCATTCTCGAAAATCTCAGGCGCCCCTACCTGGCGCGCCAACTGTCGACTGTTGGAGTCCGCAGATCTCCTAACACTGCTAAAGTGTTGAACGAGTTTGTGGTTCGGTGTGGGCGCGTGGAGACTCAAGAAGGTGAATTGCGATTTAACACAGGAGACACAAGGATCTACGTGGTTCGGGCCGCCTGAGCGTAATACCCTACTCCACGGGTGTGTTGGTGTTTTATTAGCTTGTCACGTATGATTGCTTGTCAAAGTCCCTCAACGTCTGTCCCTTCGGCCTGTCCTTTTATAGTACAAAGACAGGCCGATACAAGCTAGCCTGGCCCGACATGTGGCCCCGGCGGTTACTAGTATTGATACACGATTAATTGTGGTTAATGATCCTGTAACGGGGCCCGACAGCGCTGTTACAGGTGTTAAGATCATCCGTTTAAGTGTCATTAATATGGCATTAATGACATTTAATCGGGTCTTGAAATCCTTGGCTCTCCTTTGAAGATCCGGAGCCGTTACAAGGTCTTCCGGAGGTTAGAGGCTGGCAGGTACGACGATTTGACACGTGGCAGCTCCGGAGCTTGCTGAGGGAAGCAGGTAGCTCCGGGGCTATTAGACACGTGTCAGGTCCGGAGCTTCTCTCGGTCTGGGGTTAAGTCCGGAGGTGCCGTTTCGGTACGTGGCCCGGAGCTTCCCCCTTGTGGGCGGTAGCTCCGGGTTAGTCGTACACGTGGCGACCCAGGGATTAACCATGTTGGAGAAGCGGGTCCGGTCATGTCTGACAAGTGGACCTCCGAGGATCTTCAAACCAAGTAGATGGCCTTCCTTCGAGATCTTTGTAACCTCGAGGGGTGTACGGTTTTTAGGGTACCGACAAAGCCTTTGACCCATGATCAAGGTGTGGGTTGATTCAATGGAATATCAATATGGTCAGACTAGCACCCCTAAGAAGGACAAAGCCTCACCATGCTCATGAAGGAATACATTCAAGAGGGAAAACCCATCGCTACAACAACATGTCTATATCAATACAACGGGGAGAGGCTAGGGCCACCAGGTGGCCCACATGTACAAATGACAGCCAAATTAGTTTGGCATGTCAAAACAGAAGAAATCGTCCACATCTTCAACTCCGAGATTGGACAACAAATCATCGCATTGAACAGAACCGAGGTAAGTCCTACTCATCGGACTTCAAAAATTCACTGAGTCCTTGCCAATAGGTTAAGTAGTTATCTCATATTTTTTCAAAATTACATCAACCTTTGCATTTGCATGTTTAAAATTCCACACTTGCATGTTGTAAAGTAAAATTTCCAACCATCATAAAACTAAAAATTTGAATCAGGGGACAAATTTCATTGGATATGAACTATGTACATGACCACTTGAGTTGATCTTCCTAGTTCAAACCAAAAAGATTTGCTTTGACCCTCATTGCATTTACATGTTATTTCAAGTTGGGCAAGACAATTTGAAAATTGGTTTCAATTTGGTTTTGGCTAATGTAACACGTTTTCGAGTTGTTTTGTGTGTTCTTGCTTAAAGTGCAGCTAGGTCAAAATTTTGAAGAGGTGGTATGGAAAGAAAGTGGAAGGTTTCATCAAGCTCAAGTCACCATTGGGAGGATTTGAGAACACTTCTTTCCTTCACACTCATTTTGAGATTGAGGAAGAGAGATGTTCAAGATGATGACCCAATGGAGGAGCCAGAACCAAATCCAATGCCAAATCCAATCTGAACTTGGTTTCCATGGGAGGCAACACAACAATCAACACTCAACCCTGCATTGTCAAAGCCATGCTGCAACAAGAATAGGCCAACTCATGGCCTACCTCTGTTGTTAGGGTTTCAACCCCTATCACGTACCTTGATCAAGAATAAGCTTGGGGGAGGACCTCCACTTGAGGTAACTTGTATCACACCCACTGCATTTTTATCATCCATTGCATATTTACTTTCCATTCACCCACCATCCACCATGCATCTATAAAAACATAAAAATAGGAACTTAGATTTACTTTGCTTATCAAATAAAGATGTGCGGTAAGAATGATTTAGAATTCACATAGATGAAATGATGAATAGTTGCTCTGTTTTATTTTCCTAAGTCTCTAGTTTACAACTTGCTACTCTCCGAATATTGCTTTCATTGGTCTGAAATACTTTTACCTTAATTTGGAAGTTGTGGGTAGCAAAAGCTTAATCTAATTCTAGGTTGTTGCAAGACTAGAATTGGTAATAGGGTTGCTAGTCCTAGTTTGAAAGTAAAACTTATATTTTCGGAGAAATTCTAAAAAGATTTAAGTTTCCCTCAATTGATTGGAAATACCTACCAAAGCCATATGATGTTCATACATAGACAAAACCTTATGCATATGCTATTTGCTTTCACATTGAGCCTAGTCATACTAGTATAGACCTATGTGAGAAATCCTTCAACTCTTTTTGATTTCAAGAATTCACTTGAACATGCTATACTTCTACACTAGAAGTAAGCAAATCGTCCATCATATCCACCATACCACAACAAAAAGAGAAACTCCATGTTATTCATGTTTAGCACCCTCTTCAAAATTCATTGCAAAGAAAGCGAGTAGAAGACATGACTACAAAAAAAAGGCATGCTTACATCATAAGCATGAGAAAATAAAAAGAGAGAAAAGAAAAGTAGCCATGTTTCATCCTTGCAGAAAGAAAGAGAGATTACACCAAAAAGGAGTTATCTCAAGTACCCACATCCACTTCCACTCCATCACACATGCACTAGTCTTGAATCAAAAAGTTTTGAATTGAATTATCCTAAGGCTTACTCTATTGACTTAGCAACATATGTGATGCAAATATGCCTACTTACTTTCCTTACCAAGCTCCACATACAGGCCATATTCAATGAGTAGGAATAGTAGAGGCATAATGCTTTGGTGAGGAAATATTTCCACTATCCACAAAGGAGTGATTGAGAGAATCAAATTGAGGTACTTAATATCTAAATTGAATTCTCCGGGGTTTAAGTGGAACTTGATTTCTAGGTTATGTTTGCTCCATTTGCTATTCTACCCTTCAACTACTCATGAATATGAAAAAGCATAAGCCCCATGATAACTTAAGAAAGGTAGGGTATCATAACCAATTTCTGCAATACTAGGTAGAGTATCTTGTTGTGCATTGGATACTTTTGAAAATAAGATATTCTAGCAACTCCTGATCATCAAGCTAAAGTCTTGACTTTGCTCGGGACGAGCAAAGGATAAGCTTGGGGGAGTTTGATGACGACTGTTATATACCAATTTCATCCGTCAATTTAACTCAATTATGTGAAAGATTTGTCATTTCTTGCACACATCACCTTTATATCTAACCCAATTCCACTTGGACATGGAGTATTATGTGTATGCAGCATTTTATGCAGGAAATGAGGAAACGTAGAGGGACCAATCCTATAAAATATCATCAAGCAAATCAAGCGATGACACGTGGCATCCCATGGATCAAATGGCCAACAAACAGAAGTATCCGAGGAGATCCAATGGTGTATCACCCATATACATCAATGGGACCCACCTAGCAGCCACCTGGAGAAAGCACACGAGAAACGGTGCAAAGACCAGGTCGGCCGAACCAGGGGGTAGGCCGACCTGGTCTTTGCACCAAACTCGGTCAACCTCCACGTGTTGGCTCCTCCCATCTCCCTGGAGTCAATGGTGACTGATTCGCGCGATTTTGGTTGCGGGACTGACCTCAACACTAGTATAAATAGGACCCCCTACCCCTCACTTCAACACACACCACTTGGTCATCATTCTATTGTATACACTATCTTCCATAGTCCTTAGAGGAGTTAGGATGTAGAGAGGAGAGCCTCTAGTCCCAATTACAAATTGGGAAGGGAGTAGAAGGAGTCTCTTCCCAATTCCACATTGGGAAAGGTATGACCTATGTATTCCTTCTTGTATTTGTGACTTTGTGCTCAATAAAGATATTATCTTTAGTCTTCTTTTATATGCATACTCGGACAAAGCGTTTTTTGTTTGATTGTGGAGTCCATGTATGTGGAAGGTATAGTCTTTATGATTTCACTCTCATGATCACATGTTATGGTCATAAACACTATAGACCCCCACTATAGTGTATGTAGTTATGAGATGGTTATGTTAATATGAATGACTTATGCTATGCTTCAACATTGGTTCAACAAATGTTTAGGTTAGTCATTGCCTTAGGATGGCTTGTGCCATGGCTCCTAAGGTATTTGCTTAGTATGCTAGCATGGTTCTAGGGTATTTAGGTAGCGTTGGATGTCTCATAGATGTAGGATCGAAGAGCACGTGAAAAGCTACCAGAGGGTGGTGAATGGAAGACTTAAAAATCTTACGCAGCGGAAACAATTAAACCCCAAACCCTTCGGCAGAAAAACGATCTGTTGAAAAAATCGTGTGTGAGACTAATCTAAACGTGTTTCACCGTGACAAAAGTGATATATATCAGAGAGAATCAAGTCACGAAGACAACACAAAAAGAATCACTCAAATCCGTCGAGAAAAACTCAAGTTATGATCGAAAGATCAAACAATGGTCAATCTGCCCTACCCGAGAAAAACAGTTCTAGAACGCTGCAAAGAAACTCGTGTAGATCATAGACCACAAATCCAATGACCTCTAAATTTTGACAGATGATATACAATCAAGTTGTGAATACAACCCAGAAAGAATCAAGTCAATTGGATCAGTAAAACTCGTGTTATGATAAAACCACCAACGAAAGGTAGTGCTGTCCAGAAACTCGACGAGTAAAACTTATCTGGAACAAGTCGGACGAACAAGGAACAAAAGTTCTTTCAAACTACGAATTTTATTCAATAGAACACAAGAGGAACAGCCCCAAAGTCGCGCCCCACGAGCTCTGGGCTCCCTTGCTTATATAACCAGCCCTTAGGCCAACCCAATACCAACTAGGACTCCAATCCTACTCAGATCACGAATCGTAACTTTCCATAGCTGCTCAAGATTCTTCTATACGCAGATAGAAGCAATCTTAAGACTTCCAAACACCATAGGAACATATCCCACATTCCTAAACAACTCAAATTCGTGACTCACACGAAATCCTATCATAACCAACTCAAATCTTTCCATATTTGAGTCAAACCTGACTCAGCCGCAGCCTGAGTCCATAACCTAGTCGGTTGGACCTTTCCGACCAATTCTTTACGTCCACATCTCTTCATCACATCCCGGAACCATGTAGCCACGTCCATGCACTCATTGCATACGTGCAAACATCTTCCAACGACGTCCATGATACCTTCATATGCATTGTTCTTGATTCAATCATGCTGCGCAACCTCCTGATCAGCTCAACCACAATTCCTCCTAAATTTGATTGTTGGAACCTCATCTCCTCCCTGAGACTAGTCCAATGGATCCCGTCACCAGCCATGTCTTGAACTCAAGCAACACCTGCACATGAATAAACAACCAATCTATACGAGCCCAAGTCCTCGACTTGACTCAAGATAGTTCCGAACACAACACCTTACATGAGAGCCTCACATAAGCATGATGCAAAGTATAGCAAAAGTGATATCAGCCATATCATCCAAAACGCACCAAAAACTTAGCAAACGAATACTAAGCAATCTTTCCAATCATGTAAAGCAAGTACAAAACATTGTAAATGAGAAGCAGAAGCACTTCGGTCAAGTTCCAGACCTTTCCAGAGCAACCCGGAGCTTGAGCCGGAGCTAACAAAAGCTAGTAGAACGTAGCGTCGGAGCTTACCAAAACTAGTACAACCAAGCTCCCGCCGGAGCTTACAAAACTAGCAGGACTTAGCGCCGGAGCTTACCAAAAACTAGTCAAAACTAGTCAACCCAAAGCCTGAGCTAGACAAAGTACGTCAGAGCTTTGCAAAAGCATGCCAGAGCTATCAAATATATGCCGGAGCTATCAAAGACATGCCGGAGCTAAAGATAAAGCTCACCGGAGCTAACCAAAGCTAGTCGGACCTTACCAAGAAGTCGGACCTAGCATCTAACGTAGTCGGAGCTACCCAAAATAAGTCGGACCTATGGTCGGACATTGCTATAGCTCGGAGCTAGAGTCGGACCTTGATAAAAAGGTGTTTTGGTGATATTAAAAAATTTTATCATCAAAGCCAAGTGTATTCAATACAAGCCAATGTATTTAGCACACACAGGTCTTACAATCTCCCCCTTGATGAATGCATTGGCAACACCATTTAAAATCCGAACATTGGCTTATTCACATAAAAGTTTTGAAGACAATTTCTCCCCCTTTGTAAATCAAAAGTAAATGAGAAGAAAAATTATCCCATATTATCTCTCCCCCTTTGTTATCTCTCCTTATGCACATATTCTCTCTCTCTTCATGCTTATCTCTCCCCCTTTGACAATGTATTCAGCAAGTCATGAGATATAAACAAATTATCTCTCCCCCTTTAGTTGTTATGAGCATATTATAACATATACATATAAACAAAGCTCATCCAAGTCATACTATCAAGTACCTTACATTATCACATCAATGAAATACATAAAGTAGTGTACGCCATGCTAGAGATCAAATGTAATTTTCAATTTAATCAAGTCATGATCTCACAAACCTAACTATTTCAAAACCTGAAAACATGACACTAGTTGCTGCATTTTATTATTTTTCAAAGCATAAATTTGGATCATATGATATTTGCAAGAGATTATATGCGCATCTGCCTTATTCTAACCAACCAAGACAAGCCTATGTCATTTGACAATTAGAAGCTTAAGGACATGGTTTTAGTCATACACAACTTCTTCCAAGTTCATATCTAAGTGCAATGATAAGCCATCCCAAAAGAAGAAGTGCGATGCATGCATATTCTCTTGATCTTTTCTCAATTTATATTTGTTCATAAAAACTCAACATGTGAGTTGATTACTTGATTAATTCTTAATGATTAAAAGCACTTGTGAACATGTAACAAGTTCAAAACAGCAGGAAAGTTTGACCATGACCAGTTTTAGTGTAAGTAATTATTCCAATTACTATACATGGCAAAAACTACAAAATGTATAACACGAGTAATGTTGTAAGAACTTTTAGCATGTAAAAGGAATCACAAAGTCATATATGAATGAAATACTATGCTCACATTATTTTAATTTCAGATTCACACATAGACTTCCCAAGTTTCAAAAAACTCCCCCTCAATTTAAGCCATGAGGATGCATAACCCCTATTTCACTACGAATGTAACAAAAACGAGTGAAATCCAAAGGTTTTGTAAAAATGTCAGCCAATTGTTGTTCGGTATCTACATGGTGAAGCACAATGTTTCCTTTTTCAACATTATCTCGGAGAAAGTGATACCTAATGTCAATGTGCTTAGTTCTAGAATGTTGCACGGGGTTTTTAGCAATGCAAATGGCACTAGTGTTATCACAAAATAGTGGAACACTATCTAGATCAACCCCATAGTCCTTAAGTGTTTGAACAATCCAAAGAATTTGTGAGCAAGCACTAGCAGAAGCTATATATTCAGATTCGGCTGTGGATTGTGCAACTGGATTTTGTTTTCTAGAGGACCAAGCAACAAGAGAATTACCAAGAAAATGACAAGCACCGGAAGTACTTTTTCTATGAATCCTACAACCCCCAAAATCAGCATCCGAAAAAGCTTCCAAAGTAACGGTTGAGGAAGAAGGAAGAAAAATGCCAAATTCTTGGGTTCCATGTAAGTACCTGAGAATCCTTTTGACGGCATGACGATGTGAAGCACGTGGGGAAGCTTGAAACCGTGCACAAAGACATACGCTGAATTGTATGTCCGGTCTTGATGCCGTGAGGTACAAAAGTGATCCGATCATGCTTCTATATTCTTTTTGATTCACAGATTCACCATCTTCATCAAGTTCAAGTGTTGTTGCTGTTCCCATTGGTGTCCGAAGAGGCTTGCTTTTGTCCATGTTGAAGCGCCTTAGGAGGTCTTTGGTATACTTCGTTTGATGCACAAAGGTACCCTCCTTGGTTTGCTTGATTTGTAGCCCCAAAAAGTAAGTGAGTTCACCCATCATACTCATTTCAAATTTGAACTCATCATTGCTAAAAACTTGGACACAAGATCATGAGAAGCACAACCAAAGATAATATCATCCACATACACTTGAACGAATAATGAGTCATTGCCATGCTTAAGCACAAAAAGAGTTTTATCAACCTTGCCCATGGTAAACCCCTTTTAAAGTAAGAATGGTTTTAACCTATCATACCATGCTCTAGGGGCTTGTTTGAGACCGTATACGTCTTTGGACAGTTTGTAAACATGATTAGGAAAATCTGGATTTTCAAAACCCGGTGGTTGTTTGACATAAACCTCCTCATCTATGTAGCCATTAAGAAAAGCACTTTTAACATCCATTTGATATAGCTTAAAACCTTTATATGCTGCAAAAGCTAACAAAATTCTTATGGCTTCTAATCTAGCGATAGGAGCAATAGTTTCATCAAAATCTAGACCTTCAACTTGAGTGAAACCTTGAGCAACCAACCTAGCCTTATTCCTAACCACAACCCCATCCCCACTTTGTTTATTTTTATATACCCATTTAGTTCCAATTAAAGTGTGACCTAGAGGTGGAGGTACAAGTTTCCAAACATTATTTCTTTCAAAATTTTCTAACTCTTCTTGCATGGCAATAATCCAAGATTCATTAGTGAGTGCGTGTGATATATCTTTGGGTTCAAAAGAAGCAACAAAAGCAGAATGAGCATGAGAGTTTGGATCGCAAAACCTGGACCGTGTGACTCGTTCGTGCAAGGTTCCAATCATCTGTTGTGGGGTGTGATCTTTGTAAAAACGTAGGGTAACAGATGTCTCACAAGCTTCTTCTTCATTAGGTTCATCGTAGATTGATGAGCTTATGACTTGTGGACGATCGGGACCAGCATAGGTGATAGCCGGAGCTTGTTCAATGTCCGGAGCTAGACACGTGTCAACTTTGGAACTATCAGGCAGTATCACCGGCTCTTCTTCATCTTGGAAAATACCCTCCCCCTGAGGATACGGATCTGGTCCTGCAACACCCGAGCTAGTACCTGGGCTAGCTTCATCAAAAGACACTTCACAAGTCTCCACAATTTTGCTAGTGTCAAGTAAAAGCACACGGTAGCCTCTAGTATGAGATGGATAACCAAGAAACATGCCATCAATGGATCTAGGTTCAAATTTATCAAGATTACCATGTTTCTTAACAAAGCATTTGCAACCAAAGACCCGAAAGTGTGTAACACTAGGCCTATGTCCAAACCGGAGCTCATATGGTGTTTTACCTAGCTTAGCACGCAAGAAAACACGATTTGAGACATAACAAGCGGTTGCTAACGCATCAGCCCAAAATTTCCTAGGAGTTTGATATTCATCAAGCATAGTCCTAGCCATCTCAACTAAGGTTCTGTTCTTTCTTTCAACAACACTGTTTTGTTGAGGTATATATGGTGAAGAGAATTGATGATCTATTCTATTTTCAGCACAAAAGTGATCAAAAGATTGATGTTTAAATTCAGTTCCATTATCACTTCTAATTGCTTTTAAAGATCCTGGGTAATCAATTGATAATCTAAGAAATAAAGTTCTAAAGTGACTAAAAACTTCATTCTTAGACGCCATAAAGTAAACCCAAGAGTATCTAGAATAATCATCAACAATAACAAGAACATACCATTTACCTCCGAAGGATTGAACACGTGAAGGTCCTACGGTGTCAAGATGCAAAAGTTGACATGGTTCGGTTGTCATGATCATTGTGAGAGGAGTATGTGAACCTGCAACCATCTTAGCATGTCTACAAGAAGAGCACACAATTTCTTTGTCCCCTTTAAGCTTAGGCAGCCCACGTATGTGATCAAGAGCACTAACACGCGTTAAGTGATCAAAGCCTACGTGACCAAGTCTACGATGCCAAAAATATAAGTCCTTTGAATCATTAGAAACTAGACACCTATGCTTAGAGGAAGACATATCAAAATCAGCTTTAAAAACTCTTCCAAACCGAGACATGTTAAAAATAAGCTCACTATTTGAACCTACAACTTTGCAGCAGTTTTTATTGAAAATAATTTCTAGATTTTCATCTAGCAATTGTGCAACAGAAAGCAAGTTGTATTTCAAATTATTGACAAGTGCCACATCCTTCAAAGTGTAGTGATCATTTACTCTAACCGAACCCTTAGCAATTATAGGAGTTGAAGAATTATCGGCAAAAGTAACATTCTCTACATGTGACACAAAAGAGAGGGAGGAGAACCAATCTTTGTTACCGGTCATGTGGCGTGAGCAACCTGAATCCACAATCCAAATGTTCTCCTTCCTCAAACGTGTAACCTACATAAAAGCACAACACGTCGATGACTCAATACTGGGGTTAGTCAAAAGGCATTTAGGAATCCAGTATTGAGTCACGCGACGTGCAGCAGGAAAAACACGCAAAAGCTGAGACAAAACAGCAGGTTTATGAGTCAAAGTTTGAGATTTTTTATTCTTGACTACTGACCTATAAGGTGTTACTTGTGTAGCACAAAAATCAGTAGCTCCGGAGGCAAAAACAGAAGGTCCGGAGGTAAACTTTGAATGTTTTTAACTCAAAACAGCAGGTTGTACATTCGGTTCAATGTGTTCAGCAAATTTTGCATGAAAGTTATGAGATCTAGCAATCATTCTTTCCCTTTTCTGTTGTTTAGCTAGTCTATAACAAAAATCTATGACATGACCATCTCTACCACAGAAGGTACAATGAAATTTACCTTTGTGTTCATGTCTAGATGAGCAAGCAATATTTTTATTTGAAACCGAATGAGGCAACACTCCTGCAGATTTGAAAACCACTCCTTTTTGTTTAGGAATTGTTTGAATCAAACCTCTTCCTAATGACTTTACAATTTTAGGTGGATGTGCCTTAACATGAGCATGAGAATAAAAACCTAAACCAGTTTTATCATTGCAAGACTTGGAAGAATTCAGCAGTAAGTTTAGGTTCTTATTCCCATTACAAAACCGATCTAATGTCCTATGCATGTCATCAAGTTTATTGGACAGACCAAGGCAATTTTCAGATGAAGTTTTTCCTTTTAGTTTGCAATTGGAACAAAATTTAACTTCATGAGAACGTAAAGCATTGTTCAATATAGAAATTTCATTCATAGCATCCTGTAGTTTCTTATCAAGATCATCACAAGTAGAACAATGCAAATCATTTGTAGAACAAGAAACATCTTTCAAGTTTTTATCATTAAGTGCAGCAAGCTCTTTGTTCTTTTCAATTTCTAACTCAAGTTTATCAAGTGTGGAGGTGTGCATACTTCTTAATGAGCACAATTGTTCATATATTAAATCACATGAGGGACATGCATCATAACTAGGAATCAAGGTTTTTAAACGATTGATTTCAGATTCTAGTGATTCAATTTTAGCAACACTATCCCTAAGCTTTTTGTCCTTTTTCTTAACAATAACAGTGGCACGAGAAATGGCATCACATATTTCTTCGCAAGTAGGACATACCTCTTCATTGTCGCTGTTGTGTTCTGCCTCCTCCATACTTAATCTTGACTTGCCCGCCATGAAGCACAGGTTTGCCAAATCATCTTCATCTTCATCACTTCCAATGTCCACGTCGCTTGAACTGAACTCTTGAAGCGCGGTGATGAAACTGTTGATCATCTTGCGTCCTATGGTACCTTTCTTCTTCTTGTTGGAATTTCCAGAGGAGGTCCGAGCCTTACTTTGTTTTTCTTCCCGGGTGGTCGGACCTGAAAGGTTAGGGCATTCTGTACGAAAGTGTCCTGTTTTACCACATTCAAAATAGTGTTGAGGTCTGGAGCTTCCTCTCCTTCTAGTTCTCACATTTTGCAATGCTTTTGAGAATCTAGTAGAGATGAGTGCCAACTCCTCTTCTGGAACTTCTTCGATCTGTTCAAGGGTTAGAGAGGACAACAAAGCAAGTGTACCACAAGATGAAGATTGGTTGGAGCTAGGCATATCACGTTGAGAAACAAAAGCAATAGACTTGTTGGGGTTCTGACGTGATATTATGTCAATTTCATGAGTTTTTAGCTTGGAATATAGCACATCTAAAGTAAGTGTACTCATGACAGTAGATTCACGGATAGATGTAACTTTCATCTCCCAAATTGACATATCTAATGCACTTAGCAATTGCCTAGCATTTTCAGCATCTGAAAAATTTACATTCACGCTACGCAAGTTGCTGAGAATTTTATTAAAGCGAGCAAAAAGGTCATCAATAGACTCACCGGGTTGCATCTCGAAGCGCATGTATTCTTTATTGAACATGTCTTGCCTTACCTCTTTGATCGTGTTGGATCCTTCGTGGTAGTCACAAAGTGCTTTCCACACATCGTATGCAGATCGGAGGTGTGCAACACGGTCGAAGTCGCTTTGTGTTAATCCTTGTATGATCAAGTTCCGAGCCTTGTCGTTGTTGTCGACATCTCTCAGATGTGTATCTGTAATTTGATTGTTTGATGGCACTTCGTAAGGCTTGTATACCTTTTCCCATATTGCAAAGCCTTGTGCCTGGATGAAAGCCTCCAAGCGTGCCTTCCAAACCTGAAAATCAATACCAGCGAACACACAAGGTTTGGCAGAGTACTTCTCCATGATGATTAGTCAAAAACACGCGCAAATCACAAATATTAGAGCACCGTGGCTCTGATACCAATTGTAGGATCGAAGAGCACGTGAAAAGCTACCATAGGGGGGGTGAATGGTAGATTTAAAAATCTTACGCAGCGGAAACAATTAAATTCGTGAACAACTCAAATTCGTGACTCACACGAAATCCTATCATAACCAACTCAAATCTTTCCATATTTGAGTCAAACCTGACTCAGCCGCAGCCTGAGTCCATAACCTAGTCGGTTGGACCTTTCCGACCAATTCTTTACGTCCACATCTCTTCATCACATCCCGGAACCATGTAGCCACGTCCATGCACTCATTGCATACGTGCAAACATCTTCCAACGACGTCCATGATACCTTCATATGCATTGTTCTTGATTCAATCATGCTGCGCAACCTCCTGATCAGCTCAACCACAATTCCTCCTGAATTTGATTGTTGGAACCTCATCTCCTCCCTGAGACTAGTACAATGGATCCCGTCACCAGCCATGTCTTGAACTCAAGCAACACCTGCACATGAATAAACAATCAATCCATACGAGCCCAAGTCCTCGACTTGACTCAAGTTAGTTCCGAACACAACACCTTACGTGAGAGCCTCACATAAGCATGTTGCAAAGTATAGCAAAAGCGATATAAGACATATCATCCAAAACGCACGAAAAACTTAGCAAATGAATACTAAGCAATATTTCTAATCATGTAAAGCAAGTACGAAACATTGCAAATGAAAAGCAGAAGCACTTCGGTCAAGTTCCGGACCTTGCCAGGGCAACCCGGAGCTTGAGCCGGAGCTAACAAAAGCTAGTAGAACCTAGCGTCGAAGCTTACCAAAACTAGTACAACCAAGCTCCCGCCGGAGCTTACAAAACTAGCAGGACTTAGTGCCAGAGCTTACCAAAAACTAGTAAAAACTAATCAACCCAAAGCCGGAGCTAGACAAAGTACGTCGGAGATTAGAAAAAGCATGCCGGAGCTATCAAATATATGCCAGAGCTATCAAAGACATGTCGGAGCTAAAGATAAAGCTCACCGGAGCTAACCAAAGCTAGTCGGACCTTACCAAGAAGTCGGACCTAGCATCTAACATAGCCGGAGCTACCCAAAATAAGTCGGACCTATGGTTGGACCTTGCTATGGCTCGGAGCTAGAGTCGGACCTTGATAAAAATCTGTTTTGGTGATATTAAAAACTTTTATAATCAAAGCCAAGTGTATTCACTACAAGCCAATGTATTCAGCACACACAGGTCTTACAATAGACCCACAGATTGAAGAGGTAGACAGTAGGTGGTGACAACCCTATCTGTCCTTTGTAATCCTCCACGTTCGGCTATGCCATAGGCTCTTGGCGGGACTCGCCCTAGTATTGCTAGGGGTATGCCCGTGCCCGATGTGCTAAATAACATTGCGTAGGAATTCATCATTGACATGACCATTAGTATCTACCTTAGGCTATGTATATGTATTAGGAGCATTGTAGGAGCAACTCTCTAACTCTTAATCCAATCTCCCTCTAGGACCCATTTTACCCTTTAGAATAGATTGCCTAGGTGTGTGTCACACTACCCCTATTATCAACATACCCCTGTCCGGATAATGGATTAGTATCCCATAGCTTGACCATAAGAGTAGTATAAACTTTACTCCATTGCCTTCCTTTGGGATAAATATGATACCCTTGGGAATACTCATCGGTGAAATGCTACAACGGTATCTTCCGTGCGCTTGCGGATCTCATATCTTTGTCGGAGATGATCTGTAGTGTTAAGAAATACCAACAAGCATTTTTGGTGCCGTTGCTGGGGATGGTTTGTTAGTATATCTTTGGAGCCGTCAACAATCGTAACTTTCTATAACTGTTCAAGACTCTTCTATATGCAGATAGAAGCGATCTTAAGACTTCCAAACACCTTAGGAACGTATCCCACATTCCTAAAACAACTCAAATCCGTGACCCATCGAAATCCTATCATAATCAACTCAAATCTTTCCATATTTGAGTCAAACACGACTCACCCGCAGCCTGAGTCTATAACCTAGTCGGTTGGACCTTTCTGACCAATTCTTTACGTCCACATCTCTTCATCACGCAACGAGACCATGTAGCCATGTCCATGCACTCCTTGCATACGTGCAAACATCCTGCAATGACATCCACAATACATTCATATGCATTGTTCTTGATTCAAACATGCTGCGCAACCTCCGGATCAACTCCACCACAATTCCTCCCGAACTTGGTTGTTTGAACCTCATCTTCTCCCTAATACTAGTTCAATGGATCCCGTCACCAGCCATGTCTTGAACTCAAGCAACACCTGCACATGAATAAACAACCAATACTTCCGAGCACAATTCCTCGACTTGACTCACATTGGTTCTGAAACTACAACATCTTACATTAGCACCTCACATAAGCATGTTGGAAAACATAGCAAAAACGATATAATCCATATCAATCAAAACGCATCAAAAACTTAGCAAATGAATACAAAGCAATCTTTCCAACAATATAAAGCAAGTTTGAGACAATTCACAGTAAAAGCAGGAACATTGCGATCAAGCTCTGAACCTTGCCAAAGCTAACCGGAGCCTGAGCCAGAGCTTACAAAAGCTATTACAACCTAGCGCTGGAGCTTATCAAAGCTAGTACAACCTAGCACCAGAGCTTATCGAAGCTAGTACAACCTAGCGCTGGAGCTTATCAAAGCTAGTACAACCTAGCGTCGGAGCATACTAAAGCTAGATGGAACTGGTCAACTCAAAAGCTAGAGCTAGAAAAACATGTAGGAGCTAACCAACATAAATCGTACCCAGCAAAACATATCAGAGCTTAACAAAGACATGCCGGGGGTATCAAAGACATGTCGGAGATAAAGACAAAGCTAACGGGAGCTATCCAAAAACATGTTGAACCTTGACAAAGCAAGTCGGACCTATTGTCGGACCTTCAAGAAGCTTGGAGCTAGAGTCAGACTTTGCTAAAAGGTGTTTTAGCAGAATTTCAGAACTTTAATCATCAAAGCCAATGTATTCAGCACACATAGGTCTCACAATCTCCCCCTTGATGAATGCATTGGAAACACCACTTAAGATCCAAACATTTGCTTATTCACATTAAAAGTTTTGAAAACAATTTCTCCCCCTTTGTAAAACAGAAATAAAATGAGAAGAAAAACAAATTCTCCCCCTGAGAAGAATCATGCCAAAACAATTGTGAATATGTGATATCTCTGCACCTTTGACAATGTATTCAGCAAGGTATAAAAGAGAAATTTTAATTTTTATGAGGATATTATAACATATGCATATAAACCAAAGCTCATACAAGTCATACTATCAAGTAACTTACACTATCACATCAACAAAATACATAAAGTAGTGTAAGCCATGCTAGAGATCAAATGTAATTTTCAATTTAAGCAAGTCATGATCTCACAAACTTAACTATTTCAATACCCGAAAGCATGACACTTATTGCTGCATTTTATTATTTTTCAAAGCACAAATTTAGATCATATGATATTTGCAAGAGATTATATGCGCATCTGCCTTATTCTAACCAACCAAGCCAAGCCTATGTCATTTGACAATCAGAAGCTTAAGGACATGGTTTTAGTCATACACAACTTCTTCCAAGTTCATATCTAAGTGTAATGATAAGCCATCTCAAAAGAAGAAGTACGATGCATGCATATTATCTTGATCTTTTCTCAATTTATATTTGTTCATCAAAACAGAACATGTGAGTTGATTACTTGATTAATTGTTTATTATTAAAAGCACCTGTGAGCATGCAACAAGTTCAAAACAGAAAGAAAGTTCGACCATGACCAGATTTAGTGTATGTAATTATTCCAATTACTAGACATGGCAAAAACTACAAAATGTATAACATGAGTAATGTAGTAACAACTTTCAGCATGTAAAAGGAATCACTGTGGGGTCGGAATCCCGACATCCAAGGATCTCATTAGGTGGTGTCGTGCGATGCGACACCCAACAATATACAAGAAAAGAATGAGAATAAAATACAAGACTAAGTCTTTTATTTATAATACAGCGGAAGTTTTACTATACTAGCGGAAGGAAAGAAACCTATACATCATAGCTACACTCTCAGCACTATCTATGCAAAAGCAAAGTCATCCATACCCTGGATACTTCGCACTAGCTACACCCAATTCACGGCGGCGTGCAGGGTTCCCACTCGGCTGTAAACACTAGAGGTGGTGCAACCTCGTCATCAAACCCGTCATCAATCGTATAACCTACAAAAACTTGTTAACTGCAAACATGAGCATAAGGCTTAGCAAGACTGACCCGTCTCACTAGACATATGCAAGGGTGAATACTAAGCATAGGTAAGGTGAAGCATAAACAACACGCCTACAAGTGGATCCTTATAATCATGTTTTGAGTAGAAAATGACATTCTTCAAGCACGGTACATCATAGACTCCACAATCAAACAAGAAACGCTTTGCTGATGATATGACATGCCCAAAGCACATAATGCTATTACAGCTAAAGTATGGGGAAATTGTATTCTTTAATTTTGCTATCTCTAAGTCACACAAGGTTGCAAAGCAATTATAATTCAATACAACATATTCTTCTGGCTTCTTTAGTATTTACTACATTACGACGTAGTGAGCAAGTGGTACTCTATTACCACGAGGGACGGTGATTGCAATCAGGACACACCCAGACAACACGACACATACGCACATTCAAAAGTGTCAGCGAGTACATCAGTACCTACGTAACACTTCAGTACTAGTCGTATATGGCCACCATTCACAGGAAACCCGAACGCCGAACCCGTCTCACCTTCGCGAACAGAAGGTCTCCGCACGGAACACCTCCGTGCCCGCCGACCGATTTACACCTTACTGTCCTCAACCCACCCCTATCGATGGTGAGTTAATGGCCTCGACATCCCAGTTATCAAGGTACGTTAGTTTACTAGAGCCCATATCCAGTATGTCGCTGGTACAAGTCAAGCTTGTCTAAGGGGCCACACATGGTGCGGGCCTTAACTGACCAGTCAGAGCTATGCGACCAAGACCACATCTTGCCGCTTCCTATCCATCTCTGACCGGTCTCAAGTATAGATTTAACAATCATTCTCTATAAATGTTAACCCAGTGTAGATGAGTGTCAACTTTCTATCTCGCGATTAGATTCCAACTACTCGACTTCTACCGGTTCACCTATAACATTAGCATAGCAGTTCTACACGTCGAGCTATCAACCTACCCAATTAACCAATGGGATTGTGGGTCATGCATCTGGAGTATTCAAGCATCCTGAACGTAATGCACAATTCATATACTAATCAACATAGTGATAAAGCAAAACTTTATAAATGACTTAAATGCAAACCGGGGCTTGCCTTGATGCAGGTCCGAGTCTGTGTTAGTATCCGGCAGGTGTACTTCCAAGGCCTCCGGTTCCTCCTCGACTTCGGTCACTACACGATATGCATATAATATGTATATGAATGACTTTGAAAAATAATTACTACTAAGACCATAATCAAATCTTTGGTGATCATTATATGGTAATTATCTTAATTGGCTTTGTGACTTTGATGGTAGATACTAAGGAATATGATAGAAGCACTGGCAAAGAACAGGAGATGATCAAAGTAGTTTGTTGTCTCTAAAATTACGGTAAGCAATAAACTTCCAAGAATTCTAGTGAAGAAACTGTAGCTTGAACATAGCTGCCAGTTGATTATCATGATAGAGGAGGTTGCCGTGGTTCTGGCAAAATTGGTTTCATAAATTTCTCAGCCTTGGTGAAGGAGATATTGAATTTCAAAGTTGGCAAGAACTTCTGGAATTATTTTATAACTGGATTTTTAGCTTTTCAATTAACATTCAGTTGGCAACTGTATTAGGACCAGTAGACTAAGTCAATTAAATCCCAAATTTTTACAGGAACTGGTGTATGACTAAGGGAAGGTTTAGTCCAAATTTGGGACATAATAAAGTAACTGAACATCTGTAATAATTCAATGACTAAAAAACATAATTGAATTATATAGAAGGTTATACACGTGCAATGACTCCCAAACTTTTTCGGGTAAACAAGAATAGGACAGTGTATTTTATGTGAATTTTGGGGATTTTTCCAGTGGAAAGTTTATCTGGAAAAATTGTATTTGTATTTGGAAAGATTGTTTTCTACAGAATTTAAAAGTAAGTTTGAAAATGGTATTTGTAAGTTTAAAACTAACAAAAACTAGAGCTCAAGGGATTTCAAACAAAATTTGTTTGAAGATTTTTGGAGCAATCTACAGAGAGATACTGATTTTTCAAGTTTGAAAATGGTTCTGCATAAATTTGGAATTTCCAGCTTTTAAATTTGGCGCCTGGGCCCACCAGATTTAAATCAGCCAACCAGGTGGCAGCCACACTGGAGACCACAAACATTTCCACATGGCCACACTAGATCCCCTGGCCACAGGCTGATCCAAGAGGCGTTGCACTCTCGGGCAGGTGGGACCCGCGCCCCTTCTTTCTTCTTCCTCTGGCCACAGGCTCGGGCGGCGGCGCCCACGCCGGCGACGGTTTCCGGCCCACAGTAACCCTCGAAACTTACCTCCCCACCCTACCTTCGCACGGGAAACACGTTGGAGTACCTCCCGACCGCAATGGGTGAATGGAAGTCCACTCCTGACGGCGGCGGCGGGTGCTAGGGTTCTGGTCATGTCAGAACCCTCAATTTCCTAGCGAAATCTCTCATACGAAGGCTAACAAGAATCTTGGGAGCATGGGAAAGAGGTTAGGAGGGTCTATAACTCGTGTCCTAGCCAGCAACACTAAGGTCGACGGTGAACCGAGCTCCTTCAATGGCAGAAGGGGAGAAACGGGATAACTCGATAATTACTCGATGGTTCCTTCTGATTTTTGGAGGGAAGGTGCGCTAGGAGACGTTGATCATGTTGTCTAACTGGATCAAAGAATTATTGTGCATACAACCGGAATTAAACCGACGAACTAGCTCCAAAGCTACAAAAGTGCTTCGGTTTTTCATGAAATACGGACGCTAGGATGCACGATATGAGTTCAAACTTTACCAGCAGCTACACGAGATCAATGCCTACCTTTTTCCTAAAGACTACAGAGGACGAGGAAGCTTGTAGCAGTGGCGAGGCTGAGCGGCGTCGGGCGGAACCGAGGTGGTCGTGGCGGCGAGAAACTAAGCATCCCGAGCGAGAGTCGAGCTGAGAGGCGACTGAGGTCGACGGTAGAGTGAATAAAAGAGCTTCACCGCAGTAGATAAGGGGTTTGGGCAGCTGGAGGCGACCCACGGCCGAACCGGCATGCTGGCTGCATGCAAGCATTGCGGTGTCGAGCGGAGAAGGAAAACAGAGGCCGTAAAATGGTTCACCGGCTGACATGTGGGCCCCACTGCTCCCTCTTTTCTGTTCCTCTAAATTTCACCTCAAACATTGCCCAAAATTCCCAAAATTTACAGACAGGCTAAGAAAAATATGAGGAACCAAAATCAGCAATCAGATTTCAATTTGGACACAGTTTGTTTCAAATTCAAAATCAAATTTGAATCCAAACTTGTTTATAAACCTTATTGAAATAACTAGTAATTGAGGTCCATAAATCCCCAAACTTTGAAACAAAGCTCACTGAACCATAAAGGGTCTTATGAAAATTTGTGGGTTGATTTGCACAAGGTTAAGTGCAAAGCTAAATTTTGAGATCAACGCGAAATAAACCCTCTATACATGTCCAACTAAGTGGAAGACATGCTTCAAAAATCTTGAAACTTTACAGAGAAGTTATTTAAGAGGGCAATGAAAAGTTTGGAGCCCTGGATTTGAATCTTTTTGTCAGGGCCAGCTATACATAGCAACATAATAAATTTATATTTGTTTTGATTTTATATAATGCTGCAATATAATTTGCCCTAGCCATTCCATTCAATTAAATTCCCAACTTTGCAGAAAGGTTTAATTAAATTGTTCTAGGATTAGTGGTGAAGTCCAATCCTCATGTTAATACAATTAAACATGAGTAGAATGAAAACTTTTTAGTGAGGTCAAGTTCATGTGCACAACTATATTGATCTCCATTATGTTTGATAAACAACTTGTAGCTGAACATCACATGAAAGGAAAAAATGGGGTTTTACATTCCTCTCCCCTTAAAAGAATCTCGTCCCGAGATTACAAAGAAAAGACAAAAGGTAAAGATCTATTGAACATGTGCCACTAACAAGTCCGGATAGTTCGTTTTAAGATACTCCTCGCTTTCCCACGTGGCTTCTTCAGTACTGTGGTTGCTCCACAAGACCTTGTAGAAACGCAAGGTGCGGCTCCTTGTGGTGCGAGTTTTCTCATCAACAATCTAGGTTGGATGCTCGGAATAAGTAAGGTCTGGTTGGAGAGCCTCCAAGTCCTCAATACGTACATTCGCTAGGGCTTTGAGACATTTTCGCAACTGAGAAATGTGAAACACATTGTGGACCCCTGCAAGCGATGGCGGTAACTCCAATTGATATGCCACAGGTCCGCAACTTTCGATTATTGCGAACGACCCAATGAAACGTGGAGCTAGCTTCCCTTTCACTCCGAACCGATGAATTACCTTCATTTAGGATACCCGGAGATAAACTTGATCCCCAACCTCGAAGTAAAGAGGTCGACGTCGTTTGTCTGCATAGCGCTTCTGACGAGACTGAGCAGCTTTGAGATTTGTTTGAATAATGCGTACTTGCTCTTCAGCTTCATTTGATAAGTCGATGCCATATACCACTCGTTCACCAGATTCGCACCAGTTCAAGGGTGTGCGACACTTATGGCCATAAAGAGCTTCATATGGCGCCATCTGGATGCTAGCCTGATAAACGTTGTTGTACGAAAACTCTGCCAATGGTAGAAGATCATCCCAGTTCCTACCATGGTGGATGGCACAGGCACAAAGCATATCCTCTAGCACTTGATTCACCCGTTCAGTTTGCCCATCAGTCTGAGGATGATGAGCCGAGCTCCGAATCAGTTTGGTACCCAATGCATCATGGAGATGCTCCCAAAATCGAGCAACAAAAATACATCCACGATCTGAAATGATAGTGCAGGGTACCCAATGTAGGCACAAGATTCTGGAGATATAAAGTTCTGCATACCGCTTTACATCATACCTGAAACTGACCGGTATGAAATGAGCTGATTTGGTCAACCGGTCAACAATCACCCAAATTGAGTCGTGCTTATGGAAAGTGGGAGGCAACCCAACAATGAAATCCATGTTGATATCCTCACATTTCCAAGACGGTATGCTTAAAGGTTGAAGCAGTCCAGCTGCCTTCATATGGTCGGCTTTCACTCGCCGACACGTATCGCATTCGGATACGTATTTTGCCACTTCTCTCTTCATCCGAGTCCACCAGAACTTCTTCCTTAAGTCTTGGTACATTTTGTTACTTCCCGGATGAATGGAATACTTGGATAAATGAGCTTCATCTAGTATCTTCTTCCGAAGTTCCATGTTCCGAGGTACCACTATGCGATTTTTAAACCATATGGTACCTTCATTGTCACATCGGAAACATTTCATCTCCCCCTTTTCCATTCTTTGCCAAATGTGCGACATCCCTTTGTCCTCCTTCTGAGCTGCTATAATATCCTCCCTGATAGTAGGAATAAGAACTAAATTGTAGAGTGCCCCATATGGAACCAAGTAGAGACTCAGTTCTTCTTCTCCCACTGAGGTGTTGGAAAGATTGTTGACATGGGACTTGCGACTCAGTGCATCTGCGACTACATTCGCCTTGCCTGGATGGTAGTGGATCTCAATCTCATAATCCTTGATTAATTCCAACCATCTACACTGTCGCATATTTAAGTCCTTTTGGGTGAAGATTTACTTCAAGCTCTTGTGATCAGTGTAGAGATGTACTAGATTACCCAGTAGATAATGCCTCCACATCTTCAATGCTAGTACCACCGCAGTGAGCTTTAGATCATGAGTCGGATAGTGCTGCTCATGGTTCTGAAGGTGCCGTGATCCATAAGCAATCACTCGTCTATCTTGCATCGACACACAACCCAAACCATTTCCTAACGCATCACAATACACGTCAAATGATTTTGTTGTGTCCGGTTGAGTTAATACTGGTGCCGTTGTGAGGTGTTTTACCAATGCCTGGAAACCTCCCTCACATGCCTCTGTCCATACATACTTCTTCCCTTTTTTAGAAGTTTTGTCGTTGGTTTAGCTATCTTGGAGAAATTGGGAATGAACCTCCGGTAATACCCAGCTAATCCCAAGAAACTTCGAACATCATGTACAGACTTTGGAGACTCCCATTTGAGTACTTGCTTTATCTTGCTTGGATCAACTGCAATCCCTTCTGCGGATATGATGTGCCCTAGAAATGGCACTTGGATGATCCAGAATTCACACTTGCTGATCTTGGCATATAGTTGGTGGTCCCGTAATCGTTGAAGCACGATACGCAAGTGTTGAGCATGTTCTTCTTTGGATTTCGAATACACAAGGATGTCGTCAATGAAGACCACGACAAACTTGTCCAATTCCAGCATGAACACCGAGTTCATGAGATACATGAAATGAGCCGGTGCGTTGGTCAATCCGAAGGACATAACAAGGTATTCATACAGTCCATACCTCGTTGAGAATGTTGTCTTAGGTATATCTTCTGGTCGGATTCTAATCTGATGATAACCAAAACGAAGATCCATCTTCTAAAATATTTTAGCACCCACTAGTTGATCAAAAAGAATATCAATGTGTGGTAGTGGATACTTATTTTTGATAGTGATAGCATTGAGTGGACGATAGTCCACACATAGTCTCAAGGTCTTATCTTTCTTCTCCACGAACAATGCAGAACAGCCCCATGGTGATGAACTTGAACGAATGAAACCCTTGTTCTCAAGTTCCGTTAACTGCTCCTTCAGTTCTGCAAGTTCCTTGGGTGCCACTTGTAGGACTGCCTTGAGATCGGCACTGTTCCTGGCACAAGATCAATCATGAACTCTATATCTCTTTCTGGTGGCATACCAGGAAGATCTTTGGGAAACACGTCTGGATACTCACATACTATCGGAATATCCTTAAGTTCAATAACCTCGGTATTGTGAATAGATGGATTCACTCGAACGATTCTCTCAAGACTGAGGACTTGGGAAGGATGAAGTGGGGAATTTAGATATATTTTTCGAGGAACGAGATCTAGAATAGCACCATGGTATTGTAACCACGCTGTTCCCAAGATGGCATCTAGCCTATGATTCTCCAGTATCAGAAATGAGTAAAATATATAGTCCCCTCTAGGTTAAGTGGTATCCCAGGAACCATCTCCTTTGTTACTGTCTTCCTTGCCGGAGTGCAAATCACATACGGAGTTTTGGTGGAGATAATAGGCAACTGACTTTTAATGACAAAAGACTTGCTAATGACATTGTGGGAAGCTGCGGAGTCAAAGAGTATGACTACGGGATGATCAAAGATAGAGAATGTACCCGTGAGTACGGGTGCGCCTTTCGGAACATCCTCAATGGCGAGGTGGTGGACGTTGCCGAGTCTGGGAACTGGCTTCTTGGGCTAGTTGCGGGGTTGGTTGGTGCCCTGGTACGATGACTGTCCTCTGCCCTGCCTATTCTGTGGGCAGTCCTTGGCGAAGTGCCCCGTGCGTCCACACTTGAAACACATGTACGGTGTCTGGCCGGTACGAATTGGAGGACAGAATCCCGGTGCACGCGGTGGAGGTGGAAGTGCATGTGGGATCATCCCCTACTTCTGCTGCGCCCGGAAACCAGCGTTACCGAACTGGCGACCACTGAACATCGGTGGTTGCGATGGCGGTTGCCACCTCTGGCCGGATGTTGATTGATACACCATTCGTTACTTCTAAGGAGGACCACCTCCGCTGCCCTACGGAGCACTCCTCTTCTTCTTGTCTGAGGACAGCTCTCGAGTAGCGTCCTCTTGTAGGATTGCAGTGTTGACAATGTCGGTGAAGCTGCCGCGGTTGAACAAGGCCAGCTTGTCCTTCATCTTGTGGTTCAAACCCCAGTAGAAGCACTCTCGCTTCCTGTCTTCCGTGTTCACTTGGTCTTGTGCATACTGGGCCAAGTGGTTGAAGGTCTTGGAGTACTCGTAAGCACTCCTTCCTCCCTGCTTTAGATCCAAGAACTCTTTAAGCTTCCTCCTCATAATCCCTGGAGGGATATGGTAGGCGCGGAACGCCTCCCGGAATTCTACCCAGCTCACGACATAGTCTGCGGGGCGTGTGGCGAGGTAGTGTGGGGACCGGAATCCACACATCCGAGGATCTCATTGGGTGGTGTCGTGCGATGCGACACCCAACAGTTATACAAGAATAGAACCTGAATAAGTACAAGACAAAGTCTTTTATTTTTCATACAGCGGAAGTTTTCACAATACTAACGGATGTAAAGAAATATATACATATCATAGCTACGCTCTCAGCACTAGCTATGCAAAAAGCAAAGTTATCCATGCCGGGGATACTTTGCACTAGCAACACTCATTTAGGGCGGCGTGCAGGGTTCCCACTCAGCTGTACACCCTGGAGTGGGTGCAGCCTCATCGTCAAACCCTTCATCAACAGAAAAACCTACAAAAACTCGTTAACTGCAAACATGAGCATAAGGCTCAGCAAGTCTTAACCGTCTCACTAGACATATGCAAGGGGACACTAAAAATAGGTAAGGAATAGCATAAATGGACTCGCCTACAAGTGGGTCCTTATAATCAGGTTTTATGTAGCAAATGACATTCTCCAAGCACGGCACATCATGGGTTCCACAATCAAACAAGAAACGCTTTACCGATGATATGACATGCTCAGAGCACATAATGCTATTACAGCTAAAGCATGGGGAAATTGTAAACTTTTAATTATACTATCTCTAAATCATACAAGGTTGCAAAATACTTATAAATCAATACAATATGAATTTCTGACTTCTTTAGTATTTACTACGTCACCGCTCAGTGAACAAGTGGTACTCTATTACTGCGACGGACAGTGATTGCAATCAGGACACACCCGGACAACACGACACATACGTCGTTCGGAAGTGTCAGCGAGCACACCCGTACCTACATAACACTTCAGTACTAGGCGTATATGGCAACCTTTCGCAAGACACTCAAATGCCGAACCGGTCGATCCGTCACGGGTAGGAGGTCCCTGCGTGGGGCGTACTCTGACGTGCCCACCAGCGGATTTACACCTTGCTACCCTCAACCCACACCTATAAAACGGCACGGTATGCCTCGACACCCAAGTGACCAAGCTACGTCAGTTTATTGGATTCCATATGTCCATTATGTTGCCGGTACAATTCAAGCTTGTCCGAAGGGGCCGCATACGGACGGGCCTTAATCGACATAGGCAGGGCTATGCGACCGAGACTCAATTCTCGCCGCTTCCTATCCATTCCCTGCCCGGTCTCAATTTCATTATATTAAGCCATTTTCTATTCAACCAATCCTGTGAGATACATCTCTCGCGAGTAGATTCCAACTACTCGACTTCTACCGGATTTCCTATGCATTAGCAAAGCAGTTACTACAGGTCAAACTGTAACTCGTGCCAAATAAACCCTGGGATTTTTGGTCATGCATGTGGAGTATCATTCACCCTAAATGTAATGCACAATTCATATACTACTCATCATAGTGATAAAGCAAAAGTTTATAAACGACTTAAATGCAAACCGGGGCTTGCCTTGCTGCAGGTCACAGTCTGAGTTAAAAATTGGAAGGTTCTCTTCCAAGGCTTCTGGCTCCTCCTCGACTTCGGTCACTATACGATATGCAGATAACATGGATATATAAATGACTTTGAATTTTAATTATTTTTAAGACCACAAATTAATTCATGGTGATCACTATATGACAGGGACCTTAATTGGTTTTGGAACTTCGATGGTAGATACTAGGGAATATGATCAAGGCTCTTGCAAAGAACAGGAGATGATCATAGCAGATTGTGGTCCCCGAAAGTATGGCAAGCAATCAACTTCCAAAAATTTCCGAGAGGAAACTGTAGCTTGAACCTAGCTAACAGTTGATAATCAAGATAGAGGGAGTGGTTCTGGTCTTAGCAAAATTTGTTTTATAATTTTCTAAGCTGTGGGGAAGGAGTTATTGTATTTCTAATTCGGCAAGAATTTTTGGATTTACTTTATAATTGAGTTTCTAGACATTAAATCAATATTGAGTTTGTAACTGATTTAGGACTAGTATAGTAGGTTAATTAAATCCAAGATTTTAACAAGAGCTAGGGTATGACAAATGGAAGACTCAGTCAAATTTTGGGACCTAATAAAGCAACCTAATAGCTGTGAAAATTCAATAACTTAAAAAGGAAATTTAATTATACAGAGAGTTAAACAGGTGCTATGGCTCCCAAACTTTTCCTGATAATCAAGAATAGGACAATAAATTTTATGTGAATTTTGGGGATTTTTCCCGTGGATATCTTGTCTGGCAAAATTGCATTTGCATTAGGAAAGATTATTTCCTACAGAATTTAACTTTGAGTTTCACAGAACCTAATTGGTATTGACAGAAACTAGAGCTCAAGAGCTTTCAAACAAAATTTGTTTGAAGATTTTTGGAGTACCCAACAGAAAGTTATGGATTTTCTAAGTTGGAGCCTAATCTGGAATAAATTCCTAATTTGATTTAACTCGTGGGCCCCACTGTTTTAAAATGAACCAATAGTATTTAAACCACACGGGGCCACAGAATTCCACCGCATAGCCACAGCAGATCCCGTGGCCACACCTGATCCGACGGGATTTACAGCCGCTGACACGCGGGACCCGCCGCGTCGTCTTCTACCTCCCGACGCGGGCGGCGCGCGGGGCTCCCGCGGCGGTGCTCCCCGGCGAGCCTCGCCGGATTGGAGTTACTGGCCACCGCAGCCCCCATCCTTGGGCACCCGACCGTAAAATAATGCGCTGAGCACGATGGTGGGGTCGGGGATGTCTGCTGACGGTCGGAAATCATGGCGCACCGGCGGCGGCGGATGCTAGGGCTCCGGCCATGTCGGAACGGCCGCCCTGTGGCTAAAATCCGTCTAAAAAGGCTGGGAAAGTTTCCTGGAATCATGAGGAACGCGTGAGACATGCGCTATCGTCATGAAACGGTCGGCAAAGTAGTCGTCGACGGCGACAGAGGCAACTTTTCACCGGCGGAGGGGAGAACTCGCGATTCTTGAGCTACACTCGATCATTTCCGGTGATTCCAGTTCGTGAGGATGCGCAAGAGAGCGTAGAAACCATTTGCTAGCAATCGGGAAGGGTGATTAAGCATGGAACTCTAATTGCATAAAATACCGAGCGTGTTCATAAGCTTCGGCCGAGAGTAAAACCTAGCTAACTTGCTCGATATACGCGCAAACCAGGAATGGCTTCTACCGTTACGTAGAGCGTGTCCCGGCGCACCAGTTTGCTATGGGAGGCGAAGCACGAGACGGCATGCAGTGGCCTAGCAACGTGGAGCAGGGACAGCGCGGGGTGAAAACGACGGCGACCGTCGGTATAGCCTCAAAATCATCGGCCAAACCGTCAACTATGCAACGAAAAGATCGACCCGAAAGATAGAGGAGGGAGAGAGGAATCACCTAGCTGTTGGAAGCTTGGCGCGAGAGTGCTCCGGTTGGCCAGCAACGGGCGCGCGGCGCCGGCGGCGGGAAGCTCGCGCGCGGGATGGAAATGGCGAAATTCGTCGACTCGGCGAGGTGGGAGGTGATAAGGGCGACTGGGAGTTGATAAGGGAGAGTCCAGGGCGCTATTTATAGGGTTCAACGGCGGTGGCGGGCTGGTGTCGCGCTGTGCATGCACGCCGTCGCTGTGGCGGGCGCAGCGCGCGCTGAAATGCGGCTGCACGTGGGCTGCTGACTGGTGGGTCCCGCCAGTCAGCCCCACAGCCACTGCACCTTTAGTAAATCACTTAAAAATAGTAAATGATCTCCAAAAATCATGAAACTTTAGGGATAAGTCAGGAAAATTGTGATGAACACAATGGTGGGTTTAGATCTTTATGTTCAAGTCTATATTTACCAGACTTTGAATTCGAATTTAAACTTGATTCAAATTCGTTGAGCGTCTCAAATAAAATAGCAAAGGAGTTCCTAAAATCTTGAAACTTTGTAAGCATGCTATTGAGGAATTTAGGAGCTCATGAAAAAAATTTAGAGCCCTTAATTTGAATATTTGGTTTAGAGCTTATTAGGGCTTCATTGTGCATTGCTTACTAAATCTTATCCAAAAATTCTTATTCTTAAAAAGGTGAATAGAATATAATTTGGATTCATGGTGAAGTCTAATACCCATGTTAAAAGAATTTAACAAAGAGTGCAAGAAAAGTTTTGGATGGCATAGTTCATGTGCACCATTATATTGGATATCTAAAATAGTTGATCACAAAACCCATATGAACTTAACATGCCATAAAAGTGGGGTTTTACAGGTAGTTTGCCCACCACGCACCAGCAGAACCCTGCATTTGTCGAGCTGCAAACAGAGTCTTCTGTTGTTCAGTTATCTCGAGTAAACCGAACTTCCCTTCAATGGAGCAGAGCCAGTCCGCCTCCGAAGGTTCATCGGCCTCCCTGAAGACTGGCGGATGCGTCGATGTGAAATCCGAGTAGGAAATCAGATATGGCTGATGTGGCCCATCAGCTTATCGTCCCCCTTGAGGTGACGAATGTTGTACAAGGGTCCGCAACAACTCGGTTTGCTTGTCGCGCGAGCCGAGCACTACTGCGAGAACCTCGGCGAGACTTCTGGGTAGTATAGGTGGAGGTGGTGGAGGTGGCTGCATCTGGGGCGTGTACTGCCCCGATGGTGGGGTGTCATCCCCCTGTCCCCCACTTGAGCCTCCCACTTCCTGGGCTGTATGTGTACGCACCATGCTGCAATACAACGATTAACACCATAAGTCTCATTGCCTCAAGTTCATCCTTCCATACAAATAGTAATGCTGCAGACAACAATAGATGATACACAACATTCACATATATTGATAAAGTACAAGCTTTATACAAGATATATTATCTCATGACCAAGTTTACAGTATTAAACTCCAAAATTATGGACTCCCACTATGGAAATACATCTCTATCATACTTACCCCATGAGATGTCGTACACATCTTGTCATCTTAGACATAACCACTGCTATTTTTAATATAATACAAACATGGTCACAAAAGAAAAACACGAGCAACTATTAAACTATATGTTGCCCTGTGTCGGCAGAAGTGCTGCCACATCCCAGTCCAATACGTCCTACTCGACGTACTCAAGTTCCTCAGGATCTTCTTCTTCCTCGTCATTCGAAGGCAATGGTTCACCCATAATTAGTGGTATATTATGGGCCGGTGGATACACCACTTGTTGCAATTGTGCTTCAGCCTCAATTACATTATCCTGAAGTTGTTCCGCCTCATACTCCCAATTCTGAGCTGTCTCAATGATGGTGTCCCGCTCTTCAGTGACTACTAACTGCTGCTCCTGCTGTTGTTGTACCTCTAACTGTCTTGCTTGCAACTCACCACGAGCTTGCTGTAGTTCAGTGCGAGCCTGCCGTTGTTCGGCACGAGCTTTCCGTAGCCTAATGCGAACATAATGCAGCTGACTCTCGCACTTATTTAGCCGCTGATTTGCTGGGGCAAGGAGCGAACGTAGATTCTCGTTGATATAATCAAGGGTATCACCCCGCTCCGTGGCTTCCCGCAAGGCTTCGACTTGCTCCAAAATAATGGTGCCTTGCCTAGAAACCACCATATTGGAAGCAGCCGCATATGTCCCAATTGTCGTCGAGGTTGTGTCGCCATGCGGTGTATAGGCAGCATCCATACGACGTTGCCACTCAAATCCAGCCATACCACAGACTGGAATAAAGGCAAATTGAGTCCCAGCCATGGCATCTGGATGAAGATCACCAAGCTTCATAAGTGCTTCGCCTGCAGCGATTGCCCAAGTGTCGTCTAAATGAGCCCCCTCGATGGTAACCGAGAAAGGAGCCCATCCATAACGACGTGGACTAGCTGGGATTTCTACCAAAATGGTGCATGACCGAATGCCTCTGTCGATCGTTTCTCTACCCCAATAGCATGACATCTCGATGAAGTCAAACTGTTGGAGCACTTCCCGCAGCATACTTGGAAAACCCGTATGGCTAGCGCAAGTGGAAAATACGCATCCGTCTGGTAGTAGCATCCTCACATCCGTCATCTATAGAAAATAATACTGGAACGGTGAGCAGGTTTCCATCTCTCAATAGTTTAAGAATATTTAAAACTGGAGTTGTAATCACAGTCTGTTCCAGCTGACCTTCCTATATAAATTCAAAATTTTCTTACAGGAAACATCCGAACCAGATGTTGGTTTGAACATGAAAGTTGTAGTACACTTTCCAAGCTTTCCAGATTGTACTCATACAGCTCCATTTGAGCTAGGAAAAAGAATCTATATAGGTTTGAATTTGACCCGTATTTTCTGGAAATTTTGACAGAACCTCCCCTGTATATGTAGTTATCTCCCACAATTTATACAGGTATATCACAACCATATATTGAGGTAATGACAAAATAAACTTTTTGTAACATCAAGTTAACAATCCAGAAGTAAAAGATTCCCACCAGAAAAGTTTGTTGTACAGGTATCGCGCGCGAATTCACAACCATGTGCAAACTGCTTCAAGTTCTGGACTGCCAGAACCAAGTTTGCGACAAATGGAATTAGACACAGCTATACCCAGATTCAGATCATGAATGCAAAATAAAGTTGATAGAGGACTTCCTAAGCTTTCCAAAAATGTATATATGTGGTTATGTCAATGTTCTGTATCAAAAGTTATAACTATCCAAACTAAACAGTTGAACTGACTAGTTTGCACCAGCAGTCCTGCAGTTCACTGTTTTGATTTCCAAATTTGATTTCACTCAAATTCGAATTAGGAAAAACTCTAAACATAAAACCTGTATATCCTCTTCTGCCCTTTCCAGACATGTATCACAAAAAGGCAGAAGATGTTCCTACAGTGAGTTATGGCAATATTACTAGAACTGATACAATGGGAGGGTCATCTGGAGCAGTTTTAGTATACTCCCGATTTCAACAGATTATCAAACTTTTCTGCGCTGATAGTCAACAGAAAAGTTGTAGAGGTCTTCACGAGATTTCCATCCATATATGAGACCCTTATGTTATCTATCAGATAACCAAGATTACAATCCAGCAAAGTCGAGCCAACTTCTGCCAGAAATCAAGAATCTTGATTCTATCTACTCTATCGAGTCGGAGTCCCGTTTACGGAGTCCAAACCTACCAGCATCTGATAGTCGGACTTTCCAAAACATAATGCATCCATTCTGTTGTTCGGGATGGTCAAGTATCATGTTTGATACTGATGGTACTGCGTACCTTACCAAAGAAAATTCTATCCGGTATGTCCGGTTATGTCTATAGGTGGTTCCTAAATCGTTCTCTCGCAAACGGTTTCTACACGGTCTTCTACCGTAGCCAATGCTGCAAAAGACAAACAATCCCCTTTCACACATTCACACCTCAAGGGCGGTACGGGGAAACACGACAGACAGTCACAATATTACATATGAAAATAAATGCAAATGACTCTGGTGTGAGTCGCCCTCTAGCGAGGTCATATCTCGAGGTACATCGCTGTAAATACGTCTGTACAGCAAAGACTCCCGTACAAACCGACTTATACACGCTTGGGCATACGTGTTTCACATGCTCCCATAGAATATGAATGGTTCTAGAGATGCATACTTTCGGGTTATACACCACCCGACAGGGGCTCCCACTAACTTTGAAGCACGTTGAGGTACCGCGTGTCATAGGTTCTCAGAAACATAGAAAGCTTCAGAGACTCCTATTAACATCTCCGTGCTAAGCCACGGAAAACTTCCATGCTACCTCTCGCATGGTGAGCTTACCGCAATTGATCTGCTTACGGTGGTGTACCTTACCTCTTACCTGATGTCAGAGCGTCATTACAGAATTAATAACATATAAGTTAGTTTACCACCTTTATATCTTATACTAATAATACTTTTTATAAGGGCATATAGCTAATTCCTCACTCAAATCCCAATTTTTGAAAATATGTTCTTTTCAAGTACATTGTTCCCAATGATGCTTTGATACCATGTCTGTGGGGAACGGAATCCCGACATCCAAGGATCTCATTTTGTGGTGTTGTGCGATGCGACACCCAACAGTATACAAGAAAAGAATGAGAAAAAAAATACAAAACTAAGTCTTTATTTATAATACAGCGGAAGTTTTACAATACTAGCGGAAGGAAAGAAACCTATACATCATAGCTACGCTCTCAGCACTAGCTATGCAAAAGCAAAGTCATCCATGTCCTGGATACTTTGCACTAGCAACACCCAATTCACAGCGTCGTGCATGGTTCCCACTTGGCTGTCAACCCTGGAGGGGGTGCAACCTCGTCATCAAACCCATCATCAATCGTATAACCTGCAAAAACTCGTTAGCTTAAAACATGAGCATAAGGCTCAGCAAGACTGACCCGTCTCACTAGACATATGCAAGGGTGAATACTAAGCATAGGTAAGGTGAATCATAAACGACACGCCTACAAGTGGATCCTTATGATCATGTTTTATGTAGAAAATGACATTCTTCAAGCACGGCACATCATAGACTCCACATCAAACAAGAAACGCTTTGTCGATGATATGACATGCCCAAAGCACATAATGCTATTACAGCTAAAGTATGGGGAAACTGTAAACTTTAATTTTGCTATCTCTAAGTCACACATGGTTGCAAAGCAATTATAATTCAATACAACATATTCTTCTGGCTTCTTTAGTATTTACTACGTCACGACACAGTGAACAAGTGGTACTCTATTACCGCGAGGGACGGTGATTGCAATCAGGACACACCCAGACAACACGACACATACACACGTTCGGAAGTGTCAGTGAGTACATCAGTACCTACGTAACACTTCAGTACTAGTCGTATATGGCCACCTTTCACAAGAAACCCGAACGCCGAACCCGTCGCACCTCCACGAACAGAAGGTCTCCGCACGGAACACCTCTGTGCCCGCCGACCGATTTACACCTTACTGTCCTTAACCCACCCCTATCGATGGTGAGTTAATGGCCTCAGCATCCCAGTTATCGAGTTACATTAGTTTACTGGAGCCCATATATCCCGTATGTCGCCGGTACAAGTCAAGCTTGTCCAAGGGGCCGCACACGGCGCGAGCCTTAACTGACCAGTCAGAGCTATGCGACCAAGACCACATATTGCCGCTTCCTATCCATCTCTGACTGGTCTCAAGTTTAGACTTAACAGTCATTCTCTATAAATGTTAACCCAGTGTAGATGAGTGTCAACTTTCAATCTCGCGAGTAGATTCCAACTACTCGACTTCTACCGGTTCACCTACAACATTAGCATAACAGTTCTACACGTCGAGCTATCAACCCACCCAATTAACCAATGGGATTGTTGGTCATGCATCTAGAGTATTCAAGCATCCTGAACGTAATGTACAATTCATATACTAATCAACATAGTGATATTGCAAAACTTTATAAACGACTTAAATGCAAACCGGGGCTTGCCTGGATGCAGTTCCGAGTCTGTGTTAGTATCCGGCAGGTGTACTTCCAAGGCCTCCGGTTCCTCCTCGACTTCGGTCACTACACGATATGCATATAATATGTATGAATGACTTTGAAAAATAATTACTACTAAGATCATAATCTAATCTCTGGTTATCATTATATGGTAATGATTTTAATTGGCTTTGGGACTTTGATGGTAGATACTAAGGAATATGATAGAAGCTCTGGCAAAGAACAGGAGATGATCAAAGTAGTTTGTTTTCTCTAAAATTACGATAAGCAATAAACTTCCAAGAATTCTAGAGAAGAAACTGTAGCTTGAACATAGCCGCCAGGTGATTATCATGATAGAGGAGGTTGTCTTGGTTCTAGCAAAATTGGTTTCATAAATTTCTAAGCCATGGTGAAGGAGATATTGAATTTCAAAGTTGGCAAGAATTTCTGGAATTATTTTATAACTGAATTTTTAGCTTTTGAATTAACATTCAGTTGGCAACTGTATTAGAACCAGTAGACTAAGTCAATTAAATCCCAAATTTTCACAGGAACTGGTGTATGACTAAAGGATGGTTCAGCCAAATTTGGGACATAATAAAGCAATTGAAAATCTGTAATAGTTGAATGACTGAAAAAGGTAATTGAATTATACAGAGGGTTATACAGGTGCAATGGCTCCCAAACTTTTTCGGGTAAACAAGAATAGGACAATGTATTTTATGTGAATTTTGGGGATTTTCCAGTGGAAAGATCATCTGGAAAAATTTTATTTGTATTTGTAAAGATTGTTTTATACAGAATTTAAAACTAAGTTTCACAAAACCTAATTGGTACTAACAGAAACTAGAGCTCAAGGGATTTCAAACAAATTTGTTTGAAGATTTTTGGAGCAGTCTACATAGAGATATTGATTTTTCATGTTTGAAAATGGTTCTGCATAAATTTGCAATTTCCATCTTTTAAATTTGGCGCCTGGGCCCACCAGATTTAAATCAGCCAATCAGGAGGCAGCCACACCAGAGACCACAAACATTTCCATGTGGCCACACTAGATCCCCTGACCACAGGCTGATCCAAGAGGCGTTGCACTCTCTGGCAGGTGGGACCTGCGCCCCCTCTTTCTTCTTCCTGTGGCCACAGGCTCGGGCGGCGGCGCCCACGCCGGCGCACAGCGGCGCTCTCGCCGGCGACGGTTTCTGGCCCACGGTAACCCTCGAAACTCGCCGCCCCACCCTACCTTCGCACGGGAAACACATTGGAGTACCTCCCGACAGCGATGGGTGTCTGGAAGTCCACTCCCGACGGCGGCGGTGGGTGCTAGGGTTCCGGTCATGTCGGAACCCTCAATTTCCTAGCGAAAGCTCTCATACGAAGGCTCAGGAAGCATCTTGGGAGCATGGGAAAGAGGTTAGGAGGGTCTAGAACTCATGTCCTAGCCGGCAACACTAAGGTCGATGGTGAACCGAGCTCCTTCAATGGCGGAAGGGGAATAATGGGATAACTCGATAATTACTCGATGGTTCCTTCTGATTTTTTGAGGGAAGGTGAACTAGGAGACGTTGATCATGTTGTCTAACTGGATCAAAGAATTATTGTGCATACAATCGGAATTAAACCGACAAACTGGCTCCATAGCTACAAAAGTGCATCGGTTTTTCACGAAATACGGACTCTAGGATGCACGATATGAGTTCAAACTTTACCAGCAGCTACACGAAATCATGGCGCACCTTTTTCCTAAAGCCTGCAGAGGACGAGGAAGCTCGTAGTGGTGTCGAGGCTGAGCGGCATCGGGTGGAACCGAGGTGGTCGCGATGGCGAGAAACTAAGCAGCGCGAGCGAGAGGCGAGCCGAGAAGCGACTGAGGTCGACGGTGGAGTGAATAAAAGAGCTTCACTGCAGTAGATAAGGGGGCAGGGCAGCTGGTGGCGACCCACGGCCGAACCGGCGCGCTGGCAGCATGCAAGCGTCATGGTGTCGAGCGGAGAAGGAAAACAGAGGCGGTAAAACGGTTCACCGGCTGACATGTGGGCCCCACTGCTCCCTCTTCTCTGTTCCTCTAAATTCCACCTCAAACATTACCCAAAATTCCCAAAATTTATAGACAGGCTAAGAAAAATATGAGGAACCCAAATCTGCAATCAGATTTCAATTTGGACACAGTTTGTTTCAAATTCAAAATCAAATTTGAATCCAAACTTGTTTATAAACCTTATTGAAATAAATAGTAACTGAGGTCCATAAATCCCCAAACTTTGAAACAAAGCTCACTGAACCATAAAGAGTCTTAAGAAAAATTGTGGGTTGATTTGGACAAGGTTAAGTGCAAAGCTAAATTTTGAGATCGACGCGAAATAAACCCTCCGTGCATGTCCAACTAAGTGCAAGACATGCTTCAAAAATTTTGAAACTTTACAGAGAAGTTATTTAGAATATTTAAGAGGCCAATGAAAAGTTTGGAGCCTTGGATTTGAATCTTTTTGTCAGGGCCAGATATACATAGCAACATAAACAATTTATATTTGTTTTGATTTTATATAATGCTGCAATATAATTTTCCCTAGCCATTCGATTCAATTAAATTCCCAACTTTACAGAAAGGTTTAATTAAATTGTTCTAGGATTAGTGGTGAAGTCCAGTCCTCATGTTAATACAATAATACATGAGTAGAAAGAAAAAATTTCGTGAGGTCAAGTTCATGTGCACAACTATATTGATCTCCATTATGTTTGATAAACAACTTGTAGCTGAACTTCACATGAAAGGAAAAAGTGGGATTTTACAATCACAAAGTCATATATGTATGAAATACTATGCTCATATTATTTTAAGTTCAGATTCACACATAGACTTCCCATGTTTCAAAACCCCCCCTCATTTTTAGCCATGAGGATGCATAACCCCTATTTCACCACGAATAAAACAAAAACAAGTGAAATCCAAAGGTTTTGTAAAAATGTCAGCCAATTGTTGTTCGATATCCACATGGTGAAGCACAATGTTTCCTTTTTCAACATTATCAAAGAGAAAGTGATACCTAATGTCAATTTGCTTAGTTCAAGAATGTTGCATGGGGTTTTTAGCAATGCAAATGGCACTAGTGTTATCACAAAACAGTGGAACACTATGTAGATCAACCCCATAGTCCTTAAGTGTTTGAACAATCCAAAGAATTTGTGAGCAAGCACCAGCAGCAGCTACATATTCAGATTCAGCTGTGGATTGTGCAACTGAGTTTTCTTTTCTAGAGGACCAAGCAACAAGTGAATTACCAAGAAAATGGCAAGCATCGGAAGTACTTTTCCTATCAATCCTACAACCCCCAAAATAAGCATCGGAAAAAGCTTTCAAAGTGACGATTGAGGAAGAAGGAAGAAAAATGCCAAATTCTTGAGTTCCATGTAAGTAACTGAGAATCCTTTTGACGGCTTGACGATGTGAAGCACGTGGGGAGGCTTGAAACCATGCACAAAGACATACGCTAAATTGTATGTCCGGTCTTGATGCCGTGAGGTACAAAAGTGATACGATCATACTTCTATATTCTTTTTGATCCACAGGTTCACCATTTTCATCAATTTCAAGTGTTGTTGCTGTTCCCATTGGTGTCCGAAGAGGCTTGCTTTTGTCCATGTTGAAGTGTCTTAGAAGGTCTTTTGTATACTTCGTTTGACACACAAAGGTACCCTCTTTGGTTTGCTTGATTTGCAGCCCCAAAAAGTACGTGAGTTCTCCCATAATACTCATCTCAAATTCTGAACTCATCATAGCTGAAAACTTGGACACAAGATCATGAGAAGCACAACCAAAGATAATATCATCCACATACACTTGAACGAATAATGAGTCATTGCCAAGAGTAAGCACAAAAAGAGTTTTATCAACCTTGCCCATGGTAAACCCCTTTTCAAGTAAGAATGTTTTTAACCTATCATACCATGCTCTAGGGGCTTGTTTTAGAGCTACAAGGCTTTGGACAGTTTGTAAACATGATTAGGAAAATCTGGATTCTCAAAACCCAGTGGTTGTTTGACATAAACCTCCTCATCTATGTAGACATTAAGAAAAGCACCTTTAACATCAATTTGATATATCTTAAAACCTTTAGATGCAGCAAAAGCCAACAAAATTCTTACGGCTTCTAATCTAGCAGCAGGTGCAAAAGTTTCATCAAAATCTAGACCTTCAACTTGAGTGAAACCTTGAGCAACCAACCAAGCCTTATTACTAACCACACCCATTTAGTTCCAATTAAAGTGTGACCTTGAGGTGGAGGTATAAGTTTCCAAACATTATTTCTTTCAAATTTTTGTAACTCTTCTTGCATGGCAATAATCCACGATTCATTAGTGAGTGCATGTGATATATTTTGGGTTCAAAAGAAGCAACAAAAGCAGAATGAGCATGAGAGTTTGGATCGCAAAACCTGGACCGTGTGAGTCGTTCGTGCAAACTTCAAATAATTTGTTGTGGAGGATGACTTTTGAGAACCCGGAGGGGAGTGTAAACTTCACAAGCTTCTTCTTCTTCATGCTCATCACAAATCGACGAGCTTGTGACTTGAGGAGGATCTGGACCAACAATGGTGGTCATCAATGCTGGCTGTGAATCAAAATCAAGAGCTGGAACAATGTCACTAGCTACTGAATTTTCGGGCAGCAGCTCCACCTCTTCCTCATCTTCAACAAAAATGCTTTCCCCCTGCGGATATGGATCCGGACCTACAATGTTTGAGCTAGTACATTGGCTAGCTTCATCAAAAGACACCTCACAAGTTGCAACAATTATGTTAGTGTTAGGTAAAAGCACACAGTAGCCTCTAGTATGAGATGGATAACCAAGAAACATGCCATCGATGGATCTAGGTTCAAATTTATCAAGATTACCATGTTTCTTAACAAAGCATTTGCAACCAAACCCGAAAGTGTGTAACACTAGGACTATGTCCAAACCAGAGCTCATATGGTGTTTTACCTAGCTTAGCGCGCAAGAAAACACGATTTGAGACATAACAAGCAGTTGCAATCGCATCAGCCCAAAATTTCCTAAGAGTTTGGTATTCATCAAGCATAGTCCTAGCCATCTCAACTAAGGTTCTGTTCTTTCTTTCTACAACACCGTTTTGTTGAAGCACATATGGTGAAGAAAATTGATGATCTATTCCATTTTCAGCACAAAAGTGATCAAAAGATTGATTTTTAAATTCGGTTCCATTATCACTTCTACTCGCTTTTAAAGATCCTGAGTGATCAATTGATAATCTAAGAAATAAAGTTCTAAAGTGACTAAGCTTAGGCAGCC
Source organism: Tuctoria greenei (assembly GCA_036927565.1). Classification (NCBI taxonomy): domain Eukaryota; kingdom Viridiplantae; phylum Streptophyta; class Magnoliopsida; order Poales; family Poaceae; genus Tuctoria; species Tuctoria greenei. The sequence continues at coordinate 74,024,308 of JAYESD010000004.1, forward strand.
CACGTATGCGATCAAGAGCACTAACACGCGTTAGATGAACAAAGCCTACGTGACCAAGTCTACGATGTCAAAAATATAAGTCATTTGAATCATTAGCAACTAGACACCTATGCATAGAGGAAGACATATCAGAATCAGCTTTAAAACTCTTCCAAACCGAGACATGTTAAAAATAAGCTCACTATTTGAATCTACAGCTTTGCAGCAATTTTTAGTGAAAATTATTTCCAGATTTTCATCTAGCAGTTATGAAACAGAAAGCAAGATGTACTTCAAATTTTTAACAAGTGCCACATCTTTCAAAGTGTAGTGATTATTTACTCTAACCGAACCCTTAGTAATTATAGGAGTTGAAGAATTATCAGCAAAAGTAACATTCTCTACACGTGGCACAAAAGAGAGGGAGGAGAACCATTCTTTGTTACCGGTCATGTGGTGCGAGCAACCCGAATCCACAATCCAAATGTTCTCCTTCGTCAAGCGTGTAACCTACATAGAAGAACAATACATCGATGACTCAATACTGGGGTTAATCAAAAGGCATTTAGGAATCCAGCACTAAGTCACATGACGTCCAGTAGGAATAATATGCGAAAGCTGAGATAAAACAGAAGGTTTATTAGCCAAAGCTTGAGGATTTTTGTACCCAACTACTGTCCTGCGAGATGTTACATTTGTAGCACAAAAACAGTAGGTTTGGGAGCAAACTTTGTATGTTTTCGACTCATTACAGCAGGTTGCATGTTCCTATCATTCGGTTTAACATGTGCAGCAAATTTTGCATGAATGTTATGAGATCTATCAATCATTCTTTCTTTTTTTCTGTTGTTTAGCTAGTCTATAACAAAAATATATGACATGACCATCTCTACCACAGTACGTACAATGAAATTTAACTTTGTGTTCATGTCTAGACAAGCAAGCAACATTTTTATTTAAAACCGAATGAGACAACACTCCTGCAGATCTGAAAACCACTTCTTTTTGTTTAGGAACTGTTTCAATCAAACCGCTTCCAAATGACTTTACAATTTTAGGTGGATGTGCCTTAGCATGAGCATGAGAATCAAAACCTAAACCAATTTTATCATTGCAAGACTTAGAAGAATTCAGCAGCAAGTTTAGGTTCTTATTACCATTACAAAACCGATCTAATGTCCTATGCATGTCATCAAGTTTATTGGACAAATCAAGGCAATTTTCACATGAATTTTTTCCTTTTAATTTGCAATTGGAACAATATATAACATCATGCGAGCATAAAGCATTGTTGAACATAGAAATTTCATTCGTAGCATCTTGTAGTTTCTTATCAAGATCATCACAAGTAGAACAATGCAAATCAATTGTAGAACAGCTAGCATCTTTCAAGTTTTTATCATTAAGTGCAACAAGCTATTTGTTCTTTTCAGTTTCTAACTCAAGTTTATCAAGTGTGGAGGTGTGCGCACTTCTTAATGAGGATAATTGTTCATATATTAATTCACATGAGGAACAATCATCATCGCTAGGAATCAAAGATTTCAAATGATTAATTTTAGATTCTCGTGACTCAATTTTAACAGCATTGTCCCTAAGCTGTTTGTCCTTTTTTCTTAACTATAACAGTGGCACGAGAAATATCATCACACATTTCTTCGCAAGTAGGACATACCTTTTCATTGTAGCTATTGTGTTTAGCCTCCTCCATACTTCATCTTGACTTGCCCGCCATGAAGCACAAGTTTGCCAAATCATATTGATCCTCGTCACTTCCAATGTCCACATCGCTTGAGCCAAGGTCTTGAAGTGCGGAGATAAAACTGCTCACCAATTGATGTCCTATAAAACTCTTCTTTTTCTTCGTATCTTTTGCAATGGAGTGCTTCATCCTTGTTTGCTTTTCATACCGAGAAGTAGGACCTGAAAGATTAGGGTAATCTGAACGAAAATGTCCTATCTTACCACCTTCGATACATCGTTGAGGTCCGTAGCTTCCTCTCCTTCTAGTTCTCACATTTTGCAATGCTTTTGAGAACCTAGTAGAGAGAAGTACTAGCTCCTCCTCTGGAAACTCCTCAATCTGTTCAAGGGTTAAAGAGGATAACAAAGCAAGTGTACCACAAGATGAAGATTGATCGGAGCTAGGCATGTCACGTTTAGAAACAAAGGCAATATACTTTTTGGGGTTCTTACATGATATTATGTCAATGTCATGAGTTTTTAACTTGGAATATAGCACATCTAAAGTAAGTGTACTCATGAAAGTAGATTCATGAATAGATATGACTTTCATCTCCCAAATTGACATATATAATGCACTTAACAATTGCCTAGCATTTTCAGTATCTGAAAAATTAACATTGACACTATGCAAGTTGCTGAGAATTTATTAAAGCGAGCAAAAAGGTCATCAATAGACTCACCAGGTTGCATCTTGAAGCGCATGTATTCTTTCTTGAACATGTCTTTCCTTACCTCCTTGATCATGTTGGATCCTTCGTGGTAGTCACAAAGTGCTTTCCACACATCATATGCAGATCGGAGGTGTGCAACATGGTGGATGTCGCTTTGAGTTAATCCTTGTATTATCGAGTTCCGAGCCTTGTTGTTGTTGTCGACATCTCTCAGATTTGTAGCTGTAATTTGATCATTTGACGACACTTCGTAAGGCTTGTATACTTTCTCCCATATTGCGAAGTCTTGAGCCTGGATGAAGGCTTCCATACATGCCTTCCAAACCTGAAAACGAATACCACTACACACACAAGGTTTGACGGAGTATTTCTCCATGATGATTAGTCAAAAACATGTGCAAATCACAAATATTAGAGCACTTTGGCTCTGATACCAATTGTAGGATCGAAGAGCACGCGAAAAGCTACCAGAGGGGGCTGAATGGTAGATTAAAAAAATCCCAACCCCTTCGAAAGAAAAACGATCTGTTAAATAAATCATGTGTGAGACTAATCTAAGTGTGTTTAACCATGACAAAAGTGATAGATATAAGAGAGAATCAAGTCACAAAGACAACACAACAAGAATTACTCAAATCCATCGAGAGAAACCCAAGTTACGAACGAAAGATCGAACAAAGGTCAATCTGTCCTATTGAGTAAAAAACAGATCTGTAATACTACAAAGAAACTCGTGTAGATAAAAAACCACAAATCCAATGACCGTGAAATTTATAGATGATAAATAATCAAGTTTTGAATACAACCCAAAAAGAATCACGTCAATTGGATCAGTAAAACTGGAGTTATGATAGAACCACCAATGAAAGGTAGTGTTGTGCAGAAAACTCGACGAGAAAAACTTGTCTGAAACAAGTCGGATGAACAAGGCACAAAAGTTCCTTTCAACTATGAATTTTATTCAATAGAACACAAGAGGAACATACACAATGTCGTCTATCACGAGCTCTAGCCTCCCTTGCTTATATAACCAGCCCTTAGGCCAACCCAATCTCAATTAGGACTCTAATCCTACTCAAATCATGAATCGTAACTTTCCATAACTGCTCAATACTCGTCTATATGCAGATAGAAGCAATCTTAAGACTTCCAAACACCATACTAAAACAACTCAAATTCGTTACCCACATGAAATCCTATCATAACCAACTCAAATCATTCCATATTTGAGTCGAACACGACTCAGCCACAGCCTTAGTCCATAACCTAGTCGGTTGGACCTTTCCGACCAATTTTTTACGTCCACATCTCTTCATCAAGCCTCGGAACCATGTATGCACGTCCATGCACTCCTTTGCATACGTGCAAACATATTCCAACGACGTCCACAATACCTTCATATGCGTTGTTCTTGATTCAAACATACTGTGCAACCTCGCGATCCACTCAACCACAATTCCTCCTAATCTTGGTTGTTTGAACCTCATATTCTCCCTAAGACTAGTTCAATGGATCCCGTCAAGAGCCATGTCTTGAACTCAAGAAACACCTGCACATGAATAAACAACCAATACTTCCGAGCACAAGTCCTCGACTTGACTCACGTTAGTTCCGAAACTACAACATCTTACATGAGCACCTCACATAAGCATGTTGCAAAACATAGCAAAAACGATATCATCCATATCAACCAAAACACATCAAAAACTTAGAAAATGAATACTAAGCAATCTTTCCAACAATATAAAGCAAGTTCAAGACAATTCAAAGTAAAAGCAGGAACATTGCAATCAAGCTCCGAACCTTGCCAAAGCTAACTGGGGCTTGAGCTGGAGCTTACCAAAGCTATTACAACCTAGCGCCGGAGCTTATCAAAGCTAGTACAACCTAGCGCTGGAGCTTATCAAAGCTAGTACAACCTAGCGCTGGAGCTTATCAAAGCTAGTACAACCTAGCGTGAAGCTTATCAAAGCTAGTACAACCTAGCGCCGGAGCTTACCAAAGCTAGTCAGAACTAGTCAACGCAAAAGCCGGAGCTAGAAAAACATGTCTGAGCTAAGAAACATAAGTCGGACCTAGCAAAACATATCGGAGCTTAACAAAGACATGTCGGAGGTATCAAAGACATGTCGGAGCTAAAGACAAAGCTCACCAGAGCTACCCAAAAACATGTTGAACCTTAACAAAGCAAGTCGGACCTATTGTCGGACCTTGCAGAAGCTCGGAGCTAGAGTTAGACTTTGCTAAAAAGGTGTTTTAGCAGAATTTCAGAACTTTTATCATCAAAGCCAATGTATTCAGCGCACATAGGTCTCACAACGTTGCGGAGCATATAAGTTCACAATTTTAGAATGTGGTAAAGGTAGCAAATCAATTAGAGCATGAGGATTGAAACCATATACTTCCCTAAATGGACTTAACTTGGTTGTGGAGTGAATAGACCTGTTAGAAGCAAACTCAATATGTGGCAAACACTCCTCCCACAACCTCAAATTATCTTTAAAAACAGCCCGCAACATAGTAGATAAAGTACGACTAACTACCTCCGTTTGCCCATCAGTTTGTGGATGACAAGTAGTAGAAAACAGCAACTTTGTTCCCAATTTATATCATAAAGTTCTCCAAAAGTGGCTCAAAAACTTAGCATCCCTATCAGAATCAATAGTATTGGGAACACCATACAAAACGCACAACCTAATTAAAGAAGAAATGTGCAACATGTGAAGCATTATCAGTCTTGTGGCAGGGTATAAAATGTGCCATTTTAGTGAAATAATAAACAACCACAAATACACTATCTGTCCCCCTCTTTGTTCTTGGCAATCTTAAAAAAATGTCCACAGAAATATCCTCCCAAGGTGCCCTAGGAACAGGAAGAGGCATATAAAGACCATGTGGGTTAAGTCGAGACATAGCTTTGTTGCAAGTCGTGCAACGTGAAACATAGCGCTCCACATAACATCTCAATCGTGGCCAAAAAAAGTGATCTGTCTTTTTAATACCAAAATTTCCAATTAAACTATCTCCATGCGCTTCCTGCAACAAGAAAAGACGAACGGAGGTAGCTGGAACACACAACTTGTTAGCACGGTAGAGAAGGCCTTCACGCAGCAGAAATTTTTGCCACGTTCTTCCCTCTCCACAATTGTCAAAGGCATATTTGAAGTCCAAATTAGTAGCATAAAATCTATTTATGGTTTCCAAACCAAAGATTATATGAGAAAGTTGGGACAGCATGGTATAATGTCCAGATGAAGCTTCGGCAATCACATTGTCTTTTCCTTTCTTATGTTTAATGATGTAAGGAAATGACTCTATTAACTCAATCCATTTAGCATGAAGTTTTTTCAGATTAGCTTGTCCTTTAAGATACTTCAACGACTCATGATCTGAATGTTTGACAAACTCTTTAGACCATAGGTAATGTTGCCAAGTTATCAAGACACGCACTAAAGCATAAAGTTTTTTGTCATATGTAGAATAGTTCAGCGAAGGCCATGCAATTTTTCACTAAAGAAAATAATAGGTTTACCTCCTTGAATGAGCACTCCTCCAATGCCAATGCCGCTCGCATAACATTCAAGCTCGATGGTCTTCTAAAAATCAAGAAGTTGCAGCAATGCTTCTTGTGTGAGCTTCGACTTGAGAGATGGAAAAGCTTGTTGTTGGGATGGTGCCCATTGAAACGGCACTACATGATTTGTCAACTCACGGAGAGGTGTCGCAATGGTGCTGAGATTCTGCATGAAATGCCAGTAGAAACCTGCGAGACCAAGAAAACTCCGAACCTGCGTGACCGTAGTCGGAAGTAGCCAGCTCGTGGTGGGAATGACCATTGCCTCATCCACCTCAATGCCCTACGAAGTAACAACATTACCAAGAAAAGACACACAATCGGTGCAAAAGTTGCACTTCTCAAGGTTACCATATAAATGTGCATCGTGCAAGGCATTAAAAACAGCATGTGAATGTTCAAGATGCTCATCATATGACTTGCTGTAAATAAGGATATCATAAAAGTAAACCACCAAAAATTTACCAATTAAAGCACGTAAAACTTTATTCATCAATTTTCTGAAAGTGCTGGACGCATTAGTTCAACTAAATGGCATGACTAACCATTTATAAAGTCTGAATTTATTTTTAAAGGCAGTTTTCCATTCATCATCTAAATCCATACGAATTTGATGATGCCCACTATGCAAATCAATCTTGGAGAAAATAACAGAACCACTCAACTAATCAAGCATGTCATCCAATCTAGGAATGGGAAAGCGATAACGAATGGTAATATTATTGATGGCTCTACAATAAACACACATGCGCCAAGTGCCATCTTCCTTAGGAACCAAAAGAATAGGAACAAAACAAGGACTAAGGCTCTCACGAATATACCCGTGGTCCAGAAGATCTTGGACTTGTCGCTGAATTTTCTTAGTCTCGTCGAGGTTGATCCTGTAGGCGGCACGATTTTGCAAGCTAGCCCATGGAATCAAATAAATCTTGTGCTCAATGCCTCGAAAGGTGGTAATCCAGGGGGTATCTCTGATGGAAAAACATGCATATACTCCTACAAAAGGTTAGCAACAGCAGGTGGCAAAGCAATGGATGCATCCTCAATGGAATATAAAGCATGTTTGCACACTAAAGCATAGCAAGTTCCATTAGAGGCATATAAGTCATCAAGATCAGATTTAGTTGCAAGCAAAACAGGATTTTTCAACTTAATAGGTTGCTGAATTTCAGAGTAAAAACACCCTTTTGCTTAGCAGTATTCTTTTTCTCATGCTCAAATTGCACAATTTCAGTGGGAGTCATAGGAAGGAACACAATTTTCTTGCTCTTATGCATGAGAGTATACTTATTAGATTGACCATGGTGAATAGCATCAATATCAAACTCCCAAGGACGTCCAACAAAAGAGAGCAAGCATCCATAGGTACCATATCAAAATCAGCAAAATCATGTTAAGAACCAATGGAAAAATGTATCCTTGCTGTTTGTGTTACATTTACCTTGCCATTGTTGTTAAACCATTGAATGTGATAAGGGTGGGGATGCTCCCGTGTTGTCAAGCCAAGCCTCTTGACCACCTCAAGATTCACCAAATTGTTGCAGCTACCACCATCAATGATGGTATGTACACGACAGTCCTTGATGATAAGAAACATGTTGAAAATGTTGTGACGTTGGTGGTTGTTGTCCTCTCCAACCGTGGCACTCAAAGCTCGCTGCACAATCAAAGTCCTATAGTTGTTGGTTGCAGATGTACCAAGAACCTCCTCAGCACCGTCATCAAAACCTGAAATGTTAGCAGCAATAATATTTTCATGATCAATATCAAAAGCACTAACATACCCACCATCAGTAGTGGAAATGAACGCCCGTTTGCTGGGGCAATCTTGTTGCATATGGCCAAGTCCTTGGCAGCGGTGGCACTTGATGTTAGAGGTACGACTGGTCGAAGTGTTGGGTGCAGCAGCCTTTGCTGCGACACCTGGAGGCGTCTGGGACTTGCTGTTATCCTGTCCTCATGATGTATAAGGCATGGTGCTGCGTACAACACCGTTGGAGGGTGGTGTAGACGCACATACGCTCGAGGAGGGTGCTGCTTTGGATGGCACTAGAAGCTGTCGTGGCGTGAAGGTGTTGTTCCGCCGCTGCTGTTGCGACCCTGCAGTTCTTTTTTTGCTAGCATAGCAATTTGAAATAAACATTGGATAGAATGGTATTCCTTGTAATCAACTATGTCCTAGATCTCACGCCGCAAGCCCCCATAAACCTAACAATTTGGTCTTTCTGATCCTCAACTACCCGACAACGAAGCATACCTTTCTGCAACTCTTGGTGGTACTCTTGGACCTTCATGTCACCCTGATCAAAGTGTTGCAATTTCTTAAGAAGATAACGTCTATATGAAGGAGGAACAAACCTAGTGCGCATCTCTTCTTTTAAAGCAGCCCATGTCTGTGGGGAATTACGTGTATTGACAGGTTCATTCCACCAAATGATAGCAAAATTATTAGACTCACTAGTGTCTTGTCTAACTCTATGTCGCTCGGGAACAAGATGAGAGATTAATTTTTGTTCTACCATCATCTCCCAATCCAAGTAAGTCTCAGCATCATAAGATCCATGAAACGGTGGAATAGAAAACTTAATCTTAGCGTAAGGATTGTTATCTTGTTCGGTAGCATGAGGACAAGGTCTATCTCCCATACCTTGACGTTTTCGTCGAAGGCGACGGCGCTGCTGTGCATCAACCTCGTCGTTATTGAAGTCATCCTCTGTGTCGTTGTGAGCATGTGCATCAACATCAAGGATGATAGTGGGTGTAGCTTGTTGGGGAAGCGAGCCTCCATCTTGTGCAGCCATGTGGTTAGACCAGCAACACTTGTTTGAAACCTCTGAAAGGTGGCTGTTGTAGTGGTTTGGTAGTTGTTGAAAGCTTCAGTCACCACCTGCATCATGTCCCTTAGCTCCATATGGGACACACACTCATCATCATCCGGAGGTGTAGAACAAGAGGTCTTATCCATAGGCTTTTTTCTTGTCATTGTTAGTAAAAAACATAAACAACAACAAAAGGATCATGAAGAACCCTATTACTACGCTCTCTGAAGTGGAAGTGGGAGTGGAAAAATCGAGTAGTAAGATGCTTCTTACCCCGCTCTTACATGTTTCTTACCAGCACTACAGGTGGCCAACGAAGACCGGTGTGAAAGCAAGCAGGGAGATGGTGTCATTGCAGAGGTTACCTGTTCTGCTCAAAAGAAGGTGGATCTTGGGACGGATCAAATGCAGTACATGTATGTGGCACACAAGTTAGTAACGGATAGCAATGCTAAATAAGTGTCCAAAGAATTTCACCTAGTTGCTGGCCTAAAAATGTATTAGAACAGTTGTGGCAACAAGAAAGGAACAAGGATGAATGATGATGAACAACAAGGATAGTATCAACAAGTATTCATCATTCACACATGAAACAGCACAAGTAGAAAACCCCTTGAGCCTCCTGTTTTTTCTTTTAGCATTAGTAGAAATCAAAATCTTTATTTTTATTTTATTTTTTGATATTTTTTCTCAACCAGGGGCACAAGAAAAGAAACAGCACCAAGTATTAGCTCAAACCGATGATAGATGTGATCGGTACAAATTTAGGAACATTTGGGAAAACTGGTGCTGGAAGTTCAGAGTTCAAAACGAGGGCCTTCCTGATTTTTTTTATTTTTTTGACCCACCATGACGGGCGGAGCAAGTGAATAATATGTGAATTTTTTCGAGAGCTTTCTGGGAAAAAATGCACCTCAATCGAAGTTCCGAGCTAAAAGTTATGTCCGTTTTGAGGAGGATACCCCGAATTAGGTTTTGGTGGTGGTGGAAACTGAAACAGATATGAATCGGTGGATAGAATTTTTTTGTAGATTAGTTTTTTTATGACAGGGGATAGAAGAAACAAAATTGAACCAAAACAAATCTAAACCAGCAGCCAAACTCAATCTAGGACACGAACTCAGAACTGCGGACTCCAAAACTAAATTGTGCAAAAGGTTGAGCGAGGGTTGTATGTCAGGGAAAGTAAAAAAAATGTAGCTTTTTGTGGACTAGAGGACTGAAACAAAATGAATCTAAAGGGCACACAAGTAAACCTCATGGTCAACCTGATACCTGATTCCACTTGATAGGAGAATGAGTCCTGATCTTTCGAGAGGTATGGTAAACTTGATTGGGTGGAGATCTTGACGTTGATAATTTAAGGCTCCAAATGAACGGAACACCACAATCACTACACCACTTCTTTGTAGGTTATCACTCGTGTCACACGAATGACCTCGCCACGGAGGCTTATCCCTGGAAGTGCAATCAAGATCACAAGAAAGAATACAGAAGTTGTAATCAAAACTGAATTGATCACGAAGTGGGGTCCCACAAATCGATGAATGGTGACTGTCGAAGTGTGCCAACGACACTTCCCCCGGTACTACTAAGAAGTAGTCCGCGAAGGTCCGTATTTGGGTGGGGCGGTAATCAATATCCAAGAGCAAGGTGACACGAGGGAGTTTTACGTGGTTTGGGCTGCCTAAGCATAATACCCTACTCCATGGGTTGTTTGTGTAGTAATATTGAGCCTTGAATAGCTTTTAAATCCTTAAGTTCTACCGTGCAGCACAACGCTTTTATATGCCAAGGACTGGCCATTACATTATGCGCCATGGCCCGACAAGCGGCCCCGGCTGTAATAACCGCCCTATACACGATCTACAGGTGTTAAAGGGGGGTTAATAGTGTGATAGTGTGCCTTAACGACAACATTACAAGTATTGATTATCCTCTGATCGTGCGTCATTAATATCGCATTAATGATGCGTTAACCAGGTCTTGTAACGGTCGATTTATAGCACTTCAATGTCCGCGCCATTAGAGATCTCGAAGTCTTCCTATTGTAGACATAGATCCGGCCGTGTGACAAGTGGTGGCTCCAGAGCTTCCCACTACAGGGAGACAGGTCCAGAGCTACTAGACACGTGGCAGCACCGGAGCTTCCCCTATTGGGGAGGCAGGTCCGGCACCCAGGGACACGTGGCAGGTCCAGAGCCAACCTAAGGAGGGGGGCAGATCTGGTATTGCAGGACACGTGGCAGCACTGAAGCCACCCTATGGAGGGAGGCAGGTCCATCACTTCGGGACATGTGGCAGCATCAGAGCCACCCTAAGGAGGGAGGCGCATCCGGTATTGCAGGACACATGGCAGCAACAGAGCCACCCTATGGAGGGAGGAAGGTACGGCACTGCGGGACACGTGTTGCCTCCGGAAGTCCACAACACCGGAAGCTGGAACTTGACGCGTCTTTTTCTAGTACAAAGGGATACCTGGTATGCAGTGTATCGAGTGTGGCCCCGGGCCCACTTCTGGTGAGATCATGAGGTTTTGATGCCAGGAGTGGGGCTATTATTTGTCCCGCATTGTTGCTTCTGGTTTCCTCTAGGGACAAGTAGCCTTTCTTGATTTGGTAGGTGAGATACATGACGTGCGGATCTCACAAAATTAAAGTACAATGGTTTTTTAATACGATTTTCGTATCGGTTCCCAGCGTAATATTTGTAGCCCTATCAGGCCGCTGCCTCGAGCTTCCAACTTTTCATCTTGACAACGGTTCATTTGGTGCAACTTTTTGGTGAAGTGGAACCGGACCCCCTTGTCATTGATGAGGTAACTTTGTTGGGCGCAACCAAGGTCTGGATGCAGTTGCCATCAAAGCATTGTGGAGGCTTAATAGAGGAAGAGGCGCTGTAAGGTGAGATAACTCTTACGCATTGATCTATTATTGCTCATAGAGTTCTCCGCTTGAACCCTTGCATCACGCTCCCACTTTTGCTCCACTTTGCAATGATGGAACTCGGTCTCCCACCCCCCCCCCCCCCAGCAAGATTGTGAGCGAGAGTGATCTCACAAGAGTCCGAAATTTGATGGGCTGGCAGAGCGATTCCTTCAACAATGCTATTCGATGCGGCAAGCTCTCGCTCAAGAAGGAGTCTCGCGACAACATTGTCTACTTCTCTGCATACACTATGGTTGGGCTGGTTCTGCTAGTATCCAACTTCTTGCTGATACTGCTGGAGTCTTACGGGCTCCAACTGCAGCACCTTGGACCTCATTCAATTTTGCTGGTGGCGATCTTCGTCCACTTTTTGAGATGTGGGTGGGTGTGCCACCCATTCCTCTTTTCTGTACCTTCTTCACTCTCTGGGTGACAGGCAAATGTAACTGCTTGTTGGGGTTCTACTACTTTGTAAAGCGTAGGAATCCCCCATACAAGTACATCAAGACCTTTCCAACTTGGAAGACCGATTGGGTTGTTATCCGGATGGACCCTCATGATTGGCCGGAGCTACCATATGGGTTTCCGACGACATAGTATGGCTCCTGGGAGGAGCTCCCTAAGCTGACCAGAGAGTACAACCTATGCTAACAAAAATCTCGCACTTGGTGTATAAAGGGTTGACATGTCTGATGGTCCTCGGCAACTTCCTGACCAACCGCTGGGCGCCTCTCAAGGAGCAAGAGTTTGTAGCTTGGTCATATTTTGGAGAAATGGATTTCTCCGGATTGAGCTTCGCTCGGGCACCAATTTAGACGAGCATGCCTTGAAGCTCAATCTACAGAAGCTGAACAGTGGAACTATGTCAAGAGATGATCTCGCATCTCCAGCTAAGTTCTTGCCTCTTAACGTAGTTCCAGAGGTCAGGAGGGAGCTGCAGAAAGTTATGATGTTGATTGATGATACGGGTCTTGCAGTTGAACAATGGATCACTCCTCCTGCTGTGATTGTAATCCCCAGAGCAGATCCCAACCAGAAGAAACCTAACTCAAGTCACGGTAAAGGCAAAGAGCCCGTCGAGTCCTCTAGCCAGAAGAGGAAGCTGACGCTGACTGATGGAAGCTCTATCAGATCAGCTTCGACACAAGCAGTGCCACTGCCTTGGTCAACCCTCAAGTCAGTGGTGGTTGTGCCTCTAGCAATGACAACTCCGGCTCCGATGCCCAAATCATATCTAGATCCAGTGCCTACAGTGGACACTAGGTCCCGCGAGTCTACTCCGGTCCCAGTGCCAGTGATGGGCTCTAGTCCTGGAGTTCCTTCTCAGACGAATGAGGTCCTAGCTGGGGCAGCGTCGCTGGCTGCCGCGACCCCCGTGATGAAGTCTGGAGCCTTTGCCTCACCAATGATAGTGGGTTCTGACTCCGGCCATCCAATGAAGATGTTCTGTGCCGACTAGAGCCATTGGTTGATGTTGATATGCCAGAGATAGCCATGCTTGTGTCGTTTCCAAATGATCTTGCAGTGGGACCCTCTTTGTCTGCGCGAGATGTTGATGAGCTCCCAGAACTCAATGCCGTATATGTCGAGTTTTTGGAGTCCATGCTTGTGCCATGGGCTCTGACAACTATTCCACAAGAATCGGGAGAACCGGAGGAGGAACCTCAAGCAGGTCCTAAGCAAATCCCCCTGGCTATGTCGATCAACAATGCCTGCTCAAGCCTCTGCCAACTCCAGGTCACCTTCGACTATGAGCACAAGGCCCTGGAAGAAGAGCATGACACTCTGAAGCGTTGGCACAAGTTTTTGTTCTTAAAAATTGAAGTTGACGCAGTCTCGACAAGCAGACCAAAGGGAGTGTCTGGAGGCCTAGAAAGCTCAGCAGACACGTTTGATTAACGCGCTGGATGAAGGAGAGGATGCTATAAAATCCCATGATGATAAGACTTGGACATCTATGAGCATGCCAAGAATGTCAATGAACTGTCAGACAGTCACTCGAAGAGTCTCAACACTGTGAGGGAACAACTCCTCAAGCGTCGGGATGAGCTGGACAATAAGGAGGACGAGCTCTAGAAGATAGAAGATGAAATATCGCACAAGTTATAACATAGTGAGTAGGACTTGGCTGACCGTGTCGAGAAATTCAAGTCCTGGTTCAAAAAAGAAAAGCACCAAGTATGGCTTGCAGGAGAAGGAGTCAGCAAGAGGGAGAGTGTTGTCTCTACCTGAGAGAACAAGTTGAATGCAAAGGAGAGAGACCTTTCGGAGAGGCGAGACTTCTTGAACCTTCGGGAGAAGCAAATCGGCGACCAAGAAAGGTTGCTGGCTGAACGGATCCAGCAGCATGCCAAAAAGGTCAAGCAGTTCTCGAAGGAGAGTTCTGCGGAGCTATCATCCGCAAGAAAGTCACTAGAGGATCTATGGGGTACATGATAAATAGAGTCCCAACAGGCCTGGGACTTCCTTGGGCGAGCAAAAGATGCTATGATGCCTCTGGGATTCTATCCGATTCGGTCGACTGACTTGGAGCCAGCGATGGACAAGGCCTTGATGGCGCTCCACTCCACCAGAGCTAAACTGGATGTATTAGGAGATGTGATCATAAACTACCTCGAGACTGGTGGAAGGTCCTTGGTAGAGAATGTCGCAGAATATGTGCTGACATGCTTCTGAAGCCGGGATCCCTCGATGTCTCTAGCTATGGTGGTTGATGAACCGGTTGCTAAAGATGAAAAAGCTGAAAGGCTAGCATCCAAGAAGCAACCCAGAAGGTTGCTTCGTACTTCCAGTAGAACTCCAGTGGCTAGGATCCTTCCCCTTTGTATCTTCATCTTGTAAATCTCCAAATTTTAAATGAATGTAATCCTTTCAAATTCCATTTTATCTTCAATGTGTCATTTAGTTTGTGTGAGCTCCTCTGGCCGTGTTGGAACAATGATGCACTTACATTGAGAATCTGGTTGCAGCCGCAACCACTGCACTCAACAACCAGGGTCTGCTCCATGCAGGGCAGGCACCTTCTCGTAATAGGACCTTGTCTGGAAAGCTTGGTCCTATGGTGTCGCATCCCAGGAGATGTGCACCCTCTAAAAACGCGACGTCTCTGCTCTCCTCTACCGTCGGGGGCTCGTCGTACTCATACGACGTCAAGGCTCCCAACTCAAGACCTCCAGTCGGGGCTCGACCGCCTATACATGAGGCAGGATGGTCGCGTCAACAATGAGCATAGTCCCGAGAGGCGACTTGCTTGTGAAAACCCTTATCCTCTTGGAGTAGGAGGCAGATGTTGGGCCCTCGCCTTGCATCTCTGCATGGTGGAGTGGACACCCAAGTTCCAGCCTCATCCACCAAAAAAATATGACTGGACAGTTAACCCTGTTGAGTTTCTACAAATCTACTCCACCGCCATCCTCACGGTAGGAGGGAATGAGGTTGTCATGGCCAATTACTTCCCATTGGCTTTAACAAGGACTGCTATGTCCATGTTTATGAGCTTACCCCTTATTCCATCTACAATTTGGGGGAATTATGTCACCAGTTCACTACCAACTTCGGGAGCTCTTACACGTGGCTTGGCACCGAGCTGACCACTTCGTCGTACAACAAAAGTTGGGAGAGTCACTACAATCTTTCATCCAGCAATTCTATCATGTACGGAACACCATACCTTCTATCTCCAATGCTTCCATTGTTTTTGCATTGCGACATAGAGTCTGAGATAAGAAGATGCTGGAGAAGCTGGCAACAAAGGATGTCACTAGTGTCACAAAACTCTTCAGCCTGGCTGACAAATTTGCCAGAGCCATGGAGGGTCGTGAGATGCACTCCAAACCAGCTGTGAAGGCTGGTCAATCTACCTCCAAAGCCAGAGCTACTGCCAATGGCAGTGGCAAAAGAAAAAGAAGTCAAGTGGGAAGAAGAAGTCACTTGCCAGCACACCTACATATGCCGCAGCCGTAGCACCTGGTGGCCTGGGGCTACACCCCGACAAGCGACCTAGACAATCGTCTGAGGACGGTGACAAGATGTGGTGTCTGCTCCACAAATGCACGGGCCATAATCTTGAAGATTGTCGCGATGTCAAGAGGCTTGTTGAATGCAATAGCAAAAATCAAGACGAAACCCCTTTCTGCCAGCGGGAAGGGAAATAAAAAGTCGATGAAGCTCCGTCTAATCAAGAGCTAGGCTTCTAAGATGCCAAGAAGGAGTTAATGGAGGTCTACAACAACGTCGATGACTCCGACACAAACTCTGACAATGAGCGTTGGAAGACTCTCCATTTGATGTATGGAGGGTCATGGGACATTACCTCTCGACGCATTCTAAAAACTATGCGTCGAGAGATGGCTGCTGCTACTCCAACCGCCAAAGCAAAACCACATCGGAAGTGGATAAATAATCCTATCACCTTTGATGCTTCAGACTATCTGAACAACATGGCAGGAGTTCGGACACTCCGACTATCAACAATATCCAGCTCTTCCATGTCTTGGTGGATGGTGACATAGCTCTCAACCTGATCAGCTTTGCAGCTTTTGTGAAGCTCCTGCTTAGCCTCTTGGACCTTAGGCCCTCACGCCAATTCTGCAGAGTGGTTCCGGGAGCTATCACACCTCTCGAGTCTGTTACTCTCCCGATAACCTTCGAGACACCAAAAACTACCGGTCTAGGAAGCTGGTGTTTAATGTAGCACACATCAACCTTCCCTTCAATGACATCCTAGGAAGGTGAGCCCCGTATAGGTTCATGGCGGTGTCCCACTATGACTACCTTGTGTTGAAGATGCCAACTCCATCAGGCGTCCTTCGGATCCGAGGGGATCACACTGTTGGAGTTGTAGCGCTGGAAAAGCTTCATGCGCTTGCAGCAGCGCAAGGAGCTGAATCCTGCAAGGAGCAATCTCCAAGACATCCATGTCCTGGATCTCTGCCATGTTCAGCGTCTCAATAACGCTGAAGCTGATGATCTTTCGACGAAGGCTTCACTCGGGGTTCTAGCACCCGATAGGGTTTTTGTCAGGAGATTACCGACACCTGCCGCTCAAGTCAGTCCTGAAGCATGGATCTTGGAGGTTTGGGACTACTTGAAAGACAACACCCTTCCTGAAGATGGTGTATCCATTGAGCGAATTGTCAGATCGTCTAAAAGATTCACGTTGGTAGAAGGGGTCTCTATCGACATGGTGCCAACGACATTCTAATGCGGTGCGTTTCCCGGAAAGAAGGTTGTGAACTTCTCGCAGAGATCCATGGAGGCGAGTTTGGGAACCACGCATCATCCCGCACACTGGTCGTTAAGGCCTTTCATCATTGTTTTTACTGGCCTACAACACTCCAGGATGCAGTCTAGCTGGTCAAGAAGTGCGAAGCGGGCCAGTTCCATGCGAAGCAAATTCATACCCTGACGCAGTTACTACAAATGATTCCTCCCTATGGCCATTTGCTGTGTGGGGGATGGATATTTTGGGACCTTCCCCAAGAGCCGTCGGAGGGTATCAGTCTTCATATGTCGCCATTGACAAGTTCACAAAGTGGCCGGAAGCTACTCCAGTTTTTACAATCAACAAGCAATCTGCTATCAATTTCTTCAAGTCCAATGTCTGCAGATTTGGAGTTCAGAACAGACCATCACTGACAATGGAACCCAATTCACAAGAGCAGCTTTCCAAGAGTACTGCGAACACCTAGGCATAACAGTCAGCTACGTATCAGTAGCTCATCCGGGAAGCAATGGCCAAGCTGAGAGAGCAAATACAGAAATCCTTAAGGGACTCAAGACGCGCACTTATGAGCGCTTGAAGAAGCATGGCACCAATTGGATAGATGAGCTTCCATCTGCATTGTGGGCGAGCTAGACCACACCCAGCCAGGAAACAAGAGATACACCCTTCTTCATGGTATATGGAGTCGAAGCTGTCATTCCCCCAGAAATCGCCATGGGGTCTCTCTGAGTACGGACCTACAACGAAGCCATGCAGGACCAGCTCCAGCGTGATGACTTAGACCTCATTGACGAGGCAAGGTGCAATGCTGCTGTTGGAAACACGTGATACAGCCAGGCACTCCAGCGCTACCATCAAAGGTATGTGCGCAATCGACAGTTGGATGAAGGTGATTTGGTCTTGCGGTGAATACTTACTGGTGAAGGGATGAACAAACTCTCCCCCAGCTGGGAAGGTCCCTTTTAAGTCGTCAAAGTTTACCACCCCAAATGCGTTCTCTTGACAATAGAGGATGTGATACCACTTCCTAACCCCTAGAATATTGAGCACCTCTATAAGTTTTATACTTAGTAGCACGGATGTGAGTCTGTATTTGTAGAAAATGTATTTTATAGAGTCAATGAACAGAGTCGGGTTGGTCCAAGACGAATAACACACTTAACTTGGTCCTGTACTTTAGGTGTGTCCTTGTCTTCCCCTGTTATTCAGACCTATAATGAAATACATTTATACGAAAACAGATTTTACATGCATTTACTTTGTGCATGCTCATTATTTCAAAATCATTTACCTTCTTGTCAATAGCAATGTTGTGCATTCGAGAACCTCTTACTAGAACCAAAGTGCTAGAGGATGCTGAAGAAGAGTCCGCATTGCGTTCGGCATGTTCTCCGGGTTGTTAGTCGATATCGTGACCAACGCGAAGTCACCATCCCGTTGTCTAGCGTTCGCTACTGCAACAGGTGGTGGTGATGGTGGAACGACCGGGACAACGTTGGCTGGCTGCTAAGCATTGGAGGGATTTCCACCAATGGCTTGTGCAACTAGTCCTTTTGAAGTTGCAGCAGAGTTCAACATCTTGAAAATCTTGAGTTGCCCCGCTACCTTGCGCGTCAAATGTCGAAGTGTGCCAACGACACATCCCTTGGTACTACTAAGAAGTAGTCTGCAGAGGTTCACATTTAGGAGGGGCACTAATCAAAATCCAAGAGCAAGGTGACACGAGGCAGTTTTACGTGGTTCGGACTACCTGATTGTAATACCCTACTACACGGGGTGTTTGTGTATTGTATGAACTAGTAATCCTAAGACTTGAATGGCTTTTGATTCCTTGAGTTATACTGTGCAACACAACCTTTTTATATGCTAAGGACTAGCTGTTACAGAATGCGCCATGGCCCGACAGATGGCCCCGTTTGTAATAACCGCCCTATGCACAATTTGCGGGTGTTAAAGGGGGGTTAATAGTGTGATAACGTGCCGTAATGGCAGCGTTATCAGTCTTGGTCCTTTGATCATGCGTCATTAATATGGAATTAGTGACGCTTTAACCAGGTCTTGTTACAGCCGATCGATAGCCCTTGAATGTCTGCGCCGTTGGAGATCCTGAAGTCTTCCCGTTGTAGACATAGATCCAGACATGTGACACGTGGTAGCTCTAGAGCTTCCCGCTGCGGGGAGGCAGGTCCGGAGCTACTCGACACATGGCATCACCGGAGCTTCCCTTGTTAGGGAGGCAGGTCCAACACCCAAGGACACGTGGCAGGGCCGGAGCCACCCTAAGGAGGGAGGCAGATCCAATACTGTAGGACACGTGGCAGCCTTGAGGCTACCCTATGGAAGGAGGCAGTCCGGCACTACATGACACATGGCAGCAGTGGAGCCACACTAAGGAGGGAGGCAGATCCGGTACTGCAGGACATGTGGCAGCGCTGTTAGCCACCTTGTGGAGGGAGGCAGGTCCGACACTACGGGACACTTGTTGCTTCTGGAAGTCCACAACACTAGAAGGTGGAATTTGATGCGTTTTCTTTAGGTACGAAGGGATACATAGTATGTAGGGTATCGACAGTGACACTGTTCAATGACAGATTGAATCTAAGAAAACCTAACCCTCATGTGGTGACAACTGATGAATAAAAAGGAGTTAGGGGTGTGCAAAACCCCTGTACATGACCCTTACGAGCTTCCACACGATACACGGGCCAGCATCCCAAAGGACGGTGATGCAGGACACTAACAGATTTTGGATGTCCACTTGTTTCATGGATTCCTGTCAATTTAGAAGGAATATAGAGGTGGGACCAGTTGCATCTGAAGGTTTATGAACCTATGTTTCCAATCACATGTAGAACATCGATATCCGACTCCGTATGTGTCCAGGACGTCAATTTTGGTGAAGGCAGCTCTTGGAATCCGAGGTGGAGTCGAAGTCGAGTTGGGCTTGGACTCCTCCTTGCTGTGGACGTCAAATCTACTCATCCTGGACTCCTTGGACTTCTCCAAGCCCTTTCTGTTCCTCTCCATTGTTTCTAATCAATAAAACATGCATGGAAACAAGCGTAATTTCTAAAAAAACAATTGACAATGTTACAACGTACATGGAGATCCAACTGTCGCGCATGTGCTCTAGAGATCAGTCCTTGTATTGTATGCAAAGGAGAGATGTCCTCATCAGTATCACAAATGATTGATGAGGGTCTTGAAGTATTTTTTAACAAAAATTCCAGCAAAGTTTTAGATGCTTCACGTGATCTTTTTTTTTTTGTGATATCACACTTTGGGAGAGTTTTTAAGGCGGATTTCCTTGCTCCTTCAAATGCTAAGTTTAGGTGTTTAGTTGCCAATACCTCTACAGACTCATTCTTTTGGCATCATAGACTTGAACATATTGGCTGTGATCATCTCGCTCGGATAAGTGGTATGAATCTTTTGAAAGGGTTGCCGAAACTTAAGGGAGTAAAATATATTGTGTGCCCTCCATGTATTCATGGTAAAATGGTTGCAGGTTCACATGCACACATTACCATTGTGATGACCAATGCTCCAGGATAACTTTTACACCTTGATACTATTGGTCTATCAAGGGTACAATCTTTTTGCAGTAAGCGGTAGGCATTGGTGATTGTCGACGATTAATCAGCAGAGGCTTTTAGTCATTTTAAGAGTCTTGTGCATAGATTGAATGCTGAACACCAAGGATGTTTGAAAACAATTAGAAGTGATGGAACTGAATTTAAGAATTCTTATTTTAATCAATTCTGTGATGAGTTTGCCATTGATTACCAATTCTCCTCACACTATGTAGCATATCAAAATGGTGCAGTAGAACGTAAGAATATAACTGTAATTGAGATGACGCGTACTATGCTAGATGAATTTTCTACTCCTAGAATGTTTTGGACGGAAGCTATATCTACTGCTTGTTATGTTTCTAATCATGTGTTCTTGAGATCCAAGATTAGCATAACACCATATGAACTATGATTTGGACGTAAACCGGTTGTATCTCAACTACAAGTCTTTGGATGCAAATGCTTTGTGCTTAAAACTGGAAACTTAGACAAGTTTGAGTCTAGATCCAATGATGGCATCTTTCTTGGATATCCTACTCATTCACGTGGTTATCGTGTTTATGTTTATGAGACTAACTGACTAATGGAAACCAGTGAAGTAACGTTTGATGAGGCTAGTGCGGGCTCTAGTCCTCTTGTTTGTGATGCAGGAACATATACTCAGGGGAGAACATTTTTGCAGATGATGAAGATGAGGAGGGTGATGGTGCACCTCCTGTTGTACCTGTGCCATCTGCACCACCTGCACCACTAGTTCCTGCTCCTACACCCACGACTACTTCATGCGTTGGCAATGAGCAAGCAGCCGAGTGAGATATTTCTGCACCCTGACATATTTTGAAAAGACATCCTCCCGGTCAGATAATTGGAAGTATCACTGAGAGAGTCACACGGTCAAGGTTTATCAATTCTGTCTCTCACACTCACTCTTCGTTTCATGCTTCTTTGGAGCCTAAAGATGTATCTCATGCATTAACTGACAAATCATGGATCAATGCCGTGCATGAGGAATTAGAAAATTTTGAGCGCAACAAAGTTTGGACCTTTGTTTCACCAGCCTCTTGTCATAGTCTTTCTGGAACACGTTGGGTTTTCAAAAACAAACAAAGTGAGGATGGTGTTATTATTCGCAACAAGGCTAGGTTAGTTTCTCAAAGTTTTTATGAGATTGAAGGTCTTGATTTCGATGAAACTTTTAGCCTGTTGCTAGGTTAGAAGCTATTAGAATTTTACTAGTATTTGCTGCATCTTAAGGTTTCAAACTTTTTCAGATGGATGGTAAACGTGCTTTTCTTCATGACTTTATTGATGAGGAGTAGTATGTTAAGCAACCTCCTTGTTTCGAGAATCCAAAATTTCCCAATAATATTTATAAACTTTTGTAGGATCGAAGAGCAAGTGAAAAGCTACCAGATGGGGGGGGTGAATGGTAGATTAAAACTTTTTGCAGCAGAACCAACGAAAACCCCTCAGCAGAAAAATCAATTAGATAGAGAAACCATCTATGTGAGTGTTTACAACGTGTTGAAAATATGAAAAATCAGTGTAGATCATAGAGAATCAAGTCATGAAGACAAGAAAATAAGAATCACGAGAAAAATGTCGAGTAAAACTCAAGTTATGACCGAAACCCTGAGCAAAAGTCAATATGTTCTATCAGAGAGCAAACTGATTTCCTACGCTGCAAAGAATCCTGTGTAACTCAAAAACTATAAATCCAATGACAGCAAAATTTTCACTGATGATAGAGTATTGAGTTTTTAAGATAACACAAAAGAAATCACATCAACTGGGTCTGTAAACCTCAGGTTACAATCAAAACAATTAAGAAAGGTATGGCAGCACAGAAACTCGATAAGAAAGACTTGATGAAAACAAGTCGGATGGACAAGGCACAAAAGCTCCTCTGAACTGCTAATTTTATTCAAATAATCACAAGAGGAACATCCCAAAGTCATCTTCCTACCAGCCTTGGCTCCCTTGCTTATATAACCAGGCCTAAAGCCAACTCAATCCAAACTAGAACTCCTCTTCCTACTTGGATTCAAACTCTAACTTTTCATAGCTACCCAAGACTCTTTCATACGCAGATAGAACCAATATTAAGACTTAAAAAAACCTTAGGAACATCCCAAACATTCCCAAAACAACTCTATTCCATGACCCACACGAAATATAATCAAAACAAACACGAAACTTTTCATAAATGAACCACAACCACCTCAGCCGCAGCCTGAGGCATAATCCAGCCAGTTGGACCTTTTCGGTCACATCTTCACATTCATATCTCTTCATCACGCCTTGGAACAGTGCTGTCACATCAATGCACCCCTTGAACATGCGCAAACACTTTCCAAAACGTCCACAATACCTTCATATGAATTGTTCTTGATCCAAACATGTTACGTGACCTCCCTATCGACGCAATCACAATTCCTCCAGAACTTTGTTGTTTAACCTCATCTCCTCCCTAAGACTAGTTCAAGGACCTCCATCACCAGCCATGTCTTGACCTCAATCAACACCTTCACATAAATAAACAATCAATCTTTGCAATCCCAAGTCCTCGACTATGTAGGATCGAAGAGCACGTGTAAAGCTACCAGAGGGGGGTGAAAACTGATCTGTTAAAGAAACTATGTGTGTGACTAATCTACACGTGTTCAACTGTGACCAAAACTAGTATATATTGTAGATAATCAAGTCAAGAATACGTCACAACAAGAATCACGAAAATCCATCGAGAGAATCTCGAGTTACAGTCAAAAGATCGAACAAAGGTCAATCTATCCTACCCAAGAAAAAATAGTTCTGGAACACTGCAAAGAATCTCGTGTAGATCGAAAAATATAAATCCAATGACCGTGGAATTTTCATAGATGATATAAAATCAAGTTGTGAAAACAACCCAAAAAGAATCACGTCAATCGGATCTGTAGTGCTGATAAAACCACCGGAGAAAAGTAGTGTTGTTCAAAAACTCGACGAGAAAGAATTGACGAAAACAAGTCGGACGAACAAAGCACAAAAGATCCTTTCAACTACGAATTTTATTCAATAGAACACAAGAGGAACAACCCAAAAGTCCCCTACCATGAGCTCTAGCCTCCCTTGCTTATATAACCAGCCCTTAGGCCAACCCAAACCTTACTAGGACTCTAATCCTATTCAATTCATGAATTGAAACTTTTCATAACTGCTCAAAACTCTTCTATACGCAGATAGAAGCAATCTTAAGACTTCCAAGCACCTTAGGAACGTATCCAACATACCTAAATAAACTCAAATTCGTGACCCAAATGAAATCCTATCATAACCAACTCAAAACTTTTCATATTTGAGTTAAACACGACTCAGCCGCAGCCTAAGTCTATAACCTAGTCGGTTGGACCTTTTCAACCAATTTTTTACGTCCACATCTCTTCATCACGCGTCGGAACCATGTAACCACGTCCATGCACTCATTGCACACGTTCAAACATATTCCAGCGACGTCCATGATACCTTCATAAAAGTGCATCAGGCATCCCTTGTGGGTTTTGGTTGATTTATGACAAGCAAATGAGATGCTAACCAAATTGTTGAGATGAGCGCAGGTTTTAATGAAATTGTGAAGAAAGTGCAAAAAGAAAGGAGAATGGGGATCTATATGGAAAAGAGCTCAAGAGCTTAATAGATTAGATCATTGTGTATGGAGTGTGTTCGAGAAACACACCCCAAGAGCTCAAGCACAAGAAAACTCATTCACTACACAAATCTTCATAGGACTCGACTAGTCCGATATACCCCGGACTAGTCCGATAATCCCTCTGTTCAAAATCGGACAAGTCCTCCCAGTGCGTACTTGTCTGCATAGTCCAGGTTTACACAGACCGGACTAGTGCAATATCACCATGGACTAGTCCAATATCTTTCTGACTAACATCGGACTAGTCCTCGCCTGTGCGGACTAGCCCTCAACACTTCACAGATTTGCACAAAATTGTACAAGTCCGATAATATCCGTACTAATCCGATAACCTCTCTAACTAAAATCGGACAAGTCCTCCAAGTGCGGACTTGTCCCCAATTTTCTAAAGGGTTCACCACAACTGGACTAGTCCGATATGTTGCGGACTAGTTCGAACCATTCCAGAGACAAAAATGGACTAGTCCGCCCCAGGCCGAACAAGTCTGATAATTCAGGACACTTAGGGTTTCCTACATGCCGCACACTGAACTAGTATGGACTCCACCATGAACTACTCTGGACTCTCGAAACCCTAATGGTAACCTTTGGAAACCACCATATAAATAGATGTGCACGGCCCTACTTTCACAACTCTCGACTCCCAGCGTCGTCACACCCTCCAAGAGCCTAGAAAACATCTCTTCACACAATCCAACAAAAAAAGGATCAAATTTGTGTGGATCAACTCTAGATCAAAGGAGAGACTCAATTCTTCACCTTTGAGCTCTTGGGTTCGATTCTCTCGCACACTCCTATTGTTTAATTGTAGATCTTACAAGTGTGTTCTTGGTGGTGTTCGATTTGTAATCTTGGGGAGCCCTCAACTTGTGAAAAGGCCCCTTGAACTTGGCGATTTACCCTTTGTGATTAGTGGAAGAGAATCGGCCTCCGTGGCAATTCAAGGAGGGTTGGGTTGGAGAAGACCTGGTCCTTTCGTCAGCTCCTCAACGCGGATATAGGTTGCCTCTATAGGAACCGAACCACGGGATAAACTCATGTGTCAATCTTGTTCTTAGTTTTTCATATCACATTCTAGGGTTTACTTGATCTTGCATATCTTACGTTAAAACATTGAAACCAAAGTTAGTTTGTGCTATATTTAATTTCATTGACTCAATACCTTCAAGTTACATACTATATTCCGCTGCATACTGTGCTGGTATTGAGATCATTGATCTAACTAGATCAATCTAGTCCGCACGCACCCGACTAGTCCGCACTCTGCCGGACTAGTGCGATTTCTTGGTATTTGATCAAGTTGCTAAGTGTTGCAGGTTCCGACTAAAATTCAAAAGGCATATTAACCCCCCCCCCCCTCTAGGCGTCATTCAATTAGTATCGGAGCAAGGATCTTCAAGAGGAGACTAATCGGTCGAAGAGAAAATGTCGGACATGAAGGATGTGCACAAGAGCCTCAACCAAGAGAAGGTTGAAGACAAAAAGGCTCAAAAATTGAAGAAGCTCCTCAATGCCATTCAGGACTTTGAGGATGACGATGAGGAGACGCTTGAAATCAAGGCGCTCCTAAGGAAGAAAGCCCTCTCCAAAGGGAAAATGAAGATCAAGGACGAGAAGAAGAAGAAGGGGGGTTGTCACACCGACTACTCCCGATATCCTTTCAACTACGATCGTCTAAATTCTAACAATAGCCATTATGTGTCTATTCCTCTAGGAGAAGCCCCACACTTTGATGGCAATGATTACTCAATATGGAGGAAAAACATGGAAATGCATTTAATCTCTATTAAACCCAGCTTGTGGCATATAGTGTGCACAGGTATAGATATCCCACACAATGATGAAGAGCTCACACCAAGCCAAGAGGAAGCAATCCATCGGAATGCTCAAGCTGCACCAGTCATCACATCATCACTAAGTCGGGGCGAGTTTACCAATGTGAATGGACTCGAGATTGCAAATGAAATATGGGACACATTGCAAACTACACATGAAGGCGATCGTCATGTGCGAGAGGCAAATATCGAAATGATCAAAGGAAAGTTGGGAAGATTTGTCATTGTAGAAGATGAGTCGCCGCAAGACATGTACAACCGGTTGAAGAATCTCATCAACAAAGTTCGATCATATGGAAGTAAAAAGTGGAACGATCACGAGGTGTTGAAGCTCATCCTTAGAGCTTTCATGCCTCTACCCTGTGCTTGATGTTTAGAGAGAGCCCCAGGTACAAGAAAATGACCCTGGATGAATTGCTTGGAAAGATCATCGATTTCAAAATGATGGAGAAGCAAGCAAAACATGTCAAGGAGATTGCCGACGTCACCTTAGCAAAGAAGAAAGGGGTCGCCTTAAAATCCACTTGCAAGCCCTTGTCAAAAGAAGCTCGAGAGGCTCAAGATGAAGATGACAGCGATGATGAGAGCAGCGACATAGATGAGGAATACATGATCCTCTTCATGAAGAAATTCAAGAGAATGATGAAGAGAAGACAAGGGGGTAAATCAAGTGAAGGAAAACAAAAAGAAAAGTCAAGATCGAAGTTGAGGCGGGCCTGCTATAACTGTGGTGAATATGACCACTTTATAGTTGATTGCCCATATGAAGAAAACAAGAAGAAGACCAAGGAAAACAAAGCCTCAACCTAAGAAGTTCTTCAAGAAGAAAAAGCAAGCTGGACAGGCGCACCTAGGAAAGGAGTGGGACCCAAATGATGAGTCCTCGTCCGAAGAAGAAGAGGAGATGGCTAGCATAGCCATCAAGAAGACAACGAAGAAATCCACCCTCTTCCCAACTATC
Source organism: Tuctoria greenei (assembly GCA_036927565.1). Lineage (NCBI taxonomy): Eukaryota > Viridiplantae > Streptophyta > Magnoliopsida > Poales > Poaceae > Tuctoria > Tuctoria greenei. The sequence goes on from JAYESD010000004.1 coordinate 74,051,307, forward strand.
GGCGCATGGAAGAACAACAATACATGTCTCATGGCAAAGGAAGGTAAAAGAAAGGTAACACCTAAACCTTCCTCCTCGCATTCTTACTCTAGCGATAGTGAGGTCAATAGTGATAATGAAGATATGCTTGTTGGCCTTGAAAAGAAAACTGCCGCAAGAATGAAATTCCTAATGGATAAACTTATTTATAAGAAGGAGCTTGTTGATCACCAAGAAGATATGATTATCCTTCAAAAGGAGGAGTATATTAAGATCAAAAAGCTCCTTGAACTTTAAAAGGAGCGAAGCAAGTCACTTGAACTTGAGCTAGCTACAAGCAAGGAAGCTTGATTGAAGTTAAGCGACTCAAATGCTATCATCAAGAATGAACTTGCTAACTTAACCAAAGTTAACAAGATCCTTGAGGTACAAGTTGAGTCAATCAAGCGAAGTGACCCTTCATCCTCATCAAGCTCACCTTCTCAACCCCTTAAAACTAAACTTACTACTACTTGTGCATGTGCTAACATTGATACTAGCTTGAAGGACAAGTCAACCTCGACCAAGGATAAGCATCCTTCCTGTAGTGGCATATTTGACAAGGAGAAGGTCAAGTTTGCATGCAGTGCATACTTTGCCACAAGACCACCTAATGTCAAATATGACATTGGGTATACCTATGGTGAAAAGCAAAATGCTAGAAACCATAAGAATAACAAGGAGCACATTGTCTTTGTGAAGGGAAACTCCCCTCAAGTTAGAAAACCTAACAATGTTGATAAGTTCAAAAATGTTAACACATATGAACAACACTTATTATTTAGAACTTTTCATGCATCTTATGTTCTTATGAAAAACCCTTTTTGCTAAAGTGCATGCCAAATATGTTGGGCCACCCCATGGGAACACTAAGTCCCATGTGTGAGTGCCCAAATCTCTTGTGACTAACCTCAGAGGACCCAAGCAAGCTTGGGTACCTAAAACCAAGAAATAATTTTTTTTGCAGGCCTACTCCTGTGGTGGAGCAAAATTGGTGCTAGACAGTGGATGAATCCACCATATGACCGGAGAACAAAGAACGTTTGTAGAATATGAAGAAAATGAGGATCCAAGCGAGGGCATCTATTTTGGAGACAATAGTCAAGGAAGGGTGCTCGGTACCGGTAAAATTGCAATCTCATCTCAACACACACCTTCTCATGTTTTGCATGTTGTCTCCTTAGATTATAACCTTCTGTCCATATCTTAATTATGCACCAAGGGTTATAAATGCTTGTTTACTAATGAGGGTGTGACCGTCTCTAGAAGGAGTGATGACTCTGTTGCATTCAAGGTTGTGTTGAAGGGAAAGCTTTATCTTCTTGACTTCAACAAAGATAAAGCCGAACTTGACACATGTTTGATTGCAAAGACCAACATGGGTTGGTTGTGGCATAGACATCTAGCAAATGTTGGTATGAGGAATCTTCAAAAACATCTTAAGGGTGATCACATCCGAGGTTTGAAGGATGTTGTTTTTGAGAAAGACAGGCCTTGTAGCGCGTGCCAAGCCGGGAAGCAAGTAGGAGCACCCCATCCAGCGATGAACGTCATGACAATGACAAGAACACCCAAGTTGAGGAGTACTTAGACGAAGAAGGCATAAAACATGAGTTCAGCACCGTACTCACCTCAACCAAATGGAGTGGCCGAAAGGAAGAACCGAACCCTCATAGAGATGGTGAGTACAATGCTTGATGAGTACAAGACATCAGATCGGTTTTGGGCTGAAGCGGTCAACACTGCTTTTCACGCCATAATCGACTCTATCTTCATCGCCTACTCAAGATGACATCATATGAGCTACTCACAGGTAACAAACCTAATATTTCCTATTTTCGTGTTTTTGGTTCTAAATGCTATATCTTGAACAAGAAGCCTAGGACTTCAAAGTTCGCTTCGAAGTCCGATGAAGGTTTCTTGTTTGGCTACGATTCAAACTCTTACGCCTATCGTGTCTTCAACAAGGTCTCCGTACTTGTTGAAGTTGCATGTGACATAGTGTTCGATGAAACTAACGGCTCTCAAGAAGAGCAAGTTGATCAATGTGTGCTAGATAGAGAAGAAGCTCCTTGTCAATCGTTGAGACGAATGGTGTTGGGCGATGTTCGACCACAAGCGCCACCTCCAAATGAAAATGAAGAAGATGAACCACAAGTGGAGGTAATGGATCAAGGGGGAGCTTCTGCACAAGATCAACCTCAATAAGACGAAGATGATCAACACACAAATGTAGGCAACCATCTAGGGGGAGTAGAAGATGACCATGAAGACTCAAGACCACAAGTTCCACACCCAAGAGTACACCAATGCGTCCAAAGAGATCACCCCGTCGACAACATAATCGGGGACATCCAAAAGGGAGTAACTACTAGATCTCGAATTGCTAATTTTTTTGAACATTACTCGTTTGTATCCTTTTTGGAATCGCGCAGGATTGAGGATGCATTGAAAGATCCGGATTGGGTGGTGGCAATGCAAGAAGAACTTAACAACTTCAAACGGAATAAGGTGTGGGAACTCGTCAAAAGACCCAAGTTCAATGTTGTCAGCACCAAATAGGTCTTCCACAACAACCAAGACGAACACGGGGTGGTGACAAGGAACAAGGCAAGACTTGTGGCCAAAGGGTATTCATATGTCGAAGGTTTGGATTTCGACGAAACCTTTGCTCCCGTAGCTAGGCTTGCATCTATTAGAATATTACTTGCATATGCTACTCACCATGATTTCATGCTCTATCAAATGGATGTGAAAAGCGCCTTCCTCAACGGACCAATAAGTAGGAGGTGTACGTGGAGCAACCCCCCGGATTAGAAGATCAAGAGTTCCCTGACCACGTGTTCAAACTGTGTAAGGCTCTCTATGGCCTCAAGCAAGCTCCTAGAGCTTGGTATGAGTGCCTTAGAGATTTCTTGATAGAAATGGTTTTAAAATTGGCAAAGTTGATTATACATTATTCATGGAGCATTTTGACAATGATCTCTTTGTTTGCCAAATTTATGTTGATTATATCATTTTTGGTTAACTAACAAATCATTTGTGAAGAATTTAGTAAGATTAGGACAGATAGGTCCGAGATGTCCATGATGGCAGAGCTAAAATACTTCTTGAGATTTCAAGTGAAGCAACAAAAGGAAGGGACGTCTATAAGCCAAACCAAGTATACTCAAGACGTATTCAAGAAGTTTGGGATGGACAAGGTGAAGCCCATAAGGAATCCCATGGTAACAAATGGACACTTGGATCTCAATAAAGACGGACCAATTGTGGATCAAAGGCTATATCACTCCATGATTGGATACCTACTTTACATATGTGCATCTAGGCCTGATATTATGTTGAGTGTGTGTTTGTGTGCAAGATTTGAAGCCAATCCTAAGGAGTGACATTTGACAGTCGTAAAAAGAATCTTGCGGTATTTAGTTCATACACCCAACCTTGGCCTTTGGTATCCTAAAGGTTCCAAATTCAATCTCATTGGATACTCCGATGCAGATTATGGCGGATGCAAAGTAGATAGAAAAAGTACCTCCGGTACATGCCAATTCCTAGGTAGATCGCTAGTTTCTTGGTCCTTCAAGGAACAAAATTCCATTGCCTTATCAACAGCCGAAGCGGAGTATGTTGCAGCCGGGAGTTGTTGTGCACAACTCCTTTGAATGCGACAAACTCTAAGGGATTACGATTACAATATGAGCCGTATTCCACTTCTTTGTGATAATGGGAGTGCCATTAAAATTGCTGATAATCCCGTTGAGCACTCTAGGACCAAACACATAGACATCTGGCATCACTTTTTGAGAGATCACTAAATGAAAGGAGACATAGCCATCTCCCATGTCAACACTGAAAAACAACTAGTAGATATATTTACCAAGCCACTTTATGAAAAACAATTTTGCAAGCTCCAAAATGAATTAAATATCCTTGATGCTCGGAATGTGGCTTGAAAACTTGCATACGTGTATGTCTTCTTCAAAATATGTTGATTGTGTTGTGAAAATCATCTCTCTTAATTTTCTCCGAAAAACTATTTCAATTACTTGATCTTGGTGAATTATGGTCATAGCTTGATTGTTGGATGTTTACTGATTATATTCATCAATATTACTTGATTGTTTTTGCCCCTATTTTCCCTATAAGAACTTTCGAATATATATGAATGGGCTAACTAAATCTGTTCTGGTGACCAGGGACTAGTCCGTTGTTATCTGGACTAGTTCGTAGAAGTTCGATAGTTCGGACTAGTCCGGTCGACCACAGACTAGTCCGATTTTTCGAACCCATAACCCTAGGCGTCGCCAAAACTTAATCTCCTTCACCCTCACAGCTCACCTCACATTCTCTCTCTTCACTCGAGAGCCCCCAAGGCAATTTGGCAATTTCTCCATCAAATCCCTTCAAGTTTCGGTGGAAATCGATCTCCATTGCTAGGGGATTGAAGACCACAGACTTGTCCGCACCTCCAACTCCACCTTCGTCATGAATCAAAGAATTTCGATAAACTTCCTCCCAAACCCTAGAAACTTTGATTTCTTCCATTTTGGATCAAATAGCTTAGTTCCTTTAAGCCAATACATGCTTCCCTGCTGTATTACATCCATGTTAAGCTATTTTTGCAATTAGCAACACCATTTGTCTCATAGTTAGGGTTTGAGATGTTGAACACCGGACTAGTTGGGTTTTTATCTGAACTCAACCCTAATTTCCAACTACTCAATGCACTTCCTTGCCATTAATTCTCATACATACATTGTATAATTCACTCTCAGGACAATGTCGAGCTCCAACGATGAGATTTCCGATTATGAGGCCGAGTTGGACCAGCACTCTTTGCTTCGGTCCTCGACGGGCCAAGGGAAGAAGCACCAAGAGCGTCCCCCCGAGCCGGCCCCTTCTCCACCTCAGTTGAGGTGCAAGGTTCTAGCCAAGAAGCCTGCGTCCAAGGCCAAGGATGCAGCAGTCCCTAGCTCGGCAGCTTCACGACAATCTAAGGGCAAGGGAAAGGGAATTGCCTCGGGCCCGATTGGCCCTTCAAGATGGCAGCCCTGAGGCAAGGGAACAGAGATCCCTCCGAGGATATGTTTAATGGCAAGGGAAGTGATACGACTTCCGAACTCAGGATGGTGGACTGTTACAGCCGGTCCAAGAAGGCGGCCGATGCTAGATTTTGGAGCAACTTTCAAGGAGACTATTACAGCTACGTGTACCTTACCATGAAGACTTCAGCGGTCCGCAGCCAGTGGATTACTCGAATCACTTTGAGAGAAAGAGTTGTAGTGCTTTTGATGAAGTTGTGGAAGCTGCAGCTAGGCATGGACTGAAGGACCTGTTTGCCTTTAGATATAACTGGAATGATGAGATTAATGCTCATTTATTTGCCACATGCTTCTTTGCTAGTGGTGAGGAGGAAAGGGTGACTTGGATGACTCATGGATCCAAGTACACCGTAACTTATGATGAGTTTGCAAGATTGCTGCATCTTGAGGACTCCAGCAGCAATGACTTGATCGTTCACAACATTGGTGTCCTGGAAAAGGACAAGATGAAATTTCTCTATGACACTCGTCTGCAATACAACCCTCCTTCCACCAAGAACAAGAAGCCATTCTTTGTGGTTCTCAACAGAGTTCTTAGGAAGACAATTGCTCCAAAGGATAGAGATGCAATAAGTGTTCAAGGCTACCTAAGGACCATGATGAAGGTTATCAGCAAGGATCGAAAGTTTGATGTCTTTGACTACATCTGGAATGATGTGGTCAACATCTCCTGCACAGCGAATAGATCCTGTGGGTATGCACTGTACCTGATGTTTATGATAGTGAAAGTCACGGGGATCGAGTTTGTGAAGAATGTGGAGCACACTCCTTTAAGGCCCCAGAAGCCTCCCCAAGGCAATGTCCAAATTGCTCCATCTCCGGTGTCCAGTGAAGAGGTTCCAAGGAGAGCTCGAGGAGATGCGAGGTCTGCTCCCGCCACTAGAGCCCCTCCTCAAAATGGGTCCCCCAGTGTCATTTTGAAGTACATGGCAGCCATTTTTGGCTCATGCAAGAAGGTTGAGGTAAAGCTTCACAAGCTGATCAAGGCAAGGAAGGCCGACATGTGGTATGTCAAGGAAAATGTCAAGCATATTTGCCAGAAGCTGGAGATCGAGCCTATTGGATCTCCAGTTATCTCCGATGACTCTACCTCTGACTTCACTGAGCTTGGACCTTTGACTCCCTACAAGCATGCTTACTTCGGCATTGGGGGCACTTTAAGTGGTTCTGCTCCTCCTCCTCATTCTCATCCTGATGATGAAGATGAATACGAGGAGAGGACCGACAGTGAGGAATGAGCCACTAGAGCCCTCCTCTCCTTCTTTTTGGTGTCTTGATGCCAAAGGGGGAGACATTGAGGGGGAGTCACTAGGCCCTAGCTCTGAAATTGACATTTATGATTGATGTTGTTAAATCTATGTCAATTGTTTCATTCTAATCACAATTATTGCTCACATACACTTAGCTTTGCACCCCACCATAAAGAGTGCACATGTGCCTGATGTTGTCATGCTTAATTTGTTCCAAACACATATGTGCACACTTTATGAAAATTCTGTATTTTTATCATATTTTGTGGAACCTCAATTGGTTGTCATCAATCACAAAAAAGGGGGAGAATGAAAGTGCATCTAGGCATCCCATGTGGGTTTTGGTTGATTTATTACAAGCAAATGAGATCCTAGCCAAATTGTTGAGATGAGTGCAAGTTTTAATGAAATTATGAAGAAAGCAAAAAAAGAAAGAAGAATGAGGATCTATGTGGAAAAGAGCTCATGAGTTGAATAGATTAGATCATTGTGTATGTAGTGTGCTGGAGAAACACGCCCCAAGAGCTCAAGCACAAGAAAACTCATTCACTGCACAAATTTTCAAAGGACCGGACTAGTCCGATATACCCCGTACTAGTCTGATAATACCTTTGTTCAAAATCAGACAAGTCCTTCTATTGCGGACTTGTATACACATGCCAGGTTTACACAGACTGGAATAGTCCGATATCACCACAGACTAGTCTGATATCTTTCTGACAAACATCGGACTAGTCCTCCCCTGTGTGGACTAGTCCTCAACACTTAACAACTTTGCACAAAATCGGACAAGTCCGATAATATCCGGACTAGTTTGTTAACCTCTCTGACTAAAATCAAGGGGTTCACCATAGCCGGTCTAGTTCGATATGTGTCGAACTAGCCGAACCATTCCAGAGACAAAAACGGACTAGTCTGCCCCAGGCCGGACAAGTCCGATAATTCGAGACACTTAGGGTTTTCTACACGCTGCACACCGGACTAGTCCGGACTCCACCACGAACTAGTCCGGAATCTTGAAACCCTAACGGTAACCTTTGGAAACGTCCATGTAAATAGATGTGCATGGCCCTAAATTTACAACTCTCAACTCCCAGCGCCATCACACCCTCCAAGAGCCTAGAAAACACGTCTCTTCACACAATCCAACGAAAGAAAGATCAAATTTGTGTGGATCAACTCTAGATCAAAGGAGAGACACAATTCTTCACATTTGAGCTCTTGGGTTTGATTCTCTCACACACTCCTGTTGTTTTATTGTAGATCGTACGAGTGTGTTCTTGGTGGTGTTCGATTTGTAATCTTAGGGAGCCCTCAACTTGTAAGAAGGCCCCTTGAACTTGGTGATTTACCCTTTGTGATTAGTGGAAGAGAATCGGTCTCCATGGAGATTCAAAGAGGGTAGTGTTGGAGAAGAATCGTTCCTTTTGTGGGCTCCTCAACGTGTAAGTAGGCTGCCTCTGTGGGAATCGAACCATGGGGTAAACTCTTTGTCAATCTTGTTCTTAGTTTTTCATATCACATTCTAGGGTTTACTTGATCTTGCATATCTTATGTTAAAACATTGAAACCAAAGTAAGTTTGTGCTACATTTAATTTCATTAACTCAATACCTTCAAGTTACATACTATATTCCGCTGCGTACTGTGCTGGTATTCAGATCATTGATCTAACTAGATCAATGTAGTCTGCACGCACCGGACTAGTCTGCACTCTACCGAACTAGTCCAATTTCTTGGTATTTGATCAATTTGCTAAGTGTTGCGGGTTCTGACTAAAAATCAAAAATTCCTATTCACCCCCCTGTAGGCCACATTCCCTTCATATGCATTGTTCTTGATTCAAACATGTTGTGCAACCTCACGATCAACTCAACCACAATTCCTCCCGAACTTGGTTGTTGAACCTCATCTTCTACTTAAGACTAGTTCAATGGATCCTGTCTCCAGCCATGTCTTGAACTCAAGCAACACCTGCACATGAATAAACAACAATTACTTTCGAGCACAATTCCTCAACTTGACTCTTGATAGTTCCAAAACCACAACACCTTACGTGAGCACCTCACGTAAGATATCGGTCATAACCACCAAAACACACCAAAAACTTAGTAAAAGAATACTAAGAAAACATTCCATAATTCTAAAAGCAAGTTCAAAACATTGCAAGTTAAAAGCAGAACCACTGCGATCAAGTTCTGAACCTTGCCAAAGCTAATCGGACTTTGAATCGAAGCTCATATAAGTTAGCACGACCTAGCGCCGTAACATACCAAAGCTAGTCGGACCTAGCGCCGGAGCTTACCAAAGCTAGTTAGACCTAGCGTCGGACCTTGTTAAAAAAGTGTTTTAGTAGTATTCAAAACTTTTATCGTCAAAGCCAATGTATTCAGCACACATAGGTCTCACAATCTCCCCATTGATGAATACATTGGCAACACCACTTAAAATACGAATAATGGCTTATTCACGTGAAAAGTTTTGAAAACAATTTCTCCCCCTTTTTTTAAAATCAAATGAGATAGAAATAAATTTCTCCCCTTATACATATTTATCCCCTCGCATACTTCTCCCCCTTTGACAGTGTATTCAGCAAGGTATAAAAGAGAAATTTTAATTTGTTATGAGCAAATTATAACATATACATATAAAACAAAACTCATCCAAGTCATACTATCAATTAACTTACACTATCACAACAATGAGATACATAAAGTAGTGTAAGCCATGCTAGAGATGAAATGTAATTTTCAATTTAAGCAAGTCATGATCTCGCAAACTTAACTATTTCAAAACCTGAAAGCATGACACTTGTTGCTGCATTTTATTATTTTTCAAAGAACAAATTTATAATAGATGATATTTTCAAGAGATTATATTCGCATCTGCCTTATTCTAACCAACCAAGCTAAGCCTATGTCATTTGATAGTCAGAAGCTTAAGGATATGGTTTTTGTCATACACAACTTCTTTCAAGTTCATATCTATGTGCAATGATAAGCCATCTTAAAAGGAGAAGTGCGATGCATGCATATTCTCTTAATCTTTTCTCAATTTATATTTGTTCATAAAACTCAACATGTGAGTTGATTACTTGATTAATTCATTATTATTAAAAGCACTTTTGATCATGCAATAAGTTCAAAACAGCAAGAAAGTTCAATCATGACTAGATTTAGTGTAAGTAATTATTCCAATTACTAGTCATGGCAAAAACTACAAAATGTATAACATGAGTAATGTAGTAAGAACTTTCAGTATGCAAAAGGAATCACAAATTTATATATGTATGAAATACTATGCTCATATTATTTTAAGTTCAAATTCACACATAGACTTCCCATGTTTCAAACCCCCCCCCCCTCAATTTAAGCCATGAGGATGCATAACCCCTATTTCACTACGAATGTAACAAAAACGAGTGAAATCCAAAGGTTTTGTGAAAATGTCAGCCAATTGTTGTTCGGTATCTACATGGTGAAGCACAATATTTCCTTTTTCAACATTACCACGGAGAAAGTGATACCTAATATCAATGTGCTTAGTTCTAGAATGTTGCACGGGGTTTTTAGCAATGCAAATGGAACTAGTGTTATCACAAAACAGTGGAACACTATCTAGATCAACCCCATAGTCCTTAAGTGTTTGAACAATCCAAAGAATTTTTGAGCAAGCACAAGCAGCAGCTACATATTCAGATTTGGCTGTGGATTGTGCAACTTAGTTTAGTTTTCTAGAGGACCAAGCAACAAGTGAATTACCAAGAAAATGACAAGAACCGGAAGTACTTTTCCTATCAATCCTACAACCCCCAAAATAAGCATCCGAAAAAATTTCAAAGTAATGGTTGAGGAAGAAGGAAGAAAAATGCCATATTCTTGAGTTCCATGTAAGTACCTGAGAATCCTTTTGACGGCTTGACGATGTGAAGCACGTGGGGAAGCTTGAAACCGTGCACAAAGACAAACGCTGACTTGTATGTCCGATCTTGATGCCGTGAGGTACAAAAGTGATCCCATCATGCTTCTATATTCTTTCTGATCCACGGGTTCACCATCTTCATCAAGTTCAAGTGTTGATGTTGTTCTCATTGGTGTCCGAAGAGGCTTGCTTTTGTCCATGTTGAAGCGCTTAAGAAGGTCTCTTGTATACTTCGTTTGATGCATAATGGTTCCCTCCTTAGTTTTCTTGATTTGCAGCCCCAAAAAGTACGTGAGTTCTCCCATCATACTCATCTCAAATTCCGAACTCCTCATAGCTGAAAACTTGGATGCAAGATCATAAGAAGCACAACCAAATATGATATCATCCACATACACTTGAACGAATTATAAGTCATTGTCATGCTTATGCAAAAAAAGAGTTTTATTAACCTTGCCCATGTTAAACCCCTTTTCAAGTAAGAATATTTTTAACCTATCATACCATGCTCTAGGAGCTTGTTTTAGACCGTACAAGGCTTTGGACAGTTTGTAAACATGATTAGGAAAATCTGGATTTTTCAAAACCTGGTGGTTGCTTGACATAAACCTCCTCATTTATATAGCCATTAAGAAAAGCACTTTTAACATCCATTTGGTATAACTAGAAACCTTTAGATGCAACAAAATCTAACAAAATTCTTATGGCTTCTAATCTAGCAACAGGAGCAAAAGTTTCATCAAAATCTAGACCTTCAATTTGTGTGAAACCTTGAGCAATCGACCTAGCCTTATTCCTAACCACAACCCCATCCTCACTTTGTTTATTTTTGAACACCTATTTTGTTCCAATAAAAGTGTGACATTGAGGTGGAGGTACAAGTTTCCAAACATTATTTCTTTCAAAATTTTCTAACTCTTCTTGCATGGCAATAATCCAAGATTCATTAGTGAGTGCGTGTGATATATCTTTGGGTTCAAAAGAAGCAACAAAAGCAGAATGAGTATAAGGATTGGGGTTGGAAAACCAGGATCTTGTAACTCGTTCATGCAAGCCTCCAATTATCTGTTGTGGGGGATGATTCTTGTAAATTTGTAGGGGAACAGATATCTCACAAGCTTCTTCTTCATCTGGTTCATCGCAGATTGATGAGCTTGTGGCTTCCGGATGATCAGGACCAGCAGAGATGGTAGTCAGAGCTTGTTCAAAGTTTAGAGCTGGACATGTGTCAGCTTCGGAACTATCAGGCAATATCACCTACTCTTCTTCTTCTTCAAAAATACCCTTCCCTATGGATCCAGACCTGCAATGTTTGAGCTATTACCTGGGATAGCTTCATCAAAAGACACCTCACAAGTCTCGAGAATTTTATTAGTGTCAAGTAAAAGCACATAGTAACCTCTAGTATGAGATGGATAACTAAGAAATGTGCCATCAATGGATCTAGGTTCAAATTTATAAAGATTACCATGTTTCTTAACAAAGCATTTGCAACCAAAGACCCGAACGTGTGTAACACTAGGCCTATGTCCAAACTGATGCTTATATGGTGTTTTACCTAGCTTAGCACGCAGGAAAACACGATTTGAGACATAACATACGGTTGCAATCGCATCAACCCAAAATTTCCTAGGAGTTTGATATTCATCAAGCATAGTCCTAGCCATCTCAACTATGGTTATGTTCTTTATTTATACAACACCATTTTGTTGAGGTAGATATGGTGAAGAAAATTTATGATCTATTCTATTTTCAGCACAAAAGTGATCAAAAGATTGATTTATAAATTTTGTTCCGTTATCACTTCTAATTGCTTTTAAAGATCCTGGGTGATCAATTGATAATCAAAGAAATAAAGTTCTAAAGTGACTAAAAGCTTCATTATTAGATGCCATGAAGTAAACCCAAGAGTATATATAATAATCATCAACAATCACAAGAACATACCATTTACCTTTGAAGGATTGAACACGTGAAGGTCCTACGGTGTCAAGGTGCAAAAGTTGACCCGGTTCAGTTCTCATGATCATTGTGAGAGGAGTATGTGAACCTGCAACCATCTTAGCATATATACAAGAAGAGCACACATTTTCTTTGTCCCCTTTAAGCTTAGTCAGCCGACGTATGCGATCAAGAGCACTAACACGCGTTAGATGATCAAAGCCTACGTGACAAAGTCTATGATGCCGAAAATATAAGTCCTTTGAATCATTAGCAACTAGACATCTATACTTAGAGGAATACATATCAAAATCATCTTTAAAAACTCTTCCAAACCGAGACATATTAAAAATAAGCTCACTATTTGGATTTACAACTTTGCAACACTTTTTAGTGAAAATAATTTCTAGATTTTCATCTAGCAGTTGTGAAACAGAAAGCAAGTTGTATTTCAAATTTTTAACAAGTGCCACATCCTTAAAAAGTGTAGTGATTATTTACTCTAACCGAACCCTTAGCGATTATAGGAGTTGAAGAATTATTGGCAAAAGTAACATTCTCTACACGTGATACAAAAGAGGGGGAGGAGAACCATTCTTTGTTACAAGTCATGTGGTGTGAGCAACCTGAATCCATAATCTAAATGTTCTCCTTCCTCAAGCATGTAACCTACATAGAAGAACAATACGTCGATGACTCAGTAATGGGGTTAGTCAAAAGGCATTTATGAATCCAGTACTGAGTCACACGACGTCCAGTAGGAATAACACGCGAAAGATGAGACAAAATAGCAGGTTTATTAGTCAAAATTTGAGATTTCTTGTTCTTAACTCTTGACCTATGAGGTGTTACTTGTGTAGCACAAAAATTAGTAGCTCCAAAAGAAAAAACAGAAGGTCTGGAGATAAAAATTGAAGCTCCAAAGGTAAATTTTGAATGTTTTTGACTCATAACAGTAGGTTGCATATTCCTGACATTCGGTCTAGAATGTGCAGCAAATTTTGCATGAGAGATATAAGATCTAGCTTGCATTCTTTCCTTTTTTTGTTCTTTAGCTAGTCTTTAACAAAACTCTATGACATGACCATCTCTACCACAACAGGTACAATGAAATTTAATTTTGTGTTCATGTCTAGATGAGCATGCAACATGTTTATTAGATCCCGAATGTGACAACACTCCTGCAGATTTAAAAACAACTTCTTTTGTTAGGAACTGTTTTAATCAAACCACTTCCTAATGACTTTATAATTTTGGGTGGATGTGCTTTAGCATGAGCATTGGAATAAAAACCTCAACCAGTTTTATCATTGCAATATTTGGATGGATTCAGCAGCAAGTTTAGATTTTTGTTCCCAATACAAAATTGTTCTAGTGTCCTATTCATGTGATCAAGTTTCTTAGACAATTCTAAGATGTTTTCACATGAAGTTTTTCCTTTTAGTTTGCAATTAGAATAATATTTAAATTCACGAGCACGTAAAGCATTGTTCAAAATAGAAATCTCATTCATAGCATCTTGCAGTTTCTTATCAAGATCATCACAACTAGAACAATGCAAATCAATTGTAGAACAAGAAGCATCTTTTAAGATCCCAATATTAAGTGCAACAAGCTTTTTGTTCTTTTCAATTTCAAGTTTATCAAGTGTGGAGGTATGTGCACTTCTTGGAGAGGACAATTGTTCATATATTAAGTCATATGAGGAACAAGAATCATCGCTAGGAATCAAGGATTTCAAATGATTAATTTAATATTCTAGTGACTCAATTTTAACAGCATTGTCCCTAAGCCGTTTGTCCTTTTTCTTAACAATAACAGTGGCACGAGAAAAAGCATCACACATTTCTTTGCAAGTAGGACATATCTCTTCATTGTTGCTGTTGTGTTATGCCTCCTCCATACTTGATCTTGACTTGCGCGGCATGAAGCACAAGTTTGCCAAATCATCATAATCTTCGTCACTTCCAATGTCCATGTCACTTGAGCCAAGTTCCTAGAGTACAGAGATAAAACTGTTCACCAGTTGGCGACCTATAAATCCCTTCTTCTTCTAATTGTTTCTTGAGGAGTGCTTCGTTCTTGATTGTTTTTCTTCTCGGGAAGTAGGACCTGAAAGATTAGGAAAATGTGTACGAAAGTGTCCTGTCTTACCACATTCAAAGCATAGTTGAGGTTTGGAGCTTCCACTCCTTCTAGTTCTCACATTTTGCAATGCTTTTGAGAACCTAAAAGAGAGAAGTGCTAGCTCCTCAATCTGTTCAAGGGTTAGAGAGGACAACAAAGCAAGTGTACCACAAGATGATGATTGACCGGAGCTAGACATGTCACGGTGAGAAACAAAAGCAATAGACTTGTTGGGGTTCTTACGTGTTATTATGTCAATTTTATGAGTTTTTAACTTGGAATATAGCACATCTAAAGTAAGTGTACTTATGACAGTAGATTCACAAATGTATATAACTTTCATCTCCCAGATTGACATGTCTAATGCACTTAACATTTGCCTAGCATTTTCAGCATCTAAAAAATTAACATTAACACTACGTAAGTTGCTGAGAATTTTATTAAAGTGAGCAAAAAGGTCATCAATGGACTCACCGGGTTGCATCTCGAAGCGCATGTATTCCATTTTGAACATATCCTGCTTTACCTCCTTTATCGTGTTGGATCCTTTGTGGTAGTCACAAAGTGCTCTCCACACATCATACGACGATTGGAGGTGTGCAACACGATCGAAGTCGCTCTGAGTTAGTCCTTGGATTATCAAGTTCCGGGCACTGTTGTTGTTGTTGACATCTCTTGAGTTTGTAGTCGTGACTTGATCGTTCGGCGGCATGTCGTAATGCTCATATACTTTTTCCCATATCGCGAAGCCTTGCGCCTGGATAAAAGCTTCTATGTGTGCCTTCCAAACCTAAAAATCAATACCAACAAACACACAGGGTTTGCAGAGTATTTCTCCATAAAGGATTAGTCAAAAACACGTGCGAATCAAAAAGATTAGAGCACCGTGGCCTTGATTTTAATTGTAGGATCGAAGAGCATGTGTAAAGCTACTTGAGGGGGTTGAATGGTAGATTAAAACTTTTCAGCGGAAGCAACAAAAACACCCCTCGGCAGAAGACCGATCTGTTAAGGAAACCGTGTGTGCGACTAATCTAAATGTGTTCAACTGTGACAAAACTAGTATATATTGTAGATAATCATGTCACAAAGATGTCACAACAAGAATCACGAAAATCCGTCAAGAGAAACTCAAGTTACGATCGAAAGTTCGCACAAAGGTCAATCTGTCCTACCCGAGAAAAAACTGTTCTGGAACACTGCAAAGAAACTCGTGTAGATCCGAAACCACAGATCCAATGACCTTGAAATATTCACAGATGATAGAAAATGAAGTTTTGAAGACAACCCAAAAAGAATCACGTCAATCAGATCTATAAACTTGAGTTATGATAAAACCACTAGAGAAAAGTTGTGTTGTGCAGAAACTCGACGAGAAAGACTTGATGAAAACAAGTCGGACAAACAAGGCACAAAAGTTCCTTTCAACTACGAATTTTATTCAATAGAACACAAGTGGAACAGCCCAAAAGTCATCTACCACGAGCTCTGGCCTCCCTTGCTTATATAACCAGCCCTTAGGCCAACCTAAACCTAACTAGGACTCTAATCCTACTCAATTCATGAATCAAAACTTTCCATAACTGCTCAAGACTCTTCTATACCTAGATAGAAGCAATGTTAAAACTTCCAAACACCTTAGGAACATATCCCACATACCTAAAACAACTCAAATTGTTGACACACACGAAATCCTATCATAAACAACTCAAAACATTCCATATTTGAGTCAAACACTATTCAACTGCAGCCTGAGTCCATAACCTAGTCGGCTGGACCTCTCCGACAAATTCCTTACGTCCACATCTCTTCATCACGTCTCGTAACCATGTATCCACGTCCATGCATTCATTGAACACGTGCAAACATCTTCCAATGACATCCACGATACCATCATATGCATTGTTCTTGATTCAAACATGTTGTGCGACTGACCTCCCGATCAACTCAACCACAATTCCTCCCGAACATGGTTGTTGAACCTCATCTTCTTCCTAAGACTAGTTCAGTGGACCCTGTCACCAGCCATGACTTGAACTCAATTAACACCTGCACATGAATAAACAACCAATACTTCCGAGAACAAGTCCTCGACTTGACTCTCGTTAGTTCTGAAACCACAGCACCTTACGTGAGCACCTCACGTAAGATATCAGTCATAACCACCAAAACACACAAAAAATTTAGTAAAAGAATACAAAGCAAACTTTCCATAATCAGCTTACCAAAGATAGTAGGATCTAGCGTTGGAACTTACCAAAGCTAGTCAGACCTAGCGCTGATGCTTACCAAAGCTAATAGGACCTAGCATCGGACCTTGTTAAAAAGGTGTTTTGGTAGTATTCAGCACACATGTTCTCATAGACTTGACTCTCGTTAGTCAAAAAAACACAACAACTTATATGAGCACCTCACATAAGCATGTTTCAAACCATATCAAAAATGATACCAGCCATAACCACCAAAACACACCAAAAACTTAGCAAATGAATAATAAGCAAACCTTTCCATAAGCCAAAAGCAATTTCTTAACATTGCAGATTAAAACAGAGCAAAACAGTGCAATCGAACTCAATACAAAAACTCTGCACAGTAACTGTTACTCTCGAAATACATCGAGAATGTTCAGACAGTCCAAAACAATTGAAGGTAACGTTACCAAAGCTAGTAGGACCTAGCGTCGGACCTTGTTAAAAAGGTGTTTTGGTAGTATTCAGCACACATGTTCTCACAGACTTGACTCTCGTTAGTCAAAAAAACACAATAACTTATATGAGCACCTCACATAAGCATGTTGCAAACCATATCAAAAATGATACCAGCCATAACCACCAAAACACACCAAAAACTTAGCAAATGAATAATAAGCAAACCTTTCCATAAGCCAAAAGCAATTTCTTAACATTGCAGGTTAAAACAGAGCAAAACAGTGCAATCGAACTCAATACAAAAACTCTGCACAGTAACTGTTACTCTCAAAATACATCGAGAATGTTCAGACAGTCCAAAACAATTGAAGGTAACAGTTTGGAAAGTCCTAAGTGAAAACCACGTGCTGCTCACGTGACATTGATTTATGACAGTGCAAAGCGGATTCCTGCAAGTTCGGACAATCTGAAGTGGGCTTCTTGGGTAGGTGTAAAACTTTACATCTAAAACCTTCATCTTTATTCTAATTGCCAATGCATTCAGCATACATAGGTCTCACAATTTCCACCGTAATGAATGCATTTGCAACGCCACTTAAAATCCGAACATTGGCAAATTCAGAAGAAAAGTTTTGAAACCAAAATTCTCTCCCTTTTTGAAAATCAAAAATCAAAGGAGAAAGAAAACTCAAAAAAGAATTAGCCCCCTGAGTAACATGTAAAAAACTTGTGAATGTGAAACAATGTGTGACATATTTCTCCCCCTTTTACAATGTTTTCAACAAGGTTCAAAAGATAAATTCAATTTATTATGAGCCTAATATGATATATACATATAAAACAAAGCTCATCCAAGTCATACTATCAAGTCACTTCCACTATCACATCAATGAGATACATAAAGTAGTGTAAGCCATGCTAGAGATCAAGTGTAATTTTCAATTTAAGCATGTCACGATATCACAAACTTAACTATCTGAAATCCTGAAAGCATGACACATGTTCTTGCAATTTTATTATTTTCCAAAGCACAAATTCAGATCATATGACATTTGCAAGAGATTATATGCCACATCAGCCTTATTCTAACCAACCAAGCCAAGCTTATGTCATTTGATAATCGAAATCTTAAGAACATGGTATTAGTCATACACAACTTCTTCCAAGTTCATATCTAAGTGCAATGATAAGCCATCTCTGAAGAAGAAGTGCGATGCATGCATATTCTCTCGATCTTTTCTCATTTTTTATCTGATCATCAAAGCTCAACACATGGATAGCTGATTGATTAATTTTTCATTATTAAAAGCACTTATGAGCATACAACAAGTTCAAAATGGCAAGAAAGTTTGATTATGACCAGATTTAGTGTAAGTAATTATTCCAATTACTAGTCATGACAAAAACTACAAAATGTATAACACGAGTATTGTAGTAAGAACTTTCAGTATGTAAAAGGAATCACAAAGTCATAAATGTATGAAATACTATGCTCATATTATTTTAAATTTAGATTCACACATAGACCTCCAAAGTTTCAAAACTCCCCTTCAATTCTCAGCCATGAGGATGCATAACCCCTATTTCACTACGAATGAAACAAAAACGACTGAAATCTAAAGGTTTTGTAAAAATGTCAGCAAAATGTTGTTTAGTACCTACATGGTGAAGCACAATGTTACCTTTTTCAACATTATCACATTGAATTGATACCTAATATCATTGTGCTTTGTTCAAGAATGTTGCATGGGTTTTTTAGCAATGCAAATAGCACTAGTGTTATCACAAAATTGTGAAACACAATATAGATGAACCCTATATTCCTTAAGTGTTTGAACAATCCAAAGAATTCGTGAGCAAGCGCCAGCAGCAGCTACATATTCAGATTCGGCTGTAGATTGTGCAACTGACTTTGTTTTTTAGAAGACCGAGCAATGAGTGAATTACCAAGAAAATGACAAGCACCTGAAGTACATCTCCTATCAATCCTGCTACCCCCAAAGTAAGGTTGAAGAAGAAGGAAGAAAAATGCCAAATTCTTGAGTTCCATGTAAGTACCTGAAAATTCTTTTGATGGCTTGACAATGTGAAGCACATGAGGAAGCTTAAATCATGCACAAAGACATACTCCGAATTTTAGGTTCAGTCTTGTTGTCGTAAGATACAAAAATGACCTGATCATGCTTTTATATTATTTTTGATCCACGACTTCACCATCTTCATCAAGTTCAAGTGTCATTGCTATTCCCATTGGTGTCCGAATAGGCTTGCTTTTGGCCATGTTGAAGCGCTTAAGAAGGTCTTTTGTATACTTCGTTTGATGCACAAAAGTTCCCTTCTTGGTTTGCTTGATTTGCAGCCCCAAAAGTATGTGAGTTCTACCATCATACTCATCTCAAATTCTGAACTCATCATTGCTGAAAACTTGCAACAAGATCATGAGAAGCACAACAAAAGCTAATATCATCTACATACACTTAAATGAATAGTGAGTCATTGCCATGCTTAAGTACAAAAAGAGTATGATCAACCTTGCCCATGGTAAACCCCTTTTCAAGTAAGAATGTTTTTAACCTATCATACCATGCTCTAGGGGCTTGTTTGAGACTATACAAGGCTTTGGATAGTTTGTATCCATGATAAGGAAAATTTGGATTTTCAAAACCTGGTGGTTGCTTGAAATAAACCTCCTCATCTATGTAGAAATTAAGAAAAGCAATTTTAACATTCACTTGATATAACTTGAAACCTTTAGATGCAGCAAAAGCTAACAAAATTCTTGTGGCTTCTTATCTAGGAAAAAAAGCAAAAGTTTCATCAAGATCTAGACCTTAAACTTGTGTGAAACCTTGAGCAAACAACCTAGCCTTATTGCTGACCACAACCCCATCATTACTTTGTTTATATTTAAACACCCATTTAGTTTCAATTAAAGTGTGACCTTGAGGTGGAGGTACAACTTTCCAAACATTATTTCATTCAAAATTATCTAACTCTTCTGGCATGGCAATAATCCAAGATTCATTAGTGAGTGCGTGTGATATATCTTTGGGTTCAAAAGAAGCAACAAAACCAGAATGAACATGAGAATTTAGATTGCAAAACTTGGACCGTGTGACTCATTCGTGCAAGATTCAAATGATTTCTTATGGAGGATGACTTTTTAGGACGCAGAGGAGAGTAGACACTTCACAAGCTCTTTCTTCTTCATGTTCATCACAAATCAAAGAACTTGTGGCTTGAGGAATATGTGAACCAACATAACGATCGTTGGTGCTGGTTGTGGAGCGGGATCAAGAGCTGGAACATCATTGTTTATTTCTGAAATTTTGGCAGCAGCTCCACACCACCTTCATCTTCAATGAAAAAACTCTCCCCTGCGGATATGCATATTGACCTGCAATAGAAGAGCTAGTACTTGGTCTAGCTTCATCAAAAGTAACATCACAAGTCTCCACAATTTTGTTAGTGTCAAGTAAAATCCTACGGTAGTCTCTAGTATGAGATGGATAACCAAGAAACATGCCATCAACGGATATAGCTTCAAATTTATTAAGATTAGCATGTTTCTTAACAAAGCATTTGCAATCAAAAATCATAAAATGAGTGACACTAAGCCTATGTCCAAATCAAAGCTCATATGGTGTTTTTCCTAGCTTAGCTCATAAGAAAACACAGTTTGAAACATAACAAGTTGTTGCAATTACATCTTCCCAAAATTTTCTTGGAGTTTGATATTCATCAAGCATAGTCCTAGCCATCTCACCTATGATTATGTTCTTTCTCTCTAGAACACCGTTTGTTGAGGTACATGTTGTGATGAAAATTGACGATCTATTCTTTTTTCAGCACACAAGTGATCAAATGATTGATTTTTAAATTCTGTTTCGTTATCACTTCTAATTGCATTTCAAGATCCTGGGTGATCAATTGATAATCTAAGAAATAAAGTTCCAGAGCGACTAAAAGCTTCATTATTGGATGTCATAAAGTAAACCCAACAATATCTAGAATAATCATCAACAATCACAAGCACATACCATTTACCTCTGAAAGAATGAACACATGAAGGACTATACAGTGTCAAGATGTAAAAGTTTCCCTGGTTCGGTTGTCATGGTCATTGTGAGAGTAGGATATGAACCTGCAACCACCTTAACATGCCTACAAGAAGAGCACACAATATCATTGTCCCATTTAAGCTTAGGGAGTCCACGTATGCGATCAAGGCCACTAACACATGTAAGGTGATCAAAACCTACGTGACCAAGTATACGATGCCAAAAATATAAGTCCATTGAATCATTAGCAACTAGACACCTGTGCTTAGAATTTGACATATCAAAATCAGCTTTAAAAACTCTTCCAACCCTAGACATGTTAAACAAAATCCCACCTTTTGAATCTACAACCTTGCAGCAATTTTTAGTGAAGTTAACTTCTAGATTTTCATCTAGTAATTGTGAAACATAAAGAAAGTTGTATTTCAAATATTTAACAAGTGCCACATCCTTCAAAGTGCAGTGATTATTTACTTTAACCGAAGCTTAAGCAATTATAGGAGTTGAAGAATTATTGGCAAAAGTAATATTTTGTACATATGACACAAAAGAGAGGGAGGAAAACCGGTATTTGTTACCGGTCATGTGGTGAGAGCAACCCGAATCCACCCTTTCTCAAGTGTGTAACCTACATAGCAGCACAATACGTCAATAACTCAATACTGGGATTAGTCAAAAGGCATTTATGAATCTAGTACTAAGTCACACGATGTCCAGCAGGAATAACACACAAAAGCTGATAAAGTACAGCAGGTTAATGAGCCAAATTTTCAGAACTCTTGTTCCCAACTACTGATTTAGTAAGTGTGTTATGTGTAGCACGAAAAACAGTAAATTTGGGAGCAAATTTTGCAATTTTATGACTCATTACAGCAGGTTGTATGTTCCTAGCATTCGATTCAGCACATGTAACGAGTTTCCATGATTGTTATGAGATCTAGATAGCATTCTTTCCATTTTCTATTGTTTAGCTAGTCTATAACAAAAATCTATGCCATTACCATCTCTACCATAATAGGTACAATGAAATTTAACGTTATGTTCATGTCGAGATGAGGAAGCAACATATTTATTATAAACT
The DNA here is from genome assembly GCA_036927565.1 of Tuctoria greenei. Classification (NCBI taxonomy): domain Eukaryota; kingdom Viridiplantae; phylum Streptophyta; class Magnoliopsida; order Poales; family Poaceae; genus Tuctoria; species Tuctoria greenei. The sequence goes on from JAYESD010000004.1 coordinate 74,073,455, forward strand.
GAATGAGACAACACTCCTGCAGATTTTGTAGGATCGAAGAGCACGTGAAAAGCTACCAGAGGGGGAGGTGAATGGTAGATTTAAAACTTTATCAGCGGAAGCAACAAAAATGCCTCGGTAGAAAATCAATTTGTTAAGAAGTCATGTGTGTGACTAATGTAAATGTGATCAATAGTGTTAAAACCAGTATAGATTGTAGAGAATCAAGTAGCAAAGATACAACAACAAGAATCACAAAAAAACCGTTGAGAAAAACTCAAGTTATGATCGAAAGATTGAACGAAGGTCAATCTGTTCAACCCAAGAAAAACCAGATCTGCAACAATGCAATAAAAATCGTGTAGATCCAAAACCACAAACCCAATGACCGTGAAAGTTTCACAGATGATAGATAATCAAGTTTTGAAGGTAACCCAAAAAGAATCACGTCAATTGGAATTGCAAAACTCAAGTTAAGATAAAACAATCGAAGCAAGGTAGTGCTATGCAGAAACTCGATGAGAAAAACTTGTCTGAAACAAGTCGGACGAATAAGGCACAAAAGTTCCTTTAAACCACAAATTTTATTAATCAAACCACAAAAGGAACAGCTCCAAAGTCGCGCACCGTGACCTCTGGCCTCCCTTGCTTATATAACCAGCCATTAGGCCAACACAATCGTAACTAGGACTCAAATCCTACTCAGATTCAACCGAAACATTCTATAATTGCTCAAAACTCTTCCATACGTAGGTAGAAGCAATCTTGAGACTTCCAAACACCTTAGGAAGGTATCCCACATTCCTAAATCAACCCAACTTTGTGACCCACACGAAATCTTACCATAACCAACTCAAATCTTTCTATATTTGAGTCAAACTCGACTCAGCCACAGCCTGAGTCCATAACCAAGTCGGTTGGACCTTTCCGACCAATTCTTTACGTCCACTTCTCTTCATCACGCCTTGGAACCATGCAGCCACGTCCATGCACTGCATGCACACGAGCAAACATCTTCCAATGACGTCCACGATAGCTTTATATGCATTGTTCTTGATTCAAACATGATGCACGACCTCCCGATCAACTCAACCACAATTCCTTTCGAACTTAGTTGTTGAACCTCATGCTACAAGAAACGAGCAATAAGCCGTCGGTTATTCTATGTACGTCGGGCACCCACAGATATAAAAACGATAAAGATGTCGGTTGAAATACAGCCGATGGCAGTAGTTAAAAATGTCAGTTTTTTATCTAAACCGACTGTTGTAATTAAAAAAGCGGGACAGTAGAAAAAGCCGACAGCTCTTACATTATAAGTGTCGGGTAGGCACGATTGGCCGACTGCCCTACATCCCAGGTTAAATGTGTTGGGCAGGTAAAAAGAAACCGACGTTGGAACCAAAAGCTCATATTTTTATATTCCAATCCTTTGCCCAAACACTACACATCATTCGATTCCTCATTCCTCTTTCTCGCGGCCCAGCAGAAGGCCGCTCGTCCCTCGTCTGTCCCGGCCACTGCCCACCGCACAAGCCAGAGTGCTGCCCACTGCACAAGGCCAAGATCTCATCCTCTGTTCTTGCCAGGAGCGCCTCTACCTCGTCCTACTTCGCTCTGGCGCAGCCTTCGCCCAGATCGGCTGCCCCCTCATTGCTCCGACGTGGGCACCTGCAAGGAGCGCCTCCGCCTCGTCCTCCTTTGCTCCAGCGCGGCCTCCGGACAGATCCGCCGCCGGCTCATTCCCCTCTTCGCTCCAGCGCAGGTTTCGACCATGTACACCAATATCCGGTGATTCTACCGAGTCCTCCACAGCCCGCCGCCTCATCCTCTTCGCTCTGGTGCGGAGCTGGCGGCGCTTCTGCCGTCGAGCCCCTTTGAGCAGCTGGATCCACGCCGTCGCACCCGCCTCGTCCTCTTCTGCTGGCAGACCCGTCCATGGCCCTGGCGTCCTGCTTCGGGCAGCTCGAGGCCGAGGCGGCACTGCTCCGTGCGCAGCTCGGCGAGTTCGACGCCGATGATCTCCGCGAGCGCATCAAGCAGCTCGACACCGCGCTCGCTGTCGCCACCGGCTGCCTCCGCCGCGCCGAGCAGGAAAAGGTACTGCTGCCTTCGAGCCGAGTGACCCTTCTTTAGGTGTGTGTTTTGCCATTTAGTTAGCGCAAATTTTCTGATGCTTTCTTTTGGCTTTCGACGATGAATTCGCAGGAGACGTCCGTAGAGATGCTGAACAGATATGTCCTCAAAGATGTTGCTAAGAGATTGTGATCTAGTGATTTTGTTCATAGTTCCAGTGGCTTTGTTGTTGTACTAGATTGTGATGCGTTTTTGTGTGAGAAATTGAAAAATTTGGTGTTGAAGCGAAAGATTTGTGCTAGATATATTGTAGTCGATTGTAATGCGTTCTTGCGCCACTGAGAAACGTACTGAATTGTACTGGATTTGGTCTCGATAAATATAATATTTGGTCTTAATTCTGGCACGATTGGTGTGTTCGTTTTTTTATTTTTTTTATTGCGTGGAGCACCTAAAGCTGTCGGTCGTAGGTTTGTACCGACGGTCTTAGAATTTAATGTGTGTCGGTTTCTTGGCTGACAGTTTTATGGTATTAAGGCTATCGAGTCTTGAAACCGATGCTTTTATTTTTTATGTACGTCGGGACCGACGGCTTTAACAGTTAAAAACATCGAATATAATGCGTGAATTAAAGCTGTCGGTTCACCGATGTTTATAAATTATAAATGTCGGTTTGAGTAGACAACCGATAGCTTTATGGCCGACGTCCTTTTAATCGTTTTTTTAGTGTCATCTTCTGCCTAAGACAAGTTCAATGGATCCCATTACCAGCCATGTCTTGAATTCAAGCAACACCTGGACATGAATAAACAACCAATACTTCCGAGCATAAGTCCTCAACTTGACTCACGTTAGTTCCAAAACCATAACACCTTACGTGAGCACCTCACATGAGCATCTTGCAAACCATATAAAAAACATTAACCACCTAAACACACAAAAAACTTAGTAAAAGAATACTAAGCAAACTTTTCATAAGTGTAAAACAAGTTTGAAACATTTGCAAGGTAAAAGTAGAACAATTGCAATCTAGCTCTGGACCTTGCGAAAACTAACCGAACCTTGAGCTGGAGCTTACAAAAGCTAGCAGGACCTAGCACCGGAGCTTATCAAAGCTAGTCGGACCTAGTGCCGGAGCATACTAAAGCTTAGTCGGACCTAGCGCTGGAACATGTCAGACCTAGCCAAAATAAGTCGGTCCTAGACAAAGAAGTCAGACCTAGCCAAATAAAGTTGGACCTTACGTCGAACCCTATCCGAGCTACACAAAACAAGTGAGACCTTGTCGGAGCTACCCAAAACAAGTCAGGCCTATTGTCGGACTTTGCTAGAGATTGGACCTAGATTCGGACCTTGATGAAATGGGAGTTTTGGTAGTATTCAAAACTTTTATCGTCTTGCCAATATATTCAACACACATAGGTCTCATAATCTCCCCCTTGATGGATGCATTGGCAACACCAATTAAAATCTGAACATTGGCTTGCTCACATGAAAAGTTTTGAAAACAAAATTGTCCCCCTATACATATTACTCCCCCTTTGTAAATCATAAATAAAATTAGAAGAAAATCAATTCTCCCCCTGAGAAGAATCGAGCCAAAACACTTCTGAATGTGTGCAATGTGTGATCAATTTCTCCTCCTTTAACAATGTATTCAGCAAGGTAGAAAAGTATTTTCAATTTTTATGAGCATATTGTAACATATACATATAAAACAAAGCTCACCCAAGTCATACTATCAAGTAACTTACACTATCACATCATTGGGATACATAAAGTAGTGTAAGCCATGCTAGAGATCAAATGTAATTTTTCAATTTAAACAAGACATGATCTCACAAACTTAACTATTTCAAGACTTGAAAGCACGGCACTTGTTGCTGCAATTTTATTTTCTTTTAAGAAAAAATTATGATCTTATGACATTTGTAAGAGATTATATGCCGCATCTGCCTTATTCTAACCAACCAAGCCAAGCCTATGTCATTTGACAATGAGAAGCTTAATGTCATTGTTTTAGTCATACACAACTCCTTTCATGTTCATATTTAAGTGCAACAATAAGCCACCTCAAAAGAAGAAGTGCGATGCATGCATATTCTCTTGATCTTTTCTTAATTTATATTTGACCATAAAACTCAACATGTGAGTTGATTACTTGATTAATTATTTATGATTAAAATCACTCGTGATCACGCAATTAGTTCAAAACAGCAAGAAAGTTCGATCATGATCAGATTTAGTATAAGTAATTATTCTAATTACTAGTCATGGAAAAACTACAAAATGTATAACATGAGTAATGTAGTAAGAACTTTCAGCGTGTAAAAGGAATCACAAAGTCATATATGTATGAAATACTATGCTCATATTACTTTCAAATTCAGATCCCCACATAGACTTCCAAAGTTTCAAAAAACCCCACTCAATTTAAGCCATGAGGATGCATAACCCCTACTTCACTACGAATGAAACAAAAAAGAGTGAAATCCAAAGGTTTTGTGGAAATATCAGCCAATTATTGTTTGATATCTACATGGTGAAGCACAGCATTTCATTTTTCAAAATTATCACAGAGAAAGTGATACCTAATGTAAATGTGCTTTGTTCTAGAATGTTGCACGAGATTTTTTGCTATGCAAATGGCACTAGTGTCATCACAAAACAATGGAAAACTATCTAGATCAACTCCACAGTCCTTAAGTGTTTGAACAATCCAAATAATTTGTGAGCAAGCGCTAACAACAGCTACATATTCAGATTCGGTTGTGGATTGTGCAACTGAGTTTTTTTTCTAGAGGACCAAGCAACAAGAGAATTACCAAGAAAATGACAAGCACCTGAGGTACTTTTCCTATCAATCCTACAACTACCAAAATCAGTATCCGAAAAAGCTTTCAAAGTAATGGTTGAGGAAGAAGGAAGAAAAATGCCAAATTCTTGAGTTCTGTGTAAGTATCTGATAATTCTTTTGATGTCTTGACAATGTGAAGCACGTGGGGAAGCTTGAAATCGTGCACAATGACATATGCTGAATTGTATGTCCGGTCTTGATGTCGTGAGGTACAAAAGTGATCCAATCATGCTTCTATATTCTTTTTGATCCACGGGTTCACCATCTTCATCAAGTTCAAGTGTCGTTGCTTTACCCATTGGTGTCCGAAAATACTTGCTTTTGTCCATGTTGAAGTGCTTAAAGAAGGTATCTTGTATACTTCATTTGATGCACAAAGGTTCCCTCCCTTGGTTTGCTTGATTTGCAGCCCCAAAAAGTATGTGAGTTCTCCCACCATACTCATCTCAAATTCTGAACTCAATCATAGCTGAAACTTGGACACAAGATCATGAGAAGCATAACCAAAGATAATATCATCCACATACACTTGAATGAATAATGAGTGATTGCCATGCTTAAGCACAAAAAGAGCTTAATCAACCTTGCCCATGGTAAAACCATTTTTAAGTAAGAATGTTTTTAACCTATCATACCATGCTCTAGAGGATTGCTTGAAACCATACAAGGCTTTGGATAGTTTGTAAACATGATTAGGAAAATCTGGATTTTCCAAACCAGGTGGTTGCTTGACATAAACCTCCTCATCTATGTAGCCATTAAGAAAAGCACTTTTAACATCCATTTGATAAAACTTGAACCTTTAGAAGCAACAAATGCTAACAATATTCTTATGGCTTCTATTCTAGCAACAGGAGCAAAAGTTTTATCAAAATCCATGCCTTCAACTTGAGTGAAACCTTGAGCAACCAACCTAGCCTTATTCCTATCCACAACCCCATCCTCACTTTGTTGATTTTTAATCTCCCGTTTAGTTCCAATTAAAGTGTGAACTTGAGGTGGATGTACAAGTTTCCAAACATTAATTCCTTCAAAATTTTGTAACTCTTCTTGCATGCCAATAATCCAAGATTCATTAGTCAGTGCGTGTGATATATCTTTCGGTTCAAAAGAAGCAACAAAAGCGGAATGGGCGTGAGAGTTCGGATCGCAAAAACTAGACCGTGTGACACATTCGTGCAAGCTTCCAATAATTTGTTGTGGAGGATGACTTTTGAGGGCTCGGAGGGGAGTGGACCCTTCACAAGCTTCTTTTTCTTCATGTTCATCACAAATCGATGAGCTCGTGACTTGAGGACGATCTGGACCAGCAATGGTGGTCATCGGTGCTGGTTGTGAATCAAAATTAGGAGCTGGAACAATGTCATTAGCTGCTGAATTTTCAGGTAGCAGCACCTTTTCTTCCTCATCTTCAGCAAAAATACTCTCCCCCTGCGAATATGGATTCGGACCTGCAATATTTGTGCTAGTACCTAGGCTAGATTTATCAAAAGAAACCTCACAAGTCTCCATAATTTTATTAGTGTTAAGTAAAAGCACACGGTAGCCTCTAGTATGAGGTGGATAACCAAGAAACATGCCATCAACAGATCTAGCTTCAAATTTATCAAGATTACCATCTTTCTTAACAAAACATTTGCAACCAGAGACCCTAAAGGGTGTGACACTAGGCCTATGTCAAAACCAAAGCTCATATGTTGTTTTTCCTAGCCTAGCACGCAAGAAAACACGATTTGAAACATAACAAGTTGTTCCAATTGCATCTGCCTAAAACTTTCCAGGAGTTTGATATTCATCAATAATAGTCCTAGACATCTCAACTAAGGTTCTATTCTTTCTCTCTACAACAACGTTTTGTTGTGGTACATATGGTGAAGAAAATTGATGATCTATTCCATTTTTAGCACAGAAGTGATCAAAGGATTGATTTTTAAATTCAGTTTCATTATCGCTTCTAATTGCTCTTAAAGATCCTGGGTGCTCAATTGATAATCTAAGAAATAAAGTTCTAAAGTGACGAAAAGCTTCATTCTTAGATGCCATAAAATAAACCCAAGAGTATCTAGAATAGTCACCAACAATCATAAGAACATTCCATTTACCTCTGAAGGATTGAACACGTGAAGGTCCTACGAAGTCAAGATGCAAAAGTTGACCCGGTTCAGTTGTCATGGTCATTGTTAGAGAATCATGTGAACTTGCAACCATCTTAGCATGTCTACAAGAGGAGCACACAATTTCTTTGTCCCTTTTAAGCTTAGGCAGCCCACGTATGCGATCAAGTGTACTAACACGCGTGAGATGATCAAAGCCTACATGACCAAGTCTACGATGCCAAAAATATAAGTCTTTTGAATCATGAGCAACTAGACACCTATGCCTAGAAGAAGACATATCTAAATCAGCTTTAAAAACTCTCCCAAACCAAGACATGTAAAAATAAGCTCAGTGTTTGAACCTACAACTTTGTAGCAATTTTTATTAAAAATAATTTCCAGAATTTCATCTAGCAATTGTGAAACAGAAAGCAGGTTGTATTTCAAATTTTTGACAAGTGCCACATCCTTCAAAGTGTAGTAATCATTTACTCTAACCGAATCCTTAGCAATTATAAGATTTGAAGAATTATCGGCAAAAGTAACATTCTCTACACATGACACAAAAGAGAGGGGAAGAACCATTCTTTGTTACCGGTCATGTAGCGTGAGCAAACTGAATTCACAATCCAAATGTTCTCCTTCCTCAAGTGTGTAACCTACATAGAAGCACAATACATCGATGACTCAATACTAGGGTTAGTCAAAAGGCATTTAGGAATCCAGTACTGAGTCACACGACGTCTAGCAGGAATAACACGCGAAAGCTGAGATTAAACGACAAGTTTATGAGCCAAAGCTTGAGGATTTTATGTACCCAACTACTGACCTACAAGGTCTTACATGTGTAGAACGAATATTATTAGGTTTGGGAGCAAAATTTGCAGGTTTTCGACTCATTACAACATATTGCATGTTCCTATCATTCGATTTAGCATGTGAAACAAATTTTGCATGAAAGTTATGAGATCTAGCAATCATTATTTCCTTTTTTCTGTTGTTTAGCTAGTATATAACAAAAATCTATTACATGACCATCTCCACCACAATAGGTACAATGAAATTTAACTTTGTGTTCTTGTCTAGATTAGCAAGAAACATTTTTATTTGAAACCGAAGGAGACAAGATTTCTGCAGATTTGAAAAGCACATCAATTTGTTTAGGAACAATTTCAATCAAACCACATCCTAATGAATTTAGAATTTTAGGTGGATGTTCCTTAGAATGAGCATGAGAATCAAAACATTAACCAGTTTTATCATTGCAAGACTTGGAAGAATTCAACAGAAAGTTTAGGTTCTTATTCCCATTACAAAACTGATCTAACGTCCTATGCATGTTATCAAGTTTATTTGACAGATCAAAGCAATTTTCACATGAAGTTTTTTCTTTTAATTTGCAATTGCAACAATATTTAACTTCATGAGAACGTCAAGCGTTTTCAATATAGAAATTTCATTCATAGCATCTTGTAGTTTCTTCTCAAGATCATCACAAGTAGAACAATGCAAATCAATTATAGAACAACAAGCATCTTTCAAGTTTTTGTTGTTAAGTGCAGCAAGTTTTTTGTTCTTTTCAATTTCAAGTTCAAGATTATCAAGTGTGGAGGTGTGTGCACTTCTTAGAGAGGACAATTGTCCATATATTAAATCACATTAGGAACAAGAATAATCACTAGGAATCAAAGATTTCAAACGATTAATTTCATATTCTAGTGACTCAATTTTAACAGCATTGTACCTATGTTTTTTGTCGTTTTTCATAACTATAACAGTGGCACGAGAAACAGCATCACACATTTCATCGCAAGTAGGACATACCTCTTCATTGTCGCTGCTGTGTTCTGCCTCATCCATACTTGATCTATACTTTCCCGCCATGAAACAAAATCATCTTCATCTTCGTCACTTCCGATGTCCATATCGCTCGAGCCAAGTTCTTGATGTGAGGAGATAAGACTATCCACCTATTGGCATCCTGTAAAACCCTTCTTTTTCTTATTGTTGTTTGCAGAAGAGTGCTTCGTCCTTGTTTGCTTCTTACAAGAAGTAGCACCTGAAAGGTTAGGATGATCTGTGCGAAAATGTCCCGTCTTACCACATTCAAAGCGTCATTGAGGTCCGACAGTTCCTCTCCTTCTAGTTCTCACATTTTCCAATGCTTTTGAGAACCGAGTAAAAATGAGTGCATGTTCTTCCTCTGGAAACTCTTCAATCTGTGCAAGGGTTAGAGAGGACAACAAAGCAAGTGTTCCAACAGATGAAGATTGGTCGGAGCTAGGCATGTCATGTTGAGAAAAAATTCAAGAGACTTGTGGGGGTTCTTACGTGAGATTATGTCAATTTCATGAGTTTTCAATTTAGAATATAGAACATCTAAAGTAAGTGTACTCATGACAATAGATTCACGAATAGATTATGACTTTAATCTCCCAAATTGACATGTCGAATGCACATAGTAATTGCCTAGCATTCTCAGCATATGAAAAAATTAACATTGACGCCACGCAAGTCACTCAGAATTTTATTAAAGCAAGCAAAGCGGTCATCAATGGACTCATCGGGTTGCATCTCGAAGCACATGTACTCCTTTTTGAACATGTCCTGCCTTCCCTCCATGATTGTGTTAGATCCTTCGTGGTAGTCGTAGAGTTCTTTCGACACATCATATGCAGATCGGAGGTGAGCAACACGGTCGAAGTTGCTTTGAGTTAATCCTTGTATGATCAAGTTGCGAGTCTTGTTGGTGTTGTCGACAGCTCTCGTGTTTGTAGTCGTGACTTGATCGTTTGATGGCACATCATAAGGATTGTACGCCTTGTCACATATTGGAAAGCCTTGCGCCTGGATGAAAGTCACCATGTGTGCTTTCCAAACCTGAAAATCAACACCACTAAACACACAAGGTTTGTTGAGTATTTCTCCATGATGATTAGTCAAAACACAAGAAAATCACAAATATTAGAGAATCGTGGCTCTGATACCAACTGTAGGATCGAAGAGCACGTGAAAAGCTACCAGAGGGGGTGAATGGTAGATTTAAAACTTTTTTCAGTGGAAGCAACAAAAACCACTTGGTAAAAAATCAATCTGTTAATTAATCATGTGTGCGACTAATCTAAACATGATCAATAATGACAAAAACAATATAGATTGTGGAGAATCAAGTCACCAAGACATGGCAACAAGAATCACGAAAAACCGTCGAGAAAAACATAAGTTACAATAGAAAGATTGAACGAAGGTCAATCTGTTCGACCCGATAAAAACGAGATCTGCAACACTGCAATGAAACTCGTGTAGATCCAAAACCAAATATCCAATGATTGTGAAATTTTCACAAATTATAGATAATCAAGTTGTGAAGAAAAATAAAAATTAATTACGTCAATTGGATTTTAAAAACTCGAGTTATGAGAAAACCACCGAAGCAAGGTAGTGCTGTACAAATACTCGAGGAGAAAAACTTGTGTGAAAAAAGTCAGATGAACAAGGCACAAAAGTTCCTTTAAACTACCAATTTTATTAATCAAACAACAAGAGGAACAGCCCCAAAGTCATGCACCACGAGCTTTGGCCTCCCTTGCTTATATAACCATCCCTTAGGCGAACTCAGTGCTAACTAGGACTCAAATCCTACTCAGATTCAACCAAAACTTTCCATAATTTCTCAAGACTCTTCCATACGCAGATAAAAGCAATATTAAGACTTACAAACACCTAGGCACGTATCCCACATTCCAAAGACAACCCAACTTCATGATGCACACAAAATGTTATCATAACCAACTCAAATCATTCCATACTTGAGTCAAACCCGACTCAGCCGCAGCCTGAGTCCAGAGCCAAGTCGGTTGGACCATTCCGACTAATTCTTTACGTCCACATCCCTTCATCACGCCTTGGAACCATGCAGCCATGTCCATGCACTCCATGCACATGTGCAAGCATCTTCCAATGACGTCCACGTACTTTCATATGCATTATTCTTGATTCAAACATGTTGCGCGGCATCCCGATCAACTCAACCATAATTCCTCCTGAACTTGGTTGTTGAACCTCATCTCCTCCCTAAGACTAGTTCAATGGATCCCATCACCAGCAATGTCTTGAACTCAAGCAACACCTGCACATGAATAAATAACCAAAACGTCCGAGCACAAGTACTTGACTTGACTCACGTTAGTTCCGAAACCACAAATAAGCACCTCACATAAGCATGTTGCAAACCATAGCAAAAACTTACATGAGAACCTCACATACGCATGTTGCAAACCATAGAAAAAATATTAAGCATCTAAACACACCAAAAACTTAGTAAAAGAATACTGAGCAAACTTTTCATAAGTGTAAAGAAAGTTTGAGACATTTGCAAGGTAAAAGCAAAAAAATTGCAATCTAGCTTCGGACCTTACCAAAACTAACTGACCTTGACCCGGAGCTTATAAAAGCTAGCAGGACCTAGCGCTCGAGCTTACCAAAACTAGTCGGACCTAGCGTTGGAGCATACTAAAGCTTAGTCGGACCTAGTGCTAGAATATGTCGGACCTAGCTAAAATAAGTCGGACCTAGACAAAGAAGTCAGACCTAGCCAAAGAATGTCGGACCCTACGTCAGACATTGTCAAAGCTACCAAAAACAAGTCGGACCTATTGTCGGACCTTGCCGGAGCTACCCAAAACAAGTCGGGCCTATTGTCGGACCTTGCTAGAGATCGAACCTAGAGTCGGACCTTGATGAAAAATGTGTTTTGGTAGTATTCAAAACTTTTATCATCATAGCCAATGTATTCAACACACAGAGGTTTCACAAATTTGAAAATCATATATTTTTATTTAGGAACTATTTGCGTAACATCCTGATTTTTGAGTTTGGCAGATTAAAAACTTAAATGGGAATTTAGAGTTAATAATATGAAGAAATGCTTTTTATAAAAAAGTATATATATATATATATATATAATATTCTAATAATACGATGAATTCATGCAAAAAAAAATCATTAAGTAGGATGAAAAGGAACAAATTTTAAAGAATTGGAAATAACGATGCAAGTAAAAATTGAGCTAGGCACCGGATTAGTCCAAAAAATAACGGACTAGTCTGAATACCCTCACTGGACAACAACGGATTTGTCCGAACCAATCTCGGACTAGTCCGGTATGCATAGACCGCAAAGACTTAATCAAAATTTCCCCACCCCGGACTCGTCTGTTATGAAAACGGACTAGTCCGATAATTGTTATTGGAACACTTCGGATTTGTCCAAAAACACAAAACCTGGTCCGGACCAACTCACTCTAAATTAGCCGACTCGGCCCAACACCAGACTTGTCCGGGTATACATTTTTGTAACGGAACGGACTTGTCCTCTATAAAACTAGGAACGGACTTGTCCTCTATGAAACAAACTAGTCTGGTACTTAGTGTTAAATCGCATTGTAATTTTCACCACACCAGATATGTACAAATAATAAACAAAAATAAAAGAATAGGAATTAGTAAACCGTAAAGAAAGAAAATTAAGAGACAATGAAATATATGAAAAAGTATATAATACGAATAAATATAATAAACAAAAGAAAAAACAAAGTCAACCATGGCCAGAGCCATGGCCGCACAAACAGCATGCCGCGCACCCCTTGCCACACGCCAATAGAGAAAACAAAAGAAAGAAAACAAAAAAAGGAAAGCAAAATAACATAAGTAAGTCAACGCCCTCTGCCCTGGCCGCTCCCAGCAGGAACCGAGTCCGCTAGGGACTCCAGCGTAGGCACGCGTGCACCCTGATCTGCCACTCCAAAGAGGGCACCGATGCCCTATATGGTAAGCCCCCGACTCTGTTTACGTGAACAACAGCCAGGAGAAAGAAATAAAAAAACCTTAGGGCAGCAGCCGCCGCTAGGGAAAAGGAGGCCAACCGAAGGCCACGACAAGAGAAGGAGGGAAGAGAAGGAAGAAAAGGGAGGAGCCGCCATTTCTATCATAGGTCAACGCGGTGTCGTCGTTTCTCATGAGAGATTGCTACATCGCCGTTGTCGTCTTCATCTACATCACACCACTGATCTGCGATGGAGTCGCTACGTCGTTGTCGTTCCCTCCATTGACATCACACCATCATCTCCTTCATCAACGGAGTCTAGACGTCGGAGACACATGCCACATTGCCGTCTACGACCGTCGAGACCAGTCACGCAGCTGGTAGGTTTTACGCTTCAGATTTTCAACAAGAATTAACCTACCTTCAAACAAATCACGTCCAAACCTAATTTATCGTGTCTCACTGTACCACCACTGACCAGTCCGGTCCCGTGCACACTAGTCCGTTGCAGTGCAGACTAGTCCGGTCCTACTGCGGACTAGTCCGGTATTCAAATTTCAGCAACATCTAATTATCACAAGAACCACTATAATTGACTCAAAACTAACATAAGCACAAGAACTAGTTGAACCTTACTAGTAAACAACAATAGTTAATTAATAGCATGTTTACAATTAAAATTGTGCATGCATCCACACCATTGCATATTGGTTAGTATTCTATTGATTGGATGTGCTTGATTACGAGTAGACGAGTACTCTCAAGAAGTTACGATAGAGAAGCAAAAATCTGAGGACGTTCAACACTAGAATTTTGAAGCTCTCAATCCAAACCAGCCTCGAGAGCAAGGCAAGTGTCCTTAAACATTTTGATCCTATTTTTAAATGTTTTGTTTGTAAATTTCATGTCGTGTAAAGTTGTAAGGAAACCCATGAATAGGTGTTTAGTATACTTGTATGCCCATCCTTGTCGCTCGGTATGTAATGTTGAGAGTCGAGAAGGGTATTTTCCAATTTTGCTTTGCTTTACTTAATTGGGATTGGGAATAACCGAAAGACCTAATTATGAACTAATGAACATATGAACTATGTGCATTGATGATAATGACTATTTATCAACATGGAACTTGGGTGATCTAAGCAAGCATGTGTTGTGGAATGGGTTGGAAGGTATTATGGTTTTGCTTGCCTTAGATCTAAGGACTGGTTCATGCGAGAATAAGCCAGGACAAAAGTGCCACCACATGGCCATGTATTGGTGCGGCTTAGCCAATTAATTAGGTGCATTGTAAGCATTGTTTGGATCATTAAGAAGGCTTGGGGAATGGGAGTCGGTTGGGTTTTCACTAGTGGAGGGACTGCCCTAGGATCCGAACGGCACAAGAGGGGGCCCTTGGATGGATGTGCTCAGTTGGAGACATCACCACTGGTGAAACCTTAGTGGGTCTAAACATGCAAGTAGTCTCATTGTAAAGGCTATTTCTTGATCCCTTGGCCATACAACTACGGTAGTGTATTTGACATAATGGAGGTTTTCTTTAGTTGCCGACGTGTGATGAAATAACAAATTTGTGGGTAAAGTGGTACAACCTCTGTAGAGTGTTCAAAACTATCATGATAGCCGTGCTCCCTGTTGCGAGCACTTGGACAACTTCCATGATTAGAATTGACTTGGATCCTTTGGGATGGTCCGGCTGGTTATGTCATATGAGCTGGTCGGTTATGAGGAGAGATGAAATTGGCATATGATTATGATATCAATTGTTGGCTGGTTATAGATGAATTATGATGGTAAATGAGGATGTTGGAAATGGATTATGATAATTACTTGGGATATGATGGGAATTAAACACACATAGACATTTTAGGCTGCTTTTACAAGTTTATGGAATGTACTTTTGTGCAATAGGCCATTTATTATCATCCCTTTTTAAGCTACATGTCATACTTTCTGACACTTGCTGAGTATGGCATGTACTCACCCTTGCTATTCCCATATTAACTCAGTAACAGACGATAATTTGGAGTCTTTGGAGGACTATGAGGAGTACTAGGCGTGTGTGTTATCGTTAAATTGCCTATAGAGATGGAGTCTACTAGTGCTTAGTTTTTCTGCTGCAATGTATTAGAGTTTGTATTCAAAGCTATTCGGATATTGTAAGAAGTTACTATTTATTATTTGAAACATAGTTTTATCTGAATATTGTTTGCGATGCACTCGTGTATGTGTATTAAACATCCTGGACATACATATGTGTCACGCTTGGTTCATTTTTGAACCATTTGTCAGAAATTGGTATCAGAGTCGTGATTGACCGTAAGATGAAAGCCTAGGTATAATGGACACTACAAACCACTTAGTACTTCTTCCCTTTGAAACCTACCTGTTTTTGCACTATTTGCCCTCTACTAATTATATTTTGTTAGTAAAATGTATGGTTTGCTGCTGCTGCAATTATTTCTGTCAAACCTGCCAACTTGTAGCATTTTTGCTGCTGCGTTTATCTCTTTTCTCTCTCTTTTGCTGCTGTACAACCGCTGTTTTTCCCTCCTCCTTGCTGCTATATTTTCACACACTCTCCACTAAATATTTTTCTTATTTACAAATGTGTTTGCTGCAGCGGTAAAATTGATTCTCCTGCTTCTTTCTCGCTGCCCCATTCTCTTTCTTGTCCCTTCTTGCTGCTGAAATTTTCATGCCATGTAGACATCTTGCACCGATACACATAGAGAATGAACAACCAATCCGTAAATATGAGCACACCCTCACTAGTTCTTCCAATGATGACATAAAAGAAGTAAAATCAAAGAATAATTTGTGAAGCATGCACTTCAAGATGAAGACCTTCTAGACACGAAGAACGGAGAGTTGAAGTTTGCATCTTCCCGAATAATCAAAGTTCATGTGAAGCACGTAGCCTGCTTGGAGAGCCGCTCGTGAAGGTCTGACAAGCCAAATTCATTTCTCAGCCCCCACCTAAGATTGCCTCTTCACCAACTTATGACCTCATTTCTAGCTCGCCTTTGCAAAATATGAGCCTTAACCATTCCGTAGCTACGATAGTGATGTGCCTCGTAACTAGGATATAGGTTCCCTATAAATGATTAGTTTGTTTGTGTTTGATTTTTTGTGGTGTGTTAATTGTATGATTGCTTGTTTGCATATGGTTGCTAGGATGTGAGTTGTGGAACACTTTGGCATTTATCCACATCCTCATACATTATATAAATAATGCATTATTCAGGATCATACACCTTGATGCATGCATATAGTTGGGGATTACTTCTATCTCTCTTTTCTATCTTCTTCAACCTCTACTTCAATGGAAGATGGACACAACTAGAAGATTCGGTATCCCGGGCAACTATATGGAAGTATGAAGATGATCAAGACAGAGTTTTACATCACTTCTCCAATTCGTTCGAATCTCGAGGGTGTGATTCCATTTAAGGGAGGTAGATTGTAACATCCTGAAATTTTCGAACTTTGCTAATTCAAATATAAAACAGAATTTCAAATTTTATTTTGAAATCTCTTCTTCAACCCATCCGAATCTCGAGGTCGAGATTCATTTCAAGGGGGTTGAACTGTAACATTCTGATTTTTGAGTTTTGGCAGATTTAAAACTTAAATGGAAATTTAGAGTTAATAATAGGAAGAAATTATTTTTATAAAGAAAAATATAAAATGTATGCATCTCATCTTGCATTTTGCATACATCCTTAAGTATTGAAAATTAATTACCAAAACAAATAAGCTAAAAGTAATTGATTTGCAATAATGAATATGAGATAAAAGAAATACATAAAACTATATATATATATATATTATTCCAATCATACAATGAATTCATGCAAAAAAATCATTAAATAGGATGAAAAAGAACAAATATAAAAGAATTAGAAATAAAGAGCAAGTAAAAATTGAGCCAGCACCCGAATTAGTCCGAAAAGTAATAAACCAGTATGAATGCCCCCAATGGACAACAACAGATTTGTTTGGACCAATCCCGGACAAGTCTTGTACGCATAGACTGCATAGACTTAATCATATTTTCCCCTCCCAATACTTGTCTATGACAACAACGTACTAGTCCGATAATTGTTACTGGAACATTTCGGATTTGTCCAAAAATACAAAACTTAGTCCAGACAACTCAGTGTAAATTAGTGGACTTGTCCGGCCCAATACCAGACTTGTCCTATATACTTTTCTGTGCCGAAACGGACTTGTCCGCTATGAAACATACTAGTCCGGTCCTTAGAGTTAAATCACATTGTAATTTTAGCCACACCAAATATGTATAAATAATAATAAAAAATAAAAGGATAGGAATTAGTAAACAATAAAGAAAGAAAACTAATGGACAAAGGAATATATGGAAAAGTATATAATACAAATAAATAGAAGAAAAAACAAAGTCACCACGGCCAGAGCCATGACCGCACAAACAGCATGGCACACATACCTGGCCGCACACCAAGTAGGAAAAAAATACAGAAAACAAAAAAAGGAAAGAATAAAAAAAAGTCAATGCTCTCAGCCCTGGCCGCTCCCGCCAGGAACCGAGTCCACTAGGGACTCCAGCGCAGGCACGCGCGCACCCCGGCGTGCTGCTCCTATAAAGAGGGCACCGATGCCCTGTACTATAAGCCCTCGCCTCTGTTAACGTGAGTAGCCGCCAGGAGAAAAAAAATAAAAAAAAACTAGGGCAGCAGCAGCCACTAGGGAAAAGGAGGCCTGTAACACCCTCATTTTCATGCATCATGCATTGCATAACTTCATATACATGATTAACATTGTTCCACATAAAAAGGAATGAGTTAAATACAAATATAAACCAGAACCGCACTCAAAAGTTCTGAGGAGTGCTGACTAGTCTATTTTTTGTCCGGATGTGGGGACCGGAATCCCGACCTCCAAGGATCTCATTGGGTGGTGTCGTGCGATGCGACACCCAACAGTATACAAGAAAAGAATGAGAACAATTTACAATATCGAGTCTTTGTTGAAAAGCACAATGGATGTTTTTAAAATACTAACGAAAGGAAAGAGAACTATACATCATAGCTACGCCCTCAGCACTAGCTATGCAAAAGCAAAGTCATCCATGCCCTGGATACTTCGCACTAGCAACACACAATTCACGATGGCGTGTAGGGTTCCCACTCGGCTGTAAACCCGGGTGGGGGTGCAGCCTCGTCATCAAACCTGTCCTCAGTCGTATAATCTGCAAAAACTCGTTAACTGCAAATGTGAGCATAAGGCTCAGCAAGACTAACCCGTCTCACTAGACATATGCAAGGGTGAATACTAAACATAGGTAAAGTAAAGCATAAGTACTCGCCTACAAGTGGATCCTTATATTCATATTTTAAGTAACACATGACATTCTTTAGGCATGGCACATCATAAACTCCACAATCAAACAAGAAACGCTTTGCTGATGATATGACGTGCACAAAGCACATAATGCTATTACAGGTAAAGTATGGGGAAACAGTAAACTTTTAATTGTACTATCTCTAAGCCAAACAAGGTTGTCCAAGCAATTTGTAAACCTATATATCATATTCTCCTGACTTCTTCTGTATTCACTATGTCACGGCGTAGTGAACAAGTGGTACTCCATTACTGCGAGGGACGGTGATTGCAATCAGGACATACTTTGAACAACATGACACATACACACTTTTGGAAATGCCAGCGAGTACATTCACCAGTACCTACATAACAATTCGGTACTAGTCGTATATGGCCACCTTTCACTAAACACTCGAATGTCGAACCGGTCGATCCATCACGAGCAGGAGGTCACTGCGTGGGCTGTACTCTGACGTGCCCACCATCTGATTTACACCTTGCTGCCCTCAACCCACACCTATAAAACGGAACGGAATGCCTCGAAAAACCAGTATCAAGCTACGTCAGTTTACTGGAGCCCATTCCTCTAGTATGTCGCTGGTACACTTCAAGCTTGTCTAGCAGGACCGCACAAGAAATGGTCCTCAATCGACGCAAGCAGAGCTACGCACGTGAGATCACGTCTCGTTGCATCCTACCCACTGCTCGTTCTCAATTTCATATTCATAACCCATTTTCTTATTCCAGATCCTCCTGTGTGATAAAATTCCTATCTCCCGAGTAGGTTCTAACTACTCGACTTCTACCGGATTCCTATGAGCATAAGCATAGCAGTGTCTACTCAACGGGCCATTGACCTACCCAAGACTCCATAGGTTTTGTGGGCCATGCAAGTGGATGTCAAACACCTTAAATGTAATGCACAATCATCTGAAGACGTAAGGTGAAATAAAACTACAAAACAATGTAAGGAACTTAAATGCAAACTGGGGCTTGCCTGAATACGAGTCTGAGCCTAAGTTGGTTTCTGGCAGCTGGACCTCCAAAGCTTCTGGCTGCTCCTCGATTTCAGCTACTACACGATATGCATATACTAGGTATGAATGACTTTGAAAATAATTAATATGCTTGAGGTGGTGTGAATATCCTAGGATGAAAATAAGATAATTATCTTAATTGGCTTTGGGACTTTTATAGTAGATACTAGAGACTATAGAGAAGATTCTTGCAAAGGAAAGGGGATGATCAAGGAAGTTTGTTGTTCTTAAAAATTATGGTAAGCAATAACCTTCTCTAAATTTTGGTTGAAATTTTTGGGGACCTATCATAGCTACCAGGGGTCGCATAATGTAGAGGGGGTCTCACTGGTTCTAGGAAAATTTGTTTCACTATTTTCTAAGCTTCCTATAGGGAGAAACTGATTTTTCAAGTTTGGATAAATTTCTGGAAATTGATTTTCCATTTTTCTCAATTTATAACTACATATAGATTTGGAATATTGATCAACCCAGTATTTTAAGTCCAATGAACTTGAAACTTTTACTGGAGACGAAGTGTATTAAGAATAGTGTCCTGACCAAAATTGGGAATTTTCCAATTAACAGAACTGTAGGAATGAATTCTTTAAGCATTTTGTTTTCTGAATTATAGAGAAATTTCTATGGCTTTTCATACAAATCCATGTGCGCCATCGGAAAGTATTCTTCATGCTGTTTCTAAAAAAATTTAATTGGGAATTTTTAGAAAATTCTACTAGAAGTTATGGATTTTCCAAGTTTGGATTGAATCTAGATGTATTTTCATATTGAAATTTTCAAATAAAGGGGCCGGTCCCACTTCATTTGAATCGGGCCAATCAGAACGGAGCCACACTAGGAGCCATGGAGTTAACCCGCGCAACCGCACCGGATCCATGTTCACAACTGATCCCACACGAGTGGTGTCGTTGACAGGTGGGACCCGCACCTTCGTCAACCTCCCGACGCAGCGGCGTCTCTCGCGGGAACCGCGGCGGCGCTTCATTG
Source organism: Tuctoria greenei (assembly GCA_036927565.1). Classification (NCBI taxonomy): domain Eukaryota; kingdom Viridiplantae; phylum Streptophyta; class Magnoliopsida; order Poales; family Poaceae; genus Tuctoria; species Tuctoria greenei. The sequence continues at coordinate 74,093,674 of JAYESD010000004.1, forward strand.
GACTTAGGTGCGTCGACCTCCTTTCGGCCTTGCCTTGACCGCTCAACCATAAAATCGACCGCGCAAGCCGATGGTGGTGTCCAATCACGTCGGCGATGGCCGGAGACGGCGGTGCGACGATGACGCCGGAGCTAGGGTTTCGGCGTTCGTCGGAAATGCACGGAAATGGCGTAATAGGCTCGAGAAAAGGTTGGGGAGGTTCATTGGAACACCATGAGGATGATTTGGGGGTTAGATTGGGGTGACATCGCTGACAAAGCTAAGCTCGACAGCGAAGTACGGTTTTTCAACCGGCGGCCATGAAAACTCAAAATGTAAGGTGCTCGGTTGATAACTTTCAGGGTTTTTGGGCAGGGAGCTTTGTTAGGACATATAGAAGTTATTTGCTAGTTAGATTAAAGGATGATTGCAAGAATGAAACGAATTTAAGCGTGAAGCCTTGCTGTTCTATTGAGAAATTGTTCGGTTACCGAACAAGAACTCGAGCTACACTTCATGTCATAGGCTTAGATTCCGTGAGCATAAATTAGAGAGGATTGCGAACCTTTTTTCTTAAAGGATCGATGCTGGATATGGCCTAGAACTAGAGCTCGATGGTGAGACAGTGAAGGTGCTCGGCGGCTTCCTCGACGGCGACCGGGAATCTTCCAAATATCCCAAGCAGAAGCTATGTCACGATCAATGACAGAATAGAATACGTAGAGGAGGTTTTGACAAGCCTTTTATCTACTTACAACTCAGGGAGAAACGGCTTCAATCGTCGGCAAAACCTCGATTGAACAGAGGCGGCGGAAATGGTGTGAACTGGGTTGGAGCTCAATGGCGACGACTAGGGGGTATTTATAGCGGCCGAGGGGTGAGGGGAGCGTGCCACGGCGCAAGCAAGCAGGCAGCTCGGTGGATGCATGCCACGACGCGGTGTCGCGCGTTGCCGGCGTTGATCGGCGGGGAGAGCTGGATACAGAGCACCCCCGTGGGTTGCACTCGAGTGGGTTAGGCTGATAGTGGGTCTCACCTCCTCTTATCCATTTCCCCTCTCTACAAACTTCAATTCCCTTACCAAACTTGGTCCAAAAATTCTATATTTCTGTGGGGAGGCTCAAATAAATATCTGGAATTGGATTCTGCAAATTGAATTTCGAATTGGAGCAAGTTCCAATTGAATTTCAAATTTGAATTTGAACTTGGATGAAATTCAATGGTGTCACTAATTTAAAAAGCAAATGAGTTCCAAAAATTTTGAAACTATGAGGATAAGTCAAGCAAGTCATGCTGACCATGATGCTGAGTTCAAATCTTGTTGTTCAATTAAGTTGCACAACATTCAAAATTTGAATTCCTAATAGGGTCTGAATTTGCTAAGCGTCTCAAATAAAATAGCAAATGGCTTATAATTTCTGAAACTTTGCAGGAAGTCTATTTGGAATATTAGTAAACCATAGAAAAATTTATGGCCTCTGAATTGAATAATTTTGACAGGGCCAATATACAATAGTATATTCAATTTGAAATTAATTTGAATATATATTGGGTACTGCATATTAATTTTACATAGGATCCTCCATTTAAATAATTTCAAACATTGAAGAGAGGTCAAAAGAATTAATCTAAGATTATTGTTGAAGTCCATTCGTCATGTTAATAAAATTGAAGCATGAGTGGAAGAAATTATTTGATGAGATCAAGTTCAGGTATCCCACCATAAGTTCATGTGCATAACCATGATGGATCTCCACTATGGTTGATAATAAACTTGTAGCTGAACTTTATATGAAGGAAAAAGTGGGATTTTACATTCCTCCTCCCTTTAAAGAATCTTGCCCCGAAATTACAAAAGGAAGGATAAAAGGAAAAGATCTAATGAACATATGACGTTAACAAGTCTGGATAGTTGGTTCTAAGATATTCCTGGCTTTCCCACATTGCTTCATCAGCAGTGTGGTTTCCCCACAAGACCTTGTAGATATGCAAAGTGCGGTTTCTTGTGGTGCTAGTCGTCTCATCGACTATCTGGGTTGGATGTTCAGAGTAAGTAAGATCTGGTTGGAGAGCTTCCAAATCCTCCATACGGACATCTGTTGGGGCCTTGAAACACTTTCTCAATTGTGAAATGTGAAACACATTGTGCACCCCTGACAGCAATGCTGGCAGCTCTAGCCGATAGGCTACAGGTCCGCATTGCTCACTTATTGCGAATGGTCCGATGAAACTTGGAGCTAGATTCCCTTTTACTTCGAAGCGATGAATTCCTTTCATTGGGGATACGCAAAGGTAAATGTGATCCCCGATATCAAAGTGAAGCGGTCGACGTCGTTTGTCCGCATAGTTTTTTTTGGCGAGACTAAGCAGCCTTGAGGTTGGCTTGAATAACTCGTACTTGATCTCCGGCTTCCTTTACCAAGTTTATTACATATGTTATTCGTTCACCAGATTCACACCAATTCAAAGGTGTGCGACACTTCCGGCCATAGAGAGCTTCATATGGTGCCATTTGGATGCTAGTCTGATAACCATTGTTGTATGATAACTCCGCCAATGGTAGATGATCATTCCAATTCTGACCATGCTGGATGGCACAGGCGCGAAGCATATCCTCTAGCACTTGGTTTACTCGTTCCGTTTGAACATCAGTCTATGGATGGTAAGCTGAGCTTCGAATCAATTTGGAACACAAAGATGAGTGGAGCTGCTCCCAAAATCTAGCAATAAACAAAGTTCCACGATCTGATATGATAGTGTGGGGTACTCCGGGTAAGCATAAGATCCTTGCAATATACAACTCTGCATATTGTCGTGCCACATACTTGACATTGACGGGAATAAAATGAGCCAACTTGGTGATTCGGTTGACTATCACCTAAATTGAGTCATGCTTGCGGAAAGTGAGAGGTAAACCAACGATGAAATCCATGCTGATGTCCTCCCATTTCCAGGACAGTATGCTTAAAGGTTGTAGTTGTCCGGCTGCCTTTAGATGGTTGGCTTTCACTCATCGACACATATCACATTCGGATACATACTTCGCTATCTCCCTCTTCATTCGAGTCCAGCAAAATTTCTTCTTCAAGTCTTGGTACAATTTGTTACTCCCTGGATGAATGGAATATTTGGAGAAATGAGCTTCGTCCAAAATTTTCTTCCGAAGTTCCACATTGCAGGGTACCACGATGCGGTCTTGGAACCAGATGGTACCATCATCGTCACCATGGAAACACTTCATTTCCCCCTTTTTTCATTAGTTGGCGAATATGTGATATGCCCTTGTCCTCCTTCCGAGCCTACACAATTTCCTCCCTTATGGTAGGAATGAGGTCTAGGTTGTAGAGCGCCCCATAGGGAACCAAGTAGAGACTCAGTTCTTCTTCCTCTATCAAGGTGGTAGAAGGGTTATTGATATGGGACTTGCGACTTAACGCATCTGCGACTACATTTGCCTTTCCGGGATGGTAGTGGATCTCAATCTCATAATCTTTGATTAACTCCAACCATCTTCATTGCCGCATATTCAAATCTTTCCGGGTGAAGATGTACTTCAAGCTTTTGTGATCGGTGTAGATATGTACTAGGTTGCCCCATAGATAGTGTCTCCACATCTTTAATGCTAGTACCACGGCAGTGAGCTCAAGATCATGAGTCGGATAATGCTGCTCATGGTTCCGAAGCTGCCGTGATCCATAAGCGATCACCCTTCTGTCTTGCATGAATACGCAACCCAAACCAATTCCAGATGCATCATAATAAACATCAAAGGATCTTGTTGTGTCTGGTTTGGCTAATACTGGTGCTGTTGTGAGGTGTTTTACTAATGCTTGAAAACCTTCCTCACATTCCTTTATCCATTTACATTTCTTTCCTTTCTTCAAAAGTTCCATCATTGGTTTAGCTATCTTGGAAAAGCTTGAGATGAACCTTCGGTAATATCCCGCTAAACCCAGGAAACTTCGAACTTCATGCATAGACTTAGGAGACTCCCATTTGAGTACTTGCTTAATCTTGCTTGGATCAACTGCAATCCCTCCGGCAGAGATGATGTGCCCTAGAAATGGCACTTGGTTGATCCAGAACTAATATTTGCTGAACTTAGCGTACAACTTGTGGTCCCGCGATCGCTGAAGCACGATGTCAAATGTTTTGCATGTTCTTCTTCGGATTTTGAGTATAAAAGGATGTCGTCGATGAAGACCACGACAAACTTGTCCAAATCCGGCATGAATATCAAATTCATGAGATACATGAAATGGGCCGGTGCGTTGGTTAATCCGAAGGACATGACAAGGTACTCATATAATCCATACCTCATCGAGAATATTGTTTTAGGTATATCCTCTGGTCAAATCCTGATCTGAGGATAACTAGAGCGAAGGTCCATCTTCGAAAATACCCGAGCACCTACCAATTGATCGAATAGAATATCGATACGGGGTAGTGGATACATGTTCTTGATCGTGACAGCATCGAGTGGACGATAGTCCACACATAGTCTCAATGTTTTATCCTTCTTTTCCACGAACAATGCAGAACAGCCCCAAGGTGACGAACTTGGACAAATGAAACCCTTATACAAAAGTTCCTTTAGCTGCTCTTTCAGTTCTGCAAGTTTTTTAGGTGCCATCTTATCGGCTTTCTCGAGATTGGCACTGTTCCTGGTACAAGTTCAATCTTAATATCGACATCTCTTTCTGGTGGCATACTAGGAAGATCTTTGGGAAAAACGTCCGAATACTCACATACTACTGGAACATCTTCGAGTTTATATGTTTCGGTGTTATAAGAAGTTGGAGTCACGTGGATATTACTCTCAAGAGTGAGAGTTTTGGGAGAGTGAAGCAGAGAATTTAGATATGTCCTCCGAGGAACGATGTCAACAATAGCACCGTTGTATTGCAACCATGCCATCCCTAAGATGACATCTAACTTTTGATGCTCTAGTATAATGAGAGAGATAGGGTATATGTCCGACCCATATTAAGAGGTACCCTATGGACCATCTTATCTGCGACTACTTTTCTCCTGGAGAACAAATCATATATGGGGTTTTTGTGGAACAGATAGGCAACTGGTATTGACTGACATAAGAATTGCTAATAAAATTGTGGGAGGCACCAGAGTCAAAAAGGATGACAATGGGATGACCAATGAGAGAGAACGTACCCATGAGTACGGGTGCGCCTTCCAGAATGTCCTCGATGGCGAGGTGGTGGACGTTGTCAGTTCTGGTGGTTGGCTTCTTGGGCTGGTTGCGAGGCTGGTTTGCCCCTGGTACGATGACTGTCCGCCGCTCTACGGGCAGTCCTTGGAGAAGTGCCCCGTACGTCCACACGTATAACACGTGTACGGGGTCTGACCGACACGGAATGGAGGACTTAATCCTTGTGCACACGGTGGACGTAGAGGTGCATGCGGAATCATCCCTTGTTGCTGTTGTGGGCGAAAGCCGGCGTTGTTGAATGGGCGACCATGAAACATCAGTGGTCATGATGGCGGCTGCCACCTCTGGACGGATGGTGATCAATACACCATGCGGTATTTCTGAGGAATACCTCCTCCGCTGCCCTGCGGAGCACTCCTTTTCTTCTTGTCGTAGAACAGCTTCCTAGTAGCGTCCTCCTATACGATTGCGACATTGACTATTTTATTGAAGCTGCCGCTATTGAACAAGGCAAGCTTGTCCTTCATCTTGGGGTTCAAACCCCAATAGAAGGATTCCCGCTTCCGATCTTCAGTACTCACTTGGTCCTGAGCATATTGGGCCAAGTGGTTGAATATCTCGGAGTACTCGTAAGCACTCCTTCCTCCTTGTTTCAGCTCCAAGAACTCTTGAAGATTCCTCCACATCACACCGGAAGGTATGTGATAGGCACGAAACGCCTCCCGGAATTCCTCCCAGCTCGCGGCATAGCCGACTGGTCGTGCGGCAAGGCAATTCACCCACCATGCACCAGCGGACCCTTGTAGTTGTTGGGCCACGAACAGGGTCTCCTGATGTTTGGTTACTCATAGCAAACCGAACTTCCCTTCAATGGAGCAGAGCCAGTTGTCCACCTCCAACGGTTCATCGGCCTCCATGAAAACCGGCGGGTGCGTTGACATGAAGTCCGAGTATGAACTCAGAGAAAGCTGTCGTGGACCCGTATCTGGTCGCCCTCCTTGACGGGACGAATGTTGGACCAAAGTCTGTAGTAACTCTGTTTGCTCGTCGCGCGAGCCAAGCACTGCGGTGAGAACCACCGCTAGACTCCTTGGAAGTTCAGGACGTGGTGGTGGAGGAACCCGTTGCTGCGGTGTAGCAGCTGTCTCCGTGGTCGGAGATTCATCCTCACGGCCACGAAATTGGCATATGATTATGATATCAATTGTTGGCTGGTTATAAATGAATTATGAAGGTATATGAGGATGTTGGAAATGGATTATGATAATTACTTGGGATATGATGGGAATTAAACTCACATAGACATTTTAGGTTGCTTTTACAAGTTTATGGAATGTACAATTGTGCAATAGGCCATTTATTATCATCCCTTTTTAATATACATGTCATACTTTCTGACACTTGCTGAGTATGGCATGTACTCACCCTTGCTATTCCCACATTAATTCAGTAACAGACGATAATTTGGAGTCTCTGGAGGACTATGAGGAGTACTAGGCATGTGTGTTATTGTCAAATTGCCTATAGAGATGGAGTCTACTAGTGCTTAGTTTTTATGCTGCAATGTATTAGAGTTTGTCTTTGAAGCTATTTGGATATTGTAATAAGGTACTATTTATTATTTGAAACATAGTTTTACCTGAATATGGTTTGCGATGCACTCGTGTATGTGTATTAAACATCCTGGACACACATATGTGTCACGCTTGGTTCATTTTTGGAACCATATGTCAGAAATTGGTATCAGAGTCGTGATTGACCGTAAGATGAAAGCCTAAGTATAATGGACACTACAAACCACTTAGTACTTCTTCCCTTTGAAACCTGCCTGTTTTTGCACTATTTGCCTTCTACTAATTATATTTCGTCAGAAAAATGTATGGTTTGCTGCTGCTGCAATTATTTCTGTCAAACCTGCCAACTTGTAGCATTTTTGCTGCTGCGTTTATCTCTTTTCTCTCTCTTTTGCTGCTGTACAACCGCTGTTTTTCCCTCCTCCTTGCTGCTATATTTTCACATACTCTCCACTAAATATTTTTCTTATTTACACATGTGTTTGCTGCAGCACTAAAATTGATTTTTCCGCTTCTTTCTCGCTGCCCCATTATCTTTCTTGTCCCTTCTTGCCGCTGAAATTTTCATGCCATGTAGACATCTTGCACCGATACACATAGAGAACGAACAACAAATCCATAAATATGAGCACACCATCACTAGTTCTTCCAATGATGACATAAAAAATAAAATCGAAGGAGAATTTGTGAAGCATGCACTTCAAGATGAAGACCTTCTAGACACGAAGCACGGAGAGTTGAAGTTTGCATCTTCCCGAATAATCAAAGTTCATGTGAAGCACGTAGCTTGCTTAGAGAGCCGCTTGTGAAGATCTGACAAGCCAAATTCATATCTCAGCCCCCACCTAAGATTGCCTCTTCACCAACATATGACCTCGTTTCTAGCTCGCCTTTGCAAAATATGAGCCTTAACCATTCCATAGCTACGATAGTGATGTGCCTCGTTACTAGGATATAGGTTCCCTATAAATGATTAGTTTGTTAGTGTTTGATTTTTTTTTGGTGTGTTAATTGTATGTTTGCTTGTTTGCATATGGTTGCTAGGATGTGAGTTGTGGAACGCTTTGGCATTTATCCACATCCTCATACATTATATAAATAATGCATTATCTAGGATGATACACCTTGATGCATGCATATAGTTGGGGATTACTTCTATATCTCTTTTCTATCTTCTTCAACCTCTACTTCAATGGAAGATGGACACACTAGAAGATTCGGTATCCCGGACAAAACTATATGGAAGTATGAAGATGATCAAGACAGAGTTTTCCATCACTTCTCTAATCCGTCTGAATCTCAAGGGTGTGATTCCATTTAAGGGAGGTAGATTGTAACATCCCGAAATTTTCAAACTTCGCTAATTCAAATATAAAAGGGAATTTCAAATTTTATTTTCAAATCTCTTCTTCAACACATCGGAATCTCGAGGGCGAGATTCATTTTAAGGGGGTTGAACTGTAACATTCTGATTTTTGAGTTTTGGTAGATTTAAAACTTAAATGGGAATTTAGAGTTAATAATAGGAAGAAATTATTTTTATAAAGAAAAATATAAAATGTATGCATCTCATGTTGCATTTTGCATACATCCTTAAGTATTGAAAATTAATTACCAAAACAAATAAGCTAAAAGTAATTGATTTGCAATAACGAATATGAGATAAAAGAAATACATAAAACTATATATATATATATATATATTATTCTAATCATAGGATGAATTCATGCAAAAAATCATTAAATGGGATGAAAAAGAACAAACATAAAAGAATTAGAAATAAAGAGCAAGTAAAAATTGAGCCAGCACCCGAATTAGTCCGAAAAGTAACGGACCGGTACGAATACCGTCAATGGACAACAACAGATTTGTCTGGACCAATCCTGGACAAGTCTTGTACGCATAGACTGCACGAAATTAATCATATTTTCCCCTCCCAATACTTGTCTGTGACAACAACGTACTAGTCCGATAATTGTTACTGGAACATTTCGAATTTGTTCGAAAACACAAAACCTAGTCCAAACCAACTCAGTGTAAATTAGTGGACTTGTCCGGCCCAATACCGGACTTGTCCTATATACTTTTCTGTACCGGAACAGACTTGTCCGCTATGAATCATACTAGTCCGGACCTTAGAGTCAAATCACATTGTAATTTTAGCCACACAAATATGTATAAATAATAATAAAAAATAAAAGGATAGGAATTAGTAAACAATAAAGAAAGAAAACTAATGGACAAAGGAATATATGGAAAAGTACATAATACAAATAAATAGAAGAAAAAACAAAGTCACCATGGCCAGAGCCATGACGGCACAAACAGCATGGCACACATACCTGGCCGCACGCCAAGAGGGAAAAAAATAAAGAAAACAAAAAAAGGAAAGAATGAAAACAAAGTCAACGCTCTCAGCCCTTGCCGCTCCCGCCAGGAATCGAGTCCACTAGGGACTCCAGCGCAGGCACGCGCGCACCCTGGCCTGCTGCTCCTATAAAGAGGGCACCGATGCCCTGTACTATAAGCCCTCGCCTCTGTTAACGTGAGCAGCCGCTAGGAGAAAAAAATAAAAAAAAACCTAGGGCAGCAGCAGCCGCTAGGGAAAAGGAGGCCTGTAACACCCTCATTTTCATGCATCATGCATTGCATAACTTCATATACATGATTAACATTGATCCACATACAAACGAATGAGTTTAATATAAATTTAAACCAAAACCGCACTCAAAAGTTCTGAGGAGTGCATACTAGTCCGTTTTTTTGTCCGGATGTGGGAACCGGAATCCCGACCTCCAAGGATCTCATTGGGTGGTGTCGTGCGATGCGACACCCAACAATATACAAGAAAAGAATGAGAACAATTTACAATACCAAGTCTTTATTGAAAAGCACAACGGAAGTTTTTAAAATACTAACGAAAGGAAAGAGAACTATACGTCATAGCTACGCTCTCAGCACTAGCTATGCAAAAGCAAAGTCATCCATGCCGTGGATACTTTGCACTAGCAACACACAATTCACAGTGGCGTGTAGGGTTCCCACTTGGCTGTAAACCTAGGAGGGGGTGCAGCCTTGTCATCAAACCCGTCATCAGTCGTATAATCTGCAAAAACTCGTTAACTGCAAACGTGATCATAAGGCTCAGCAAGACTAACTCGTCTCACTAGACATATGCAAGGGGGAATACTAAACATAGGTAAACTAAAGCATAAGGACTCGCCTACAAGTGGATCCTTATATTCATATTTTTAGTAACACATGTTATTCTTTAGGCACGGCACATCATAGACTCCACAATCAAACAAGAAACGCTTTGCCGATGATATGACGTTCACAAAGCACATAATGCTATTACAGGTAAAGTATGGGCAAACTGTAAACTTTTAATTATACTATCTCTAAGCCAAACAAGGTTGTCCAAGCAATTTGTAAACCAATATATCATATTCTCCTGACTTCTTCTGTATTTACTACGTCACGGCATAGTGAAAGAAGTGGCACTCCATTACTGCGAGGGAAGGTGATTGCAATCAGGACATACCTTGAACAACACGACACATATGCACTTTCGGAAATGCCAGGGAGTACATTCAGCAGTACCTACATAACAATTCAGTACTAGTCCTATATGGCCACCTTTCACTAAACACTCGAATGTCGAACTGGTCGATCTGTCAGGGGCAGAAGGTCACTGCGGGGGTCGTACTCTGACGAGCCCACCAACAGATTTACACCTTGCTGCCCTCAACCCACGCCTATAAAACAAAACAGAATGCCTTGAGAAACCAGTATCAAGCTATGTCAGTTTACTGGAGCCCATTCCTCCAGTATGTTGCTGGTACAATTCAAGTTTGTCCAGCAAGACCGCACACGAAATGGTCCTCAATCGACACAAGCAGAGCTACGCACGTGAGACCACGTCTCGTTGCATCCTACCCACTGCTCGATCTCAATTCATATTCATAACCCATTTTCTTATTCCAGATCCTCCTGTGTGATAAAATTCCTATCTCGCGAGTAGACTCCAACTACTCGACTTCTACCGAATTTCTGTGAGCATAAGCATAGCAGTGTCTACTCAACGGGCTGTAGACCTACCCGAGACTCCATAGGATTTGTGGGCCATGCAAGTGGATGTCAAACACCTTAAACGTAATGCACAATCATCTGAAGACGTAAGGTGAAATAAAACTGCAAAACTCTGTAAGGAACTTAATTGCAAACTGGGGCTTGCCTGAATGCGAGTCTGAGCCTATGTTAGTTTCTGGCAGCTGGACCTCCAAAGCTTCTGGCTACTCCTCGATTTCAGCTACTACACGATATGCATATACTAGGTATGAATGACTTTGAAAATAATTAATATGCTTGAGGTGGTGTGAATATCCTAGGATGAAAATAAGATAATTATCTTAATTGGCTTTGGGACTTTTATGGTAGATACTAGAGATTATAGAGAAGATTCTTGCAAAGAAAAGGAGATGATCAAGGAAGTTTGTTGTTCTTAAAAAATATGGTAAGCAATACCTTCTCTAAATTTTGGTTGAAATTTTTGGGGACCTATCATAGCTATCAGGGGTTGTATAATGTAGAGGGGGTCTCAATGGTTCTAGGAAAATTTGTTTCACTATTTTCTATGCTTCCTACAGGGAGAAACTTATTTTTCAAGTTTGGGTAAATTTCATGAAATTGATTTTCAATTTTTCTCAATTTATAACTACATAGAGATTTGGAATATTGATCAACCCAGTATTTTGAGTCCAATGAACTTGAAACTTTTACTGGAGATCAAGTGTATTAACAATAGTGTTCTGACCAAAATTGGGAATTTTCCAATTAACAGAACTGTAGGAATGAATTTTTTTAAGAATTTTGCTTATCTGAATTGTAGAGAAATTTCTTTGGCTTTTCAAACAAATCCAAGTGCGCCACCGGAATGTATTCTTCATGCTGGTTCTAACAAAATTTATTTGGGAATTTTTAGACAATTCGACTAGAAGTTATGGATTTTCCAAGTTTGGATTGAATCTGGATTTATTTTCCTTTTGAATTTTTCAATTAAAGGGGCCGGTCCAACTTCATTTGAATCGGGCCAATCAGAACGGAGCCACGCCGGGGGCCACGGGGTTAACCCACGTAGCCGCACCGGATCCGTGTTCACAACTGATCCCACGCGAGCGGTGTCGTTGACAGGTGGGACCCGCACCTTCGTCAACCTCCCAACGCGGCGGCGTCTCTCGCCGGAACCGCGGTGGCTCTTCATCGGACTTGGGTCCGTCGACCTCCTTTCAGCCTCGCCTTGACCGCTCAACCATAAAATCGACTGCGCAAGCCGATGGTGGTGTCCAATCACGTCGGCGATGGCCGGAGACGGCGATGCGACGGTGACGACGGAGCCAGGGTTTCGTCGTTTGTTGGAAATGCTCGGAAATGGCATAATAGGATCGGGAAAAGGTCGGGGAGGTTCCTGGGAACACCAGGAGGATGATTTGGGGGTTAGATTGGGGTGACATCGCTGGCAAAGCTAAGCTCGACGGCGAAGTATGGTTTTTCAACCGGCGGCCATGAAAACTCGTAATCTAAGGTGCCCGGTTGATAACTTTCAGGGTTTTTGGGCAGGGAGCTTTGTTAGGACATACAAGTGTTATCTTCTAACTAGATTAAAGGATGATTGCAAGAATGAAATGAATTTAAGTGCGAAGCCTTGCTGTTCTATTGAGAAATTGTTCGGTTACCGAACAAGATCTCGAGCTACACTTCATGACATAGGCTTAGATTCTGTTAGCATAAACTAGAGAGGATTACAAACCTTTTTGCTTAAAGGATCGAGGCTGGATATGGCCTCGAACTAGAGCTCGACAGTGAGACAGTGAAGGTGCTCGGCAGCTTCCTTCACAGTGACTGGGAAACTTCCAAATATCCCAAGCAGAAGTTATGTCACGATCAATGACCAAATATAATACGTAGAGGAGGTTGTGACAAGCCTTTTATCTACTTACATCTTGGGGAGAAACGGCTTCAATCGTCAGCAAAACCTAGATTGAACAAAGGCGGCGGAAATGGTGTGAACTGGGTTGGAGCTCAACGGCGACGACCAGGGGGGTATTTATAGGGGCGGAGGGGTGAGGGGAGTGTGCCACGATGCAAGCAAGCAGGCAGGTCGGTGGATGCATGCCGCATCGCGGTGTCGCGCGTTGCCGGCGTTGATTGGCGGGGAGAGCTGGATACAGAGCACCCCCGTGGGTTGCACTCGAGTGGCTTAGGCTGACAGTGGGTCCCACCTCCTCTTATCCATTTCCCCTCTCTGCAAACTTCAATTCCCTTACAAATTTGGTCCAAAAATTCTAGATTTTTGGGGGGAGGCTCAAATAAATATCTGGAATTTGATTCTGCAAATTGGATTTCGAATTGGAGCAAGTTCCAATTGAATTTCGAATTTGAATTTGAATTTGGATGAAATTCAATGGTGTCACTGATTTAAATAGCAAATGAGTTCCAAAAATTTTGAAACTCTGAGGATAAGTCAAGCAAGTCATGCTGACCATGATGGCGAGTTCTAATCTTGATGTTCAATTAAGTTGCACAACATTCAAAATTTGAATTCCTAATAGGGTCTGAATTTGCTAAGTGTCTCAAATAAAATAGCAAATGGAGTTCATAATTTCTGAAACTTTGCAGGAAGTCTATTTGGAATATTAGTAAACCATAGAAATACTAATGGCCTCTGAATTAAATAGTTTTGACAGGGCCAAATATACAGTAGTATATTCAATTTGCAATTAATTTGAATATATATTGGGTACTGCATATTAATTTGACCAAGGATCCTCCATTTAAATAATTGCAAACTTGAAGAGAGGTCGAAAGATATAATCTAAGATTATTGGTGAAGTCCATTGCTCATGTTAATAAAATTTAAGCATGAGTGGAAGAAATTATTTGATGAGATCAAGTTCATGTATCCCACCATAAGTTCATGTGCATAACCATGATGGATCTCCACTATGGTTGATAATAAACTTGTAGCTGAACTTTATATGAAGGAAAAAGTGGGATTTTACATTCCTCGCCCCTTAAAAGAATCTTGTCCCGAGATTACAAAAGAAAGGATAAAAGGAAAAGATCTAATGAACATATGACGTTAACAAGTCCTGATAGTTGGTTCTAAGATATTCCTCGCTTTCCCATGTTGCTTCATCAGCGGTGTGGTTTCCCGACAAGACCATGTAGAAATGCAAAGTGCGGTTTCTCGTGGTCCGAGTCTTCTCATAGACTATCTAGGTTGGATGTTCAGAGTAAGTAAGATATAGTTAGAGAGCTTCCAAATCCTCCGTACGGAATTCCGCTGGGGCCTTGAGACACATTCTCAATTGTGAAATGTGAAACACATTGTGCACCCCTGACAGCGATGCTGAAACGCATAGCTAGTTTCCATTTTACTCCGAAGCGATGAATTTCATTGGGGATACATGAAGGTAAACGTGATCCCCGATATCAAAGTGAAGTGGTCGACGTCATTTGTCCGCATAGATTTTCTGGCGAGATTGAGCAGGCTTGAGGTTGGCTTGAATAACTCGTACTCGATCTTCGGCTTCCTTTACCAAGTATATACCATACGTTACTCGTTCACCGGATTCACACCAATTCAAAGGTGTGCAGCACTTCCGGCCATAGAGAGCTTCATATGGCGCCATTTGGATGCTAGTCTGATAACCATTGTTGTATGAAAACTCCGCCAATGGTAGATGATCATTCCAATTCATACCATGGTGGATGGCATATGCGCGGATCATATCCTCTAGCACTTGGTTTACTCATTCTGTTTGACCATCAGTCTGTGGATGGTAAGCTGAGCTTCGAATCATGTTGGTACCCAGAGATGCGTGGAGCTGCTCCCAAAATTTAGCAACAATAAAGGTTCCACGATCTGATATGATAGCACGGGGTACACCGTGTAAGCATAAGATCATGGCAATATAAACCTCTGCATATTGTCGTGCCACATACTTGACTGGAATAAACTGAGCCGACTTGGTTAGTCGGTCGGCTATCACCCAAATTGAGTCATGCTTGCGGAAAGTGAGGTAAACCAACAATGAAATCCATGTTATGTCCTCCCATTTCCAGGCCGGTATGCTTAAAGGTTGTAGTTGTCCGGCTGCCTTTAGATGGTCGGCTTTCACTCGTTGACACGTATCACATTCGGATACATACTTTGCTATATCCCTCTTCATCCGAGTCCACCAAAATTACTTCTTCAAGTCTTGGTACAATTTTTTACTCCCCGGATGAATGGAATATTTGGACAAATGAGCTTCGTCCAAAATTTTCTTCCGAAGTTCCACATTGCGGGGTACCACGATGCGGTCTTTGAACCAGATGGTACCGTCATTGTCACCTCAGAAACACTTCATTTCCCCCTTTTTCATTCATTGGCGAATATGCGATATGCCCTTGTCATCCTTCTGAGCCTCCACAATTTCCTCCCTTATGGTAGGAATGAGGGCTAGGTTGTAGAGCGCCCCATACGGAACCAAGTAGAGACTCGGTTCTCCTTCCTCTATCAAGGTGATAGAAAGGTTATTGATATGGGACTTGCGACTTAGCGCATATGCGACTACATTTGCCTTTCCTGGATAGTAGTGGATCTCAATCTCATAATCTTTGATTAACTCCAACAATCTTCGTTGTCGCAAATTCAAATGTTTCTGGGTGAAGATGTACTTCAAGGTTTTGTGATCGGTGTAGAGATGTACTAGGTTGCCCCATAGATAGTGTCTCCACATCTTTAATGCTAGTACCACAACAGCGAGCTCAAGATCATGAGTTGGATAATGCTGCTCATGGTTCTGAAGCTGCCGTGATCCATAAGCGATCACACTTCTGTCTTGCATTAATACGCAACCCAAACCAATTCCAGATGCATCACAATAAACTTCAAAGGATCTTGTTGTGTCTGGTTGGCCTAATACTGGTGTTGTTGTGAGGTGTCTTACTAATGCTTGAAAACCTTCCTCACATTCCTTTGTCCATGTATATTTCTTTCCTTTCATTAGAGGTTCTATCATTGGTTTAGCTATCTTGGAAAAGCTTGGGATGAACCTTCGGTAATGTCCCGCTAAACCCAGGAAACTTCAAACTTCATGCACAGACTTAGAAGACTCCCATTTGAGTACTTGCTTAATCTTGCTTGGATCAACTGCAATCTCTTCAGCAGAGATGATGTGCCCTAGAAATGGTACGTGGTTGATCCAGAACTCACATTTGTTGAACTTAGCGTACAAATTGTGGTCCCGCAATCACTGAAGCACGATGTGCAAATGTTGTGCATGCTCTTCTTTGGATTTTGAGTATAGAAGGATGTCGTCGATGAAGACCACGACATACTTGTCCAAATCCGACATGAATACTGAATTCATGAGATACATGAAATGGGCCAGAGCGTTGGTTAATCCGAAGGAGATGACAAGGTACTCATATAATCCATACCTCATCGAGAATGCTGTTTTAGGTATATCCTTTGGTCGAATCCTAATCTGATGATAACCAGAGCGAAGGTCCATCTTCGAAAATACCTGGGTGCCTACCAACTGATCGAACAGAATATCGATACGGGTAGTGGATACTTGTTCTTGATCGTGACAGCATTGAGTGGACGATAGTCCACATATAGTCTCAATGTTTTATCCTTCTTTTCCACGAACAATGCAGAACAGCCCCAAGTTGACGAACTTGGATGAATGAAACCCTTGTCCAAAAGATCCTTCAGTTGATCTTTCAGTTCTGCAAGTTCTTTAGATGCCATCTTATACGGCTTTCTCGAGATTGGCACTGTTCCCAATAGAAGTTCAATCTTAAACTCGACATCTCTTTCTGGTGGCATACTAAGATCTTCGGGAAAAACGTCCGAATACTCACATACTACTAGAATATCTTCGAGTTTACAGGCTTCGGTGTTATAAGCAGTTGGAGTCACGTGGATATTACTCTCAAGAGTGAGAGTTTGGGGAGAGTGGAGCGGAGAATTTAGATATATCCTCAGAGGAAAGATGTCCATAATAGCACCATTGTATTGCAACCATGCCATCCCTAAGATGACATCTAACTTCTGATGCTCCAGTATAATAAGAGAGATAGGGTATATGTTCCCACCGAGATTTAGAGGTACCCTATGGACCATTTTATCTGTGACTACTTTCCTCCCAGAGAACAAATCATATATGGGGTTTTTGTGGAACGGATAGGCATTTGGCATTGACTGATATAAGAATTGCTAATAAAATTGTGGGAGGCACCAGAGTCAAAAAGGATGACTACAGGATGACCAATGAGAGAGAACGTACCCATGAGTACAGGTGCGCCTTTCAGAATGTCCTCGATGGTGAGGTGGTGGACATTGCCGGTTCTGGTGGCTGGCTTCTTGGGCTGGTTGCGAGGCTGGTTTGCCCCCTGGTACGATGATTGTCCTCCGCTCTGCGGGAAGTGCTTGGAGAGGTGCCCCATACGTCCACACGTATAACACGTGTACGGGGTCTAACCGGCACGGAATGGAGGACAGAATCTCGGTGCACGCAGTGGAGGTAGAGGTGCACGTGGAATCATCCCTTGTTGCTGTTGTGGGCAGAAGCCAGCGTTGTTGAATGGGCGACCATGAAACATCGGGGGTTGCGATGGCGGCTGCCATCTCTGGCCGAATGGTGATCGATACACCATGCGGTATTTCTGAGGAGTACCTCCTTCACTGCCCTAGGGAGCACTCCTTTTCTTCTTGTCGAAGAAAAACTCCGTAGTAGCGTCCTCCTGTACAATTGCGGCATTGACCATGTTGTTGAAGCTACCGCTGTTGAACAAGGCAAACTTGTCCTTCATTTTGGGGTTCAAACCCCGATAGAAGCATTCCCGATTCCTATCTTCAGTACTCACTTGGTCCTTAGCATATTGGGCCATGTGGTTGAATATCTTGAAGTACTCATAAGCACTCCATCCTCCTTGTTTCAGCTCCAAGAACTCTTGAAGCTTCCTCCTCATCACACGGGAAGGTATGTGATAGGCGCAAAATGCCTCTCGGAATTCCTCCCAGCTCGCGGCATAGCCGACTGGTCGTGCGGCAATGTAATTTGCCCACCACGCACCAGCGGACCCTTGTAGTTGTTGGGCCACGAACAGGGTCTTCTGATGTTCGGTTACTTGTTACGCACTGAACTTCTCTTCAATGGAGCGGAGCCAGTTGTCCGCGTCCAACGGTTCATCGGCCTCCACGAAAACCAGCGGGTGCGTTGACATGAAGTCCGAATATGAACTCAGAGAAAGCTGTCATGGACCCGCATCTGGTCGCCCTCCTTGACAGGACGAATGCTGGACCAAAGTTCGTAGTAACTCTGTTTGCTCGTCGCGCGAGCCAAGCACTGTGGCGAGAACCTCGGCTAGACTCCTTGGAAGTTCAGGAGGTGGTGGTGGAGGAACCCGTTGCTGCGGTGTAGCATCTGTCTCCTGGGTTGGAGATTCGTCCTCACGACCACGTCTTGACCCTCCCATTTCAGGCGTCGAGCGCGTACGCACCATTCTGCATCCAAATGACTTAAAATCAGCACATGTTTTCTTTTCCTTTATCCATTTCATCATTCAGTAGCACGACTTATGGACAAAGGAATAAGTGCATAACATTCACATATATTGATAAAGTACAAACTTTATACAAGATATATTATCTCATGACCAAGTTTACAGTAGTGTACTCCAAAACGATGGACTCCCCCTACGGAAGTGCATCTCTACCATACTTGCTCCCCATGAGATGTCATACACGTCTTGTCATCTTAGACATAACCATTGCTATTCTTAATATGATACAAACATGGCCACAAAATAAACACGAGCAACTATTAAACTATATGTTGCCCCGTGATGGAAGAAATGCTACCACATCCCACTCCATTACGTCCTACTCGATGTAATCAAGTTCCTAGGGATCTTCTTCTTCCTCCTCGTCATTCGAAGGTAATTGTTCACCCATAATTAGTGGTATATTATGGTCTGTTGGATACACCACTAGTTGCAATTGTGCTTTGACCTCAATCACATTATCCTGAAGTTGTTCTGCCTCATACTCCCAATTCTGATCTGTCTCAATGGCGGTGTCCCGCTCTTCAGTGACTACTAACAGCTGCTCCTTCTGTTGTTGCACCTCTAACTGAATTGCTTGCAACTCACCACGAGCTTGCTGCAGTTCAGTGCAAGTTTGCCGTTGTTTGGCACGAGCTTTCCGTAGCCTAATGCGAGCATAATGCAGCTGACTGTCACACTTATTTAGCCGGTGGTTTGCTGGAGCTAGAGCGAACGTAGATTCTCGTTGATATAATCAAGGGTATCTCCCCGATCAGTCGCTTCCCGCAAGGCTTCGACTTGCTCCAGAATAATTGCGCCTTGTGTAGAAACCACCATATTGGACGCTGCCGCATACGTCCCAAGTGTCGTTGAGGTTGTGTTGCCATACGGTGTATAGGCAGCAACCATACGACGCTGCCACTCAAAACCAACCACACCCCAAACCGGAATAAGGGCAAATTGAGTCCCAACCATGGCATCTTGATGAAGCTCACAAAGCTTCATAAGCGTCTCGCCTGCTGCGATTGCCCAGGTGTCCTCCAAATGAGCCCCCTGGATAGTAACCGAGAAGGTAGCCCATCCATAACGACGTAGACTAGCTGGGATGTCGACCAAGACGGTGCATGACCGAACGCCTCTGTCAATCATTTCTCTGCCCCAATAGCACGGCATCTCGATGAAGCCAAACTGTTGGAGCACTTCCCGCAGCATACTTGGAAAACTCGGATGGCTAGCGCAAGTGGAAAATATCCATCCGTCTGGTAATAGCATCATCACGTCCGCCATCTATAAAAAAGGATACTGGAAGAGTGAGAAGGTTTCCCACTACCAATAGTTTATGAAAATTTCTAAAACTGGAGTTGCAATCACAGTCTGTTCCTAGGGGTGGGCAAAAAAAACTGAAAACCGAACACCGGAACTGAATTAACCGGAACCGAAACCGAATTAACCGAAATCGGCCCAACCGAAACATATTTCAGTTCCCAATCTGAGAAAACCGATTTTTTTTCGGTTTTCGGTTTTTTTACTCGGTTAACTGGTTGAACTGAATTAGGCCCAACAAATGTATTGTCTTCAGTTTACAACCCAACCCAAGTAGTTCATCTAGGCCCAAGGCCGATCCAACAAGCTCAACCTACCTAACCCTAACCCCCTCCTCCCCCGTGCGGCCGCCTCCAACGTGCCCGACACCCCGCCGCCCCACGCCTCAACCGCCTCGCGTGGCACCCCAGCCAGCGAGCACCACCGCCACCTCGCGCCTCCACCACCTCGCGCTGACCCCCAAGCGCCGAGCACCTCCACCGCCTCACGCGGCCCCTAGCCGCCGCCCCGCGCCTCGGCCGCCTCGCGTGGCCCCTAGCCGCTGTCCCGCGCCTCCGCCGCATCGCGCGGCCGACCAACTGCCGAGCACCTCCACCGCTTGGTGCGGCCGCGCCCACCGGCCGACTAGTGCCCCTCTAACGATGCCGCCTCCGCCATCTGTCGCTCCTCCGCCCGTCGATGCCGCCGTTTGCGCGTCGCCACCGCCATCCGTGTGTCATCGCCGCCGCCGCCCGACGAGACTCGCCCCTAACAGCCGCCTACCACCACGCTCTGGCGGCCTGCCATGCTCGTCGCGTCCGGCTGCCACCGTGTCGCCTCCCGATGACCTGATGGGTAGAATCCGGTTTTTTCCCGGTAAACCGGAAATCGAACCGAATTTCACGGTTAACCGGTGGGCCGGTTTTTCCTTTAACCGGATACATTTCGGTTCTCATTTTTCAAAAACCAAAATTTATAAAAAAACCGAAAAACCGAACCGAATTGTGTCGGTTAACCGAATGCCCACCCCTATCTGTTCCAGCTGACCTTCCTGTATAAATTGAAAATTTTTACAGGAAATGTCCTAAACAGCCGTGGGGTTCAATACAAACTTTGTAGTACACTTTACAAACTTTCCATATTGTACTCATACAGCTCCAGGTGAGCTAGGGAATAGAATCTATACAGGATTAAACTTGACCCAAGTTTTCTGGAAATTTTGACAGAACCTCCCCTGTATATGTGGTGATTTCCACAGTTTATACAGGTATATCATGACAATATTTTGAGGTAATGACAAAATAAACATTGTATAACATTAAGTTAGGAATCCAGTGGTAAAAGATTTCGGCCATGAAACATTTGTTACATAGGTATAGTGTGCTAATTCTAAACTATGTGCCAACTGTTGAAGTTCTGATCTGCCATAACCAAGTTTGCAACCATAGGAATTTAACACAGCTATACCAAGATTTAGGCCATGAGTACAACACGAAGTTGATAGAGGACTTGCTAAGATTTCCAGAAATGTATATATATGACCATGTCACTATTCTGGATCAAAAGCTAGAGCTATCTAAACTTAACAGATGAACTGACTGTTGTTCAACAGCAGCCCTGCAGTTCACTGTTTTGAGCTCGAACTTTGAATTGCCTACAATTTGAATCAAGAGAATCTTTAAATAACAAAACTGTACATATGCTTCTCCCTTTTTCAGATATATATCACAATAAGGCAGAAGATTTTCTACAGTGAGTTATTGCAAAATTACAGAGACTGGTACAATGGTAGGGTTATCTAGAGTAATTTAACCATACCCCAAATTTCAACAGATTATCAAGCTTTTCTGCCTTGATGGCCAACAGAAAAGTTGTAGAGGTCCTCGAGAACTTTTCATCCATATCATCATGAATTCTTTATGCATTTTTCTTATCTGAATTATAGAGAAATTTCTATGGCTTTTCATACAAATCCAAGTGCACCACTAGAAAGTATTGTCCATGCTGGTTCTAACAAAATTTATTTGGGAATTTTTGGATAATTCTACTGGAAGTTATGGATTTTCCATGTTTGGATTGAATATGGATTTATTTTCCTATTGAAATGTTCAAATAAAGGGGCCGGTCCCACTTCATTTGAATCGGGCCAATCAGAATGGAGCCACAACAGGAGCCATGGGGTTAACCCGCGCAGCCGCACCGGATCCGTGTTCACAACTGATCCCACACGAGCGGTGTCGTTGACAGGTGGGACCCACACCTTTGTCAACCTCCTGACGCGGCGGCGTCTCTCGCCGGAACCACGGCGACGCTTCGTCAGACTTAGGTGCGTTGACCTCCCTTCAGCCTCGCCTTGACCGCTCAACCATAAAATCGACCGCGCAAGCCGATGGTAGTGTCCAATCAGGTCTGCAATGGCCGTAGACGGTGGTGCGATGATGGCGGCGGAGCTAGGGTTTTGACGTTCATTTGAAATGCTCGGAAATGGCGTAATAGGCTCGGAAAAATGTCGGTGAGGTTCCTGGGAACACCAAGAGGGTGATTTGGGGGTTAGATTGGGGTGACATCACTGGCAAAGCTAAGCTCGACGGCGAAGTATGGTTTTTCAACCGGCGTCCATGAAAACTCGAAATCTAAGGTTTTCGGTTCATAACTTTCAGTGTTCTTGGGCAGGGAGCTTCATTAGGACATATAGAAGTTATTTGCTAACCAGATTAAAGGATGATTGCAAGAATGAAACGAATTTAAGCGTGAAGCCTTGCTGTTCTATTGAGAAATCGTTCGGTTACCGAACAAGAACTCGAGCTACACTTCATTTCATAGGCTTAGATTCTGTGAGCATAAACTAGAGAGGATTGCAAACCTTTTTGCTTAAAGGACCGAGGCTGGAGATGGCCTAGAACTGGAGCTCGGCGGCTTCCTCGACGGCGACCGGGAAACTTCAAAATATCCCAAGCAGATGCTATGACACGATCAATGACCAAATAGAATACGTAGAGGAGGTTGTGAAAAGCCTTTTATCCACTTACAGCTCGGGGAGAAACGACTTCAATCATCGGCAAAAGATCGTTTGAACAGAGGCGGCAGAAATGGTGTGAACTGGGTTGGAGCTCAACGGCGACGGCCCAGGGGGTATTTATAGGGGCGGAGAGGTGAGGGGAGCGCGCCACGGCGCAAGCAAGCAGGCAGCTCGGCGGATGCATGCCGCTTCGCGGTGTCGTCCGTTGCTGGCGTCGATCGGCGGGGAGAGCTGTATACAGAGCCCTCGTGGGTTGCACTCGAGTGGGTTAGGCTGACAGTGGGTCCCACCTCCTCTTATCCATTTCCCCTCTCTGCAAACTTCAATTCCCTTACCAAACTTGGTCCAAAAATTCTAGATTTTGTGGGGATGCTCAAATAAATAGCTGGAATTTGATTCTGCAAATTGGATTTCGAATTGGAGCAAGTTCCAATTGAATTTCGAATTTGAATTTGAATTTGGATGAAATTCAATGGTGTCATTGATTTAAATAGCAAATGAGTTCCAAAAATTTTGAAACTATGAGGATAAGTCAAGCAAGTCATGCTGACCATGATGGTGAGTTCAAATCTTGATGTTCAATAAAGTTGCACAGCATTCAAAATTTGAATTCCTAATAGGGTCTAAATTTGCTAAGCGTCTCAAATAAAATAGCAAATGGAGTTCATAATTTCTGAAACTTTGCAGGAAGTCTATTTGGAATATTAGTAAACCATAGAAAAATTTATGGCCTCTGAATTGAATAATTTTGACAGGGCCAATCATACAGTAGTATATTCAATTTGCAATTAATTTGAATATATATTGGGTACTGCATATTAATTTGACCTAGGATCCTCCATTTAAATAATTTCAAACTTTGAAGAGAGGTCAAAAGAATTAATCTAAGATTATTGGTGAAGTCCCTTCCTCATGTTACAAAAATTTAAACATTAGTGGAAGAAATTATTTGATGAGATCAAGTTCATGTATCCCACCATAAGTTCATGTGCATAACCATGATGGATCTCCACTATGGTTGATAATAAACTTGTAGCTGGACTTTATATGAAGGAAAAAGTGGGATTTTACACCGGACTAGTCCGATTTCTCTCTGACGTCCCTCGGACATGTCCGTTTTTGCTGCAGACTAGTCCAGTTTTCTCTCTGTACAACTTTTGGACTTGTCCGGCCCATTGCACACTAGTCCGGTACCCCAATTCCTTGAAATTTGGCCAAGTCCCTAGACTTGTCCTTACTTGTCCAACATCTAGCGGACTTGTACGTTTTCCCCTCTGAATGAAATCGGACTTGTCCGATATCTCTCTGACTAACTTCGGACTAGTCCAACATCTTTCGGACTTGTCTGGTTATCGCGATTCAGAGTTGATCTTTTGTTTCATGACATGTTTTGGGGTTTTACCTTAAGTGAGCCTAAGGACGTCATGTCTAACCCCTTATTGAGCCCATGTGGGACCCCACACCGGCCTCCACCCTCCCCAAACTCGAAACCCATCAAACCCTAACTCTCCACCCTTATACAAACAACCCCACCCCTTGACTTTACATTCTTTTGCCTCAATTAAAAGTCCACAAAACCTAGCTCGTGGGTAGCCGCCATCAAGGAGGGAGGAGGAGATCCCGAGCAAGAAGAATAAGAGGAGAAAATCAAAGAGTATCAAGTGATCAAGATCTCCATCAAGTTTTGTTCTACATCAACAATTCACCTTCAAGATCTTCATCAACCCTAGATCGTCAAGATCCAAGTGTTGCCTCCAAAACCCTTGATTCTTTGGAGTCCTAAACACCTGGTATACCTTCTACTTCCTCTTTCTCATGTGAATTCAACCGCGTTTCTCCAAATTCACATCGATCTAGAAAACCGTAGTTCAATGCTTCTGCGTAGGGCGGACTAGTCCGGTCCCACAGCGGACTAGTCCGATTTTGCTGACTGTTTTCTGCAGAATTAAATCTAATTTTATTGGGATCAGATCCAAACCTGTCCAAACTTGTTAAAAACTATTAGAACTAGATAGTAAGCATCATTAACAACTCATTAACTTGTTTTGCTTCGCATTTGCATTGATCATGCATGTCATGACATATTGAGTAATATATGTGCACTTATTGATTGTAATTCTTGTGTTGTATGTTTATCGTGTGGATTACGCAGTGTTGCGCTAGAGAGTGCTGCGGAGGACCTCTAGCACCAGGAGTTTGAAGACTTTGACCCGAACCAAGCCCAAGTGCAAGGCAAGTGTCCTTGAACATATTGATCCTATTTCTACAAAAAAAGTTTTGTTTTCAAAACTGCATGCTTGTGTCAATTTGATGGGAATCCCTATGATAGGAAGTTTACTATGTTTGTTTAACCACCCTTGTCACCTGGGATACACGGTAGAGAGTCAGGAAGGGCTTTTTTATGTTTGCTTTGCTCTAATTAATTGGGTTGAGAAAACAAATATACCCTTAAATTATGCATTAATAAGATTATGGTTAATATGAACTGTTCAATATGATATGGTAATGGGTGATCTAAGCAAGCATGGTATGTGGATGGGTTGGTTGTCATGGTGGTTGCTTGCTTTAGATCTAAGGACCAGTTCAAGCGAGAATATGCCAGGACAACAGTGCCACCACGAGGCCAAGTATGGGTGCGGCGTAGCTGATTAATTAGGGTATTGCTAGTATTGAGCGGATCATTTGGCACACCGTGGAAGGGGAGCTAGATTGGGTTTGGATTTGAGGTGGGACTCCCTGGTCTCCAAATGGCACAAGAGGGGGCCCTTGGTTGAAGATGTGCCCAGTTGGAGACATTGCCACCGGTGAAACCTCAGTGGGTGCGTACATGCTAGTAGTCCCTTTGTAAAGGCTATTTTGTGATCTCATGGCCATACACCTATGGTAGTGTTTTGGCATAATGGAGGTTTCCTTTAGTCATCGACGGGTGATGAAATCACAAACACGTGGGTAAAGTGGTACAACTCTGCAGAGTATTAAAACTATCATAATAGGTGTGCTCCCGATTAAGAGCACCTAAATGACCTACATGATTATAGTGAACTTGGCACATGGGATGGTTCATGTTTGGTACTGGTTATGATTGGTAATAAGATTATGGATGGTTATGGTTGAGATTATGATATTGGATATGTTAATGGTAATGGAGATGGATATTGAATATGGACTGGTATTCTTATAACTGCATGATTTATGATGGGTTTATTTCACAAACATATAATATATTGCTTTTTAGATGTTTTATTGTACTTTTCAGCACTTAGCCTTTATTATAATCGTCATTTGAATTAGCTACATGTCATACTTTTCCACACTTGCTGAGTACAACATGTACTCACCCTTGCAGTTCTCCCACCAACAGTTGCAAGTCAGAATTTTGAGTGTGTTTGGTGGTGTTCTTCTCTGTAATTCTTGGGGATCCCCTCAACTTATGAGAAGGTCCCTTGAACACGTTATTTTCCCTTTGTGATTAGTGGAAGAGAATCGTCCTCCGTGGCGATTCGACGAGGGTAGGGTTGGTGAAGACCCGGTCCTCCGTGGACTCCTCAATGTGGATGTAGGTTTCCTTCGTCGAAGTTGAACCACGAGATAAAATCGTGTCTCGCGCATCTTTGTTTTGATTTTCATCATAATCTAGGTTTTGTCTAGTATTGTGAAATTCATCTTGAAACATTGTATCATACTTGATCATTGAAATACACTATCTAGATCAACTCCAAAGTCCTTAAGTGTTTGAACAGTCAAAAAAATTTTGTGAGCAAGTGCTAACAGCAGCTACATATTCAGATTCGGCTGTGAATTGTGCAACTGAGTTTTTTTTTCTAGAGGACCAATCAAAAAGAGAATTACCAAGAAAATGACAAGCACCCGAGGTACTTTTCCTATCAATCCTACAGCCGCCAAAATCAGCATCCAAAAAATCATTCAAAGTAACGGTTGAGGAAGAAGGAAGAAAAATGCCAAATTCTTGAGTTCCATGTAAGTACCTGATAATTCTATTGTTGGCTTGACTATGTGAAGAACGTGGGGAAGCTTGAAATCATGTACAAAGACATACACTGAATTTTATGTCTGGTCTTAATGCCGTGAGGTACATAAGTGATCCAATCATGCTTCGATATTCTTTTTGATCCACGGGTTCACCATCTTCATCAAGTTCAAGTGTCGTTGCTGTACCCATTGGTGTCCGAAAAGACTTGCTTTTGTCCATGTTGAAGTGCTTAAAGAAGCTCTCTTGTATACTTCATTTGATGCACAAAGGTTCCCTCCCTTGGTTTGCTTGATTTGCAGCCCCGAAAAGTATGCGAGTTCTCCCATCATACTCATCTTAAATTCTGAACTCATCATAGCTGAAAACTTGGACACAAGATCATGAGAAGCATAACCAAAGATAATATCATCCACATACACTTGAATGAATAATGAGTCATTACCATGCTTGAGCACAAAAAGAGCTTAATCAACCTTGCCCACGGTAAACCCATTTTTAAGTAAGAATGTTTTTAACCTATCATACCATGCTCTAGGGGCTTGTTTGAAACCGTACAAGGCTTTGGATAGTTTGTAAACATGATTAGGAAAATCTGGATTTTCAAAACCAGGTGGTTGCTTGACATAAACTTCCTCATCTATGTAGCCATTAAGAAAAGCACTTTTAACATCCATTTGATATAACTTGAAACCTTTAGAAGCAACAAATTCTAACAAAATTCTTATGGCTTCTATTCTAGCAACAGGAGCAAAAGTTTTATCAAAATCTAGGCCTTCAACTTGAGTGAAAGATTGAGCAACCAACCTAGCCTTATTCCTATCCACAACCCCATCCTCACTTTGTTTATTTTTAAACACCCATTTAGTTCCAATTGAAGTGTGACCTTGAGGTGGAGGTACAAGTTTCCAAACATTAATTCCTTCAAAAATTTCTAACTCTTACTGCATGCCAATAATCCAAGATTCATTGGTTTGTGCGTGTGATATATCTTTGGGTTCAAAAGAAGCAACAAAAGCAGAATGAGTGTGAGAGTTCGGATCGCAAAAACTAGACCGTGTGACTCGTTCGTGCAAGCTTCCAATGATTTGTTGCGGAGGATGACTTTTGAGAGCTCAGAGGGGAGTGGACACATCAAAAGCTTCTTTATCTTCATGTTCATCACAAATCGATGAGCTTGTGACTTGAGGACGATATGGACCAGCAACGGTGGTCGTCGGTGCTAGTTGTGAATCAAAATCAGGAGATAAAACAATGTCATTAGCTGCTGAATTTTCAGGTAGCAGCACCTCTTCTTCCTCATCTTCAACAAAAATACACTCCCTCTGCGGATATGGATCCGGACCTGCAATATTTGTGCTAGTACCTGGGCTAGATTTATCAAAAGAAACCTCACAAGTCTCCACAATTTTGTTAGTGTCAAGTAAAAGCACACGGTAGCCTCTAGTATGAGATGGATAACCATGAAACATGCCATCAACAGATCTAGCTTCACATTTATAAAGATTACAATGTTTCTTAACAATGAATTTGCAACCGAAGACCCTAAAGTGTGTCACACTAGGCCTATGTCCGAACCAAAGCTCATATGGTGTTTTTCCTAGCCTAGCACGCAAGAAAACACGATTTGAAACATAACAACTGGTTGCAATTGTATCTGCCTAAAACTTTCTAGGAGTTTGATTTTCATCAATCATAGTCCTAGCCATCTCAACTAAGGTTCTATTCTTTCTCTCTACAACACCGTTTTGTTGAGGTACATATGGTGAAGAAAATTGATGATCCATTCCCTTTTCAGCACAAAAGTGATCAAAGGATTGATTTTTAAATTCAGTTTCATTATCGCTTCTAATTGCTCATAAAGATCCTGGATGATCAATTGATAATCTAGGAAATAAAGTTCTAAAGTGTCTAAAAGCATCATTCTTAGATGCCATAAAATAAACCCAAGAGTATATAGAATAGTAATAAACAATCACAAGAACATACCATTTACCTACGAAGGATTGAACACGTGAAGGTCCTACGAAGTCAAGATGCAAAAGTTGACCCGATTCAGTTGTCATGGTCACTGTGAGAGGAGCATGTGAACTTGCAACCATCTTAGCATGTCTACAAGAAGAGCACACAATTTCTGTGTCCCCTTTAAGCTTAGGCAGCCCACATATGCGATCAAGTGTACTAACACGCGTGAGATGATCAAAGCCTACGTGACCAAGTCTATGATACCAAAAATATAACTCTTTTGAATCATTAGCAACTAGACACCTATGCTTAGAAGAAGACAAATCAAAATTAGCTTTAAAAACTTTCCCAAACCAAGACATGTAAAAATAAGCTCACTATTTGAACCTACAACTTTGCAACAATTTTTATTGAAAATAATTTCCAGATTTTCATCTAGAAATTGTGAAATAGAAAGCATGTTGATTTCAAATTTTTGACAAGTGCCACATCCTTCAAAGTGTAGTAATCATTTACTCTAACCGAACCCTTAGCAATTATAGGAGTTGAAGAATTATCGACAAAAGTAACATTCTCTACACGTGACACAAAAGAGAGGGAGGAGAACCATTCTTTGTTACCGGTCATGTAGCATGAGCAAACTGAATCCAAAATCCAAATGTTCTCCTTCCTCAAGCGTGTAACCTATATAGAACAACAATACGTCGATGACTCAATACTAGGGTTAGTCAAAAGGCATTTAGGAATCTAGTACTGAGTCACACGACGTCTAGCAGGAATAACACGCGAAAGCTGAGATAAAACAGCAGGTTTATGAACAAAATCTTGAGGATTTTTTGTACCCAACTGCTGACCTATGAGGTGTTACATGTGTAGCATGAATATTAGTAGGTTTGGGAGCAAACTTTGCAGGTTTTCGACTCATTATAGCATATTGCATGTTCTCATCATTCGATTTAGCATGTGCAACAAATTTTGTATGAAAGTTATGAGATCTAGAAATCATTCTTTCCTTTTTCTGTTGTTTAGCTAGTATATAACAAAAATCTATTACATGACCATCTCCACCACAATAGGTACAATGAAATTTAACTTTGTGTTCATGTCTAGATGAGCTAGAAACATTTTTATTTGAAACCAAATGAGACAACATTTCTGCAGATTTGAAAAACACTTCTTTTTGTTTAGGAACTATTTCAATCAAACCACTTCCTAATGACTTTACAATTTTAGGTGGATGTGCCTTAGCATGAGCATGAGAATCAAAACATTAACCAGTTTTATCATTGCAAGACTTGGAAGAATTCAGCAGAAAGTTTAGGTTCTTATTCCCATTACAAAACTGATCTAATGTCCTATGCATGTTATCAAGTTTATTTGACAGATCAAGGCAATTTTCACATGAAGTTTTTCCTTTTAATTTGCAATTTGAACAATATTTAACTTCATGAGAACGTCAAGCATTTTCAATATAGAAATTTCATTCATAGCATCTTGTAGTTTCTTATCAAGATCAACACAAGTACAACAATGCAAATCAATTGTAGAACAACTAGCATCTTTCAAGTTTTTATCATTAAGTGTAGCAAGCTTTTTGTTCTTTCCAATTTCAAGTTCAAGATTATCAAGTGTGGAGGTGTGTGCACATCTTAGAGGGGAAAATTGTTCATATATTAAATCATATGGGAACAATAATCATCACTAGGAATCAAAAATATCAAACGATTAATTTCATATTCTAGTGACTCAATTTTAGCAGCATTGTACCTAAGCTTTTTGTCATTTTTCATAACTATTACAGTGGCATGAGAAATAGCATCACATATTTCTTGGCAAGTATGACATACCTCTTCATTGTCGCTGTTGTGTTCTGCCTCGTCCATACTTGATCTTGACTTGCCCGCCATGAAACAAAAGTTTGCCAAATCATCTTCATCTTCATCACTTCCGATGTCCATATCACCAATTGGCATCCTGTAAAACCCTTCTGTTTCTTGTTGTTGTTTGCAGAGGAGTGCTTCATCCTTGTTTGCTTTTTATCACAGGAAGTAGCACCTGAAAGGTTAGGACAATCCGTGCAAAAATGTCTTGTCTTACCACATTCAAAGCATCATTGAGGTTCGACACTTCCTCTCATTCTAGTTCTCACGTTTTGCAATGCTTTTGAGAACCGAGTAGAGATGACTGCAAGTTCTTCCTCTAGAAACTCTTAAATCTTTGCAAGGGTTAGAGATGACAACAAAGCAAGTGTTCCAACAGATGAAGATTGGCCGGAGCTAAGCATGTCATGTTGAGAAAAAAATGCAAGAGACCTGTGGCGGTTCTTACGTGAGATTATGTCAATTTCATGAGTTTTCAATTTAGAATATAGAACATCTAAAGTAAGTGTACTCATGACAATAGATTCACGAATAGATGTGACTTTCATCTCCCAAATTGACATGTCTAATGCACTTAGTAATTGCCTAGCATTCTCAGCATCTGAAAAAATTAACATTGACGCTACGTAAGTTGCTGAGAATTTTATTAAAGCAAACAAAGAGGTCATCAATGGACTCACCGGGTTGCATCTCGAAGCACATGTACTCCTTTTTGAACATGTCATGCCTTCCCTCCTTGATTGTGTTGGATACTTCGTGGTAGTCATAGAGTGCTTTTGACACATCATATGTAGATCCGAGGTGAGCAACACGGTCGAAGTCGCTTTGAGTTAATCCTTGTATGATCAAGTTGCGAGTCTTGTTGTTGTTGTTGACATCTCTCGTGTTTGTAGTCGTGACATGGTCGTTTAAAGGCAAGTCGTAAGGGTTTTACGCCTTTTCCCATATTGGAAAGCCTTGCGCCTGGATGAAAGCCTCCATGCATGCCTTCCAAACCTGAAAATCAATATTACTAAACACACATGGTTTGGCTGAGTATTTCTCCATGATGATTAGTCAAAACACGTGCAAATCACAAATATTAGAGAACCGTGGCTCTAATACCAACTATAGGATCGAAGAGCACGTGAAAAGCTACCAGAGGGGGGGGGGTCAATGGTAGATTTAAAATTTTTTCAGCGGAAGCAACAAAAACCACTTGGTAAAAAATCAATCTGTTAATTAATCATGTGTGCGACTAATCTAAACATGATCAATCATGAAAAAACCAGTATAGATTGTGGAGAATCAAGTCACCAATACACGACAACAAGAATCACGAAAAACCGTCGAGAAAAGCTCATGTTACAATCGAAAGATTGAACGAAGGTCAATCTGTTCTACCCGAGAAAAACCAGATCTGCAACACTGCAATGAAACTCGTGTAGATCCAAACCCAAAAATACAATGATTGTGAAATTTTCACAGATGATAGATAATCAAGTTTTGATAAAACCACCTAAGCAAGGTAGTGATGTACAAAAACTTGAGGAGAAAAAACTTGTCTGAAACAAGTC
Organism: Tuctoria greenei; assembly: GCA_036927565.1. Lineage (NCBI taxonomy): Eukaryota > Viridiplantae > Streptophyta > Magnoliopsida > Poales > Poaceae > Tuctoria > Tuctoria greenei. The sequence continues at coordinate 74,125,711 of JAYESD010000004.1, forward strand.
GGACGAACGAGGCACAAAAGTTCCTTTAAACTACAAATTATATTAGTCGAACAACAAGAGGAAGAGCCCCAAAGTTGTGCACCACGAGCTCTGGCCTCCCTTGCTTATATAACCATCACTTAGGCCAACCCAGTGCAAACTAGGACTCAAATCCTACTCAGATTGAACTGAAACATTCCATAATTGCTCAAGACTCTTCCATACCCAGATAGAAGCAATATTAATACTTACAAACACCTAGGAACGTATCACACATTCCTAAAACAACCCAACTTCGTGACTCACATGAAATCTCATCATAACCAACTCAAATCTTTCCATATTTGAGTCAAACCCGACTCAGCCGCAGCCTAAGTCCATAACCAAGTCGGTTGGACCTTTCCGACCAATTCTTTACGTCCACTTCTCTTTATCAGGCCTTGGAACCATGCAGCCACCTACATGCACTCCATGCACACCTGCAAGAGTCGTCCAACAACGTCCACGATACTTTCCTATGCATTATTCTTGATTCAAACATGTTGCGCGGCCTCTCGATCAACTCAACCATAATTACTCCCGAACTTGGTTTTTGAATCTCATCTTCTCCCTAAGACTAGATCAATGGATTTCATCACTAGCAATGTCTTCAACTCAAGCAACACCTGCACATGAATAAACAACCAATACTTTCGAGCACAAGTACTCGACTTGACTCACGTTAGTTCCAAAACCACACATAAGCACCTCACATAAGCATGTTGCAAACCATAGCAAAAACTTACGTGAGCACCTCACATAAGCATGTTACAAACCATAGCAAAAACATTAAGCACCTAAACACACCAAAAACTTAGTAAAAGAATACTGAGCAAACTTTTCATAAGTGTAAAGCATGTTTGAAACATTTGCAAGGTAAAAGCAAAACAATTGTAATCTAGCTTCGGACCTTGCCAAAACTAACCGGACCTTGACCCAGAGCTTATCAAAGCTAGCAGGACCTAGCACCGGAGCTTACCAAAGCTAGACGGACCTTGCGATGGAGCATACTAAAGCTTATTCGGACCTAGCGCTAGAACATCTCGGACCTAGCCAAAATAAGTCGGACCTAGACAAAGAAGTTGGACCTAGCCAATGAAAGTTGGACCCTTCGTCGGACCTTGCCGGAGCTACTGAAAACAAGTCGGACCTATTGTCGGACCTTGCTGGAGCTACCCAAAACAAGTCGGGCCTATTGTTGGACCTTGTTAGGGATCGGGCCTAGAGTCGGACCTTGATGAAAAATGTGTTTTGGTAGTATTCAAAACTTTTATCGGCATAGCCAATGTATTCAGCACACATAGGTTTCACATATTTGAAAACCATACCTTTTTGTATAGGAACTGTTTGTGTAACATCCTGAATTTTGAGTTTGGCTGATTAAAAACTTAAATAGGAATTTACAGATAATAATATGAACAAATGGTTTTTATAAAAAAAATATAAAATGTATGCATCTCATATTGCATTTTGCATTCATCCTCAAGTATTGAAAATTAATTATCAAAATAAATACGTTAAATGTATTTTATTTGCCATAACGATTATGAGATAAAAGAAATAGATGAAACTAAATATATATATATGTGTGTGTGTGTGTGTGTGTGTGTGTGTGTGTGTGTGTATGTATATAATATTCTAATAATACGATGAATTCATGCAAAAAACAAGTCATTAAGTAGGATGAAAAGGAACAAACGTTAAAGAATTGGAAATAAAGATGCAAGTAAAAATTAAGCCAGGCACCGGATTAGTACGAAAAATAACGGACTAGTCTGAATACCCTCACTGGACAACAACGGATTTGTCCGGACCAATCCCGGATTAGTCCAGTATGCATAGACCGCACAGACTTAATCAAAATTTCCCCACCCCAGACTCGTCTGTTACGAAAATGGACTAGTCCAATAAATGTTACTGGAACACTTCGGATTTGTCCGAAAACACAAAACCTAGTTCGAACCAACTCACTGTAAATTAGTGGACTCATCCCAACACAAGACTTGTCCGGATATACCTTTCTGTACCGGAACGGACTTGTCCTCTATGAAACAGACTAGTCTGGTACTTAGTGTCAAATCGCATTGTAATTTTAACCACAACAGATATGTACAAATAATAAACAAAAATAAAATAATAGGAATTAGTAAACCATAAAGAAAGAAAAATAAGAGACAACGAAATATATGAAAAAGTATATATTACGAATAAATATAATAAACAAAAGAAAAAACAAAGTCAACCATGGCTAGAGCCATGGCCGCACAAACAGCATGTCGCGCACCCCTTGCCACACGTCATGAGAGAAAAAAAAGAAAGAAAACAAAAAAGGAAAGCAAAAAAGAATAAGTAAGTCAACGCCCTCAGCCCTGGCCGCTCCCAGCAGGAACCGAGTCCGCTAGGGACTCCAGCGCAGGCACGCGTGCACCCTGGTCTGCCACTCAAAACAGGGCACCGATGCCCTATATGGTAAGCCCCCCACCCCCACCCCCCCCCCCCCCCCCCCCCCCCGACTCTGTTTACGGGAACAGCAGCCAGGAGAAAGAAATAAAAAAACCTTAGGGCAGCAGCCGCCGCTAGGAAAAAGGAGGCCAACCAAAAGCCACGACAAGACAAGGAGGGAAAAGGAGGAAGAAAAGGGAGGAGCCACCATTTCTATCATAGGTCATCGCGGCGTCGTCGTTCCTCGTGAGAGATTGCTACGTCACCGTTGTCGTCTTCATCTACATCACACCACTGATCTACGATGGTGTCGCTGCGTCGTTGTCGTTCCCTCCCTTGACATCACAGCATCATCTACTTCATCAACAGAGTCTAGACGTCGGAGACACATGCCACGTTGCCGTCCACGATTGTCGAGACCAGTCACGCAGCCGGTAGGTTTTACGGTTCAGATTTTACGACAAGAATTAACCTACCTTCGAACAAATCACATCCAAACCTAATTCATCGTGTCTCACTGTACCACCACGGACTAGTCCGGTCCCATGAACACTAGTCTGTTGCAGTGCAGACTAGTCCGGTCCTACCGCGGACTAGTCCAGTATTCAAATTTCAGCAACATCTAATTGTCAGAAGAACCACTATAATTGACTTAAAACTCACATAAGCACAAGAACTAGTTGAACCTAACTAGTAAACTGTAGTTGGTTCTGTAGTGAATTAATAGCATGTTTTACACTTAAAAATGTGCATGCATCCACACCATTGCATATTGATTAGTATTCTATTGATTGGATGTGCTTGATTACGAGTAGACGAGTACTCTCAAGAAGTTACGATCGAGAAGCAAAAATCTGAGGACCTTCAGCACTAGAATTTTGAAGCTCTCGACCCAAACTAGGCTCGAGAGCAAGGCAAGTGTTCTTGAACATTTTGATCCTATTTTTAAATGTTTTGTTTGTAAATTTCATGTTGTGTCAAGTTGTAAGGAAACCCATGAATAGGTGTTTACTAGACTTGTATGCCCATCCTTGTCACTCAGTATGTAATGTAGAGAGTTGGGAAGGGTATTTTCCAATTTTGCTTCGCTTTACTTAATTGAGATTGGGAATAACCAAAAGACCTAATTATGAACTAATGAACATATGAACTATGTGCATCGATGATAATTACTATTTATCAACAGGGAACTTGGGTGATCTAAGCAATCATGGGTTGTGGAATGGGTTGGAAGGTATGGTAGTTTTGCTTGCCTTAGATCTAAGGACCGGCTCATGCGAGAATAAGCCAGGATAACAATGCAACCACAAGGTCAAGTATGGGTGCAGCTTAGCCAATTAATTAGGTGCATTGTCAGCATTGTTTGGATCATTAAGAAGGCTTAGGGAATGGTAGTCGGTTGGGTTTGCACTAGTGGCGGGGCTGCCCTAGGATCTGAGCGGCACAAGAGGGGGCCCTTGGATGGATGTGCTCAGTTGGCGACATCAACTCTGATGAAACCTTAGTGGGTCTAAACATGCAAGTAGTCTCATGGTAAAGGCTATTTTGTGATCCCTTGGACATACAAATACGGTAGTGTATTTGACATAATGGAGGTTTTTTTTAGTTGCCGACGGGTGATGAAATCACAAATTTTTGGGTAAAGTGGTACAACCTCTGCAGAGTGTTCAAAACTATCATGATAGCCGTGCTCCCTGTTGCGAGCACTTGGACAACTTCCATGATTAGAATTGGACTTAGATTCTTTGGGATGGTCTGGGTGGTTATGTCATATGAGTTGGCCAGTTATGAGGATAGATGAAATTGGCATATGGTTATGATATCAACTGTTGGATAGTTATAAATGAATTATGATGGTAAATGGGTATGTTGGAAATGGATTATGATAATTACATGGGATATGATGGGAATTAAACTCACATAGACATTTTAGGCTGCTTTTACAAGTTTATGGAATGTACTTTTGTGCAATAGGCCATTTATTATGATCCCTTTTTAAGCTACATGTCATACTTTCCGACACTTGCTGAGTATGGCATGTACTCACCCTTTATCTGAATACGGTTTGTGATGCACTCGTGTATGTGTATTAAACATACTGGACACACATATGCGTCACGCTTGGTTCATTTTTGAAACTATGTGTCAGAAATTGGTATCAGAGTCGTGATTGACCGTAGGATGAAAGCATAGGTATAATGGACACTACAAACCACATAGAACTTCTTCCCTTTAAAACCTACCTGTTTTTGCACTATTTTCCTTCTACTAATTATATTTTGTTAGAAAAATGTATGGTTTGCTGCTGCTGCAATTATTTCTGCAAAACCTGCCAACTTGTAGCATTTTTGCTGCTGCGTTTATCTCTTTCCTCTCTCTTTTGCTGCTGTGCATCCGCTGTTTCCCATCCTCCTTGCTGCTATATTTTCACACACTCTTCACTAAATATTTTTCTTATTTACACATGTGTTTTCTGCAGCGCCAAAATTGATTTTTCCACTTCTTTCTCGCTGCCCCATTCTCTTTCTTGTCCCTTATTGCTGCTGAAATTTTCATGCCATGTAGACATCTTGCACCGATACACGTAGAGAACGAACAACCAATCCATAAATATGAGCACACCCTCACTAGTTCTTCCAACTATGACATGAAAGAAGTAAAATCGAAGGTGAATTTGTGAAGCATGCACTTCAAGATGAAGACCTTCTAGACACGAAGAACGGAGAGTTGAAGTTTGCATCTTCTCGAATGATCAAAGTTCATGTGATGCACTTAGCCTGCTTGGAGAGCCACTCGTGAAGACCTGACAAGCCAAATTCATTTCTCAGCCCCCACCTAAGATTGCCTCTTCACCAACTCATGACCTCGTTTCTAGCTCGCCTTTGCAAAATATGAGCCTTCACCATTCCGTAGCTATGATAGTGATGGGCCTCGTAACTAGGATATAGGTTCCCTATAAATGATTAGTTTGTTAGTGTTTGATTTTTTGTAGTGTGTTAATTGTATGATTGCTTGTTTGCATATGGTTGCTAGGATGTGAGTTGTAGAACGCTTTGGCATTTATCCACATCCTCATACATTATATAAATAATGCATTATTTAGGATGATACACCTTGATGCATGCATATAGTTGGGGATTACTTCTATCTCTCTTTTCTGTTTTCTTCAACCTCTACTTCAATGGAAGATGGACACAACTAGAAGATTCGGTATCTCGGACATAACTATATGGAAGTATGAAGATGATCAAGATAGAGTTTTCCATCACATCTCTAATCTTTCCGAATCTCGAGGTTGAGATTCCATTTAAGGGAGGTAGATTGTAACATCCCGAAATTTTTGAACTTCGCTAATTCAAATATAAAAGGGAATTTAGAATTTTATTTTCAAATCTCTTCTTAAACCCATCCGAATATCGAGGGCAAGATTCATTTTAAAGGGGGTGGAACTGTAACATTATGATTTTCGAGTTTTGGCGGATTTAAAACTTAAATTTGAATTTAGAGTTAATAATAGTAAGAAATTGTTTTTATAAAGAAAAATATAAAATGTATGCATCTCATCTTGAATTTTGCATACATCCATAAGTATTCAAAATTAATTACCAAAATAAATAATCTAAAAGTAATTTATTTGCAATAACAAATATGAGATAAAAGAAATAGATGAAACTATATATATATATATATATATATATATATATTATTCTAATCATACGATGAATTTATGCAAAAAAATCATTACATAGGATGAAAAGGAACAAGCATAAAAGAACTAGAAATGAAGAGCAAGTAAAAATTGAGCCAGCCACTGAATTAGTCTGAAAAGTAATGGACTAGTACGAATACCCTCAATGAACAACAACAGATTTGTCTGGACCAATCCCGGACTAGTCTCGTATGCACAGACTGCACGGACTTGATCATATTTTCCCCTCCCAGTACTTGTCTGTGACAATAATGTACTAGTCCGATAATTGTAACTGGAACATTTCGGATTTGTCGAAAAACACAAAACCTAGTCCGGACTAACTGAGTGTAAATTAGCGGACTTGTTCGGCCCAATACCGAACTTGTCCGATATGCTTTTCTGTACCGGAACGGACTTGTCCGCTATGAAACGGATTAGTCCAGTCCTTAGAGTTAAATAACATTGTAATTTTAGCCACACCAAATATGTATAAATAATAATAAAAAATTAAAAGTATAGGAATTAGTAAACAATAAAGAAAGAAAACTAATGGACGATGGAATATATGGAAAAGAATATAATACAAATAAATAGAAGAAAAAACAAGGTCACCATGGCCAGAGCCATGACCACACAAACAGCATGGCGCGCATAACTGGGCGCACATCAAGAGGGAAAAAAATAAAGAAAACAAAAAAAAGGAAAGAAAAATACAAAGTCAACGCTCTCAGCCCTGGCCGCTCTCGCCAGGAACCGAGTCTACTAGGGACTCCAGTGCAGGCATGCGCGCACCCTGGCCTGCTGCTCCTATGAAGAGGGTCCCAATGCCCTGTACTATAAGCCCTCACCTCTGTTAACGTGAGCACCCGCCAGGAGAAAAAAATAAAAAAAAACTAGGGCACCAGCCACCGCTAGGGAAAAGGAGGCCTGTAACACCCTCATTTTCATGCATCATGCATTGCATAAGTTCATATGCATGATTAACATTGATCCACATAAAAAGGAATGAGTTTAATATAAATTTAAACCAAAACCACACTCAAAAGTTCTGAGGAGTGCGGACTAGTCCGATTTCTCTCTGACCTCCCTTGGACATGTCCGTTTTTGCTGCAGACTAGTCCGTTTTTCACTCTGTACAACTTTCGGACTTGTCCGGCCCATTGCGGACTAGTCCGGTACCCCAATTCCTTGAAAATTTGCCAAGTCCCTAGACTTGTCCATACTTGTCCGACATCTAGCGGACTTGTTCGTTTTCCCCTCTCAATGAAATTGGACTTGTCCGATATCTCTCTGACTAACTTCGGACTAGTCCACCCTCTTTCGGACTTGTCGGGTTATCACGACGTGTTTTGTGGTTTTACCTTAAGTGGGCATAAGGACGTCGTGTCTAACCCCTTATTTAGCCCATGTGGGACCCCACACCGGCCTCCACCCTCCCCAAACTCGAAACCCATCAAAACCTAACTCTCCACCCTTATATAAACATCCCCACCCCTTTACTTTACATCCTTTTGCCTCAATTGAAAGTCCACAAACCCGAGCTCGTGGGTAGCCACCATCAAGGAGGGATGAGGAGATCCCGAGCAAGAAGAAGAAGAGGAGGAAATGAAACAGGATCAAGTGATCATGATCTCCATCAAGTTTCATTCTCCATCAACAATTCACCTTCAAGTTCTTCATCAACCCTAGATCGTCAAGATCCAAGTGCTTCCTCCAAAACCCTTTATTTATTGGAGTCATTAACACCCGGTATACCTTCGACTTCATCTTTCTAATGTGAATTCAACCTCGTTTCTCTAAATTCACGTCGATCTAGAAAACCGTAGTTCAATGTTTCTGCGCAGGGCGGACTAGTCTGGTCCCACAGCAGACTAGTCCGATTCTGCTGACTGTTGTGTGCAAAATTAAATCTAATTTTATTCGGATCAGAACCAAACCTGTCCAAACTTGTTAAAAACTATTAGAACTAGATAGTAAGCATCATTAACAACTCATTAACTAGTTTTACTTCGCATTTGCATTAATCATGCATGTCATGACATATTGAGTAATATATGTGCACTTAGTGATTGTAATTCTTATATTGTATTTTATTGCACGAATTACACAGTTTTGCGCTAGAGATTGCTGCGAAGGACCTCCACCACCAGGAGTTTGAAGACTTTGACCCAAACCAAGCCCAAGAGCAAGACAAATGTCCTTGAACATATTTATCCTGTTTCTACAATAAATGTTTTATTTTCAAAACTGAATGCTAGTGTCAATTTGATGGGAATCCCTATGATAGAAAGTTTACCAGGTTTGTTTAACCACCCTTGTCACCTGGGATACTTGGTAGAGAGTCGGGAAGGGCTTTTTACGTTTGCTTTGCTCTAACTAATTGGGTTGAGAAAACAACTATACCCTTAAATTATGCATTAATAAGATTATGGTTAATATGAACTGGTCAATATGATATGGTAATGGGTGATCCAAGCAAGCATGGTATGTGGATGGGTTGGATATCATGGTGGTTGCTTGATTTAGATCTAAGGACCGGTTCATGCGAGGATATGCCAAGACAATAGTGCCACCACAAGGCCAGGTATGGGTGCAGCGTAGCTGATTAATTAGGGTATTGCTAGTCTTGAGTGGATCCGTTGGCACACCATGGAAGGGGAGTAAGATTGGGTTTGGATTTGAAGTGGGACTCCCTAGGATCCGAATGGCACAAGAGGGAGCCCTTGTTTGAAGATGTGCTCAGTTGGAGACATTGCCACTAGTGAAGCCTCAGTGGGTCCGTACATGCTAGTAGTCCCATTGTAAAGGCTATTTTGTGATCTCATGGCCATACACCTATGGTAGTGTTTTGGCATAGTTGAGGTTTCCTTTAGTTGCCGACGAGTGATGTAATCACAAACACTTGGGTAATGTGGGACAACTCTGCAGAGTATTAAAACTATCATGATAGTCGTGCTCCTGGTTAAGAGCACCTGGATGACCTAGATGATTATAGTGAACTTGGCATTTGGGATGGTTCTGGTTTGGTACTGGTTATGATTGGTAATAAGATTATGGCTGGTTATGGATGAGATTATCATATTGGATATGTTAATGGTAATGGTGATGGATATTGAATATGGACTAGTATTCTTATAACTACATGATTTATGATGGGTTTATTTCACATACATATAATATATTGATGTACATTTCAGCACTTAGCCTTTATTATAATCATCATTTGAATCAGCTACATGTCATACTTTTCCACACTTGTTGAGCACAACATGTACTCACCCTTGCAATTCTCCCACCAACAGTTGTAGGTCAGGATTGGGAGTATAACATTGATAATGCGGAGTTTTAGGCCGTGTCTGCTCTTAGCTTGCCTGTGGTGTTAATTGGAGTTGCGCTATCCTTATTGCTTAGCTGCATAGTTGCTTTATTAGATGATTCCACTGCATTAGTTCAAACTTGTCACTATTATTCATTAGAGATTGTATTCGAGGATTGTAAGTGCATCTAGGCATCCCTTGTGGGTTTTTGTTGATTTATGACAAAAAAAAATAAGATCCTAACAAAATTGTTGAGATGAGCGCAGGTTTTAAAGAAATTAGGAGGGAAGCTCAAAAAGAATGGAGAATGAGGAATCAAAAGGAAAAGAGCTCAAGAGCTAAAAAGAGTAGTTTATTTTGTATGTAGTGTGTTGGAGAAACACATCCCAAAAGCTCAACTAAAAGAGATCTCTCTCACAACATAAAAATATGCATGTCCGGACTAGTCTGATGTCAATCGGACTAGTCCGATATCTCTTTGACTAGAAATGGACAAGTCCCCCCAGTTCGGACTTCTCTGCAAGCACTCTAATTTTTTTTCATGACACCGAACAAGTCCGATATCCATCGGACTAGTCTGAAAACTCTCTCGCTAAAATCGGACAAGTACTCCAATTGCGGACTTGTCTACAATTCTACACGAGGTTCACCACACCGGACTAGACCGATATGTGTTGGACTAGTCCGAACACTTCTAGTGCCCAGATTGGACTAGTCCACACATTTACGGACAAGTTCGATATCTCTAAACACTTAGGATTTTCCACACGCCGCACACCGGACTGGTCCGGAGTCCACCACAGACTAGTCCACACATAGCAAACCCTAACGGTAACTTTTGGAAAACCTAGTATAAATAGAGGTGTACGGCCCTACAACCAACTCACTCGACTCCCAGCGCTGTCACACCTTCCAAGAGCCCAAAATACACATCTCTCCACACATTCTAACCCTAAAAGGATCAAATCTTTGAGGATTAGCAATTGATCAATGGAAAGATTGTTCCACACGATCTTGAGCTCTTGGGTTTGATTTCTCACACACTCTTGTTGTTTATTGTATATATCTTGAGTGTGTTTGGTGGTGTTGTTCATTGTAATTCTTGGGGATCCCCTCAACTTGTGAGGAGGTCCCTTGAACACGTTATTTGCCCTTTGTGATTAGTGGAAGAGAATCAGCCTCCGTGGCGATTCGACGAAGGGTAGGGTTGGTGAAGACCCGGTCCTCCATGGACTCCTAGACGTGGATGTAGGTTTCCTTTGTGGGAGTCGAATAACGGGATAAAATTGTGTCTTGTGCATCTTTGTTCTACTTTTCATCATAATCTAGGTTTTGTCTAGTATTGTGAAATTCATCTTGAAACATTGTATCATACTTGATCATTGCAATATACCGGTTCATTGGTTCAATACACTTTATTTGTAATCTGATTTCTGCTGCATAGTGTGCTAGACCTAAAATTGTCAATTTACTTTGATCTTTTAGTCCACGCACACCAGAGTAGTCTGCATAATACCGAACTAGTCTGGCCTCCTCGTATTTGATCCATCTGTTAAGATTTTCAGGGTCTGACCGAAGTTCAAAAAGCCTATTCACCCCCTTTACGCTACATTCAATTGGTATCAGAGCCAAACTCTTCAAAAGAGACTCACCGCTCGAAGAGACGATGTCGGACATCAAGGATGTAAACAAGAAATTCAACAACAAGAAGGGTGATGATGAAAAGACACAAAAGCTGGAGAAGCTCCTCAACGCCATCCAAGACTGTGAGGATGATGAGTAGGAGATGCTTCAACTCAAGGCTCTTCTATGGAAGAAAACACTGTCCCCAAACGGGAAGAAGATCGATGAAGAAAAGAAGAAGGGGAGTAGTCACACCGACTACTCCCGGTATCCTTTTAACTATGATCATTTGAATTCCAACAATAATCCCTACTTATCAATTCCTCTAGGGAAAGCACCTTTCTTTGATGGCAATGACTATTCAATGTGGAGACAAAACATGGAAATGCATCTCATATCTCTTAACCCGAGTTTGTGGCATATAGTATGTATAGGGATATATATCCGGATAATGATGAAGAGCTCACTCCAAGCCAAGAACAAGCCATTCAACAGAATGCTCAAGCTGCAGCCGTGATCACTTCATCGCTAAGCCGAGACGAGTTCACCAAGGTGGATGGACTCAAAATTGGCAAGAAGATATGGGATACTCTACAAACCGCACATGAAGGTGATCGCCATGTATGCGAAGCCAAGATTGAGATGATAGAAGGCAAATTGGGAAGATTCGCTATAGAAGAAGATGAATCACCACAAGACATGTACAATAGACTCAAGAATCTCATCAACAAAGTCCGAGCTTATGACAGCAAGAAGTGGAATGATCATGAGGTCATGAAGCTGATTCATAGAGCATTCATGCCTCGCAATGTGACCCTATGCTCCATGATTAGAGAAAGCCCTGTGTATCGGAAAATGACCCCGGACGAACTTCTAGGCAAGATTATCAACTTTGAAATGATGGAGAAGCAAGCTAAACATGTCAAGGAAATCGCCGACCTTACCTCAACAGAGAAGAAAGGAGTTGGTTTGAAGTCCACTTGTAAACCTGTATCAAAAGAAGCTCGAGAAGCTCATGGAGAAGACGACAGCGATGATGAAAGCCGTGATATTGATGAAGAAGATATGATCCTATTCATGAAGAAATTCAAGAAAATGATGAGAAGAAGACAAGGTGGTCGCTCAAATGAAGGAAGAAATAGGGACAAAGCAAGACCAAAACTGAGGCGTGCTTGCTATAACTTTGGAGAGTATGATCATTTTATAGTAGACTGTCCACATGATGAAAATAAGAGGAAGACTAAGGACAACAAGCCTCAACCTAAGAAAATGTTCAAGAAGAAGAAGCAATATGGCCAAGCGCACTTAGGGAAAGAGTGGGACTCTAACAATGAGACCTCATCCGAAGAAGAAGAGGAGATGGCCACCATAGCTGCCATGAAGCCTACCAAGAAATCCACCCTCTTCCCAACCATCGACGCATGGAAGGACACCAACAACACTTATCTAATGGCCAAGGAAGGTAAAAGAAAGGTAACAACTAAATCTTTATCCTTGCATTCTTTTACTAGTGATAGTGATAACTCTAGTGATGATGAATATATGCTTAGTGGTTTGATAAGAAAATTGCTGGTAAGATGAAATTTCTAATGGATAAGCTTGTAGATAAGGAGGAGCTAGTTGACCGCCAGGAAGATATGATCATCCTACAAAAGGAAGAATATCTTAAGATCAAAAAGCTCCTTGAGCTTGAAAAGGAACAAAGTAAATCACTGGAACTTGAGTTAGCTTCAAGCAAGGAAGCTTGTTTGAAGCTAAAAGACTCAAACGTGGCTATCAAGGATGAACTTGCTAACTTAACCAAAGTTAACAATATCCTTGAAGTACAAGTTGAGGCACTCAAACTAAGTGGTTCTTCATCCTCTTCAAGCTCACCTTCTCAACATGTAAAATCTGAAACTGTTATTACTTGTACATGTACTAAATATGACAATAACTTGAAGGAAAAGCCAACCTTGGCAAAGGACAAGCAACCTTCCAATGGTGGCATATTTGACAAGGAGAAGGTCAAGTATACACATAGTGCATACTCGATCAAAAGACCTCCTAATGTCAAATATGGCATTGGGTATTCTTATGGTGAAAAGCAAAATGCTAGAAGCCACAAGAATAACAAGGAACACATTGCCTTTGTCAAGGGAAACTCCTCTAAAGTTAGAAAACTTAATAATGTTGATAAGTTTAAAATTGTGAACTCATATGAACAACAAGTTTTATTTAGAACATTTGATGCTTCATATGTACTTATGAAAAGTAATATTGGAAGAGTTTATGCCAAATATGTTGGGCCATGCCATGGTAACACCAAGTCTCATGTGTGGCTGCCAAATCACTTGTGGCTGACCTCAAAGGACCCAAGCAAGCTTCGGTACCTAATAAGAAGGCATAATTTGTCTTTTGCAGGCCTATTCATCTGATGGAGCTAAATGGGTGCTAGATAGTGGATTCACCAATCACATGACCGGAGAAAGAAGAATATTCGTGGAATATGAAGAAAATGAAGATCCAAGCGAAGGTATTTACTTTGATGATAATAGTCAAGGAAAGGTGCTTGGTACCAGTAAAATTGCAATTTCATCAAAACATACTCTTTCTCATGTTTACACGGACTCCTCGGATTAGAACCTTTTGTCCATATCTCAATTATGTGACAAGGGTTATAATTGTTTATTCACTAGTGAGGGGGTGATTGTCTCTAGAAGGAGTGATAACTCGGATGCATTCAAGGGTGTGTGAAAGTGAAAACTTTATCAAGTTGACTTCAACAAAGAAAAAGCCGAACTCAACACATGCTTGATTGCAAAGACCAACATGGGTTGGCTTTGGCATAGATAGCTAGCACATGTTGGTATGTGGAATCTTCAAAAACTCCTTAAAGGTGATCTCATCCGTGGTTTAAAGGATGTTGTTTTTGAGAAAGATAGGCCTTGTAGCGCATGCCAAGCCGGTAAGCAAGTAGGAGCACCCCATACCAAGCAGAATGTCATGACTACAACAAGACCGCTCGAGCTCCTTCACATGGACCTATTTGGTCCAATTGCTTACATATGCATCGGCAGTAATAAATACAGTTTAGTCATTGTCGATGATTTTTCACGATTCTTGTGGGTTTTCTTTTTGCATGATAAGACAGAAACTCAAGGAACCCTCAAGAAGTTCATCAAGCGTACCCAAAATGAATTCTCATTGAGGATTAAGGACATACGAAGTGATAATGGGACAGAATTCAAGAATACCCAAGTTGAGGAGTATCTAGACGAAGAAGGGATAAAGCATGAGTTTTCAGCACCATACTCTCCTCAACAAAACAGAGTAGGCGAAAGGAAGAAATGGACACTCATTGAGATGGCGAGGACAATGCTCGATGAATACAATACTTAGGATCGGTTTTGGGCTGAAGTGGTTAACACCGCCTGTCACGCCATAAACCGACTCTATCTTCATCGTCTACTCAAGAAAACCTCGTATGAACTACTCAATGATCGAGAAGAAGCTCCATGTCAAGCATTGAGGAGAATGGCGTTGGGCGATATTCGACCCCAAGTGCCACCTCCAAATGCGAATGAAGAAGATGAACCACAAGTGGAGGACAAGGATCAAGTTGGAGCATCCACACAAGATCAATCTCAAGATAATCAAGGTGATCAAGACATCAATGCGGGCAACAATCTAAGGGCAGAAGAAGATGATAATCATGAAGATTCAATACCACAAGTGCCACATACAAGAGTACATCAAAGCATCCAAAGAGATCACCCTGTCAACAACATAATTGGTAACATACAAAAGGGAGTAGTAACTCGATCTCATATAGCTAATTTGTATGAAAATTACTCGTTGGTATCCTCTTTGGAACCACACAGGGTTGAAGATGCATTAAAGGATCAGGATTGGGTGGTGGCGATGCAACAAGAATTGAACAACTTCATAAGGAACGGAGTGTGGGAACTTATTGAAAGACCCAAGTTCAACGTAGTTGGCACTAAATGGGTCTTCCGCAACAAGCAACACGAACACGGGGTGGTGACAAGGAACAGGAAAAGACTTGTGGCCAAAGGCTATTCACAAGTTGAAGGTTTGGATTTCGACGAGACTTTTGCCCCCGTAGCTAGGCTTGAATCGATTCGTATATTACTTGCCTATGCTACTCACCATGACTTCAAGCTTTATCAAATGGACGTAAAAAGCGCATTCATCAACAGACCAATCAAGGAGGAGTTGTACATGGAGCAACCCCCCGGGTTTGAAGATCAAGAGTTCCCCGACCATGTATACAAACTGCATAAGGCTCTCTATGGCCTCAAACAAGCTCCTAGAGCTTGGTATGAGTGCCTTAGAGATTTTTTCTATTGAAAATGGCTTTAATATTGGTAAAGCTGATTAGGCCTTGTTTACTAAGCATTTTGATAATGATATTTTCATTTGCCAAATCTACATTGACGATAATATATTTGGTTCAACTAACAAATCTTTTTGTCAAGAATTTAGTAAGATTATGACAGAGAGATTCGAGATGTCCATGATGGGAGAGCTGCGATACTTCTTGGATTTCCAATTAAAGCAACAAAAGGACGGGACGTTCATAAGCCAAACAAACTACACTCAAGACATTCTCAAGAAGTTTGGAATGGATGAAGCAAAGCCCATAATGACTCCCATGGCGACAAATGGACACTTGGATCTCAATGAAGACAGACCAAATGTGGATCAAATGGTATATCGCTCCATGATTGGCTCCTTACTTTATTTATGTGCATCTAGGCCTAATATCATGTTTAGTGTATGTTTGTGTGCAAGATTTCAAGCCAATCCAAAGGAATGTCATTTGACATTGGTGAAAAGGATCTTGCGATATTTAGTTCATACACCCAACCTAGGCCTTTGGTATCCCAAAGGTCAAAAATTCAATCTCATTGGATACTCCGATGCAGACTATGTTGGATGCAAAGTAGATAGAAAAAGTACCTCTGGTACTTGCCAATTTCTAGGTAGATCCCTAGTTTCCTGGTTCTCCAAGAAACAAAATTCCACTTCCTTATCCACGGCCAAAGAAGAGTATGTTGCAGCCAGGAGTTGTTGTGCACAACTCCTTTGGATGCGACAAACTCTAAGGGATTACGATTACAATATGGGTCGTATTCCACTCCTTTGTGATAATGACAGTGATATTAAATTTGCCCATAATCCTATTGAGCACTCCAGAATCAAACACATAGACATCTGGCATCACTTTTTGAGAGATCACTCAATGAAAGAAGACATAGCCAATTCTTATGTCAACACTGAAAAACAACCAGCCGATATCTTTACCAAGCCACTTGATGAAAAACACTTTTGTGAGCTTCGAAATAAACTAAATATCCTTGATGCTCAGAACGTGGCTTGAAAACATGCATACCTGTATGCCATCTTAAAAATCATGTATATTGTGTTGAAAAATCATCTCCTCTATTTTTCTCCAAAAACTATGTAAATTACTTGATCTTGGTGAACTAAGGTCGTAGCTTGATTGTTGTATGTTTACTGATCATAATCATCAAGAATATTTGTGTGTTTTTGCCCTCTATCTTCTTTTTAAGCACCTTCGAATATATATGAAAGGTCTATATATGTTTCTGTCCAGGTGACCACAGACTAGTCCGTGGTTACACCGGACTTGTTCGCACATTGCACACTAGTCTGCAAATTGTCCGCTAGTCCAGACTAGTCCGGTCCGACCATGGACTAGTCCGATTTTTGAGTCCATGACCCTAGGGCCGGCGCAAACCTAATATTCTTGTACCTCACAACTCTCCTTACGTTCTCTCTCCTCACTCAAGTGCTCCCATGGCGATTTCATGAGTTCTCCATCGAATCCACTCAAGTTTCAGTGGGATTTGATCTCCATTGCAAGGGGATCGAGAACCACGGACGTGTCTGCATCAACAACTCCTTCAATGCTGCAAATCAAAGGATTTCGTAAAATTTCTCTCCAAATGCTAGAACCTTCAATTTCCCTTGTTTTTGCTCAAATAGCTTAGTTCCTCCTATCAATACATGCTCCCTTGTTGTGTTACAACTACATTGCTCTAGTTTTTCATTGAGAAACTCCATTATCCTGTTAGTTAGGGTTCGAGCAGCTGAATATTGGACTAGTCCATTATCAGTGCGGACAAGTCCGGTACTCCAGACTAGTGCGCACCTGATCAACAGAAAAGTTCGATGTTAGCTGAACAAAACCCTAATCTTCTTCAACTCAATGCATTTCCTTGCCACCAATCCTTATCTATGTCATGTATAACCTTTGTGTCATGACAATGTCAGGATAAAACGAGGACATCTCTGACTCGAGGCCAAAATGGATCAAGAGACCTTGCCTCGCATTTCAACGGGCCAAGAAAAAGAAGAGACAAGATCGTATCGCTAACCCCTCGCCCACCCCACCTACAGTGCGGCGAAAGGTTTTGGCCAAGAAACCAGCTTCAAAGGCGAAATACATGGTTGGTCCTAATTCAGTCGCTCCACACTGAACTAAGGGAAAAGGCAAAGGAATTGCCTCTGGCCGGATTGGACCCCTTGAGATTACTGCTCTAGGACGGGGGAATAGGGGCCCCTTGGAGGAAATTTCAATGGTAAAGGAAGCGATGTGGCTTGGAAGCTGAGGAAAATTGATGCCTATAGTAGCAGAAAAAAGGCATTTGATCTAAGATTTTGGAGTCACTTTCATGCGGACTACTACAATACCGTATACCATCACATGAAGACACCAGTAGTCCGCAGCCAATGGATTGACTAGAGCCATTTTGAAAGAAACGGTTGTGGTGCTTTTATGAAGTGGTAGAGGCGGCAGAGAGGCATGGTTTAAAGGACTTGTTTGCTTTCCGATATAACTGGAATGATGAGGTCATAGCACAGTTCTTTGCAACCTGCTACTTTGCTAGTGATGAAGAAGAGAGAGTGACTTGGATGACACATGGATCCAAGTACACTGTTACTTATGATGAGCTTGCTAGGCTGCTGCACCTTGAAAACACCGGCAACAATGAGGTCCTATTCACAATATTGGTGTTTTGGAGAAGGACAAGATGGACTTTCTCTATGATACTCGCCCCAAGTACAATCCTTCCTCAAACAAGAACATGAAGCCCTTCTTCATGGTTCTCAATGGAGTGCTTCGGAAGACATTGCAACAAAGGATGGAGATGCAGGGAGTGTCCAAGGTTACTTAAAGACCTTGATGAAAGTGATTAGCAAGAGGACAATGTTTGACATCTTTGACTACATCTAGAACGCCATGGTAAACATATCTTGCACCCCTAATCGCTCACATGGCTATGCACCGTACATCATGTTCATGATAGAGGTCACATGGATAAAATTTGTGAAAGATGTAGAGCATACAACATTGAGGCCTCAGAAGCCACCTCAAGTTGTTCTTCCAACTGCTCCATCTCCTGTTTCAAGTGAAGAGGCTCCAAGGAGAGCTCAAGGAGATGCAAGGGCTGCCTCTAACACCAGGGCCCCTCCTCACAAAGGGTCTCCTGGTGGGATTATGAAGTACTTGGCCGCTGTCTTTGGTTCTTGCCACAAAGCTGAAGTCAAAATCCACAAGATGAACAAGGCAAGGAAAGAGGACATGAGGTACATGAAGGAAAATGTCAAAGCCATATGCCAGAAGCTAGAGATTGAGCTTGTTGCATCTCCAGTCATCTCAGAGGAATCTGCTTCTGACTTCACTGAGCTTCAACCTCTATCTCCTTTCGAGCTTGCCTACTTTGGCCTTAGGGGCACGACGAGTGGCACTCATCCTCCTCCTCCTTAGCCTGATGATGAAGATGATGAGAGGACCGACAGCGCGGAGTGAGCCTGCGATGACGAGTAGATCCCTCCTCTTCTTCTTTTTGGTGCCTTGATGCCAAATGGGGAGAAATTGAGGGGGAGTCTTAGGTCCTAATAGTAGGTTGAGAGATGAGAGTCCTATTTGTGTTTCTTTTGGTGCTGTAAGACCTTCGGTGTTGTAAGACTTTTATTATGTTCGCATTATGCTTCTGTACATGTTTGTGAAGTTTGTGGTAATGCTTTGTTATGATCTATGTTTTATGCTGTGAAATTGACATACATGCTTAATAGTCTTGATGTTGCATCAAGATTATTGCTCACACACACGTAGTTTTTTCACTCCACCATAAAGAGTACACATATGTGTTATGTCTACATTGCCAATTTTGCTCAAAGCTCATATGTGCACACTTTATGAAAATCTGAATTTTTATCATATTTGTGTAATCTCTTGGTTGTCATAAATCACCAAAATGGGTAGATTGTAAGTGCATCTAGGCATCTCTTGTGGGTTTTGGTTGATTTATGACGAACAATTGAGATCCTAAAAAAATTGTTGAGATAAGCACAAGTTTTAAAGAAATTACGAGGAAAGCTCAAAAAGAAAAGAGAATGAGGAATCAAAAGGAAAAGAGCTCAAGAGCTGAAAAGAATAGTTTATTTTGTATGGATTGTGTTGGAGAAACACATCCCAAGAGCTCAAATAAAAAAGAGATCTCACTACACAAAAATTTTCATGTCTCGACTAGTCCGATGTCCACCGGACTAGTGAGATATCTCTCTAACTAGAAACAGACAAGTCCCCCTAGTGTGGACTTGTCCGCAAGCACTCCAATTTTTTTTCACGACACCGGACAAGTCCGATATCCATCGGACTAGTCTGAAAACTCTCTGACTAAGATCGGACAAATTGTCCAAGTGTGGGCTTGTCCTCAATTCTACATGAGGTTCACCACACTAGACGAGGCCGATATGTGCCGGACTAGTCCGAACACTTCCAGTGCCCAGATTGGACTAGTCCGCACATTTACGGACAAGTCCGATATCTCTTAATACTTAGGGTTTTCCACACGCCGCACACTGGACTGGTCCAGAGTCCACCAAGGACTAGTTCGTACATCGCAAATCATAACAGTAACTTTTGGAAACCCTAGTATAAATAGAGGTGTACGGCCCTACAACCAACTTACTCGACTCCCTGCACTGTCACTCCTTCCCAGAGCCAAAAATACACATCTCTCCACACATTCTAACCCTAAAAGGATCAAATCTTTGAGGATTAGCAATTGATCAAAGGAGAGACTTGTTCCACAAGATCTTGAGATCTTGGGTTTGATTTCTCACACACTCTTGTTATTTATTGTATATCTTTCGAGTGTGTTTGGTGGTGTTCTACATTGTAATTCTTGGGGAGCCCTCAACATGTGAGAAGGTCCCTTGAACAGGTTATTTGCCCATGGTGATTAGTGGAAGAGAATCGGCCTCCGTAGCAATTCAACGAGGTTAGGGTTGGTGAAGACCCGATCCTCCGTGGACTCCGCAATGTGGATGTAGGTTTCTTTTGTGGGAATCGAACCACGGGATAAAATCGTGTCTCGCGCATATTTGTTTTACTTTTCACAATAATCTAGGTTTTGTCTAGTATTGTTAAATTCATCTTGAAACATTGTATCATACTTGATCATTGCAATATATTGGTTCATTGGTTCAATACACTTTACTTGTAATCTGATTTCTGCTACATAGTGTGCTAGACGTAGAATTGTCAATTTACTTTGATATTTTAGTCTGCGCACACCAGACTAGTCCGCAGAATATCGGACTAGTCCGGCCTCCCCGTATTTGATCCATTTGTTAAGTGTTTCAGGGTTCGACAAAAGTTCAAAATGCCTATTCACCACGCCTCTAGGCTACATTCAAGGATATTATGAATTGTGTAAAAAAATGGTTAATTAATCTTGTTCCGTGGTAAGTATTTGTATATCCTTTTGTGAATGCACTCGTGTATGTGTGTTGAACGTCCTGGGCACACATATGCATTCACTTGGTTCATTTTCGGAACCGGGTGTCACAAATTAGTATCAGAGCCACAGGTTGACCGAAGAATGCAGCCTAGATAGAATGGACACTTTAGAGCACATAGGAACACTCAGGGATCGATGTGTTTTTGCTTGGTGTGCTGATTGCTATGTATTGCTACTTGTGTGCTTAGTATAGGATTTTGGGATGCTTTAGCATTTCCATGTCCACGTAGGCTAGCATATGTAGTTGCTTAGTTTCATAACCCTTGATGCATATAGTTGGGTACGTTTTCTAAATTCTTATCTCTTGCTTTTCTTCAGATGATGAGGACTCGCAACAAGAGGGATGGCAATGATGAGGAGGAAAACAACGGAGTACCTCAGAACAACAATGCACAAGGACATGCTCAGGGAGCTATCAATCTTGAGCAACTATTGGCTATAGAAAACCAGCTCATGCAGACCATGATACATACTATGGGACAACTATAGGCCAGCAACAACATCAATCAGCCCCACATGCCTCGACCGCCACCCCCACCTCCTCATAACTGGTTGGGAGAGTTCATAAGGACTAGGTCGCCGACTTTTGCTCAAGCTGCTGTCCCATTGGATGCCAATGATTGGCTCAAGTCCGTGGAGATGAAACTTGCAATAGTCCAATGCAGTGACCGGGAGAAGGTTCTATTTGCTTCCCATCAACTAGTTGGAGTAGCTGCCGATTGGTGGGATTCGCTATGCAGCAGCCATGAGAACCATCAGAGCATTACTTGGGCCAAATTCAAGGAGAGCTTCCGTTCTCATTATGTGCCAGAAGGTGTTATAATCTTGAAGAAGCAAGAGTTCGAGAACTTGAGGCAAGAAAGATCGAGTGTGGGTAATACCTCAATAAATTCACTCAACTCTCAAGACATGCGTCTGAGGATGTGAGCCGGAACAGCCAGAAGCAATACATCTTCATGAGGGGCTTGAACAATGAGATCCAGGTACAATTGCTGAATTGTGATTATGCCAACTTCCAGAAGCTAGTGGACAAAGCAATTGTTGTCGAGAACAAGGTTCATGAGGTGGAGCTAGATAACAAGAGTAAGGTGCCATATCAAGGACAGCAACAAGGAAGTAATGTGCGCTCTCGCTTTGAACCACCTAATGCGCCTTATTACAGCTCTTCTACTCATGTACAACACCCTGGATATGCGCTGCGCCTAGCTTAGTTTGTGCAGCAACTCCCTATCCTGCAAGCACCTAGGCCTCCGATCCCTTTTGCTCCTCGTGCCAACTTTCTTGGTGTAAATTTTCAGAATCAAGTTCGTCCCAATAATTCTGTTGCAGTTAGAAAGTGCTATACATGTGGAGAAGCATGACATTTTGAAATTCAATGTCCTAAGTCAGGCCTTGGTCAAGGAAGCAGCTCAAAGACAAAACCAGAGAGCCAATAGAGGACAGCCGCAAGGGAACCGTGGACAACATAATTTTGCTCATGGCAATGTGAACCATGTCTCTACGGAGGATGCTCAACAAGCGGATGATGTGATCATTGGTATGTTTCTCGCAAACTCCAACTCGACAACTATGTTAGTTGATTCTGGAGCATCACATTCATTCATTGCATCGAGATATGTTGCCAAGTATAGTTTGCCTATCTCTCATATGAAGTATACTCTATTGGTTAAGTCTCCTGGAGGAGAGATGAGGACAAATATAGTATGTCCAGAAGTAAGCCTTAGATTAAGGGGGTAGACTTCTTTCCCAACCTCATTATTTTGGATTCTTAAGGATTGGACATTATACATGGTATGGACTGGTTGAGGAAGCACAATGGAGTCACTGAACGTGCCACAAAGACGGTGAAGTTGACCACTGAGGAAGGGATCAACATAGAAGTCAAAGCATCTGAACATGCACCAAAGCAAGCAGAGTTGAATCACATTGACGGTATACCCAAGAAATGAGGTCCAAACACTTGGTTCATGCCGACCTGACATGTTGCAAGAAGCTGAGAAACAAGTCCAGATTATTCGTGAAAACTTGAGGGCTGCTCAAGCGAGGAAAAAAGGCTATGCGGACAATAGGAGAAGGAAACTAGCCTTTGAAGTGGGAGATTTTGTTTACCTCAAGGTGTCACCAATGAGAGGTCATAAGTGGTTATGTCAGAGGCAAGTTAGCACCTCGCTATATTGGACAATTCAAGATTTTGGACAAAAGAGGGGAAGTAGCATATAAATTGGAGATGCCAGCTCATCTTTCCAATGTACATGATGAGTTTCATGTTTCCAAGCTCAAGAAGTGTTTAAGGGTACCGGAAGAGCAAGTGCCAATGTAAGAATTGGAACTAGAGGCAGATTTGACTTATGCCGAGCAACCGGTCAAAATCTTGGAAACCAAGGAGAGAGTCACAAGGAACAAGGTGATTCGGTGGTGTATAGTGCAATGGAAGCATCATAATGAATTAGAGGCAACTTGGGAGCTGGAAGATGATCTCAAGAAGGAATTTCCCTATCTCTTCTCTTTCGCGTCGAATCTCGAGGGCGAGATTCATTTTAAGGGGGATAGGTTTGTAAAACCCTCATTTTCATGCATCATGGATTGCATAAGTTCATATACATGATTAGCATTGATCCACATAACAAGGAATGAGTTTATAATAAATTTAAACCAAAACCGCACTCAAAAGTTTTGAGGAGTGCAGACTAGTTCGTTTTTGGTGCGGGCTAGTCCAATTTCTCTTTGACCTCCCTCGGTCATTTCCGTTTTTGCTGCGGACTAGTCCATTTTTCCCTCTGTACAACTTTTAGACTTGTCCGGCCCATTGTGGACTAGTCCGGTACCCCAATTCCTTGAAATTTCACCAAGTCCCGAGACTTGTACGGACTTGTCCGACATCTAGCAGACTGGTCTGTTTTCCCCTCTGACTAAAATCGGACTTGTCTGGTTTTGGCAAAACTTGTCTGTTTTTCCTCTGACTAAGTTCGAACTTGTTCGATGTTTAGTCCGGACTTGTCCGATATCTCGCTGACTAACTTCCAACTAGTCCGGCCTCTTTCGGACTTGTCCGGTTATCACGATTCCGAGTTGATCTTTTGTTTTGCAACGTATTTTTGGATTTTACCTTAAGTGGGCCTAAGGATGTCATGTCTAACCCTTTTTGTATCCCATGTGGGACCCATACCTGCCTCTACCTACCCCAAACTCAAAACCCATCAAACCCTAACTCTTCATCGTTATATAAACAACCACACCTCTTGATTTTAAATCCTTTTGCCTCAATGAATGTACACAAACCCTAGCTCGTGGGTAGTCGCCGTCAAGGAGGGAGAAGGAGATCCTAAGCAAGAAGAAGAAGAGGAGGAAATCAAAGAGGATCAAGTGATCAAGATCTCCATCAAGTTTCGTTCTCCATCAACAATTCACCTTCAAGTTCTTCATCAACCCTAGATCGTCAAGATCCAAGTGTTGCCTCCAAAACCCTTGACTCATTGGAGTCCTAAACACCTGGTATACCTTCTACTTCCTCTTTCTCATGTGAATTGAACCCCATTTCTCCAAATTCAAATCGATCTAGAAAACCCTAGTTCGGTTTTTCCGTGCAGGGTGAACTAGTCCGGTCCCACAGCGGACTAGTCCGATTCTGCTGATTGTTTTCTGCTGAATTAAATCTAATTTTATTCGAATCAATTTTGAACCTGTCCAAACTTGTTAAAAACTATTGGAACTAGATAGTAAGCATCATTAACAACTCATTAACTAGTTTTGCTTTGAATTTGCATTAATCATGCATGTCATGACATATTGAGTAATATATGTGAACTTATTGATTGTAATTCTTGTCTTGTATGTTTATTGCGTGGATTAGACGGTTTTGCACTAGAGAGTGCTACAGAGGACCTCCAGCACCAGGAGTTTGAATCCTTTGACCAAAACAAAGCCCAAGAGCAAGGCAAGTGTCCTTGAACATATTGATCCTGTTTCTAAAATAAATGTTTTGTTTTCAAAACTTCATGCTTGTGCAAATTTGATGGGAATACCTATCATAGGAAGTTTACTAGCTTTGTTTAACCACCCTTGTCACTTGGGATACATGGTAGAGAGTCGGGAAGGGCTTCTTATCATTGCTTTGCTCTAATTAATTGGGTTGGGAACACAACTATACCCTTAAATTATGCATTAATGAGATTATGGTTAATATGGACTGATCAATATGATATGGTAATGGGTGATCTAAGCAAGCATTCTATGTGGATGGGTTGGATGTCATGGTGGTTGCTTGCTTTAGATCTAAGGTCCGGTTCATGCGAGAATATGCCAGGAAAACAGTGCCACCATGAGGCCAAGTATGGGTACGGCGTAGCTGATTAATTAGGGTATTGATAGTATTGAGCGGATCATTTGGCACACTGGGGAAGGGGGGTCAGATTGGTTTTGGATTTGAGGCGGGACTCCCCTGGATTCGAATGGCACAAGAGGGGGCCCTTGGTTAAAGATGTGCTCAGTTGGAGACATCGTCACCGATGAAACCTCAGTGGGTCCGTGCATGTTAGTAGTCTCTTAGTAAAGGCTATTTTTTGATCTCTTGGACATACACCTATGGTAGTGTTTTTGCATAATGGAGGTTTCCTTTAGTCGCCGACGGGTGATGAAATCACAAACGCATGGTTAAAGTGGTACAACTCTGCAGAGTATTAAAACTATCATGATAGTCGTGCTCTGGTTAAGAGCACCTCGATGACCTACATGATTAGAGGGAACATGGGATTTGGGATGGTTCTTGTTTGGTACTGGTTATGATTGGTAATAAGATTATGGCTGGTTATAGATTGGATTATGATATTGGATATGGTTAATGGTAATGGTGAAGGATATTGAATATGGGCTGGTATTCTGATAACTACATGATTTATGATGGGATTACTTCACATACATATAATATATTGCTTTTCAGATGTTTTAATGTACTTTTCAGCACTTAGCCTTTATTATAATCGTCATTTGAATCAGCTACATGTCATACTTTTCCACATTAGCTGAGTACGACATGTACTCACCCTTGCAATTCTCCCACCAATGGTTGCAGGTCAAGATTGGGAGTATAACGTTGATAATGCGGAGTTCTTGGTTGTGTCAGCCATCAGCTTGCTTGTGGTGTTGATTGGAGTTGCGCTACCCTTATTGCTTATCTGCATAATTTCTTTATTAGATGATTCCACTGCATTAGTTCAAACTTGTCATTATTATTCATTAGAGCTTGTATTCAAGGATATTATGAATTGTGTAATAAAAGTGGTTAATTAATCTTGTTCTGTGCTAATTTTCTGTATATCCTTTTGTGAATGCACTTGTGTATGTGTGTTGAACTTCGTGGGCGTACATATGCGTTCTCTTGGTTCATTTTCGGAACCGGGTGTCACAAACCGAAGGCCATGGCTAGAAAAGAAGAAGGAAGAGGAGGAAGAAAAGGGAGGAGCCACTGTTTCCATCAGAGATTGTCGCGCATCATCGCTCCTTTCGAGAGATTGCTACATCACCATTGTCGTCTTCGTCTACATCACGCTGCTGATCTGTGATGGAGTCAATATGTCGTTGTCATTCCCTCCGTTGAAAACACACTGTCATCTCGTTCATCAATGGAGTCTAGACGCTAGAGACACATGGCATGTCGCCGTTCACGCCCGTCGAGACCAGCCAAGCAACCTGTAGGTTTTATGGTTCAGATTTAAGACAAGAATTAACCTATGTTCGAACAAATAACAACCAACCTGATTTATTGTGTCTATCTGTACCGCCACAGACTAGTTCATCCCGTGTGCATTAATCCGGTGCAGTGTGGACTAGTCTGGCCCTACTGCGGACTAGTTCAATATTCAAATTTCAGCAACATCTAATTGTCACAAGAACCACTATAATTGACTTAAAACTTACATAAGCACTTGACAACTAGTTGAACCTAATTAGTAAACAACAATAGTGAATTAATAGCATGGTTTACACTTAATATTGTGCATGCATCCGCACCATTGCATATTGATTAGTATGGTATTGATTGAATGTTGTTGATTACGAGTAGACGAGTACACTCAAGCGGTTACGATCGAGAAGCGAACATTCAAGGACCTTAAGCACCAAAATTTTGAAGCTCTCTATCCAAACCAGCCTCAGGAGCAAGGCAAGTGTCGTTGAACATTTTGATCTTATTTTTAAATGTTTTGTTTGTAAACTGCATGCTTGTGTCAAATTGATGGTAAACCGATAAATAGGTGTTTACGAGACTTGTATGCCCATCCTTGTCGCTCAGGATGTAATGTAGAGAGTCGAGAAGGGTATTTTCCAGTTTTGCTTTGCTTTACTTAATTGGGATTGAGAATAACCAAAAGACTTTATTATGAACTAATGAACTTATGAACTATGTGCATTGATGACAATGACTATTTATCAACATGGAACTTGTGTGATCTAAGCAAGCATGGATTGTGGAATAGGATGGATGGTATGGTGGTTTTGCTTGCCTTAGATCTAAGGACCGGTTCATGCGAGAATAAGCCAGTATAACAGTGCCACCTCAAGGACAAGTATGGGTGCGGCTTAGCCAATTAAATAGGTGCATTGCGAGCATTGTTCAGATCATTAGGAAGGCTCCGAGAATGGGAGTAGATTGGGTTTGCACTTGTGGCAGGACTGCCCTGACATCTGAACGGCACAAGAGGGGGGGCCCATGGATGGATGTGCTCAGTTGGATACATCACCTCTGGTGAAACCTTAGTGGGTCTAAACATGCTGGTAGTCCCTTTGTAAAGGCTACTTTGTGATATCTTGGCCATACGCCTATAGTAGTGTATTTGGCATAATGGAGGTTTGTTTAGTCGTCGATGGGTGATGAAATCATGAACTTGTGGGTAAAGTGATACAATGTCTGTAGAGTGTTCAAGACTATCATAATAGTCGTGCTCCCAGTTACGAGCACCTGGACAACTTCCATGATTAGAATTGGACTTGGATTCTTAGGATGGTACAATATGGATTAGTTATGTCAAATTAGTTGGTCAGTTATGAGGATAGATGAAATTGGATATGGTTATTATATCAATTGTTGGATGGTTATAAATGAATTTTGATAGTAAATGAGGATTTTAGAAATGGATTATGATAATTACTTGGGATATGATGGGAATTAAACTCACATAGACATTTTAGGCTCCTTTTACATGTTTATGAAATGTACTTTTCTGCAATTAGCCATCTAATATCATTCTTGTTTAAGCTACATGTCATACTTTCCGACACTTGCTGAGTATGACGTGTACTCACCCTTACTATTCCCACATTGATTCAGTAATAGGCAATAATTTGGAGTATCTATAGTACTATGAGGAGTACTAGGCGTGCGTGTTAACGTCAAATTGACTGTGTAGATGGAGTATACTAGTGCTTAGTTTTTGCACTGCAATGTATTAGAGTTTGTATTCGAAGATATTCGGGTATTGTAATAAGGTACTATTTATTATTCGAAACATGGTTTTATCTCAATATTGTTTGTGATGCACTTGTGTATGTGTGTTAAACATCTTGGGCACACATATGTGTCACACTTGGTTCGTTCTCTGAACCGGGTGACACAGTCTGAATCAAACCACTTCCTAATGACTTTAAACTTTTAAGTGGATGCGCCTTAGCATGAGCATGGGAATCAAAACCTAAAACAGTTTTATCATTGCAAGACTTAGATAAATTCAGCAGCAAGTTTATGTTTTTATTTGCACTACAAAACCGTTCTAGTGTCCCATGCATGTCATCAAGTATCTTTGACAAGTGTATATAGTTCCCATATGAATTTTTTCCTTTTAGTTTGCAATTATAACAATATTTAACTCCATGAGAATGTAAAGCATTGTACAAAAGAAAAATCTCAACCCTAGCATCATGTAGTTTTTTATTAAGTTTATCACATCTAGAACAATGCAAATAAATTGTAGAACAACTAGCATCTTTCATGTTTTTATCATTAAGTACTGCAAACTTTTTGTTCTTTTCAATTTCAAGTTCAAATTTATCAAGTGTGCAGGTGTGCGAACTTCTTAAAGAGGACAATTGTTCATATATAAGCTCACATGAGAACAAGAATCATCACTAGGAATCAAAGATTTTAGACGATTAGTTTCAGATTCTAGTGATTCAACATTGTCCCTAAGTTTTTTGTCCTTTTTCTTAAGTACAACAATGGCACGAGAAACATTATCACACATTTTTTTGCAAGTAGGACAGACCTCATCATTGTTGTTGTTTGATTCGGCTTACTTCATACATGAACTTGATTTACTCACCATGTAACATGCATTTGCCACAGTGTCTTCATCTCCATCACTTCTAACATCAACGTCACTCAAGCAATACTCTTGAATTGCGGAGAAAATTTTTTCCATCACTTGACTTGAGTTAAACCCTTTTTTTTCTTGTTGTTGTTGGGAGAGCAGTGCTTCATCCTTGTTTGCTTTTCATCACAGAAAGTAGAACCTGAAAGATTAGGGCAAGCTGTACAAAATGTCCTGTCCTACAACATTCAAAGCATCGTTGAGAACCACCACATTCCCTCCTTTTTTTTTACATTTTCCAATGCTTTTGAGAACCAAGTCGAGACAAGTGCTAGCTCCTCCTCCGAAAATTCTTCAATTTGTTCAAGGGTTAGAGATGACAACAAAGCAAGTGTACCAGAAGATGAAGAATTGCTAGAACTAGGCATGTCACTTTGAGAAACAAATGCAAGATACTTGTTGGGGTTTTTACGTGAGATTATGTCAATTTCATGAGTTTTTAATTTAGAATATAGCACATCTAAAGTAAGTGTACTCACGACATTAGATTCATGAATAGATGTAAATTTCATCTCCTAAACTCAAGTAAGTGTACTTACTTTATGCAGTAAGTGTACTTACATGTCATGCTCTTAACAATTGCCTAGCATTTTCAGCATTGGAAAAAGGAACATTGACACTATGCTGAGAATTTTATTAAAGCGAGCAAATAGATTGTCGATGGACTCACCCGGTTGCATTTCAAAGCGCATATATGTTTTCTTGAACATATCTTGCCTTACCTACTTGATCGTGTTGGATCCTTCGTGGTAGTCGCAAAGTGCTTTCCACACATCATACACAGATCGGAGATGTGCAACACGGTCGAAGTAGCTTTGAGTCAATCCTTGTATAATCAAGTTACGAGCCTTGTTATTGTTGTCGATATCTCTCATGTTCGCAGCCGTAACTTGATCATTTGGTGGCATGTCGATGGACTTGTAGACCTTTTCCCATATGGCGGAGCCTTGCGCTTGTATGTCAGCCTCCATACGCGCCCTCCAAACCTGAAAATCAACACCATCAAAAACACAAGGTTTTGCGGAGTATTTCTCCATGTTGATTAGTGAAAACACGTGCAAATAATTGAGATTAGAACATTGTAACTCCAATACCAATTAGAGGATCAGAGAGCACGTGAAAAGCTAACAATGGGGGGTGAATGGTAGATTAAAACTTTTTTAGCGGAAGGATTGAAAACAACCCAGTAGAAAATCAATCTGATAGAGAAACCGTGTGTGTGAGTGTTTATAACGTGTTCAAACATGATAAATTAGTGTAGATTGTATAGAATCAACTCAAGAAGATACGAGAACAAGAATCATGAGAAAACATCGAGTAAAACTCAAGTTATGACCGAAGCCCTGAGCAAATGTCAATCTGTTCTAGCAGTGAGGAAACAGATCTGCTATGCTGCAAAGAAACTCCTGTAACTCACAAATTATAAATAAAATGACCGTGAACATTTTACAGATGATAGAGTATTGAGTTGTGGATACAACACAAAAAACTTCACGTCAATTAGATCTGTAAAACTAAAGTTATGATCAAAACAATAAAGAAAGGTTAGGCAGCGTAGAAACTCGACGAGAAAGACTTGACGAAAACATGTCAGACGAACAAGGCACAAATGCTCCTCAAAACTACAAATTAATCAAAGAAACACAAGAGGAAAAGCCCAAAGTCGTCTTCCTATGAGCCTTGGCTCCCTTTCTTATATAACTGTTGACGTTTCTTAATGTCACAGATCATCTCTAGTAAGAGATGAGGTCCGCAAGCGCAAGGAAACTGTCGTGAAGAATTTCACCCAAGAGTATTCCCAAGGGTATCGTGTTTATCCTACAGGAAGGTAATGGAGTAAAGTGGACACCACTCTTATGATCAAGCTATGGGATACTAATTAATTATCAAGACCGGGGTAAGTTAATAATATGGGTAGTGTGACACACATCTAAGCAATGTATTCTAAAGTGTAAATGGGTCCTAGTGGAGATTAGACTAAGAGTTAGGGAGTTGCTCCTCCAATTTTTCTAATATACATATACATAGCCTAGGTTAGATACCAATGAGCATGTTAATGGTGAATACTTATGCTAACTTGTTCAACATATCGGGCACGGGTTTACCTCTAGCAATACTATAATGACTACCACCAAGAGCCTGTGGCATAGCCGAACGTGGAGGATTACAAAGGACAGATAGGGTTGTCACCACCTACTGCATACCTCTTCAATCTGTTGTCTTACGAGACATTCCCGTTACTTAACTACCCTAGCACCATGCTAGCATATTAAGTAAATACCTTAGAAGCCATGGCACAAGCCATCCTAAGGCAATGAACTAAATCAATGTTGAACCAATGTCGATACATAGCATAAGTTATTCATATTAACATGATCATATCATAACTAATAAGACTATAGTGGGGATTTGTAGTTTTTATGATGATAGATTAAGAGTCATATGGTATAATCATAAAGACTACTCCTACCACATACATGGAACCCACAATCAAACAAGAAACACTTCATCCAAGTATATGAATAAAAGAAGATTAAAGATAATATCTTTATTATGCATAAAGTCACGAATATAAGAAAAGATACATGATCCATACCTTTCCCAACTTGGGCTTGGACTAGAGGCCCTTCTCTTTATAGCCTAACTCCACTAAGGACTAAGTGAACTAGTGTATACAATAAAATGATGCTCAAGTGGTGTGTGTTGAAGTAAGGGGTGAGGGGACCTATTTATAGATTGGACAAGGGTCGGTTCCCGTCACCAAAAGCACGCGAATCAGTCACCCATGACTTCTTCAAGCCGTGAGGAGCCAACACGTGGCCTTTGACCGGGTTTGGTGCCAATCCCTACTCGGCTGACTAGGGTGGGCAGCCGACCTGGTCTCATCCCTATTGGGGCTGTTGTTCCTCCAGGTCTATGATAGGTGGGTCCTACCCTCTTATATGAGTGCTACACCGTTGGATGGCCTCGGATACTTCTATTTGTTGACCATTTGATCCATATGGTGCCACATGTCATCGCTTGATTGGCTAGGATGATATTTTATAGGATCCATCCCCTTGTTCACATCAATTCTGTATAAAATACCTGCATGCACCAATTTCTCTATGAACAAGTGGAAATAGGTTAAATAGAAATTTGATGTGTGCATGAAATGATATTTCCTTCACATAACTAGGTTATATTGACAGGTGAAATTAGTATATAACAACAATTTTGATTCCCTCAGTCTCTCATTTATGTGTAGTGGAAATATGTCCTTACCAAGGAATTTTGCCTAAATTCATCCTACCACTAAATAAGGCTTGTATGTGGAGCTTGGTAGGGAATATAGTAGGCATATTTGCGACACATAATATTTCTATGTCAAAAAACAAGCCTTAGGAGAAATCAATTCAAAACTATTTGACTCAAGACTTGTGCATGTGTGATGCAATGGAAGTGGATGTGGATATTTGATATGACTCCTTTTTGAGTGGACTCTCTTATTTTGCAGGGATGGAACATAGTTACTTTTCTTTTTATATTTTTCTTTTTTTTCTTTTCTCATGCTTATGATGCGAGCATGCATTTTTTTTTGTAGTCATGTCTTCTACTCCCTTTTTATGCAATAAATTTAGAAAGAGTACTAAACATGAATGTTATGGAGTTTCTCTTTTTATTGTGGAATGATGGTATGATGGTATTCTTCTTACTTTTAGTGTAGAAGTATAGCATGTGCAAGTGAAGTCTTGAATTCAAAAAGTAATGAATGAAATCTCTCATAGTTCTATACTAGTTTGACAAAGCTCAATGTGAAGAAAAATAGCATATGCATAAGGTCTATCAATGTAATGTATCATATGGCTTTGGTAGATATTTCAAATCAAATGAGAGTATCTTAAATATTTTTAGAAATTACTCAGAAATCTAAGTTTCACTTTCTAACTAGGAATAGCAGCCCTATCACTATATCATATCTCACAACAACTTAGAATTGGATTAAGCTTTTTCTACCCACAATTTCTAAATCAAGGCAAAAGTAATTTAGTCAGTGAAAGCAATATTTTGGAGAGTATTAAGTTGTAAACTTGGGACTTAGGAAAATTAAAACAAAGCAACTATTCATCATTTCATCTATGTAAATTCAAAACCATTCTTACCGCACATCTTTTATTTTATTTTGAAAGCAAATCTACTCTACTTATTTTTATATTTATTTATATGCAATGTGGATGATGGGTGAATGGAAAATAAATATGCAAGGTGTGTGATACAAGTTACCTCAAATCGGGGTCCTCCCCCCCCCCCCCCCCCCCCCCCCCCCCCCCCCCAAGCTTTTTCTTGTTCAAGGTCCGCGATAGGGGTTGAAACCCTAACGACGGATGTAGACCTTGAGGTGTGATGAGGACATCACTTCTATGGATACAAACAACACTCCATTGAACATACAAGATGCAATCAATAGAGTTCATACACAACAATTAATTTCAGAGGTGAACTCGTTCTTATATATTTCCTCATATGTTTTTGAGCATAGATTGCTACTTAATGATTTATTTGTGATTAGGATCCATGGAGAGGTTCAAGGAGTACTTGGAGGGAGTATTAGGGATGTGGTAGACCAGATAATTCGTTCAAAGAAGATGGAAACCGAACCAAACTCCAAATCGTATCCAACTCGGAGTCTAGGAGCAGTACGCACTAAAACGGACGTCCAGGACGCATACAAACTCCGTTTTGGACGTTATACATATGAACTGAAAGGGGAGAGGATAAACTTTCCAATGGCGCCGGTCCCATGTCAAAATTCGTTCGGAGTCGACGGGAATCGTCGAAACAAAATCAAGTACAGAATCTGTCAGGGTGCTGCGCCACCGTATTGGGCCATTTGGCCTTGTATGAAGTCTAAGTCCATTATTTTCGTGTCTTAGGGTTAGGTCACGACCCTAACACCCCCTTGGACGTCCTCCCACCTATATATACTCCATAGTAGCCGCCATAGACAATTGGGTTTTGCTTAGATCAATAATATCGCCGTTCTTCGGTTTGTGAAACCCCAAATTCAGCAATTTCAGATTGCTTCTTCTACGTTCTTGCTTGTGTTCTCGGTTGCACTTGCAGGGATTAGCCTTCTTGGTGAGGTCAATCGTGTGAAGCACGGTTGATAACCAACGGAGCGGTGGTGTAGTGATTGCAGGTGCTGTTCGTGTTCTACTCGAGAGCCTCGGATCATCAACGTCGAGATCTCCATCAATCGACCTACCCATTACCTTTCGGAAGATCGGGCCTCATCCATCATCATCTTTTTCTCATCAATTGGTATCAGATTTCCAGGTTGCCCGTTAGGTAATTCATCTATCCATTACATTAGTTTTGTTTTTCATACCTAGAGTCCACAAAAAAGCCACAAAAAAACTTGCAGTTTAGTAGATCTGTTCATTACTTTGTCCAAACTATATTGAGCCTTTGCAACTTTGTTATTCAGTTTGGTTTTGTTGAGTTTGTGTCCGTGGTTGAGTCATATTGCTGGTTTAGAAAGTGTTTTTAGTCTTAGTTTGAGTTTTGCATTGTGTGATTCATCCTTTTGAATCATGTCATCACGTCCAGATTAGATTCGCCTCTGTCCAGTTCGGTATTTTCATCATATCTCGCTCATACGAACTCGGATTTTAGAGTTCTTGTACTTTCTGGAAAGCTTAAGAAGTTTTCTATAAATTTCGTATTCATCACTCTCCCAGAGAATATAGTTATCGATGTCGAAATTGCATTAGATCTGAATCTATTATTGATCTAGAAATTCTGAACAGTCTGTATTTCGGGGGCAATATCTCCCATTGTTCTTATCCAAAATAGGTCTTCCATATATTGAAATTAAAGAGGAGAGATATATCTACAATCTTGCTGTTCTAAGTTTTCCAATTTAGAGCCTATAAGTGTGCCTAATTGTCTTTGGAAGATTGAGCAGAAAATCTGCAACAGACACACGAGATATCTTGGATTGATTTTCATTGTGTTCTTCCCTTGCAGCACATTCTGAAAAAAAAGGAAGAAAAAAGAAAAAGGCAAGTGCAAATCAAGAAACAAAAGCCGCACAAAAAAAGAGAAAAAAAAACAACAAAAAAAACAGAAGTGCTTGCATTCTTTGTGTCATCTAGTTTTGTCTCATGTCTTGCTAGCTTAAACTACTAGGAACACATTTAGGCCAGCAACTTTGACAAATACTTTGGACACTTATTCAACTTTACTATCTGATTTCATTGTTGCTAATCCTTGCTACATAGAAAGTGCCATCCAAGCTACACCTTACTCTTGAGCAGAATCGATACACCTTTGCAATCATCCCACGCTTCATTGGTTTCTTCATACCGTCCACCGTTTGCCACCTGCAGTGTCGGTAAGAACACTTGTAAGAGCGTGGTAATACGCTTGAGAGTGTGTGATTCCACTTCCACTTTTCCATTATCCTTTGTAGTTGATAGGGATAACATATTTTTTGTGTTGTCTTCTGTTTGCTACTAACAATGTCAGGTAAAAGCAAGAATCATGCATTATATGCTGAGATGATGGACATGATGAAGACGGCGATGGAGTTGCTCACTAAAAATCAAACATCAACCAAGGATTCACATGACATTCAGACCACCTTTATAACACCTTCCACAAGAAGTAATTACATTCTCCCATCTCTTCCTTCTTATGATGGTCTTGGTTATGATGGATATATTGCTTGGGAAATAGAGTTAGATAAAATTTTTGGAAAATGTCATATGTGTGAGAGGAGGAAGATTAGAAATATTTCTAGTGCGTTAGTTGATTGTGCATTAACTTGGTGGGACAACTTAAGCGATATAGAAAAACCTCGAACATGGAAAGAAACGAAAATTCTTATGCGAGAAACTTTTGCTAATGTATCTATGTGCAAAGAAGAAATTCAGCAATTTGAGGAGAAATTTCTTGTTGCACCTCCTTTTGTGTCTAACGTTTTGCAGGACAATATAGACAATAATATAGATGATGCAAAAGAGAACGAGGCTTTTGACAACACTTGTGAAATTTTAGATGGATCAACTCATAATGCACTCGAAATCACTGCTGAACATGGTAAGCCAAAACATTCTACAAATACAAAGTTTTTGGATGTTCTGAATTTTTCCACCAATCATGCTATTTTTGAGGAGCAACTATTAGAATCGTTTATTTATACACCATTGTCACATGTTGATTTTCCTGCTGATCATTGCGCTACGAAAGAGTTGTGTGCTGATAACTCTATTATACCTATGCAAAAACAAGCTAATGTACAAGATGATTGTGTTTTGGATTCACCTACTTGTGCTGAAATTCATAATTTGATCACCACTACTGCTGAAAATGATGAGCTGAATTTTTTGTCTTCTCTAAATACTTTGGGTTATATTGAATTTGACACTCTTTGTGATCTAGATATAGTAAAGAAGAGAATATTTTCCCAATCTGAATTGCCTTTGTTAAGTAGAAATATTTTTCATGCAATAGGCAAATATGAACATAGTGGTGTGTTTATGGTGCATAAAGTTTACGTTTGTTCAAATGAGAAAACTCCTTTTGTGCTGCGACAACATCCTAAAGTAAATGAATGCACTAACGCTAATAATGTTTTGTCAAGCTTTTCTAGTATTTTTTTCTTGCAGCAGGGACAAAAAATAAAGGAGAAGTATTGTTCGCTGCAGTCGTGCAATATGGACAGAGTTCATTCTACCCCCAAAGCAATCCTTTTTCCTGGACATACGAGCAAACTGAGGACGGCTTGTCATAAAGAAGGGGAGAATGACGAGATCATGCACATTATCATTGCACCTACAAATATGGTACAAAGTTTATTTGTTTGGGATCCTGGCTCAAGTGAATGTGCGCTCTTGTTTGGACAAGATCAAGATGGTGCACTATGCCGTCCACCACCTTGGCCTCCTCCTTTCATGCTTACAAGAAGATTTGATGGCGTTGCACATATGGACCCACACATGATAGAAGATGGACTTGAGTCGAGGACGACTCCAATTCAAGAAGGGGAGGATGATGAGGACATCACTTCTATGGATACAAACAACACTCCATTGAACATACAAGATGCAATCAATAGAGTTCATACACAACAATTAATTTCAGAGGTGAACTCGTTCTTATATATTTCCTCATTTGTTTTGAGCATAGATTGCTACTTAATGATTTATTTGTGATTAGGATCCATGGAGAGGTTCAAGGAGTACTTGGAGGGAGTATTAGGGATGTGGAAGACCAGATAATTCGTTCAAAGAAGATGGAAACTGAACCAAACTTCAAATCGTATCCAACTCGGAGTCTAGGAGCAGTACACACTAAAACGGAGGTCCAGGACGCATACGAACTCCGTTTTGGACGTTCTACATATGCACTGAAAGGGGAGAGGATAACCTTTCCAATGGCGCCGGTCCCATGTCAAAATTCGTTCGGAGTCGACGGGAATCGTCGAAACAAAATCAAGTACAGAATCTGTCAGGGTGCTGCGCCACCGTATTGGGCCATTGGGCCTTGTATGAAGTCTAAGTCCATTATTTTCGTGTCTTAGGGTTAGGTCACGACCCTAACACCCCCTTGGACGTCCTCCCACCTATATATACTCCATAGTAGCCGCCATAGACAATTGGGTTTTGCATAGATTAATAATATCGCTGTTCTACAGTTTGTGAAACCCCAACTTCGCGATTTCAGATCGTGTCTTCTATGTTCTTGCTTGTGTTCTTGGTTGCACTTGCAGGTATTAGCCTTCTTGGCGAGGTCAATCGTGTGAAGCACGGTTGATAACCAACGGAGCGGTGGTGTAGTGATTGCAGGGGCTGTTTGTGTTCTACTCGAGAGCCTCGGATCATCAACGTCGAGATCTCCACATCAATCGACCTACCCATTACCTTTCGGAAGATCGGGACTCATCCTCATCTTTTTCTCATCAAGGTGGGCCTAACCTTGTTGCAACATGGCTTTGACATTGGAGGGTTGAGTGACGATGTTGGATTGCCTTCCATGGGTTTCATGATTGTTGTCGAGGACAGTGTTGTTCTTCAAGTTTTCCATCGGTTGGATGTACCTTGTTTTTCCTTGGATAAGGTAATGATAACCCTTAGCCACAAAGTAATGACGTGCACTCGACATGCGTTGAGTGTGTTCCATCATTATTTGGTTAAGGTTTATCATACCTTCGTGCCATAAAGGAATAACTTGTACCCTTCATGCATTGAGTGTGATACGTCATACCTTGGCTAGGGTAATGATACCCTTTAGCTGCAAAGGAGTGACTTTTACCTAAAATGTATTGAGTACAATCCGTTATTCCTTGGATAAGGTACAACATACCTATAAATATAAAGGGATGACGTGCACTCAACATGAGTTGTGTGTGATCCGTTGTTCCTTGGCTAAGGTATAAAATACCTTCTGGACACCTTGGAACAACTTGCACCCAATATGCATTGGATGTGATCTTGCATTACTTGGTTAAGGTACATCATACCTTTTTGCCACAAAGGAATAACTTACACAAATTGATGGTGGCAATTCCCTTGAGCTTGAATGAGTGCTTAGAATAGTTGAGAGCATAATTCTCTGACATATTCGTAGCAGCCCATTGGTTTCTCATGGAGGGTCTCCATGTCAAGTCTCCAACCTCGTATAGTTATGGTTGACCTTCGGGCTTAATTTCCGATAGGTAGCAACTATCATATTTTACTCCTTGCCCAAGATATATTGAAATGGAATCTGTCGGTACCCTAAAAACCATACACCCCCTGAGGTTACAAAGATCTCAAGGGAAGGACATCTACTCAAATTGAAGACCCTCGGGGGCCCACTTGTCAGACATAACCGGACCTGCTTCTCCAACATGGTTAACCCCTAGGTTGCCATGTGTACTGCCAGACCGGAGCTACTACCCACAAGGGTGAAGCTCCGGGCTAGGTACCGAAACGGCACCTCCGGATTTAACCCCTGACCGAGAGAAGCTCCGGACCTGACACGTGCCAGGCCACCCCGGAGCTTCCCGCTTCCCACAAGCAAGCTCCGGAGCTGCCACGTGTCCATACGTCAGAGCTGGCCGCTTCAAACCTCCGGGAGACATTGTAACGGCTCCGGATCTTCAAAGGACAGCCGCGGACATCAAGACCCGATTAATTATCATTAATTCCACGTTAATGACACTTAATCGGACGATCTTAACACCTGTAACGGCACTGTCGGAGCCGTTATAGGGTTATTAACAACAATTAATCTCGTGTATCAATACTAGTAACCGCCAGGGCCACATGTCGGGCCAGGCTGACTTGTAACGGTTTGTCCTTGTACTATAAAAGGACAAACCGACGATACACAAGGGGGAGGACTCTCGAACACTCTCAAGTTCACAAGTTAATACAACACACACACATCCGTGGAGTAGGGTATTACGCTCAGGCGGCCCGAACCACGTAAACCTCTGTGTCTCTCGTGTCCAATCGTGATTCACCTTCTTGAGTCTCCGCGCGCCCAAACCGAACTACAAACTCCTTCAACACTTTCATAGTGTCAGGAGATCTGCCGACTCCAACAGTCGACAGTTGGCGCGCCAGGTAGGGGCGCCTGAGATTTTCAAGAATGGTGAATCCTGCGGCTGGATCATCCAACGGGCAACCTGCTGCTCAGGCTGTCGGAGGCAATCCCTCCAACATGCAGCCACCGGCAGGAGCCTCAGCACCAGCAGGAGTCATACTCCCACCACCACCATCTTCTCCGGCAAGACGTGCCGGGCAACATGATGGTGCACCGGCGTCACATTCTGCGCCGGCAAGTCGTGACAACCCAGAACACGCGCTCCATGCAGCGCGTGCTCTTCTCCAGCGACCACCACCTCCGGATGCATCTCAAGGTGCCATGGAGCAATGGAGGGCTGATGTTGAGCATTTGGTCGCAGCAGCGGCCGAACGCCTCAACAACCAGGGTCCACCTCCTTCAGGGCGGGCCCCGTCGCAGCGACGGACGTTGTCTGGAAGACTTGGTCCGCATGTCTCCAACAACCGAAGACGAGCTGCGTCACAGCAAGTGACGTCGTTGCCCTCTGGGGCACGACGCACCCATACCGCATCTCGGCTTTCGACACATGACCTCCGGGCGGAGCTTGATCGCCGATACCGCCAACAGGATGGCCGTGTCCATATCGAGCGAGCTCGAGAAAGACGGGATGCTCAAGACCTTTCTACTCTGGAAGGAGTAGGAGGAGGCTGTTCTGCCCTAGCCATGCACCTGCGCATGGTTAGATGGCCACAGAAGTTCCGGCCACACTTGCCGGAAAAATTCGACGGGACTATCAACCCCGTAGAATTTCTTCAGATATACTCCACTGCAATCTTAGCAGCTGGAGGAAACGAGGCCGTAATGGCCAACTACTTTCCAGTGGCCTTAACTGGGACCGCCAGGTCCTGGTTTATGAGCCTTCCACCCAACTCTATTGACAGTTGGGAGGAGCTGTGCCGTCAGTTCACTGCCAACTTCGGGAGTTCATACACCCGACTGGGCACTGAACTGGACCTTTTTGCGGTCGTGCAAAAAGGAGGAGAATCTTTGCGGTCATTCATCCAGAGGTTCTCTCAGGTACGTAACACAATCCCTTCTATCTCAAGCGCTTCTGTCATTGTGGCATTCAGACAGGGTGTGCGAGACAAGAAGATGTTGGAGAAGCTGGCGATCAAAGAGATCACCAGCGTCACGGAACTCTTCAGCTTGGCAGAAAAATGTGCCAGAGCTGCGGAGGGCCGTGAAATGCACTCCAAACCAGCCTTGGAGGATCATAAAAAATCCTCCAAAGAAGAAGCTGCTACCTCCGGGAGTAGCAAGAAGAAAAAGAAGACCAACGGCAAGAAGAAGCCGTCGGCCGGCACATCCAACGTTGCAGCCACTGCAACTCCTGGTGGCCGGGGGCCACGCCCCGAGAAGCGACCTCGACCGTCTTCCGAAGACGGTGGCAAATCCAAAATGTGGTGCCCCATTCACAAAACGGGCAGCCATAGGCTGGAAGACTGCCGGGAGGTCCAAAACCTTGCCGAGCGCTACCACAAGCGCCGGGAAGGGTCTCCCTTCCGACAGAGGGAGGGAAAACAAAAGGTCGATGAAGCTCCGGCTGAAGAG
Source organism: Tuctoria greenei (assembly GCA_036927565.1). Classification (NCBI taxonomy): domain Eukaryota; kingdom Viridiplantae; phylum Streptophyta; class Magnoliopsida; order Poales; family Poaceae; genus Tuctoria; species Tuctoria greenei. The sequence goes on from JAYESD010000004.1 coordinate 74,167,148, forward strand.
GAGTTAGGGTTTCAGGACCCCAAAAAGGTCCTGAAAGCCATCTACACCTCCGTCGACGATGACTCCGACGTCTCCGACAACGAGCGTCGGAAAACCATGAACACCATCTTTGGTGGATCATGGGACATCACTTCTCGTCGTGTCATCAAGACTATGCGGCGGGATATGGCTGCTGTAGCTCCTACAGCTAGACCGGAGCCACATCGAAAGTGGATGGACACACCCATCACTTTTGATGCTTCGGACTGTCCTCAAAGCATGGTCGGAGCCGGCCAATTACCCTTGATGGTATCTCCCACCATCAACAACATCCAGCTCCATCATGTCATGGTAGACGGAGGTTCGGGGCTTAACCTCATCAGCTTCGAAGCTTTCACTAAGCTTCAGCTCCGACCTTCGGACCTCTAGCCCTCTCGACCTTTCTCCGGAGTAGGTCCGGGGGCCATTACCCCACTCGGAGCTATTACTCTCCCCGTTACCTTCGGGACCCAGGAGAAGTATCGCACTGAGAAGTTGGTCTTTGACGTCGCTCAGATCAACTTACCATTCAACGCCATCTTGGGTAGACCTGCCCTGTACAAATTCATGGCAGCTGCTCATTATGGATACCTGGTGTTGAAGATGCCAACACCAGTAGGCGTTCTCCGGATCCGCGGAGATCGCACTGCCGGAGTAACTGCTCTGGAGGAACTCCACGCACTCACCACAGCGCAAGAGGAGGACTCCAGACAGAAGCAAGCTCCACAACCTCCGAGCATTCGGCAACGAGGCTCGACCTCTGCACCCCGTGTGCAGCCAAGCGGCGACACCGACATTCCCGTCAAAGTCGTCCAAATTGGTTCCGATGTCACTCAAACTACCCGCATATCGGGTGGATTGAATGACAAATAGGAACTCGCGCTCATCACTTTCCTCCGGGCTAACGTCGACGTGTTTGCTTGGCAACCGTCACAAATGCCTGGGATCCCCAGGGAAGTGATTGAGCACAATCTGAAGATTTACCCCGATGCTCGGCCTGTGCATCAGAAACATCGGAAGCAATCTGTGGAGCGACAGAACTTCATCCGACAAGAAGTGAAGAAGTTGCTCGAAGCCAGATTCATCCGAGAAGTCTACCATCCAAAATGGCTGGCAAACCCAGTCGTTGTGCCTAAGGCCGGCGGGAAACTTCGGATGTGCATCGACTACACCACACTGAATAAGGCATGTCCAAAAGATCCATTCCCACTACCTAGAATAGATCAGATAGTGGATTCCACCTCCGGGTGCGAGTTACTGTGTTTTCTAGACGCATATTCTGGATATCATCAAATCATGATGTCTAGGGAGGATGAAGAGCATACTTCATTCATCACAGTAGATGGATTGTATTGTTACACAGCCATGCCTTTTGGTCTCAAGAATGCAGCTTCAACTTTTGTACGAGCTATGTACAAAACTTTTGAAGAACTCATCAGAGACATAGTGGAAGTGTACGTCGATGACATCGTGGTCAAAGTCAAGAACAAGGAGTCCCTCTTGGACACCTTGCAGGCTGTCTTCGACAAGTTGCGAGCCACCCGCACGAAGCTAAACCCAGACAAGTGCGTCTTCGGGGTTAGTTCCGTTAAGCTTCTTGGTTTCCTGGTAAGTCACCGGGGCATAGAGGCTAATCCGACGAAGATAAAAGCCATTGAAGACATGCGGCCACCAACCCGCATCAAAGACGTCCAAAAATTAACTGGATGTCTAGCAGCCCTCAGCCGGTTCATTTCAAGACTGGCGGAAAGAGCACTTCCCTTCTTCAAGTTACTGAGGAAGTCTGGACCATTCCAATGGTCTGAAGAAGCAGAGAAGGCATTCCAGGAGCTGAAACAGTTCCTCACCACCCTACCAGTCCTGGTAGCTCCGAACCCTGGTGAGCCTTTATTGCTTTACATTTCAGCTACTGACGAAGTCGTCAATATGGTTCTGGTTGCGGAGAGACCGGAACTACACAATACTCAGGAATCCAGACCCCTTCGGGAGGGTCCGGAGGTTCCTGAAAGCGGGTCTGGGTCCCAGCTCCCAGACTTGAACCCACAAGAAGCCACTCCAGAGGACCCGGATCCCTCCGAGAGGATCCAGGTCATTCCTGAAGAAGCTCCGGGTTCCTCCACCCAGAACCCGGAGGTCCCCGAAGAGAGTCTGGACCCCTCCGAGAGGGTCTGGATCAATGAAGAGGAAGCTCCGGACCCCTCCGGGAGGGTCCGGACCATTCAACGCCCGGTATACTTTATCAGTGAAGTATTACATGATGCCAAGACTCGATACCTAGAGGTGCATAAATTGCTTTATGCAGTTCTTATTGCCTCAAGGAAGCTTCGACACTATTTCCAAGCTCACAAAGTCTCGGTGGTGACCTCATATCCACTTCGAGCGATCCTGCATAATCCAAATTCAACTGGGAATATTGCAAAGTGGGCAGCGGAATTGGCTGAATTCGATCTTGAATTCATTCCGAGACAAGCAATCAAGAGTCAAGCGTTGGAAGATTTCGTGGCAGAATGGACTCCCTCTCCATTAAACCCTGGGGGCCCCAGCGAGCAGAAGACGGAACCTCAAGTTCCAACCTTCACTAAGCCTCATTGGACCCTTTACTTCGATGGCTCCATGCAGAAGCAGGGAGCCGGAGCTGGAATCCTTCTCCTCGCACCAACCGGGGAGAAGGTGAAATACATGGTACACCTAGACTTCAAGGCAACCAATAACATGGCGGAGTATGAAGCACTCATCTATGGATTAAAGGTGGCACTATCATATGGTGTCAAGCAGTTGCTGGTCAAAGGAGATTCACAACTTGTCATCAAGCAGGTGAAGGGTGAATGCTCCTGCAATAATCTCCAGCTGGCTGCTTACATCCTTGAAGTCCAGAGGCTTCAGAAGGACTTCGAAGTCCTAGACCGTCACCATGTTCAGCGTGCTCACAACGCTGAAGCTGACGAACTCTCGACCAAGGCGTCAACTGGAGCTCCGGCTCCTGACGGAACCTTTGTCCGGAGGTTGTCAAAACCCACAGTTCAGCCTGCCGAACTGAACGAAGGGGGCGAGATCAGCATCCCGAAGCTGACGGTCCCGATGGCCCTGTTACCATGGCAGCCATCAAGAGTCGTAGGTGCTGCCGGAAGCTCCGAACAACCCAGCACGCAAGACTCAAATGCTCAAGTCAGTTCCGATGCATGGATCTCGGAGATCCGGAGCTACTTGAAAGACAACATCCTTCCTGACGATGATGTATCCGCTGACCGGGTAGTCAGATTGGCTAAAAGATACACGTTGGTAGAAGGGGATCTCTACCGGCGCGGTGCCAACGACATCCTAATGCGGTGCATCACAAGGGAAGAAGGCTGCGAGCTCCTCGCAGAAATCCATGGAGGCGAGTGTGGGAACCACGCATCTTCCCGCACGCTGGTCGGAAAAGCCTTTCGGCACGGCTTCTACTGGCCTACAGCGCTCCAGGATGCCTCTGAGCTAGTGAAGAAATGCAAAGCATGCCAATTTCATGCAAAGCACATTCATACACCTGCTCAGTCCTTACAAATGATACCTCCTACATGGCCTTTCGCTGTGTGGGGGATGGACATCTTGGGACCCTTCCCAAGAGCCGTCGGAGGTTACAAGTTCCTGTACGTCGCCATCGACAAGTTCACCAAGTGGCCGGAAGCTACTCCTGTTGTGACGATCAACAAACAATCCGCAATCAATTTTCTACAATCCATCGTGAGCAGATTCGGAGTCCCAAATAAGATCATCACTGATAATGGGACTCAGTTCACAAGCTCCGCATTTCAAGGATATTGCAAAGACCTCGGCATACAAGTTTGCTACGCTTCTGTAGCTCATCCTGCCAGCAATGGACAAGCCGAGAGAGCAAATGCAGAGATCCTTAAAGGACTCAAAACACGCACTTATGAGCGCTTGAAAAAGCACGGAGCCAATTGGATCGAAGAGCTTCCGCCCACTCTATGGGCCAACAGGACTTCTCAAAGTCGGGCAACCGGAGAAACACCCTTCTTTCTGGTGTACGGACCTGAAGCGATCCTTCCTCCGGAAATCACCTTGGGTTCCCTCCGAGTCCGGACCTTCGACGAAGCCGCGCAGGACCAGCTCCGGCGTGAAGACCTAGACCTCCTCGAGGAGGGAAGGTGCCAAGCAGCTGTTCGGAATGCCCGATACCGCCAAGCTCTACGGCGTTATCACCAGCGGCATGTACACAACCGACAGCTCGAGGAAGGCGATCTGGTGCTACGGAGAATACTATCCAGAGAAGGGCAAAACAAACTCTCCCCCGGCTGGGAAGGGCCCTTCCGAGTGATCAAAGTATCCCGTCCCGGAAGCGTTCGCTTGGCTACCGAGGATGGGACACCTCTCCCAAATCCTTGGAACATCGAGCACCTCCGTAAGTTCTACACTTAATTCCACGGAGGTGAGTCTTAAGTAACTTGAAATGTATGTTATAGAGTCATTGTACAGAGTCGGGTAGTTCCTCCGGGAGAGCAGCCGGACCTTTCCCGAAAGGTTTGGAAAGCTCATGCAACACTTGATACAGTCTCCGGACTAGAAGTGTGGCTAACTACCCTGGGTCAAACGAGAAACCAAACACACTTAGCCTGGTTCCGTACCCTAAGAGTGTACTTGTTTCCCCTGTACCCCGGACCTATAATGAAAGACATCTTCATGTGAAATAGACTCCACGTGCATTCATTTTTGCATAGGCTCGACATTTTTATTTTTCTCTTTCTTGTCTATAACAGAAACGTGCAATTCTTAAGAAGTTCTAGTTTGACCGGTTTATGTACGATTCGAGTCGAATTGTCGGATTTTTTAGATTTAAATATCGTTTGTGGCCAACTCGCCTGAAAGCCGCCAAGCCATTCTAGGGCCGGAGTGCGCTATCGACTTAGCCTGGTCAAGCACCCTAAGTACGCCACTCTACCTACATCCCGGCAGGCCAAAGTAAGGTGGGTCCATGGACAGTTGGATCTAAAAGAAAAGACAATTCATCCAGTCGTATTAAAAATCGTGTTCAACTTAAAATTTTCTTGAGAACCGTAAGCCGCGACGAAGTTATAGAAAAGGAACGAATTTTACTATTTTTCATGGCTTAAGTGTGCAGGAAAAATAAACCCTACGTTGATGGAGAAAAACCGGAGCTAACCAAGCTCCGACTCCCACCAGGGCGTCAACCGTCGGCGTTGACTAAAAGATGGTGAGAAGACCCCGTCACTGGAGTCTGTTGCCAACAAACTAAGTGTGGCAAAGGTCATTGCCGGAGCTGCTAAGCTCCGATACCCTGGAGTATTAACTATCGACGCTCAACGTGTTGATAGATGCTATGGCCGGAGCTACTAAGCTCCAGCGGTGGACAGTGCCGGAGCTTCTAAGCTCCGACAACTTCAGGGATCTTCACTATCAAAAACTTCGGACCTAAATTCCACAAGTTCGAAGCAAATTCGTCTTCAACAAAACTCAACATCCTTTTGGTACATGTCCACAATCAAATTGTGCACATCTACCAGGGGGCCAAGTGAAGATAAAGATGTTGAAGACAAAAAAATGAAATTCACAAAAAAAAATGAAATTCACAAAAAATTGGGGATTTCATTTCACCTGAATACCGGAGATTACATCTGGAGACAAGGCATTACAAAATTGAGGAAGAAGAGAAGATACAAGTAAAGGCTAAGAGAGACGGTCCTAGACCCTATGGAAGAACTCGGCGACCTTCTGGGCGACCTCCGACACGCTGGCTCGGGTAGCTTCGCCTTCTCCTTCGACGGGGCCTTCAAGCACTAGGTCCAGAGGAAATCAAGGGTTCCGGCTGGTGTAGCACGTCAACACATACTCTGTGACGTTCCTAGCCAGGGATTGCCCCTCGACCTCCAGTTGGTCTGCGATGACATCGCCCACCTTGGAGAGCTTGCTACCCGCGGCGCTCAACGCTTGCAGCGCAAGGTCCGGCTCCGGCTCCGGATCATCCGGGAGCACGGGGCTAAAACCCATCGGCGCCAACGCATCGTCGGCCTTGCCCAGGAACTCCCAAATCTGTAGGGAGTCCGCCTTCCTCAAGTTCTTCAGCTCCTCCAGGGATCTCCGGGCCGCCGTCAGCTCCGAATTCTCGCAGGCGAGGCGCTCAACTTCTTTGGCGTTTTGCTGGATCTTCGCAGCAACCCGCTTCTCAAGTCTTCCGAGCTCCTCCTCCCGTAGGTGGATCTTGTTCCGGCGGTCGACCAGGTCCTTCTCCCTAGCCTCTATTTTCTTCTCCCGGGCGACGAGGGCACACTCGTACTCGTAGAGTTCCTGCCCCCGCACCCAGGTCTTCTCCTCCTCCTCGAGGCAGCGCTCTTCTAATTTCTTAGCGCGCTCCTCGAGGCCCTTGTCCGCCAGAGCTGTTTTCTCGGCGAGCTCTTCCTCCCGTCGCAAGACATCATCCCGTAGCTCCAGGAGTTTTTGCTCCTCATCCTCGAGCCACCTTTCCCTTCCTTCAAGTGCCTCTCGGCGCTTGATGAGTGCGGTGCTGATGGCCTCGAGTTGATCAAACCGAGCGTTGGCCGCGTCGTTAGCAGCCTTAGCTTGGTCATGGAACTCCCGGGATTGAGCGTCGAGGGCGTGAGTCATGCTCTCCCTCTCGTCCAGCAGCTCACCCCAGAGCTCCAGGCGGACCTTCTCCCGCCTGATCCATTCTTTGTCATCCGCTATCCTCGACTGCGCCAGCTTAGTCTCAAAGTGGAGCCGATTACGCCACCTCCTAAGGGTTTGGCGCTCCTCTTCAAGAGCTTTGCTGTCATGGAAGAAGGCCAGTTGGACCTGACGTAGACTGGAGCAGGCGTTGTCGATGGACATCGACAAAGAGATGGGCTCCGGACCTGCTGGGGTCTCTTCCGCTGGTTCCAGCGGGTCTTCACTTACAAAAATTGGGTCCCACTCTACGAGAGTGGAACCCCGAGCTTCCAAAGCGCTAGGGCACTCCTCCGGGATGGCCTCAGTCGCCACCGAAGGAGGTCCCGCCACCAAGTCTTCATTTGCCCCCTCAGGCTGGGGGCCGGCGACTTCGTTCAGGCACTCTCGCTCCGCCACGGGTACCATCGACGTCGTCGCCTCCACTGGCTCCGGCCGGGACACTTCTTCTGAGGGAGGCTCAAGCTCCCTCGCCTCTTCAGCCACCGGCTCTGCGGCCGGCGCTCCAACAATCACCGGCTCTGCGGCCGGCGCTCCAACAATCACTGGCTCTGCGGCCGACGCTCCAACAATCACCGGCTCTGCGGCCGGTGCTCCAACAATCACCGGCTCTGCGACCTGAGTTTCGGAAGTAACCGGCTCAACTACCGGAACTACTTCAACTTCCGGCTCGCATGCCGGGGCTCCAGCTACCTCCGGCTCAACCGCCGGGGCTTCAGCACTTTCCGGCTCCGAAGCCGGGACCGCTACTTCCTCCGACTCAACAGCCGGAGCTTCTACTTCTGCAGCACCAGGACCCGGAGCTTCTACCTCCGGAACGGGTGCCGCTGGCGCATCTTCAATCCCGTGGTCCGGCGCTACCACGGGAACTTCTGGGGATGAGTAGAGGTCCATGACCACGACAGCCGGCGCCGGAGCTGTCGCAACCTCCACTTGGGGCGGCACCGGAGCTGGAGCAGAAGCCCTCGCAGCCTCAGACACTGTGGCTGAGGGCGGAGCTTCACTCCCCTTCTTGGGAACGCTGCAGATAAAGAATGAAGAAATTGAGCAAACAGATGCTACAATTAAAAGTTAATCGAGGTAAGCAAGAAAAATTACCTTGGGAGGCTCACGCACCAGCTTGCGCGGAACCTCTTTCCCGGATGTTCCGGGCTGGCCACGGTCGGTGTAGGAGCTCCGAGAGGACTCCCAGGACTTGCCGTAGCCGCGGGCGTTTCCCGGGTCGGAGCTCTCCTTGATCGAGAGGAACTCCTGGACCTGGAGGCTCTCACCGCTTCTGGTGCCGGAGTCGCGTGCCCAGAGCTGGCACCTCCGGAGGGATCTACCACGGGGACAGTCACACTCCGGGAGGATCCCACCGCCGGAACAGTAGCGCTCCGGAAAGACCCCACCACGGGGACAGCCGCCACGGCGGCGGAGGATCTTCCTTCCTGAGGACGGGGAACTGGGGGGGAGGTGGCAAGCCCGACGGACCTTCCGTCAGCATGTCGCAGCTTTCTCTTCCGGCTCTCCGGCTCCTCCGCCAGCTCCTTGCCCTTGCCGATGACCTCAGCTCTTGGCTGAGAGACAGGGGCGGAGCCGCCTTCGGACAACCCGGGGATCGCCAGCCGGGCGGTTGATCTTCTCTCGACGACGCCAAGGTCGTCAAGCGCGGGCATCTTCCGCCGGAGCTCCCTGCTGAACTCAACTTCCACGTTCAGGGGGAGGAAAGCCGGCGGCGGAGTCAAGTACTCTCCGTCAACATCGATGCCGTGCTGGAATTTCTTGAGGTGAAACCCCAAGGTCTTCCCCAACATGCTGGACTTCAACCCGGTCTCAACCCGGTCCTCGTCCATCACACTGTTGAGGGCCCAGGCGAGCTTCTCCCTCCTCTTCAGCGGTGCCCACCTGTTGGATAGGAAGTTGCAGAACACCGCCTGGGGAGTCAATCCTCCCTCCACACATTGGCGGATCCTGGTCAGGACGGGGTCGAAAGCTGCCGCCAGCACCGGAACTTCGCTCCACACCGACGTGTCAATGCCGGGCAGACCGTCTGGCAACTCCAACCGCTCATGCTCCTCCACCCGGACGACTACCCAATCTTTCTTCCAGTCATCCCACTTCCCGGAAGGGAATGACCGGAGGTACTTGAACGGGCACTTCTTGCGCTTCACGAAGTAGTAAAAGCCAAGATACTCGTCGCTTCGGCCGGTGGTTTGGACGGTGAAGAAGGTTCGGAAGAGCAAGATGCAGGGAGGGATGCCCACCCACATCTCGCAGAAGTGGACAAAGATGGACACAAGGAGAATGGAGTGAGGGCCAAGGTGGTACAGCTGCAGACCATAGAAGTCCAGCAGCATCAAGAAGAAAGAAGAAAACGGTGGGATCAGCCCCACCATGGCGTACGATGAAAAGTACACCATCTCGCCGGAGTGCTCCTTTTTAAAGGGAAGCTCTCCGCCGGCGCGGACCGAGCGGTTGAAGAAGTCCGAAGACCACCCCATGAGGGCTCGGACCTTCTTCAGATCGCTTTCCATCTTCAAACGACTCTCACGCAGACCCAACTCCATCGCAGCACAGCTAGGCAAGAGAAGAGGAGCAAAGCACGAGTTGGGAGTTTGAGCGCAAGAAAAGATGGAAAGCGTAAAGAACTCCCGACGGTGCGCTTTCCTTCTTAAGTAAGCCCTCGCAACGCTTGGATGGAAACTGCAGGGGAGTCAAGGATACTACTCAAGAATTCAACCCTGCCGATGACAAGAGGGCCCGGGACCACCCTGACGATCAAGTCGAGGTTCTTACCCAGGCGAACGGTTGTCATCACGAGGCGGGAAACCCAAAGGCGGCGACCTGACAAGGCGCGCGGAACCGATACGGTTTTCGTATCGGGAACTGGCGACCTTCAATTGCGAGAGATCCGCACGCCAAAGATCCTATCTGCCGCCTGAGGTGCGCCACGCGTCGGGATTTAACCGTAAAGCCCCGCCAACGGCACCTCCGAAGACCCTTGAAGACCCAGTTCAAGAGTCGCGAGTATGGACCCACCTCCGACGGAATGACTTCACCCCGGTGACTTTCCCCGGAGGTAGGTCCAAGGGGCCACTGTCGGTACCCTAAAAACCATACACCCCCTGAGGTTACAAAGATCTCAAGGGAAGGACATCTACTCAAATTGAAGACCCTCGGGGGCCCACTTGTTAGACATAACCGGACCTGCTTCTCCAACATGGTTAACCCCTAGGTTGCCACGTGTACTGCCAGACCGGAGCTACTACCCACAAGGGTGAAGCTCCGGGCTAGGTACCGAAACGGCACCTCCGGATTTAACCCCTGACCGAGAGAAGCTCCGGACCTGACACGTGCCAGGCCACCCCGGAGCTTCCCGCTTCCCACAAGCAAGCTCCGGAGCTGCCACGTGTCCATACTTCAGAGCTGGCCGCTTCAAACCTCTGGGAGACATTGTAACGGCTCCGGATCTTCAAAGGACAGCCGCAGACTTCAAGACCCGATTAATTATCATTAATTCCACGTTAATGACACTTAATCGGACGATCTTAACACCTGTAACGGCACTGTCGGAGCCGTTACAGGTATATTAACAACAATTAATCTCGTGTATCAATACTAGTAACCGTCAGGGCCACATGTCGGGCCAGGCTGACTTGTAACGGTTTGTCCTTGTACTATAAAAGGACAAACCGACGATACACAAGGGGGAGGACTCTCGAACACTCTCAAGTTCACAAGTTAATACAACACACACACATCCGTGGAGTAGGGTATTACGCTCAGGCGGCCCGAACCACGTAAACCTCTGTGTCTCTCGTGTCCAATCGTGATTCACCTTCTTGAGTCTCCGCGCGCCCAAACCGAACTACAAACTCCTTCAACACTTTCATAGTGTCAGGAGATCTGCCGACTCCAACAGTCGACATAATCCTTTTAGGGTTTCCAACAATCGGATCTTTGAATGCCTGCATAGTTATTTCACTCCTACAAACTTCCTCTCTATGATAGAGAGGGAGGTTCGCTCCCGATAATTGCGCAAATGAATTTTTGGGTTAGTTAACCAAATCTTCATTTGTACGCACGGGGATGAACAAGACCAAAGATGCATTGGGTCCAATTTTCAGTGTATCCATGAACAATGTATGAATCTTTGCTAGGAGTGGGACTTTATGGATAAATAGAGTTAAATATTTTCTAAAGCTCCTACTCATAGCAATGCAAGTGATATAAATATATTATATGGATCCCTTCATCTTGTAAATTTTCTAACCATTATAGCTTTTTACACAAGAGAAAATGTTTATCATTTAGGTCATGGCAAACAAGATTCTCAATTTTATCCTCCTAAATATTTTTAATTTTCTAGCCTAGGTATTTGAAATTTAGTGATCTATGCATGAATGAGTTTCAAATACAATTTATGGGCATCACTATTCCTAGGTTGCTACATACATATTCAACAGTTAAGTCATTCCATAAGCATTACCTAGGCAAAAAATGTCTATGTCAATTTTAGCAATGCTTATGAAATTCCTGGTACTTGTTTAAATTTATTCCCAAGCAAGGTGACATTCCTTTTTGAAGAATCAAAAAGAGTAATGTCAACACTTACTCTCCTGAGGATGCATAATAATTGAATGGTGAGAAGGTATAAACCTTCCTTACCAAAGTAAGCAAAATTCATTCAGTCCAAATGCAATTCAAACGACGGAAAATTTGAACTTGTACCTTAATTGAAGAGTAGTCTTGGTTGAAAGTCGTTGTGTGAGAAACTCACGACCATAAATTTTTGTGTAGCCTTCATGTTCAACGTCTCCCACAAAGTTGATGTTGGAGTTGAGTGAGCTTCATCTTGTTCCTCCATTGGACCACCATCTTGAGCATTCCTCCATCATGAACTCAAAATGAGATCGATGGAGGGATATGAGCTTAATGGGGCCTTCCAACCTCTTTACAAAATTTCGCCTGGCTGCACTAAAATCAAGGACAAACAAAACAACTATAAAACGGGTTATGCTAAAAAGCATGTTGTACCCTTTGTCAAATTGTTTTGCCCAACCTGAAACAACTTTCAAATGCAATGAATATTATGGAATTTTTTTTGCTTGAATTAGGAAGATAAATTCAAGTGGTTACACCCAAGGTTCATATCCAAATAAATTTATCTCCTAATTCACAATTTTAGTTTTATGGTGGTTGGAAATTTTACTCCCCAACATGCAAGTGTGAAAATTCAAACATGCAAAGTCAAAGATTAATGGGAAATTCAAATATGCAATTGAGAAAACAAATATGGGATAACTACCAATTAAGCTATTGTCAAGGACTCACCGAATTTTTGAAGTCTGCTGAGTGTTACTTACCCCCGTCCTGTTTTGTTCGATGATTTGTTGTCCAATCCCGGAGTTAAAGATGTGGACATCTCTCTTGATTGACATGCCAAATCTCCATTGGCATGTTAGTTGGACATGTTGACCACATGATGGCCCTAGCCTCTCCTTCGTCTTGATGGAGACTTGTTGATGTAGTGAAGGCTTCTTCCTCCTGAAGATATTCTCTTGTGAGCATGATGATGCTTGTCCTTCTTTTTGGGGTGACAATTCGACCATCTTGATTTCCCTTATGGTTAACCCACACATTGATCATGGATCAAAAGCTTACTTGGGCATGATGACATGTGGACTCCACAATCAAACAAGAAACACAAGGGCTTGGTCGAAGGGTGGGGATCCCAACAAGTCATTGTGGGATATCTTGGATCTTGAATTCTCTTTAAGTTTCTTGTCCTTGGCCAAGAGCTTCATGTTGTCTTGATTTCTTGATTGGCCATGGATAAGATACTTCAAGGTAGGCTAGATGAACTTAAATCCCAAGAAATCCTCATAGCCTTCTTGATTATAATGGTGAATTTGATTCACCCTTGATCTCCTAGTTGGTAATAGCCAATGGAGTTGTTGTTTGAAAGGAAGAATCTTAATGGGTCTTAGGGAAATGATTCCCCAAGTGGTCCATGTTGACATGGATTTTCACAAATCATGTGAATATTCATGGCTTGGATCATCCAAAAACTTCTCCATTGTTTTGATTTTCATGTTACTTCAATGGGAGGTGTAGTTCCATAACTAGCATGTACACCTTGTTAAGTGGTGTGCATGCAAAACTAAGGGAACTAGAGCATTCTTCAATCCACCCTATGAGTAGAGATCATACTATCATCCATGATGAATGAGAACAGGATTCCTTTAGCTCCAACACAAATGTGGTCATGGATTGGTGGAGCCTACCCATGACATGAATGTTGAATGAGGAGCAAACTATCCACCCCATGATGGAGGCAAACAAAGAAGAATTCTTGGAGCCTCCCCCAAGCTTAGGGATGGATGACTTTGGCTCCTACTGAAAGCTGAAATTCATCCGCGAAAGGCAATGGTGTTTCCTAGTGGACATTTGTTGAGGTACACCTTCAATCATCTTGCATTTAAGCACTAGCATCCTTGTTGGCCATCCTATGAAAATTGGATATCCAACATGACCCTGTTTCACACAAAAGGAGAAAACAAACACGGGTAATCCTGTCTAATAACTATTAGTACCTATAGTTTAATCACAAGTGATAGCTATCCTTCACTTCCTTTGCCTTCCCCGGCAACGGCGCCAAAAATTCTTGTTGACGTTGCTTAATGTCACATATCATCTCTAGTAAGAAATGATGTCCGAAAGCTTGCAGAAACTGTCGTGTAGCATTTCACCAAAGAGTATTCCCAAGGATATTGTATTTATCCCATAGGAAGGCAATGGAGTAAAGTAGACACTACTCTTATGATCAAGCTATGGGATACTAATTAATTATCAAGACAGGGGTAAGTTGATAATATGGATAGTGTGACATACACCTAAGTAATCTATTCTAATGTGTAAATGGGTCCAAGTGGAGATTAGACTAAGAGTTAGGGAGTTGCTCCTACAATGCTTCTAATATACATATACATAGCCTAGGTTAGATACTAATGAGCATGTCAATGGTGAATACTTATGCTAAGTTGTTCAACATATCGGGCACGGGTCTACCCCTAGCAATACTAGGACGACTCCCGCCAAGAGCCTGTGGCATAGCCGAACGTGGAGGATTACAAAGGACAGATATGGCTGTCACCACCTACTACCTACCTCTTCAATCCATTGGTCTACGAGACATCCAATGTTACTTAACTACCCTAGCACAATGCTAGCATATTAAGTAAATTCCTTAGGAGCCATGGCACAAGCCACCCTAAGGCAATGAACTAAATCACCATTGAACCAATGTTGATACATAGCATAAGCTATTCATATTAACATGATTATATCATTACTAATTAGAATATAATGGGGGTTTGTAGTGTTTATGATGATAGATTAAGGGTGATATGGTATAATCATAGAGACTACTCCTACCACGTACATGGAATCCACAATCAAACAAGAAATGCTCCATCCAATTATATTAATAAAAGAAGACTAAATATAATATCTTTATTATGCATAAAGTCACAAATATAAGAAAAGATACATGATCCATACCTTTCCCAACTTGGGCTTGTACTAGAGGCTCTCCTCTCTATAGCCTAACTCCGCTAAGGACTAAGAGAACTAGATACAATAGAATGATGCTCAAGTGGTGTGTGTTGAAGCGAGGGGTGATGGGTCTTATTTATAGGTTGGAGAAGGGTCGGTTCCCACCACCAAAAGCGCGCGAATCAGTCACCCATGACTTCTTCAAGCCGGGAGGAGACAACACGTGGCATTTGACCGGTTTTGGCGCAACTCCTTAGTCGACCGACTAGGGAGGTCGACCGACCTGGTCTCAGCTTTGTTGGGGCTGTGGTTCCTCCAGGTCTCTACCAGGTGGGTCCAACACCCTTATATTGGTGCTACACCATTGGATGGTGTCAGATACTCCTGCTTGTGGGCCATTTGATCCATGTGGTGCCGCATGTCGTTGCTTGATTGGCTAGGATGATATTTTATAGGATCTATCCCCTTGTTTCACTTCAATTCTGTGTAAAATACCTGCATGCACCAATTTCTCAATGGACAAGTGGAAATAGATTAAATAGAAAGGTGATGTGTGCAAGAAATGATATTTCCTTCACATAATTGAGTTATATTGATGTGTGAAATTGGTATATAAAAGTCGTCAACAAACTCCCCCAAGCTTATCCTTTGCTTGTCCAGAGCAAAGTCAAGAGTTTAGGTTGATGATCAGGTGTTGCTCCAATGTTGTAATTTTCAAAAGTACCATGTGCAAAACAAAATACTCTACTTAGTATTGCAAAAATTGGCATGGTACTTCGCCCATCTTAAGTCATTATGGGGCTTATGTCATCTCCTATTCATGGGTGGTTGAAAGATAGAACAGCAAATGGAGCACACATACCCTAGAGATCAAGTTCCACTCAAATTTTAAGTACCTCAATTTGATTCTTTCGGTCTTTCCTTTATGTGTAGTGGAAATATGTCCTTACCAAGACATTTTTCTTAAATTCATCCTACCACAAAACAAGGCTTGTATGTGGAGCTTGGTAGGGAATATAGTAGGCATATTTGCAACACATAATATTGCTAAGTCAAGAAAGCAAGCCTTAGGAGAAATCAATTCAAAACTATTTGATTCAAGACTTGTGCATGTGTGATGGAATGGAGGTGGATGTGGATATTTGAGATGACTCATTTTTGAGTGGACTCTCTTATTTTGCAGGAATGAAAAATGGCTAGTTTTTTTCTTTTTCTTTTTTTTTTCTTTTCTCATGCTTATGATGTAAGCATGCATTTTTTTAGCCTTGTCTTCTACTCCCTTTTTATGCAATAAATTTATAGAGAGTACTAAACATAAATGGTATGGAGTTTCTCTTTTTATTGTGGAATGATGGTATGATGGGATTCTACTTACTTCTAGTGTAGAAGTATAGCATGTGCAAGTCAAGTTTTCAATTAAAAAGTAATGAATGAAATCTCACATAGGTCTATACTAGTTTGACAAAGCTCAATGTGAAGACAATATCATATGCATAAGGTCTATCAATGTAATGTATCATATGGATTTGGTAGGTATTTCCAATAAAATGAGAGTATCTTAAATATTTTTAGAAATTCTCCAAAAATCTAAGTTTCACTTTCAAAATAGGAATAATAGCCCTTTCACTATAACATATATCACAACAACTTAGAATTGGATTAAGCTTCTGCTACCCACAATTTCTTAATCAAGGCAAAAGTAATTCTAGCTAATGAAAGCAATATTTTGGAGAGTAGTAATATGTAAACTAGGGACTTAGGAAAATTAAAACAGAGCAACTATTCATCATTTCATCTGTGTGGATTCTAAACCATTCTTATCGCACATCTTTTATTTTATTTTAATAGCAAATCTACTCTACTTATTTTGAAGTTTTTTTATATGTAATGTAGATGTTGGGTGAATGGAAAATAAATATGCAAGGGGTGTGATATAAGTTACCTCAAGTGGGGGTCCTCCCCAAGCTTGTTCTTTTTCAAGGTCTACGATAGGTGTTGAAACCCTAACGACAGATGTAAGCCATGAGGTTGGCCTAACCTTGTTGCAGCATGGTTTTGACCTTGGAGGGTTGAGTGTCGATGTTGGATTGCCTTCCATGGGTTTCATGAGTGTGGTTTAGGAGAGTGTTGTCGATGTCGCTCATCCACACTTCAATATTTCCAGAGGTTGGATGTACCTTGTTTTTCCTTGGCTAAGGTAATGATAACCCTTAGCTACAAGGAATGACATGCACTCAACATGGGTTGAGTGTGTTCCGTCATTCTATGGTTAAGTTGTATCATACCTTCTTTCCATAATGGAATAACTTGTACCCTTCAAGCGTTGAGTGTGATCCGTCATTCCTTGGCTAGGGTAATGATACCCTTTAGCCACAAAGGAGTGACTTGTACCCAACATGCATTGAGTAGGATCCGTTATTTCTTGGCTAAAGTACAACATACCTATAACTATAAAGGGATGACGTCCACTCAACATGGATTTAGTGTGATCCCTTGATCCTTGACTAAAGTATAAAATACCTTCTGGCCACCCAGGAACAACTTGCACCCAATATGCATTGGATGTGATCTTGTCATTCATTGGTTAAGGTACATCATACATTTTAGCCACAAAGAAATAACTTACACGCAATAATGGTGGCAATTCCCTTGAGCTTTAATGAGTGCTTAGAATAGTTGAGAGCATAATGCTCTCACATATTCGTGGCAGCCCATTGGTTGCTCACGAAGGGTTTCCATGTCGAGTCTCCGACCTCGTATAGTTATTGTTGATCTTCGGGCTTAATTTCAGATAGGTAGCAACCATCCTATTTTACTCCTTGGCTAGGAGATATTGAAATGGAATCCTCTTAGGGTTTTCAAAAATCGGATCTTCGAATGCTCCCGATACTTGTGCAAATGAATTATTGGGTTAGGTAACTGAATCTTCATTTGTACGCACGGGAAGAACAAGACCATAGATGCATTGGGTCTAATTTCCAGTACATCCATGAACAATGTATGAATCACTGCTAGGGGTGGGGCTTTATGGATAAATCAAGTCGAACATTTTCTAAAGCTCCTACTCATAGCAATGCAACTGATATTAATACACTATATGGATTCCTGCATCTTGTAAATTTTTTAGCCATCATAGCTTTTACAAAAGAGCAAATGTTTATCATTTAGGTCATGGCAAACAAGATTCTCAATTTTATCCTCCTGGATATTTTTAATTTTCTTGTCTAGGAATTTGAAATTTAGTGATCCATGCATGAATGAGTTTCAAATCAAAATTATGGACATCACTATTCCTAGGTTGCTACATACCAATTCAACCATTAAATCATTCCATAAGCATTACCTAGGCAGAAAATGTCGAAGTCAATTTTAGCAATGCTTTAAAAATTCTAGGTACTTGTTTAAATTTATTCCCAAGTAAGGTGACATTCCTTTTTGAGGAATCAAAAAAGAGTAATGTCAACACTTACTCTAGTGAAGATGCATAAGAATTGAATGATGAGAAGGTGTAAACCTTTCTTACCAAAGTAAGCAAAATTCATTAAATCCTAATGCAATTCAAACGACAGAAAATTTGAACTTGTACCTCAATAGAAGAGTAGTCTTGGTTGAAGGTCGTTGTGTGAGAAACTCACGACCATGAATTTCTGTGTAGCCTTCATGATCAATGTCTCCTGCCAAGTTGAGGTTGGAGTTGAGTGAGCTTCATCTTGTTCCTCCATTAGACCACCATCTTGAGCATTCCTCTATCATGAACTCAAAATGAGATCTATGGAGGGATATACGGTTGTTGGGGCCTTCCAACCTATTTACAAATTTTGTCCTGGTTGCACTAAAATCAAGAACAGACAAAAACACTCGAAAACATGTTACGTTAGCTAAAAACCATGTTGTACCCTTTGTCAAATTGTTTTGCTCAACCTGAAACAACATGCAAATGCAATGAATATTTAGGAAAATATTTTTTGCTTGAATTAGGAAGATAAATTCAAGTGGTTACACCCAAGGTTCATATCCATATAAATTTATTTCCTAATTTAGAGTTTTAGTTTTATGACGGTTGGAAATTTTACTCTCCAACATGCAAGTTTGAAAATTCAAACATGCAAGTGTGTAAGATTGATGGGAAATTTAAATATGCAATTGAGAAAATAAATATAAGATTACTCCAAATTGACCTATTGGCAAGGACTCACAAAATTTTTGAAGTCCGATGAGTGGGACTTACCTCCGTCTTGTTTGGTTTGATGATTTGTTGTCTGATCGTGGAGTTGAATATGTGGACAAATCTCTTGATTGACATGCCAAATCTCCTTTGGCATGTTAGTTGGACATGTGGACCACATGATGGCCCTAGCCTCTCCGTCGTCTTGATGGAGACTTGTTGATGTAGTGACGGCTTCTTCCTCCTGGAGATATTCTTTTATGAGCATGATGAGGCTTGTCCTTCTTTCCGGGGTGCAACTTCTACCATCTTGATATCCCTTATGGTTAACCCATACTTTTATCATGGATCAAAAGCTTCCTTGGGCATGAACTTGAATGCTCTTTAAGTTTCTTGTCCTTGGCCAAGATATTCAAGCTGTCTTGATTTCTTGATTGCCCATGGACAAGATACTTCAAGGTAGGCTAGATGAACTTAAATTCCATGAAATCCTCATAGCCTCCTTGATTACAAGGGTGAGTTTGATTCACCCTTGACCTCCTTGTTGGTGATATCAATTGGAGTTGTTGTTTGAAAGGAAGAATCATCATTGGTCTTAGGGAAATGATTCCACAAGTGCTCCATGTTGCCGTGGATTTTCACAAATCATGTGAATATTCATGGCTTGGATCATCCAAACACTTCTCCATTGGCTTGATTTTTATATTAAATCAATGGGAGGTGTAGTTCCATAACTAGCATGTCCACCTTGTTAAGTGGTGTGCATGCCAGCTAAGGGAACTAGAGCATTCTTCAATCCACACCTTGAGTAGAAATCACATTCACATACATGATAAATGAGAATAGTATTCCTTTAGCTCCAGCACAAATGTGGTCATTGATTGGTGGAGCCAACCCATGACATGAATGTTGGACGAGGAGCCAACTATCCACCCCATGCTGGAGGCAAACCAAGAAGAATTATTGAAGCCTCCCCCAAGCTTAGGGATGGATGACTTTGGCTCCTACTGAAACCTAAAATTCTTCTCCGAAAGGCAATGGTGTTGCCTAGCAGACATTTGTTGAGGTACACCTTCAATCGTCTTGCAGTTGAGCACTAGTGTCCTCATTGGCCATCCTATGAAAATGGTTTATCCAACACTACCCCATTTTCACACTAAAGGAGAAAACAAACAAGGGTAACCCTGTCTAATAACTATTAGTACATATAGCTTAATCACAAGTGATAGATATCCTTCCTTCCTTTGACTTCCCCAGCAACGGTGCCAGAAATGCTTGTTGACATTTCTTAACGTCACAAACCATCTCTAGTAAGAGATAAGGTCCGCAAGGGCACAGAAACTATCGTGTAGCATTTCACCCAAGAGTATTCCCAAGGGTATGGTATCTATCCCACAGGAAGGCAATGGAATAAAGTAGACACTACTCTTATGATCAAGCTATGGTATACTAAATAATTATCAAGATAGGGGTAAGTTGATAATATGGATAGTGTGACACACACCTAAGTAACCTATTCTAAAGGGTAAATCGATCTTATTGGAGATTAGACTAAGAGTTAGGGAGTTGCTCCTACAATGCCTCTAATATACATATACATAGCCTAGGTTAGATACTAATGAGCATATCAATGGTGAATACTTATACTAAGTTGTTCAACATATCGGACATAGGTTTACCCCTAGCAATACTAGGACGACTCCGCCAAGAGCCTGTGGCATAGCCGAACATGGAGGATTACAAAGGAGAGATAGGTCTATCACCACCTACTTCCTACCTTTTTAATCCATTGGTCTACGAGACATCCAATGTTACTTAACTACCCTAGCACCATGCTAGCATTTTAAGTAAATACCTTAGGAGCCATGGCACATGCCACCGTAAGGCAATGAACTAAATCACCGTTGAACCAATGTTGATACATAGCATAAGTTATTCATATTAACGTGATCATATCATAACTAATTATACTATAGTGGGGGCTTGTAGTGTTTATGATGATAGATTAAGAGTGATATCATATAATCATAAAGATTACTCCTACCACTTACATGGAATCCACAATCAAACAAGAAACGCTTCATCCAAGTATATGAATAAAAGAAGATTAAAGATAATATATTTATTATGCATAAGGTCACAAATATAAGAAAAGATACATGAGCCATACCTTTTCCAACTTGGGATTGGACTAGAGGCTCTCCTCTCTATAGCCTAACTCCATTAAGGACTAAGAGAACTAGTGTCTACAATAGAATGATTCTCAAGTGGTCTGTGTTGAAGTGAGGGGTGAGGGGTCCTATTTATAGATTGGTTATGTGGAAATAGGATAAATAGAATGGTGATGTGTGCAAGAAATGATATTTCCTTCACATAATTGAGTTATATTGATGTGTGAAATTGGTATATAACAGCCGTCGACAATAACCAGGCCTAAAGCCAACTCAATCCATACTAGGACTCCTCTTCGTACTTATATTCAAACTCTAACTTTCTATAACTGCTCAAGACACTTCCATACGTAGACATAAGCAACCTTAATACTTCAAAACACCTTAGTAACATCCCAAGCAATCGTAAAATAACTCTACTTCATGACCCATATGAAATCCAACCAAAACCAACTCAAAACTTTCCATAAATGAACCATAACCACCTCATCCGGCCTAAGGCATAATCTAGCCGGTTGGACCTTTTCGGCCACATCTTCACGTCCATATCTCTTAATCATGCCTTGGGACAATGTTGCCACATACATGCATCCCTTGCACATGTGCAAACACTTTCCAAAACATCCACGATATCTTCATATGCATTGTTCTCGACCCAAACATGTTGTGTGACCTCCAGGTCAACTCAACCACAATTCCTCCCGAACTTTGTTGTTGAACCTCATCTTCTTCCTAAGACTAGTTAAAGGATCTCCATCACCAGCAATGTCTTGACCTCAAGAAACACTTGCACATTAATAAACAACAAATCTTTGTGAGCCAAAGTCCTTGACTTGACTCTCGTTTGTCCGGAAAACACAACACCTTATGTGAGCACCTCATATAAGCATGTTTCAAACCAAATCAAAAATGATATCAGCCATAACCACCAAACACACCAAAAACATAGCAAATGAATACTAAGCAAACCTTCCTATAAGCCAAAAGCAAGTTTGAAACATTGCAAGTTAAAACAAAGCACTCGAACTCAATATGAAAACTCTACTCAGTAACTGTTACTCCCAAAATACATTGAAAAAGTTTGGACAGTCCAAAACCATCGAGGATAATGTTACTCCCAAAAACACATTCAAAATTTTGGACAATCCTAAGTGAAAACCACGTGCTGCCCACGTGACTCTGAGTTGGGACAGTGCAAAATAGATTCCTTCAAGTTCGGACAATCCGAAGTGGGCTTCTAGGGTAGGTTCAAAACTTTAAATTTAAACACTTCACCTTTATTCTAAATGCCAATGTATTCAGCACAAATAGGTCTCACAACTTTCAAAAGCTTTATATGGTTTAAAAGAAGCCCCACGTGCATGGTATGATAGGCTGAAAAACTCTTTACTTAAAAGGGTTTTACCATGGGAAACAATGACAAAACGCTCTTTGTACTCAAACAGGGAAATGATCAGCTTTTCGTATAAGTTTATGTTGATGATATTATCTTTTGTTGTGCTTCTCATGCTTTGGTGCTAGAATTTTCAGATATTATGAGCAGGGAATTTGAAATGAGCATGATAGGTAATCTTACTTACTTCTTGGGACTACAAATAAAACAAACAAAGGGTGATGAAGGATCTTCTACAGCGCTTTGGGATGGAAAACTGCAACCTCATTATGACACCAATGGGATCTATGAATTCGCTTGATCTTGATGAGAATGGTTAACCTGTTGACCAAAAGATGTACAGGAGTATGATTGGTTCACTTATTTATGTCACTTCTTCTAGACCGGATATACAAATTTCTGTATGCTAGTGTGCACAGTTTCAAGCTTCCCCTTGTGCATCACATATACAAGCAGTGAAGCGGATCTTTAGGTATCTACAAGGCACTCAGTCTTTTGGCATTTGGTTTTCTGCTTCCTCTAGTATTTCATTACATGAATTTTCGGATGCTGATTTTGGAGGTTGTAGAATTGATAGAATAAGTACATATGGTACATGCTTGTTTTTGGGTGCTTCACTAGTACTTTGGTCTGCTAAGAAACAAAGCTTTGTTGCACAATCTACTGCTAAAAGTGAATATGTTGTTGCTGCTTCCTGTTGCTCACAAATTTTATGGATCATAGCTACAATGAAAGATTATGGCGTTTTATTAGAAAGTGTACCACTTTATTGTGATAACACCAGTGCTATATGTATTGCTAAAAACCTTGTTCAACATTCATGAACTATGCACATAGATATAAGATATCACTTTCTTAGACATCATGTTGAAAAAGAAAAGGTTGTGCTGCATTTTATAGATACCAAACGTCAATTGGCAGACATCTTTAATAAACCATTGTGTAGGATCGAAGAGAATGGTAGATTTAAACTTTTTCAGCGGAAGCAACAAAAACCCCTCACTAGAAAAAACCAATCTGATAAGAAAATGTGTGTGTGACTATTCTAAACGTGTTCAACTGTGACAAACACAGTAGATATTATAGAGAATCAAGTAACAAATACACGACAATAAGAATCACGGAAAACTGATGGGAAAAACTCAAATCATGATCAAAAGATCGAACAAAGATCAATCTATTCTTCCCAAGTAAAATATAGATCTGCAACACTGCAAAGAAACCCGTGTAGATCAGAAACCACAAATCCAATGACAGTGAAACATTCATAAATGATATATAATCAAGTTGTGAAGAGAAACCAAAAAGAATCACGTCAATTGGATCTGTAAACTCGAGTTATGATAAAAATACTGACATAATGTAGTGTTGTGCATAAATTCGACGAGAAAAACTTGTCTGAAACAAGTCGGGCGAACAAGGCAAAAAAGCTCCTCTAAACTAAGAATTTTATTAATCAAAACACAAGAGAAACAACCTAAAGTCATCTTACCACGAGGTATGGCCTCCCTTGCTTGTATAACCAGCCCGAAGGCCAACCCAATCCTAACTAGGACTTTAATCCTACTCAGTTTCAACCGAAACTTTCCATAACTGCTCAAGAGTCTTCTATACGCAAATAGAAGCAATTTTAAGACTTACAAACACCTTAGGAATGTATAACACATTCCTAAAATAACTCAACTTCGTGACCCACACAAAATCTAACCAAAATAAACTCTAAACCTTCCATAAATGAACTATAACCACTTCAGGCGCAGCTTAAGGCATAATCCAGCCGGTTGGACCTTTCTGACCAATTCTTTACATCCACTTCTCTTCATCACTCCATGGAACCATCTTGCCATGTCCATGCACTCCTTGCAGATGTGAAAACACCTTCCAACAACGTGCACAATACCTTCATATGCATTGTTCTTGAACCAAACATGTTGTGTGACCTCCTGATCAACTCAACCACAATTCCTCTCGAATTTTGTTGTTGAGCCTCAACTTCTCCCTAAGACTAGTTCAATGGATCTCGTCACCAGCCATGTATTGACCTGAAGCAACACCTACACATGAATAAATAACCAATTCTTCCGAGCACAAGTCCTCAACTTGACCCTCGTTAGTTCGATAACCACCACACCCTTACGTGAGCACCTCACGTAAGCATGTTTCAAACCACAGTAATGTTTGGACACCATAATTAGCCAAAACACATCAAAAACTTAGTTCAAAAGTATTAAGCGAATCTTCCCATAAGTTAAAGCAATGTTGAAACATTGCAAGTTAAAAATAGAACCACTGCGATCTTGCACCGAACCATGCCAAAGCTAACAGGATCTTGCGTCGGACCTAGCCAAAGCTAACCGGACCTTGCGCCAGACCTAGCCAAAGTCTTTCAGATCTCCCATCACACCTAGCCAAAGCATGTGGGACTTTGGACCAGACCTACCCAAAACATGTCAGACTTGTTGTCGGACCTTGCCGTAGCTACCCAAAACATGCCGGACCTATTGGCAGACCTTGGCGGAGCTCGAACCTAGAGTCGGACCTTGATGTAATGTGTGTTTTGACAATATTCAAAAAATTTATCGAAATAGCCAATGTATTCAGCACAAATATGTCTCACAATCTCCCCCTTGATGAATGCATTGGCAACACCACTTAAAACCCAGACATTGGCTTATTCACATGAAAAGTTTTGAATAAAAAATTCTCCACCTTTTGGAAATCAAATGAGAAATAAATTGAAAAATATTTCTCTCCCTATACATATTTCTCCTCCTTTGGCAATGTATTCAGCAAGGTTCAAAAGAGAAATTTCAATTAGTATGAACACAATATAACATATACATATAAAACAAAGCCCATCCAAGTCATACTATAAAGTAACTTGCACTATCACATCAATGAGATACATAAAATAGTGTAAGCCATGTAGAGATCAAGTGAATTTTCAATTTAAGCAAGTCATGATCTCACAAACTTAACTATTTCAAAAACCTGAAAGCATGACATTTGTTACTGCATTTTTAATATTTCATTATCATTTAAAGTGAAAATTCATATCATATGACATTTGCAAGATATTATATGCAGCATCTGCCTTATTCTAACCAACCAAGCCAAGTCTATGTCATTTGACAATCAGAAGCTTAAGGGCATGGTTTAGTCATACACAACTTCTTCCAAGTTCATATCTAAGTGCAATGATAAGCCATCTCAAAAGAAGAAGTGCGATGCATGCATATTCTCTTGATCTTTTCTCAATTTTTCATTTGAACATAAGAGCTCAAACCCGTGAATAGTTGATTGATTAATTTTTTATTATTAAAAGCACTTGTGAGCATGCAAAAAGTTCAAAACAGCATGAAATTTCGATCATGACCAGATTTAGTATAAATAATTATTTCAATTACTAGTCATGGCAAAAGTTACAAAATGTATATCAGGAGTAATGTAGTATTAACTTTCGGCATTTAAAAGGAATCACAAAGTCATATATGTACGAAATACTATGCTCATATTATTATAAATTTAGATTCACACAAAGACTTCCCAAGTTTGAAAACTCCCCCTCAATTTAAGCCATGAGGAGACATAAGTCCTATTTCACTACGAATGAAACAAACACGAGTGAAATCCAAAGGTTTTGTAAAAATGTCAGCCAATTGTTGTTCGGTATCTACATGGTGAAGCACAATGTTTCCTTTTTCGATATTATCACAGAGAAAGTGATATTAAATGTCAATGTGCTTTGTTCTGGAATGTTGTACGGGGTTTTTAGCTATGCAAATGGAACTAGTGTTATCACAAAATAGCAGAACACTATCTAGATCAACCCATAGTCCTGAAATGTTTGAACAGTACAAATAATTTGTGAGCAAGTGCTAGCGGCAGCTACATATTCATATTTGGCTGCGGATTGTGCAACTGAACTTTATTTTCTAGAGGACCAAGCAATAAGTGAATTACCATGAAAATGACAAGCACCCGAAGTACTTTTCCTATCAATTCTACAACCTGCAAAATCAGCATCCGAAAAGCTTTTAAAGTAACAGTTGAGGAAGAAGGAAGAAAAATGCCAAATTCTTGAGCTCCATGTAAGTACCTGAGAATTCTTCTGACGGCTTGAGGATGTGAAGCACGTGGGGAAGCTTGAAATTGTGTACAGAGACATACGCTGGATTGTATGTCCGATCTTGATGTCGTAAGGTACAAGGGTGATCCAATCATACTTTTATATTCCTTTTGATCGACCGGGTCACCATCTTCATCAAGTTCAAGTGTCGTTGTTGTATCCATTTGTGTCCGAAGAAGCTTGCTTTTGTCCATGTTGAAGTTCTTTAGAAGGTCTCTTGTATACTTTGTTTGATGCACAAAGGTACCCTCCTTGGTTCGCTTGATTTGCAGCCCCAAAAGTACGTGAGATCTCCCATCATACTCATCTCAAATTCTGAACTCATCATAGCTAAAAACTTGGACACAATTTCATGAGAAGCAGAACCAAAGATAATATCATTCACATACAATTGAACAAATAATTATTTATTGCCATTCTTATGCACAAAAAGAGTTTTATCAACCTTGCCCATGGTAAACCCCTTTTCAACTAAGAATGTTTTTAACCTATCATACCATGCTCTAGGGGCTTGTTTGAGAACGTAGAAGGCTCTGAACAGTTTGTAAACATAATTAGGAAAAATTGGATTTTCAATACTAGGTGGTTACATGACATAAACGCCCTCATCTATGTAGCTATTAAGAAAAGAACTTTTAACATCCATTTCATATAGCTTAAAACCTTTTGATGCAGCAAAAGATAACAAAATTCATATGGCTTCTAATCTAGCAACATGAGCAAATGTTTCATCAAAATCTAGACCTTCAACTTGTGTGAAACCTTGAGCAACCAACCTAGCCTTATTCCTAACCACAACCCCATCCTCACTTTGTTAATTTTTAAACATCCATTAGTTCCAATTGAAGTGTGACATTGATGTGGAGGAACAAGTTTCCAAACATTATTTCTTTTAAAATTTTCTAACTCTTCTTGCATGGCAATAATCCCAGATTCATTAGTGAGTGCGTGTGATATATCTTTGGGTACAAAAGAAGCAACAAAATAAGAATGAGCATGAGAGTTTGGATCACAAAACCCGGACCGCGTGACTCGTTCGTGCATGCTTCCAATGATTTGTTGCGGAGGATGACTTTTGAGAATGTGGAGGGGAGTAGACACTTCACAAGCTCCTTCTTCTTCATATTCATCACAGATCGAAGATATTGTGGCTTTAGGATGATCTGTACCAGCTGCAGTAGTTATTGGTGGTGGTTGTGGTGCAAAATTGGCAGCTTGATCAAGATCATTTGCATCTGAATTTTTGGGCAGCAGCACCACTTCTTCGTCTTCTTTGATGAAAATACCCCCCCCCCCCTGCGGATATCGATTTGGACATGCAGTATTATAGATAGTACCTTGGCTAGCTTCATCAAAAGAAACCTCACAAGTCTCCCCAATTTTTTTAGTGCCAAGTAAAAGCACACGGTAGCCTCTTGTATGAGATGGATAACCAAGAAACATGCCATCAATAGATCTAGGTTCAAATTTATCAAGATTTCCATATTTCTTAACTAAGCAATTACAACCACAGACCCGACAGTGTGTGACACTAGGCATGTGTCCAAACCGAAGTTCATATGGGGTTTTACCTAGCTTAGCACGCAAGAAAACACTAACTGAGACATAACACGCGGTTACAATTGCATCAGCCCAAAATTTCCTAGGATTTTGATATTCATCGAGCATAGTTCTAGCCATCCAAACTAAGGTTATGTTCTTTATATCTATGACACAATTTTGTTAAGGTACATAGGGTGAAGAAAATTTATGATCTATTCCTTTTTTAGCACAAAAGTGATCAAAAGAATGATTTTTAAATCCAGTTCCATTATGACTTATAATTGCTTTTAAAGATCCTGGGTGGTCAAGTGAAAGTCTAAGAACTAAACTTCTAAAGTGACTAAAAGCTTCATTCTTATACACCATAAAGTAAACCCAAGAGTATCTAGAATAATCTTCAATAGTCACAAGAACATACCATTTACCTCCAATAGATTGAACGCGTGAAGGACCTACGGTGTCAAGGTGCAAAAGTTGTCCTAGTTCAGTTGTCATGAACATTATGAGATGAGCATGTGAACCTGCAACCATCTTAGCATATCTACAAGAAGAGCACACAATATCTTTGTCCCCTTTAAGCTTAGGCATTCCACGTATGCGATCAAGAGCCTAACACGCGTGAGATGATCAAAGCCTACATGTCTACGATGCCAAAAATAAAGTCTTTTGAATCATAAGCAACTAGACACCTATGCTTAGAGGATGACGTATCAAAATCAGCTTTAAAAACTCTTCCAAACAGAGATATGTTGAAAATGAGCTCACTATTTGAATCTACAACATTGCAGCAATTTTTAGTGAAAATAATTTCCAGATTTTCATCTAGCAATTGTGAAACAGAAAGCAAGTTGTATTTCAAATTTTTAACAAGTGCCACACCCTTCAAAGTGTAGTGATTATTTACTCTAACTGAACCCTTAGTAATTATAGGAGTTAAAGAATTATCGGCAAAAGTAACATTCTCTACATTGACAAAAGAGAGGTACGAGAAACAATATTTGATATCGTACATGTGGCGTGAGCAACCTGAATCCACAATCCAAATGTTCTCCTTCCTCAAGCGTGTAACCTACATAGAAGCACGATATGTCGATGACTCAATAATGGGGTTAGTCAAAAGGCATTTATGAATCCAGTACTGAGTCACACGACATCCAGCAGGAATAACATGCAAAAGCCGAGATAAAACAGCAGGTTTATAAGCCAAAGATTGAGGATTTTTGTACCCAACTACTGACATACGCGGTGTTACATTTGTATTACTAAAACCAGTAGATTTGGGAGCAAACTCTGCTTGTTTTTGACTCATAACAGCAGGTTGCGTGTTCCTAACTTCCAATTAAGCATGTACATCAAATTTTGCATGGGAGTTATGAGATCTAGCTTGCATTCTTTCCTATTCCTGTTGTTTAGCTAGTCTATAACAAAAATCTATGACATGACCATCTCTACCGCAGTAGGTACAACGAATTTAACTTTGTGTTCATGTCTAGATGAGCAAGACACATGTTTATTAGAAACTAAATGAGGCAGCATCCCTGCAGATTTGAAAACAACTTCTTTTTGTTTAGGAACTATTTGAATAAAACAACTTCCTAATGACTTTACAACTTCTTTTTGCCTTAGCATGACCATGGGAATCAAAACCTAAACTATTTTTATCATTACATGATTTAGAGGAATTCAGCAACAAGTTCAGATTCTTTTTCCCATTACAAAACCGCTCTAGTGTCCTATTCATGTCATCAAATTTCTTAGACAAGTCTAGGCAGTTTTCACATGAAGTTTTTCCTTTTAGTTTGCAATTAGAACAATATTTAATTTCATTAGAACGTAAAGAGTTGTTCAATATAAAAATCTTACTTATAGCATCGTGTAGTTTCTTGTCAAGATCATCACAAGTAGAACAATACAAATCAATTGTAGAACAGCAAGCATCTTTCAAGTTTTTATCATTAAGTGCAGCAAGCTTTTTGTTCTTTTCAATTTCTAACTCAAGTTTATCAAATGTGAAGGTGTGTGCACTTCTTAGGGAGGACAATTGTTCATATATAAGCTCACATGAGGAACAAGAATCATCACTAGGAATCAAAGATTTCAAACAATTAAGTTCAGATTCTAGTGATTCAATTTTAATAGCATTGTCCCTAAGTTTTTGTCCTTTTTCATAAGTATAGCTGTGGTATGAGAAATAGCATCACACATTTCTTCGCAAGTAGGACATACTTCTTCATCATCGCTATTGTGTTCTGCTTTTTTCATACTTGATCTTATATATGAAACACATAGTTGCCAAATGGTCTTCACCCTCATCACATTTGGAGTCCACATCACTCAAGTTGTTGTCTGGTAGAGCGGAGATGATATGGTCCACCACTTGGCGATTTGTGAAATTCTTCTTTTTTGTTGTTGTTGCTAGAAGAAGACTTGCACTTATTTTGTTTTCATCACGGGTAGAAGGACCTGAAAGGTTAGGGCAATCTGTACGAAAATATCCTATCTTAACACATTCAAAGCATCGTTGAGAACCACCACTTCCTCTCCTTCTAGTTCTCATATTGTGCAATGCTTTTGAGAACAGGGTGGAGAGAAGTGTCAGCTCCTCTTCTGAAAATTCTTCAATTTGTTCAAGGGTTAAAAAGAACAACAAAGCAAGTGTACCACATGATTAAGATTGGCTAGAGCTAGGCATGTCATGTTGAGAAAAAAATGCAAGAAATGTGTTGGGGTTCTTATGTGATATTATGTCAATTTCATGAGTTTTTAACTTGGAATATCGCACATTTAATGTAAGTGTACTCATGAAAGTGGATTCACGAATAGATGTAACTTTCATCTCCCAAATTGACATGTCTAATGCACATACTAATTGGCTAGCATTTTCAGCATCTGAAAAATTAATGTTGACACTACGCAAAATGCTAAGAATTTTGTTAAAGCGAGCAAAGAGGTCATCGATTGACTCACCGGGTTGCATCTCAAAGCGCATTTATTCTTTCTTGAACATGTCTTTTCTTACCTCCTTGATAGTGTTAGATCCTTCGTGATAATCACATAGAGCTTTCCAAATATCGTATGCAGATCAGAGGTGTGCCACTAGACCGAAGTTGCTTTGAGTCAATCCTTGTATGATCAAGTTCCGTGCCTTGTTGTTGTTGTCGACATCTATCATGTTCGAAGCCATGACTTTATCATTTGGCGGCACATCATAAGGCCTTTTTCCCATATTGGAAAGCCTTGCACCTAGATGAAAGCCTCCATACGTGCCTTCGAAACCTGAAAATCAATGCCACTAAACACACAAGTTTTCGCGGAGTATTTCTCTATGATGATTAGAAAAAACACGTGCGAATCACAAAGATTAGGGCACCATGGATCTGATACCAATTGTAGGATCGAAGAGCATGTGAAAATCTACCAGAGGGAGGGTGAATGGTAGATTTAAACTTTTTTAGTGGAAGCAACAAAAACCCTTGGTAGAAAAAAATAATTCTTATAAGAAGACGTGTGTGCGACTATTCTAAATATGCTTAACTGTGGCAAAAATAGTAGATATCATAGAGAATCAAGTCACCAAGACACGACAACAAAAATCACGGAAAACCGTCAAGAAAAACTCAAGTTATGATCGAAAGATCGAATAAAGGTCAATCTGTTCTTCCAGAGTAAATAACAGATTTGCAATACTGCAAAGAAACTCGTGAAGATCATAAACCACAATTCCAATTACCATGAAGTTTTCACAGATGATAGATAATCAAGTTATAAAGACAACCCACAAATAATCATGTCAATTGGATCTATAGAACTCGAGTTATGATAAAACACTGACGCAACATAGTGTTGTGCAGAAACTCGACGAGAAAAACTTGTCTGAAACAAGTCGGACGAATAAGACACAAAAGCTCCACTAAACTAAAAATTTTATTAATAAAAACACAAGAGAAACAGCCCAAAGTCATCTTACCACCAGCTCTGGCCTCCCTTGCTTATATAACCAGCCCAAAGGCCAACCCGTTCCTATCTAGGACTCTAATCTACTCAGTTTCAACCGAAACTTTCCATAACTGCTCAAGACTCTTCTATACGCAGATAGAAGCAATTTTAAGACTTCCAAACACCTTAGGAATGTATTCCACATTCCTAAAACAACTCAACTTCGTGACCCACACAAAATCTAACCAAAACAAACTCTAAACCTTGCATAAATGAACCATAACCACCTCAGCCGCAGCCTGAGGCATAATCCCGTCGGCTCGACCTTTTTGACCAATTACTTCTGTCCACTTTTCTTCATCACGCCTTGGACCATGCTGTTACATCCATGCACTCTTTGCACAAGTGCAAACACCTTCTAACAACATCCACGATACCTTCATATGCATTATTCTTGACCCAAACATGTTGCATGACCTCCCGATCAACTCAACCACAATTCCTCTCGAACATGGTTGTTGAACCTCATCTTCTCCCTAACACTAGTTCAATGGATCCCGTCACCAGCCATGTCTTGACCTCAATCAACACCTCCACATGAAAAAACCACCAATTCTTCCGAGCACAAGTCCTCGACTTGACTCTCGTTAGTCCGATAACCACAACACCATATGTGAGCACCTCACGTAATCATGTTGCAAACTACCGTAATGTTTAACCACCATAACAGCCAAAACACATCAAAAACTTAGTCCAAAAGCACTATGCAAATCTCCCCATATGTGTAAAGCAAGTTTGAAACATTGCATGTTAAAGCAGAACCACTGCGATCTTGCACCAGACCTTGCACCAGACCTAGCCAAAGCCAACAGGACCTTGCGCTGGACCTAGCCAATGTTTTTCAGACCTCACGTTGGACCTAGCCAAAGCACGCGGGACCTTGTACCGGACCTACACAAAACATGTCGGACCTTGCCGGAGCTACCTAAAACATGTTGGACATTGTTGGAGCTCAGACCTAGAGTCGGACCTCGATAAAAAGTGTGTTTTGACAATATTTAAAACTATGATCGAAATAGCCAATGTGTTCAGCACACATAGGTCTCACACATTGGATTCTTCTCGATTTGCTTCTCTTCAGGGTGAACATTGAGTTATCAAACCATATGGGATGGTTTCAGGAGGTGTTTTAGTTTTTGTCACATATGTAAAATACATTTAATTGCTATTTTTAGTTTGCTACATTTCAGTTTTTCTTTCTGTCTTTAAAAAAAATGAAAACAGAAAACTGAGACAGAAATCTGAAAAATAAATGAGCATTGTATTTTATTCAGTGATGACATTTTGCAATAATGTTTATGTTCTGGGAAAATTGTCATGTCATATATATGCTTGTATGATGTAGTTTATCACTTGACTTTTAATGGGAATGATAACTTGAACTAAATCTTGTCATGGTTAATCTTTATTAGCTGTTTCAGTCACGGTTACTGAATTACTAGCAATGATGATAATATAGTGGTATTAATACTTGAAATGTGTAACCAAGTTTTATAGATCTATACGCCAATGTTGCACTACATCTTCACGAGACTGCTTACCATTGCACTTTGGTATGAACTTGGAAGTTGTTATTATTTAAACCTATGTCTCAAGCTTCTGATTGCTTACTATTGTCTTAAGCTTCTGATTAATCATTGCACTATGAGCATAGGCTTGACATAGTACTTTTTTATAGGCTTGACAAGGTTGGACTGATTTGGCATATAAGTTCGTTAAAAAGAAAAATGATTCTTTTCAATAAGCTGTTCTGCTGAATAGAACACGCTGGAAATCGTAATAATACTTTATTCTTAGTCATAAATAGATTATTCCATACTTGTATACATGTCGAGTACAACTAATTTTTGCATGAATTGATTGTAAAATAATCATCTTCATGATGTCTTACCATGATCATCACAGAAAAAAAATGATGATTTATGTGGTCTGATGAAATTCATTGTGAAAGGGGGAGAGACTTCCAGCACATATACACACCACATATTCATATACATGCAACAAATATGGATCTTTTCCTGATTTTTTCTTCTCTTTTCAAGATCCTGAAATTCTGAAAGTAGAGTGAATGTGTATTCCAATCGATGTTCAAAGTTTGGTGTTTATGTGATGTTGCCAATGTTTTCATCAAGGGGGAGATTGTGGAATAATATTTGATGCACAACATTGGCAAGTGCTAAGTGAAACATTGATGTTGATACTTGGGGCGATATGGATACATGTGTGGTGTTTGGTGTGTTGTACTGGACTTAATATTTTGCTAGTGGTGTGCCGATCTGTTAGCTTATTATGTGAAAATGTGACATGAATTCTGTTGGACATACCCTGAGTCAAGTCATGGACTTGTCCTCGCACCCCTCTATTTGTTGTGCTCGCTTTTAGGTGTTGCCAAATCTAGAGGAACATGGTCGATGACAAGATCAAGGCATTAAGCTTGGGAGAAGCTAAGGGCAGAGGATCAAGGTCATGCGGGATGTTCATGCAAAGGAACAGTAAAGTGAGGGCTACGATAATTCGGGGGAGCACCGGTTTGACATATATGGCTTGTACTGAAGCTGTACGGTATGAAGATGACTGTCGATGTTAGTTGAGATCATGGAGACATCATGTGCAGCGAGGCATCGCGTTGAAAATAAAAAATGGTGACCGTTTGTCAGCAAGAAAATGCTAGTTGAATTTGTGCACTTGTGCATGGACGTTCAATGCATTGGAGCTGTGGACAGCGGTGCATTGCAATGGTCCTATATTTTATTTGCTGGATTCATTGCCATATATATCAAAGTAATAATTGGAAGGATATATAGACTGCCATATGTATTGGAAGGATATTTGGTAGGCTAGATAGACTACCATTTATAGGAAGAATATTTGGTAGGACATATTCACTGCCATATGTATGACAAGAATAAACGGTAGGATAGTTAGGCTGCCATATTATCGGATGTTTATTTGGTAAGCTACATAGACTATAATATCTGATTTTACTCTATAAATATAGGTCAAGAGGTGAATTCTCAGCAAAAATCACACCCTTGGTCCATAGCTGTTTTAGAGAGTTCTTGATGCTTCCACATATATTTTGCAATCCACCGATGATATTGCAAAGAGTGAAATTTTGGTGGTGTCATCTTCGAGCATCTCTGGTCTTTATAAAATTTTAATGCAAAATTTTGTAACACTTTGTTGCAGGTTTCTCGCAACATCAAGTGAAGTTTGTGTTGCGTTAATTGATTGTTATTACTGATTTTCATATTCAGATATGTGTTAATTTTCGCAACCTTCTAGCATTTGTGGGTATTCATAACTTTTTCGTAGATCTAATGGACATAACTTCTTCTATGCTGCTTCAGTAATTTCCAATGGAGTGCTTGCTAGTTTAGTACATCTTGAGATACATATGTTTTACTATCAAGAACTGATTATAGTTTCAGGGTTTAAATTTTAAAGCTTAATGTTTTTCTTCTGCAGAATCATTCACCCCCCCCTGATTGCCTTTCTCGATCTCTCACATACAGCCGCAAGGCTTCACCATATGGAAAAAGGTGTACAATCCCTTCAACATGCCACCAAACGATCAGGTAACGGCTGCAAACATGAGAGATGTCGACAACAACAACATGGTGCAGAACATGATTATCCAAGGATTGACTCCAAGCATCTTCGATCGTGTTGCACACCCTCGATCTGCATACAACGTGTGGAAACAACTATGTGACTACAATGAAGGTTCCAATACAATCAAGGAGGTACGTCAAGATATGTTTAAAAAGGAGTACATGTGCTTCGAGATGCAACACGGTAGTGTTAATGTTAACTTTTCCCATGCTGAGAATGTAGGCAATTATTAAGTGCATTAGACATGTCAATTTGGTAGATGAGTTACATTTATTCGTGAATCCACTTTCATGAGTACACTTACTGTTCAACCCGGATAACCATTGGGTAACCGTAGCAATTTCTACAAGTTACGACCGAGTCTTGTACTGTGACTCCTCGCGGCCGAGATATGAAAAACTGGCGAGCGAATAACCCGTAAATGGAATGATATCTCTTCTGTTATTGACAAGTAAGTTCCTTCTTCACTTTAGTTTCTAACTGTTTCGTCCTTGCACAATAATTTTATATTAACTGTGAATGTTTTTGTTTAGGGCTTTTGTACAAGTAAAAGGAGAACGCCGACAAATTAAACATCATATTGCATTCAACGTCCCACAACA
This sequence comes from Tuctoria greenei, assembly GCA_036927565.1. Lineage (NCBI taxonomy): Eukaryota > Viridiplantae > Streptophyta > Magnoliopsida > Poales > Poaceae > Tuctoria > Tuctoria greenei. Next base: position 74,202,996 of record JAYESD010000004.1, read on the forward strand.
AGGTATGGGGAACACGTGTGGCTTCTATGTCTGCTTACACAATGCTTTATTTGGAGAGCATTCTAATTGCAATGTATGTGTAAGTACATTTATTTTACTTTATTACTAATATTTTTCTAAATCTCATTTTATAGTGTGGTAGGACTATAGACCCGCCTTCAGGAACACTGAAGGTCGTAGCCTCGAGCAAATTATAGACGTACTATGCAGGTTCATCATTTCTGAAATCATTAATTCAAAGGGAGAATTTTATTACCAACTAGAGAATTAGGTGACAGTTATTCATTGTGTAATTAGGTACTTGTTAGCTGGATGATCAGGGGAATTCTTTGTATAAATAACTTGGTAACTACGATTGACAGTTTGTTAAAATTAGATTGGTCATTGTGTGCGATATCCATTTGGCTATAAAAATTATTCTATATGTGTATGTTGCTGACACTGGCAATGCAGTTACCAAATCCTGGCTAGCTCCAGGATACAGCCGACAACCAGGATAATCAAGGGTGGGGGCACCTAATAGGAGACGTGCGTCTAACAGGGAGCATCTCCCTGTTAGTGATGCGGTGACCCTGTCTGTAAATAATCCACGACGTGCTGTAACACAGACCGTCTTGGAAACCTAAATAAAGGAGACATTCTTCCTTTTAGTACGTCTCATATCAGTCAATAAATCTGCGACGTGCTAACATAAAGCCCGTCTTGAATCGGTCAATAAATCTACGACGCGCTGTATTAGAGCTTGTCTCACATGATGCTGATGAGGGACGCACGCGATGCTCATATCCAGTGACCTCATAAAGCTCATCTGTTATGACTCAATGAAAGGAGACATGCTATCTTTGATCTTGTCTCGCACTTAATCTGATCGGCGATGCGCCTACCGCGCGTCTCTGATGACGATGTAGTGCGAGACGCGATGACGAAAACACAATGTTTGTTCGTCTCCCTTCTTTGTTCAGTCACGTCTCGGATGAGCCTTTGTTACGTAGTGGATGCGTTATATTTTAAGTTAAAAACTCATGAACTTGACATAATATCACATAAAAACCCTAATAAGTCTCTTGCATTTGTTTCACAATGTGACGTGCCTAGTTCTAGCAAATCTTCATCATGTGGTACACTTGCTTTATTGTCCTCTCTCCCTCTTGATCAAATTGAAGAGTTTCCAGAGGAGGAGCTAACACTTTTCTCTACTCGGTTCTCAAAAGCATTAAAATATGTGAGAACTAGATGGAGAGGAAGTGGTGGTCCTCAAACAATGCTTCGAATGCAGTGAGTTTAGACATTTTCGTACAAATTTCCCTAACCTTTCAGGTTTTACTCCCTATGATGAGAAACAAACAAAATTCAAGCTCTCCTCTGCAAACAACAATAATAAAAAGAGGAATTCATCAAATGTGCAAGGCTGTACAACTTTATCTTAGCACTTCAAGAATTCAGCTCAAGCGATCTTGACACCGGAAGTGATAAAGATGAAGGCACTTTGGTAAATATGTTTTATGGCAAGCAACTCAAGTTCAAGAATGAAGAAGGATGAACAAATTAGCAACAATGATAAGGTTACTCTCTTGAGGAAGAAGAACATTTGGCCTGTGGATTCATGTTGCTCTCGCCACATGACAGGTAAAAAAGAATGGTTCTCCTCTCTCTCTTTTGTGTTACGTGTAGAAAATGTTACCTTTGCCGATAATTCTTCAACACTTTTAGGTGCTAAGGGTTCAGTTAGACTTAATAATTACTACACTTTGAGGAATTTGACACTCATTAAGAACTTCAAATGCAAGTTGTTTTTCCGTCTCACAATTGCTAGATGAAAATCTAGAAATTAGTTTCACTAAAAATTGTTGCAAGGTTGTTCATTCAATGGTGAGCTTATGTTTAACATGTCTCGGTTTGGAGGAGGCTTTAAAGCTGATTTTGATATGTCAACCTCTAAGCATAGGTGTCTAGCTTCTAATGAATCAAAAGACTTATATTTTTGGCATAGTAGACTTGATCATGTAGGCTTTGATCACCTAACATGTGTTAGTGGTCTGGATCGTATACGTGGGTTACCTAAGCTTAAAGGGGACAAATAAATTGTGTCCTCTTCTTGTAGACATGCTAAGATGGTTGCAAATTAACATGCTTCACTCACAATGACCATGACAACAGCACCGACACAACTTTTACACCTTGACACCATAGGTCTTTCATGTGTTCAATCATTTGGAGGTAAATGGTATGTGCTTGTGATTGTTGATAATTGTTTTATATACTCTTGGGTTTATTTTATGGCATCTCAAAATAAAGCTTTTAGTCACTTTAGAAGTTCGTTTCTTAGACTTTCACTTGATCACCTAGGATCTGTAAAAGCACTTAGAAGTGATAATGGAACCGAATTTAAAAAAACATAGATCATCAATTTTGTTCACCATATGTACCTCAACAAAATGGTGTTGTGAAGAGAACACTACAAGAAAAGGAAATATTTTCGTCAGCCAAACATATTTTGTGAGCCCCGACAAAATTAAGAATCTTTTCGTGGGCCTGGAGCAGCTCTCGAAGAAATATCATATTTTCGTCAGTTTTTTAAAGAAGCACACGAATATACATTAATTTTGTCGGCCTGTCAAAAAATTACCGACGAAAATAGCTTTGTTTCGTCGGTTTTCCGGAAGCACACAAAAATAGCGGCATCTATTTTTGTCAGTCTGCTAAGAGACTCACGAAAATAAATTAACTTCGTCGGCCATTTAAGAAAACCCACAAAAATAAGTTTGTTTCGTTGTTATTTTAACCGCACACGAAAATAGTAGGGTTTATTTTCAACGGTCTTTAAGGGACACACCAAAATAGTTGTCTAGGTCAGCCATTAAAACTTTGAAAATATTTCCAGCCGCGTGCCCGTCCTGCCATGACTCATGCGCGCCACATTGCCCCGTGCCTCCTCCCCATACACCGCCGCCCCACCCCTACGGCCACCGTGCCGCCCCCGCCCCGCCCCTGCTTCCGCAGCGCAGAGCCCCCGTGGCCGCCGCGTCGCGCCCACGACCCACCCCTGCGGCTGCCATGCCGCACCCCGTGCCGCCACTCCCGAAGCCAGGATGAGGTCGTCGCCGCCGTCAACCGACTCAACGGAGATGAGGTCATTGTCTTCTGTCACTCCTTTCTTCCGGCAACACTACCCATCCCATGAAGTCAATACTGGCTCACGCACTCCCGATTTGCTTATACAACACCCTCGCTTTTACACACTGCCGCCCAATCCTCCTGCCATTTCATGAGCTTCAATAAGTTACTGAGAAATGAGAGATAGTACAAGCTTTTGTTAATCTGCTCCGGTTGTCAACTGCCAAGACTAGCCTGAAGTGTGGTCACACTATTTGTAATGAATCCTAGGTTTTCGTTAAGCCTCCTAAGGCGACCTATCAGATAATCAATGGCAGCAATATCTCCGCTTGCGAACCAGCTCTTGCTCGCACATTTTTCCATCACACGGGGGAATACATGTTCACCGTGAGAAACAACCTACACAAACAAGAAGTAACGCAATACCATTAGGCGTGTCGCATAGTTTTGATACAGTTCCTCAACTCAAGTGTCCTTTTTCAAGCCACAGAAAGGAGGATCTTATGGAAGTAACTGCAAAATAGACTAGTTTCTTATGTGCTAACTGATGCTCATTCATGTTCAATTTCAGGTTTGACTAAACTCAAGCATAGTAAATTATAGCACATAACTCGGATTCCCAGTATATTTCTTCCAAAAAACTGAGAAGAAACTAATAAGTTACCTGAAGCAGGCGTTGCAAATCAAGATGCATTTTTGGGAATCTCCTGCCATTCAGCGAATTTTTCCTCAAAAAGTGACCACCTGCAAATTAGATCCAAAGACCATAAATAAATAACAAAGTTCTTGAAGATACAGATTGAGAAGGTGAATTCTGAAACAATAGTCGCAGAGCACACATTAGAGTTCTGGGCCAAAACATTTGCCATCAGATATTCTCTAGATATGTACAATGTTAATTTGTTGCTGGAGCACTCAAGCTCGCATCTTTTTCCATGAAAGGTAGAACTGGTTTACTGCGTAAACTTGAAATTCTATAAGAATATAAATAAAATTATAACAGGAACCCTTGTAAAAAAATTTAAGATTGGATTACCAGACCTCCATTTCAACGGAAACGAAGTTGTAAAGAAGTACTTGATAACAAAAATGAAAATATTGCATAGTAAGATAATATTATTTGTCTATTAGTACCAGAGATATATACAACTATAAGAAACTATTTTGCCTGCCCAAAAGAACTAACAGCACTTTAATCGATATAAAAGTGTACTCATGTTTCTGTTACTAATATGGATGATGATCTGGTGATCTGCTGACAAGTTGTATTTAACAAATATACCTATTGATAAACTAGGAAATAGTTTATTATATACTGACATATGAAAGCGATAATTGTTCCTTACTGCTTTACGCTCATATTCAAGTCTTGAATCTTGATTGGTTGATTATTGTCCAAAAAGTCGTCAACTACTGTCATATGCAGTTTACAGTACTTACTATGTACATTGTAAGTTTGCTTCCTTCTGCTAATTTATTTTTTGTGCATGCCCAGGTTGACAAAGGAAACACTACTACAAAAGCACTTTTAAAGGCGCCTCAATTTTTCAAACACAGGCGGTTCTTAAAAATATGCGACTGTGATGACGAATAATATAATAACCGCCTGTGATGATAGAACAACACAAGCGGATTTTAAAAAACAACCGCCTCGGTAAATACGCGATCTTCTCAGGTGGTTATTACTTAAGAACCGCTTGCAATAAAATAACATCACAGGCGGATTTTAAGAAACAACCGCCTGGGTAAATACATGATCTTCTCAGGCGGTTATTAACTAAGAACCACCTGTAATGTAATGAACTTCGCAGGCGGTTCTTAATTAACAACGGCATGAGAAGATCATGTATTTTCATTGGCGGTCATTGTGTAAGAACCGTATGTAGTTGTTCAATTATCACAAGCGGTTTTCATTGAAGAACCGCCTAGAGAAAGTCATTGTTTCCACTTATTTTGTGTCCCCGGAAACGCCAGAGTGCCCTAGATCGTGAGCGTCCGTTTTAGGGATAAACAAACGCAATCACATTGCAATTAAGTGATTTAATTGGAATACAAGGATAAACAAACACAAATGACATTGCAATTCAGAGGTAATTCACAACTCGATGAATTCCATAGATCATACGTTGCGTGCCCTCTAAACTAAATTCGAATTTAAACTTACTCCTGAAGCTCCCATTGATCAATCTAAATTGTACCGTCCTGCTTGCTCCCGAAAACGTCTCTTATATTCTGCTAGATCCTGAAAATATTGACATTATTAAAATTAACAAATGTCGAAGGAGGAATGAATAACCTACATGGGTCACTAAGTCAAAGTGTCATCTATCCTTGATAAGTAGATTATAGCAATTATTTTCAACATCGGGCACATTTGGCTGATGCAGCAAACGTTGAACTTCAAGTAGTATAGTTTTGATTGTAAAACCACTGCATCACCCCTACGAAATATAATTTAAGCAATATAAGAAACCAGTTCAAATAACTTCGACAACAATTAAGTATTAATTACATGAGAAAAATAGGTCTATCTTACAGTCTCTTGATCAAGAATATCGATTCAGAGTGCTCCCGAACGATGGACATTTGGGTGGAAGAACCCACTTGGAAAGGCGCATCTTGGAGGCACCAAGGGATAGTCCTCAGAGAAAGAGATTGTCAGGGGGTAGTAACCATCTTCCCATTCAGTCTGCAAAAGAAATTTATTAATAGGAGGACGATGGTTAAACTCATATTGTGCTTGTTCTTCATGACTTACCCCTTCTTTACCAGGGACGATGCACTGTCACTGCAATAAATCTCCTGATTCAGGCTTCGCAGAGAAACCCTACACAGAGAAATTGAAAATACCAAAAACAAACAAGGCGGAAAAACAAACTAAAGTTAAGTTCATCACTCCATTGCAGATACATATGTATATACAACCATGCGATCGGTGTGCCATATGTACATACATGGGGATGGTTCTTGCGCCACGCCAAGCGCTCCTCCTCCAATCGGCTACACGCCCAAGACATAAATATCTAAAAGACCAAACTTCCAAATTATTGAGTCCAAACACATATATACACAAATGCAAAAGGACACAATCCATATACCAACACACAAAACTGGCAGCTTATGAAAATATACAAAGAAAAAGGTAGCATGCAATGCATAGTAAGGAAACTATGAGAATTTACTTAGTTACCTCGTTGCGCGATGTGGGACTGGGAAGAGACGTGCCTCTGCGGGGTCTTTATATAGGCATCAGTTTTTCATAAGCGGTTTTTGAATTTTTCAGAGGCAGTTGGTACTTAATAACCGTCTGAGAAGATGTTTATCTCAGGCGGTTTTTACTTACCAACCGCCTCTGATGCTGCTAAGCTCCTGTCAAGTTAATCCCTGCACAGAAGCTATTGTAGATGCAAGTAACACCCGTGGCTCATCATTTGAATTGTTGAAAGCATCAATTTGAAGCCTGACGATCCATTGAAGGATTTTCCCATCCATTTGAACGATTTCTTTTTCTCCTGTCCATTTGAAAACTTAGGAATATGCTCCTTTCTCAGTTTTAATGCCTAAATATATTGACTAAAAATCAGTACCTACTTTCTTAGTGCTTCACACAAGCGAGTAAGCGAACAACTTCAATCACAAATCCTGTTTTTACACTTTCATAGGGATTTAACCTTAATATTTCAAGCATAGATTTATCAAATAAGTGAAGCTTCCTTATCACACATGTTAATGGCAGTTATAAGTGAAGAATGTGTCGAAGCTAACGAAATCTGAATCGGACTGAAGATAAAGAGATCCTGCATATGAGTGGCAATGTCCAGGTTAAACAGCGTGAAGGCTGTCATCATAGCTTCATGCTGTCCAACTTGGACATTGTCACTCATATGCAGCATCTCTTTGTCTTCAGTTCCATTGAGATTTCGTTAGCTTCGACACACCCCACTTGTAACTTTCATTAACATGTCTAATGAAGAAGCTTCAATTATTAATAAATCTATGCTTGAAAGATTAAGGTCAAATTCCTATGAAAATGGTAAAAACAAGATTTGTGATTGAAGTTGTGCGCTTCGTCGCTTGTGTAAAGCACTAAGAGAGATGGCACTGATTTGTAGTCAATATATTCAGCCATTAGAACTGATAAAGTAGCATCTTCGTAAGTTATCAAAATGGAGAAGAGAAAGAAATCATGCAGGGCTTGTTTGGGTGTACTCCTATCCAAACAAGCCCTCAAATGGACGGAAAAGTATCTTCAGACTTCAATTGAAGCTTTTAACAATCCAAATGATAAGTCTCAGGTGTTACTTGCATCTACAAGAGCTTGCTGTGAAGGGATTAGCTTGACAGGAGCTCGAAATAGAAGCTGAATTTAATAATGTTCGAAACATGCTATCTAAAGTTGAAATAGAACATTGTTCTAAGTTAATTTCAGAAGATACAAATATATACAATATATATCATCTCGCATTGCTATATACATTTTTTCTAGCATTGACATCTTCTCGCATATAGGGTTTCAAATACTTTTTAATGCTTCTCTCTATGCGCTTGATGTTTTCTGGTTCGGCGAAAAGGTACATCTCTTCATACTGATTATATTCCTGTTCATTATCTCCCACATTCTCAACCCCAACAATATTTTGCTTTGCAGAAACAACTATGTGCATCTTCTCAGTTTCTGGATCTTGAACATAAAAAACTTGTGCAACATTATCGGTGAGAACCCACAGGTCATCTTTATAACCCACTTTATTCAAGTATACTAGTGTCAGTCTGTAATTATCCACTTTTACACCATCAGTATGTTTGACCCATTGGCACTTAAATACGGGCATTATCATTCTTTCGCCATAATCGAGTTCCCATATTTCCTCTGTGAACCCGAAGTATGTGGTCTTCTGCCCTTGTGAATCATAAGCCTCAATACGAGCACCACTATTTTGTGCAACACTCTTATCGTCTTTTTCTTTAGTGTAAAATGTGTAACCATTGATGTCATATGCTTGCCATGATTTCACCAAAGAAGATGGGCCAGAAGCTAACTTCTTCATTGTTGCCTCTTCTATAGTGTTTTTGGATGGTATATTTTTATCCATTAACCATTCAGTGAAACATCTTCTATGCTCTTTCATGATCTAGTCCTCTGTGCGGTCTTGGTTTTTATCACGAATCTCAATTTGGTGTTCCTCGATGTACGACTCAGCTATTGTGAGCTGTTGTAGTACACCAAAATGTGCACGGTGTACATTCTTGTAATCTTGAACGATAAAAGTTTTCTTACCAACTTTGCCTCTCCCACGTAGTCTACCCTCATGTACCGGTATAGGCACACCTATCGATTTTCCATCTTTGATGTAATCAGCGCAACCCTCAATCACTTCTTCAGTGGTGTATACTTCCATAATTGAACCCTCTGGGTGAGCACGGTTCCACACATAACCTTTTAATACTCCTAAATATCTCTCCAACGAAAACATATGATGTAAATATAGTGGCCCTAATGCTTTTATCTGATCAACAAGATGTATGATTAGGTGTACTTGCATATCGAAAAAGGATGGTGGGAAACACATCTCAAGCTTCCACATTGTCTGGACGATGTATGTTTTCAGATAGTCTAAATCTATACGTGCTATAACCTTTTGCGATACTGCATTGAAGAAGTAACACAAACGTGTGATGACAACTTTTATATGCTCAGGTTTGATGACTCTTATTGCAATAGCAAGGAAAACTGTCATCATCATGTGACAGTCATGAGAATTATAACCGAATAAAGACAAGTCTTTCATCGAGACTAGTTTGCGGATATTGGATGAGAAACTCGTGGGCACTTTGATCTCACGCAAGCATTCGCAAATTGCTTTTTTCTCTTCTAGCATCAAGTTGTAGCTGGTTGGGGGAAGGTAATGCTTCCAATTCGCCTTTTCTACTGGATGAAGCTCTGGTCTCAAATCAAGATTTACTAGGTCCATACGTGAATTTAATCCGTCCTTTGTTTTCCTCAGCATGTCCAGCAAGGTCCCAATGATGTTGTCAAATACATTCTTTGTAACGTGCATCAAATCAATACCATGGCAAAATTCCAGATTCTTCCAATACGGAAGATACTTAAAAAAATTGATAGTTTCTTGAAAGCCATGTCAGTTGTATCATCCGAAGATGTACTTTTCTTTCTCTTAATTCCTTTACAATTTTTGCCCTTACCGAAAGCAATATGAATGTTCTTGACCATTTCAAACAAAAGTTTTCCACTATAAGGTTTTGGTGCAGTATCTTTTCCGATTTTGTTATTAAATTGTTATTTCATCTTCCTATACTTGTGTGTATCTATCAAGAACCGTTGGTGTCTCATGTACACCATCTTTCTGGATGAACTGAGGTATAGAAATCCAGTTCTATCCAGGCACCTTACAGAACCTTTCTTCCCTTTCATTTGTCCCGATAATGTAAACAGTACGGGATAATCATGCAGGGTAACAAATATCATTGCTCTTAACGTGAAATACTCCTGCTTGTACTCATTCCATGTACGTATCCCTTCATTCCACAATTTCCTCATATCTTCCATTAAAGGTTCCAAGAACACATCAATTTCGATGTCGGGTTGTTTCAGACCTTGGATAAGAACAGATAATAAGATATATTTTCTTTTGTGACACAACCACGTCGGTAGGTTGTACATAGTTAAGACCACGAGCCATGTGTTGTGTATGCTCCTTTTTTCACCAAACGGATTAATTCTATCTGTACCCAAGGCAAACCTCACATTTCTGATTTCCTTTGCAAATTCTGGATACTGAATATCAAAATTTTTCCACTATGTTGCATCACCAGGGTGTCATATATGTTTTTCATTCTTCTTGCATTGCTCCGAATGCCAACGCATAAGTTCAGTCTCCCAAGGGTTTGAGAACAAACGCTTCAAGTGATCAATTACCGGAAGGTACCACATCACCAAGGCAGGAATTTTTCTCTTATTCTCCCCGTCTGTATCGCCAAAAGTATCATCATCATCACCTTTAGGACCAATAATAATCATATTATTCTCCTGAGACTTTTTCATGTTGGTAACATACTGGTGATTGTAGTCCTTCTTATATCTTCTGACACCACAAATGGGGCATCTAGTTGCAAGCTCATGCTCTTTGCGATACAGAATACAATGGTTCACACAAGCGTGTATTTTTGTCACACCTAGTGACATCGGGCAAAAAAGTTTCTTCGCTTTACCAGTGCTTCTGGGCAGTTTATTTGGATTCGGAAGAATTTCTGCTAGAAGATTCAAAAGATCATAGAAACTACAATCGGACCATCCGTGCATAGCTTTCAACTTTAGTAGTTCTAAGTCTGCACGCAATGTAGTAATCTCTTTATCACAACCATTTGATTTATCATATAAAAGCTCCGTCGCTAGATTCTGCAATGTCTCCATTTTACTTAATCCTTTGCTTGCTCCCATTGAAGTCAATACATGTGGTTCAATGTGACGCAACATCTCCTCACAATCGAACTCATCATCATCATCACCAGCTTGATTGTCACTACCGTCATCGATATGAACATTATCATCATCTGAACCTCTCTTATCATCTTTATCCACATCATGTGTATCTAAATCACCATGCTCTGTCCATATTGTGTAGTTATTTTCAAAACCTTTTTTCACCAAATGAGATTGGATTACTATAGTATCTGTCCAAGCAATCTTATTTTCGCAGTCGATACATAGACATAATATGTCATCTATCTTTTGCAACTTCGCATGTCTCTTGGATGCTTTAATAAAATTTGCAACATTATGAATGTACATAGGATCTGGTTTTGGCATGTTATACATCCACGCTCGACGGTCCATGCTTCAATAATAAAATTTTTGTCAGATTTACAAAATTTGGCCACAAATATTCCCTAAAGGTTTTCTATAAAATGAATTTATAGAGACATAACAAGTATGATTAGGGCGACTAATGTAGGAGACGGGCAACGTCTTTAGGCTGACAGTGTTGAAGGCGTCGGGAGCAGCAAGCGGGGGTGAAGGATTGAAGTCATTGGGCAAACAGGCCCAGTGGCATGGGCTAGGTCTGGGTGGGATCCGGTCTGTTATAACTTGACGTCGGATCCCATCCAACGATGGTAACTAAATGGGTGAGTTATAAAACCATCTCCCTAGAAAGCTAACCCTAATCAATACAATAAGATTATTATAATATAGTCCATACATCAATATCTAAAAGACCAAACTTCCAAATTATTGAGTCCAAACGCATATGTAGACACATGCAAAAGGACACAATCCGTATACCAACAAATTATGACACAATCTATATACCAACACACTATGAGAATATACCAACATGCAAAAGGACACAATCCATATACCAACACACTATGACACAATCCATATACTAAAACACTATGAGAATATACCAACATGCAAAAGGACATAATCCAGATACCAACACACTATGACACAATCCATATACCAACACACTATGAGAATATACCAACATGCAAAAGGACACAATCCATATACCAACACAACATGCAAAAGGAAACTATGAGAATTTACTTAGGTACCTTGTGGCGCGATGTGGGATTGGGCAGATCAGGTGTGCCTCCGCGGGGCTGGGCGGCGGCGCGGCAGTGCGAGCTCTGGGCGGCGGCGCGGCTGTGCAGGCTGAGCGGCGGCGCGGCAGTGCAGGATGGGCGGGGGCGCGGTAGAGCAGGCGCGGCGGTGGGAAATTTCGGCAGCCTTGCGGCGGTGGAAAACTCTCCAGGGTTACATTTCGACTATGGCGAGGGGTCTTTATATAGACGTCAATTTTTCACAGGCGATTTTTAAAGTCTTCATAGGCAGTTGGTAATTAATAACTGCCTGAGAAAACCATTATCTCAGGCGGTTATTACTTACCAACCACCTGAGATAATGCCCGAGTCTCTTCAGTTTCCTTATCACTTGCATCTTTTTTTTTAGATTCCAATATAAATACTCAAACCAGTTTAGATTTTGCAAATTGAGTCCAAATTTGATGATTCTTTCTTCTACATTTGTATAAAATTAACATCTACCACCTGAACCAAATATTTTATAACTTGTATAGCTGACATTGTAATATTTTGGTAAATATCATATTAATTTCAACTCACATATTATTCACATTTGTGTATCTCATAAAAAAAAAGGATCCTTCACTAAAGTTTATTTGTATAAACATATTTGTATTATTTATACATGTATGAATTTTTTTAAATTTTTTTTAAAGCATTCCAACATGTCAAACTTCAAATTATCCATCATTCTAACTAAATCCTCATATACATATGAGGCATTCAACAAATTATGAACACACATTGATTTAAAAAAATTTAAAAAATCTGAAAAAATTCATAGGGGTCGGTATGAAGAGTAAAAATGTCCACTGAAAAAATAAATGAAAAAAAGCATTATATTCATCAAGATAGAAAAATAAAAAATAGCAATTATTGAATGTTTTTTATGTTCTGACCAATTTCAAAAGATTTATGAAGTGAAATTTAATGGTAACCTTTACTTATCAATAATATTACAAGAAAGGAATTTTTCCTTTTTAAAGGACTCACATTTAATCAAGAATATTAATTAAGAAAAAGTAAAGATCGTCACAGGCGGTTGGTAATTAATAACGGCATGAGAAAACCAATATCTCAGGCGGTTATGGCTTACCAACCGCCTGCGATAATGCCCGAGGCTCTTCAATTTCCTTATCCCTTGCTTCCGTTTTTTTAGATTCCAATATAAATACTCAAACCAGTTTAGATTCTGCAAATTGAGTCCAAATTCGATGATTCTTTCTTCTATATTTGTATAAAATTAACATCTACCACCTGAACCAAATATTTTATAACTTGTATAGCTGACATTGTAATATTTTGGTAAATATCATATTAATTTCTACTCACATATTATTCACATTTGTGTATCTCATAAAAAAAAGATCCTTCACTTAAATTTGTTTGTATGAACATATTTGTATTATTTATACATGTATGTTTTTTTAATTTTTTTTAAAGCATTCCAACACGTCAAACTTCAAACTATCCATCATTCTAACTAAATTCTCATATACATATGAGGCATTCATCAAATTATGAACACACATTGATTCAAAAAAATTTAAAAAAAATCTGAAAAAATTCATATAGGTTGGTATGATGAGTAAAAATGTCCACTGAAAAAATAAATGAAAAAGGCATTATATTCATCAAGATAGAAAAATGAAAAATAGCAATTGTTGTATTGTTTTTATGTTCTGACCAATTTTGAAGGATTTATGAAGTGAAATTTAATGGTAACCTTTAATTATCAATAATATTACAAGAAAGTGGAATTTTGCCCTTTTAGAGGACCCACATTTAATCAAGAATATTAATTAAGAAGAAGTAAAAATCTTCACAGGCGGTTAGTACTTAATAACCGCCTGAGAAGATTATTATCTCAGGCGGGTATTACTTACCAACTGCCTGAGATAATGCCCGATACTGTTCTCCAGTTTCCTTATCCCTTGCTTCTTTTTTATTTAGATTCCAGTATAAATACTCAAACATGTTTATATTCTGCAAATTGAGTCCAAATTCGATGATTCTTTCTTCTATATTTGTATAAAATTAACATCTACCACCTGAACCAAATATTTTATAACTTTTATAGCTGACATTGTAATGTTTTGGTAAATATCATATTAATTTCAACTCAAATATTATTCACATTTGTGTATCTCATAAAAAAAGGATCCTTCACTTAAATTTGTTTGTATGAACATATTTGTATTATTTATTGATGTATGAATTTTGTTAATTTTTTTAAGAGCATTCCAACATGTCAAACTTCAAATTATCCATCATTCTAACTAAATGCTCATATACATATGAGACATTCGTCAAATTATGAACACATATTGATTCAAAAAAAATACAAAAAATCTAAAAAAATTCATAGAGGTTGGTATGATGAGTAAAAATGTCCACTGAAAAAAGAAATAAAAAAAGCATTATATTCATCAAGATAGAAAAATGAAAAATAGCAATTGTTGTATGTTTTTTATGTTCTGGCCAATTTCAAAGGATTTATGAAGTGAAATTTAATGGTAACATTTGCTTACCAATAATATTACAAGAAAGTGGAATTTTGCTTTTTTAAAGGACCCACATTTAATCAAGAATATTAATTAAGAAGAAGTAAAGATCTTCACAGGCGGTTGGTACTTAATAACCGCTTGAGAAGATTATTATCTCAGGTGGGTATTACTTACCAACCGCCTGAGATAATGCCCGATACTGTTCTTCAGTTTCCTTATCCCTTGCATTTTTTAGATTCCAATATAAATACGAAAAACCAATTTAGATTCTGCAAATTGAGTCCAAATTCGATGATTCTTTCTTCTATATTTGTATAAAATTAACATCTACCACCTGAACCAAATATTTTATAACTTGTATAGCTGACATTATAATGTTTTGGTAAATATCATATTAATTTCTACTCACATATTATTCACATTTGTGTATCTCATAAAAAAATGATCCTTCACTTAAATTTGTTTGTATGAACATTTTTTATTATTTATACATGTATGAATTTTGTTAATTTTTTTTAAAAGCATTCCAACATGTCAAACTTCAAATTATCCATCATTCTAACTAAATCCTCATATACATATGAGGCATTCATCAAATTATGAACACACATTGATTCAAAAAAATTAAAAAAATCGAAAAAAAATCATAGAGGTTGGTATGATGAGTAAAAATGTTCACTGAAAAAATAAATGAAAAAAGCATTATATTCATCAAGATAGAAAAATGAAAAAGAGCAATTGTTGTATGTTTTTTATGTTCTGACCAATTTCAAAGGATTTATGAAGTGAAATTTAATGGTAACCTTTACTTATCAATAATATTACAAGAAAGTGGAATTTTGCCTTTTAAAGGACCCACATTTAATCCAGAATATTAATTAAGAAGAAGTAAGGATCTTCACAGGCGGTTGGTACTTATCGCCTGAGAAGATTATTATCTCAGGCGGTTATTACGTACCAACCGCCTGAGATAATTGTATCTTCTCAGGCGGTTGGTAAGTAAAACCCGCCTGAGGTAACCATCTTCTCAAGGGGTCATTACTTAAAATCCGACTGAGAAAATGGGAGTCCATATATACCCCTCGGCAGCGTTGGAAAAACATAACTCGGACGAAAAACATAGATGTCATTAGGCTGCCAAAATTTCGTTTGCCGCCAAGTCTTCACCGCCGTCGCTGCCGAGCTTCAAGGTAAACCCTAAACCCTTCGACCTTCCATCCTCCGTCGCCGTGCCGCGCCTCCTTCTTCGCCCTCGCCACCGCCTTGCATATCCTTGGTTAGGGTTCTAAAATTGGAAAATCGTAGGCTTCCTTGGTTAGGGTTTGGTGGAATTCGAAAAACTGTCAAGTTCGGTGGCATCATTGGTTAGGATTCGGTGGGTAGGCATCCTTGGGTTGTCGGTAAACCATAGAAGCAAGGATATTGCTATCGGATCATGTCCTTTTCTTTGGCAAGTAAGATGTTTTAATAAAAGCGTTTGAGGTGCCATTAGATAACACTATACTTTACATACTTGACCATTCAAAGTTTTGTGAGTTAGTACATGGAAATATTGCACATGGAAATATGACCATTCAATGATTTTATCCGATATTGCACATGGAAATATTCCAATATGTGGTAAAATAAACAAAGAAACCCCTCTTGAGAAAATTAATTTTAGTTAAATGAAGAAGTCGCTCTGTTCAGCGAAATAAAGGCTAGTTGGTCATATCTTTAGATGGAAAGGTAAATTAATGGATTTTGAGAAGGATTAAATGCATTACAAATATGTTTTATCACAATAATGTGAGCACAAAAAGAGACTTTTGTTAAATATGATTAATAAGTATGGCATTGAGTAGATCAGCAACCTTGAAATTGTACTTAGGGTATTGAAATTGTATGAACAAGCATCCGAATTTTTGCCATAATTATTTGTAGGAAGCTCTTCTAGTATATTGTGCTACTTTTTTGAAAGTGGAAGAACTGTTCTACAACTTTTCTATTCATTGTTACCTCAAATTCGGTTTAGAACTAATTCGAAACTGGAGTTGAAGTTAGTACCTGTGTACAGTGTTATCTGAAACAGCCACAAAATTTCTGAAATTTGAACAACCATAATTCTTAAATTAGAAAAGCAAACTATGCATATCTATACATGTCTGGAAATCTTAAAGAGTCCTCTATCAATTTCCTATTCAACGCTAAGGCTAAAACACGTAATAACCAGGCCTAAATTGAAGTACTGTTTAAGGTGTCGTAACAATCCAGAATCTGGACAGTTATGTATTCAGTTGCTGTTTGGACCGTAATTTATAGTAGGATCATGAGTGAATAGTAGCATCTGTACTGAAAATAGATTGTAGCCGTCCCACACTTCTTCTCAAAGGGTTGTGCTCCTTCGAGATTGGTGTCGCTATCCTGGTGAGCAACTTTAACATGCTTGTCACCCTCGCAATGTATAGGAACATTTTGGTCAATCGCCTTAAACCCTAGAATGCCTTATCAAATCCTAGAACGCTTCCATCTTTTTCTTCATGCAACACTTCATGTAGAGTTAATATGCCATTTATTAGATTTTTTGTCTTATTAGTTCTAGCATGGAAAGCCCTAAGAAGACTGGTCCTGGTAGTAACAATAAAGAAGACAATATGGAGTTTACTGACTCCAGCAGTTCAGGCTCCTTTCACAGTCCATCGGATCCTTTTCCTAATATAAAAACTAAAAATACTTCAGAGGATCTCGACCTGGAATATGATCCTCCCAACGAGGTATGGATCACGAATCTTAACTTCAGCAGTTCAAGTTAATGTTGGTTGTCAAGTATACGAAGTCTTATAATTCTTTTCTACCTAGATTAATCGCGAAGACAACGAGGTGACTTCGACTCCTAAAACCGTAGAAGGTTCTCCAATGGATGAATCCTCAGCTTCACTCAAGCATAAATGAGGGCAACGAGGTCCCAATAAGGGTCCATTGGATCGCATCATGTACATAACAAGGGTCAGTCAAGGTGGGCTTCCCCAAGAACCACTAGATTCAGTTACCAAGTACCATAATGCATGCAGTTTTCTTCTAAGGGAGCTCGTGCCAATCACAACCGAGAATTGGAGGAAATTACCCGAGCAGACCAAGAATGAGTTGTGGGAAAGAATAAAGAAACAATTCAAGTTCCCGAAAGGCACGGAAGAAGCTGTAAAGAAAGCAACATTGGTCTCTTGCAGCAAGAAGATTCATGGATAGAAGAGCGAATTGAATGCTTATGTTAAGGCCGATAAGGTCCCTGGCCCGAGGAAGATGGGAAAAATCACACAAGCTCAGTGGCAAGAGTTTGTTTGTCAAAAGACCACACCTGATGCTAAAGCTTTAAGTGCAACTAGGTCAGAGCTTGCAAAAAAGAACAAATACCATTATCGCTTAGGGTCTGACGGATATGCCCCAAAGTCCAGAAACGGAATAAGATATTAGAAAAAATTACCAGTAAGGGCAATCCTCACACATTAGAAGGCTACGATGAGCAAACTCAGCGGTGGGTCTTTGCCCGGTCTGGTTTGACCAGCGAGGGCAAACTTGAAAAGCCCGACTCTATGAATGAAGTAGAGGAAAAAATGAATGAAGTAATTGAAAAGCAACAGAAGGGTCTCTTCAAGCCGAAGAGGGAGAATGACCAACTTACTGCTATCTTAGGAAACCCTGAACACAACGGACGGGTTAGAGCGGTCTCTTCTCAAATGTCTTGGATAGATGGTTTCTCTAAAGATAAAGACACATATAGAAGACGTGAGAAGTTTAAGAAAACACTTGATGAAACGATTTCTCGAAAGGTCAAAGAAAATATGCAAGAAATAATGGAACAACTTAGTCAATTGGGACAATTAGTGGCACCGAGTACAAGGATGGTTTCGGTGCAAAAGGAGCAATTAGTATCTCCAACTGCCTACCCTAGCAGCGTTGGTTCTGTGCCAGGCTCAGGGTCAACCCATAAGTTCCCTGTCGATGATATTGCTAATGACAAATCTTGTCGTCTTCTTGTCCCGATCGGCAGAGCAGGAAACAAAACCAAACAGGTTGCCACTGCTATGGCAAGGCCTGATCGTGACTTCAACGGGAATCCACTTCCGTTGTATCATGCTGTGGTGGAAGTTCTTCAGATCATTGGTAATGATTATGAAGATTATGAAATAGACCACGTCACACCTGAGGGGATCGCGACTCTGGGGCAGGTTGTCAACCAATTGATCCTTTGGCACCGACGCGATATCGAGTTTGACAATGAGCCAATTTTTAGCCCTGTCGCATCTCGAAATAATGCAACCCCATCTTCTAAGGCGAAAGTGCATGAAGATCCACTCCCACTCCAGGAAGATCCACTCCCCCTATGTCTCAGCAAGGATGATAGTAACCTTGCTAGTAAAGATATCCAAGAGCAACAAGTTGGACAACAGCTTCAAGCAGTACCAGAGAAAGCTGTTGCTAGTAAAGAGCAACCAGTTGAGCAACATCTTGAAGTAGTACTAGAGCCAGCTACTGGGAGTAAAGAGCAATAATTTGAACAACAGGTTCAACAAGCCAGTGTCCAACTTCCGAGGACTACTCCTCGATCATTAGTGCCTATCAAAGTTAGCTTATATGAGAAACCTACATTAGAAGTGCCAAATTATTTGGAAACTATGAAGGTAAATATTATAAAATCGAGTGCATCTCGTTCTTCTCATGAGCAAGATTTAGGAAATATCGAGGAGTGAGAAGAAGACGGTGTCACGTATAATCGGCGGACGACTTTAGTTAAACCAGGAGTTCTAATATACAAGCTTGAGGATGTTCCTCCTAAATTTGAGAATGGGAAGCCATTCATGACATCTGTACAACTTAGCAAACAACCTGTCCCGCTCAAAAGAATGCATGAGTGGTACGTCCTTGCCAGCACAAGATATGGTCTTAATTATGTCACATGTCGTATTCCAAAAGAAGCATTCTGGAGCATTGGAGAAGATAGATGAGTCATTTTATTTGAAGAGATGCGTCCCCTTTTGCATCGGGGCATGCTCGAAATCAACCTGCTGCTCGTCTGGTGCTTGTAAGTGCTCTAATATTTTGTATTTGCTTTTCTTACTACACGCATACGCATTTCATAATATTATAACAATTCTAGACTTCTTCAATAGGATGCAATACATGGATAATGAAAAGATGGCACGCAAGATAGGTATCCTTGACCCTACTAGGATTGCAAAGGCGTTATTCGACGTCCAGGCAGATCGAGACTAAGCAAAGTTCAAGCACATGAAAAAAAAAGATTTTGAAAAAGCAATCGCAAAACTTAAGAAGGATAAAAGGACAGAAGTTGCAGCTTACATAGGACATGCAATGTTTAACTTTATCATAGACGGAAAGGACCTCGTAAAGGCTCCGTACAACTTCGAGTAAGTTCAACACATGACATTGAAATAGCACTTATTGGTAATTCTTAACACGTGTGTTTGTGTGTTTGCAATGATCACTACATAATGATCTTCATCAAGCCAGCGCAGGGAATGGCAACAGTCTTGGACTGCACCGATTTTCCACCAGATCGTTACAAAGATTTCCTTTCCATTTTTAAACTGTACATTTATACAATAATTTTAATTTACACACATTTAGAATGTGTTGACAAGTTTTATATGAAATTTCTTGTATTACAGCGCTTGGCGGTTTTACGTGGAACAGCATGGCGGTGAGAGACCTTCCAATACGAATGCATTGGACATTAAAACGTATTATGCTCTTCCGAAGCAGCCTGCTGGGAGTGTCTTATGCAGGTATTATGTATGCGAGCATCTTCGGACCGCCGGCGTATATAGAGTGAATCGTGAGGATGTAAGTTATTCTTAATGTTGATACCTTATTTTCTTACTTTTGAGTTTCATTTTCATTGTAACTAGCATTGTTTAATACTTATATTCTCTGCTATTCAATATTACAAGAAACATTATTTTCATATTTTGATTCCAACTTCTAAATTCAATTGCTCATAGTACAACTGCTCCAAAAATACCAACTAAATTCCTGTATACTCTCACCTTGATCTATACTTTGAGATTGTTCAAACCAACACATTCTAAACCTTGTTATGTGTTATATTGCAGCACACGAAGAATCTGAACGAATAATGGCCGGTTTGTAGAAGTATTCCTGATGGAGGAGCCGACAAGATTGCTTCTGAACTCTGTCAATTCATTTGTCGCAAAATTTTGCACAAAAGAGGGGAGTTCTTTGATGAGAATGGTGCAATAGCTGATGTGCCAGAACTTTGCGACTATGCCAATAGAAACAGTTATTAGTGAAAACTTGTAAACTATGAGATGAATTGTATGTGTAACTTGTACATATGTATATTGTTTTAGTGCAATTGACTTCTGTGATGATAATATTGTTGACTTCTATTCTGTGATGATACTGTTGACTTCTGTTCAATGATTATATTGAATTGACCTGGAAATTAGAAATAACAGCAGTAGTACTGCATAGGTTATACCTTATCACAGGTGGTTATTTACCAACAGCTAGGAATGCCTGTGAAAAACTATTATCACAGGCGGCTAGATATAGGTAAAGAACCATCCGTGATAACCTAATTATCACAGGCAGTTACTGTTATGGTAGAAACCGGCTGCGGTAAATGGTCTTCACAGGCGGCTTGATGTAGGTCAACATCCGCCTGTGATAACACAATTATCACAGGCGGTTAGGTATGCTGCAAGACCCGCATGTGATAAGACAATTATCACAGGCGGGTATGTATGCTGCACTACCCGCCTGTGATAACTTATCTTCACAGGCGGCTAGCATAAGTAAAAACCGCCTGTGATAATGTTTCTTCATAGGCGGTATCACTTCTCTGCCTGTGAAATTGCGGATTATCACAGGCTCTTCGTTTCAAGCGGTTTTAAAAACCACGTGTGATAATAGGTTTGGAGCCGCCTGCGATAAGGCTTATTGTAGTAGTGAAATGTTGATGAAATTCTAGAAGTTATTGGAGCACTAGGCAAAGATAGATAACAAGTGAGTACACTGGTTGACATGATTTCTACACTATGAACAACTATATTTTCTTGTCATTGATGGTATCATGGAAGTGATTTACCCGATCTGAGAAATTCTTTTCTTACTTCATAGCTTGTGTTGTGTTGTGCCTCCCGTTCTTCAACTCGCCTGTGTTGTGTGCATAATTGTCTGCTTTCACACTCTTAGCTGTAGGTAATTTAGAAAATATGTTCCGTCTCAACTTTGTTGTCTATTTTTATTCAATCTTTGTCCATGAGTAACGTAACCTATGCGTCACCCATTTCGAACTGGCATGTCTCACATGCGTTACGCATGTGAGGTGTGTAGTTCGGAATTGTCCCTTTTGGACAGCCTGAGAGTGATCCTGAGAGCGTGCTTATGACGAGATGCAAGATCTGGATCCGGACGATATTTTGACGGCATAACCCCGTTGTTCTCCAATGCAGTTGGAGAATAGTGGGGTTATGCTGCCAAAGTTTCGTTCGAATCCAGATCCTGTGTTTGTCATAAGCACGCTCTTTCAGTCACTCTTCGGTGAGTTTAGGACCTATCTTTCCTAGTAGATGTAGGAGCATCATTAACATACATATTTTTTAGTTCTTTGTTCTTTCATTGTATAGTCTAAAAGATGGGTGATGATAGATGATGGATATCTATGATGGTTGGCGGAAGAATGCAGCACCTTCGAATGAATGAGCCATCAATACTAAGGTATCAGTCGTGCATTCTCTTTATTGACAAACTGTTTTGCCAAATGTCCTTGCAGCAAGTGTCTTAACTTTTTTGCAAGCAGAAGTTTGAGATGGAACAGGATCTTTGTAGATTTGGGTTTATGCCAGGTTATGAAACATGATATGAGCATGGTGAATTATACTAGAGCAATGTTGTTATTGATGAGAGAGATAGTGAAAATGAGGACACAATGGGAGACATGGTTGAAGCACTAGATCCTGATTGTGGTGCAGATGAATCTGATGAAAATCTTGGACCCAAAATTGGGGAGTTCTATAGAACTCTCTCAGCATCTCGTGAAGAGTTACATGAGCACACTAAAGTGTTTGTTCTTTCGACCGTCCTTTCGATCGTGACTCGGCTCATGTACCATAATGTCAAAGTATAGTTTTTCGAACAAGTGCTACGATGATCTCATCAACTTGATCTAAAAAATTCTTACGGTAAATAATAATTTGCCGAGAGACATGTACCAATGCAAGAAATTATTGGCGGGGCTTGGTATGAAGTATGAAAAGATTGATTGTTGTTTTAACAACTCTATGCTTTTCTAGAAGGAGAATGCAAATGCGACACATTGCTCAGTTTCCGAACAATCTCGATACATTTGAGGTTAAAAATGAGGATGATGAATTAGTGAAAACAAAAGTGGCAGCAAAACAACTTCGTTATATGCCTCTTGCACCTAGGTTGTCGGTTGTTTCTTTCTAAATCAACCGTGAAACACATGTGGTGGCATAAGGATTGTGTTCGTGAAACGAAGGGATTAATGACACACACATCTAATGCTAAGGCTTTGAAGGCACTGGACTCTTTTCATGAAGATCTTGCAAAAGATACTAGAAATGTTTGTCTTGGTTTAGCCACAGATGGTTTCACACCGTTCAATACATTTATTGCCTAGTACTCATGTCGATTCCATACAATATTCCACCCGCCATGTGTATGAAATATGGATACATGTCCTTGTCTTTAATCATTCCTGGTCGTAAACATCCAGGGGAACGTTTAGGGGTGTTTATTTAACTATTGATTGAGGAACTAAAAGAATTATGGACAGGAGTTGAAGCGTATGACAGCTGCAATAGAAAAAATTTCAACTTGTGAGCAGCATACTTATATGGCCGGTCCATGATTTTCCTACATACGGGGTATTCTCAGGATGGAGCACACACGACAAACTTTGTTGTCCAATTTGTGGTTGAGACTCTGATTTTTTTTAGACTTAATCATGGGGGCAAAGTTTGATATTTTTATTGCCATCGACGTTTCCTTTGAGGAAATCACCCTGTCAGGAAGCAAGCCAATGCATTTCGGAATGATACTATTATAACAATGGGTCCACCAAAATGTTTGGCTAGTGCTGAAATTGCAGAATGGCTGAGTCAACTTGTCCCTATAGATCATGGGTTTGTCAGTTTTGATCAGGAGCATAATTGGACTCATATATGTGGTTTATGGGACCTCCCTTATACTAAGTCATTGTTACTCCTGCACAACATCGATGTAATGCACCAGGAATGTAATGTAGCTGAAAGCATCATTAGCACATGTTTCAATCTCAAGAAGACCAAAGATAATCTAAAAGCTCGAAAAGATCTTGTAGAGATTTGTAATCGTTCGACCCTAGAAGTCACACAAGATGGCGGTGGAAAATAGAGAATGTTACGTGCTCCATTTTGTCTAAAATTTAAAGAAAAAATTCTAAACTTGTTGCAACAACTAAAGTTTCATGACGATTACTGCGCTGGGTTCAGGCGCATAAGAAATATTGAGAATTGGGTATTAAATAATCTTGAAAATGACGATTATCATATAATCATGGAAAATCTTCTTGCTGTAATGTTTCGAGGATATGTGTACCAAGATGTGTGGAGGGTACTTGCGGAACTTAGTTTCTTTTATACACAATTACGTGCTAAGGAAATTACAGTTCAAATGATGGAGATTGGAGAAAGAAATATCTTCGCTCATATGTAAATTGGAGAAGGTATTCCCGCCAGTATTTATGAATGTAATGCAACATCTTCTTGTGCATTTGGCTTACGAAGCTAAGGTTTGTGGCTCTGTGCAATATAAGTGGATGTACCGCATTGAAAGGACACTGAAATAACTTAGAGCAATGGTTTAAAATAAAGCAAGAGTAGATGGATGTACTGCAGAAGCATTTGCTCTAAAAGAGGTAGCATACTTTTCAAGTACATTCTTTGCTGAGGAACACAATGTCTATGCTCCTGCAACAAAGTACCACGTAGTATACAACAAAGAGGATGTGCCTTGGGTACAGCTAGTGCTCCACTCGCATTGCCACAATGGCAAACCGCCATACTGCACCGCAGGAAGAGGATCGTTCAGGTGAAGAGATGTGGTAAGCATATGGGGGGGGATTCAGGCAACAGGTTAAGGTCAGAGTGGGGTCGGGGGACATAGTGTTGCTCTGCCAAGATGAGTGGGAATGCCACCTGGTAAAAAGAGACATCGCTAGGCTATTCACGTTTCTCAAAAACCGAAACATCTCAATTGCATAGTACAACGCAGGAAGATATACACCAGAATTACTTTGTTCCACTCTCAACTGAAGCACAGAGCGAATTGCAACAGGTACAACTAATAATCGATGGTGTGCTGAATGGGGGGCACCAAAATGACATTTGGAGGGGGGATGGTGCAGAGTTATACTCCTCCCGCAAAGGATGCTTATCATTCTTCTCCCACATTAATCTTCCCACACCGTTTTGCTGGATCTAGAAATTAAAGGCTCTGAGGAGAATCAAAATCTTCGTCTGGCTACAGCTTCATGACCGACTGAGTTACAGGAATATCCTAAAATGGAAGAATTTCATTATTGAGGGCGAGGACTACTCTTTTGTGCTCTGTGACATGGATACTGAAGAACTAACTTATCATCTGTTCTTCCAGTGCCCTTTCAGTGTGCAATGCTGGAATATAATAGAGCTTTAGTGGGATCACGATCTGTCCTTCTTGGATAAGATAACAAGGGCGAAGCAGAGTTGGAACAGATCATGCTTCATGGACACCGGTGATGGGATGGAAAAACTGCTTTATAACATCAATGAGGTTGCAACTATGTCGCTTTAAAGAAGTGGACAAGATTAGAGTCAAATAATTCATTGAAAGCTTGTAGGAAGTTTACAATCTCTGCAAACTTCATCAGTCTAGTAGTATAAACGCAAAATGGCTACTTACTTGTAATTAATATCTATTAATCCTTATAAATATATTTACTGCGGGGATTCCCCTGCAGTCTTTGTGCTAAAAAAAAACAAGGTACCACGTAGATGAAGAAACTCCTTGTGGTAATATAAGTATTTTCAGATGGAAGGGAAAAGCAGTTGGTGGCAGCAGTACGCATGTTTTTTCAGAAGAAGAATGGAAGTCATGTATGTTATACATGTATACAAACATTGAGAGATGGATCAATATTTTGTGTAAGTCTCTTTCTAATTACTGCAAGGTAACACCTCATTTTTCATAAGACGTGCTCTAATGTTCCCATATTTTTCATTATGTAGAAAGTTCGACAAGCAGTATTGGAAGTCCACCCGTTACCAACAAGCAAAGAATTAGATTAAATGCACGGCGATGGCATTCATGGCGGGCCTAACTTCGTCAGTTGGTTTCATAAGCATGTAACATTCTCTTCTTACATGTTACTTGAATCTTTGCAAAGTTAATATAATCAATATAACTAATATTTTCTTAAGTTATTAGTGCATGGTTGATGCTACATTCATGAGGACCTAAGATAGCTTTCTCAAGGAACCATAACAGCAAAAATCTTTGGTCGTTACGATGTAAATGGGTACCCATTTCGTTCGACCCAATTTGAAGAAAAACATTCCCTTGCGGCCACAACAAATAGTGGGGTTGTAACTAGAGCATGTGATGCACAAGGCCAGGAAACTAACTACTATGGGATTATTCAAAACATTGTCGAGTTTAAATTTAGTGATTCCAAAGATCTTAGAGTTACTTCCTCCCAATGCGACTGGTTTCATAATAACAGGGGAACACGATAAGATGAATTTGGTATCATTGTGGTGAAACATGAAGAAAAACTTCGTGGATGCGATAATTATATCATTGCTCACCAAGTTGAGTTGGTCTACTATCTATTGTATCCTTGTACAAAGCTAAATGCTTGGTGGGTTGTGTATAAAGTTAATCCACGAGAATGATTATAAGCCCCAGATGATGCTAGCTATCGAGATGAACAAGATGAACTGTACCAAGAAGACGATGTCCTACCGTCTTTTAATGTTGCTTATATGATTATGTTGCTTTTATTATATTCCACAAGTGAACAAAAGGTGCAAAAAGGTGAAAAGATGAGAATCGAGAAAGAGAATAAAACAAGTGAAGAAAAGATGTAGAAGTAGTCCTAAATGTGTAGGGTGTGTGTGAGAGACACACCCCAAAGAGCTCAAGTCATTGCGGAAAGAATTAGAGCTATAACACAATTCAAGTTGCAGGAATAAAGGACTAGTCCGACCCCAGAGAGGACTAGTTCGGTTTCAACACAGTATCACAATAGGACTAGTCTGGTTTCTCAGAGGACTAGTCCATTCTATTACAGTAACTCGTAGAGGACTAGTCTGTTTTCATATCGGACTAGTCCATTTTCTCACAGTTCCAAAAGAGGACTAGTCCGGTGGTAGAGAGGACTAGTCTGATATCCTTTACGGATAAAAACGGACTAGTCCGATCCATAACGGACTAGTCCAGTACACTCACAAAAGTTAGGGTTTCTTAGTGTGCTGAACTTCTCCACGCATAAATCACTCAGCACAACGGACTAGTCCAGTCCATAACGGACTAGTCCGGTCCATAACGGACAAGTCCGGTCATCGAGATCCAAACAATAACTTTTCTAAATGTCTATAAATAGGTGATCCACGACCCATAACACCTATCTAAGAACCCTAGCACCGCCGCTGCATCCAAGAGCACAAAAACTCCTCTCCACACATTCTAAGGTCCTAAGAGTCAAATCTTTGGGAGTTGGCAATTGAGAAAGGGAGAGTGACGATCTTATCGACTTTGAGCTTTTGGATTTGATTTCTCACACGCTCTTGCTGATTATTGTCTAATTATTTGAGTGTGTTGATCTCCATTTTCGTTTGTAATCTTGTGGGAGCCCTCAAGGTGTGAGGTTGCCCCACCAACTTGGTGACTACCCATGATAGTGGAATCAAGTCGGCCTTGTGTGGTGACTTGATAGGTAAAAGGGTTTGAAGAGACCCGACTCTGTGTGGACTTCCTCAACGAGGAGTAGATCTCTTTGGCGAAATCGAACCTCAGAAAAAATTGCTTGTCTCATGTGCTCTTGATCCATACTTTTTATTATCATCACTATCTTTGGCATAGACTTGATCATACGTACACTTTGTGTTAATCTTGTATTCCACATGCAAATCATTCATTATTAACACTTGCTAGAGTTGTTAGTACATTATACTACCTTCCGCTGTGAGAGATTAAAAGAAAACATATAATAGTTCTCAATTTGACAATTGTGATTATACACACCGGACTAGTCCTTACTCATACCGGACTAGTCCGCCCTTCTTGGTTTTAAAAGTTTTGCTAAGTGTTTCATGAAAAATTTCAAAAGCCTATTCACCCCCCCCTCTAGGCCACATTCAATTGGTATCAAAGCGGGCTCTCCATCTACGAGACTCACCTCTCAGAGTGATCAAATGGCCTTAGAGAAGAATAATGAGATCCCAAAGGTGCCCAACACCGAAGGTGAACATCACATAAAGGCATTCGATATACTCAAGGAGAACAAACATGATGATGAAGAAGTGTGTCAACTCAAGGCGCTTTAAAGGAAGAAACTCCTAAGAAAAAAGGGCAAGGAAGAAGACAAGGAGCCGACGAGGAGTGGTCGTCAAGACTACTCCCGATAACCTTAAAATTATGATCGTCTTAATTCTAACAATTATTATCTTTCATTTCCTATGGGAAGACCTCCACATTTTGATGGAAATGATTATAAGACGTGGAAGTATAACATGAAAATGCATCTTATCTCCTTATACCCCAGTCTTTGGCATGTTGTGTGTACAAGTGTAGACATCGCTGATACTGATAATGAACTCACTCCGTAGCAAGAGCAAGAAATTCACCACAACGCATAAGACGTTGCGGTAATCACTTCATCCTTGACCGGGAAGTGTTCACCAAGATTGATGGATTGGAAAGTGCTAAGGAAATATGGGATACACTGAAGACCGCACATGAAGGAAATCGCTTAGTTCGTGAAGCAAAAATTGAAATGCTTGAAGGGGAATTGGGGAGGTTTGCCATTGAGGAGGGCGAATAACCGCAAGAGATGTAAAACCGAATGAAGGAAATCATCAACAAGATCTGGGCCTATGGAAGTAATAAATGGAACAACCATGAAGTCGTCAAGAGGATGATAAGGGCATTCATGCCCCAAAATGTCACTTTATGCTCGATGATTCGAGAAAGTCTTGGGTTCCATAAAATGACACTGGATGGACTATTGGGTAAAATCATCAACCACGACATGATGGAGAAGAAGCAATATATGTGAAGGACCTTGCCGACCTGACTTCATCAAAGAATAAAGGGGTAGCTCTCAAGGTGGCCAGCAAACCAAATAACAAGAAAGTCAACAAGGTGCAAAAGGATGAAGATAGCGACAACATGAGCACCGGCATGGATGAAGAAGAAATTTAAGAGGATAATGATGATAAGGAGAAAACATAAAAAATCCAGTGATGATAATAACAAAGTAAAAGACAAGTCTAGATCTAGACGCTCATGCTGTAACTGTGGTGAATATGGGCACTTCATAGTTGATTGCCCATATGAAGAAAATAAGAAGAAGAAAAGAAGTGAACCCTCAAGAAAGGAAAATATTCAAGAAAAGGAGAGAAGCTCATCAAGCACACATCGGCAAAGAGTGGGACTCAAACAACGGGTCCTCCTCCGATGAAGAAGAAGAGATGGCTACCATTACCATCATGAAGCCTAACAAGAGTATACGCTCTTCCCAAACATGGGAGGACTGGAGACTCATAATAATACTTGCTTCATGGCTAAGGAAGGAAAGAAAAAGGTTCGACTCACACCTCCGTCGCTTATTACTCTGATGATGAATTTGATAGCAGCGACAAAAATGAACACATGTTTAAGGGCTTAAGTAAAACTGCATTAGCTAAAATGAAAATACTAATGGATGAAATATTTGAGAAGGAAGATCTTGTCAATCGACAAGAAGATATGCTTGTCCTTCAGAAGGAGAGATACTCTGAGGTTGAGGAAGCTATCGAGCTAGAAAAGGAAAAGAGAGAAGCACTTGAGCGTGAGCTAGCTTTGAGCAAGGAAACTTCCTAAAATCTAAATGTTTTGAATGTTGTACTTAAGGATGAGCTTGTTAAATTGACAAAAGTTAACAGGGACCCTCAAGTACAAGTTGAATCACTCAAGCAAAGTGCTTCCTCCTCATCTTCTAAGAGCTCACCTTCTTCAAATATTGAGTCTATTCGACTTAAAACTTGTAATTGTGCTAATTTGGTTCTTGACTTGAAAAATAAGCTTCAAGTGGCACAAAGCAATTATTCACCCAAAGGTGGCATTTTTGATAAGGAGAAATCAAGTACGCACAAAGTGCATACTCGGTTACTAGAGCTCCTAGTATCAAGGATGGCCTTGGATATTCTCGAGGTGAAAAGCAGAATGCTAGAAACCTCAAGATTAACAATGAGTCAATTGTTTTTTTCAAGGAAATCTCAAATCAAGTTAAGAACACCAGACATGTTCCTTCTTTTCATTAGAAAGCTAAAATGGACCGAACATTATGTTTCATGACTTTAACGCCTAATATGTTCTCGTGAAGAATGAATTGAACCATGTTTATGCCAAGTATATTGGGCCACTCCACAAGAGTCCAAAATCTTGTGCGTGGGTGCCCAAATGTCTTATCACTAACATAAAAGGACCCAAGCAAGCTTGGGTACCTAGAAGTAAGGCATAATTCTGCTTTGTAGGTGTACCCCCTCCAATGCATTCAAAAAGGTGCATGAGAGGCACAAACTAAATTATTGGAGCAAAAGAAAATATTCATGGGGTACAATGAAGATCAAAGCTCATCTCCCCCCATACTATCAACACAAGTACTCAAGATGTACAACAACCAGAGAGGAATGATCAAAGGGGAGCCAAATAAAACTAAGAAGGAGGTATACTGTTCTATTTTTGGCTCTAGTGTATCTTGGTCCATCTAGGTCACATTAAAATTGTATATCACCTTTGTTCACTGATTTATTGTACTTGTGTGCATCTAGGCATATATCATGTCAAGTACATGTTTTGTATGCAAGGCGTCAAGCTGCTCCAACATGTGGCTTGAAACATTGCATATCTGATTGCTAGGAGTATAGAACTTTAAAATACCAGCATGATTGCAAAAAATTAATCTCCTATCTCATTTTCACTCTAAAACTATTTCAAGTATTAAGTGTTGGTGAATTATGGTCATAGTATGATTGTTGTTTGCTTACTGACCATATTTACCAATAATATTTATTAAAACTATGTCCTTATGAACAACACTAGGAATCCATTCCATTTCACTTTGAAATTCTTACCTGCATTCTCTGTTACACCGAACAAGTACGGATATCAATCGGACTAGTCCGGTATCCTGTTAATCCCGAGCTTTGGGTCGTACTTTGATGATTAAGTGTTTGTTAATCATATCCTTTAAGGGTATTCTATAGAATCATGCACTAATCATCATCCAAAAGTCAAATCACAATTTTTACCTTGTTAATCTTACCACAACTCTCTTTTTGATACGGACTAGCCCGTGGTCAAACCGGACAAGTCTGGTATCTTGACTAGTCCGACCTTTGTCCGCTACACTGGACAAGTACGGTTTCCATCGGACTAGTTCGGTGTTCCAGTGACTTAACTGTTGATTTCTCCCTAGGTCTCACTCCTTCCTCCTCACTCCTAACTTGACTCTCTCTTCTCTCTCGAGCTCTAAAGGCGACTTTTTGCCCTCTACGCCTAAAACATTGATTATTTAGAGGAGGAGGCTTGGAAGCACTTTGTGAAGTCCATCCCGTACTTATCCACACTCAAAATCCATTGTACTTCAAGCATCGATCCTCTCTTGGCATCATGTCAAGCTCAGATGAAAGCATGTTTAGTGAGCCAGAGCTTGAGGCGGCACATCTAGCCTCAAAACGCCAATTGGAGATCGAGGAACAACGAAGGACTAAGTTTCGACATGACAAGAATGTCGGAGCATCAGGCACAAGCTCTCGACAGAAAGTCCCAGCAAAGAAAGCTACTGAAAAGAGCAAACAAGTGGTCACTCAAACATATAAGGCCATAAAAAGTAAGGACAAGGGCAAAGGTATTGAGAGGTCCTCGGGCCCGATTGGGCCACTTGAAATGGCTGCTACGATGAATGATCGTAACCGTCGTCCCAATGACGATGCATTCTATCGGTGTCTGATTCCAGCAATTCCCCCGGTACTACCGTTGGTAGCCCGTAGAGTTTCGTAGTTCGGTTGGGGTGCGCGGAAATTCAGAACAAGATGGTGACTTGACACGAGGATTTACGTGGTTCGGGCCGCCTGAGCGTAATACCTTACTCCACGGGTTTGTGTTGTTGTTGGATTGAGTGTATGAGCACTAGTGAGTGAGAGAGGCTCCCCCCCAAAAGTGTCTGGAAGCGTCCCCCTGTGTATCCCTCGGCCAATCCTTTTATAGTACAAGGGCTGACCGTTACATCATCAGCCTGACCCGGCATGTGGACCTGGCGCTTACTGATGCTTAATACACAGTTAATGTACTTAATTCCCCTAAACAGCGTGGTAACGCGCCTTGATAGTGGCTTTACTGGTATTAAGGGTCCTCCGATCGTGTGTCATTAAGATAGCATTAATGACACATAATCAGGTCTTGATGACTTTAATGTTCCTTGAAAGTCCGAGCCGTTGGAGGTCCACCAATCTGCCTGTTGAGGTTGAAGGTCCGGCGGTTGGACGCGTGGAAGCTCCGGAGCTTAGTGTCTTGGACGAGTAGGTCCGGTATTGTTGTACATGTGTCAGTACCGGAGCTTCCCGCTGTCGAGGGTTAGGTCCGGGGGTGCCACACATGTATCTAGTCTGGAGCTTTCCCATGTATGGAATGTAGCTCCGGTTTTATGATACACGTGGCGGCACTGGGACTAACCATAGGAGGGAGGCAGGTCCGGTTCCGAGTGACACGTGGGGCCTTCAGAGTTCTTCAACTCAGATAGGTGGAGTTCCTTTGCACTCTTTGCAGTTCCAAGTGGTATCCGGTACGCAGGGTACCGATAGTGGCCCCCTGGGCCCACCTCTGGGAGAGACCTTTTGGATTAAGTCATTCTGCTGGAGGTGGGTCCATCTTTTAATTTTTGTGTCGTGTCTTCAAGAATATTTGGATGTGACGTTGAGGTGGTGTTTCGCAGTTAAACCATCGCCGCGTGGCATCTTTAGGATGCGACAGGTGAGATCTGCGTGTGCGGATCTCATGCAATTGAAGGTCGCCGGTTCCCAATACGAAAACCGTATCGGTTTCGGGCGCCCTGTCAGGCCACCGCCCTTGGGTTTCCCGCCTCTCATCATGACAAATGTTCGCCTGGGGTAAGGACCTCGACTTGATCGTCTGGGTGGCCCCAGGTCCCCTTGTCATTGGCAGGGTGAAATTTTTGAATTGTATCCTTGGCCCTTCTGCGGTTTCCGTCCAAGCGTTGTAGGGGCTTACTTAAGAAGGGAAGCGCGCACGGTTTGGGGATTTCTTATGCCTTCATTTGAACTTGCGCTTGAATCCTCCAAACTTTCGCTTGCTTTTTATCTCTTGCCCCGCCGTGCTGTGATGGAGGTGGGTCTCCGCAAGAGCCATCTCACGACCGATGACAATTTGAATAAGGTCCGGACCTACATGGGGTGGTCCAGCGACTCTTCAACCACCTGGTCCGCGCCGGCGAGCTCCCGTTCAAGAAGAAGCGCGGCGGCAAGATGGTGTACTTTTTCTGCGTACGCCATGGTGGGACTGATCCCACCTTTCTCAACTTTCCCTTTGATGCTATTAGACTTCTATGGTCTGCAGTTGTACCACCTTGGCCCCCACTCCATTCTTCTTGTGTCAGCATTCGTCCACTTCTGCAAGATGTGGGTGGGTATTGCCCCCTGCGTCGAGCTTTTTCGCACCTTCTTCACCACCCACACCACCGACAAGAGTAACGAGTATCTTGGCTTCTACTATTTTGTGAAGCGCAAGAAATGCCCCTACAGGTACTTGAGGTCGTTCCCTTCCGGCAAGTGGGACGACTAGAAGAAGGATTAGATTGTCATCACAGCAGAGGAGCAAGAGAAGCCGGAGCTGCCTGAAGGTCTTCCCAATTTTGACACTGATGCCTGGAGTGAAGTTCTGGTGCTGTCAGAGGCCTTCAGCACTGCCTTGACTAGGATCTGCCAATGCGTGGAAGGAGGGATGACCCCCAGGTTGTCTTCTGCATTTTCCTGGTCAACAGGTGGGATCCGCTGAAGAATAGTGAGAAGCTCGCTTGGGCCCTCAACAGCGTGATGGACGATGACCGGATTGAAACCGGTTTGAAGTACAATTTTGAAGGCTCTGCTTTGGAGCTTCATCTCAAGAAGTTCCAGCATGGAATCACGTCGAGGGTGACGACTTAACTCCGCCGGCGGCTTTCCTCCCTTTGAACATGGAGGCATAGTTCAGCAGGGAGCTCCGGCGGAAGATGCCGGTGCTTGACGACCTCAGCGAGGTAGAGAGGCGTCCGACCACCAGAGTGGTGATCACCGGAGCTTCCGAGGGTGGTCCCACTTCTGCCCCAAGACAGAGAGCTGAAGTCGTTGGCAAGGGCAAAGAGTTGGCTGAGCCCTCCAGTCGAAAGAGGAAGTTGAAGCACTCTAACGGGAGGCCCGTCAGACCTGCTCCTTCCACAATAGCTCCTTCTCCCCGGCGGGGGAGGTCTTCGACGGTGATGCCAACTCCAGCATCGGCGTCTCCCCGGTACGTCAGCTCCGCCCAGGTGACTCCAGCGCCGGAGCCAGCTAAGGCCTCTAGGTCTGAGGGTCCTTCCCAGTCGAGGAAGGCCCCAACCAAGACATCGCTGACAGCGGCAGTAGGCTCCAAAGAGCATTCTGGAGCTACTACTCTGGTTGTGATGGGGTCGGGCTCTGAGCATCTGACGAAGAGGTTCTGCGCTAGCTGGAGCGGAAGCCTCCCAAGGTAAATTTGCTTTTTTTACCTCAGTTGATTGTTTTTGTTGTAATCATATTTTGAGTTTCTTTGTCTTTTATCCACAGCGTCTCCAAAAAGGGGTTGAAGCTCCGGTTCTTGTGACAACAGCTAATGTTGTACAGGCAGAGGCTCTGGCTCCAATTCCAGCGCCGCCCCAGGTGGTGGCTAAGGTCTCAGCAGCTCTGGCGCCAGCTGTCGAGGTTCTGGACCTCGACTCATCTCCCGAAGCTCCCATGGTAGCGTCGGACCATGGGAATGATAACGTACCAGTGGCACCAGCTCCGGAGGTTGAAGATCTGGTTTTGGATGTTGTGATGATGGATGCTCTGGCCTCAGAGCTAGAGGTAGCTGCAGTTCCGGACTTAGGGATGGATGTTATTGAACCCCCGGTGGTGGAGCTGGTGGTTCATGAAGTTCCGGCGCCTGAGCCAGTTGTCATGGAGGTGTCAGCACCCGAATCGGTGGAGGTCGATGCACCGGCACCTGAACCAGCAGTGGAGGAGGCACCAACGTCGGAGCCGGATGTGGCCTCAGCTTTGGCCGAATCTTCAATGCCTGCCCCGGAGGTGGTAGTTCCGGAGGTACTCGTGCACGAGCCATGGTGTCAAGACAAAGCGATCGGTCCTCTGCCTGAGGGACCAGTTGCTGATGACCTGGCAGGGGGACCTTCGGAGCCGACTCTGGAGGTAGAAGCTACAGTTGCCGGACCTTCCTCGGCGATGACTGAGGCACTCCCGGAGGGCGGCCCTAGTGTCGCAGAAGCTCAGGGGACCACTCTTGTAGAGTGGGACCCAATTTTTGCTATGGAGAACCCGCTGGAGTCAGCGGAGAGGAGCCCGGCAGGTCCGGAGCCGATCCCCCTGTCATTGTCCATCGACAACGCTTGCTCCAGCCTTCATCAGGTCCAGCTTTCTTTTTATCACGACAGGAAGGCCCTCGAGGAGGAGCGCCAAACCCTTAGGAGGTGGGGCAACCGGCTCAAATTCGAGACCAAGCTGGCGCAAACAAGGTTGGCCCATGACAAGGAGTGGGTCAAGAGGGAGAAGGCCCGGATGGAATACTAGGGCCAACTGCTGGACGAGAGGGAAAGCATGGCGCGATCCCTCGACAATCAGTACCAGGCTATACATGAACATGACGTGGCTGCTAATGAAGCATCAAATGATTACCAGGAGAAGCTCAGTACCATCCACGAAAGCCTTGTCAAGCATTGGGAGGCTCTTGAGGAGCGAGAGAAAAAGCTCGAAGAGGAAGAGCAAAAACTCCTAGAGCTGAGGGATGACCTCGTGAAGAGGGAGGCAGAGCTCGCCCAAAGGCTTGCTCTAGGTGACAAGAGCCTTGCAGAGCGCACCAAGAAGCTAGAGGAGCTATGCGAGAGCGAGGAGAAGAAGGTCTGGCAGCGGCGACAGGACTTTACAAAAGGGAGTACGAAGTCGCTGCCAGGGAGAAGAAGGTGCGAGGTCGGGAGAAAGATCTGGTTGACCGCCAGAACAAGATCCATGCCTGGGAGAAGAAGCTTGCCAACCTTGAAAAGAAAGTTGCTGAAAGGATTCAGCAGCACGCCAAAGAGGTCGAGCGCCTTGCCTGGGAGGGTTTGGAGCTTGCGGCAGCAAAGAGGTCCTTGGAAGAGATTCGAGGCTCAAGGGCTGTGGAGTCCCAACAAGTATGAGACTTCTTGGGCAAAGCCAATGACGTGCTGAAACCGCTGGCTTTAGTCCCGTGCGTCTGAACAATCCGGAGCCAGAGCTGGACCATGTGTTGAAGGCGCTGAGCTCAGCTCGCAACAAACTCAACAAGATGGGCGATGTCATTGTGAATCAGTTGGAAACTGAAGGAAAATCCCTTGCGCAGAACATCGCAGAATACATGCTGACATGCTACACAAGCCGGGATCCTCATTTCTGGTTAGATCCAGTGCTTGAACGTCCCATCCACGGAGAGGGAGGTGCCGCCAAGTCCAGCGTGTCGGAGGTTGCCCAGAAGGTCGCCTCATTCTTCCGTAGGATTTAGGACTTTCTCCTTATAGATCCCACTTGTATCTTCTCTTATTTTCTCCAATTTCGTAATCTCTTGTCCTCATATGAATGAAATCCAAGAAATTTATGAATTTCATTTTTTGTCTTCAACCTTTGTCTCACTTGGCCCCCTGGTAGATGTACACAATTTGATTGTGAACATGTACCAAAAGGATATAGCATTTTGTTGAAGACTTGCATGCTTCGAACTTATAGAGTGTAGGTCTGAAGTCGACAATAGCAGGCCCCTTGAGGTTGTCAGAGCTTAGTAGCTCCGGCAGCACCATTGTCAACACGTAGAACGTCGACAGCTGGTCCTCTAGGGTTGTCAGAGCTTAGTAGCTCCGGCAGCGTCCAATGTCAACATGTAGAGCGTCGAACGCAGAACCCATTAGGGTGTCCTTCTATCAACTTTTCTTCACGTTGACGGCTGGCCCCCTGGATTTGTTGGAACTTGATAGCTCTGGCAACGCCTACTATCACTGTTTAAAACATCGACAGCGGGCCACCTTAGGGGATGTCGAAGCTTTGATAGCTTCAACATCATCCACCATCATCATGAGATTTTGATTTTCCCTGCACACTGAAGTCAAGAAAAACTGTAAAATCCGTTTCTTATCTATAACTCATTTGCGGCTTACTATTCCCAAAAGAAATTTCTAGGTCGACTGCAATTCTATATACAATCAAGTGCATTGGCTTATTTTCTCCAAGTCCGATCGTTTTCTGGACTCACCTTACTCAGGCTTGTCGGGGTGTAGGTAGAGTGGCGTACTCAGGATGCAGGACCAGACTAAGTCGATAGCACACTCCAGACCTAGATTGGCATGGCGGTCAGGCGAGTAATCCATTCAACAATGTTAAGACCCGAAAGAATTAACAATGCAACTTGAATTATACATGAATTGTTCGAGCTAAAGTTTCTTGATAATTGCACAACTTTGTTATAGACAAGAAAGAGAAAAATAAAAAATAATGAGCCTGTACAAAATAAATGCACGTGGAGTCTGTTTTCACATAATGATGTATTTCATTATAGGTCTGGGGTACAGGGGATACAAGTACACTCTTAGGGTACGGGACTAGGCTAAGTGTGTTGCATTTCTTGTTTGACCCAAGGTAACTAGCTACACTTTTAGTTATGAGACTATGTCAAGTGTTGCTTGAACTTTGCGGACCTTCCGAGAAAGGTCCGGCTGTCCTCCCAGAGGAGCTACCCGACTCTGTACAATGACGCTATAACATACATCATATGTAATTACAGACTCACCTCCGTGATATTAAGCGTAGAACTCACGGAGGTGCTCAATGTTCCAAAGATTAGGGAGCGGTGTCCCATCCTCGGTTGCCAAGCGAACGCATCCGGGACGGGATACTTTGATCACTCGAAAGGGTCCTTTCCTGTTGGGGGAAAGTTTGTTTAACCCTTCTCGAGTTTGTATTCTCTGTAGCACCAGATCGCCTTCCTTGAGCTGTCGGTTATGCACGTGCCTTTGGTGTTAGCGCCAGAGAGCTTGGCGGTATCGTGCATTTCGAACAGCTGCTCGGCACCTACCCTCTTCAACGAGGTCAAGGTCTTCATGCCGGAGATGGTCCTGTGTGGCTTCGTCGAAGGTCCGGACCCGGAGCGATCCTAAGGTGATTTTTGGAGGAAGGACTGATTCAGCTCTGTGCACCAGGAAGATGGGTGTCTCTCCAGTTGACCAATTTGGAGTTGTCCTGTTTGCCCACAAGGTGGGCGGAAGCTCTTCAATCCAGTTGGGTCCATGTTCTTTCAGGCGCTCATATGTGCGCGTCTTGAGTCCTTTTAGGATTTCTGTATTTTCTCTCTCAGCTTGGCCATTACGTGCCGGGTGAGCTACGGAAGCGTAGCTGACTTGAATGTCGAGGTCTTCGCAATAACCATGAAATGTAGAACTTATGAATTGGGTCCCGTTGTCAGTTATGATCTTGTTTGGGACTCCAAATCTGCATATTATGGACTGCAAGAAATTGATAGTTGATTGCTTGTTTATTGTCACAACTGGAGTTGCTTCCTGCCACTTGGTGAACTTGTTGATGGCGACATACAGGAACTTGTAACCTCCGATGGCTCTTGGGAAAGGTGCCAAAATATCCATACCCCACGCGGCGAATGGCCATGTTGGAGGTATCATTTGTAGAGGTTGATCAGGTGTGTGAATTTGGTTCGCATGGAACTGGCATGCCTTACATTTCTTTACTAGCTCGATTGCATCCTGGAGTCCTGTAGGCCAGTAAAAACCATGCCAAAAGGCTTTACCGACCAACGTGCGGAATGACGCGTGGTTCCCACACTCGCCTCCATGGATTTCCGTGAGGAGCTCGTGGCCTTCTTCCCTTGTAATGCACCGCATTAGGACGCTGTTGGCACCACGCCGGAAGAGACCCCCTTCTACCAGTTTGTATCTTTTAGCCTCTGACTATCCGGTCAGCAGATACATTGTCTTCAGAGGTTTTAACAGCGGCATTCTAAAGATGCTACATTCCATAGTTTCCTCTTGTCGCAAAGTGGAGATGAATCAACATAATGAGAGGCGGGCAAGGAAGAGGCACTCTCGATACGTCAAGGAGAATGTGACTGCCATATGTCAGAAACTCGAAATCACACCTATTGGCTCTCCAGAAGTTTCAGAAGATTTAGATGAAGATTTCACTGAGATGCCACCACTTACAGATGATGAGCTAGCTTTCATTGGTAATGGTCCCTCCATTCGACCTACTGCTCATCAAGCAAGTGACAATGATCATAATATTGACGAGGAGCAAGAAAGTGAGAAGGCACAAAGTGAGGGAAATGTGGAACGAGCAGATGAAGACGAATAGTAGCTTTTCTCAGTGTTTCCCTTTTTTGTGTCTTGATGCACTAGGGGGAGAGATTTACGGGGAGTAGGGTCTACTACAAGAAACGAATAAAAGGGCGTCGGGGCTATAGCCGTCAGTTAGCTACTGTAACCGACAGTCATAGCTTATAAACATCGGTGAAGCAACGGTTTACCCGACGCCTTTAAGTCAACGCTTTTAACAAATATGGTCGTCGGTGCCAAAGCTTA
Organism: Tuctoria greenei; assembly: GCA_036927565.1. NCBI lineage: Eukaryota > Viridiplantae > Streptophyta > Magnoliopsida > Poales > Poaceae > Tuctoria > Tuctoria greenei. The sequence continues at coordinate 74,242,371 of JAYESD010000004.1, forward strand.
TAAAAGTCATCACGGTTGGTTCTGACACACCGACGATCATACAACTAAAGCCGTCAATCAAAAAACCTAACATATTTAAATCTTATAGCCGTGAGCTTACAAGAAAGAACCAACGCATTTACTTCCTTAAAGCGACAACCTACAGATGCACCGACGCCTTTAGTTTTTTTTTTGGTTAAACCGCGAGCCACTTTTTACACTTCTACTTTAGTTCTTTTTTTAATTAGATATCTCTATCCAGATGAACGCGAATAGCAAGATGAACACGAAGCATTATTCAAGCAGATATTGCTTTTACACAATCTCTCGATAGCAAAAATACGAACACAAACAGAATAATTACGCAAGCATATGTCTCAACAATCTCTCTCTCACAATCTCGAACAAATCTTCTCGCAGAAAAAAAAAGATAAACACAACTCCAACATATGAGCGTTGTGGTGGCCGGAACTCGACGGCGGCCTCAGAGCTGTGCGCTGGAACTGATGGCGCGCGCGGAGGTGGAGTACACAGAAGTGAGCATCGGAACGGGGCGGATCTGGGCCGCGACGACGGAGCGACAGAGGGAGGCGCCACCACTGCGGCGCCGGATCTGAGCCGCGGTAGAAGAGAGGGCCAACGACGACCGTGGACTAGCGTGCCACTCGCCGACGAAGGGACGAGGCGAGGTGCCACCACCCGCCGACGGACAAACGGCTGCGGAGGCGCCACCACTCCAACGCCAGATCTGGGCCGCGGTTGGACGGACGAAGGGAGGCGCCGTCACCCGACGAGGACGGGCGGCCGACGGACAGACGACTGCCGAGTGGAGGCGAGGCGCCGACCAGGTTCGCGAGTGGGCGACTGGGTGGGGGACTTGTGTGGGCGGCGGCTGGGTGGGGGACTTTGTGGTTGGCTAGCTAGGGTTAGTAATATGAGCCAATTGCTATTATGGATCTGTAAAGAAGTGACTTCGACAAAATATCACTTATACCGTGGGCTTCGTTAAAATAGCATTCTTAACATGTGCACACCGTTATAATAGCATTATCGTATATTTTAAATCTTTTTCTTATTTCTTTTCTATTTTTCTATTTTCTCAGATCTGAAATTAACTAGTTTGCCCTGTTGAATATTGTTCCCTGGTGCTGCCGACTCCTTGACTCCAGCCAAACCTATCGAGGAAGAAAGGACCGCAGGACCGCCGCTCGCCTCCCAGGCACGAGGCGCCGCTGCCTTCACCGATTCCACGAGGCGCTGCTATCCCGGCTCCGCGCGTTTGAGGCGGCGACTTCCTGACTCTGCCGTGATCATCTTCTTCCAGGCGCGAGGCGCCGCGGCAGTTGCCTCCCAGGTTTGAGGCCCCGTCACCCCCGAGTTTGCGATCCGCGCATGCTTGAGACTGCATCGTCCGATTCAAGGCGCAATCATACTTTCATTACCGATTTTGTTTTTTGTTAGGTGAATCAAGTCACTGGAGGGCAGTTTTACGTGAACCAAGGTCCTAGAAGGCAGGAGAGAAAAAATTGGCTCAAAACAAGTAAATAGATTGGCAGTACCAGGAAAAATAGGCACGAGGACAAATTGGTCAAACTCAGATCTGAGAAAATAGAAAAATAGAAAAGAAATAAAAAAAGATTTAAAATCTACGATAATGTTATTATAACGGTGTGCACATGTTAAAAAGACTATTTTAACGAAGCCCACGATATAAGTGCCGTTCCGTCGAAGCCACTTCTCTAAAGGTCCATAATAGCAATTGGCTCTAGGAATACAATAGTTGTGGGTGGAGAAATGTGAGTTGGCGACAGCAAATAAAAAAAGAGGTGAGTTGGGCGCATGCAGTTGCGGGCTCCAGACATAGACGTCGGGCAAGGACCCGACGGTTTTAGTTCTACATTCATCGGCTTTTCTCGTATCCCGACGTCTTTATGTCAGCCAAGCAGACCTACTCTACAGGCGTCGGCCACTAAAGCGCCACCGACGGTTTTAAATGTATAATTGTCTGGTTGCATAGTTGTAACGACATCTTTATATTCGACCGTCAGTTTTCAGGTACCGACGCTTTTAGTGTATTTAAAAGCAACGACCTCGACATTCATAAGATCCCTGATGCCCTATTGCTTGATTCTTGTAGTGGTCGTCATGGTCGTTATCCTTAGATTAGGGTAGTCATGGAGGACTATTTTAAAAACTTGTAATGTTTCATGTTGGAGTCTTATTATGCTTTGTGCAAGACCTACTGTGATTTGTGTGAGAGTTTGCATTTTCTATGCACCATGTTATCTCGTTGACATGTTCATTATGTTTGTGTGTATGCTGAATTGTCATAATGTGATATTCTCATACTTATTCACTTGTACACTTGGTCATCTCTATGTCCATGCCTATTATGCTTTAATGTTCATGTGTGATGCTCATTATAATATCTCCATAATAATTGTTGATTAAGATCATCATAGTGTTATTTATATTCATCACAATTATTGCTCACGCACAATTGATAGGCACCCCACAATAAAGAGTGCATATATGAGAAGTAATTCATGCTCACAACTTTTGTTACTCATATGTGCACACTTCATGGAAATTACGTTTTTACTCTTATTTGTGTAATCACAAAATGGTTGTCATCAATCACCAAAAAGGGGGAGATTGAAAGTGCATCTAGGCACACCCTTGTGGGTTTTGGATGATTGATGACAATCAAGTGAGATCCTAGTCAAGTTTGTTGAGATGAGAGCAGGTTTCGGAGAATTGACCTAAAGATACAAAAAGAAGAAAAGTGAATTTCAAGAAAGGTAAGAGCACAAGTGAACAAAAGGTGCAAAATGGTGAAAATATGAGAATCAAGAAAGATAAGAAAACAGGTGAAGAAAAGATGCAAAAGTAGTCCTAAATGTGTAGGGTGTGTGTGAGAGGCACACCCCCAAGAGCTGAAGTCGTTGGGGAAAAAATTAGGGCTATAACACAATTCAAGTTGCAGGAATAAAGGACTAGCCTGGCACAAGAGAGGACTAGTTCGATCTCAACACAGTATCACAATAAGACTAGTCCAGTTTCATAGAGGACTGGTTCGTTCTGTCACAATAACTCATAGAGGACTAGTCCGTTTTCATAGCAGACTAGTCCATTTTCTCACAGTTCCAAAAGAGGACTAGTCTGGTAGAGAGGACTAGTCCGATATCCTTTCTGGACAAAAATAGACTAGTCTGGTAGACTCACAAAAGTTAGGGTTTCTGAGTGTGCTGCACTTCTCCACGCATAAATCACTCATCACAACGGACTAGTCAGGTCCATAACGGACTAGTCTGGTCGTCGGGATCCAAACGGTAAATTTTCTAAATGTCTATAAATATGTGATCCACGACCCCATAACACCTATCTAAGAACCCTAGCGTCGCCACTGCATCCAAGAGCACAAAAACACTCCTCTCCACACATTCTATGGTCGTAAGAGTCAAATCTTTGGGAGTTGGCATTTGGGAAAGGGAGAGTGGATCTTATCGACTTTGAGCTCTTGGGTTTGATTTCTCACACACTCTTGCTGATTATTGTGTAATTATTTGAGTGTGTTGATCTCTATTTTCATTTGTAATCTTGTGGGAGCCCTCAACGTCTGAGGTTGCCCCACCAACTTGGTGATTACCCATGATAGTAGAATCAAGTCGGCCTTGTGTAGTGACTTGACGAGGGAAAAGGGTTTGAAGAGACCCGGCTCTGTGTGGGCTTCCTCAACGAGGAGTAGATCTCTTTGGTGAGATCAGACCTCAGTACAAATCGCTTGTCTCATGTGCTCTTGATCCATAGACTTGATCATACTTACACTTTGTGTTAATCTTGTATTCCACGTGAAAATCTTTAATCATTAACACTTGCTAGAGTTGTTAGTACATTCTACTAACTTCCGTTGTGAGAACATCAAAGGAAACATATAATAGATCTCAATTTGACAGTTGTGGTTATACACACCGGACTAGTCCTTACTCATACTGGACTAGTCCGACCTTCCTGGTTTTCACAGTGTTGCTAAGTGTTTTGGGAAAAAATTTAAAAGCCTATTCACGCCCCCCCCCCTCAAGGCCACATTCACCAATGCAGTCAGCTTAGCAGAGGTAGACGATCTCAGTTGTAGAGCCATCTACTGGAGTTGTCAGGCGGACATGTACAACAACCACGACAGGTAAATAACATTTAATTACATAAATTATATAAATAATTCTTCAATTTATAATATGAATCTATAAAATTGCCAGGATGACTATACGTCTGAGGACTCATAGGCCAGGGATCCTCGTTAGCCACTGCAGGTTGACCAAGCTTCGAAGCCTGCTTTGGGGCACACCTCGAAGCCTACTTCAGAGCAGTCTTCAGAGCTTGCTGGCGAGCTAGCACAGTCAGGTGACCCCCACTTCTGGCTCACCTGATGTGGAGCCATCTCCGAGGCGGTAGACTAAGAGGAGACACTGCGTTGATCCTCCTCCGGCACCTACAAACCTAGACAATCAGATCGTTATTTGTCCGATTGGCGATTGGAAAGTAAACCTCTAAATTCAATTTAGATATTTTTAGACTTATATATGTACTTGTCGAAGGGTCAATGTGACACTTCCCCCAGACCTGCTAAGGAGCAGCACGTGGAGGTTCTTGTTCAGCAGGGCTTAGACCTCAAACTAGTGTTCTAGCGGAAGAGTATGTGATAGTTGTTTTTACGTGGTTCGGGCCGCAAGGACCATAACACCCTACTCCACGGTGGATTGTATTGATTGGTGAGTGTGTATGCCTACCTATGTGTATTGGGGATTCTGAGTCTGGTCCTTGTATCGGTGGTGGTCCGGGCCTTTTATAGTCAAGGTAGGACGCCTTACAAGTGGGGTCCCGGGGCGATCTTATCCTAAAGATCTAAGGCTTCTATTGTAAGCTTGCTCTGACCGCGGACTTGACGACTCGCCGTATTGCCACTCGGGTCGTCAGTAGCCCACGCGCCGTTGCTGACATTGGCAGGGAATGTCCCATCCAACTGTCTCTGGCGTCGTAAGCTACCCACTTGGCGGAGTTGGATAGGCCTGCGGCGCCTTCACTGTGATGCGATTAGTCGCAGCAGTACCTGACATTAGGTGTGCACCTCGCCATGCGTCTGGAGAAGCCGCGTATCTTCAAGGCTTGATTGATACAAGACGCACCGCCCTCTTAACTCTCCTACTATCTGCTCAGGGCAAGTGTACTAACCATGCGTCCAACGGGGAGCTCTCTGCCACTGTGGAGGCCACGCCCGTCTTGTTGGCTACGTGGCAGCTTGGGAGCTCACCTCCATGGGGGAGGCTAGGTCTCCACTTCGTGGGCCACGTGGCAGCTTGGGATCTCACCTTCGTGGTGGAGGTCTGTTCTCGACTTTGTGGGTCATGTGGCGGCTTGGGAGCTCACCCCTGCCGAGGAGGTCGGGTCCCGTCCTGCTGGACACGTGGCTGCCTGGGAGCCTGTTGTTAAGGCGGAGCTGAGCTCTCCCTTTATGGATGTATTTTCGCACCTTAGTCTTCCCATCTAAGGCTGGCGGGTCCAGGTTTCTATGAACACGTGGCGCCCTCAGACCCTGTCCCTGTTGGGAGGTGAGGCACCTTGGCGGCTCTAGCTTGTGCGCCAGGGTACCCGATCTGCTGGGTACTAACAGTACAAATTGAGAATCATCTTTCAGGTCTTGGTACGACTTCTCGTTCACGGGACAGGGACACCACCAGTAGGTGAACGGTGTCCTGGGTCGTCTAATCCGTTTGCACTACCCCGGGGTAGTGACGGAGCTACTGCTATGTCTTTGGATGATTACGCTACTTCCCAAGACGTTGCTCACGGAAACCACCAGGAGGATATGTGGCACGTTTTCATCATATGTATGAAGAATATTTGTGTAATACAAATCTATTATAGATTAAATACATTTAATTGTATATTTCTTCTTCCAGGCACGGTACCATTTTGATGACCTGGTTGAGCGGTTGCATCACGCTCGTTCCATCTTCCATATGAACGCTAAGAAGTTCCTCATGCAATCAATATCAAACGTTTACATTCAAGCGACCAAGGCGTACTTCAAGTTGCATCCGGACGAGGGTGAGCCGGGGCAGTACAAAGACGTTGCCGACAAGTACTTGATAGAGGCGCAATACTTAGAGGTAAAGTGGCTGCTTCATTATCTGATTTTGTTAACAATCTTCTAAACCAATAATAAATGTGTGCAGGTCGGTGTTGAGTGGCTTGACAGCCATCCAGACGAGTACCGTTCCTTGTGCGCCCATTGGGCGAGCGAGGGCTTCCAAGACTTGTCTGTCACCGGTGGAGAGAGTCGAGGGACGAATGGGAAACACCAGTTCGGTGCAGATGGCTAACTACGTGTCGCTAAACGGATGGTAAGTGTAACTTGAATTCTATTTAAGTAATTTTATAATTTTAATTGGGCTAACACCTATCGATAGGAGTGCGAGAGCGGTCAGGAGCCGACACCTATGCAGGTGTGGAAGAGGGGTCACTTGAGAGGTAACCCATAGCAGCCTAACCAACTGTCTTCTCAAGCGGCGTCAGAGGCATTGGTGAGTTATTTTGTTAAGTTACTTGAATTCTCTTTAATAGTGTTGATGACAGTCGTTTTTATGTATTTCCAGGAAAGGTACGGGCAGAAAGCGCGGAGGCTTTGAGGTGAAGACTACGATTGGAAGAGTACGCCAATCGTCCCCGAAGCCGCATACGTAGCCAGTGGTGGGAAACCTCACAAAATGTTTAATTTACTGTCACGAACTTTGAATACGAAAATTTAACAATCTTACTTCTTTGTGTAGGTTATCCATCTTCGATGGAGTGGTCAACTCGAGGGAGTCGCAACCTTCCTCGAGAGCCTTTTCATCGCAGGCAGTTTGGTCCAGCAGCCGTAGCAACTGTGATTAGGAGCTCCAGAGTGTCCGGCAGGAGCTCTAGAGGATGCAGGAAGAGCTGCGTTCAATGAATGAGAGGCAAGTAGCGGCCTTGAAGGATAGGGATGAGTATTGTAACTTGTTCATGCTACAGCTGCAAGCTTTCCCGCAGGTAAGTTTTGACCATTGTACTTAACAATTGTAATATTTAAATGACTTGTATATGATGCTATTTTGCTTTCTATTTGCAGGCTTCGAACCCGAGATTGCAAGCGGCCTTACCCCAGTGGCATCCACCACCAACGGAGATGCCATAGGTGCCGCCGACTGGTGCACAAGTACAAACTCTTACCCAAACATACTCAAACTTGCTGAAACTTGGTGAAATTTGATCAAACCTACTCAAACATAATCAAAACTAGTCAAACTTAATGAAATATGATGAAACTTACTCAAACATAGCCAAAAGTAGTTGAACTTGCTCCAACTTAGTCAAATATGATGAAACTTACTTAAACATAGCCAAAACTAGTTGAACTTGCTCAAACTTGCTTAAACATAGCCAAAACTAGTAGATCTTGGTCAAACATAGTGAAATATGACCAAACTTACTCAAGCATAGCCAAATGTAGCTTATAATAAGCAATTTAGTGAAATGTGCATTTTAAAACTTATAACTTGTCTAACTACATTTGCACATCATAGGGATTGGTGACGCAGGCTCAAACTCCATCGCCGCAGGTTCCAGCGCTTGGACGACGACCCGAGGACTACATCGCAGGCTCCGGAGGTAGCGGAAGGGGTAGTGTTTAGTGTGGCATGTGTATTAGTGTACAATTTTGGCGATGGTTCCTGTTTATATGCCAGTTTATATGGCTGTGTGAATTTGTTTATATGTCTGTGTGAGTTGGCCATTGAGCGAGGGCTGGCCTGAAGACAGCACAAAATTTTTTGTTTAAAAAAAATTGCCTTACTTATTGGTGATGATTTCTGGTACTTGGACGTCGCCAATAGGCTATAATAATTGGTGATGGCCTGGCCAACTATCGCCACTGAGCCATAATAATTGGTGACGGTCTGGGCCACCGTCGACAATAAGCCCACTTATTAGGGACGACCAATACTACCGTTGCCAATTAGTCGCACTTGTCACCACGTGGCGCTGTGAACTAATTGGCAACAGGCTAGGTTGTTCATGGCCAATTATATTACAGATGATAGATCCCATTGCCAATAATGTTATAAATGATAAATTATTAGTGATGGTCAGAAACCGTCACCAATAAACGAGAACCGTAATCTATAAGTTATAAACGATGGTAAGACCCTTATAAATGATGATTTCCGGCCGTTGTTTGTGGTCGGGATTCCTGTAGTGTAGAAAACAATGTTCATAAGCACAATCCACGATGAATCTTAGTATATAGCTGCTGCTAGCGCTTGCAAACAAATTTTAAGGATTGTTCAAACACTTAAGGACTATGGGGGTAGATTTAGATAGTGGCCCACTATTTTGTGATAACACCAATATCATTTGCATTGCTAAAAACCTTGTGCAACATTCTAGAACAAAGCATAATTATATTATGTGTCACTTTTTCTATGATAATGATGAAAAAGGAAACATTATGCTTCACCATGTAGATACGAACATGAATGGGCTGATATTTTTACAAAACTTTTGGATTTCACTCATTTTTTCGTACATAATGAAATATGGGTTATGCATCCTCATGCTTAAATTGAGGGTAAGTTTTGAAACATGGGAAGTCTATGTGTGAATCTGAAATTATAAGATAATATGAACACAAATGTTTCAAACATATATGGCTTTCTGATTCCTTTTACATGCTAACATTTATTATTACATTACTCATGTTATACATTTTGTATTTTTGTTATGACTAGTAATTTCAATAATTACATATACTAAATCTGGTAATGATTGAACTTTCTTGCTGGTTTGAACTTGTTGCTTGCTAAGAAGTGCTTTTAATCATGAAAATTTAATCATTCAATAGCCCACATATTGAGCTTTTATGATCAAATTATGAAAATATCAAGAGAATATGCATGCATTGCACTTTTTCTTTTGAGGTTGCTTACCATTGCACTTAGACATTAACTTAGAAGGAGTTGTATATGACTAAAACGATGTCCTTGAGCTTCTGATTGTCAAATGACATAGACTTCACTTGGTTGGTTAGAATAAGGCCAATTTTGCATATAATCTCTTGCAAGTTTATATGTTATAAATTTGTGCTTCAAAAGTTAAGAAAAAAATCAATATGTGTCATGCTTTCCAGTTTGAAATAGTTGAGTTAGGGAGATCATGACTTGCTTTAATTGAAATTACACTTGATCTCTAGCATGGCTTAAGCTACTTTATGCATTCATTGATGTGACAGTGTAATTTACTTGATAGTATGACTAGGATGAGCTTTGTTTTATATGTATATGTCATATTATGCTCATAAAACAATTAAAATTTCTCTCTTGTACCTTGCTGAAAACGTTGCCAAAGGGGGAGAAATATGTCACACATTGCACATTCACAAGTGATTTGATTTACACGTTCTTCATAGGGAGAGTGTATATCCTTAGGGGAAGAATGTTTTTGAAGAGAGAGGTTTCTTCCCATTCAACTTTTAATTTTCATAGAGGATGAAAGTTTTTCTTTGGTCAAAACTTTTCATGAAACGTGAGTGAGCAAATGTTCAGATTGTAAATTGTGTTGCCAATGAGTTCATCAAGAGAAAGATTGTGAGACCTATGTGTGTTGAATACATTGGCCATTATGTTAAAAGTGAGGGTTTACATTCAAAGTTTTGAATATATCTAAGAAACGCAGTTCGAAATATCTAATCTTCTCAAATGTGGATCAGGGGGTAACTGTTACCTTCAATTTGTACTGCACATCACACTTTGCACTGTCACTTCACTATGTATCGGGAGTAACAGTTACTATCAATCAGTTCAAACTGCCCGAACTTATTTAATGCATATCTAGAGTAACCGTTACTGCACTGTTTTAATTCAGCTACTCTGTTTTTAACTTGCAATGTTTCAAACATGCTTTTTGGCTTATGGGAAGTTTACTTAGTATTGATTTACTATGTTTTTGCTGTGTATTGGTTGATCGTGGTGGATATTATTTTGCTAAGTGTTGCAACATGCTTATGTGAGGTGCTCACATAAGGTGTTGTGGTTTTCGGACAATGTGAGTCAAGTTGAGGACTTGTGCTCGAAAAAGTTGCTTTTTTATTCATGTGCAAGTGTTGTTTGAGGTTAAGACAAGGCTGGTGATGGTGATCCATTGAACTAGTATTAGGGAGAAGATAAAGTTCAACAACCATGTTCAGGAGGAAATGTTGTTGAATTGATCGAGAGGTCATGCAACATGTTTGGGTCAAGAACAATGCATATGAAGGTATTGCCGACATTTTGGAAAGTTTTTGCACGTGTTCAAGGAGTGCATAGACGTGGAAACATTGTTCCAAGGTGTGGTGACGAGTTATGAACGAGAAGATGTGGTCGTAACGATTCAATCGGCTGGTTTACGCGCTCAGGCTGAAGCTAAGATGGTTATGGTTCGTTTTTGGAATGTTTCGAGTTGGTTATGGTTAGATTTTGTGTTGGGCATGAATTTGAGTTGTTTTGGAATGTGTGGGACGTTTCTAAGGTGTTTGGAAGTCTTAGGATTGCTTCTACCTGCGTATGGAAAAGTCTTGAGCAGTTATAGATAGTTTAGGTTGAATCCAAGTTGGAGTAGTAGTCCTAGTTGGATTGGAGTTGCCTTAGGGCTGATTCTATAAGCAAGAGGGCTAGGGATAATGGAGAGCACGACTTGTGGCTATTCCTCTTGTTTTTCATTGAATAAAATTCGTAGTTTTAGAGGAGCTTTTGTGCCTTGTTCATCTCACATGTTTTTGTCAAGTCTTTCTCGTTGAGTTTCTGCATAGTGCGATGTTGCTTCAGTCTTTTGGTCATAACTTGCATTTTATAGATCCAATTGTCGTTATTCTTTTCCAGTTGTCTTAAAAACTTGATTCTCTATCATCTATGAATATTTCACGATCGTTGGTTTCTTAGTTATCGGGTTACACGAGTTTCTTTGCAAGATCATAGATCTGTTTTTCTTCTATTAGAACATATAGACCTTTGTCTGGTCTTTTGGTCATAACCTAAGTTTTACTCGATGGTTTCACATGATTCTTGTTGTGGTGTCTCCATGACTTGATTCTCAACAATCTCTACTACTACGATTGAACACATTTATATTAGTCGCACACACGGGTTCTTTATCAGATTGATTTTCTGCCAAGGGGTTTTTGTAGTTTCGACATAAAATTTTTTAATCTACCATTCACCCCCTCTGGTAGCGTTTCAAGTGTTCTTCAATCATGCAACCTTACTTTCCATGTAACCTAATATGGAAGGGTGGTACTTGGGAATTGTTTTTCTCTTAGCCATGCAAAATAGATGAGGGAAAACATTGGTCACACATATTATTGATGCTTTATGATAATTTATTATGGTATGGAAAATGAATTGTAGTTGATAGGAATCTGTCAGGATATTGAATGGTATGGTTGTATGTGCAAGAGACCTGTGTTCGGGATATGAACCTTTCCGGATTCTAAGGACTGGTTTATGGAGGAGGCCACTAAGTTATACATCACCGTACAAGACTAAGAATGGGGTAGGTTGGTCAATAAATTAGGTTTTCGTTGTGTAGTGCTATTAGTTTGATGGTGCGGGGAATTGATTAACGGTTACTATCTTCGGATCTTTACAGCTCAAGAGATGGCTTTTGAGGTGGAGGGTTATAACAGAATGGCTTCAATGGTGAAACCTTAGAGGGCTACCACTGGTCCGGGGAAACCTTTGTAAAGACCTCGTAGTGATCTCCTGGTCGCACACCTAAGAATGTGTGCAATTTGTTTGACTGGCTAGGGACAACATAGATGTTTACTTAGTCCACCTGATAATAAGAGATAAAATCACAGGTTGTGGGTAAAGAGTACATTCTTTGCAGAGACATGACAAACTATCTAGACAACCGTGCTCACATACAAGAGAGGATTGGTATCGAATTCATAATTAGTCAATGATTCGGATAATGATTGGGAACGGTATTGGTATTGTTTCATTATTATTGTTATTGCTGGGAATATTCACCTAGATGTAGGTTGCTAATAAAAGCTAAGCATAGGACTTAATGCATAATGCTTAAAGCCAATATTGGCCTTCCTTGCAGCAGCCCCCATGTCATTCTTTTCCCACAATTTTTGAGCATGCTATGTACTCATGCGCTCACCTTCCTCTCAGACTATGAAGAAGAAGCACTGAATGAATACTTCTGCGCATAACCGGACGACATATTCTAGGCGGAAGTTCCTTTGAGCCACTGCCTGTGGATGGAGCTACTCCAATGACACTGCTTATCTACGTATTTATGTATTTGCTTTCAATTTTTATTTAAGATCTACATGTCATTGATGTAAGACTTTATTGTAATTGAAACACGACTTGTGATATGATATATTTACTTTTGTCTACACACATATATGGTTGAACCAATCCTAACATACATTTGGAATGTATTTGGTTATCTTGTTAGGACCAAGTGCAATAGGGCACCTGTGAGCATGGATATTCATACACCGTTGGACCGTCCCGGGTTCCCGCCATCTGACTCTATGTCACGCAACCCTAGGAGGCTGGTGGTGATAAGCCTCTCTCTGTCAGGGGCGTATCATCTGTGGAACATCATCGTGAACCCCCTAGTCCATGTAAATCTCCTGAGCCATGGAAACTGAGGATCTTCTAGAGAGTGAGACCGACCAGGGGATGCCACTCCGATCTGAACCGAAGAATCCAACTGCACTGGTGAATAATCAAAATAGTGATCCAGGTGGAACGGCAGGTCTACCGTGTTTGCTTCTGGTAGCAATGCCATTTCCTCCGCTGCTGGCGAACCATCACAAATGCCAGTACGACGTGATCGCTCAGGGAAGAACGTCACTGTCTTGGTGCACAGGAGCAAGTTAGGGTTGAGCATCCACCTCATGAATCCATGGAGTTCATTTGATCAAAGATGCAAATGTCTCCAAGCACTTGGCGCACAACTTCCGTAGACAACACATACAGTTGGAGATGGTCAATGTAGATCTTCACTTGGCAGTACCATGTTGTCTGTGGCACCGGATACGGATTCCACGGTTGGATTTGGTATAGATCGCCCGCGATGATAACCCGGTCGGCATCCAGCATCACATCTCGCTGTGCAGCATAATCAAACCTTGCGAGCAGGGATGCTTGGTTGTGGCGAGAAACATAGATGTTGGAGATGGGGAACTGCAGTTGCTGGTGCAAACCTTTGTGTTTTTCAAGACATAGGCACGTCTATCATGGCTGACACAAGTGATGACGGTAGTCATGCTGGCGAAGTCTCTGGAGGTCAACAGCTAGGATGCCTCATTTACTCACTGCCACCTAGCCTTGTAGCGGTTGCTGGCTGCCCAATCTAGGGATGTACTACCTCCATTCGATATTAACCTTATTCCTAGAATTCAGATAACACATGAGTGGAGATAGAAAATTACCTCAATACCCTCAATTAACAAAGCATAAATTCAATGCAATACATTCAATGCTCCAAAGCAAGGACAGACTAGGGAAGAAATGACGACGTGATCAATAGCGATGTGAGGATGGCAGTAAACAATGGAGAGAGAAAGAGTGGAAGTGACTGAGAGGACAGGAGTACAGAGCCTCACATCTTCAAGATAAAGTAAGGGTGGGACACAAAAATTTACCTCGGAATAGACTTTGGTTGGGACAGAGGGAGGAAGTGCTAGGCAACTTCTCAGGGCCTGGCGTCGGAGATCTTGGCACAACGACGGTCAAAGATGGTATGGTGTTGACTTGCGGTAGCGGAGGAAGACGAGCTGACATTTTATGTCGTCCTTCATCCCCAATTGGAAGGAGTGGATTGGTCGCTGTCCATCCGGCCCAGCTGGCAGCAGAAAGCAGTGAAAAAATATCCGCTAGCCAAGCATGAGACACACTTGGGTGGCTCACGACAATGCTCAACTCGGTGGTTGAAGGTGAGACACGAAAAACAACGTCCCCGGAACACCTTAAAAGAAGCGATGCAGGAGCGGAAGCTGAGGCCTTGGCAATAGGGTGATGCTGGTGGCGAGCCTGATGACTGACCTAAATGGATGGGGGAAGCGTGCACCTCTCCTCGAACGTACCATTTGCCATTCTAATGAAAGGTCATCTTTGTATTAAATTACTTGACCATCACCGCAATTGCAGCAGGGTACCACCAACAACAGTTGTAGGCATCACGACACCTTTGGCAGCACATTGCAAATTCCGGCCCAGGGCTGCTAAACTGGCATCAGCATCCGACGCGTCCCAGCCTAGAAGGGCACTAGGGTCATCAATGTTCCTTGGACCGGCGCAGTGATGGCCACCTCTATAAGATTCATCAATGCAGCTCGGACCGGCACAGTAATAGTAACCTCCGAAGGAGTCGACTAACTCACAAGACACAACATGTTACACTCCCAGATGGCGCCAACTCCTTTGCCCATCTTTTGTGCACGTCTCCTCCGAATTCGAACACTCCAACAGACGGCAACCCAAGACGGAGCGACCGGCCCAAGTGGTCCAGCACACGATTCCCCAATGTGGAGTGGTCCCACTTCTAAGATAAAGCTTGTACCAAGCGAGAGGAGGAGAGGACTTTTGTAACAGAATGATGATGTTCCCTAACTACTCTTCGTGAATCGTGAGCTTCAAGTCTCCTCCCTGATGCCCCTTCCTCCGTCCATCCCCCCTTCTAGCGATCTCATCTCCGGTGATCGCTAACAACCTGGTATCAGATTCAATGATCTTTCGGCCTGGAGTCCCAACACCACTACACCCGCCTCCAGTGAGCGATTGGGCGCAATGGATCCCAACACGAAGCTCCTCTTCTATGAGATCAAGCAACTCCAATGCGATCTCACTTGCGCCTTCTTCGAGCACACCGAAGCGACTGATTGCCGCATCGATAATGTTGTCGCTTCCGGGAAGCAACATGTGGATAGCATCGCTATCCTGGAGGCCGCCACCGACGAGATCGACAAGTCGATGTCGTCCTAGAGACCGGAGATCGAGTCGTCTGTCTCTGTGCTCAAGCTTGAGATCATGAATTTGAACAAGTTCTTCGATATGGATGTTCGCAATCCCTCTCTGCAACATCTGGGAGTACTCTTCTACGAGTCGGCAGCAGATCACAACCACGCCCTTGGTGTGCCCGCCGACGGCCCAATGCGGCACCGCGTCGACAACACTCGCCTAGAAACCGGGTTTGGGTTGGTGTACATCCATACCCATGTCCAGGTCAAAGATATGCCCGATCCCAATCCTCACGCTTCTCGTTTCGCACAATCTGCTTTTGATCGCAACCAGTTTTCACCCGGGACCAATCACACCAACCTTCCTACACTTCAGATTTCATCCTTTGATGGCGACAACACGAAGTTGTGGAAGTCCTGCTTTGAAACATTCTTTGATATGTATGCAATTTCCCCGGATCTCTGGATCAAGATCGCCTCTATGCACTGCGCGGGTGTGGTTGCTCGCTGGTTGCAGTCACTTGAGGGCAAATTGCATTTCTGTTCATATGGGACATGTTCTACTCTCTGCTACTCGACCGATTCGGTTAAAGGCAGCATGAGCAGCTCATTCGTCTACTCTTTCACATTAGACAATCCGGTTCAGTAGCTCATTATATCACTCAGTTCTCCGAACTAGTTGATCAACTCCATGCTTATGACACCAACACTGAACCACTCTATTTTGTTACATGCTTCATTGGTGTATTACGCGAGGATATTCGTTCTGCAGTTATTGTGCATCGCCCTGATGACCTTGATACCGCTTGTGTTCTTGCATCCTTGCAGGAAGAGGTGGCTCCATTTCCCAAGAAGCGTGACTACCGCCAACAAGACGCATTCATTCCCACCTGCCGAATTTTCCAATACAGCATGACCCAACCGTGCAGCGTATCCCGTGCTTCCACCTCCACGAGTTGTTCCGCTGAAGCCTTCTTCTGCAGCCGAAGTTACTCGTTCACACGACTTCACCAAGCAATCCTCTAATCATGATAAATTGGAAGCTTTCAAAACATACCGCATGGCGAAGGGCCTCTGTCGCGTTTGTGCCGAAAAGTGGCATAAAGGACACAAGTGCAGTTCCTCAGTTCAACTGAATGCTGTCCAGGAGTTGTGGGACTTCCTTAGCAGTGATGATCATTCATCCGTCACCTCTGCTAACCAAATTGATACCCCCGTTCTAGTGGCTTTATCTCAAGCTGGTGCTGAAGGGTTGGAGTAACAAAAAACTCTCAAGCTCCATGGGTCAATTAAGGGTATTCCTGTACTTATATTGATCGACAGCGGCAGTACCCATTCATTCTTGACTTCATCAGTAGCCTCT
Organism: Tuctoria greenei; assembly: GCA_036927565.1. Taxonomy (NCBI): domain Eukaryota; kingdom Viridiplantae; phylum Streptophyta; class Magnoliopsida; order Poales; family Poaceae; genus Tuctoria; species Tuctoria greenei. Next base: position 74,258,747 of record JAYESD010000004.1, read on the forward strand.
CGCATCTCGAAAATTTCTAAGTTGCAGAAACCTATTGCATTATCAGTTGCTAATGGTCTCATTTTATATTGCACCTCCTACTTACATCAAGCCAACTGGTCTATACAGAATTGTTCATTCACTTCAGACCTTCGCATCCCACCCCTTCATTGCTATGATCTAATTCTCGGCTTCGATTGGCTAGAACACAACTGTCCCATGTTGGTGCACTGGGAACAGAAGTGGATGCAGATCCCATCTAATAATGCACAGGCATTACTGCAGGGTGTGTTACCAGAATTACCTCCTTGCACAATTGTTCAGTTATCAGCTATATCAGACAATGACACATCTCTGCAGATGGGAGGAATTCCTTTGGAGATTCAAAATTTGCTCGTGGAGTTCATCACTCTCTTTGAACCACATTCTGAACTGCCTCCTCCCCGAAGCTGTGACCACACCATACCACTGGTACAGGGTGCTACACCCTTTAACATACGCCAGTACCGCTACCCTGCCAAGCTGAAGCCGAGATCAAAACTCAAGTACGGGACATGTTGAACAGAGGCCTCATCCAATCGAGTTCAAGCAAATTCAGTTGCCCAATGCTCTTGGTCAAGAAAAAAGATAAGACATGGCGCTTCTGTGTCAATTTTAGTCACTTGAATGCCCTGACCCTTAAGCGGCAATTTCCTATTCCATTGATGGAGAAGATCTTTTATGAGTTAACTCATACCAGGTGGTTCTCTAAACTCGACCTATGGCCCAGGTTCCATCAAATGCTCCTACTGCCAGGGGAGGAATACAAAACAGCGTTTTCTACACATGAAGGACATTACGAGTTCAAAGTACTCGCTTTTGTTCTCACCGGGGCACCAACCACGTTTCAAGGAGCAACGAACTCAACTCTTGCCCCTCTATTTCGAAGATGCGTCATGGTGTTCTTTGACGGCATCCTCCTATATAGCAAGACCTTCGAAGACGACTTGCTCCACCTCCGACAAACCTTAACTCTGTTAACGCGGGATCATTGGAAGACTAAAATCTCCAAATGTAAGTTTGCTCAAAATGAGCTCACCTATTCTGGCCATACTATCAGTCCGCAAGGTGTTGCAACATTCCCAAGCAAAGTGTCTGCTATTGTCTATTGGCCTGTTCCCTCCAACATCAAAGAATTCCGAGGATTTCTCGGTATTGCCGGATACTACAGGAAATTCAGCAAGCATTTTGCTATTATTGCCAAGCCATTGACGAGTCTCCTCAAGAAGGGTACTCCGTTCGTCTGGACAGATGTTCACCAGCAGGCCTTTTCCTCTCTTAAAGCATCTCTGTCTTCAGCCCCAGTCCTTGACCTCCCGGACTTCAACATACCCTTCTGCATCGAGACTGATGCTAGTAACCTTGGTGTTGGCGTAGTACTGTCCGAATGTGACCATCCAATTGCCTTAATCAGTAAGGCATTGGGTCCCAGAACCATGGGCTTATCATCATACGAAAAGGAGTACCTCACAATTCTGGTAGTAGTCGAGCAATGGCGTCCCTACTTACAGTACGATGAATTCATCATCAAGACTGACAAAAGGAGATTATCTCATTTGAACGACCAACGCCTGCATACGCCATGGTAGCAGAAAGTTTTTCCCAAACCGCTGGGACTTCAATATAAGATAGTGTACCAACAGGGATCTGAAAACAGAGCTGCCGACTCCCTGTCCCATAGACCACATACTGATGCACATTTACTGGTCTTATCATCTTTAGTTCCCTCTTTGTTATCAGACGTCCAAAGAAGCTACTCTGAAGACCCCAAAGCTCAAGATCTCATTTGCTCTCTCTCTCTCCGTGAACCAACATTCCGAACATCAATTGACGCTGCACCAAGGCATCCTTTCGAAAAATGGGAGCATCTAGATCGGTTCTAACACGGCGATCCAAAACCATTATATCTTCCCTCCATGATAGCCCAATTGGTGGCCACTCGGGTATTCCCGTCACCATCAGACGCATCAAGCAACTATTTGGCTGGCGTGGCCTTAAGAAGACAGTCTCGGCATTCGTTTAATCCCGTTCTATTTGTCAACAAGTAAAGTCATACCATTCCAAATCTCCTCGACTTCTGCGACTGTTGGAAATTCCATCCGACGCATGGCAAGTGGTGTCCATGGACTTCGTCGATGGACTTCCACATTCTGGGCGTGCTAATTGCATTATGGTCGTCATTGATAAATTTACATGGTATGGCCACTTTATTCCCCTGCGACACCCTTTTCCTGCATCCTCTATCGCTCACATGTTCATTGACAATATCTACAAACTACACGGGTTGCCGAAATCTATTATATCAGATAGAGATCCCATCTTCACAAGTCATTTTCGGAGGGAATTATTTTCACTGGCAGGTGTCAAATTGTGCATGAGCTCGGCATACCACCTGCAGTCGTACAGGCAAACTGAGCGCCTCAATAAATATATGGAGACATTCTTGCGTTGCTTTGTGCACGTGTGCCCGACAAAGTGGATGGACTTGATCGCTCTGGCAAAGTTTTGGTACAACACCTGCTACCACTCTGCCCTGGGTCGCTCACCATTCGAAGCTCTTTATGGTCATTCTCCTACCTATTTTGGTGTTTCACCTGATGTTCCTTCCTCCTAAGTGTATGTTACCTCCTAGTTGCATGATGGGTCCATGATGAATGATCTGATACACCAGCACCAGACACGAGCTCGTAACCGCATGAAGCAACAAGTAGACAAAGGCCACTCCGAACGTTGCTTCTCCACTGGTGATTGAGTCTTCCTCAAGCTTCAGCCATACATCCAAGCTTCTCTATCTCGCTAGGACAATCAGAAGTTGTCGTTTAAATTCTTCGGCCCCTTCCAGATTGTTGCCAAAGTGGGCAAAGTTGCTTACAAGCTTGATCTTCCTCCAACATCCTCCATTCATCCGGTGCTTCACATATTCCAATTGAAGGCCGCAAAATTCCACCTTACACATGTCAGTCCCTCACTTCCTAATTATTCTATCAGCATGCAGGTGCCGGAGAAGATACTTCAGCTTCGCTAGACGCAGTTCGGCTCCAGCTTCATCACACAGGCCTTGGTCAAGTGGTCCCACATGCCAACCGAGCTTGCAACCTGGGAGAACGTCGATCACCTCATGTAGCAGTTACCTCACGCGCCTGCTTGGGGTCAATCAGCTTCTCAAGCGGAGGGGATGTTACACTGCCTGATGGTGCCAACTCCTCTGCCCAGATTCCGTGCACGTCTCCTCCAAATTCGAACGCTCCAACAGACAGTGGCCCAAGATGGAGCGAACATCCCAAGCGGTCTAGCACGTGATTCCCCAGTGCGAAGGGGTCCTGCTTCTAAGATAGAGCATGTATCGAGCGAGAAAATGAGAGGACTTTTGTAACCGAATGATGATGTTCCTAACTACACTTCGTGAGATCCAAGTCTCCTCCCTCATGCTCCTTCCTCCGTCCATCCTCCCCTTCTAGCGATCTCATCTCCGACGATCGCTAACAACCTGGTACCAGATTGGACGAACTTTCGGCCTAGAGTCCCACCACCACTACACACGCCTCCAGCGAGCGATGGGCGCCATGGATCCCAACATGAAGCTCCTCTTCGACGGCATCAAGCAACTTCGATGCGATCTCACTCGCACCTTCTCCGAGCACGCCGAAGCGACCGATTGCTGTATCAACAATGTTGCCGCTTCCGAGAAGCAACATGCGAATCGCATCGCTATCCTGGAGGCCGCCACTGACGAGATCGGCAAGTCCATGTCGTTCTCGAGACCAGAGATCGATTCGTCTGTCTCTGCGCTCAAGCTTGAGATCATGAATTCAAACAAGTTCTTCGATAGGGATGCTCGCGATCCCTCTCTGCAGCATCTGGGCGTACTCTTCTTCAAGTCGGCAGCAGATCACAACCACACCCATGGCGTGCCTGCCGACGGTCCATTGCGGCACCGCGTCGACAACACTCGTCGGGACACCGGGTTTGGGTCGGTGTACACCCATACCCATGTCCCGGTCAAGGGTATGCCCGATCTCGATCCTCGCGCTTCTCGTTTTGCATACTCTGCTTTTGATCGCAACCAGTTTTCACCTGGGACCAATTACACCAACCTTCCTAAACTTCATTTTCCATCCTTTGATGGCGACAACACGAAGTTGTGGAAGTCCCGCTGTGAAACATTCTTTGATATGTATGCAATTTCCCCCGATCTCTGGGTCAAGATCGCCTCTATGCACTGCACGGGTGCGGCTGCTCGCCGGTTGCAGTCACTTGATGGAAAATTGCATTTCTGTTCATGGGACATGTTCTGCTCCCTGCTACTCGACCACGTCGGTTGCAGCCAGCATGAGCAGCTCATTTGTCAACTCTTTCACATCAGACAATCCCGTTCAGTAGCTGATTATATCACTCAGTTCTCCGAAGTTGTTGATCAACTCTATGCTTATGACACCAACACTGAACCACTCTATTTTGTTACACGCATCATTGATGGATTACACGAGGATATCCATTCTGCTGTTATTGTGCATCACCCTGGCGACCTAGATACTGCTTGTGTTCTTGCATCCTTGCAGGAAGAGGTGGCCCCATTTCCAAAGAAGCGTGACTACCGCCGACAAGACGCATTCTCGTTCCCACCTGCTGAATTTCCCATTGCAGCAAGACCCAACTGTGCAGCCTATCCTCTGCTTCCACCTCCACGAGTTGATGCGCTGAAGCCTTCTTCTGCAGCCGAAGTTACACGTTCACAAGACTTCACAAAGCAATCCTCTAATCATGATAAATTGGAAGCTCTCAAAACATACCGCATGGTGAAGGGCCTCTGTCGCGTTTGTGCCGAAAAGTAGCATAAAGGACACAAGTGCAGTTCCTCAGTTAACCTGAATGCTGTCTAAGAGTTGTGGGACTTCCTTACCATTGATGTTCATTCATTCGTCACCTCTGCTAACCAAATTGATGCCCCCGTTCTAATGGCTTTATTTCAAGCTGTTACTGAAGGGTCAGAGTCACCAAAAACTCTTAAGCTCCATGGGTCAATTAAGGGTATTCCTGTACTTATATTGATCGACAGCGGCAGTACCCATTCATTCTTGAGTTCATCAGTAGCCTCTCACATCTCGGGAATTTCTAAGTTGCAGAAACCTATTGCAGTATCAGTTGCTAATGGTCACATTTTATATTGCACCTCCTACTTACATCAAGCCAACTGCTCTATACGGAATTGTTCATTCACTTCAGACCCTCGCATCCTGCCTCTTCATTGCGATGATCTGATTCTCAGCATCGATTGGCTAGAACACCACAGTCCTATGTTGGTGCACTGGGAACAGAAGTGTATGCAGATCCCATATAATAATGCACAGGCATTACTGCTATGGGGACCGGAGTCTCGAAATCCAAGGATCTCATTGGGTGGTGTCGTGCGATACAACACCCAATAGTATACAAGAAAAGAACGAGAATGAACTACAATACCAAGTCTTTTATTTATAAACACAGCGGAAGTTTTACATTATATAACATAGGAGAGATGTCTATACATCATACTATGCTCTCAGCATATGTATGAGTAAAGCTGTGCATGCCCTCGCACACTTAAAACTAGCAGCACTCACAAATTTCATAGGCGTGCAGGGCTCCTATTCTTCCGTGAACCCTAAAGGGGGTAAGGCATCGTCGTTAGGCCCTTCATCAGCGGTATAACCTGCAAAAACTCGTTATCTGCAAACGTGAGCATAAGGCTCAGCAAGACTGACCTGTCTCACTAGACATATGCAAGGTAAAGACTAAACATAGGTAAGGAATAGCATAAATAGACTCGCCTACAAGTGGATCCATATAATCATGTTTAAAGTAGCAAATGACATTCTTCAGGCACGACACATCATAGACTCCACAATCAAATAAGAAACGCTTTGCCGATGATATGACATGCCCAAAGCACATAATGCTATGACATGATAAGTATTTGGAAACTGTAAACTTTTAATTGTGCTATCTCTAAGACACACAAGGTTGCAAGGCAATTATAATTCAATACATCATATTCTTCTGGCTTCTTCAGTATTTCCTACGTCACAACAGTGACGGACAAGGGGTACTCAAATAACCGCGAGGGATGGTGATTGCAATAGGGACACACCTGGCTACACGTCACGCACACCCGCGTGGGAGACACATACGTGCTCTACTCCCCGCGTCATATGTGGCCACCTTTCACACAGGACCCCAATGTCGACAAACCTCTTCATCTCGAGCAAAAGGTCCCCTACACTGACACGTCCAATTTGCCCGCTAGAAGATTTACACCTTTATGCATTCGCATCTCAATTCAAGGACAACAGAGGAGTCTCCACACTACAGTCTGGAGTTACATCAGTTTATTGGGCCCGTATCCCAGTATGCAACTGGTACAATTCAAGCTTGCCCAACGGTGCCGCATACGACACGGTCCTCAAGCGACACAGGCAGGACTATGCGCCTGAGACTCCATCTCGTCGACTCCTATTCCCCCTGCCTGGTCTCGTATTCATCTCATAAGCCATTCATTCATCTTTCATCCCCATATGAATTGTTATTCCTATCTCGTGAGTAGATTTCAACTACTCGACTTCTATCAGTATATCTACAATATTAGCATTGGCAGTTCTACACGTCAAGCTGTAAACCTTTCCAACCTTCCCATAGGATTTGTGGATATGCAAGTGGAGTATCAAACACCTTATACGTAATACACAATATCAACTGAAGATTTAAGTGAATAAAACTGGAAAACTTTGAAAAGCTCTTAAATGCAAACCGGGGCTTGCCTTATTTTGCGACTCGATTAAATGTCAATTGTTAGTGGTCGTCCTCTGAAGACTCCGCCAAGGACTTGACACCCTGGCCTTCTCCTCCAAGTGACACTCCTCGTCAACATCGACCACTACATGACGTTCATATAGAACATATATGAATGCAAGCGAAATTATAATGCATATATAGTTCATAAGCTTCTAAGTACGGTTATAGTGAGGGAATGATCTTAATTGGCTTTGGAACTTTTATGGTAGATACTAGGGACTATAATGGAGGCTCTTGCAAAGAACCAGAGATGGTCAAGGAAGTGTGTTGTCTCTAAAATTATGGCAAGCAATAACCTTCCCTGAATTTTAGAGGATAAACTGTAGCTTTAACAGAGCCACAGTTGACTATCAAGATAGAGGGGTTGTTCTGGTTCTAGCAAAATTGGTTTCATATTTTTCTAAACATATATGAGTGAGATATTGAATTTCAAATTTGCTATGAATTCCTGGAAGTATTTTATAATTGAAATTAGACTTTCAGTTATTATCTAGGTTTAGAACTTAATTTGGATTAGAACATTATGTCAATTAAATCTGAAACTTTTACTGGAGTTGATAAATGTCTCAAAGAATGTTTAGGTCAAATTTGGGACATAACAAGGACACTGAACATCTGTACTAATTCAATGATTGAAAAGGGCCATTGGATTATACAGATATTTATACAGTTTTTTATAGCAAACCACTTGTACAACTTGAAAGTTCAGAGCATAATGGTTATACATAATTTTACTTGAGATTTTTAGAGCAAGGATACTATGAGAAATTTAATTTAGAAATTTGAATCCATTTATGGTTACAGTTCTATTACATAAATAAAGAGTAGAGAGGAATTTGAAATTTGGTTAAGTTACACAGGCTCAATGGCTACCAAACTTTTTCTGGTAACCAAGAACAGGACAAAACATTTTATGTGAATTTTGGGATTTTTCCAGTTGAAGGATTTTCTGTGAAATTCAAGGAATGTTTGGAGAAAAATATTTTTCCATAAATGAAAAATTATTTTTATGGACATGAAGTGGTATTAACAGTAAATAGAGCTCAAGGGCTTTGAAACAAAATTTGTTTTAATAATTTTGGATAATTCTACAGAGAGTTATGGATTTTTGAAGTGGGGACCAAATCTGGAATTAAATCTAAACGGAAAAGTTTAAATAATCCAGGGGGCCCACGGTTTTAAAATTGACCAATCGGGAGCAAGCCACACGGGGGCCACGGAGTTAACAAGTGCAGCCGCACGCGATCCTCGGCCACAGCTGATCCGGGCGCGTCGCTTGCTCACTGACGACTGGGTCCCACAGCGCCTTCGTCTTCCTCGGGCCGGCGGCGCTCGGGGTTCCCGCGGAGGCGCGCTCCGGCGAGCCTCGCCGGAACCGAGTTCCCGGCCACCACAGCGCATAGTTTTGGGCGCCCAACCCTAAAATCATGCGCTGGACACGATGGTAGGGTCGGTGAAGCTTGCCGATGGCCGGAAACGGCGGCGCATTTGCGGCGGCGGCTAGGGTTCCAACCATGTCCGAACCCGACTTTCTTAGCTAAAACTCATCCTCAAATGATCGGGAACGCTCCTGGGGGTTTGAGGAAGCTGCTAGCAGTGTGCCAATGGCATGACACGACCGGCCATCATGGTTTCCACGGTGAACCGCGACATTTCAATTGGTGGCGACGAAAACTCAATATTAATCACCCCTACTCGATATTGATTGGTACTAAGTGGTCGAGAGGGTGCGTTAGGATGTGAGGAAACTATCTCCTAGCAATCGTGAAGATTAGATACTTGTGGAAAATGAATTTAATCGATAATCTAGCGAGTTCATTGGTTTCAGCTGAGAACAAAACTTCAATAACTTGCTAGATACTTAAGGAAAAGGGGAACGGTTTTCACGGTTAGTTAGAGGGTGCCTGGGCGCACCTTCTTGCTGTTGGAGTCGAAGACTGAAACGTCTCACAGCAGCCTGGCACTGTGGAACATAGACGGCGCACGGCGACTTCGACGGCGTGCTCTGGTTTGGCTTCAAAATACCGGCCAAAACATCAACGAAATGACGAAGGGATTGAACCAGAGTATAGAGGAGGGAGTGGGGAACAACTTCACTGTTGAGAGCTTGGCGAGAGTGTCCTCCGGTTTGCCAGGCAATGGCTGCGCAGCGCCGTCGGTCAGAAAAGCGCGCGGGTGAATGAAAACGAGCAGAGCTCCGGCGGGAGAGAGTGAGAGTTGCTCGGTTGTGGCAGGAACGCTAGACAGGAGGGGATGAGCTCGACTTAAAGGCCACCCACTTGCGGTGAGATGTGATCACGGAGGAATTCCTCAAGCGGTCGGCGCCGTATACGTCAAAGAACAGAGATGATAAGCTCTAGAGCTGCTGACTGGTGGGTCCCACAATGGAGCCTTACACTTGCAGCAACCAATGAAATTCGATTTAAAATAGTAAATGAGCTCTAAAAATTGTAAAACGTTGTGGATAAGTCAAGCAAGTGATGCTTATCATGATGGTGTGTTCAAATCTGATTTTCAAATAAGTTTGAAGAGAATTCAAAATTTGAATTTAAATATGGCTTGAATTTGCTAAGCTTCTTTACTAAAATAGCAAATGGTATTTAAAAATCTTGAAACTTTGCAGAGAGAGTATTTGGAATCCATTGGTAAACTCAAATCTCATGTTAATTTCATTTTAACGGTAGCAAGTTTTATTTTTTTGAATCCCCTCTTTTGGAGTTTGAATTAATTTGTTTTTCTCATTTCCTTCTTATTTCTTTTTATCATTCAAATTTTTTAGTCCTAACTGAATTTTGCATTATAGAAATTTGGGCTTTTACATTCCTGCCCTCTTAAAAGAATCTCGTCCCAAGATTACAAGAGAGAGACTAAGGAAGGAGATCTAATGAACATATGCCGCTAACAAGTCCGGATAGTTCGACCTAAGAAAATCATCGCTTTCCCAAGTCGCTTCATCAGCGGTATGGTTATTCCACAAGACTTTGTAAAAGTGTAACGTCCGACTTCTTGTGGTGCGAGTCTTCTCATCAATGATCTTGACCGGATGCTCAGGATAAGTGAGATCAGGTTGTAGAGCTTTAAGATCTTCCTTGGGGACTTTAGTTGAGGATTTGAGACACTTCCGCAGCTGAGAGATTTGGAATACATTGTGAATTTCAGAGAGAGACGCCGGTAAGTCCAATCGATAGGCCACAGGTCCGCATTTTTCAATCAACACGAACGGCCCAATGAATAGTGGAGCTAGCTTCCCTTTTACTCCGAAGCAATGAATCCCTTTCATCGGAGATACCCGAAGGTAAACGTGATCTCCGATGTCGAAGTGAAGAGGTCGACGTCGTTAATACGCATAACATATTTGACGAGCCTGAGCAGCTTTAAGATTGGCTTGGATTACTTGCACTCGTTCTTCAGCTTCATTAACCATATCAATCCCGTAAATCACTCATGCACCAGACTCACACCAATTCAAAGGTGTGCGGCACTTTCGGCCATAAAGAGCTTCATATGGTGCCATTTGGATGCTAGCCTGATAACCATTGTTATAAGAAAACTCCACCAATGGTAGATGATCATCCCAATTCTTACCATGGTGGATGGCACAGGCGCGGAGCATATCATCTATCACTTGGTTTACTCGCTCCGTTTGACCATCGGTCTATGGATGATAAGTAGAGCTCCGAATCAACTTGGTACCCAATGATGCGTGGAGCTGCTCCCAAAATCGAGCAACAAATAAGGCTCCACGATCTAAAATGATAGTGCGGGGCACTCAATGTAAGCACATGATCCTTGTGATATACAACTCTGCATACTTGGGGGCACGATAGTTGGTGTTGACAGGGATAAAATGAGCTGACTTGGTAAACCGATCAACTATCACTCAAATCGAATCATGCTTACGGAAAGTGAGAGGTAACCCTACAATGAAATCCATGTTGATGTCTTCCAACTTCCATGCCGGTATGTTCAAGGGTTGCAACTATCCGGCTTGCCTGAAATGGTTGGCTTTCACTCGTCGACATGTATCACACTCATATACATACTTCGCTATCTCTCACTTCACCCGGGACCACCAGAATATTTTCTTCAGATCTTGGTACATCTTGTTGCTACTCAGATGAATAGAGTACTTGGATAAGTGAGCTTCATCCAAGATCTTCTTTCGAAGTTCCATGTCATGGGGTACGACTATACAGTCTTTAAACCAAATAGTACCATGATCATCGCATCGAAAGCATTTCGTCTCTCCCTTCTTCATTCTTTGCCGAATGTGTGACATGCCCTTGTCTTCGTTTTGAGCCTGTACAATATCTTCCATGATGGTAGGAATGAGAGCCGGATTGTAGAGTGCTCCATATGGAACCAAGTATAAACTCGGCTCGTCTTCTTTCATTGAAGTGATGGATAAATGATTTACATGGTACTTGTGGCTCAACGCATCTGCAACCACATTCGCCCTGCTAGGATGGTAGTGAATCTCAATCTCATAATCTTTGATCAACTCTAACCATCTACGTTGTCGCATATTCAAGTCTTTCTGGGTGAAGATGTACTTCAAACCCTTATGATTAGTGTAGATATGCACTAGATTGCCTAATAGATAGTGCCTCCACATCTTCAATGCAAGCACCACAACAGCGAGCTCAAGATCATGAGGCGGATAATGTTGTTCATGATTCTGAAGCTGTTGAGATCCATACGCGATCACTCTTCTATCTTGCATGCGCACACAACCAAGACCAATGCCAGATGCATCACAATAGACATCAAATGATTTGGTTGTGTCCGGTTGAGCCAACACCGATGCTGTTGTGAGGTGTTTCACCAAGGCTTCAAATGCTTTTCACATTCTTTAGTCCATACATACTTCGTTCCCTTCTTCAGTAGTTCCGTCATTTGTTTAGCTATCTTTGAGAAATTCGGAATGAACCTCCAAGAATAGCCAGCCAAGCAAAGGAAACTGCGAACCTCATGTACAGACTTGGGAGACTTCCACTTCAGGACTTGTACAAATTTGCTTGGATCAACTGCAATACATCAGCCGAGATGATGTGCCCTAGAAATGGCACTTGGCTCATACAAAACTCACACTTTCTAAACATTGCATACAGTTTGTGATCCCTTAACCGTTGCAGCACAATATGCAAGTGTTTAGCGTGTTCTTCTTCAGATTTAGAATACACCAAGATGTCATCAATGAATACCACGACATACTTGTCCAACTCTGACATAAACACCGAATTCATTAGATACATGAAGTGAGCCGGTGCATTAGTCAATGCAAAGGACTTGACGAGATACTCATACATCCCATACCTCGTCAAAAATGCGGTTTTTTGAATGTCCTCAGGTCGAATCTTAATCTAATGATAACCTGAATGAAGGTCCATCTTCGAGAATACCTTAGCACCCACTAGTTGATCGAATAAGATATCAATGTGTGGTAGTGGATACCTGTTCTTGATGGTGACAACATTCAGTGGACGATAGTCCACACACAACCTTAAGGTCTTGTCCTTCCTCTTAACAAAGAACGCGAAACATCCCCAAGGGGATGAACATGGGCGAATAAAACCCTTGCTCAATAAGTCATTCAGCTGCTCCTTCAATTCCGCAAGTTCCTTTGGTGCCATCTTATATGGCTTCCTCGAGATTGGCATGGTCCCTGGCACCAGTTCAATCTTGAACTCGATGTCACATTCTGGTGGCATGCCGGGAAGATTGTTAGGAAACACATATGGATACTCACACACCACTGGGATATCCTCAAACTTCATGGCACTTGTGTGATGCACCGCTGAGACTCTTGGTGCAGTATTCAAAATATTCATAGTGTTGCAACCATAGACTTGATAATTCAGTTGGACAATTCGTGAGCTGATATCAAAGATAGCTCCATGATGTGTCAACCATGACATCCCCAAGATGAGGTCAATCTGCTGAACTTCCAAAATGATGAGGTTCACCAGATAGATACTTCCACCCATGCACAGAGGTGCTCGAGAAACAACCACATTAGCTAAAATATTGCCTCCAGGTGAACTGATACAGAAAGGATGCGAGACAGTCACAATTGGAACTTGATGTTTCAGCACAAAAGACTTGCTCACAAAGTTATGAGTAGCTCCAGAGTCAAACAGAATGACTACTTGTTGATCATGAAAAGTAAACATGCCTGCTAAAACAAGTTCTCCTTCTAAAATGTCCTCAATCACAGCATAATTAACACTGGCAGACTTCGATGAAGTTTTCTTTTTAAATTTATTGTGCTGATCAGAATTCTTAGAAAAGGACAATTGGACACAGTCATGTTCCACCTTGCGATGTTCCCATGCTAAATGCATTCTGTACTTTCCATTGAATTGGGATGTACTGACAACCTGCACATCTTGCAGAGATGGGGCTGCAAGAGTGAGATTATATTGCTGCGGTAGTGGACCAGGACACACTTGCACACTTTGCTGAGGTGCAGGTAAAGTCTCCACTGGATATGAGTGATACCGAATCTGTTGTGGTTGCTCACTCGACCACAGCTCTTGACTGGACGGTAAGCAATACACCGCCCGATCCTCTTGAGGAACATTAATAATAAACTCCCGTGATGCCTTCCTCTTCCTCTTCTCCGCCTGGTAGCTAAGAGTTGCATCCTCCTGAACAATAGCGGCATCAACCAAGTCATTGTAGTTGCCATTATTTAATAACACCAGTCGAGATCGAAGTTTGACGTTCAGTCCTCAAAAGAAACAACCACACTTCAATGCCTCGGAATTCACATACTCAGACGCATATTGAGGCAAACGATTGAATGCCTTGGAGTACTCATAAGCACTCATTTCTCATTGCTTTAACTCCACAAATTCCTCCAACTTTGTTTTAATCATCCCATAAGATATGTGATGTGCACGGAAAGTATCACGGTACTCCGGCCAGGTCACACGATGACCATCAGGGAGAGTGGTGAGATATTCAGACCACCAAGGTCCTGCGGATCCATGAAGTTGTTGAGCGGCAAATAAAGCCTTCCGATATTCATCACACTGTAGTAACTCAAACTTGGCTTCAATCACCTGGAGCCAATGACCCGACTCCAATGGTTCCAAGGCTTCTGTGAAAACTGGTGGTTGAGTCACAAAGAAATCCAGATATGTGACTTGAGGTTGATCAAGTGGTCGAGCCTCATGTTGTACGCTCAGATGTACCAACGTCTGCAGAGACTCGGCCATCCTTGCTAAGACTTCTGCCAATCTGGTTGATGATGGCACTTGTGGTAGAGTTGAGTCATCTCCACCACGAGCAGAAATACCCGGTTCACCCTCAAAATTAGTGTGATCCATGCTGCAAGAGTGAGCATTACAGTTATGATCAAAAGTTGCAATACAAACTGGAATCATGATAAAGACCATAATATGCATCACTTTACAATGCAGTAGGCAAGGTGTAAATAAAGATTAGAACATTGAACTAGACTCAAATAAGTGATACTGCTCACCAATTACTTAACATGGTGTTTCAACTTTATGTTAAACTATCAAGTCGAGTAATCACCCCTAGACACCATGAGTGATACATGAAGGTGAAACTAAAACGATTTGAGTCAATAACATCGCATACTGGCAAGCTGTCCAGTTTCTGGTCCATCAGACCAGTCTGTAGAAATGTAATTATTTCTCACAGTTAAATGCAAAATTTGGTCTGGAGTTCAACTACAAATTAGTAGTAGACTAAGAAACCTTTCCAGAATGTATTCATTTGTCCCCATAGCAATTCTGTAATGAAAGATATAGAAGTTTGATTAACGGTTACAAGACAGTTCAATTCTGGAATAAGAACTTCAGTTCTGTTCCAGCTGACCATCCTGTATAATCTCGAAATTTGCTCCCAGTAAATTGAAGGAATAGGATTTGAGTTGAATACAAAAGTTTTATAGCACTTCATAGAATTTCCATATTGTACTTGAACACCTCCAGGTGAGCTCTGGAATAAAAGTTATACAGGTTTGAAGTTGACTAAAATTTCCTAAAAATCTTGACAGAACCTCCCCTGTATATATGGGTTTTTGTCCACAGTTTATACAGGTATATCAAAACAATATCTTGAGGTAATGACAAAATAAACATGGTACCCCATCATTTTAACATTCCAGAAATAAATTGGTTCAGACTTATGAAGTTGTTATATAGGCCAAAGCGTGCAAATTCCAACTATACACAAATGTTTTCTGGTTCTGGACTGCCACAACAGCGTCTGCGACAAATGGAATTAGGCTCTGATAAAGAAAGATTCTGACCAGAAGATGAACAGAAAGTTGATAGAGGACCTCCTAGGATTTCCATAAATGTATATATATGACTATGTCAAGTTTTAATATTAGGATATATGACTGTCTAAAGTTGACAGATGAGCTGACTTGTTTTCTGCAAGCAGCTGTGCAGTGTACCAGTTTCAACCTGTAATTTGGATTGGTTCAGTGTCGAATAAGAAAATATATCAATAACAAAGTTGTAGTGATGCTTCTACCCTCTACAGATATGAATCATAATAGGGCAGAAGATTTTTCTACAAAAAGTTATAAAGAAAATACAGAGACTGTGTAGTTGGGTAAGACATTTGTAGTAGTTTGTGTGGAGTTCAGTTTACACAAAGGTAGGATCATTTTTAGTCCTAATGACCAAAATAAACTTTGTATTGTACTTCATGATCTTTACACCCATATAGCCTAAGCTTATGTTTTCTGTAAACTAATCCAGGTTTCAACCTTGCGAAGTTGAGCTAACTTCAGCCAGAAATTAAGAACCTTGATTCTTCTCTAGTTATGATTGAAAATTCACTCTGCAATGTCCAAAACCTACCACCAACTGGTAGTCGGAATTTAAAACACAATGCATCCATTCTATCGTGGGGGATGGTCAATGTATCAAATGTGATACGACGGAACTACGTGCCTCACCTAATGAAAAATCTAACCGGTATATCCGGATACGTCTATAGGTGGCCCTAGTATCGTTTACTCGCAAACGTGTTCTACACGGGTTGCTACCGTAGTTAATGTAGCTGAAAAGACAAACTTTCACTACTTCACACCTCAAGGGCGGCACGGGGAAACACGATAGGCAGTCACAATATACATATATTTATATAAAAGTAAATGCATACGACTCCGGTGTGAGTCGCCCTCGAGCGATGTCATGTCTCGAGGTACATGGCTGTACTACGTCTGTACAGCAATGACTCCCGCACGAACCGTCTTATACACGCTCGGCCATACGTGTTTCGCATGCTACCATAGAACATGAATAGTTCTAGAGACGCATACTATCGGGTTATAAACCATCCGACGGGGGCTCCCACAAATTTTGAAGCACGCTGGAGTACCGCGTGTCATATGTTCTCAGAAACATGGAGAGTTTCAAAGACTCATATTGAAGTTCTGTGCCAAGCCATGGAAACTATCACATAGCACATCTAGTATGGAAGAGCTTACCGAGATTGATCGGCTCTCGAGGGCGTACCTTAACTCTTACCTGATGTCAGAGCATCATTACAGAATATAATAACAAGTAGGTTAGTATTTCCACCTTTACATCTTATACTAGTAATATTCCTTAGTGGGCATATAACTATTTCCTCACTCATATCCTCCTATGTTTTTTTTAAAATATGCTCTTTTCAGGCACACTGTTCCCAATGATGCTCTAATACCATTCCTGTGGGGACCGGAGTCCCGACAACCAATGATCTCATTGGGTAGTGTCGTGCGATGCGACACCCAACAGTATACAAGAAAAGAACAAGAATGAAATATAATACCAAGTCTTTGATTTATAGATACAGCGGAAGTTTTACAATATATAACGTAGGAGAGAAGTCTATAGATCATACTATGCTCTCAGCACTAGCTATGCATGAGTAAAGCTGTCCATGCCCTCGGACACTTTACACTAGCAACACTCACATATTTCGGTGGCGTGTAGGGCTCCTACTCTGTTATGAACCCTAAAGGGGGTAAGGCATCATCGTTAGGCCCTTCATCAACAGTATAACCTGCAAAAACTCTTTAACTGCAAACGTGAGCATAAGGCTCAGCAAGACTGACCCGTCTCACTAGACATATGCAAGGTAAAGACTAAACATAGGTAAGGAATAGCATAAATAGGCTCGCCTACAAGTGGATCCTTATAATCATGTTTAAAGTATCAAATGACATTCTTTAGGCACGACACATCATAGAATCCACAATCAAACAAGAAACACTTTGCCGATGATATGACATGCCCAAAGCACATAATGCTATTACAAGATAAGTATATGGAAAAGATAAACTTTTAATTGTGCTATCTCTAAGCCACACAAGGTTGCAAGGCAATTATAATTCAATACATCATATTCTTCTGACTTCTTTAGTATTTACTACGTCACGACAACGACAGACAAGTGGTACTCAAATAACCACGAGGGACGGTGATTGCAATCAGGACACACCCGACTACACGACATGCACACCCGCGTGGCAGACACTTACGTGCTCTCCTCCACGCGTCATACGTGGCCACCTTTCACCCAAGACCCCAATGTCGACAAACCTCTTCATCCCAAGCAAAAGATCCCCTACACGGACATGTCGAAGTTGCCCGCTAGAAGATTTACACCTTGATGCCTTCGCATCTCCATTCATGGACAACTAAGAAATATCCACACTATAGTCTGGAGTTACATCAATTTATTGGGCCCATATCCCATTATGCAACTGGTACAGTTCAAGCTTGCCCAACGGTGCCGCATACGGCACGGTCCTCAAGCGACATAGGCAGGACTATGCGCCCGAGGCTCCATCTCGTCTACTCCTATTCCCCCTGCCCAGTCTCGTATTCTTCTCATAAGCCATTGATTCATTTTTCATCCCCATATGAACGGTTATTCCTATCTCGCGAGTAGATTCCAACTACTCGACTTCTATTGGTATATCTATAATATTAGCATTGGCAGTTCTACACGTCAGGTTGTAAACCTTTCCAACCTTCCCATAGGATTTGTGGATATGCATTTGGAGTATCAAAAACCTTATACGTAATGCACAATATCAACTGTGAAAAGCTCTTAAACGCAAACCGGGGCTTGCCTTAGTTTGCGACTTGATTAAATGTCAATTGTTAGTGGTCCTCCTCTGAAGAATCCACCAAGGACTTCAAGTGGGCACCCTAGCCTTCTCCTCCAAACTACACTCCTCGTCAATATCGATCACTACATGATGTGCATATAGAATGTATATGAATGCTAGCGAAATTATAATGCATATATAGTTCATAAGCTTCTAACTACGGTTATAGTGAGGGAATGATCTTAATTGGCTTTGGAAATTTTATGGTAGATACTAGGGACTATAACGAAGGCTCTTGCAAAGAACCGGATATGATCAGGGAAGTGTGTTGTCTCTAAAATTATGGCAAACAATAACTTTCCCTGAATTTTAGAGGAGAAACTGTAGCTTTAACATAGCCACCAGCTGACTATCAAGATAGAGGGGGTTGTCCTGGTTCTAGAAAAAATGGTTTCATAATTTTCTAAGCATATATGAGTGAGATATTGAATTTCAAAGTTGCTAAGAATTCCTGGAAGTATTTTATAATTGAAATTAGACTTTTAGTTATTATCTTGGTTTGGAACTGAATTTGGAACATTATGTCAATTAAATCTGAAACTTTTACTTGAGTTGGTAAATGTCTAAAAGAATGTTTAGGTCCAATTTGGGATATAACAAGGAAACTGAACATCTGTAATAATTCAATGATTGAAAAGGGCAATTGAATTATACAGAAATTTATACAGGTTTTTATACCAAACCACTAGTACAACTTGAAATTTCAGAGCATAACGGTTATACATAATTTTACTTGAGATTTTTACAGCAAGGCTATGAGGAGAAATTTAATTTAGCAGTTTGAATCTATTTATGGTTACAGTTCGGTTACATAAATGAACAACAGATAGGAATTTGAAATTTGGTTAAGTTATACAGGCTCAATGTCTCCCAGACTTTTTCTGGTAACCAAGAACAGGACAAAGCAATTTATGTGAATTTTGGAGATTTTTCCAGTGGAATGAATTTCTGAGAAAATTCCAGGAATATTTGGAGGAAAATAATTTTCCAGAAATGAAAAATGTTTTTATGGACATTAATTGGCACTTACAAAAACTAGAGCTCAAGGGCTTTCAAATAAATTTTGTTTGAAAATTTTTAGATAATTCTATAGAGAGTTATGGATTTTTAAGTGGGGACCAAATCTGAAATTAAATCTAAACGGGAAAGTTTAAAATATCCAGGGGGGCCCACGGTTTTAAAATGGACCAATCGGGAGCAAGGCACATGGGGGCCACAGGGTTAACCCGCGCGGCCACATGCGATCCTTGGCCGCAGCTGATCCGGGCACTTCGCTTGCTCACTGACGACTGGGTCC
Source organism: Tuctoria greenei (assembly GCA_036927565.1). Taxonomy (NCBI): domain Eukaryota; kingdom Viridiplantae; phylum Streptophyta; class Magnoliopsida; order Poales; family Poaceae; genus Tuctoria; species Tuctoria greenei. The sequence continues at coordinate 74,278,045 of JAYESD010000004.1, forward strand.
CACTGCGCCTCCGTCTTCCTCGGGCCGGCGGCGCTCGGGGTTCCCGCGGTGGCGCGCTCTGGCGAGCCTCACCGGAACCGAGTTCCCAGCCACCGCAGCGCCTAGTTTTGGGTGCCCAACCTGAAATCATGCGCTGAACAAGATGGTGGGGTCCGTGAAGCTTGCCGACGGCCGGAAACGGCGGCGCATCGGCGGCGGTGGCAGCTAGGGTTCCGGCCATGTCGGAACCCGACTTTCTTACCTCAAAATCATTGTCAAATGACCGGGGACGCTCCTGGGGGTTTGAGGAAGCTGCTAGGAGTGTGAAAATGGCATGACACGACAGGCCGTTGTGGTTTCGACGGTGAACCGCGACATTTCTATTGGCGGCGACGAAAACTCAACATTCATCACCCCTACTCGATAACTTTTGGTACTAAGTGGTCGAGAGGGTGCGTTAGGATGTGAGGAAACTATCTCCTAGCAATCGTGAAGATTAGATACTTGTGGAAAACGAATTTAATCAACAATCTACCGAGTTCATTGGTGTTGGCCGAGAACAAAACTTGAATAGCTTGCTAGATACTTAATGAAAAGGGGAACAATTTTCATGGTTAGTTAGAGGGTTCTTGGGCGCACCTTCTTGCTGTCGGAGTCAAAGACTGAAATGGCTCGCAGTAGCCTGGTACCATGGACAAGTCCGGTGTACACAAGCAAAACCCTAACTTTGGCTGTCTCTCGTGATTACTTTCGCAATATTCCACCTTCTTGACCTTCTATCCCATGTTTTCCTCCTGTTTCAGCAGCGATGGAAGCTACTCGCCGTTCTGCTTCTCCACCCACTGACCCCGAGTGGGAGGCAGAGCAGCTTCGCCTTGCCGATGAAAGCGCACGGGCTGAGGTTGAGGCTGCCAAGAAACTTCTCGTGCAGCAAGAGCGAGCAAAGGCGGCCAAGAAACAACAAGCTAGGGCCGCTGCTACAGCCTACAGTGAAGATGAAGCTTTGGCTCGTGCCATTGAGGAGTCCTGCAAAGAACTCCGCAAGAAGAAGCGAGAGGAGCGCGAGGCTCACAACTCTCAGCATGCCGCAACACAATTCTCCAAAAGAAAGAGACTTGTGACCATGGGAGAGAAATAAAGGGGCAAGGAGCAAGCCCAAGAAGAAGTTGTCGAACGCCGGATTGAGAGAGATCCGAAGAAGGGCAAGGTCGCGGCTCCTATCGAGCCCAAGAAAAAGAAGACCTCTGTGAAGGTACCAGCAAAGAAGGCCGAGGGCGTAGTCATCAAGGAGAAGGGGTAGGCCAAACCCATTGGTCCCCTAGAAGTTCGAACTCCTAAGAGGAGCCCTAATCGGCAGCGTGATTTGGCTGCGAATGTCTTCCATTGGAAAGGAGAAGACAAGGCCAGGAAATTGCGGACATAAAGAGTCTACAAGTATGAAAGGAGCACCGCCGACCCACAGTTTTGGTGCAACATTCATTGTGACTATTACCGTCTAGTCTACTAGAACATGATGAAGCCAGTGATCAAAGCACAATAGGTAGACTGGGGGTATATGTCCCAGAAGAAACACTCTACTTTTGATGCGGTGATTGAGGGAGCTAAGCGTCATGAGCTCAAGGGCATCATGGGATTCAAGCACATCTGGTATGTTGAGGTCATCCTGCAGTTCTACTCCACCATCTACTTCACCACTCAAGGTGATAGACGGATCATTTGGATGACTCATGGGGAACAATACTCAGTCACCTTTGTAGAGTTTGCCACGATTCTCGGACTTGAGGCTCATTTGGATCATGAGATCATTATCTCTAACCTCAAGGCCATAGACAGAGATGAGATGGCCTACATGTATCCCAGTCATGTTCAATATGATGTCGGGCATGCTCACAACATCAAGCCTTTCTATAGCATCCTGAACAGGATTCTGAGGAGGACAATAGCACCCAAGGATGGTGATGCAGGTGTGATCCAAGGCAATCTAAGGCACCTGCTGCTCCTTATTGATGGCGATGAGAAGTTCAACCTAGTTGACTACATCTTCGACGACATCTTCAACATCTCCCATGCCCCTAATCGTGCTTGTGGGTATGCGCCCTACATCATGTATCTCATCGAGAAGGTGTCGGGCATGACCTTCGTCAAGGATGTGACTCATCGCCCGCTTCATCCTCAGACGCCTCCTTCAGTGCCGCCTCTCCCGTGCTGCAAGAATGCGAAGCCTCCCTCTCACTCTGCAATGCCAGCACCTCACCCCGTGGCACCCCCTTCTCTGCCTCCGCCTCAGTCGATGAGCGCTTTCTTCAAGTGCTTCAAGGCTATCTTCACCTCCTGCCAAAAGAAAGAAATCCAGAATCAACAGGCACACAAGCACCAAGAGAAGTACCTCAAGGCGGTGTGTGACAAGCTTGAGGTCCCCATGTCACCTCCGGAGGAGAGCGATGGCAAGATCACGCCATTCCCTGACTTCACCACCGACGAGCTCGCCCAGCTCCAAGAGGACGGGAGCTCTTCCTGGGCGGCTCCCTCGGCACGGGTCTCCAACGACAACGAGGACCACGAGGACCCGGAGGCCACAGAGAGTGACTACGATGATAAGGCGGGCGATAGTGAGGAGGATGCCGACTAGTGGATAGGCCTCATTGTTCCCCTCTTCTTTTCCTTTTTGGTGTCTTGATGCCAAAGGGGGAGATGTAGATGGGGAGAGTTGTGGAGAGTTAGATGTGTGGAGAGTAGCCCTTATTTTGGATCCTTGGACATGTTGCACTTCTTATTGTAATATTTATGTCATCCGAATGTTTAAACTTGTGCAAGACTATGTTTTGAATGTTTAATATCAATATGATGCTTTGAATGTATATCTTTTGATCATACTCACATTTAATATGTCTGGTCACAAATGTTGAGCATTACACGCAGGCGCCCCACCATAACGTGTGTGTGTATGAAGGACTTCCTCACTCTTCTTTTTATGATGCATTTATTGAGGGGGAGTTACTCATACACCCGCACGTTATGAAAACCAAAATTTATACTCTTATATGTGAAGACTTAATGTGTTGTCACCAATTACCAAAAAGGGGGAGATTGAAAGTGCATCTTGGATCCCCATGGGTTTCGGATGATTGATGACAACAATTAAGTATCTAATGATCTAGGTGATCTTAAGCACATGTGTGGATTCAAGCGGAAACACAAACCCTCAAAAAGGAAAAGGATGAAAACGGCGATGTCAACTTGAAAAGAAGAAACTAGGGTTTCTAGTGTGTCGAGTTTAGACTAGCCATATGTGTATGAGGATGTGTGCGTAAAGTGCACTGAGATCAAGTTGGGAGCTCAAAGCGGTTTAGAGATCAAAACCTATTGAGAGAAGAGAGTTGGAAGTAGTCTGGCAGGAGTGGCCGGACTAGTCCGTGCAGGTGGCCAGACTAGTCCGCTCCTGGCCGTCCAAGTCCGTTTTCAACCGGACCAGAAGGGTCTGACTGAGTTCGGACTAGTCCATAGTGGGACGGACTAGTCCGGTTAGTCATGGAGTGGGTTTTTGGGACTAATTCCCAAAACCACGAAGTTGTCCATTTTAGTCCGGAGCAAAAGATCCTGACTGAGATCGGACTAGTCCGCCCTGTGGGCCGGACTAGTCCGGATTGGTGAGAAAGTTGGTGCTTCAACGACTACGTCTGGGAGGCCGGACTAGTCCGCCCTGGGGGCTGGACTAGTCCGTGGTCTCCAGACTAGTTCGTTTTCACACGGAACAAAAGGTTTTGTGCGAGATCGGACTAGTCCGATTTGGACCAGACTAGTCTGTTTTGAAGTGACCGTTTGAATTTGAAATTTGGCGGATTGCGTGACGATTGCCACGTAGTGCGACAGTTGTGAGGGACGTCAGTGGTCCCAAAGGTCGGACTAGTCTGGACCGTAGGCGGACTAGTCCGCCCAACTGCTGAAGTCAACGGTATGGGCTGGGAACCTCTATAAATAGAGGACTCTTGGGTTCATTTGAACCATTCCCTGAGAACTTTGAAACCCTATCGCCGCCACCTCAAACTTTGAGCCTCTAAAAGCCTCTTTCTTGCCTACCTTCCCTCTAAAACTAATTCTTGTGTGGATTAGGGTTTGGTGAGGTGAAGAAGAGGAAGAACGCCGCTCTACGCTCTCGTTTTGATCTCTTGCACTTGTTGAATCTTTGTGATCTGTGGCTTGAGTCATCTTTGGGATTTGTAATGATATTTGTGGTTGGAGCCTCAGATTGTGAGAAGCCCCAACGAATTTTGTATTCACCCTTTGTGATAGTGGAGAACCAAGTTAGGCCCTTGTGGTAAACATGGTGAGGGAAGGGTTGTTGAACTCGGTCCTTCGTGGGCTCCTCAACGGGGACGTAGATTACTTTGTGGGTTCGAACCTCGGCATAAAATCCTTGTGTCCCTTGTGTACTTTGCTTTCACTTATCGCACATTGCTTCTAGGGTTAGCTTTACCGTATTTGTTCATCACTCTTGTTTCATTGTAATCCTTAGTCTCATACTTGTTCCATAACTTATTAAGGTTGAATAAGTCATTCCAACATACTTTGCATTACAAGAATCGAACTAAAACTTGTTAGAAACACTTTTTAGGCTTTCCCTGCAGGAGAACAGGACTAGTCTGCCCCTGGACTGGACTAGTCCGCCCCCTGAGTACTGATCTCGTTTTGTTAAGTCTTTTCAAGTCGATTAGCCTATTCACCCCCCTCTAGGCAACTTTCAATAACGGACTTGTCCGGTCGTAGTGCAGACTAGTCCAATTTCCTTTCTGTTCCAGAATGGACATGTCTGGCTCTGGTGCAGACTAGTCCTGTCCTTCAGTTCTGGAAATTCCTGGAACTTCTTTAATATCCTCCAAAATGACTTAAAAATTGTTCTAATATGTAATACATAATTGTAACTAGTTAGTAAGCAATGGTAGCAACTTGATAACATGCATTACCACATAATTGCTTCAATCATGCATATCATGGCACATTGAGTAATATATGAGCATTTAATTATTTTAATGTTTGTTTTGTATGTTATTGAACAAAATAGAAGTTTTTGCTCTAGAGGGTGTTGTCGAGGACCTAAAGCACAAGAACTTCGAAACTTTTGATCCTAACCAATATCAAGAGAAAGGCAAGTGCCCTTGAACATTTTGATCTTGTTTTGAAATGTTTTGTTTGCAAAACTGCATGCTCGTGTCAAATTGATGGGAAACCCTTGATAGGTGTTTACTAGTCTTGTTTGACAGTCCTCATTGCTTGGAATATATTGTAGAGAGTCGGGAAGGGCCTTTTTAACTTTTTGCTTTGATCTAATTAATTGGGATGGGAAAACAACCAAATGGCTTAATAATGAATTAATGAACTTACGGGTGATATGAATTGATGGATATGGTTAATTTGTAAAATGGGACTTGGGAGATCTAAGCATGCATGGTTTGTGGATTGAGTTGGAAGATATGGTGATTTTGCTTGCCTTGGATCTAAGGACCGGTTCATGTGAGAATAATCCAGGACTATAGTGCCACCACAAGGCCAAGTATGGGTGCGACTTAGCCGATTAATTAGATGTATTGTCAGCATTGTTCGGATCATTTAGGGGAGCGGGAATGGGAAACGGTTGGGTTTGCAGTAGTGGCTGGACTGCCCTGGAATTCGAACGGCACAAGAGGGGGCCCTTGCTTGGATGTGCTAAGTTGGGGGCATCACCACAGGTGAAACCTTAGTGTGTCTGAATATTCTGGTAGTCCCATTGTAAAGGCTATTTTGTGATCTCTTGGCCATATACCTAAGGTAGTGTATTAGGCATAAGAGAGGTTTCTTTAGTCACTGACGGGTGATGAAATCACGAACATGTGGGTAAAGTGGTACAACCTCTGCAGTGTGTTAAAAACTATCATGATAGTCGTGCTCCCGGTTATGAGCACCTGGACGACCTACATGATTACAGTGGAACATGGAATTGGGATGGTTTGGTATTGGTTATGGTCATTGTTTGGGTTGTGATAAATGGGCATGGTTATTGATGACTGTGAGAAATTGGTATATGGATGGATGATTATCGATGGATGCAACATGTTGGTAAATGATAATGATGCATTCATATTATGTTAATTATTTGGGTTGTGATGGGATTAACTTGACATAGACATCCTAGTATGCTTATTACATATTTTAAATGTACCTTTCAGCAAATAGCCACTATTTATTATCATTCCATGTTTTTAGCTACATGTCATTATTTTCCCACAATTGTTGAGTACGACATGTCCTCACCCTTGTTATTCCCCCATAAACAGTTTCAGGTTATGTTTGGGAGTACCCTGAGGATAATGCGGAGTTCTAGGTTGTGTGCTACCGTTGACTTGCCTGTGGTTATGCTTGGAGCCGCGCTATTCCATTTGCTTAGTTTGCTTATCATAATATTTAGATTATTTCTGTTGCAATAGTACTATTAGTAATAATGATCATTATAGCTTGTAATTTGAGAATTATTCAAATTTTTGTAATGAAAGTAACTATTTACTATCTTGTGCTATGGTAATTTTATGTATATCGTTTGTGAAGCACTCGTGTATGTATGTTGTACATCCTGGGCACACATATTGTCGCACTTCATTCATTTCCAGAACTGGGTGTCACAAATTGGTATCAGAACCACAGGTTGACCATAGGACACAACCTAGATAGAATGGACACTTTAGAGCACTTAGGAGCACTTAGGAATAATTGCGGTTTGTTGGTGTGCTGATTTGCTATGTAATGGTTGCTTGTGTGCTTAGTAGAGGATTGTGGGATGCTTTAGCGCTTGCCACATCCACATTGGTTTATATAAGTAGTTGCTTAGTTTCATATCCCTTGATACATATAGTTGGGGAAATTTTCTAAATTCTTCCATCTTTTGCTCTTTTATTTAGATGTCGAGGACCCGCAACCAAAGGAATGTCAAGGAGAATAAGGAGAACAATGGGACACCAGAGAACAACGACAATGGACTTGGGTTTTTTCATCAATTAACACAAGCATGCAATTTTACTAACAAAACATTTAAAAATACATATCAAAATGATCAAGGACACTTGCCTTGCTCTTGAACTTGGTTTGGAACCAAAGCTTCAAAATTCCGATTCTGCAGGTCCTCGAAAGCACTCTCTACAGCAAGACCTTCTACTCCGCGCGACAAACATGCAAAACAGACATTACAATCAATAAATGCTCATATATTACTCAACGTGCCATGATATGCTACAGGAATCCTGATCAATTACTTCGGCCGAAGCCGATATAATTATGGTCAAAACCGACGTAAGTTACTTAATTACATCGATATTCCCTTCCTTACATCGGGGTTCGACCGATGAAGAAGTTTGGACGTAATTAAGGTAACTTACGTCGGCCGCCAACGTAAGTTACTTAATTACATCGATATCCCGTAACTGACGTACATAATTTACTAGGATGGGCCACGGGCTCGGCCACAGAACTTACTTTGGTCGCTGCCTAGCCGACGAAAGTATGATTGTCTAACTTACGTTGGTATGGCATAACCAACATAAGTTAAGTGGTATAATTTACATCGGTATGGTTGGACCGACGTAAGTTAAACTGGGCTAACTTACATCGGCTTAACCATAGCCGACGTAAGTTATGTTTTCATTTTAAAAAAATAGAAACTGACCACCTCGCAGGATTGCGAGCTCCAGACAGATACACAGAAAAATTCTATACAGTTTATACACAGATACATAGAAAATAGTCCACAAAATATTCAAAACATCTACAACAACACAAAACAGTTTCGAAGCATTCATCGGGCTACACGCTAGCCCCTCCACTACCTCCGTAGCTGAGATCTTCTTAGCGCGTCCCTCCGGGTGCCTGTAGGTGTGGCGAAGGGGTTTGCGCCGCTGCTCCCAAACCCTGAAAAAGAACCATATTTTCCTGTATTAGCCTTGTAAAGAATTGCATAACCTTGTAAAGAATCATAAAACCAACACATAAATAACCAAAACTACAACCTGAATACAACTTCACATCTCAGTGCCCTCCGAAAGAAATCATCAATAGAATAGAAGAAGCTCCTATGCCACTTGGATTTGATATTGAAAAGAAAAACTACAAGGTATGCTTAGAATTTTTCCTGTAATTCGCATATTTTCACAGAATCCCTTTCCGCACAGTTGCTGAAGTACTTAACTAAAAGTTGAATATTAGTAACTACTAAATCAAAACCATCTTTTTCATAACCATGTTGTTAATCTCGCAAAAAGGTTATTTATAGATGCGTATGGAGAATTCAATATCAGGAAGAAAGGGGAATTTGAAAGCTGCATCTGAGCTTAGCTAGAACCATCAAAACAATTATCTTTGAAAAATAATTACAATTACTGACTGAGATATTATTGCATGTTTAGGTTTTTCAAGTGGCTCCATCCCTACATGTGGTTGAGCTGAAAAAGTCAAAGGGCAATACTCTGGAGTTCCAAAATGTACTTGTCTCTAAATTTAAGCATGCACTCAAGTTATTTTAAACGTCAAGTTACTAACCAAACCCTCCTCTTCACAGTTCTACAGAACTATTTCAACAAATCTAAAGGATGTCATTTGGGTGTGTGATGGTGAGGTCGAAGACAGAAGCTCCACATCACGAAGCAGTTGTTGCAGACCTCTTTTATGCTTTAAGAACTTAAAGTTTGGTTTTCTTCCACTCAAGGTGCCCCGAACCAAGAACCAGCAAAATGGAAACATGGTCTCAATCCAGGAACCTTCCAACCACCTGGTTGCAGTCTACACCAAAAATCCTATGTTCTACCTCTGCTTCACTCTCTTCCACTCTATGTTCTACCTCCTTATCTCCCTATGTAAAATACTGAAATGAATACAACAATATTAAAGAAATAGTTTATTACCTGCTCCGGGTCTGCTGCGGCGGAAGCGTAGCAATCTCGATATCGTGACCGGTGTTTCGAGCAAGAGTCTGCCATTTCAAAATATTAGAAGATATATGTTATTGAAATGCTATGAAATTTAACTATGGTAGTTTAAATTACTTACCGTCACCACTGCTTGCATCCGGGCGATCATTAAGGTCGTCCTCCGCTGATCCTCCCTTGCCTCTGCCCTCGACCTCTCCAGCTCCGCCTGGGTTTGCGCCAGCGTCTCCTTCAAGGCAAGGAGCTTCAGTTGGGTCTACGAGAGATGACCACATGAGGTCCAAATGGACGAGGCCAACGACGATGAAGCGCCTCTCAAAGGTCGTGCTGACCTCGAGTCGACAACTCCATCAAAAATGGCAAACTTGCAAAAGAATGAAAACACTAAGGAGAAGAAGATAAACTGAAAAAGAAATGATTAAGATTCATTAGTCCTTAATTAAGTAAGTATGGTAACTTACATCAGTTTCGTCCTTAATTACATTGGCTTCGGACGACGTAATTGAGCAGTATTCCTGTAGTGCATCTTTGAGAATAACTTGGCATCCACTAGTTGATAGAGGAATATATCAATCTGTGGCAGAGGATACTTATTTATAATTGTCACCGCATTTAGCGGACGATAGTCCACACACAATCGTAGTAACTCATTGTTCCTCTTCACAAGTAAAGTCGAGCAGCCCCATGAAAATGAGTTGGATTTGATAAATCCTTTGATTAGAAAGTCTTTCAGGTGCTCCTTCAGTGATGCTAGTTCATTTGGAGCCATCTGATATCGGTGTAGTTCTAGATGCTAACTCAATCTTGAACTATCTGTCATGCTCTGGCAGAATACTCGGGAGATCATCTTGAAATGCATCGGGGTATTCACGGACCATTGGGATGTCCTCAAGTTTAGTTGTTTCCGTATGATAAGTAGCTAGAGTCTCAGAGTTTAGATCTTCAAGACCGAGAGTATGAAGACAATGGATTGGAGAGTCTAACTGAATAATTTGAGGATTGACGTCAAGAACAGTGCCATAGTACTTCAATCATACCATTTCAGGAATAACATCAATCTGCTGTCTTTCTAAGACAATGAGTGTGGTAGGATATATCTTTCCATCTAAGCATAAATGTGCTTTGACTACCATTTCACCAGCGGCTATAATGCCTCCAAGTGAGCTGATGAGGTAGGGAAAATCGGTGGTAGTAGTAGCTATCTCAGCATTGCACACAAATGATGTACTGAAGAAATTATGTGTTGCTCTAGAATCAAATAGAACAGATAGCGGTAGTTTATTGAGAGTGAACATACCCGCAAAGACATGTTCTTCTTCTGCTATATCCTCCAAAGCGGTATCATGGACATTGCCTCCTTTTGTGCTGGCCTCTTACACTACTAAAAACAACATTTTCATAGGCACCTCGATTTTTCAAACACAGGCGGTCCAAAAAAAGACCCGACAGTGATGACGAATGATACAATAACCGCCTGTGATGACAAAACATCACAGATGGATTTTAAAAAACAACCGTCTGTGTAAATACATGATTTTCTCAGGGGGCTATTAATTAAGAACTGGTTGTACTCTAGCATACTTCACAGGCGGTTCTTAATTAACCACCGCTTGGGTGAATACATGATTTCACGGGCGGTCATTGTTTAAGAACAGTATGTACTGGTTAAATCATCACAAGAGGTTTTTGTTGAAGAACCGCCTGGGGAAAGTCGTTGTTTTCACAGGCTGCTTGTTAGTGAAGAACCGCCTGTGATGCTGATAAACTCCTGTCAAGCTAATCCCTGCACAGCAAGCTCTTGTAGATGCAAGTAACACCCGTGGCTCATCATTTGGATTGTTGAAAGCCTCAATTGAAGCCTAGCGATCCTCGGAAGGATTTTCCCATCCATTTGAAAGATTTCTTTCGCTCCTGTCCATTTGAAAACATAGGAAGATGCTCCTTTATCAGTTTTGATGCCTAAATATATTGACTAAAAATCAGTACCTACTCTCTTAGTGCTTCACACAAGCGAGGAAGCAAACAACTTTGATCACAAATCTTGTATTTACCCTTTCATAGGGATTTGACCTTAAACTTTCAAGCATAGATTTATCAATAAGTGAATCTTTCTTATCACACATGTTAATGGACTTGTATAGGCACAATAACTGCCTGGGATAATTGCCCGAGCCTGTTCTTCAGTTTTCTTTTCCCTTTCTTCTTTTTTATTTAGATTCCAATATAAATACTCAAACATGTATAGATTCTGCAAATTGAGTCTACATTCGATGATTCTTTCTTCTTTATTTTTTCGAAATCAACATCTACCACCTGGACCAAATATTTTAAAACTTGTATAGATAACATTGTAATGTCTTGGTAAATATCAAATTAATTTCTACTCCCATATTATTCACATTTGTGTGTCTCCTAAAAAAAGGGATCCTACACTGAAATTGGTTTGTATGAACATATATGTATTATTTATACAGTATGAATTTTGTTAATTTTTTTAAAGCATTCCAACATGTCAAAATTTCAATTATCCAACATTCTAACCACATGCTCATATACATATGAGGCATTCATCAAATTTTAAATACACATTGATTAAAAAAATTAAAAAATCTGAAAAAATTCATAGAGGTTGGTATGATGACTAAAAAGGTCCATTGAAAAAATAAATGAAAAAAATCATTATATTCATCAAGATAGGAAAATGACAAATAGCAATTGTTATTTGTTTTTTATGTTTTGACCAATTTCAAAGGTTTTATGAAGTGAAATTTAATGGTAACCTTTAATACTCAATCATATTACAAAAAAGTGGAATTTGGGCTTTTGAAAGGCCCCACGTTTAATAAAGAATATTAATTAAGCTTACATAAAGATCTTTTCAGGCGGTTGGTACTAATAATCGCCTGAGAAGAAGCTTATCTCAGGCGGTTATTACGTACCAACCGCGTGCGATAAATAAATCTTGTCAGGCGGTTGGTAATTACCACCCGCCTGAGATAATCATCTTCTCAAGTGGTTGGTACTTAATAACCGCCTGCGAAGATAGGCATCTATATATAGCCCTCGGTTGCATTGGAAAAACCTAACACGGGCGAAATCACATAGACGCCGTTAGGCTGCCAAATTTTTGTCTGCCGCCAAGTCTTCGCCGCTCTTGCCCCCGATCTTCGTCGTCGCCGCTGAGCTTCGCTGTTGCTGCCGAGCTTCGCTGTTGTCGTCGTCCTTGCCCTCGTCACTTCATTCCTTTCAGGTACGTCGAGCTTTGCCCTCACCTTCACCGTCGAGCTTCGACCTTGCTACCAGGTACGCTGCCTCTTCCTTTCCTCCTCTGTCCTTGTGCTGCTTCCCTTCTCGCCCTCGCCGCTGGCCGAGTGCTGGCCTCGTTGCTGCCGCACCATAGATTTCCTTTCTCAAAGTTTTTGAACCCTAGGTGCCTTGGTCAGTCGCCACAAACCCTAGGTTCCTATCTAATTTTCATTAATCAAAGAATTATCAATGGCTTATTAGTGGTTGTTCAGTGCCTTGGTCAGTGGCCTCAAACCCTAGCTCTATCTTCTTATTGTTCCAAACATTATCAATGATTGATTTCCTTATAGAAGCATGATCAATGGTTTGTGCTCTATCTGCTTATTGTTCCAAACATTATCCGTGGTTGATTTCCTTATAGAAGCATTATTAGTGGTTTATGCTCTTAATATATAATTACATACGTAGGGCCTCGAGTGTTATATCCAATAATGAGATTGGTCCTTACTTTAAAAGCTTCAAGGGGGTTAAACAAGGTGATCCTTTGTCACCTCTTTTGTTTAACATTGCTGTTGATTGTCTTGCTAGGATGATATATAAGGCCCAGGAAAAAAAATTCTTTTCTGGTTTAGTTGATGATCTAGTGCATAATGGTGTGGTAGTTTTACAATATGCAGATGATACAATTGTATGTATCACAAATGATTTAATGGGGGCTAGAAATCTGAAACTACTTATGGCTTTGTATGAAAAGCTATTAGGTCTTAAAATAAACATTAAAAAAACTTGTCTATGGCAGGGAGGATTGTCTTGACTAATGCCGATCTCTCTAGTATTCCAAATTATCATATGTCAATGTCTCTTTTGCAAAAAACTACTGTGGAAAAGATGGATGTACTTAGAAGAAGGTTTTTATGGCAAGGAGGTCAGATGAAAAAGAAATACCATCTAGTAAAATGGGAAAATATTTTTTAAAATAAGAGGAAAGGTGGGTTGAATATAAAGGTATGGAACTTGGTCAATCACCTTGGTCAGTCACCTTAAACACTAGAATGGAACTTGAATCACGTTGGACAGGGGCCTGATACCCTAGAATGCCTTATCAAACCCTATAATGCTTCCATATTTTTCTTCATGCAAAACTTCATGTAGAGGTAATATGCAATTAACTATATTTTTTGTCTTATTAGTTCTAGCATGGAAAGCCCTAAGAAGTGATGGTAGTAACAATAAAGAAGGCAATATGGAGTTTAGTGACTCCAGCAGTTCAGGCTCCTTTCATAGTCCATCAGATCCTTTTCCGAATATAAAAATTAAAAAGACTTTATAGGATCTCGACCTGGAGTATGATCCTGCGGACGAGGTATGGATCACGAATCTTAAGTTCAGCAGTTCAAGTTAATGTTGGTTGTCAAGTATACGAAGTCTTATAATTCTCTTATACCTAGATTAATCGCGAAGACAACGAGGGGACTACGGCTCCTAAAACTGTAGAAGGTTCTTCAATGGATGAATCCTCAAGTTCACTCAAGTGGAAACGAGGGCAACGAGGTCCCAATAAGGGTCCATTGGACCGCATCATGTATATAAAAAGGGTCGGTCCAGGTGGGCTTCCCCAAGAACCAATGGATTTAGTTACCAAGTACCGAAATGCATGCGGTTCTCTTGTTAGATAGCTTGTGCTGATCACAACCCAGAATTGGAGAAAAATACTTAAGGAGAACAAGAATGGGTTGTGGGAAATGATAAAGAAACAATTCAAGTTCCTGAAAGGCACAGAAGAAGCCGTAAAGAAAGCACCATTGGTCTCTTGCGGCAAGAAGTTTCATGGCTGGAAGAGTGAAATGAATGCTTGTGTTAAGGACATTAATGTCCCTAGCCCGAGGAAGATGGGAAAAATCACACAAGCTCAGTGGCAAAAATTTGTTCGTCAAAAGACTACACCTGATGCTACAGCTCTAAGTGCAACTAGGTCAAAGCATGCCAAAAAGAACAAATACCATCATCGCTTGGGGTCTACCAGGTATGCCCCCAATGTTTAGAAATGGAATAAGATATTAGACGAAATTACCTGTAAGGGCAATCCTCACCCGTTAGAAGGTTGCAATGAGAGAACTCAATGGTGGGTCTTTTCTCGGTCAGCTTTGAGCAGCGAGGGCAAACTTGAAAAGCCCGACTCTATGAATGAAGTAGAGCACAAAATGAAAGAAGTAATTGAAAAGCAATAGAAGAGTCTCTTCAAGCCGAAGATGGAGAATGACGAACTTACCGCTATTGTTGGAAACTCTAAACACAGTAGATGGGTTTGAGCAGTCTCTTCTCAAATGTCTTGGCTATATGGTTTCTTGAAATATAAAGAGACATATAGAAGACATGAGAAGTTCAAGAAAACACTTGATGAAACGATTGCTCAAAAGGTCAAGGAAAATGTGCAAGAAATAATGGAAGAACTTAGAAAATCAGAACGATTAGTGGCACCGAGTACAACGATGGTTCTCGTGCCAATGAAGCATTTGGTATATCCAACTGCCTACCCTAGCAGCGTAGGTTCTGTGCCAGGCTCAGGGTCAACGCATAAGTTCGCTGTCGATGATATTGCTAAGGACAGATATTGTCGTCTTCTTGTCCCGATCGGCAGAGCAGGGAACAAAACCAAACAGTATGCCACTGCTATGCAAAGCCTGATCATGACTTCAACGGCAATCCACTTTAGTTTTACTATGTTGTGGTGCAAGTTCTTCAGATCATTTATAATGATTATGACGATGTTGAAATTAACAAAATCACAGATGAGGGGATCGCAACTCTGGGGCAGGTTGTCAACGAATTAATCCTTTGGCACCGACGCGATGTCGTGTTGGATGATGAGCCGATTTCTAGCCCTATCGCATCTCAAAATACTGCAACCCCGTGTTCTATGGCGGAAGTATATGAAGATCCACTCCTAGCCCAGGATGATCCACTTCCCCTATGTCTCAGCAAGGATGATAGTAACCTTGCTAGTAAATAATACCAAGAGCAGCAGGATGGACAACAACTTCAAGCAGTACCAGAGCAAGCTGCTGCTAGTAAAGAGCAACCATTTGAGCAACAACTTGAAGTAATACTAGAGACAACTGCTGGGAGTATAGAGCAACCATTTGAACAACAGGTTCAACAACAAGGCAGTGTCCATCTTCCGACGACTAATCCTCGATCATCAGTACCTATCAAAGTTAGCTCATACTAAATTAGGAAACCTTCATCAAAAGTGTGAAAGTATTTTGAAAATGTAAAGGAAAATATTAGAAAATTGAGTGCATCTCGTTCTTCTCATGAGACAGTATTAGAAAATATCGAGGAGTGGGAAGAAGACGGTGTCATATATAATTGGCAGACGGCTTTATTTAAACCAGGAGTTCCAATACAAGCTTGAGGATGTTCCTTCTGAATTTGAGAATGGGAAGCCATTCATGACATCTGTACAACTTAGCAAACAACCCATCCCGCTCAAAAGAATGCACGAGTGGTACATCATTGTCAGCACAAAATATGATCTTTCTTGCATCACATTTCGTGTTCCAAAAGATGCATTCTAGAGCACTGGAGAAAATAAACGAGTCATTTTATTTGAAGAGCTGCATACCCTTTTCCATCGGGTCATGCTCGAAATCAACCTACTACTCATCTGGTGCTTGTAAGTTCCTCTAGTATTTTGCATTTGCTTTTCTTACTACACGCATACACATTTCATGAGATTATAACAATTCTGAACTTCTTCATTAGGGTGCAATACATGGATAATGCAAATATGAAACGCAAGACAGGTACCCTTGGCCCTACACGGATTGCAAAGACGCTATTCGACGCTAAGGCGGATCGAGAATCAGTACAGTACAAGCACATGAAAAAAAAAGAATTTGAAAAATCAATCGCAAAACATAAGAAAGATAGAAGGAAAGAAGTTGCAGCTTACATAGGACATGCAATGTTTCACTTTGTCACAGACGACAAGGACCTCGTAAAGGCTCCATACCACTTCGAGTAAGTTTGACACATGACGTTGAAATAGCAATTATTGCTAATTGTGAATTTAACACATGTGTTTGTACGTGTGCAGTAAACACTACATAATGATTTTCATCAAGCCAACGCAGGGTTTGGCAACAGTCTTGGACTCAGCCGATTACCCACCAGATCTTTACAAAGATTTCATATTCATTTTGAAATTGTATGTTTATTCAATACTTTTAATTTACACACATTTAGAATGTGTTGTCAAGTTTTATATGCCATTTTTTTGTATTACAACGCTTGGCGGTTTTACGCGGAATGGCTTGGCGGTCAGAGACCTCCTAATACGAATGCATTGGACATTAAAACATATTATCCTTTCTGCAGTAGCCTGATGGGAGTGTCTTATGCGGGTATTATGTATGCGAGCATCTTTGGACCGCCAGAGTATATAGAGTAAATTGTGTTGATGTAAGTTATCCTTAATGTCGATATCTTATTTTCTTACTTTTGAGTTTTATTTTCATTGTAACTAGCATATTTTAATACTTATATTCTCTGCTGTTCAATATTGCCAGAAACATTATTTTCAGATTGTTATTCCAACTTCAAAATTCAATTGCTCATAGTACAACTTCTCCAAAAATACCAAATAAATTTTTGTATACTCTCACTTTGATCTATACTTTGAGATTGTCTAAACCAACACATTCTAAACCTTGTTATGTGTTTCATTGCAGCACATGAAGAATGTGAACGAAGAACGGCCGATTTGTAGAAGTATGCCTAGTGGAGGAGCCGACAAGATTGCTGGTGAACTGTGTCTATTCGTGTGTCGTGAAATTTTGCACATAAGAGGGGAGTTCTTTTACGAGAATGATGCAATAGCTGATGTGCCAGAACTTTGCAAATATGACAATAGAAACAGTTTCTAGTGAAACTTGTAAACTATGAGATGATTTGTATGTGTAACTTGTACATATGTATATTGTTTTAGTGAAATTAACTTCTGTGATTATATTGTTTACTTCTATGATTATATTGTTGACTTCTGTGATTATATTGAATTGACCTAGAAATAACAGCAAGTAGTATCACAGGCGGTTATTTACCTACGGCTAGACTTGCCTGTGAAATATCATTATGACAGACGGCTAGATATAGGTAAAGAACCATCTGTGAAAACCTCAGTATCACAGTCTGTTATTGTTATGGTACAAATCGGCTGCGATAATTTATCTCCACAGGCGGCTTGTCATAGGTAAAGATCCGCCTGTGATAGCACCATTATCACAGGCGGTTATATATACTGCACGACCCGCTTGTGATAATGTGTCGTCACAAGCGGCTAGTATTAAGTAAAGAACCGCCTGTGATAATATCATTATCATAGGCGGTTTCACTTCTCTGCTTGTGAAATTGCAGATTATCACAGGCTCTTCATTTCAGACGGTTTTAGAAACCGCATGTGATAGTACGTTTGGAGCCGCCTGAGATGAGGCTTATTGTAGCAGTGTTAGGCCGACCACGTGGTTGATTTGCACCTTGCACAGGAGCTTTTCCACCCTGCATTCTACTGAGGAATGAACACACGAGGAGCAATACACTACTGCTGCCAATGCCGCTGCAGTGTGTACCCTGAGTACTGGAACGGGCGACCCTGATATTGTGGTGGTTGCAGCGGGGGTCGGACCTATTGACCAGGTGGTGTCCTATATACCAGTCAGCACTTCTGCGGAGCATGATTCCAACCACCTGTTGGGGCACTCCTCTTCCTTTCCCCCGCCTATGTTTGTTTGCACCCACAAGCATAATCGCAGTATTGAAGAACATGGTGAAGTTACTGTGACCCGTCAACAAAACATGTTCCCTCAGCCTAGCATTGAGGCCACAGAAGAAACGGACGCATTTCTGCACCTTATCGCTTACTTGATCAGGTGCATACTGTGACAGGTGATTGAGCGCCTTAGCGTAATCATGGGCGCTCCTCCCTTCTTGTTTTAAGTCCAGGATTTCTTGAAGCTTCCTGTCCATAATCCCAAACTGAATATGATAAGCACAGAACACATCGTGGAATTCGGTCCATGTAACCTGATGTCCGGCGGCAGGGAGGCAAGGTGAGTTCCCACCATGCACCGACGGAGCCTTGAAGTTATTAAGTAGGGAATTGAGCCTTCTATTTTTTTTTATGCACCGCAGCAGCCTGAACTTAGCTTTAATGGTGCAGAGCCAGTTGTCCGCCTTCAAAGGTTCATCGGCCTCCATAAAGACTGGTGGGTGTGTCCCCAGGAAGTCCGAATAAGTGGCTTGGGGAGGGTGATTATTTCCTTTGTCTTTACGCCCCAGGCTCGGGACGTATTCTGCATGATTGTCTGCAAGATATCCATCCCTTCGTCTTGAGAACTCACCAGGGTGGCGACGACGTCCGCTAGATTGAGTGAAGGTGGAGGTGGTGGTTGCTTTTGCGAAGTCTGTTGCTTCGTGCGTGGAGATTTATCACCACCCTGGGCACTACCGTTGCCCACATCGAAAGTAGAACGAGTATGCACCATTTTGCAATGCAATGAATTTATCATCAGTCCGCATATCATCACTTTGTTCCGTAATATACAATATGGTTAACTGATAATGAAATCATAAGTAGATACTCGATAACAAAGACATGTAACTTATCCAATAAAATGCTCCATAAGGAAAGTCAACTGATAGTATTATCTGCAAGCACCACTTTCATTCATATAGTCACAACCGTATACTAGCACTAGTACTAAACCAAGTATACATAAGTCTGCTCCAAAATTGATGTACTCATCTACAAGAGTCAATCGCGATCCTACCTTGTCACCAAAAGATCGTTCGACCATGTCATTATTACATACTCACTACTTTGTACAACAAAACCCACACATGGTCAATACTACCAACTCGTGGTCACCACTGCCCACTCATTGCCCTGCTCAGTCAATGGTGCTTGAACGGGAGCTGGCGGCTCCTCAGCTGCCTTGGGTTCTGCTTCGGTCTCTTTTGGGTCCACTTCCTCAGCGTCCTCCGGATCCTCTTCTTCGTCGTCGCCCATCTCCTCAGGGTGTTCCTCCGAATCCTCCTCTGAAGCTGCTACTTGTGAGGCCAAGTCCGGGATCCATTCCATGTTGGAGTCTGAGTCCACATGCTCAAGTGCTGGGAGGTGTGGAACTTCATCTTCCTCGTCTGTGGGTTCAGGTTCCACCTGGACTCCCTGAACAAGTGGAACTTCTTCTGCTGATTGGTTGTCAGGCGCCCGAGGGTGATGAGCTTGATACTGTTCCAGATTATCAGTGGCTTGTATCATGTCATGCTCAATGTTTTGAGGCTGTTCTTGAGGTTCATTACATAATGCAGTTAATTCTTCAACTAACTCGTCACTGATTTCCAAGGCTGTCTGCTCTGATCTAACTGTAACAGCAGCTGCTGATTTTCCTGTTCATGTTCAGCTACAATGTTCGCCTTAGCATTGCCTGCATCTCAATGAGTGTTTCCACGCTCTATGGCCGCTCTCAAGGCTGTGTGCTGCTGCTGGATAATGCTGCCCTGAAGCACTTGCATCTGGAGAGAATTGAGATACAGCCAACAAAGGCTGTTGAGCTTCAAGAGTATGATGTTGAGTGATTGGAAAGGGTGTGTATGGTGTACCCATAGTCTCCTCATAGTGATCACGACAGAAAGCTGTGATAGCTTCGTACGCAGCCTTATGCAATGTACCATCACTTGAACCCCACAAACAATGATGGTAAACAGAATCGATCCGTGCCATGCCAACCCATATGGTATATCAACATAAACCAAGCAGGATTAAGGTCCATTCTGATAAGTTGTTTAGGCCCGATCTTCCGAAAGGTAAGTCGATTGGGGTAGAGAACTCGACGTTGATGATCCACGGCACTCGAGCAGCTCGAGTACCCCTGCAATCACTACACCACTACTCCATTGATTATCAACCGTGTTGCACATGCTTGACCTCGTCAAGAAGGCTAATCCCTTCAAGTGCAACCAACAACACAAGCAAGAACGTAGAAGACACGATCTGAAATAGCAAAATTGAGGTCTCACAAACCGTAGAACGGTGATATTATTAATCTAAGAAAAACCCACCGAATATGACCGGCAGCAGCAGTATTTAATGGCTAGGGTTCGGCCAAAACACTTTGGATGTGTCCCTAATCGACTCATAAGGGATACAAGGCCCGATTCAGTGGTGCGGCACCGGACAGAAATCTGGACTCGACTTGTTTTGATGATTTCCGATGACTCCTGATCAATTTTGAGATGGGACCAGAGCCATTGAAAATATTATCTTCCCATCTTTCTGTGCATATTTTAGAACGTTGAAAATGGTGTCTGTATGCATCCTCGGCATCCGTTTTAAGGTGGACTGCTTCTGGACTCCGAGTTGAACTCGAGTCTAAGTTGTAAACTGATTCCGTCAACTTGTGGTCTTCCGTTGGTTCTCCATGTTCCCAAGGCCTCTTCCCTTAACTTATTGATCTTCTCCATTGTTCCTAATAAAAATTAAATAATCACATAGCAATCTATTCTCAAACTCACATGCAAAGGAAGTTAGGAACGAGTTCCCCTGCTGATTTATTAATCGTTCTCGTGCTCTTGTGATTTGTTCTTGAAGTTCAATGTGCGTCTCCGCTGTTGTGATGTCCTCATCATCCTCCCCCTCTTGAATCGGAGTCATCCTCGACTCATGTTCATCTTCTTCTCCCAAGTATGATCGCAAATTTGAAATGTTAAATGTGGGACTAACCACAAAATCGGGAGGCAACACAAGCTTATATGCATTATCATTAATCTTTTCAACAATCTTAAAAGCACCAGAAGCTCATGGCATAAGTTTAGATTCTCTCAAGTCAGGGAATCACTCTTTTCTCAAATGTAACCACACCAAATCCACCCAGTTCAAGTTAGTAAGTTACATCGGTTTGTTGTGTCCACTAGAGCTAGTATACATCCGATACAAGTTCAAACTTGTCCAGCAGGGCCGCACACGATATGGTCCTCAATCAACAAAGGTAGGACTATGCACACAGATCTCCGCTCTGCTGCTTCCTACCTTCTGGCCTGCTCTCAATTAACTATTAAGTGAATCATTGTCCTTCTTCCCAATTGATTCCAATTAAACCAGTACATGAGAGCCTGAAAATGTCATACTTGAGTTATATCATTAAACCCATATCAATAATATAAGCATAGCATTACTAATCACAATTTAGGTAGTATATAAACCATAGACTTTCAGGGATCTCTGGCCATGCTAGTAGAGTGACAATAAACCAAGATGTAATGCACATATCAACTAGACAAGCAGTAACATTTCAAAGAAAAGCTTGTTAAGTTAAATGCAAACTGAGGGCTTGCCTTGGTGTTTATCAAAAGGATAGTCAAACTCCGGTGGAATATAGTTAGTGGGCTCTATCTGCTCCTCAAGAGTTCCTTCTATTCGATATGAATATAATCATGCAATTAGTGAGATATACACTATATGAATTAATAAACATTGGTAAGAGATAGTTAATCAAATAACTAACACTGTTTTGGGAGTTTTATAGAGATTTCAGCAGATCGTAGAAGATTTAGGATAAAAATATGCAGCTAGATTCATGAAAAGAATAGGTGATAAGAAAGTGATGAGGATCCTCATAAAGAAAAATCATCCCAAACAATGAACAAGGTTGATTAGGTGAAATAAGATGACAAACAGGTAGAGAAGATCATGAAGGTTCTAGGAAATTTTGTTTCACAATTTTGTGATCTTTCTACAGCTCACAATCAAATTTTGAAGTTTGAATCAATTTAGAGTATTTTTCTCTGGTATTTTTCTGCCATTTTTGGCACAGCTGAGATAACCTCCTTGATTTAACCAAGGTAATCAAGTTAAACAGACATGGGAATTTTTCTGGTGATACGTGGTTACAGGAAGTAATTTCTGGCAAAATTTGAGAATTTATCATGGCTTAATTTTTCAGAATAAATAGAGAAAATTTTTAGAGAATGAATTATACAGTATGTTCTACTGACTTCCATACCATGGACCTTAGTTTTCTGAAAAGTACTCATTGAGGGGGTTCTATCAAAATGGGTTTGGGAATTTTTGAAGTAGTCTTGAGTGAGATATGAAATTACAAATTTTGAAGATTATTCTGAAATTTTATTCCAAAGGAAAATGGTCCATGGACTGACATTAGGACCCCACTTAGATTTGAATCCCACCAGGACAAATGACTAGCGGCCAGGAATGAGGGCCATGAATTTTAAACCCACTCAGCCTCAAGCCGCAATGGGCCACAACGTTGCACCATGTGGCCACATTAGATCCCTGATGGCATAGAGAATCCCCAAGGAGGGCTTCATATTCAACCTCTAGCCATGGCCATGGAGGAGACGGACAGGGGCTGTGGCGCCCATTCCCCCCTGCCATGGAAAAGGAGCAAAAACATTCCTTGAAACATGGCACACTCAATGGGCAGGGTCTTAGGACATGGCATCGCCGACAGAGGAGGACTAGATGGGGAGGGCGGCGGCAAACCAAGGCGGCTGCAATGAACTACCCCCTACCTAGACCTAATCCTTTATTTATAGTTGCCAGAGCATAATTGGAGTATGGGAAACATGAATATGGAGCTAATTTGGCATGACATTGATTGGAACGTGGGTTACACCGTTGAGCTAGGGTTTGAAGCCGGCGGCCACAAAATCTGCACTAAAAACCTAACTCGACCACGATGATCCTTGTTTATTGCACCGGTGGGTGCGCACTAGCGTAGGGATGATATGCATGCACTGAATTTAAGCAAGATGGAGCCTACAACTCGAATTTTCAACCCATTTTCTCTTCTGGTTTCCACCCCAACCGAACATCCTCGTCGTCGGACGGGTAAACTGAGGGAAACATGATGAAACAAAGTGTCAAACGTGATCAGAACTTAATGGCGAACCTTGAGATGTGGCCAACAATGAGAGAAGAAGCTTGAGGCATTGGGAACACGAAGATGTCAATGGTGCCTTCGAGAATGGCCGACGGCGAAACTGCAAAACAAGCCGCGCTCAAGCCATAACTCCACAAGATGGTTTGAGCAAACGAAGGAGGAGAAACATCGGATGTTCCTCATTGTTGGGAGTGTGCTCAAATGACAACGAAATCGCTTGGAACGACGACAAGCAGAGGAGGCGGTGAGTGGGACATCGCAGGACAAACAGAGAACCAAAACCAGGTTTTTGCTTCACCTTGTGGTAGAGTGAGGAGGGTGATGACGGTCGTTGTATACCAATTTTGACCGTAAATAACTAAATTATGTAGAGTAATAAATGTTTCTTATACACATCATGGCTAGATTTTACATAATTCCACCTATACTTGGGCAAATAGTGCATCTATGAGTTTTTATGCAAAATTGATGAAGCATGAGGGCAGCAATCCTGAAAAGTGCCACCTCAGCTAATCATGCGATGACATGTGGCATCACATGGATCCATAGACCCATTTGTTAGCGTATCCGAGGGAATCCAATGGCAATTCATGCGGAGATGAACCATGGGCCCACTTATCAGTCTCCTGGAGAAAGCACAACCAAGGAGGGGCCAGGACTAGGTTGGCCGACCCCCTGGGTCGACTGACCCCTTCCTGGCGCCAAACCTTGTCAGCCGACGTGTGGTGCTCTTTTGTGGTGCCTTGAAAGCGGTAAATACTGATTCATGGGAACCGCCTCTACTCCGTGTATAAATACGAGGGTGCCACACTTCTCCCACACACCACTCAAGCATTTTCTCTTGTATTACACTAGTGCTCTCTTTGTCCTTTGTGGATGTTAGGCTGTAAAGAGGAGCCTCTAGTCCCAAGTCCAAATTCAGAAAGGTATGGCTCATCTATCTTTTCTTTTATTTGTGACTTTATGCTTTATGACAATGTTATTACTAGTCTTTACTTATTCATATACTTTGGAAAATCATTCCTTGTTTGGTTGTGGAGTCCATGTTTGTGGTAGGTGTAGATGTTGTTATGGTCTAGTCATAATGATCATATCATATTATCATAAACATCACACCACCACTATAGTCTAATTTGGTATTAATATGATTATGTTAATATGAGTATGTTAGTGCTTGGTCCCAACTTTGGTTTCAACGATGTTTAGGTTAGTCATTGCCTTAGGAAGGTACTTCTACTGCATCTCTTAAGGTATTCACTTAACATGTAAGTGTGGTGCTTAGATAGTTATGTAGCATTGGATGTCTTGTAGACCCACGGGTTGCAGGGGGTAGGCGGCAGCTGGTGATAACCATGTACGTCCTTCGTAGTCCCCCACATTCAGCTATACGCAGGCTCAAGGTGGGAATCATCCTGATGTTGTCAAGGATAAACCCGTGCCTGATATGTTGGACCACTATGCCCTAGTACTCATCGTTAGCATACTCGTGAGTACACTAGTAGGCTATGTATATGAATACTTAAAGCACATCAGGAGTAGTTCCATCCATAACTTGGCCTCCACTAAGACATTCTTACCACTTAGAGTAGTCTGCTTAGGTGTATGTCACACTACCCCACTATGTCATTTACCCATCCTGTAGGACTCCTCACTAAAACACCCTCTTCTCTCCTTGATTTTGCCACTCTCCCTTTTCCTTCCTTTGGGCTAAACAAATATGATACCATAGGGAATACTCTTGGGTGAAATGAAACGACCGTACTTTTCGTGTGCTTGCAGAACTCATCTTGCTTTGGCTTAGGTTAGCCTAGTGCCTCTGCAAAACTAGCCTTGGCTGTTAGGATGAATTGTAGACGTTAAGAAATACCAACAAGCATTTTTCGCGCCATTGTCAGGGAAGGCACAAAAAATATGCATGATCATGTGGTAGATAGGATTCTAGTAGTTGTTTAGTGGGATAACTTTGCTCTGTTTTCGTATTCTTTGATGTGAAAATAGGGTAGTGTATGACCAGTTTCCATTTGGCGGCAAACTATGTTGAAGATCCCGAATCACTGTTGAGAAGAGTTCAACCTCGTGTCGTTCCTCCTCATGTGATCTGGTCGGCAAGGAAGCCCATCATATCCTCACCATCATGCTGCAAGCCAATGGCCTAGAGGACCCATCGTGACTTTTCAGCTCCCTCTGCTGACAATGTGCCTACTGTGCCCAATTTCAAAATGGGAGAATTGAGACAGGCCTAATCACTATGGTGCAGGCTAATCCCTTCCATAGGAAAAGTGTTCTACAGCAATCCTCAACAAATTCTTCCTGTTGAGCAAGACCAATGCCCTACATTCAAGGATTTCAAGCATCTAGCAAGAGCTGAAGGAGTCCATTCTCGAGGCTTGGGAAATGCTGCAGGAGTGCATCCTAGCCCATCCCCACCGTGGGGTGGATGATTGGCTCATCATCAAAAACTTCTACACAACCCGTGATCATGTGGATGCTGCTGTTGGAGGAGCCTTTGTCTCGCTTACGGTGCCCAAAACCAAAGAATTGATTTAGATGATGGTTTTCAACATGGGTTGGAGTGATGAGCATCTTTAGCCCCGACAACGAGTCATGCACACCTTAAAAGAGGTGGGCATATTTGCTGCCAAGTTGGACCTTCTGATGAAGAAGTTGGACTGTTAAGCCAACAGCAAAGTATTTGGCACTACCGAGGTCATAGACCCTCATATGACGTATGAGGTCCATGGCAACACGGTTCATATGGGGAGTGATTGCCCAGAGACCCGTGACAATGCCTTATACTTAGCCAACAATGGGAATTTCAACAATGGCTACCATCCAGGATGTGAAGGGTGGGGCCAACCACGCCCTCTCTTTCAAGGGGCTACACCAAAACCAACTATGGCAATGGAAACCATCCACCCTTGAGGGAACTCACCATTAGCCAACTCAATATCAATGATGCCCTATCCAAGAAGATGTCGGCTAATGACAAGAC
Organism: Tuctoria greenei; assembly: GCA_036927565.1. Lineage (NCBI taxonomy): Eukaryota > Viridiplantae > Streptophyta > Magnoliopsida > Poales > Poaceae > Tuctoria > Tuctoria greenei. Next base: position 74,304,165 of record JAYESD010000004.1, read on the forward strand.
CCTAGAAAGCATCAATGCCAAGGTTGAAGACTTAGCTTCTGCCTTCAAGAACCAGTTGAGCTTCAACAAGATGTTGGAGACTCAATTAGCTCAACTGGTAGCTGTTGACCCTCCATTGGAGAATGAGAAGATTTCGGGGCAACCCGAGGCCTCCCAAGAGAATGTGAGTGCAGTGGCTATGAGAGGTGGAAAGCCACTCGTGACCCACTGTACCCCACTCAAGAGGAGACAACAGTTGAGAAGAAGAAAGAAGAAGTCATTCCTAAAAAGGGAGAAAAGCTCAATGACAGAATGGCAAGAGAATTTGAGGATTCTACTTTCATGCCATTACCTCAATGAAATTGGAAGCCAACTGAATGAATCACTTTGTTGAAGTCATCCAAATGATTTACATCAATGTGCCCTCGATAGATGCGATGCAAGTACCAACTTATCCTCGCTATCTCAAGGACATATTGAGCAACAAGCGACCATTACCCACCACAGAAGTTGTCAACCTCACTGAGGATTGCAGTGTTGCTATCCTCATCACGCTTCCATAAAAGAAGAAGGATCCAGGATGCCCTACTATATCATGCTCCATTGGTACAAAACAATTTGAGAAGGCACTTTGTGACCTTGGTGCAAGTGTCAGTGTCATGCCAAAGGTGGTCTTTGACAAGATGAACCACTATCTTGCAGGTATCACCGAAGACGTTCTGGTGAAAATCCAGAACTGCTTCATACCTTTGGACTTCGTGGTGATTGACATAGAGGTTGAGAAGGAAACTCTGCTCATTATGGAGTGCCCTTTCCTTAGCATCGCGGATGCTCTCATCAATGTGAGAGCCTATTGACGACTGTTATATACCAGTTTCACCATTCAATATAACTAAATTTTGTGAAGGAAATACAATTTCTTGCACAAATCACTTTCCTATTTAACCTATTTCCACTTTTATTTGGAAGAATAGTGCATGCAGGCATTTTATGCAGCAAATGAGGCAAAAGAGGGGGAGCAATCCTATAAAATATCAACCAATCAAGCACCAACCTATGACATCACATGGATAAAATGGCCCACAAACAAAAGTATACGAGGCCATCCAACGGTGTATCATCTATATCAATCAATAGGACCCACATGTAAATGACGTGGGGAAAGCACAACCTCAATGGTGCAATGAAAAGGTCAGTTGAACCCCCTGTTCGGCCGACTTGTTACTGGCGCAAAGCTCGATCAACATCCACGTGGCGACTCCCTAAGGTGTTGTGATCATGATGAAGACTGATTCACTCGCTTTTTGTGGCAGGAACCGACTCTTCTCTAGCTATAAATAGTACCCCCCTACCGTCACTTCACACACACACCACTTGAGTATTCATTCTATTGTATCCACTATTCTCCATATGTTTAGAGGAGTTTAGGCTGTAGAGAGGAGAGCCTCTAGTCCATAGTCAAAATTAGGAAGGAGTATAAAAAGTCTCTCTTCCCAATTAAAAATTGGGAAAGGTATGGCTCATATTTTCCGCTTTGTATTTGTCAAAGAGTGGGGTTGACACTTCCGCTGGAACTACTAAGAAGTAGTCTGCAGAGGTTCGTATTTAGGCAGGGCGCTAAAAAAGATCCAAGAACGAGGTGACACATAAATTTTACATGGTTCGGGCCGCCTGAGCGTAATACCCTACTTCATGGGATATGTGTTATTTGTATGAGAATACGTAAGCCTGAGCTTAGTTGTGTGTGTGTTGAGATTAGTCTTTCTATCATGCAGTGCAACCCTTTTATACACCAAGGACTGGCAGTTACAGTGCGCCAGGGGCCGACAGGTGGCCACGGTCGTATTAACCACCCTATACACAATCTACAGGCATAACAATGGTTAATAGCATGTTAATGTGCCTTGATAGCAGCGTTACCAGTCTTGATAGCCTCCTGATCATGCCTCATTAACACAAAGTTAAACACGCATTAACCAGGTCATGCAACAGTAGTTTTACTGCCCTTAAATGTCAGTGCCATTGAAGATCCCGGAGTCCTCCCATTGTAGACATAGATCCGGACACCTGACACGTGTCAACACCAGAGCTTCCCTCGGCGGGGAGGTAGGTCCGTGTTATAGGACACCTGGCAGCACTAAAGCTTCCCTCAGCGGGGAGGAAGGTATGGTGTAAAAGGACATGTGGCAGGACTGGAGCTTCCCTCAGCGGGGAGGCAGATCCGGCACTACATACAAATGGCAGCGCTCGAGCCACCCTAAGGAAAGAGGCATGTCCAACACTGCGGAATACGTGGTAGCATAGGAGCCATCCTAAGGAGGGAGGCACGTCCGGCACTACGGGACACATATTGCCTCCGGAAGTCCACAACACAAGAAGGTGGAACTCAACACGTCTTCTTCTGGTACGAAGGGATACCTAGTATGAAGGGTATCTATAGCGGCACCCAGGCCGACCTCTGGTGAGATTGTGAGGTTTTGATGCTGGAGGTGGGGCCATTATCTCTCCCGCGATCGTGCTTCAGCTTTCCTCTTGGGACACGTGACCCTTCTTGATTTGGCAAGTGAGATACATGATGTACGGATCTCATGCAATTGAAGGACGCCGACTTCCAATACGATTTTCTTACCGGTTCCCAGCGCAATCTCTGTACCCCTGATAGGTCGTCGTCCTTGGGTTTCCAACTTCTCATCAAGATAACGGTTCATTTGGTTCGACTTCTTTGGCAAAGTGGTCTCGGGCCCCCTTTTTCATTGACTAGGTAACTTTGTTGAGCATAATCAAGGTTCAGATGCAGTTGCCATCCAAGCGTTACGGAGGCTTAATAAAGTGAGAGGCCTGGTAAGGGGAGAGAACTCTTACGCATCGATCTGTTCTTATGCATAGAGTTCTTCGCTTGAACCATTGCATCACACTCCCACTTTGGCTCCACTTTGCAGTGATGGAACTGGGACTTCCCCCTAGCAAGCTTGTAAGCGAGAGGGATCTTACAAGAGTCCAGAAGCTGATGGGCTGGAAGAGCGACTACTTCAACTAAGCTATTCGATGCGGCAAGCTCCCATTCAAGAAGGAGTGCCCCAGCGACAGTGTCTACTTCTTAGAATATGCCATGGTTGGGTTTGTTCCTCTAGTGTCCAGCTTCTTGCTGATGCTTCTTGAATCATACGGGATCCAACTACAGCATCTCGGCCCTCACTTGATCTTGTTGGTGGCGATATTCATCCACTTCTGCGAGCATAGGCATGCCACACTGTGTGCCGCTATTACGGACCTTGTTCACACTCTAAGCAATAGGCAAAGGTAACAACCTCTTGGGATTTTACTACTTTGTGAGATGTAGGAATCCCCATATCAATACATCGGGTCCTTTCCTTCCTGAAAGTGGGAGACCTGGAAGACCGATTGGGTAGTTATCCAAGTGGACCGTCACGATCGGCTGGAACTGCTAGAAGGATTCCCTACGGCAGAGTTTGACTCTTGGGAGTTGCTCCCAAAGCTAATAGAAGAGTACAACACCATGCTATCAAGAATCTGAAACTTGGTCGAAGGAGGATTGACATCTCTAATGGTCCCCGACAACTTCCTGACAAACCTCTGAGCTCCTCTCAAGGAGCTAGAGTTTGCAACTTGGTCATACTCCAGAGAAATGGATTTCCTCCGGATTAACGTTGGTCTGGGAACCAACATAGATTAGTATGCCCTAAAGCTCCATCTGCAGGAGTTGTACAACAAAACTTTATCAAGAGACGACCTTGTACCGCCAGCAGAGTTCTTGCCTCTATTTGTAGTTCCAATGGTCAGGAGAGAGCTGCTGAACGTGATGCCTCTCCTTGACGATACAGGTCTTGCTGTGCGACAAAGGAGTATTCTGGCAGCATGGATTGTGATCCCTAGAGCTTCAGCTCCAGCCCACATTGAGGGTTCGGACTTGCACCTGTCAGTGGGAAGGGCAAGGATCCTGCAGAACCAAGTCAGAAGAAGTCCGACTAAATTCGGGGAAAGGCAAAGAGCCCGTAGACACTTCCAGTCAGAAGAGGAAGTTGACCAATCTGATGGCAGCTCTGTCAGAGCCGCTCCGAAAAAAGCAATGCCACCGCCTCGCTCGACCCTCAAGTCAGTGCTGGTTGTGTCTCCAACAACAGCAACCCCGATTCCGGCGGCAAAGGTGAGCTCTGGGCTCAAAAAATCATCTTCGGACCTAGTACCTATGGTGGGCACTAGGTCTAGCAAGTCTTCTACTCCAGTCCCAGTGCCAACGGCGGGCTTTGGGTCCTCAGTGTCTTCTCAGACGATAGCACCGAGTGCAGGAAACAGTGCAACACTAGCTCTGGAGATCCCACCTATCGTGACACCAGTGGCTACCACGACTTCAGGGGTGAAGTCCAGAGCTTCTGCCTCACCGGCGACAGTGGATTCAGACTCCCGCTGTCCAAGGAAGAGGTTTCGTGGCGACTGGAGCTACAATGTCCCTAGGTAATGATTGGCACTTCTTGATTTTTGTTGAATTTACTTTTTCTCTGTTTCCAAAGTGTCGAGAGCTGCAGTTACTCTGGCACCAGCTACCAGCCAGGTCAGAGTTTCAGCTGTGAAGACCACACCATCCAAATCTCCTGTTGATACTGCGTCCTCTTCTATGGTCATGACGGATGACATGGCAATTCTGGAGTCAACTGGCAACGAGATTAGCTCGGGGCCAGCAGCAGTGGATGCAGTGGCTACGCTGGACCATGCAAAAGAAGCGCCAGATCAAGCTATGGTTATACCAAGGCTAATGGCAGAGATACTAGAGCTAGCACTAGAGATACGAGTTGAAGCTCCAGAGATACCGGCGCCCATAATTGACGCAACGCCAGATCCAACGATGGACGTCGAGATAACGCCAGCAACATAGGTAGGCACCATGGTGGTTGCTGAGCTCGCGCCTGCAATAGAGCCTTCAATTGACGTTGCACCAGAGCAGTCGGTTGACACCACAATGGTGTCAGAGTTGGCACCTGAAGATCTAGCTGTGAGACCTTCAACGTATGTGTTAGAGGTTGACAAGCTCCCGGAACTCAGTGCAGTTGATGTCGATGAATGTGGATTAGAGGGGGGTGAGTGGGCCTTTTTGAAATTTAGTCTGAACCTGCAACACTTCAAAGACTAATCAAATCTGAGATATCGGACTAGTCCGGTAGAGTGCGGACTAGTTTGGTGCGTGTAGACTAGATCAATCAAGTTTGATCGATTATCTCGATCCAAGACTCTATGCAGCGGAAATATACTTGTAAATAGAGGTAATACTTCTATGAAACTGAGTGTTGTACAGGTTAATCTTATACTCAATGTTTTAATGTAACGTGGACAAGATAAAGTGAAACCCTAGATAGCAATGAAAAGTAAGAACAAACTGCACAAAGTGAAGACACACGATTTTTATCCCGTGGTTCGGTTCCCAAAAAGGCAACCTACGTCCATGTTGGGGAGCCCACGAAAGGACCGGGTCTTCACTGACCCTAACCTCGTTGAATCGCCACAAATGCCAATTCTCTTTCACTATCACAAGGGTAAGTCATCAAGTTCAAGGGGCCCTCTCACAAGTTGAGGGCTCCCCGAGATTACAAGTCGAACACCACCAAGAACACACTCTTAAGACCAACAATGAAACAACATGAGTGTGTTAGATATCAAACCCAAGAGCTCAAACATGTGAATCATGTCTCTCCTTTGATCCAAGATGAATCCTCAAGGATTTGATCTTTCTTGCGTTGGATTGAGTGGAGAGATGTGTTTTCCAGGCTCTTGGAGGGTGTGACGGCGCAGGGGGTCGAGAGTGATAAAATAGAGCCGTGCACATCTATTTATTTGTTGTTTCCAAAAGTTACCGTTAGGATTTTGAGGGTCCGAACTAGTCAGTGGTGGAGTCTGGACTAGTCTGGTGTGCGGCGTGCAGGAAACCCTGAGTTCTCAGGAAGATCAGACTTGTCCGGTTTAGGGTGGACTAGTCTGATTTAGGCTCTGGAAAACTTCGGACTAGTCCGGTTATGTTCGGACAAGTCCATCTGTGGTGATCTCCTTAGTGATTCAGAGACAAGTCCGCATTTGGAGGACTTGTCCGATTCTATTTAGAGAGGTTATCGGACTAGTCCGTGGTAAATTTGGACTTGTTCGATTTCGCGCAAATCTGTGAAGTGTAGAGGACTAGTCTGCACTGGGGAGGACTAGTCCGATTTTAGCCAGAAAGATATCATACTAGTCAAGTCTGTGTAAACCTGGACTGTGCAGACAAGTCCGCACTGGGAGGACTTGTCAGATTTTGATCAGCGGGGTTATTGGACTAGTCCGAATATTATCGGACTAGTCCAGACCTGTGTAGATTAGTGCAGTGAGTGAGTTTTCTTGTGATTGAGCTCTTGGGGTGTGTTTCTCCAATACACTCCATACACAATGATCTAATCTATTAAGCTCTTGAGCTCTTTTACATATAGATACTCATTCTCCTTTCTTTTTGTGCTTACTCCATTTTTTTATTAAAACATGCGCTCATCTCAACAATTTAGTTAGAATCTCATTACTTTGTCATAAATCAACCAAAACCCACAAGGGATGCCTAGATGCACATTCAATCTCCCCCTTTTTGGTGATTGATGACAACCAATTGAGATTTCTTAAAATATGATAAAAATGTAGAATTTTCGTAAAGTGTGCACATATGAGTTAGGTATAAGTTAAACAATGAAAACATAGGTCATATGTGCACTCTTTATGGTGGGGTGTAAAACTACGTGAGCGTGAGCAATAATCGTGATGAGCATGAAGTGATTGACATCAAAATAACAGTATCAAGCAATATATGTAAATTTCAATGCAAAATCACAAATTTCATATCATAAGCAAAGTCATTCCGTCACACCACAAAACCAAAGATAGAGATAACAGTATTGAAGTTTTATAACCCAAGAGAGACACAATAAAAAGATACACAAATGAAATTATGAGGCTCTCATCTCTCAACCTACAGCTAGGACTAGTGACTCCCCCTGAATCTCTCCCCCTTTGGCATCAAGACACCAAAAAGAAGGAGAGGAGGGATATAGTGGCTAATTCCTCGCTGTCGGTTCTCTCCTCATCTTCATCTTCATCTTCCGGGTGGGTAGCAGGAGGAGGAGCGGATCCACTCGAAGTGCCCCCAATGCCAAAGTAAGCAAGCTCGGAGGGAGTCAAAGGCCCAAGCTCAGTGAAATCCAAGGCTGAATCATCAGAGATGATTGGGGATCCTATAGGCTGGATCTCCAGCTTCTGGCAAATGTGCTTGAAATTTTCTTTGACATATCTCATATCTTCCTTCCTCGCCTTGTTCAGCTTGTGAGCATTCACTTCGGCCTTCTTGCATGAGGCAAAGATTGCTGCCAGGTACTTCAGGATTCCACTAGGAGACCCTTTTTGAGGAGGGGCCCTAGTGGAGGGAGCAGTCCTTGCATCTCCTCTAGCTCTCCTCGGAGCTTCTTCACAGGATGCAGGAGAAGGGGCAGCTTGGATAGAGGCTTGGGGAGGCTTCTGGGGCCTCAATGGAGTGTGATCCATATCCTTCACAAACTCGATACATGTGACCTTCTCAATCATGAACATCAAGTAAGGTGCGTAGCCATAGGATCTGTTCGGAGTGCAGAAGATGTTGACCATGTCATTCACCATATAGTCAAAGACATCAAACATCATGTATTTGCTTATCACCTTCATCAGTGTCCTGAGATAGCCTTGGACACTCCCGGCATCACCATCCATAGGGGAAATAGTCTTCCTCAGGACCCCATTGAGGACCACAAAGAATGGCTTCATATTCTTGGTGGAAGGAGGATTGAACTTTAGGCTAGTGTCATAGAGGAAGTCCATCTTGTCTTTTCCTAAGACTACGATGTTGTGGATGGTCAACTCATTGTTGCTGGTGTCTTCAGGATGAAGGTGTCATGCAAACTCATCATGAGTGATAATGTACTTGGATCCATGTGTCATCCAAGTCACTCTCTCTTCATCATCACTCGCAAAGAAACAAGTGGCATAGAATTGGGCAATGATCTCATCATTCCAGTGATATCTGATGGCAAACAGGTCCTTCAGTCCTTGCCTGGCCACTGCACTTATAACCTCATCAAATGCTGGACAGCTCTTCATCTCAAAGTGATTCCAGTCGATCCACTGGCTGCGGACCACCGGAGTCTTCATGGAAAGGTAAACCGAGCTATAGAAGTATGCATGAAAATTGCTCCAAAACTTAGCATCAGTAGCCTTCTTGGGTCTGCTGTAGCAATATACAAATCTGAGTTTGGAAGCAGTGTCGCTTCCCTTGCCGTCAAACTTCTCCTCGGAGGGATCTCTGTTCCCATGCCTTGGAGCATGCATCTTTAGTGGGCCGATGGGGCCCGAAGCAATTCCCTTTCCTTTTCCCTTCACTTGGCGAAGAGCCGCGGAGCTGGAGCCAAAATCATCCTTGGCCTTAGACGCAGGCTTCTTGGCAGGCACCTTGCACCGCACCTGAGGTGGGGAAGGTGCGGGCTTGGAGGGGCGCTCTTTCCTCTTTTGAGCGCGAGACTCCGAAGCTCGTGGCAACAGGTCTTGTTCCATTTCATATTCAAAGTTGGAGATGTTCTCGTTCGACATTGTCCTAAAAGAGCATTGCAAAATGTAGGGATAAGAATTAATGAGACAAGGAAGTGCATTGAGGAATGAGTAATTAGGGTTGAGTTCAGGAAAAATTGGACTTTTCCGGTGTACAGGTACGGACTAGTCCGGGGGTACCGGACTTGTCTGTACATGGACCGGACTAGTCCGGTGTTCCTCGTCTCAAAACCTAACTACACGACAAATGGTGATTCCCAATGCAAAACTGGTTCAAGTTAAATGTAATACAGCTAGGAGGCATGTGTTAACTGAGAGGAACTAGGCTATTTAGTCAACAATGAAGACAATCACGGTTTCTACGGTTTGGGAGGAAATTTTACCGAAGATGCTTGATTCTTGGAGATGAGGGGTTGAAGTTGCGGACAAGTCCGTGGTCTTCAATCCCTATGCAATGGAGATCGTTTTCCACCCAAACTTGAAGGGATTCGATGGAGAACAGAGGAAATCGCCTTGGGAGCACTCGAGCGAGGAGAGAGAGTGTGGGGCAAGTTGTGAGGATGAAGAGGATTAGGTCTTGGCGGTGGCTAGGATTATGGAGTCAGAAAATTGGACTAGTCTGTGGTCTGCCGGACTAGTCCGTACTACCGGACACTCTGCAGACTAGTCTGCAGGGGCGGATTAGTTCGGGTAACCACGGACTAGTCCGTGGTCACCAGAACAAATTAAATTAGCCCATTCGTATATATTCAAAGGTTCTTATAAAGAAAACATGGGGGCCAAAACAATCAAGTAATCTTGATGAATATGATAAGTAAGCATGCAACAATCAAGCAATGATCATAATTCATCACGATCGAGTATTTGAAATAGTTTTTGGAGAAAATTGAGAAAGATGATTTTCGCAACTCAAACAATATATTTTGAAGAGTCCATACAGGTATGCAAGTTTTCAAGCCAAATTCCAAGCATCAAGGATATTAAGTTCATTCCGGAGCTCGCAAAAACGTTTCTCATCAAGTGGCTTGGTGAATATATCGGCTAGTTGTTTTTCGGTGTTGACATGGGAATTGGCTATGTATCCTTTCATTGAGTGGTTTCTCAAAAAGTGATGTCGGATGTCTATGTTTTTGGTTCTAGAGTGCTCAACAGGGTTATGGGCAATCTTAATAGCACTCTCATTATCACAAAGGAGTGGAGTACGGTTCATATTGTAAACGTAATCCCTTAGAGTTTGTCGCATCCAATAGATTTGTGCACAACAAATCGTGGCTGCAACATACTTCGCTTCGGCCGTGGATAAGGCAATGGAATTTTGTTTCTTGGAGGAGCAAGAAACTAGGGATCTACCTAGGAATTGGCAGCTGACGGAGGTACTTTTTCTATCTACTTTGCATCCGGCATAATCTGCATCGGAGTATCCAATGAGATTGAACTTGGAACCTTTGGGATACCAAAGGCCTAGGTTGGCTGTATGAACCAAGTATCTCAAGATCCTTTTAACGGCTGTCAAATGGCACTCCTTAGGATTTCCTTGAAATCTCGGACACAAACATACACTCAACATAATATCAGGCCTCAATGCACATATGTAAAGTAAGGATCCAATCATGGATCGATATACCTTTTGATCCACGCTTGGTCCATCTTCATTGAGATCCAAGTGTCCATTAGTTTCCATGGGAGTCTTGATAGGCTTCGCCTTCTCCATCCCAAACTTCTTGAGTACGTCTTGAGTGTACTTGGTTTGGCTTATAAATGTCCCTTCCTTTTGTTCTCTCACTTGGAATCCCAAGAAGTACTTCAGCTCTTCCATAATAGACATCTCAAACCTATTTGTCATAATCTTACTAAATTCTTCACAAAAGGATTTCTTAGTTGAACCAAAGATAATGTCATCAACATAGATTTGATAGATAAAGAGATCCTTGTCGAAGTGCTTTGTAAATAATGTTTAATCTGCTTTACCAATCTTAAAATCATTTTCAATTAAGAAATCTCTAAGACACTCATACCAAGCTCTAGAAGCTTGTTTCAGGCCGTAGAGAGCCTTACGCATTCAAGACGTGGTCGGAGAACTCTTCATCTTCAAATCCGGGAGGTTGCTCCACGTACACCTCCTCCTTGATTGGACCATCGAGGAAGGCACTTTTCACATCCATTTGGTAGAGCATGAAATCATGGTGAATAGCATATGCAAGCAATATTGTAATTGATTCAAGTCTAGCTATGGGAGCAAAGGTTTCATAGAAATCCAAACCTTCGACTTGTGAATACCCTTTGGCCACAAGTCGTGCCTTGTTCCTTGTCACCACACCGTGTTCGTCTTGTTTGTTGCGGAAGACCCATTTGGTGCCAACGACGTTCACGTTGGCTCTTTTGACGAGTTCCCACACCTCGTTCTGTTTGAAGTTGTTCAGTTCTTCTTACATCGCCACCACCCAGTCCGGATCTTTCAATGCATCCTCAATCCTTCGTGGTTCCAAAAAGTACACAAAAGCGTAATGCTCACAAAAATTAGCTATGCGGGATCTAGTTGTTACTCCCTTTTGTATGTCACCGATGATGTTGTTGATTGGGTGATCTCTTTGGACGCATTGGTGTACTCTCGAGTGTGGCACTTGCGGTCTTGTATCTTCATGATCTTCTTCTTCTCCCCCTAGGTTGCTGCCCTCATTGACTTGTTGATCATCTTCGTCTTCTTGAGGTTGATCTTGTGTGGAAGCTCCCCCTTGATTATTGGCCTCCACTTGTGGTTTATCTTCCTCATGCACATGTAGAGGTGGCTCTTGTGATCGAACATCGCCCAACGCCATTCTTCTCAATGCTTGACAAGGAGCTTCTTCTCTATCTAGCACACATGGATCAACTTTCTCTTTTTGAGAGCCATTAGTTTCATCAAACACTACATCACATGCTACTTCAACAAGTCTGGTGGTCTTGTTGAAGACACGATTGGTGTAGGAGTTCGAATCATAGCCAAGCAAGAAAACTTCATCGGACTTCGTGGAGAACTTTGAAGTCCTCGGCTTCGTGTTCAAAATATAGCATTTAGAACCGAAAACTCAAAAATAAAAAATATGTGGCTTGTTACTGATGAGAACATCACAACAGCGGAGACACACATTGAACTGCAAGGACCAATCACAAGAGAACGAGCACAGTTAATGAATCAGCAGGTGAAGTCGATCCTAACTTCTTTTGCATGTGAGTTTGAGAATAGATTGGTATGTGATGATTTAATTGTTATTAGGAATAATGGAGAAGATCAACCAGTGGAGAAAAGAGGCCCTGGAAGCCAGGAGAACCAGCTGGGACGTCCACAAGTTGATGGAAACAGTTTACAACTCGGACTCGAGTTCATCTCGGAGTCCAGGAGCAGTCCACCTTAAAATGGACACCGAGGAGGCATACAGACTCCGTTTTCGACGTTCTACATATGCAAAGAAAGAGGAGAAGATAAACTTTCCAATGGTTATGTCCACCTCAAAATTCCTCTGGAGTCATTGGGAATCGTCGAAACAAGTCAAGTCCAGATTTCTGTCCGGTGCTACGCCACCGAATCGGGCCTTTGGGCCTTGTATCCCGTAAGAGTCCATTAGGGACGTGGCTAATCGTGTTTTGGTCAAACCCTAGCCTATAAATACTGCATCCGCCGGTCATATTTGGTGGTTTTTGCTTAGATCCATAATATCGCCGTTCTACGATTTGTGAGACCCCAACTTCGCGATTTCAGATCGTGTCATCGACGTTCTTGCTCGTGTTCTCAGTTGCACTTGCAGGGATTAGCCTTCTTTGGCGAGGTCAAGTGTGTGCGGCACGGTTGATAGCCAACGGAGCCATGGTGTAGTGATTGCAGGGGTACTCGAACCGCTCGAGTGCTGCGGATTGTCAACGTCGAGTTCTCCAGCCCAATCGACATACCTTTCGGAAGAACGGGCCTAAACCTACTCATCAATTGGTATCAGATTTTCAGGTTGCCCGTGAGGTATATTTGTTTTCCTTCCATTAGATAGATTTTGTTTCATACCAAGAGTCCACAGAAAAGCCACAAAAAAATTAGATCATTTTTACCGCTTCCCAGACTATAGTGCCTGCACTTTTGTTTTTCAGTTTGCATTGTTGAGTTTGCATTCGTGTGGTCGAGTCTTGTTGCTGGTTTAGCTTTGTGTTTTGGGTCCTAGTTATCGTGCTTTGTCCTTGTTTCCTTGCTATTCGACACCTATTCCACAATCCCTAAATAACAATCCGATCCACCACGTTCATCAGTTTGCCCTAGCTAGCCGCCTTGCGTGAACTCCCGCACGCGAGCCCTAGATTAGGTGACAAACCTTTGTGCCACTTGTCCTTGAATCATCACACAGCACCCCATTAGTTGCTGTGCAGATTCCAGATCGTTATCATATCCGATTGCGAGTTCTGTTCTCAAACCGAGTTGGAATCAACATCCAAAAAAATGTAACTCGGACAGCCTGCCTTAAAACGGCCATAACTTTCGCATACGAACTCGAAATCGGGCGATTTTTTTTTTCAAATTCATTTACACGAAATTTCACATCTGATTTTTATCATGTGGTTCGGTTCCCACAGAGGCAACCTACGTCCATGTTGAGGAGCCCACGAAAGGATCGGGTCTTCACTGAGCCTAACCTCATCGAATCGCCACGAAGGCCAATTCTCTTTCACTATCATAGGGGTAAGTCACCAAGTTCAAGTGGCCTTCTCACAGATTGAGGGCTCGCCAAGATTACAAGTCGAACACCACCATGAACAAAATCTTAACATCAACTATGAAACAAAATGAGTGTGTTAGAGATCAAACCCAAGAGCTCAAACGTGTGAATCGTGTCTCTCCTTTGATCCAAGATGAATCTCAAGGATTTTATCTTTCTTGCGTTGGATTGCATGGAGAGATGTGTTTTCTATGCTCTTGGAGGGTGTGACGGTGCATGGGGTCGAGAGTGATAAATGTAGGGCCGCGCACATCTTATTATATGGTGTTTCCAAAAGTTAACGTTAGGGTTTGGAGGGTCCGGTCTAGTCCGTGGTGGAGTCCGGCTAGTCCAGTGTGCAGCGTGCAGGAAACCCTAAGTTCACAGGAAGATCGGACTTGTCGGGTTTAGGGTGGACTAGTCCGATTTAGGCTCTGGAAAACTTCAGACTAGTCTGGTTATGTTCGGACAAGTCTGGCTGTGGTGATCTCCTTAGTGAATTAGGGACAAGTCTGCATTTGGAGGACTTGTCCGATTTTGGTTAGAGAGGTTATCGGACTAGTCCGTGGTAAATTCAGACTTGTCTGATTTCATGCAAATCTGTGAAGTGTAGACGACTAGTCCGCACTGGGGAGGACTAGTCCGATTTTAGTCAGAAAGATATCGACCTAGTCCGTGGTGATATCAGACTAGTCTGTTCTGTGTAAACTTGGACTGTGTATACAAGTCCGCACTAGGAGGACTTGTTTGATTTCGAACAGGGGGTTATCGGACTAATCCGGATATTATCAAACTAGTTTGGACCTGTATAAATTAGTGTAGTGAGTGAGTTTTCAAGTGATTGAGCTCTTGGGGTGTGTTTCATTAACACACTCCATGCACAATGATCTAATATATTCAGCTCTTGAGCTCTTTTCCATATAGATCCTCATTCTCCTTTCTTTTTGCGCTTACTCCATTTTCTTATTAAAACCTGCACTCATCTCAACAATTTAGTTAGGATCTCATTTGTTTGTCATAAATCAACCAAAACCCACAAGGGATGCCTAGATGCACTTTCAGTCGAGTTGTTGGAGTCCATGCTTGTACCATGCGCTCCGACAAATGTTCCTGAATACATGGAGGTGCCAGAAGACCCTGAGGAAGGTCTGGAGCCAATCCTTCTGGACATGCCAGTAGAAAATTATTGCTCCAGCCTTCGCCAAGTGCAGCTTGGATTTGACTTCGAGCGCAAGACCCTAAAGGCAGAGCTAGAAACTCTGAAGCGGTTGTAGAAGTTGTTGTACTTCTAGATGAAGCTGACTCAGACCCGCTTTGCTGATGAAAGGGAAAGACTTGCGACCAAGAAGGCACATTAAGACTACATGGACAGGCTGCTGGACGAAAGGGAGGCTGTGATTAGAGCTCTTGATGAGAAGACTTGTTGAGTCTTTGAGAAAGCAAAAGATAAATATGATATGGTAGATGATCTCTTAGATTCCTTAAATGAGCCGAGGCAGTAGCTCCTCGAGTGCCGAGAGTCGTTAGAAAATAAGGAGCAGGAGCTCCAGAAGAGAGATGAAGTAATCTCTCGAAAGTTAGTGTGTGGTGAGTAGGACTTAGCGGACCGCGATGGGAAATTCATGTCCTGGAGCGATAGAGAAAAACACGAATTACGGCTGGCAGGAGAGGGAGTCAGCAAGCGGGAAAGTGCAGTCTCTGCCATGGAAAACAAGGTGAAGGCCAAAGAGATGTAGCTTACAGATAAGAAGGGCTGTATGAACATTTGAGAGAAACAGATTGCTGACCAAGAAAGGTAGTTTGCTGAATGGCTTCAGCAACATGCCAAGGTGGTCTAGTGGTTCTCCAAAGAAGTTTCCTCAGAACTTATTTGCTAGGAGATCTCTAAAGGAGCTTCGTACCTCACGAAAGATTGAAGATCATTAGATCAGGGACTTCCTGGGGTGTGAGGAAGAAGCACGGGTGCCTCTAGGATTCAGTCTAATTCTGCCGGCTGACTCGGAGCCTGAAATGGACAGAGCCTTGACAACTTTGAATTCAACAGGAGACAAAGTTGGGAGGACAGGAAGACGTAATCTGTGACAGGCATGAAAATGTACAAAGTCTCTAGCCAAGTCCGCCTCAAAAACATATGCTGACTTGCTTCCGTAGTTGGGACCTTTCGATGTTGATATCTAAGGTGATCGATGGACCCATAGCTGAGACAGAAGAAGCTGCCAAGGCAAGTGTCCAAGAAGCTTCCGAGAAGGTTGCCGCGTTGTTCCGATGGAACTCCAACCAATAGTTAGGATTTTTTTTCTTCCCTTTGTACCTTCAACTTGTAAATTCTTCTGGACTTTTGAATTAAATCTTCTCAAATTCCATTTTTTGTCTTCCATATTACAATTTCCTTAGTCTTGCTGGCCACCTGAAGATGTGCTCAATTGATTGAGGGCGTCTACCATCTGGAGATTGGCAATGTTGACGGCGGGCCCCCTAGATTGTACCGGAGCTAGATGCTTTGGTGTGGCGCCCATCATCCACGTGCGAAACATCAACACCGGCCCCCCTGAGTGGTGTTGGAGCTAGATGCTCCGGTGGCGCCCATCATCAACATGCGAAACGTTGACATCAGACTCCTTGGGTGGTGCCGGAGCTAGGCTCTCTGGCAGCGCCCAATATCAACTTTTGAAACTCAACTCTCTGCCCCTGTGGACATCTGAACTCTTCATAATGCATATTTCTACACAAGAGATACAAGAAAAGTAGTAAAATGCTTCTTCTTGCCTATACCTTAGCTGTGGCATATTGTCCTTAATTAAAATTTAGGTTCTAACCAACTCAATGCGATATACTTAGTATACTGGTTGTGCTTTTATAGGTCTATGTGTTGTCTGGACCCACCATACTGTGACTCAACACAAGAATAGGTAGAGTGGTGTACTTAGGGTGCTGGACCAGGCTAACTCTTTTGCCAACTCCAGACCTGTCATTGGCATTGTTTATCAGACAAGTAGACTATTCAATTAACATTACATGCCAAAAAGTCTACTGGTAACACCAAGACAATATCACATGAATTCTTTGAGACCAAATTCCAAAAGGATTGCACAGTTCCACTATTGGCAAGAACATAAAAGGAAAAGTTATGAGCTTGCAATAAATAAATGCACGTAGAGTCTGTTTTCATATAAATGTATTTCATTATAGGTCCGAATAATAGGGGAAGGCAATGACACACGTAAAGTGCAATACCAAGTTAATTGTGCTATACATCCTTGACGAACCCGACTCTATTCATAGACTCTATGAAATACTCTATACAATAGCAAACTCACCTCTGTGCTATGTGTAGAACTTACGGAGGTGCTCTTTATTCCAAGGATTAGGAAGCGGCGTCCCATCCTCTATTGGCAAGAGAACGTATCTGGGGCGGGAAACCTTGATGAGTCGGAAGGGACCCTCCCAACTTGGTGAGAGTTTATTCATCCCCTCTCGATATAGTATTCACCCGAGCACCAGATCACCTTCTTCCAACTGCTGGTTGCGTACATGCCTTTGGTGATAGTGCCAGAGCGCCTGGCGGTATCGCGCATTTTGGACAGCTGCTCGACATCTTACCTCATCGACGAGGTCTAGGTCATCACGCCGGAACATGTCATGCATGGCTTCGTTGTACGTTAGGACTCGGAGAGAACGCATGGCAATCTCCAGAGAAAGAACTGCATCAGCTCCGTAAACCAAGAAGAATGGAGTTTCTCCTGTAGCCCGACTGGGTGTTGTCCGACTATCCCAACATGCGGATGAAATTTCTTCGATCCAGTTGGCACCATGTTTTTTAAGTGTTCGTAAGTGCGGGTCTTAAGTCCTTTATAAATTTTTGCGTTTACTCTCTCGGATTGGCCATTACTTGCCGGATGTGCTACTGATGCATAGCTGAGATTGATATCGAGGTCTTCGAAAACACTCTTGAAATGCTGCACTGGTGAATTGGGTTCCCTTATCAGTGATAATTTTGTTTGGAACTCCAAATCTGCAGACTTTGGACTACAATAACTTGATAGTTGTCTATTTGGTGATTGTCACAACTGGAGTTGCTTCGACCATTTCGTAAACTTGTCTATGGCAACATAGAGATACCTATACCCCCCTGATAGCTTTTGGGAAAGGTCCCCAAATATCCACCGACCAACGTGCGAGATGGCACGTGATTCCCACACTCGCCTCCATGGATATTTGCAAGGAGCTTGCAATCTTCTTCCCAAGAAATGCATCGCAATAGGATGCCGTTGCGACCACATCGATAGAGATCCCCTTCTACCAATGTATATATTTTAGCCAATCTGACAATCCATTCAGCAGGAACACCGTCTTAAGGAAGGATGTCATCATTCATGTAGGCCCGTACTTCCGAGATCCATGCATCAAGACTGACTTCAGCTTCTGGATCTTGCGCACTAGGTTGCTCAGAGATTCCTGTTGCGCCTATGATCCTTGGTGAATGCCATGGTAGCAGGGCCATTGGGATTGCCAATTTCGGGGTGCTGGTCCCGCCCCCATCACCCAACTTGGCAGGCTAAGCGGGAGGTGTTTGTAATCTCCTGATAAAAACTCCGGTAGAATCCTTCATCGAGAGGTAATCATCTCCGGCATTGTTGAGACGGTAGACATGGCAGAGGTCCAGGACATCAAAGTCTTTCTCCAACTTCTGGACTTCAAGAAGATACATTGCTAGCTGAAGGTTATTGCAACTACATTGACCGTTGACTTGTTTGATGATGAGATGCGAATCTCCCTTCACCAGCAACTGCTGGACGCCGAATGATAATGCCATCTCCAGTCTCAAGATGAGAACTTTGTACTACGCCATGTTGTCGGTGGCCTTGAAGTCAAGTCATACCATGTACTTGACTGTTTCCCAGATCGGTGCGAGGAGGAGTATTCAAGATCTGACCCCACGCTTTTTTACAGAGCCATCGAAGAAGAGAATCTAGTGGGGATCGGTGAAGATCAAGCCTTAGGACCTGGCACCTCAGGGTAAAAAGCTCCCGGACAACACGAAGATGGGGTCCATTCGGCGACAAAGTCAGCTAGCACCTGACTCTTGATGGCGTGTCGAGGTTGGAAATCAAGCTGGAACTCTGCCAGTTCCGTACATCACTTGGCGATGTTTCCTGTTGAAGTGGGATTATGTAGAATAGCATGTAGTGGGTAAGAAGTTACCACTAAAATCTTCTGGGCTTGGAAGTAGTGGTGTAGCTTCCTTGAGGCAATAAGCACTGCGTACAGTAGATTATGCACCCAACTTCCTTGAGGCAATAAGCACTGCGTACAGTAGATTATGCACCCCAATGTACCATGTCTTAGCATCATGGAGTACTTCACTAATGAAGTATACTGGTTTATGGACAGCTCGAACCTTCTTCTTTTTGAGCAGTCAGAACTCTCCCGGGGCGGAGAGGTTAATCCAAAGGCAACTTGCCTTTAGGATCCATGCTTGGGAGCTAGAACCAGGCTCACATTGATGATATTTTCCACCAGATAGCTCCGGAACCTACAAGAGGGGTCTGAGCATCTACGTAGAGGAGCTCGGAGATGTGTCTGGCCTTTCTGCGACCAGGACAATGCTGACAACTTCTGTCATTGCAGCAACATAAAGCAGAAGAGACTCACCAGACTCTAGAGCTACCATAATCAACAACACAGTAAGAGACGGTTTCAACTCCTGAAATGCCTTCTCTGCTTCTTCGGACCAATGAAAAGGTATGTACTTCCTCAATAGCTTGAAGAAGGGAAGTGCTCGCTCAGCCAACCTTGAGATGAACCAGCTAAGGGAGGCTAGACAGCCAATAAGCTTTTGGACATCCTTGAACCCAGACAGGAGGCCGCATCGCTTTGATGGCTTTTATCTTGGCCAAATTTGCTTCAATTCCTCGTTGGGTGACCAAGTATCCAAGAATCTTTCCGGAGGGAACCCCAAAGACACAATTGCCAAGATTGAGCTTTGTGCACGTCAAGCGCAGCTTGTCAAAGATGGATTGAAGGTTGTCCAGCAGTGAGTCTTTGTTCTTCACTTTGACAATGATCTCATCGACGTAGACTTCCACTAGGTAACAAACAAGCTCCACAAATGTTTTGTTCATTTCTCGCACAAAGGTGGAGAGAGCATTTTTAAGACCATAAGGCATTGCCGTGTAACAGTATAGACCATCTACAGTGATAAAAGCAGTGTGATCTGCATCTTCCTAAGACACTTGAATTTGATGGAAACAAGAATATGCGACTAGGAAACAAAGTAGCTCACAGCTAGAGGTAGAATTCACAATCTGATCTATTCTTGGAAGTAGAAAGGGGTCTTTTGGGCATGCCTTATTTAATGTGGTGTAGTCGATGCACATATGAAGCTTCCCGTCGACCTTGGGTACAACAATTGGGTTTACTAGCCAACGTGGGTGATGCACCTCCCGAATGAATCCAGTGTCAAGTAGCATCTTGACTTCTTCTAGGATGAAGTTCTACCGCGCAACATATTACTTCTATGGTTTTTGTTGTGTAGACCGTGCATCAGGGATCCAAGACATTTGTGATGGTTGCCAAGAAAACACTTCGACACTTACCCGGAGCAAAGTGACGAGCACAAGTTTCTATTTGTCACTTAGACCTCCCGATATACGAGTGGTCAGAGCAGCATTGGAACCGATTTGGACGACTTTGATGGGAACGTCATTGTCGGCGCTTGGTTGCACACGAGGTGCAGATTTTGAGCTGCATTGGTGCGAGGTCGAAGGATGTTGAAAAGTCTTCTCCTTGCTAGTTTTAGCTTCTTGCGTTGCTGCGAGCGCATGAAGCTTCTCCAACGTTGTAACTCCAGCAGTGCGGTCCCCTCGGATCCAGAGGACGCCTGACAGAGTTGGCATCTTCAACACCAGGTAGCCATAGTGGGCCATTGCCATGAACCTGTTGTTGACGGATCCTAAGGTATACTAACAAATCATCCCCGACAATAGTGCTAGAAATGCTTGTTGGCATTACTTACGCACCATTAACTAAACAGCTCCAACTGATGTGTCAGAAATGCTTGTTAACAGTTCTATTGGATCACAAAGTGAATTCCGCAAGCGCACGAAGGTATCATTGTAGCATTTCCCCTTAAGAGTATTCCCAAGGGTGTTATTTATTTGATCACAAAGGAAGGTGGGGTAGATATATAACAATCATTCATCAAATAAAAATGGTAGAAAGGTCTATGTAAGAATCTAGTAAGGATGGATTAAATAATAGTGGAGGTAGTGTGACACACACAAAAGCTTTCAAGTCTAATGGGGATAAGAGGATCCTAGAGGTTAGTTAAGGTTGAGAGTTATGGAGGTACTCCTACTATGCTCTATTGTACATATACATAGTCTAAACTAATTATTCATAAGCTAGATCAATAGTGAATACTTATGTTATGTGGTTCAACACATCGGGCTAGGGCTTACCCCTAGCAATAATAGGGAGACTCCCGCCAAGAGCCTGTGGCATAGCCGAACATGGAGGATTACAAAGGACAGATAGGGCTGTCACCACCTACTGCCTACCTCTTCAATCCGTGGGTCTACGAGGCATCCAATGCTACTTAGCTATCCTAGCACCATGCTAGCATATTAAGTAATTACCTTAAGAGCCTAGGCACAATCCATCCTAAGGCAATGAATTGAATCATCATTGAGCCAATGTTGATACACAACATAATTATCCATACTAACCTAGTTATGTTATAATTAACTAGACTATAGTGGGTTCTATAGGTTCTATGATAATGAGATATGTTCATGATGAAATAGTCATAAATCCTTCATGGATTTCTGTGAGGAGTTCGCAGCCATTTTTCCATGCAATACACCACATTAGGATGCCGTTGGCACCACGCCGGTAGAGATACCCTTCTACCAGCATGTATCCTTTAGCCAATCTGACGATCCGGTCAGCGGATGCACCATCTTCAGGAAGGATGTTGTCTTTCAAGTAGCTCTGGATCTCCGAGATCCATGCATTGGAGCTAACTTAAGCTTCTGAGTCTTGCGTGTTGGGCTGCTCGTAGCTTCCTGCAGCACCTACGACCCGTGGTGGACACAATTGTAACAGGGCCAACGGGACTGCCAACTTTGAGGTGCTAATGTCGCCCCCTTCGCTCAGTTCGACAGGCTAAGTAGTTGGTCTTGACAACCTCTTGACAAAAACTCTATCGGGAGCTTGAGCTCCAGTTGAAGCCTTCGTCGAGAGTTCTTCAGCTTCAGCGTTGTTGAGACGTTGGACATGACGGAGATCCAGGACGTCAAAGTCTTTCTGGAGCTTCTGGACTTCAAGGAGGTAAGGAGCAAGTTGTGTGTTTTTACATCTACATTCGCCTTTGACTTGTTTGATAATGAGCTACGAGTCTCCCTTCACCAGCATCTGCCTGACGCCATATTATAGCGCCACATTGAGCCCATAGATGAGATCTTCATACTCCGCCATGTTGTTGGTTGCCTTGAAATCAAGGTGTACCATGTAGTTGACCTTCTCCCCGGTTGAAGCAAGGAGAACGATTCCAGCTTTGACCCCCAGTTTTTGCATGGAGCCGTCGAAGTAGAGAGTCCAGTGAGGCTCGGTGAAGACCAGGACCTTGGGTACCGGTTTCTACTCACTGGGACCCCCTAGATTTGATGAATAAGGGGTCCACTCCGCCACGAAGTTAGCAAACACCTGACTCATGATATCATGTCGAGGCAAGAATTCAAGATCGAATTCTGCCAGCTCCACTGCCCACTTTGCAATGCTCCCAGTAGAATTGGGGTTATGTAGTATAGCACGTAGTAGATAGGAGGTTACCACTGATATCTTGTGGGCTTGGAAGTAGTGATGTAGCTTCCTCGAGGCAATAAACACTGCATAAAGCAGCTTATGCACATTAATGTATCAAATATTGGCATCGTGGAGTACTTCACTGATGAAGTACACTGGCCACTGGGTAGTTCGGACCTTCGCAGAAGGGCCCGGAGCTTCTTATTCATCAACCAGGACCCTCCCGGAGGGGTCTGGACCTTCTTCTTGAGCTTCCCAGATCCTGCCGGAGGGGTCCAGAACTTCTTCTTCAATCGTGAGAACTCCCACAGATGAGAGAGATTGATCCTCGGTCAGCTTTCCTTGAAGATCCGTGCCTTTGGGTTGGGACCCAAACTCGCCTTTAGGTAGCTCCGAACGCTCCTGAAGGGGTCTGGGCTCCTAAACTGTAGGTGGTTCCGGTCTTTCCGCGACCAGAACCTAGCTGACAACGTCTGTAATTGCCAAAATGTAAAGCAAAAGAGGTTCACCAGGGTTCGGAGCTATCAAGATCGATAGTGTGGTGAGGAGCTGCTTGATATCTTGGAACGCCTTTTCTGCTTCTTCGGACCAATGGAATGGCCCAGACTTCCTCAATAGTTTGAGGAAGGGAAGCGCCCATTCTGCCAGTCTTGAGATGAACCGGTTGAGTGCAGCTAGACATCAAACTAGCTTCTAGACATCCTTCATGCGGGCTGGGGGCCGCATATCTTGAATAGCCTAGATCTTTGCCATATTCGCCTCAATTCTTCGGCGAGTCACCAAGAATTCGAGGAGCTTCCCAGAGCTAACCCCGAAGACATATTTGTCCGGGTTCAGCTTGGTGCGCATCACGCGCAACTTGTCGAAGACGGCTTGCAGGTTGTCAAGGAGTGATTCTTTGTTCTCGACCTTCATGATGATGTCATCGATGTAGACCTCCACCAAGTCCCTAATAAGCTCTCCTAATGTTTTGTGCATGGCCCGCACAAAAGTTGAAGCAGCATTTTTGAGACCAAACAACATGACAGATGATAGTATAGCAATACAATCCATCTACTGTTATGAAAGCAGTATGCTCTTCATCTTCCTTAGACATTTGGATCTAGTAATATTCGGGGTATGCATCTAGGAGACACAATAGCTCACAACCAAAGGTGGAGTCCACTATCTGATCTATCCTGGGTATTGGAAATGGATCTTTTGGACATGCCTTATTTATGGTGGTGTAGTCGATACACATCCGATGTTTCTCGCCGGCCTTGGGTACAACGACTGGGTTTGCCAGCCATCGTGGATGTTGAACCTCCCAGATGAAACCAGCTTTGAGCAGCTTCTTGATTTCTTGTTGAATGAAGTTTTGCCACTTGACTAATTGCTTCCGCGTCTTCAAGTGTATTGGCCTTGCGTTGGGATAAATCTTCGGGCTGTGCTCAATCACCTCCATAGGGATCCCATGCATTTGTGACGGTTGCCAGACAAACAAGTCAACATTCACCTGGAGGAAAGTGACGAGCGCAAGTTCCTATTTGTTGTCCAGTCCTCCCGATATAAGGGTGGAATCGGCAGCATCAGAACCAATTTGGACGACTTTGACGGGTATGTCCGTGTCGCCGCTTGGATGCACGTGTGGTGCATAGGTTGAGCCTTGGTGACGAGTACTCAGAGGTTGAACAGCTAGCTCCTTGCCAGATGCTTCCTCTTGTGCTGTTGTAAGTGCATGGAGTTCTTCCAGCGCGATGACTCCTGCAGTACGATCCCCGCGGATTCGGAGAACGCCTGAATGTGTCAGCATTTTCAACACCAAATAGCCATAGTGAGCTGCGGCCATGAACCTATACAAGGTATGCCTGCCTAGGATGGCGTTGAAGGGCAAGCTTATGTGGAGCCACGTCGATGATCAACTTCTCAGTTCTATAATTCTCTCGAGTCCCAAAGGTCACCGGGAGAATAATCGAGCCGAGTGTACTGATGGCCCCTGGACCTACCCTAGAGAAAGGACGCGTGGGCGATGGTCCAAAAGTCCGAGTTGGATATTCAAGAAGGCTTCGTAGCTTAAGAGGTTGAGCGCTGGACCTCCATCAACCAATACGTGGTAAAGCTGAACATTATTGGTGGTAGGAGACACCATCAACAGCAGTTGCCAACTCCGATCATGTTTCTTGGACATTTTGTAGAATCAAAAGTGATTGGAGTTTCCATCCACTTTTGATGGGGTTCTGCCTTGGCGGTAGCAGCTCTGGCAGCCATCTCCCAACGCATGGTCTTGAGGACGCGGCGGGAGGTAACATCCTAGGATCGTCCATAAATGGTATTGAGGGTCTTCCGACGTTCGTTGTCAGAGATTTTAGAGTCATTGTCGATCGTGTTGTACACAACCTTCAGGACCTTCTCAGGCTCCTGGAAGCCTAGCTCTGGATCAGCTGGAGCTTCGTCGACTTTCTGCCCTCCCTCCCACTGGTGGAAGTGAACTTCTTCTCGGCGCTTGTTGAAGTGCTCGACAAGGTTTTTTACCTCCCATCAATCTTCAAGATTGTGGGTGTCTGTTTTGTGGATCAGACACCACATCTTTGGACCGCCGCCGTCTTCTGATGAAGGTCGAGGTCGCTTTTTAGGGTGTGGCCCCCGGCTACCCGGAGCTGCAGCTGCTGCATCAGTAGGTGTGTCGGTCGACAACTTCTTCTTGCCGTTGGACTTTTTCTTCTATTTTCCACTATTGAATGTAGTGGCTTCAGCTTGGTGATATTTTTGTTAGCCTCTGGAGCTGGCTTGGAGTGCATTTCACGGCCCTCAATAGCCCTGGTGCATTTGTCACCCAAGCTGAAGAGTTCTGTGACACTGGTGACTTCTTTCGTCGCCAGCTTCTCCAACATCTTCTTGTCTCGGATGCCCTGTCAAAATCCTACAATAGCAGATGCGTTGGAGATAGAAGGAATGGTGTTACGTACCCGGGAGAAACGCTGCATGAATGATCGCAGCAACTCCCCTGATTTCTGTTGTACGCCAAACATATCTTGTTCTGTGCCAGGTCGGGTGTAGGAACTCCCAAAGTTGGCGGTAAATAGGTTGCATAACTCTGCCCAACTATTGATGGACTCAGGCGGGAGACTCATGAACCAGGACCTAGCGGTCCCAGACAGAGTCAGAGGAAAATAGTTGGCCGTCACAGCCTCAATGCCTCCCGCCGCGAGGATGGCGGTGGAGTAGATTTGGAGGAACTCTACGGGATTGACAGTCCCATCGTATTTCTCCGGCAGATGAGGCCGGAACTTCTGCTTCCATCGGACCATGCGAAGGTGCATGGCCAGGGCTGAACAACCGCCCCCTACTCCTAAAGGAGAAGGGTTTTCTCGAGCTTCTCGCCTTTTGCAAGCTTGCTTGATGTGGACGCGGCTGTCTTGCTGCCTGTAACGATGATCAAGCACCGACTGAAGATCATGGTTCGAGAGCCTTGAAGCCGTGTGAGTACGGCGTGCCCTAGATGGCAGGGACATCACTTGCTGGGAAGACGCGCGCCTCCAGTGTTGTGACGTCTGAGGACCAAGTTTGCCAGATAATGCCCTTTACTAGGAAGGTGCCTACCCTGAAGGTGGGGGACCTTGGTTGCTGATAGCATTGGTTGCAGCTGCAACCAGATGCTCCACATCAGCGCGGCACTGCTCCATTGCACCCTGAGGTGCTCCGGGTGCCGGGGGTTGCTGCAGAAGGGTACGTTCCGTGTTGATCGCGTTCTCAGGATTGTTGTGCGTCGATGCAATGACCGACATGAAGACACCATCTTCTTGTCCGACGTTGTTTGCTGGAGCAGTTGGTGGTGGTGGTGGAATGACAACCGCTGAAACAACAACACCAGCAGGTTGGAGGGATTTTCTCCAACAGGTTGTTCAGCATGGTTGCTGGACGATCCAGCGGCGGAGTTCACCATCTTGAAATCTTAGGGGCCCTACCTGGCGCGCCAAATGTCGAAGTGTGTGATCGACACTTCCTCCGGTACTACTAGATCGTAGCCCGCAGAGGTTCGTGATTGGTTGGGGCGCGCATGAGATTATGAACAAGACAGTGACACGAGTATTTTACGTGGTTCGGGCCGCCTGAGCGTAATACCCCACTCCATGAATGTTGTTGGATGTATGATTATGCGATAGCTTGTGTGTGTATGAGCTTAGTTGTTTCTGTACCGTGTGGCGCATCACTTTTATAGTCCAAGGGCTACCCGTTACACTGGCTGCCTGGCTCGACATGTGGCCCCGACAGTGTTTTATTACCTAATACACAATCATTATGTATTAAGTACATTTAACTGTGATAATGCACCTTAACAGCGCCATTACTGGAACTAAAGGCCATCTGATCGTGTGTCATTAATATGGTATTAATGACACGTAATCAGGTCTTGTAACTGTAGCTTTAACTGCCCCGTGAATGTCCACGCCGATGGAGACCCACCAAACTTCCAGTTACTATTTTAGGTCTGGAGGCTTGAGACATGGCGGCTCCAGAGATTCCCATCGTGGGGAGGCAGGTCCGGAGCCACTATACACGTGGTAGCGTCGGAGCTTCCCTCTAATGGGGGTTAGGTCCGGTGTCACTGGACAGGTGGCAAGACTGGAGCTTCGCTATGAAGGGATTAGGGTCCGGCCTTGTGTTACACATGGCGGCGCTGGAGCTACCCAAACAAGGGAGGTGGGTCTAGTGCGGTGTAACAGGTGGAGCCTTCGGAGGACTTCAACTTGGATGGGTGGAACTTCGTGACTTTTCTTGCAGTATCATGGGGTACCCAGTACGCAGGGTACCGACTAGTGGGCGGCAGGCGGCGATCGCACTGGAGTTGGATCGTGATTTGTACTGAAATGGTCTTCTGAAAGACGGAGTGAAAGAGCACAAAAGATCGAAGATTTGCCGAAAACTTAGCTATGTGTTCAAATAGAGCGCCTGAGACCTTAAATAGCTAGGTTAAAAGGGAGACGAGCTAGAAAAAGTGCGTCTGCAATTGTTGACAAAGAAAGACGGGCAAGAGTGAAGATCGTCTCACTTTTGCATCCCTTTGTTTCCCCGGGGCGAGCAGAGGGTGGTGCGAAGAACTTTATTTGCGGTGGGTGGTGCGAAGTAATTGCACTGATTATGCAGAGATGTGCGACCGGCATGTGACCTTTTGTTTCCTCGAGGCGAGCGGTTTCGAATTCTCCCATCGTATCATCAATGCACGCAAAATGAACCACTACATCGTTCCGCACAGACCTTATATAAGACACACCATCATTGACTACTCCGCAGTTCTCCACAAGCGTGTCTCCCTTTTGCATCCTTTCGTTTCTCCTTTTCTTCATGTTATATAAGGAGTCACCCACCATGGCCAATGTTCTGTCGCCAAGCCCGCCGACGGAGCCACCCTTCAAGAAACAGTGCTGCGACTCCCTCGAGCGGCTCGAGAAGACTTGCACCCCATTATGGCACGAGATGCGTACAATAGTACGTCTCGCACCATGAGTTCCTTGGGTCTGCGTACTGTTGATGGCTGTTATATACCAATTTAACCTGTCAATATAACTCAATTATGTGCAGGAAAGATCATTTCTTGCACACATCACCTTTATACTTAACCTATTTCCACTTGTCCTTGGAAAAATAGTGCGTGAAGGCTTTTTATGCAGGAATTGAGATAAAAGAGGGGGAGCAATCCTAAAAAGTATCATCCCAGCCAATGAAGCATCGACACATGGCACTGCATGGATCTAATGGCCCACAAATAGACGTATTCGAAGAGATCCAACGTTGTATCACCCATATAATTCAATAGGGACCACCGGAAGTGACTTGCAGAAAGCATACGCAAAATGGAGCCAAGACCAGGTCGGCCGAACACCCTATTCGACCGACTAGTTCCTAGCGCCAAACGCGGTCAACATCCATGTGTTGGTTCCCTATGGTTCCCTGATAACAATGAAGACTGATTCGCAAGTTTTTGGTGGCGGAAACCGATCCTTCTCTAGCTATAAATAGGACCCCCTACCCCTCACTTCAACACACACCACTTGAGCATAATTCAATTGTATACACTACTTTTCTTAGTCCTTAGTGGAGGTGAGGCTGTAGAGAGGAGCCTCTAGTCCCAAGTCCAAATTGGGAAAGTTATGGCTCATGCTTTAACAAGTCCGTTATAATCCTCCACGTTCAGCTACGACGTAGACTCCTCAGGGTAGTCGCCTGGGAGACCAAAGTAAGCTCATGCCCAACATGTTGGAGCACTAAGCCCTAGTATTCAATGTAAAACCCCACTTTTATGGCATGTAAATTCAGTTATGAGTTTTGTGATCAACTATATTAGAGATCCAATATAGTAGTACACATGAACTTAATACCATCCAAACCTTTCTTGCACTCATGGTTAAATTTTATTAACATGAGTATTGGACTTCACCATTAATTCTAGAATGATTCTATTCACCTCTCTTCAAAGTTTAGAATTTTGGATGAAGTTTATTAAGGCAATTTAAAGTGCAGTACTAATTGGCCCTGCCAATAATATTCAAATTAGAGGCTATAAATTTTTCCTTGACCTTCTAATATTCTCAATAGCTTGCCTGCAAAATTTCAAGATTTTAGGAACTCATTTGCTATTTTCTTTGAGGCGCTTAGCAAATTTGAATCAAATTCAAATCTGAATTTCATATTCTTTTCCAACTTCTTTGAACATAAGATTTGAGTTTACCATTGTGTTCAGAATAATTCATTTACCATCTCCACAAAATTTCATGATTTTTGGAGTTGATCTTCCATTTTTAAATGAATTTTTAACTTTACTGCTGGGGTCTAACTGACCTGTGGGCCCCACAGGTCAGCCTCTGCTGAACAGGTCAGGTTGGCCGCCTGCCATCTCTGCACCGGCGCTCGCCCGCTCGACAGCGCACGCGCATGCAAGCTCCAGCGAGCTGCTTACTTGCTTGCCGCGGCGCTATAAAAGGCCGGCCGCCGCTCCAGTTTTTCCCCTTCCCCGATTGGTGGTTCCCCCTCTCGCGATTCCTTCTCCGCCGCGCGCCATCGTCGTCGCTTGCCTCTGCTCCGTGGTGCGCCGTCGTCTCGCGCAGTTTCAAGCCACGATCCCAAAAGCTTAAAGGTGCGCCTAGTCGAGCTCTAACTCTCGGTGCAAACCGTTTCCCTTTTCATTCAGAAATGAGCAAGTTATCGGTCTTCTTCCTTCTGGCCGATGTGAAGAAGCTTGCTAGGTTTCCGTTTCAATTTCGTTTCTACAAGTAAATATTCTTTGCAATTGCTTAGAGATAGTTTCTATAGGTCCTAGCGCTCCTACCGGAACAAAAACCCCTAAAAGTTACCGTGCAACGGCCGAGGAAATCGAGTTTTGCTCTCCGTCGGTGAGGAAACCTCGGTTCACCGTCGAGCTCATAGTTTCCAATTGTTTCCTCCTCTTCCACGTCCAGTTCCTTGATCTGCATCGTCCCAAGAAGGTTTTGAAGAAGGTCCCGAGTAGTTTGAGCTACTCTGGAGCGAGTTCCAGGTTGCCTGAGTGCTCACCGCCGCCGCCGCTGTCGCACGGCCGTTTCCGGCGAGTTTCTGGTTCCACCGACCTCACCGTCATGCTCAGCGACTCCAAAAACACCCAGGCAGCGAGTTTGGGCGAGTTTGGCCCTTCGGTTTAACCGGCGGTGAGTTCGCCGGTGAGCCACCGCCGCGGGCGCCGCCTCGCGCGGGCGTTGGCCCGAGGTAGAAGACAACCCCGTCGGGCCCCACCTGCCAGTGGCTGCGAGATCACGGTGCGGCTGGGATTCCGTGCGGCTGCGTGCAAATAAATTTGTGGACCACGGTGTTGCATTGACCAGAGCACGCCACGTGGCCCATGGGACCCGCCCGAGTGAATTTGAATTCTGGCGCCAATGGGTTATTAAATTAATTCTAGAAAATTGTTCAAACTTCTATATTGAATATTTCTCTATAGACTACTCCAAAAATCTTCAAAGCAAATTTTGTTTGAAAGCTCTTGAGCTCTAGTTTCTGTCAGTACCAATTAGGTTCTGTGAAACTCACAGTTAAATTCTGTAGGAAATAATCTTTCCAAATGCTAATACAATTTTTCCAGATAAGCTAGCCACTGGAAAAATCCCCAAAATTCACATAAAATTTAGTGTCCTTTCTTGTCCACCAGAAAAAGTTTGGGAGCCATTGCACCTGTTTAACCCTCTGTATAGTTCAATTACCTTTTTTCAGTTATTGAATTTTCACAGATGTTCAGTTGCTTTACTATGTCTCAAATTTGGACTGAGTTTTCCTTTAGTCATACACTAGTTCCTGTAAAAATCTTGTATTTAATTGACCTACTATCCTAGTCCTAATTCAGTCACAAACTGAACATTGAGTAAAAGGTTAAAAATTCAATTATAAGATAATTCCAGAAATTGTTGCCAACTTAGAAATTCAACAACTCCTTCACCCCAGCTTAGAAATTTAGGAAACAAATTTTGCTAGAACAAGGACTATTTGATCTATCTTAATTATCACCTGTTAGCTATGTTCAAGCTACAGTTTCCTCTCTAAAATTTTTGGAAGTTGATTGCTTGCCATAATTTTGGAGACCACAATCTACTTTGATCATCTCTTGTTCTTTGCAAGAGCTTCTATCATAGTCCCTAATACCTACCTTCAAAGTCCCAAAGCCAATTAAGATCACCACTTGCTATGATCATTAGACGTTAATTTGTATAGTTTTTATAGTTATTATTTCAAAATCATTCATATACGCATTCTATGCACATCGTATAGTGACCGAAGTCGAGGAGGATCCAGAAGCCTTGGAAGAGCACCTTCCAAATATTAACTCAGATTCTGACCTGCAACAAGGAAAGCCCTAGTTTGCATTTAAGTCGTTTATAAAATTTTACTTTGTCACTATGATGAGTAGTATATGAATTATGCATTACGTTTAGGATGATTGATACTCCACATGCATGACCAAAAATCCTAGGGATTGGTTGGAACGAGTTATAGTTTGATCTGTAGTAACTGCTTTGCTAATGCATAGGAAATCCGGTAGAAGTCGAGTAGTTGGAATCTACTCGCGAGAGATGTAGGACATATCTCACAGGATTGGTTAGATAGAAAATGGCATAATATAATTAAATGGAGACCGGGAAGGGAATGGATAGGAAGCGGAGAGAATTGAGTCTCGATCGCATAGTCCTGCCTGTGTCGATTAAGGCCCGTCTGTATGCGGCCCCTTCGGACAAGCTTGAATTGTACCGGCAACATAATGGACATATGGAATCCAGTAAACTGATGTAACTCCATAACTGGGGTGTCGAGGCCCACTAACTCACCATCGATAGGAGTGGGCTGAGGATAGTAAGGTGTAAATCGGTCGGCGAACACATGAGGTGTTCCGTGCGGAGACCTTCTGTTTGCGGAGGTGAGATGGGTTCGGCGTTCGGGTTTCTTGTGAAAGGTGGCCATATACGCCTAGTACTGAAGTGTTATGTAGGTACAGGTGTGCTCGCTGACACTTCCTAACGACGTATGTGTCGTGTTATCCGGGTGTGTCCTGATTGCAATCACTATCCCTCGCAGTAATAGAGTACCACTTGTTCACTGCGCCGTGACGTAGTAAATAAGAAGCCAGGAAATCATATTGTATTGAATTATAATTACTTTGCAACCTTGCATGATTTAGAGATAGTACAATTAAAAGTGTACAGTTTCCCCAAACTTTAGTTGTAATAGCATTATTTGCTCTGGGCATGTCATATGATCGGTAAAGCGTTTCTTGTTTGATTGTGGAGCCCATGATGCGCCGTGCTCGGAGAATGTCATTTGCTACATAAAACCTGATTATAAGGATCCACTTGTAGGCGAGTCATTTACGCTTCACCTCACCTATGTTTTAGTGTTCCCCTTGCATATGTCTAGTGAGACGGGTTAGTCTTGCTGAGCCTTATGCTCACGTTTGCAGTTAACGAGTTTTTCCAGGTTATACAGTTGATGAAGGGTTTGATGATGAGGCTGCAACCCCTCCAGGGTGTACAACCGAGTGGGAACCCTGCACGCCGCCCTAATTGAGTGTTGCTAGTGCAAAGTATCCAAGGCATGGATAACTTTGATTTTGCATAGCTAGTGCTGAGAGCGTAGCTATGATATATATATATATTTCGTTACTTCCGCTCGTATTGTAAAAACTTCCGCTGTATGATAAATAAAAGACTTCGTCTTGTACTTATTCAGGTTCTATTCTTGTATAACTGTTGGGTGTCGCATCGCACGACACCACCCAATGAGATCCTTGGATGTCGGGATTCCGGTCCCCACAGATATGGTATCAGAGCATCACTGGGAACAGTGTAGTTGAAAAGAACATATTTTAAAAAATTAGTACTTGAGTGAGGAATTAGCTATATGCCTTTATAAGGAGTATTATTAGTATAAGGTATAAAGGTGGTAAACTAACTATGTGTTATTATATTCTGTAACGACGCCCCGATGTTAGGTAAGAGGTAAGGTACGCCACCGAGAGCGGATCAATCTCGATAAGCTCAGCATACGAGGATTGGTATGTAAAATTTCTGTGGCTTGGCATGGGAAGTTAATAGGAGTCTCTGAAGCTTTCAATGTTTCTGGGAACCTATGACACGCGGTACCCCAGCGTGCTTCAAAGTTAGTCGGAGCCCCCATCGGGTGGTGTATAACCCGATAGTATGCCTCTCTAGAACTATTCATGTTCTATGGGAGCATGCAAAACATGTATGCCTGAGCGTGTATAAGATGGATCGTACGGGAGTCTTTGCTGTACAGACGTATTTATAGCCATGTACCTCGAGACATGGCCTTGCTCGAGGACGACTCACACGAGAGTCGTATGCATTTATTTTCATATATTATTGTGACTGTGAGTCGTGTTTACCCGTGCCGCCCTTGAGGTGTGAAGGTGTGAAAGGGGATTGTTTGTCTTTTGTAGCATTAACTACGGTAGAAGACCGTGTAGAAGCCATTTGCGAGAGAACGATATAGGAACCACCTATAGACGTAACCGGAAATACCGGATAGAATTTTCTTTGGTAAGGTACGTAGTACAGTCAGTATCAAACATGATACTTGATCATCCCCACAGACAGAATGGCTGCATTGTGTTTTGGAAAGTCCGAATATCAGGTGCTGGTAGGTTTGGACTCCGCAAAAAGGGTTCCGACTCGATAGAGTAGATAGAATAAAGATTCTTGATTTGTGGCAGAAGTTGGTTCAACTTCGCCGGATTGTAATCTTGGTTATATAATAGAGAGTATAGGAGTATCATATATGGATGGAAAGCTCGTGAAGATCTCTATAACTTTTCTGTTGACCATAAAGACAGAAAAGCTTTATAATCTGTTGAAATCTGGGATGTATTGTAACTGCTCCAGATGACCTTACCAATGTACCCGTCTCTGTATTTTTGCTATAACTTGCTGTAGAAAAATCCACTGCCTTATTGTGATACATGTTTGGAAAGGGTAGGAGGAGCTTTAAAAATTTTTATGGGAGGTTTTTCCTGATTTGGGTTGGAGTTAAACCAAATTGGGAAGTCAACACAGTGAACTGCAGAACTGCTGGTGCAAACCAGTCAGTTCAACTGTTAAGTTTGGATAGTTATAGCTCTTAATCCCGAATAGTGACATGGTCACATATATGCATTTATGGAAATCTTAGGAAGTCCTCTATCAACTTTATTTGTCACTCCTGACCTGAATCTAGGTGTAGCTATGCCTAATTCCATTTGTCGCAAACTTGGTTCTTGCAGTCCAGAACTTGGAACAGTTTGCACAGGGTTGTGAATTTGTGCGCGATACCTGTATAACAAAGTTTTTAGGGTGGAACTATTTTATTTCTGGATTGTTAACACGATGTTATACAATGTTTGTTTTGTTATTACCTCAATATCTTATTATGATAAACCTGTATAGAATGTGGAGGTAAGCCCATATACAGGGGAGGTTCTGTCAAAATTTCAAGAAAACTTGAGTCAACATAAAACCTATATAGATTCTTCATATTAGTTCACATGGAGATGTATGAGTACAATCTGGAAAGTTTTTGAAGTGTACTACAACTTTTATATTCAACTTAACTCTTAATTCTGGCATTTCCTGTATGAAACTTTTGGGGTGATACAGGGAGGTCAGCTGAACCAGAACTGTGATCATTTCCAGATTGCAGATTTTCTTGGATCAATTGATTATTGATATTTTCTTTTGTACAACATTATCATTGATTGAGTTGAATACCTATACTGTGTAGTGACATCCGGGTATGTTTGTCCACAGATGGCAGCACCAAGAATTCAGTTACCTAATGGATGGGTGTTCTCCACGTACACCGGGCAAGCCGGTTTCCCGGACGTGTTTGTTAGGTTGCTTCGCCAGTTTGGCTACCTGGTGTTGCCTAGCTATTGGGGCAAGAAGTTCCAGGAAAGCGGTATGTGGAGTTGCACCATCTACGTCGATGTGCCTGCTGGTCCACCGCACCTCGGATGGGCTCCATACTCCATCAAGATCAAAGGGTTGATATTAGAGGAAACATGGAGCTACGCCGCAAGTGTTGCCATAGGGAGGTTTTGCAAACTTCATTACCATAATCTGGTGGGTACTCCGTATGAGTTCTTTCCAGTTAATGGCAGGGCTTCTGAAGCCTGGGCAACCCGTTTGCTTGCGGAGGTGGACAATCACGGTGAAACATCCGCGACAGCCTTAGCGGTGTATGCATCCGCATCACATTGCGAGAAGGGTAATCAAAAGGCATGCATAAAAGAATTGACGGACAATCTGAAGCAAGCCATGATTCGAGCGGATCACTTTGAGTGGGCAAATGACGGACTTAGGGATATGATGGCTCCTCTCAACCATCGTTTGAACCTTAGGGAGAATCAATGGCATGACACTGTTATGGATTTAGCTGCGTCTCGTCAGGAGACTCTAGAGATGGAAATTGACTTGGAGGCGAGCCTACTCTATGGACACCAGCGGGACACCCAGTTGAGCGCGGTGACTGCAGATCGGGATCAGTCCAGAGTGGAGGCTCAGAGCTGGAAGACCAGCTGTGAGCAGGCTCAGCAGGAGAACGAGGCCTGGAGCATGTTTATGATACAGACAGATTGTCAAGCTAAGATTGCCAAAAGGACGTCACTTTTGAACGAGGCATCATCTTTTGCTCCAGCACCCATACCAGTGGTGCCTAATCCTGAGGATGACGAGGAAGAAGAAGATCCTCAGGAGGTCGAGTTTTATGAGTAGAGGGCAGTGTTGATGTACTTGTCACTTTAGGCCGAGTGTAATAATGTCTAGTAAACACCACGCGTATTTTGCGACTTTTTGAGTCTTGTTGTAAATAGTAGCGAGGTGGGTGTACAATGATATAGACATGAAGACTTGTGGTGACCAAGCATAGATGAGACGACTTCTTTAAATGAAGTCTGTCTATTTTTGGAGTTCTATTGTAAACTTGGGCCCAAGATAATATAGATTGTATAAAGTTTGTGCTTTATCAATATATGTGAATGTTATGCATCATCTATTGTTACCTACCGCATTACTATTTATATGGAAGGATGAACTTGAGGCAATGAGACTTATGGTGTGAATCGTTGTATTGCAGCATGGTGCGTACACATGCAGCCCCAGAAGTGGGAGGCTCAAGTGGAGGGCAGGGGGATGACACACCACCCCCAAGGCAGAATACGCCTCAAACGCAACCACCTCCACCACCTCCGCCCACACTTCCGAGGAACCTCGCGGAGGTTCTCGCTGCAGTGCTCGGCTCGCGCTACGAGCAAACCGAGCTACTGCAAACTCTGGTGCAGCACTCGTCCCGTCAAGGGGGACGACAGGATGATGGACCGCATCAACAATATCAGAGTTCCTACTATGATTTCTCATCGACACATCCACCGGTCTTCAGAGAGGCCGATGAACCGTTGGAGGCGGATAATTGGCTCCGCACCATTGAAGGAAAGTTCGGTTTACTCGAGGTAACCGAACAGCAGAAGACGCTATTTGCAGCACAGCAACTGCAGGGGTCTGCTGGCGCATGGTGGGCCAATTACCTTGTCGCACGCCCCGCAGGCCATGTCGTAAGCTGGGCCGAATTCCGGGAGGCGTTCCGCGCCTACCACATCCCTCCTGGGATTTTGAGGAGGAAGCTTCAAGAGTTCTTGGAGCTAAGGCAGGGAGGAAGGAGTGCGTACGAGTACTCCAAATCATTCAACCACTTGGCCCAATACACTCAGGACCAAGTGAATACCGAAGATCAGAAGTGCGAATGCTTCTACCGGGGTTTGAACCCAAAGTTGAAGGACAAGCTTGTCCTGTTCACCGCGGAAGCTTCAACGACATCGTCAATGCCGCTATCATGGAGGAGGACGCTACGCGCGAGCTGTCCTCAGATAAAAAGAAGAGGAGTGCTCCGTAGGGCAGCGGAGGTGGTGCTCCTCAGAAGTACCGTATGGTGTATCGATCACCATCCGGCCCGAGGTGGCAACCGCCATCACGACCACCAATGTTCAGTGGTCGCCAGTTCAGCAACTCCAAAGTCCGACCGCAGCAACAACAAGGGATGATCCCACGTGCAGTTCCACCTCCACCACGTGCACCGTGATTCCGTCCTCCCATTCGTACTGGCCAAACCCCGTACACGTGTTTCACGTGTGGACGCACAAGGCACTTCGCAAAGGACTGTCCGCAGAATCGACAAGGCGGAGGGCAATCATCCTACCAAGGGGCCAACCAACCCCGCAACCAGCCCAAGAAGCCAGCCACCAGACCCGGCAACGTCCACCACCTCGCCATCGAGGACGTTCCGGAAGGCGCACCCGTGCTCACGGGTACATTCTCTATCTTCAATCATCCCGTAGTCATACTCTTTAACTCCGGAGCTTCACACAATGTCATTAGTAAATCTTTTGTCATTAAAAGTCAATTGCCTATTATCTCCACCAAAGCTCCATATGTGATTAGCACTGCAGCCGGGAAAACAGTAACAAATGAATTGGTTCCTGGGATACCACTGAACCTAGATGGAACCATATATCTTACTTCACTTCTGATACTAGAGCATCAGAAATGAGATGTCATCTTGGGAATGGCATGGTTACAATATCATGGTGCTATTCTAGATCTGGTCCTTCGAAAAATATATCTAAATTCTCCACTCCATCCCTCTCAAGTCCTCAAGCTTGAGAAAGCTATTCTAGTGAATTCATCTACTCACAATACCGAGATTATGGAACTTAAGGATATTCTCGTAGTATGTGAATACCCGGACGTGTTTCCGGAAGATCTTCCTGGTATGCCCGCAGAAAGAGATATAGAGTTCAAGATTGAACTTGCACCGGGAACAGTACCAATCTCAAGACCACCCTACAAGATGGAAACCCAAGGAACTTGCAGAACTTAAGGAGCAGTTAACCGAACTTGAGAACAAGGGTTTCATTCGTCCAAGTTCATCACCATGGGGTTGTTCTGCACTGTTCGTAGAAAAGAAAGATAAGACCTTGGGACTGCGCGTAGACTATCGTCCACTTAATGCTGTCACTATCAAGAACAAGTATCCACTACCACGCATTGATATTCTTTTCGAGCAATTGGTGGGTGCTAAAGTATTTTCGAAGATGGATCTTCGTTCTGGTTATCATCAGATTAGAATCCGACCAGAAGATATACCAAAGACAACATTCTCGATGAGGTATGGACTGTATGAGTACCTTGTTATGTCCTTCGGATTGACCAACGCACCGGCTCATTTCATGTATCTCATGAACTCGGTGTTTATGCCTGAATTGGACAAGTTTGTCGTAGTCTTCATTGACGACATACTTGTGTATTCAAAAACAGAAAAAGAAGGCTCAACACTTGCGTATCGTGCTTCAACGATTACGGGACCACCAACTATATGCTAAGTTCAGCAAGTGTGAATTCTGGATCAGCCAAGTGCCATTTTTAGGGCACATCATATTAGCAGAAGGGATTGCAATTGATCCAAGCAAGATCAAGCAAGTCCTCAAATGAGAGTCTCCAAAGTCTGTACATGAAGTCTGAAGTTTCCTAGGTTTAGCAGGATATTACCGGAGGTTTATACCCAATTTCTCCAAGATAGCTAGACCAATGATAGAACTTCTGAAGAAAAGGCAGAAGTATGTATGGACTGAGGCATGTGAGGCAGGTTTCAAAGCATTGGTGAAACACCTTACAACGGCACTAGTTTTAGCCCAACCAAACACAACCAAATCATTTGATGTCTATTGCGACGCATCTGGGATTGGTTTGGGTTGTGTGTTGATGCAAGAGCGAAGAGTGATCGCGTATGGGTCACGACTGCTCCGGAACCATGAGCAGCACTACCCGACTCATGATCTTGAGCTCGCTGCTGTGGTACTGGGATTGAAGATGTGGAGGCATTATTTACTGGGTAATCTAGTACACCTCTACACTGATCACAAGAGCTTGAAATACATTTTCACCTAGAAGGATTTGAATATGAGACAACGGAGATGGTTAGAATTGATCAAGGACTATGAGATTGAGATCCACTACCATCCAGGCAAGGTGAATGTAGTCGCAGATGCACTGAGCCGCAAGTCCCATG
Organism: Tuctoria greenei; assembly: GCA_036927565.1. Taxonomy (NCBI): domain Eukaryota; kingdom Viridiplantae; phylum Streptophyta; class Magnoliopsida; order Poales; family Poaceae; genus Tuctoria; species Tuctoria greenei. The sequence goes on from JAYESD010000004.1 coordinate 74,342,861, forward strand.
TCAACAATCTTTCCATTACCTCAATGGAAGGAGAAGAAGAACTGAGCCTCTACTTGGTTCCATATGGGGCACTCTACAACGTAGCTCTCATTCCTACTATCAAGGAGGATATTATGGCAGCTCAGAAGGAGGACAAGGGGATGTCGCATTTTTGGCAAAGAATGAAGGAGGGGGAGGTGAAATGTTTCCAAAGTGACGATGAGGGCACCCTCTGGTTTAACAACCGTATAGTGGTACCCCGAAACATGGAACTTCGGAAGAAGATACTGGATGAAGCTCATTTATCCAAGTATTCCATTCATCCGGGAAGTAACAAAATGTACCATGATTTGAGAAAGAAGTTCTGGTGGACTCGGATGAAGAGGGAAGTAGCTAAATACGTATCCGAGTGTGATACGTGCCGGCGAGTGAAGGCCAACCATATGAATGCAGCAGGACAGCTTCAACCTTTAAGCATACCGACTTGGAAATGGGAGGATATCAGCATGGATTTCATTGTTGGGTTGCCTCCCACTCCCCATAAGCACAACTCAATTTGGGTGATCGTTGACCGGTTGACCAAATCGGCTCATTTCATACCTGTCAGTGTCAAGTATGATGTAAAGCGGTATGCAGAACTTTATATCTCCAGAATAGTGTGTCCACATGGTGTACCCCACACTATCATTTCAGATCGTGGATCTATTTTTGTTGCTCGCTTTTGGGAGCATCTCCATGATGCACTGGGTGCCAAACTGATTCGAAGCTCGGCTTATCATCCTCAGACTGATGGACAAACCGAACGGGTGAATCAAGTGCTAGAGGACATGCTTCGTGCCTGTGCCATACACCATGGTAGGAGTTGGGATGATCATCTACCATTGGTGGAATTTTCGTACAACAACGGTTACCATGCTAGTATCCAGATGGTGCCATATGAAGCTCTTTATTACCATAAGTGTCGCACACCCTTGAACTGGTGCGAATCTGGTGAACAAGTGGTATATGGCATCGACTTAATAAAAGAAACCGAAGAGCAAGTACACATTATTCAAACAAATCTCAAAGCCGCTCAATCTTGTCAGAAGAGCTACGCGGACAAACGACGTCGACATCTTCACTTCGAGGTTGGGGATCAAGTTTATCTTTGGGTATCCCCAATGAAAGGTATCCATCGATTCGGAGTGAAAGGGAATCTAGCTCCACGTTTTATTGGGCCTTTCGCAATAATCAAAACATGCAGACCTGTGGCATATCAATTGGAGTTACCGCCATCGCTGACAGGGGTCCATAATGTGTTTCACATTTCTCAGTTGCGAAAATGTCTCAAAATCCCAGCGGATATACGTATAGAAGATTTGGAAGCTCTCCAACCAGATCTCACTTATTCCAAGCTTCCAACTCAGATCATCCATGAGAGGACTCGCACCACAAGAAGCCGCACCTTGCGTTTCTACAAGGTCTTGTGGAGCAACCACAGTGCTGAAGAAGCCACGTGGGAAATTGAGGAGTATCTTAGAATGAACTATCCGGACTTGTTAGCGGCATATGTTCGTTAGATCTTTTCCTTTTGCCTTCTTTTGTAATCTTGGGACGAGATTCTTTTAAGGGGGGAGGAATGTAAAACCCCACTTTTATGGCATGTAAATTCAGTTATGAGTTTTGTGATCAACTATATTAGAGATCCAATATAGTGGTACACATGAACTTAATACCATCCAAACCTTTCTTGCACTCATGGTTAAATTTTATTAACATGAGTATTGGACTTCACCATTAATTCTAGAATGATTCTATTCACCTCTCTTCAAAGTTTAGAATTTTGGATGAAGTTTATTAAGGCAATTTAAAGTGCAGTACAAATTGGCCCTGCCAAAAATATTCAAATTAGAGGCTCTAAATTTTTCCTTGACCTTCTAATATTCTCAATAGCTTGCCTGCAAAATTTCAAGATTTTAGGAACTCATTTTCTATTTTCTTTGAGGCGTTTAGCAAATTTGAATCAAATTCAAATCTGAATTTTAAATTTTTTTCCAACTTCTTTGAACATAAGATTGAGTTCACCATTGTGTTCAGAATAATTAATTTACCATATCCACAAAATTTCATAATTTTTAGAGTTGATCTTCCATTTTTAAATGAATTTTTAACTTTACTGTTGGGGTCTGACTGACCCGTGGGCCCCACAGGCCAGCCTCTGCTGAACGGGTCAGGTCGGCCGCCTGCCATCTCTGCACCGGCGCTCGCCCGCTCGACAGAACATGCGCATGCAAGCTCCAGGGAGCTGCTTGCTTGCTTGCCGCGACGCTATAAAAGGCCGGCCGCCGCTCCGGTTTTTCCCCTTTCCCGATCGGTGGTTCCCCCTCTCGCGATTCCTTCTCCGCCGCACGCCATCGTCGCCGCTCGCCTCTGCTCCATGGTGCGCCACCATCTCGCGCAGTTTCAAGCTACGATCCCAAAATCTTAAAGGTGCGCCTAGTCGAGCTCTAACTCTCGTTGCAAACCGTTTCCCTTTTCATTGAGAAATGAGCAAATTATCGGTCTTCTTCCTTCCGGCCGATGTGAATAAGCTCGCTAGGTTTCCATTTCAATTCTGTTTCTACAAGTAAATATTCTTTGCAATTGCTTAGTGATAGTTTCTATAGGTCCTAGCACTCCTACCAGAAAAAACCCCTAAAAGTTATCGAGCAACGGTCGAGGAAATCGAGTTTTGCTCGCCGCCGGTGAGGAAACCTCGGTTCACCGTCGAGCTCATAGTTTCTGATTGTTTCCTCGTCTAGTTCCTTGATCTGCGTCGTCCCAGAAAGGTTTTGAAGAATGTCTCGAGTGGTTTGAGCTACTCTGGAGCGAGTTCCAGGTTGCCCGAGTGCTCACCGCCGCCGCCGCCGTGGCACGGCCATTTCTGGCGAGTTTCTGGTCCCACCGACCTCACCGTCATGCTCAGCGACTCCAAAAACACCCAGGCGGCGAGTTTGGGCGAGTTTGGCCCTTCGGTTTAACCGGCGGCAAGTTCGCCGGCGAGCCGCCGCCGCGGGCCCCGCCTCGCGCGAGCGTTGGCCCGAGGTAGAAGACAACCCCGTGGGGCCCCACCTGCCAGTGGCTGCGAGATCACGGTGCGGCTGGGATTCCGTGTGGCTGCGCGCAAATAAATTTGTGGACCGCGGTGTTGCATTGACCAGAGCACGCCACGTGGCCCAAGGGACTCACCCGATTGAATTTGAATTCTGGCGCCAATGGGTTATTAAATTAATTCCGGAAAATTGTTCAAACTTCTAAATTGAATATCTCTCTGTAGACTACTCCAAAAATCTTCAAACAAATTTTGTTCGAAAGCTCTTGAGCTCTAGTTTCTGTCAGTACCAGTTAGGTTCTGTGAAACTCACAGTTAAGTTCTGTAGGAAATAATCTTTCCGAATGCTAATACAATTTTTCTAGATAAGCTAGCCACTGGAAAAATCCTTAAAATTCACATAAAATTTAGTGTCCTTTCTTGACTACCAGAAAAAGTTTGGGAGCCATTGCACCTGTTTAACCCTCTGTATAGTTCAATTACCTTTTTCAGTTATTGAATTTTCACAGATGTTCAGTTGCTTTACTATGTCTCAAATTTGGACTGAGTTTTCCTTTAGTCATACACTAGTTCCTGTAAAAATCTTGGATTTAATTGACCTACTATCCTAGTCCTAATTCAGTCACAAACTGAACATTGAGTAAAAGGTTAAAAATTCAATTACAAGATAATTCCAGAAATTCTTGCCAACTTAGAAATTCAACAACTCCTTCACCCCAGCTTAGAAATTTAGGAAACAAATTTTGCTAGAACCAGGACAATTTGCTCTATCTTAATTATCACCTATTAGCTATGTTCAAGCTACAGTTTCCTCTCTAAAATTTTTGGAAGTTGATTGCTTGCCATAATTTTGGAGACCACAATCTACTTTGATCATCTCCTGTTCTTTGCAAGAGCTTCTATCATAGTCCCTAATACCTACCTTCAAGGTCCCAAAGCCAATTGAGATCACCACTTGCTATGATCATTAGACGTTAATTTGTATACTTTTATAGTTATTATTTCAAAATCATTCATATACGAATTCTATGCACATCGTATAGTGACCGAAGTCGAGGACGATCCAGAAGCCTTGGAAGAGCACCTTCCAAATATTAACTCAGACTCTGACCTGCAACAAGGCAAGCCCCGGTTTGCATTTAAGTCGTTTATAAAATTTTACTTTGTCACTATGATGAGTAGTATATGAATTGTTCATTACGTTTAGGATGATTGATACTCCACATACATAACCAAAAATCCCAGGGATTGGTTGGAACGAGTTATAGTTTGACCTGTAGTAACTGCTTTGCTAGTGCATAGAAAATCCGGTAGAAGTCGAGTAGTTGGAATCTACTCGCGAGAGATGTAGGACATATCTCACAGGATTGGTTAGATAGAAAATTACATAATATAATTAAATGGAGACCGGGTAGGGAATGGATAGGAAGCGGAGAGAATTGAGTCTCGGTCGCATAGTCCTGCCTGTGTCGATTAAGGCCCGTCTGTGTGCGGCCCCTTCGGACAAGCTTGAATTGTACCGGCAACATAATGGACATATGGAATCCAGTAAACTAATGTAACTCGAGAACTAGGGTGTCGAGGTTCACTAACTCACCATCGATAGGGGTGGGCTAAGGACAGTAAGGTGTAAATCGGTCGGCGGACACATGAGGTGTTCCGTGCGGAGACCTTCTGTTTGCGGAGGTGAGATGGGTTCGGGGTTCGGGTTTCTTGTGAAAGGTGGCCATATATTCCTAGTATTGAAGTGTTATGTAGGTACAGGTGTGCTCGCTGACACTTCCGAACAACGTATGTGTTGTGTTATCCGGGTGTGTCCTGATTGCAATCACTGTCCCTCGCAGTAATAGAGTACCACTTGTTCACTGCGCCGTGACGTAGTAAATACTAAAGAAGCCAGGAAATCATATTGTATTGAATTATAATTACTTTGCAACCTTGCATGATTTAGAGATAGTACAATTAAAAGTGTACAATTTCCCCATACTTTTGCTGTAATAGCATTATGTGCTATGGGCATGTCATATCATCGGTAAAGTGTTTCTTGTTTGATTGCGGAGCCCATGATGTGCCGTGATCGGAGAATGTCATTTGCTACATAAAACCTGATTATAAGGATCCACTTGTAGGCGAGTCATTTACGCTTCACCTCACCTATGTTTTAGTGTTCCCCTTGCATATGTCTAGTGAGACGGGTTAGTCTTGCTGAGCCTTATGCTCACGTTTGCAGTTAACGAGTTTTTGCAGGTTATACAGTTGATGAAGGGTTTGATGATGAGGCTGCACCCCTCCAGGGTGTACAGCCGAGTGGGAACCCTGCACGCCGCCCTAATTGAGTGTTGCTAGTGCAAAGTATCCAAGGCATAGATAACTTTGCTTTTGCATAGCTAGTGCTGAGAGCGTAGCTATGATATATATATATATATTTCGTTACTTCCTCTAGCATTGTAACAACTTCCGCTGTATGATAAATAAAAGACTTCGTCTTGTACTTATTCAGGTTCTATTCTTGTATAACTGTTGGGTGTCGCATCGCACGACACCACCCAATGAGATCCTCGGATGTCGAGATTCCGGTCCCCACATTCAACATTATCATATTCACGTGTACTTTATTAGGCTATGTATATGAGTAATTAGAGCACAATAGGAGTAGCTCCGTCTCGTAGTCTAACCCTCGCTAGAACAACCATACCCTTAGAGTAGATTGCTTAGGTGTGTGTCACACTAACCATATTATCATCGTACCCCTGTTCTAAAAAAAGACTTTGTACCCTATACCTTGATCATAAGAATAGTGTTTACTTTACTTCACCATCTTCCTTTGGGATAAATATGATACTGTTGGTAGTACTCTTGGGTGAAATGCTACAACAATATCTTTCGTGCGCTTGCAGATCTCATATATTGTTTGAGATGATCTGTGGTGTTAAGAAATACATACCCTTCCAAAGTTCACGGGAATGGATACAAACGACCACTACCTTTACGCCGTCATGGGTGTGGACTATGGTCTCGACACTCTGTTCGAGATGATGTTCTAGTAGCTCGGCGCTGAGTTCTATAGGAACCTGGTGGCGGCGATGGTGAGGAACCTCGGTCCCAAGGTTGCACCATTGGAGCAGTCGACCTAGGCTCCTTGTGCACAGGCTCTTAGGGAGCTTGTGCCGGAGGAGGAGTGAAAGTGCATCTAGGCATCCCTTGTGGGTTTTGGTTGATTTATGACAAAGAAATGAGATCCTAACAAAATTGTTGATATGAGCGTGGGTTTTAAAGAGATGAGGATGAAAGTACAAAAAGGAAGGAGAATGAGTATATAAAGGAAGAAGAGCTCAAGAGCTGAAAAGATTAGATTATTTTGTATTGAGTGTGTTGGAGAAACACAACACAAGAGATCAAGATCAAATAATTCAACTCACTGCACAATTCAAAGGAAACTGGACTAGTCCAATATACACTAGACTAGTCCAATATCTCTCTAACTAAGATTCGACTAGTCCCCCCTTGTGCGGACTAGTCCTCGACACCTTACACTTGCAAAACAGTGGACAAGTCTGATATCCATCAGAGTAGTCCGATAATCCTCTGACTAAAATCGGACAAGTCCTCCATGTCCGAACTTGTCCTTAGCCCCAAAATTTTTCATTACACTGGACAAGTCCGATATTAGCCGAAATAGTCCAAAAACTCTCTGACTAATATCGGACAAGTCCCTCCAAGTGCAGACTTGACCTAAGTCACACACGGTGTTCATTACACTGGACTAGTCTGATATCCACCGGACTAGTCCAAAAAGTATCTGACTAAAATCGGACTAGTCCGCACCGATAACGGACTAGTCCTGTATATCTCAACAATTAGGGTTTTCCACACGGCACACACCGGACTAGTTCGGAGTCCACAACGGACTGGTCCGAACATCGCAAACCCTAATGTTAACTTTTGGAAACCCTAGTATAAATAGAGGTGTATGGCCAAACATCAATCTCTCTCAATCCCCTGCGCCGTCACACCTTCCGAGAGCCCAAAATACACATCTCTCCACACATTCTAACCCAAAAAGGATCAAATCTTTGAGGATTAGCAATTGATCAAAGGAGAGACTTCTTCTACACATCTTGAGATCTTGGGTTTGATCTCCCGCACACTCTAATTTTTTAATTGTACATCTTTTGAGTGTGTTTGGTGGTGTTCATTCATTGTAATTCTTGGGGATCCCTCAACTTGTGAGAAGGCCCCTTGAACGAGTTATCTACCCCTTTGTGATTAGTGGAAGAGAATCGACCTCCGGGGCGATTCAACGAGGGTAGGGTTGGTGAAGACCCGGTCCTCCGTGGAATCCTCAACGTGGATGTAGGTTTCCTCCGTGGGAATCGAACCACAGGATAAAATCTTGTCTTGCACACTTTTGTTTCATCGTTCATCATATTTTAGAGTGTACATAATCTTGTGTAACTCACGTTCAAACATTGGAATTAAAGTTGATCTTTGCCATACGTTGTTTCATTGTTGTAATATATCCAAGTTGCAAATTACTTTCAAATGCATAGGGTACTAGAAGTGAAATTATTGATCAATCTTGAACTTTCTAGTCCACGCATACTGGACTAGTCCGCACAGTACCGAACTACTCCGATATCCCAGCATTTGATAAATCTGTTAAGTGTTTCAAGGATTGAAAAAATTTCAAAAATTCTATTCACCACCCTCTAGGCTACATTCAATTGGTATCAAAGCCAAACTCTTCCAAAGAGACTCACCGCTCGAAGAGGCGATGTCGGACATCAAGGATGTACACAAGAACTTCAACAACGAGAAGGGTGACCATTAAAAGTCACAAAAGCTGGAGAAGCTCCTCGAAGCTCTTCTTCGGAAGAAGGCTCTCTCCCCAAATGGAAGAAGAAGATCGACGATGAAAAGAAGAAGGGGGGTAGTCACACACACTACTCCCGATATCCTTTTGACTATGAACGTCTAAATTCTAACAAAAGTCATTACATATCAATTCCTTTAGGGAAAGCACCTTTCTTTGATGGCAATGACTACTCAATGTGGAGACAAAACATGAAAACACACATTATATCTCCTAACGCAAGTCTTTGGCTTATAGTATGTACAGGGATAAATATCCCAGATGATGATGAAGAGCTAACTCCAATACAAGAACAAGCCATTCATCGAAACGCCCAAGCCGCAGCTGTGATCACTTCTTCATTGAGTCGAGACAAGTTCACCATGGTGGATGGACTCGGAATTGCAAAGGAGATATGGGACACTCTACAAACCTCACATGAAGGTGATCGTCATGTACGTGAAGCCAAGATTGAAATGATTGAAGGTGAATTGAGAAGATTCGCTATAGAAGAAGATAAATCACCACAATATATGTACAGTCGATTGAAGAATCTTATCAACAAAGTCTGAGCTTATGGTAGCAAAAAGTTGAATGATCATGAGGTCGTGAAGTTAATTCTTAGAGCATTCATGCCTTGAAACGTAACTCTTTGCTCTATGATTAGAGAAAGCCCCGGGTATCGGAAAATGACCCCGGATGAACTTCTTGGGAAGATCATCAACTTTGAAATGATGGAGAAGCAAGCCAAGCATCTCATGGAAATTGACGATCTTACCTCGGCAAAGAATAAAGGAGAAAGGAGTTGCCTTGAAGTCAACTTGCAAACCTGCATCAATAGAAGCTCGGGAAGCTATTGAAGTGGATGATATTGATGATTATAACAGTGACATCAATGATGAAGACATGATCTAATTTATGAAAAAGTTCAAGAAGATGATGAGAAGATGAGAGGGTAATAGCTCAAACGAAGGAAGACCAAGGGACAAACAAAGACCCAAGATGAGACAGGCATGCTATAACTGTGGAGAGTATGACCATTTCATAGTAGATTGTCCACATGAAGAAAATAAGAGGAAGACTAAAGAAAGCAAGCCTCAACCAACGAAAATGTTCAAGAAAAAAAGAAATATGTCCAAGCACCCTTAGCGAAGTAGTGGGACTCCAATGATGAGTCCTCATTCAAAGAAGAAGAAGAGGATATGGCCACCATAGCCATCATGAAGCCAGAAATCCATCCTCTTCCCAACCATTGGTGCAAGGAAGGACACCGACCACACGTGTCTAATGGCCAAGGAAGGAAAAAGAAAGGTCAAAACTAAATCTTCCTCCTTGCTTTCTTTTACTAGTGATATTGATAATTCTAGTGACGATGAAGATATGCTTACTGGTTTAGATAAGAAAACTGTTGCTAAAATGAAATTTCTAATGGATAAGCTTGTTGATAAGGATGAGCTAGTTGATCATCAAGAAGATATGATAATCCTCCAAAAGGAAGGATATCTTAAGATCAAAATGCTCCTTGAGCTTTAAAAGGAGCGAAGTAAATCACTGGAACTTAAGTTAGCTTCAACCAAGGAAGCTTGTTTGAAGCTAAAAAACTCAAACGTGGCCATCAAGGATGAACTTGTCAACTTAGCCAAAGTTAACAAGATCCTTGAAGTACAAGTTGAGTCACTCAAGCAAAGTGGTTCTTCATCCCTTCAAGCTCACCTTCCCAACAAATCAAAACTTAAACTGTTATTACTTGTACTTGTGCTAAATGTTACACTAACTTGAAGAAAAAGCCAAACATGACAAAGGACAAGCAATCTTCCCAAATTGGCATATTTGACAAGTAGAGGGTCAAGTATGCACATAGTGCATACTCGGTCACAAGACCTCCTAATGTCAAATATGACATTGGGTATTCTTATGGTGAAAAGCAAAATGCTAGAAGCCACAAGAATAACAAGGATTACATTGACTTTGTCAAGGGAAACTCTTCTCAAGTTAGACAACTTAATAATGGTGAAAAAATTAATATTGTTAACTCATATGAACAACAAGTTTTATTAAAAAATTTGATGCTTCATATGCACTCATGAAAAGTAATCTTGGTAGAGTTTATGCTAAATATGTTGGGCCACGCCATGGGAACTCCAAGTCTCATGTGTGGGTGCCCAAATCACTTGTGACTAACCTCAAAGGACCCAAACAAGCTTGGGTACCTAAGACCAAGGCATAATTAGTCTTTTGCAAGCATATTCATCCAGTGGAGCTAAATTGGTGCTAGATAGTGGATGCACCAATCACATACCGGAGAAGGAAGAATGTTCGTGGAATATGAAGAAAACGAAGATCCAAGTGAAGGCATTTACTTTGGTGATAATAGTCAAGGAAGAGTGTTGGGTACCAGTAATATTGCAATTTCATCACAACATACTCTTTCTCATGCTTTACACATTGACTCCTTCGATTATAACCTTTTGTCCATATATCAATTATGTGACAAGGGTTATAATTGTTTATTCACTAATGAGGGTGTGATCGTCTCTAGAAGGAGTGATAACTCGGTTGCATTCAAGGGTGTGTTAAAGGGAAACCTTTATCAAGTTGACTTCAACAAAGATAAAGCCGAACTTGACACATGCTTGATTGCAAAGACCAACATGGGTTGGTTGTGGCATAGATGGCTAGCACATGTTGGTATGAGGAATCTTCAAAAACACCTTAAAGGCGAGCACATCTGAGGTTTAAAGGATGTTGTTTTTGAGAAAGACAGGCCCTGTAGATCGTGCCAAGATGGGAAGAAAGTAGGAGCACCCCATCCCATGAAGAATGTCTTGACTACAACAAGACCTCCACATGGATCTGTTCGGTCCAATTGCTTTCATAAGAACCGACGATAATAAATACAGTTTAGTCTTTGTTGATGACTTTTTGCGTTTCACGTGGGTTTTCTTTTTTCATGATAAGATAGAAAATCAAGGAACCCTCAAGAAGGTCATCAAGCGTGCCAAAAATGAATTCTCATTGAAGATCAAGAACATACAAAGTGACAATGGGACATAATTCAAGAATACCCAAGTTGAGGAATATCTAGACGAAGAAAGGATAAAGCACGAATTTTCAGCACCATATCCTCCTCAACAAAACAGAGTAACCGAAAGGAAGAACCGAACACTCATTGAGATGGCGAGGACAATCCTCGATGAATACAAGACTTCGGACTGGTTTTGGGCTGAAGCGGTCAATATCACTTGTCACGCCATAAATAGACTATATCTTCATCGGTTGCTCAAGAAAACTGCATATGATCTACTCATGGGTAACAAGCCGAATATTTCATATTTTTCAGTTTTTGGTTCAAAATGTTATATTTTAAACAAGAAGCCTAGGGCTTCATAGTCTGATGAAGGTTTCTTACTTGGCTATGATTCGAACTCCTACGCCTATCGTGTCTTCAACAGGGCCTCCAGACTTGTTGAAGTAGCACATGATGTAGTGTTCGATGAAACTAACGGCTCTCAAGAACAGAAAGTTGATCAATGTGTTCTAGATCAAGAAGACGCTCCATTTCAAGCATCGAGAAGAATGGTGTTGGGCGATGTTCGACCACAAGTGCCACCTCAAAATGCGAATGAAGAAGGTGAACCACAAGTGGGGGATAATTATCAAGTGAGAGCTTCCACACAAGATCAACCTCATGAGGATCAAGGTGATCAAGACATCAATGAGGGAAACTATCCAGGGGGAGAAGAAGATTATAATAATGAAGATTCAAGACCACAAGTGCCACATAGAAGGGTACACCAAAGCATCCAAAGAGATCACCCCGTTGACAATATAATCAGTGAGATCCAAAAGGGAGTAATGACTCGATCTCACATAGCTAATTTTTGTGAACACTATTCTTTTGTATCCTCTTTGGAACCATGCAGGGTTGAAGATGCATTAAAGGATCCAGACTAGATGACGGCGATGCAAGAAGAATTGAACAACTTCAAAAGGAATGAAGTGAGGGAGCTTGTTAAAAGAACCAAATCCAGCGTCGTCGGCACTAAATGGGTCTGCCACAACAAGAAAGACAAACATGGAGTGGTTACAAGGAACAAGGCACAACTTGTGGCCAAAGGGTACTCACAAGTCGAAGGTTTGGATTTCGAAGAGACTTTTGCTCCCGTAGCTAGGCATGAATCGATTTGTATATTACTTGCATATGCTACTCACCATGATTTCAATCTTTACAAAATGGACGTGAAAAGCGCCTTCCTCAACGGACCGATAGAGGAGGAGGTGTACATGGATCAACGACTCGATTTTGAAGATCAAGAGTACCCTGACTATGTGCACAAGCTACGTAAGGCTCTCTATGGCCACAAACAAGTTCCTAGAGCTTGGTATGAGTGACTTAGAGATTTTGTGATTGAAAATGGCTTCAAGATTGGTAAAGTTGATTACACTTTGTTTACTGAACACTTTGATGATGATCTCTTTGTTTGTCAAATCTATGTTGATGATATTATATTTGGTTCAACTAACAAATATTTTTGTCAAGAATTTAGTAAGATTATGACAAATAGATTTGAGATGTCCATGATGGGAGAGTTTAGATACTTTTTGGGATTCCAAGTGAAGCAACAAAAGGACGGGACATTCATAAGACAAACAAAGTACACTCAAGACATTGTCAAGAAGTTTGGAATGGACAAAGCAAAGCCCATAAAGACTCCCACGGAGACAAATGGACACTTGCATCTCAATGAAGACGGGCCAAACGTGGACGAAAAGGTATATTGTTCCATTATTGGCTCTTTACTATATCTATGTGCATCTAGGCCAAGCATTATGTTGAGAGTATGTTTTGTGTACAAGGTTTCAAGCCAATCCTAATGAATGTCATTTGACAGCCGTTAAAAGGATCTTCAGATATTTAGTTCATACACCGAACCTAGGTCTCTGGTATCCCAAAGGTTAAAATTCAATCTCATCGGATACTCCGATGCAGATTATGCCGGATGCAAGATGCATAGAAAAAGTACCTCCAGTACTTGCCAATTCCTAGGTAGATCCCTAGTTTCTTGGTCCTCACAAAAACAAAATTCCATTGCCTTATCCATGGCCAAAGCGGAGTATGTTGCCGCTGGGAGTTGTTATGCACAACTCCTTTGTATGCGACAAACTCTAAGGGATTACGGTTACAATATGAGCCATATTCCACTCCTTTGTGATAATGAAAGTGCAATTAAAATTTCCCATAACCCTGAGCACTCTAGAACCAAACACATAGACATCCGGCATCACTTTTTGAGAGATCACACAATGAAAGGAGACATAGCCATTTCCCATGTAAACATTGAAAAACAACTAGCCAATATATTTACTAAGCCACTTGATGAAAAACGCTTTTGTGAGCTCTGAAATGACCTAAATATCCTTTATGCTCGGAACGTGGCTTGAAAACTTGCATACCTGTACGCCTCCTTCAAAATCATGTTGATTGTGTTGAAAAATCATCTCTCTCTATTTTCTTCGAAAAAAATGTTAATTACTTTATCTTGGTGAATTATAATCATAGCTTGATTGTTGTATGTTTACTGATCATATTCATCAAGATTATTTGTGTGTTTTTGCCCCCTATTTTTTTAAGCACCTTCAAATATATACGAAATGTCTATGTTAATTTCTATTCTGGTGACCACGGACTAGTCCATGGTTACCCCGGACTAGTCCGCACATTGCAGGCTGGTCTGTTGAGTTTTCTGGTCAGACCATGGACTAGTCCGTTTTTCGACTCTATAACCCTAGGGCCGGCGCAACCCTAATCTTCTTCCTCCACACAACTCCTCTCACATTCTCTGTTCTCACTCAAGTGCTCCCAAGGCGATTTTGCGAGTTCTCCATCAAGTCCACTCAAATCTCTATGGTAATCGATCGAAACTACAAGGGGATTGAAGACCACGGACTAGTCCGCATCAAGAACTCCTTCAATGCCTCGAATCAAATGATTTGGTAAAATTTTCCTCCAAACCCTAGAACCATCGATTTTCCTTGTTTTTGCTCAAATAGCTTAGCTCATCCAGTCAATACTCCAGACTAGTCCACACCTGATTAGCAGACAAGTCCGGTGTTTGTAGAACAAAACTCTAACATTCTTCAACTCGTTGCTTTCCTTTGCAACCAATTATTATACATAGCATATATCACCTTCTTGTCCGGACAATGTCGAACTCAAACGATGATATCTCCGACATTGAGGACGAGATGGATCAAGAAGTGTTGCCTCGTGTTTCGGAGTCTTGCTCCAACAAAAGACAAGAGCGTGTTACCGATCCTTCTCCCAGCTCACCTAGGGTGCGTCGAAAGGTTCCGGCCAAGAAACCAGCTTCAAGAGCAAAACATACAGCTGGTCCTAGCTCGGCGGCTCCACGCCAAACCAAGGGCAAAGGGAAGGGACTTGGTTCCGGCCCAATTGGTCTCCTCAAGATGACAGCTCCAAGAGAGGGAAATAGGGACCCCTAGGAGGAGAAATTCAATGGCAAAGGAAGCGATGTAGCATGGAAGCTAAGGAAGATTGATGCCTAGAGCAGTGGCAAAAAGGCAGCTGACTCGAGATTTTGGAGTAACTTCCACTCGGACTATTACAGCACCGTGTACTTTCAAATGAATACTCCAGTGGTCCGCAGCCAATGGATTGACTGGAGCCACTTTGAAAGAAAGAGCTGTGATGCTTTTAATGAGGTGGTAGAGGTTGCAGAGGGGCATGGTTTAAAGGACTTGTTTTCTTCCCGATACAACTGGAATGATGAAGTCATTGTGTAGTTCAATGCAACTTGTTAGTTTTCCAGCGATGAAGAAGAGAGAGTGACTTGGATGGCGATCCGAGTACACAATTACTTATGCTGAATTTGCCAGGCTGCTTCACCTTGAGGACACCGACAGCAATGAGATTGTCATTCACAATCTTGGTGTTTTGGAGAAGGATAAGATGGACTTTCTCTATGATACTCTCCTCAAATACAATCCTCCCTCAACCAAGAACATGAAGCCCTTCTTCATGGTTCTTAATAGAGTACTCCGAAAGACTGTTGCTCCAAAGGATACAGATGCAGAGAGTGTCCAAGGTTACTTGAGAACCTTGATGAAAGTGATTAGCAAGAAGAGGAAGTTTGATATCTTCGATTACATCTAGAATGACATGGTGAACATCACCTGCACACCAAACCGCTCCTATGGCTATGCACCACACATGATGTTCATGATTGAAAAATCACGAGAATTGAGTTTGTGAAGGATGAAGAGCATACTGCACTAAGGCCTCAGAAGCGTCCTCAAGCCTCTCTCCCAGCTACTCCCTCACCTGCCTCAAGTGAGCAACACCCTGAGAAAGCTCAATAAGATACAAGGCCTTCCTCTGGCACTAGGGCCCCCCCATCTAGCAAAGGGTCCGCTAGTGGAATCATGAAGTACTTGGCTGCTATATTTGGCTCTTGCCGCAAAACTGAGGTGAAAGTTCATATGAAAAAGGCAAGAAAATAGCGAATGAGATACATGAAGGACAATGTCAAAGCTATATTCCAGAAGCTGGAGATTGAGCCTATTGGATCTCCAGTCAGCTCAGATGACTCTACATCTGACTTCTCGGAGCTTCCACCTCTTTCACCTTTCGAGCTTGCTTACTTTGGCATTCGGGGCATGATGAGTGTTTCCTCTCCTCCTCCTCAACCTGATGAGGAAGATGACGAAAGGACCATCAGCGTGGAGTGAGCCAGCGACGACAAGTAGATCCCTCCTCTCCTTCTTTTTGGTGCCTTGATGCCAAAGGGGGAGAGATTTAGCGTGGAGTGAGCTTCATTTTAAGAGAGAGAGAGAGAGCTCTATTTGTGTTTTTGTTCCAACTCTATCGTGCTTTATGTATTGTAAGACTCTTGTTATGTTCTCTCTATGCTTCTAGACATTTATTGTGGATTTATGACTATGTTATGCTTATGATCAATGGTTTATGTTTAAAACTGCTATGTATGCTTGAGAATCTTGATATTGTTATGATTATGCCCATTATGATATTCACATCAAAATTATTGCTCACAAACATAGTTTTGCATCCCACCATAAAGAGTGCACATATGTCTTATGTCTACATTGCCTATTTTGCTCAAATCTCATATGTGCACACTTTATGAAAATCTGAATTTTCTATCATATTTGTGTAATCTCATTTGGTTGTCATCAATCACCAAAAAGGGGGAGATTGAAAGTGCATCTAGGCATCCCTTGTGGGTTTTGTTTGATTTATGACAAACAAATGAGATCCTAACAAAATTGTTGAGATGAGCGCAAGTTTTAAAGAAATGAGGAAGAAAGTACAAAAAGGAAGGAGAATGAGTATCTAAAGGAAGAGGAGCTCAAGAGCTGAAAAGATTAGATTATTTTGTATGGACTGTGTTGGGGAAACACACCCCAGGAGCTCAAGTGATCAAACAATTCAGGAAAACAGGACAAGTCCGATATACACTGGACTAGTCCGATATCCCTATAACTCAGATCAGACTAGTCCCCCCAAGTGCAGACTAGTCCTCAGCACTTCACACTTGCACAACACCGAACATGTCCGATATCTATCGGACTAGTCGAATAATCCCCTGACTAAAATCGGACAAGTCCTCCAAGTCCGGACTTGTCCTTAGCCCCAAAATTTATCACTACACCGGACAAGTCCGATATTAGCCGGACTAGTCCGAAATCTCTCTGACTAAAATCGGACAAGTCCCTCCAAGTGCAAACTTGACCTTAGTCACACACGATGTTCATTACACCGATCTAGTCCGATATCCACTGGACTAGTCCAAAAAGTATCTGACTAAAATCGGACCAGTCTGCACCGATAACGGACTAGTCCTGTATATCTCAACAATTAGGGTTTTCCACACGCCACACACCGGACTAGTACGGAGTCCACCATAGACTAGTCCGAACATCGCGAACCCTATAAGTAACTTTTTGAAACCCTAGTATAAACAGAGGTGTATGGCCATACATCAATCTGTCTCGACCCTCTGCATTGTCTCACCTTCCAAGAGCCCAAAATACACATCTCTCCACACATTCTAACCCAAAAAGGATCAAATCTTTGGGGATTAGCAATTGATCAAAGGAGAGACTTGTTCTACATATATTGAGATCTTGGGTTCGATCTCTTGCACACTCTTATTGTTTCATTGTACACCTTGCGAGTGTGTTTGGTGGTGTTCATTATGTAATTATTTGGGATACCTCAACTTGTGAGAAGGCCCCTTGAATGAGTTATTTGCCCCTTTGTGATTAGTGGAGGAGAATCGACCTCCATGGCGATTCAACGAGGGTAGGGTTGGTGAAGACCCGGTCCTCCATGGACTCCTCGACATGGATGTAGGTTTCCTCAGTGGGAATTGAACCACGGGAAAAATCTTATCTTGCACACTTTTGTTTCATCGTTCATCATATTCTAGGGTTTATATAATCTTTTGTAACTCATGTTTAAACATTGGAATTGAAGTTGATATTTGTCATGCATTGTTTCATTATTGTAATACTTTCATTGTTGTAATACATCGAAGTTGCAAATTACTTTCCGCTGCATAGGTTACTAGAAGTGAATTTATCGATCAATCTTGATCATTCTAGTCCACGCATACCGGACAAGTCCGCACAGTACCGGACTGGTCCGATCTGCCTGTATTTGATAAATCTGTTAAGTGTTTTAGGGATCGACAAAAGTTCAAAAAGCCTATTCACCCCCCTGTAGGCTACATTCAAAAAGGAAGAGGAGGAGGAGGAGAAGGAGGAGTAGGATTTAGTTTTCCTTTTGTTGTTTTTCTTTTCTTGTGTCTTCTTATATTTTTTCTTGGGTTTTGTAATATATTGTGCTAATGAATGAATGTGTTATCTTTGTTCACCTATGTGAATGAATATTATCTTGTGTGTTCATCTGTGTGAATGAATGAATGTTATCTCGTGTATTCATCATGATCGTCGGAAATGACAATTAATAAGGAACGGAGATTTGATTATTTTTTGGACTAAGGTGCTCTACATTGGAATGACAATCTATTTAGTTATCAAGTGAATGTGTTCATTCATTCAGTGAATGTGTTCATCTCTGTATGATATCAAGTGAACGAAGCAAAAGGGAGAAGATCACGAGGTACGCCTGTGAATTGGAGACATGATAATAAAAGGAGACGAGCTTTATGTAAAACACACATTATTCCTTTCGTGAATAGGAGATGCGCTTTGTGCTAAGCCTGTCTCCCTTTTGTCAGAGCAGCGGGCATGTCTTGGATATTAACTTAAATGAAACGTGCCTTAAGGAAGTTTGTCTCCTTTTACACTCAAACGAGCCATGTGCAGATCCTCGCTGAAGCGGGCGCATCTCGTTTACCCATATTAGAGACAGTCTCCATTGCGCTCGTCGTTGATTTTTGCCCCCTATTTGAGTTTCTTACGTAGTGCTTCAAAGTTGCAGCAAAAGAACTAATTAGCTACAGACGCTTAAACAAGAGACAAAACAAAACATACATCATCTCTCTACTAAGAACTAACATAGATGCTTTTGCAAGTACAGAGTCTTGTAATCTAGTAAATATGCAACTACTAATACAAGCCTGCTAACACAGTACTGCTGAATGCAGTAGTGTTGACCATGTTGCTATCGAACCCTTCAAAACAATTTTAAAGTAGGTCTTCTAAGAAACCCAAATGTACCAAATGTTTGTACCATTTTTCCTCCCAATTAAGAATAAGAAACTAAACCCAACTTTTAATTTAAATCCTTAATCCTGATTCACAATTTAGGGTCAGACAAAAATATGAACCCCAGACTTAGTGAAATCTCGTGTCGCTGGGGCCCATTGATCAGCCTCACTACCACCGGGTACCACATGTCAGTCACAAAAAATTCTCCACCCCAACCACCCTGGCAGCTCAAATCTATGCATGCTTGACAACTCTTGTTGTATTCATAACTCTAGCCTCTTCGTTGCCCATGGAATAAAAATTGGAGCAAAGCTCTTTCTTCCTCCTTCCGCTACCTCCTTCTCCGTGCTTGGCTGAGCAAGTCAAGGGACTCTTAGGCTACTGAGCACCGACAGATCGCCCCTCCCACTCAGCTGTGAGCAAGGTCGTCAGCCAGTCTTTCGCTGCCTCCCCATCACCTGCTTAGATAAAATGTGCCACCTTCGAAATCTCCAGGAGACTTCGATGCCACCTCTATGCAACTGTCGGATTGAACGTCTGCCTCGTGGCTATTGACATTTCTTACGTCACAGATAAAAATCTGCAAGCACCCGGAAACTATCAATGTAGAATTTCCTCTTAAAAGATTATTCTATGGGTGTCATTTATAGTCTCCAAAAGGAAGGCTAGGTGGAAGCATATCAATCATGGACGGGATAGGTTGGTCTAGGTAGGGTTATAGTAAGGATGGGTAATAGATAAGTGAGGTAGTGTGACACACACAAGAGCATTCTATCCTAAGGGGGTAAATGGGTCAAGAGAGATCAGACTAAGAGTTATGTAGCTACTCGTACTATGCTTCTAGTATACATATACATAGCCTAAGTTATATACTAATGACCATATCAATGGTAAATTGTCATGCTATGTTGTTCAACACATCAGGCACAAGTTTACCCCTAGCAATACTAGGACGACTCTCACAAAAAGCCTGTGGCATAGCCGGACATGGAGGATTACATGGATAGATAGGGCTATCACCACCTACTGCCTACCTCTTTAATCTGTGGGTCTACGAGACATCCAACGCTACTTAACTATCCTAGCACCATACTAGCATATTGAGTAAATATCTTAAGAGCTGCAGCACAAGCCATCGTAAGGCAATGACTATCCTAAGCATCATTGAACCAATGTTGAAACGTAGCATAAGTCATTCATATTAACATGATCATGTCATAACTAATTAGACTATAGTGAGGGTTTGTAGTGCTTATGATGATATAATGAGAGTGATATAGCATAATCATAAATACTACTCCTACCACATACATGGAATTCACAATCAAATAAGAAACACTTCATCCAAGTATATGAGTATAAGAAGACTAAAGGTAACATATTTATTAAGAACAAAGTCAAAAATAAAAATAGGAACATGAGAGTCATACCTTTCCCAATCGGGAAGAGACTCCTTTTACTCCTTTCCTACTCTGACTATGGACTAGAGGCTCTCCCCTCTACATCCCAAACTCCTCTAAACCTATGGAAAGTAGTGGGTACAATAGAATAAATACTCAACTGGTGTGTGTAAGAAGTGAGGGTATGGGTCCTATTTATAGCTCGAGACGGGTCAGTTCCCGCCACCAACGAGACAGTCTTCATCGTGATCAGGGCACCTCAGTGAGTCGACACGTGGAAGCTAAACGAGTTTGGCACCAGGAAGGCGTCAGCCGAACCCCCTAGTCGATCAGACAGAAAGTTGGACCAATTCTAGTGTGCTTCCTCGGGGTGACTTCCAGGTGTGTCCCATTGACCGATATGGATGATACAC
Organism: Tuctoria greenei; assembly: GCA_036927565.1. Classification (NCBI taxonomy): domain Eukaryota; kingdom Viridiplantae; phylum Streptophyta; class Magnoliopsida; order Poales; family Poaceae; genus Tuctoria; species Tuctoria greenei. The sequence goes on from JAYESD010000004.1 coordinate 74,363,291, forward strand.
CATTGGATGGCCTTGAATACTTCTATTTGTGGGCCATTTGATCCATGTAATGCCACATGTTGGCGCTTGACTGGCTGGGGTGATATTTTATACGATTGCTCCCCCTTTTTTACCTCATTTCCTACAATAAATGTCTGCATGCACTATTTTTACAAGGACAAGTGGAAACAGGTTAAATAGAAAGATGATGTGTACAAGAAATGATGTTTCCTTTATGTAATTGAGTTATATTTACGTGTGAAATTGGTATATAACAGCCATCAACAAACTTCCCCAAGCTTATCCTTTGCTCCTCTTGAGCAAAGTTAAGACTTTAGTTGATGATCAGGAGTTGCTACAATGTTCTATTCTTCAAAAGTACAATATGCACAACAAAATACTCTACCTAGTATTGCAAAGATTGGCATGGTACTTTACCCATCTTAATTCATTATGGGGCTTATGCCTTCTCCTATTCATAGGTTGTTGAAAGATAGAACGGCAAATGGAGCAAGCATACCCTAGAGATCAAGTTCCACTCAAATTTTGAAGAGATCATTTTAGATTTTTAAGTACCTCAAATTGATTCTCTAGATCATTCCTTTGTGTGTAGTGGAAATATTTCCTCACCTAGGTATTTTGCATACACTCATCCCACCAGTAATTTAGACTTGTATGTGGAGCTTCGTAGGAAATATTGTAGGCATGTTTGCAACATATAATATTGCTAAGCCAAAAAAGCAAGCCTTAGGAGAAATCAATTCAAAACTATTTGATTCAAGACTTGTGCATGCGTGACGTAGTGGAAGTGGATGTTGATGTTTGAGATGACTCATATTTATATAGAATCTCTTATTTTGCAGGGATAAAACATGACTACTTTCTCTTTTTTTTCTTTTTCTCATGTTTGTGATGTAGGCATGCATTTTCGTTTTCTTTTTGTTGTAGCCATGTCTTCTACTCCCTTTTTATGCAATAAACTTTTAGAGAGTACTAAGCATGAAAGGTATGGAGTTTCTCTTTTTATAGTGGAATGATGGTATGATGCAATTTTGCATACTTCTAGTGTAGAAGTATAACATGTGCAAGTGAAGTCTTGAATTCAAAAAGAAATGAATGAATTCTCTCATAGGTCTGTACTAGTTTGACTAGGCTCAATGTGAAGACAAATAGCATATGCATCAGGTCTATCAATGTCAAAAATATCATATGGCTTTGGTTTGTATTTTCGATCAAATGATAGTAACTTTAACGTTTTTAGGATTTCTCCGGAAATCTAAGTTTCAACTTCAAACTAGGAATTGCAGCCCTATCACTATATCATATCTCACAACAACTTAAAATTGGATTAAGCTTTTGCTACACACAATTTCTAAATCAAGGCAAAAGTAATTTTAGCCAATGAAAGCAACATTTTGGAGAGTAGTAAGTTGTAAACTAGAGACTTAGGAAATTAAAACAGAACAACTATTCATCATTTTATCTATGTGAATTCTAAACCATTCTTACCGCACATCTTTTATTTTATTTGAAAACAAATTTACCATACTTATTTTTATGTTTTTTTATATCCATGGTGAATGGTGGATGAACAGAAAATAAATATGCAAGGGGTGTGATACAATTTACCTGAAGTGGGGTTCCTCCCCCAATCTTGTTCTTCAATCATCTACGTGATGACGGTTGAAACCTTGATGACGAAAGTATGCTGCGAGATCGGCTTGTTGTTGTTGTAGCATAGAGTTGAAGTTGGTGAATTGAGCGTCCATGTGTTGTTGCCAGTCTTGGGTACCTAAATCTAGCAAACAACATTTATAGAAGCCAAGGATTTCACTAAATTCATTCCATAGGATGTTGTATTCTTTTTGAAATAATCTAAAAGAAATACCATCAAATCCTAGTTTGAGGGTGCAAAGAAATTGCATGGAGAGAAGGCATGAACCTTTTTTCTCCCTGCTAGCAAAATTTTCCCATCCTAACACACGCCAAATGGAAAGGAATTCGGAATCCAAACCTATTTTGTAGATTAAATCCGGATCATAAGCTTTCGTATGAGAAAACTCACAGACTTGGAGGAGCTTGCGTGCTTGATCTTCAACTTCACTTTGTATGTCGAGGTCGTTGTCATGGAGAAGTTGTTGTGGGTTGCTCCTCTGACCCGTGGTAGTGTCCACACATACACTCCTCCATGGACTTGGTGTAGAAACGGAGGAGGGATGTGCACATGAGTCTCCACCATGGCTTGAGCTTGCAGCCTCCTCCCTTTTCCCAAACAACCTCTTCATTTCTTTCATGGCCACAACAAGTGAGAACATAACAAATCAAAGACTAGAAAGAGGTGATGTTAGTTAAAGCAAAACCCCCTATGAATTTTCCCTTGAAGAACTTGAGAGCAAATTCCTAATGCAAACAAAACCAAATCTTTTTGGGTTGGATTTGAGTAAGAGTGCTTCAATGAAAAGCAAGTAAAACAATGTGAGAAAAAGTGACTTTGGGAAGGTGTGAAATGAGGTGAAGTGTGAAGAGGAGTCTATAGGATCGAAAAGCACGTGAAAAGCTACCAGAGAGGGGGTGAATGGTAGATTAAATTTTTTTCAGTGGAAGCAACAAAAAAACTCCTCGGCAGAAAATCAATCTGTTAAGTAACCCTGTATGCAACTGATCGAGATGTGTTCAACCATGACAAAAGTAGTAGATATTATAAAGAATCATGTCATGAAGACATGAACACATAAATCATGAATAATTGTCGAGAAAAATTCAAGTTATGATCAAAAGATCAAACAAAGGTCAAACTGTTTGACCCGAGTAAAAAACGGATCTGCAACATAGCAAAGAAACTCGTGTAGCTCAGAAACCAAAATTTTTACAGATGATATATAATCAAGTCTTGAATACAACCCAGAAAAATAATCATGTCAACTGGATATGTCAAAGTTGAGTTATGATAAAAACACCAAAGCAATGTTGTGCTGTTCAGAAACTCGACGATAACGACTTGACGAAAACAAGTCGGATGAACAAGGCACAAAAGCTTCTCTAAAACTACGATTTTTGTTCAATAGATCACAAGATGAACAACCCAAAGTCATCTCCAAATGAGCTCTGGCTTCCCTTGCTTCTATAACAAGCCCTAAGGCTAGCCCAATCCAAATTAGGACTTTAATCCTACTCAGTTTCAACCGAAGCTTTCCATAAGTGCTCAAAACTCTTCTATAAACAGATGGAAGCAATAATAAGACTTCCAAACACCTTAGGAATGTACCAAACATTCCTAAAACAACTCAACTTCATAACCCACATGAAATCTAACCAAAACAGACTCGAAACTTTCCATAAACGAACTATAACCACCTCAGCAGCAACATAAGACATAATCCAGCCTATTTTACCTTTCTGGCCAATTCTACGTCCACTTCTCCTCATCACGTGTTGGAACCATGTTGCCACATTCATGTACTCCTTGCGCACGTGCAAACACCTTCCAACAAAGTCCATGATACCTTCATATACATTGTTCCGGACCCAAACATGCTGCATGACCTCCCGATCAACTCAACCACAATTCCTTCCGAACTTGGTTCTTGAACCTCATCTTCTCCCTAAGACTAGTTCAATGGATCCTGTCACCAGCCATGTCTTGACCTCAAGAAACACCTGCACATGAACAAACAACCAATTCTTCCAAGCACAAGTCCTCGACTGGACTCACATTAGTCCGATAACCACAACACCTTATGTGAGCACCTCACATAAGCATGTTGCAAACATAGCAAAATGATATCATCCATAACCACCAGAACTCACCAAAAACTTAGTAAGAGAATACTAAGTAAATCTTCCCATAAGTGTAAAGCAATTTTGAAACATTGCAAATGTGAAACATAGCAGCCACACGATTATTTCAGCAAACAGAAAGATTGAACAGTCCAAAACAGAAACTATGCATTGAAAAATAAAAGTTAGGACATTCCGAAATGCAACATGTGCAGCTAAAGTTTGGACAGTGCAAAATGTGTTTCTTGAGTATATTAAAAACTTTTCATGTAAACCTACATGTTTGACATAATTGTCAATGTATTCAACACACATAGGTCTCAAAGTGTGCTCCTCACGGCCACCATTTATAGTGTACAATCCCCGACCGTCACAAGAGGATCAAATGCAGCCGTTGGTGGAGAGAGGGCCAAAATGGCCCTTTCCCCAGGTCAGCCGAAGAGGAGGGTCAGCCGCATTGAAATGTGGGCCCCCCTGTCCCCCCTTTTGGCAGGTGGCTGCCCAACGGCTATAAAATTAGCACGTTGGTGAAATGCCACATTTGCAGCTCTAAAAAAATTGTTTTTTCGAAAAAAACCCTTTTTCAAAATCCAAAAATTTTCTTTTTGTGAAAAATAAAGAAATAAAAATAATAGTTGAGAATATAAGATTCTCAACTTGCTAAGAAAACTCAAATATGCAGTGGAGAAAATCAAACTTAGTGGGTAAAACGAATGAAGAGAAAAGAAAAATCAAAGAAGAGATAACTACCAATTTAACCTATTGGCTAGGTCTCACCACCGTCCCATGAGACGGACATTCCTCCTTCTTCATTTCTTGAAATCCAAGCCATTCCTTCTTGGCTGCTTGGTGGACTTGGGCCTTTGAGGAGGCCCGGACTTCTCCGTCCTCTTGGGGTGTCAGTGTGGACTATAAGACGAGTTCTCCGCATAGATTAATTTCCTCATGAATGCAATGAGAAGATCCACCATTGGAGGTGTGAGTTCGACCTCTTGAATGTGTTTAACATCTGACCCATACTTGATACAGATCATGGAGTATTGCTCCGGCTTTGGGCAAAAGTTAAACGTTTCCTCTTGGCCATTGATATGGAAGTGGATTTCTCCAGCTCCCACATCTATGGGAGCCTTCGTGGTGCTAAGGAACGGGCGCTCAAGAATGTGCGGCGTGTCCTTCTCGACATCTATGTGGAGCACCACAAATCCATGGGTGTGAAGCAATTTTGGATTTTTACCGGAACGTGTTTAGCAATACCGGCCGGATAACGAACTAAAGAGTCAGCCAGTTGGAGCAACATTTTTGTTGGAGTAAGCTCCATGAAGCTCAGTTGGTCGAAGACCACCCTGGGCATCACACTTACACTTGCTCCAAGGTCACAAAGTGCCTTGCCAAAGTGGTGAGCCCCAATCAAGCAAGATATTGTAGGACATCTAGAGTCTTTTTTTTTCGGAAACCTATTGAGGATGGCTGCACTACAGTCCTCCATAAGCTTGAGAACCTCAGTGGTGGGCAAGGGCCACTTCTTATTCAATATGTCTTTGAGATAGCGAGCATAAGTGGGTACTTGCATCGCATTAATCAAGGGCACATTGATGTAGATTTTCTGGATAACCACAACAAAGCGGTTGAATTGCTCATCCACTATTGGCTTCCTTTGCTTGTGATGGAATGGCAATAAGTTGGTGTCCTCAAATTGCTTGGCCATTCTCCCACTAAGTGGTTCTCTTATGCCAGTTGGGACATCCTCTTTCTCCTTTTCAGTTGTCCTCTTCTCTTGTGTGGGATACGGTGGGTCACGAGTTGTCTTGCCACATCTCATAGCCACCACGTTCACCTTTTTCACTCAAGGAAAAACTGCAACAAGTTGGGCCAACTGAGTTTCCAACATCTTGTTGAAGCTCAGTTGATTCTTGAATGCTGAGGATAGTCCTTCAATCTTGGCATTGATATTTTATAGTGTATTGTCATTAGTTAACAGCTTCTTTGATCTTCAGTTGGCTAATGTCAAGTTCTCTCAAGTTGGGTTGATTTCCATTGTTGCCATTCTTGTTGTACCTTCCTTGAAAGAATGGGCGCGGTTGGCCCCACCCTTGACCTCCTGGACGATAGACATTGTTGTTCCCATTGTTGGCTACGTATAGGGCATCCTCATGGGTTTCTGGGCAGTCACTGCCCAAATGCCCCATGTTGCCACAAACTTCACATGTGATGTGAGAGTCTAGGGCATAGGCATTGCCACATACGTCCTGATTGGCTTGTCCATCCATCTTCTTCATGAGGAGGTCCAATTCAGCAGTGATCATGTCCACCGCTTTAAAGGTGTGCATGCCTTGCTGATGGGTATAGAGATGCTCGTCGCTCCAACCCATGTTTGACACCATCTTCTCAATCAAGTATTTGGCTTTGGGCACCGTCAATAATAAGAAGGCACCGCCAGCAGCAACATCGACATGGTCACGGGCAGAAGAGATCAAGCCGTTATAGAAGTCTTGAATAATCGAAATGTCATCCATCCCATGGTGGGGATAGGCTAGGATGTACTCCTGGAGTCTTTCCCGAGCCTCATGAATAGATTCCTTGGAATCCTGCTAGAAGCTGGAAATCCTTCCATGTAGGGCATTCGTTTTGCCCAATGAAAAGTACCTGGCGAGGAATGTTGTAGAACATTTCTTCCAAGTGTCTACAACACTTCGGTTTGCGTAGAACCACTGTTTTTCTCTCCCAAGAAGGGAGAACGGAAACAGCCTAAGATGGACTACATCAGGAGATACGTCCTTGATCTTAAAAGTGCTGCAGATCTCAAGAAATTATTGCAGGTGAGCACTTTTATCCTTGTTAGCCTTCCAACAGATTGGGTTGTCATGCACCATAGTGATCCAGCCAGTCTTGTTTTCGAAGTTCACATCTCTCGTGTTAACAGTGGGCCCAACAAGACATTCATTTGCAGAGGGAGTCGAAAACTCACGAAGGGTCTTCTGGGACATTGGCATTTTGGTTGTTGGTGCAGTTGCACTGGCTTGCTTTGTCGTACGAAGCTTTTGAGGAGTAACAACACGAGGTCGACCTCTTAGAAAAATCAATGTAGCATTTCCACTTAAAAGAGTATTCCAAGGGTGTCATTTACATTCTCCCAAAGGAAGGCTAGGTGGAAGCATAGCAATAATCAAATGGAGGGGATAGGTTGGTCTAGGTAGGGTTCTTGTAAGGATGGGTAGTAGATAAGTGAGGTAGTGTCACACACAAAAGAGCATTCTATCTTAAGGGGGATAGATGGGTCAAGAGAGATTAGGATAAGAGTTAGGTAGATACTCCTACTATGCTTCTAGTATACATATACATAGCCTAAGTTAAGTACTAATGACGATATCAATGGTGAATTCTCATGCTAAGTTGTTCAACACATTGGGCACATGTTTATCCCTAGCAATACTAAAACCAACTCCCACAAAGATAGCCGAACGTGAAGGATTACACGGACAGATAGGGCTATCACCACCAGACTACGAGATATCCGATGATACTTAACTATCCTAGCACCATGCTACCATATTAAGTAAATACCTTAAGAGCTGCAGCACAAGCCATCATAATGCAATGACAATCCTAAACATTGTTGAATCGATGTTGAAACATAGCATAAGTCATTCATATTAACATGATCATGTCATAACCAATTAGACTATAGTGGGGGTTTGTAGTGTTTATGATGACATAATGAGAATGATATAGCATAATCATAAATACTACTCCTACCACATACATGGATTCCACAATCAAACAAGAAATGCTTCATGCAAGTATATGAATAAAAGAATACTAAAGATAACATTTTATTGAGAACAAAGTCACAGATACGAAGAGATATATGAGAGCCATACCTTTCCCAGTCGTGAAAAGAATCCTTGACTCCTTTCCTACTTGGACTATGGACTAGAGGCTCTCCTCTCTACAGCCTAAACTTCTCTAAACCTATGGAGAGTAGTGTATACAATGGAATGAATACTCAAGTGGTGTGTGTGTGAAGTGAGGGTAGGGGGCCCTATTTATAGCTGGAGAAGGGTTGGTTCCCGCCACCAAAAGCTTGTGAATTAGTCTCATCGTGATTAGGGCACTACAGGGAGTCGACACATGGAAGCTGATTGAGTTTGGGGCCAGGAAGGCGTTGGCCGAATAGAAAGTTGGACCAATTATAGTGTGCTTCCTTGAGGTTACATTCAGGTGGGTCCCATTGATGGATATGGGTGATACACCGTTGGATGTCCTCCAATACTTCTGTTTGTGTGTCATTTGATCCATGTGATGCGACATGTTGGCGCTTGATTGGCTGGGTTGATATTTTATAGGATTGCTCCCCGTCTTTTACCTCATTTCGTGCAATAAATGTCTGAAAGCACTATTTCTCCAAGGACATGTGGAAATATGGTAAATAGAAAGGTGATGTGTGCAAGAAAAGATATTTCCTACACATAATTGAGTTATATTGACGGGTGAAATTTGTATATAACAGCCATCAACAATGGCCACCCAATTTTGATGTGCATCGTGCTCAAGAAATAATGTCAGTACTGAGCGTTGCTTTTCATCAACTGCTGCATTTTTAAGTTCACCATCTGTGCTGAGTTGAATGGTTTTTACAAATGTTCCTACTTATTCATCGTATATCACTGTGTACCAGAGATTATGAGCAGGCAAATTACGTTGTTGTCTATTTATGGATAGTAGGAGTAATCAGTACACGAGCAGTCATCTAGTAGCAGCCGCGGCTTCGACCCTCAGCCTATGGTACCTATTAGTCTTTCGTGAGTTATTATCTAGGACGAGTCAACCATGTGACCTTGGAAACGGCTCACAGGATGTGCAAGATATGGTGATCGGTATGTTTGCGCTGATTCTCACCCTACCACGGTGTTATTTGATTTGGGTGCTACACATTTATTCATATCCAAAGAGTTCGTACAAAGGCATTACATAATAGTTACATTGATGAGCCTAGTGTTGTTAGTCAACTCTCCTAGAGGAGAGATGGTAACAAAGAAAATATGCCCAAGTGTAAGTATAAGCATGTGGGGGTAGTCTTCATGGCTAACCTAATAGTACATAAGTCACAAGGACTAGACATAATTCTTAGGATGGACTAGTTAAAAAAGTATCATGGGGTGATCCATTATGCAACTAAAATTGTTAGCTTGACCTATAGAGATGGAACAAAATTTTAGTTCAGTGCTAGCCCAACATCTATCCAAGGAGTTCAACTCAATCATGTCAAGGCTACAAAAGAGATTCGGGTGGTTAGTGAGTTTCAGGGTGTGTTCCCTGAGGAGCTACATGGTATGCTCCCCTATTGAGAAATTTAATTCATCATTGAGCTAGTGCCTAGGATGGTCCCAATATATAAGAAGCCAAACAAATTGGATGTCGAGTAGCTAGCAGAACTGAAGACCCATATTAAAGAGCTTTTGGAGAAAGGATACATATGCTCTAGCTCATCACTTTGGGGTGCTACGATCATATTCATACCAAAGTAGATTTGGCATGTCAAGCAAAGGAAGTTGTCCACATCTTCAACTCCGGGATTGGATAACAAATCATCGCACTAAACAGGGCAGAGGTAAGTCCCACTCATTAGACTTAAAACATCTGGTGAGTCCTTGCCAATAGTTTAATTGGTAGTTATCTCATATTTGTTTCCCAATTGCATACTTCAATTTCTCAGCATTTGCATTTAACATGTTTTTATTTGCACACTTGCATGTTGGAAACAAAAATTTGCAACCATCATATAACTTAAAAATTTAATAAGGGAAGAAATTTAATTGGGTATGAACTCTGTGCATGACTACTTGAATTTATCTTCCTAATTCAAACCAAAAACATTTGCTTTGTCCCTCATTGTATTTACAAGTTGTTCAAGTTGGGCAAGACAATTTGACAATAGGGTTCAATTTTCTTTTGGGTAACATAACCCGTTTTCGAGTAGTTTTGTTTGTTCTCGATTGAATTGCAGCAGGACAAAAAATGTAAAGAGGTGGTTTGGCAAGAAAGAAGAGGCCACATCAAGCTCAAGCCACCATTGGGAGGACTTAAGAACACATGTCTCCTTCAAAACCATTTTGAGTTTGAGGTAGAGAAATTTTCAAGATGATGACCCAATGGAAGTGCAAGAAGAAGACTCAACCAAATCCATCGCTAAATCCAACCTCAACTTGGCATTTGACGTGAAATATCAAGTCTACGCAAAAATCCAAGGATGTGAGTTTCTCACACAAAGGCCTTCATGACCAACTGCCCTTCAAATGAGGTATGAGTTTAGCATTTTTCAATGTTTGGTGTGCCTTAGAAGTGAATGTCCTTGCTTGCAATTATGAGGAAGGTTGCCACATCCTCATGATTCAATTATCATGCATCCTCATAAGATTAAGTGTCGGTATTGTCTCTTGGATCACCAAAAGAAGATACCATATTACAGGGAAAAAGCTAAAACAAGTACCTAGAGTCCCTTAAGCATTGTTTTATAGACTTGGTAATTTTGGCCTAGGTTTAGAAAACAAAACTTTTGGGCATAACTAATGGGTGAATTGGCATGTAGCAACTCAGGCATAGTGATCATGCATATATAATGTCACTAAATTTCAATCTCCTAGGAGAATAAGTGATATCCCTAATCTTAATTTGAATTGCATATTTATGTGGAATCACTAAATTTCAAATTCCTAGAAAAGTTCAGGGAGATAAAATTGAGAACCTTGTTTGCCATGATCTAAATGATAACATTTTCTCTTGTGTAAAAAGCTATGATGGTTAGAAAATGAAAAAGATGAAGGGACCCTGTCGGTACCTGGGATATCGGGTACCCCTGCGCATAGGCTAAAGCCGCCGAGGTGCCCTATCCCCAGCCAAGGCGGGGTCTGACAGCGCCACTTGTCCAAGAAGGCCTAGACCACTCTACCCCAGAAGCTGGGTCTAGAGTAACCACATGAACCTCAAGGAAGAGTCCAACTCATCCTCAGGGACGAGCTCCCAAGTGCCCACATGTGCAGCATGACAGGATCCCGCTCCCCCCATAGGTGTGGGCTCCAGAGCTGCCACATGGCCCGAGACAACAAGACGGGCCACCTCCCTGAAGAGGCGGGCCCCAGCGCTGGCACGTGTCCTGTGGCCCTGGAGCCCCGCTCTACTCAGGAGCAGGCTCCGGAGTTGCCATGTGATCAGCGGGTCTGAACCCGGCCTCCCCAGAAGAGGTTAGCTACCAAGCTACCACATACCCTGCACCTTCCCTAGGCGGTGGGTTGTGGGAGTTAAGTGGGAGGTGCGACTTGTCTAGATCAGGCATTGAAGGCTCACGTCTTCCCCAGGTCCGTGACACGGTGCACGCCTGCTGTAAGGTACCACTGCGACCAATCGCATCACAGTGAAGGTGCAACAGGCCTACTCCACTCCGCCAAGTGGGTAGCTTGTGGCACTAGGGACAGATGGATGGGACATTCCCTGCCATCATCAATGACTACACATGGGCCACTGGCGACTAATGTTGCAAGACGGCAAGTCATCAAAGCTTCGGCCAGAGGAAGCTTATCTGAGAAGCCATAGATCTTTAGGATAAGATTGCCATGGGGCCACCTGACAGGCCCCAAACCCCACTTGTAAGGCTTCTGGTCTTGTCTATAAAAGGACCAGACCGCTACTGTTACAAAGGATCCATAGTCCACAATCGAACACCCAATCCCCAATACACACACGCTAGCAATACAACATCACCGTGGAGTGGGGTGTTACACTCTTGCAGCCCGAACCACGTAAAAACCACAGTCTCATACTCTCATACGCGCGACCAATAGATCGAGAACTAAGACCTGCCAATCAAGAACCTCCGCGGGCTGCTCCTTAGCAGATCTAGGGGAAGTGTTGCATTAAAACTTTGATATTTGGCGCGCTAGGTAGGGTTTTTTCCCCCAAAAAAGTGGTATCGTTTTCACCACCATGGTCTTCATCAAACCCGTAGACGGCGATTTCCAAGGCTGTCATTCGATACCAGATCCATCGCCCGAGCGGTGCACTCTGGTCTGTCATGCCCCCGCACAGATGCATCTGGCCAGGGCGGCACCTCCGGCCACATCCCATCTCAGTCAGCGCCCCCGCAGCCGCCAGATGCGAGTCCAGAGAGCGCTATGGAAGAAGCCAGGGCCCTACTTCACCACCCACCGTTAATGAAAGCTTGTCAGGGAGCGACTTAGCAGTGGGTCCACGACATCGACCACTTGGTTGTAGCGGCCGTCAACTCCCCCAATAGAGGGAGACGTCACATGTCGCTATCGCGCATGCTGTCCATTGACCATCGCACCGCCGACTCTAGATCTACAAGGCCTACTAGCGCTGGCAAGATCTCCACGCGGACCTGAGGGCTGAGCTTGACCGTCATCAAGCTCAGATAGATGGCCGTTTCATCATCAAGCAGTAGAGCGAGAAAAAGGGCAACCTTGACGCCGAGTACAGGTCTCGAGGGCCTGAGCAGGAGGAATCCATAGTCCGAGGAGCACCTCAGGTAAACCCTCCACTGCCACCATCAAACAAGGACTACATTGGGTCGACTGCACCCCTGCACTGCTCTGTACACCAGGTGCCACAGCAGTATTTGCCATAGCAGCTGGCTCCACAACAGGCCACACGTGGCGCAACAAACCCCCTTGGCGTATACTGTTCCATATGCCTCATCGGTGAAGCCCGTTGGAGGGTGCATGGCCTTGGTGCCATACATCTGCCTGATGACATGGCCGCGGAAGTTCTGGCGACACCTACCGGAGAGGTTCGATAGGAGCATCAATCCAACCAAGTTCCTGCAGATCTACACCACGACGCTCCTTGCTGCAGGAGTGGATGAGCCAGTCCTGGCGAACTACTTCCCCATCGCCCTAATTGGCTCAGCCCAGTCATGGCTGATGAACCTGCCTGAGGGGTCCATAACCTCTTGGGATGAGCTATGCCGACAGTCCACAATGAACTTCGGCAGCTCCTACATGCTCCTCGGCACAAAGCTCGACCTCCACGTTGTGCACCAGCAACCCAAGGAAACGCAGAAGTCATTCATCCAGCGCTTCTCCGAGGTACGCAACTCCATCCCCAACATCCACAATGCTTCTGTCATAGTAGCATTCATCAAGGAATGCGTGATCAGAAGATGCTCAAGAAGCCAGCCACGTACAATGTGCAAGATGTCTCCAAGCTCTTCTCCATCGCCGACCGGTGCACCCGAGCGGTGGAGGGCCATGACTGGCACACCCAGACCGCCCCTGGAGTGGGTGGAGTTGGCAAGACCGGTGAAGGTGCCACTAACCCAGGTAGAAGCAAGAAGAAGAACATGAACCGAGGCGGCGGCCAGAACAAGCCACTACATGGGTCACCCATTGCCGTAGCAGCGGCCCTATGTGGGGGAAGACCCCCATGCTCAGACAAGCATCCACGTCATCCACCTGTGGCACACAAGACTCGTGACCACACTACGAGCGAGTGATGGGAGATTAATAGATGTGCTGAAAGTTACCGAGAGCCAACACAGCAACAGCAGCGTCCTAACGGTGCCCCCTTCTGCCAGCGGGAGTGCAAATAGAAGGTCGACCCCAAAGTCGACGATGACAAGGAGATGGAGTACCAGAAGCAGGAACGGGCATTCAAGGTGGTCCACCAAGATGATGACTCTGACGCAAGCCGCAACCGCGAGTGTTGCAGGACTCTCCACGTCATCTTCGGGAGGTCTTGGGATCCCGCGGCCTAGGATAAGACCAAGACCCTGTGCCGAGCAATGGTTTCAATAGCCCCAGCTCCCGCTCCGGCGCTCCACCACAAGTGGAAGGAGACACCGATCAGCTTCGATGCTTCTGACTACCCAAGAACATGGCAGGAGCCGGGATCCTGCCTCTCGTGGTCGCCCCCACCATTGCCAACGTCAAGCTCCATTTTGTCTTGATAGATGGCGGTCCAGCCTCAACCTCATCAGTCGTGCGGCTTTCGACCAGCTGCAGATCTCGGTGTCGAAGATCACCCCCTCAAGGGCATTCTCAGGGTGGGGCCAGGGAACATCATCCTTTACGGCAACATCATCCTCCGGATGACCTTTGGGACACCCGATAACTACAGGGCTAAGAGAATCATGTTCGATGTCATAGACGTCAGTCTCCCCTTCAACGCCATCATTGGCAGGCCAGCCCTATACCGATTCATGGCCTTAGCCCACTACGGGTACCTTGTCCTGAAGATGCTGACCCCTCTGGCGTCCTCAGGATCCGCAGAGATTGCACTGCTGTGGTGTTAGCATTGCATAAGCTCCAAGCCCTCACAGTAAACCTAGCACCAGCCGAGGATGGTGCTGGATCGAGTCAGCCTCTACCGACCTCGCGACAGTGCAACTCACCTGCACACTCCATCTGCAGTCTTCCAACAGCACCGACACTCCCGTCAAAGCTGTTAAGATCAGTTCTGACTCTGCTCAGACCCTTCGAAAGGAGGGGGACAAGGCAGAAAGTAGGAATGCCTGCTCATCTCCCCATCGGTAGCCATAGACGACAAGTTGCTCGGCAACCATCACAACAACCATCAGAGCTTTGGGCACCTTTTATATATTACCTTAATTGGACAGTATGAATGTTTTCATAGTGTATAGGAGCACCATTTAGGACAACCAAGCTCCAGGAGGGATAGGTCCAGAGTGCACAGTTAGCTTCGCTTGGTCCCGAACCCTAAGCCTGTGTACCCTGCCTCCCTCAGCATCCGGGAGCAAGCAGTTGCCCTCTTTTGTAAAAGTCCGTCTCCTCCTATAAATACCGATATAAAAGAATCACTGTCTTACTTCATGTTTCCCTAAACAATGTTCATTTGAATTATGCGCTAATTTTTATGACAAACCATGCTAGACTCGTTTACTGTATATTCATTTCATATATATGGTTGAACACTCTGTATCTCTCACCCTTGCTAGAGTTGTGCAATCCTACTGCAGGTGGGCTTGCCTGAGGTACCTGCGATGTGTGAAGGGCTCTCTCGGATGCCCTCATCCTTGGGATTCTGTGAAGCTGGATGGCCTCCCAGGAAAGGCCTTGGCCAAGCCAAAGGTCCAGGGTGTGTGAACTGCTTAGTCTGGTCGTGTACCCCAAGCATGCACATCCTGTATCTCAGCACCATGGCCCTGTACTGGGGGCCGGAAGGATCGCACCCTAAGGACGGAGCGAGCTGAGACCCGAAGCACTTAAGGATTAAATTACCCAAGAATCGTGTGTCTACTCAGGACAGTACGACATGACAAAGCTAAGGAAGAGTGAGAGGTAAAACCGACGAGCAAACTAGTTCATCCTTTAATGTGTGCAAGACACCTTGCTCCGGAACCACCCAAGGGGCCTACAGTTGACGTCCCAGCGTGTTGACGACAGCAATAAGCGCTGATAAGTGAGTAAACTATCCTGCCCCGCTCTTGTTGCTAACAGGTTCTCTTTTGATAGCATGTACACCAGGGTGCTTGTCGTCGACATCTCTACAATGATGGCGGGCGATGTCGGAGGACCCATCTCCGGCACCTCCCAGGGGGGCTGTCGTCGACATCTCTACGACGATGGAGGGCGATGCCAGATTTGCCAGCTTCGACACCTCCCAAGGGGCCTGCCGTTGACGAATCTACGACATGGTGGGTGACGCCGGTGCAGTCAGCTCTGGCACCATCCAAGGGGCCTGCCATCAACGTCCTAGCGTGTTGACAACAACAACAAGCGCTGATAAGTGAGTAAACTCTCCTGCCCTGCTCTTGTTGCTAATCAGTTCTCTTGTGATAGCCTGTACACCAGGGGCCAACCGTCAGCGTCTCTGCGATGATGGTGGATGACGCTAGATCATCCAGCTCCAGCACCTCCCAGGGGGACTACTGTCGACAAATCTACGACAGTGGTGGGCGACGCCAGAGTAGTCAGCACCGACACCACCCAAGGGTCCTATCGTCGATGTCCTAGCATGTTGATGACCGCAACAAGCGCTGATAAGTGAGTAAACTCTCCTGCCCCACTCTTGTTGCTAACAGGTTCTCTTGTGATAGCCTGTACACCAGGGACCTGCCGTCGACGCATCTACGATGATAGCGGGCGATGTTGGAGCATCCAGCTCCGGCACCACCCAGGGGGCCTTCCTTCCTCCATCTCAATGACGATGGAGGGCAACGCCGGAGCATCCAGCTCCGACACCTCCTGGAAGCCTACCGTCGACGAATCTACGACGATGGTCAGTGACGCTGGTGCAGTCAGCTCCGGCACCACCTAAGGGGCCTACCGTCGACATCCCAACATGTTGACGACATTAACAAATGCTGATAAGTGAGTAAACTCTTATGTCCCACTCTTGTTGCCAAAAGGTCTTATGTGATAGCCTATACACGAGGGGCTGGTCGTCGACGTGTCTACGACGATGGTGGACGACGATGGAGTTTCCAGCTCTGGCAGCTCCCAGGGGGCCTGTCGTCAATGTCTCTA
Source organism: Tuctoria greenei (assembly GCA_036927565.1). Lineage (NCBI taxonomy): Eukaryota > Viridiplantae > Streptophyta > Magnoliopsida > Poales > Poaceae > Tuctoria > Tuctoria greenei. Next base: position 74,379,544 of record JAYESD010000004.1, read on the forward strand.
CAATGATTGAGGGTGACACAAGAGCATCCAGCTCCAGCATTTCCCAGGGGCTTGCCGTCAACACATCCACGACTATGGCCGGCGACGCCTGAGCATCCAGTTCCGGCAACACCCAGGGGGCCTGCCGTCGACGTCTTTACGACGATGGAGGCCGTTGACGGAGCAGCCAGCTCCGGCACCTAATCTACGATGATGGTGGGAGACGCTAGTGCAGACAGCTCTAGCACCACACAAGGGTCCTGCCGTCGAAGTCCCAGCATGTTGACGACAGCAACAAGCGCTGATAAGTGAGTAAACTCTCCTGCCCTGCTCTTGTTTCTAACAGGTTCTCTTGTGATAGCCTGTACAGTAGGGGCCAACCGTCGGTGTCTCTGTGATGATGGTGGACAATGTCGGAGCATCCAGCTCCGGCACCTCCAAGGGGGCCTGCCGTCGGCGAATCTACAACGATGGTAGGAGACGTTGGAGCAGTCAGCTCTGGCACCACCCAAGGTGCTTGCCATCGACGTCCCAGAATGTTGATGACAGCAACAAGCGCTGATAAGTAAGTAAACTCTCCTGCCCCGCTCTTGTTGCTAAAAGGTTCTCTTGTGATAGCCTGTACAACAGGGACCTGCCGTCGACGCATCTACGATGATGGTGGGCAAGGTCGGAGCATCCTGCTCTGACATCCCCCGGGGGGGCCTGCCATCGACGTCTCTACGATGATGGAGGGCAACGTCGGAGCATCCAGCTCCGGCACACCTAGGGGCCTGCCGTCGAGGCCTCTACGACGATGGAGGGTGACGCCGAAGCAGCCAGCCCTGAGACCTCCAAGGAGGCCTATCGTTGACGAATCTACGACGATGGTGGGCGATGCCGGAGCATCTAGCTCTGGCATCACCCAAGGGGCCTGCCATAAACGTCAATACTCATACAATGTTTAGTGCCCCTAGAAGGACCACACTAAGGTCAACTGCTCATGCTCCCACGCTGCTTGGGGCCAGTCAAAGACATCTTGCGCTCAAGTGGTAGGCGTACCCAGCAACCAGGCCACGCCTACCAAGGGGCCTCCAAGTGGGATCCATAGGCAGGACGTCAACTAACGACAAATTGACCATGTGAACTGTGCAAACGTTGGTTTGTAACACCCTCATTTTCATCCATCAAGAATTGCATACATTTTAATACATGTCTAACACTAATCCACATAAAAATGAATGAGTTTAAAATGAATTTAAAACAAAACCGCACTTAAGAATTATGGGAAATGCGGACTTGTCCATTTTTGGTGCGGACTAGTCTGATTTCTTTCTGACCTTCGTCGTTCTTGTACGTTTTGCTGTGGACTAGTCTGTTTTTCTCTTTGAACACTTTCGGACTTGTCTGGTCTGGTGCGAACTAGTTCGGTATTCCAATTCCTTGGAAATTTTGCTAAGTCCCTGGACTTGTCCGGTGTTCCAGCGGACTTTTCCGTTTTTCCTCTGACTAAAATTGGACTTGTCCGGTTTTGGCCAGACTTGTCTGATTTTCCTCTGACCAGGTTTGGACTTGTCCGATATAGTCCGGAGTTGTCCGATATCTCTCTTTCTAACTTCGGACTAGTCTGTCCTTTTTCAGACTTGTCCGATAAATCGTGACTCCGAGTTGATCTTTTGTTTCACGACTTGTTTTTTGGTTTTACCATGCCGTAGCCTAAAACCGACCCCTACTCACCCCCAAACTCAAAATCCATCCAACCCTAGCCTCCACTTCTATATGAACAACCCCACCCCTTGGCTTGACATGTATTTGCCACTTTTTCACCTCACCCAAACCTTAGCTCGTGGATAGCCACCACCAAGGAGGGAGAAGGAGATCTAGAGCAAGAAGAAGAAGAGGAGGGAACGAAAGAGGACCAAGATCTCTATCAACTTCGCGTTCTTTGTCAAAATTCGCCAGCAAGTTCTTCATGAACCATAGATCGTCAAGATCCAAGTGTTGCCTCCATAACCCTTGATTTTTTGGAGTCTTAGACACTTGTTATACATTCTACTTCCTTGTCCTTACGTGAATTCAACCCCGTTTGACCAAATTCATGTCGATCTAGAAAACCCTAGTTTGCTAGTTCCGCGAAGAGCGGACTAGTCCGGTCCCTAGCAAACTAGCCCGATTTTCCTAGTTAATTATAGTTTAATTAATTTTAAGTTGACTTGAATCAATTCCAAACCTGTCCAAACTCGTGAATATTAGAACTAGTTAGTAAACATTAATAGTGACCCATTAACTAGTTTTACTTCAGAATTGCATTAATCATGTGTATCATGTCATATTGAGTAACACATGTGTATCTATTGATTGTAATTCTTGTCTTGTATGTTTGTTGCGCGGTTTAGACGGATTTGCGCTAGAGAGCATTGAAGAGGACCTCTAGCACCAAGAGTTTGAAGGATTTGACCCGAACCAATCCCAAGAGCAAGGAAAGTGTCCTTGATCATATTGATCCCGTTTTGAAATAAATGTTTTGTTTTAAAAAATGTGTGCATGGCTGATAAGGTGGTTTGCTTGCCTTGGATCTAAGGACCGGTTCATGTGAGAATAGGCCAGGATTACAGTGCCACCACGAGGGCAAGTATGGGTGCGGCGTAGCTGATTAATTAGGGCTTTGCTAGTGCTGCTTGGACCATTAAGGAAGCTCGGGAAGGTATAGTAGGATTGGGTTTGTTGGTGGTTGGTTGGACTACCCTGGGATCCAAATGGCTCAAGAGGGGGCCCTTAGTTGAAGATGTGCTCTGTAGGAGACATCGCCACCGATGAATCCTCAGTGAGGTCTAAATAGGCTATTAATCCCTTTGTAAAGGCTATTTTGTGATCTCTTGGCCATACACCAAAGGAAGTGTAATTGGCATAAGGGAGGTTCCTTAGTTGCCGACGGGTGAAAAAATCACAAACACATGGTTAAAGTGGTACAAACTCTGCAGAGTCTAATAAAACTATCATTATAGCCGTGCTCCTGGTTAAGAGCACCTGGACAACTTCCATGATTAGAGGGAACTTGGGATTCGGGATGGTTATGGTTTGGTAATGGTTGTGGATGGTTTATGGCTTATGTTTATGGATATGAATTTGAGTTATGGTAACTGGACATGGATAATGATGACGATAGTAATAATTGGATATGATTTCATATTATGTCAATATGATTGATATGATGGGTTTATCTCACATAGACATAGTATAATGCTTTTTTACTTGTTTTAATGTGCTTTTCAACACTTAGCCATTATTATATTCATCATTTGACTCATCTACATGTCATACTTTCCACAATTGCTGAGTACGACATGTACTCACCCTTGCAATTCCCCCAGCAACAGTTGCAGGTCAGGATTGGGAGTATAGTGGTGATAATGCAGAGTTCTAGGCCGCGTTTCCCGTCAGCTTTGCTTGTGGTGTTGATTGGAGCTGTGCTATACCCTATTGCTTATTCTCCTTAGCTGCTTAGTTTGCTCAGTTTAGTTTATTTCCACTGCATTAGTTGAAACTTGTCATTAATATTCATTAGAGCTTGTATTCAAGGATATTATGAATTCTATAATAAAAGTGCTTAATTAATCTCGTCCCATGGTAATTTTCTGTATATCCTTTTGTGAATGCACTCATGTATGTGTGTTGAACGTCCTGGACACACATATGCATTCAATTGGTTCATTTTCAGAATTGGGTGTCACATGGTTCCTCAAAATCTAACGACATCAAGAAAAGCTCTTCAAGACCTTACGCAGCTACGGACTTGGGGTAACGAGTTGAGAAGCACAAGACAAGCCAAACAAACACAAAGTCAAATTTATTGAATAATATTTACAAAGGGGTGAACCCCAGATACAAAGACGGGCTGCCAGCCTCAATCCCTAGGAAATTGCATGACGACATGTTTGGCGGCATTCTTGACCTCTGCCGCTGCTGTCTCCTCGTGCTCTTCAACCGGGCCTTCAAAAACTGGCTCCAGTGGCAAATCAAGGAACCGGTTCTGGAAGCACACCAGGACATGGGATGCCACCGTCTCTGCCACCGCCCTACCCTCGGCTTCCAGACGCTAAGCCAGCTGACCCTCCTGCAGATCAAGCTCCTGGACACGGCATTCCGCCGTGTGCTCTTGGGCTTGGACGTCGAGATGACACAGGAGAAGTTCCTGATGCTCGGCTAAGTGCTGCACCTGGTCCCGCACCAAGTCGCTCTCTCGGAGCCCAAGATCTTCCAGGAAAGACTGCAGCATGTCCTGATCCGCCTCAGCTCGAGCCATCATCGTCTGGGCCGCCACCTCTTGCTCGGCGACAGCAGCCTCCTGATTGGTAACAGCAGCTTCGCGGTGACACAGGGCCTCTCGACTCTCTTCAAGGGCACAGGCGGGCGTCAGACGTGTCATTGGCTACCTTGGCGTCGACCAGAATATTCTGGGACATTTCATCCATGGCCTTTGCCAAGTGGTGCCTTAGTTCCAGCTACTTACTCTCCTTCTAGTACTTCGCCTTCGCCTCGGCAATCCTAGACCTTAGAAGGTCCTACTAGGATCGGAGGTGCTCGCCCTCGGCACGCGACTTCTCCCACTCTGCGGTGAGAGCCCTCTGTGCCCGGCGAATGTTGGATTGCACAAAGTTGATGATAGACTGCACCGAGTCCATGATGTCAGAGAGGCACTCTGGCTGTGCTGAAGATATGGAAGGCTGCCCAATGATCATCTCTGGGGCCTCTTCCTCCCGCGGTGGTGAAGGCGAGAATACCAGCACAGGGGACCACGTCCCAGGGGACTGAAAGAATGTTGCGACGCCATCAGAATCGCCAACTCTGCCATCACACAAAGAGCCACCCGCTGGATCAGCAGCTGTGGATGCCAAGCCCTCAGCATGCAGAGCCAACTCTGACATTGCCTCTGGCACGCTTGATAGAGGTGCTTCAAGCATGATAATCGGAGGTGCTTCACTAACCACGCCGAGCGTGGACATCGGAGCAGAGCACTTCTGTACAGGCTTGGCAGGCTGCATCGCCGGTGCCGCCATAGCCTCTTCAGCTGACTTCGCAGCGCTTCGGGACACTACCGCCGGCGGTAAAGGCGTCACAACAGTGTACATAGACATGCAGGTCGAAATCAGAATCTGCCCAAGCTAGAAGAACATGCGAGATAACGAAGAAAGCATTGGGAAGAATGCCTTACCGACACCCCCGGAAGCTCCAGCGAGCCTCCACTTTCGGTGGCCCTAAAGCTGCGGGTCCTGATGACGGCATGGAAGGCGAGGTCGTCCCGACTGGGCCTCCACCAAAGTTGTCGGCGACGCTGACACCATGCGTCAGTGTATCTCCACCGTCTCCAATGGAGCCGCTCCCGGAGCCTCCTCCCGAGCTACCGCCGACATCGGCCCGAGGCCTCTTGGCCTAAGGCTCCACAGGCGTAACGCTCCTAGAGCCACCTGTGGCACCTTGGACTGCGTTGTTGGCGGGGATGATGGACGGTGTGCCAACCGCATACGCTGCTGAAGCCACCGCTTGACGGACTGGGACTCCCCCCGAAAAACTGACGACGCCCGATGCCGAGGTGGGGCGCATTGAGGGACGCTGACTTGGAGCAAAGGCCACCTGTGGTGGTGCCTTCAGTGGTGACCGAGGGTGTTTCTCCTTCACAACCTCGACCACCGCGGACTTCCCCTTCCCAATGTCAAGGAACAATGATTTCCCCTTCCTACAGTCAACGACGGGGGCCTTGCTTCTCCCACCAACGGAGCGCGGGTCCTCCACCCTTGACGCCTCATAGTCTGGAGCAGGTGTAGACTCTAGCGGCGAGTCGACGATGGCCAACCTGCGGTCCGCATCGCCAACCTACCGCGGCACGAGACAGAGCGCATCCAGGTTCAGCATCTCCCTTAGGATCTTCATCTGAAGGTCCTGATTTGAGCAAAGTGGCGGACAGGGCCCCATAAGGTTGAAGACATCGGGAGTCAGCAGGCCTTCACACGCCATGGACATTGCATCGAGCACCTCTTGCGGGGTCATCTCTTTGTTGCGACCCTGCACCAGTCGGGTGCCGTCCGGTGGCCCGAAGTAAAGCTATGCAGGATGGCTACGATGCTAGAGGGGAGCCAGGCATCGGTGAATAACGTCTGCCATCACCATCAGCTCCGACAAGCCATGATCCACCAAGAATGAGATCCTCTCCATCACTAGGGTGCAGGCCTTCTCCAACTCCAGATGCTCCTCCCAGCTCTTTTTCCTAAGTATCGGCCATCCGTTGGCATGACCATGCGATTGTGGGCATCAACCTGTATGATCACTCAGTTGCTCCTCCAGTCGGCCCACTTCGCCATGAAGAGCGAGGTGATGTACTTGAAGGGGCTGTTGGCTCGATGTTGGATATAGTAGCCACCGAGGAAGCTTGTCTTGGTCTTCTTACCAGTCCGCCTCAGCACAAAGAACTTCTAGAACACCAGCAAAGACGGGTGCACCCCAACAAACATTTCGCAAAAGTGGGAGAACACCGTCGCCACTAGAGAGTTCGGTGACAAGTGGTGAAGTTGGAGCCCGAGAACCTCTAGGAGCATCAACAAGAAGGAGGAAACGGGAGGAACGAACCCAGACTACGCATACGCCTGAAAGAAGACAATCTCCTTCTCCCCCAACTTCAGAGGCAGGGTGCCTGAGTAGATCAGATCCCGCCGTGCCTCGTCCTCCCAGCCGAACAGCCGCCTCACAGGAGCTACGTCAACTATGCGAGAAGGAGGCATGGCTGATTATATTTGGGCAGGAGTCAAGAATTTTGAAGGTGGAAAGAGAGTGGGTCCTCAAGGAGAAAGACGAAGGCTCGAATGTTGGGGTGTGAGTAAGGAGGAACCGCATTTGCCCATAGAGGTTTCCTTTTAACACCCCGATAGGTGTTAGAGCGCATCGAGCAAATCACTTTGGGTCGAAACCCGCTACTCAATCCATAGCGTCCCTGACAGAGGGAGTGGAAGGAGCAGAAGTGCAGTAGCCGCATTGCGAATAGTTGCAGTAAAGAAGCTGGATTAAGCAATGATCCCGACACCACGGGACCTCAACCAGAGAGGGACACATGGCCACGATGGTAGAGACGCACTCCGCTTCGGCTAATCAAGACAAAATTGAAAGACAGCACAAGAAAGCAAGAATAGGGCTCTACCCTCGAGCTCATCGCCTCCCCGAGGGTGGACCCAGGGGCCAGTATCGGTACCTGGCATACAGGGTACCCCCGCCCACAAGCTAAAGCTGTCGAGATGCACTGTCCCCAACCAAGAAGGGGTCCGAGGGTGCCATGTGTCCAAGAAGGCGCGGACCCCTCTACCTCATAAGCGGGGTTCGAAGTAACCAAATGAACCTCAAGGAGGAGTCCAGCTCACCCTCAGGCACGAGCTCCCTAGCGCCCACGTGTCCAGCAGGACGGGAACCTGCTCCCCCCATGAGGGTGGGCTCCAGAGCTGCACGTGGCTCGAGACAACAAGACATGCCACCTCCCCGAAGAGGCGGGACCAGCTCTGCCACGTGTCCAGCGGCCCAGAAGCCCCTGCTCTACTCAGGAGCAGGCTCTGGAGCTGCCACGTGGTCAGCGCGTCGGGACCCGGCCTCCCCAGAAGGGGTCAGCCCCGAGCTGCCACGTACCCTGCAACTTTCCCTAGGCCAAGGGTTGCGGGAGTTAAATGGGAGGTGCAACTTGTCCAGATCAGGCATTGAAGGCTCGCGTCTTTCCCAGGCGCGTGATGTGGCCCACATCTACTGTTAGGTACCGTTGCGCCCAATCGCATCACAATGAAGGCGCAACAGGCCTACCCCGCTCCACCATGTGGGTAGCTTACGGTGCCAGGGAAAGATGGATGAGACATTCCCTGCCATCATCAATGACTACGCATGGGCCACTAGCGACTGAAGCGGCAAGACGACAATACACATACACACACACCAATCCCCAATCCACAATCGAACACCCAATCCCCAATGCACACACACACACACACACCAACAATACAACATCATCGTGGAGTAGGGTATTACGCTCTTGCGGGCCGAACCACGTAAAAACCACCGTCTCATACTCTCATATGTGCGAGCACTACATTGAGAACTAAGCCCTGCTGATCAAGAACCTCCGTGGGCTGCTTCTTAGCAGATCTGGCGGAAGTGTCGCATTAACACTTCGACAGACCCATATAGTGTATTTATATCAATTACATTGATAAGAGTAGGAACTTTATAGTATGTGCAATTTGAATTATCTATAAAGTCCCACTATTTTCAATGAATAATACATTGGTCATGGAAACACTTGAAATTGAAACCAATGCATCTTTGATTTTGATCTTCGCCGTATGTACAAATGAAAATTCAGTTATCCAACCCGAAAGTTCATTTGTACAAGTATCAGGAGCTAACCATCCCTCTCTATCGTAGAGAGGAAGTTTCCAGAAGTAATATTACTATGCAGGCATTCAAGGAGCCAATTGTTGGAATCCCTAGAGGATCCCATTTCAACATCTATTAGCCATGGAGTAAATGATGATGGTTGCTACATATTGGAATTTAAGCCCGAAGGTCAATCATAAATATACTAGGCTGGAGATTTGAAATGGTAACCCTCCAAAAGCAACCAATGGGCTGCTATGACTAGTTGAGAGCATTATGCTCTCAACTATTCTAAGTACTCATTCAACCTCAAGAGAATTGCAACCATCATTGGGTGTAAGTTATTCTTTTGTGGCTAAAAGGTATGATGTGCCTGAACTAAGGAATGACAAGATCACACCCATCGTATATTCGGTGCAAGTTTTTCCTATCAGCCTAGAAGGTATGTTATACCTTAGCCAAGGAACAACGGATCACACTCAACCAATATTAAGTGCACGTCATCCCTTTATGGTTATAGGTTTGTTGTACCTTAGCCAAGGAACAACAGATCATACCCAACACATCTTGGGTACATGTCACTCCTTTGTGGCTAAAGGTTATCATTACCTTGGCCAAGGAATGACGGATCACACCCAATGCATGAGTGGTACAAGTTATTCCTTTATGGCAAGAAGGTATGATACACCTTAGCCAAAGAATGACGGAACACACTCAACACATGTTGAGTGCATGCCATTCCTTTGTAGCTAAAGGTTATCAATACATTAGCCATGGAATAACAAAGTACACTTAACGCATGGGAGACCTTGAGGTGCGGATAAGCGACATTAACAACAATTTCTACAACCACACTCAAGGAACCTGTGGGAGGCAACACAACATCGACACTCAACCCTCCATTGTCAAAGCCACGCTGCAACAAGGATAGGCCAACCTCATGGCCTACCTCCACCGTTAGGGATTCAACCCCTATCGCATACCTTGATCAAGAATAAACTCTAGGGAGGACCCCCACTTGAGGTAACTTGTATCACACCCATTGCATTTTGATTTCCATCCATTCATCCACCTTGCATCTAAAAAAATTAAAAATATAAAAATAGTTATGTAGGTTTGCTTTCCAACAAATAAAGATTTGCAGTAAGAATGATTTAGAATTCACATAGATAAAATGATGAATATTTGCTCTGTTTTAATTTTCCTAAGTCCCTAGTTTACAACTTGCTACTCTCCAAATATTGCTTTTGTTGGCTTAAATTAACTTTGCCTTAATTCAGAAATTGTGGGTAGCAAAAGCTTAATCTAATTCTAAGTTATTGTGAGATTTGAAATAGTAATAGAGCTGCTATTCCTAGTTTGAAAGTGAAACGTAGATTTCTGGAGAAAATTCTAAACAGATTTAAGTTTCCCTCATTTTGATAGGAAATATCTATCAAAGCCATACGATGTTTTACATTGATAAACCTTTTGAATATGCTATTTTCTTTCACATTGAGCCTACTCAAACTAGTATAGTCCTATATGAGAAATAATTCATTTCTTTTGAATTCAAGACTTCACTTGCACATGTTATACTTCTACACTAGAAGTAAGCAAAATTCCATTATACCATCCTTCCACAAAAAAAGAGATACTCCATACTTTTCATGAATAGTACTCACTTCATGTTTGTTGCAGAAAAAGGGAGTAGAAGACATGGCTTCAAGAAAAAAAAAAGAGAAAATGCATGCTTACATAATAAGCATGAGAAAAAAAAGAGAAGATAAGAAAATTAGCCATGTTTCATCAATGCAATAAAGAGAGTCCACATCGAAAGGAGTCATGTCAACATTTCCACATCCACTTCCACTTCCACTTCCATCAGACATGCACAAGTCTTGATTCAAAAGTTTTGAATAAATTTCTCCTAAGGCTTACTCTTTTGACTTAGCAATATTATGTGTTGAAAATATGCCTATTTACAATCCCTACCAAGCTCCACATATAAGCCATATTTAGTGGTAGGATGAGTATAGGCAAATGCCGTGGTGAGGATATATTTCCACTATGCAAAAAGGAGTGATTGAAAGTATCAAATTGAGATATTTGGAATCTAAATTTAAACTCTCTGGAATTTAAGTGGAACTTGACATCTAGGCTATGCTTGCTCCATTTACTATTCTATCTTTCAACTACCCATGAATATGAAAAGCATAAGCCCCATAATGACTTAAGAAGGGTAGAGTACCATAGCCAATTTGTGCAATACTAGGTAGAGTTTTTTGTTGTGCACTTGATACTTTTGAAAGTAAGAACATTGTAGCAACTCCTGATCGTCAACCTAAAGTCTTGACTTTGCTCAGGACGATCAAAGGAAAGCCTTGGGAGAGCTTGTTGACGACTGTTATATACAAATTTCACCGGCAATATAACTCAATTATGTGAAGGAAATATCATTTATTGCACACATCACCTTTCTACTCTACCTATTTCCACTTGTCCTTAGAAAAACAATGCATGCACACTTTTTATGCAAGAATGGAGATAAAAGAGGGGGAGCAAACCTAAAATGTATCAACCTAGCCAATCAAGCGCCGACACATGGCATCGCATAGATCAAATGGCTCACAAACAGACGTATCCGAGGAGATCCAATAGTGTATCACCCATATCAGTCAATAGGACCCACCTGGAAGTAACCTGGAGAAAGCAGACGTGAAACGGTGCCAAGACCAGGTCGTCCTAACACTATGTTCGACCGACTAGTTCCTGGCGCCAAACATGGTCAACTATCACGTGTCAACTCACTGTGGTTCCCCGGTAACGATGAAGACTGATTCACGGGTTTTTGGTGCCAAGAACTGACCCTTCTGCAGCTACAAATAGGACCCCCTACCCCTCACTTCAACACACACCACTTGAGTATCATTCTATTGTATACACTACTTTTCTTAGTCCTTAGTGGAGGTGAGCCTGTAGAGAGGAGCCGCTAGTCCCAAGTCCAAATTGGGAAAGGTATGGCTCATGTATCTTTTCTTGTATTTATGACTTTATGTTTTATATTTTATTATTAGTCTTTACTTATTCATATACTTGGATAAAACATTCCTTGTTTGGTTGTGGAGTCCATGTATGTGGTAGGTGTAGATGTTGTTATGATCTATACATAATGCCATTATCATCTTATCATAAACATCATATGCCACCACTATAGTCTAATTAGGTAACAATATGATTATGTTAATACGAATATGTTAGTGCTTGGATCCAACATTGGTTCAACGATGTTTAGGTTAGTCATTGCCTTGGGATGAATAGTATGTTGCAACTCTTAAGGTATTTACTTAGCATGCAAGCATGGTGCTTGGATAGTTAAGTAGCATTTGATGCATCATAGTTCACGGGTTGTAGAGGTAGGCGATAGATGGTGACAGCTCTATCCGTCTGTTGTAATCCTCCATGTTCGACTACGACGTAGGCTCTTCGTGGGAGTCGCCTGGTAGACGAGGGTAAGCCCGTGCCCGGCATGTTGGACCACTAAGCCCTATTATTCAACATTAGCATATTCATGTGTACATTATTAGACTATGTATATGTATAATTAGAGCACAGTAGGAGTATCTCCATCTCGCAATTAACCCTCACTAGAACAACCTTATCCTTACGGTAGATTGCTTAGGTGTGTGTCACACTACCCATATCATCATCTTACCACTATTCTGATAAACACTTAGTACCCTATACATTGATCATAAGAATAGTGTTTACTTTACTTCACCGCCTTCCTTTGGGATAAATATGATACCCTTGGAAATACTGTTGGGTGAAATGCTACAACGATATCTTCTGTGCGCTTGCGGATCTCATCTCCTGTCGGAGATGATCTGTGGTGTTAAGAAATACCAGCAGGTACCCTTCCAATGTTCACTGGAATGGATACCGCCGACCACTACTGTACGCCCTCATGGATGTGGCCGATGGTCTCTACACCCTGTTCGAGATGATGGCCCATGAGCTTGGTGTCGAGGGCTACGGGAAGCTGGTGGCGGCAATGGCGAGGAACCTCGGTCTTGAGGCTGCACCATCAGAGCAGCTGGTCCAGGCTTCTTGTGCACAGTCTCCTGGGGACCCTGTGCCAGAGGAGGAGGAGGAGGATTTAGTTTTTCTTTTGTTTTTTCTTTTCTTGTGTCTTCTTGTACTTTTTCTTGTTTTTTTTAATATATTGTGCTAATGAATGAATGTGTTGTCTATGTTCATCTGTGTGATTGAACATTATATTGTGTGTTCATCTATGTGAATGAATGAATGTTATCTCGTGTGTTCATCATGTTCGTCGGAAATGACAATTAATAAGGAATGGAGATTTGATTATTTTTTGGATTAAATCAGACTAATTCGATCAATGAAGGTGCTCTACATTGGAATGACAATCTATTTAGTTATCAAGTGAATGTGCTCATTCGTTCGGTGAATGTGTTCATCTCTATGTGATATCAAGTGAACGAAGCAAAAGGGAGAAGATCACGAAATACGCCCGTAAATTGGAGATGCAGTAATAAAAGGAGATGATTTTTCTGTAAAGCACACCTCATTTCCTTGCGTCAATAGGAGACGTGCTTTGTGCTAAGCCCGTCTACCTTTTGTCAAAGGAGCGGGCGTGTCTCGGATATTAACTTAAATGAGACGCGCCTTAAAGAAGGTCGTCTACTTTTACACTCAACCGAGCCATGTACAGATCCTCGCTGAAGCGAGCACATCTCGTTTAACCCTATCAAAGACAGTCTCCATTGCGCTCGTTGCTGATCTTTGTCTCCTATTTCAGTTTTTATGTAGTGCTTTAAAGTTGCAGCAAAAGAACTAATTAGCTACAGACGCAAAAACAAGAGACAGAACAAAACATACATCATCTTTGTACTAAGAACTAACATAGATGCTTCTGGAAGTACAGAGTCTAGTAATCTAGTAAAAATGCAACTACTAATACAAGCCTGCTAACACAGTACTACTGAGTGCAATAGTGTTGACCATGTTGCTATCGAACCCTTCAAAGCCATTTTACAGTAGATCTTCTATGAAACCCCAATTGTACCAAATTTTTGTGCCAATTAAGAATAAGAAAACTAAACCCAACTTTTGATTTAAATCCTTAATCCCGATTCACGATTTAGGGTCATAGAAAAAAATAAGAACCCTACACTTAGTTAAATCTCCTCTTGCTGGGTCCTATTGGTCAGCGTCACTACCACCAGGTACCACATGTCAGCAACAAAAATCCTCCACCCCAACCACCCTGGCAGCTCGAATCTTTGCATGCACAACTCTGGCTGTCTTCATAACTCTAGCCTCTTCCTCTCCCATGGAACAAATTTGAGGAAGGCTCTTTCTTCCTCCTTCCTGCTACCTCCTTCCCTGTGCTTTGCTGAGCAAGTCAAAAGACTCTTTCACCACTGAGCACCAACGGATCAGTCGCCCTCACCCCTCCCTCTCAGCTGTTGTTGACGGTTGTTATGTCCCAATTTCACCGGTCAAGATAACTCCATTATGTGAAGGAAAGATCATTTCTTGCACAAATCACCTTTCTACTTAACCTATTCCCACTTGTCTTCGGATGAATAGTGCATGTAGGCATTTTATGTAGGAAATGATGTAAAATAGGGGGAGCAATCCTATAAATTAACATCCCAGCCAATCAAGCGCCGACTCATGACATCACATGGATCAAATGGACCACAAACAGTAGTATTCGAGGCCACCCAACAGTGTATCGCTAATATCAGTCAATGATACCCACCTGGAACTCACCCAGAGGAAGCACACTTAAATTTGTCAACATTCCAATTCGATTGAACTCCCTATTCGGTCGAAGTGAATTTTGAGCTAAACTCAGTCAACTTCCTCGTGTCGACTACCTGTGATACCGTAATCATAATGAAGACTGATTCACGCGCTTTTGGTGGCGGAAGCCGACCCTTCTCCAGCTATAAATAGGACCCCCTACCCTCACTTCTCACACACACACCAGTTGAGCATCATTTTGTTCCATAGTCTTAGAGGAGTTTATGGTGTACATAGGAGAGTCTCTAGTCCGTAGTCTAAATTAATAAAGGAGTAGAAGGAGTCTCTCGTCCCAATTCCAATTGGGAGAGGTATGGCTCACATATTCCTTAATGTATTTGTTACTTTATGCATAATAAATATGTTATCTTTGGTCTTCTTTTATTCATATACTTGGATGAATCGTTTCTTGTTTGACTGTAGATTCCATGTATGTGGTAGGAGTAGCCTTTATGAATATTACATAAAAATCTTATTCAATCATCATAAACCCTACAAACCTCCACTATAGTCTAATTAGTTATGATATGATCATGTTAATATGAATAACTTATGTTTTGTCTCAAAATTCGTTCAATGTTATTTAGGTTAGTAATTGTCTTAGGATGGCTTGTGCCTAGGATCTTAAGGTATTTACTTATTATGCTGGCATGGTGCTAGGATAGTTAAGTAGCGTTGATTATCTCGTAGGTCCATAGATTGAAGTGGTAGGCAGTAGGTGGTGACAGTCCTATGTGTCCGTTGTAATCCTCCACGTTCGGCTATGCCACAAGCTGTTAACGGGAATTGCCCTAGTATTGCCAGGGGTAAGCCTATGCCCGATGTGTTGTACAACTTAGCATAAGGATTCACCATTGACATGCTCATTAGTATCTAACCTAGGCTATGTATATGTATATTAGAAGCATTGAAGGAGCAACTCACTGACTCTTTGTCTAATCTCAATTAGGACCCATCTACCCTTTACAATAGATTTTTTAGATGTGTGTCACACTACCCATATTATCAACTTACCTCCGTCTTGATATTTATAAGCATCCCATAGTTTTATATAAGAGTAGTGTTTACTTTACTCCATCGCCTTCCTTAGCGATAAATACGATACCCTAGGGTATACTCATGCGTGAAATGTTACAACGGTATCTTTTGTGCGCTTGCAGCCTCATCTCTTACTAGAGATGATTTGTGGTGTTCAGAAATACCAACAAGCATTACTAGTGTTGTCGCCGGGGAAGGCAAAAGGAAATGAAGGATAACTATCAGTTGTGATTAAGGTATATGTACTAATAGTTATTAGATAGGATTACTCTTGTTTGTTTTCTTATTTTGTTTGAAAACAGGGTAGTGTTGGCTAACTCATTTCATTGGATGGTCAACGAGGACGCAAGTGCTCAACTTCAAGATGATTCAAGGCGTACCTCAACAAATGTCCGCTAGGCAACAACCCTGTCTTTAGTGGAAGAATTTCATCATTCAGTAGGAGCCAAAGTCATTCATCCCCAAGCTTGGGGGAGGCTCCAAGAGTTATTCTTTGTTTGCTTTCATCATAATATGGATAATTGGTTCTTCATCCAACACTCATGTCATCGGTTGGCTTCACCAGTCCATGACCACATTCATGCTGGAGCTAAAAGAGCCCTATTCTCATTCATCATCGATGAGAATATGGGCTCTATTCAAGGGGTGGATTAAAGAATGCTCTATTTAATTAGCTTAGCATGCACACCATTTAGCATGGTGGACATGCTAGCTATGGAACTACACTTCACATTGATGTATCATGAAGAAAAGCCAATGGGGAAGTGTTTGGGATGATCCAAGTCATGGATATTCACATGATTTGTGAAAATCCATGTCAGCATGGGACACTTGAGAATTATTTCCCTAATTCCATGATGATCTTTCATTTCCAAACAATAACACCAATGGCTATCACCCACAAGGAGGTCAAGGGTGGAACCAACATCACCCTTGTAATCAAGGAGGATATGGGGTTTTCAAGGGATTGAAGTTCAACTACAGCCTACCTTGAAGTATCATGTCCATGTCAAAGCAAAAATCAAGATAGAATTTACATGAAGTTCTTGCACAAAGAGAAGAAAATTAAAGAGCATTCAAGATCCAAGATGTCTCAGAATCATTTGTTGGGATTCCTACACTTTGACCAAACTCGTGCAACCTAAGGAAAGTGACATTGTGGATGAAGCATTTCTTGTTTGATTGTGGAGTGTACATGTCATCACGTCCAAGAAAGTCATTGATCCATGATCAATAGTATAGGTCAACTCAAAGGAGCATCAAGATGGTCGAAGTGACACCCCTAAAGAAGGACATGCCTCACCATGCTTATAAGAGAATATTTTCAAGAGGGAGAACTTGTTGCTACATCAACAAGTATTCATTAGGGCGGCGAAGAGGCTAGGGCCACCATATGTCCCACATGTCCGAATGATAGCCAAAGTAATTTTGGCATGTCAAACAGGAGAAGTTGTCGACATCTTCAACTCCGGATTGGACAACAAATCACCGCACAGAACATGACGGAGGTAAGTCTCACTCATTGGACTTCAAAAATTCGGTGAGTCCTTGCCAATAGGTTAATTGGTAGTATCTCATATTTGATTCCCAATTGCATATTTGAATTTCCCATCAAATCTTTCATTGACATCTAGCATGTTTGAATTTCCACGCTTGCATGTTGGAAAGTAAAATTTCCAACCATATAAAACTAAAACTTTTAATTAGGGAATAAATTTATTTGGATATGCATTTTGGTCATGACCACTTAAATTTATTTTCCTAATTCAAAACAAAAATATTTGATTTATGCCTCATTGCATTCACAAGTTGTTTTAAGTCCGGCACGACAATTTGATTTTAAGCTTCAATTTTCTTTTGGCTAACATAACCCATTCTCGAGTTATTTTGTTTGTTCTTTATTAAATTCCAGCAGGACAAAATTTTAAAGAGGTGGTTTGGCAAGAAGAGGAGCAAAAAGTAGGCTCAACCAAATCCATCACCAATCCAACCCCAACTTTGCATTTGAAATTGAACATCAAGCCTACGCCAAACTCAAAGGGTGTAAGTTTCTAAGGCCTTCATCACCAATTGCACTTCAAATAAGGTATGAGTTCATGATTTTTCGTTGTTTGGTTTGCCTTAGAATTAATGTCCTTGCTTGCAACCATGAGGAAGGTTGTCACTTCCTCATCATTCAATTTTGATGTGTGAGAGCCCACTTTTAAGAATAAGAAACAAAAATACGAGCTTAAATTTTTTTTAGTTAAATGGACAATTCAAGTTTGCATGTAATATATTAGTTGATAAATGATATTCAAAATAGAGACTTCTTAAAACCTCAAACCTAATTAGAGCTTGTAAATATAAGAATACATTTAAACAAGTAAATATAACAATGAGGAATTCTAAATACAATTTATAAGTCAATCTTGAATGTCGAATTCAAAATCAAAGGACAAACACAAACTTCAAATTCAAATCAAAGCAAATGAAAAGTCCTCAAAATAAAGAGTGTTTAATTCAACTCAGTAACTAGGTGGAGAAAGGCACAAAAAATATAATTAGGGCACTTGTGGGAGTAATAAGTAAAGCAAACTTTAAACAAAATGATTGAAACTTGATTTTCAAATTCCATATTAAAATTAGTCAATGTTAAAATTTGAATACATCAACTAACTTCTCATGTTAAGGTTAGCTAGACTACCATGTTTCACTTTATGTAAAACAAATATACTCCTTTATTCCAATGCAACATAGAGATAGCAATTAAAATTCAAATTTGAATTTCACCTTCAAACATTGTTAATTTTTTATTTTAGAACTCACCATTGGACTCCAAATATTTGATATAGTCCTGCTGTCAAATTTGAATATCTTTGAAGGTTGTTTGAGTAAAGAATTAATTTAGCAGTGAAGGGGTAAGAGAGGGATGTGTGGGTCCATCCTGACAGCCTCACAAAGTAAGAACCTCCTCCCCTGCTAAACGTTAGGGCGCCATGGTGCTGTCATCGCTCCACGTCGATGCCTTCACCCGGATATACTCCCTCTCGCCCTAATCATCCCTTCCTCTGATCGATATTTCACCCCCCTGCTCATGCTCAACCGCACGTCCTGACCAAGCTTCCCGCCGCACTGCTGCTCAACGCCGACCGACATTTTCCGTCGTGCCCTTGCCCGGCCGATCTTCCCAACTGCTTCGTGATCTCTCCCTCTACCTTCCCGTGATGGAGCAAGACTGCCTCCTTCCGGTCTCAGCAGCGCCGAGGAGTTTTCTCCCTCACCAGACAACATTGCTGCACCGTTGGCTTCACGTCGCCCGGCGCCATCCCTCATTGTCCCACCTCATCGGAGCACCACAAGCGGAGCAGACACACTCTCGACGTCGTCAGTTGGTGGCTGCCCCATCCCCTGCTTCCCTCAGCGGCGCTGAGATGTTTTTCTTCAACACGGAACAGAGCAACCGCGCCCCTCATCGACGCTTCGTCGCGCGGCCAACTCTGTCCCTCTCCGGCTCAACCAAGCATGATATAAGGTTCATCCCCACATCATCTTCGTACTCCCTCGGCCGCTGGATCGTTCATTGCGTCCCTAAGTCAAAAGTTCAAATGTGGTCTCGGCCTTGGCTTTTAACCATCGCATGTCCAACACGAAAATTCCTCAAGCACAATTGATTTCCTTTCAATCTATTTGAACCAGAGAAAATACAGCCCCTATATAGTTTTTAGCATCAAACCAATCAAAAAATAATTGGGTATTGCCTCAGAAATTTCAGATCTTGTGGCCGCTTTCGGGTTTCATCTTGTTGCACCTGTCGCTCCCCTATGTCCGGCAGATTCCACCTCGATTGAATTCGATTTTGAGGATCTTCATCTCCCCACGAATGTGTAGAGCTTTGTCCCGAAGGTTTTGGTGCAGTAATTGGGGAAATTGAGTTCGTCTATGCTTGCCGCCGCCATGGCCTCGCCACCGGCGATATTCAGGACGGTACCACTTCAACCGTATCCACCATGAAGATCCCCGCGTCTTCCTGATCGTTTTGGTGTTCTTCCCCGACGCCCTGGCCTCCTCCAGAGAAGGGACGCGAGCGCTGCCGCCTCCCCTGGCGCAAGACCCTCTCTGCTTAAGGTTGATGACGATCCTGGCGGGTGGGACCCGCCAGTCATTGACTGCTAGTTGGATTTTCCAATTCTCTGTACAAATAAAATCCAGAACATGAGTGGAATTTGTAAAATTCACTAGAATTCGTAGACAATTGATAAAAATGTGAAGTAAATTCCTACAGCTTCCTTATTATGTACACTTGGCGGTAGAAAAGTTTAATTGACCTGAAAGGCCACATAAATGTCTCTAAAAATCTAATAGACTTCAACACAAAAATAATTCTTATGCAAGCTACATAACTCAGAAAATTCTGAAATTATTCTGAGAATTCCCTTATCATATCTAGATTCCACAATACAAGTTCCAGGTCAATTAAGTGCTCTCTATTAATTAAATTGCATAAAATTAAAAACAGCTCTACTAATCCTGAAAATGGGTAGAAAAGTTCTCTGTCATGTATTACAGATCCAGTAAATTACTCATGATCATAGCTCAACTATATATTTGGGAAAGTGAATTAATCAAGAGGAGTTTGCACGACCTATGAACTATTTTCCTCTAATTATTATGAAAACTACAACACTTGCTAAATCCAGTTAGTACCTCAAGAACATAATGTCCTGTATTGTTTCTTTAGCTTGCAGAATTCTATCCCTCCTCATTCCTTTTTTCTAATAAAGCATTGCGAATAAAAATCTTCATCCTTATGCTTTTATTATCATCACAAGGATGATTCTCCCTTATCATCTAATCTAGTAAAATGAAGATTATTAATCCTCTTTGAGCAGCGGCAACAACATTCTTTAATTCCTGTTAATGGATCATATGTTACCTAGGCAGTAGTTGAAATCTCTTCTAAATTCATAAGAAATACTTATATTGCTAAGTTGATAAGTTCAAAAGTCTGATGCATTTTCATATCGATAGATCACGTGACGATGAAGATGGATGAGGAGCACCACTTCGAGGAGAAGGACTAGCGTGGACCGCACTGCAGGAACAAGATTCGCCCGAGACTCACACAAGAGCAAGATTCACCCAAGCAACGTCAAAGACGAGGAAGAACGACGAGGAGCTTCACCAAGATGATCAAGCACTGACTTATCGACAGTTACACTAGCCGCAACATAAAGCAAGCCCCGGTTTGCATTTAAGTTGTCAATATGTTTTCCTTTTATAATTTGTATGATTGTAATTGTGCATTAAGTCTAGAGATGTATGATACTCCACATGCATGGCCCAAGAATCCCTGGAGTCTGGATAGAATAGGACTTTATATGATTAGAGTTGCTATATTAAAGTTGAGAAATGAGATGGAATGAGATTGAGGAAAATTGATGGATGAAAGTGAGGAAAGGAAAGGAGATGGGATGGTTAATCTGGGACCGGGCAGGAGGGTAGGAAGCGACAGATCGGAGGTCTGTGTGCATAGGCCTGCCTATGTCGATTAAGGACTGTACCGTGTGCGGCCCTGCTGGACAAGTTTGAATTTGTACCGAATGCATACTGGATATATGGGACCCAAGAAACCGATGTAACATGGTAACCTCGGTATTGAGGCATACCCCACCATCCTAGACACCGCGCACGTCATGAGGAGAGCAGAGGCCACTGCGGCATAGGTCGTCATGTGAGTCTTGCTTCCAAGACGTTAGGACCGATTCAATGTTTGGGTGTCTTGTGAAAGGTTGTTTTGTACAACGTTATTGGCAGAGGCCGTACACCTCATCTAGACGGGTGTACATGACGTGCAAGCCAGGTTATCTTGACTCGAGTCACCGTCTCTCGCGGAAGGGAGCATACTTGTTCACTGCACTGTTATGTAGTAACAACTAGAACAGGGTGGAACCTGTTGTATGGTTAAGCAACTTGGTTGAAGTAGTTGATAGGAGAACTAAATTTATAATTCTAAGCAACTTCAGCTGCTATTATAAAACTGAAGCAAGGATCTACTAATAGTGAACATTTACTTACTGCAATTTAAATTCAAGTCTTATGTTCCCAACATGTAGAGTTCCATGTTTATGTCAGATGGTTAAGTCTTGCTGAGCCTTGTGCTCACGGTTGCATTTATATGAGTTTTGCAGCTATGATGGGTTCCTAGGCTTTGCCTCGTTGGGGTATATAGCCAATGGAGGCCTTGGACGTTGTTGCTTGATTCTGTGATGCTAGAGTGGAGTATCAGCGGGCTGGATACGACCACTACTGCTGTAGTGTAGACTCGAGAGAGTAATATGAAGACTTCCGCTGTTGTAAGCTATTTTATATAAAACTCTGGGATTAATATAAGTTGCTCACTTATGTTATGAGTTCTTTATTCTTTTTTTGTGTTGTGCTATTGGGTGTCGCATCGCACGACACCACCCAATGTGATTCCTTGTTTGTCTGGACTCTAGTCCTCATAGCGTGGTATCAGAGCTACATTGGGAATAGCGCACCAGAAAAGGAACATATTTTTGAAAACTATAGACTTACGAGTGAGTATCCGATACTACGCCTCATAAGGACATATATTAGCATAGTTACTTAAGGTGGCAAGCTAACATACTTGTTATTATATTCTGTAACGGCGCTCCGAAATTAAGTAAGAGGTAAGGTACGCCACCGCAAGCGGATCAATTTTGGTAAGCTCCCCCGTACGATAGGTAGTACGGTGATGGTTTCTATGGCTTGGCATGGAAGTTAATACGAGTCTCTTAACATCTTCATGGTTCTGAGAGCATATGCAAACGCTGCTCCCTAGCGTGCTTCAGGCAAAAGCGTGGATACCCCATCATGTGGTCAAAAACACGATAGTATGCAACTCTTGGACAATTCATGTTCAATGAACCATACACAACGCTCGCCATCGGTGTGCCTCTGTGAGGTAGGGGCAGTAGGTGGTATCTGTTGGGTTGATAAAATTCGCAACCATGATGACCCGTTCGTGTTCTACTCGGGTCCCATGTCATGTGGTGTTGAAACGTGACCATGTTTCTCGAGACGTGTTCTCCTCGAGGATGACCTGTATGGAATGATACAGGGCATTAGATTGGACAATAATATATTATTATTGTGACTGCCTGTCATGCTGCCCATGTGGCTCGCCCATGTGGCGCATTATGTGAACTAGACATTGTGTGTCTTCTGCGGGAACACTAGCCGCGATAAACGTATTGCGAGTAGAACCCGTTTGCGAGTGTTCGATTTTAGTGCCACCTATAAGACTTATATGCCGCAGGTAATCCAGTTAGGATTTTCTATTTTGTGAGGAATGTAGTACCGACATATCATTTGGGTTACGTCAGACACGTTGACCATTTTAGTCTATGTCGGAAATGTAACTCTAATCTACAAGACTTTGGTTAATACCATGACAAATTTCCAGAAGTAAAGCCTGAAGATGACTCCAATCCAAATTCCATCAAACTTGCACTTTGCTGCATGGCTCTGGCGGCAAGTTGCCGAAATTGGACAGTACATATCTCTTCATATACTCCACTAATGAAGCTGTTCAAAACAGTTATACAAAGTTTGAGGATTCCGCTACAACTTCTTATTTGACCTCCAGGACTTAAAAGAAAATCAAACTGGTGAAAATCCACAGAAACAAAAACTGCTACAAATTCCATAGTTATGGAACCAGTATCTATATTTTTGCAATATCTCCATGTAGAGAGATCTCTTGGAGTATTGTGATACATTTATGGAAAGGGGAGAATATTTTGTACAACTTATTTATTCAAATTTGTTCCAAATTCTGTCCATAAAAATTTGGAATTTCGAGTTCAAACTGGTACATATGTATGGGTGCTACCAGATTCAGCCAGCAATTAGTTAAACTTTAACCTGTCATGTCTCCAATTCTAAAAATGTAACGTAGGCAATTATATACATATCTGGAAACATAAAAAACTCCTATATCATGTTTATTTTGAACTCCAAAGCTAATTCTTGCTGTAACCTAGTTTAATTGAAGTAATCGTCGAAGATATCCTGGCAGTTCAGAATCTGAAGATTATGCGCACAGTTTGGGAAACTTTCGAGTACTCACATGTATGAAAGGTTGTAAGGATGAAGGGATGCATTTATGGGATGATATAATGTACTTCAATGTTGGAATTGAAAGTATGCATATATTTTGAATATTTTTGACTGTTTAGATTATGGCCAAAAACCTAACTTTAAGGGGAGGTTCTGTCAAAATGGCCTCAGAAAACTGTCAACTTTAAACCATCATAATTCTCACATCCTTGATGCAATGGAGGCATATGGGTAACAGTTGGAATGGTCTGATAGTAAGATATAACTTTGATAATTGGATCATGTCATTAAAATGACAATAGCATTGTCAAATTCGAGTTTTAATGCAACCTGGTCAGACTGGAACAGATTTCAAACAGCTAATGAGAATAGTTGAGAAGAATGTTGCAACTACATGGTTAACTCTCTTTTGATTGATATTGGTATACTATTTACTGTGGGATTTTACATGTGACATGATTCAAATACATTTCCAAAGAAAAATGGATTCCCCATTCCTACAGAGGGAAGTTACTAGGCTGACACTTAAGGGGGAAGTAGTGCACCTTAGTAATCAAGGTATTACTCCACCAGTGCATTCTAACTAGTTACATCAACACCATACCAATGAGTTGGCAGTTGATCTTCAAGTAAGCAAGAATAGATACAACATCGACTTACCGGATCAAAGGGAAGGAGAAAGGAAGAACTGTCACTACGGATCACTCTAGTGGCTAGGATTTCCAATGTTTAGTGGTACTTAACCATCGAGTTAAGGTAGTAAGTTGGTTTTTCATGTTGAAAAGCTCCAATGCTTTATCTTCTAGGACAAGGAACCAGAGGTTGTAGTATGACTTGGAAATTCTTCTGTGATAATTTAGGTTGTTAACACTGACCGTTGCTCAAACACTGTCCCTTGTCAACCTCCTATTGAAACTTACCCAATTAGATGTTAGATACTTGCTCTTCGAAGGTTACTCTCTTTGCCACTTCTTAGGGTAACCCACCTCATCTAATTAAAGGTAGACATAGTAGGCTAAGAACACTTCAACATGAGAAACCTGAACCTTTGATAATACACCGCAATTCATTTTTCTAAGTGATGGTTAGAAGATCTCAAGGAACTTCTTGTTAACACCCTTATTTTGTGACAAACGGACTTGGTCGAGACATGAAAGTAGCATTCCTTGTCTAGCACCTTTCATGACCAAGTCTACTCGACTCTTCTGTATTTGAGATACTTCTTGTCATGTTTGAGTTGTCTTACTTGTTCTTGCTCAAACTACAAAAATGAATGTACCATACCTTATGGATAGTTCTCTGCGGATTGCATTGCATATGCACATCATCATCTAACTTGTGATGCATCATGAAAGATTATTAATACTAAACTTTGAGCAAGAATATATATGCCCATTAACTACTTAAGTATTGTCTAATATTCTTGAGCTGTGAACAATTTTGCGTTCACAACGCCATCGACTTGCTTCATTATCTTGAGTGATACAACGGAAACTCTTACTTGATATCCTTGTGATCAAACACCGGTTGAGTCTCTATTCCTTGACTTGTTGAGACTCATGTACCTTGATTGTTAGAGATTATTGTTTTCTTGGTTGCGAGGAGTTTTCATATGACTCTCCACCTCGTGAGAACCTTGCATTCTCTCTACTCACAAGATTATCACATGATTGTCAAGTTGATGGAACTCCATTACTTGTAATGCATGGTGACATTGCTTTTTCCAAAAACCTTGTAGTCACCATGTATTAAGCGTCTTTGTATTGGATGACATGATATAACCAGACCTTAAATTCTATTATGTTAGTGCAATGCGATTCCTCCTTGGAACCACTTGTTGAGAAAACCATTCTTGGCGAGTTAATCATTCCGTGCCAGAAACTCTTAGTTCACCTTCTGTCTTAAGTAGAACAAACTCTAAGTCAAACCCATAAGGACTCAACCAGAACAAAATAAGTAGTGAGAATAGCTACACCTTATATTGTGAGTCATCGTTGATATCAAACAAATTAAAGAGCAAGGATTGGATATTGGAATCTTGATTAGAGCAGTAATGTCTTCAAGACAACACAAAAGACAGAAGCCACAAGGACTATAGAGTTAAGTAGGTATTCCTTATGGAAAAAAATATATGCTATTTAAAAGTAAAGAAGAAGACTTCAAAGTACCATCAGAGATTAACATGGAAAAAACATAAACTACAGTTCAATCTGGCCTGCTTCGAGTATTCTGAGTCAGATCACTCGGAAGAAGACTCATATCTCAAGGAATCAGATGATGTGGTGCACTATACTGTTCGGAACTAACCACCCTATCAACAAACTTGCAGAGAAGACAAAGAGATTCCTTTTATGCCGTTGCTGGGTTATTGCCATATCATCAATAGCTCACCCTAACTTTCTCTTTTTCCTATAATCTCGGGACGAGATTTCTTTAAAGGGGAAGGGTTGTGAGAGCCCACTTTTAGGAATAAGAAAAAAATATGAACTTGAATTTTTTTAAGTTAAATGGAGAATTCTAGTTTGCATGTAATATATTAGTTAATAAACGATGTTCAAAATAGAGACTTCTTAAAACCTCACACCTAATTAGAGCTTGTAAATATATGAATACATTTAAACAAATAATTATAAAAATGAGTAATTCTAAATACAACTCAAAATTCAATCTTGAATGTCAAATTCAAAATGCAAGGACAAACACAAACTTCAAATTCAAATCAAAGCAAATGAAAAGTCCTCAAAATAAAGAGTGTTTAATTCAACTCGGTAACTAGGTGGAGAAAGGCACAAAAAATATAATCAGGGCACTTGTGAGAGTAAAGCAAACTTTAAAAGAAATGATTCAAACTTGATTTTCAAATTCCACATTCTAATTAGTCAAGGATAAAATTTGAATACATCAATGAACTTCTCATGTTAAGGTTAGCTAGACTACAATGTTTCACTTTATGTAAAACAAATATACTCCTTTATTCCAATGCAACATAGAGATGACAATTCAAATTCAAATTTGAATTTCACCTTCAAACGTTGTTAATTCTTGATTTTAGAACTCACCATTGGACTCCAAATATTTCATATAGTCCTGCTGTCAAATTTGAATATTTTGGAAGGTTGTTTGAGTAAAGAATTAATTTAGCAGTGAAGGGATAAGAGAGGGATGCTGTGGGTCCATCCTGACAGCCTCACAAAGCAAGCACCACCTCCTCTGTTCAACGTGAGGGTGCCACGGTGCTGTCACCGCTCCACGTCGATGCCTTCACCCGGATATACTCCATCTCGCCCCAATCCTCCCTCCCTCTGCTCGATATTTCACCCCCCCTGCTCACACTCGTGTGCCCAGATCGCGCCCTGCTCGCTCAACCGCACGCCCTGACCAAGCTTCCCGCCACACTGCTGCTCAACGCCGACCGACCAATTCCGTCGTGCCCTTGCTTGGCCGAGCTGCCCAACAGCTTCACGAGCTCTCCGTCTACCTTCCCGTGGCTGAGCAAGAGTGCCTCCTTTCTGTCTCAGCAGCGCTGAGGAGTTTTCTCCCTCACCAGACAACATTGCTGCACGGTCGGTTTCACGTCGCCCGGTGCCATCCCTCGTTTTCCCGCCTCATCAGAGCGCCACAAGCGGAGCAGACACACTCTCAACGTCCTCAGTTGGTGGCTGCCCCATCCCCTGCTTCCTACAGCGGTGCAGAGATGTTTTTCATCACCACGGAACCGAGCAGCCGCGCCCCCCATCGACGCTTCGTCGCGCGGCCAACTCCGGCCCTCTATGGTTCAACCAAGAGCGCTATAAGGTTCGCCCCCACATCATCATTGTACTCCCTCGGCCGCTGCATCGTTCATGGCGTCGCTAATTCAAAAGTTCAAATGTGGTCTCAACCTTGGCTTTGAATCATCGCATGTCCTACACAAAAATTCTTCAAGCACATTTGGTTTCCTTTCAATCTATTTGAACAATAGAAAATACAGCCCCTATCTAGTATTTAGCATCAAACCAATCGAAGAATAATTGGGTATTGCCTTGGACATTTCAGATGTTGTGGCCGCTTTTGGGTTTCATCTTGCGCACCCGTCGCCCCCCTATGTCCGGCCGATTCCACCTCGATTGAATTCGTTTTGAGGATCCTCATCTCCCCACGAATCTGTAGAGCTTTGTCCCGAAGGTTTTGGTGCAGTAATTAGAGAGATCGAGTTTGTCCATGCTTGCCGCCGGTGATATTCTGGACGGTACCACTCCAACCGAATCCACCAAGAAGATCCCCGCGTCTTCCTGATCGTTTTGGTGTTTCTCCCCGACGCCCTGGCCTCCTCCAGCGAAGGGATAGCGAGCACCGCCACCTCCCATGGCGCAGGACCCTCTCTGCTCCAGGTTGAAGACGATCCTGGTGGGTGGGACCTGCCAGTCATTGACTGCTAGTTGGGTTTTCCAATTCTCTATACATATTAAATCCAGAAAATGAGTGGAACTTGTAAAATTCACTAGAATACGTAGCAAATTCTTAAAAATGTGAAGTAAATTCCTACAGCTTCCTTATGATCTACACTTGGCAGTAGAATAGTTTAGTTGACCTGAAAAGCCACATGTCTCTAAAAATCTGATAAGCTTCAACACTAAAACAATTCTTATGCAAGCTACATAACATAGAAAATTCTGAAACTATTCTGAGAATTCCCTTATCACATATCTAGAGTCCACAATAAATGTTCCAGGTCAATTAGATATGTAAAACTTGAACAACAATTGATTAAGTGCTCTCTATTAATTCAATTTCATATAATTAAAAACAGCTCTACTAATCCTGAAAATTGTTAGAAAAGTTCGCTGTCATGTATTACAGCTCCAGTAAACTACTCCTGATCAAAGCTCAACAAGATATTTGGGAAAGTGGATTAATCAAGAGGAGTCTGCACATCCTATGGACTATTTTCGTCTAATTATTATCAAAACTACAACACTTGCTAAATCCAGTTAGTACCTCAAGACTAAAATGTCCTGTATATTTTCTTTAGCTTGCAGAATTCTATACCTCCTCATTCCCTTTTGCTAATGAAGCATTGACAATCCAAATCTTCATCCTTATGCTTTTATCATCACAAGGACGATTCTCCCTGATCATCTAATCTAGTAAAATGAAGATTATTAATCCTCTTTCAGCAGCAGCAACAACTTTCTTTAATTCCTGTTAATGGAACATATGTTTGCTAGGTAGTAGTTGAATTCCCTTCTAAATTCATAAGAAAGACTTCTATTGCTAAGTTGATAAGTTCGATAGTGTGATGCATTTTCATATCGATAGATGACATGGCGATGAAGTTGGATGAGGAGCACCACTTGGAGGAGAAGTACTAGTGTGGACTCCACTGCAAGAACAAAATTCGCCCGAGCAACACACAAGAGCAAGATTCACCCAAGCATCCTTAAAGACGAGGAAGACCGACGGGAAGCTTCACCAAGATGATAAAGCACTGACTTATTGACATTTACACTAGCCACAACCTAAGGCAATCCCCGGTTTGCATTTAAGTTGTTAATATGTTTTCCTTTTATAATCTATATGATGGTAATTGTGCATTAAGTCTAGAGATGTACGATACTCCACATGCATGGCCGAAGAATCCCTAGTGTCTGGATAGAATATGACTTTATATGATTAGAGTTGCTATATTAAAGTTGAGGAATGAGATAGAATGAAGTTGAGGAAAATGGATGGAAGAAAGTGAGGAAACGAATGGAGATGGGATGGTTAATTTGAGATCGGGCAGGTGGGTAGGAAGTGATAGACCGGAGATCTGTGTGCATAGGCCTGCCAGTGTCGATTATGGACCGTACCGTGTCCGGCCCAACTCAAAAAGTTCAAATTTGTACCGGATGCATACTGGATATATGGGACCCAGGAAACAGATGCCACATGTTAACCTAGGTGTTTAGGCATACCCCACCGTCCTAGACACAACACGCGTCATGAGGTGAGCAGAGGCCATTGCAGCATAAGTCATCATATGAGTCTTGCTTCCGGGGCAGGAGGACCAGTTCAATGTTTGGGTGTCTTGGGAAAGGTTGTTGTGTACAACGTTATTGGGAGAGGCTTTACACCTCTTCTAGACGTGTGTACATGACGTGCAAGCCGAGTGTATCTTGATTCGAATCACCGTCGCTTGCACAAGGGAGCATACTTGTTCACTGCACTGGGACGTAGTAACAACTAGAACTAGATGGAACATGTTCTATGGTTAAGCAACTTGGTTGAAGTAGTTGATACGAGAACTAAATTTATAATTCTAAGTAACTTCACCTGCTATTATAAAACCGAAGCAAGGATATACTGATAGTGAACATTTACTTACTGCAGTTTAAATTCAAGTCTTACGTTCCAAACATTTAGAGTTCCATGTTTAGGTGAGACGGTTAAGGCCCTGTTTGGCATGGCTGGAACTTGTTACAAAAGCAGCTTGTTTGAAAAGCTGGTGGAAAGCAGCTTCTGTTTATATATCCTATTTTTAGTTCATTCTGAGAAGCAGCTGAACTAATAAGCTGTTACAGAAGCTTCCTGTTTGGCACACACTCAGCTTATTTTTATGGATAAGCTGCAGCAGAAGTGGTGCCAAACAGGGCCTAAGTCTTGCTGAGCCTTGTGCTCACGGTTGCATTTATACGAGTTTTGCAGGCATATAGCGATGATGGGTTCCTAGGCTTTGCCTCGTCAGGGTGTATAGCCAATGGAGGCCCTGGACGCCGCTGCTTGATTCCGTGATGCTAGAGTGGAGTATCTGTGGGCTGGATACGACCGCTACTGCTGTAGTGTAGACTCGACAGGGTAATATGAAGACTTCTGCTTATGTAAGCTATTTTATATAAAACTCTGAGATTAATATAAGTTGCTCACTTATGTTATGAGTTCTTTAATATTTTTTGTATTGTGCTATTGGGTGTCGCATCGCACGACACCACCAAATGTGATTCCAGGTTAGTCTTGACATTTGTCTTCACATCATGCATTCTCACAAGAGTAAGTGTTGGCATTATATTTCGGATCTCCAAAAGGGAATACCACCTTACCTAGAAAAAACAAAAACAAGTACCTAAAACCCCTTATGCATTGTTTTATAGATTTAGTCATTTTTGCCTAGATTTAGAAAACAAAACTTTTGCAATAATTTAATAGGTGAATTGGCATGTAGCAACTAAATAGTGATGACCATGATTTTGATTTGAGCTCCGTACGTATATGGTGTCACTAGATTTCAATCTCCTAGGAATAAGTGATATCCTTGATCTTAATTTGAATTACATGTTTATGTGGAATCACTAAATTTCAAATTCCTAGAAAAGTTTAGGAGGATAAAATTGAGAGTCTTGTTTGCCATGATGAATGTGGCCTAGAGGGGGGGGTGAATAGGCCTTTTTGATTTTTAGTCGGAACCTGCAACACTTAGCAACTTGATTAAATACCATTAAAATCGGACTAGTCTGGTAGTTTGCGGAATAGATTGATAAAGTCAGATCAATAATCTCAATACAAGAACAGTACACATCAGAATATAATATGTAAATTGAAGATATTGAGTCAATGAAATTAAGTGTAGCACAAACTAACTTTGGTTTCAATGTTTTCACGTAAGATATAAAAAATCAATTAAACCCTAGAATGTGATATGAAAGACTATGAACAAGATTGACACATGAGTTTATCCCGTGGTTCGGTTCCCACAGAGGCAACCTACATCCACGTTGAGGAGCCCATGAAAGGACCAGGTCTCCTCCAACCCTACCCTCGTTGAATCACAACGGAGGCCAATTCTCTTCCACTATCACAAAGGGTAAATCACCAAGTTCAAGGAGCCTTCTCACAAGTTGAGGGCTCCAGATTACAAATCAAACACCACAAAGAATACACTCGTAAGATTCACAATAATACAATAAGAATATGTTGGAGAGTCAAACCCAAGAGCTCAAGACGTGAGAATCGTGTCTCTCCTTTGATCCAAATTTAATCCTCAAGGATTTGATCTTTCTTGCATTGGATCATGTGGAGAGATGTGTTTTCTAGGCTCTTGCAGGGTGTGACGACGCTGGGAGTCGAGAGAGATGAAAGTAGGGCCGTGCACATCTATTTATATGGAGGTTTCCAAAGGTTACCATTAGAGATTCGAGAGTCCAGATTAGTACGTGGTGGAATCCAGACTAGTCATGTGTGTGGCGTGTAGGAAACCCTAAGTTATCTGGAACATCGGACTTGTCCGGCCTTGGGCGGACTAGTCTGATTTAGGCTCTGGAAAAGTTTGGACTATTCCGATTTTTAACGGACTAGTCCGGCTGTGGTGAACCCCTTAGTGAATTGGGGACAAGTCCGCATTTGGAGGACTTGTCCGATTTTAGTCAGAGAGGTTATCGGACTACTCCGGATATTATCGGACTTGTCCGATGTCGTGCAAGGTTGTGAAGTTTTGAGGACTAGTCCGCACTAAGAAGGACTAGTCCGTTCTTAGTCAGAAAGATATCAGACTAGTCCATGGTGATACCGGACTAGTCCGATCTGTGTAAACCTGGATTGTGCAGAAAAGTCTACAATGGGGGGACTTGTCTGATTTTGAACAGAGGGATTATCGGACTAGTCCGGTGTATATCGGACTAGTCTGGTCCTAAGTAAATTTGTGCAGTGAATGAGTTTCCTTGTGCTTGAGCTCTTGGGGTGTGTTTCTCCAACACACTACATACACACTGATCTAATCTATTCAGCACTTGAGCTCTTTTCCATATAGATCCTCATTCTCCTTTCTTCCTGCTCTTTCTTCATAATTTTATTAAAACCTGCACTGATCTCAACAATTTGGTTAGGATCTCATTTGTTTGTCATAAATAAACCAAAACCCACAAGGGA
The DNA here is from genome assembly GCA_036927565.1 of Tuctoria greenei. NCBI lineage: Eukaryota > Viridiplantae > Streptophyta > Magnoliopsida > Poales > Poaceae > Tuctoria > Tuctoria greenei. The sequence continues at coordinate 74,411,743 of JAYESD010000004.1, forward strand.
TGCCTAGATGCACTTTCAATCTCCCCCTTTTTGGTGATCGATGACAACCAATTGAGATTTCATAAAATATGATAAAACTACATAATTTTCATAAAGTGTGCACATATGAGTTTGGTACAAGTTAAGCAATGAAAACATAGGACATATGTGCACTGTTTATGGTGGGGTGTAAAACTACGTGAGTGTGAGCAATAATCGTGATGAGAATTAAATGATTGACATGAAAATACCAATATCAAGCATATATGTCAATTCCAAAGCAAAATCACTAATTTCATAAGATAAGCATAAACATAGTCATTACATCACATCACAATACTAAAGGTAAAAATGATAGAATCAATGTTCTACAACCCAAAAGAGACACAAAAAGATACACAAATGAAGCTCTCATCTCTCAACCTACAACTAGGATCTAATGACTCCCCCTCAATCTCCCCCCCCCCTTTTGGCAGCAAGACACCAAAAAGAAGGAGAGGAGGGATCTAGTGGCTCATTACTCGTTGTCAGTCCTCTCCCCATCTTCATCTTCATCTTCAGGTTGAGTAGGAGGAGGAGGAGCGGATCCACTCGAAGTGCCCCCAATGCCAAATTAAGCATGCTCGGAGGGAGTCAAAGGTCCAAGCTTAGTGAAATTAGAGGCCGAATCTTCAGAGATAATAGGTTATTCAATGGGCTCGATCTCCAACATCTGGCAAATATGCTTGACATTTTGCTTTATGTATCTCATGTCATCCTTCCTTCATTGTTCGGTTTATGAATTTTCACTTTGGTCTTCTTGCATGATCCAAAGATGGCTGCCAAGTACTTCAAGATTCCACTAGGAGACCCTTTTTGGGGAGGGGCCCTAGTGGTGGGAGCAGTCCTCTCATCTCCTCGAGCTCTCCTCAGAGCCTCTTCACTAGAAATTGGAGATGGAGCAGCTTGGACAGTGGCTTGGGGAGGCTTCTGGGGCCTCAAAGGAGTGTGCTCCCCATCCTTCACGAACTCGATTCCTGTGACCTTCTCAATCATAAACATCAAGTAGGGGGCATAGCCACAAGATTTGTTCTGTGTGCAGGAGATGTTGACCATATCATTCCAGATATAGTCAAAGACATCAAACTTTCAGTTCTTGCTAATCATCTTCATTAGGGTCCTCAAGTACCCTTGCACACTTCCTGCATCTTCGTCCATCGGAGCTATTGTCTTCCTCAGCACCCTATTAAGAAGCATGAAGAAGGCTTCATGTTCTTAGTCGAGGGGGGGTTGTACTTCAGGCTAGTGTCATAGAGGAAGTCCATCTTATCTTTTCCCAAGACACCAATGTTGTGGATAGTCAGCTCATTGTTGTCGGTGTCTTCTAGGTGAAGCAGTCTTGCCGACTCATCATAAGTTATGGTGTAGTTGGATCCATGAGTCATCCAAGTCACCCTTTCCTCCTCATCACTAGCAAAGAAACATGTGGCATAAAACTGAGCAATAATCTCATCATTCCAGTTATATCTGAAGGCAAACAGGTCCTTCAGTCCATGCCTAGCTACAGCCTCCACCACTTGATCAAAGGCACCACAACTCTTCCTTTCAAAATGATTCCAGTCAATCCACTGGCTACGGACAACTGGGGTCTTCATGGTGAGGTACACAGAGCTGTATAAATCTGCATGAAAATTGCTCCAAAACCTGACATCAGCTGCCTTCTTGGGTCGGCTGTAGCAATCCATAAATCTGAGATTGGAAGCCGCATTGCTTCCCTTGCCGTTGAACTTCTCCTCGAAGGGATCCATGTTCCCCTGCCTTGGAGCTGCCATATTGAGCGGGCCAATTGGGCTCGAGGCAATTCCCTTTCCCTTGCCCTTAGCTTGGCGAGAAGCCACCGAGCTAGGGCCAGCTGCATCCTTGGCCTTGGACGTAGGCTTCTTAGCTAGCACTTTGTGTCGCACCTGAGGTGGAGAAGGTGTAGGCTCGGAGGGACGCTCTTGCCTCTTCTTCCCATGGCCCGTCGAGGACCGAAGCAAGGAGTATTGGTCCAACTTGGCTTCATAATCGGAGATTTCATCATTGGAGCTCGACATTGTCCTGAGGAGGGAATATGGATGAGAATTGATGGCAAGGAAGTGCATTGAGTAGGTTGAATTAAGTTGAAAATCGGACTTGTCCGGTGTTCAGGTACGGACTAGTCCAGGGTATCGGACTTGTCCGTATAGGGACCAGACTAGTCCGGTATTCATCACTTCGAACCCTAACTATGAGACAAATGGTGTTGGTCAATGCAAAGCTAGCTTAACATAGATGTAATACAGCAAGGAAGCATGTATTAGCTGAAAGGAACTAAGCTATTTGATACAAAACAGAAGGAATTGAAGTTTCTGGGGTTTGGGGGAAAATTTACCGAAATTCTTTGATTCTTGATGAAGGAGGAGTTGAAGGTGTTGACAAGTCCGTGGTCTTCGAACTCCTAGCAATGGAGTTCGATTTCCACCCAAACTCAGAGGGATTTGATGGAGAATGAAAGAAATCGACTTGGGGGCACTCAAGCGAGGAGAGGGAATGTGAGGTGAGTTGTGAGGGTGAAGGAGATTAGGTTTTGGCGGTGGCTAGGGTTATGTAGTCGAAAAATCGGACTATTCCGCGGTCTACCGGACTAGTCCGGACAACCAGACACTCTGCAGACTAGTCTGCAGTGTGCGAACTAGTCTTCATAACCACATACTAGTCCGTGGTCACGGGAACAGATATGATTAGCCCATTCGTATATATTCGAATGTTCTTATAGAAAAAATAGGAGCGAAAACAATCAAGTAATCTTGATGAATATGATCAGTAAGCATACAACAATCAAGCAATGACCATAATTCATCAAGATCAAGTAATTGAAAAAGTTTTTCGGAGAAAATTGAGAGAGATGATTTTCGCAACACAATCAACATATTTTGAAGGAGCCATACATGTATGCAAGTTTTCAAGCCACATTCCGAGCATCAAGGATATTTAGTTCACTTCGGAGCTCGCAAAATCATTTTTCATCAATTGGCTTGGTAAATATATCGGCTAGTTGTTTTTCGGTGTTGATATGGGAAATCGCTATGTCTCCTTTCATTGAGTGGTCTCTCGAAAATGAGGCCGGATGTCTATATGTTTGGTCCTAGAGTTCTCAACTGGGTTATGGGCAATCTTAATGGCACTCTCATTATCACAAAGGGGTGGAATATGGCTCATATTATAACTGTAATCTCTTAGAGTTTGTCTCATCCAAAGTAGTTGTGCACAACAACTTCCGGCTGCAACATACTCCCCTTCGGCCGTGGATAAGGAAATGGAATTTTGTTTCTTGGGGGACCAAGAAACTAGGGATCTCCCTAAGAATTGGCAAGTACCGAAGGTACTTTTTCTATCTACTTTGCATCCGGCATAATCTGCATCGGAGTTTCCAATGAGATAGAATTTGGAACCTTTAGGATACCAAAGGCCTAGATTTGTTGTATGAACTAAATACCTCGAGATTCTTTTTACGACTTTGAAATGACACTCCTTAGGATTGGCTTGAAATCTTGCACACAAGCACACACTCAACATAATATCAGGCCTAGATGCGCATAAGTAAAGTAGGGAACCAATCATGGAGCGATATACCTTTTGATCAACGCTTGGTCCATCTTCATTGAGATCCAAGTATCCATTTGTTGCCATGGGAGTCTTTATGGGCCTCGCCTTGTCCATTAAAATCTTCTTGAGTATACTTGGTTTGGCTTATGAACGTCCCCTCCTTTTGTTGCTTCACTTGGAATCCCAAGAAGTATTTTAGCTCTCCCATCATAGACATTTCAAACCTATCTGTCATAATCTTACTAAATTCTTCACATAAAGATTTGTTAGTTGAACCAAAAGTGATATCATCAACATAAATTTGGCAAACAAAGAGATCATTATCAAAATGCTTCGTGAATAATGTATAATCAGCTTTGCCAATTTAAAACCATTTTCAATCAAGAAATGTCTAAGGCACTCATACCAAGCTCTAGGAGCTTGTTTGAGGCCATAGAGAGCCTTACGTGGTTTAAACATGTGGTCGGGGAACTCTTGATCTTTGAATCCAGGGGGTTGCTCCACGTACACCTCCACCTTGATTGGTCCGTTGAGGAAGGCGCTTTTCACATCCATTTGACAGAGCTTGAAATCATGGTGAGTAGCATATGCAAGTAATATTCTAATAGATTCAAGCCTAGCTACGGGAGCAAAGGTTTCGTCAAAATCCAAACCTTCAACTTGTGAATACCCTTTGGCCACATGTCGTGCCTTGTTCTTTGTCACCACCTCGTGTTCGTCTTGCTTGTTGCGGAAGACCCATTTGGTGCCGACGACGTTGAACTTGGGTCTTTCGACTAGTTCCCACACTTTGTTTTGTTGGAAGTTGTTCAATTCTTCTTGCATTGCCACCACCCAATCCGGATCTTTCAATGCATCCACAATCCTGTGCGGTTCCAAAAAGGATACAAAAGAGTAATATTCACAAAAAATAGCAATTCGAGATCTAGTAGTTACTCTCTTTTGGATGTCCCCGATTATGTTGTCGACTGGGTGATCTCTTTGGACGCATTGGCGTACTCTTGGGTGTGGCACTTGTGGTCTTGAGTCTTCATGGTCATCTTCTACTCCCCCTAGATGGTTGCCCTCATTTAAGTGTTGATCATTTTCGTCTTCTAGTGGTTGATCTTGTGTAGAAGCTCCCCCTTGATCCATTACCTCCACTTGTCTTTATCTTCTTCATTTTCATTTGGAGATGGCGCTTGTGGTCGAACATCGCCCAACACCATTCGTCTTAACGCTTGACAAGGAGCTTCTTCTCTATCTAGTACACATTGATCAACTTGCTCTTCTTGAGAGCCATTAGTTTCATCGGACACTACGTCACATGCTACTTCAACAAGTTCGAAGACTTTGTTGAAGACACGATAGGCGTAAGTGATCGAATCATAGCCCAGCAAGAAACCTTCATCAGACTTTGAAGCGAACTTTGAAGTCCTAGGCTTCTTGTTCAAGATATAGAATTTTGAACCAAAAACACGAAAATAGGAAATATTAGGTTTGTTACCCGTGAGCAGCTCATATGATGTCTTCTTGAGTAAGCGATGAAGATAAAGTCGGTTTATGGCGTGACAGGCGGTGTTGACAGCTTTAGCCCAAAAACGATCCAATGTCTTGTACTCATCAAGCATTGTTCTCGCCATCTCTATGAGGGTCGCCACTCCATTTTCTTGAGGTGAGTATGGTGCTGATAATTTATGTGTGATGCCCTCTTTGTCTAGGTACTCCTCAACTTGAGTGTTCTTGAACTCCGTGCCGTTGTCGCTTTGTATGTTCTTGATCTTCATTGAGAACTCATTTTGGGCGCATGCTTGAGAAACTTCTTGAGAGTTCCTTGAGTTTATGTCTTATCATGCAAAAGAAAACACACGTGAAGCGCTAAAAGTCATCAACAATTACTAAGCCATATTTGTTACCGCCGATGCTTATGTAAGCAATTAGACCGAATAGGTCCATGTGAAGTAGCTCGAGCGGTCTTGTCGTTGTCATGACATTCTTCGTGGGATGGGGTGCTCCTACATGCTTCCCGGCTTGGCAGGCGCTACAAGGCCTGTATTTCTCAAAAACGACATCCTTCAAACCTCGGATGTGATCGCCCTTAAGGAGTTTTTTGAAGATTTCTCATACCAACATGTGCTAGCCGTCTATGCCACAACCAACCCATGTTGGTCTTTTGAATAAAACATGTGTCAAGTTAGGATTTATCTTTGTTGAAGTCAACAAGATAAAGCTTTCCCTTCAACACACCCTTGAATGCATTTGAGTCATCACTCCTTCTAGAGACAGTCACACCCTCATTAGTAAATAAGCAATTATAACACTTGTCACATAATTGATATATGGACAAAATGTTATAATCTATGGAGTCAACATGCAAAACATGAGAAAGCGTGTGTTGAGATGATATTGCAATTTTACCGGTACCAAGCACCTTCCTTGACTATTGTCTCCAAAATAGATGCGCTCGCTTGGATCCTCATTTTCTTCATACTCAACGAACATCCTTCTTTCTCCGGTCATGTGGTTCATGCATCCACTATCTAGCACCCATTTTGCTCCATCGGAGGAGTAGGCCTGCAAAACCAAATTATGCCTTGGTTTTAGGTACCCAAGCTTGCTTGGGTCCTTTGAGGTTAGTCACAAGAGATTTGGGCACCCACACATGGGACTTGGTGTTCCCATGGCGTGGTCCAACATATTTGGCATGCACTTTGCCAAAAGGGTTTTTCGTAAGAACATAAGATGCATCAAAAGTTCTAAATAATAATTGTTGCTCATATGAATTAACATGTTTGGACTTGTCAACATTATTAGCCTTTCTAGCTTGAGAGGAGTTTCCCTTGATAAAGGCAATGCAGTCCTTGTTATTCTTATGGCTTCTAGCACTTTGCTTTTCACCATAAGGATACCCAATGCCATAATTGACATTATAAGGCCTTGTGGTCAAGTATGCACTGCATGCAGACTTGATCTTCTCCTTGTCAAATATGCCACTACGGGAAGGATGCTTGTCCTTTGCCAAGATTGACTTATCCTTGAAGTTAGATTCAACTTTAGCACAAGTACAAGTACTAGCAGTCAGTTTTAAGGGGTTGGGAAGGACTTGAAGAAGATGAAGGTTCACTTTTCTTGAGTGACTCAACTTGAACTTCAAGGATCTTGTTAGCTTTGGTCAATTTAGCAAGTTCATGCTTGATAGTAGCATTTGAGTCTCTTGACTTCAAGCAAGCTTCCTTGCTTGAAGCTAGCTCAAGTTCAAGTGACTTGCTTCGCTCCTTTTCAAGTTGAAGGAGCTTTTTGATCTTAAGATACTCCTCCTTTTGAAGGATGATCATATTTTCTTGTCGATCAACAAGCTCCTCCTTATCAATAAGTTTGTTCATTAAGAATTCCATTCTTGCGGCAGTTTTCTTATCAAGGCCAACAAGCATATCTTCATTATCACTATTGGCATCACTATCACTAGAGTAAGAATGCGAGGAGGAAGATTTAGATGTTACCTTTCTTTTAGCTTCCTTCACCATGAGGCATGTGTCATAGTCCTTCCTCGAGCCAATGTTGGGGAAGAGGGTCGATTCCTTGGTCGTCTTGTTGATGGCTAAGCTTGCCATCTCCTCTTCCTCTTTGGACGAGGACTCATCATTTGAGTCCCACTCCTTTTAGGTGCGCTGGTCCAGCTTGCTTTTTCTTCTTGAAGAACTTCATAGGTTGAGGCTTTGTTTCCTTGGTCTTCTTCTTGTTTACTTCGTATGGGCACAAATATAAAGTGGTCGTATTCACCACAGTCATAGCATGCCCGCCTCAACTTTGGTCTTGACTTTTGTTTGTATTTTCCTTCACTTGATTTCCCCCCTGTCTTCTCTTCATCATTTTCTTGAATTTATTCATGAAGAGGAACATGTATTCCTCATCTATGTCGCTGCTCTCATCATCACTGAAATCATTATCTTGAGCCTCTCAATATTCTTTTGACAAGGGCTTGCAAGTGGATTTTAAGGCGACCCCTTTCTTCTTTGTTGAGGTGAGGTCGATAATCTCCTTGACATGTTTAGCTTGCTTCTCCATCATTTCAAAGTTGATGATCTTTCCAAGCAATTCGTCCGGGGTCATTTTCTTGTACCCAAGGCTTTCTCTAATCATCGAGCATAGGGTAACATTGCGAGGCATGAAGGCTCTAAGGATTAGATTCACCACCTCATGATCGTTCCACTTTTTTACTTCCATATGCTCAAACCTTGTTGATGAACATCTTCAATCGGTTGTACATGTCTTGCAGCGACTCATCTTCTTCTATGGAGAATCTTCGCAATTCGCCTTTGATCATTTAAATCTTCACCTCTCGCACATGACGATCGCCTCCATGTGCAGTTAGCAATGTGTCCCATATTTCTTTTGCAATCTCGAGTCCATCCACCTTGGTGAACTCATCCCGACTTAGTGATGATGTGATGACCGGCTGCAGCTTGAGCATTCCGATGAATTGCTTGCTCTTGGCTTTGTGTGAGCTCTTCATCGTCGTCTGGGATATCTATAACTGTGCATACTATATGCCACAAGCTGGGGTTAACAGAGATTAAGTGCATTTTCATGTTTGCCTCCACATTTAGTAATCATTGCCATCAAAGTGTGGGGCTTTTCCTAGAGGAATAGATAAATAATGGTTATTGTTAGAATTTAGACAATCATAGTTGAAAGGATATCGGGAGTAGTCGGTGTGACTACTCCCCTTCTTCTTATTCTCGTCCTCAATCTTTATTTTTCCTTTGGAGAGAGCTTTCTTCCTTAGGAGCGCCTTGAGTTCCAGTGTCTCCTCATCGTCATCCTTGAAGTCCTGAATGGTGTCGAGGAGCTTCTCCAACTTTTGCGCCTTATCATCTTCAACCTTCTCTTGGTTGAGGCTCTTGTGCACATCCTTCATGTCCGACATTTTCTCTTCGAGCGATTAGTCTCCTCTTGAAGAGTCCGACTCTGATACCAATTGAATGTGGCCTAGAGGGGGGGGTGAATAGGCCTTTTTGATTTTTAGTTGGAAACTACAACACTTAGTAACTTGATCAAATACCAAGAAATTGGACTAGTCTGGTAATCTGAGGACTAGTCTAGTGCGTGCGGACTAGATTGATAAAGTTAGATCAATAATCTCAATACAAGCACAATACACAGCGGGATATAGTATCTAACTTGAATATATTGAGTCAATGAAATAAAGTGTAGCACAAACTAACTTTGGTTTCAATGTTTTAACCTAAGATATACAAAATCAAGTAAACCCTAGAATGTGATATGAAAGACTAGGAACAAGATTGACACAAGAGTTTATCTCGTGGTTCGGTTCCCACAGAGGCAACCTACATCCACGTTGAGGAGCCCACAAAAGGATCGGGTCTTCTCCAACCCTACCCTCGTTGAATCACCATGGAGGCCGATTCTCTTCCACTGTCACAAAGGGTAATCACCAAGTTCAAGAGGCCTTCTCACAAGTTGAGGGCTCCCCAAGATTACAAATCAAACACCACCAAGAACACACTCGTAAGATTCACATTAAAACAACATGATTGTGTTAGAGAGTCAAACCCAAGAGCTCAAGACGTGAGAATTGTGTCTCTCCATTGATCCGAATTTAATCTTCAAGGATTTGATCTTTCTCGCGTTGGATCCTGTGGAGAGATGTGTTTTCTAGGCTCTTGGAGGGTGTGACTGTGCTGGGAGTCGAGGGGGATGAAAGTAGGGACGTGCACATCTATTTATATGGAGTTTCCCAAGGATACCATTAGGGTTTTGAGAGTCCGTACTAGTCCGTGGTGGAGTCCGGACTAGTCTGGTGTGCGGCGTGTAGGAAACCCTAAGTTCTTAGGAACATTGTACTTGTCCCGCCTTGGGCGGACTAGTCCGATTTAGGCTCAGGAAAAGTTCGGACTAGTTCGGTTTTTAACGGACCAGTCCAGCTGTGGTGAACCCCTTAGTAAATTGGGGACAAGTCCGCATTTGGTGGACTTGTCCAATTTTAGTCAGAGAGTTTATCATCTATTGTGGTGCATCTGGACAAGGATTGTGATGTGTTTTGATGCAAGAAGGATATGTGGTGGCCTAAGTTTTGATACAGCTCACAAACCATAAAAGAAATTATTCAATTGATAATTTGGAATTGGCAGCCATAGTTCATGCCTTGAAGTTGTGGAGACACTATCTAGTTGGGAAGAGGACTAAAATCCACACTGACCATAAGAGCATGAAGTACATATTTACTTAAGCAGATCTTAATCTCCGACAACGAAGATGGTTGGATCTCATTAATTATTTCAATGTGGGAAGAACCTATGATTCTGAGAAGGCGAATGTGGTCACAGATGTCTTGGGTAGGAAGGCACAATGCAATAGTATGACACTACGAGATTATCAACCACAAATATATGAAGAGTTTCCAAGACTAAACTTATGCATAGTGTCTAGCACAGAGGCAGTGGCTATGGAAGTAGATTCTACGCTTGAACTAGACTTTCGAGAAGGACAGAAGAATGATGGGAAGGTTAAAGATATCAAGCAACTGATGAAAGAAGGAAATGCCCTACATTTTAGAGAAGATGAACAGGGAACTCTATGGTTTGGAAAGTGAATATGTGTGTCAAGATTAAGCAAATATGTGAGCTAATACTGTGGGAAGTCCAAGACTAATCTTATTCTATCCACCCCAAAAGCACTAAAATGTATCAAGACTTGAAGGATCGTAACTGGTGGCACAGATGAAGCGAGATGTGGCAGAATATGTGGCTCTATGAGACACATGTCAGCTAGCTAAGGGAGAACATCAAAGACCAGATGGGTTACTTCAACCAATCAAGGTACCTGAATGGAAGTCGGATGAAATTGGTATGGGTTTTATTGTGAGATTGCTAAGAACCAAATTGGGGTATCATTCCATATGGGTCATCATGGACCGTTTTACAAGGGTTGCTCACTTCATCCCTGTCAAAAAAGCTACAACAGCTCATGACTGGTAGAATTGTACATGTCAAGAATATTGTGCCTATACAGTGTCCCAAAGAGATCGTGTCAAATTGTGGTACTCAGTTCACCTCAAAATTTGGCAAAACCTACATGACTCAATGGACAATTGTTTGAATTTTATCTCAGCATATCACCTACAAATAGGTCATCAAATAGAACGAACAAATGAAATATGGGAGGACATAATGCGAGCCTATGCCTTGTAGAACAACAAGAGTTGGGATAAGAACCTACCTTACACAGAGTTCTCTTACAACAACAGCAACCAAGCCAGCATGAAGATGTCTTCGTTCGAGGCACCGTAAGGGCGGAAGTGTAGGACACCGTTGTTTTAGAATCAGATGGGAGAAATCCAAGTCTTTGAAAACAAAGTACTAAGAGAAGTTAAACGGCAAATGCAAGAGATTCAGAATAATTTGATAACAACACAGTCAAGACAGAAAAGCTACACCGATACCCGACGACGTGATATGACTTTTGAGGTCGAAGATTTTGTGTATTTCAAGGTATCAGCAGTAAGAGGGCTATGACAATTCAATATGAATGAAAAATTAGCACCCCTTTACATCGGCCATTCAAGGTGCTAGAAAGAAGAGGGGAGGTAGCTTATCGGCTCGAACTAACCTCTCAACTGTCAGATGTATACGATGTGTTCCATGTGTCGTAGCTCAAAAAGTGCTTGGGAGTGCCAGAGGAACAATTATCGATGGAAGCTCTAGATCTCCAAGATGATCTTTCCTGTGCAGAACAACCAATAAAGATACTTGAAACATCAGAACGGGTTACAAGGAACAACATCACTCGCATGCGTAAAGTACAATGGAGGCACCACTGAGAGGCTAAAGCAACGTGGGAAAGAGAAGAAGACCTTTAATTAGAGTTCCCATATCTTTTCTCTTCGGATCAAATCTCGAGGACAGGATTCCTGTTAAGGGTGTTGGGGGGGGGGGGGGGGTTAGAGTCGTAACACCCTATTATTCTAAGAATGTAGTCAAGCAAGATTATTAGAGCGCATTCATCTCTTGTGCATTGGTGGGTATTGTTTTGAATTCAAATCGCTAGAAACTCATTTGAAATTTCAAAAAACAAAAACCAATTAAAAAAAAAAGAAAAATAATAAAACCTTACCTGGACCATGGCCACACGGTGACCCATCCCCTCTCCCTCCTCTCTTGTAACCGCGGCCTAGTCCATGTGTGTACCCTCTTCTATCTTCTCTCTCTTTGCCATGTTGGGCCCATCACTCAAACCATTCTCCTTCCCCCCTGTAGGATCGAAGAGCACGTGAAAATCTACTAGAGGGGGTGAATGGTAGATTAAAACTTTTTTAGCAGAAGCTGTAAAAACCCCTCGGCATAAAACAATATGATAAAGAAACCATGTGTGCAACTATTCTATATGTGTTCAATCGTGAAAACCCCAGTATAGATTGTTGAGAATCAAGTCACAAAGGGACGATACAAAGAATCACGAAAAATCACCGAGAGAAACTCAAGTTATGATCAAAACATGGAGAAAAGGTCAATCTTTTCTTCCCTAGTTGAATTCAAATCTGCAACACTGCAAAGAAACTCGTGTAACTCAAAAACCACAAATCCAATGACTGTGCAATTTTCACAGATAATAGAGGATCAAGTATTGAAGACAAAAAAAATGAATCATGTCAACTGGATAAGTATAACTCGAGTTATGATTGGAACATTGATGCAACTTCTAGTGGTCCAGAAACTCGACGAGAAAAACTTGCCAAAAACAAGTCTGACGAACAAGGCACAACATCTCCTCTAAAGTACAAATTTTATTGATCAAAACACAAGAGGAACAGCCGCAAATTTATCTCTACATGAGTCTTGGCCTCCCTTGCTTATATAACCAGCCCTAAGGCAACTCCAATCCAACTAGGACTCTCTAATCCTTCCGAGTTTCAACCGAAGCTTTCCATGGCTGCTCAAGACTCTTCCATACGCAGATAGAAGTAATCTTAGGACTTCCAAACACCTTAGAAATGTCCTAAAGATTACTAAAACAACTCAACTTTGTGACCCACGTGAGATCTAACCAAAACGAAATCGAAACCTTCCATAAATGAACCATAACCACCCGAGCCGCAGCCTCAGGCATAATCTAGCTGGTTTGACCCTTCCGACCATATATTCAGATCTATATCTCTTCACCACATCCTAGAACGATGTTGCCACGTCCATGAACCCTTCTCAGTTAAATCCAAAACTTTCCATGTAAACACTCACTTTTAACATAATTACCAATGCATTCAGCACACATAGGTCGCACACCCCCAAACACCGCCCAACCATGCCATCGACATCACGGCCTATCGTGTACGCGCCCACGTCTCCACCACCAAAACCGCCCTGAAAACTCAAATCCCTTGAGCGCACCTCAACCACCGGTCCCGCCTCTCCATAAACTTCTCCCTGCTCTCATTTTTCCTCTCGCCAGAGCACCCAAACCCTTGTCGTCGTCGCTCCCGGTAGAACATCCCTCAGGTCAATTGAGCCGCCCTCTCCTCCTCCTTGATTTTATAATCACTTTGTCATGTGCTCAGGACCTCGCCGGTGATCTTCATTGGTGAAATTGTCACCACAACACGGGAATTATCAGCTCGCCGCCCCTCTTCATCGCCAACTCCTTTCCATGCCAATCCAAGCCACACGAAAACCCTAAGTGAGTGAACGGTCTTATTCTGAAAATTATTTGTAGCTTTGGAAAAATATAAAAATAGCAGAAAAATTATGTAATACAATATTTTTAAGCTGAAATAATATTAAAATTGTAATAAAATATATTTTGAGTTGGAAAATCCGCTAAAATATGTTTTGAGCATAAAAAATGTATAAGTGATATAAAATTTTGGGAAAGTAATTATTACCACTAAAAATCATATTCCAACATACACCATTAAATGAACTACAACTAGAAGTCAAAAAAATCGCATAATGACGTAATCACGCAGGTTTTTGTGATTTCTTATTGTTTGTTATATTGTGTTATGTTTTGCATATTTCTTATTGTTTGTTGCATTTTCTATTTCACTTACGAATTCGTAATTAGAGTAGCCTGCTTACGACCTTTAGGACTTCAACTTTGATGACCATCACTACAAAGGTGGCAAGTTTTATATCTAGCTGCATTGCGTTAAATTACTATGAGTCCCATGTCATGATTACCACTTGCTTTACCATTGTGAGACCTATGTGTGTTGAATACATTGGCAATTATGTCAAAAGTGAGGATTTACATGCAATGTTTTGAATATATATCTGAGAAACCAAGTTCAGAATCTCTGATCTTCTCAAATGTGCATTCAGGAGTATTAGTTACATTCAATTTATACTACACAACACACATTGCATTGTATGAACTTTCCAGTGTGTATCGGGAGTAACAGATACTATCGATCGGTATGGACTGTCCAAACTTATTCAATGCATATTTCGAGAGTAACCGTTACTGCATGGACTGTTTCAGACTGTTTGATGTCACTGTTTTAATTCAACTGCTATGCTTTTAAGTTGTAATATTTCAAACATGGTTTTTGGCTTATGGGAAGTTTACATAGTATTCATTTACTAAGTTTTTGATGTGTTTTGGTTGATCATGGTTGATATTTTTTTTAAAAAAACATGCTTATGTGAGGTGCTCACATGAGGTGTTGTGGTTGTCGGTCTTATGTATGTCAAGTCGATGACGTGTGCTCGAAAAAGTTGCTTGTTTGTTCATGTGCATGTGTTTCCTCAGGTCAAGACATGGATGGTTACGGTGATCCATTGAACTAGTATTAGGGAGATGATGAGGTTCAACAACGAAGTTCGGAAGGAATTATAGTTCAGTTAATCGAGAGGTCACACAACATGTATGGGTCAAGAATAATGCATATGAAGGTATCATGGCCATTTTGGAAAGTGTTTGCACATGTGAAAAAGGGTGCATGGATGTGGAAGCATTGTTCCAAGGCATGGTGATGAGTTATGGATGAGAAGATGTGGCCATAACGGTCCAATCGGCTGGTTTACGCACTCGGGCTGAAGCGGAGACGGTTGTGTTTCGTTTATGGAATGTTTCTATTTGGTTATGGTTAGATTTTGTGTTTGACTAAAGTTTAGTAGTTTTGGGAATGTGTGGGATGTTCCTATCTGCGTATGGAAGAGTTTTGATCAGTTATGGAAAGTTTTGATTGATTCCAAGTAGGAGTCGGGTGTCCTAGTTGGATTGGAGTTGCCTTAGGGCTAGTTATATAAGCAAGAGGGCCAGGGTTCATGGCGAGTAAAAATCGTGGTCATTCCTCCTGTGTTTCATTGAATAAAATTTGTAGTTTTGGAGGGGATTTTGTGTCTTTTTTGTCCGACTTGTTTTCGTCAAGTATTTTTTGTCGAGTTTTTGTACACCGCGATGTTGCTTCAATGTTTCTATCATAACACGCGTTTTATAGATCCAATTGTTGTGATTGTTTTCATGTTGTCTTCAAAACTTGATTCTCAATCATTTTTGAAAATTTCACGGTCATTGGTTTTGTGTTTATTAAGTACATGAGATTCTTTGCAACGTCATAGATCTGTTTTTCTTCTATTAGAATAGATTGACCTTTCTCTAGTATTTTGGCCATAATTTGGGTTTGAATCGACAGTTTTACGTGCTTGCTGTGGTGTCTTCGTGACTTGATTCTTTACAATATCTACTATTTTTGTCATGGTCGAACACATTTAGATCAGTCGCATACACAAGTTCTTTATCAGATTGATTTTTTGGCAAGAGATTTTTGTAGCTTCCGCATAAAAAGTTTTAATCTACCATTCACCCCCCTGGTAACTTTTCACGTGCTCTTTGATTCGACATTTTGTATCAGAGCCACTATGCTCTAATCTTTATGATTGGCACATATTTTTGCTAATCAACATGAAGAAATACTCCGCAAAACTTTGTCTATTCAATGACATTGATTTCCAGGTTTGTAAGGCTCATATGGATTCTTACATACTGTGGAAACATGTGACATCCAGTTCCAAAAATGAACCATGATTAATGCATATGTGTGTCCAGGATGTTTAACACACATACACAAGTGATTCACAAACGATAAACAAATTATAGCTATGTCTCGATTAATAATTATACTAATAATAGTACCTTATTACAAACCAAATAGTCTCGAATACAAGCTCTAAACAACTGTAGCGGAAAACTCTAAACACTAAGACTCCGAACTCCACAGGGAAGCTTGAAGGTAACACGCGAGCCTAGTACTCCTGAAATACCTCCTGGTGCTCCACACTCTCGCCTGCGCCTGAATTTGTTGGGTGAATAGCAAGGGTGAGCACATGTTGTACTCAGCAAGTGTGGGAAAATATGACATGTAGCTTAAACAAGGAATGATAATATAATTGGCTAATTGCATAAAAGTACATTCATATAGTTGAAAATGCAATTATATCATCAGTAAGTGTGGTCCTTCCCATAATAACCCAAATATCATTAATTTCATGTCCAATATCACAATTCCAACATAAGTAATAAAAACCATCATTAATATGCCATATTGAACTCATAACTACTTGTATGTATCATTTTCATCACTCCCATATACCAAAACAAATTATTAAACCAATATCAATTCCCAATCCAATTCCAGCCATTAATCATGTTCAAGGTCCAAATTCTAATCATGTGCGGGTCCAGGTTGCACATGTCCGGGAGCATGGCTATCATAATAGTTTCAAACACTTTCTGCAGAGGTTGTACCACTTTACCCACAAGTTCTTGATTTCATCACCTTTCGATGACTATTGAAACTCAATTATGCCGTGTCACACTTCCTTAGGTGTGTGGCCAAGAGATCACAAAATAGCCTTTACAAAGTGATTACTAGCATATTTAGACCTCACTTAGGTTTCACCGGCGATGATGTCTCCAAGTGAGCATATCCAACCAAGGGCACCCTCTTGAGCCATTCGGATCCCAGGGTAGTCCCACCAATCTCTACAAACCCATCCGACTACCCCTTCCCTGAGCATTCTTAATGGTCCAAATAGTACTGGCAAAACACTAATTAGTCAGCTAAGCCGCACCCATACTTTGCCATGTGGTGGCACTATAAATCTTGGATGGTCTCTCCACGAACCGCTCCTTAGATCTAAAGCAAGCAAAATCACCAAAACAGTCCAACCCATTCCACATAACCGGCTTGCATAGATCCCTAGGCACCATGTTGCTAAAGGGTCATTATTATCAATTCTCACCATTCACGTGTTCAATAGTTCATAATTAAGCAATATGATTGTTTCCCAAACCCAATTAAGTAGAGCGATGCAAAAGTGTAAAATACCCTTCTCGACTCTCTACATTGTGTTCTAGCGACAAAGGTGGTCATACAAAACTAGTAAACTCCTACAATTGGTTTTTTCCCCATCAATTGACATAAGCATGCAGTTTTGCACACAAAACATTTAAAAACCTAGATCAAAATGATCAAGGACACTTGCCTTGCTCCTGAGCTTTGTTTGGATCGAAAGCTTCGAAGTTCTGGTTCTGCAAGTCCTCGAAGGCACTCTCTAAAGCGAGACCTTCTATTACGCGCAACAAACACGCGAAATAACCATTACAATCAATAAATGCTCATATATTACTCAATATGACATGATATGCATGATTAATGAAATTGTGAAGTAAAGCTAGTTAATAATGAGTTGCTATTAATGTTTTCCAACTAGTTACAATTGTTTCTATCAAGTTTGAACATGTTTGGAATTGATTTGAGTCAATTTGGATTTAATTCAGCGTGAACCAGATTCAAACACCAAACAAGTCCGGTATAGGGGCCGGACTAGTCCGCCCTATACAGAACTGCAAATTAGGGTTTTTCTGATCACCAGGGTTTTAAGATTAATTCTTGTGGAAACTTGAATGTAGGGGGTAACCATGGGTTTGGACATCCAAAGATCAAGAATTGGGTGCAACACTTGGATCTTGTCATTTAGGGCCTAATGAAGATGAGTTGATGAAGGTTTGTTAATGAAGAATGTCAATTGTCAAAAAGTTGATCAAGATTGATCTTGATTGATCCTTCTCCCTATTCTCCCCATTCTCCTTGCTTCTGGACTTGTTCCTGACGTAGGCAACAAGGCGAAAGTGGCAGCAAGGATTTTCAATTGCGATGGAGTGGTGAGGGGTATTGGGTTGTTTATATAGGGGTCAAGAGGTACGGTTTTGAGATGAATTCCAAGTAGAATTCAGTGGGGGACGAGTAGGGGCCGTGGTGAGGTCCACTTCGGCTCCTCTGAGGTTGGGCACGAAGTTCATGGGCCCACTTAAAGCAATTACCCAATAACAAATCATGGACAAATAACAGAATTCGAGTTGGTTTCTCCAGGCTGGACTAGTCCACGAAGGGGACCGAACAAGTCCGTTTTGGAAGAGAAGCTACATCGGACTAGTCCGGTGTATAGGGCCGGACAAGTCCAGGGTTGCGTAATAAAACGCTTCTGGACTAAAAGTCAACAAGGAATAGACTAGTACGCTTGGACCACAGACAAGTCCGAACAACATCAGAGACCAAACTGGACTAGTCCGTGCATTGTGCCGGACAAGTCTGGACCCTAAAGGAAACTGAATTTTTTGAATGAAAATAGGGTCACCGGACTAGTCCGGGGTTATGGCTGGACAAGTTCGCACCCTGAAAGAAATAATTTGCTGGTTTGGCCTGAATCCATTTTAATCTTGTTCCACTTTATGTTGCTTAATGTTATACATATATGAGGATGTATGCAATGCATTATGCATGAAAATGAGGGTGTTACAACACATATGTGATGCACAACACTGGTAAGTGATAAGTGAAACATTGATGTTGATTCTTTTGGGGTGATATGGATACATGTGTGCTGTTTGGTGTGTTGTAATGGACTTAATATTTTGCTAGTAGTGTGCTGATCCTTTAGCTTATTATGTGAAAATGTGACTTGAATTTTTTTGGACTTACCCTGAGTCAAGTCATGGATTTGTTCTCGTACCCGTTTATTTGTTGTGTTCACTTTTAGGTGTTGCCAAAGATAGAGGAACATGGTCGATGACAGGATCAAGGCATGAAGCTTGGGAGAAACTAGGGCAGAAGATCATGGTCATGCAGGATGTTCATGTGAAGGGACAGTAAATGTGAAGGCTACGATAATCTGGGGGTGCACCGGTTTGTCGTACATGGCTTGTACCGAAGAAGTATGGTATAAAGATGATTGTCGACATGTTGCCTGAGATCCTGGAGACATCATGTGTGTTGACAGCTGTTATATACCAATTTCATCTGTCAATTTAACTCAATTATGTGAAGGATTTGTCATTTCTTGCACACATCACCTTTCTATCTAACCCAATTACACTTGGGCTTGGAGAAATATGTGTATGCAGCATTTTATGCAGGAAATGAGGAAATGTAGAGGGACCAATCCTATAAAATATCATCCCAGCCAATCAGGCAACGGCACGTGGCATCCTATGGATCAAATGGCCCACAAACAGAAGTATCCAAGGAGATCCAATGGTGTATTACCCATATAAATCAATGGGACCCACCAGGCAGCCACTTGGTGAAAACACATGAGAAATAGTGCAATCACCAGGTCGGCCGAACCAGGGGGTCGGTCGACCTGGTCTTTGCACAACTCGGTCAGCCTCCACGTGTTGGCTCCTCCCGGCTCCCTGAAGTCAATGGTGACTGATTCGCGCACTTTTGGTGGCGGGAACTGACCTCAACACTAGTGTAAATAGGACCCCTACCCCTCACTTCAACACACACCACTTAGGCATCATTCTATAGTGTACACTATCTTCCATAGTCCTTAGAGGAGTTAGGATGTAGAGAGGAGAGCCTCTAGTCCCAAGTCCAAATTGGGAAAGGAGTAGAAGGAGTCTCTCTTCCAAATTCCACATTGGGAAAGGTATGGCTTATGTATTCCTTCTTGTATTTGTGACTTTGTGCTCAATAAAGATATTATCTTTAGTCTTCTTTTATACGTATACTTAGACAAAGCGTTTCTTGTTTGATTGTGGTGTCCATGTATGTGGAAGGTATAGTTATGATTTCACTCTCATGACCACATCTTATGGTCATAAACACTATAGACCCCCACAATAGTCTATATAGTTATGATATGATCATGTTAATATGAATGACTTATGCTATGTTTCAACATTGGTTCAATGATGTTTAGGTTAGTCATTACCTTAGGAAGGCTTGTGCCATGGCTCCTAAGATATTTGCTTAGTATGCTAGCATGGTGCTAGGGTATTTAAGTAGCGTTTGATGTCTCGTAGACCCACAAATTGAAGAGGTAGGCAGTAGGGGGTGACAGTCCTATCTGTCCTTTGTAATGCTCCACGTTCGACTATGCCACAGGCTCTTGGTAGGAGTCGCCCTAGTATTGCTAGGGGTAAGCCCGTGCCCGATGTGTTGAATAGGATTGCATAGGAATTCATCATTGACATGACCATTAGAAGCTATCTTAGGCTATGTATATGTATTAGGAGCATTGTAGGAGCAACTCTCTAACTCTCAATCCAATCTCCCTCTAGGACCCATTTTACCCTTTAGAATAGATTGCCTAGGTGTGTGTCGCACTACCCCTATTATTAACTTACCCCTGTCCGGATAATGGATTAGTATCCCATAGCTTGACCATAAGAGTAGTATATACTTTACTCCATTGTCTTTCTTTGGGATAAATACAATACCCTTGGGAATACTCATGGGTGAAATGCTACAACAGTATCTTCCATGCGCTTGCGGATCACATCTCTTTATCAGAGATGATCTGTGGTGTTAAGAAATATTAACAAGCATTTCTGGCACCGTTGCCGGTGATGATTTGTTAGTATATCTTAGGATCCGTCAACAAGCATTTTTGGCGCCGTTGCCGGGGAAGGCAAAGGAAGTGAAGGATAGCTATCACTTGTGATTAAGCTATAGGCACTAATAGTTATTAGACAGGATTAACCTTGTTTGTTTTCTCCTTTGTGTGAAGACAGGGCAGTGTTGGCCAAGCCATTGTATGGGATGGCCAACGAGGACGCAAGTGCTAAAAAAGATGATTTAAGGCGTACCTCAACAAATGTCCGCTAGGCAACACCATTGCCTTTTTGCAGGAGAATTTCAGCTTTCAGTAGGAGCCAAAGTCATCCAAACCCAAGCTTGGGGAAGGCTCCAAGGAGTTCTTCTTGGTTTGCCTCCACCATGGGGTGGATAGCTGGCTCTTCATCCAACACTCGTGTCATGGGTTGGCTCCACCAATCCATGACCACATTCATGCTGGAGCTGAAGGAGTCCTATTCTCATTCATCATGGATGAGAAGAAGGTCCACTCAAGGGGTGCATTGAATAATGCTCGAGTTCCCATAGCTTGTCATGCATACCACTTCTCAAGGTGGACGTGCTAGTTATGGAACTACAACTCCCATTGAAGTATCATGAATACCAAGTCAATGGAGTTTTGTTCGGATAATCCAAGTCATGGATATTCACATGATTTGTGAAAATCCATGTCATCATGGGACGCATGGGAATTATTTCCCTAAGACCCATGAGTACCTTTTTAAAAAAACAATGGCTACCATTCACAAGGAGGTCAAGGGTGGAATTAACATCACCCTTGTATGCCAGGAGGCTTTGGCTTTCAAAGGGATTTAAGTTCAACTAGCCTACCTTGAAGTATATTGGCCAAGAAGAAATCAAGACAAAATTCACATGAAGATCTTGGCCAAGGACAAGAACTTAAGGAGCATTCAAAGTCCAAGATATCCCACATCACTTGTTGGGATTCCCACACTTCGACCAAACCCATTCAACCTAGCGAAAGTGACATTGTGGATGAAGCGTTTCTTGATTGATTGTGGAGTCCACATGTCATCATGCCCAAGGAAGCATTGTATCCATGATCAAGGTATGGGTCGATTCAATGGAATATCAATATGGTCAGAGTGGAACCCCTAAGAAGGACAAAGCCTCACCATGCTCATGAAGGAATACATTCAAGAGGAAGAACCCGTCACTACAACAACATGTCTATATAAATACAATGGGGAGAGGCTAGGACCACCATGTGGCCCACATGTCCACATGACAGCCAAATGAGTATGGCATGTCAAAACAGAAGAAATCATCCACATCTTCAACTCCGGGATTGGACAACAAATCATCACACTGAATAGAACAGAAGTAAATCCTACTCATCGGACTTTAAAAATTCAGTGAGTCCTTGCCAATAGTTTAATTGGTAGTTATCTCATATTTGTTTTCCAAATTGCATCAACCCTTGCATTTGCATGTTTGAAATTCCACACTTGAATGTTGGAAAGTAAAATTTCCAACCATCATAAAACTAGAAATTTTAATTAGGGGAGAAATTTAATTGGATATGAACTACGTGCATGACCACTTGAATTTATCTTCCTAGTTCAAACCAAAAAGATTTGCTTTGACCCTCGTTGCATTTACAAGTTATTTCAAGCTGGGCAAGACAATTTGAAAATTGGGTTCAATTTGCTTTTGGCTAACGTAACCCGTTCTCGAGTTGTTTTGTTTGTTCCTGATTAAAGTGCAGCTAGGTCAAACTTGTGAACAAGTGGTTTTGCAAGAAAGTGGAAGGTTTCATCAAGCTCAGGTCCTCATTGGGAGGATTTGAGAACACTTCTCTCCTTCAAACTAATTTTGAGTTTGAGGAAGAGAAATGTTCAAGACGATCACCCAATGGAGGAGCCAGAACCAAATCCATCGCCAAATCCAACCTCAGCTTGTCATTTGACATCAACCATCAAGCCTACGCCAAAAATCAAGGTTGTGAGTTTCTCACACAAAGACCTTCGTCACCAACTAATCCCCAAATGAGAGAGGAAGTTTGCAGGAGTGATATTACTATGCAGGCATTCATGGAGCTGGTTGTTGGGATCCCTAGAGGATTCCATTTCAACATCTCTTGGCCAAGCAATAAATTAGGATGGTTGTTATCTATGGGAAATTATGGTCGAAGGTCAATCATAACTATACAAGGCTAGAGATTTGAAATGGGAACCCTCCATGAGCAACCAATGAGCTGCCACGAATGGGTGAGAGCATTATGGTCTTAACTATTTTAAGCACTCATTCAAGCTCAAGGGATTTGCCACCATCATTGGGTACAATTTGTTCATATGTGTCTAAGAGTTTTGATGTACCATGACCAAGGAATGACAAGATCACATCCAATTTATATTGGGTGCAATTTGTTCCTATGTGGATAGAAGGTATTTCACGCCTTAGCCAAGGAACAACAAATCACACTCAACCCATGTTGAGTGCATGTCCTTTGTGGTTCTAGGTATGTTGTACCTTACCAAGGAACAACTGATCATACCCAATGCATGTTGGGCACATGTCACTCCCTTATGGCAAAAAGATATGATACATAGTAGCCAAAGAATGACGAAACATACTCAATGTATGTTGAGTGCACATCATTCCTTTGGATCTAAAGGTTATCATTATCCTAGCCAAGGAATGAGAAATCACATCCAACACATGGAGACCCTGATGTGCGAATGGTCAACATCGAAAACACTCTATTCAACCACACTCATGGTGTCCATGGGAGGCAACACAACAATCAACACTCAACCCTCCATTTTCAAAGCCATGCTGCAACAAGGATAGGCCATCTCATGGCCTACCTCCGTCGTTAGGGTTTCAACCCCTATCACGGACCTTGATCAAGAATAAGCTTGGGAGAGGACCCCCACTTGAGGTAACTTGTATCACACCCACTATATTTTTATTTCCAATCATCCATTGCATATTTATTTTCCATCCATCCATCATCCACCTTGCATATAAATAAAATATATAAAAAATAGGTTAGATTTGCTTTCATCAAATAAAGATGTCCGGTAAGAATGATTTAAAATTCACATAGATGAAATGATGAATAGTGGCTCTGTTTTATTTTCCTAAGTCTCTAGTTTACAACTTGCTACTCTCCGAATATTACTTTCATTGGTTTGAATTACTTTTACCCTAATTTGGAAGTTGTGGGTAGCAAAAGTTTAATCTAATTCTAGGTTGTTGCAAGATTAGAATTAGTAATATGGCTGCTAGTTCTAGTTTGAAAGTAAAACTTAGATTTTTGGAGAAATTTTAAAAAGATTTATGTTTCCCTCAATTGATTGGAAATACCTAACAAAGCCATATGATGTTCATACATAAACAAAACATTATGCATATGCTATTTGCTTCCACATTGAGCCTAGTCAAACTAGTATAGAACTATGTGAGAAATCATTCAACTCTTATTGAATTCAAGACTTCACTTGTACATGCTATACTTCTACACTAGAAGTAAGCAAAACATCCATCATATCCACCATACCACAACAAAAAGAGAAACTCCATGTTGTTCATGTTTAGCACTTTCTTCAGAATTCATTGCAAAGAAAGGGAGTAGAAGACATGGCTACAAAAAGAAAATGAAAAAAAGTATGCTTACATCATAAGCATGAGAAAAAAAATAGAGAGAATAGAAAAGTAGCCATGTTTCATCCCTGCAAAAAGAAAGAGAGATTATACCAAAAAGGAGTTATCTCAAGTATCCACATCCACTTCCACTCCATCACACATGCACTAGTCTTGAATAAAAAAGTTTTGAATTGAATTCTCCTAAGGCTTATTTTTTTGACTTAGCAATATATGTGATGCAAATATGCCTACGTACTTTCCTTACCAAGCTCCACATACAAGCCATATTCAATGAGTAGGAATAGTAGAGGCACCATGCCTTGGCGAGAAAATATTTCCACTATCCACAAAGGAGTGATTGAGAGAATCAAATTGAGGTACTTAATATCTAAATTGAATTCTCAGGATTTATGTGGAACTTGATTCCTAGTCTATGTTTGCTCCATTTGCTATTCTACCTTTCAACTACTCATGAATATGAAAAAGCATAAGCCCCATGATAACTTAAGAAAGGTAGGGTATCATAGCCAATTTCTACAATACTAGGTAGAGTATCTTGTTGTTCATTAGATACTTTTGAAAATAAGACATTGTAGCAACTCCTGATCATCAACCTAAAGTCTTGACTTTGCTCGGGACGAGCAAAGGATAAGCTTGGGGGAGTTTGTTGACGGCTGTTATATACCAATCTCATCCGTCAATTTAACTCAATTATGTGAAGGATTTGTCATTTCTTGCACACATCACCTTTCTATCTAACCCAATTCCACTTGGACTTGGAGAAATATGTGTATGCAACATTTTATGCAGGAAATGAGGAAATGTAGAGGGACCAATCCTATAAAATATCGTCCCAGCCAATCAGGCGACGACACGTGGCATCCCATGGATAAAATGGCCCACAAAAAGAAGTATCCGAGGAGATCCAACGGTGTATCACCCATATACATCAATGGGACCCACCTGGCAGCCACTTGGAGAAAGCACACGAGAAACGGTGCAAAGACCTGGTCGACCGAACCAGGGGGTCGGCCGACCTGGTCTTTGCACCAAACTCGGTCAGCTTCCACGTGTTGGCTCCTCCCGGCTCCCTGGAGTCAATGGTTACTGATTCGCGCGCTTTTGGTGGCTGGAACCGACGTGAACACTAGTATAAATAGGACCCCGTACCCCTCACTTCAACACACACCACTTGGGCATCATTATATTGTATACACTATCTTCCATAGTCCATAGAGGAGTTAGGATGTAGAGAGGAGAGCCTCTAGTCCCAAGTCCAAATTGGGAAAGGAGTAGAAGGAGTCTCTATGGGGACCGGAATCCCGACCGACAAGGATCTCATTGGGTGGTGACGTGCGATGCGACACCCAAGAGTATATAATAATAGAACGGGAACAAATTTACAATACCATGTCTCTATTGACAAGCACAGCGGAAGTTTAAAAGTACTAGCGGAAGGAAAGAGAACAATACATCATAGCTACGCTCTCAGCACTAGCTATGCAAAAGCAAAGTCATCCATTCCCTGGATACTTTGTACTAGAAACACACAATTCACGGCGGCGTGCAGGGTTCCCACTCGGCTGTAAACCCTGGACGGTGTGCATCCTCGTCATTAAACCCGTCATCAGTCGTATAATCTGCAAAAACTCGTTAACTGCAAACGTGAGCATAAGACTCAGCAAGACTAACTCGTCTCACTAGACATATGCAAGGATGAGTACTAAACATAGGTAAGTAAAGCCATAGGACTCGCCTACAAGTGGATCCTTATAGTCATGTTTTATTTAGCACCTGACATTCCCCAGGCACGACACATCATAGGTTCCAGAATCAAACAAGAAATGCTTTGCCGATGATGTGACGTGCAGGAGGCACATAATGCTATTATAGCTAAAGTATGGGGAAACTGTAAACTTAAAATTGTACTATCTCTAAGCCAAACAAGGTTGTTCAAGCAATTTGTAAACCAATATATCATATTCGTCTGACTTCTTTAGTATTTACTATGTCACGGCACAGTGAACAAGTGGTACTCTATTATCGCAAGGGACGGTGATTGCAACCAGGACATACCCAGCGAGTACTTTCAGCAGTACCTACATAACAATTCAGTACTAGTCGTATATGGCCACCTTTCACTAAACACTCGAATGTCGAACCGGTCGATCCATCACGAGCAAGAGGTCACTGCATGGGGCGTACTCTGACGTGCCCACCAGCTGATTTACACCTTGCTGCCCTCAACCCACGCCTATAAAACGAAACGGAATGCCTCGACAAACCAGTATCAAGCTACGTCAGTTTACTGGAGCCCATTCCTCCAGTATGTCGTCGGTACAATTCAAGCTTGTCCAGCAGGACCGCACATGAAACGGTCCTCAATCGACACAAGCAGTGCTACGCACATGAGACCACGTCTCACTGCATCCTATCCACTGCTCGGTCTCAATTTCATATTCGTAAACCATTTTCTTATTGTAGAATCTCCTGTGTTATAAAATTCCTATCTCGCGGGTAGATTCCGACTACTAGACTTCTACCGAATTCCTTTGAGCATAAGCATAGCAGTGTCTACTCAATGGGTCGTAGACCTACCCAAGACTCCATAGGATTTGTGGGCCATGCAAGTGGATGTCAAACACCTTAAATGTAATGCACAATCATCTGAAGATGTAAGGTGAATGAAAACTGTAAAAACACTGTAAGGAACTTAAATGCAAACCGGGGCTTGCCTGAATGTGAGTCTGAGTCTATGTTAGTTTCTGGTAGCTGCACCTCCAAGGCTTCCGGCTACTCCTCGACTTCAGCTACTACACGATATGCATATACTAGGTATAACTGATTTTGTGAATAATTAATATGCTTAAGGTGGGGTGTGTATATTAAGATAAAATAAGACAATTATCTTAATTGACTTTGGGGTTTTTATGGTGTATACTAGATATTATGGGTAAGGCTCTTTCAAAGAACAGGAGATGATAAAGGATGTTTGTTATTCTTAACAATTATGGTAAGCAATAAGCTTCTCTAAATTTTGGTTGACATTTTTGGAGATGTATTATGGCTACCAAGGGTTGTAGAATGTAGAGGGGGTCGCACTGGTTCTAGGAAAATTTGTTTCACAATTTTTTGAGTTTCCTACAGGATGAAACTGATTTTTAAAGTTTGGGTAAATTTCTGGAAATTGATTTTTTCCATTTTTCTCAATTTATAGCTACATAGAGAAATGGAGCATAGATGAACCCAGTATTTTAAGTCCAATGAACTTGAAATTTTTACTGGAGATCACATGTATCAACTATAGGGTTCTGACCAAAATTGGGAATTTCCCAATTAACAGAACTGTAGGAATGAATTCTTTAAGAATTTTGCTTGTTTGAATTATGGAGAAATTTATATGGCTTTTCATACAAATCCAAGTGCACCACTGGACAATATTATTCATGCTGGTTCTGTCGAAATTTATTTGGGAATTTTTGGATAATTCTACTGGAAGTTATGGATTTTCTAAGTTGGGATTGAATCTGGATTTATTTTCCTATGGAAATTTCAAATAAAAGGGGCTGGTCCCACTTCATTTGAATTCGACCAATCGGAATGGAGCCGCAACGGGAGCCACAGGGTTAACCCACGCAGCCACACCGGATCCTAGCCGCAGCTGGTTCCACGCGAGAGGGGTGTTGCTGACTGGTGGGACCCGCGTCTTCGTCTACCTCCCGACGCGGAGGCGCTCCTCACCGGAACTGCGGCGGTGCCTCGCCGAACATAGGTGCGTCGACCTCCTCTTGTCTTCGCCATGACCGCTCCACCCTAAAATCGACTGCGCAATCCGATGGTGGGGTCCAATCCTGTTGGCGCTGACCGGAGATGGCGGCGCGACGGCGACGGCGGAGCTAGGTTTTCGGCCTTCGTCGGAAATTCTCGGAAATGGCTCAATAGACTCGGGAAAAGCTCGGGAAGGATCCTGGGAGCACCATGAGTATGATGTGGGGGTCAGATTGCGGATACATCACCGGCAAGGTTGAACTCGACAGCGAGGTACGGGTTTTCAACCGGTGCCCATGAAAACTCAAAATCCGACCTCGTCTCTCGATGTCTTTCTCTCAACTTTTGTGAGGTGATGCGCATGGGGATCTAGGAGATAATACCTTACTGGATTGACAACTAATTGTATGTAGAAACAGAATTTAACCGGTAATCTATTGATATTGGTATGAACTATTTTGGGGAAAACTTGAGATAAAGTAGCAAGGAAGCATGACAGTGTTTGAAACTTCACAAGAAGCATCTAGGTACCTTTGTGCACCTTATTGCTTCAAAGGGGAAGATGGAATCGGGCTTGAAGTGGTCTGTCCTCGTGGAACAAGAAGCTTCCCTTAGCGACTTCACCCGCGAGAGTCGAGGGACTTTGAAATACCACACATATAAGCAGTGAATCAAACAAGCGATTGGACAGGAAGGAAGAGCAACTAGTTGAGCCACCTTTTGCTGTTGGAAGCACTGCAATTCTTTGCGTCGTTTGGCCGGTGCATCGAGAATGGCGGCGGAAGTGCCGTGCAGTGGCGGAAGAACGAAAACAGAAGCGAGTGCTCGGAGTGGTGTTCACTTGGACAGGGGGAGAGTATTTATAGGCCGGGGAGGAGTACGAGGGACGCCATGAAGCAGGCAGGTGAGCAGCTCAGTGGTTCTTTGCATGTGGCGCGGTGTCGAGCGGAAAAACGCCAGAAAAACGGCATGAAGAGCCGCTTCGAGTGTGTCCCCCTGACTGGTGGGTCCCACGACCCTTATCCCTGCCCCTCCTCTGCAGACTTCAATTCTCCT
This sequence comes from Tuctoria greenei, assembly GCA_036927565.1. NCBI lineage: Eukaryota > Viridiplantae > Streptophyta > Magnoliopsida > Poales > Poaceae > Tuctoria > Tuctoria greenei. Next base: position 74,440,622 of record JAYESD010000004.1, read on the forward strand.
ACCAAATGGTGTCCAAAAATTCTAGATTTTTGTGGGGAGGCTCAAATAAATATCTAGAACTTGATTCCGCAATTGGATTTTGAATTGGAGCAAGTTTCAATTGGATTTCAAATTAAAATTTGAATTTGCATTGAATTCAATGGTGCCACTATTTTAAATAGCAATTGAGTTCCAAAAATTGTGAAACTATGGGAATAAGTCAAGCAAGTTATGCTGACCATGAGTGTGTGTTCAAATTTTGACGTTCAATCTAGTTGAATAAAATTCATAATTTGAATTCAAAACATGGTTTAAATTTGCTAAGCGTCTCAAATAAAATAGCAAAGGAAGTTCAAAATTTATGAAACTTTGCAGAAAGTATATTTGGAATATTAGAAAACCATAGAAAAATTTATGGACTCTGAATTGAATAATTTTTAAGAGGGCCAAATATACAGTAGTATATATTCAATTTATATTAATTTGACTATCTATTTGGTACTGCATATTAAATTGGCCTAGCAATCTTACTTAAAATAATTCCAAACTTTGAAGAGATGTCAAAAGAATTAATCTAAGTTCATTGGTGAAGTTTATTCCTCATGTTAATAAATTTAAACATGATTAGAAGAAAAGATTAATCTATGTTCTGGACGTCCTTTATGTGTGCTGGTGGCCGCATATCCTCAATGGCTTTAATCTTCGCCGGATTTGCCTCTATGCCCTGGTGGTTTACCAGAAACCAAGAAGCTTTCCGGAGCTAAGCCTGAAGACACATCTTTTAGGCATGCCTTATTCAGTGTTGCGTAGTCGATACACATCCGAAGCTTCCCGCCGGCCTTGAGTACGACGACTGGGTTTGCCACCCATTTTGGGTGGAAGACTTCTCGAATGATTACAGCTTCGAGCAACTTCTTCACTTCTTGTCGTATGAAGTTCTGTCGATCTACTGATTGCTTCCGAGGCTTCTGGTGTACAGGCCGAGCGTCAGGATAGATCTTCAGATTATGCTTGATCACTTCCCTAGAGATCCCAGGCATTTGTGACGGTTGCCAGTCAGACACGTCGACATTAGCCCGGAGGAAAGTGATGAGCACGAGTTCCTATTTGTCATTTGGACCTCCTGATATACGGGTGGGCTGAGCGGCATCAGAACCGATTTGGACGACTTTGACGGGAATGTTGGTGTCGCCGCTTGGTTGCACGCGAGGTGCAGAGGTTGAGCCTCGTTGACGAATGCTCGGGGGTTTCGGAGCTTGCTCCTTCCTAGATTCTTCTTCCTGCGCTGTATCAAGTGCGTGAAGTTCTTCCAGAGCAGTCACTCCGGCAGTACGGTCTCCGCGGATCCGAAGAACACTAGCTGGTGTTGGCATCTTCAACACCAGATAGCCAGAATGAGCAGCAGCCATGAACTTGTATAAGGCTTGTCTGCCCAGAATGGAGTTGAAAGGTAAGTTGATCTGAGCAACGTCAAAGACCAACTTCTCAGTGCGATAATTCTCCCGAGTCCCGAAGGTCACAGGGAGAGTAATGGCACCGAGTGGGGTTATGGCCCCCGGACCTACTCCATAGAAAGGTCAGGAGGGGCGAAGGTCTGAAGGTTAGAGATGAAGCTTGACGAAGGCTTCGAAGCTTATGAGGTTCAGCCCCAAACCTCCGTCCACCATTACATGGTGGAGTTGAATGTTGTTGATGGTCGATGATACCATCAATGGGAGTTGACCAGCTCCAATCATGTTCCGAGGGCAGTCCGACGCGTCAAAAGTGATGTCGGTATCTATCCACTTCCGTTACAGCTTCGCTCTGGCGGCGGGAGCTACCGAAGCCATGTCCTGCTGCATTGTCTTGAGGACACGGCGGGAGGTGATGTCCAACGAACCACCAGAGATGGTGTTCATGGTCTTCCGACGCTCGATGTCGGAGACGTTGGAGTCATCATCAACGAAGGTGTAAACAGCCCTCAGGACCTTTTTAGGGTCCTGAAATCCTAACTCCTCTTCAGCCAGAGCTTCATCGACTTTCTGTTTTCCTTCCCTCTGTCGGAAAGGAACTTCTTCCCGGTGCTTGTTGTAGCGCTCGGCAAGGTTTTGGACCTCCCAGCAGTCTTCCAAGTTGTGGCTGTTCGACTTGTCAATAGGACATCACACTTTGGAGTTGCCACCGTCTTCAGAGGACGGCCGAGGTCATTTCTCGGGGCGTGGACCCCGACCACCCGGAGCTGCAGCAGCTGCAGCAGTAGATGTGCCGATCGACGACTTCTTCTTGCCATTGGACCTTTTCTTCTTTTTGCCACTCCCAGGGGTAGTGGCTTCGCCTTTGGAGGATCTTTTACCATCCTCCGGAGGTGGTTTGGAGTGCATTTCACGGCCCTCCGCAGCCTTGGCACACTTGTCTGCCAAGCTGAAGAGCTCCGTGATGCTAGTGATCTCCTTGATCGCTAGCTTCTCCAGCATCTTCTTATCTCGTACGCCCTGTCTAAATGCCACAATAACAGTGGCGCTAGAGATAGAAGGAATAGTGTTTCGTACCTGGGAGAACCTCTGGATGAATGAGTGCAGAGATTCTCCCCCCTTCTGCACGACAGCAAAAAGGTCCAGTTCGGTGCCTGGTCGGGTGTATGAACTCCCAAAATTGGCGGTAAACTGTTGGCATAATTCCTCCCAACTATTGATGGCGTTGTGAGGAAGTCTCATGAACTTGGACCTTGTGGTCCCAGTCAAGGCCACTGGGAAGTAGTTGTCCATTACGACCTCATTACCTCTGGTCGCAAGGATTGCGGTGGAGTAAGTCTGGAGAAACTCAACAGGATTAACAGTCCCGTCAAATTTCTCCAGCAGGTGAGGCCGGAACTTTTGTGGCCACCTGACCATGCGTAGGTGCATGGCCAGGGTAGAATAGCCTCCTCCTACTCCCTCGGGAGCAGGAATGTCATGAGCTTCTCACCTCTCGCGAGCACGCTCTATATGGACACGGCCGTCCTGTTGATGGTAACAGCAATCAAGCTCCGCCCGGAGGTCATGAGTTGAAAGCCTGGTTACCGTATGAGTGTGTCGCGCCCCGGAAGGTAGCGACGTAACTTGCCGTGATGTAGTACGCCTCCTATCTTGGGAAGCGTGCGGACCAAGTCTGCCCGATACAGTCCGACACTACAATGGGGCCCACCCCGAAGGGGGAGGACCTTGGTTGCTGATGCGGTCGGCTGATGCTGCAACTAAATGTTCCATGTCAGCCCTCCACTGCTCCATTGCACCCTGGGATGCACCTGGAGGTGGCTGACGTTGGAGGAGAGAACACGTTGCATGGAGCGTGTGTTCAGGGTTGTTGTTATTCGCCGATGCAGTGACTGACGCCGATGCACCGTCACGTTGCCCATCTTGACGTTCGAGTGCAGGCGGTGGCGGTGGAGGCATGACTCCTGCTGGAGCTGTAGCACCTGCTGGTTGCTGCATGTTGGAGGGATTACCCCCAGCTGGTTGAACAACAGGATTGTCGTTGGATGATCCAGCAGCTGAGTTCATCGTCCTTGAAACCTCAGGTGCCCCTACCTGGCGCGCCAACTATCAGTGTTTGGATCCGATTGATCTCCCGATACTACTGTTGGTAGATCGCGGAGTTGAAGTTCGGTAATGGGCGCGCGGAGATTCAAGAAGGTGAATGACATGTGGACACATAGATTTACATGGTTCGGGCCACCTGAGCATAATACCCTACTCCACGGGGTGTGTTAGTTTTGTATTGAGCGTGTGAGTCTAGAAGAAGCTCCAGAAGAAGAAGCTCGTCTAGTTCAGGGAGTCCAGAAGAGGTCTGGAGATGTCTGGAGTCGTCCCTTGTGTATCGTCGACCAGTACTTTTATAGTACAAGGACTGGTCGTTTCAACGTTAGCCTGACCCGACATGTGGTCCCGGCGGTTACACATGCTTGATACACAATTAATGAGGTTAATTACCCTTAATAGCCCGGTAACGGGCCTTAACAGTGCCGTTACCGGTATTAAGGGCCATCCGATCGTGTGTCATTAATATGGAATTAATGACACTTTATAGGGTCATGAAGTCTTTGGTTGCTCCTTGAAGGTCCGGAGCCGTTGGGAGTCTACCAGCCTGATTGTTGAAGTTGAAGGTCCGGCGGTTCGGCCACGTGGCAGCTCTGGAGCTTACCGTCGTGGACAGGTAGGTCCCGTGCTGTTGGACACGTGTCGGTACCGGAGCTTCCCTATGTCTGGGCTTAGGTCCGGGGATGCCATATCGGTATCTAGTCTGGAGCATTCCCATGTGTGGGCGATAGCTCCGGTCTCATGCTACACGTGGCGGCCCTGGGACTAACCATGTCGAGGAAGCAGGTCAGGTTACACCTGACATGTGGGGCCTTCGGAGGTCTTCGAATCTGGTATATGGAGTTTCCTTGTGATCTTTGCAATCTCAAGGGGTATCTGGTACGTAGGGTACCGACAGTGGACCCTGGGCCCACCTCTGGGAGAGACGTTTTGGATGAAGTCATTCCTAGAGGTGGGTCCATTCTTTGGTTTTTGAGCCATGTCCTCAGGGGTCTTCAGACGCGCCGTTGGCAATAATTCGCAGTTAAACCACCGCCGCGTGGCATATCCTGGATATGGCAGGTGAGATCTCAGCATGTGGATCTCACGCAATTGAAGGTCGCCGGTTCCCGATACAAAAATCGTATCGGTTCCGCGCGCCTTGTCAGGCCGCCTCCTTCGGGTTTCCCGCCTTTCATGATGACAACCGTTCGCCTTGGGTAAGGACCTCGACTTGATCGTCGGGGTGGCCCCGGGCCCCCTTGTCATTGGCAGGGTTAAGTTTTTGACTGGTATCATCGGCTCCTCTGCGGTTTCCATCCAAGCATCGTTGGGGATTACTTAAGAAGGAAAGCACGCACCGTTTGGGGGTTCTTTACGCCTTTCATTCGAACTTGTGCTCAAACCCTCCAAACTTTCGCTTGTTTTCCATCTCTTGCCCCGCTGTGCCGCGATGGAGTTGGGCCTCCGCCATAGCTGACTGAAGACCAACGGTGATTTGAAGAAGGTCCGGGCCCTCATGGGGTGGTCCTCTGACTTCTTCAACCACGTTGTCCGCGCTGGCAAGCTTCCATTCGAGAAGGAACACGCCGGTTACATGGTGTACTTCTCCGCGTACGCCATGGTGGGACTGATCCCACCTTTCTCCTCTTTTTTCTTGATGCTGCTAGACTTCTATGGTCTGCAGTTGTACCACCTTGGCCCCCACTCCATTCTCTTGGTTTCGATGTTTGTCCACTTCTGCGAGATGTGGGTGGGCATTCCCCCCTGTGTTGAGCTCTTCCGCACCTTCTTCACTGTCCACACTACCGGCAGGAGTGACAAGTACCTTGGCTTCTACTATTTTGTAAAGCGCAAGAAGTGCCCATTCAAGTACTTGCAATCATTCCCTTCTGGGAAGTGGGATGACTGGAAGAAGGATTGGATCATCATCAGGTTGGAGGAGCACGAGAAGCTGGAGCTGCCCGAAGGCCTCCCCAACGTCGACACTGCAACTTGGAGTGAAGCTCCGATGTTGTCATACGCCTTCAACCCTGCTCTGACCAGGATCCGCCAGTGCGTGGAAGGAGGGGTGACTCCTCAAGCGGTGTTTTGCAACTTCCTGACCAACGGGTGGGCTCCGCTGAAGAAGAGGGAGGAGCTTGCTTGGGCCTTCAACAACATGCTGGATGACGACCGGATCGAGACCGGTTTGAAGTCCAACATGGAGGGTGCAACTTTGGAGTTCCACCTCAAGAAGTTCCAACATGGCATCGACGTCGTGGGTGACGTCTTGGCTCCACCGGCAGCTTCCCCCCCCCCACCCTCTAAACATGGAGGCAGAGTTCAGCAGGGAGCTCCGGCGGACGATGCCGGTGCTTGACGACCTTGGTGTCGTGAGAGGTGTTCAACCACTGGGTTGGCGATCTCCAAAGCTCCTAAAGGCGGCTCCGCTCCTGCCCAAAGTCAAGAACCAAAGTTGTAGGCAAGGGCAAGGCCGAGCCCTCGAGCCGTAAAAGGAAGATGAAGCATGCCGACGGAAGGTCCGTCAACCAGCTTCTTCCACGGCGGCTCCTTCTCCACGGAGGGGGAGGTCTTCAAGGGCGTCATCTACTCTAGCAGCGGCATCTTCCCGGGGTGCTAGCTCCGGCCAAGTGACTCCAGTACTACAGCCAGCTGAGGTCTCTGGGTCCGGAGGTCCTTCCCAGTCGAGAGGGGCCTCGACCAAGGCAATGCCGATAGCAGCAGCAAGCTCCGGGGGACCTTCCGAGACTACCACGCTAGTGGCGGCTGGGGCCAGTCGGAAGCGTTCGGAAAAGAGGTTCTGTGCTAACTGGTGCGGAAGCCTTGCGAGGTAATTTTTGATTTTTTACCTCAGCCAGTTTTTTTATTGTTATATCTGTATTTTGAGTTTCTTCATCCTTCATTTACAGCGTGCCTAAGAAAAGGGCTGAAGCTCTTGTCCTTGCAGCAGCAGTTGAGGCTGTGCACGCTGAAGCTCTGGCTCCAATTCCAATGCCACCCCAAGAGGTGGCTGAGGCTACGACAACCCCGACACTGGCTGTCGTGGTCTTGGACCTCGACTCATCACCAGAAGCTCCCGTGGTAGCGCCGGACCACGGGAATTAAGATGTACCAGTGGTACCAGCCCTGGAGGTTGAAGCTCCAGGCTTGGATGTTGAGATGTTGGACGCTCTGGCCACAGAGCCGGAGGTAGCTGCGATTCCAGCCCTAGAGCTAGATGTTGTTGAAGCCCCGGCAGTCGAGCCGGTGGTTGATGAGGTCCTGGCGGTGGTGCCGGGTGTTGATGAAGCTCCGGCACTTGAGCCGATTGTCGAGGAAGCTCAGGCGTAGAGCCGGTTGCTATAGAAGTTCCGGTTGTAGAGCCGGTCGTCGAAGAGGTTCTGGCGTCCGAGACAGTTGCTGTGGAGGTGTCGGCGCCTGAGCCCATGATGGTCGAAGCGCCAACGCCTGAGCCAGCAGTGGAGGAGGTGCCTGTGCTGGAGCCAGAAGTAGCTTCTACTCTGACTGAACCTTCAACACCTACTCCGGAAGTGGTGATCTCGGAGGTGCCTGCTGCTGAGCCAGGGTGCCAAGATGAAGCTGTTGCCCCCCCCCCCGCTTGAGGGGCCAGTTGTTGATGACCTGGTGGCGGGACCTTCGTAGCCAATTCCGGAGGTCGAACTTCTACTGCAGGACCTTCCTTGGTGGCGGTCGAGGCTATCCCGGAAGATGGACTTAGTGCCGTGGAAGCCCAGGGGACCGCTCTTGTAGAGTGGGACCAAATTTTTGTTACTAAAGACTCGATGGAGACAGCAGAGAGGACCCCTGGCAGGTCCGTACTCGATCCCCCTCTTGTTGTCTATTGACAACGCCTGCTCCAGTCTTCGCCAGGTCCAGCTGGCTTTCTACCACGACAGCAAGGCCCTCGAGGAGGAGAGCCAAACTCTTAGGAGGTGGCGCAACCGACTCTATTTCGAGACCAAGCTGGCACAGTCGAGGATGGCTGATGACAAGGAGTGGGTGCAGAGGTAGAAGGTCCACTTGGAGTACTATGTTGAGCTATTGGATGAGAGGGAAAGTACGATGCGATCCCTCGACAACCTGCCCCGGGCCATCTACGAGCAAGCCAAAGCTGCTAATAGCGCAGCGGATGATCGCCAGGAGAGGCTCACCGCCATCCACGCTAGTCTCATCAAGCGCCGGGAGGATCTTGAGGCGCGGGAGAGAAAGCTCGAAGATGAAGAGCAAAAACTCCTAGAGTTGCGGGACGACCTAGTGAAGAGGGAGGAAGAGCTTGTCCAAAAGACAGCACTGGCTCACGAGAGCCTCGAAGAGCGCACCAAGAAATTGGAGGAGCGCTGCGAGGAAGAGGAGAAGAAGGGCTTGGAGCGAGGGCAAGATCTCTACAAGCAGGAGAATGCCGTCGCCGCCAGGGAGAATAAAGTGCGGGGCAGAGAGAAGGATCTGGGTCAACCGCCAGAACGAGATCCACCTCTAGGAGGAAGAGCTCAGTAGACTCGAAAGGCAGGCTGCTGAAAAGATTCAGCAGAATGCCAAAGAGGTGGAGCGTCTTGCTCGGAAGAACTTGGAGCTTGCGGCGGCCAGAAGATCCTTGGAAGAGATGCGAAGTGCAAGGGCTGTGGAGTCCCAACAGGTTTGGGACTTCCTGGGAAAAGCCAATGACGCGCTGACGCCAATGGGCTTTAGTCCCGTGCGTCCGGATGATCCGGAGCCAGAGCTGCACCAGGCGTTGGAGGCGCTGATTTCAGCAGGCAACAAGCTCACCAAGATGGGCGATGTCATTGCGGACCAGCTGAAAACTGAGGGACGATCAATGGCAAAGAACGTCGCAGAGTTCATGCTGACGTGCTACACCAGCCGGGACCCTCAATTCCCTCTGGACCCGGTCCTTGAAGGCCCCATCGAAGGAAAGGGTGAAGCCGCCTGAGACAGCGTGTTGGAGGTTGCCCAGAAGGTCGCCCAGTTCTTCCACAGGGTCTAGGTCCGTCTCTTTGTAGCTGCCACTTGTATTCTCTCTTCTTCTTCTCCTATTTTGTAATCTCTTGTCTAGATGAATGAAATCCAAATTTTTTGTGAATTTCATTTTTTGTCTTCAACACCTTTGCCTCACTTGGCCCCCTAGTAGATGTACAAAATTTGATTGTGAACATGTACCAAGAGGATGTAACAGTTGTTGAAGACTTGTGTGCTTTGAACTTGTAGAATGTTGGTCCGAAGTCTTCAATAGCGTAGGCCCCCTAAGGTTGTCGGAGCTTAGTGGCTCTGGCATTGACCATCATCGGAGCTTAGTAGCTCTGGCAGTAGTCTCCATCAACGCGTAGAGCATCAATGTTAGTCCTCTAGGTGTCGGAGCTTGGTAGCTCTAGCAGTGACCTCTGTTAACACGTGGTGTATCGACAGCAAACTCCATTATAGAGTCTTTCCACCATCTTTTCTTCATGTTGACGGCATGCCCCCTAGCTTTACCGGAGCTGAGTGGCTCCATCGACGCTCGATATCAATGTTTGAACATCGACCACAAGCCGCCCAGAGGATGTCCGAGCTTTGGCAGCTCCGGCTTCATTCACCATCATCATGAAATATTTATTTTTCCTGCACACTGAAGTCAAGAAAAACAGTAAAATCCATTTCCTATCTACAACTTTATTGCGGCTTACTATTCCTGAGAATGTTTTAGGTCGATCTCAATTCAAAATACAATCAAGAGCGCCGTCTTGTTTCCTTTAGGTCCGATCGTTTCTGGACTTGTCTTACTTTGTCCTGCCGAGGTGTAGGTAGAGTGGCGTACTTAGGGTGCATGACCAGGCTAAGTCGATAGGACACTCCGGCCCTAGAGTGGCTTGGGGGCATTCAGACGAGTTGACCATCCATAATATTTGGACCCGGAAGAATAGACAATGCAACTCGAATTGTACATGAGTTGGTTGAGCTAAAGTTTCTTAAGAACTGACAAATTTGTTATAGACAAGAAAGAGAAAAATAAAAAATATTGAGCCTGTACAAAGTAAATGCACGTGGAGTCTGTTTTCACATAATGATGTCTTTCATTATAGGTCCGGGGTACAGGGGAAACAAGTACACTCTTAGGGTACGGAACCAGGCCAAGTGTGTTTCGTTTCTCGTTTGACCCAAGGTAGCTAGCTACACTTTTAGTTCTGAGACTTTGACAAGTGTTGCATGGACGTTGCGGACCTAACGGGGTAGGTCCGGCTGATCTCCCGGAGGAGCTACCCGACTCTGTACAATGACTCTATAACATACATCACATGTAATTACAGACTCACCTCCATGATATTAAGCGTAGAACTTATGTAAGTGCTCAGTGTTCCAAGGATTTGGGAGAGGTGTCCTATCCTCGGTTGCCAAGCGAACGCATCCGGGACGAGATACTTTGATCACTCGGAAGGGTCCCTCCTAGCTGGGGGAGAGTTTGTTTAACCCTTCTCTGGATTGTATTCTCCGTAGCACCAGATCGCCTTCCACGAGCTGTCGGCTGTGAACATGCCGTTGGTGATAGCGCCGAAGAGCTTGGCGGTATCGGGCATTCCGAATAGCTGCTCGCCACCTTCCCTCTTCAAGGAGGTCAAGGTCTTCACGCCGGAGCTGGTCCTGCGTGGCTTCGTCGAAGGTCCGGACCCGGAGCGGCCCCAAAGTGATTTCCAGAGGAAGGATTGCTTCAGCTCCGTACACCAGGAAGAAGGGTGTCTTTCCAGTTGACCTCTTTGGAGTTGTCCTGTTGACCCATGGAGTGGGCGGAAGCTCTTCGATCCAGTTGGCTCCATGTTTTTTTAGGCGCTCATATGTGCGCGTCTTGAGTCCTTTCAAGATATCTGCATTTGCTCTCTCGGCTTGGCCATTGCTTGCCGAGTGAGCTACCGAGGCGTAGCTAAATCGGATGTCGAGGTCTTCGCAGTATCCTTGGAAAGCAGAGCTTGTCAATTGGGTCCCATTATCTATTATGATTTTTTTCGGGACTCCAAATCCGCATACGATGGACTACAAGAAGTTGATAGCTGATTGGTTGTTTATTGTCACGACTGGAGTTGCTTCCGGCCATTTGGTGAACTTGTCAATGGCAACATACAGGAACTTGTAACCTCCGACGGCTCTTTGGAAAGGTCCCAAGATATCCATCCCCCACACAGCAAAGTCCATGTAGGAGGAGTCATTTGTAGAGGCTGAGCCAATATATGAATTTTCTTTGCCTAGAACTAGCATGCTTCGCAATTCTTCACCAGCTCAGTTGCATCCTGGAGCGCTGTAGGCCAGTAGAAGCCATGCCGGAAGGCTTTACCGACCAGCGTGCGAGAAGACATGTGGTTCCCACACTCGCCTCCATGGATTTCTGCGTGGAGCTCGCAGCCTTCTTCCCTTGTGATGCACCGCATTAGTACGCCGTTGGCACCATGCCGATAAAGATCCCCTTGTACCAGCGTGTATCTTTTAGCCAATCTGACTATCCGGTCAGCGGATACATCATCGTCAGGAAGGACATTGTCTTTCAAGTAGCTACGGATCTCCGAGATCCATGCATCGGAGCTAGCTTGAGCATTTGAGTCTTGCGTGCTGGGTTGCTCGGAGCTTCTGGCAGCACCTACGACCCTTGATGGATGCCATGGTAACAGGGCCATCGGGACTGCCAGCTTTGGGATGCTGGTCTCGCCCCCTTCGCTTAGTTCGGCAGGCTGAGCTATGTGTTTTGACAACCTCCGGACGAAGGTTCCATCAGGAGCCGGAGCTCCGGTTGGCGCTTTCGTTGAGAGTTCGTCAGCTTTAGCGTTATGGACACGCTGGACATGGTGGAGGTCCAAGACTTCTATGTCCTTCTAAAGCCTCTGGACTTCAAGGAGATAAGCAGCTAGTTGAGGATTATTACCGGAGCATTAACCCTTCACCTGTTTAATGATGAGCTGCGAATCTCCCTTGACCAACAGCTGCTTGACACCATATGATAGTGCCACCTTTAGTCCGTAAATGAGTGCTTCATACTCCGCCATGTTGTTGTTCGCCTTGAGGTCAAGGTGGATCATGTATTTTACCTTCTCCCTGGTTGGAGCGAGGAGAAGGACTCCAGCTCCGCCCCCCTGCTTTTGCATGGAGCCGTCGAAGTAGAGGGTCCAGTGAGGCTCGATGAAGACCAAAGCCTTGAGTTCCGGCTTCTGCTCACTAGGGCCCCCAGGGTTTTATGGAGAGGGGTTCCATTCCGCCACAAAGTCTGCCAATGCTTGACTCTTGATCACTTGTCTTGGGACGAATTCAAGATCGAATTCGGCCAATTCCGCTGCCCACTTTGAAATGTTCCCAGTAGAGTTGGGATTATGCTAGATCGCACGCAGTGGATAAGAATTCACCACTGAGATCTTATGAGCATGGAAGTAATGGTGAAGCTTCCTGGAGGCGATGAGAACTGCGTAGAATAGTTTGTGCACCTCTAGGTATCGAGTCTTGGCATCATGTAGTACTTCGCTGATGAAGTACACTGGGCGCTGCACTGTCCGTACCCACCCGAAGGGGCCCGAAGCTTCCTCCACATCGACCTGGACCCTCCCGGAGCGGTCCAGGTCTGCTTCGAGGACCTCCGAGTCCTTGTCGGAGGAACTCGGAGCTTCTACTGGAGTGACCCGGACCCTCCCGGAGGGGTCCAGATCTTCTAGAGTAACTCCTTGTAGATCCAAGTCTGGGAGCTGGGACCCAGACTCACCTTCAGGAACCTCGAGACCCTCCGAGAGGGGTCTGGATTCCTGAGCATGTAAAGGTTCTGGTCTCTCGGCTACCAGGACCATGCTGACAACTTCATCAGTTGCTGAAATGTAAAGCAGTAGAGGCTCACCAGGGTTCGGAGCTACCAAGGTTGGTAGAGTGGTGAGGTGCTGCTTTAGCTCTTGAAATGCCTTTTTGCTTCTTCAGACCATTGGAATGGTCCGAACTTCCTCAACAGCTTAAAGAAGGGTAGCGCCCATTCTGCCAGTCTTGAGATGAACTGGCTGAGGGCGGCTAGACATCCAGTCAGCTGCTGAACGTCCTTTATTCGGGCTGGTGGCCGCATATCCTCAATGGCTTTAATCTTCGCCGGATTAGCCTCTATGCCCTGGTGGTTTACCAGGAAACCAAGAAGCTTTCCAGAGCTAACCCCGAAGACACACTTGTCTGGGTTTACCTTCGTGCAAGTGAATCGCAACTTGTCGAAGACAGCTTGCAAAGTGTCAAGGAGTGCCTCCTTGTCCTTAATCTTAACAACGATGTCATCAACATACACTTCCACTACGTCTCTGATGATCTCTCCAAAGGTTTTCTACATAGCTCGTACAAATGTTGAAGCTGCATTCTTGAGACCAAATGGCATGGCACTATAACAGTACAATCCTTCTACTGTGATAAAAGAAGTATGTTCTTCATCTTCAATAGACATTCTGATTTGATGGTGCCCAGAATATGCGTCTAGGAAGCACAGTAATTCACACCCGGAGGTGGAATCCACTATCTGATCTACTCTAGGTAGTGGGAATGGATGTTTTGGGCATGCCTTATTCAGTGTTGTGTAGTCGATACACATCCGAAGCTTCCCGCCAGCCTTGGGTACAGCGACTGGGTTTGCCAGCCATTTTGGGTGGAAGACTTCTCGGATGAATCCAGCTTCGAGCAACTTCTTCACTTCTTGTCGTATGAAGTTCTGTCGCTCTACTGATTGCTTCCAAGGCTTCTGGTGTACAGGCCGAGCATCAGGATAGATCTTCAGATTATGCTCGATCACTTCCCTAGGGATCCCAGGCATTTGTGACGGTTGTCAGGCAAACACGTCGACATTAGCCCAGTGGAAAGTAATGAGCACGAGTTCCAATTTGTCATTCAGACCTTCTGATATATGGGTGGTTTGAGCAGCATCAGAACCGATTTGGACGACTTTGACGGGAATGTTGGTGTCGCCGCTTGGTTGCACGCGAGGTGCGGAGGTTGAGCCTCATTGATGAATGCTCGGGGGTTTCGGAGCTTGCTGCTGCCTAGATTCTTCCTCCTGTGCTGTAGCAAGCATGTGAAGTTCTTCCAGAGCAGTCACTCCAGTAGTGCGGTCTCCGCGGATCCGAAGAACACCAGCTGGTGTTGGCATCTTCAACACCAGATAGCCATAATGAGCAGCAACCATGAACTTGTATAAGGCTGGTCTGCCCAGAATGGCATTGAAAGGTAAGTTGATCTGAGCGACGTCAAAGACCAACTTCTCAGTGCAATAATTCTCCCGAGTCCCGAAGGTCACGGGGAGAGTAATGGCACCGAGTGGGGTTATGGCCCCCGGTCCTACTGCAGAGAAATTCAGGAGGGGCGAAGGTCCGAAGGTCGGAGCTGAAGCTTGACGAAGGCTTTGAAGCTTGTGAGGTTCAGCCCCAAACCTCCATCCACCATTACATGGGGAGTTGAATGTGTTTGATGGTCAGTGATACATCAATGGGAGTTGACCAGCTCCGATCATGTTCTGAGGGTGGTCCAACACGTCAAAAGTGATGGCAGTATCCATCCACTTTCGGTACGGCTCTGCCCTGGCGGTGGGAGCTACCGAAGCCATGTTCCGCCGCATTGTCTTGAGGACACTGCGGGAGGTGATGTCCAACGAACCACCAGAGATGGTGTTCATGGTTTTCCGACGCGCATTGTCAGAGACGTCGGAGTCGTCATCGACGGAGGTGTAAATAGCCTTCAGGACCTTTTTAGGGTCCTGGAATCCTAACTCCTCTTCAGTCAGAGCTTCATCGACTTTCTGTTTTCCTTCCCTCTGTCGGAAAGGAACTTCTTCCCAGTGCTTGTTGTAGCGCTCGCCAAGGTTTTGGACCTCCCGTTAGTCTTCCAAGTTGTGGTTGTTCGACTCGTGAATAGGACACCACATTTTGGAGTTGCCACCGTCTTCAGAGGACTGCCGAGGTCGTTTCTCGGGGCGTGGCCCCCGGCCACCCGGAGCTGCAGCAGCTGCAGCTGTAGATGTGCCGACCCACGACTTCTTCTTGCCATTGGACTTTTTCTTCTTTTTGCCACTCCCAGAGGTAGTGGCTTCGCCTTTGTAGGATTTTTTACCATCCTCTAGAGGTGGTTTGGAGTGCATTTCACGGCCCTTCGCAGCCTTGGCACACTTGTCTGTCAAGCTGAAGAGCTCCATGATGCTGGTGATCTCCTTGATCGCCAGCTTCTCCAGCATCTTCTTATCTCGTATGCCCTGTCTAAATTCCATAATAACAGAGGCGCTGGAGATAGAAGGAATAGTGTTTCATACATGGGAGAACCTCTGGATGAATGAGCGCATGGATTCCCCCCCCCCCTTCTGCATGACAGCAAAAAGATCCAATTCGGTGCCCGATCGGGTGTATGAACTCCCGAAATTGGCGGTAAACTGTTGGCATAATTCCTCCCAACTATTGATGGAGTTGTGAGGAAGGCTCATGAACTAGGACCTGGCGGTCCCAGTCTAGGCCACTGGGAAGTAGTTGGCCATTACGACCTCGTTACCTCCGGTCGCAAGGATTGCGGTGGAGTAAATCTGGAGAAACTCAGCGGCATTAACAGTCCCGTCAGTTTCTCTGGCAGGTGATGCCAGAACTTTTGTGGCCACCTGACCATGCGTAGGTGCATGGCTAGGGCAGAATAGCCTCCTCCTACTCCCTCGGGAGAAGGACTGTCTCGAGCTTCTCGCCCCTCGGGAGCACACTCGATATGGACACGGCCGTCCTGTTGACGGTAACGAAAATCAAGCTCCGCCTGGAGGTCATGAGTTGAAAGCCTGGTTACCGTATGAGTGTGTCGCGCCCCGGAAGGTAGCGATGTAACTTGCTGTGATACAGTACGCCTCCTATCTTGGGAAGCGTGTGGACCGAGTCTGCCTGATACAGTCCAACGTTGCGATGGGGCCAGCCCCGAAGGAGGAGGACCTTGGTTGCTGATGCGGTCGGCTGATGCTGCAACCAGATGTTCCACGTCATCCCTCCACTGCTCCATTGCACCCTGGGATGCACCTGGAGGTTGCGGATGTTGGAGGAGAGCACGCGCTGCATGGAGCGCGTGTTTGGGGTTGTTGTTATTCGACGATGCGGTGACCGACGCCGATGCACCGTCACGTTGCCCAGCTTGACGTGCGGATTCCAGCGGTGGCGGTGGAGGCATGACTCCTGCTGGAGCCGTAGCACCTTCTGGTTGCTGCATGTTGGAGAGATTGCCCCCAGCTGGTTGAACATCAGGATTGCCGTTGGATGATCCAGTAGCTGAGTTCACCATCCTTGAAATCTCGGGCGCCCCTACCTGGCGCCCCAAGTGTTGGTGTTTGGATCCGGTTGATCTCCTGATACTACTATTGGTAGATCGCGAAGTTGTAGTTCGGTAATGGGCGCGCAAAGATTCAAGAAGGTGAATGACAAGTGGACACAAAGATTTAGATGGTTCGGGCCGCCTGAGCGTAAAATCCTACTCCACGGGGTGTGTTAGTGTTGTATTGAGCGTGTGAGTCTAGAAGAAGCTCCAGAAGAAGAAGCTCGTCTAGGTCAGGGAGTCCAGAAGAGGTCTGGAGATGTCTGCAGCCGTCCCTTGTGTAACGTTGACTAGTCCTTTTATAGTACAAGGACTGGTCGTTACAACGTTAGCCTGGCCCTACGTGTGGCCCCGGCGGTTACACATGCTTGATACACAATTAATGAGGTTAATTACCCTTAATAGCCCGGTAATGGGCCTTGACAGTGCTGTTACCGGTATTAAGGGCCATCTGATTGTGTGTCATTAATATGGCATTAATGACACTTAATCAGGTCTTGAAGTCTTTGGTTGCTCCTTGAAGGTCCAGAGCCGTTGGGAGTCCACCAGCCTGATTGTTGAAGTTGAAGGTCCAGCGGTTTGGCCACCTGGGAGCTCCGGAGCTTACAGTCGTGGACGGGTAGGTCCCGTGCTATTGGACACGTGTCGGTACCAGAGCTTCCCTTTGTCTGGGGTTAGGTCCGGGGATGCCATAACGGTATCTAGTCCGGAGCTTTCCCATGTGTGGGTGATAGCTCTGGTCTTATGATACACGTGGCGGCCCTGGGACTAACCATGTCTGGGAAGCAGGTCTGTTTACACCTGACATGTGGGGCCTTCGAAGGTCTTCAAATCTGGTAGATGGAGTTTCCTTGTGATCTTTGCAATCTCAAGAGGTATCCGGTACGTAGGGTACTGACATCCCGCCTTAAAAGAATCTAGTCCCGGGATTACAAAAGGAAGGATAAAAAGAAAAGACCTAATGAAAATATGATGTTAACAAGTCCGAATAATTGGCTTTAGATATTGCTCACTTTCCCATGTTGCTTCATCAGCGGTGTGGTTTCCCCACAAGACCTTGTAGAAACGCAAGGTGCGGTTTCTTGTGGTACGAGTCTTCTCATCGATTATCTAGGTTGGATGTTCAGAGTAAGTAAGATCTGGTTAGAGGGCTTCCATATCCTCCATATAGACATTTTCTCAATTGTGAAATTTGGAACACATTGTGGACCCCTGAAAACAATGTTGGCAGCTCTAGCCGATAGGCTACAGGTCCGCAGTGCTCACTTATTGCGAATGGTACGATGAAACTGGGAGCTAGTTTCCTTTTTACCCCAAAATGATGAATCCCTTTCATTGGAGATACGCGAAGATAAATGTGATCCCCGATATCAAAATGAAGCGGTCGACGTCATTTGTCCGCATAGCTTTTCTGGCGAGACAGAGCAACCTTGATGTTGGCTTGAATAACTCGTACTCGATCTTCGGCTTTCTTTACCAAGTCTATACCATATGTTACTCGTTCACCGGATTCACACCAGTTCAACGGTGTGCGGCACTTACGGCCATAAAGAGATTCATATGGTGCAATTTGAATGCTAGTCTGATAACCATTGTTGTATGAAAACTCCGCCAATGGTAGATGATCATCCCAATTCTTACTATGGTGAATGGCACAGGCGCGGAGCATATCCTCTAGTACTTGGTTTACTCGTTCAGTTTGACCATCAGTCTGTGGGTGGTAAGCTGAGCTTTGAATCAATTTGGTACCCAGAGATGCATGGAGCTGCTCCCAAAATCGAGCAACAAACAAAGTTCCACGATCTGATATGATAGTGCGGGGTACTCCGTGTAAGCATAAGATCCTGGCAATATACAGCTCTACATATTACCATGCCACATAATTGACATTGACTGGAATAAAGTGAGCCGACTTGGTGAGTCGGTCGACTATCACCCAAATCGAGTCATGTTTGCGAAAAGTGAGAGGTAACCTAACAATGAAATCCATGCTGATGTTCTCCCATTTCCAGGCAGGTATGCTTAACGGTTGTAATTGTTCGGCTGCTTTCAGATGGTCGGCTTTCACTCATCGACATGTATCACATTCGGATACATACTTCGCTATTTCCCTCTTCATCCGAGTCCACCAAAATTTTTTCTTCAAGTCTTGGTACAATTTGTTACTCCCCGGATGAATAGAATTTTTGGACAAATGAGCCTTGTCCAAAATTTTCTTCCGAAGTTCCACATTGCGGGGTACCACGATGCGGTCTTTGAACCAGATGGTACTGTCATCGTCACCTCGGAAACACTTCATTTCTCCCTTTTCCATTCATTGATGAATATGGGATATGCCCTTGTCCTTCTTCTGAATCTCCATAATTTCCTCCCTTATTGTGGGAATGAGGGCTAGGTTGTAGAGCGCCCCATACGGAACCAAGTAGAAACTCGGTTCTTCTTCCTCTATCAAGGTTATAGAAAGGTTATTGATATGGGACTTGCGACTTAGTGCATATGCGAATACATTTGCCTTTCCAGGATGGTAGTGGATCTCAATCTTGTAGTCTTTGATTAACTCCAACCATCTTTGTTGTCGCATATTCAATTCTTTCTGGGTGAAGATGTACTTATAGCTTTTGTGATCGGTGTAGAGATGTACTAGGTTTCCCCATAGATAGTGTCCACATCTTTAAAGCTAGTACCACCACAGCGAGTTCAAGATCATGAGTCGGATAATGCCGCTCATGGTTTCAAAGCTGTCGAGATCCATAAGTGATCACTCTTCTGTCTTGCATTAATACGGAACCCAGACCAATTCCAGACGCATCACAATAAACATCAAAATATCTTGTTGTGTCTGGTTGGGCTAATACTGGTGCTGTTGTGAGGTGTTTTACCAATGCTTGGAAACCCTCCTCACATTCCTTTGTCCAGGTATATCTCTTTTCTTTCTTCAGAAGTTCCGTCATTGGTTTAGCTATCTTGGAAAAGCATGGGATGAACCTCCAGTAATATCCAGCTAAACCTAGGAAACTTCAAACTTCATGCACAGACATGGGAGACTCCCATTTGAGTACTTGCTTAATCTTGCTTGGATCAACTGCAATCACCTCGGCAGAGATGATCTGCCCTAGAAATGGCACTTGGTTGATCCAGAACTCACATTTGCTGAACTTAGCGTACAACTTGTGGCCCCGCAATCGCAGAAGCACGATGTGCAAATGTTGTGCATGTTCTTATTCGGACTTTGAGTATACAAGGATGTCGTCGATGAAGACCATGACAAACTTGTCCAAATCCGGCATGAATACCAAATTCATGAGATACATGAAATGGGCTGGTGCGTTGGTTAATCCGAAGGACATGACAAGGTACTCATATAATCCATACCTCGTCGAGAATGTTGTCTTCGGTATATCCTTGGGTCGAATCCTGATCTGATGATAACCAGAGCAAAGATCCATCTTCGAAAATACCCTAGCACGTACCAATTGATTGAATAGAATATCGATACGGGGTAGTGGATACTTGTTCTCTATTGTTACAACATTGAGTGGACGATAGTCCACACATAGTCTCAATGTTTTATCCTTCTTTTCCACGAAAAGTGCAGAACATCCCCAAGGTGATGAACTTGGACGAATGAAACCCTTGTCCAGCAGTTCATTCAGCTGCTCTTTCAGTTCTGCCAGTTCTTTAGGTGCCATCTTATACGTCCTTCTCGAGATTGGCACTATCCCGGTACAAGTTCAATCTTAAACTCGACATCTCTTTCTGGTGGCATACCAGGAAGATCTTCGGGAAAAACGTCCGGATACTCACATACTATCGGAATATCTTCGAGTTTACAGGCTTCGGTGTTATCAGCAGTTGGAGGCACGTGGGTATTACTCTCAAGAGCGAGAATTCGGGGAGAGTGGACCGGAGAATTTAGATATATTCTCCAAGGAATGACGTCAATAATAGCACCGTTGTATTGCAACCATGCCATTCCTAAAATTACATCTAACTTCCGATGCTCCAATATAATGAGAGAGATAGGGTATATGTTCCCACCCAGATTAAGAGGTACCCTATGGACCATCTTATCTGCTACTACTTTGCCCCCCGGAGAACAAATCATATATGGGGTTTTTGTGGAAATGATAGGCAATTGGTATTGATTGACATAAGACTTGCTAATAAAATTATGGGAAGCACCAGAGTCAAAAAGGATGACAACGGGATGACCAATAAGAGAGAACGTACCCGTGAGTACGAGTGCGCCTTCCGGAACGTCCTCGATGGCGAGGTGGTGGATGTTGCCGGTTCTGGTGGCTGGCTTCTTGGGTTGGTTGCGAGGCTGGTTTGCCCCCTGATACGATGACTGTCCTCCGCTATGCGGGTAGTCATTGGCGAAGTGCCCCGTGCGTCCACATTTATAGCACGTGTACGGTGCACACGCTGGAGGTAGAAGTGCACATGGAATCATCCCCTTTTGCTGTTGTGGGCGGAAGACGACATTGTTGAATGGGCGGCCACGAAACATCGGTGGTCGCGATGGCGGCTGCCACCTCTGGTCGGCTGGTGATCAATACACCATGCGGTATTTATGAGGAGTACCTCCTCCGCTGCCCTGCGGAGCACTCCTTTTTTCTTGTCAGAGAACAGCTCCCTAGTAGCATCCTCCTGCACGATGGCGGCATTGACCATGTTGTTGAAGCTGCCGCTGTTGAACAAGGCAAGCTTGTCCTTCATCTTGGGGTTCAAACCCCGATAGAAGCATTCCCGCTTCTGATCTTCCATATCCACTTGGTCCTGAGCATATTGGGCCAAGTGGTTGAATATCTTGTAGTACTCGTAAGCACTCCTTCCTCCTTGTTTCAGCTCCAAGAACTCTTGAAGCTTCTTCCTCATAACACCGGGAGGTATGTGATAGGCGCGAAACGCCTCCCGGAACTCTTCCCAACTCGCGGCATAGCCGACTGGTCGTGCGGCAAGGTAATTCGCCCACCACGCACCAGCGGACCCTTGTAGTTGTCGGGCCGCAAACAGGGTCTTCTGATGTTCGGTCACTCGTAGCAAACCAAACTTCCTTTCAATGGAGCAGAGCCAGTTGCCCGCCTCCAATGGTTCATCGACCTCCTTGAAGACTGGTGGTTGTGTTGACATGAAATCCGAGTACAAACTCGGAGAAGGTTGCCGTGGACCCGCATCTGGTCACCCTCCTTGACGGGACGAATGCTGGACCAGAGCACGTAGTAACTCCGTTTGCTCGTCGCGCGAGCCATGCACCGCGGCAAGAACCTCCGCTAGACTCCTTGGATGTTCCGGAGGTGGTGGTGGAGGAACATGTTGCTGCGGCGTTGCAGCTGTCTCCTGGGTTGGAGATTCGTCCTCACGACCGCGACTGGATCCCCCCATTTCAGGTGTCGCGCGAGTACACACCATTCTACATCTAAATGACTTAAAATAAGCACATGTTTTCTTTCTCTTATCCAGTTTATCATTCAGTAGCACGACTTTTTGATAAGGAAATAAGTGCATCACATTCACATATATTGATAAAGTACAAACTTTATACAAGATATATTATCTCAGGACCAAGTTTACAATCGTGTACTTCAAAATGATGGACTCCCACTATGGAAATACATCTCTACCATACTTGGTTCCCATTAGATGTCATACACATCTTATCAGCTTAGACATACCCACTACCATTCTTAATATGACACAAACATGGTCACAAAAGAAACACACGAGCAACTATTACACTATATGTTGCCTCGTGACGGCAAAAGTGCTACCACATCCCACTCCAATACATCCTACTCGACGTACTCGAGTTCCTCGGGATCTTCTTCTTCTTCGCCGTCATTCGAAGTTGGTGCCATAGGTGCGGTTGCGGGAGCAAGAGTTGCTACCCCACCCACCATAGATGACGTTGCGACAACTAAAGATTTCACATCAGCCTGCAGAAGAAACATCCTCAAGTCTTCCAGTTCCTTCTGTGCATTATTGCAACTGGCCTTCCAATCCAGAGTTTCCCCTTTGGAATCATCCCTTTCTTGAGTTACCTCACTCAGCTGTTCATCCAACAGTTGAACCTAGAGTTGACTCGCTTCCAATGGGCTTTCTGCGTGTTGTGTTCTCATGCGAGATTTCGATCGAGCTTGAACAGCCTGGTGCCACTGCTTCTCCCTTAAGTTTAAACGATGGTTTAGGGGAGCAACCGTGGCCCTAAGTGAGTCGTTGGCACCATCAAAGTGATCCCCTCGAATCAAGGCCTGCTTCACGTCACTCATCATTTTTCCCAGTCTAATATGCTGATCAAGGCTCTCCTAACATGCTGATGCCGCATATGATGCTAAAATCATCTTGGGTACTTCTTCAGTACGCCCATATGCTGCAAACCATCCAACTTGCCCTTCCGTCACCGGCTCTACCGTCAACTGGAAAGAGCTCGAATGGAGTGCCAGCCATAGCATGGTAATGGAGTTTGCAAAACCTCATGATGGCCACACTTGCAGCATAACACCACGTGTCTTCCAATTGAATTCCTTGCACTTGGATGGAGAAAGGAGCCCATCCAATATTTAATGGAGCAGCAGGCACATCTATATAAATGGTGCACCTCGTTACCCCTCCATCATCGATCTCCTTGCCCCAATAGTCCGGTATTTCGCGATATCCGAACCGTTGAAGCATTGCAATCAACAAATCCGGAAAACCCTTCAGAAGCGTACACTTAGTGAACATCCATCCGTTTGGTAAGTATACCATAGAATCAGCCATCTGTGATAAAGATACTGGAACAAATGAGAAGGTTTCCAACTCCCAACACCTTAAGAAAATTTAAAACTGGAGTTGTAATCACAGTCTTTTCCAGCTGACCTCCCCGTGTAAATTCAAAATATTCATACAGGAAACTTCAGAACGAGGTGTGGGATTGAATACAAAAGTTGTAGTATACTTTACAACCTTTCCATATTGTACTCATACAGCTCCAGGTGAGCTAGGAAACAGAATATATACAGGTTTTAAGTTGACCCATATTTTCTGGAAATTTTGACAGAACCTCCCCTGTATATGTGGTGATTTCAACAATTTATACAGGTATATCATGACAATATTTTGAGGTAATGACAAAATAAACATTGTATAACATCAAGTTAAAAATCCATTGGTAAAATATTTCGGCCATGAAACACTTGTTACATAGGTATATTGTGCTAATTCTAAACTAGGTGCCAACTGTTCAAGTTCTGATCTGCCAGAACCAAGTTTGCAACCATAGGAATTTAACACGGCTATACCAAACTTTAGGCCACAAGTACAACATGGAGTTGATAGAGAACTTGCTAAGCTTTCCATAAATGTATATATATGACCATTTCACTATTCTGGATCAAAAGCTAAAGCTACCTAAACTTAACAGATGAACTGACTATTGTTCAACAGCAGCCCTGCAGTTCACTGTTTTGAGATCGAAATTTGAATTGCTTCAAATTCGAATCAAGAGGAACTTTGAATAAAAAACTGTATATTAGCTTCTCCATTTCGGATATATATCATAATAAGGCAGAAGACTTTTCTACAGTGAGTTATAGCAAAATTACTGAGACTGGTACAACGGTAGGGTTATCTGGAGTACTTTAAGCATACTCCAAATTTCAATAGATTAACAAACTTTTCTGCCTTGATAGTCAACAGAAAAGTTGTAGAGGAATTCAGAACTTTTCATCCATATATCCTAACCCTATGTTTATTTTAAACTATCCAAAATTACAACCTGGCGAAGTTGAGCAAACTTTGGCCAGAAATCAAGAATCTTGGTGCTACCTCATGTTGAATCGAATTTTTATCTTTGCGGAGTCCAAACCGACCCACCTGATAGTCGGACTTTCTAAAATATAATGCATCCAATTTTTGTCGTTGTTGGGGATGGTCAAGTATCAAAGTTGATACCAACGGTACTACGTGCTTCACCAAAGAAAATTCTAACCGGTTATTTCCGGATACGTTTATAGGTGGTCCTAGTATTGTTCACTCGCAAACATGTGCTACACGGGTTGCTACCGTAGTCAATGCTGCAAAAGACAAACAATCCCGTTTCACACCTTCACACCTCAAGGGCGGCATGGGGAAACACGACAGGCAGTCACAATAATACATATGAAAATAAATGCATACGACTCTGGTGTGAGTCACCCTCGAGCGAGGTCATGTCTCGAGGTACATGGCTGTAAATACGTCTTTATAGCAAAGACTCCCGTACGAACCGGCTTATACACGCTCGGGCATACGTGTTTCGCATGCCCCCTTAGAATATGAATGATTCTAGAGAGGCATACTATCGGGTTATGCACCACCCGACGGGGACTCCCACTAACTTTGAAGCACACTGGAGTACCGCGTGTCATAGGTTCTCAGAAACATAGAAAGCTTCAGAGACTCCTATTAACATTTTCGTGCTAAGCCACGGAAAACTTCCATGCTACCTCTTGCGTGGTGAGCTTACTGCAATTGATCCGCTTATGGTGGCGTACCTTAACTCTTACCCGACGTTG
This sequence comes from Tuctoria greenei, assembly GCA_036927565.1. Taxonomy (NCBI): domain Eukaryota; kingdom Viridiplantae; phylum Streptophyta; class Magnoliopsida; order Poales; family Poaceae; genus Tuctoria; species Tuctoria greenei. The sequence continues at coordinate 74,464,953 of JAYESD010000004.1, forward strand.
CAGCATCGTTACAGAATTAATAACATATAAGTTAGTTTACCACCTTTATATATTATACTAATAATACTCCTTATAAGGGCATATAGCTAATTTCTCACTCAAATCCTAATTTTTGAAAATATGTTCTTTTCAAGTACACTGTTCTCAATGATGCTCTGATACCATGTCTGTGGGGACCGAAATCCTGACCGCCAAGTATCTCATTGGGTGGTGTCGTACGATGCGACACCCAACAGTATACAAGAATAGAACGAGACCAAATTTACAATACCAAGTCTGTATTGACAAGCACAGCGGAAGTTTAAAAGTACTAGCAGAAGGAAAGAGAACTATATATCATAGCTACGCTCTCAGCACCAGCTATGCAAAAGCAAAGTCATCCATGCCCTGGATACTTTGCACTAGCAACACACAATTCACGGCGGCGTGCAGGATTCCCACTCGGTTGTAAGCCCTGGGGGGGGGGGGTGCAGCCTCGTCATTAAACCCGTCATCAGTCGTATAATCTGTAAAAACTCGTTAACTACAAACGTGAGCATAAGGCTCAGCAAGACTAACCCATCTCACTAGACATATGCAAGGATGAGTACTAAACATAGGTAAGTAAAGCCTAAGGACTCGCCTACAAGTGGATCCTTATAGTCATGTTTTATTTAGCACCTGACATTCCTCAGGCACGACACATCATAGACTCCACAATCAAACAAGAAACGCTTTGCCAATGATATGACGTGCACAAGGCACATAATGCTATTACAGCTAAAGTATGGGGAAACTGTAAACTTAATTGTACTATATCTAAGCCAAACAAGGTTGTTCAAGCAATTTGTAAACCAATATATCATATTCGTCTGACTTATTTAGTATTTACTACGTCACGGCACAATGAACAAGTGGTACTCTATTGCCGCGAGGGACGGTGATTGCAATCAGGACATACTCGGAACAACACGACACATACGCACTTTCGGAAATGCTAGCAAGTACTTTCAGCAGTACCCACATAACAATTCAGTACAAGTCGTATATGGCCACCTTTCACTAAACACTCAAATGTCGAACCAGTCGATCCGTCATGACCAGGAGGTCACTGCATGGGGCGTACTCTGACGTGCCCACCAGCTGATTTACACTTTGTTTCCCTCAACCCACACCTATAAAACGGAACGGAATGCCTCGACAAACCAGTATCAAGCTACGTCAGTTTACTGGAGCCCATTCCTCCAGTATGTTGCCGGTACAATTCAAGCTTGTCCAGCAGGACCGCACACGAAATGGTCCTCAATCGACACAAGCAGGGTTACGCACGTGAGACCACGTCTCACTGCATCCTATCCACTTCTCGGTCTCAATTTCATATTCGTAAACTATTTTCTTATTCTAGAATCTCCCGTGTGATAAAATTCCTATCTCGCGAGTAGATTCCGACTACTCGACTTCTACCAAATTCCTATGAGCATAAGCATAGCAGTGTCTACTCAATGGGCCGTAGACCTACCGAAGGCTCCATAGGATTTGTGGGCCATGCAAGTGGATGTCAAACACCTTAAACGTAATGCACAATCATCTGAAGACGTAAGGTGAATGAAAACTGTAAAAACACTGTAAGGAAGTTAAATGCAAACTGGGGCTTGCCTGAATGCGAGTTTGAGTCTATGTTAGTTTCTGGCAGCTGGACCTCCAAGGCTTACGGCTGCTCCTCGACTTCAGCTACTACACGATATGCATATATTAGGTATAAATGATTTCGTGAATAATTAATATGCCTAAGGTGGTGTGTGTATATTAAGATAAAATAAGACAATTATCTTAATTGACTTTGGGATTTTTATGGTGTATACTAGATATTATGGGGAAGGCTCTTGCAAAGAACAGGAGATGATAAAGGATGTTTGCTATTCTTAACAATTATGGTAAGCAATAAGCTTCTATAAATTTTGGTTGACATTTTTGGAGATCTATTATTCCTTCCCAGGGTTGTAGCATGTAGTGGGGGTCGCACTGGTCCTAGGAAAATTTGTTTCACAATTTTCTGTGTTTCCTATAGGAAGAAACTGATTTTCAAAGTTTGGGTAAATTTCTGGAAATTGGTTTTTCTATTTTTCTCAATTTATAGCTACATAGAGAATTGGAGCATAGATCAACCCAGTATTTTACTTGAAATTTTTACTGGAGATCACATGTATCAACTATAGGGTTCTGACCAAAATTGGGAATTTTCCAATTAACAGAACTGTAGGAATGAATTATTTAAGAATTTTTCTTATTTGAATTATGAGAAATTTATATGGCTTTTCATAGAAATCCAAGTGCATCACTGGACATAATTCTTCATGCTGGTTCTAACAAAATTTATTTGGGAATTTTTGGATAATTCTACTGGAAGTTATGGATTTTCTAAGTTGGGATTGAATCTGGATTTATTTTCCTATTGGAAATTTCAAATAAAAGGGGCTGGTCCCACTTCATTTGAATTCGACCAATCGGAATGGAGCCACACCGGGAGCCACGGGGTTAACTTGTGCAGCCACACCGGATCCGATCCGCAATTGATACCACACGAGTAGGGTGTCGCTGACCGGTGGGACCCACGTCTTCGTCTACCTCCCGACGCGGTGGCGCTCTTTGCCGGAACTGCGGCGGTGCATCGCCGAACTTAGCTATATCGACCTCGTCTTGGCCTCGCCGTGACCGCTCCACCCTAAAAGCGACTGCGCAATCCGATGGTGGGGTCCAATCCTGTCAGCGATGACCGGAGACGGCGGCGCGACGGCGACGACGGAGCTAGGTTTTCGGCCTTCGTCGGAAATGCTCGGAAATGGCTCAATAGACTCGAGAAAAGCTCAGGATGGTTCCTGGGAGCACCAGGAGTTTGATTTGGGGTTCATATTGGGGAGACATCACAGGCGAAGTTGAACTCGACAGCGAGGTACGGGTTTTCAACCGTCGGCCATGAAACTCAAAAACCGACCTCGTCTCTCGATGTCTTTCTCTCAATTTTTGTGAGGTGATGTGCCTGGGGATCTAGGAGATAATGCGTTATTGGATTGACAATTAATCGTACATAGAAACGGAATTTAGCCAGTAATCTATTGATATCGGCATGAACTATTTTGGGGAAAACTTGAGATAAAGGAGCTAGGAAGCACGACAATGTCTGAAACTTCACAAGAAGCATCTAGGTACCTTTTCACACCTTATTGCTTCAAAGAGGAAGATGGAATCGGTCTTGAAGTGGTCTGTCCTCGTGGAACTGGAAGCTTCCCTTAGCGACTTCACCCGCGAGCGTCGAGGAACTTCAAAATACCGCACATATAAGGAGTGAATCAAACAAGCGATTGGACAGGAAGGAAGAACAACTAGTTGAGCCACCTTTTGCTGTTGGAAGCACTATGATTCTTTGCGTCGTTTGGACGCCGCGTCGAGAATGGCGGCGGCGGTGCGGTGCAGTGGCGGAAGAATGAAAACAGAGGCGAGTGCTCGGGGTGGTGTTCACTTCGACCGGCAGAGAGTATTTATAGGCCAGGGAGGAGTAGGAGGGACGGCATGAAGCAGACAGGCAAGCAGCTCTGTGGTGCTTTGCATGCGGTGCGGTGTCGAGCGGAGGAACGCCGGAAAAACAGCGTGCAGAGCCGCTTTGAGTGTGTCCCCCTGATTGGTGGGTCCCACGACCCTTATCCCTGCCCCTCCTGTGCAGACTTCAATTCTCCTACCAAATGGTGTCCAAAAATTCCAGATTTTTGTGGGGAGATTCAGATAAATATCTATAATTTGAGTCCGCAATTGGATTTTTAATTGGACCAAGTTTCAATTGGATTTCAAATTCAAATTTGAATTTGGATGGAATTCAATGGTGCCACTGTTTTAAATAGCAATTGAGTTCCAAAAATTGTGAAACTATGGAAATAAGTCAAGCAAGTTATGCTGACCATGAGTGTGTGTTCAAATCTTGATGTTCAATCTAGTTGAACATGATTCATAATTTGAATTCAAAACATGGTTTGAATTTGCTAAGCGTCTCAAATAAAATAGCAAAGGAAGTTTAAAATTTATGAAACTTTGCAGGAAGTCTATTTGGAATATTAGAAAACTATAAAAAAATTTATGGCCTCTGAATTGAATAATTTTTGAGAGGGCAAAATATACAGTAGTATATATTCAATTTATATTAATTTGAATATCTATTTGGTACTGCATATTATATTGGCCTAGCAATCTTTCTTCAAATAATTCCAAACTTTGAAGAGAGGTCAAAAGAATTAATCTAAGTTCATTGGTGAAGTTTATTCCTCATGTTAATAAATTTAAACATGAGTAGAAGAAAAGATTTGATGCGATCAAGTTTATAAGCATGGCTATAATTGGTCTCCATTAGGGTTAACAACCAATTTACAACTGAACCTCATATGAAGGAAAATGTGGTATTTTGCAGTCTCTCTTCCCAATTCCACATTGGGAAAGGTATGGCTTATGTATTCCTTCTTGTATTTGTGACTTTGTGCTCAATAAAAATATTATCTTTAGTCTTCTTTTATACGTATACTTGGACAAAGCGTCTCTTGTTTGATTGTGGAGTCCACGTATGTGGAAGGTATAGTATTTATGATTTCACTCTCATGATCACATCCTATGGTCATAAACACTATAGACCCCCACTATAGTCTATGTACTTATGATATGATTATGTTATTATGAATGACTTATGCTATGTTTCAACATTGGTTCAATGATGTTTAGGTTAGTCATTGCCTTAGGATGGCATGTGCCATGGCTCCTAAGGTATTTGCTTAGTATGCTAGCATGGTGCTAGGGTATTTAAGTAGCGTTGGATGTCTCGTAGACCCACGGATTGAAGAGGTAGGCGGTAGGTGGTGACAGCCCTATATGTCCTTTGTAATCCTCCATGTTCGGCTATGCCACAGGCTCTTGGCGGGAGTCGCCCTAGTATTGCTAGGGGTAAGCCCTTGCCCCATGTGTTGAATAGCATTGCATAGGAATTCATCATTGACATGACCATTAGTATCTACCTTAGGCTATGTATATGTACTAGGAGCATTGTAGGAGCAACTCTCTAACTCTCAATCCAATCTCCCTCTAGGACCCATTTTACCTAGTTTGCCTAGGTGTGTGTCACATTACCCCTATTATCAACTTACCCCTGTCCAGATAATGGATTAGTATCCCATAGCTTGACCATAAGAGTAGTATATACTTTACTCCATTGCCTTCCTTTGGGATAAATACGATACCCTTGGGAATACTCATGGGTGAAATGCTACAACAGTATCTTCCGCGCGCTTGTGGATCTAATATCTTTACCAAAGATGATTTGTAGTGTTAAGAAATACGAACAAGCATTTCTGGCGCCGTTGCCGGGGATGATTTGTTAGTATATCTTAGGAGCCGTCAACAAGCATTTCTAGTGCCGTTGTCGGGGAAGGCAAAGGAAGTGAAGGATAGCTATCACTTGTGATTAAGCTATAGGTACTAATAGTTATTAGACAGGATTACCCTTGTTTGTTTTCTCCTTTGTGTGAAAATAGGGTAGTGTTGGCCAACCCATTGTATGGGGTGGCCAACGAGGACGCAAGTGCTAAACTGCAAGATGATTTAAGTTATACCTCAACAAATGTCCGCTAGGCAACACCATTGCCTATTGCGAAAGAATTTCAGCTTTCAGTAGGAGCCAAAGTCATCCATACCCAAGATTGGGGGAGGCTCCAAGAGTTCTTTTTGGTTTGCCTCCACCATGGGGTGAATAGTTGGCTCTTCATACAAAACTCATGTCATGGGTTGGCTCCACCAATCCATGACCACATTCATGCTGGAGCTGAAGGAGTCCTATTCTCATTCATCATGGATGAGAAGAAGGTATCCACTCAAGGGGTGGATTGAAGAATGCTCGAGTTCCCATAGCTTGTCATGCACACCATTTCACAAGGTGGATATGCTAGTTATGGAACTACACCTCCCATTGAAGTGTCATGAATATCCAAGTCGTTGGAGATTTGTTTGGATAATACAAGTCTTGGATATTCACATGATTTATGAAAATCCATTTCATCATGGGACACATGGGAATTATTTCCCTAAGACCCATGAGTACCTTTTTCAAACAACAACTCCAATGGCTACCATTCACAAGGAGGTCAAGGGTGGAATTAACATCACCCTTGTATTCAAGGAGGCTATGGCTTTCCAAGGGATTTATGTTCAACTAGCCTACCTTGAAGTATCTTGGCCAAGCAGAAATTAAGACAACATTCACATGAAGATCCTAGCAAAGGACAAGAACATAAGGAGCATTCAAAGTCCGGGATATCCCACATCACTTGTTGGGATTCCCACACTTTGACCAAACCCATTCAACCTAGGGCAAGTGACATTGTGGATGAAGCGTTTCTTGTTTGATTGTGGAGTCCACATGTCATCATGCCCAAGGTAGCCTTTGACCCATGATCAAGGTATGGGTTGATTCAATGGAATATCAATATGGTCAGAGTGGCACCCCTAAAAAGGACAATGCCTCACCATGCTCATGAAGGAATACATTCAAGAGGGAAAACCCATCGCTACATCAACATGTCTATATCAATACAACGGGGAGAGGCTAGGGCCACCAGGTGGCCCACATGTCCAAATGACAGCCAAAGTAGTTTGGCATGTCAAAACAGAAGAAATCGTCCACATCTTCAACTCTGAGATTGGACAACAAATCATCGCGTTGAACAGAACGGAGGTAAGTCCTACTCATCGGACTTCAAAAATTCAGTGAGTCCTTGCCAATAGGTTAATTGGTAGTTATATCATATTTTTTTCAAAATTACATCAACCTTTGCATTTGCATGTTTAAAATTCCACACTTGCATGTTGGAAAGTAAAATTTCCAACCATCATAAAACTAAAAAATTTTAATCAGGGGAGAAATTTAATTGGATATGAACTATGTACATGACCACTTGAGTTTATCTTCCTAGTTCAAACCAAAAAGATTTGCTTTGACCCTCATTGCATTAACATGTTATTTCAAGTTGGGCAAGACAATTTGAAAATTGGGTTCAATTTGGTTTTGGCTAACGTAACCTGTTTTCGAGTTGTTTTGTGTGTTCTTGCTTAAAGTGCAGCTAGGTCAAAATTTCGAAGAGGTGGTATGGCAAGAAAGTGGAAGGTGTCATCAAGATCAAGTCACCATTGGGAGGATTTGAGAACACTTCTCTCCTTCAAACTCATTTTGAGTTTGAGGAAGAGAGATGTTCAAGATGATGACCCAATGGAGGAGCCAGAACCAAATCCAATGCCAAATCCAATCTGAACTTGGCATTTGACATCAACCATCAAGCCTACGCCGAAAATCAAGGTTGTGAGTTTCTCACACAAAGACCTTCGTCACCAACTTCTCTTCAAATGAGGCATTCAAGAAGCTAATTGTTGGGATCCCTAGAGGATCCCATTTCAACATCTCTTGGCCAAGGAGTAAATAAGGATGGTCGCTACCTATCGTAAATTATGCCCGAAGGTCAATCATAACTATACGAGGCTAGAGATTTGAAATGGGAACCCTCCATGAGCAACCAATGAGCTGCCACGAATGGGTGAGAGCATTATGCTCTCAACTATTTTAAGCACTCATTCAAGCTCAAGGGATTTGCCACCATCATTGGGTACAAGCTATACCAATGTGGCTAAGATTTATGATGTACCGTGACCAAGGAATGACATGATCACACCAAATTTATATTGGGTACAAGTTGTTCCTATGTGGCTAGAAGGTATGTCATGCCAAGGAACAACATATCACACTCAACCCATGTTGAGTGCATGTCATTCCTTTGTGGTTCTAGGTATGTTGTACCTTACCCAAGGAACAACTGATCATACCCAATGCATGTTGGGCACATGTCACTCCGTCATGGCAAAAAGATATGATACACCTTAGCCAAAGAATGACGAACATACTCAATATATGTTGAGTGCACGTCATTCCTTTTGATCTAAAGGTTATCATTATTTTAGCCATGGAATGGCAAATCACACCCCACACATGGAGACCCTGATGTGCGAACGATCAACATCGAAAACACTCTATTCAACCACACTCATGGTTTCCATGGGAGGCAACACAACAATCAACACTCAACCCTACATTGTCAAAGCCATGCTGCAACAAGGATAGGCCAACTCATGGCCTACCTCCGTTGTTAGGGTTTCAACCCCTATCACGCACTTTGATCAAGAATAAGCTTGGGGGAGGACCTCCACTTGAGGTAATTGTATCACACCCACTGTATTTTTATCATCCATTGCATATTTACCTTCCATTCACCCACCATCCACCATGCATCTAAAAAAACCATAAAAATAGGAACTTAGATTTACTTTGCTTATCAAATAAAGATGTGCGGTAAGAATGATTTAGAATTCACATAGATGAAATGATGAATAGTTGCTCTGTTTTATTTTCCTAAGTCTCTAGTTTACAACTTGCTACTCTTCGAATATTGCTTTCATTGGTCTGAAATACTTTTACCTTAATTTGGAAGTTGTGGGTAGCAAAAGCTTAATCTAATTCTAGGTTGTTGCAAGACTAGAATTGGTAATAGGGTTGCTAGTCCTAGTTTGAAAGTAAAACTTATATTTTCGGAAAAATTCTAAAAAGATTCAAGATTCCCTCAATTGATTGGAAATACCTACCAAAGCCATATGATGTTCATACATAGACAAAACCTTATGCATATGCTATTTGCTTTCACATTGAGCCTAGTCATACTAGTATAGACCTATGTGAGAAATCATTCAACTCTTTTTGATTTCAAGAATTCACTTGAACATGCTATACTTCTACACTAGAAGTAAGCAAATCGTCCATCATATCCACCATACCACAACAAAAAGAGAAACTCCATGTTATTCATGTTTAGCACTCTCTTCAAAATTCATTGCAAAGAAAGCGAGTAGAAGACATGGCTACAAAAAAGGCATGCTTACATCATAAGCATGAGAAAATAAAAAGAGAGAAGAGAAAAGTAGCCATGTTTCATCACTGCAGAAAGAAAGAGAGATTACACCAAAAAGGAGTTATCTCAAGTACCCACATCCACTTCCACTCCATCATACATGCACTAGTCTTGAATCAAAAAGTTTTGAATTGAATTATCCTAAGGTTTACTCTATTGACTTAGCAATATATGTGATGCAAATATGCCTACTTACTTTCCTTACCAAGCTCCACATACAAGCCATATTCAATGAGTAGCAATAGTGGAGGCATAATGCTTTGATGAGGAAATATTTCCACTATACACAAAGGAGTATTTGAGAGAATCAAATTGAGGTACTTAATATCTAAATTGAATTCTCCAGGGTTTAAGTGGAACTTGATTTCTATGTTATGTTTGCTCCATTTGCTATTCTACCTTTCAACTACTCATGAATATGAAAAAGCATAAGCCCCATGAGAACTTAAGAAAGGTAGAGTATCATAACCAATTTCTACAATACTAGGTAGAGTATCTTGTTGTGCATTAGATACTTTTAAAAATAAGATATTGTAGCAACTCCTGATCATCAACCTAAAGTCTTGACTTTGCTCGGGACGAGCAAAGGATAAGCTTGGGGGAGTTTGATGACGACTGTTATATACCAATTTCAACCGTCAGTTTAACTCAATTATGTGAAGGATTTGTCATTTCTGCCACACATCACCTTTCTATCTAACCCAATTTCACTTGGACATGGAGTATTATGTGTATGCAGCATTTTATGGAGGAAATGAGGAAATGTAGAGGGACCAATCCTATAAAATATCATCCCAGCAAATCAGACGACGACACGTGGCATCCCACGGATCAAATGGCTCACAAACAGAAGTATCCGAGGAGATCCAACGGTGTATCACCCATATACATCAATGGGACCCACCTGACAGCCACCTGGAGAAAGCACACGAGAAACGGTGCAAAGACCAGGTCGGCCGAACCAGGGGGTCGGCCGACCTGGTCTTTGCACCAAACTCGGTCAGCCTCCACGTGTTGTCTCCTCCCATCTCCCTGGAGTCAATGGTGACTGATTCGCGCAATTTTGGTTGCGGGACCGACCTCAACACTAGTATAAATAGGACCCCCTACCCCTCACTTCAACATACACCACTTGGTCATCATTCTATTGTATACACTATCTTCCATAGTCCTTAGAGGAGTTAGGATGTAGAGAGGAGAGCCTCTAGTCCCAATTCCAAATTGGGAAAGGAGTAGAAGGAGTCTCTTCCTAATTCCACATTGGGAAAGGTATGACTTATGTATTCCTTCTCGTATTTGTGACTTTGTGCTCAATAAAGATATTATCTTTAGTATTATTTTATACGTATACTCGGACAAAGCGTTTTTTGTTTGATTGTGGAGTCCATATATGTGGAAGGTATAGTCTTTATGATTTCACTCTCATGATCACATGTTATGGTCATAAACACTATAGACCCCCACTATAGTCTATGTAGCTATGATATGGTTATGTTAATATGAATGACTTGTGCTATGCTTCAACATTGGTTCAACAATGTTTAGGTTAGTCATTGCCTTAGGATGGCTTGTGCCATTGCTCCTAAGGTATTTGCTTAGTATGCTAGCATGGTTCTAGGGTATTTAAGTAGATGTCTCGTAGACCCACGGATTGAAGAGGTAGGCAGTAGGTGGTGACAACCCTATCTGTCCTTTGTAATCCTCCACATTCGACTATGCCATAGGCTCTTGGCGGGAGTCGCCCTAGTATTGTTAGCGGTATGCTCGTGCCCGATGTGTTGAATGACATTGCATAGGAATTCATCATTGACATGAACATTAGTATCTACCTTAGGCTATGTATATGTATTAGGAGCATTGTAGGAGCAACTCTCTAACTCTCAATCCAATCTCCCTCTAGGACCCGTTTTACCCTTTAGAATAGATTGCCTAGGTGTGTGTCACACTACCCCTATTATCAACATACCCGTGTCCGGATAATGGATTAGTATCCCATAGCTTGACCATAAGAGTAGTATATACTTTACTCCATTGCCTTCCTTTGGGATAAATACGATACCCTTGGGATTACTCATGGGTGAAATGCTACAACGGTATCTTCCTTGCGCTTGCGGGTCTCATATCTTTACCGGAGATGATCTGTAGTGTTAAGAAATACCAACAAGCATTTTTGGCACCGTTGCTGGGGATGGTTTGTTAGTATATCTTTGGGGCCGTCAACAATCGTAACTTTCTATAACTGCTCAAGACTCTTCTATACGCAGGTAGAAGCAATCTTAAGACTTCCAAACACCTTACGAACGTATCCCACATTCCTAAAACAACTCAAATTCGTGACCCATCGAAATCCTATCATAATCAACTCAAATCTTTCCATATTTGAGTCAAACACGACTCAGTCGCAGCCTGACTCTATAATCTAGTCAGTTGGACCTTTCCGACCAATTCTTTACGTCCACATCTCTTCATCACGCATCGAAACCATGTAGCCACGTCCATGCACTCCTTGCATACGTGCAAACATCCTGCAACGACGTCCACAATACCTTCATATGCATTGTTCTTGATTCAAACATGTTGCGCAACCTCCGGATCAACTCCACCACAATTCCTCCCGAACTTGGTTGTTTGAACCTCATCTTCTCCCTAATACTGGTTCAATGGATTCCGTCACCAGCCATGTCTTGAACTCAAGCAACACCTGCACATGAATAAACAACCAATACTTCCGAGCACAAGTCCTCGACTTGACTCACGTTAGTTCTGAAACTACAACATCTTACGTTAGCACCTCACATAAGCATGATGCAAAACATAGCAAAAACGATATCATCCATATCAACCAAAACGCATCAAAAACTTAGCAAATGAATACAAAGCAATCTTTCCAACAATATAAAGCAAGTTCGAGACAATTCACAGTAAAAGCAGGAACATTGCGATCAAGCTCCGAACCTTGCCAAAGATAACCGGAGCCTGAGCCAGAGCTTACCAAAGCTATTAGAACCTAGCGCTGGAGCTTACCAAAGCTAGTACAACCTAGCACCGGAGCTTATCGAAGCTAGTACAACCTAGCGCTGGAGCTTATCAAAGCTAGTACAACCTAGCGCCGAAGCTTACCAAAGCTAGATGGAACTAGTCAACTCAAAAGCTAGAGCTAGAAAAACATGTACGAGCTAACCAACATAAATCGGACCTAGCAAAATATATCGGAGCTTAACAAAGACATGTCGGAGGTATCAAAGACATGTCAGAGATAAAGACAAATCTCACAGGAGCTATCCAAAAACATGTTGAACCTTGACAAAGCAAGTCAGACCTATTGTCGGACCTTGCAGAAGCTTGGAGCTAGAGTCAGACTTTGCTAAAAAGGTGTTTTAGCAGTATTTCATAACTTTAATCATCAAAGCCAATGTATTCAGCACACATAGGTCTCACAATCTCCCCCTTGATGAATGCATTAGAAACACCACTTAAGATCCGAACATTTTCTTATTCACATTAAAAGTTTTGAAAACAATTTCTCCCCCTTTGTAAAACAGAAATAAAATGAGAAGAAAAACAAATTCTCCCCCTGAGAAGAATCGTGCCAAAACAATTGTGAATATGTGATATCTCTGCACCTTTGACAATGTATTCAGCAAGGTATAAAAGAGAAATTTTAATTGTTATGAGCATATTATAACATATGCATATAAACAAGATCTCATACAAGTCATACTATCATGTAACTTACACTATCACATCAACAAAATACATAAAGTAGTGTAAGCCATGCTAGAGACCAAATGTAATTTTCAATTTAAGCAAGTCATGTTCTCACAAACTTAACTATTTCAATAACTGAAAGCATGACACTTATTGCTGCATTTTATTATTTTTCAAAGCACAAATTTAGATCATATGATATTTGCAAGAGATTATATGCGCATCTGCCTTATTCTAGCCAACCAAGCCAAGCCTATGTCATTTGACAATCAGAAGCTTAAGGACATGGTTTTAGTCATACACAACTTCTTCCAAGTTCATATCTAAGCGCAATGATAAGCCATCTCAAAAGAAGAAGTGCGATGCATGCATATTATCTTGATCTTTTCTCAATTTATATTTGTTCATTAAAACAGAACATGTGAGTTGATTACTTGATTAATTCTTTATTATTAAAAGCACTTGTGAGCATGCAACAAGTTCAAAATAGAAAGAAAGTGCGACCATGACCAGATTTAGTGTATGTAATTATTCCAATTACTAGACATGACAAAAACTACAAAATATATAACATGAGTAATGTAGTAACAACTTTCAGCATGTAAAAGGAATCACTGTGGGGACCGGAATCCCAACATCCAAGGATCTCATTGGGTGGTGTCGTGCGATGCGACACCCAACAGTATACAAGAAAAGAACGAGAATAAAAAACAAGACTAAGTCTTTTATTTATAATACAGCGGAAGTTTTACAATACTAGCGGAAGGAAAGAAACCTATACATCATAGCTACACTCTCAGCACTAGCTATGCAAAAGCAAAGTCATCCATACCCTAGATACTTCGCACTAGCAACACCCAATTCACAACGGCGTGCAGGGTTCCCACTCGGCTGTAAACCCTGGAGGGGGTGCAACCTCGTCATCAAACCTGTCATCAATCGTATAACCTACAAAAACTCGTTAACTACAAACATGAGCATAAGGCTTAGCAAGACTGACCCATCTCACTAGACATATTCAAGGGTGAATACTAAGCATAGGTAAGGTGAAGCATAAATGACACGACTACAAGTGGATCCTTATAATCATGTTTTAAGTAGAAAATGACATTCTTCAAGCAAGGCACATCATAGACTCCACAATCAAACAAGAAACACTTTGCTGATGATATGACATGCCCAAAGCACATAATGCTATTACAGCTAAAGTATGGGGAAACTGTAAACTTTAATTTTGCTATCTCTAAGTCACACAAGGTTGCAAAGCAATTATAATTCAATACAACATATTCTTCTGGCTTCTTTAGTATTTACTACATCACGACGTAGTGAACAAGTGGTACTCTATTACCGCGAGGGACGGTGATTGCAATCAGGACAAACCCGGACAACACGACACATACGCACATTCGAAAGTGTCAGCGAGTACATCAGTACCTACGTAACACTTCAGTACTAGTCATATGTGGCCACCTTTCACAGGAAACCCGAACACCGAACTCGTCTCACCTCCGCGAACAGAAGGTCTCCGCACGGAACACCTCTGTGCCCGCCGACCGATTTACACCTTAGTGTCCTCAACCCACCCCTATCGATGGTGAGTTAATGGCCTCGACATCCCAGTTATCGAGGTACGTCAGTTTACTGGAGCCCATATATCCAGTATGTCGCCGGTACAAGTCAAGCTTGTCTAAGGGGCCACACACGGTGCGGGCCTTAACTGACCAGTCAGAGCTGTGCAACCAAGACCACATCTTGCCGCTTCCTATCTATCTCTGACCGCTCTCAAGTTTAGATTTAACAGTCATTCTCTATAAATGTTAACCCAGTGTAGATGAGTCTCAACTTTCTATCTCGCGATTAGATTCCAACTACTCAACTTCTACCGGTTCACCTACAACATTAGCATAGCAGTTCTACACGTCGAGCTATCAACCTACCCAATTAACCAATGGGATTGTGGGTCATGCATCTTGAGTATTCAAGCATCCTGAACGTAATGCACAATTCATATACTAATCAAGATAGTGATAAAGCAAAACTTTATAAATGACTTAAATGCAAACCGGGGCTTGCCTTGATGCAGGTCCGAGTCTGTGTTAGTATCTGGCAGGTGTACTTCCAAGGCCTCTGGTTCCTCCTCGACTTCGGTCACTACACGATATGCACATAATATGTATATGAATGACTTTGAAAAATAATTACTACTACGACCATAATCTAATCTCTGGTGATCATTATATGGTAATGATCTTAATTGGCTTTGTGACTTTGATGGTAGATACTAAGGAATATGATAGAAGCACTGGCAAAGAACAGGAGATGATCAAAGTAGTTTGTTGTCTCTAAAATTATGGTAAGCAATAAACTTCCAAGAATTCTAGAGAAGAAACTGTAGCTTGAACATAGCTGCCAGTTGATTATCATGATAGAGGAGGTTGACGTGGTTCTGGCAAAATTGGTTTCATAAATTTATAAGCCTTGGTGAATGAGATATTGAATTTCAAAGTTGGCAAGAATTTCTAGAATTATTTTATAACTGAATTTTTAGCTTTTCAATTAACATTCAGTTGGCAACTGTATTAGGACTAGTAGACTAAGTCAATTAAATCCCAAATTCTTACAGGAACTTGTGTATGACTAAAGGAAGGCTCAGGCCAAATTTGTTACATAATAAAGCAACTGAACATCTGTAATAATTCAATGACTGAAAAATATAATTGAATTATACAGCCGGTTATACACGTGCAACGGCTCCCAAACTCTTTCGGGTAAACAAGAATAGGACAATGTATTTTATGCGAATTTTGGGGATTTTTCCAGTGTAAAGTTCATCTGGAAAAATTGTATTTGTATTTGGAAAGATTGTTTTCTACAGAATTTAAAATTAAGTTTGAAAATTGTAGTTTAAAGTTAACAGAAACTAGAGCTCAAGGGATTTCAAGCAAAATTTGTTTCAAGATTTTTGGAGCAGTCTACAGAGAGATATTGATTTTTCAAGTTTGAAAATGGTTCTGCATAAATTTGGAATTTCCAGCTTTTAAATTTGGAGCCTGGGCCCACCAGAATTAAATCAGCCAACTAGGAGGCAGCCACACCGGAGACCACAAACATTTCCACATGGCCACAATAGATCCCCTGGCCACAGGCTGATCCAAGAGGCGTTGCACTCTCTAGCAGGTGGGACCCGCGCCCCCTCTTTCTTCTTCCTCTGGCCACAGGCTCGGGCGGCGGCGCCCACGCCGGCGATGGTTTCCAGCCCACGGTAACCATAGAAACTCACCAGCCCACCCTACCTTCGCACGGGAAACACGTTGGAGTACCTCCCGACGGCAATGGGTGAATGGAAGTCCACTCCCGACGGCGGCTGCGGGTGCTAGAGTTCCGGTCATGTCAGAACCCTCAATTTCCTAGCGAAATCTCTCATACAAAGGCTCGGCAAGAATCTTGGGAGCATGGGAAAGAGGTTAGGAGGGTCTATAACTCGTGTCCTAGCCGGCAACACTAAGGTCGATGGTGAACCAAGCTCCTTCAATGGCAGAAGGGGAAAAACGGGATAACTCGATAATTACTCGATGGTTCCTTCTGATTTTTGGAGGGAAGGTGCGCTAGAAGATGTTGATCATGTTGTCTAACTGGATCAAAGAATTATTGTGCATACAATCAGAATTAAACCGACAAACTGGCTCCAAAGCTACAAAAGTGCTTCGGTTTTTCATAAAATACGGACGCTAGGATGCACGATATGAGTTCAAACTTTACCAGCAGCTACACGAGATCATTGTGCACCTTTTTCCTAAACACTACAGAAGACAAGAAAGCTCGTAGCGGTGGCGAGGCTGAGCGGCGTAGGGCGGAACCGAGGTGGTCGCGGCGGCGAGAAACTAAGCAGCCCGAGCGAGAGGCGAGCCGAGAAGCGACTGAGGTCGACGGTAGAGTGAATAAAAGAGCTTCACCGCAGTAGATAAGGGGGTTGGGCAGCTGGAGGCGACCCACGGCCGAACCGGCGCGCTGGCAGCATGCAAGCGTTGCGGTGTCGAGCGGAGAAGGAAAACAGAGGCGGTAAAATGGTTCACCGGCTGACATGTGGGCCCCACTGCTCCCTCTTCTCTGTTCCTCTAAATTCCACCTCAAACATTGCCCAAAATTCCCAAAATTTACAGACAGGCTAAGAAAAATATGAGGAACCCAAATCAGCAATCAGATTTCAATTTGGACACAGTTTGTTTCAAATTCAAAATCAAATTTGAATCCAAACATGTTTATAAACCTTATTGAAATAAATAGTAACTGAGGTCCATAAATCCCCAAACTTTGAAACAAAGCTCACTGAACCACAAAGGGTCTTAGGAAAAATTGTGGGTTGATTTGGACAAGGTTAAGTGCAAAGCTAAATTTTGAGATCGACGCAAAATAAACCCTCTGTACATGTCCAACTAAGTGGAAGACATGCTTCAAAAATCTTGAAACTTTACAGAGAAGTTATTTAGAATATTTAAGAGGCCAATGAAAAGTTTGGAGCCCTGGATTTGAATCTTTTTGTCAGGGCCGGCTATACATAACAACATAATCAATTTATATTTGTTTTGATTTTATATAATGCTGCAATATAATTTGCCCAAGCCATTCCATTCAATTAAATTCCCAACATTGCAGAAAGGTTTAATTAAGTTGTTCTAGGATTAGTGGTGAAGTCCAATCCTCATGTTAATACAATTAAACATGAGTAGAAAGAAAACTTTTTAGTGAGGTCAAGTTCATGTGCACAACTATATTGATCTCCATTATGTTTGATAAACAACTTGTAGCTGAACTTCACATGAAAGGAAAAAGTGGGATTTTACATTCATCTCCCATTAAAAGAATCTCGTCCCGAGATTACAAAGAAAAGACAAAAGGTAAAGATCTATTATTGAACATGTGCCGCTAACAAGTCCGGATAGTTCGTTTTAAGGTACTCCTCGCTTTCCCACGTGGCTTCTTCAGTACTGTGGTTGCTCCACAAGACCTTGTAGAAACGCAAGGTGCGGCTCCTTGTGGTGCGAGTTTTCTCATCAACAAACTGGGTTGGATGTTCGGAATAAGTAAGGTCTGGTTGGAGAGCTACCAAGTCCTCAATACGTACATTCGCTGGGGCTTTGGGACATTTCCGCAACTGAGAAATGTGAATCACATTGTGGACCCCTGCAAGTGATGGCGGTAACTCCAATTGATATGCCACAGGTCCGCAACTTTCGATTATTGCGAATGACCCAATGAAACATGGAGCTAGCTTCCCTTTCACTCCAAACCGATGAATTACCTTCATTCTGGATACCCGGAGATAAACTTAATCCCCAACCTCGAAGTGAAGAGGTCGACGTCGTTTGTGTGCATTGCTCTTCTAACGAGACTGAGCAACTTTGAGATTTGCTTGAATAATGTGTACTTGCTCTTCGGCTTCATTTGACAAGTCGATGCCATATACCACTCGTTCACCAGATTTGCACCAGTTCAAGGGTGTGCGACACTTATGGCCATAAAGAGCATCATATGGTGCCATCTGGATGCTAGCCTAATAACCGTTGTTGTAAGAAAACTCCGCCAATGGTAGATGATCATCCCAGTTCCTACCATGGTGGATGGCACATGCACAAAGCATATCCTCTAGCACTTGATTCACCTGTTCAGTTTGCCCATCAGTCTGAGGATGATAAGCCGAGCTCCAAATCAGTTTGGTACCCAATGCATTGTGGAGATGATCCCAAAATTGAGCAACGAAAATACATCCACGATCTGAAATGATAGTGCAGGGTACCCCATGTAGGCGCAAGATTCTGGAGATATAAAATTCTGCATACCGCTTTACATCATACCTGAAACTGACCGGTATGAAATGAGCTAATTTGGTCAACCGGTCAACAATAACCCAAATTGAGTCGTGCTTATGGAAAGTGGGAGGCAACCCAACAATGAAATCCATGCTGATATCCTCCCATTTCCAAGCCGGTATGCTTAAAGGTTGAAGCTGTCGAGCTGCCTTCATATGGTCGGCTTTCACTCGCCGACACGTATCACATTCAGATACGTATTTTGCTACTTCTCTCTTCATCCAAGTCCACCAGAACTTCTTCCTTAAGTCTTGGTACATTTTGTTACTTCCCGGATGAATGGAATACTTGGATAAATGAGCTTCATCTAGTATCTTCTTCCGAAGTTCCATGTTCCGAGGTACCACTATGCGGTTTTTAAACCAGATGGTACCTTCATTGTCACATCGGAAACATTTCATCTCCCCCTTTTCCATTCTTTGCCAAATGTGCGACATCCCTTTGTCCTCCTTCTGAGCCGCTATAATATCCTCCCTAATAGTAGGAATGAGAGCTAAATTGTAGAGTGCCCCATATGGAACCAAGTAGAGACTCAGTTCTTCTTCTCCCACTGAGGTGTTGGAAAGATGGTTGACATGGGACTTGCGGCTCAGTGCATCTGTGACTACATTCGCCTTGCCTGGATGGTAGTGGATCTCAATCTCATAATCCTTGATTAATTCCAGCCATCTACACTATCGCATATTTAAGTCCTTTTGGGTGAAGATGTACTTCAGGCTCTTGTGATCGGTGTAGAGATGTACTAGATTACCCAGTAGATAATGCCTCCACATCTGCAATGCTAGTACCACAGCAGCGAGCTTTAGATCATGAGTCGGATAGTGCTGCTCATGGTTCTGAAGGTGCCGTGATCCATAAACAATCACTCGTCTGTCTTGCATCGACACACAACCCAAACCAATTCCTGACGCATCACAATACACGTCAAATGATTTGGTTGTGTCCGATTGAGCTAATACTAGTGCCGTTGTGAGGTGTTTTACCAATGCCTGGAAACCTCCCTCACATGCCTCTGTCCATACATACTTCTTCCCTTTTTTAGAAGTTTTGTCGTTGGTTTAGCTATCTTGGAGAAATTGGGAATGAACCTCCGGTAATACCCAGCTAAACCCAGGAAACTTCGAACTTCATGTACAGACTTTGGAGACTCCCATTTGAGTACTTGCTTTATCTTGCTTGGATCAACTGCAATCCCTTCTGCAGATATGATGTGCCCTAGAAATGGCACTTGGCTGATCCAGAATTCACACTTGCTGAACTTGGCATATTGTTGGTGGTCCCGTAATCGTTGAAGCATGATACGCAAGTGTTGAGCATGTTCTTCTTCGGATTTCGAATACATAAGGATGTCGTCAATGAAGACCACGACAAACTTGTCCAATTCTGGCATGAACACCGAGTTCATGAGATACATGAAATGAGTTGGTGTGTTGGTCAATCCGAAGGACATAACAAGGTATTCATACAGTCCATACCTCATCGAGAATGCTGTCTTAGGTATATCTTCTGGTCGGATTCTAATCTGATGATAACCAGAACGAAGATCCATCTTCGAAAATATTTTAGCACCCACTAGTTGATCGAAAAGAATATCAATGCATGGTAGTGGATACTTATTTTTGATAGTGATAGCATTGAGTGGACGATAGTCCACACATAGTCTCAAGGTCTTATCTTTCTTCTCCACGAACAATGCAGAACAACCCAATGGTGATGAACTGGAACGAATGAAACCCTTGTTCTCAAGTTCCATTAACTGCTCCTTTAGTTCTGCAAGTTCCTTGGGTGCCATCTTGTAGGGCTGCCTTGAGATCAGCACTGTTCCCGGCACAAGCTCAATCATGAACTCTATATCTCTTTCTAGTGGCATACCAAGAAGATCTTCGGAAAACACGTCCGAATGCTCACATACTACCGGAATATCCTTAAGTTCAATAACCTCGGTGTTGTGAATAGATGGATTCACTCGAACGATTCTCTCAAGACTGAGGACTTGGGAAGGATGAAGTGGGGAATCTAGATATATTTTTCGAGGAACGAGATCTAGAATAGCACCATGGTATTGTAACCACGCCATCCCCAAGATGGCATCTAGCCTCTGATTCTCCAGTATCAGAAATGAAGTAAAATATATAGTCCCCTCTAGGTTAAGTGGTATCCCAGGAACCATCTCCTTTGTTACTGTCTTCCCTGCCGGAGTGCAAATCACATACGGAGTTTTGGTGGAGATAATAGGCAACTGACTTTTAATGACAAAAGACTTGCTAATGACATTGTGTGAAGCTGCGGAGTCAAAGAGTATGACTACGGGATGATCAAAGATAGAGAATGTACCCGTGAGTACGGGTGCGCCTTCCGGAACGTCCTCAATGGCGAGGTGGTGGACATTGCCGAGTCTGGGGACTGGCTTCTTGGGCTGGTTGCAGGGTTGGTTGGTGCCCTGGTACGATGACTGTCCTCCGCCTTGCCTATTCTGCGGGCAGTCTTTGGCGAAGTGCCCCGTGCGTCACACGTGAAACACGTGTACGGTGTCTGGTCGGTATGAAATGGAGGACAGAATCCCGGTGCACGCGGTGGAGGTGGAAGAGCATGTGGGATCATCCCCTACTTCTGCTGCGTCCGGAAGCCGACGTTAGCGAACTGGCGACCAGTGAACATCGGTGGTTGCAATGGTGGTTGCCACCTCTGGCCGGATGGTGATCGATACACCATTCATTACTTCTGAGGAGGACCACCTCTGCTGCCCTACGGAGCACTCCTCTTCTTCTTGTCTGAGGACAGCTCTCGAGTAGCATCCTCTTGTACGATTGCAGTGTTGACAATGTCGTTGAAGCTGCTGCAGTTGAACAAGGCCAGCTTGTCCTTCATCTTGGGGTTCAAACCTCGGTAGAAGCACTCTCGCTTCCTTTCTTCCGTGTTCACTTGGACCTGTGCATACTGGGCCAAGTGGTTGAAGGTCTTGGAGCACTCGTAAGCACTCCTTCCTCCCTGCTTTAGCTCCAAGAACTCTTGAAGCTTCCTCCTCATAATCTCGAGAGGGATATGGTAGGCGCGGAACGCTCTCGGAATTCGGCCTAGCTCACGACATAGTCTGCGGGGCGTGCAGCGAGGTAGTTTGCCCACCACGCACCAGCAGGACCCTGCAGTTGTTGAGCTACAAACAGAGTCTTCTGTTGTTCGGTTATCTCGAGTAAACCGAACTTCCGTTCAATGGAGCGGAGCCAGTTGTCCGCCTCCAAAGGTTCATCAGCCTCCCTGAAGACCGGCGGATGCGTCGATGTCAAAATCCGAGTAGGAACTCGGATATGGCTGATGTGGCCCATCAAGTTGCTGTCCCCCTTGAGGTGACGAATGTTGTACAAGGGTCCGCAACAACTCGGTTTGCTCGTCGTGCGAGCCGAGCACTGCTGCGTGATCCTCGGCGAGACTTCTGGGATGTATAAGTGGAGGTGGTGGAGGTGGCCGCGTCTGGGGCGTGTTCTGCCCCGATGGTGGGGTGTCATCCCCCTGTCCCCCACTTGAGCCTCCCACTTCCTGGGCTGTACGTGTACGCACCATGCTGCAATACAACGATTAACACCAAAAGTCTCATTGCCTCAAGTTCATCCTTCCATACAAATAGTAATGCTGCAGACAACAATAGATGATACACAACATTCACATATATTGATAAAGTACAAGCTTTATACAAGATATATTATCTCATGACCAAGTTTACAGTAGTAAACTCCAAAATTATGGACTCCCACTATGGAAATACATATCTACCATACTTACCCATGAGATGTCGTACACATCTTGTCATCTTAGACATAACCACTGCTCTTTTTAATATAATACAAACATGGTCACAAAAGAAAAACACGAGCAACTATTAAACTATATGTTGCCCTGTGTCGGCAGAAGTACTGCCACATCCCAGTATAATACAAACATGGTCACAAAAGAAAAACACGAGCAACTATTAAACTATATGTTGCCCTGTGTCGGCAGAGGTGCTGCCACATCCCAGTCCAATACGTCCTACTCGACGTACTCGAATTCCTCGGGATCTTCTTCTTCCTCGTCATTCGAAGGCAATGATTCACCCATAATTAGTGGTATATTATGGGCCGGTGGATACACCACTTGTTGCAATTGTGCTTCGGCCTCAATTACATTATCCTGATGTTGTTCTGCCTCATACTCCCAATTCTGAGCTGTCTCAATGATGGTGTCCCGCTCTTAAGAGACTACTAACTGCTGCTCCTGCTGTTGTTGTACCTCTATCTGTCTTGCTTGCAACTCACCACGAGCTTGCTGCAGTTTAGTGCGAGCCAGCCGTTGTTCGGCACGAGCATTCCGTAGCCTAATGCGAACATAATGCAACTTACTCTCGTACTTATTTAGCCGGTGATTTGCTGGGGCAAGGAGCGAACGTAGATTCTCGTTGATATAATCAAGGGTATCACCCCGCTCTGTCGCTTCCCGCAAGGCTTCGACTTGCTCCAAAATAATGGTGCCTTGGTAGAAACCACCATATTGGAAGCAGCCGCATATGTCCCAAGTGTCGTCGAGGTTGTGTCACCATGCGGTGTATAGGCAGCATCCATACGACGTTGCCACTCAAATCCAGCCATACCACAGACTGGAATAAGGGCAAATTGAGTCCCAGCCATGGCATCTTGATGAAGCTCACAAAGCTTCATAAGTGCTTCGCCTGCAGTGATTGCCCAAGTGTCGTCTAAATGACCCCCTCGATGGTAACCGAGAAAGGAGCCCATCCATAATGACGTGGACTAGCTGGGATTTCTACCAAAATGGTGCATGACCGAACGCCTCTGTCGATCGTTTCTCTACCCCAATAGCATGGCATCTCGATGATGTCAAACTGTTGGAGCACTTCCCGCATCATACATGGAAAACCCGTATGGCTAGCGCAAGTGGAAAATACGCATCTGTCTGGTAGTAGCATCCTCACATCCGTCATCTATAGAAAATAATACAGGAACAGTGAGCAGGTTTCCATCTCTCAATAGTTTATGAAAATTTAAAACTGGAGTTGTAATCACAGTCTGTTCCAGTTGACCTTCCTATATAAATTCAAAATTTTCATACAAGAAACTTCTGAACCAGATGTTGGTTCGAACACGAAAGTAGTACTACACTTTCCAAGCTTTCAATATTGTACTCATACAGCTCCATTTGAGCTAGGAAAAAAATCTATACAGGTTTTAATTTGACCCATATTTTCTGGAAATTTTGACAGAACCTCCCCTGCATATGTAGTTATCTCCCACAATTTATACAGGTATATCACAACCATATATTGAGGTAATGACAAAATAAACTTTTGTAACATCAAGTTAACAATCCTGAAGTAAAAGATTCCCCCCAGAAAAGTTTGTTGTACAGGTATCGCGCGCGAATTCACAACCATGTGCAAACTGCTTCAAGTTCTGGACTGCCAGAACCAAGTTTGCAACAAATGGAATTAGACACAGCTATACCCAGATTCAGATGATGAATGAAAAATAAAGTTGATAGAGGACTTCCTATGATTTCCAAAAATGTATATATGTGGTTATTTCAATATTCTGTATCAAAAGTTATAACTATCCAAACTAAACAGTTGAACTGACTAGTTTGCACCAGCAGTCCTGCAGTTCACTGTTTTGATTTCCAAATTTGATTTCACTGAAATTCGAATTAGGAAAAACTCTAAACATAAAACCTGTATAACCTCTTCTTCCCTTCCCAGACATGTATCACAAAAAGGCAGACGATGTTCCTACAGTGAGTTATGGCAATATTACTAGAACTGGTACAATGGGAGGGTCATCTGGGGCAGTTTTAGTATACTCCCGATTTCGACAGATTATCAAACTTTTCTGCGCTGATAGTCAACAGAAAAGTTGTATAGGTCTTCACGAGCTTTCCATCCATATATGAGACCCTTATGTTATCTATCAGATAACCAAGATTACAATCCAGCGAAGTCGAGCCAACTTCTGCCAGAAATCAATAATCTTGATTCTATCTACTCTATCGAGTCGGAGTCCCTTTTACGGAGTCCAAACCTACCAGCATCTGATAGTCGGACTTTCCAAAACATAATGCATCCATTCTGTTGTTCGGGATGGTCAAGTATCATGTTTGATACTGATGGTACTACGTATCTTACCAAAGAAAATTCTATCCGGTATATCCGGTTACGCCTATAGGTGGTTACTAAATCGTTCTCTCGCAAATGGTTTCTACACGGTCTTCTACCGTAGTCAATGCTGCAAAAGACAAACAATCCCTTTTTACACCTTCACACCTCAAGGGCGGTACGGGGAAACACGACAGGTAGTCACAATAATACATATGAAAATAAATGCATACGACTCTGGTGTGAGTCGCCCTCTAGCGAGGTCATGTCTCGAGGTACATGGCTGTAAATATGTCTGTACAGCAAAGACTCCCGTACGAACCGACTTATACACGCTTGGGCATACGTGTTTCACATGCTCCCATAGAATATGAATGGTTCTAGAGATGCATACTATCGGGTTATACACCACCCGACAGGGGCTCCCACTAACTTTGAAGCACGTTGAGGTACCGCGTGTCATAGGTTCTCTGAAACATAGAAAGCTTCAGAGACTCCTATTAACATCTCCGTGCTAAGCCACAGAAAACTTCCATGCTACCTCTCGCATGGTGAGCTCACCGCAATTGATCTGCTTACGGTGGTGTACCTTACCTCT
The DNA here is from genome assembly GCA_036927565.1 of Tuctoria greenei. Taxonomy (NCBI): domain Eukaryota; kingdom Viridiplantae; phylum Streptophyta; class Magnoliopsida; order Poales; family Poaceae; genus Tuctoria; species Tuctoria greenei. Next base: position 74,490,276 of record JAYESD010000004.1, read on the forward strand.
TACCTGACGTCGCAGCGTCATTACAGAATTAATAACATATAAGTTAGTTTACCACCTTTATATCTTATACTAATAATACTCCTTATAAGAATATAGCTAATTCCTCACTCAAATCCTAATTTTTGAAAATATGTTCCTTTCAAGTACACTGTTCCCAATGATGCTCTGATACCATGTCTGTGGGGACCGGAATCCCGACATCCAAGGATCTCATTTTGTGGTGTCGTGCGATGCGACACCCAACAGTATACAAGAAAAGAACGATAATAAAATACAAGACAGTCTTTTATTTATAATACAGCGGAAGTTTTACAATACTAGCGGAAGGAAAGAAACCTATACATCATAGCTACGCTCTCAGCACTAGCTATGCAAAAGCAAAGTCATCCATGCCCTGGATACTTTGCACTAGCAACACCCAATTCACGGCGGCGTGCAGGGTTCCCACTCGGCTGTCAACCCTGGAGGGGGTGCAACCTCATCATCAAACCCGTCATCAATCGTATAACCTGCAAAAACTCGTTAACTGCAAACACGAGCATAAGGCTCAGCAAGACTGACCCGTCTCACTAGACATATGCAAGGGTGAATACTAAGCATAGGTAAGGTGAAGCATAAACGACACGCCTGCAAGTGGATCCTTATGGTCATGTTTTATGTAGAAAATGACATTCTTCAAGCACGGCACATCATAGACTCCACATCAAACAAGAAACGCTTTGCCGATGATATGACATGCCCAAAGCACATAATGCTATTACAGCTAAAGTATGGGGAAACTGTAAAATTTAATTTTGATATCTCTAAGTCACACAAGGTTGCAAAGCAATTATATTTGAATACAACATATTCTTATTGCTTCTTTAGTATTTACTACGTCACGACAGAGTGAACAAGTGGTACTCTATTACCGCGAGGGACGGTGATTGCAATCAGGACACACCCAGACAACACGACACATACGCACGTTCGGTAGTGTCAGCGAGTACATCAGTACCTACGTAACACTTCAGTACTAGTCGTATATGGCCACCTTTCACAAGAAACCCGAACACCGAACCCGTCGCACCTCCACGAACAGAAGGTCTCCGCACGGAACACCTCTGTGCCCGCCGACCGATTTACACCTTACTGTCCTCAACCCACCCCTATCGATGGTGTGTTAATGGCCTCGACATCCTAGTTATCGAGTTACGTGAGTTTACTGGAGCCCATATATCACGTATGTCGCCGATACAAGTCAAGCTTGTCCAAGAGGCTGCACACGGTGCGGGCCTTAACTGACTAGTGAGAGCTATGCGACCAAGACCACATCTTGCCGCTTCCTATCCATCTCTGATCGGACTCAAGTTTAGACTTAACAGTCATTCTCTCTAAATGTTAACCCAGTGTAGATGAGTGTCAACTTTCAATCTCGCGAGTAGATTCCAACTACTCGACTTCTACCGGTTCACCTACAACATTAGCATAGCAGTTCTACACGTCGAGCTATCAACCTACCCAATTAACCAATGGGATTGTGGGTCATGCATATGGAGTATTCAAGCATCCTGAACGTAATGCACAATTCATATACTAATCAATATAGTGATAAAGCAAAACTTTATAAACGACTTAAATGCAAACCGGGGCTTGCTTGGATGCAGGTCCGAGTTTGTGTTAGTATCCGGCAGGTGTACTTCCAAGGCCTCCGGTTCCTCCTCAACTTCGGTCACTACACGATATGCATATAATATGTATATGAATGACTTTGAAAAATAATTATTACTAAGATCATAATCTAATCTCTGGTTATCATTATATGGTAATGATCTTAATTGGCTTTGGGACTTTGATGGTAGATACTAAGGAATATGATAGAAGCTCTGGCAAAGAACAAGAGATGATCAAAGTAGTTTGTTTTCTCTAAAATTACGATAAGCAATAAACTTCCAAGAATTCTAGAGAAGAAACTGTAGCTTGAACATAGCTCCCAGTTGATTATCATGATACAGGAGGTTTTCCTAGTTCTAGCAAAATTGGTTTCATAAATTTCTAAGCCTTGGTGAAGGAGATATTGAATTTCAAAGTTGGCGAGAATTGCTGGAATTATTTTATAACTGAATTTTTAGCTTTTGAATTAACATTCAGTTGGCAACTTTATTAGAACTAGTAGACTAAGTCAATTAAATCCCAAATTTTCACAGGAACTCGTGTATGACTAAAGGAAGGTTCAGCCAAATTTGGGACATAATAAAGCAACTGAAAATCTGTAATAATTGAATGACTGAAAAAGGTAATTGAATTATACAGAGGGTTATACAGGTGCAATGGCTCCCAAAATTTTTCTGGTAAACAAGAATAGGACAATGTATTTTATGTGAATTTTGGGGATTTTCCTGTGGAAAGATCAACTGGAAAAATTGTATTTGTATTAGGAAAGATTGTTTTATACAGAATTTAAAAGTAAGTTTCACAAAACCTAATTGGTACTAACAGAAGCTAGAGTTCAAGGGATTTCAAACAAAATTTGTTTGAAGATTTTTGGAGCAGTCTACAGAGAGATATTGATTTTTCAAGTTTGAAAATGGTTCTGCATAAATTTGGAATTTCCAGCTTTTAAATTTGGTGCCTGGGCCCACCAGATTTAAATCAGCCAACCAGGAGGCAGCCACACCGGAGACCACAAACATTTCCACATGGCCACACTAGATCCTCTGACCACAGGCTGATCCAAGAGGCGTTGCACTCTCTGGTAGGTGGGACCCGCGCCCCCTCTTTCTTCTTCCTCTGGCCACAGGCTCGGGCGGCGGCGCCCACGCTGGCGCGCGGCAGTGCTCTCGCCGACGACGGTTTCCGGCCCACGGTAACCCTCGAAACTCGCCGCCCCAACCTACCTTCATGCGGGAAACACGTTGGAGTACCTCCCGACGGCGATGGGTGACTGGAAGTCCACTCCCGACGGCGGCGGCGGGTGCTAGGGTTCCGGTCATGTCGGAACCCTCAATTTCCTAGCGAAAGCTCTCATACGAAGGCACGGGAAGCATCTTGGGAGCATGGGAAAGAGGTTAGGAGGGTCTATAACTCATGTCCTAGCCGGCAACACTAAGGTCGATGGTGAACCGAGCTCCTTCAATGGCGGAAGGGGAAAAATGGGATAACTCGATAATTACTCGATGGTTCCTTCTGATTTTTGGAGGGAAGGTGCACTAGGAGACGTTGATCATGTTGTCTAACTGGATCAAAGAATTATTGTGCATACAATTGGAATTAAACCGACGAACTGGCTCCATAGCTACAAAAGTGCTTCAGTTTTTCACGAAATACGAACTCTAGGATGCACGATATGAGTTAAAACTTTACCAGCAGCTACACGAAATCATGGCGCACCTTTTTCCTAAAGCCTACAGAGGACGAGGAAGCTCGTAGTGGTGGCGAGGCTGAGCGGCATCGGGCGGAACCAAGGTGGTCGCGACGGCGAGAAACTAAGCAGTGCGAGCAAGAGGCAAGCCGAGAAGCGACTGAGGTGGACGGTGGAGTGAATAAAAGAGCTTCACCACACTAGATAAGGGGGCTGGGCAGCTGGTGGCGACCCACGTCCGAACTGGCACGCTGGCAGCATGCAAGCGTCACGGTGTCGAGTGGAGAAGGAAAACAGAGGCGGTAAAACGGTTCACCGGCTGACATGTGGGCCCCACTGCTCCCTCTTCTCTGTTCCTCTAAATTCCACCTCAAACATTGCCCAAAATTCCCAAAATTTATAGTCAGGCTAAGAAAAATATGAGGAACCAAAATCTGCAATCAGATTTCAATTTGGACACAGTTTGTTTTAAATTCAAAATCAAATTTGAATCCAAACTTGTTTATAAACCTTATTGAAATAAATAGTAACTGAGGTCTATAAATCCCCAAACTTTGAAACAAAGCTCACTGAACCATAAAGAGTCTTAGGAAAAATTGTGGGTTGATTTGGACAAGGTTAAGTGCAAAGCTAAATTTTGAGATCGACACGAAATAAACCCTCTGTACGTGTCAAACTAAGTGGAAGACGTGCTTCAAAAATTTTGAAACTTTACAGAGGAGTTATTTAGAATATTTAAGAGGTCAATGAAAAGTTTGGAGCCTTGGATTGAATCTTTTTGTCAGGGCCAGATATACATAGCAACATAAACAATTTATATTTGGTTTGATTTTATATAATGCTGCAATATAATTTGCCCTAGCCATTCGATTCAATTAAATTCCCAACTTTGCAGAAAGGTTTAATTAAATTGTTCTAGGATTAGTGGTGAAGTCCAGTCCTCATGTTAATATAATTAAACATGAGTAGAAAGAAAACTTTTTCGTGAGGTCAAGTTCATGTGCAGACCTATATTGATGTCCATTATGTTTGATAAACAACTTGTAGCTGAACTTCACATGAAAGGAAAAAGTGGGATTTTACAATCATAAAGTTATATATGTATGAAATACTATGCTCATATTATTTTAAGTTCAGATTCACACGTAGACTTACCATGTTTCAAAACTCCCCCTCATTTTTAGCCATGAGGATGCAAAACCACTATTTCACCATGAATAAAACAAAAACAAGTGAAATCCAAAGGTTTTGTAAAAATGTCAGCCAATTGTTGTTCGATATCCACATGGTGAAGCACAATGTTTCCCTTTTCAACATTATCAAAGAGAAAGTGATACCTAATGTCAATTTGCTTAGTTCTAGAATGTTGCACGGGGTTTTTAGCAATGCAAATGGCACTAGTGTTATCACAAAACAGTGGAACACTATGTAGATCAACCCCATAGTCCTTAAGTGTTTGAACAGTCCAAAGAATTTGTGAGCAAGCACTAGCAGCAGCTACATATTCAGATTCAGCTGTGGATTGTGTAACTGAGTTTTGTTTTCTAGAGGACCAAGCAACAAGTGAATTACCAAGAAAATGGCAAGCATCGGAAGTACTTTTCCTATCAATCCTACAACCCCCAAAATAAGCATCGGAAAAAGCTTTCAAAGTAACGATTGAGGAAGAAGGAAGAAAAATGCCAAATTCTTGAGTTCCATGTAAGTACCTGAGAATCCTTTTGACGGCTTGACGATGTGAAGCACGTGGGGAGGCTTGAAACCATGCACAAAGACATACGCTAAATTGTATGTCCGGTCTTGATGCCGTGAGGTACAAAAGTGATCCGATCATACTTCTATATTGTTTTTGATCCACAGGTTCAGCATTTTCATCAAGTTCAAGTGTTGTTGCTGTTCCCATTGGTGTTCGAAGAGGCTTGCTTTTGTCCATGTTGAAGTGTCTTAGAAGGTCTTTTGTATACTTCGTTTGACGCACAAAGGTACCCTCTTTGGTTTGCTTGATTTGCAGCACCAAAAAGTACGTGAGTTCTCCCATTATACTCATCTCAAATTCTGAACTCATCATAGCTGAAAACTTAGACACAAGATCATGAGAAGCACAACCAAAGATAATATCATCCACATACACTTGAACGAATAATGAGTCATTGCCAATAGTAAGCACAAAAAGAGTTTTATCAACCTTGCCCATGGTAAACCCCTTTTCAAGTAAGAATGTTTTTAACCTATCATACCATGCTCTAGAGGCTTGTTTTAGACCTACAAGGCTTTGGATAGTTTGTAAACATGATTAGGAAAATCTGGATTCTCAAAACCCGGTGGTTGTTTGACATAAACCTCCTCATCTATGTAGCCATTAAGAAAAGCACTTTTAACATCCATTTCATATAGCTTAAAACCTTTAGATGCAGCAAAAAGCTAACAAAATTCTTGTGGCTTCTAATCTAGCAGCAGGAGCAAAAGTTTCATCAAAATCTAGACCTTCAACTTGAGTGAAACCTTGAGCAACCAACCAAGCCTTATTACTAACCACACCCATTTAGTTCCAATTAAAGTGTGAACTTGAGGTGGAGGTATAAGTTTCCAAACATTATTTCTTTCAAATTTTTCTAACTCTTCTTGCATGGCAATAATCCACGATTCATTAGTGAGTGCATGTGATATATCTTTGGGTTCAAAAGAAGCAACAAAAGCAGAATGAGCATGAGAGTTTGGATCGCAAAACCTGGACCGTGTGAGTTATTGTGGAGGATGACTTTTGAGAACCCGGAGGGGAGTGGAAACTTCACAAGCTTCTTCTTCTTCATGCTCATCACAAATTGACGAGCTTGTGACTTGAGGAGGATCTGGACCAACAATGGTGGTCATCGATGCTGGTTGTGAATCAAAATCAAGAGCTGGAACAATTTCACTAGCTGCTGAATTTTCGTGCAGCAGCTCCACCTCTTCCTCATCTTCAACGAAAATGCTTTCCCCCCTGCCGATATGGATCCGGACCTACAATGTTTGAGCTAGTACATTGGCTAGCTTCATCAAAAGACACCTCACAAGTCGCAACAATTATGTTAGTGTCAGGTAAAAGCGCACGGTAGCCTCTAGTATGAGATGGATAACCAAGAAACATGCCATCGATGGATCTAGGTTCAAATTTATCAAGATTACCATGTTTCTTAACAAAGCATTTGCAGCCAAAGACCCGAAAGTGTGTAACACTAGGCCTATGTCCAAACCGGAGCTCATATGGTGTTTTACCTAGCTTAGCGCGCAAGAAAACACGATTTGAGACATAACAAGCAGTTGAAATCGCATCAGCCCAAAATTTCCTAAGAGTTTGATATTCATCAAGCATAGTCCTAGCCATCTCAACTAAGGTTCTGTTCTTTCTTTCTACAACACCGTTTTTTTGAAGCACATATGGTGAAGAAAATTGATGATCTATTCCATTTTCAGCACAAAAGTGATCAAAAGATTGATTTTTAAATTTGGTTCCATTATCACTTCTACCCGCTTTTAAAGATCCTGAGTGATCAATTGATAATCTAAGAAATAAAGTTCTAAAGTGACTAAAAGCTTCATTCTTAGATGCCATAAAGTAAACCCAAGAGTATCTAGAATAATCATCAACAATCATAAGAACATACCATTTACCTCCGAAGGATTGAACGCGTGAAGGTCCTACGGTGTCAAGGTGCAAAAGTTGACCTGGTTCAATTGTCATGATCATTGTGAGAGGAGTATGTGAACCTGCAACCATCTTAGCATGTCTACAAGAAGAGCACACAATTTCTTTGTCCCCTTTAAGCTTAGGCAGCCCACGTATGCGATCAAGAGCACTAACACGCGTTAGATGATCAAAGCCTTCGTGACCAAGTCTACGATGTCAAAAATATAAGTCATTTGAATCATTAGCAACTAGACACCTATGCATAGAGGAAGACATATCAGAATCAGCTTTAAAACTCTTCCAAACCGAGACATGTTAAAAATAAGCTCACTATTTGAATCTACAACTTTGCAGAAATTTTTAGTGAAACTTATTTCCAGATTTTCATCTAGCAGTTATGAAACAGAAAGCAAGATGTATTTCAAATTTTTAACAAGTGCCACATCTTTCAAAGTGTAGTGATTATTTACTCTAACCGAACCCTTAGTAATTATAGGAGTTGAAGAATTATCGGCAAAAGTAACATGCTCTACACGTGGCACAAAAGAGAGGGAGGAGAACCATTCTTTGTTACCGGTCATGTGGTGCGAGCAACCCGAATCCACAATCCAAATGTTCTCCTTCGTCAAGCGTGTAACCGACATAGAAGCACAATACATCGATGACTCAATACTGGGGTTAATCAAAAGGCATTTAGTAATCTAGCACTGAGTCACATGACGTCCAGTAGGAATAACACGCGAAAGCTGAGATAAAACAGAAGGTTTATGAGCCAAAGCTTGAGGATTTTTGTACCCAACTACTATCCTGCGAGATGTTAGATGTGTAGCACGAAAAACAGTAGGTTTGGGAGCAAACTTTGTATGTTTTTGACTCATTACAGCAGGTTGCATGTTCCTATCATTCGCTTTAACATGTGCAGCAAATTTTGCATGAATGTTATGAAATCTATCAATCATTCTTTCTTTTTTTCTGTTGTTTAGCTAGTCTATAACAAAAATCTATGACATGACCATCTCTACTACAGTACGTACAATGAAATTTAACTTTGTGTTCATGTCTAGACAAGCAAGCAACATTTTATATGAAACCGAATGAGACAACACTCCTGCAGATCTGAAAACCACTTCTTTTTGTTTAGGAACTGTTTCAATCAAACCACTTCCAAATGACTTTACAATTTTAGGTGGATGTGCCTTAGCATGAGCATGAGAATCAAAACCTAAACCAGTTTTATCATTGCAAGACTTAGAAGAATTCAGCAGCAAGTTTAGGTTCTTATTACCATTACAAAACCGATCTAATGTCCTATGCATGTCATCAAGTTTATTGGACAAATCAAGGCAATTTTCACATGAATTTTCTCCTTTTAATTTGCAATTGGAACAATATATAACTTCATGCGAACATAAAGCATTGTTCAACATAGAAATTTCATTCATAGCATCTTGTAGTTTCTTATCAAGATCATCACAAGTAGAACAATGCAAATCAATTGTAGAACAACTAGCATCCTTCAAGTTTTTATCATTAAGTGCAACAAGCTCTTTGTTCTTTTCAATTTCTAACTCAAGTTGATCAAGTGTGGAGGTGTGCGCACTTCTTAATGAGGATAATTGTTCATATATTAATTTACATGAGGAACAAGCATCATCGCTAGGAATCAAAGATTCCAAATGATTAATTTTAGATTCTGGTGACTCAATTTTAACGGCGTTGTCCCTAAGCTTTTTGTCCTTTTTCATAACTATAACAGTGGCATGAGAAGTAGCATCACACATTTCTTCGCAAGTAGGACATACCTTTTCAAAGGGGTATACGTACGCAAGATACTGACAGTGGCCCCCTGGACCCACCTCTGGGAGAGACCTTTTGGATGAAATCATTCTGCCGGAGGTGGGTCCATCCTTCGGTTTTTGAGCCGTGTCTTCAACGGTCTTTGGATATATCTTTGGCGGTAGTTCACAGTTAAACCATCGCCGTGTGGCATATCCAGGATGCGGCAGTTGAGATATGAGCGTGCAGATCTCACGCAATTGAAGGTTGCCGGTTCCCGATACAAAAATCGTATCGGTTCCGCGCACCTTGTCAGGCCGCCGCCCTCGAGTTTCCCCCTTCTCATGATGACAACTGTTCGCCTGAGGTAAGGACCTCAACTGATCGTCGGGGTGGCCCTGGGCCCCCTTGTCATCAGCAGGGTGAAGTTTTTGGACTGTATCGTTGGCTCCATTGCGGTTTCCATCCAACTGTTGTGGGGGCTTACTTAAGAAGGAAAACACGCACCGTTTGGGGATTCTTTACGCCTTCATTCAAACTTACGCTCAAACCCTCCAAACTTTCGCTCGCTTTTCCTTTCTCGCCACGCTGTGCTGCGATGAAGTTGGGACTTCCCAAGAGCCGCATCGGGAGCAAGAAGGAGTTGTCTATAGTTTGAACCTACATGGGATGGTCTAGTGACTCCTTCGACAATGATATTCGCTGCGGCAAGCTTTTCTTCGAGAATGAGCGAGCTGGAGATATGGTGTAATTCCTTGGGTACGCCATGGCGGGTTTGATCCCACCTTTCTCCACTTTCTTTCTGATGCTGCTAGATTTCTATGGTCTGCAGCTCCACCATCTGGGCCCCCACTCAATCTTGCTGGTGGCGACTTTCGTCCACTTTTGCGAGATGTGGGTGGGTGTGCCCCCTTATGTGGAGTTGTTCCGAACTTTCTTCACTGTCCACCCGACCGGGAAGAGCGATGAGTTCATCAGCTTCTACTACTTCGTGAAGCGGAAAAACTCCCCCCTCAAGTACTTGAGGTCCTCCCCTTCCAGCAAGTGGGATGACTAGAAGAAAGACTGGGTGGTCATCATCGTTGAGGGACATGAGAGGCTAGAGCTGCCTGAAGGCCTCCCTCGCATCGACAATGACGCTTGGAGTGATGTGCCGGAGTTGTCGAGGGAGTACAGGCCCATTTTGGACAGAATCGAGGAATGTGTCGAAGGTGGGGTGACCCCCAAGATGGTCTTCAGCAACTTCTTGACGAACAGGTGGGCCCTGCTGAGAGCTAGTAGCCAGCCTGCCTGGGCCTTCAACACTAAGATGGACACCAACCGCATTGAAGTCGGCTTGGACACCAACTTGACCAGTGAAGTCCTGAAGACCCATCTCAAGAAGTTCCAGTCTGGGAACATCGGCCCTGGCTACGTGTCTCTACCGGTGGCCTTCCTTCCTCAGAATATGGTACCCAGAGGAGTGCAGAGAGCTCTGGAGGAAGATGCCGCTGTTGGACGACTTTGGCCTGATGGAGAGGCGATCAACCTCCGGGGGTGGCGATCCCCGGAGCTTCGGAGGATGGCTCCATTCCCGCTCCGAAGCCAAGAATAGAAGTCGTAGGCAAGGGCAAAGAGTTGGTCGAGCCCCTCGAGCCACAAGAGGAAGTTGAAGCATACTGACGGGAGGTTCGTCAGACCTGCTCCTTTCACAATAGCTCCTTTTCCCCAAAGGGCAGGTCTTCTACGGAGAAGACCACTCCAGCATTAGCATCTCCTCAGGACACTAGCTTCGGCCATGTGGCTCCAGTACCAGGGCCAGCTGAAGGGTCTAGGTCTGAAGGTCCTTCCCGGTCGACGGGGGCCTCAACCAAGACATCGCTGATGGCGGGAGCAAGCTCCGGGGAACCTTTTGGAGCTTACCACGCCAGTGGCGACAGGGTCCAGTCCTGAGCGTCCGGTGAAGAGGTTCCGCGCTAGCTGGAGCGAAAGCCTTCCAAGGTAAGTTTGATTTTTTACCTCAGTTGATTGGTTTTTGTTGTAATCGTGTTTTGAGTTTCTTTGTACTTCATCCACAGGCTGATTCTTTCTTCTATAATTTTCAAAAAATAACATCTACCACCTGAACCAAATATTTTAAAACTTGTATAACTGACATTGTAATGTTTTGGTAAATATCAAATTAATTTATACTCATATATTATTCACATCTGTGTATCTCCTAAAAAAAGGATCCTTCACTCTGAAATTTGTTTGTATGAACATATTTGTATTATTTATACATGTATGAATTTTGTTAATTTTTTAAAGCATTCCAACATGTCAAAATTCAAAATTATCATCATTCTAACTAAATGCTCATATACATATGAGGCTCATCAAATTTGAACACACATTGATTCAAAAAAAATTAAAAGATCTGAAAAAATTCATAGAGGTTGGTATGATGACTAAAAATGTCCATTGAAAAAATAAATGAAAAAAATCATTATATTCATCAAGATAGAAAAATGAAAAATAGCAATTGTTATATGTTTTTTATGTTGTGACCAATTTCAAGGGATTTATGAAGTGAAATTTAATGAAAACCTTTTCTAATCAATAGTATTACAAGAAAGTGGAATTTGGCTTTTTTAAAGGCCCACATCTAATCAAGAATATTAATTAAGAAGAGGTAAAGATCTTCTCAGGTGGTTGGTACTTAGTAACCGCCTAATAAAATGTTATCTCAAGTGGGTATTACTTACTAACCGCCTGAGATAATTGCCCGAGCCTGTTCTTCAGTTTTCTTTTTCCTTGCTTCTTTTTTATTTAGATTCCAATATAAATACTCAAACATCTATAAATTCTTCAAATTGAGTCAAAATTCGATGATTCTTTCTTCTATAATTTTCAAAAATTAACATCTACCACCTGAACTAAATATTTTAAAACGTGTGTAGCTGACATTGTAATGTTTTGGTAAATATAAAATTAATTTATGCTCACGTATTACTCACATTTGTGTATCTCCTAAAAAAAAGGATCCTTCACTGAAATTTTTTTGTATGAACATATTTGTATTATTTATACTTGTATGATTTTTTTTAATTTTTTTAAAGCATTCCAACATGTCAAAATTCAAGTTATCCATCATTCTAACTAAATGGTCATATACATATGAGACATTCATCAAATTTTGAACACACATTGATTCAAAAAAATTTAAAAAAATCTGAAAAAAATCATAGAGGTTGGTATGATGACTAAAAATGTCCATTAAAAAACAAATTAAAAAATCATTATATTCATCAAGATAGAAAAATGAAAAAAATAGCAATTGTTTTATGTTTTTTATGTTCTGACCAATTTCAAAGGATTTATGAAGTGAAATTTAATGGTAACCTTTACTAATCTACAAGAATGTGGAATTTGACCTTTTTAAAAGCCCCACATTTAATCAAGAATATTAATTAATAAGAAGTAAAGATCTTCTCAAGCGGTTGGTACTTAATAACCGCATGAGAAAATGAATATTAATATATGAAAAGAATATTAATTAATCTTACGTAAAGATCTTCTCAGGCGGTTGTTACTAAATAACCGCCTGATAAGATGTTTATCTCATGCGGGCTTTACTTACCAACTGCCTAAGAAAATTGAATCTTCGCAGGCGGTTGGTAAGTAAAACCCGCCTGAGATAACCATCTTCTCAAGCGGTCAGTACTTAAAATCCCCCTGAGAAAATAGGCGTCTATATATACCCCTCGGTTGCATTGGAAAAAATTAACCCGAGCGAAATCACTTAGACGACGTCAGGCTACCAAAATTTCGTTTGTCGCCATGTCTTCGCCGCTCTCGTCGCTGAGCTTCGCCGTTGCAACCGAGCTTCGCCGTCGCCGCGGAGCTTCGCCGTTGTCTGTTTGCTTCGCCCTCGTCATTTCCATGTACGCCGAGCGAAGCCATTGTCGTCGCTGCCGAGCTTCACGGTAAACCCTAAACCCTTCGACCTCCCCTCCTCTGTCCCCGTGCCGCCTCCCTCCTCGCCCTCGCCGTCGGCCGAGTCAAGTGTTGCCTTGCATAGATTTTCTTGGTTAGGGTTCGGGAATTTGAAAATGGTAGGCATCCTTGGTTAGCCTTCTGTAGAGAGTCCTCTACATCTTTTCTATTGAACTCCAGGTCAGAATCCTCATGAAACTCGAGAAAAAACTCGAAGTTCCAACCTCTATCAAATCTGAACAACTAGCGGACAGTTTTGTATATAGTCACGATTTCGACCATAACTCTTGGTAGAATGGTCGAATAGCTTCGTGTAATACATTTCTGAGAACATTGCGACCTGTATAACAAGTTTGTATTATAACATGCTGTCATGTTGTGATGTTATCTATTTCAAAATCAAGGATCAAACCAGCCACAAACAAAGTAAATTTTGTCAAATTCACTTCTGATATCTGGTAGCAGTGTGCAACTTTAAAAATCCATATATCTTTAACCTTAAGGGATATGGAGGCAAATGAATACTTTTTGGAAATCTCTCGAAATATTATGTAAGTTTTCTATTGACGTTCAAACCAATAGACCGTTGTAAGGTGATGAAAATCTTCTCTAACTAAATCAGCTGCTGTTCTGAAACTGTATGAACAAGCATCTGAATTTTGCCATAATTATCTGTAGATAGCTCTTCTAGTCTATTGTGATACATTTTTTGAAAGGAGAAGAGCTATTCTACCACTTTTCTATTCATTGTCACCTCAAATTTGGTTTAGAACTAATTAGAAACTGGAGTTGAAGTTAGTACCTGTGTACAGTGCTATCTGAAACAGCTAGAAAATTTCTAAACTTTGTAGGGCCATAATTCTTAAATTAGAAAAGCAACCTATGCATATCTATACATGTTTGGAAAGCTTATAGAGTCCTCTATCCATTTGATATTCAATTCTAAGGCTAAAACATGAAATAATGAGGTCTAAATCAAAGTACCGTATAAGGTGTCGTAACAGTCCAGAATCTGGAAAGTTATGTATTCAGTTGCTGTTTGGATTGTAATTTCTAGTCGGATCATCAAAAGACTTCATAATTTACATTTATGGAATCCTGAGGATGTATGTAACAAGTTTGCAATATATTGTTTCTGCAAATATCTACGTTCTCTATTGAAAATAGTGGATAAAATCAGCAACATACAAAGGAAGCTCTGCCAAATTTCAGTTAAAAATCTGGGAACTTGGTGGTAACATGAGTGGATAATTAGCATCTGTACTGAAAATAGAGAGTAGCCGCCCCGCACTTCATCTCACAGGGTTGCGCTCCTTCGAGATTGGTGTCGCTATCCTTTTGCCAAGCAAAGCAATGTGCTTGCATACGGCTGTTGAACATCTCTTGTGCTCAGAACACAGATACAAGTAACTGCCTATTTAGAATAAGAAGATAAAATTGCCATTGCTGGTGAGCAACTTTAACATGCTTGTCACCCTCGCAATGTATAGGAACCTTTTGGTCAATCGTCTTAAACCCTAAAATGCCCTATCGGATCCTATAATGCTTCCATCTTTTTCTTCATGCAACACTTCATGTAGAGTTAATATGCCATTCATTATATTTTTCGTCTTATTAGTTCTAGCATGGAAAGCCCTAAGAAGATTGGTGTTGGTAGTAACAATAAAGAAGACAATATGGAGTTTACTAACTCTAGCAGCTCAGACTCCTTTCACAGTCCATCAGATCCTTTTCCTAAAATAAAAATTAAAAAGACTTCAGAGGATCTTGACCCGGAATATGATCCTGCCGACGAGGTATGGATCACGAATCTTAACTTCAGCAGTTCAAGTTAATGGTTGTTGTCAAGTATATGAAGTCATATAATTCTTTTCTACCTAGATTAATCACGAAGACAACGAGATGATTTCGGCTCCTAAAACCGTATAAGGTTCTCGAATTGATGAATCCTCAGCTTCACTCAAGCAGAAACGAGGGCAGCGAGGTCCCAATAAGGGTTCATTGGACCGCATCATGTATATAACAAGGGTCGGTCCAGATGGGCTTCCCTAAGAACCACTGGATTCAGTTACCATGTACCGAAATGCATGCGGTTTTCTTGTTAGGGAGCTCGTGTCGATCAAAACCGAGAATTGGAGAAAATTACTTGAGGAGACCAAGAATGAGTTGTGGGAAAGGATAAAGAAACAATTCAAGTTCCTGAAAGGCACGGAAGAAGCTGTAAAGAAAGCAACATTGGTCTCTTGCGGCAAGAAGTTTCATGGCTGGAAGAGTGAAATGAATGCTTATGTTAAGGCCGATAAGGTCCCTAGCCCGAGGAAGATGGGAAAAATCAGACAAGCTCAGTGGCAAGAGTTTGTTCCTCAAAAGACCACACCTGATGCTAAAGCTCTAAGTGCAAACTTGAAAGCCCGACTATATGAATGAAGTAGAGGAAAAAATGAAAGATGTAATTGAAAAGCAACAGAAGGGTCTCTTCAAGACGAAGAGGGAGAATGACCAACTTACCGCTATCTTAGGAAACCCTAAACATAGCGGACGGGTACGAGCAGTCTCTTCTCAAATGTCTTGGCTAGATGGTTTCCCTAAAGATAAAGACACATATAGAAGAGTGAGAAGTTTATGAAAACACTTGATGAAACAATTGCTCAAAAGGTCAAAGAAAATATGCAAGAAATAATCAAACAATTTAGGCAATAATTACAATTAGTGGCACCGAGTACAGCGATGGTTCCGGTGCCAATGGAACAATTAGTATCTCCAACTGCCCACCCTAGCAGCATTGGTTATGTGCTGGGCTCAGGGTCAACCCATAAGTTTGCTATTGATGATATTCCCAACGACAAATCTTGTCGTCTTCTTGTCCCGATCGGCAGAGCAGGGAACAAAACCAAACAGGTTGCCACTGCTATGGCAAAGCCAGATCGTGACTTCAACGGGAATCCACTTCTGTTGTATTATGCTATGGTGCAAGTTCTTCAGATCATTGATAATGATTATGAAGATTATGAGATAGACCACATCACACATGAGGGGATCGCGACTCTGGGGCAGGCTGTCAACCAATCAATTCTTTGGCACCAACGCGATATCGTGTTGGACGATGAGCTAATTTCTACCCCCGCCGCATCTCGAAATACTGCAACCCCATCTTCTAAGGTGAAAGTCCAGGAAGATCCACTCCCAGTCTAGGAAGAACCACTCCCCCTATGTCTCAACAAGGAAGATATTAACATTGCTAGTAAAGATATCCAAGAGCAACAAGTTGGACAACAGCTTCAAGCAGTACCATAGCAAGTTGTTGCTAGAAAAGAGCAACCAGTTGAGCAACAGCTTGATGTAGTACTAGAGCCAGCTGATGAGAGTAAAGAGCAATCAGTTGAATAACAGGTTCAACAACAAGCCAGTGTCCAACTTCCAACGACTACTCCTCGATCATCAGTGCCTATCAAAGTTAGCTCATACAAAATTAATAAAATTTCATTAGAAGTGTCAAAGTATTTGGAAACTATGAAGGAAAATATTAGAAAATCGAGTGCATGTCATTCTTCTCATGGGCCAGCATTAGAAGATATCGAGGAGTGGGAAGAAGACGACGTCATGTATAATCGGCGTGGACGGCTTTAGTTAAACCAGGAGTTCCAATATACAAGCTTAAGGTTATTCCTCCTAAATTTAAGAATGGGAAGCTGTTCATGACATCTGTGCAACTTAGCAAACAACCAGCCACGCTCAAAAGAATGCATGGGTGGTACATCCTTGCTAGCACAAAATATGATGTTTCTTGCGTCACATTTCGTATTCCAAAAGATGCATTATGGAGCACTGGAGCAGATAGACGAGTCATTTTATTTGAAGAGCTGCATCCCCTTTTCCATCAGGGCATGCTCAAAATAAACCTGCTACTCGTATGGTGCTTGTAAGTGCCTCTAATATTTTGCATTTGCTTTTCTTACTACACGCATACACATTTCATGAGATTATAACAGTTCTGGACTTCTTCAATAGGATGCAATACATGGATAATAAAAAGATGAAATGCAAGATAGTTATCCTTGACCCTACATGGATTGCAAAGACGTTATACAACGTCAAGGCGGATCGAGACTCAGCAAAGTTCAAGCACATGAAAAAAAATTGAAAAAGCAATCGTAAAACTTAAGAAGGATAGAAGGACAGAAGTTACAACTTACATAGGACATGCGATGTTTAACTTTGTCAGAGACAACAAGGACGTCGTAAAGGCTCGGTACCACTTGGAGTAAGTTCGACACATGACATTGAAATACAGATTATTGGTAATTGTTAACACGTGTGTTTGTATGTTTGCAGTGACCACTACATAACGATCTTCATCAAGCCAACGCAGGGAATGGCAACTGTCCTTGACTCGGCCGATTACCCACCAGATCGTTATAAAGATTTCCTTTCCATTTTGAAACTGTACGTTTATTCAATAATTTTAATTTACACACATTTAGAATGAGTTGACAAGTTTTACATGACATTTCTTGTATTACAGTGCTTGACGGTTTTACGCGGAATAGCTTGGCGGTGAGAGACCTTCTAATACGAATGCATTGGACATTAAAACATAATATGCTTGTCCGAAGCAGCCGTTTGGGAGTGTCTTATGCGGGTATTATGTATGCGAGCATCTTCGGACCGCCAGCAAATATAGAGTGAATCGTGAGGATGTAAGTTATTCTTAATGTCGATATCTTATTTTTCTTACTTTTGAGTTTCATTTTCATTGTATCTAGCATAGTTTAGTACTTATATTCTCTGCTGTTCAATATTACCAGAAACATTATTTTCATATTTTGATTCCAACTTCAAAATTCAATTGGTCGTAGTACAACTACTCCAAAAATACCAAATAAATTCCTATACACTCTCACTTTGATCTATACTTTGAGATTGTTCAAACCAACGGATTCTAAACCTTGTTATGTGTTTCATTGCAGCACACGAAGAATGTGAACGAAGAATGGTTGGTTTGTAGAAGTATTCCTGTTGGAGGAGCCGACAAGATTGCTGCTGAACTCCATCAATTCATTCGTCGCGAAATTTTTCACAAAAGAGGGGAGTTCTTTGATGAGAATGGTGCAATAGCTGATGTGCCAGAACTTTGCAACTATGCCAATAGAAATAGTTTTTAGTGAAAACATGTAAACTATGAGATGAATTGTATGTGTAACTTGTACATATGTATATTGTTTTAGTGAAATTGACTTCCGCGAGATGACTTCTGTGATGATATAGTTTACTTCTATGATGATATTGTTGACTTTTGTTCTGTGTTTATATTGAATTGACCTAGAAATTAGAAATAACAGCAGCTAGTACTGCATAGGTTATACCTTATCACAGGCGGCTAGATATAGGTAAGGAACCATATGTGATAACCTAATTATCACAGGCAGTTACTGTTATGGTAGAAACCGGCTGCGATAAACTGTCTTCACAGGCGGCTTGATGTAGGTCAAGATCCGCCTGTGATAACACAATTATCATATGTGGTTATATATACTGCACGTCATGTCTGTGATAACATATCTTCACAGGCGGCTAGCCTATGTAAAAAACCGCTCGTGATAATGTGTCTTCACAGGCGGTTTCACTTCTCTGCCTGTGAAATTGCGAATTATCATAGGCTCTTTGTTTCAGGCGGTTTTAAAAACTGCGTGTGATAATAGGTTTGGAGCCGCCTGCGATGAGGCTTATTGTAGTAGGACCCTACCACATTTCATTTTCCTCCTCCCAGCCGCCAGGCCACTTGGGCTGCAAACCCTAGCACATGTGCACCGCCCAACTGCAAGATTCCACCCACCGCCAGCCTCCGCCCACAGCCAGCTACGCGCCAGCTACCACCATTCGTCCCCTGGCCGCCGCCTCCGGTGCGCGGTGGCGACGTGCTTGAGATCCTTCACAGTTGCCGCCCAACACCGGTGTTCTTCAATCCGTCGTCATGACCGTAGTGGGTCGAGGCCCTCTATCGAGTCTGTGCCAATGGCCTTTTTAGAAGGTGTGTCCCATCAATCGAAGACACCAAGATTATTGAGAAATGCCATGCTAGCCCCTATGGTGGCCATTATAGTGTTTAAGGCAAAGATCTGGCAAAAGAGAAACACAACATAGTGGTAGGGGTAAAAACTAACCAATTTCACAAGTGTTGGTGTTTATTTCTATGCTGGTGAATTTATACCCAAAAATACCAAGATATGCAGGGAGTAATCCATTAAATTGGATTTTGGCGAATCAGGCAACTACATGTGGCACCACATGGATCAAATTCCCCACAAATAGAAGTATGCAAGGTCATCCAACAGTGTATCACCCATATTAGTTAATGGGACCCATCTGTAAGTCATCCTGAGGAAGCACACTGGAATTGGTCCATCTTTCTGTTCGACCGACTAAGGCTTTCGGCTGACGCCTTCCTAGCACCAAAATCGGTCACCTTCCACGTGTCAACTCCTTGTGGTGCCTTCCACAATGAAGACCTATTCGCGTGCTTTGGGTGGCGGGAACCGACCCTTCTCTAGCTATAAATAACACCCCACACCTCACTTTACACACACACACACAAAGTTGAGAATATAATACCTCTCCTAAGATTTAGAGTAGCTCTAGAGGCTGCCAAGTAGAAGGAGGGTGTCGTGAAGAGTCTAGGAAAAGGAGGTTTGGGCTTGTTAGGTCCCTCTTATACAATTGTAACCCTACAAAGGTTTGATTCAAAAGCATGTAAGCCTTTGTGAATTCATTTGAAGTTTGATTCCCAATTCAAGGTAGATTGCACAAGTAGTTACTTGTGGGTTCATTGCTTTAATTTATTAGAGGCTCTAGTTGTAGCTTTGTGTTCGAAACAACTGAAGTAGTGATTTAGAACGTAAGCATGGTGCTTAGGTTAGAAATCACCAATAAATGTCTCGTAGACCCACGGATAGAAGAGGTACGCAGTAGGTGGTCACAGACCTATCTGTCCTTAGTAATCCTCCACGTTCGGCTATGCCATAGGCTCTTGGCGGGAGTCGTCCTAGTGTTTCTTGGGGTAAACCCATGCCCGAAGCAACCAGCTACTGCAAATTCCTTTGAATTACAAACAATACATTGAATTCCTCTCTGTTCCTTGCCCACAAAAAAACTTTGTATCCTTGGGTAAGCTAGTTCGTAAGGTTAGTACATACGTTCCTTGGATTTGAAACCCTTGGGTATTCATTAAGGGGAAGTGCTACGCGACAGCTTTCGTGCGCTTGTAGATTTTTATCTGTGATGTAAGAAACGTCAACAAGCATTTCTAGTGCCGTTGTTGGGAACGGTTGCTGTAAATCTTCAAACCTTGTTCGCCCTCGTATCTATCTTTTTATCTTACTGTTGACATCTCCTAAGAAACACCAACAATTCACCCTCGGCAACGGCGCCAAAAATTCTTGTTGACAGCTAGTAAGAAACATTAACAAATTATTCCCAGCAACGGCGCTAGAAATGCTTGTTGACATTTCTTATGTCACAGATAAAATTCGCAAGCGCACCGAAACTGTCGTGTAGCATTTCACCCGAGAGTATTCCGAAGGGTATCGTGTTTATCCCAAAGGAAGGCAATGGAGTAAAGTAAACACTACTCTTATGATCAAGCTAATGAATACTAATCAATTATCAAGATAGGGGTAAGTTGATAATATATTGGCAGTGTGACACACATCTAAGCAATCTATTATAAGGGATAAATGGGTCCTAATGGAGATTAGACCTAGAGTTGGGGAGTTGCTCCTACAATGCATAAGAGAAGACTAAAGATAATATCTTTATTATGCATAAAGTCACAAATATAAGAAAAGATACATGAGCCATACCTTTCCAAATTTGGACTTGGGACTAGAGGCTCTCCTTCCTATAGCCTAACTCTACCAAGACAAAGAAAACTAGTGTATACAATAGAATGATGCTCAAGTGGTGTGTGTTGAAGTGAGGGGTCCTATTTATAGGTGGAGAAGTGTCGGTTCCCGCCCCCAAAAGTTAGTGACTCAGTCACCACTGACTTCTTCAAGCCAGGAGGAGCCAACACATGGAAGTTGACCGAGTTTGGCACTGAAGCACTTCGACCGATCCAGCACTTCGGCCGAATAGAAAATTGGACCAATTCCACTATGCTTTCTCGAGGTGACTTCCATGTGAGTCCCATTGACTTTTATGGGGTGTACACCATTGGATGGCCTCGGGTACTTCTATTTGTGGGCCATTTGATCCGTGTGGTACCACATGTCAGTGCTTGATTGGCTAGGATGATATTTTATAGGATCCATCCCCTTTTTTCACTTCAATTTTGTATAAAATACCTGCATTACAATTTCTCCAAGTACAAGTGGAAATAGGTTAAATAGAAAGGTGATGCGTGCAAGAAATTATATTTCCTTCACATAATTGAGTTATATTGATAGGTGAAATTGGTATATAACAACCGTCAACAACCTCCCCCGAGCTTATCTTTTGCTCGTCCCGAGCGAAGTCAATACTTTAGGTTGATGATCAGGAGTTGCTACAATGTTCTACTTTTCAAAAGTACCATGTGCACAACAAAATACTCTACCTAGTATTGAAAAAATTGGCATAGTACTTCACCCATCTTAAGTCACTATGGGGCTTACGCCATCTCCTATTCATGGGTGTTTGAAAGATAGAACAACAAATGGAGCAGACATACCCTAGAAATCAAGTTCCACTCAAATTCCGCAGAGTTCAATTTAGATTTTAAGCACCTCAATTTCATTCTCTCGATCTCTCCTTTATGTGTTGTAGAAATATGACCTCACCAAGGCATTTTGCCTAAATTCATCCTACCTCTAGATAAGTCTTGTATGTGGAGCTTGGCAGGGAATATAGTAGGCATATATGCAACACATAATATTGCTAAGTCAAAAGAGCAAGCCTTAGGAGAAATCAATTCAAAACAATTTGATTCAAGACTTGTGCATGTGTGATGGAATGAAGTGGATGTGGATATATGAGATGACTCCTTTTTGAGTGGACTCTCTTATTTTGCATGGATGAAACAAGGCTACTTTTTTTTCTCTCATTCTTATGATGTAAGCATGCATTTTATTTTTATTTTTCTTGTAGCCATCTCTTCTACTCCCTTTTTATGGAACAAATTTTGGAGAGAGTATCAAACATGAATGATATGGAGTTTCTCTTTTTATTGTGGAATGGTGGTGTGATGGAATTTTGCTTACCTCTAGTGTAGAAGTATGGCATGTGCAAGTGAAGTCTTGAACTAAAAAATTAATGATTGAAATCTCACATAGGTCTATACTAGTTTGACAAAGCTCAATGTGAAGACAAATAGCATATGCATAAGGTCTATCAACTTAATGTATCATATGGCTTTGGTAGGTATTTCCATTCAAATGAGAGTAACTTAAATCATTTTAGAGTTTCTTCAAAAATCTAGGTTTCACTTTCAAACTAGCAATAGCAGCGCCATCATTATACTATATCTCACAACAACATAGAATTGGATTAAGCTTTTGCTACCCACAATTTTTTAATTAAGTCAAAAGTAATTTTAGCCAATGAAAGCAATATTTTGGAGAGTAGTAAAATAAAAACTAGGGACTTAGGAAAATTAAAACAGAGCAACTATTCATCATTTCATCTATGTGAGTTCCAAACCATTCTTACCGCACATTCTTTATTTATTTTGAAAGAAAATCTACTCTATTTGTTTTTTCTTATTTTTTTTTACAAGGTGGATGATGGATGAATGGAAAATAAATATGCAAGGGTTGTCATACAAGTTGCCTCAAGTTGGGGTCCTCCCCCAATCTTGTTCTTGTTCAAGGTCCGCACTAGGGGCTGAAACCTTAACGACGGATGTAGGCCATGAGGTTGGCCTAACCTTGTTGCAGAATGACTTTGACATTCAAGGGGTTGAGTGTCGATGTCGGGTCACCTTCGATGGATTCCATGAGTGTGGTAGAGGAGAGTGTTGTCAATGTCGCTCATCCCACTGCAAGGATTTCGGTTTATCGCAACAAAAAAATCATCACAATAGGTCATTTTTTGTCGCAATAGGTCACAGTTGCAACTAAAAAGACTGTGGAGATAGTTTTTATGAATCGTCGTAATAATTCTCGTTGCGATAGGTTATTGCGATGCCTTTACATACGTGGCAAATAGTATGGTACTGCAATGATTTCACATCGGTGACAAATAGTATGCTATTGCAACGATTTGACGTATTGCGACGATTTAACATATTGCAACGAATAGTACGGTATTGCAAACGATTTCAAGATCGTGGCAAATAGTACTATATTGCAGAGATTTCATATTCATGGCAAATAGTATGTTATTGCAATGATTTACCATATTGCGACGATTTAACATATTGCAACGAATAGCGGGTATTGCAACGATTTCACATTCGTGGTAATTGTTTGTGATTGCAATGATTTAACATTTGTGGCAAATAGCATGGTATTGCAACGATTTCACATTCATGGCAAATAGTATGTTATTGCAAAAATTTAGTGTATTACAACAATTTAACGTATTGCAACGATTTCACATTCGTGGTAATATTATGTGATTGCAATGATTTCTCATTCATGGCTAATAGTACAGTATTGCAACAATTTAGCGTATCGTGACGATTTAACGTATTACAATGAATAACAAGGTATTGCAACGATTCCCTAGCTGTGGCAAATAGTACGATATTGCAATTATTTATGATATTGCGGCAATTTAACGTATTGCAACAAATATCACCTTATTGCAATGATTTCACATTCGTGGCGAATAGCATGGTAGTGCAACAATGTCATAGCCATGGCAAATAGTATGGTACTGCGACGAGTTAACGTCCATGGCAAATAGTATGTTAGTGCAACGACTTCACACAGGTGGCGAATAGTACTGTATTGGAATGATTTCAAATGCGTGGGTAATAGTATGGTACTGCTACGAGTTAACGTCCATGGCAAATAGTATGTTATTGCAACGACTTCACAAACGTGGCGAATAGTACTGTATTGCAACGATTTCAGATGTGTGGTGAATAGTTTGGTATTGCAACGATTTCTTATATGCGGCAATAGGTTCATAATGCAACATTTCTTGATCTGTGTCAATAGGTTTCTAGTGCAACATTTTCTGATCTGTGGCAATAGGTTCATAATGCAGCATTTTCTGATCTGTGGCATTACGGTTGTAATGCAACATTTAATGATTTGTGGTGATAGAGGTTTAATGCCACATTTTCTCATATGTGGCAATAGTGTTGTAATGCAACGTTTCATCCGTCGTGGCAATAGAAGTCTAATGCAATATTTTTTGACTCGTGGCGAAATGTTTATACTGCAACGTTTTGTAATTCGTGGCAATAGCTTCCTGTTGCAACGATTTATGAAAATTGGAGACAATGAACAGAGAGAAAAGAAAAGAAAGGACGAGAAAAATGTTAGAAAAAGATAGGTACTACGTACGTACGAATTAAGGTGAAAGAGCATGGAGAACCAAACTGTAAAATAGGAAATGTTCGGTGCAGATTACTGTCAAACATAGTATGTTATTTCTATTGATGACAGGATATTATTCTTGTGCTAATGTTAAAAACAGAGTGGTTCCATTACTTCGCGCATCCCATCAGTGCATGCGAGTGGCGTGGGTCCCATAGGTTGTGGGTTCACATGTCAGCCATGCTTAATGCACTTGCAGTACTGCAGAATATGTGGAATCCGCCACCACCAGAAGCCGAACCATCACTGCGCGCGACCCTCGTCAGTACGCGTGGAGATGACAATGGCGTTTATCTTTATATAATATCCCTGTCGTCTTCTCCGCGATTACTCAATAGACACACCACCGTCTTCTCCGCACGTACTCTAGCTTCCTCTTTGCCTCCGCCGCGTGCAATCTCATTGGTTCCCTTCGTAGCACGGTGACGCAGAAGCCTATGGAGTTGCCGTTCATGCACGATATTGCGGTCGAAATCGAGGGGCGCATCACTGAAAGCTCCCTGCGACCCTTGGACGACCTCTCCAGCATGCATGCCACATGCAAGGCCATGCATGTGGCATGCCGGGATGGTGTTGTAGGCAGGCGTGTGGCACTGGAGCGGGTGACCCGGAGGATGTGGCGCGACCCAGGGCGGTACAAATCCCTCATGGAGATCCTAGCCATCGTCCTCCACCCTCATGCGTGCTACGTCACCGGGCTCAAGCTCGTCTTTGCGGTCTATCGCGCACTGTAGGGCGCCCAGTTTGTTTCTCGCTCGGGCGACCAGGGCCAGCCACATGGAGGCGGCCTACGTCCTTGTTCTCCTCCACTACGACGCTGACCGGGGGGCCTGCAATGCCGTCAAGTATATCCGGCAGGTCGAAGGCGAGGTCAACGTCGGTGAGAAATCGGTCGGGTCAATCGCCATCATGTGGACCAACAATGTGTGCAGGGGGTGTCGGATTCAATCCCTGGATGGAATCCGTAATCTGACGTGGTCGCATACTCGCCCGCCTCCGAGACTTTCACTGGTGTCACTGCCCAACAAGGAGGTTGACCCATGTATGGCTGCCGGCTGTGGGAAGCAAGGGTGGAGCGGCTGCAGGGTCTTCTGTAGTGAAGACTGTTTAGACACGAGCTTTTCACGTTCTACCGTGAGGTGTTATCCGGTATAGGCTATATATAAAAGACATATAAGGATGTGTGATGTTGTTTTTCTTGTTTCATGACATCATTTTTCCTATTTTGTAGTAATGTTTTATGTTGATGAACTCAATGTTGTTCGTTTGTTCCAACTGTTATTTTTTTCTATCTGTTTGTTTAGTTAACTATCTGTTCTATCTGTATTCTTTGTTAATAAATGACACTCGACACCGTCGGTAGCCTCTAAAGTAGCCATTGCGGTACTTTAGCTGCTGGAGGTGCCAGAGGAGATCACCCGTAGTGGGGCGTGCAAAGCGGTCTGTAAAGTAGTATACAGTACTAACAAGAAAACACAACAGGTAGCGACGACTAGAAAGAAAAGTGGAGAAAATGAATAGAGAGAAAAGAAAAGAAAGGACGAGGAAAATGTTAGTAGAAAAAATAGGTAGAACTCCAATGTACCACTGGCCCAATGTCCCTATACGCAGTGTAATCATTACGACTACTCTTATACACAGCTAGAAGTTATTACCACTACTTGAAGGGAAGTGCTGTGATCTAGATGTGTCGGTTAGTTTATTTTGTGTTTATTGGGGATTATGTAATAGCTAGTTATGTCAATTAGTTTGTTGCCTGGAATGGTACGTTGAACACTACTGTTTGATTCCGTCAATGTTTATATCTACTGTAGTATTTAATCCTTGTTTATATCACTATATTGATGCGGTTCAAAATATTTTATGCGTATGCTTTATTTTGATCGGAATACCACCCCCATTGGTACACTAACTTATTTAGATAACAAATTGCCAGAGCCAGACGCACGCCCGTAGATGGGCTCACGCATCATGGGGACAAACACCAAGCGTCCCAGCGCAGTTTCGGCCCATGAATACAAAGTGATTCAGCGCAGTTTCAGCCCACGAAAAACAAGCAGCCTAGCGCAGTGTTGGGCCTACTCTAATAGCTTCACATACGGTTTGTCCTGGCTGCCTGCTCGCAGGACCCTTCGATCCACAACAGCCCCTCTCCAGGTTGTACGAAATGCACTTGGAGGAGCATCTG
Source organism: Tuctoria greenei (assembly GCA_036927565.1). Classification (NCBI taxonomy): domain Eukaryota; kingdom Viridiplantae; phylum Streptophyta; class Magnoliopsida; order Poales; family Poaceae; genus Tuctoria; species Tuctoria greenei. Next base: position 74,516,726 of record JAYESD010000004.1, read on the forward strand.
CTAGCCACCACGCTCTTGGAGGAGCATCCGCCGGCCGCCACAATCTTGGATGAGCATCCGCCGGCCGCTAAGCTCTTGGAGGAGAATCCGCCAGCCGCCACGCTCTTGGAAGAGCATCCACCGGCCTCCGGCGTGGAGGATCATCCGACGGCCACTGCACATGGAGGAGCAACACGCTAGGTACAATTGCTCACATAATGTTATTGTAGTTCTATCCTCTTACGGATATACTGATTGAATTGTAGGAAGCGATGTCAGAAGATAAGACATAGATGGCAAAAGACAGGCGTACGAAGGAGTGGCAGGATGGAATGAAGTCATTTTTAAATTTAGCATTCTAGGGAACTCGTGAAGAAGAAATTAAGCCTTGTCCTTGCACGAGATGTCGTAATATTTGCCACGGGACACGCAAGGAAGTTCATCTTCACTTGCTTCGTAATGGGATGTCTTTTGATTATACCTGTTGGGTTCACCATGGAGAAAAACGAGTTGAGAAAAATATTGCTGAGCAATCAGCAAATAATGAGGAGATAATTTCTGATGATGCTGCTAAGGAAAATATGTTGTCCAGTCTACATAGAGGCACTAATCATGGTGGTACTTTAGCAGATGTTAATGATCCAGAAAATGCTACAAACCAGCAGGAGCTAACTGGGTGTGCAAAGGCATTCTATGACCTATTAAATGATGCAAAAAAAGGAGTTGTATCCAAGTTGTGAGAAGGTGACCTAATTATCCTACATTGTGAGGTTGTACCAGATAAAGTGTTTAACTGGTTTGAGCAAAAAAGCGTGTGAGTTGATCCTTGAACTATTCTCATATGTGCTTCTAGAGGGCCACTGCATTCCTAATACACTTGATAAAGTTCAGAAGGTTATTCGTGACCTTGGGCTGGGCTACGAAAAGATCGATGCATGTGTCAATGACTGTGTGTTATTCCAAAATGACTATTCTCTGCTGGATTGATGTCCAGAATGTGGTGAATTAAGATGGAAAATAGTACTGGTGGGAAGCAAGAGAGGCTTTACCTTGTGGAAAAGCCAAGAAGCTTGTAGCATGCAAGATTCTACGATACTTCCCTCTTATTCCCTGTCTTCAAAGGTTTTATATTGCAGAATCAACGGCAACAAACATGCACCGGCACAAAGAAGAACATATTGATGATGGAATATTACGCCATCCTACAGATTCGAAAGCATGGAAGCATTTTGATAGCATTCACCCTAATTTCTCATCTGATTCTCGCAACATAAGACTTGGACTAGCATCTGATGGTTTCAATCCTTTTGGAATAATGAATGTTTCGTACAGTACATAGCTCGTGTTTCTAATTCCTTCTAACATACCACCTTGGTTGTGTATGAAGCAGCCTTATTGGTTGATGTCAATGATAATTCCTGAGCCAAAGTCACCTGGAAACAACATTGCTGGGTATCTGCAACCTTTTATTGATGAGCTACTAAAATTATGGTATGACGGTGTTGAAACATACGACAGTTGAAAGAAAGAGACATTTCTCATGTAAGCTTCTATATTGTGGACAATGAATGATTTTCTAGCATATGCAATGCTATGTGGATGGAGCACAAAAGGTAAGCTAGCATGTCCATACTGCCATGTAAACACTGGCGTCTTGTGGTTGAAATATGGACGAAAGTATTGCTACATGGGTCATCGTCGTTTCCTACCTCAGAATCACAGGTGGCGTCAAGACAAAGCTTCTTTCAACAACAAGATAGGGAATAGAGAGGCTCCAACATCACTCTCTTGTGACGAAGTACTCCAACAATACGAGAGTTTTTATCAAGTGAGTTTTGGAAAGACGAATAATAAGAGAAAGCGCACTGGGGAAGATATGTTGCATAGTTGGAAGAAGAAAAGTATATTTTTTCAGCTCCCGTATTGGAAGACATTTCTAATAAGGCATAACTTGAATGTCATGCCCATTGAGAAAAACATTTGTGATAGCATATTGGGGACATTGCTTAATATGGATGGTAAAACAAAAGATAGTCTACAAGCTTGTCTTGATATGTTGGATATGGGTATACGGCCAAAGCAACATCCGATGGATATGAAAGGGAAGTACGATTGTCCATAAGCATCATATACTTTGCATAAAGATGAGAAGACCACCTTGTGCAAGTTTTTGAGGGATGTGAAGATGCCCGATGGTTATGCCTCAAACATCAAGAGATGTGTGGACATAACATCACGTAAGGTATCAGGTCTAAAAACTCATGACTGCCATATTATATTTTAGAAGCTCCTTCCTGTTGCAATACGTGACATATTGCCTGAAAAAGGTTGTTGCACCTTTATTGAGTTTAGCATATTCTTTTCTGCAATTTGTTCTACAGAATTGGCGGAACCAGATTTGGATCAGATGATCAAACAATTTCCTGAAACAATTTGGAAGCTTGAGATGTTGCTTCCTCCCGCTTTCTTTGATATCATGGTACATCTTCCAACCCATCTTGCCGAAGTCACTCACTTGCGTAGTCCTGTTTCTTATAGATGGATGTATCCAATTGAGAGGTACCTTGGTACATTGAAGAGGTATTTATGTAACAGAGCTCACCCGGAGGGTTCTATAGCTGAGGGATATATTATGGAAGAGTGTATGACTTTTTGTAGTCGGTTTTTGGATAACATCAGCACCAAGATTAATATGCCAGAACGTCATGACGTTGAAGCTAAGAATGAACCTTCTCTCTAGTCTAATATATTTACAAAAGTTTATAATTCTAAAAAACGGTTTATATGGGGCCAACTTACTATGGTGGAACTACATAACATCAAGCATTATATTATTTCTAATGTTGAAGAGGCCGCTCCATGGATCACTGAGCATTTTGAAGAGCTGAAAAAGATTTATTCTCGTGATGTTGAAAAACGCCATAGAGATGACTTTGTTTATTGGTTTTAGAAATGAGTAAGTACATGCAAGTTTTTACTTTGATGATATATTGAACAAATATTTGTTCTAAAGTTTGTTTATCGATGACCCCTTTTATACTAATGTGTACAGATTACGACATTACAATAAGAAGGCAAAGTAACCGATTATTTGTATGCATTATCTAGAGGACCTGATCGTCGGGCATGTTTTTTTAGTTGATCATTCATAAATGGCTTCTTCTTTCGAACTGCAAAGGTGGAAAAAGATTTACAGATGCAAAAAAGTGGTGTTGTTGATCAGGATTGTGAACATTAGTGGTTTGGAGTAATCAAGAAATCAAGAGGTTCTGTTATTTGAATGTGACTGGTTTGATCGGCCTCGTTCTGATCAGAGACAAAGCAGAGGCTACAAAATAGATCGATACGGAATGATAGATGTTGACACTACTCTTTCTCAATTTAAGTATGAGCCTTAAATTCTAGCCACCCAAGCAGAACAAGTTTTTTATGTTCGAAGTGTGAAGCAACCTAAATGGGCTACAATTGTTAAAATGAAGCCACAAAACCTTTTTGCCATGCCCCCCCCCCCGGAGATAGTGAAAATAATGTCACTGAGACGATGGAGGCTGAGACATTTGATGATTGACGACTTATTGATATAAATGAGGGTATGACTGCATGGGCTAGGAATGACATTGAGGGAGCAACCAATGATGGTTCCGCTCTTCAAATGAGAACATGTGATCAGTTTGAGGCACATAGTGTTCCATCAGAAAAGGAAGATGAAGACGATGATACATATATGAATGATGGTATTGTACCTCCAATATTGGGGGGGAGGGGACAACAAAGATGATGATATTTTATATAAGTACTGTGTGAGCTTGCTGTACGTGAACTATTTGATTTTTTTTTGAAAAGATAGGAGTCGCTATTCTATTTAGCAGCAAGCTTAGAAGCAAGCCGATATTGAATAATCCCACCTCTTTAGAAGATACCCAGAATTTGAAATGACGCTCCTATAGAAATTCCTAATGCAACGAACTAATGATTCCTAGCAACAGATCCTAATGCAAAGAGTGTGTTCTGTGGCGATAGACCCTAAGGCCACAAACTAGTACAATCGTGGCAATAGATCCTAATGCAACGATTGTACAAGCAAAGTGGAGACGCGCTTAATTAGATGTGAAGTGTGTTTCTTATATGAAAAGTGCATCCTCCCCACGACGTCTCCTTTTAGCTTCGTGATTTTCTACATTTTGCTTCGGTTCACTATTGATATCACACATCACTGAACTTAGAGCACATTCACTTGATAACTGAATCATTCACTTGTCCAGATAATAAACAAATATGTCCTTATGATTCCATAGGAACACGATGAACACACCACACATTCATTCGTTCACACAGTGGCTAGTGTTTTGTAATATATCGTGAGGCCAACGATTGTGTTCCGCGATGATAGATCCTAATGCCACGAGCTGGTGAATCGAGGCAACAGATCCCAATGCTACGATTGTGTTCCGTGGTGATAGATCCTAACGCCACGAACTGGTGAATAGTGGCAACAGATCCTAATGCAACGATTGTGTTCCGTGGTGATAGATCCTAACGCCACGAACTGGTGAATCGTGGCACAAGTTCCTAATGCAACAATTGTGTTCCGTGATGATAGATCCTAACGCCACAAACTGGTGAATTATGGCAAAAGTTCCTAATACAATAATTGTGTTCTGTGGCGATAGATCCTAACGCCACGAACTGGTGAATCGTGGCAATAGATCAGAATGCAACTATTATGTTCCATGGCACTAGACCCTAATGCCACGAACTGGTGAATTGTGGAAAAAGTTCCTAATGCAACGATTGTGTTTTGTGGCGATAGATCCTAACGCCATGAACTAGTGAATCGTGGCAAAAGTTTCTAATGCAACGATTGTGTTCCGTGGCAATAGATCCTAGCGCAACAAACTCGTAATTCGTGGCAAAAGTTCCTAATGCGACGATTCTGATTCGTGGTGATAGATCCTAACGCCACAAACTGGTTAATCGTGGCAACAAATTCTAATACAATGATTATGTTCCGTGGTAATAGATCCTAACGCCACGAATCAGTGAATCATGGCAAAAGTTACTAATGTAACGATTGTGTTTCGTGGCAATAGATCCTAAAGCCACGAACCTGTGAATCGTAGCTAGAGTTCCTAATGCAACGATTGTGTTCCGTGGCGATAGATCCTAACGCTATGAACTCGTAATTCATGGCAAAATTTCCTAATGCAACGATTTTTTTCCATGGTGATAGATCCTAACGCCACGAACTGGTTAATCATGGCAAAACTTCCAAATGCAACAGTTGTGTTTTGTGGCGATAGATCCTAACGCCACGACCTTGTGAATCATGGCAAAAGTTCCAAATGCAATGATTATGTTCCTTGGTGATAGATCCTAATGCCAAGTACCGGTAATTCGTGGCATCAAATGCTAATGCAACGATTGTGTTCCATGGTGATAGATGCTAATGCTAGTAAAAAGTGAATCGTGGCAGCAGATCCTAATGCAACGATCGTGTTCTGTGGCGACAGATGCTAATGCCACGAACTAGTGAATCATGGCAACAGATTCATGGCGATAGATCCTAATGCCACAAAACTAGTGAATCGTGGCAACACATCCTAATGCAACGATCGTATTTCGTGGCGATAGATGCTAATGCCACGAACTAGTGAATCGTGGCAGTAGATTCGTGATGATAGATCCTAATGCCACGAACTAGTGAATCATGGCAATAGATCCTATTGCAACAATCGTATTCCGTGGCAATAGATGCTAATGCCACGAAATAGTGAATCGTGGCAAAAGGCCAAGCTTACTGCAATGATTTAATATTCGTTGTAGTACAATCGTTGCAACAGGGCAGAATCCTTGTAGTGTCCACACCTTAAGGTTTCCACAGGTTGGTTGTACTTTGTTATTCCTTGGGTAAGATAATGATAACCCCAGGCTACAAAGGAATGACATGCACTCAACATGCATTGATTGTGTTTCATCATTCTTTGGCTAAGGTGTATCATACCTTCATGCCATATAGGAATAACTTGTACCTCTCATGCATTGGGTATGATCCATCACTCCTTGGCTCAGTTAATGATATCATTTAGCCACAAAGGAGTGACATGTACCCAACATATGTTGAGTATGATCCGTTATTCATTGGCTAAAGTACAACATACCTATAAGCACAAAGGGACGATGTGCACTAAACATGGGTTGAGAGTGATCCGTTGTTCCTTGACTAAGGTGTAAAATACCTTCTCGCCACATAGGAACAACTTTCACCCAATATATATTGGATGTGATCTTGTCATTCCTTGGTTAAGGTACATCATACCTCTTAGACACAAGGGAATAACTTACACCCGAAGATGGTAGCAATTCCCTTCAGGTTGAATGAGTGCTTAGAATAGTTGAGAGCATAATGCTCTCACTTATTTGCAGCAGCCCATTGGTTGCTCACGGAGGGTTTCCATGCCAAATATCCGGCCTCGTATTGTTATTGTTGACCTTCGGGCTTAATTTTCGATAGGTAGCAACCATCCTAATTTCTTCCTTGGCCATGAGATATTGAAAAGGAATCCTCTTAAGGTTTCCAACAATCGGATCTTTGAACACCTACATAGTTTTTTTACTCCTGCATACTTTCTCTCTATGATAGAGAGGGATGGTTAGCTCTCCATACTTGTAGTAATGAGTTTTTGGGTTAGGTAACCGAATATTCATTTGTACGCACGGGGAAGAGCAAAATCAAAGATGCATTGGGTCCATTTTCATGTGTATTCATGAACAATGTATTATTCATTGATAGGAGTGGGTCTTTATGGATAAATCAATCTGCACATTTTCAATAGCTCGTACTCATAGCAATGCAAGTGGTATACAGTATATGGATCCCTTCATCTTTTAAAATTTCTAACCATCATAGCTTTTTTTACAAGAGCAGATATTTATCTATGGATCATGGCAAACAAGATTCTCAATTTTATCCTCCTGACAGTTTTTAATTTCTTGCCTAGTAATTTGAAATTTAGTGATCCATGCATGAATGAGTTTCGAATCAAAATTATGGACATCACTATTCCTAGGTTGCTACATACCAGTTCAACCATTAAGTCATTCCATAAGCATTACCTAGGTAGAAAATATCTAAGTCAATTTTAGAAAGGCTTATGAAATTCTAGGTATTTGTTTAAATTATTCCCAAGTAAGGTGAAATTTTTTGAAGAATCAAAAAGAATAATGTCAACACTTACTCTCCTGAGGATGCATAAGAATTGAATGATGAGAAGGTGTAAACCTTCCTTACCAATGTAAGCAAAAATCATTCAATCCTAATGTAATTTCAACGACAAAATTTTTGAACTTGTACCTCAATTGATGAACAGTCCGGGCTGAAGGTTGTTGCGTGAAAAACTCACGACCATCGATTTTGGTGTAGCGTTCATGTTCATTTTGTCCTCCCAAGTTGAGGTTGGAGTTGAATGAGCTTCATCTTGTTCCTCCATTGGACCACCATCTTGAGCATTCCTCCACCATTAACTAAAAATGAGATTGATGGAGAGATATGCACTTGATGAGGCCTTCCAACCTTTTTACAATTTTTTGTCGTGGCTGCACTAAAATCAAGAACAAACAAAACAACTCAAAAATGGGTTACATTAGCTAAAAAGCATGTTGTACCCTTTGACAAATTGTTTTTCCCAACTTGAAACAACTTGCACATGCAATGAATATTTAAGGGAAACATTTTTGGTTTGAATTAGGAAGATGAATTCAATTGGTCATACCCAAGGTTCATATCCAAAAAAGAAAATTGTTTCCTAATTCAAAATTTTAGTTTTATGATGGTTGGAAATTTTATTTTCGAACATGTAAGTGTGAAAATTCAAACATGCTAAATGCAAATGCAAGATTTGATGGAAATTCAAATATGCAAATAGGAAATTAAATATTAGATAACTACCAACTAACCTATTTGCAAGGACTCACCAAATTTTTGAAGTCCAATGAGTGGGACTTACCTCTGTCCTGTTCAATGCGATGATTTGTTGTCAATCCACAATGTCAATTGCCCTTGGTTGCACGGGCTTGGTCAAAGGGTAGGGATCCCAACAATTTATTGTTGGATATCTTGGATCTTGAATGCTCTTTAAGTTTCTTGTCTCTGGCCAAGAGCTTCATGTAAATGTTGTCTTGATTTCATGCTTGGCCATGGACTAGATACTTCAAGGTAAGCTAGTTGAACTTAAATCCCATGAAATCCTCATAGCCTCCTTGATTACAGGGGTGATGTTGATTCCATCATAGACGGTTGTGGATATCAAGTCTAGGGCGAAGAGGAAGCAAAAAGCTAAGACTCCCAAGAATGTCAAAGACTTGATTATTTTCGTTAAAGAAGGATCATACCAAAACAACAAAGGAATGAACTTAGCTACTTCACAAAACCTACCTAGAAATAAACCTCATCCATTGTTTCATGATTTTGATGCTTCATATGTCTTGTTGAGGAACAAATTTGGTAAGTCTTATGCTAGGTATGTTGGCCCACTCTGCAAGAGTCCAAAACCTTGCGTGTGGGTGTCCAAGTGCCTCTTCACTAACATCAAAGGACCCAACACCACTTGGGTACCTAAAACCAAGGTTTTACTCTATTTTGTAGGCATACTCCTCCGGTGAGATGAAGTGGGTCCTTTACAGTGGATGTGCAAATCATATGACCGGAGAGAGGTAGATGTTTGTGGGGTATGAGAAAAATGAAGATCCAAATGAGGGAATCTACTTTGGGGACATTAGCCAAGGGAAAATCCTTTGCACCAGTAAAATTGCTATATCCCCTAATCATACTCTTTCCAATGTTTTACATGTTGATTCACTTGATTACAACCTATTGTCCATATCACAACTATGTGAAAAAAGTTATAATTATCTTCTCACTAATGAGGGTGTGATTGTCACAAGAAGGAGCAATGACTCAATTGCTTTTAAGGGTGTTCTCAAATGAAAGCTCTATCTCGTAGATTTCTCCACAGAAAAAGCCCAGACACATGCTTAATTGCAAGAACAAACATCGGATGGCTTTGGCATAGAAGACTAGCCCACGTTGGAATGATGAATTTGCAAAAACTACTTAAGGGCAAGCACATCCTTGGTTTAAAGAATGTTGTAGTTGAAAGCCGGAAAGCAAGTTGGAGCTCAACATCCATCCACTACGAGGATTCCGCCCTGATGCAATTATTGTACTGCAACGAATACTAAATCATTGCAGTAAGCTTGGTCTTTTGCCACGATTCACTAGTTCGTGGCATTAGCATCTATCGCGACGGAACACGATCGTTGCATTAGGATCTGTTGCCACGATTCACTAGTTCGTGGCATTAGGATCTATTGCCACGAATCTGTTGCCACGATTCACTAGTTAGTTGCATTAGCATCTATCACCATGGAACCCGATCGTTGCATTAGGATCTGTTGCCACGATTCACTAGTTCGTGGCATTATGATCTACCGCCACGAATCAATTGCCACGATTCACTAGTTCGTGGCATTAGCATCTATCGCCACGGAACCCTATCGTTGCATTAGGAACTGTTGCCACGATTCACTAGTTCGTGACATTAGAATCTGTCGCCATATAACCCGATCGTTGCATTAGAATCTGTTGCCACGATTCACTAGTTTGTGGCATTAGCATCTATCGCCACGGAACCCGATTGTTGAATTAGCAACTGTTGCTACAATTCAATAGTTCGTGGCGTTAGCATCTATCGACAAGGAACACGATTGTTGCATTAGGATCTATTGCCAAGATTCTCTAGTTCGTGGCGTTAGCATCTATCGCCACGGACACAATCGTTGCCTTAGGAACTTTTGCCACGCATCACCAGTTCTTGGCGATAGGATCTATCGTCATGAAACACAATCGTTTCATTAGGATTTGTTGCCACGAAATACCAGTTTGTGGCGTTAGGATCTATCGCCATAAAACACAATCTTTGCATTAGGATCTGTTGCCACGAAATACCGGTTCGTGGCGTTAGGGTCTATTGCCACGAAACACAATTGTTGCATTAGGAACTTTTGCCACAATTCACCGGTTCGTGGTGTTACGATCTATCGCCACGAAACACAAACATCGCTTTGGGAACTTTTGCAACGACTCATAAGTTTGTGGCGATAGGATATGTCGCCATGCAACACAATCGTAGTTTTAGGATTTGTTGCTACGAAATACCGGTTGGTGGCGTTAAGATCTATCGTCATGGAACATAATCATTGCATTAGGAACTTTTGCCATGATTCACCAGTTTGTGGCGTTAGGATCTATCACCACGAAACACAAACTCTGCATTAGGAACTTATGCCACGATTCATAAGTTTGTGGCAAAAGGATCTATCACCACGAAACACTATCATTGTATTAGGATCTGTTGCCATGAAATATCGGTTGGTGGCGTTAAGATTTATCGCCATGGAACACAAACGTTGCATTACGAACTTTTGTCACGATTTACCAGTTCGTGTCATTACAATCTATCGCCACGAAACATAAACGTTGCATTAGGAACTTATGCCACGATTCACCAGTTCGTGGCTTGCTTCTAAGCTTGCTGGTAAATAGAATAGCGGCTTCTATCTTTTCAAAAAAGAAAATCAAGTAGTTCACGTACAGCTAGCTCACACAGTACTTATATAAAAAAATCATCATCTTCGTTGTCCTCCCCCAATATTGGAGGTACAATACCATCATTGATATATGTATCATCATCGTCATATTCATGTTCATTCGAAAGAGCGGGAGCATCACTGGTTGCTCCCCCAATGTCATTCCTATCCCATGGGATCATATCCTCATTTATATCAGTAAGTCGTCGATCATCAAATGTCTCAGCCTCCATCGTCTCAGCGACATTATTTTTACTATCTCCAGGGGGCATGGAAAAAAGGTTTCGTGGCTTCGTTTTAACAACTGTAGCCCATTTATGTTGCTTCACACTTCTAACGTATAAAACTTGTTCTACTTGGGTGGCTACAATGTAAGGCTCACACTTAAATTGAGAAATAGTATTGTCAACATCTTTCATTCTGTATCGATCCATTTTGTAGTGTCTTCTTTGGCTCTGACCGGAACTAGGCCAATCAAACCATTCACATTCAAATAACAGAACCTCTTGATTTTTTTTCAAAGTCAACATAAATCATTTTCTTGATTACTCCATACCACTCATTATCACCGTCCCGAACAACAACACCATTGTTTTGTGTCCGTAAATCTCTTTCCACCTCCGCTATTTGAAAGAAGAAGTCATTTATGAATGACCGACTAAAAAAACGTGTCCGACGATCAGGTCCTCTAAATAATGCATACAAATAATCAGTTACTTTTTCCTTCTTTGTGTAATGTCGTAATATGTACACATTAATATAAAAGGGGTCATCGATAAACAAACTTCCGAAAAGATATTTCTTCAATATTTCATCAAAGTAAAAACTTGCATGTACTTACTCGTTTTTGGAAACCAATAAACAAACTCATCTCTATGGCGTTTTTCAACATCACGAGAATGAATCTTTTTCAGCTGTTCAAAATGCTCACTGAAAAGGGTACAAAATTAAATTAGCCATCTACAATAAGCATGATCCAATATAGTATAGAACATCTGAGTTATACGTACTTGATCCATGGAGCGGCCTCTTCAACATTAGGAATAATATAATGCCTGATGTTATGTAGTTCCACCATAGTATCTTGGCCCCATTTAAACCCTTTTTTAGAATTACCAACTTCTGTAAATATATTAGACTCGAGAGAAGGCTCATTCTGAGCTGCAGCTTTGCGACGTTTTGGCCTATTAAGCTTGGTGCTGATGTTATCCAAAAACTGACTACAAAAAGTCATACACTCTTTTATAATATATCCCTCAGCTATAGAACCCTCCATATGAGCTCTGTTACGTACATACCTCTTCAATGTACCAAGGTACCTCTCAATTGGATACATCCATCTGTGAGAAACAGGTGCACCCAAGCAAGATTCTTCGCCAAGATGGATTGGAAGATGTACCATGATATCAAAGAAAGTGGGAGGAAGCAACATCTCATGCTTACAAATTGTTTCAGGAAATTGTTCAATCATCTTATCTGAATCTGGTTCCGCCAATTCTTTAGAACAAATTCCATAAAAGAATCTGCTAAACTCAATTAAAGGTTCAACAACCTTTTAAGGCCATATGTCACGAATTGCAATAGGAAGGAGCTTCTGAAATATAATATGGCAGTCATGAGTTTTTAGACCTGATATCTTATGTGCTGTTATGTCCACACTTCTCTTGATGTTTGAGGCATAACCAACGGGCATCTTCACATCCGCCAAAAACTTTCACAAGGTGGTCTTCTTATCTTTTTGCAAAGTATATGATGCTGATGGACAATCATACTTCCCTTTCATACCCACGGATGTTGCTTTGGTCGTATACCCATTTCTAGCATATCAAAATGAGCTTGTGGACTATCTTTTTTTTTTTACCATCCATATTAAGCAATGTCCCCAACATGCTATCACAAATGTTTTTCTCAATGTGCATGACATCTAAGTTATGCATTATTAGCAATGTCTTCGAATACGGGAGCTAAAAAAATATACTTTTCTTATTCCAACTATGCCACCTATCTTCCTTAGTGCGCTTTCTCTTATTATTCGTCTGTCCAAAACTCACTTGATCAAAAGTCTCGTATTGTTGGAGTACTTCATGACCAGAGAGTGATGTTGGAGCCTCTCTATTCTCTATTTTGTTGTCGAGAGAAGCTTTGTCCCGACGCCACCGGTGATCCTTAGGTAGGAAACGATGATGACCCATGTAGCAATAATTTCGTCCATGTTTCAACCACAAGGCATCAGTGCTTACATGGCAGTATGGACATGCTAGCCTACCTTTTGTGCTCCATCCACATAGCATTGCATATGCTGGAAAATCATTTATTGTCCACAATATAGAAGCTCGCATGAGAAATGTTTCTTTCTTTGAACTGTCGTATGTTTCAACACCATCAGACCATAATTTTAGTAGCTCATCAATCAAAGGCTGCAGATACACATCAGTGTTGTTTCCAGGTGACTTTGGCCCAGAAATGTGAAATCGTTGCAGTACCATGCTATTGGTTGCAATACGTTAAATCATTGCAATATGCTAAATCATTGTAACAAGATACTATTTGCCACAAATATGAAAATCTTTGCAATACCGTACTATTTGCCACGATCGTGAACCCGTTGCAATAAATTAATATTCGTCACGACACGTTAAATCATCGCAATACATGATATCGTTGCAATAGCGTCCTATTTGCCACCGATGTGAAATTGTTGCAATACCATACTATTCGCCACGGATGACAAGGCGTCGCAATAACCTATCACCACGGGAATTATTACGATGATTCATAAAAATTATCGCCATGTTCTTTTTCGTTGCAACAACGACCTATTGCGACGAAAAACAACCTATTGCGACAAATTTTTTCGTTGCGATAAACTGGAATCCGTGGAGTGATCCAAGAACGTCATGACGACAACAAGACCATTAGAGCTTCTACACATGGACCTCTTCGGTCCAATCGCCTACATAAGCATTGGCGGTAATAAATATGGTCTTGTAATTCTTGATGATTTTTAATGTTTCACTTGGTTGTTCTTTTTGCATGAAAAAAGTGAGACTCAGGGTGTCCTTAAGACATACTTGAGGAGAGCTCAATGTAAGTTCTCCTTGAGAATCAAGACTAGAAGATGTGAAAATAGTGCCGAGTTATTGGATGAAGAAGGCATCAAGCTTGAGTTCTCGGCCCCCTACTCCCCTCGACAAAACGGGGTGGCCGATAGGAAAAATAGGACTCTCATTGAGATGTCTAGAACCATGCTTGGTGAGTACAAGACGTCATACCTGTTTTGGGCGGAAGCAGTTAACACCGCTTGCCATGCAATAAACCGGTTGTATATCCATCACATATTGAAGAAGACGTCTTATGAACTACTGACTGCTAACAAACCCAATATCTCCTATTTTCGTGTTTTTGGGAGCAAATGCTATATTCTCAAAAAGATGCCTAGGACCTTGAAGTTTGCTTCAAAGTCCGATGAGAGTTTCTTTCTTGGTTACGACTCAAACACTTACGCCTATCGTGTTTTCAAAATCCTCATAAATTCTTGAAGTAGCACACGATGTAGTTTTTGATGAGACTAATGGTTCCCAGGTGGTGCAAGTTGGTCATCATGTGATAGATCAAGAAGAGGCTCCACAAGTGGTGAAAGGAAGGATGGAACTTGGAGACATTTGACCACAAGAACAACCTCAAGTCTCAAGTGACCATCCCACACATCAAGCAAACTCTTCCGCAAAAGACCAAACTCAAGACCCTCAAGATGCGCTTCAACAAGATGAAAATGGAGGCATTGATTAAGGGGGAGGCAACAAAAGTGAGGAAGAAGATGATGAAGTTCCAAGAACTAAAGCACCACACCCAAGAGTACATCAAAGAGTTCAACGGGACCATCCCGTTGACAACATCCTTGGAGACATCTCCAAAGGGGTAACTACTTGATCTTGTGTTGCAATTTTTTGTGAACATTACTCCTTTGTTTTTTCTTTAGAGCCTCACAAGGTTGATAAAGCACTACGAGATCCTGATTTGGTGATGGCCATGCAAGAAGTTCTCGACAATTTTGAAAGAAATCAAGTATGGGAGCTTGTGAAAAGGCCAAATGCAAATGTTGTGGGCACCAAATGGGTGTTCTGCAACAAACAAGATCATCACAGAGTGTTTACAAGGAACAAAGCACGACTTGTGGCCAAGGAGTACTCCCAAGTCAATGGTTTGGATTTCGATGAAATCTTTGCTCCCGTAGCTAGGCTTGAATGAATTCGCATATTACATGCCTTTGCTACTCACCATGATTTTAAACTATACCAAATGGACGTAAAGAGGGCATTTATCAATGGTCCAATCATAGAAGAGGTGTATGTGAAGCAACCCCCGGTCTTCGAAGATCATGACTTCCCAAACCATGTCTAAAAATTGTGTAAGGCTCTCTATAGCCTCGAACAACCTCCTAGAGCTTTTTATGAGTGTGTTAGAGGCTTTCTAACTAAAAGTGGTTTCAAAATTGGGAAGGCCGACTATACCCTATTCACCAAGCATTTTAATGATGATTTGTTTGTTTGCCAAATATATGTCAATGACATTACATTTGGTTCTACTATGAAACTTTTTGTGATGAGTTTTCAATGATAATTATCAAAAGTTTTGAGATGTCAATGATGGGGGAGTTGAAGTTCTCACTAGAATTTCAAGTGAAGCAACTCAAAGAATGCACATTCATAAGTCAAACGAAGCACACGCACGGCATACTCAAGAAGTTGGACATGTACAAAGCGAAACCCGTCAAGAATCCAATGGGAACCAATGGGCACTTCGACCATCATGAAGATGGTCCAAGTGTGGACCAAAAGGTATACCATTCCATGATTGGTTCATTGCTTTACTTATGTGCATCTAGGCCTGATATAATGCTAAGTGTTTGTATGTGTGCTCGATTCCAAGCTGCTCCCAAGGTGTGTCATTTGACTGTCGTTAAAGAGAGTTCTTAGATATTTGGTTCACACACCAAGCCTATGACTTTGGTACCCCAAGGGCTTCATGTTTAATCTCATTGAATATTTTGATGCGGATTATGCGGGGTGCAAAGTTGATAGAAAGAGTACCTCCGGGACTTGCCAATTCTTGGATAGGTCCCTAGTGTCTTGGTCCTCAAATAAAAAAATACATTGCTCTCTCCACAGCCAAAGAGGAGTATGCGTATGTTGTTGTGCACAACTTCTTTGGATGCGATAAACTCTTAGGGACTATGGCATAAACTAGCGCCATATAGCTCTCCTATGTGACAATCAGAGTGACATAAAAATAACCCACAATTGGACACTCAAAGACCAAGCACATTGATATCCGCCATCATTTCTTTATATATCACTCCATCAAGAAGACATAGTGATTTCCCATGTGAGAACCGTAGGACAATTGGCCAATATCTTCACCAAGCCTTTAGATGTGAAAAAAAATTTGTGAACTTAAGAGTGAGCTCAATATCTTAGATTCTCAAAACGTGGCTTTAATCTTGCACAGCTAAATGTTACTTGTATTTGACTCAAAATTCATGCATGGTTGCGAAAAACTCATCCCCCTCAATTTTCTGCAAAACCATTTGAAATTATTGAATCTTTGTGAATTATGGTCGTAGTTTTGTTGTTGATTGTTTATTTACCATGATTTAAAATATATTTTGTGAAAAGTAGTCCAAAAGGATAAAATCTCTAGTGAAAACCCAAATATATATGTGTTTTCAGCTTTTTGATTGGCTCCACCTCCCTGGATGGACAATTTCGGCCCTTCGAGCAGTACAGACCGAGTCCGTAGGCCGGACAAGTCCAGGTCTCCAATCGGACTAGTCCGGCCCATGGGGACTTAACCTCCTAGAGGGCTCCCTGACTTTTCATTCTTCCACTCAGACTCTCTATCTCTCTTCAAACACAAAAATCACGCCCCCAAATTGTTGATTTTCGATTCAATCCACAAAAAACCAACTCCAATCCATGGATTAAAGCCCCAAGGTTTGTGGGAACTCTTCCCCGAGCATCCTCGGCTGATTCTTCATCCACATTTCGGCGATTTGAATATTTGATGAGGTATTCTTGACGTAACCCTAAATCCTTCAAAATTCAAATCTTCTAGGTCTTCTGAAAGAAACCTCTTCACAAAAGTTGTTCTACATGTCATTGTGATCCTAGCCTAGGAATATTGTGTCCCGATCCATAGTTTTTACAAAAACTCATCAAGATTAGGGTTCTTACTGTGTCCACTGGACTAGTCTGGCTTCAGGGTGGACAAGTCTGGGGTTCATACTGAAAACCCTAACTTTGATTGTTCTTGTGAATTCTGACACAATATTCCACTTCCTTGGACTCATATGCTCTCTTGTTTATGTCTTCTCGAAGACGATGTCGAACCCCGACCACTTGCCTCTATTCGATCTCGTGCATGAGGTGGCGAGGTAAGAAACTTATCGCCGTGCTTGTGAGGGAATGAGAGCTTGCTATAGCTCTTTTCGATTCAAGGGCTGAGGCAAGGAAGGCCAAGAAACAGAAACGAGAGGCTCATACCCCAGCTGCAGCCGAACAAGCCCCAAGGAAGAAGAGGCTTGTGATCATAGGTGAGAAAACAAGAACTCAAGCGGCTAGAGGTGCAAAGAACAAAGGCATAGCACCAGCAGGCGAATCGCCAAAGAAAAGAATACCAGTTGTTAAGAAGGCCGTGAGCAAGGCGCAAGTTGGGGTCACCATAAAAGAAAAGGGTAAAAAGGGGTCCTCACAACCCATTGGCCCTTTAATAATGTCCTCACTTGCTATGAATCCAAATCGAAAAGCCACTGTTGAAGCTAGTTTACTCTGAGGAAAAGGGGAAGAGAAGGATAAGAGATTGAGGATGCAAGACTGATATAAGTATGAGAAGGACACCACCGACCCTCAGTTTTGGTGTCACTTCCATTATTATTACTATCGAATAGTCTATATGACCAAGCAAACTCCAGTGATCGATTCTCAATGGATCGATTAGGACTATATGCCGGAGATGAACCAAGTTGCATTCAGTGGGGTAATTGAGGCCATAGAGCCCCATGGACTCAGGGATCTCATGTCATTTAGATATGATTGGAACATTGAAGTTATTGTGCTGTTCTACACCAAAGTCTACTTCATGGGCAAAGAGATCCCAGGATCACTTGGCTCATTAATGGTGAGCAATACTCAGTTACATATTGGGAGTTTGCCCAAATTCTTTGCTTGGAGGATCATATTTACAAGGAGATCATCATTTCAAATCTCAAGGCTGGTTAATGGGATCTGAAATGATGATCTCGTTGTTAATATGATCCTCCAAGCCACAAATTTGGGCAAACTCCCGACATGTAGCTGACTATTGCTCACCATTAGTGAGCCAAGTGATCCTCCGATCTCCTTGCGTATGGAAGTAGACTGTGGTGTACAATTGCACAATAACTTCAATGTTGCAATCATACTTTAATGCCATAACATCCTTGAGTCCATGGCGCTCTATGGCCTCAATCACTGAACTGAATGCAACATGGTTCTTCTCTGCCATGTAATACCAATCGATCCATTGAGCATCAGTCACTGGAGTTTGCTTGGTCATATAGACTATCCAAGAGTAATCACAATGGAAGTCATACAAAAACCGAGGGTCGGCAGTGTGCTTCTCATACTTTTAGCAGACATCCATCCTCAATCTCTTAACCTTTTCTGCCCCTTTATCTCTGAATAAATTAGCTTCAACAGTGGCTTGTCATTTGGAATCCTCGCAGGTGAGAATATTCTTAAAGGGCCAACGGGTTGTGAGGACCCCTTTTTACCCTTTTCTATTATAGTGACACAAACTTGTGCCTTGCTTGCGGGCTTCTTGACAACTGGTGTTCTCTTCTTTGTCGGTTCATCCGACGGTGCCTAGACTTTGTATTTTGCATCTCTAGCCGCTTGAGTTCTTGTTTTCTCACCCATGGTCACAAGCCTCTTCTTCCTTCAGGCTTGTTTTGCTGTAGTTGAGTTATGAGTCTCTTGTTGCTGTTTCTTTGCCTTCCTTGCCTTAATCCTCAACTCAAGGAGAGCTATATCAAGATCTCACTCCTCACGAGCATGGCGATAGGTTTCTTGCCTCAATGCCTCGTGCATGGGATCAAATAGAGGCGAGTCGTTGGGGTACGACATCGTCCCTGAGAAGAGATAAACAAGAGAGTATATGAGTCCAAGGAAGTGAAATATTGTTTTATAACACACAACAGCAATCAAAGCTAGAGTTTCCACTATGAACCCCAGACTTGTCCGCCCAGTGGTCGTACCAGTCCGCACAAGCCGGACTTGTCTGCCCCGCAGCCGGACTAGTCCGGTGGACACAGCAAGAACCCTAATCTTGATGATTTTTGTCAAAACTACGGATCGGGGCACAATACTCCTAGCCTAGGATCACAATTACATAGAAAACAACTTTCGTGAAGAGGTTTCTATCAGAAGACCTAAAAGATTTGAATTTTGAAGCATTTGGGGTTAGGTCAAGAACACCTCTTGAAATATTCAATTGATGAAATGTGGATGAAGAATCAGCAGAGAATGCTCGGGGAAGAGTTCCCACACACCTGGGGCTCCAGTCCATAGATTGAAATTGGTTCTTGTTGAATGGAATAAAAAATTGCCAATTTGGGATGCGGTTTTTGTGTTTGAAGAGGGGGTTGCCCCCTAGGGAGGTTAAGTCCTCAGGGGCCGGAGTAGTTCCGCACTACATGGAGGGTCGGACTAGTCCGTTTGGGCCTTGTTTGTCAAAGCTCAGGGAAGCTGGACTCCGGACTTGTCCGGTCAGTAAGGCGTACTAGTCCAGTCCAAAGGCTGAAAACACATATATATTTGGGTTTTCACCAGAGATTTGCTCCTTTTGGACTAGTTTTCAGAAAAGATCTTTGCAAATATGGTCATTAAGCCATCAACAACCAAACTATGACGATAATTTACAAAGATTCAGTAATTTAAAATAGTTTTGTCAAAAATTGAGGGAGATGAGTTTTTGCAAGCATGCATGAATTTAAAATTAAATACAAGTAACAATCAGATGTGCAAGACGCAAGCCACATTTCAAGAATCTAAGATATTGAACTCACTCCTAAGTTCACAAAATATTTTCTCATCTAAGGTATTTGTGAAGATATCGGCCAATTATTTTTCGGTTCTCACATAGGAAATCACAATGTCTCCTTTGATGGAGTGATCTATAAAGAAATGATGGCGAATATCAACGTTCTTAGTCTTGAGTGTTCAACTTGATTGTGGGATATTTTTTTGGCACTCTCATTGTCACATAGGAGAGGGATATGGCGCAAGTTTATGCCATAGTCCCTAAGAGTTTGCCTCATGAAAAGAAGTTGTGCACAATAACTTCCAGCTGCAACATACTCTTCTTCGGCTGTGGAGAGAGCAATGGAATTTTGTTTCTATGAGGACCAAGACACTAGTAACCTACCCAAGAATTGGCAAGTCCTGGAAGTTCTCATTCTATCTACTTTGCACCCTGCATAATCCGCATCGGAATATCCAATGAGATTAAACTTGGAGCCTTTAGGGTACCAAAGTACTAGCCTTGGTGTGTGAACCAAATATCTAATAATTCTTTTTATGGTTGTCAAATGACACACCTTGGGAGCGGCTTTGAATTGAGCACACATACACACACTTAGCAATATATCGGGCCTAGATGCACATAAGTAAATCAATGAACCAATCATGGAATGATATACCTTTTGGTCCACACTTGGAACATCTTCATGAAGGTCGAGGTGCTGATTGGTTCCCATGTGAGTCTTGATGGGTTTGGCTTTGTCCATGTCAAACTCCTTGAGTATGTCTTGTTTGTACCTCGTTTGACTTATGAACGTGCCTTCCTTGAGTTGCTTCACTTGAAATCCTGGGAGGAACTTCATTCCCACATTATAGACATCTCAAACCTTTTGGTAATTATCTTTAAAAACTCATCACAAAAAGTTTTGTTAGTAGAACCAAATATAATGTCATCGGCATATATTTGGCAAACAAATAAATTATCATTGAATTGCTTAGTGAAGAGAGTATAGTTGGCCTTTCCAATTTTGAAACCATTTTCTGTAAGAAAGTCTCTAAGGCACTCATACCAAGCTCTAGAAGCCTGTTTCGGGCCATAGAGAGCCTTACACAATTTGTACACATGGTTTTGGAAGTCTTGAACTTCAAAGGCTTGGGTTGCTCCATATACACCTATTCTTTGATTGTATCATTGATAAATGCACTCTTGACGTTCATTTGGTATAGCTTAAAATCATGGTGAGTAGCAAAGGCAAGAAATATGCGAATTGATTCAAGTCTAGCTACGGGAGCAATGGTTTCATCAAAATCCAAACCCTCCACTTGCGAGTACCCCTTGACCACAAGTCATGCTTTGTTCTTTGTAGCCACCCCGTGCTCATCTTGTTTATTGTGAAACAGCCACTTGGTACCCAAAACATTTGCATCTGTCCTCTTCACCAGCTCAAATAATTCATTTCTCTCAAAATTGTTGAGCTCTTCTTGTATGGCCATCACCCAGTCTGGATCTTGTAGCACATTTTCAACCTTGTGAGGTTCCGAAGAAGAAACAAAAGAGTAACACTGAAAAAAAATTGCAACACGAGATCGAGTAGTTACCCCCTTGGAGATGTCTCCAAGGATGTTGTCAACAGGATGGACCCGTTGAACACTTTTATGTACTCTTGGGTGTGAATCTTGAGATCTTGGAACTTCATCATCTTCCTCCTTATTTTCTTCGTCTCCCACTCTATCGACGCCTCCATGTTCATCTTGTTGAAGCGCATCATGAGGGTCTTGAGATTGATATTTTGAGGAAGAGTTTGCTTGATGTGTGGGATGGTCAGTTGAGTCTTTAGGTTGTTCTTGTGGTCGAATGTCTCCAAGTGTTATCCTTCCTATCACCACTTGTAGAGCTTCTTCTTAATCTAGCACATGATGATCAACTTGCTCCACTTGGCAGCCATTAGTCTCATCAAACACTACATCACATGGTACTTCAACAATTTCGTATGATTTGTTGAAAACATGATGGGTGTAAGTGATTCAATCATAACCAAGCAAGAAACCCTCATTGGACTTTAAAAGAACTTCGAGGTCCTAGGCTTCTTGTTGACAATATAACATTTGCTCCCAAAAACACAAATATATGAAATGTTTGGTTTGATTCTTGTTAGGAGCTCATATGACGTCTTTTTTAATATGTGATGAAGGTACAACCAGTTTATGGCATGGCAAACGGTGTTAACTGCTTCTTCCCAAAACCGGTCCGACGTCTTGTACTCACCAAGCATGGTTCTAAGAATCTCAGTGAGAGTCCTATTCTTCCTCTTGGCCACCCCAATGTTGAGGGGAGTAGGGGGGCCGAGAACTCATGCTTGATGCCTTCTTCATTCAAAAATTATTCAACTCAAGATTCTTGAACTCGATGCCGTTGTCACTACCTATAGTATTGATTCTCAAGGAGAACTCATTTTGAGCTCTCCTCAAGTATTTCTTAAGGAGACATTGAGTTTCGCTTTTGTCATGCTGAAATAACACCAAGTGAAACGTGAAAAATCATTGTTGACGTTTCTTACATCACAGATAAAAATCCGCAAGCGCAAGGAAACTATCGTGTAGCATTTCACCCAAGAGTATTCCCAAGGATAATGTATTTATCCCAGGCGGTGGAGTAAAGTAGACACTAATCTTATGTTGAAGCTATGGGATACTAATCAATTATCTAGACAGGGGTAAGTTGATAATATGGGTAGAGTGACACACACCTAAGCAATCTATTCTAAAGGGCAAATGGGTCATAATGGAGATTAGACTAATAGTTGGGGAGTTCCTCCTCAATGCTTCTAATATACATATGCATAGCGTAGGTTAGATACTAATGAGCATGTCAATGGTGAATCTTTATGCTAAGTTGTTCAACACATCGGGCACGGGCTTTCCTCTAGCAATAGTAGTGCGATTCCCGCCAGTAGCCTGTGGCATAGCCGAATGTGGAGGATTACAAAGGAAAGATAGGGCTTTCACCACCTACTGCCTATCTCTTCGATCCTTGGGTCTACAAGACATCCAACACAAATAACTACCCTGGCACCTTGCTAGCATATTAAGTAAATACCTTAGGAGCCATGGCACAAGCTATCCAAATGCAATGACTAACATAAATATCGTTGAACCAATGTTGAGACATAGCATATGTTATTCATATTATCATGATCACATCATGATACTTATACTATAATGGGGGTTTATAATATGGTTACGATTATAGAATAATGACATTAAGACATGATCATAAAGACTATTCCTTCCACATACGTGGAATCCACAATCAAACAAGAAACGCTTCATCCAAGCATATGTATAAGGGAAGACTAAAGATCATATCTTTATTATGCATAAAGTCACAAATACAAGAAAAGATACATGAGCCACACCTTTCCCAATTTGGACCTGGGATTAGAGGCTCCTCTCTACAGCCTAACCTCCACTAAGGAACTAGGAGAACTAGTGTATACAATAGAATGATGCTCAAGTGGTATATGTTGAAGTGAGGGGTCCTATTTATAGAAGGATAAGGGTCGGTTCCTGCCACCAAAAGCGCGCAAATCAGTATTCATCGTTATCAAGGCACCATAAGGAGTCGACATGTGGATGTTGACCGCGTTTGGCTCCAGGAAGATGTCAGCCGAACCCCCGGTTCGGCCGACCTGGTCTTGGCTCCGTTTGAGGTGTGCTTCCTCCACGTCAGTTCCAGGTGGGTCCCATTCACTGATATGAGTGATATACCGTTGGATGGCCTCGGATACTTCTGTTTCTTGGCCATTTGATCCATGTGATGCCACGTGTCGGCACTTGATTGGCTGGGATGATAATTTATAGGATTCATCCCCTTGTTCCACCTCAATTCTGTATAAAATACCTACATGCACCAATTTCTCCAGGTACATGTGGAACTAGGTTATTTCTAACTATAATGTGTGTAAGAAATATTCATTCCATCCTATAATTGAGTTATATTGACGGTTGAAATTGGTATATAATGACCATCAACAATCATCAACAATTACAAGATCATATTTGTTACCGCCAATGCTTATGTAGGCGATTGGACCGAAGAGGTGCATGTGTAGAAGCTTCAATGGTCTTGTTGTCATCATGATGTTCTTGTATGGATGTTGAGCTCCAACTTGCTTCCTGACTTGACATGCGCTACATGGCCTATCCTTTTCAAACACAACACTCGTTCAACCACATATATGCTCGCCCTTAAGAAGTTTTTGCAAATTCCTCATCCCAACAGGGCTAGTCTTCTATGCCAAAGCCATACTATGTTGGTTTTTGACATTAAGCATGTGTCAGGTTGGGCTTTATCCATGGAGAAATCCACAATATAGATTTTTCCATAGAGCAAAACCTTAACGGCATATGAGTCACTACTTCTTCTTGTGATGGTCACACCCTGATCATTGAAAAGGCAATTATATCATTTTTCACATAGTTGTGATAGGTACAATATGTTATAGTAAAGTGAATCGACATGTAAAACATTGGAAATAGTATGATTAGAGTATATAGCAATTTTGTCGGTGCCCAAGATTTTCCCTTGGTTATTGTCCCGAAGTATATTCCCTCGCTTGGATCTTCATTTTTCTCATACTCCACAAACATATTCCTCTCTCCATTCATAAGATTTGTGCATCCACTATCAAGCACCCATTTTGTCCAACCGGAGGAGTATGCCTACAAAATAGAGTTAAGCCTTGGTTTTAGGTACCCAAGCGGTGTTGGTCTTTGATGTTAGTCAAGAGGCATTTGGGCACCCACACACAAGGTTTTGGATTCTTGCGGAGTGGGCCAACATACCTAGCATAAGGTTTACCAAATTTGTTCCTCAACAAGACATATGAAGCATCAAAATCATGAAACAATAGATGAGGTTTGTTTTTAGGTATTTTGTGTGAAGTAGCTATGTTCTTTCCTTTGTTGTTGTCGTATGATCCTTCTTAAACAAAAACAATAAAGTCTTTCCCATTCTTCACAGTCTTGGCTTTTTGCTTCCTCTCCTTAGAATAGCCAAGACCATCTTTGACAAGAGGATGTCTTGTCGGTGTATGCACTACGTGCATATGCCATATTATCCTTGTCAAAGATGCCACCTTTTTATGCTTGCTTGTTTTTGCCACTTTAAGCTCATCTTTTAGTTTAGAATCTAGTTAGAGCACTTGCAAGCCTGAGTTGTTTCGGATTCGACATTTGTTGATGGTGAGCTTTTAGAGGAAGAAGGTGCATTGACCTTGAGAGACTCCACTTGTGTTTCAAGGATCTTGTTATCTTTTGTCAAGCTAACAAGTTCATCCTTTAGCACACTTGAAGCTTTATCATGATTTTAGCAAGTTTCCTTCCTCAAAGCGTGTTCACGATCAACTGCATTGCTTCTTTCTCTTTCAAGCTCCAAGAGCTCCTCAAACTCTTAACATCTCACCTTTTGTTGGATGAGCATGTCCTCTTGACGGTTTATGAGCCTTTGCTTCTCAAATATCTCATGTGATAACAACTTCAATCATTGCAAGGTGCTTTTACTCATATCTTTAAGCATGTCTTCATTTTCACTGCCACTATCAAAATTATCAAGTGATGAAATTGAAGAAGTTGGTTTAGATTCAACTTTCTTTCTTCCTTCCATGGCCATGAGGCATGTTGGTCTTGACCTCTCTATGACATCTGGTTCCGAAAATGAACCAAGTGCAGTATATGTGTGCCCAGGATGTTCAACACCCATATACAAGTGTGTCGCAAACGATATACAGACAGTTACCACAACACAAGTTAATTAACCAAATTTTATTACACGATTCATAATATCCTTGAATACTAGTTCTAATGAATATTAATGACAAGTTCAACTAATGCAGCGGAAATACTCTAATTAAGCAAACTAAGCAAAATGGATAGCGCAACTCCAATAACACCACAGGCAAAGCTGACAGTAGACACGACCTAGAATACCGCATTATCGCCATTAAACTCACAATCCTGACCTGCAACTGTTGGGGGGGGGGGGGGGGGGGAGGGATTGCAAGAGTGAGCACATGTCGTACTCAGCAAGTGTGGAAAGTATGACATGTGGCTGATTCAAACGACGACGATAATATTGGCTAAGTGCGGAAAAGTACAGTAAAACCATTTGGAAATCAATGTATTACATATACGTGAAGTAATCCCATCATAAACCATAATTAATAACATAGCACCAATCCATATTCCATATCCATCACCATCATACCATTAACCATATTCAATGCCATAGTTAATCAATAACCAGACAATACCAGTACCAAACCATAGCCATCCCAGATCCAAATTTCCCTCTAATCATGGAAGTTGTCCAGGTGCTCATAACCGGGAGCACGGCTACCATGATAGTTTTATTAGACTCTGCAGAGTTTGTACCACTTTACCCACATGTTCGTGATTTCATCACCTTTCGGTGACTAAGAACCTCCCTTACACCAGTGACCCGTCAGTCACATTACACACTTCCGGTGGTGTGTGGCCAAGAGATCACAAAATAGCCTTTACAAAGGGATTACTAGCCTATTTAGACCCCACTGAGGTTTCATCGGTGGCGATGCCTCCAACTGAGCACATCTTCAACCAAGGGCCCCTTCTTGAGCCATTCGGATCCTAGGATAGTCCCACCAATCATCAACAAACCCAATCAAACTACCCCTTCCCCGAGCATCCTTAATTGTCCAAATAGCACTGGCAAAGCCCAAATTAATGAGCTACGCCGCACCCATACTTGGCCTCGTGGTGGCACTGTAGTCCTGGCTTATCCTCACATGAACCGGTCCTTAGATCTACAGCAAGCAAACCACCGTACATCCAACCCATCCACATACCAGGCTTTCTTAGATCACCCATTACCATATCATATTGACAAGCTCACATTAACCAGAATATCATTAATGCATAATTAAATGTGTAGTGTTGTTTTCCTATCCCAATTAATTAAGCAAAGCAAAAAGGTAAAAGGCCCATCCCGACTCTCTACCATAATACCAGGAGACGAGGGTGGTTAAAAAAATCTAGTAAACTTCCTAGCATAGGATTCCCATCAAATTGACAAAGCATGCAGTTTTGCAAACAAAACATTTATTTTAAGAATAGGATCAATATGCTTCAAGGACACTTGCCTTGCTCGGACTGATAGGGTTGTTCAAGCGCTTCAAAAGTCTTGGTTTTGAAAATCCTCGTACGCGACCTCTTGAGCACTTCCCTCTACTCGTGATCACACATACAAAAAAATATGTACAAATCAACATGATGCACACACATTAATCAACATGCGATGACATGCATGCATGCATGCAAAGTTCAATTATTAATTAACTATGGGTGTACATTGATTAGATGCAATTAGTTCATACGTTTTCATACGAGTTTACGGGGGTTTTACCGAGGATTAATGTGGCTGAAAATAAATTTATGGTGCAACTATGATTAAATTATGTCTATTAGATCCAATACGTTGCTAAAATTTGCATCATAATAACAAATCCTACCGTAGATGCGACGGATTCGAAGATCGCGGGACGAAGGCGACGCGTAGACGAAGTGGATGGTGCAACGATCCTCCGGCAGCACGACGACAGCAACGCGACGAACTCCAGCGGGCGACGGCACTCTCCTCTTTTTCTTCTTATTCCCCTCCCTTTTTTCCTCTCTTTTTCTTCCCTGGTGGTGCCCCTGTTCTCTCGTTCTTTTTTTCTAGCGGCTAGGGTTTTTGGCTACAGGAAAATACGAAGCCCCAGGGGCTTTTATAGCCAGGCGCGAGTGGTACCGTGGCCGATTCGGCCTGGGCGAGCACATGTGAGGCGCGGGGCGCTCGGCGCTAGGGGCGGCGCACGGGGCGCGGGTCGCTCGCGCGGGCGTGCGCGCGCTGGGGCAGGCTGGCGCGGTGCGGGGCCAGGGCAGGCGCGCGGTGCGGGCTGGTCGGGCGGGGCGCCCTGGTTGGGCCGGCTTGGCCTGGCCGGCGGTTGCCCCTTTTTCCTTTTTTTTCTTTTTTTTCTCTTTTTTTGATATTATTATTTATTTATTCTATATATTATTATTTATATTTTATTTATTTTATTATTTATGTATATATTATTATTTTTTATATTTATTCCCTAATACATGTTTTACGCTATTATTTTTTCTTCTTTTGCTACTCATATTTGTATATATGCTCCTTCTTTTTTTCTTTATTCTACTAATGTTTAATGCATGATCATGTATGCAATGCATGATGCGAAAATTGAGGGTGTTACAAACCTACCCCCCTTAAAGTGAATCTCACCCTCGAGATTCGATAGCGTGGGAAAAGAAGAGGGAATTCAGTCTTCAAGTCTTCTTCGCGTTCCCACGTAGCTTTGGCTTCCGTATGGTGGTTCCATTGCACTTTGCACCAACAGACCCTCTTATTCCTCGTGACCCTTTCCTTCACGTCCAAGATCTTGATAGGTTGCTCGACATAGGATAAATCCTGCTAAAGTTCTAACTCGTCCATCGGCACCTGTTCTTCCGGCACATTGAGACACTTCTTGAGTTGAGATACGTGAAACACGTCGTGTACATCGGAGAGATACGTCGGCAGCTCAGGTTGATAAGCTACCTCTCCTCGCTTGTCCAGAATCGTAAATGGCCCGATATAGCAAGGTGCCAGTTTTCCTTTGACGTTAAACCATCGCTGACCTCGGATAGGTGGCACCTTGAGGTATACAAAATCTCCAACTTCAAATGCCATATTCCTTCGCCTATTATCCGCATAACCTTTTTGTCGCGACTGAGCAGCCCTTAGGTTTTCACGAATTATTCGGACTTGTCATTCAGCGTCTTGTAAGACATTAGGACCAAATACTTGGTTCTCTCTTGTTTTATTCCAAAACAAAGGTGTCCTACACTTTCTTCCGTATAGTGCTTCATAGGGCGACATTTTCAAACTTGTTTGGTAACTATTGTTGTATGAAAATTCTGCATATGGCAAGCTCTTGTCCCAACTTTGTCCATGCTTTAAAGCATAAGCTCTTAACATATCTTCCAAAATTTGATTGGTCCTCTCGGTTTGTCCACCCGTTTGAGGGTGATATGCCGAACTGAAGTTCAACGTTTTCCCCAATGCTTCATGCAATTTCTGCCAAAATCTGGAGGTAAACTGAGAACCTCTATCTGAGACTATCTTCTTCGGTACTCCGTGTCGACACACAATATGCTCCATGTATATTTAGGCCAATTGTGAAGCTGTATATTTGGTCTTCACAGGGACAAAATGAGCTGACTTAGTTAACCGATCCACAATTACCTAAATTGAGTCGTAACCGGACTGAGTACGTGGTAACCAACTATGAAGTCCATACCAATCTCTTCCCACTACCATTACGGAAACTTTAATGGTTGCAATAGTCCAGCTGGCCTTTGATGTTCCCCCTTGACTCGTTGGCACACATCACACAATGCAACATATTCAGCTATGTCTTTTTTCATGCTGGCCCACCGATAGCATGTCTTCAAGTCCTTGTACATCTTTGTACAACCGGGATGAATTGAGTACGGCGAGTCATGTGCCTCCTTTAATATTGTCTCCTGAATATGCTTTACATTAGGCACAACGATTCTCTTTCCAAGCCATAAGGTGCCATGTTCGTCTTCATCAAATCTGAATTCTCTCTCTTCTTCGGTCCTTTCCTTGATTTCCTTGATCTCTTCATCCGTGGTTTGTGCTTCTCGAATTTCTTGCACCAAGGTTGAATTTAACTCCATTATTCCCATCTCATTCACAAATCCGAGGTTCAACCGTTCGAATTCCTTACATAGCTCGGATGGTAACTCTCGAACTGTAAGTTGATGACTTACTCCTTTTCTACTCAAAGCATCGGCCACTACACTGGCTTTTCTGAGATGATAGTTGATCCCCAAATCATAATCTTAGATGAGCTCCAACCATCTCCGTTGTCTCAAATTCAGATCCGTTTGTGTGAAAATATACTTCAAACTCTTATGATCCGTATAAATTTCACACCTATGTCCAAGAATATAGTGTCGCCAAATCTTCAATGCATGTACCACGACTGCTAGTTCAAGATCATGTGTAGGATAATTCTGCTCATGCTTCTTCAATTGTTGACACATAGGCGACCACTTGACCTTCTTGCATAAGCACACATCCAAGTCCTTGTCTCGATGCATCACAATAAATGTCAAAACTCTTGCTTACATCCGGCAGTACCAAAACTGGGGTTGTTGTTAACCTCTTCTTCAACTTCTCAAAACTGTTTTGACAGGCTTAAGTCCATTGGAAAGCCTTTCCCTTCATTAGCAACTCCATCATAGGCTTGGCTATCTTGGAAAAGTCCTTGATGAATCGACGGTAATATCCAGCCATCCCAAGGAAACTCCTTATTTCCTTTACGTTGTGCTGTGGCTCCCACCTTAACACATCCGTCACTTTACCGGGGTCAACCGATACTCCTCCTCCTGAGATGATATGATCCAAAAATGGCACCTCTTTCAACCAAAACTTAAAGTTGTTGAACTTGGCATACAATTGATGCTCCCTCAATTTCTGCAACATGAGCCTTAAATGTTCCTCATGTTTCTTCTCATCCTTTGAGTAGATCATAATGTCATCAACAAACACCACGACGAACTTATCCAAGTACTCCATAAAGACCTTATTCCTGAGATACATAAAATAGGAAGGTGCATTTGTCAGTCCAAAGGACATCACGGTGTACTCATAAGATCCATACCGTGTCCTAAAAGTTGTCTTGGGTATATCCGATGGTCTAATCTTAATTTGGAAGTATCCCGACCTCAAATCAATCTTAGAGAAGACACAAGCACCCTTCATCTGATCAAACAAGTCTTCTATGCATGTCAAGGTGTACTTGTTCTTGATCGTTACCTCGTTGAGAGCTCGGTAATCCACACACATCCTTTGCGTTCCATCCTTCTTGTCCACAAATAGAACGGGCGCTCCCCAAGGTGAAGATCTTGGGCGAATAAAACCCTTCTCTAGTTGCTCTTGAATTTGCTTCTTGAGCTCCGCTAATTCCATAGGAGGCATCATATATGGCCTCATAGCTATAGGTGTATTTCTAGGTATTAAATCAATAACAAACTCAATGTCTCAATCGCATGGCATACGTGGCAACTCATCCGTAAAAACATCCAAAAATTCACGCACCACCGGAATCTCCTCAATTGCGGCACTGTCCATATGATTCAGCTCCAATTGCTTCGGTGCTGTTTGAGATGCTTCAAATTCTACTGTGATCCCCTCCACATTCGTCAACTTTACCGTTTTTGTGGCACACTCAATAACACAATTGTGCTTCCTCAACCAGTCCATACCAAGACTAATGTCCAATCCTTGGGAATCCAAGACTATAAGGTTGGCGGAGAAGTCTACCCCCGTATTCTAAGGCTTACTTTTGGACATACTATATTTGTCACCATCTCTCCTCCAGGAGACTTAACCAATAGAGTAAACTTCATATGAGAGATAGGCAAACTATGCTTGGCAATATACTTCGATGCAGAATGAATGCGATGCTCCAGAATCAAACAACATTGTCGTGGGGTTGGAGTTTGCGAGAAACAAACCAATTACCACATCATCCGCTTGTTGAGCATCCTCCGTAGAGACATGGTTCACGTTGCCATGAGAAAAATCCTGTTGTCCATGGTTCCCTTGTGGCGCTCCTCCATTAGGTCTTGGGTTTTGCTTCAACGCATTGCTTCCTTGAACAAGGCCTGACTTAGGACAATGATGCGCGAAGTGTCCAGCTTCTCCACAAGTATAGCACTTCTTAACTCCACCAGAATTATTGGGACGAGCTTGGTTTTGAGCATTGGCACCAGGAAAATTAGCACGAGGTACATATGGCATCGGAGGCCTAGGTGCTTG
This sequence comes from Tuctoria greenei, assembly GCA_036927565.1. NCBI lineage: Eukaryota > Viridiplantae > Streptophyta > Magnoliopsida > Poales > Poaceae > Tuctoria > Tuctoria greenei. Next base: position 74,548,337 of record JAYESD010000004.1, read on the forward strand.
CATGACAGGGTGCTGCTGCACAAACTGAGTTGGGCGCGGTGCATAACTAGGGCGCTGTCCAGGGACAGAAGAGCTGAAATAAGGCACATTGGGTGGTGCAAAGCGAGGGCGCACATTACTTCCTTGTTGCTGTCCTTGATATGGCACCTTCCTCTTGTTGTCTTATTCCATCTCACAGACCTTGTTCTCCACCACAATTGCTTTGTCCACAAGCTTCAGAAAATTGGCATAATCACAGTTGAGCAATTGCACTTGGATCTCATTGTTCAAGCCTCTAATGAACATTTATTGCTTCCGGCTGTCCCGACTAACATCCTCAGGCGCATATCTTGAGAGTTGAGTGAATTTGTTGAGATATTCACCCACGCTCGATCTTCCCTTCCTCAAGTTCTCAAATTCTTGCCTCTTCAAGATCATACTTCCCTCGGGCACATACTGAGAATGGAAGTTCTCCTTGAATTCTGCTCAATTGATCCTCTCTTGATTCTCATGAGCATTGCAATTAGCATCCCACCAATCTGCAGCTGCTCCAACGAGTTGAAGCAAATAGCACCTTCTCCCGATCACTGCATTGGACAATAGTAAGTTTCTTCTCCACGGACTTGAGCCAATCCTCGGCATCCATAGGGTCGGAAGCTTGAGCAAAGGTCGGTGGCCTAGTCCTCATAAACTCTCCCAATCGGTTATGAGGAGGTGGGGGTGGCGGTGGAGGCGTGTGGGGCTGATTGTTGATATTACCAGCCTGCAGTTGTCCCATAGTTTGTATCATGGTCTGCATGAGCTGGTTCTGCATAGCAAGTAGCTGCTCAATATTGATAGCTCAATGAGCATGTCATTGTCCATTGTTGTTCTGAGGTACTCCATGGTTCTCCTCCTCATCAATGACATCCCTCTGGTTGTGAGTCCTCATCATCTGAAGAAAAGCAATAGGTAAGAATTTCGAAACGTCTCCAACTATATGCATCAAGGGATATGAAACTAGACAACTAACTATACTAGCCTAGGTGGATATGGCAATGCTAAAGCATCCCAAAATCCTCTATTAAGCACACAAGCAAGCAATATATAGAAACAACACAACAAACAAAACACATCGGTTCCTGAGTGCTCCTCTGTGCTCTAAAGTGTCCATTCTATCTAGGCTGCATCCTACGGTCAAGCTGTGGCTCTGATACCAATCTGTGACACCCGGTTCCGAAAATGAACCAAGTGCAGTATATGTGTGTCCAGGATGTTCAACACACATATACAAGTGCATCACAAACGATATACAGACAGTTACCACAACACAAGTTAATTAACCAAATTTTATTACACGATTCATAATATCCTTGAATATAAGTTCTAATGGATATTAATGACAAGTTCAACTAATGTAGCGGAAATACTCTAATTAAGCAAACTAAGAAAAAGGGATAGCGCAGCTCCAATAACACCACATGCAAAGCTGACGGTAGACACGGCCTAGAACTCCACATTATCGCCATTAAACTCACAATCCTGACCTGCAACTGTTGGGGGGGGGGGATTGCAAGTGTGAGTACATGTTGTACTCAGCCAGTGTGGAAAGTATGACATGTGGCTGATTCAAACGACGACAATAATAATGGTTAAGTGCTAAAAAGTACAGTAGAAACATTTGGAAAAGCAATGTATTACATGTATTTGAAGTAATCCCATCATAAACCATAATTAATAACATAGAACCAATCCATATTCCATATCCATCACCATCATACCATTAACCAAATTCAATGTCATAGTCAATCCATAACCAGCCAATACCAGTACCAAACTGTCGGTACCTTGTGTACCGTATACCCCTTGGGACTACAAAAAGACCAAAGCAACTTCACCTGTCGGAGTTGAAGACCTGCGAAGGCCCCACATTTCATACGGGACTGGACCTGCCTCCCTTCTATGGTTAGTCCCGGTGCTGCCACGTGTATACAGCAACCGGAGCTACTTCCCACACATGGGAAAGCTCTGGGCTAAACACCTACGCGGCACCCCCGGACCAAACCCCCGACAGAGGGAAGCTCCAGTACCGACACGTGTACAATTGCACCAGACCTACCCGTCCCAGACGATAAACTCCAAAGCTGCCACGTGTCCAACCGCCAGACCTTCAGCCTCAACAATCAGACTCGTGTACCTCCAACGGCTCGGACTTTCAAGGGACAATCAAGGACTTCAAGACACGATTAAGTGTCATTAATATCATATTAATTACACTCATTCGGAGGGCCCTTAATACCACTAATGGCACTGTCAAGGCCCGTTACCACACTATTAAGGGTAATTAACCTCATTAATTGTGTATTAAGCATCAGTAACCGCCAAGGCCACATGTCGGGCCAGGCTAGCGATGTAACGACCAGTCCTTGTACTATAAAAGGACTGGTCGAGCGATACACAGGGCTCTGCTCTCGATTTTGGACACTCTTAGACTCAGCTCTGACACACGCTCACAAGCGCTCAGAAGTTCAATACAACAACCACACACCCCGTGGAGTATGGTATTACGCTTATGCGACCCGAACCATGTAAACCCTCGTGTCACTTTACCATCATGTTCTGAATATTTGCGCGCCCATTACCGAACTAAAAACTCCACGGGCTACCAACAGTAGTACCAGGAGAATTTCCAGAAACAAATTCCGACATAAACCATAACCATCCCAAATCCCAATTTCCCTCTAATCATGGAAGTTGTCCAGGTGCTCATAACCGGGAGCATGGCTATCATGACAGTTTTATTAGACTCTGCAGAGTGTGTACCATTTTACCCACGTGTTCATGATTTCATCACCTTTCGGTGACTAAGAACCTCCCTTGTGCCAGTGACCAGTCGGTCACATTACACACTTCCGTTGGTGTGTGGCCAAGAGATCACAAAATAGCCTTTACAAAGGGATTACTAGCCTATTTAAACCCCACTGAGGTTTTGCAGGTGGCGATGCCTCCAACTGAGCACATCTTCAACCAAGGGCCCCCTCTTGAGCCATTCGGGTCTCAGGGTAGTCCCACCAATCATCAACAAACCCAATCCGACTACCCCTTCCCCGAGCATCCTTAATGGTCCAAATAGCACTGGCAAAGCCCTAATAAATCAAGTACGCCGCACCCATACTTGGCCTCGTGGTGGCATTGTAGTCCTGGCTTATTCTCGCACGAACCGGTCCTTAGATCTACAGCAAGCAAACCACCGTACATCCAACCCATCCACATACCAAGCTTGCTTAGATCACCCATTACCATATCATATTGACCAGTTCACATTAACCATAATATCATTAATACATAATTAAATGTGTAGTGTTGTTTTCCCATCCCAATTAATCAATCGAAGCAAAAAGGTAAAAGGCCCATCCCAACTCTCTACCATAATCCCAGGTGACAAGGGTAGTTAAACAAATCTAGTAAACTTCCTAGCATAGGATTCCCATCAAATTGACACAACATGCAGTTTTGCAAACAAAACATTTATTTTAAGAACTGGATCAATATGCTTCAAGGACACTTGCCTTGTTCCGACGGATAGGGTTGCTCAAGCACTTCGAAGTCTTGGTTTTGAAAATCCTCATACACGACCTCTTGAGCACTTCCCTCTACCCGTGATCACACATACAAGAAAATACGTACAATTAACATGATGCACACACATTAATCAACATGTGATGACATGCATGCATGCAAAGTTCAATTATTAATTAACTATGGTTGTTCATTGATTAGATGCAACTAGTTCATACGTGTTAATACGAGTTTCTGGTCATTTTAGCGAGGATTAATGCGCCCGAAAATAAATTTATGGTGCAACTACGATTAAATTACGTCTATTAGATCCAATACGTCGCTAAAATTCACATCGAAAAAACAAATCCTACCGTAGATGTGACGGCTTCGAAGATCGCGGGACGAAGGCGACATGTAGACGAAGTGGATGGTGCAATGATCCTTCTGTGGCACGACGACGGCGACGCGACGAACTCAGGCGGGCAACGGAACCCTTCTCTTTTTCTTCTTCTTCCCCTCCCATTTTTCCTCTCTTTTTCTTCCCTAGCGGTGCCTCTATTCTCTCTTTCTTTTTTTCTGGCGGCTAGGGTTTTTGGCTACAGGAAAATATGAAGCCCTCGGGTCTTTTATAGACGGGCGCGGGCGGTAGCCTGGCTGATTCGGCCTGGGCGAGCGCGCGTGAGGCGCAAGGCGCCCGGAGCTAAGGCCAGCATGCAGGGCGCGGGGTCACTCGCGCGGGCGGGCGCGCGCTGGGGCAGGCTGGCGCAGTGCGGGGCAGGCGCAGGCGCGGTGCGGGCTGGTCGAGCGGGGCGCCCTGGCTGGGCCGGCTCGGCCTGGCCAGCAGTTGCCCCTTTTTCCTTTTTTTCCCTTTTTTTTCTTCTCTTTTTTATATTATTATTTATTTATTCCATATATTATTATTTTTATTATTTTTATTTTATATATATATATATATATATATTATTTTTATATTTATTCCCTATTACATATTTTATGCTATTATTTTCTTTTTCTTCTTTTGCTACTCATATTTGTATATATGCTTCATCTTTTTTTTTCTTTATTCTACTAATGTTTAATGCATGATCATGTATGCAATACATGATGCGAAAATAGAGGGTGTTACACTCTCCAAGTTGGGGAAGAGCTTGTTCTCCGTGGTTGATCTCTTCATGGCAATTGTTGCCATCTTGTCTTCTTCTTTGTCAGAGGTGTCTTCATCTGAATCCCACTCCTTCCCAAGGTGGGCTTGTACCGATTGTTTCTTGAAGAATTTCTTCCCTTGGGACTTGCCCTCCTTCTTCTTCTTGTTTTCTTCATGTGGGCAATCCAAAATGAAAGTGCCATATTCCATGAAGTTGTAACAAACCCTCTTCGCTCTTGTCTTGGACTTGTCCTTTTTCTTGCTATCATGATGGTAGCTCCTTCTCTTTCTTCTCATTATCCTATTGAACTTGTTGATGAAGAGCGTCTCTCCTCATTGCTGTTGAGGGTCTCTTCATCACTTTCCACTTGTTCTTTGGATCTTGATGTTGTTGCTTTGAATGCAACATCTTTCTTCTTTGAGGAGATGAGCTTTTGGAGGTCATTGTACAACATGGCCGCTCGCTCCATCATCTCATGGTTGATGATTCTGCCTAGCACTTCTTCTGGAGTCATCTTGTAGAATCCCCTACTCCCACAAATCAAGGAGCAAAGACTGACGTTTCGAGGCATGATGTGAATTAACAGTCTAAATATGGCACTTAAGGACCGTCACAAGGGGTATCACCATCCATAACGGTGAACCTCCCAAGTTCTCCTTCGATCATCTCGATCTTTGCCTCCCTTATGACACGTTGCCCTCATGCTTTGCCTTAAGCGTATCTTGTGACACCCGATTCTGAAAAATGAACCAAGTGTTATGCACATGTGTGCCCAGGATGTTGAACACACATACACGAGTGCATCACAAACGATAATCAAAAAATAACCACATCTCAAATAGCAAATAATTACCTTAATACAGTAGTACAATGGTTCTCAAACTACAAATCTCAAATTATTACTATTTCAGCAGAATCATAAACTAAGTAGCATGACTCCCATCCATAGGCAATTGATGATAGCACAAACACTAGTACTCCACATGATCCTCATAGTACTCCCAAGCATCACCTGTAACTATTTTAGTGGGGGAATAGCAGGGGTTAGTACATGTTGTACTCAGCAAGTGTCGGAAAGTATGACATGTAGCTACAACAAGGATTATAATCAATGGCTAATTGCTGAAAAGTACATTCAAAATATGTAACAAGCATCCTTAATTGTCTATGTCAATTTAATCCCATCATAACCCAAGTAATTATCATAACATGTATCCAACATTCTCAATTACCATCATACCTCATCCATCAATTTAATAACCATCCATATGCCAATTTCTCTCCTTCATAACCAACCATGTCCATTTATCATAACCCAAACCATAACCATATCCGAAACCATTCCCAATCCCAATGACTATCTTGATAGTTTTTAACACTCTGCAGATGTGGTATCACATTACTCACATGTTCGTGATTTCATCACCTTTTGATGACTAAGGAACCTCCATTATGCTGTCTCACACTTCCTTTGGTGTGTGGCCAAGAGCTCACAAAATAGCCTTTCAAAAGAGACTACTAGTATGTACGGACCCACTAAGGTTTCACCGGCAGACTTGAATCTCCATTTTCACACCAACAAGGCCCCTCGTGTGCCATGCAGATCCCAGGGTAGACTTTCTCGGCTCCTATTCCACGCGCCATCCAATGGTCCATACAACACTAGCAGCACACCTAATTATTCAGCTACGTCGCGCCCATACATGGCCTTGTCGTGGCACTGTTGTCCTGGCTTATTCTTGCGTGAACCGGTCCTTAGATCTATGGCAAGTGAAACCGCCATATCATTCAACCTGGTCCATGACCCATGCTTGCTTAGATCACCCCAGTTACTTGTTACTTAAGTCATCATTATCATCAATTCACATAATTCAAATGTTCAATAGTTCATAATTAAGCCAACTGGTTATTTCCAATCCCAAATTAAGCAAAGTAAGGCAAAACTAAAAAATACCCTTCTCGACTCTGTACAATATATCCCAAGCGACAAGGGTGGTTATACAAGCCTAGAAAACACATATTAATGGGTTTCGCATCATATTTACACGAGCATGCCGTTTTGCAAAGAAAACATTTGGAAACACGATCAAAATGGTCAAGGAAACTTGCCATGCTCTTATGGCTTGTTTGTATCAGCAAATGCTCACATAATACTCAATATTCCATGACAAGCATGAATTATGCAATTTTGATGTAATACATGTTACTAGGTTTCTATTGTTGCTTAATAACTAGTTACAATTAAGTTTTATATGTTATAGCAAGTTTCTAGTCATTTCAGATAAAGTTGGGAAAGTTCCAGGAATTCTAGAATTTAAGGACCGGACTAGTCTGTACAATAGACAGGACATGTCTGCTCTGGACCAGAAAGCTGAATGTACTACTCTGCACAAGACAGGACAAGTCTGCTAACTCTAGGGTTTTTGCGAATTTCCAACTAGAGCATAGTTTAGTTAAGTATGGGACCATAATTGATGTAGCAAGGATGGATCTAAGGTATTTACCCTGAATTCAAGGTTTCACTAGTCGAAGAATAGCTGAAAGGTGAGAACTCGACGTTTAGATCGATGAAGATGAAGGATTGGCGAAGAAGAAAGTTGACATCGAAGAATTGATGAGGAAGATCGTAGCAGCGACGACGATCTTGTTTGATTCCCCTTCTTCCTTCTCCTCCTCTTCCTACTTCTCCTTGTTCTTCCTTGTGGTGAACTCCTCTTGATGGCGGCTCGATGTGACAGGGGCTAAAGTTTTCTCAAACGTGGCATGGGGGTGAGAGGTGGGTGCTGGGGTGTTTATATAGAGGGAGAGGTGGTAGGGTTAGGGTGGAATCCATGTATAAGGTAGTGGGATCAAGTAGAGGCCTCGGTGGGGTCCCACTCGGGCTCCTCAGGGGTGGGGCGCGACATTCTTGGGCCCAATTAAGGAAATTACCTAATAACTTGTGGAGGAAAAATAGAATCCGAGTTAGAACCCTACACACTGGACTAGTCTGTAGTGAGGTCGGACAAGTCCGTTTGGGAACAGAGAGTTAAACGAAGAAGTCCGATGTCGAAACGAACAATTCTGTTCTTGAATCGAATGTTGATCGGACAAGTCCGGTACCGGGCTAGACAAGTCTGAGGTGTGTCCAGTTTCAAATCCATACCAAGTTTTTGGGAGTTTCCAGTAGCGATCATCGGACTAGTACATATATTCAACGGACAAGTCCAAACAGAAACAGAAAAAAACCAGATTAGTCTATAAATTTAATGGACAAGTCCAGAGAACATTAGAAATGATTTACGGACCAATCCGTAGCAATAGTCGGAAAATTCCAGGGAACAACAGTAGCTAAATTGTACTAGTACGGGGTCCATCCTGGACAAGTCCATACTAAACTAAGTTTTTAATTGTTGTTTTGGTTCTAATTCATTTTAATCTTGTTCCTCTCTGTGTTGTATCATGTTAGACATATATAAGAATGAATGCAATGCATGAAGGATGAAAATGAGGGTGTTACAAACCTACCCCCCTTAAAATGAATCTCGCCCTCGAGATTCGACGTTGATGGAAAAAGATAGGGAAATTCTTTCGTGAGATATTTTTCCAGCTCGCAAGTTGCTTCAGACTCAGTATGATGCTTCCACTACACCTTACACCATCAGATCACCTTGCTTCTTGTGACTCTCTCCTTTGTTTCCAAGATTTTGATAGGTTGCTTGGCATAAGTCAAATCTTCCTCTAATACCAATTCATCTAGTGGTACTTGTTCTTTTGGTACCCTTAAGCACTTCTTGAGCTGAGAAACATGGAATACATCACGAACATCACGAACATGGAATACATCACGAACATGGAATGCATCACGAACATGGAATACATCTTTTGGTACGCGGTAATCCAACTATGAAGTCCATACCGATTTCTTCCCACTTCAACTCGGGTATTTTCAATGACTGTAATAGTACAGCTGGCCTTTGAGGTTCTGCCTTCACTCGTTGGCACGTTTCACATAGGGCAACATATTCAGCTATGTCCTTCTTCATTCCATCCCACCAATAACATGTTTTCAAGTCCATGTGCATCTTCATACAATCGAGGTGGAATGAGTAAGGCGAGTCATGTGCCTCCTTTTATATCTACTCACGAATTTGCTTCACATTTGGCATACCAATTCTTTTCCACGGGCATATAGTGCCATGGTCCTCTTCATCAAATCTGAATTCTCTCCCTTCTTGGATCCTTTCCTTGATTTCTTGGATTTCCTCATCCTTTGTTTGACCTTCTCGAGTTTCCTATTCTAGGGTCGAATTTAACTCCATCATTCCCATATCATTCATGAACCCGAGATGCAACCGTTCAAACTCCTTACATAGCTCGGTTGGCAACTCCCTAACCGTGACTTGGTGGCTTGCACCTTTTCTACTTCAGGCGTTGGCCACTACATTGGCTTTTCCTGGGTTATAGTTGATTCCCACATCAAAATCCTTAATGAGCTCCAACCATCGTCGTTGCCTCGAATTCAGATCCGTTTGTGTGAATACGTACTTGAGACGCTTGTGATCCGTGTAAATCTCGCACATATGACCAAGAATGTAATGTCTCCGTATCTTCAAGGCATGCACTACGACTGCAAGTTCAAGGTCATGCATAGGATATTTCTGCTCATGTTTATTCAATTACCTCGATGCATAAGCTACCACTTGACCCTCTTGCATAAGCACACATCTAAGACCTTGTCTTGAAGCATCACAATAGATATCAAAGCTCTTGCTCACGTCTGGCAATACCAAAACTGATGCGGTGGTTAACATCTTCTTTAGCTCTTCAAAGCTCTCATGACAAGCTTGAGTCCATTGGAATGTCTTCCTTTTATTAATTCAGTCATGGGCTTTGCTATATTAGAGAAATCCTTGATGAATCAATGGTAATATCCGGCCATTCCGAGACAACTCCGAATTTCCTTTACATGATGTGGTGGCTCCCATTTTAACACATCTCTCACCTTTCCCAGGTCAATCGATACTCCTCAACTAGAGATGATATGTCCCAAAAATGATACTTCCCGTAGCAAAAACTGGCTCCTGCTGAATTTAGCATACAACCGGTGTTCCAGCAGTTTCTGCAATGTGAGCCTTAAATGCTCTTCATGCAAATTTTTCACTTCTCGAGTATATCATAATGTCATCGATGAAGACCACAATGAACTTATACAAGTACTCCATGAAGACCTTATTTGTGAGGTACATGAAGTATGCAGGTGCATTTGTCAATCTAAAAGACATAGTGGTGTACTCATAAGATCCATACCGTGTCTGAAAAGCTGTTTTGGGTATCCGATGGTCTAACTCTCATTTGAAAGTATCCTGAGTGCAGGTCAATCTTGGAGAAAATACAGGCGCCCTTCATTTGGTCGAACAAATCCTCTGTACGGGACAACGAGTACTTGTTCTTCATCATCACCTCATTGAGAGACCTATAATCCACACACATGGTTTGGGTCCCATCCTCCTTATCTACAAAGAGCATTGGTGCTCCCCATGATAATGAGCTTGGGCATATAAAACCCTTCTCTAGCTGCTCTTGAATTTGCTTCCTAAGCTACGCTAACTCCGTAGGAGGCATCATATACGGCCTCTTAGCTATAGGTGCAGTTCCAGGTATCAAATCAATGGTAATGTCTATGTCGCGATCAGACAGCATACCTGACAACTCATCTGGGAAAACATCTGGATACTCACGAACAATCAAAATACTCTCCAACATCACACCTTCCACATGACTCAGCCTCACTTTATCTGTTGTGTGTTGGCTGTCTCAACTTCGATGCGAGTTATGTGCTCACTTGTCAACTGCACAATCCTCTCGCCACATTGAATCAATCCAATATACTTGCCCAGCTAGTCCATTCCAAGTTTTATATCGATCCCTTGGGAATCCAGGACAATGAGATTTGCAAGAAATTCTACCCCCTTATTTTAATGATCATTCTCGGACACACTATATTTGTTCTCATCTCTCCACCTTGAGATTTTACCAACATAGTGTTCTTCATATGAGATATAGGAAGATTATACATGGCGACATACTTCGATGAGATGAATGAATGAGATGCTCCCGAATCAAATAAGACAATCGTGGGGTTAGAGTTGCCGAGGAACATACCAATCACGACGTCATCATCTTGTTGGGCCTCCTCAGTAGAGACGTGATTCACGTTGCCACAAGTAAAATTTTGCTGCCCACAGTTGCCTTGTGGTGCTCCATTCGGTCATGGGTAGGTTGGCCTTGGCACACCGTTCATTGGTTTGTAGCTTCTTTTGGGGCATTGACTTGTGAAGTGCCCTGCATCTCCACATACATAGCACGTCTTGCTGCCCGTAGCACAAGGAAAACTTGGGCGCAACTGACCTTGTGCATTAACCACCATATTGGGACGTCGTGCAGGTGGCACATGATAACGACTAAGGAGACACTTGTATAGCGGGGCATTGCTGCTGTGGCTGATTTGGGCGAGGTGGAAGAGCAACACGGTACACATGAGCAAATGGGTTGTAATATGGTGCATTTGGTGGTGCATAGCTGGGGCGAACATTGCTTCATTGCAGCTGTCCTGGTATGGCATCTTCCTCGTGTTATCTTGCTCCATCTCACAAACCTTGTTCTCAACCACAATAGCCTTGTCCAGATGCTTCTGGAAGTTTGCATAATCACCATTAAGCAGCTGAAATTGAATCTCGTTTTTTAGACCCCTCATGAACAAATATTGCTTCCGGCTGTCCGTATTCGCATCATCTGGAGCATAACTTGAGAGTTGAGAGAATTTATTAAGGTACTCACTCACACTCGTCCTACCTTGCCTGATGTTTTCAAATTCTTGCCTTTTTAGGGTCAAGAACATAATGAGAACAAAAGCTCACCTTGAACTCAAGCCAAGTGATTCTCTCTTGATCAGCATGGGTTGCAAAGAGCTTCGCACCAATTCACAGCTGCTCCAATGAGTTGAGTGAGGCGAAAAGAACCTTCTTCCGGTCACTACACTGGACAAAAGCAAGCTTTTTATCGACAAATTTCAGCCAATAATAAGCTTCCATAGGAACATTAGCTTCAGCAAAGATAGGTGGTCGGTTCCTTATAAACTCTACCAGGCGGTTATGAGGCGGTGGGGTGGCGGTGGAGGTGGTGGCACGGGCACGTGGGGCTGGTTATTATTGTTGGCTTGTAGCTGTCCCAAGGTTTGCATCATGGTTTGCATGTGCTGATTTCGCGTAGCCAACAAGCGCTGAAGGTTGCTAGCTTCAGGCCCAAGGGGGATATTCTCAGGCGCCCCATTGTTCTCCTCATCACTATTGACATTCCTTTGGTTGAGGGTCACCCTCGGCATCTGAGGAAAACACATGAAATTCAGCACACAAGGACACAAGGACACAAGCAAGAAAACACATGAAATTCAGCATACCAACCAAATATTACTCTTACTAGGTGTTATGATGTGTTGTAAAGTATCTATTCTACCTAAGATGCGTCCTACGGTCAACCTGGCATTGATACCGATTTGTGACACCCGGTTCTGAAAAAACGAACGAAGTGTGATGTATATGTGTGTCCAAGATGTTTAACACACATACACGAGTGCATCACAAATGATAATCAGAAAATAACCATGTCTCAAATAGCAAATAAGTACCTTAATACACTAGTACAATGGTTCTCGAACTACAAATCTCTAATTATTACTATTGCACCTAAACGATAAATTAAGCAGCCTGACTCTCATCCACGGGCAATTGACGATAGCACGCAACCTAGTACTCCACATGATCCTCATCGTACTCCCAAGCATCACCTGAAATTGTTTTAGTGGGGGGAATAGCAAGGGTGAGTATATGCGTACTCAGCAAGTGTGGCAAAGTATCACATGTAGCTACAACAAGGATAATAATAAATGTCTAATTGCTGAAAAGTACATCCAAAATACGTAAAAAGCATCCTTCAATGTCTATTTGAATTTAATCCCATCATAACCCAAGTAATTATCACAACATGTATCCAACATTCTCAATTACCATCATACCTTGTCCATCAATTTAATAACCATCCATATGCTAATTTCTCATCTTCATAACCATCCATGTCTGTCAGAGTCTGGTTCCAGCTATTCTCCCAGTACTACTGTTGGTAGCCTGCGGAGTTTGTAGTTCGGTATTGGGTGCGCAAAGATTCAGAACACGATGGCAAGTAGACACAAAGATTTACTTAGTTCGGGCCGCCTAAGCGTAATCCTACTCCACGGGGTGTGTGGTTGTTGTATTGAGCGTCTGAGCACTTGTGAGCGTGTGTTAGAGCTGAGTCTAAGAGTGTTAGGAGAGTTCAATAGAGTCGAGAGAGCCTCTAGTGTATCGCTTGACCAGTCCTTTTATAGTACAAGGACTGGTCGTTACACCGTTAGCCTAGCCCGACATGTGGCCCTGGGGGTTATTGATGCTTAATACATAATTAATGAGGTTAATTAACCATAATAGTGTTGTAACGGGCCTGGACAGTGCCGTTACTGGTGTTAAGGGCCTTCCGATCGTGTGTCATTAATTTGGTATTAATAACGCTTAATTGGTTCTTGAAGTCTTTGATTGCCCCTTGAAGGTCCGAGCCGTTGGGTGTCCACCAGTCTGACTATTGAGGCTTGAAGGTCCAGCAGTTGGACATGTGGCAGCTCCAGAAATTACCATCTGGGACAGGTAGGTCCGGTGCGGTTGTACACATGTCAGTACCGGAGCTTCCCTCTGGCGGGGGTTAGGTCCGGGGGTGCCGCGTAGGTATTTAGCCGGGAGCTTTCCCATGTGTGGGACGTAGCTCCGGTTGCAGTATACACGTGGTAGCACCGGGACTAACCATAGAAGGGAGGCATGTCCGGTCCTGTATTACACGTGGGGCCTTCGGAGGTCCTCAACTCAGACAGGTGAAGTTCCTTTGGTCTTCTTGTAGTCCCAAGGGGTATACGGTACACAGGATACCAATAGTGCCCCACTGGGCCCACCTCTGGGAGAGACCTTTTGGATGAAGTCGTTCTGCCAGGGGTGGGTCCATCCTTCGGTTTTTGAGCCGTGTCTTCAAGGGTCTTTGGATGTGCCGTTGGTGGTAGCGCGCAGTTAAACCATCGCCCTGTGGCATATCCAGGATGCGGCAGGTGAGATCGGAGCATGCGGATCTCACGCAATTGAAGGTCGCCGGTTCCCGATACAAAAACCGTATCGGTTCTGCGTGCCCTGTCAGGCCGCCGCCCTCGGGCTTCCCGCCTTACATGAGGACAACTGTTCGCCTGGGGTAAGGACCTCGACTTGATCGTCAGGGTGGCCCCGGGCCCCCAGGTCATTGGCAGGGTGAAGTTTTTGAATTGTATCGTCAGCTCCTCTGCGGTTTCTATCCAAGCGTTGTGGGGGCTTACTTAAGAAGGAAAGTGTGCGCCGTTTGGGGGTTCTTTACGCCTTCATTTGAACTTGCGCCGGAATCCTCCATACTTTAGCCTGCTTTTCATCTCTCGCCCCACTGTGCTACGATGGAGTTGGGTCTCCGCAAGAGCCGTCTTAAGACCGACGGTGATCTGAAGAAGGTCTGGGCCCTCATGGGGTGGTCTAGTGACTTCTTCAATCACCTGGTCCGCGCCGGCAAGCTTCCGTTCAGGAAGGAGCACGCCGGCGACATGGTGTAGTTCTCTACATACGCCATGGTGGGACTAATCCCATCCTTCTTCACTTTTCTCTTGATGCTGCCAGACTTCTACGATCTGTAGCTGTATCACCTTGGCCCCAACTCCATTCTTCTGGTGTCGATCATTGTCCACTTTTGCGAGATGTGGGTGGCTATTCCCCCCTACGTCGAGCTCTTCCGCACCTTCTTCACCATCCACACCACTGGAAAAAGTGACGTGTACCTTGGCTTCTATTATTTTGTGAAGCGCAAGAAGTGCCCGTACAAGTACTTGAGGTTGTTCCCTTCTGGCAAGTGGGACGACTGGAAGAAGGATTGGATTGTCATCAGGGCAAAGGAGCATGAGAAGCTGGAGCTGCCCGAAGGCCTCCCCAACATCGACACTGAAGCTTGGAGCAAAGTTCCAGAGCTATTGGACGCCTTCAACCCTGCTCTGACCAGGATCCGCCAATGTGTGGAGGGAGGGGTGTAACACCCTCATTTTCATGCATCATGCCCTACATGCACTCATATACATGTTTAACATTAGCCCACAACAAGAGGAACGAGTTTAAAATTTATTCGGAGCATTTAAAATTGATTTGGAGCAAAACCGCACTTAAAACGCAGGAAAGTGCGGACTAGTCCGATTTTACTGAGGACTAGTCCGATTTCTCTCTGACTAAAATTGGACTTGTCCATTTTTGCTGCGGACTAGTCCGATTTTGGCTCTGGAAACTTTCGGACTTGTCCGATTTTGTGCGGACTAGTCCGATACTCCATGAATCCTTGAAAATTTGCTAAGTCCCTGGACTTTTCCGGACTAGTCCGGTGTTCCAGCGGACTTGTCCGTTTCCCTTTCTGACTAAGATCGGACTTGTCCGATTTTTGGCCAGACTTGTCCGATTTTCTCTCTGGACGACTTCGGACTAGTCCGGTCCTGTCCGGACTTGTCCGATATTTCGTGACTCCGAGATTGACCTTTTGTTTTACGACTTGTTTCTTGGGTTTCACGTCAAGTGGGCCTAGGGACGTCGTGCCCAACTCTTTTAGAGCCCATGTGGGACTCTAAATCGGCCTCTACTCGTCCCAAAACTCGAAATCCATCTAACCCTAACCTCCACCTCTATATAAACAGCCCAACCCCTTGGTTTGACATCTATTTGCCACTTTTCCACCCACCCAAACCCTAGTTCGTGGGGAGCCACCATCAAGGAGGGAGGAGAAGATCCCAAACAAGAAGAAGAAGAGGAGGAAACGAAGGAGGATCAAGATCTCCACCAAGTTTCGTTCTTCACCACCAATTCATCTCCAAGTTCATCACCAACCCTAGATCATCAAGATCCAAGTGTTACCTCCAAGTTTCTTGGTTCATTGGAGTTCTAAACACCTGGTATACCTTCTATTCTCTTTTCCTTACGAGAATTCAACCCCTAATCTCTAAATTCACGTCGATCTAGAAAACCCTAATCCGCTGATCTCGCAGAGTGCGGACTTGTCCGGTTCCTAGCGGACTAGTCCGATCTTTCTGGATAAATTATGTTGAATTAATTCTAAAATTTGATCTAATCGACCCCAAACCTGTATAAGCTTGTTAAAATCTATCAGAGCTAGTTAGTGATAATTAAAAGCAATCTAGTAACAAGTTCTACCTTGCATTGCATCAATCATGCATGTCATGACATATTGAGTAATATTTGTGCACTCTTTGATTGTGTTCCTTGTCTTGTATGTTTTTTCTTGTGTGGATTAGACGGATTTGCGCTAGAGAGTGCCACGGAGGATCTACAACATCAGGAGTTTGAAGGCTTTGACCCTAATCAACAGCAAGAGCAAGGCAAGTGTCCTTGAAGCATATTGATCCTATTTTAAATTAAATGTTTTGTTTGCGAACTTGCATGCTATGTCAATTTGATGGGAATCCTATGATAGGAAGTTTACTAGATTTGTTAAACCACCCTTGTCACCTGGAATTTATGGTAGAGAGTCGGGAAGGGTTTTTACCTTTTTGCTTCGCTTAATTAATTGGGATGGAAAACAACACTACACATTTAATTATGCATCAATGATATTCTGGTTAATGTAAATTGGTCAATACGATGGGTGATCTAAGCAAGCATGGTATGTGGATGGGTCAGATGTTATGGTGGTTTGCTTGCTTTAGATCTAAGGACCGGTTCATGCGAGAATAAGCCAGGACTACAGTGCCACAACGAGGCCAAGTATGGGTGCGGCGTAGCTGATTAAATAGGGCTTTGCTAGTGCTGTTTAAACCATTGTGGATGCTCGGGGAAGGGGTAGTCGGATTGGGTTTGTTGATGATTGGTGGGACTACCCTGGGATCCGAATGGCTCAAGAGGGGGCCCTTGGTTGAAGATGTGCTCTGCGGGAGACATCGCCACCGGTGAAACCTCAGTGGGGTCTAAATAGGCTAGTAATCCCTTTGTAAAGGCTATTTTGTGATCTCTTGGCCACACACCAATGGAAGTGTGTAATGTGACCGACGGGTCATGGGCATAAGGGAGGTTCTTAGTCGCCGAAGGGTGATGAAATCACGAACACGTGGGTAAAGAGGTACAAACTCTGCAGAGTGTTAATTAAAACTATCATGATAGCCGTGCTCCCGGTTATGAGCACCTGGACAACTTCCATGATTAGAGAGAAATTGGAATTTGGGATGGTTATGGTTTGGTAATGGTTATGGTTGATATTATGATTATGATTATGGTTATGGATGGAATTATGGTTTATGACATTGATTATGGTTATTGGTAACGGTGATCTATGGACTGGTATTATTATGGTTACATGGTTAATGCTGGGTTACATACACACAATACATATATTGATTTTCAAATGTTTTACTGTACTTTTCAGCACTTTACCATTATTATTGTCGTCATTTGAATCAGCCACATGTCATACTTTCCACACTTGCTGAGTACGACATGTACTCACTCTTGCAATCCCCCACCCCAACAGTTGCAGGTCAGGATTGGGAGTTTAATGGCGATAATGCGGAGTTCTAGGCCGTGTCTACCGTCAGCTTTGCCTGTGGTGTTGATTGGAGCTGCGCATACATACCCTGTCGCTTATGCTGCATAGTTGCTTAGTTTGCTTAGTTGTTTAATTAGTTTATTTCCGCTGTATTAGTTGAACCTGTCATTAATATTCATTAGAGCTTGTGTTCGAGGATATAATGAATTGTGTAATAAGAGTACTTATTTAATAATTTGAGCTGTGGTAATTTTCTGTATATCCTTTTGTGATTTCACTCGTGTATGTGTGATGAACATCCTGGGCACACATATGCGTTAGCTTGGTTCATTTTCGGAACCGGGTGTCACAAGGGGTGACTCCCCAGGTGGTATTCTGCAACTTCCTGGTCAACAGGTGGGCTCCACCTAAGAAGAGGGAGAAGCTCGCCTGGGTCCTCAACAGCGTGATGGACGACGACCGGATCGAGACCGGTTTGAAGTCCAACCTGTAAGGTGCAGCTTTGGAGTTTCACCTCAAGAAGTTCCAGTGCGGCATCGACGTCGAGGGTGATGACTTGACTCCACTGGCAGCTTTCCTCACTCTGAACATGGAGGCGGAGTTCAGCAGGGAGCTCTGGCGGAAGATGCCAGTGCTTGACGACCTCGATGAAGTTGAAAGGCATTCGACCACTGGGTTGGCGATCCCCGGAGCTTCCGAGGGTGGTCCCCCTTCTGCCCCAAGACAGAGAGTTGAAGTCGTGGGCAAGGGAAAAGAATTGGCAAGCCCTCAAGCCGTAAGAGGAAGCTGAAGCACTATGTCAGGAGGTCCGTCGGACCTACTCCTTCTGCAGCAGCTCCTTCTCCTCGGAGGTGAAGGTCTTCAATGATGGCAACCACTCCAGCATCAGCATCTTCCCAGGGCGCTAGCTCCGTCCATGTGGCTCTGGTACCAGGGCCAGCTGAGGGCTCTAGGTCTGAAGGTCCCCCTCAGTCGATGAGGGCCTCAACCAAGATGATACCGACAGCAGCAGCAAGCTCCGGGGAGCCTTCCGTAGCTTTTACACCAGTGGCGATAGGGTCCAGTGCTGAACGTCCGGTGAAGAGGTTCCGCGCTAGCTGGAGCGGAAGTCTTCCAAGGTAAGTTTTATTTTTTACCTCAGTTGATGGTTTTTGCTGTAATCATATTTTGAGTTTCTATGTCCTTCATCCATAGGGTCCCCAAGAAAGGGGCTGAAGCTCCGGTTCCTGCAGCAGCAGATGATGCTACGCAAACGGAAGCTTCAGCTCCATTTCCAGCGCCGCCCCAAGAGGTGGTTGAGACCGCGGCAGCTCCGACGCCAGCTGTCGTGATCCTTGACCTAGAGTCATCCCCTGAAGCTCCCGTGGTAGCGCCAGACCACAGGAATGAAGATGTACCAGCAGCACCAGCCCTGGAGGTTGAAGCTCCAGGTTTGGATGCTGAGATGATGGGCGCTTCGGCCTCAGAGCCGGAGGTATTTGAAACCCCGGAGGTAGAGCTGTTGGTAGATGAAGCCCCGGTGGTAGAGCCGGTGGTTGATGAAGTTCCAGCGGCAGAGCCCGGCCTTGATGAAGTTCTAGCACCTGAGCCGGTTGTAGAAGAAGTGCCAGCGCCCGAGCCAATGGCAGTCGAAGCACCAGCGCCTGAACCGGGAGTGGAGGACGCGTTAGTGTCAGAGCCGGAAGTGGCTTCAGCTTCGGTTGAACCTTTAATGCCTGCCCCGGAGGTGTTGGTTCCGGAGGTGCCCGCGCCTGGGCCAGGGTGCCAAGAGGAGGCTACTGGTCCCCCGCCTGAGGACCTATTGCTGATGACCAGGCGGCAGGACCTTCAGAGTCAACTACGAAGGTAGGAACTTCTACTGCAGGACCTTCCTCGGCGGCAGCCTAGGCTATCCCGGAGGGCAGCCCTAGTGCCGTGGAAGCTGAGGGGACCGCTCTTTTAGAGTGGGAACCAATTTTTGTTATGGAGAACCCGCTGGAACCAGTGAAGAGGACCCCGGCAGGTCCGAAGCCGATCCCTCTATCGTTGTCTATTGACAACGCCTGCTCCAGCCTTCGTCAAGTGCAGCTGGCCTTCTACCACGACAGCAAGACCCTTGAGGAGGAGCGGCAAACCCTTAGGAGGTGGCGCAACCGACTCCAATTCGAGACCAAGCTGGCGCAAACCAGGCTGGCTGACGACAGGGAGTGGTTGAAGAAGGAGAAAGCCCGGACGGAGTACTGCGGCTAGCTGCTGGACGAGAGGGAAAGCATGGTGCGATCCCTCAACAACCAGTCTCGGGCCATCCATGAACAAGTCGTAGCTGCTAATAATGCTGCGAATGATCGTGAAGAGAGGCTCATCGCCATCATCGTCAAGTGCCAAGAGGTTCTTGAGGAGCGGGAGAAAAAGCTCAAAGATGAAGAGCAAAAACTCCTGGAGCTGCGGGATGACCTCGTGAAGAGGGAGGAGGAGCTCACTCAGAGGCTAACTTTGGGTGACAAGAGTCTCGTGGAGTGCACCAAGAAGCTCGAGGAGCGCTGCGAGAAAGAGGAGAAGAAGGCCTGGCAGCCAGGACAGGACCTCCACAAGATGGAGGATGAAATTGCTGCCAGGGAGAAGAAGGTGCAGGGCCGGGAGAAGGACCTGGTCGACCGCCAGAACAAGATCCACCTCCGAGAGGAGGAGCTCAGTAAACTCGATAGGTAGGTTGCTGAAAAGATTCAGCAGAACGCCAAAGAGGTTGAGCGCCTTGCCTGGGATAATTCGAAGCTTGCGACAAGCAAAAGATCCTTGGAGGAAATGCGATGCTCAAGGGCTGCAGAGTCCCAACAAGTTTGGTACTTCTTGGGCAAAGCCAACGACACGCTGACGGCGATGGGTTTTAGTCCCGTGCGTTCGGGTGACCCAGAGCCGAAGCTTGACTTGGCATTGCAGGCGTTGAGCTCGGCGGGCAACGAGCTCACCAAGATGGGCGATGTTATCGTGAACCAGCTGGAAACCGAAGGGCAATCCCTGGGGAAGAACGCCGCAGAGTTCATGATGACGTGCTACACAAGTCGGGACTCTCACTTCCCACTGGACCCGGTGCTTGAAAACCCCATTGACGGAGAGGGAGAAGCCGCCAAATCCAGCGTGTCGGAGGTTGTCGGGAAGGTCACCACGTTCTTCCAATGGGTCTAGGACTCTCTCTTTGTAGCTCCCGCTTCTATATTCTCTTCTTTTTCTCCAATTTTGTAATCTCTTTTCTCCAGATGAATGAAATCCAAGTTTTTTTGAATTTCATTTTTTGTCTTCAACACCTTTGTCTCACTTGGCCCCCTGGTAGACGTACACAATTTGATTGTGAACATGTACCAAGAGGACGTAACAGTTTTTGAAGACTTGTGTGCTTTGAGCTTGTAAAGCGTAGCTCCGAATTCGCCGATTGTAGGGGCCCCCTGAGGTTGTCGGAGCTTTGTAGCTCCAGCAGTGACCGCTGTCAACACGTGGTGCGCTGACAGCAGACCCTACTGGGGAGTCTTCCCACCATCTTTTCTTCACGTTGATAGCTGGCCCCCTGGATTTGCCAGAACTTTGTAGCTCCGGCAATGTCTACTATCAATGTTTGGAACATCGACAGTAGACCACCTTAGGGGGTGACGGAGCTTTGATAGCTCCCGCTTCATTCACCATCACCATGAGGTCTTTATTTTTTCCTACACACTGAAGTCAAGAAAAAAAGTAAAATCAATTTCCTATCTATAACTCAATTGCGACTTACTATTCCCGAGAGAAAGTTTTAGGTCGAACACAATTCTAAATACAATCAAGTGCACTGGCTTGTTTTCTCCAGGTCCGATCATTTTTGGACTCACCTTACTTCGGCCTACCGGGGTGTAGGTAGAGTGGCATACTTAGGGTGCAGGACCAGGCTAAGTAAATGGCACACTCCGAACGTAGATTGGCTTGGCGACATTCAAATGAGGAGACCATTAACAATCTTAAGACCTGGAAGAATTAACAATGCAACTTGAATTATATAAGAATTGGACGAACTAAAGTTTCTTAAGAATTGCACAACGTTGTTATAGACAAGAAAGAGAAAAAGAATATTGAGCCTGTACAAAATAAATGAACGTGGAGTCTGCTTTCACACAATGATGTCTTTCATTATAGGTGCAGGGTACAGGGGAAACAAGTACACTCTTAGGGTACGAAACCAGGCTAAGTGTGTTTTGTTTCACGTTTGACCCAAGGTAGCTAACTACACTTTTAGTTATGATACTGTGACAAGTGTTGCCTGAACTTTGCGGACCTTCCGGGGATGGTCCGGCTGTCCTCCCGGAGGAGCTACCCGACTCTGTACAATGACTTTATAACATACATCACATGTAACTACAAACTCACCTCCGTGATATTAAGCGTAGAACTTACGAAGGTGCTCAATGTTCCAAGGATTAGGGAGAGGTGTCACATCCTCGGTTTCCAAGCGAACGCATCCAGGACGGGACACTTTGATCACTCAGAAGGGCCTTCCCAGCTGGGGGAGAGTTTGTTTAACCCTTATCGAGTTTGTATTCTCTGTAGCACCAGATCGCCTTCCTCGAGCTGTCGGCTGTGAACATGCCTTTGGTGATAGTGTCAAAGAGCTTGGCGATATCGGGCATTCCGAACAGCTGCTCGGCACCTTCCCTCTTCATGGAGGTCCAGGCCTTCACGCCGGAGCTGGTCCTGCGTGGCATCGTCGAAGGTCAAAACCCGGAGCGACCCCAAGGTGATTTATGGAGGAAGGACTGCTGCAGCTCCGTACACCAGGAAGAAGGGTGTCTCTCCAGTTGACCGGTTTGGAGTTGTCCTGTTGGACCACAGTGTGGGTGGAAGATCTTCGATCAAGATAGCTCCATTTTTTTTCAGGCGCTCATATTGAGTCCTTTTAGGATTTCTGCATTTGCTCTCTCAGCTTGGCCATTGCTTGCCGGGTGAGCTACTGAAGCATAGCTGCCCTGAATGCCGTGGTCTTCGCAATATCATTGAAATGCAAAGCTTGTGAATTGGGTTCCATATCAGTTATGATCTTGTTTGGGATTCCAAATCCGCACACGATGGACTGCAAGAAGTTGATAGCTGATTGCTTGTTTATTATAACAACTGGAGTTGCTTCCGGCCATTTGGTGAACTTGTCAATGGCAGTGTACAGGAACTTGTAACCTCTGACGGCTCTTGGGAAAGGTCCCAAGATATCCATCCCCCACAAAGCGAAAGGCCATGTAGGAGGTATCATTTGTAGAAGCTGAGCTGGTGTGTGAATTTTCTTTGCATGGAACTGGCATGCTTCGCATTTATTCACTAGCTCAGTTGCATCCTAGAGCGCTGTAGGCCAGTAGAAGCCATGCCGGAAGGCTTTACCGACCAGCGTATGGGAAGACGCATGGTTCCCACACTCGCCTCCATGGATTTATGCAAGGAGCTCGCAGCCTTCTTCCCTTGTAATGCACCGCATTAGGACACCATTGGCACCACGCTAGTAGAGATCCCCTTCTACCATTGTGTATCTTTTAGCCAATCTAACTATCCGGTCAGCGGATACATTATCTTCAGGAAGGAAATTGTATTTCAAGTAGCTCCAGATCTCTGAGACCCATGCATTGGAGCTAACTTGAGGATTTGAGTCTTGCGTGCTGGGTTGCTCGGAGCTTCCTGCAGCACCTACGACCATTGATGGGCACCATGGTAACAGGGCCATTGGGACCTCCAGCTTGGAGGTGCTGGTCTCGCCCCCTTCGCTCAGTTCGGTAGGCTGAGCTGTAGGTTTAGATAACCTCCAGACGAAGGTTCCGTCGGGAGCAGGAGCTCTGGTTGAAGCTTTTTTCGAGAGTTCGTCATCTTCAGCGTTGTTGAGACGCTGGACATGGAAGAGATCCAGGACGTTGAAGTCCTTTTGAAGCTTCTGGACTTCAAGTAGGTATGCAGCTAGTTGAGGGTTATTGTAGCAACATTCACCATTGACTTGTTTTACAACAAGTTGTGAATCACCCTTTACCAACAGCTGCTTGACACCATACGATAGTGCAACCTTGAGCCCATAGATTATTTCTTCATACTCCGTCATGTTGTTGGTCGCCTTGAAGTCAATGTGTACCATGTATTTGACCTTCTCCCCAGTCAGAGAGAGGAGAAGGACTCCAGCTCCGGCCCCCTGCTTTTGCACAAAGTCGTCAAAGTAGAGAGTTCAGTGAGGCTCGGTGAAGACCTGAACCTTGGGTTCCAGCTTCAGCTCACTGGAGCCCCCAGGATTTGATGGAGAAGGGGTCCATTCTGCCACAAAGTCCGCCAATGCTTGACTCTTGATCGGTTGCATTGGGATGAATTCTAGGTCGAACTCGACCAATTCTGCTGCCCACTTTGCATTGTTCCCAGTAGAATTGGGATTATGCAAGATTGCACGCAGTGGATAATAGGTTACCAAAATCATGTGAGCTTGGAAGTAGTGGAGAAGTTTCCTAGAAGCAATAAGAACTGCGTAAAGTAGCTTATGCACGTCCAGGTACCGAGTCTTGGCGTCGTGTAGTACTTCGCCGATGAAGTACACTGGGCGTTGGACTGTCCGGACCCTCCTGAAGGGGATTAGATCTTCCTCCTCATCCACACGAACCCTCTTGGAGGGGTTCGTACCTTGTTCGGGGACCTCCGAGTTCTGGCTGGAGGAACCCGGAGCTTCTCCTGAAGTGATTCGGACCTTCCCGGAGGTGTCCGAATCTTCTTGTTCAGCAGCAGTGACTCCTTCATTTGAAGGGGATGGATCCTCCGGCGTCTCGCCTTGAGGATCAGGGTCTGGGAGCTGGGACCCATACTCGACTTCAGGTAGCTCTGGACCCTCCCGGAGGGGTCTAGACTCCTGAACTGGAGGTGGTTCTGGTCTCTCCGCAACCGGGACCATGCTGACAACTTCGTTAGTTGTCGAAATGTAAAGCAGAAGTGGCTCACCAGGGTTCAGAGCTACCAAGGTTGGTAGAGTGGTGAGGAGTTGCTTTAGCTCCTGGAATGCTTTTTCTGCATCTTCAGACCATTGGAATGGTCCAGACTTTTTCAATAGCTTGAAGAAGGGCAGCGCCCGTTCCGCCAATCTTGAGATGAACCGGCTGAGGGCAGCTAGACATCCAGTCAGCTTCCGGATGTCCTTGATGCGGGCTCGTGGCCGCATGGCTTCAATAGCTTTGATCTTCGCCGAATTTGCTTATATTCCTCGGTGGTTCACCAAGAAACCAAGATGTTTTCCGGAGCTAACCCCGAAGACACACATGTCCAGGTTCATCTTCGTGCGAGTGACTCGCAACTTGTTGAAGACAGCTTGCAAGGTGTCAAGGAATGACTCCTTGTTCTTGATTTTGACAATGATGTCATCGACGTACACTTCCACTACATCTCTAATGAGCTCTCCAAAAGTTTTGTACATAGCTCGTACAAACGTTGAAGCAGTGTTTTTGAGACCAAATGGCATGACAGTGTAACAATATAATCCATGTACTGTGATGAAGGAAGTATGGTCTTCATCTTCCCTAGACATTCTGATTTTATGATACCCAGAATACGCGTCTAGGAAACACAGTAATTCGCACCCGGAGGTGGAATCCACTATCTGATCTATTCTAGGTAGTGGGAATGGATCTTTTGGACATGCCTTGTTCAGTGTAGTGTAGTCTATACACATCCGAAACTTCCCGCTGGCCCTTGGTACAATGACTGGGTTTGCCAGCCATTTTGGGTGATATACTTCTTGGATGAATCCAGGTTCGAGCAACTTCTTAACTTCTTGATGTATGAAGTTTTGTCGCTCTACTGATTGCTTCTGAGGCTTTTGATGTACAGGTCGAGCGTCGGGATAGATCTTCAGATTGTGCTCGATCACTTCCCTAGGGATCCTAGGCATTTTTGACGGTTGCCAGGCAAACACGTTGACATTAGCCCGGAGGAACCGATTTGGACGACTTTGACGGGAATGTCGGTGTCACCGCTTGGTTGCACACGAGGTGCAGAGGTTGAGCCTCGATGACGAATGCTTGGGGGTTTCGAAGCTTGCTCTTTTCTGGATTCTTCCTCCTGCGCTGTAGCAAGCGCATGGAGTTCGTCCAAAGCAGTCACTCTGGCGGTGCGATCTCCAGGATCCGGAGAACAACGGCTGGTGTTGGCATCTTCAACACCAAGTAGCCATAATGAGCAGCAGCCATGAACTTGTACAAGGCTGGCCAGCCCAAGATGGCATTGAATGGTAAGTTCATCTGCACCACGTCAAAGAACAACTTCTCAGTGCGGTAATTCTCCCGGGTCTCGAAGGTCACCAGAAGAGTAATTTCACCGAGTGGGGTTATGGCCCCCGGACCTACTCTGGAGAAAGGTCGGGAGGGGCGAAGATCTGAAGGTCGGAGCTGAAGCTTGACGAAAGCTTCAAAGCTTACGAGGTTCAACCCCGAACCTCCGTCCACCATCACATGGTGGAGCTGGATGTTGTTGATGGTCGGAGATACCATCAATGGAAGTTGGCCAGCTCCGATCATGTTCCGAGGGCAGTCTGAAGCATAGAAAGTGATGGCAGTGTCCATGCACTTCCGGTGCGGCTCCGCCCTGGCGGTCGGAGCTATTGAGGCCATGTTCCACCGCATTGTCTTGAGGACACGGCGGGAGGTGATGTCCCACGAACCTCCAAAGATGGTGTTCATGGTCTTTCGACATTCATTGTCGGAGATGTTGGAGTCGTCATCGACGGAGATGTAAACAGCCTTCAAGACCTTTTTAGGGTCCTGAAAGCCTAACTCCTCTTCAGCCGGAGCTTCGTCGATTTTCTGTTTTCCTTCCCTTTGACGGAAAGGAACATCTTCTCAGCGCTTGTTGTAGCGCTCGGCAAGGTTCTGGACTTCCCGGTAGCCTTCCAGGTTGTGGCTGTTCGACTTGTGCGTAGGACACCACATATTGGAGCTGCCACCATCTTCAGACGACGGCCGAGGTCGTTTTTCGAGACGTGTCTCGCGACCACCCGGAGTTGCAGCAGCTGCAGCAGTAGGTGTGCCGGCCGACGGCCTTTTCTTGCCGTCGGAATTTTCTTCTTCTTCCCATTCTCGGAGGTAGTCGATTCACCCTTGGAGGACTTTTTGTTGTCCTGCGGAGGTGGTTGGGAGTGCATTTCACGGCCCTCCGCAGCTTTGGCGCATTTGTTTGCCAAGCTGAAGAGTTCCGTGACGCTGGTGATCTCCTTGGTTGCCAGCTTCTCCAGTATCTTCTTGTCTCGTACGCCCTGTCTAAATGCCACAATGAGAGAAGCGCTTGAGATAGAAGGTTTAGTGTTTCGTACCTGGGAGAACCTCTGGATGAAGGATCATAAGGACTCTCCCCCCTGCTGCTTTAAAGCAAAAAGGTCCAGTTCGGTGCCTGGTCGGGTATATGAACTCCCGAGGTTGGCAGTGAACTGCTGGCACAGTTCCGCCCAACCAATGATGGAGTCAGGCGGGAGGCTCATGAACCAGGACCTGGAGGTCCTAGTCAAAGCCACGGGGAAATAATTGGCCATTACGGCCTCGTTGCCTCCGGCCGCAAGAATTGCGGTGGAGTAGATTTGGAGATACTTAGCAGGATTGACAGTCCCTTCAAATTTCTCCGGCAGGTGACGCCGGAACTTCTGTGGCCATCTGACCATGCGTAGGTGCATGGCCAGGGCTGAACAGCCTCCTCCTACTCCCACAGGAGCAGGACTATCCCGAGCCTCTAGCCTTTCGCGAGCGTGCTCAATATGGACGCGGCCATCCCTTTGACGGTAACCGCGATCAAGCTCTGCCCGGAGGTCGTGAGTTGAAAGCCTGGTTATCGTTTGGCTGCGTCGCGCCCCGGAAGGCAGCTATGTCGCCTGTTGAGATGCAGCACGCCTCCTGTGTTGGGAAGCGTGCGGACCAAGTCTGCCCGACACGGTCCGATGCTGCAATGGGGCCACCCCAAGGGGGGAGGACCTTGGTTGCTAATGTGATCGGCTGCTGCTGCAACCAAATGTTCCACATCAGCCCTCCACTGCTCCATTGCACCTTGGGATGCACCTGGAGGCGGTGGGCAATGGAGAAGAGCACACGCGACATGGAGCGCGTGTTCAGGGTTGTTGTTCGCTGATGCCGTGACCGATGCAGACGCCCCATCTCGCTGTCCAGCTTGATTTGCCGGTGCGGACGGTGACGGCGGTGGCATGACTCCTGCTAGAGCCACAGCACCTGCTGTCTGCAGCATATTGGAGGGATTGCCTCCAGCAGGTTGCACAGCAGGGTTGCTGTTGGATGATCTAGCAGCAGAGTTCACCATCCTTGAATCTCGGGCGCCCCCCTACCTGGCGCGCCATCTGTCGGAGTCTGGTTCCAGCATTCTCTCAGTACTACTGTTGGTAGCCCGCGAAGTTTGTATTTTGGTATTAGGCACGCAGATATTCAGAACACGATGGCAAGTAGAGACAAAGATTTATGTGGTTCGGTCCGCCTAAGCGTAATACCCTACTCCACGGGGTGTGTGGTTGTTGTATTGAGCGTCTGAGCACTTGTGAGCGTGTGTTAGAGCTGAGTCTCAAAGTGTCAAGAGAGTTCAGCGGAGTCGAGAGAGCCTCTGGTGTATCACTCGACTAGTCCTTTTATAGTACAAGGACTGGTCGTTACACCATTAGTCTAGCCCGACATGTGGCCCTAGCAGTTATTGATGCTTAATACACAATTAATGAGGTTATTTACCTGTAATAGTGTGGTAACGGGCCTGGACAGTGTCGTTACTGGTATTAAGGGCCTTCCGATCGTGTGTCATTAATATGGTATTAATGACGCTTAATGGGGTCTTGAAGTATTTAATTGCTCCCTGAAGGTCCGAGCCGTTGGGGGTCCACCATTCTGACTGTCGAGGCTTGAAGGTCCGGCGGTTTGAAACGTGGCAGCTCTGGAGCTTACCATCTGGGACGGGTAGGTCCGGTGCAGTTGTACACGTGTCGGTACTGGAGCTTCCCTCTGTTGGGGGTCAGGTCCGGGTGTGCCGCGCATGTATTTAGCCCGGAGCTTTCCCATGTGTGGGACGTAGCTCCTGCAGTATACATGTGGCAGCACCAGAACTAACAAGAGAAGGGAGGCAGGTCCGGTCCCGTATGACACGTGGGGCCTTCGGAGGTCCTCAACTCAGACAGGTGAAGTTCCTTTGGTCTTCTTGTAGTCCCAAGGGGTATTCGGTATGCAGGGTACCGACAATGTCCATTTATCATAACCCAAACCATAACCATATCTGAAACCATCCCCAATCCCAATTCCAACTCTAATCATGGAAGTTGTCCAGGTGCTCGTAACTGGGAGCATGACTATCATGTAGTTTTTAACACTCTGCAGAAGTGGTACCAAATTACCCACATGTTCATGATTTCATCATCTTTCGGTGACTAATGAACCTCCATTATGCCGTCTCACACTTCCGTTGGTGTGTGGCCAAGAGATCACAAAATAGCCTTTCAAAAGGGACTATTATTATTTACGGACCCACTAAGGATTAACTGGTAGGCTTTAATCTCCATTCTCCCACCCACGGGCTCCCTAGCGTGCCATGCAGTTCCCAGGGTAGCCCTCCTCGACTCCCATTATCTGCGCCATCCAATGTTCCATACAACACTAGCATCACACCTAATTATTCAGCTACGACACACCCATACTTTGCCTTGTGGTGGCACTGTTGTCCTGGCTTATTCTCGCATGAACCGGTCCTTAGATCTATGGCAAGCGAAACCACCATATCATCCAACCCAGTCCACAACCCATACTTGCTTAGATCACCCCAGTTCCTTGTTACTTAAGTCATCATTATCATCAATTCACATAATTCAAATGTTCAATAGTTCATAATTAAGACATTTGGTTATTTCCAATCCCAAATTAAGCAAAGCAAAGCAAAACTGGAAAATACCATTCCCGACTCTCTACAATATGTCCCAAGCAACAAGGGTGGTTATACGATCCTAGTACACACCTATTCACGGGTTTCCCATCAAATTGACACAAACATGCAGTTTTGCAAACAAAACATTTGAAAAAAGGATCAAAATTGTCAAGGACACTTGCCTTACTCTTGTGGCTGGTTTGGATCAATAGCTTCGAAGTTCTGGTGCTGAAGGTCCTCGTAAGCACCCTCTAGAGCATTACACTCTATTCCGCGCGACAAACATGTGAAACAAACATTACATTCAATAAATGCTCACATAGTACCAACTACTTACAATTAAGTTTTAAATGTTAGAGCAAGTTTTGAGTCATTTCGGAGAAAGTTAGAAAGTTCCAAGAATTCTAGAATTGAAGGACCGGACTAGTCCGTACAATATACCGAACATTTTTGCTCCTAACCAGAAAGTTCAACGGACTAGTTCGGACAGGACTGAACAAGACCGCTAACTCTGGGATTTTTACGAATTTCGAACTAGAGTGTAGTTGAGTTAAGTACGGGACCATAATTGGCGTAGGCAAGATGTATCTAAGGTATTTACCATATATTCAAGGCTTAACTACTCAAAGAATAGATGAAACGCGAGCACTCGACTTCTAGATTGATGAAGACGAAGGATTGGCGAAGAAGAAAGTTGACGTCGAAGAATCGATGAGGAAGATTGCAGCAGCGGCGACAATCTCGTTTGATCCTCCTCCTTCCTTCTCCTCCTCTTCCTATTCCTCCCTATTCTTCCATGTGGTGAAATCCCCATGGCATGACAAGGGCTAAAGGTTTCTCAAACGTAGCAAAGGGGCGAGAGGTGGGTGGTGGGGTGTTTATATAGAGGGAGAGGTGGTAGGGTTAGGGTGGAATCCAAGTATAAGGCGGTAGGATCAAGTAGAGTCCTTGGTGGGGTCCCACTTGGGCTCCTAAGGGGCGGGGCGTGATGTTCTTGGGCCCAATTAAGGCAATTACGCAATAACTCGTCGTGGAGGAAAAATAGAACCCGAGTCAGAACCCTACAAACCAAACTAGTCCATAGTGAGGACGGACAAGTCCATTTGGGAACAGAGAGTTCAACAGAGATGTCCAGTGTCAAGGCAGACAATTCCATTCTCGAACAGAAAGTTGATCGGACAAGTCCAGTACCACGCCAAACATCTCCTGGGTGTGTCCAATTTCAAATCTGGACCAAGTTTTTTGGAGTCCCCCGTAGCAATCATCTGACTAGTCTGTATAATTAACAGACAAGTCCGGACGGGAACAGAAACAAAACCGGATTAGTTTATAAATTTAATGGACAAGTCTGGAGAACATCATAAATTATTACCGAACCAATCCGTATCAATAATCGGAAAAGTCTGGGGAACAGCAGTAGCTAAATCGGACTAGTCCGGGGTCCAATCTGAACAAGTCCGTAGTAAGCCGTGTTTTGAATTGCTATTTTGGTTCTAATTCATTTTAATCTTGTTCTTTTTTTGTTGTATCATGTTAGACATATATAAGAATGAATGCAATGCATGATGAGTGAAAATGAGGGTGTTACATATCCCATATGTCCATGGCCACCTCCAACCCATCAATTCTATTGAACTCTTCTCGAGTCAAGGAGGAGGTGATCACCCCAACTGCTTGAGCATTGTAGTGGAGTAGGACATCTTGCTCTAGGGTAACATCTATCTAATCCTTGGGAAGATGAACATCTGTCAAAACAATTTGCAACAAACTAGGGTTTAAGAAAATTAGGTGCATCTTCATATTTTGCTGCCACATGGTGTAATCATTTCTATCAAATTGAGGAGGTTTCCCCATGGGGATAGACAAGTAATGATTTCTAGAAGTTAGGCGCTCATAATTGTAAGGATATCGGGAGTAATCTTGTGAACCACTCCCATAGACGTCCTTTGTCTCATTGGTCGACTTGGTCTCCTTCTTGGGAAGACCTAGCTTCTCACGAAGTCGTGCTTTGAGTTGGCGGACTTCTTCGTCATCATTTGGATCATATTGAAGCACATCGACGTTCTTTGTCTTGTTATCTCCATCAACGATCACTGGGACGTTGCTTTCACCCCTTCTGGCCATCTTCTCTCAGAGTGGTTAGACTCTTGATGGAGACACAGGATCTAGACCAATTAAAAGTTGCCTATACAAGGGGTGAATAGGCAATATTACCTGAAACCACTTAAAAACGAGAATAAAGTACTAATGTCGGACTAGTCTGGTCAGGGTCAGACTAGTTCGCTTAGTACACAGGGAAAACCTAAAAATTTATTCTGATGAGTTTTTAGTGGATTTTAGTGCGACGAAAGATAGATACCATATCTAGCAACCTAATAAAGCTTAGATTCACAAGCAAGAATAATTAGATTGCAAAATTACAATTAAGAACAATATGATGAGTGATATGAACACTAATGTAAAAGCCCGCTTTTGAGGAGAACAAGAATGTGAAAATGCGAAATTAAAATTTTTTTTAAATGAAATTGAAAATTCAAACTCACATGAACCATATAAGTTAAACAATGTTAACAAAATAAGAACTTTTTAAAACTACAAGCTTTACTTGGAATATTTCACCTATAGGATTAATAGTTCGAATGCTAATTCAAATTCAAACTTCAGCATTAACATGAGTGACATCGTCGAGTTTACAGTGAAGATAACACCTTGGGCAGGGCCCACTTGTCAGGTGGCCCACTAGTCAGTCCTAACCAAGGCATCTTGGGTTTCCTCCTCTGCTTGTGCTTATCGAAAGTTAGCAACACCGCTGTACCGCGTCGTCCCATCCTGAAACCCCCACATTCTCCTTCCCCGACATGTCTCCTCTCTCGACTCTACTCCTTCCCATTCAATTAGGTCTCCATCTGTTATTTCATGGAATATTGGAGACAGCAACAGTAGATCAGACCGAGGTTGGGACCCACTTACCATTGGGCCCTACACATCATAACCCAAGGCATGTTATATTTTCTTCCTTCCTCCACAGCGCGCCAGTGCTTTTTCCGTCGACCACTCACATTGCCCCTCTCCACTAGATTCAGCATTTATAGGGATTTTGTTCATCTGAAAATCATTGTTCTAAAGGAATGGAGGACAAGGGGGAGGTGAACCCCACATGTCAGTCTTATCTCCACATACCCAGAGCTCTACTTTGCTTTGTTTTCCTCTACGTGCTACATTCTCCACCACTCATGGCCACACCATACATTCTTTCCCCGCCAAGCATCCCCATTGTCGTCGACCTCTCCGCTCACAATTGTGCTCTGCTCCCGCTCTTACCATCGCCTGCACTGGCCACCCACGCTCGCCGTGTTGCGTCTCCTACCAGCGCAAACACACCCTGCAGCACTGCGTGGTCGCGGCTGCTCATCTGCCGCTGCCCACCACAGCCTCACACCGATTGCTTCTCAGCCTCCATCATGGCTGTGCCCCAGCACCTGAAGCTGCCCCACGCCTTGCACCCTGCGCCAACGCCAGTCGGCTCCCGCGTCATCCGCATGCTCGAGTCGCGCCCGCACCCTGGATCTCACGCGTGCAGCCCCTCGTGCGGTGTCATTGCCTCGAGCTTTGTCTGCCGCGCCACCGGTAAAGCTCCCAGGATCCACCGCCTCCCGACCCCCCTACTCAGCTCCACCGTTCGTGCTTGCCCCGCCCGCGAGTGCTTCCCCCTCGCAGCACCGCCCGCCCGCATCTCACGCGTCCACACCTGGAGCTTCGCCAAGGTCTGTCGCACCTCCCGACGCACCCCTCCACTTTCCACCGCATCCCGGATCTGTGTCGCCTCCTCCACGCTTGCCCAGATCCTCGCCAACTACGTGTTTTGGATAAAAAGATTATGAAAGTTGCCTAGCAGCTGAGGTCCCTGTGATTGAACATAACATGTGTTCTAAGGAATTTCTAGCGCTTAGAGCTTGCATACAAAGTGTGGTCAAAAAAAGGATTAAGGTTTTGCATTTGATAGTGAAGTGGCTATTAATCTTTTTGGTGTGATCACTATGGCTTTTAGACCAACAGGCTATAATAGTCAAGTGATGAAGAATGCAATGTTGGGACATGAGATTCAAAGAGACTAAGTTAGCAAGAAAGGTTGGATTCATTTTTGCTGAGAAGTTATATCATGCTGGAGCAATCACCAATTCCCAACACTACTAGAAAAAGCATTTTTACAGATGCTTCAATTTTTCAAACATAGGCGGTCTTTAAAAATATGCGACTGTGATGACGAATGGTATAATAACCGCCTGTGATGAAAGAACAACACAGGCAGATTTTAAAAAACAACTGCCTGGGTAAATACTCAATCTTCTCGGGTGGTTATTACTTAAGAACCGCCTGCAATAAAATAACATTACGGGCAGATTTTAAGAAACAACCGCCTGGCTAAATACATGACTTCTTAGGAGT
Organism: Tuctoria greenei; assembly: GCA_036927565.1. NCBI lineage: Eukaryota > Viridiplantae > Streptophyta > Magnoliopsida > Poales > Poaceae > Tuctoria > Tuctoria greenei. The sequence continues at coordinate 74,581,993 of JAYESD010000004.1, forward strand.
TTATAAATTAAGAACTGTCTGTAATGTAATGAACTTCACAGGTGGTTCTTAATTAACAACAGCCTGAGAAGATCATGTATTTTCACCGGCGGTCATTGTGTAAGAACCGTATGTAGTTGTTCAATTATCACAAGCGATTTTCATTGAAGAACCGCCTAGGGAAAGTCATTGTTTCCACTTATTCTGTATCCCCGGAAATGCCAGAGTGCCCTAGATCGTGAGCGTCCGTCGCAGGGATAAACAAATGCAATGACATTGCAATTAAGTGATTTAATTGCAATACGAGGATAAACAAACGCAAATGACATTGCAATTCAGAGGTAATTCACAACTCGATGAATTCCATAGATCATACGTTGTGTGCCCTCTAAACTAAATTCGAATTTAAACTGTATGAAGCTCGACAATTCAGGGGTAATTCACAACTCGATGAAGCTCCCATCGATCAATCTAAATTGTACCTTCTCGCTTACTGCCGAACACGTCTCTCATATTCCGCTGGATCCTGAAAATATTTTTATTATTTAAATTAACAAATGTCGAAGGAGGAATGAATAACCTACATTGGTCACTAAGTCAAAGTGTCATCTAACCTTGATAAGTAGATTATAGCAGTCATTTTCAACATCGGGCACATTTGGTTGATGCAGCAAACCCTGAACTTCAAGTAGTATAGTTTTGATTATAAAACCACTACACCACCCCTACGAAATATAATTTAAGCAATATAAGAAACCCGTTCAAATAAGTTTGACATCTATTAAGTATTAATTATATGAGCAAAATAGGTCTATCTTATAGTCTCTTGATCAAGAATCCCGATGCAGAGTGCTCCCAAACGATGGACATTTGGATGGAAGAACCCAGTTGGAAAGGCGCATCTTGGATGCACCAAGGGATAGTCCTGAGAGAAGGAGATTGTCAGGGGGTAGTAACCATCTTCCCATTCAGTCGGCAAAAGAAATTTATTAATAGGAGGACGATGGTTAAACTCATATTGTGCTTGTTCTTCATCACTTACCCCTTCTTCACCGGGGATGATGCACTGCCACTTCAATAAATCTCCAAATTCAGGCTTCGCAGAGAAACCCTACGCAGAGAAATTGAAAATACCAAAAAACAAACTATAGTTAAGTTCATCAGTCTATTACAGATACAAATGTATATACAACCATGCGACCGCTGTGTTATATGTAATTACATAGGGATGGTTCTTGTGCCACGCCAAGCGCTCCTCCATCAATCGGCTACATGCTCGAGACATCAATATCTAAAAGACCAAACTTCCAAATTATTGAGTCCAGACGCATATGTACACAAATGCAAAAGGACACAATCCATATACCAACACACAAAACTGGTAGCTTATGAAAATATACAAAGAAAAAGGTTGCATGGAATGCATAGTATGGAAACTATGAGAATTTACTTAGGTACCTCGTGGCGCGATGTGGGACTGGGCAGAGGCGTGCCTCCGCAGGGTCTTTATATAGGCGTCAGTTTTTCATAGGCAGTTTTTAAATTTTTCACAGGCGGTTGGTACCTAATAAATGCCTGAGAAGATGTTTATCTCAGGTGGGTTTTACTTATCAACTGCCTCTGATGCTGCTAAGCTCCAGTCATGCTAATCCCTGCACAGCAAGCTATTGTATATGCAAGTAACACCCGTGGATCATCATTTGAATTGTTGAAAGCATTAATTTGAAGCCTGACGATCCTTGGAAGGAATTTCCCATCCATTTGAGCGGTTTCTTTCCCTCCTGTCCATTTGAAAACTTAGGAAGATGCTCCTTTCTCGGTCTTAATGCCTAAATATATTGACTAAAAATCAGTACCCACTTTCTTAGTGTAAAACCCCACTTTTATGGCATGTTAAGTTCATATGGGTTTTGTGATCAACTATTTTAGATATCCAATATAATGGTGCACATGAACTATGCCATCCAAAACTTTTCTTGCACTCTTTGTTAAATTCTTTTAACATGGGTATTAGACTTCACCATGAATCCATATTATATTCTATTCACCTTTTTAAGAATAAGAATTTTTGGATAAGATTTAGTAAGCAATGCACAATGAAGCCCTAATAAGCTCTAAACCAAATATTCAAATTAAGGGCTCTAAATTTTTTTCATGAGCTCCTAAATTCCTCAATAGCATGCTTACAAAGTTTCAAGATTTTAGGAACTCCTTTGCTATTTTATTTGAGACGCTCAATGAATTTGAATCAAGTTTAAATTCGAATTCAAAGTCTGGTAAATATAGACTTGAACATAAAGATCTAAACCTACCATTGTGTTCATCACAATTTTCCTGACTTATCCCTGAAGTTTCATGATTTTTGGATATCATTTACTATTTTTAAGTGATTTACTAAAGGTGCAGTGGCTGTGGGGCTGACTGGCGGGACCCACCAGTCAGCAGCCCACGTGCAGCCGCATTTCAGCGCGCGCTGCGCCCGCCACAGCGACGGCGTGCATGCACAGCGCGACACCAGCCCGCCACCGCCGTTGAACCCTATAAATAGCGCCCTGGACTCTCCCTTATCAACTCCCAGTCGCCCTTATCACCTCCCACCTCGCCGAGTCGACGAATTTCGCCATTTCCATCCCGCGCGCGAGCTTCCCGCCGCCGGCGCCGCGCGCCCGTTGCTGGCCAACCGGAGCACTCTCGCGCCAAGCTTCCAACAGCTAGGTGATTCCTCTCTCCCTCCTCTATCTTCCGGGTCGATCTTTTCGTTGCATAGTTGACGGTTTGGCCGATGATTTTGAGGCTATACCGACGGTCGCCGTCGTTTTCACCCCGCGCTGTCCCTGCTCCACGTTGCTAGGCCACTGCATGCCGTCTCGTGCTTCGCCTCCCATAGCAAACTGGTGCGCCGGGACACGCTCTACGTAACGGTAGAAGCCATTCCTGGTTTTTGCGTGTATCGAGCAAGTTAGCTAGGTTTTACTCTCGGCCGAAGCTTATGAACACGCTCGGTATTTTATGCAATTAGAGTTCCATGCTTAATCACCCTTCCCGATTGCTAGCAAATGGTTTCTACGCTCTCTTGCGCATCCTCACGAACTGGAATCACCGGAAATGATCGAGTGTAGCTCAAGAATCGCGAGTTCTCCCCTCCGCCGGTGAAAAGTTGCCTCTGTCGCCGTCGACGACTACTTTGCCGACCGTTTCATGACGATAGTGCATGTCTCGCGCGTTCCTCATGATTCCAGGAAACTTTCCCAGCCTTTTTAGACGGATTTTAGCCACAGGGCGGCCGTTCCGACATGGCCGGAGCCCTAGCATCCGCCGCCGCCGGTGCGCCATGATTTCCGACCGTCAGCAGACATCCCCGACCCCACCATCGTGCTCAGCGCATTATTTTATGGTCGGGTGCCCAAGGATGGGGGCTGCGGTGGCCAGTAACTCCAATCCGGCGAGGCTCGCCGGGGAGCACCGCCGCGGGAGCCCCGCGCGCCGCCCGCGTCGGGAGGTAGAAGACGACGCGGCGGGTCCCGCGTGTCAGCGGCTGTAAATCCCGTCGGATCAGGTGTGGCCACGGGATCTGCTGTGGCTACGCGGTGGAATTCTGTGGCCCCGTGTGGTTTAAATACTATTGGTTCATTTTAAAACAGTGGGGCCCACGAGTTAAATCAAATTAGGAATTTATTCCAGATTAGGCTCCAACTTAGAAAATCAATAACTTTCTGTAGGATACTCCAAAAATCTTCAAACAAATTTTGTTTGAAAGCACTTGAGCTCTAGTTTCTGTCAATGCCAATTAGGTTCTGTGAAACTCAAAGTTAAATTCTGTAGGAAATAATCTTTCCTAATGCAAATCCAATTTTTCCAGACAAGATATCCACGGGAAAAATCCCCAAAATTCACATAAAATTTATTGTCCTATTCTTGATTATCAGGAAAATTTTGGGAGCCATAGAACCTGGTTAACTCTCTGTATAATTCAATTTCCTTTTTCAGTTATTGAATTTTCACAGCTATTAGGTTGCTTTATTAGGTCCCAAAATTTGACTGAGTCTTCCTTTAGTCATACCCTAGCTCCTGTTAAAATCTTGGATTTAATTAACCTACTATACTAGTCCTAAATCAGTTACAAACTAAATATTGATTTAATGTCTAGAAACTCAATTATAAAGTAAATCCAAAAATTCTTGCCGAATTAGAAATACAATAACTCCTTCCCCACAGCTTAGAAAATTATAAAACAAATTTTGCTAAGACTAGAACCACTCCCTCTATCTTGATTATCAACTGTTAGCTAGGTTCAAGCTACAGTTTCCTCTCGGAAATTTTTGGAAGTTGATTGCTTGCCATACTTTCGGGGACCACAATCTGCTATGATCATCTCCTGTTCTTTGCAAGAGCCTTTATCATATTCCCTAGTATCTACCATCGAAGTTCCAAAACAATTAAGGTCCCTGTCATATAGTGATCACCATGAATTAATTTGTGGTCTTAAAAATAATTAAATTTCAAAGTCATTTATATATCCATGTTATCTGCATATCGTATAGTGACCGAAGTCGAGGAGGAGCCAGAAGCCTTGGAAGAGAACCTTCCAATTTTTAACTCAGACTGTGACCTGCAGCAAGGCAAGCCCCGGTTTGCATTTAAGTCGTTTATAAACTTTTGCTTTATCACTATGATGAGTAGTATATGAATTGTGCATTACGTTTAGGGTGAATGATACTCCACATGCATGACCAAAAATCCCAGGGTTTATTTGGCACGAGTTACAGTTTGACCTGTAGTAACTGCTTTGCTAATGCATAGGAAATCCGGTAGAAGTCGAGTAGTTGGAATCTACTCGCGAGAGATGTATCTCACAGGATTGGTTGAATAGAAAATGGCTTAATATAATGAAATTGAGACCGGGCAGGGAATGGATAGGAAGCGGCGAGAATTGAGTCTCGGTCGCATAGCCCTGCCCGTGTCGATTAAGGCCCGTCCGTATGCGGCCCCATCGGACAAGCTTGAATTGTACCGGCAACATAATGGACATATGGAATCCAATAAACTGACGTAGCTTGGTCACTTGGGTGTCGAGGCATACCGTTCCGTTTTATAGGTGTGGGTTGAGGGTAGCAAGGTGTAAATCCGCTGGTGGGCACGTCAGAGTACGCCCCACGCAGGGACCTCCTACCCGTGACGGATCGACCGGTTCGGCATTTGAGTGTCTTGCGAAAGGTTGCCATATACGCCTAGTACTGAAGTGTTATGTAGGTACGGGTGTGCTCGCTGACACTTCCGAACGACGTATGTGTCGTGTTGTCCGGGTGTGTCCTGATTGCAATCACTGTCCCTCGCAGTAATAGAGTACCACTTGTTCACTGAGCGGTGACGTAGTAAATACTAAAGAAGTCAGAAATTCATATTGTATTGATTTATAAGTATTTTGCAACCTTGTATGATTTCGAGATAGTATAATTAAAAGTTTACAATTTCCCCATACTTTAGCTGTAATAGCATTATGTGCTCTGAGCATGTCATATCATCGGTAAAGCATTTCTTGTTTGATTGTGGAACCCATATTGTGCCGTGCTTGGAGAATGTCATTTGCTACATAAAACCTGATTATAAGGACCCACTTGTAGGCGAGTCCATTTATGCTATTCCTTACCTATGTTTAGTGTCCCCTTGCATATGTCTAGTGAGACGGTTAAGACTTGTTGAGCCTTATGCTCATGTTTGCAGTTAACGAGTTTTTGCAGGTTTTTCTGTTGATGAAGGGTTTGACGATGAGGCTGCACCCACTCCAGGGTGTACAGCCGAGTGGGAACCCTGCACGCCGCCCTAAATGAGTGTTGCTAGTGCAAAGTATCCCCAGCATGGATAACTTTGCTTTTTGCATAGCTAGTGCTGAGAGCGTAGCTATGATATGTATATATTTCTTTACATCCGTTAGTATTGTGAAAACTTCCGCTGTATGAAAAATAAAAGACTCTGTCTTGTACTTATTCAGGTTCTATTCTTGTATAACTGTTGGGTGTCGCATCGCACGACACCACCCAATGAGATCCTCGGATGTGTGGATTCCGGTCCCCACAGACATGGTATCAGAGCTTCATTGGGAACAGTATACCGGAAAAGAACATATTTTCAAAAATTAGGAACTTGAGTGAGGAATTAGTTATATATGCCTTTATAAGGAGTATTACTAGTATAAGTTATAAAGGTGGTAAACTAACTATGTGTTATTATATTCTGTAACGACGCTTCAACATCATGTAAGAGGTAAGGTACGCCACCGAGAGCAGATCAATCTCGGTAAGCTCAGCATACGAGAGGTGGTATGTGAAATTCCCGTGGCTTGGCACGGAAAGTCAATATGAGTCTTTGAAACTTTCCATGTTTCTGAGAACATATGACACGCGGTACCCCAGCGTGACACAAAGTTAGAGGGAAACCCCGTCGGGTGGTATGTAACCCGATAGTGTGTTCTCATATCTATGAGAACATGCGAACACGTATGCCCGAGCGTGTATAAGCCGGATCGTACGGGAGTCTTTGCTGTACAGACGTATTTACAGCCATGTACCTCGAGACATGGCCTCGCTCGAGGACGACTCACGCCAGAGTCGTATGCATTTACTTTTAGATATATATTATTGTGACTGCCTGTCGTGTTTCCCCGTGCCGCCCTTGAGGTGCGAAGGTGTGAAAGGGGATTGTTTGTCTTCTGCAGGTACACTAACTCCGGTAGCAACCCGTGTAGAAGCCGTTTGCGAGAGAGCGAATTAGGGACCACCTATAGTCGTAACCGGAAATACCGGATAAAATTTTCTTTGGTGAGATACGTAGTACCGTCAGTATCAAACATGATACTAGGCCCTCCCCACCGACAGAATGGTTGCATTGTGTTTTGAGAAAGTCCGACTATCAGATACTGAGAATTTCGGGCTCGACTTGATAAGGTAGATAGAACCAAGATTCTTGCTTTCTGGTTGAAGTGGCTCAACTTCGCCAGGTTGTAATCTTGGTTAGCAATTAGATAACATAAGAGTATCCTACATAGATGGAAAGCTCGTGAAGGCCTCTCCAACTTTTCCGTTGACTATAAAGACAGAAAAGCTTGTTAATCTGTTGAAAACGGGGGTTTACTGTAATTACTCCATATGAACCCACCTTTGTACCCGTTTTCTGTATTCTTGCCATAACTCACTGTAGAAAAATACACTACCTTATTGGGATATATGTTTGAGAAGGGTAGGTGGAGATTTACGAGTTTGTTATGGGGAGTCTTTCCTGATTTTTATTGGAGTTTAACCAAATTTGGAAGTCAGCACAGTGAACTGCATGACTGCTGATGCAAACCAGTCAGTTTTACTGTTAAGTTTGGATAGTTATAACTCCTAATCCAGAACAGTGATATGGTTGCACGTATACATTTCTGGAAAGATTAGGAAGTCACCTATCAACTTTATTTACCGCTCCTGACCTGGATCTGGGTATAGCTATGCCTAATTCCATTTGTCGCAAATTTGTTTCCTGCAGTCCCGAACTTGGAACAGTTTGCACATAGTTGTGGATTGATGCATAATACATTCATGACAAGGTTTTCGTGGTGGAACTTCTTTAGTTCTGGTTTGTTAACACGATGTCACTCGATGTTATTTTGACATTGCCTCAATATCTTATCATGATGAACCTGTATAGAATGTGGAGATAAGCCCATATACAGGGGAGGTTCTGTCGAAATTTCCAGAACCCTTGAGTCAACTCAAAACCGGTATAGATTGTTCATACTAGTTCAGCAGTGGCTGTATGAGTACAATCTGGAAAGGTTTTGAAGTGTACTACAACTTTTGTATTCAACTTAACTTTTAATTCGGGCTTTTCCTGTATGAAACTTATGGGTTAATACAGGAAGGTCAGATGAACCAGAACTGTGATCATTTCCAGTTTGCAGCTTTGCCTGAACCAATTGATTATGGATATTTCTTTTTGTCCCACATCATCGGTGATTGGGTTGAATACTTAAACGATGTATTGACATCCGGGTATGTTTGTCCACAGATGGCAGCACCAAGAATTCCGTTGCCGAATGGATGGGTGTTCTTAACATGCACCGGGCAAGCCGGTTTCCCGGACGTGTTTGCACGGTTGCTCCGCCAGTTTGGCTATCTGGTGTTACCTAGCTATTGGGGCAAGAAGTTCCAGGAGGGTGGTATGTGGAGTTGCACCATCTACGTCGATGTGCCTGCCGGTCCACCGCACCTCGGATGGGCTCCATACTCCATCAAGATCAAAGGATTGATATTAGAAGAAACATGGAGCTACGCCGCAAGTGTTGCCATAGGGAGGTTTTGCAAACTCCATTACCGTCATCTGGTGGGTACTCCGTATGAGTTCTTTCCAGTCAACGGCAGGGCTTCTGAAGCCTGGGCAACCCACTTGCTTGCGGAGGTGGGAGAGCATGGTGAAACATCCGCAACAGCCTTAGCAATGTATGCAGCAGCATCACATCGCGAGAAGGGTAATCAAAGGGCATGCATAAAAGAATTGACAAACAACCTAAAGCAAGCCATGATGCGAGCAAATCACTTTGAGTGGGCAAATGACGGACTTAGGGATATGATGGCTCCTCTCAATCATCGTTTGAACCTTAGGGAGAATCAGTGGCATGACGCTGTTATGGATTTGGCCGCGTCTCGCCAGGAGACTCTAGAGAGAGATATTGATCTGGAGGCAAGCCTACTCTATGGGCACCAACGGGACACCCAGTTGAACGTGGTGACTGCGGACAGGAATCAGTATAGAGTAGAGGCTCAGAACTGGAAGACCAGCTGTGAACAGGCTCAGCAGGAGAATGAGGCCTGGGGAATGTTTATGATACAGGCAGATTGGCAAGCTATGGCTGCCAAGAAGACGTTGATGTTGAATGATGTATCAACTTCTACTCTAGCACCCGTATCAGTGGTGCCTAGCCCTGAAAATGAAGAGGAAGAAGAAGACCCAGAGGAACTTGAATACGTCGAGTAGGGCGTATTGAAGTGTGATGGGGTAGCACTTCCGCCAACGCTGGGCAACATATGGTTAAATGGTTGCTAGTTCTCTTTTGTGACCATGTTTGTGTCATATTAAGAATAATGGTAGTGATGTCTAGATAATTAGATGAGTATGACATATCAGGAAGACCAAGTATGGTAGAGATGTATTTCCATAAAGGGAGTCCATCATTTTGGGTTTACTACTGTAAACTTGGTCTTGAGATGATATATTTTGTATAAAGTTTGTGCTTTATCAATATATGTAAATGTTATGCATCGTCTATTATTATCTACCGCATTTCTAAGGGAGGATGAACTTGGGGCAATGGGACTTACCGTGTTAATCATTGTATTGCAGTATGGTGCATACTCGTACAGCCTCAGAGGTGGGAGGATCTAGTGGAGGACAGGGGGATGACACACCACCCCCGGGGCAGAATACACCTCAGACGCAACCACCTCCACCACCTCCAACCACACTCCCCAGGAGTCTCGCGGAGGTTCTTGCTGCAGTACTCGGCTCGCGCGACGAGCAAACCGAGCTACTGCGGACTCTGGTGCAACACTCGTCCCGTGAAGGGGGACGACAAAATAATGGACCACGTCAGCAATTTCAGAGTTCCTACTCTGATTTCTCATCGACACATCCACCGGTATTCAGAGATGCCGATGAACCGTTGGATGCGGATAATTGGCTCCGCACCATTGAAGGAAAGTTCGGTTTACTCGAGGTAACCGAACAGCAGAAGACGTTGTTTGCAGCGCAACAACTGCAGGGGTCTGCCGGTGCGTGGTGGGCCAATTACCTCGCCGCACGCCCCGCAGGCCATGTCGTAAGCTGGACCGAATTCCGGGAGGCGTTTCGCGCCTACCACATCCCTCCCGGGATTATGAGGAGGAAGCTTCAAGAGTTCTTGGAGCTAAGGCAAGGAGGAAGGAGTGCATACGAGTACTCCAAATCATTCAACCACTTGGCCCAATATGCTCAGGACCAAGTGAATACCGAAGATCGGAAGCGGGAATGTTTCTACCGGGGTTTGAACCCCAAGTTGAAGGACAAGCTTGTCCTGTTCAACCGCGGCAGCTTCAACGACATAGTCAATGCCGCTATCATGCAGGAGGACGCTACGCGCGAGCTGTCCTCAGATAAGAAGAAGAGGAGTGTTCCGCAGGGCAGCGGAGGTGGTGCTCCTCAGAAGTACCGTATGGTGTATCGATCGCCATCCGGCCAGAGGTGGCAACCGCCCTCACGACCATCAATGTCCAGTGGTCGCCAGATCGGCAACTTTGGATTCCGGCCACAACAACAACAGGGGATGGTCCCACGTGCACTTCCACCTCCACCACGTGCACCGGGATTCCGTCCTCCCCTTCGTATTGGCCAAACCCCGTACACGTGTTTCACGTGTGGACGTACGGGGCACTTCGCCAAGGATTGTCCGCAGAATCGACAAGGCGGAGGGCAATCATCCTACCAGGGGGCCAACCCACCCCACAATCAGTTCAAGAAGCCAGCCACCAGAACCGGCAACATCCACCACCTCGCCATCGAGGACGTTCCAGAAGGCGCACCCGTGCTCACGGGTACGTTCTCTGTCTTAAATCATTCCGTAGTCATACTTTTTGACTCCGGAGCTTCACACAATGTCATTAGTAAATCTTTTGTCGTTAAAAGTCAATTGCCTGTTATCTCCACAAAAACTCCATATATGATTTGCACTCCAGCAGGGAGGGTAGTAACATATGAGGTAGCCCATAGAGTGCCTCTTGACCTAGATGGGAACGTCTATCCTACCTCCTTCATTATCCTAGAGACTCAAAAGCTAGATATCATCTTAGGAGTGGCATGGTTGCAATACCATGGTGCTATTCTTGATATCGTTCCTCGAAAAATTTATCTAAACTCTCCACTCCATCAGCCCCAGGTTCTCAATCTTGAGAACATCATTCCATTAGACCCATCCACTCACAACACCGAGGTTATGGAACTTAAGGATATTCCGGTAGTATGTGAATACCCGGACGTGTTCCCTGAAGATCTTCCTAGGATGCCACCAGAAAGGGATATAGAGTTCAAGATTGAACTTGCGCCAGGAACAGTACCAATCTCAAGACCACCCTACAAGATGGCACCCAAGGAACTTGCAGAACTTAAGGAACAGTTAACCGAACTTGAGAACAAAGGTTTCATACGTCCAAGTTCATCGCCATGGGGTTGTTCTGCACTGTTTGTAGAAAAGAAAGATAAGACCTTGAGGTTGTGTGTAGACTATCGTCCACTTAATGCTGTCACTATCAAGAACAAGTATCCACTACCACGGATTGATATTCTTTTCGATCAATTGGTGGGTGCTAAAGTATTTTCGAAGATGGATCTTCGTTCTGGTTATCATCAAATTAGAATCCGACCAGAAGATATACTAAAGACAGCATTCTCGACGAGGTATGGACTGTATGAGTACCTTGTTATGTCCTTCGGATTGACCAACGCGCCGGCTCATTTCATGTATCTCATGAACTCAGTGTTCATGCCGGAATTGGACAAGTTCGTCGTGGTCTTCATTGACGACATACTTGTGTATTCAAAATCCGAAGAAGAACATGCTCAACACTTACGTATCGTGCTTCAACGATTACGGGACCATCAACTATATGCTAAGTTCAACAAGTGTGAATTCTGGATCGGCCAAGTGCCATTTTTAGGGCACATCATATCAGCAGAAGGGATTGCAGTTGATCCAAGCAAGATCAAGCAAGTCCTCAAATGGGAGTCTCCAAAGTCTGTACATGAAGTCCGAAGTTTCCTGGGTTTAGCAGGATATTACCGGAGGTTTATACCCAGTTTCTCCAAAATAGCTAAACCAATGACAGAACTTCTGAAGAAAGGACAAAAGTATGTATGGACTGAGGCATGTGAGGCAGGTTTCAAAGCATTGGTGAAACACCTTACGACGGCACCAGTTTTAGCCCAACCAGACACAACCAAATCATTTGATGTCTATTGCGATGCATCTGGGATTGGTTTAGGTTGTGTGTTAATGCAAGAGCGAAGAGTGATCGCGTATGGATCGCGACAGCTTCGGAACCACGAGCAGCACTACCCGACTCATGATCTTGAGCTGGCTGCTGTGGTATTGGCATTAAAGATGTGGAGGCATTATTTACTGGGTAATCTAGTGCACTTGTATACTGATCACAAGAGTTTGAAATACATTTTCACCCAGAAGGATTTGAATATGCGACAACAGAGATGGTTAGAGTTGATCAAAGACTATGAAATTGAGATCCACTACCATCCAGGTAAAGCAAACGTAGTCGCAGACGCTCTGAGCCGCAAGTCCCATATCAACAATCTTTCAATTACCTCGATAGAGGGAAAAGAAGAACTGAGTCTCTACTTGGTTCCATATGGGGCGCTCTACAATCTCGCCCTCATTCCTACCATCAGGGAGGATATTATGGCAGCTCAGAAGGAGGACAAGGGGATGTCACATATTCAGCAAAGAATGAAGAAGGGGGAGATGAAATGCTTCCGAAGTGACGATGAAGGTACCATCTGGTTTAACGACCGTATAGTGGTACCCCGAAACATGGGACTTAGAAAGAAGATACTGGACGAAGCTCATTTGTCCAAGTATTCCATTCATCCGGGAAGCAACAAGATGTACCAAGATTTGAAGAAGAAATTCTGGTGGACTCGGATGAAGAGAGAAGTAGCTAAATACGTGTCCGAGTGTGATACGTGTCGGCGAGTAAAGGCCGACCATATGAAGGCAGCTGGACAGCTTCAACCTTTAAGCATACCGGCTTGGAAATGGGAGGATATCAGTATGGATTTCATTGTTGGGTTGCCTCCCACTCTCCATAAACACGACTCCATTTGGGTGATCGTAGACCGATTGACCAAATCGGCTCATTTCATACCGGTCCGCGTGGCATACGATGCGAGGCGATACGCGGAAATTTATATCTCCAGAATAATATGTCTACATGGTGTACCCTGTACCATCATCTCAGATCGTGGAGCTGTATTTGTTTCGCGATTCTGGGAGCATCTCCACGCTGCACTGGGAACCAAGTTAATTCGGAGCTCGGCCTATCATCCTCAGACCGATGGTCAGACCGAACGGGTGAATCATGTGCTAGAAGACATGCTTCGTGCCTGTGCCATCCACCAGGGCAAGAACTGGGATGATCATCTACCTTTGGCGGAGTTTTCATACAACAACGGTTACCAGGCTAGCATCCAGATGGCGCCATATGAAGCTCTCTATGGCCGAAAGTGTCGCACACCCTTGAACTGGTGCGAATAAGGTGAACGGGCAGTGTACGGCATCGACTTAGTAAATGAAGCCGAGGATCGAGTTCGCACTATTCAGGCGAATCTCAAAGCTGCTCAGTCTTGTCAGAAGAGCTACGCAGACAAACGACGTCGACCTCTTCACTTCGAAGTTGGAGATCAAGTTTATCTCCGGGTATCCCCTATGAAGGGTATCCATCGCTTCGGGGTAAAAGGGAAGCTAGCTCCCCGCTTTATTGGGCCATTCGCAATAATCGAAAGATGCGGACCTGTGGCATATCAATTGGAGTTACCAACGTCACTTTCAGGAGTCCACAATGTATTCCACATTTCCCAATTGCGGAAATGTCTTAAGGCTCCAGCTGATATCCGCATGGAGGATTTGGAAGCTCTCCAACCAGATCTCACTTATTCCGAGCATCCAACTCAGATCATCAATGAAAAGACTCGCACCACAAGAAGTCGCACCTTGCATTTCTATAAGGTTTTGTGGAGCAACCACAGTGCGGAAGAAGCCACGTGGGAAAGCGAGGAGTATCTTAGAACGAACTATCCGAACTTGTTAGCGGCATATGTTCGATAGATCCTTTTTCCTTTACCTTCTTTTGTAATCTCGGGACGAGATTCTTTTAAGGGGGGAGGAATGTAAAACCCCACTTTTATGGCATGTTAAGTTCATATGGGTTTTGTGATCAACTATTTTAGATATCCAATATAATGGTGCACATGAACTATGCCATCCAAAACTTTTCTTGCACTCTTTGTTAAATTCTTTTAACATGGGTATTAGACTTCACCATGAATCCAAATTATATTCTATTCACCTTTTTAAGAATAAGAATTTTTGGATAAGATTTAGTAAGCAATGCACAATGAAGCCCTAATAAGCTCTAAACCAAATATTCAAATTAAGGGCTCTAAATTTTTTTCATGAGCTCCTAAATTCCTCAATAGCATGCTTACAAAGTTTCAAGATTTTAGGAACTCCTTTGCTATTTTATTTGAGACGCTCAACGAATTTGAATCAAGTTTAAATTCGAATTCAAAGTCTGGTAAATATAGACTTGAACATAAAGATCTAAACCCACCATTGTGTTCATCACAATTTTCCTGACTTATCCCTAAAGTTTCATGATTTTTGGAGATCATTTACTATTTTTAAGTGATTTACTAAAGGTGCAGTGGCTGTGGGGCTGACTGGCGGGACCCACCAGTCAGCAGCCCACGTGCAGCCGCATTTCAGCGCGCGCTGCGCCCGCCACAGCGACGGCGTGCATGCACATCGCGACACCAGCCCGCCACCGCCGTTGAACCCTATAAATAGCGCCCTGGACTCTCCCTTATCAACTCCCAGTCGCCCTTATCACCTCCCACCTCGCCGAGTCGACGAATTTCGCCATTTCCATCCCGCGCACGAGCTTCCCGCCGCCGGCGCCGCGCGCCCGTTGCTGGCCAACCGGAGCACTCTCGCGCCAAGCTTCCAACAGCTAGGTGATTCCTCTCTCCCTCCTCTATCTTCCGGGTCGATCTTTTCGTTGCATAGTTGACGGTTTGGCCGATGATTTTGAGGCTATACCGACGGTCGCCGTCGTTTTCACCCCGCGCTGTCCCTGCTCCACGTTGCTAGGCCACTGCATGCCGTCTCGTGCTTCGCCTCCCATAGCAAACTGGTGCGCCGGGACACGCTCTACGTAACGGTAGAAGCCATTCCTGGTTTGCGCGTATATCAAGCAAGTTAGCTAGGTTTTACTCTCGGCCGAAGCTTATGAACACGCTCGGTATTTTATGCAATTAGAGTTCCATGCTTAATCACCCTTCCCGATTGCTAGCAAATGGTTTCTACGCTCTCTTGCGCATCCTCACGAACTGGAATAACCGGAAATGATCGAGTGTAGCTCAAGAATCGCGAGTTCTCCCCTCCGCCGGTGAAAAGTTGCCTCTGTCGCCGTCGACGACTACTTTGCCGACCGTTTCATGACGATAGCGCATGTCTCGCGCGTTCCTCATGATTCCAGGAAACTTTCCCAGCCTTTTTAGACGGATTTTAGCCACAGGGCGGCCGTTCCGACATGGCCGGAGCCCTAGCATCCGCCGCCGCCGGTGCGCCATGATTTCCGACCGTCAGCAGACATCCCCGACCCCACCATCGTGCTCAGCGCATTATTTTACGGTCGGGTGCCCAAGGATGGGGGCTGCGGTGGCCAGTAACTCCAATCCGGCGAGGCTCGCCGGGGAGCACCGCCGCGGGAGCCCCGCGCGCCGCCCGCGTCGGGAGGTAGAAGACGACGCGGCGGGTCCCGCGTGTCAGCGGCTGTAAATCCCGTCGGATCAGGTGTGGCCACGGGATCTGCTGTGGCTACGCGGTGGAATTCTGTGGCCCCGTGTGGTTTAAACACTATTGGTTCATTTTAAAACAGTGGGGCCCACGAGTTAAATCAAATTAGGAATTTATTCCAGATTAGGCTCCAACTTAGAAAATCCATAACTTTCTGTAGGATACTCCAAAAATCTTCAAACAAATTTTGTTTGAAAGCTATTGAGCTCTAGTTTCTTTCAATACCAATTAGGTTCTGTGAAACTCGAAGTTAAATTCTGTAGAAAATAATCTTTCCTAATGCAAATTCAATTTTTCCAGACAAGATATCCACGGGAAAAATCCCCAAAATTCACATAAAATTTATTGTCCTATTCTTGATCATCAGGAAAAGTTTGGGAGCCATAGCACCTGTTTAACTCTCTGTATAATTCAATTTCCTTTTTCAGTTATTGAATTTTCACAGCTATTAGGTTGCTTTATTAGGTCCCAAAACTTGACTGAGTCTTCCTTTAGTCATACCCTAGCTCCTGTTAAAATCTTGGATTTAATTAACCTACTATACTAGTCCTAAATCAGTTACAAACTAAATATTGATTTAATGTCTAGAAACTCAATTATAAAGTAAATCCAAAAATTCATGCCGAATTAGAAATACAATAACTCCTTCCCCACAGCTTAGAAAATTATAAAACAAATTTTGCTAAGACCAGAACCACTCCCTCTATCTTGATTATCAACTGTTAGCTAGGTTCAAGCTACAGTTTCCTCTCGGAAATTTTTGGAAGTTGATTGCTTGCCATACTTTCGGGGACCACAATCTGCTATGATCATCTCCTGTTCTTTGCAAGAGCCTTGATCATATTCCCTAGTATCTACCATCGAAGTTCCAAAACCAATTAAGGTCCCTGTCATATAGTGATCACCATGAATTAATTTGTGGTCTTAAAAATAATTAAATTTCAAAGTCATTTATATATCCATGTTATCTGCATATCGTATAGTGACCGAAGTCGAGGAGGAGCCAGAAGCCTTGGAAGAGAACCTTCCAATTTTTAACTCAGACTGTGACCTGCAGCAAGGCAAGCCCCAGTTTGCATTTAAGTCGTTTATAAACTTTTGCTTTATCACTATGATGAGTAGTATATGAATTGTGCATTACGTTTAGGGTGAATGATACTCCACATGCATGACCAAAAATCCCAGGATTTATTTGGCACGAGTTACATTTTGACCTGTAGTAACTTCTTTGCTAATGCATAGGAAATCCGGTAGAAGTCGAGTAGTTGGAATCTACTCGCGAGAGATGTATCTCACAGGATTGGTTGAATAGAAAATGGCTTAATATAATGAAATTGAGACCGGGCAGGGAATGGATAGGAAGCGGCGAGAATTGAGTCTCGGTCGCATAGCCCTGCCTGTGTCGATTAAGGCCCGTCCGTATGCGGCCCCTTCGGACAAGCTTGAATTGTACCGGCAACATAATGGACATATGGAATCCAATAAACTGACGTAGCTTGGTCACTTGGGTGTCGAGGCATACCGTTCCGTTTTATAGGTGTGGGTTGAGGGTAGCAAGGTGTAAATCTGCTGGTGGGCACGTCAGAGTACGCCCCACGCAGGGACCTCCTACCCGTGACGGATCGACCGGTTCGGCATTTGAGTGTCTTGCGAAAGGTTGCCATATACGCCTAGTACTGAAGTGTTATGTAGGTACGGGTGTGCTCGCTGACACTTCCGAACGACGTATGTGTCATGTTGTCCGGGTGTG
Organism: Tuctoria greenei; assembly: GCA_036927565.1. Lineage (NCBI taxonomy): Eukaryota > Viridiplantae > Streptophyta > Magnoliopsida > Poales > Poaceae > Tuctoria > Tuctoria greenei. Next base: position 74,599,374 of record JAYESD010000004.1, read on the forward strand.
TCCTGATTGCAATCACTGTCCCTCGCAGTAATAGAGTACCACTTGTTCACTAAGCGGTGACGTAGTAAATACTAAAGAAGTCAGAAATTCATATTGTATTGATTTATAAGTATTTTGCAACCTTGTATGATTTATAGATAGTATAATTAAAAGTTTACAATTTCCCCATACTTTAGCTGTAATAGCATTATGTGCTCTGAGCATGTCATATCATCGGTAAAGCGTTTCTTGTTTGATTGTGGAACCCATGATGTGCCGTGCTTGGAGAATGTCATTTGCTACATAAAACCTGATTATAAGGACCCACTTGTAGGCGAGTCCATTTATGCTATTCCTTACCTATGTTTAGTGTCCCCTTGCATATGTCTAGTGAGACGGTTAAGACTTGCTGAGCCTTATGCTCATGTTTGCAGTTAACGAGTTTTTGCAGGTTTTTCTATTGATGAAGGGTTTGACGATGAGGCTGCACCCACTCCAGGGTGTACAGCCGAGTGGGAACCCTGCACGCCGCCCTAAATGAGTGTTGCTAGTGCAAAGTATCCCCGGCATGGATAACTTTGCTTTTTGCATAGCTAGTGCTGAGAGCGTAGCTATGATATGTATATATTTCTTTACATCCGTTAGTATTGTGAAAACTTCCGCTGTATGAAAAATAAAAGACTCTGTCTTGTACTTATTCAGGTTCTATTCTTGTATAACTGTTGGGTGTCGCATCGCACGACACCACCCAATGAGATCCTCGGATGTGTGGATTCCGGTCCCCACACTTATTGCTTCACACAAGCGAGTAAGCGAACAACTTCAATCACAAATCTTGTTTTTACACTTTCATAGGGATTTAACCTTAATCTTTCAAGCATAGATTTATCAAATAAGTGAAGCTTCCTTATCACACATGTTAATGGCAGTTATAACGTAATTTGAATCGGACTGAAGATAAAGAGATCCTGCATATGAGTGGCAATGTCCAGGTTAAACAGCGTGAAGGCTGTCATCATAGCTTCATGCTGTCTAACCTGGACATTGTCACTCATATGCTGCATCTCTTTGTCTTCAGTCCCATTGAGATTTCGTTAGCTTTGACACACCCTTCACTTGTAATTGCCATTAACATGTCTAATGAAGAAGCTTCAATTATTTATAAATCTATAATTGAAAGATTAAGGTCAAATTCCTATAAAAATGGTAAAAACAAGATTTTTGAATGAAGTTGTATGTTTCGTCGCTCGGGTAAAGCACTAAGAGAGATGGTAGTGATTTGTAGTCAATATATTCAGCCATTAGAACTGATAAAGTAGCATCTTCGTAAGTTATCAAAATGGAGAGAAGAGAAAGAACTCTTGCAGGGCTTGTTTGGGTGTACTCCTATCGAAACAAGCCCTCAAATGGATGGGAAGTATCGTCAGACTTCAATTGAAGCTTTTAACAATCCAAATGATGAGTCTTGGGTGTTACTTGCATCTACAAGAGCTTGTTGTGAAGGGATTAGCATGACAGGAGCTCGAAACAGAAGCTGAATTTAATAATGTTCGAAACATGCTATCTAAAGCTGAAATAAAACATTGTTCTAAGTTGATTTCAGAAGATACAAATATATACAATATATATCATCTCGCATTGCTATATACATTTTTTCCAGCATTGACATATTCTCGCATATAGGGTTTCAAATTCTTTTTAATGCTTCTCTCTACGCGCTTGATGTTTTCTGGTTCAGTGAAAAGGTACATCTCTTCATACTGATTATACTCCTCTTCATTATCTCCCACATTCACAACCCCAACAATATTTTGCTTTCCAGAAACAACTACGTGTATCTTCTCAGTTTCTGGATCTTGAACATAAAAAACTTGTGCAACATTATCGACGAGAACCCACAGTTCATCTTTATAACCCACTTTATTCAAGTATATCAGTGTCAGCCCGTAATTGTCCACTTTCACACCATCAAGATGTTTGACCCATTGGCACTTAAATATGTGCATTACCATTCTTTTGCCATAATCGAGTTCCCATATTTCCTCCATAAACCCGAAGTATGTGGTCTTCTGCCCTTGTGAATCATAAGCCTCGATACGAACACCACTATTTTGTGCAACACTTTTACCGTCTTTTTCTGTAGTGTAAAATGTGTAACCATTGATGTCATATGCTTGCCATGATGTCACCAAAGCAGATGGGCCAGAAGCTAACTTCTTCATTGTTGCCTCTTCTATAGTGTTTCCGTATGGTATATTTTTGTCCATTAACCATTCAGTGAAACATCTTTTGTGCCCTTTCATGATCCAGTCCTCTGTGCGGTTTTGGTTTTTATCACGAAGCTCAATTTGGTGTTCCTCGATGCACGACTCAGCTATTGCGAGCTGTTGTAGTACACCAAAATGTGCACGGTGTACATTCTTGTAATCTTGAACGATAAAAGTTTTCTTACCCACTTTGCCTCTCCAACGTAGTCTACCCTCATGTACCGGTATAGGCACACCTATCAATTTTCCATCTTTGATATAATCAGCGCAACACTCAATCACTTCTTCAGTGGTGTATCCTTCCATAATTGAACCCTCTGGGTGAGCACGGTTCCGCACATGTCATTTTAATACTCCTAAATATCTCTCCAACAAAAACATATGATGTAAATATAGTGGCCCCAATGCTTTTATCTGATCAACAAGATGTATGATTAGGTGTACTTGCAAATCGAAAAAGGATGGTGGGAAACACATCTCAAGCTTGCACATTGTCTCGACAATGTATGTTTTCAGATAGTCTAAATCTTCACGTGCTATCACCTTTTGCGATACTGCATTGAAGAAGTAACACAAACGTGTGATGACAACTTTTATATGCTAAGGTTTGATGACTCTTATTGCAATGGCAAGGAAAACTATCATCATCATGTGACAGTCTTGAGAATTATAACCGAATAAAGACAAGTCTTTCATCGAGACTAGTTGGCGGATATTGGATGAGAAACTCATGGGCACTTTGATCCCACGCAAGCATTCGCAAATTGCTTTTTTCTCTTCTAGAGTCAAGTTGTAGCTGGCTGGGGGGAAGGTAATGCTTCCCGTTCGCCTTTTCTACTGGATGAAGCTCTGGTCTCAAATCAAGATTTACTAGATCCATACGTGAATTTAATCCGTCCTTTGTTTTCCTCAGCATGTCCAACAAGGTCCCAATGATGTTGTCAAATACATTCTTTGTAACGTGCATCAAATCAATACTATGGCAAAATTCCAGATTCTTCCAATACGCAAGATACTTGAAAAAAAATTGATTGTTTCTTGAAAGCCATGACAGTTGTATCATCCGAAGATGTACTTTTCTTTCTCTTAATTCCTTTACTATTTTTTCCATTACCGAAAGCAATATGAATGTTCTTGACAATTTCAAACACAAGTTTTCCACTGTAAGGTTTTGGTGCAGTATCTTTTTCGATTTTGTTATCAAATTGTTCTTTCATCTTCCTATACTTGTGTGTATCTGTCAAGAACCGTCGGTGTCTCATGTACACCGTCTTTCCGGATGAAGTGAGGTATAGAAATCCAGTTCTATCCACGCACCTAACACAACCTTTCTTCCCTTTCATTTGTCCCGATAATGTAAACAGTCCGGGATAATCATGCACGGTAACGAATATCATTGCTCTTAGCGTGAAATACTCCCGCTTGTACTCATCCCATGTACATACCCCGTCATTCCACAATTTTGCCATATCTTCCATTAAAGGTTCCAAGAACACATTAATTTTGATGTCGGTTTGTTTCGGACCTTGTATAAGAACAGATAACAAGATATATTTCCTTTTGTGACACAACCACGTTGGTAGGTTGTACATTGTTAAGACCACGGGCCATGTGCTGTGTATGCTCCTTTTTTGACGAAATGGATTCATTCCGTCTGTACCCAAAGCAAACCTCACATTTCCGATTTCCTTCGCAAATTCTGGATACTGAATATCAAAATTTTTCCACTGCGTTGCATCACCAGGGTGTCATATATGTTTTTCATTCTTCTTGCGTTGCTCGGAATGCCAACGCATAAGTTCAGCCTCCCTAGGTGAATGTGGCCTAGAGGGGGGGTGAATAGGCCTTTTTGATAGTTGTCGGATCCTGCAACACTAAACGGCCAGTTCAAAACCAGAGAAATTGGACTAGTCCGGTAAAGTGCAGACTAGTCCGGTGTATATGGACTAGACTGATTAGGTTTGATCGATTAACTTTATTCTTCAATATATGCAGCGGAAATATACGATTAAACAAAGTGTTACAAGGTAATGAATCAGGATATATCACAATTCAATCTTATACTTGATATTTCAATGTAAGGTAATCAAGATCAATTGTAACCCTAGATTGATATAATGTAAAGGACAATGAACACACAAGAGGAACACAAGAGATTTATCCCGTGGTTCGGTTCCCACAGAGGCAACCTACATCCACGTTAAGGAGTCCACAAAAGGATCGGGTCTTCTCCAATCCTACCCTCGTCGGATCACCACGAAGACCAATCCTCTTCCACTTATCTCAATGGGGTGAATAACCGAATTCAAGGGGCTTTCTCACACGTTGAGAGCTCCCTTCGATTACAACACAAAATACCACCAAGAACACACTCAAAAGATTACAATTAAATCGCAGGAGTGTGTTAGAGAATCAAACCAAGATCTCAATTTGGTGTTGAATGTGTCTCTCCAATGAACTAGGGTGAATCCTCAAAGGATTGATCTTTGTTGCACTTAATTTCGTGGAGAGATGTGGTTTTTGAGTCTCTTCGGAGGTGTGACGGTGCTAGGGTTCGAGAGGGTGTCAAATATGGCCGTACAACTCTATTTTTATGGGTATCTAAAAGTGACCGTTAGGGTTCAGAAAGATCGGACTAGTCCGTGGTGGTCACCGGACTAGTCCGGTGTGCTGTGTGTAGCATACCCTAAGTATCCCGAAATATCGGACTAGTCTGGCTAGTAGCGGACTTGTCCGATTTCGCTTCTGGAAATCTTCGGACTTGTCCGGACATGTGAAACCCTAAGTGTATAGGATGACAAGTCTGCACTTGGAGGACTTGTCTGATTTAGATCAGAGGGTATTACGGACTAGTCCGTGTAAATATCGGACTTGTCCGATTTTGATCAGAAAGAATATCCGACTAGTCCGGTTGTGATCGGACTTGTCCGATTTTGTGTGAATTGTGAAGTGTTTTGAGGACAAGTCCACACTGGGGAGGACTAGTCCGATTCTAGTCAAAGAAGATATCGGACTAGTCCAATGGATATCGGACTTGTTCGATTTCGTGCAGAAAGGATATCGGACTAGTCCGGTGTTAGTCAGACTAGTCCGGTCCTGTGTAACTTTGTGCAATGTGTGTGTTTAATTGTGATTGAGCTCTTGGGATGTGTTTTCTTAACAAACTCCATACATAATTCTTCCTTGAGCTCATTTACACTTGGCTCCTCATTCTTCCTTCTTTTTGGTACTTTGCTCATTTTTCTATTAAAACCTGCACTCATCTCAACAAAGAGGTTAGGATCCCAATTGCTTGTCATAAATCATCCAAAACCCACAAGGGAGTCCTAGATGCACTTTCAATCTCCCCCTTTTTGGTGATTGATGACAACCAATTGAGATTTCACAAAATATGATAAAAATTGAGATTTTCATAAAGCATGCACATATGTGTCCAAAATACATCAAGTAGTGAAAGCATAGTCCATATGTGCATTCTTTATGTTGGGATGCATAATTAAGTGCACTGAAACATTGAGAATGACATAATTGATATTAATTACCCAATAGAAAGCATATATGTCATTCTAGAGCAAAATCACAGTTTTCATAAATACTACTCAAAGGATCAAATCATTGCATCACAGAACCATAATTAACATAAGATCATTGTAAACATTACAAGCCACAAAAGAGTTAAAAAATAAAGCATAGAGCTCTCTCCTCGCAAACTGCAGCTAAGACTAAGACTCCCCCTCAATCTCTCTCCCTTTGGCATCAAGACATCAAAAAGAATGAGAGGAGGGTCCTAAGGTCTTCACTCTTTGCTGTCGGTCCTCTCATCGTCGTCTTCATCATCTTCATCTTCAGCTTGATAAGAAGGAGGAGGAGGAGGTGTGGAGGTACTCGAGCCCCCAACGCCAAAGTAGGCAAGCTCGGAGGGGGTCAAGGGCCCGAGCTCAGTGAAATTAGAATCTGAGTCTTCAGAGATTGTTGGAGACCCAATTGGCTCAATCTCTAGTTTCTGGCAAATTTGCTTCACATTTGCATTGATATACATCATGTCCTCCTTTCTTTTCTTGTTGAGCTTATGGGCCTTCACTTCGGCCTTTTTGCAGGAGGCAAAGATAGCAGCCAGATATTTGAGAATACCACTGGCTGAAACTTTCTGAGGGGCTGCACTAGAAGCAGGAGCAGCCCTAGCATCTTCTCTTGATCTTGCCGGTGCCTCAGGACGTGAGGCCGGTGAGGGAGCTACCTGCACACTCGGCTTTTGAGGCATTTGAGGCCACAAGGGGAGATGCTCCACATCTTTCGCAAAGTCAATCCTGGTGACTTTCTCAATCACCAACATTAGGTAAGGAGCATATCCGCAAGACCCATTGGGAGTGCAGGATATGTTCACCATGTCATTTCAAATGTATTTTGTCACATCAAATGGGTGGTCCTTGCTTATGACCCTCATTAGAGTCCGGAGGTATCCTTGCACACCCCCAGCATCTCCATCCTTGGGAGCAATCGTCTTCCTCAAAACTCTGTTTAGCACCACAAAGAATGGCTTCATAGTTTTGGTGGAAGGAGGGTTGAACTTTGAATTTGGCTCATATAGGAACTTCGTCCTATCCTTGTCAATGACACCAATGTTGTGTATGACCAAGCAATGAGATGTTGTGGTGTCAAGGTGAAGTAGGTTAGCAATATCTTCTTGAGTAATGTTGTACTTGGATCCATGGGTCTTCCAAGTGAAACTCTCCTCATCCTCACTAGAGAAGTGACAGGTTGCAAAGAATTGTGCAATCACTTCATCGTTCCAGTTATTCCTGAAAGCAAAAAGATCTCTTAGTCCATGCTTCTCAATGGCTCTCACTACCTCAGTGAATGGTGAGCAGCCCTTCTTTTCAAAATGTGCCCAGTCAATCCACTGACTGCACACCATTGGTGTCTTCTTTGGGAGATACACCGATCTGTAGAAATCAGCATGGAAGTTGCACCAGAATCTTCCATCAGCCGCTTGCTTCGGTCGGCAATACCAATCGATGCTTCTGAACTTGGCCGCCGAGTCACTTCCCTCCCCGTTGAACTTCTCTTCATTGGGTCCCGGACCCCTTTCCTTGGAGCATGAAGTTTCAACGAGCCAACCAGGCCTGTAGCAATCCCTTTGCCCTTGCCCTTTGCTTGTCGAGGGCCACTCGATGATCCAGCTGCCTTGGAGACTGGCTTCTTAGCCAACACCTTCTTCCGAACCTGAGGAGGGGTTGAGCTGGCTCGGAGGTTCTTTCTTGGCGCCTCTCGCAAAGACCTGTCGAGGTCCGAGGTGCCACCTCGTGGTCCATCTCGGCCTCAAAATGGGAGACATCATTGTCGGAGCTCGACATGACCTGAGAATGAGTGGCATGAATGATAATGAATGATACAAGGCATAGGTGTGAAAGGATAGCAAGGAATTGCATTGAGGAACTGAAGAATTAGGTTTTGAGTTCAGAAACATCAGACTTGTCCGGTGCACATGCACGGACTAGTCCAGGGGACTGGATTTGTCCGTGCATGGACCGGACTAGTCTGGTGTTCATCCTCAAAAACCTAAGAGACTGGACAAATAGTGAATCCTAATGCACAATGACCTTAGCATACACATAATACATCAGGGGAGCATGTATATAGCGAGGAATGCTAGGCTATTGGATCAACAATGAAGAAATTTGGAATTTCTAGGGTTTGAGCGAAAATTACCGGAAAAATTGCTTGGAGCTTGGAGATGTGGGAGTTGAAGGCCGGCCAAGTCCGCTAGCTTCAATCCTCAAGTGACAAGCTTGATTTCCGCCCAAATGCGAAGGTTTTTGATGGAGGGAGCAAGAAATCGCCTTGGGAGCTTGAGCACGAAGAGAGAGAGCGCGTGAGGCAAGAGTGGAGGTGAGGAAATTAGGGTTTAGCGGCGGCTAGGGTTATGGACACGAAAAATCAGACAAGTCCGGAGATGATCGGACTAGTCCGAACTTTTCCAGGGGCTATATCGAATTAGTCCGGCCTAACCGGCACTCTACAGACTAGTCTGCATGGGCGGACTAGTCCGGGCAACAACGGACTAGTCCGTGGTCACTAGGAAAGAATTTTAGCCCATTCATATATATTTGAAGGTACATATTTATTGAAAAGAGAGGCAAAACACATTAAATAATCTTGATGAATATGATCAGTAAGCATACAACAATCAAGCAATGATCATACTTCACCAAGATCTAGTAATTGACATAGTTTTTTGGAGAAAAATGAGAGAGATGATTTTCATAATCCAATCAACATATTTGAAGAATTCATACAGGTATTCAACATTTCAAGCCACACTCCGAGCATCAAGGATATTTATTTCATTTCAGAGTTCACAAAAACGCTTTTCATCAAGTGGCTTGGTGAATATGTCGGCCAGTTGCTTTTGAGTGTTGACATGTGAAATGGCTATGTCTTCTTTTATGGCATGATCTCTCAAAAAGTGGTGTCTTATGTCTATGTGTTTAGTTCTGGAGTGATCAACTGGGTTGTGGGCAATTTTGATAGCACATTCATTGTCACAAAGGAGTGGAATATGGTTCATATTGTAACCATAGTCCCTTAGAGTTTGTCGCATCCAAAGGAGTTGAGCACAACAACTCCCGGCTGCAACATACTCCGCTTCGGCAGTGGATAAGGCAATGGAATTTTGTTTCATGGAGGACCAAGAAACTAAGGATCTCCCTAGGAATTGGCATGTACCGGAGGTGCTTTTTCTATCTACTTTGCACCTGGCATAATCTGCATCGGAGTAACCAATGAGATTGAATTTTGAGCCTTTTGGGTACCAAAGACCATGGTTGGGTGTATGAACTAAATATCTCAAGATCCTTTTTATGGCTGTCAAGTGACATTGCTTTGGATTGGCTTGAAATCTTGCACACAAACATACACTCAACATAATATCTGGCCTAGATGCACATAGATAGAGTAGAGATCCAATCATGGAGCGATATACCTTTTGATCGACGCTAGGTCCATCTTCATTGAGATCTAGGTGGCCATTCGTTTCCATGGGGGTTTTGATGGGCTTCGCCTTGTCCATGCCAATCTTCTCGAGTATGTCCTACGTGTACTTGGTTTGACTTAGGAACGTCCCTTCCTTCTGTTGCCGCACTTGGAATCCCATGAAGTACTTTAACTCTCCCATCATTGACATTTCAATCCTGTCTGTCATGAGTGTCTCTTCTCGCCTGCAGCTACCTCGCCTCGCCTAACCTGACCATACAAATCCAAGTGCCACACTTTGCGATTCTTGATACTAGAAAAAGGTTGGAGGATTTGCTTTTTGTCCCTTGCTTGATCAGTTACAGGTCCGGAGCTAGGCGCCGCCTAGTAAACCTCAAGAACGTGGTCGCCACTCTGAACGAAGCTAGCCTATTTAGAATAAGAAGATAAAATTTCCATTGCTGGTGAACAACTTTAACATGCTTGTCACCCTCGCAATGTATAGGAATCTTTTGGTCAGTCGCCTTAAACTCTATAATGCCTTATCAAATCCTAGAATGCTTCCATCTTTATCTTCATGCAACAATTCATGTAGAGTAAATATGCCATTTATTAGATTTTTTGTCTTAATAGTTCTAGCATGGAAAGTCCTAAGAAGATTGGTCCTGGTAGTAACAATAAAGAAGACAATATGAAGTTTACTGACTCCAGTAGTTCAGGCTCCTATCACAGTACATCGGATCCTTTTCTGAATATAAAAATTAAAAAGACTTCAGAGGATCTAGACCCGGAATATGATCCTGCCGACGAGGTATGGATCACGAATCTTAACTTCAGCAGTTCAAGTTAATGTTGGTTGTCAAGTATATAAAGTCTTATAATTCTTTTCTACCTAGATTAATCGCGAAGACAACGAGGTGACATCGGCTCCTAAAACCGCAGAAGGTTCTATAATGGATGAATCCTCAGCTTCACTCAAGCGGAAATGAGGGCAACGAGGTCCCAATAAGGGTCCATTGGACCGCATCACGTACATAACAAGGGTCAGTCCAGGTGGGCTTCCCCAAGAACCACTGGATTCAGTTACCAAGTACCGTAATGCATGCAGTTTTCTTGTTAGGGAGGTTGTGCCGATCACAACCGACAATTGAAGGAAATTATCTGAGCAGACCAAGAATGAATTGTGGGAAAGGATAAAGAAACAATTTATGTTTCTGAAAGGCACAGAAGAAGCTGTAAAGAAAGCAACTTTGGTCTCTTGCGGCAAGAAGTTTTGTGGCTGGAAGAGTGAAATGAATGCTTATGTTAAGGACGATAAGGTCCCTAGCCCGGGGAAGAGTTTGTTCGTCAAAAGAGCACACCTGATGCTAAAGCTCTAAGTGCAACTAGGTCAGAGCTTGCAAAAAAGAACAAATACCATCATCGCTTGGGGTCTGCCGGATATGCCCTTAAAGTCCAGAAATGGAATAACATATTAGACGAAATTTCCAGTAAGGGCAATCCTCACCCATTAGAAGGGTGCGATGAGCGAACTCAACGGTGGGTCTTTGCTCGGTCAGGTTTAACCAACGAGGGCAAACATGAAAAGCCCAACTCCGTGAATGAAGTAGAGGATAAAATGAAAGAAGTAATTGAAAAGCAACAGAAGGGTCTCTTCAAGCCGGAGGGAGAATGACCAACTTACCGCTATCTTAGGAAACCATATACATAGCGGACGGGTTCGAGCGGTCTCTTCTCAAATGTCTTGGCTAGATGGTTTCACTAAAGATAAAGACACATATAGAAGACGTGAGAAGTTTAAGAAAACACTTGGTGAAATGATTGCTCAAAAGGTCAAAGAAAATATGCAATAAATAATGGAACAACTTAGATAATCGGGACAATTAGTGGCACCGAGTACAGTGATGGTTCCAGTGCAAAAGGAGCAATTAGTATCTCCAACTGCCTACCCTAGCAGCGTTGGTTCTGTGCCAGGCTCAGGGTCAACCCATAAGTTCCCTGTCGATGATATTGCTAACGACAAATCTTGTCGACTTCTTGTTCCGATAGGCAGAGCAGGGAACAAAACCAAATAGGTTGCCACTGCTATGGCAAAGCCTGATCGTGACTTCAACAGGAATCCACTTCCGTTGTATTATGTTGTGGTGCAAGTTCTTTACATCATTGATAATGATTATGAAGATTATGAAATAGACCACGTCACACCTAAGGGGATTGCGACTCTGGGACAGGCTGTCAACCAATTAATCCTTTGGCACCGACGCGATATCGTGTTGGACGATGAGCCAATTTCTAGCCCCATCGCATCTTCAAATACTGCAACCCCATCCTCTAAGGCGAAAGTGCATGAAGATCCACTCCCAGTCCAGGAAGATCCACTCCCCCTATGTCTCAGCAAGGATGATAGTAACCTTGCTAGTAAAGATATCCAAGAGCAACAAGTTGGACAACAGCTTCAAGCAGTACCAGAGCAAGCTGTTGCTAGTAAAGAGCAACCAGTTGAGCAACAGCTTGAAGTAGTACTAGAGCCAGCTGCTGGGAGTAAAGAGCAATTAGTTGAACAACAGGTTCAACAAGCCAGTGTCCAACTTCTGACGACTACTCCTCGATCATTAGTTCCTATCAAAGTTAGCTCATACGAAAATAAGAAACTTTCATCAGAAGTGTCAAAGTATTTGGAAACTATGAAGGAAAATATTATAAAATCGAGTGCATCTCGTTCTTCTCATGAGCCAGAATTGGTGTCATGTATAATCGGCAGACGGCTTTAGTTGAACCAGGAGTTCCAATATACAAGCTTGAGGATGTTACTCCTGAATTTGACAATGGGAAGCTGTTCATGACATCCATACAACTTAGCAAACAACCCGTCCCGCTCAGAAGAATGCACGAGTGGTACATCCTTGCCAGCACAAGATATGGTCTTAATTGTGTCACATTTCGTATTCCAAAAGAAGCATTCTGGAGCACTGGAGAAGATAGACGAGTTATTTTACTTGAAGAGTTGCGTCCCCTTTTGCATCGGGGCATGCTCGAAATCAACCTGCTGCTCGTCTGGTGCTTGTAAGTGCGCTAATATTTTGTATTTGCTTTTCTTACTACACGCATACACACTTCATGATATTATAACAATTTTGGACTTCTTCAATAGGATGCAATACATGGATAATGAAAAGTTGGCGTGCAAGACAGGTATCCTTGACCCTACTAGGATTGCAAAGGCGCTATTCGATGTCCAGGCGGATCGAGACTCAACACAGTTCAAGCACATGAAAAAAAAATTTGGAAAAGCAATAGCAAAACTTAAGAAGGATAAAAGGACAGAAGTTGCAGCTTACATAGGACATGCAATGTTTTACTTTGTCAGTGACGGCAAGGATCTCGTAAAGGCTCTGTACAACTTCGAATAAGTCTGACACATGACATTGAAATAGCAGTTATTGGTAATTGTTAACACGTGTGTTTGTGTGTTTGCAGTGATCAATACATAATGATCTTCATCAAGTTAACGCAGGGAAAGGCCATAGTCTTGGACTCGGTCGATTTCCCACCAGATCTTTATAAAGATTTCCTTTCCATTTTGAAACTGTACATTTATTCGATAATTTTAATTTACACAGATTTAGAACATTTTGACAAGTTTTATATGACATTTCTTGTATTACAGCGCTTGGCTGTTTTACTAGGAACAGCTTGGCGGTGAGAGACCTTCCAATACGAATGCATTGGACATTAAAACATATTATGCTTGTCCAAAACAGCCCGCTGGGAGTGTCTTATGCGGGAATTATGTATGCGAGCATCTTCGGACCGCCGGCGTATATAGAGTGAATCTTGAGGATGTAAGTTATCCTTAATGTCGATACATTATTTTCTTACTTTTGAGTTTCATTTTCATTGTAACTAGCATAGTTTAATACTTATATTCTCTGATGTTCAATATTACCTGAAACATTATTTTCATAGTTTGATTCCAACTTCAAAATTCAATTGCTCATAGTACAACTGCTCCAAAAATACCAACTAAATTCCTGTATACTCTGACTTTGATCTATACTTTGAGATTGTTCAAACCAACACATTCTAAACCTTGTTATGTGTTATATTGTAGCACACGAAGAATCTAAACGAAGAATGGCCGGTTTGTAGAAGTATTCCTGATGGAGGAGCCAACAGGATTGCTTCTGAACTCTGTCATTTCATTCTTCGCGAAATTTTGCACAAAAAAGAGAAGTTCTTTGATGAGAATGGTGCAGCAGCTGATGTGCCAGAACTTTGCGACTATGCCAGTAGAAACAGTTTTTAGTGAAAACTTGTAAACTATGAGATGAATTGTATGTATAACTTGTACATATGTATATTGTTTTAGTGAAATTGACTTCTGCGATGATAATATTGTTGACTTTTGTTCTATGATGATATTGTTGATTTTTGTTCCGTGATTATGTTGAATTGACCTGGAAATTAGAAATAACAACAGTAGTATTGCATAGGTTATACCTTATCACAGGCGGTTATTAACCAACGGCTAGGCATGCCTGTGAAAAACAATTATCACATGAGGCTAGATACAGGTAAAGAACAATCTGTGATAACCTAACTATAACAGGCGGTTACTGTTATGGTAGAAACCAGCTGCGGTAAAATGTCTTATAGGCAGCTTGATGTAGGTCAACATCCGCTTGTGATAACACACTTATCACATGCGGTTAGTTATGCTGCAAGACCCGCCTGTGATAAGAAAATTATCACAGGCGGATATATATGCTGCACCACCCGCCTGTGATAACTTATCTTCACAGGCGGCTAGCATAAGTAAAAACTGTCTGTGATAATGTGTCTTGACAAGCGGTATTACTTCTCCACCTGTGACATTGCAGATTATCACAGGCTCTTCGTTTCAAGCGGTTTTAAAAACCGCGTGTGATAATAGGTTTGGAGCCGCCTGCGATAAGGCTTATTGTAGTAGTGCAACATGGTGACACTGTTATATTTTGGAGGTGCTTGACTGTCCTCGCAGAGATTGTCAGGCAGGAGGTGCCTTTGCTTGTTCATGGAGAAGTCATAGATCCACATGTTAATTCCTTTGACCGTGAGAAGGTTTTCATCGATACAATATTACTCCACTTGTACAAAAACTTCCACAACTCAAAATTTTCATGGAACATATCACAACAATGGATGCAGTGAGCTTTGTAGAATCACGCAAAGAAGGTCATGTTGCTGCAACAGTGAACCCCAGCATCTCCTGCTCAATAGGAATTCTTTGTTTTAGGTGGCTTGCAACCTCGCAGTTATTGCATGCCAGTGCTGAAAATACAACAGAGGTCCACTTCATAATGGCTGCATGCGAGAAGATGATTAGTGGACAAAGTTTGACCAAGTCATCACTAATGCCACATATGGAAGGACCTGAAGAAGTTGACTCTCATGTTGAACCGATTTAGGTTGTTCAAGTGAGAGATATGTTTGGTGATGACCGCCTTCTGAATTGACGTGTAGTTGATGGAAGAAAAACAAAAGGCAAAGTTACTATTATCGCCCTCGTTATGATAGCTTGTTAAGAATACTTCTGAAGAACACACTCGTGGATAAGCCATTGCCATAGGTCCAAAACTATGCCTATGTCACTTCATAGTTCCATTTCCTAAATTCACTTACTCTTATTCTGTTGCTGGACATTCCAACAACAGACGGGCCCTCGTTAGGCGGATTATTCCTTCCTATGTTGGTAGTGATTATCTCTGTTGAGTTGCTAGGTTTCCCGTCTTCAAGAATCGAGTACACTTCGCATATACAATTCCTATGTCTCCTTTGATTCTTATTTTCCTGTAGACTACACCAACATCTATCATTTCTAACTAGGGTTGTTCCTTCTTAAAGTTGTGCAAGTTCAATTGTTGAATCCTCAGTGACAATCTTCTGCTTTGCATATGTGGGGACCGGAATCCACACATCCGAGGATCTCATTGGGTGGTGTCGTGCGATGCGACACCCAACAGTTATACAAGAATAGAACCTGAATAAGTACAAGACAAAGTCTTTTATTTTTCATACAGCGGAAGTTTTCACAATACTAACGGATGTAAAGAAATATATACATATCATAGCTACGCTCTCAGCACTAGCTATGCAAAAAGCAAAGTTATCCATGCCGGGGATACTTTGCACTAGCAACACTCATTTAGGGCGGCGTGCAGGGTTCCCACTCGGCTGTACACCCTGGAGGGGGTGCAGCCTCATCGTCAAACCCTTCATCAACAGAAAAACCTACAAAAACTCGTTAACTGCAAACATGAGCATAAGGCTCAGCAAGTCTTAACCGTCTCACTAGACATATGCAAGGGGACACTAAACATAGGTAAGGAATAGCATAAATGGACTCGCCTACAAGTGGGTCCTTATAATCAGGTTTTATGTAGCAAATGACATTCTCCAAGCACGGCACATCATGGGTTCCACAATCAAACAAGAAACGCTTTACCGATGATATGACATGCTCAGAGCACATAATGCTATTACAGCTAAAGTATGGGGAAATTGTAAACTTTTAATTATACTATCTCTAAATCATACAAGGTTGCAAAATACTTATAAATCAATACAATATGAATTTCTGACTTCTTTAGTATTTACTACGTCACCGCTCAGTGAACAAGTGGTACTCTATTACTGTGAGGGACAGTGATTGCAATCAGGACACACCCGGACAACACGACACATACGTCGTTCGGAAGTGTCAGCGAGCACACCCGTACCTACATAACACTTCAGTACTAGGCGTATATGGCAACCTTTCGCAAGACACTCAAATGCCGAACCGGTCGATCCGTCACGGGTAGGAGGTCCCTGCGTGGGGAGTACTCTGACGTGCCCACCAGCGGATTTACACCTTGCTACCCTCAACCCACACCTATAAAACGGAACGGTATGCCTCGACACCCAAGTGACCAAGCTACGTCAGTTTATTGGATTCCATATGTCCATTATGTTGCCGGTACAATTCAAGCTTGTCCGAAGGGGCCGCATACGGACGGGCCTTAATCGACACAGGCAGGGCTATGCAACCGAGACTCAATTCTCGCCGCTTCCTATCCATTCCCTGCCCGTTCTCAATTTCATTATATTAAGCCATTTTCTATTCAACCAATCCTGTGAGATACATCTCTCGCGAGTAGATTCCAACTACTCGACTTCTACCGGATTCGTTATGCATTAGCAAAGCAGTTACTACAGGTCAAACTGTAACTCGTGCCAAATAAACCCTGGGATTTTTGGTCATGCATGTGGAGTATCATTCACCCTAAACGTAATGCACAATTCATATACTACTCATCATAGTGATAAAGCAAAAGTTTATAAACGACTTAAATGCAAACCGGGGCTTGCCTTGCTGCAGGTCACAGTCTGAGTTAAAAATTGGAAGGTTCTCTTCCAAGGCTTCTGGCTCCTCCTCGACTTCGGTCACTATACGATATGCAGATAACATGGATATATAAATGACTTTGAAATTTAATTATTTTTAAGACCACAAATTAATTCATGGTGATCACTATATGACAGGGACCTTAATTGGTTTTGGAACTTTGATGGTAGATACTAGGGAATATGATCAAGGCTCTTGCAAAGAACAGGAGATGATCATAGCAGATTGTGGTCCCCGAAAGTATGGCAAGCAATCAACTTCCAAAAATTTCCGAGAGGAAACTGTAGCTTGAACCTAGCTAACAGTTGATAATCAAGATAGAGGGAGTGGTTCTGGTCTTAGCAAAATTTTTTTTATAATTTTCTAAGCTGTGGGGAAGGAGTTATTGTATTTCTAATTCGGCAAGAATTTTTGGATTTACTTTATAATTGAGTTTCTAGACATTAAATCAATATTTAGTTTGTAACTGATTTAGGACTAGTATAGTAGGTTAATTAAATCCAAGATTTTAACAGGAGCTAGGGTATGACTAAAGGAAGACTCAGTCAAATTTTGGGACCTAATAAAGCAACCTAATAGCTGTGAAAATTCAATAACTGAAAAAGGAAATTGAATTATACAGAGAGTTAAACAGGTGCTATGGCTCCCAAACTTTTCCTGATAATCAAGAATAGGACAATAAATTTTATGTGAATTTTGGGGATTTTTCCCGTGGATATCTTGTCTGAAAAAATTGCATTTGCATTAGGAAAGATTGTTTCCTACAGAATTTAACTTTGAGTTTCACAGAACCTAATTGGTATTGACAGAAACTAGAGCTCAAGTGCTTTCAAACAAAATTTGTTTGAAGATTTTTGGAGTGTACTACAGAAAGTTATGGATTTTCTAAGTTGGAGCCTAATCTGGAATAAATTCCTAATTTGATTTAACTCGTGGGCCCCACTGTTTTAAAATGAACCAATAGTATTTAAACCACACGGGGCCACAGAATTCCACCGCGTAGCCACAGCAGATCCCGTGGCCACACCTGATCCGACGGGATTTACAGCCGCTGACACGCGGGACCCGCCGCGTTGTCTTCTACCTCCCGACGCGGGCGGCGCGCGGGGCTCCCGCGGCAGTGCTCCCCGGCGAGCCTCGCCGGATTGGAGTTACTGGCCACCGCAGCCCCCATCCTTGGGCACCCGACCGTAAAATAATGCGCTGAGCACGATGGTGGGGTCGGGGATGTCTGCTGACGGTCGGAAATCATGGCGCACCGGCGGCGGCGGATGCTAGGGCTCCGGCCATGTCGGAACGGCCGCCCTGTGGCTAAAATCCGTCTAAAAAGGCTGGGAATGTTTCCTGGAATCATGAGGAACGCGCGAGACATGCGCTATCGTCATGAAACGGTCGGCAAAGTAGTCGTCGACGGCGACAGAGGCAACTTTTCACCGGCGGAGGGGAGAACTCGCGATTCTTGAGCTACACTCGATCATTTCTGGTGATTCCAGTTCGTGAGGATGCGCAAGAGAGCGTAGAAACCATTTGCTAGCAATCGGGAAGGGTGATTAAGCATGGAACTCTAATTGCATAAAATACCGAGCGTGTTCATAAGCTTCGGCCGAGAGTAAAACCTAGCTAACTTGCTCGATATACGCGCAAACCAGGAATGGCTTCTACCGTTACGTAGAGCGTGTCCCGGCGCACCAGTTTGCTATGGGAGGCGAAGCACGAGACGGCATGCAGTGGCCTAGCAACGTGGAGCAGGGACAGCGCGGGGTGAAAACGACGGCGACCGTCGGTATAGCCTCAAAATCATCGGCCAAACCGTCAACTATGCAACGAAAAGATCGACCCGGAAGATAGAGGAGGGAGAGAGGAATCACCTAGCTGTTGGAAGCTTGGCGCGAGAGTGCTCCGGTTGGCCAGCAACGGGCGCGCGGCGCCGGCGGCGGGAAGCTCGCGCGCGGGATGGAAATGGCGAAATTCGTCGACTCGGCGAGGTGGGAGGTGATAAGGGCGACTGGGAGTTGATAAGGGAGAGTCCAGGGCGCTATTTATAGGGTTCAACGGCGGTGGCGGGCTGGTGTCGCGCTGTGCATGCACGCCGTCGCTGTGGCGGGCGCAGCGCGCGCTGAAATGCGGCTGCACGTGGGCTGCTGACTGGTGGGTCCCGCCAGTCAGCCCCACAGCCACTGCACCTTTAGTAAATCACTTAAAAATAGTAAATGATCTCCAAAAATCATGAAACTTCAGGGATAAGTCAGGAAAATTGTGATGAACACAATGGTGGGTTTAGATCTTTATGTTCAAGTCTATATTTACCAGACTTTGAATTCAAATTTAAACTTGATTCAAATTCGTTGAGCGTCTCAAATAAAATAGCAAAGGAGTTCCTAAAATCTTGAAACTTTGTAAGCATGCTATTGAGGAATTTAGGAGCTCATGAAAAAAATTTAGAGCCCTTAATTTGAATATTTGGTTTAGAGCTTATTAGGGCTTCATTGTGCATTGCTTACTAAATCTTATCCAAAAATTCTTATTCTTAAAAAGGTGAATAGAATATAATTTGGATTCATGGTGAAGTCTAATACCCATGTTAAAAGAATTTAACAAAGAGTGCAAGAAAAGTTTTGGATGGCATAGTTCATGTGCACCATTATATTGGATATCTAAAATAGTTGATCACAAAACCCATATGAACTTAACATGCCATAAAAGTGGGGTTTTACATTCCTCCCACCTTAAAAGAATCTCGTCCCGAGATTACAAAAGAAGGTAAAGGAAAAAGGATCTATCGAACATATGCCGCTAACAAGTTCGGATAGTTCGTTCTAAGATACTCCTCGCTTTCCCACGTGGCTTCTTCCGCACTGTGGTTGCTCCACAAAACCTTATAGAAATGCAAGGTGCGACTTCTTGTGGTGCGAGTCTTTTCATCGATGATCTGAGTTGGATGCTCGGAATAAGTGAGATCTGGTTGGAGAGCTTCCAAATCCTCCATGCGGATATCAGCTGGAGCCTTAAGACATTTCCGCAATTGGGAAATGTGGAATACATTGTGGACTCCTGAAAGTGACGTTGGTAACTCCAATTGATATGCCACAGGTCCGCATCTTTCGATTATTGCGAATGGCCCAATAAAGCGGGGAGCTAGCTTCCCTTTTACCCCGAAGCGATGGATACCCTTCATAGGGGATACCCGGAGATAAACTTGATCTCCAACTTCGAAGTGAAGAGGTCGACGTCGTTTGTCCGCGTAGCTCTTCTGACGAGACTGAGCAGCTTTGAGATTCGCCTGAATAGTGCGAACTCGATCCTCGGCTTCATTTACTAAGTCGATGCCGTACACTGCCCGTTCACCTGATTCGCACCAGTTCAAGGGTGTGCGACACTTTCGGCCATAGAGAGCTTCATATGGCGCCATCTGGATGCTAGCCTGGTAACCGTTGTTGTATGAAAACTCCGCCAAAGGTAGATGATTATCCCAGTTCTTGCCCTGGTGGATGGCACAGGCACGAAGCATGTCTTCTAGCACATGATTCACCCGTTCGGTCTGACCATCGGTCTGAGGATGATAGGCCGAGCTCCGAATTAACTTGGTTCCCAGTGCAGCGTGGAGATGCTCCCAGAATCGCGAAACAAATACAGCTCCACGATCTGAGATGATGGTACAGGGTACACCATGTAGACATATTATTCTGGAGATATAAATTTCCGCGTATCGCCTCGCATCGTATGCCACGCGGACCGGTATGAAATGAGCCGATTTGGTCAATCGGTCTACGATCACCCAAATGGAGTCGTGTTTATGGAGAGTGGGAGGCAACCCAACAATGAAATCCATACTGATATCCTCCCATTTCCAAGCCGGTATGCTTAAAGGTTGAAGCTGTCCAGCTGCCTTCATATGGTCGGCCTTTACTCGCCGACACGTATCACACTCGGACACGTATTTAGCTACTTCTCTCTTCATCCGAGTCTACCAGAATTTCTTCTTCAAATCTTGGTACATCTTGTTGCTTCCCGGATGAATGGAATACTTGGACAAATGAGCTTCGTCCAGTATCTTCTTTCTAAGTCCCATGTTTCGGGGTACCACTATACGGTCGTTAAACCAGATGGTACCTTCATCGTCACTTCGGAAGCATTTCATCTCCCCCTTCTTCATTCTTTGCTGAATATGTGACATCCCCTTGTCCTCCTTCTGAGCTGCCATAATATCCTCCCTGATGGTAGGAATGAGGGCGAGATTGTAGAGCGCCCCATATGGAACCAAGTAGAGACTCAGTTCTTCTTTTCCCTCTATCGAGGTAATTGAAAGATTGTTGATATGGGACTTGCGGCTCAGAGCGTCTGCGACTACGTTTGCTTTACCTGGATGGTAGTGGATCTCAATTTCATAGTCTTTGATCAACTCTAACCATCTCCGTTGTCGCATATTCAAATCCTTATGGGTGAAAATGTATTTCAAACTCTTGTGATCAGTATACAAGTGCACTAGATTACCCAGTAAATAATGCCTCCACATCTTTAATGCCAATACCACAGCAGCCAGCTCAAGATCATGAGTTGGGTAGTGCTACTCGTGGTTCCGAAGCTGTCGCGATCCATACGCGATCACTCTTCGCTCTTGCATTAACACACAACCTAAACCAATCCCAGATGCATCGCAATAGACATCAAATGATTTGGTTGTGTCTGGTTGGGCTAAAACTGGTGCCGTCGTAAGGTGTTTCACCAATGCTTTGAAACCTGCCTCACATGCCTCAGTCCATACATACTTTTGTCCTTTCTTCAGAAGTTCTGTCATTGGTTTAGCTATTTTGGAGAAACTGGGTATAAGCCTCCGGTAATATCCTGCTAAACCCAGGAAACTTCGGACTTCATGTACAGACTTTGGAGACTCCCATTTGAGGACTTGCTTGATCTTGCTTGGATCAACTGCAATCCCTTCTGCTGATATGATGTGCCCTAAAAATGGCACTTGGCCGATCCAGAATTCACACTTGTTGAACTTAGCATATATTTGATGGTCCCGTAATCGTTGAAGCACGATACGCAAGTGTTGAGCATGTTCTTCTTCGGATTTTGAATACACAAGTATGTCGTCAATGAAGACCACGACGAACTTGTCCAATTCCGGCATGAACACTGAGTTCATGAGATACATGAAATGAGCCGGCGCGTTGGTCAATCCGAAGGACATAACAAGGTACTCATACAGTCCATACCTCGTCGAGAATGCTGTCTTTAGTATATCTTCTGGTCGGATTCTAATTTGATGATAACCAGAACGAAGATCCATCTTCGAAAATACTTTAGCACCCACCAATTGATCGAAAAGAATATCAATCCGTGGTAGTGGATACTTGTTCTTGATAGTGACAGCATTAAGTGGACGATAGTCTACACACAACCTCAAGGTCTTATCTTTCTTTTCTACAAACAGTGCAGAACAACCCCATGGCGATGAACTTGGACGTATGAAACCTTTGTTCTCAAGTTCGGTTAACTGTTCCTTAAGTTCTGCAAGTTCCTTGGGTGCCATCTTGTAGGGTGGTCTTGAGATTGGTACTGTTCCTGGCGCAAGTTCAATCTTGAACTCTATATCCCTTTCTGGTGGCATCCCAGGAAGATCTTCAGGGAACACGTCCGGGTATTCACATACTACCGGAATATCCTTAAGTTCCATAACCTCGGTGTTGTGAGTGGATGGGTCTAATGGAATGATGTTCTCAAGATTGAGAACCTGGGGCTGATGGAGTGGAGAGTTTAGATAAATTTTTCAAGGAACGATATCAAGAATAGCACCATGGTATTGCAACCATGCCACTCCTAAGATGATATCTAGCTTTTGAGTCTCTAGGATAATGAAGGAGGTAGGATAGACGTTCCCATCTAGGTCAAGAGGCACTCTATGGGCTACCTCATATGTTACTACCCTCCCTGCTGGAGTGCAAATCATATATGGAGTTTTTGTGGAGATAATAGGAAATTGACTTTTAACGACAAAAGATTTACTAATGACATTGTGTGAAGCTCCGGAGTCAAAAAGTATGACTACGGAATGATTTAAGACAGAGAACGTACCCTTGAGCACGGGTGCGCCTTCTGGAACGTCCTCGATGGCGAGGTGGTGGATGTTGCCGGTTCTGGTGGCTGGCTTCTTGAACTGATTGCGGGGTGGGTTGGCCCCCTGGTAGGATGATTTCCCTCCGCCTTGTCGATTCTGCGGACAATCCTTGGCGAAGTGCCCCGTACGTCCACACGTGAAACACGTGTACGGGGTTTGGCCAATACGAAGGGGAGGACGGAATCCCGGTGCACGTGGTGGAGGTGGAAGTGCACGTGGGACCATCCCCTGTTGTTGTTGTGGCCGGAATCCGAAGTTGCTGATCTGGCGACCACTGGACATTGATGGTTGTGAGGGCGGTTGCCACCTCTGGCCGGATGGCGATCGATACACCATACGGTACTTCTGAGGAGCACCACCTCCGCTGCCCTGCGGAACACTCCTCTTCTTCTTATCTGAGGACAGCTCGCGCGTAGCGTCCTCCTGCATGATAGCGGCATTGACTATGTCGTTGAAGCTGCTGCGGTTGAACAGGACAAGCTTGTCCTTCAACTTGGGGTTCAAACCCTGGTAGAAACATTCCCGCTTCCGATCTTCGGTATTCACTTGGTCCTGAGCATATTGGGCCAAGTGGTTGAATGATTTGGAGTACTCGTATGCACTCCTTCCTCCTTGCCTTAGCTCCAAGAACTCTTGAAGCTTCCTCCTCATAATCCCGGGAGGGATGTGGTAGGCGCGAAACGCCTCCCGGAATTCGGTCCAGCTTACGACATGGCCTGCGGGGCGTGCGGCAAGGTAATTGGCCCACCACGCACCGGCAGACCCCTGCAGTTGTTGCGCTGCAAACAACGTCTTCTGCTGTTCGGTTACCTCGAGTAAACCGAACTTTCCTTCAATGGTGCGGAGCCAATTATCCGCATCCAACAGTTCATCGGCCTCTCTGAATACCGGTGGATGTGTCGATGAGAAATCAGAGTAGGAACTCTGAAATTGCTGACGTGGTCCATTATTTTGTCGTCCCCCTTGACGGGACGAGTGCTGCACCAGAGTCCGCAGTAGCTCGGTTTGCTCGTCGCGCGAGCCGAGTACTGCAGCAAGAACCTCCGCGAGACTCCTGGGGAGTGTGGTTGGAGGTGGTGGAGGTGGTTGCGTCTGAGGTGTATTCTGCCCCGGGGGTGGTGTGTCATCCCCCTGTCCTCCACTAGATCCTCCCACCTCTGAGGCTGTACGAGTACGCACCATACTGCAATACAATGATTAACACGGTAAGTCCCATTGCCCCAAGTTCATCCTCCCTTAGAAATGCGGTAGATAATAATAGACGATGCATAACATTTACATATATTGATAAAGCACAAACTTTATACAAAATATATCATCTCAAGACCAAGTTTACAGTAGTAAACCCAAAATGATGGACTCCCTTTATGGAAATACATCTCTACCATACTTGGTCTTCCTGATATGTCATACTCATCTAATTATCTAGACATCACTACCATTATTCTTAATATGACACAAACATGGTCACAAAAGAGAAATAGCAACCATTTAACCATATGTTGCCCTGCGTTGGCGGAAGTGCTACCCCATCTCACTTCAATACGCCCTACTCGACGTATTCAAGTTCCTCTGGGTCTTCTTCTTCCTCTTCATTTTCAGGGCTAGGCACCACTGATACGGGTGCTAGAGTAGAAGTTGATACATCATTCAACATCAACGTCTTCTTGGCAGCCATAGCTTGCCAATCTGCCTGTATCATAAACATTCCCCAGGCCTCATTCTCCTGCTGAGCCTGTTCACAGCTGGTCTTCCAGTTCTGAGCCTCTACTCTGGACTGATCCCTGTCCGCAGTCACCACGTTCAACTGGGTGTCCCGTTGGTGCCCATAGAGTAGGCTTGCCTCCAGATCAATATCTCTCTCTAGAGTCTCCTGGCGAGACGCGGCCAAATCCATAACAGCGTCATGCCACTGATTCTCCCTAAGGTTCAAACGATGATTGAGTGGAGCCATCATATCCCTAAGTCCGTCATTTGCCCACTCAAAGTGATTTGCTCGCATCATGGCTTGCTTTAGGTTGTTTGTCAATTCTTTTATGCATGCCCTTTGATTACCCTTCTCGCGATGTGATGCTGCTGCATACATTGCTAAGGCTGTTGCGGATGTTTCACCATGCTCTCCCACCTCCGCAAGCAAGCAGGTTGCCCAGGCTTCAGAAGCCCTGGCGTTGACTGGAAAGAACTCATACGGAGTACCCACCAGATGACGGTAATGGAGTTTGCAAAACCTCCCTATGGCAACACTTGCGGCGTAGCTCCATGTTTCTTCTAATATCAATCCTTTGATCTTGATGGAGTATGGAGCCCATCCGAGGTGCGGTGGACCGGCAGGCACATCGACGTAGATGGTGCAACTCCACATACCGCCCTCCTGGAACCTCTTGCCCCAATAGCTAGGTAACACCAGATAGCCAAACTGGCGGAGCAACCGTGCAAACACGTCCGGGAAACCGGCTTGCCCGGTGCATGTTGAGAACACCCATCCATTCGGCAACGGAATTCTTGGTGCTGCCATCTGTGGACAAACATACCCGGATGTCAATACATCGTTTAAGTATTCAACCCAATCACCGATGATGTGGGACAAAAAGAAATATCCATAATCAATTGGTTCAGGCAAAGCTGCAAACTGGAAATGATCACAGTTCTGGTTCATCTGACCTTCCTGTATTAACCCATAAGTTTCATACAGGAAAAGCCCGAATTAAAAGTTAAGTTGAATACAAAAGTTGTAGTACACTTCAAAACCTTTCCAGATTGTACTCATACAGCCACTGCTGAACTAGTATGAACAATCTATACCGGTTTTGAGTTGACTCAAGGGTTCTGGAAATTTCGACAGAACCTCCCCTGTATATGGGCTTATCTCCACATTCTATACAGGTTCATCATGATAAGATATTGAGGCAATGTCAAAATAACATTGAGTGACATCGTGTTAACAAACCAGAACTAAAGAAGTTCCACCACGAAAACCTTGTCATGAATGTATTATGCATCAATCCACAACTATGTGCAAACTGTTCCAAGTTCGGGACTGCAGGAAACAAATTTGCGACAAATGGAATTAGGCATAGCTATACCCAGATCCAGGTCAGGAGCGGTAAATAAAGTTGATAGGTGACTTCCTAATCTTTCCAGAAATGTATACGTGCAACCATATCACTGTTCTGGATTAGGAGTTATAACTATCCAAACTTAACAGTAAAACTGACTGGTTTGCATCAGCAGTCATGCAGTTCACTATGCTGACTTCCCAATTTGGTTAAACTCCAATAAAAATCAGGAAAGACTCCCCATAAAAAACTCGTAAATCTCCACCTACCCTTCTCAAACATATATCCCAATAAGGTAGTGGATTTTTCTACAGTGAGTTATGGCAAGAATACAGAAAACGGGTACAAAGGTGGGTTCATATGGAGTAATTACAGTAAACCCCCGTTTTCAACAGATTAACAAGCTTTTCTGTCTTTATAGTCAACGGAAAAGTTGGAGAGGCCTTCACGAGCTTTCCATCTATGTAGGATACTCTTATGTTATCTAATTGCTAACCAAGATTACAACCTGGCGAAGTTGAGCCACTTCAACCAGAAAGCAAGAATCTTGGTTCTATCTACCTTATCAAGTCGAGCCCGAAATTATCAGTATCTGATAGTCGGACTTTCTCAAAACACAATGCAACCATTCTGTCGGTGGGGAGGGCCTAGTATCATGTTTGATACTGACGGTACTACGTATCTCACCAAAGAAAATTTTATCCGGTATTTCCGGTTACGACTATAGGTGGCCCCTAATTCGCTCTCTCGCAAACGGCTTCTACACGGGTTGCTACCGGAGTTAGTGTAGCTGCAGAAGACAAACAATCCCCTTTCACACCTTCGCACCTCAAGGGCGGCACGGGGAAACACGACAGGAAGTCACAATAATATATAACTAAAAGTAAATGCATACGACTCTGGCGTGAGTCGTCCTCGAGCGAGGCCATGTCTCGAGGTACATGGCTGTAAATACGTCTGTACAGCAAAGACTCCCGTACGATCCGGCTTATACACGCTCGGGCATACGTGTTCGCATGTTCTCATAGATATGAGAACACACTATCGGGTTACATACCACCCGACGGGGTTGCCCTCTAACTTTGTGTCACGCTGGGGTACCGCGTGTCATATGTTCTCAGAAACATGGAAAGTTTCAAAGACTCATATTGACTTTCCGTGCCAAGCCACGGGAATTTCACATACCAACTCTCGTATGCTGAGCTTACCGAGATTGATCCGCTCTCGGTGGCGTACCTTACCTCTTACCTAATGTCGAAGCGTCGTTACAGAATATAATAACACATAGTTAGTTTACCACCTTTATAACTTATACTAGTAATACTCCTTATAAAGGCATATATAACTAATTCCTCACTCAAGTTCCTAATTTTTGAAAATATGTTCTTTTCCGGTATACTGTTCCCAATGAAGCTCTGATACCATGTCTGTGGGGACCGGAATCCACACATCCGAGGATCTCATTGGGTGGTGTCGTGCGATGCGACACCCAACAGTTATACAAGAATAGAACCTGAATAAGTACAAGACAGAGTCTTTTATTTTTCATACAGCGGAAGTTTTCACAATACTAACGAATGTAAAGAAATATATACATATCATAGCTACGCTCTCAGCACTAGCTATGCAAAAAGCAAAGTTATCCATGCCGGGGATACTTTGCACTAGCAACACTCATTTAGGGCGGCGTGCAGGGTTCCCACTCGGCTGTACACCCTGGAGGGGGTGCAGCCTCATCGTCAAACCCTTCATCAACAGAAAAACCTGCAAAAACTCGTTAACTGCAAACATGAGCATAAGGCTCAGCAAGTCTTAACCGTCTCACTATACATATGCAAGGGGACACTAAACATAGGTAAGGAATAGCATAAATGGACTCGCCTACAAGTGGGTCCTTATAATCAGGTTTTATGTAGCAAATGACATTCTCCAAGCACGGCACATCATGGGTTCCACAATCAAACAAGAAACGCTTTACCGATGATATGACATGCTCAGAGCACATAATGCTATTACAGCTAAAGTATGGGGAAATTGTAAACTTTTAATTTACTATCTCTAAATCATACAAGGTTGCAAAATACTTATAAATCAATACAATATGAATTTATGACTTCTTTAGTATTTACTACGTCACCGCTCAGTGAACAAGTGGTACTCTATTACTGCGAGGGACAGTGATTGCAATCAGGACACACCCGAACAACACGACACATACTTCGTTCGGAAGTGTCAGCGAGCACACCCGTACCTACATAACACTTCAGTACTAGGCGTATATGGCAACCTTTCGCAAGACACTCAAATGCCGAACCGGTCGAACCGTCACGGGTAGGAGGTCCCTGCGTGGGGCGTACTCTGACGTGCCCACCAGCGGATTTACACCTTGCTACCCTCAACCCACACCTATAAAACGGAACGGTATGCCTCGACACCCAAGTGACCAAGCTACGTCAGTTTATTGGATTCCATATGTCCATTATGTTGCCGGTACAATTCAAGCTTGTCCGAAGGGGCCGCATACGGACGGGCCTTAATCGACACAGGCAGGGCTATGCAACCGAGACTCAATTCTCGCCGCTTCCTATCCATTCCCTGCCCGGTCTCAATTTCATTATATTAAGCCATTTTCTATTCAACCAATCCTGTGAGATACATCTCTCGCGAGAAGATTCCAACTACTCGACTTCTACCGGATTTCCTATGCATTAGCAAAGCAGTTACTACAGGTCAAACTGTAACTCGTGCCAAATAAACCCTGGGATTTTTGGTCATGCATGTGGAGTATCATTCACCCTAAACGTAATGCACAATTCATATACTACTTATCATAGTGATAAAGCAAAAGTTTATAAACGACTTAAATGCAAACCGGGGCTTGCCTTGCTGCAGGTCACAGTCTGAGTTAAAAATTGGAAGGTTCTCTTCCAAGGCTTCTGGCTCCTCCTCGACTTCGGTCACTATACGATATGCAGATAACATGGATATATAAATGACTTTGAAATTTAATTATTTTTAAGACCACAAATTAATTCATGGTGATCACTATATGACAGGGACCTTAATTGGTTTTGGAACTTCGATGGTAGATACTAGGGAATATGATCAAGGCTCTTGCAAAGAACAGGAGATGATCATAGCAGATTGTTGTCCCCGAAAGTATGGCAAGCAATCAACTTCCAAAAATTTCCGAGAGGAAACTGTAGCTTGAACCTAGCTAACAGTTGATAATCAAGATAGAGGGAGTGGTTCTGGTCTTAGCAAAATTTGTTTTATAATTTTCTAAGCTGTGGGGAAGGAGTTATTGTATTTCTAATTCGGCAAGAATTTTTGGATTTACTTTATAATTGAGTTTCTAGACATTAAATCAATATTTAGTTTGTAACTGATTTAGGACTAGTATAGTAGGTTAATTAAATCCAAGATTTTAACAGGAGCTAGGGTATGACTAAAGGAAGACTCAGTCAAATTTTGGGACCTAATAAAGCAACCTAATAGCTGTGAAAATTCAATAACTGAAAAAGGAAATTGAATTATACAGAGAGTTAAACAGGTGCTATGGCTCCCAAACTTTTCCTGATAATCAAGAATAGGACAATAAATTTTATGTGAATTTTGGGGATTTTTCCCGTGGATATCTTGTCTGAAAAAATTGCATTTGCATTAGGAAAGATTGTTTCCTACAGAATTTAACTTTGAGTTTCACAGAACCTAATTGGTATTGACAGAAACTAGAGCTCAAGAGCTTTCAAACAAAATTTGTTTCAAGATTTTTGGAGTGTACTACAGAAAGTTATGGATTTTCTAAGTTGGAGCCTAATCTGGAATAAATTCCTAATTTGATTTAACTCGTGGGCCCCACTGTTTTAAAATGAACCAATAGTATTTAAACCACACGGGGCCACAGAATTCCACCGCGTAGCCACAGCAGATCCCGTGGCCACACCTGATCCGACGGGATTTACAGCCGCTGACACGCGGGACCCGCCGCGTCGTCTTCTACCTCCCGACGCGGGCGGCGCGCGGGGATCCCGCGGCGGTGCTCCCCGGCGAGCCTCGCCGGATTGGAGTTACTGGCCACCGCAGCCCCCATCCTTGGGCACCCGACCGTAAAATAATGCGCTGAGCACGATGGTGGGGTCGGGGATGTCTGCTGACGGTCGGAAATCATGGCGCACCGGCGGCGGCGGATGCTTGGGCTCCGGCCTTGTCGGAACGGCCGCCCTGTGGCTAAAATCCGTCTAAAAAGGCTGGGAATGTTTCCTGGAATCATGAGGAACGCGCGAGACATGCGCTATTGTCATGAAACGGTCGGCAAAGTAGTCGTCGATGGCGACAGAGGCAACTTTTCACCGGCGGAGGGGAGAACTCGCGATTCTTGAGCTACACTCGATCATTTCCGGTGATTCCAGTTCGTGAGGATGCGCAAGAGAGCGTAGAAACCATTTGCTAGCAATCGGGAAGGGTGATTAAGCATGGAACTCTAATTGCATAAAATACCGAGCGTGTTCATAAGCTTCGGCCGAGAGTAAAACCTAGCTAACTTGCTCGATATACGCGCAAACCAGGAATGGCTTCTACCGTTACGTAGAGCGTGTCCCGGCGCACCAGTTTGCTATGGGAGGCGAAGCACGAGACGGCATGCAGTGGCCTAGCAACGTGGAGCAGGGACAGCGCGGGGTGAAAACGACGGCGACCGTCGGTATAGCCTCAAAATCATCGGCCAAACCGTCAACTATGCAACGAAAAGATCGACCCGGAAGATAGAGGAGGGACAGAGGAATCACCTAGCTGTTGGAAGCTTGGCGCGAGAGTGCTCCGGTTGGCCAGCAACGGGCGTGCGGCGCCGGCGGCGGGAAGCTCGCGCGCGGGATGGAAATGGCGAAATTCGTCGACTCGGTGAGGTGGGAGGTGATAAGGGCGACTGGGAGTTGATAAGGGAGAGTCCAGGGCGCTATTTATAGGGTTCAACGGCAGTGGCGGGCTGGTGTCGCGCTGTGCATGCACGCCGTCGCTGTGGCGGGCGCAGCGCGCGCTGAAATGCGGCTGCACGTGGGCTGCTGACTGGTGGGTCCCGCCAGTCAGCCCCACAGCCACTGCACCTTTAGTAAATCACTTTAAAATAGTAAATGATCTCCAAAAATCATGAAACTTCAGGGATATGTCAGGGAAATTGTGATGAACACAATGGTGGGTTTAGATCTTTATGTTCAAGTCTATATTTACCAGACTTTGAATTCGAATTTAAACTTGATTCAAATTCGTTGAGCGTCTCAAATAAAATAGCAAAGGAGTTCCTAAAATCTTGAAACTTTGTAAGCATGCTATTGAGGAATTTAGGAGCTCATGAAAAAAATTTAGAGCCCTTAATTTGAATATTTGGTTTAGAGCTTATTAGGGCTTCATTGTGCATTGCTTACTAAATCTTATCCAAACATTCTTATTCTTAAAAAGGTGAATAGAATATAATTTGGATTCATGGTGAAGTCTAATACCCATGTTAAAAGAATTTAACAAAGAGTGCAAGAAAAGTTTTGGATGGCATAGTTCATGTGCACCATTATATTGGATATCTAAAATAGTTGACCACAAAACCCATATGAACTTAACATGCCATAAAAGTGGGGTTTTACAGCATAGTTACCTCCTACCTTAATCATGGTATGCTTCACATGGATCTCTCCTTGTCATCCTTAAACTATGATGTCCAGCACTCTCTCATTAGTCAATTGACCTTCAGTTGCACAACTTCATTTATGATTTGATAAGTTTCCTTATATCCTTATATGGATAATCATGTTGATAGGGAACGTGATAGCAAAGATCAACAAGGGCCGTTGCTTAGAGGAGAAGGTCAGGGTGTCCGTCTTGAAGTTCCTTGGCGGAATCTCCGGAGGAAGACCAAGCATCTAACACTTGACATTTAATTGAGTCGCAACTTAAGGTAAGCCACAGTTTGCATTTAAGTGCCTTTGTAAAGTTTTTTTTGTATACACTATATACATGAGGTATGTATTTTGTATTAGGTCATGTTTTGATGACACTCCACATGCATGACCAAATAATCCTTGGAGTGGCTGCGTAGAACATTACTCCATCGTATTATATTACTATACTAATGTTTAAGGAATCGGTAGAAGTCGAATGGTTGGAATCCACTCGCGAGACAAAGATTTGGGCTCACATGTATATAGTTTGAGAATCGTTATGAATCTAAATATGAGACCGGCCAGGAGAGTAGGAAGCACCAGGATGTAGTCCTAGGTGCGTAGTCCTGCCTGTGTCGATTGAGGATTGATCCGTATGCGGCCCCGCTGAGCATGTTTGATCTATACCGGATGCATACTGGGCATATGGAGCTCAGGAAACCAACGTAACTTGATAACTTGGGTGTCGAGGCATAGTCCACTGTTGATAGGGGTGGGTCTAGGGCAGCAAGGTGTAAATCTACTGATGGGCACAAACACGCTCCGTGCGGGGACCTTATGCCTCCGATGGTGGAACAGGTTTGATATTTGAGTTTCTTGTGAAAGGTTGCTTCTTATGACGTCATGAAGAGCACCGCACGCTTCTTACGCACGGGTGTGTGTCACGACCAATTCGGGTGTCTACTGATTGCAATCACCATCCCTCACGGTTATTTGAGTACAACTTGTTCACTGTGTCATGACATAGTAATAAATAGTAGTTGGATTATCATGAATATGTTGGAATGATTATAATAATTGTATTGCAACTTGTATGGTTTAGCAGTCGCACAATTAAATTAACTATTCTCCAAAGATTTAACTTGCATGTAGCTCATGCAACTTTGGGCATGTAACATCGTAGACAAAACATTTCTTGTTTGATTGTAGAATTTATGATGTGCCATGCCAATGGAGTGCACATCTTGTTCTTAAAAATTTGAAAATAAGGATCTACTATTAGCTGAGTCATTTATGCAATTTAGCTTTCCTATGTTTAGAATTCCTGCATGTAGAGTTTTATGTTTAAATGAGACGGTTAAGTCTTGTTGAGCCTTCGTGCTCACGGTTGCTATATATGTGGTTTTGCAGGTATTAGTGTTATTGCTCCTCAACAGGGTTGTGCGTGAGACCTCGAATTGTTGAGGTGTATCACATGTGAACCATGTCACTAGTTTGTATTTTCCATGTTGCTCGTGAGAAGGGTCCTAGGGCATGAACGTCTTCTCTATTGTGTAGACAAGTTGAGAGTGAGTATGTACTTTCCATTG
This sequence comes from Tuctoria greenei, assembly GCA_036927565.1. Taxonomy (NCBI): domain Eukaryota; kingdom Viridiplantae; phylum Streptophyta; class Magnoliopsida; order Poales; family Poaceae; genus Tuctoria; species Tuctoria greenei. The sequence goes on from JAYESD010000004.1 coordinate 74,632,429, forward strand.
CATGTGTTTCTCTGTGTACACCATTTTGTAAACTCTATTATATTATAAAATGAAAAATTTGTATTTTGATGTCTTCTTTTTGGGGTCTATTGCTGGGTGCTGCATCGCAAGGCACCACCCAATGAGATCTTTGGATGTCGGGACCCCGGTCCCCACAGCCTAGTCTCAGAGCTGCATTGGGAATAGCACACTCGAAATGAGCCTAATTTGAAAACTTCTAAGTAGTCAATTTAGGATTAGTCTATATGCTCACATAAGGACTATAATAGCATAGTGATTAAGGTGGCAATGCTAACATACTTGTTATTATATTTTATAAAGATGCCCCGACGTCAGGTAATAGGTAAAGTACGCCACCGCAAGCGGATCAATTGCGGTAAGCTCACCATGCGAGAGGTAGCATGTGATTGTTCCCCGTGGCTTGGCACGAGAGTTAATATGAGTCTTTGAACCTTCTCATGGTTCTTGGAACATATGAAATGTTGCTCCCCAACATGCTTTAGGCAAAAGTGAGGATACCCCATCATGTGGTCGAAAATACGAAGTATGCAACTATGAATGTTCAATGTTCAAAGGGCCGTACGTAGCGTTGCTCCCTGGTGCAAGACATAAATGACATGGCCACCTATCGTGCGGTTGAAAAGCATGTAGTGTGTTTTTTAATAAACACGCGAAGACGCCTCCTACTAGTGCAGTATTATGCAAAGATGTGGGACTCCCGTCGGTTGGTAGAAAACCCGGTCATGTACCTCGAGACGTAGCTCAGCTCGAGGTGGCCCGTATTTAATGATATGGGATGAATGTTCTTACTTTTATATATATTATTGTGACTGCCTGAAATGATCGCTCGTGCGGGTTGTGTTGTACGGCACCATAATGAGAGTTTTGTAAATTGTGTGTCTTTTGCAGGTACATTAACTACGGTAATGACCCATGTAGCACATGTTTGCGAGTGAATGATGCTAGGGCCACCTATAGACGTATCCGGGTGTACCGGTTAGAATTTTCTTTTGCTGAGGTACGTAGTGCCGACATGTGTCACATTGATACATAGACCATCTATGACGAAACAATGGCTTGATTATAATTTAAAGTCCAAATATCAGTTGCTGATATCTCTGTGGACATGTGTTTAAAAGGAAAGTAACTTAACTTCAATGGTTTTCGAAGAATAAAAGTTCTTTGTTTTTGACAAAAGTTTGGCTCAACTTCGCCATGTTGGAACTTTGGTTAAACGTCAACAACCATAGTTGTATGCTATATGGTTGGGAAGACCATCAAGTCGTATACAGCTTCTCTATGGACAATATGGACAGAAAAAACACTTGGATTGGGTCCCAATGACCAGAAACCAACATTGCTCCGATTCCTTGATCTAATGAACCAGCCTTATTATTTTTACCATATCATCCTGTGGGAAATTCTGCTAGACCACTGGGATGCAGTTTTTTAAATAGTAAGAGTAGTGCTATAACATTGTAATTTAATGTGTCTTCCAATAAGACACAGAACAAATTTAAAATGTGAGTTGAAATGGGTACTCTGCGAAGCTGCTGGCAGATCCAATCAGATTATAGGTGAAGTTTAAACAGCCATATCTCCCAGATCTTTAATCCAATATAGGTGTATGTTACATGGTATGAAATATTGGAAATTCCTCTATAAGTTTCTTATTGACCTCCAAGCCAAAAGACCAGTGTAAGATGATAATAATACACCAAAAACTCCAACTGCTGTTGTTTTGAAGCTTTGTGAACCAGCATCTGTATTTTTGTCATATCTCTCCGTAGAAAACTCTTCTAGGCCATTGGGGTACATTCCTGGATTGGGGTGGGGATATTCTCAAATTTTGTAATTCAAAGTTATCCCAGTTTCAGCCCATAAGGAATTAGAACTTCGAGTTTACACAGGTACATATGTACAGGTGCTACTGAACCAGTCAGGAAATTGTTGAACTTTGAACAGCCATAAATCCTAAATTAGAAAAGTAACATAGATACATATATACAAGTCTGGGAATCTTAAGGAGTCCTATATCATATTTCTGTTAGACACTAAGGGTAAAACTTGAAATAACAGGGTCTAAATCAAAGTATCATCGAAGATATCCTGGCAGCCCAGAATCTAGACAGTTCTGTTTACTGTTACCGTTTTGATCACAGCTCTTAGTAGGATTGTCGTATGATCTCATGTAATGAGTTTCTAGAATCTTGAGGATGCACATAACACATTTTTAATAAATTGTTTCTACAAATATCAATGTTTATCTATCCAAAAACTGTGGACAAAATCTGCAAGAAACAAAGGAGGTTCTGTCGAAATTTCATTAAAAATCTGGCAACATAATTGAACTTTAAAAATTCATATCTCCTCAACCAGAAGTGCTATGAGGAAAAATGTATACTTTTTGGAAAGCTATGAAAGTACTCTACACGTCCTCTATTCAACTGAAGATCAGAATCCCTTTTTAAGTGGGTGAAAGTTGGAAATCGCAGAAATTGTCCAGCCACACCCAATCTCAACAGTGTTTCTATATATTGCTGCATAGGGCTCATGTTTCCAAAATAAGAGTCACCAAAAGTTATGCATCACCTGTATAATAAAGTTTAGGAGTTAATCTACAACTTTGTAGTTGTGAGTTTGGTCAAAGTTGGATAAGAGAAGTGAGAAATAATAGGAACAAATGGGTATATACCAGTGGGATGCTGCAGAATTCTTCAGAAGATATATCAACTTTGCCAAACCATATCTCCTCAACCACAAATCACCTAGTGGCAGACGAATACTTTTCAGAAAGGATTTGAAGTGTTCTGTAACTTCATTATTCACCTTAAGATCTCATTTTTCCATTATCTGGATAAAATTGAGTTTGCGTCCAGGCTGATCATTTGTCAACTGCAGCTTAGTCAGTTTGGGACATTTAGGTTTTGTTAGGCATTCAGTTCTCGTTTTCAACTCAAGGAGGGTCGTAACAAACCATTAGTTGGGACTCAACTATTTACCAGTGAATAGAGTGATTAGCTCATTCAAACCACTTTTCCTTGGATGGTCATGTTAGTGTCTTATTAATACGACTTGCCAAATCACCTCTTGTGATGACTTTGAGAGCAGGTTGCAATTACTCGAGTTGCATCTCATCCTCCCATAAGGATTGTTTAGGGTATGTTTTCAATATCTTAGTTCGAAACTTTAAGGGGGAAGGTGTGCACTCAAGTAATTGTAGTATTCAACCATCAACCTTGGTTACATTGAGACGTGTCACAACAAGACGATCAAATGGGTATACAACATCGAGAAAATTCAACTCCAATCACAATGGTGACTTATCATGAAACAGTGTAACTTCAACTCGTCTAAGGTGACAAGGATATCAATTCCTCTTGCCTGATCGAAGTGAAGGTTAAGTGAAGCATCATTAGAGACAACTCTAGTAACCTCGATGAGGAATCTAGTGATACAACTTGACACACAGTAGTTAGTTGTCCTCTTGCATTGAAGTTACTCCTCAAGTCAGCAGGTACCTCCAAGACTTAAGTGAAGATATAATTAAGTGGATAGAACATGTACAAGCTTTCGAATGGTTAAGATAACATGGTATACTTCCCACCTTCCTTGTCAATGGTCTTAAAACGTGAATTCCTTGGTTGGGGTCGAGTCATGGAAGATGCATCACCTTGATAAGTGTCTTTCACGATCAGATCACGGTATTCAAACCTTGCAAATCACCAGATAGTTCCTGAGTTTTGTGTGTGTGGTTCACTTGGTCTTGCTCAAACTCTAAAAGAGGATGCACCATACATATTGCAAGATTGAAAGATTTGCACAAACAATCATGTGCAACAACCTTGGATGCACCATACATATGCAACATTTGCACCATACAATATGCATATGCATTGCACCATACAACATGTGGTGCATCATGAAGCATCATTACCAATGAGGCACCAATGATAGAATGCATGAGAAATACTAAAAATATAGAGCAAGACTATGTGTCTCCATTCAAACTATTATGTGATGTCTAAAGACTAGAAGCATTTCACCATCTTCATGAAATGATTCAATTTCATAAGTAATACGTGGGAAACCGATTACTCAACCTCCTTTGCAGCTAAGCAAACACTTGAACTTTCATCCTTAACTTGTTTAGGTTCAAGTACCTTGATTGTTGACACAACAATATCCTTCATCGTGTGATCATCGGTTAGATGACCAACTTTGTAAAATTCATGATTCTCCTTATTCGCGAGGGTACCGTTTGATTGTCAACCTCGCGAAACTCCTCGGAGTCCATCTAAGTTCTTGAGTTGGTATATGGTAACCTGGATAGACAGATAACCTTGTAGTTACCATATGATTGAGTTCTTTGCTGTGTTGGAAACATATGAGGAACCAAATCTTTAAGTTCTCATATGTCAGCATAAAGAGTTTGCGTCCTAGATTTCTATTTGGGGTGATGTTGATATACCCTAGAGCCTTAGAGCCACCATACAGATACTGACCTTGCTGTTTTGATCACATAAGAGCTTTGACACTTTCATGACTCTTATAGTCTGGCAAAGGCATCCTATGGTTGACTCAAAACCAGATGAGGTTATTGATTCTTCAAGTAACCTCACTAACTGCCTTAACTCGTGTCGGGAAAATATTATGTTAAGTTTATAAGGACTTGTGCAAACCAAAGCAAGCAACCTAGGATCGATACAATGTTAGTTTGAAGATCTCAACGTGATATAGAGGAGCAAAGAGCAATTGTTGATTCTTCATGTCAAGACTAGGACAGAACTAGATATCATACCAGTGCAAGAGTAGACGGATATGAATTCATTGAAAGACGCAAAAGTTTTACGATGTGGTATCGCCATGTCGAGCACCCTATCAAGATTATCAACCCAGAGACTCGAGTCACCAAAAGCAAGCCTTGTAATCCTAAAGAGTGCATTAAGATAGTCACTACCTCGCTGAACCAAAGTCTTTAAGGTTATTGTCATTTCTCCTTAGTCGATGAACCTATGTTACTCATCGTTCCCTACTCGTGTCCGTTGTTCTAATAGTTAGAATCTCGAGACGAAATTCCATCAAGGGGGAAGGGTTGTAAAAGCCCGCTTTTGAGGAAAACAAGAATGTGATAATAGAAACTAAAAAAATTTTGAAAATGAAATTGAAAACTCAAACTCACATGAACCAAGTGAGCTAACCAATGTTAACCAAATAGGAACTTGTTAAAACTATAAGCTATACATGGAATATTTCACCTACATGATTTAAAGTTTGAATGCTAATTCAAATTCAAACTTCAACATCAACGTGAGCAACATCATCGAGTTTCAAGTGAAGATAACACCTTGGTTGGGGCCCACATGTCAGGTGGTCCACCAGTCAGTCCTAACCAAGGCGTCTTGGGTTTCCTCCATTGCTTGTTCTTATCGAAAGCCAGCAACACCGCCATGTCGTGTCGTCCCATCCTAAAACCCTCACATTCTCCATCCCCGACAAGTCTCCACTCTCGGCTCCGCTCCTTCCTATTCAATCAGGGCTCCATCTGTTATTTTATGGAATATTAGGACATCAACAGAGGATCAAATCGAGGTTGGGACCCACTTACCAGTGGACCCTACACATCAGAACTCAAGGCAGTATAGATTTTCTTCCTTCCTCCACCGCGCTCCAGTGCCTTCTCTGTCGACCACTCAGCAGTGTCCCTATCCACTAGATTCGGCATTTATAGGGGCTTGGTAATCTAAAAATCATTGTTTTAAAGGAATAGAGGACAAGGGGGAGTTTAAGCCCACATGTCAGTCTTATCTCCACATACCCGGAGCTCCATATTGCTTTGTTCTCCTCTACGTGCTTCATTCTCCACCGCTCATGGCCACACCCTACGTTCCTTCCCTGCCAAGCTTCCCCCTACCGTCAGCCTCTCTGCTCACAACCGTGCTCTGCTCCCACTGCCACCATCGCCTGCGCTGGCCACCCACGCTCGTCGTATCGCGGCTCCTTCTCGTGCGCGTGCCCTGCAGTGTTGTGTGCTCACGGCTGCTCATTTGCTGCTGCCCACCACGGTGTCACGCCGATCGCGTCTCGACCTCCATCATGGCTATGCCCCAGCACCCGAGCCGCCCCATGCCTTGCACCCTACGTTGATGCCGCCCAGCTCCCGCCCCATCCGTGCTCTCGAGTCGTGCCCACGCCCTGGATCTCGCGTGTGCGACGTCCTTGCCTTGAGCTCCTGTAAAACCTATGTGTCCTGAATACATTGGCTTGTAGTGAATACACTTGCTTTGATGACAAAAGTTTTGAATATCACCAAAGCACCTTTTTATTAAGATCCAACTAGTTTTGGTTAGCTCCAGTGAGTTTTGTCTTTAGCTTCGACATGTCTTTGATAGCTCAGGAGTGTTTTTGCTAAGCTCTAAGTTTATTTTCTAGCTCTGGCTTTTGGGTTTACTAGTTCCGACTAGTTCTGGTTAGTTCCGGTGCTAGGTTCTACTAGCTTTTGTTTGCTCCGGCTCAAGGTCCGGGTTGCTCTGGCAAGGTCCGGATCTTGACCGCAATGCTTTTGTTTTTCATTTGCAATATTTCGTCCTTGCTTTACATCTCTCGAAAGATTGCTTAGTATTCATTTGCTAAGTTTTTGGTGCGTTTTGGTTGATATGGATGATATCGTGTTACTGTGGTTTTGCAACATGCTTATGTGAGGTTCTCTGTAAGGTGTTGTGTTCGGAACTAACTTGAGTCAAGTCGAGGACTTGGGCTCGTATGGATTGGTTGTTTATTCATGTGCAGGTGTTTCTTGAGTTCGAGACATGGCTGGTGATGGGATCCATTGGACTAGTCTCAGGGAGGAGATGAGGTTCCAATAACCAAATTCAGGAGGAATTGTGGTTGAGCTGATCAGGAGGTTGCGCAGCATGATTGAATCAAGAACAATGCATGTGAAGGTATCGTGGACGTCATTGGAAGATGTTTGCACGTGTGCAAGGAGTGCATGGACGTGGCTACATGGTTCCAAGACGTGATGAAGAGATGTGGATGTAAAGAATTGGTCAGAAAAGTCCAACCAACTAGGTTATGGACTCAGGCTGCGGCTGAGTCGGGTTTGACTCAAATATGGAAAGATTTGAGTTGGTTATGATAGGATTTTGTGTGGGTCACGAATTTGAGTTGTTTAGGAATGTGGGATACGTTCCTAAGGTGTTTGGAAGTCTTAAGATTGCTTCTATATGCATATAGAAGAATCCTAAGTAGTTATGGAAAGTTACGATTCGTCAAGAGAGTAGGATTAGGTTTCTGATTTGAGTTGAGTTGGCTTTCGAGCTGGTTATATAAGAAAGGGAGTCCAGAGCTCTTGGTGCACGACTTTGGGGCTGTTCCTCTTGTGTTCTATTGAATAAAATTCGTAGTTTGAAGGAACTTTTGATCCTTGTTCGTCCGACTTGTTCCAGAAAAGTTTTACTCGTCGAGTTTCTGGATAGCACTACCTTTCGGTGGTGGTTTTATCGTAACTCGAGTTTTACAGATCCAATTGACGTGATTCTTTTTGTGTTATCTTCAAAACTTTATAATATATATTCTTTAAAAATTTCATGGTCATTGGATTTGTGGTATATGATCTACACGAGTTTCTTTGCAGCATTCCAGAACTGTTTTTCTCAGGTAGGGCAGATTGACCTTTCGATCTTTCGATCATAACATGAGTTTTTCTCAATGGATTTGAGTGATTCTTGTTTTGTTGTCTTTGTGACTTGATTCTCTCTGATATATATCACTTTGTCATGGAAACACGTTTATATTAGTCTCACACACGATTTCATTAACAGATCGTTTTTCTGCCGAAGGGATTGGGGTTTAATTGTTTCCGCTGCGTAAGATTTTTAAATCTACCATTCACCCCCCCCCCCTCTAGAGATTTTCACGTGCTCTTCGATCCTACAATTGGTATTAGAGCCACGGTGCTCTAATCTTTGTGATTTGCGTGTGTTTTCGACTAATCATCATGGAGAAGTACTCTGCCAAACCTTGTGTGTTCGCTGTTATTGATTTTCAGGTTTGGAAGGCACGCATGGAGGCTTTCATCCAGTCACAAGGCGTTGCAATATGGGAGAAGGTATACAAGTCTTACGAAGTTCCATCAAACGATCAAGTTACAGCTATAAATCTGAGAGATGTCGACAACAGCAACAAGACTTAGAACTTGATCATAAAAGGATTAACACAAAGCGACTTCGACCGTGTTGCACATCTCCGATCTGCATACGATGTGTGGAAAGAACTTTGTGACTACCACGAAGGATCCAACACGATCAAAGTGGTAAGGCAAGACATGTTCAACAAAGAATACATGCACTTCAAGATGCAACCCGGTGAGTCTATTGATGACTTTTTTGCTCGCTTTAATAAGATTCTTAGCAACTTGCGTAGTGTCAATGTTAATTTTTCAGATGCTGAAAATGCTAGGAAATTGCTAAGTGCATTAGATATGTCAATTTGGGAGATGAATATCACATCTATTCGTGAATCTACAGTCATGAGTTCACTTACTTTAGATGTGCTATATTCCAAGTTAAAAACTCATGAAATTGACATAATCTCACGTAAGAACCCCAACAAGTCTATTGCTTTTGTTTCTCAACGTGACATGCCTAGTTCCCGTCAAACATCATCTTGTGGTACACTTGCTTTGTTGTCCTCTCTAACCCTTGAGCAGATTGAGGAGTTTCCAGAGGAGGAGCTAGCACTTCTCTCTACAAGGTTCTCAAAAGCATTGCAAAATGTGAGAACTAGAAGGAGAGGAAGCTCCGGATCTCAACGATGCTTCGAATGTGGTAAGATAGGACACTTTCGTACAGATTGTCCTAACCTTTCAGGTCCTACCTCCCGGGAAGAAAAACAATCAAGGATAAAGCACTCCTCAACAAACAATAAGAAGAAAAAGCAGGGCTTTACAGGTCGCCAACCGGTGAACAGTTTTATCTCAGCACTCCAGGAACTTGGCTCAAGCGATGTGGACATTGGATGTGATGAAGATGAAGATGATTGGGTGAACTTGTGCTTCATGGCGGGCATGTCATGATCAAGTATGGAGGAGGCAGAACACAACAGCGACAATGAAGAGGTATGTCCTACTTGCAAAGAAATGTGTGATGCTATTTCTCGTGCCACTGTTATTGTTAAGAAAAAGGACAAAAAGCTTAGGGACAATGATGTTAAAATTGAGTCACTAGAATCTGAAATTAATCGATTGAAATACTTGATTCCTAGTGATGATTCTTGTTCCTCACGTGACTTAATATATGAACAATTGTCCTCCCTAAGAAGTGCACATACCTCAACACTTGATAAACTTGAACTTGAAATTGAAAAGAACAAAAAGCTTGCTGCACTTAATATTGGAAACTTAAAAGATGCTTCTTGTTCTACAATTGATTTGCATTGTTCTAGTTCTGATGATCTTGATAAGAAACTGCAAGATGCTATGAATGAAATCTCTATATTGAACAATGCTTTACGTTGTCATGAAGTTAAATATTGTTCCAATTGCAAATTAAAAGGAAAAACTTCATGTGAAAATTGCCTTGATCTGTCCAATAAACTTGATAACATGCATAAGACATTTGATCGGTTTTGTAATGGGAATAAGAACCTAAACTTGCTGCTGAATTCATCCAAGTCTTGCAATGATAAAACTGGTTTAGGTTTTGATTCTCATGCTCATTCTAAGGCACATCCACCTAAAATTGTAAAGTCATTACGAAGTGTTTGATTCAAACAGTTTCTAAACAAAAAGAAGTGGTTTTCAAATCCGCAGGAGTATTGTCTCATTCGGTTTAAAATAAAAATGTTGTTTGCTCATCTAGACATGAACACAAAGTTAAATTTCATTGTACCTACTGTGGTAGAGATGGTCATGTCATATATTTTTGTTATAGACTAGCTAAACAACAGAAAAAGAAAAGAATGGTTGCTAGATCTCATAACTTTCATGCAAAATTTGTTGCACATATTGAACCGAATGTACAACCTGCTGTTTTGAGTCAAAAACATTCAAAGTTTACCTTCGGACCTTCTGTTTTTGCCTCTGGAGCTACAAAAAATCTCAAATTTTGACTCATAAACCTGCCATTTTGTCTCAGCTTTCGCGTGTTTTTCCTGCTGCACGTCGCGTGACTCAGTACTGGATTCCTAAATGCCTTTTGACTAACCTCAGTATTGAGTCATCGACGTATTGTGCTTCTATGTAGGTTACATGTTTGAGGAAGGAGAACATTTGGATTGTGGATTCAGGTTGCTCACGCCACATGACCGGTAAAAAGATTGGTTCTCCTCCCTCTCTTTTGTGTCATGTGTACAGAATGTTACTTTTGCCGATAATTCTTCAACTCCTATAATTGCTCAGGGTTCGGTTAGAGTAAATGATCACTACACTTTGAAGGATGTGGCACTTGTCAAAAATTTGAAATACAACTTGCTTTCTATTTCACAATTGCTCGATGAAAATTTTGAAATTATTTTCAATAAAAACTGCTGCAAAGTTGTAAGTTCAAATAGTGAGCTTATTTTTAACATGTCTCGGTTTGGAAGAGTTTTTAAAGCTGATTTTGATATGTCTTCCTCTAAGCACAGGTGTCTAGTTGCTAATGATTCAAAGGACCTATATTTTTTGGCATCGTAGACTTGGTCACGTAGGCTTTGATCACCTAACGCGTGTTAGTGCTCTTGATCGCATACGTGGGCTGCCTAAGCTTAAAGGGGACAAAGAAATTGTGTGCTCTTCTTGTAGACATGCTAAGATGGTTGCAGGTTCACATACTCCTCTCACAATGATCATGACAACTGAACCATGTCAACTTTTGCATCTTGACACCGTAGGACCATCACGTGTTCAATCCTTCGGAGGTAAATGGTATGTACTTGTGATTGCCGATGATTATTCTAGATACTCTTGGGTTTACTTTATGGCGTATAAGAATGAAGTTTTTAGTCACTTTAGAACTTTATTTCGTAGATTATCAATTGATTACCCAGGATCTTTAAAAGCAATTAGAAGTGATATGGAACTGAATTTAGAAATCAATCTTTTGATCACTTTTGTGCTGAAAATAGAATAGATCATCAATTTTCCTCACCATATGTACCTCAACAAAACTGTGTTCTAGAAAGAAAGAACATAACCTTAGTTGAGATGGCTAGGACTATGCTTGATGAATATCAAACTCCTAGGAAATTTTGGTCTGATGCGTTAGCAACCGCTTGTTATGTCTCAAATCGTGTTTTCTTGCATGCTAAGCTAGGTAAAACACCATATGAGCTCCGGTTTGGACATAGGCCTAGTGTTACACACTTTCGGGTCTTTGGTTGCAAATGCTTTGTTAGGAAACATGGTAATCTTGATAAATTCGAACCTAGATTAATTGATGGCATGTTTCTTGGTTATCGATCTCCTACTAGAGGCTACTGTGTGCTTTTACTTGACACTAACACAATTGTGGAGACTTGTGAAGTGTCTATTGATGAATCTAGCCCAGGTACTAGCTAAAACATTGCAGGTCTAGATCCATATCCGCAAGGGGGGAGCATTTTCGTTGAAGATGAGGAAGAATTGGAGCTGGTGCCCAAAAATTCAGCAGCTAAAGACTTTGGTTCAGCTCCGGATGTTAATTCTCAACCAGCACCAACAACCATCAATGCTGATTCAAATCATCCTCAAGTCACAAGCTCATCGATTTGTGATGAACATGAAGAAGAAGAAGCTTGTGAGACATTTGTTCCCCTACGGTTTTACAAAGATCATCCCCCACAGCAGATGATTGGAAGCTTGCATGAACGAGTCACACGGTCCAGGTTTTGTGATCCAAACTCTTATTCTCATTCTGCTTTTGTTGCTTCTTTTGAACCCGAATATATATCACACGCACTCACTAATGAATCTTTGATTATTGCCATGCAAGAAGAGTTAGAAATTTTTGAAAGAAATAATGTTTAGAAACTTGTACCTCCACCTCAAGGTCACATTTTAATTGGAACTAAATGGATATTTAAAAATAAACAAAGTGAGGATGGGGTTGTGGTTAGGAATAAGGCTAGGTTGGTTGATCAAGGTTTCACTCAAGCTGAAGGTCTAGATTTTGATGAAACTTTTGCTCCTGTTGCTAAATTAGAAGCCATAAGAATTTTGTTAGCTTTTGCTGCATCTATTGGTTTTAAGCTATATCAAATGGATGTTAAAAGTGCTTTTCTTAATGGCTACATAGATGAGGAGGTTTATGTGAAACAACCACCGTGTTTTGACAATCCAGATTTTCCTAATCATGTTTACAAATTGTCCAAAGCCCTGTACGCTCTCAAACAAGCCCCTAGAGCATGGTATGACAGGTTAAAAACATTCTTACTTGAAAAAGGGTTTACCATGGGCAAGGTTGATAAAACTCTTTTTTGTGCTTAAGCATGGCAATGACTCATTATTCATTCAAGTGTATGTGGATGATATTATCTTTGGTTGTGCTTCTCATGATCTTGTGTCCAAGTTTTCAGCAATGATGAGTTCTGAATTTGAAATGAGTATGATGGGTGAACTCACTTACTTTTTGGGACTGCAAATCAAGCAAACAAAGGAGGGTACCTTTGTGCATCAAATGAAGTATACAAAAGATCTCCTAAGGCACTTCAACATGGAGAAAAGCAAGCCTCTTCAGACACCAATGGGAACAGAAACAACACTTGGACTTGATGAAGATGGTGAACCCGTGGATCAAAAATAATATAGAAGCATGATCGGATCACTTTTGTACCTCACGGCATCAACACCAGACATACAATTCAGTGTATTTCTTTGTGCACGGTTTCAAGCCTCCCCACGTGCTTCACATCGTCAAGCTGTCAAAAGGATTCTCAGGTACTTACATGGAACTCAAGAATTTGGAATTTTTCTTCCTTCTTCCTCAACCGTTACTTTGAAAGCTTTTTCGGATGTTGATTTTGGGGGTTGTAGGATTGATAGGAAAAGTACTTCCGGTGCTTGTCATTTTCATGGTAATTCTCTTGTTGCTTGGTCCTCTAGAAAACAAAATTTAGTTGCACAATCCATAGCCGAATCTGAATATGTAGCTGCTTCTAGTGCTTGCTCACAAATTCTTTGGATTGTTCAAACACTTAAGGACTATGGGGTTGATCTAGATAGTGTTCCACTGTTCTGTGATAACACTAGTGCCATTTGAATTGCTAAAAACCCCGTGCAACATTCTAGAACTAAGCACATTGACATTAGGTATCACTTTCTCCGAGATAATGTTGAAAAAGGAAATATTGTGCTTCACCATGTAGATACCGAACAACAATTGGCTAACATTTTTACAAAACATCTGGATTTCACTCGTTTTTGTTACATTCATAGTGAAATAGGGGTTATGCATCCTCATGGCTTAAATTGAGGGGGAGTTTTGAAACTTGGGAAGTCCATGTGTGAATCTGAAATTAAAATAACATGAGCATAGTATTTCATACATTTATGACTTTGTGATTCCTTTTACATGCTGAAAGTTCTTACTACATTACTCGTGTTATACATTTTGTAGTTTTTGCCATGTCTAGTAATTGGAATAATTACTTACACTAAAACTGGTCATGGTCGAACTTTCTTGCTGTTTTGAACTTGTTACATGTTAACAAGTGCTTTTAATCATTAAGAATTAATCATGTTATCAACTCACATGTTGAGTTTTTATAAACAAATATAAATTGAGAAAAGATCAAGAGAATATGCATGCATCACACTCCTTCTTTTGAGATGGCTTATCATTGCACTTAGATTTGAACTTGGAAGAAGTTGTGTATGACTAAAACCATGTCCTTAAGCTTCTGATTGTCAAATGACATACGCCTGGCTTGGTTGGTTAGAATAAGACAGATGCGCATATAATCTCATGCAAATATCATATGATCTAAATTTATGCTTTGAAAAATAATAAAATGCAGCAACTAGTGTCATGATTTCAGGTTTTGATATAGTTAAGTTTGTGACACAATGACTTACTTAAATTGAAAATTACATTTGATCTCTAGCATGGCTTACACTACTTTATGTATTTCATTGATGTGATAATGTAAGGTACTTGATGGTATGACTTGGATGAGCTTTGTTTATATGTATATGTTATAATATGCTCATAACAACTAAAGGGGAGTGATAATTTGTTTATATGCACATGACTTGCTGAATACATTGTCAAAGGGGGGGAGATAAACATGAAGAGAAAGAGAATATGTGCATAGAATATGTGCATAAGGAAAGATGATATGGGATAATTTTTGGATTTTCTTCTTATTTTACTTTTGATTTACAAAGGGGGAGAAATTGCCTTCAAAACTTTTATGTGAATAAGCCAATGTTCGGATTTTAAATTGTGTTGCCAATGCATTCATCAAGGGGGAGATTGTAAGACCTATGTGTGTTGAATACATTGGCTTGTAGTGAATACACTTGCTTTGACGATAAAAGTTTTGAATATCACCAAAACACCTTTTTATTAAGATCCGACTAGTTTTGGATAGCTTCAGTGAGTTTTGTCTTTAGCTCTGACATGTCTTTGATAGCTCTGGCGTGTTTTTGCTAAGCTCTGAGTTGATTTTTCTAGCTCCGGCTTTTGGGTTTATTAGTTCCGACTAGTTCTGGTTAGTTCCGGCGCTAGGTTCTACTAGATTTTGTTTGCTTTGGCTCAAGGTCTGGGTTGCTCTGGCAAGGTTCGAAACTTGACCGCAATGCTTCTGTTTTTCATTTGCAATGTTTCGTACTTTCTTTACATCTCTGGAAAGATTGCTTAGTATTCATTTGCTAAGTTTTTTGTGCGTTTTGGTTGATATGGATGATATCGTGTTACTGTGGTTTTGCAACATGCTTATGTGAGGTTCTCACGTAAGGTGTTGTGTTTGGAACTAACTTGAGTCAAGTCGAGGACTTGGGCTCGTATGGATTGGTTGTTTATTCATGTGCAGGTGTTGCTTGAGTTCAATACATGGCTGGTGATGGGATCCATTGGACTAGTCTTAGGGAGGAGATGAGGTTCCAACAACCAAATTAAGGAGGAATTGTGGTTGAGCTGATCAGGAGGTTGCACAGCATGATTGGATCAAGAACAATGCATGTGAAGGTATCGTGGACGTCATTGGAAGATGTTTGCACGTGTACAAGGAGTGCATGGACGTGGCTACATGGTTCCAAGACGTGATGAAGAGATGTGGACGTAAAGAATTGGTCGGATAGGTCCAACCGACTAGGTTATGGACTCAGGCTGCGGCTGAGTCGTGTTTGAGTCAAATATGGAAAGATTTGTGTTGGTTATGATAGGATTTTGTGTGGGTCACGAATTTGAGTTGTTTAGGAATGTGGGATACGTTCCTAAGGTGTTTGGAAGTCTTAATATTGCTTCTATCTGCGTATAGAAGAATCCTAAGAAGTTATGGAAAGTTACGATTCGTGAACAGAGTAGGATTAGGTTCCTGATTTGAGTTGAGTTGTCTTTCGAGCTGGTTATATAAGCAAGGGAGCCCAGAGCTCGTGGTGCACGACTTTGGGGCTGTTCCTCTTGTGTTCTATTGAATAAAATTCGTAGTTTGAAGGAACTTTTGAGCCTTGTTCGTCCGGCTTGTTCCAGACAAGTTTTACTCGTCGAGTTTTTGGACAGCACTACCTTTCGTCGGTGGTTTTATCATAACTCGAGTTTTACAGATCCAATTGACGTGATTCTTTTTTTGTTGTCTTCACAACTTGATTATCTATCATCTTTAAAAAATTCACGATCATTGGATTTGTGGTCTATGATCTACACGAGTTTTTTTGCAGCGTTCCAGAACTGTTTTTCTCGGGTAGGGCAGATTGACCTTTGTACGATCTTTCGATCATAACTTGAGTTTTTCTCAACGAATTTGAGTGATTCTTGTTGTGTTGTCTTCGTGACTTGATTATCTCTGATATATATCACTTTTGTCACCGTGAAACATGTTTAGATTAATCTCCCACATGATTTCTTTAACAGATCGTTTTTCTGCCGAAGGGGTTGGGGTTTAATTGTTTCCGCTGCGTAAGATTTTTAAATCTACCATTCAACCCGCCCCCTCTGGTAGCTTTTCACATGCTCTTCGATCCTACAGCTTCTTCTGCCGCACCACCGGCCAAGCTCCCATGTTTCACCGCCTCCTAGCCCACTGCTCACCATCGCCGTCCGTGCATGCCCCGCCCGCGAGCGCTCCCCCCTCGCAGCAGAGCCCACCCGTATCTTGCCCATACACAACCGGAGCTTCGTCGCGGTGTCGTGCCTCCCTCCGCGCCCCCCCCCCCCCCCTTTCCACCCATCCCGGCTCTGCGCCACCTCCTCCACGCTTGCCCAGATCCTCGCCAGCAGCATGTTTTGGACAAAAAGATTATGAAAGTTGCCTAGCAGCTGAGGTCCCTGTGATTGAACATGACATGTGTTCTAAGGACTTTCAAGCGCTCAGAGCTTGCATACAGACTGGTCAAAAACAAGGTTTAAGGTTCTGCATTTGACATTGAAATGGCTATTAATCTCTTTGGTGTGATCACTGTGGCTTTTAGACCAACAGGCTACCTTAGTCAAGTGATGAACCAAGCAATGCTGGGACATGAGATTCAAAGAGATTAAGTTGGCAAGAAAGAGTGGAGTCATTTTTGCTGAGAAGTTATATCCTGCTGGAGCAATCACCAATTCCCAACATGGTGCCACTGTTATATTTGGGAGGTGCTTGACTGTCCTGGCAGAGATGGTCATGCCAGAGGTGCCTTTGCTTGTTCATGGAGAAGTCACAGATCCACATGTTGATACTTTTGACCGTGAGAAGGTCTTCATCGATACAATATTACTCAACTTGTACAAAAACTTCGATACCTAAAAATTGCCATGGAACATATCACAACAATGGATGCAGTGAACTTTGTAGAATCATGCAAAGAAGGTCATGTTGCTGCAACAGTAAACCCCAGCATCTCGTGCTCAATAGGAATGCTTTGTTTTAGGTGGCTTGCAACCAAACAGTTATTGCTTGCCAGTGCTGAAAATACAACAGAGGTCCACCTCATAATGGCTGCATGTGAGAAGATGATTAGTGGCACCAAGTTTGGCCAAGTCATCACTAATGCCACATATTGAAGGACTTGAAGAAGTTACCTCTCATGTTGAACTGGTTTAGGTTGTTCAAGTCAGAGATATGTTTGATGATGACCGCCTTCTTAATCGACGTGTAGTTGATGGAAGAAAAACAAAAGGTGAAGTTACTATTGCCGTCCTCATCATGATAGCTTGTCAAGAATACTTTAGAAGAACACACTCCTGGATAAACCATTGCCATGGGTCTAAAACTATGCCTACGTCACTTCATAGTTCCATTTCCTAAATTCACTTGCTCTTATTTTGTTGCTGGACATTCCAGCAGCAGACAGGCCTTCCTTAGGCAGATTACTCCTTCCTAAGCTGTTAGTGATTATCTCTGTTGAGTTGCTAGGTTTCCCAATCTTCAAGTATCGAGTACACTTTGCATCTACAATTCCTATGTCTCCTTCGGTTCTTCTTGTTCCTGTAGACTACACCAACACCTTTCCTTTCTAACTAGTGTTATTCCTTCTTAAGGTTTTGCATCTTCAATTGTTGAATCCCGAGTCACAATCTTCTGCTTTGCATAGTTACCTCATACCTTAATCGTGCTATGCTTCACATGGATCTCTCCTTGTCATCCTTACACCACCAAGTCCAGCACCCTCTCATTAGTCAGTTGCCCTTCAGTTGCACTACTTCATTTATGATTTGATAAGTTGCCTTACCTCCTTATATGCATAATGATGTTGATAGGGAACGTTATGGCGAAGATCGACAAGGGGCATTGCTTAGAGGAGAAGGCCAGAGTGTCCATCTTGAAGTTCCTTGGCGGAATCTTCGGGGGAAGAACAAACATCTAACACTTGACATTTAATCGAGTCGCAACCTAAGGCAAGCCCCGATTTGCATTTAAGTGCCTTTGTAAAGTTTTTTTCTATACACTATATGTATGAGGTATGTATTGTGCATTAGGTCAGGTTTTGATGATACTCCACATTCATGACCTAATAATCCTTGGAATGGCTGGGTATAACATAACTCCATCGTATTATATTGTTATGGTAATGTTTAGTGGAAGCGGTAGAAGTCGAATGGTTGGAATCCCTTGCAAGACAAAGATTTGGGCTCACTTGGATATAGTTTGAGAATGATTATGAATCTGAATATGAAGCCAAACAGGAGAGTCGGAAGCAGCAGGACGTGGTCCGCGGTGCGTAGTCCTGCTTGTGTCGATTGAGGACCGATCCGTATGCGGCCCCGCTGAGCAAGTTTGAACTGTAGCTGATGCATACAAGGCATATGGAACCCAAGAAAACGATGTAACTTGATAACTTGGGTGTCGAGGCGTAGCCCACTATCTATTGGGGTGGGTTGAGGGCAGCAAGGTGTAAATCTGTAGGCGGGCACAAACACGCTCCCTGCGGGGACCTTATGCTTGTGATGGTGGGACCAGTTCGGTGTTTGAGTTTCTTGTGAAAGGTTGTTGCGTATGACATTGTGAAGAGGACCGCACGCTTTTTATGCACGGGTGTGCGTGACGTGCAATCCGGGTGTCTACTGATTGCAATTACCGTCCCTTGCGGTTATTTGAGTACCACTTGTTCACTATGTCATGATGTAGTAATAAAGAGTAGTTGAATTGTAGTGAATATGCTGCAATAATTATAATAATTGTATTGCAACTTGTATGGCATAGAAGTAGCACAATTAAACTAACTCTTCTCCAAAGATTTAACTTGTATGTAGCTTATGCAACTTTGGGCATGTAACATCATAGACGAAGAGTTTCATGTTTGATTGTAGAATTTAGGATGTGCCATGCCTATGGAGTGCACATCTGCTACTTAAAAATATGAAAATAAGGATCTACTATTAGGGAGTCCTTTATGCAATTCTGTTTTCCTATGTTTAGAATTCCTACATGTTAAGTTTTATGTTTAGGTGAGACGCTTAAGTCTTGCTGAGCCTTCGTGCTCACGGTTGCTATATATGTGGTTTGCAAGTATTAGTGTTATTGCTGCTCATCAGGGTTGTGCGTGAGACCTCAAATTGTTGAGGTGTATCTCATGTGAACCACACTGCTGCTTTCTATTCGCCGTGTTGCAAGTGAGAAGTGTCCTAGGGCATGGACATCTTGGTGTCTTCCCATTGTAGACATAGATCCGGACGTGTGACACATTACAGCTTCGGAGCTTCCCTCTGTAGGGAGGTAGGTCCGGAGCTACTAGACATGTGTAGGGGAGGCAGGTCCGACACTATGGCACACGTGGCAGCGCCAGAGCTTCCCTAAGGAGGGAGGCAGGTCCGGCTCTATAGCACACATGGCAACGCAAGAGCTTCCCTAAGGAGGGAGGCAGGTCCGCCTTTGTAGGACACGTGTTGCCTCCGGAAGTCCACAACACTGGAAGGTGGAACACAACGCATCTTCTTCTTGTACGAAGGGATACCTGGTATTCAAGGTATCGACAGTGGCCCCCATCCCACCTCTGGGGAGATTGTGAGGTTTCGATGCTAGAGGTGGGACCATTATCTCTCTCGCGTTGCTGCTTCGGTTTTCCAGTTAAGACACGCGACCCTTCTTGATTTGGTAGGAGAGACACATGATGTGCGGATCTCACACAATTGAAGGACGACGGTTCCCAATATGGAAATCATATTGGTTCCCAGCGCAATCTTTGTAGCCCTATCAGGGCACCGCCCTCGGGCTTCCAACTTATCATCATGACAATTGTTCACCTGGTGTGACTTTTTTGGTTAAACGGACACAAGCCCCTTTGTCATTGATGAGGTAACTTTGTGGAGCGTGATTAAGGATCAGATGCAGTTGCCATCCAAGTGTTGCATAGGCCTAATAAAGGATGAGGCATTGCAAGGGGAGAAAACTCTTACGCATCGATCTTATCTTGCTGATAGAGTTCTCCGCTTGATCCCTTGCATCGCTCTCCCACTTTTGCTCCACTTTGTAGCGACGGAACTCGGACTCCCCCCCAACAAGATTGTGAGCCAGTGGGATCTAACAAGAGTCCAAAAGTTGATGGGCTGGCAGAGCGACTCCTTCAACAATGCTATTCATTGCGGCAAGCTTCCGTTCAAGAAGGAATCCCTTGACGACATTGTTTACTTCTCTGCATATGCTGGTTCCACTAGTATCTAGCTACATGCTAATGCTGCTGGAGTCATACGGGCTCAAACTACATCGTCTCGGACCTCATTCGATCTTGCTGGTGGCGATCTTCGTCCACTCCTACGAGATGTGGGTAAGCATGCCACCCTGCGTGCCGCTTTTTCGGACGTTCTTCATACTCCGGGCGACAGGCAAAGGTAACAGCTTGTTGGGGTTCTACTACTTTGTAAGGCGTAGAAATCCCCCATACAAGTACATCAAGTCCTTTCCTTCCGGAAAGTGGGAGACATGGAAGAATGTTTGAGTAGTTATCTGGGTGGACCCTCATGACCGGCTAGAGCTGCCTGAAGGGTTCGCAACGATGGAGTACGACTCTTGGGAGGAGTTCCCAAAGCTGACTAAAGTGTAAAACCCCGTGCTGTCAAGAATCTAGAACTTTGTCGACGAAAGATAGACGTCTCTGATGGTCCTCGGCAACTTCCTAACAAACCACTGGGCTCCACTCAAGGAGCAAGAATTTGTAGCTTGGTCATACTCTAGGGAAATGGATTTCCATCGGATTGATATTGGTCGGGGAACCAACTTAGATGAGCATTCCTTGAGGATCCATCTACATAAGTTGAACAGTGAAACTCTATCAATAGATGACCTCGTACCTTCGGCAGAGTTCATGCCTCTGTGTGTAGTTCCAGAGGTCAGGAGGGAGCTGCAGAAGGTGATGCTGCTCCTTGCGGTGCGACAAAGAAGCACTCCACCACTAGGAATTCTAATCCCCGAAGCTTCAGCCCCCTGCCCACATGAAGGGTCTGACTCTGCACCTGTCAATGAAAAAGGCAACGGTCCTGCAGATCCAAGCCAGAAAAAGTGTGACTCAAGTCGGGGTAAAGGCAAAGAGCCCATCAAAGCCTCCAGTGAGAAGAGGAAGTTGACGTAAACTGATGGCAGCTCTGTAAGATCAGCTTCGATGTAAGAAGTGACACTGCCTCACCTAACCCTCAAGTCTGTGCTGCTTGTGCCTCTAGCAATGACAACCCTAGCTCGAACGGTCAAGTTGAGCTCTGAGCTCAGGGAATCATCTTCGGATCCAGTGCGTATGGCAGGCACTAGGTACAACGAGTCTACTCCAGTACCGGTGCTAGCGACGGGATCTGGGTCTGGAGTATCTTCCTAGACGATGGAAATCCCAGATGAGGCAACACCAGTGGCTTCCACGACTCCTGGGATGAAGTCTATATCTTTTGCCTCACCGACGACCGTGGGTTCTGACTCCGGCCATCCAAGGAAGAAATTTTGTGCCGACTAGAGCAGCAGCGTCCCCAGGTAATGATTGGCACTTAAACTTGTGTTTTGTTTTTGCTTTTTACATTTCCTTGAATTCTCCAATACTCTATTTTCATAGTATTGAGAGGAGGAGCTACTGTTGGGAAATCGGCAGTACGCTACTCTAGAAACTCTACCGCATCACCTAGGAAACATGCGAGTACAGAGTTCATGGATCATAACCACTCGACGCGCAGTGAAGCGGAACGTAGATGCGCGTCGATGTAGGGGAAGTAGACGATCTCGTTTGTCTCCTCCTCGTCCTCGTCACGGCAGCAGGTAGACGATCACGATCGTCGTAGCCGATCAGCGCAGCAGTAGCAACAGCGCCTCCACAGAGTCCACACGTACGGATAGGAATGTCGTGCGCCGGTGTGCTAGCACCTCGCGCGCGGCAAGGGTCTCGGCATGAGGCCTTCGAGGGGTGGCGGCTAGGCCTGTCACGTGGTGGGATGATTAGCCCCTAACTCTACCCCTCATATTTATAGGTGTACTAATGGGCTTTTAGGTTGCAGGCCCATCAGTACCCTAATTGCTTATGGATCAAATATCCAATAGGCCTTAACCCGAATTGTTATAATTGCCTCTTGGGCACATCACCAACAATCTCCCACTTGCGCTAGAGAAAATCATCTAGCCAAGATTTTCGATATTCCAACTCCTTGAGTGTGTGACTCGTTAGGTTCATGTACAGTCGGTTGTGAATGGAAACCGTTTCCAACCACAAGTCAGCAGAGGCACCTATCAGGACATACTGACTCCCAAATGTACATAAAGATCATATCGACCAAACCTAGATACATTCAACATGCTAAATCCCTTTGCCTCACGATACCAGTCAAGCTCAAGGCGAGATGCGTGCCATCCTTGTGATAGCTCGACTATTCACTCGATCAAATAGTGGATTCATTCTATGACTAACTTTTAGTCACTGTGTTTAACCTTTAATCACCTTGGCATGGCCATGCACTTTCAAATCTAACTATCTCGAGGGGCCTAGAGATATCTCTAGTGTTATTAAGGAGGGGCAAATCCCATCTTGATCTGCGCACATCCCATTCTATGTTTCATTATATACCCGAAGACTACTTTTATGACTACCCAGTTATGGAGTAGCGTTTGGTAGTCTCAAAGTACACAATTATGCATAGTGAGAAACAATGGCAATCTTAGGTCTAAGGACCTGGCAGGTGTATCACTCAAGACCAACTGATGGCACATATGGAAATAACAATCCCAGCAGTGTCTTGGAGTGGGTCAATCCAACACCATATTCACTAACATGTGTTAACATTATTAATTTGATATCTCCATATCTATGATCCATGAAACGTGATCATCAATTACTACATGTGCTAGTCTGTATGCAATCATTGTCTCGTATAATGATATAGGCTAGGGATCATTTGGAGTAACATTACTATTAACAAAGAGTTTCACGAACAAGTCACATACATGATGATCAATGTAAATAATGATTACTCATATAACAATTTATTTAATGGTACATAAACATAGTGAAAGTGCATCTAGGAATCCCTTGTGGGTTTTGGATGATTTATGACAAGCAATTGGGATCCTAACCTCTTTGTTGAGATGAGCACAGGTTTTTAATAGCAAAATAAGCAAAGTGCCAAAAAGAAGGAAGAATGAGGAGCAAAGTGGAAATGATCTCAAGGAAGAAGAATAGTAGATCATTGTGTATGGAGTGTGTTAAGGAAACACACCCCAAGAGCTCAATCACAATTAAACACACACATTGCACAAAGTTACACAGGATCGGACTAGTCCGACTGACACCGGACTAGTCCGATATCCTCTCCGCACAAAATCGGACAAGTCCGATATCCATCGGACTAGTCCGATATCTCTCTGACTAGAATCGGACTAGTCCTTCCCAATGCGGACTAGTCCTCGAAACACTTCACAAGTCACACAAAATCGGACAAGTCAGATCGCAACCGGACTAGTCCGATATTCTTTCTGGTCCAAATCAGACAAGTCTGATATTTGCATGGACTAGTCCAAAAAACACTCTGAACTAAATCGGACAAGTCCTCCAAGTGCAGACTTGTCACCCAATACACTTAGGGTTTCATATGTCCAGACAAGTCTGATGACTATCAGACTAGCCCGAAGATTTCCAGAAGCGAAATCGGACAAGTCTGCTCCTAACCTGACTAGTCCGATATTTTGGGACACTTAGGGTTTGCTACGCACAGCACACCGGACTAGTCCGGTGATCACCACGGACTAGTCCGATCTTTCTGAACCCTAACGGTCACTTTTAGAAACCCATATAAATAGAGGTGTATGGCCATATTTCATGCACTCTCGAACCCTAGCGCCGTCACACCTCCCAAGAGCCTCAAAAACCACATCTCTCCACGAAACTAAGTGCAACAAAGATCAATCCTTTGAGGATTCACTCTAGTTCATTGGAGAGACACGTTCAACACCACATTGAGCTCTTGGTTTGATTCTCTAACACACTCCTGTGATTTCATTGTAATCTTTTGAGTGTGTTCTTGGTGATATTTCGTGTTGTAATCCAAGGGAGCTCTCAACGTGTGAGAAGGCCCCTTTGAATTTGTTTATTCGCCCCTTTGTGATAAGTAGAAGAGGACTGGCCTTCGTGGCGATCTGATGAGGGTAGGGTTGGAGAAGACTCGGTCCTTTTGTGTACTCCTCAACGTGGACGTAGGTTGCCTCTGTGGGAGCCGAACCACGGGATAAATCCTTGTGTGTTGTTTTTGTGTTCATCGCTCTTATTCTTCACAATAATCTAGGTTTTCAATCATCATTGCTTACTTCACATTGAATCATTAAACATAAGATTGAACTGTGATATAACCTAGTTTATAATCTTGTAACACTTCATTTGATTGTATATTCCTGCTGCATACATTGAAGAATCAAATTAATCGATCAAACTTAATCAACCTAGTCCGTACAACCGAACTAGTCCGCACTTTACTGGACTAGTTCGATATCTCTAGTTTTGAACTGGTTGTTGAGTGTTGCAGGTTCTGACAAAATTCAAAAAGGCCTATTCACCCCCACCCCTCTGGGCCACATTCACATAGCTGTGATACAAGTCTCCCACTACACACTATGATTACTGATGTAGGTATCTATTACCCTTAGATCTCATGTGCGCCTCATGCTTTGATTGTGGAAGGGGCTTTGTCAATGGATCTGCAACATTCAAATCTGTTTGCACCTTGCATATCTTCACATCACCCCAGTCGATGATCTCTCGAATGAGGTGATAGCGTTGTAGTATGTGTTTCGATCATTTGTGTGATCTACGCTCCTTTGCCTGTGCGATGGCTCCACTGTTGTCACAGTAGAGATCCACATGACTGGACGCGCTAGGAACAACACTCAACTCAGAATCAAATTCTCTGATCCAAACATCTTCCTTTGCAGCTTCAGAAGTTGCAATATACTCCGCCTCTGTGGTTGAATCTGCTACTGTATCTTACTTGGAACTTTTCCAGCTCAATGCCTCTCCATTGAGGCAGAACAAAAATCCGAATTATGATCTAGAATAATCCTTATCAGTTTGGAAGCTAGCATCAGTGTAACCTTTTACAACGAGCTCTTCTTGACCTCCAAATACTAAGAACGCATCCTTAGTTCTTCTCAAGTACTTAAGGATGTTTTTGACAACGGTCCAATGAGCCTCACCATAATCTGATTGATACCTGCTCGTGATACTTAGAGCATAAGATACATCTGGGCGTGTACATAGCATGGCATACATGATGGATCCAATAGCCGAAACATAAGGAATCGCTCTCATCCTCTTTTGCTCATCAGGAGTCAAAGGACACTGACTCTTGCTTAGAGTAATGCCATGTGACATTAGCAAGAAAACTTTCTTGGAATCTTGCATATTGAACCGATTCAATATCTTGTCAATATATGTGTCTTGGCTTAGTCTAATTAGCCTTTTAGATCTATCTCTATAGATCTTTATGCCCAAAATATACGCTACCTCTCCTAAATCCTTCATTGAGAAACTTTTTCTTAATGAGGATTTAACATCATCAAGCATTGGAATGTCATCTCCGATCAATAATATGTCATCTACATATAGGACCAGAAATACATGTGCGCTCCCACTAACTTCATGTAAATACAAGGTTCTTCTACGTTCTTGATGAAACCAAACCCTTTGATTACTTCATCAAAACGTAGATTCCAACTCCAAGATGCTTGCTTCAGTCCATAAATGGACTTTTGAAGCTTGCATATTTTATTAGAATTTTTAGGATCGACAAAACCCTCAGGTTATGTCATGTACACATCCACAGTCAGACTTCCATTAAGAAAGGTTGTTTTGACATCCATCTGCCATTTTTCATAATAAAAATATGCAACAATTGCTAGAAGAATCCGAACAGACTTAAGCATTATAACAGGTGAGAAAGTTCCATCATAATCAACGCCTTGAATTTGTTTGAAACCTTTCGCCACCAATCGCACTTTATATATTTGAACATTTCCATCCATATCAGTCTTTTTCTTGAAAATCCATTTACAATCGATAGGTCTCACACCTTCGATTGGATCAACCAAGTTCCAAACTTGATTTTCATGCAAGGATTCAATTTCGGATTCCATGGCTCCAAGCCACTACTCAGAGTCGGGTCCCATCATTGCTTCGGCATAGGTCGTGGGCTCATTATTGTCGAACAATACCATGTCATGCTGCTCCATGGTTAGAAGCGCTAACTTTTGAGTCGCACGACGTACCCCTGTAGACCTTCGTGGGACTGGTGTTTCATCAACTGGTTGCACAACATCTTGTACATCCTATATATGATCAGTGGATGCTAAAACATTTTCAGGTGTTTCTTGAATTTCTTAAAGATGCACCTTGCTCTCACTAACTCCTTTTGAGAGAAACTCTTTCTCCAAGAAGACACCATTGAGAGTGGTAAACACTTTACCCTCTGTTTTATTATAAAATAATATCCTTTGGTTTTCCAAGGATATCCCATAAAGAAGCATTTGTCTGATTTGGGAGTGAGTTTGTCTGACGTCAAATGTTTTACATAAGCATCACACCCAAAACTTTGAGGAAAGACAATTCGGGACGTTTCCTGGTCCATATCTCACATGGCGTCTTGTCAACAGACTTAGTTGGGACCCTGTTTAGTGTAAACGCAACAATTTCAAGAGCATAACCCCAAAAGGATAGTGGAAGATCTACTTGGCTCATCATCGACCTAACCATGTCCAACAAGGTTCGGTTCCTCCACTCGGACACCCCATTCCATTGAGGCGTTCCAGCTGGAGACAACTGTGGAACAATTCCACATTGTTTTAAATGATCATAAAATTCATGGCTCAAATATTCACCCCCACGATCATATCTTAAAAGTTTAATTGTCTTGCCCAATTGATTTTGTACTTCATTCTGAAATTCTTTGAACTTTTCAAAAGATTCAGACTTGTGCCTCATTAGGTAGACATAACCATATCTACTAAAGTCATAGGTAAATGTGATGAAGTACTAAAAACCACCTCTAGCAATTGAACTCATTGGTCCACATACATCTGTATGTATAAGTCCCAACAAGTCAGTCACCCTCTCAGATTGACCAGTGAAGGGTGCTTTGGTCATCTTCCCAAGCAAACTAGATTCGCTTGTGTCAAGTGATTCAAAATCAAATGAGCTTAGTAATCCATCTTTATGGAGTTTTTCAATGCGTTTCTCATTTATATGACCTAAGCGACAATGCTAAATAAAAGTGGGATTTAGATCATTTCGTCAAGCCCTTTTGGTATTACTGTTACAGATAGTTTTATCCTCAAGATCAAGAACACATAATCCATTCACAAATGGACATTGAGCATAGAAAATGTTGTTGTAATAAAGAAAACAACATTTGTTCTTTATTGCAATCTCATAACCACCAACTTCGTCTAAACACGAAGAAGAGATAATGTCATTGCTCAAAGTAGGAATGAAATAACAATTATTCAATTCCAAAACTAATCCTGAGGGTAATGACAAGTGGTAGGTTCCGACAGCTATGACCGCAACCTTTGCTCCATTGCCGACACGAACATCCAACTTGCCTTTTGCAAATCTTCTAGTCTCACTTAGACCCTGCAACGATTTGCAAGTGTGAATCATCGATCCAGTATCAAATACCCATGATTCACTAGCAGATAATACAATATTAATTTCTATAACATTTATACCTAAAGTGGAAGTCTCACTTCCCTTCTTTTTCTTCATATCCTCCAAGTACTTTATGCAATTCCTAGACCAGTATCCCTTACCATGACAGTGAAAGCATTCATCTTCTGGAGAAGGGCCAGATTTGCCCTTTGGTTTAGACTTTGAGATTGAAGGCTCATCGGGAACCTTTCCCTTGCCTTTACCTTTAGGGTGTGTCACACGCTTCCTCTTTTTATTCTCTTTTTGCACCATCATCACATGAGTGGCATTTTTCTTAATGCTTTCTCCATGCCATTCATTTGAAAATTCAATATGAATGGTTCGTAGCTCGGTGGGAGCGACTGGAGAACAACATCAATAGCCAGATCATCCTTGAGTTCAGAACCAAGTTTGCCCAAAGTTTCAATGTAACCAATCATCTTGATTACACGAGGGTTGATCGGGCTACCCTCCGCCAGCTTGCATGAGAACAAGGACTTTGAGATGTTGTATCTCTCAGCCCTTGCTTGATTCTCAAACATTCCACGCAGTCCCTCAATAATAGAATAAGCATCTGTATACTCATACTGTTTTTGCATATCAGGGGACATAGTGGCGAGCATGAGGCAGCTTACTATAAGTGCATAATTGCAGTGCTTCGTATAAGCTCTAAGTGCTGCATTAGTTGCATTAGCTGGGAGGTCATCAGGGTAAGGCTGCAGAAGAACGTACTCAGTTTTCTCTTGCCTAAGAACGATTCTCAGGTTGCGGTACCAATCGATAAAGTTAGCTCCATTGAGCTTTTCCTTTTCAAGCACAGATCGTAAATTGAAATCGGAATTATTACTAGCACACATTATCTACAATAGAAAATAAATATGCAAGGTTTAACACTATGTTATGTACCAATCTTCTATTAACAGTTTAATAAAAGATATCACCACTATATGATCATCGCCTTCCCTCTAACGACATATAGTGGTTCAAGATCCATATTCACTAGTTCCTAGTGAGCTTTGGCTTCACTGCTAGGAAATTAGTGACATAGGTAAATAACCATTGTTAACCATATCCCTAAGTGACTCTTGTTTGTTGGGTGACATCCAATGCCCCGACTCCCAACTCTATGCCATAAAGCCCAAAACCGTTTTGATATCTTTGTTGAGTAAGCCAACACTATGCATGTGAATGTCCAACATTCACCCTATGCATTATGATAGATGATGATACTTTGCTTTGGTAAACCTACCATGCAACTATGAAAATTACATAGGTGCAGTTATTGGTAAATGGCATCAAATACTCAACATTTCCGAGGGAAGCTATTCTACCATGACAAAACATCCATCATATGAAAAGCATGAATAGAATAGTAATACGTAAACATCACAGGTATATGATCATATCACATTTAGAATAGTATGTTCCTTAAAATCATAATGCTCTCTACCGCCATGGTTCCATCATGATCTGAGCTGCCATGCCTCCCTTCTTGTGGTGATCTCCATCTCCGCCATGCTCGAAGACATCTCCTTGATCATAAAAAAAAGCTAATACACCTAATAGCTACCAAATTACATGACAGAACAAGCATCACAGGTAAACACGCAGGTCGTTATACAATTATGTGACAACCTCAACCCGGTTGTGTTAAATTTGCAACACGCAGGCTGCACGAATTTACACAAAGATCATCACATCACATGAAGGCCATAACATTCACATCATTCCCTGCAAAAACGAGTTAAGCGTAGAACGATTTCTAGCGTGAAACTATATTAGGTAATCACTATACAGCCAGCAAAACGGCGGATTTCAAGGCAGTGCCATGAACACCAAAGAGAATTACATAGATCGTATCTATGAAATCACTATGAAAATCTCATCGGATTGATCAAATCAACCTGAATCCGAGCCATTCAGAATGCCTCAATTTTCAATGTGACCGGTTATTCATGAGTAGATCGTGACTTATGACCGTGGTATATTGGCTCAATCTATTAACTATGTACGCGATTAGTCCCGATGGTGATTCCAGCCGGTAGGGACAGGTTGCACACACAGCAGAGAAGGAGCACGAATTGACCCTTTAGTCATATACGATCACAATCTACTCTAACCAATTCCAAACCCCCAAAAACCGTGTGATAAAATTGATAGTATGAACATGTCTGTAGTAGATCCCATCTACTAATAAGATCCAGACCAAAAACTACGCAACCTGGCTATAATACCACTATTGGGAAATCGGCGGTACGCTACTCTAGCAACTCTACCGCATCACCCAGGAAACATGCAAGTACAGAGGTCATGGATAATTACCACTAGATGCGTAGCGCAGCAGAATGTAGACGCGCGTCGGTGTAGGGGGAGTAGACGATCTCGTTCGTCTCCTCCTCATCCTCGTCATTGCGGCAGGTAGACGATCACGATCGTCGTAGCCAATCAGCGCAACAGTAGCAGCATCGCCTCTACAGAGTCCACACGTACGGATAGGAACGTCGTGCGCCGGTGTGCTAGCACCACGCGCGCGGCAAGGGTCTCAGCGTGAGGCCTTCGAGGGGTGGCGGCCTGGGCTGTCATGTGGTGGGATGATTAGCCCCTAACCCGACCCCTCATATTTATAGGCGTACTAATGGGCTTTTAGGTTGCAGGCCCATTAGTACCCTAATTGCTTATGGATCAAATATCCAATAGGCCTTAACCCTAATTGTTATGATTGCCTCTTGGGCACATCACCAACACCTACTACTCTGGCACCTGCTAGCGCTGCAACCAGAGAGACCGCACCAATCAGAGCCCCCGCCGTTGATACGGCTTCTCCTATGGTCGTGGCGAATGACACGGTAGCTTCGACACCAACTGACGCCAAGATGACCTTGGCGCCAGTGGCCGAAGAAGCCGTGGTTGCACCAGATCATGAAGAAGAAATTTTGGAGCAAGCTTCAGCTGCTCTGGAGCCATCATCGGAGGTACTGGCATCAGTGTCGGAGATTTTGGGAGCTGCGGTGGAAGTTTTGGCACCATGTCTGGAGGTAACGGCGCTGTTGGCTGATGTTGCTATGCCAGAAGTGGCCATGCTTGAGCCGGTACCTAAAGATCTAGCTGTGGGACCTTCTACATCTGCGCTAGAGGTCGATGAGCTCCCGGAACACAGCGCTACAGATGTTGAGCTGTTGGAGTCCATGCTTGTGCCATGAGCCCCTACAACTATTTCGGAAGACTAGGGGGAACTTGAGGAACCGCAGGCAGGTCCTGAGCCAATCCACCTGGACATTACGTTTGGCAAAGGCAGCTCGAGCCTCTGCCAAGTTCAGCTAGCCTTTGACTACGAGCGCAAGGCCCTGGAGGATTAGCGTGACCCCCTAAGGCGCTGGCGCAAGCTGCTCTATTCCAAAACAAAGTTGACGCAGTCTCGGCTAGCAGACCTAAGCGGTTGTCTGGAGGCCAAGAAAGCTCGGCAGACACATCTGAACAACACGTTGGATGCAAGAGAGGTTTCAATAAAAGCCCTCGATGACAAGACTCGGGAGATCTACGAGCATGCAAAGAAAGTCAATGAATTGGAAGATGATTGCTCAAAGAGTCTCAACGCTTTGAGGGAACAACTCTTCAAGCACTGAGATGCATTAGACAATAAAGAGGATGAGCTCCAGATGAATGATGCGAAGATCTCTAAGATGTTATAGCACAATGAGCAGGACTTGGCTGACCGCGTTGAGAAATTCAAGTTCTGGTGTGATAGAGAAAAACACCAAGTATGGCTAGTAGGAGAAGGAGTGAGCAAACGAGAAAGTGTTGTCTCTGCCAGGGAAAACAAGGTGAAAGCTAAGGAGAGGGACCTTGCGGAGAAGCGAGACCACTTGAACCTCTGGAAGAAGCAAATCACTGACCAAGAGAGGTAGCTGGTTGAGCGAATTCAATAGCATGCAAAAGAGGTCGAGCGGTTCTCGAAGGATGGCTCTGGGAGCAATCATTCGCAAGAAGGTCACCGGAAGAGCTTTGGAGTACGAGGGCAATAGAGTCCCAATAGGTCTTGGATTTCCTTGGGCGAGCGGAAGATGCTCTGATGCCACTGGGATTCATTCCGGTCTAACCGGCTGACCCGGAGCCAGAGATGGACAAATCCTCGGTGGCGCTTAACTCTGCCAGAGCTAAGCTGGATGCACTAGAAGATGTGATCAGCGACCAGCTCGAGACCGAAGGAAGATCCTTGGCAAAGAATGTCGCAGAATATGTGCTGACAGGCTTCTGAAGTTGGGACCCTCTATGTCTCTAGCTCCGGTGATTGATGGACCCATCGCCGAGGAGGAAGAAGCTGCCAAGGCAAGCGTCCAAGAAGCCACCCAGAAGGTTGTTGGGTACTTTCATTGGAACTCCAGTAGCAAGAATTCTTCCCTTTTGTACATTCATCTTGTAAATCTCCTAATTTTGAATAAACAGAACCCTTTCGAATTCCATTTTTGTCTTAATGTTTTATTTTCTTTATCTTGTTGGCCCCTGGTAGATGCGCTCAAATAATTGAGGACATATACCATAAGGAATTTGGCAATGTCATGAACTTTTACTGCTTCAAACTCGTAGCTACTATGACAGCTCTAAGGTCTGAGTCCTACATCAAAAATCTCCATGGACCCTTCGCCACATTCTTGACATCGACGGCGAGCCCCCTGGGAGTTGTCGGAGCCTATTTGCTTCGACGGTGCCCACTATCAACGTATAAAACATCAATGGCAGGCCCCCTGGGTGTTGTTGGAGCTTAGTTGCTTCGGCGGCACCCATTATCAACGTATGAAATGTCGACGGCAGGCCCCCCTTGGTGATGTCGGAGCTAGGTGCTCTAGTGGCACCCACCATCAACGTTTAAGTCGTGAATAATTATTCTTTTTTCCTGCACATGAGAGAAAAGAAAAGCAGTAAAATTCACCATCTTGCCTATAGATTATTTGCGGTTTGTTATCCTTCTTTAAATTTTAGATCCTAATAAACTCATTGTGACAATATAAGTATACTGAGTAAACTTCCTTAGGTCCATGTTCTTTTCGGGCCCGCCTTAATGAGACCCACCACAATAGGTAGAGTGGCGTACTTAGGGTGCTAGACCAGGCTAAGTCGATAGCGCACTCCGGACGTATCATTGGCATTGGTTTTCAGGCGAGTAGGCAATCCAGCAATACTAGGGTCCAATAGAATATTACCAATAAAACTTTGTATATATCACATGAATCTTTATGACTAACTTTAAAGAGGTTTTCGCAACATCACTATTGACAATAAGGTATAACAAGGAAAAATAATGAGCATGCGCAAAGTAAATGCACGTAGAATCTCTTTTCATATAAATGTATTTCATTATAGGTCCGAATAACAGAGGAAGGCAAGGACACACTTAAAGTACAGGACCAAGTTAAGTATGCTATTCATCTTGGACCAACCTGACTCTATTCATATACTCTATCAGATACATTTTATACAAATACAGACTAACCCCCGTGCTACTAAGTATAGAACTTACAGAGATGCTCAATATTCCAAGGGTTGGGAAGAGGTATCCCATCCTTTTTTTCCATGCGAACACATCCGGCGCAAGAAAGTTTGATAACTCAGAAGGGACCCCACCCCCCCCCCCCCCCCAGGTGGGGAAATTTTGCTCATCCCTTCTCGAGTGAGTATTCACCGTAGCACCAGATTGCCTTCTTCCAACTGTCAATTGCGCACATGCTTTTGATGATGGCGCTGAAGCGCCTGGCGGTATCTCGCGTTTCGGACAATTGCCTTGAACCTTGCATCATCGACGAGGTCTAAATCATCACGTCGGAGCTGGTCCTGCATGGCTTTATCGTCGGTCCAAACTCGGAGAGACCCCATGGCAATTTTTGAAGGAATGACAGCTTCGACTCCGTACACCATGAAGACGGGTGTTTCTCCTGTTGTCCGACTGGGTGTTGTCTGGCTTGCCCATGATGCAGACAGAAGCTCTTCTATCCAGTTGACCCCATGATTCTTCAAGCACTCATAAGTGCGCGTGTTGAGTCCCTTGATAATTTTTGCGTTTGCTCTCTCAGCTTGTCCATTGCTTGTCAAATGAGCTACTGATGCGTAGCTGGTAGTTATGCTGAGATCTTCTCAATACTCTTGAAACACTGCACTTGTGAATTGGGTTCCGCTGTTAGTGATGACTCTGTTTGGAACATCAAATCTGCAGACAATAGACATTGAAAACTTGATGGCAGATTGCTTGTTGATTGTCACAACTAGAGTTGTTTCTGTCTACTTTGTGAACTTTTCGATGGTGACATATAAGAACCGTTACCCACCAAAGGGTTTTGGGAACGGTCCCAAAATATTTATCCCCCACAAAGCGAATAGCCATCAGGGAGGAATCATTTGCAGTGACTGTGCTTCACACTTCTTGACCAGCTCGACTACATCCTGGAGTGCTGTAGGCCAGTAAAAACCATGCTGGAAGGCCTTACCGACCAGCGTGCAGGATGACGTGTGATTCCCACACTTTCCTCCATGGATCTCTGTGAGAATTTTGCAGCCCTCTTCCCGAGAAATGCACTGCATTAGAATGATGTTGGCACCACATTGATAGAGATCCCCTTCTGCCAACGTGTATCTTTTAGCCAATCTTACAATTCGCTCATCGGACACACCATCTTCAGGAAGGATGTTGTCTTTCAAGTGGTTCAAGACTTCTGAGATCCATGCATCAGAACATACTTGAGCTTCTGGATCTTGTGCGCTAGGTTGCTCGAAGCTTCCTGTAGCGCCTACGATCCTTCTTGGACTCCATGGTAACAGGACCATCGGGACTACCAGTTTCTGGGTGCTGGTCCTGCCCCAATCACCCAGTTCAGCAGACTGAGCGAAAGGTGCCGATAATCTCCTGACAAAAACCCAATCGGGTGCCTGAGCTTGGTTGAAGCTTTCGTTGAGAGATCATTAGCTTCAACATTGTTAAGACGCTAGACATGGTAGAGGTCCAGGACATGGAACTCCTTCTACAACTTCTGGACTTCAAGAAAACATGCAGCAAGCTGAGGGTTATTGCAACCACATTCACCTTTGACTTGTTTGATGATGAGCTGTGAATCTCCCTTCACCAGCAGCCGTCGGACGCCAAATGATAGCGCCGCCTTGAGTCCAAAGATTAGAGCTTTGTATTCTGCCATGTTGTTGGTCGCCTTGAAGTCGAGGCGCACCAGGTACTTAACCTTCTCTCCAGTCGGAGCAAGGGGAAGGATTTCAGCTCCGCCCCCTGCTTCTGCACGGAGCCATCAAAGTAGATAGTCCAGTGAGGCTCAGTGAAAACTGGGACCTTAGATTCCGACTTCTACTCGCTGAGGCCCCCGAACTTGATGGAGAAGGTGTCCAGTCCACCACAATGTCAACCAACGCCTGACCCTTGATTGCATGTCGAGGTAGGAATTCGAGATCGAATACTACCCGCTCTACAGCCGAATTGGTGATATTTCCCGTTGAATTGGGATTATGCAAAATAGCACATTGGGAATAAAATGTCACCACTGATATCTTGTTGGCTTACAAGTAATGACGTAGCTTCCTTGAGGAAATAAGAACTGCATAGAGTATCTTATGCCCCACAATATATCGAGTCTTGGCAGTAGATACTCTCTGGATGAGAGAGGTTGATCCACATGCATCTTGCCCGTAGGATCCGTGCCTGGAGACTGGGACCCAAACTCACCTTCAGGTAGCTCCAGATCTTCCCGGAGGGGTCTAAGCTCCTGAGTTGAAGATGTCTCTAGTGTTTTCAAAACCAAGAACATGCTGACAACCTCCGTAGTTGCAGCGATGTTAAGAAGAAGAGGCTCACTAGGTTCTTGAGCTACCATGATTGATAGTGTGGTGTGGAGATGCTTGAGCTCTTGGAACGCCTTCTCTACTTCTTCAGACCAATGGAATGGTCTAGACTTCCTCAATAGCTTGAAGAAGGGAAGCACTCGCTCTGCTAGCCTTGAGATGAACTGGCAGAGTGAAGCTAGATAGCTTGTAAGCTTCTGGACATCCTTGACACGGGCAGGAGGTCGCATTGCTTCAATGGATTTTATCTTGTCTAGATTTACTTCAATTCCTCGGTGGGTCACCAAGTATCCAAGAAGCTTTCCGGAGGAAACTCCGAGTACACATTTGTTAGGGTTGAGCTTTGTGCTCGTCAGGCGCAGCTTGTCAAAGATGGATTGAAGGTCGTCGAGCAGTGAGTCTTTGTCCTTCACCTTGACAACGATGTCATCGACGTAGACTTCCAGCTGGTCTCGTATGAGCTCCCCAAAAGTTTTGTGCATAGCTCGCACAAAGGTGGAGAGTGCATTTTTGAGAATAGAATGCATTGCTGTGGAACAATAAAGACCATCTACCATAATAAAAGCGAAATATGCATCTAAGAAACATAAAAGCTCACAATTAGAGGTAGAATCCACTATGTGATCTATTCTTGGTAGTGGAAAGGGGTCTTTTGGACAATCCTTATTCAAAGTGGTGTAGTCGATGAACATCCGATGCTTCCCACAGGTTTTTGGCATGAAGACCGGGTTTGCCAGCCATCACGGATGAATGTACCTCCCGGATGAATCCAGCGTCAACCAACTTTTTGACATCTTCTTGAATGAAGTTCTATCCTTCAACAAATTGCTTTTGGGCTTCCACTGTATAGGTCGTGCATCGGGGTAGATCTGTGCTGGATCACCTCCCTGGGTATCCCAGGTATTTGTGACGGTTTCCATCGTTGACCTTTGCCCGAAAGAATGTAACGACCACGAGTTCCTATTTTTCACCTAGACCCCTCGATATACGAGTGGTCTGAGTGGCATCAGAACTGATTTGGATGACTTTGATGGGAACGTCTGTATCGCCACTTGGCTGCACACGAGGTGTAGAGGTTGAGCCGCGCTGCCGCAAGTTGGGAATTTGTTGAGCAGATTGCTTCTTGCCAGATTCAGATTCTTGCTCTGTTATGAGCGCACAAAGTTTTTCCAGCGCAGTGACCCCAATAGTGTGATCCCCTCGAATGCGGAGGATGCCTCATGAAGTTGGCATCATCAACACTAGGTAGCCATAGTGGGCCATCGCCGTGAACCTAAACAAGGTTGGCCTTCCTAGGATGGCGTTGAAGGGTTAGTTGATGTGTGCCACATCAAATACCAGCTTCTCAAACCGGTAGTTCTCCTGTGTCCCAAAGTCACTCGGAGAGTAACAGAGCCGAGAGGTGTTATAGCTCCGGGACCCACTACGGAGAATGGGCCCAAGGGCCTCAGGTCTGAGAGGCTGAGCTGGAGCTTCGCAAAAGCTACGAAGCTGATCAGATTGAGTGTCGCGCCACCATCCACAAAGACATGGAAGAGTTGGATATTGTTGATAGTCCAGGATACCATCAGGGGCAATTGTCCAGCTCTTGCCATGTTCTTCGGACAGTCTGAAGCATTGAAGGTGATTGTAGTGTCCATCCACTTCCGATGGTGCTCAGCAGCATCCATCTCCCAATGCAAAGTTTTCACAATGTGTCGAGAGGTAATGTCCCAGGACCCTCCATACATCATATGGAGAGTCTTCAGACATATGCCTTCTTGGCGTCATGGAAGCCTAACTCCTACCCATACAGAGCTTCATTGACTTTTTATTTTCCTTCTCAGTGGTAGAAAGGTGTTTCATTCATCAAGCCTCTTGACCTCACGATAGTATTCATGTTTGTGGGACGTAGACTTGTTAGTCGGGCAGCACATCTTGTCACCATCTTGAGATGATGATCGAGGGCGCTTGCCAGGGTGTGGCTCCCGACCACCAGATGGTGCGACAAAGACAACTGTAGGTGTGCCGGCAAGTGACTTCTTCTTTCCACTTGACTTGTTTTTCTTTTTGCCACTGCCATTGGCAATAGATCCGTCTTTTGAGGCAGACTGACCATCTTTCGCAACTGGTTTGGAGTGCATCTCACGGCCTCTGTAGCTCTAGTACATTTGTTAGCTAGGCTTAAGAGTTCCGTTACACTACTGACATCCTTGGTTGCTAGCTTCTCCAACATCTTCTTGTCTCGAACTCCCTGTCGGAATGCAACAACAACAGAAGCGCTGGACATAGAAGGTATGATGTTCTGTACCTAAGAGAATTGCTGGATGAAGAATCGTGTTGACTCGACTGACTTCTGTTGTATGGCATAGAGGTCAGGTTTAGTGCCAGGCCAGGTGTAGGAGCTACCAAAGTTGGCGGTGATTTGGTGACATAATTCCCCCCAACTGTAAATAGAGTCAGGAGGTAGGCACATAAACAAGGACCTAGCAGTCCCGGTCAAAGCCACTCGAAAACAATTGTCCATGATGACCTCATTCCCTCCTGCCGCAAGGATAGCGGTGGAGTAGATTTGAAGAAATTCAAAGGGGTTGACTGTCCCATCATATTTCTCTGGCAAATGAGGCCAGAACTTGGGTGGCCATTCCACCATGCAGAGATGTAAGGCAAGGGCCGAACAGCTGCCTCCAACTCCTAGAGGAGGAGGATTTTCACGAGCAAGTCTCCTCTCATGACTACGCTCGATGTTAATGCGGCCATCCTGCCTCATGTACCGGCGGTCGAGTTCCAACTGGAGATCTTGAGTCGGGAGCGTCGATGCGGTATGAGTACGACGAGCCCCTGAGGGTAGAGACGTCGTGTCCTGAGAGGGCGCACGTCTCCTGAGTTGCGACGCCATAGGACCAAGTCTTCCAAACAAGGTTGTTGAGCGTTGTGACTGCGGCTACAACGAGATGCTCAACGTCAGCATGCCATTGTTCCAACGCGAACGGAGGAGCTCCCAGCGCTAGAGGACACTTGAGGAGAGTTCGCGCTTTGTTCAACACATTATCTGGGTTGTAGGTCGATTTTGTGACCGATGCAAAGTCACCATACTGATGTTCAGCATTTGCTGCTACAGCAGGTGGCGGACATGGTGGGACGGTGTTCGTCAGAATGACGTTGGCGAGATTTCCACCAACTTCTTGTGTAGTCGGTCCGATTGAAGCAGCAGCAGAGTTCACCATCTTGGAGATCTTGAGCGCCTCCCAACCTGGCACGCCAAATATCGAAGTGTTCTAACGACACTTCCCCCGGTACTACTAAGAAGTAGTCCGCGAAGGTTCGTATTTAGGCAGGGAGCAAAATCAGGATTTAAGAGCTAGGTGACACGAGGAGTCTTACGTGGTTCGAGCTGCCTGAGCGTAATACCCTACTCCACAGGGTGTTTGTGTATTGGATTGCCTGAGCTAGTCTGAGTGACTTCGGCCTTGGATGGCTTTGAATAGCTGGAGTTCTACCGTGCAACACAATCCTTTTATATGCCAAAGACTGGCTGTTACAGTATGTGTCGTGGCCCGACAGGTGGCCCCGAGTGTCATAACCACCCTATACACGATCTACGATGTTAAGGGGGGTTAATAGTGTGATAACATGCCTAAATAGTAGCGTTATCGATCTTGATAGTTGTCTGATCGTGCATCGTTATTATGGCATTAACAACACGTTAACCAGGACTTGTAACGGCTAATTGATGGCCTTGAATGTCCGCGCCGTTGGAGATCCTGGTGTCTTCTATAGACATAGAGCCAAACGTGTGACACATGGAAGCTCTAGAGCTTCCCTTTGCAGGGAGGTAGGTCCGGAGCTACTAGACACGTGGCAGCACTAGAGCCACCCCGAGGGGGAGCCAGGTCTGACACTGCGAGACACGTGGCAGCGCTGGAGCTTCCGTATGGAGGGAGGCAGGTCCGGCTCTGATGGACACGTGGCAACGCTGGAGCTTCCCTAAGGAGAGAGGCAGGTCTGGCTTTGCAGGACACGTGTTGCCTTCAGAAGTCCACAAAACTAGAAGCTGGAACTCAACACATCTTCTTCTGGTACGAAGGGATACCTGGTATTCAGGGTATCAACATATATGTTATTTGATCAGCTTATAGGAGCCAGAGCCTTTTCCAAAATTGACCTTCAATCTGGCTATAACCAACTTGTTGTTTGAGAGAATGATATTGGGAAGACCGCTTTTTCTACCGTGTATGGCCATACGATTCAAGAGTTATGTGTTTTTTTGGACTTTCTAATGTGCATGCATACTTTATGAAGACGGTAAATAATATGCTTCATGGTTGGAGGAGTTTGTAGTGGTCTTTATTAATGATATACTCGTCTTCTCCAAGACGGAAGCAGAACATGTGAAGGATTTTAGGAGAGTCTTGATATTATAAGAAGTCACAAGTTCTATGCTAAATTGATAAAGTGTGAGTTTTGGTTCTCAAAAGTTGTCTATCTAGATCACGTAATTAATTAACATGGTATCTCTGTTGATCCAAGCAAAGTTTCTACAATAGTTGAATGAGAAAGGTCAACAAATGTCAAGGAGATTCGGAATTTCTTAGGCATAGCTAGTTGTTATCATCGTATTCTAAAGGATTGCTCAATCATTGCTAAGCCTATGACACAACTTAACCCGAATAATGTTATGTTTGCGTGGACTCAGGAGTGTGAGCATTACTTCCAATTATTTGACCAATTCTTGATGGAGAAGTTGGTCACTGCTCATATACATGCCCTTCCAGAGCCTAGTATATGTTTCACTCTCTATTCAGATGCCTCTCACGTAGGA
This sequence comes from Tuctoria greenei, assembly GCA_036927565.1. NCBI lineage: Eukaryota > Viridiplantae > Streptophyta > Magnoliopsida > Poales > Poaceae > Tuctoria > Tuctoria greenei. The sequence continues at coordinate 74,672,787 of JAYESD010000004.1, forward strand.
CTTGGTTGTGTCCTTATGCAAGAAGGAAAAGTGATCGCCTAAGCCTCAATACAAATAAAGGCGCATGAGCAGAATTATCCCATCCATGATCTAGAACTTGTTGATGTAGCTTTCGCACTAAAAATTTGAGGACATTATTTATATGGGGAATCAAGTGACATTTTCTCATATCATAAGAGCTTGAAGTATATATCAGGAGGACCTAAACTTGATAAACGATGATGGATGGAGTTGACCTAGCACTATGAATTGAATATCCAATACAAACCTGGTAAAGCAAATGTGGTGGATGATGCATCAATTCATAGGTCTACTCCCTCTACTATGAATTGCATAATAGCTGATTTTGGGCAGATGAATATTTCTTATTGCTAAGTTGGAGCTGCGGAGGTAGAGATTAAACTAATATTATTGTTAGATATCGCAAAAAGAGTCTTAGAGCACAACAACGTGATATCTTGTTGCTAGATGTTAATAAACAAATTCATGAAGGAAAGGTCGAAGATTTTACCTTGGATGTCGCTGGGGTGTTCACTTTCGTTGTCGCTTATGCGTGCCACAAACTTCTCAAATTAAGGTGATGAGGTTCTCCTTAGGGTGTCACCTACCAAGGATGTTGTGAGATTTGGTACTAAGAGAAAGTTTAGTCCAAAATATATTGGACCCTTTGTTATCAAGAACCGAGTGGGAAAATTGGCAAATCAGTTAGATATGCTAGAGTCAATGAGAGGAGTTAACAATGTATTCCATGTCTCAATATTGAGGAAGTATTTGAGGGATCTAGAGCATCATATAGTCGTAGAGCCAACGATTACTGAACAAGATTTATCGGTTGAGTCTCGTATTGTGAGGATTTTGAAGACGTTTGAGAGAGTGCTTTGACGCAAAAAAAATAAGTTTGTGAAGGTATTGTGGACGAACCAGTCTAAGCCTGAAGCAATATAGAAGCTTGAGTTTGAGATGCGAGAGAAATATCTTGAACTATTCAAATCCAGTGAGTATTTATAGGGTTTCTCCAAGTTATCATTTTTCTAGCACTTTTCATATACGAGATAATAAAGAATTCAAGGGTGAGTTCTGTTGAAGTGGGAAGAATGTAGTATCCCAACTATTTAAAAAATAACTTTCCGACGTGAAAAATTAGAAGGTTGACCAAAATTTGACTCTTTGAACAATTACTGTGATGAACGATCAAAGATCGAAGATGCGTAGAGCTCGTCGAGACGATTCAGTTTTCACTACTCATGCGCTTGATTCAGAATTAGATGAATCGGCTATGTGTATTTTAATTTACACGGTTGGATATGGTTTTATTATTATAGTTGACCTAGTATCAACAAAAGGTTGTGAGTGTCTGCATCTGTACTCACTTGTAATAAATTGACCATAATCTTATCAAAGGGGAAGGTCGGGACTTTACCCATCATCTAAAAAATGATACTAGGTCAACTCTAATTATAAAACCATCAAGAAGCTGATAAAATATGGTGAAGCGTGTTGACTCCCGTAGGAGCCTACATGATCTTTATATAGGAGCACTACAAGAGATATACATTGTTGGTTTGGATACAATCACAATCATATCACTCCTAACCTTCCAGATATGATTCTATCTCCTACACACAGCAATACACGATAACAGATTGACTCATACGTCTTCTATCCTATCTCTAATACTTTCCCTCAATCGAAACATTTCATGTTGAGATTGTTTTGTAACTTTTCTAGTAGAGATCCTGATAGAGGTTTTGTAAACCCATCAGCCACTTGATCTTTGGAGGATATGTGTTGGACTTCAGTTTCTTTGCTGACGACCTTCTCTCTAACAAAGTGATAGTCGATTTCAACATGTTTCATCCCGCCACGAAAAACTGGATTCGCGGTCAGATAAGTTGCACCAAGTTTATCGCAACATAAGCAGGGTACCTTGCTTTCCTTGATTCCTAGCTCTTTGAGTATGAGCTATAACCAGATCACTTTGGATGTGGCTTTTGCAACAGCTTTGTTTTCAGCTTCAGTGGATGATCTAGAGACAGTCGGCTGCTTCTTGGCATTCCATGAGACTAAGTTTGGACCAAAAAATATCGCAAAGCCCCCTATAGAGAGCCGATCATCAATGCACCTTGTCTAGTCAGCATCCGAGAATGCTCTTAATTGAGTAGAATGTGACTTCTTGAGTGACAAGCCAAGAGTGATGGTTCCATGAATAAACCGGAGTATTCTCTTGGAAGCCGTCCAATAATCAGTCTTCAGTGCATGAAGATATTGAGAGATCTTGTTCACTGCAAAGGCAATATCCGGTCAAGTAATAGTCAAGTATTGCAACGCACCTACTATACTCCCATAGTTTGTACTGTCCTCAGCATTAACATGTTTGCCATTATGAGCTGAAACTTTTTCAGAAGTATTCATCGGTGTAGATACTGTCTTGCACTTGCTCATGTTCACACGCCTTAACAGATCATTGGCATATTTTCTTTGTGACAATACTAGACCATCTATGTTCCTTTTTACTTCTATTCCCAAGAAGTAGTGGAGATCACCAAGATCTTTCAATGCAAAGCTATTTCATAACTCCTTTAATAATTATGTTACTATTTTTTTCAGAGGAAGTTGCAACTATTGTATCATCCACATATATTAACATGAAAATAGTTACCTCCGAGTTTCTGAAAATGAATAAGGACTGATCTGATTTAGAAGAAACAAAACCAAGTTGCTGCAGCTTGGCATTTAGTTGTGAATACCAGGCACTAGGTGTCTCTTTTAACCCATATATAGCCTATTCAAGCTTGGAAATATGTGCAGAGAATTTGCTATCTTCATACGCAGGAGGTTATTTCATATAAACTTCCTCTTCAAGAATGACATGAAGGAATGCATTCTGGATGTCCAATTGCCTTTAACACCTAGTTGTTTGGGACTGCAATTGAAAGAACTAATCTGACTGTAGCAATTTTAACATTCGGGCTGAAGGTGTCTCCATAATCCAGTCCATACTGTTGTTTAAACCCTTCAGCTACAAGTCTTTCCTTTTATCGATCGATGGATCCATCTGCCTTTTTCTTTACCCGGTATACCCATTTGCAGTCAATGATGTTTATACCTTGCTTTTCTGGTACTAGCCGCAATGTCTGCTTATTTTGTAAGGCTCGGAACACAAGATCCATCGCATGTTTCCATCTCTCATCTCCCAGTGCTTCTTGAAGACTTTGAGGCTCTCCTGTCGTGGTAAAATAGGAGTACCTGACTGTGCCATCTGTATAAGTTTCTGGCTTGACAATCCCAGATTGGTACCTTGTTCTCATACGTTGTTGCACTGGTTGAGCTGTAGGATCCACATGCACAGTTGATCCTTCACCTTCAGCAGAAGACAGATCAACTTCGTTTTCAGTGCTACCCTCATGATTGGTTGTTGTTTGTACGCCTGTGATTTGCTGCACTGACTGCTGCGCCGATCCTCCCCGCAGAGGCGAATCAGTTGCATTTGTGGCACTGGGATTCGATCCCATCACACGGCGCGGGAGTTGCTTGATCTGGCCAGTCTGCACGTTGCACCTTTCTTGTGTTCTGTGCAAAATCTTCCTTTCTTTCCGCGATTTCTTGTCTCATTTGCACATCATTCAGTTCAGCCCCCTCATTCTGTGTATTTGCAGCAGAATTTTCCAGAGAGCTTTCATTTTCTTGCTCCCTTTCTTCCGTTTGTTCCTGCAACTTGCCATGCTCACAAGAAAGGTCAGTAGCATTAGTTACATTAGTACTACCTGAGATGTCCCTTGAACCAAAACTACTTGACTACTAATGTGAGTGTAAAAGCAGGATTTCTTTTCTCAATGTAGCACCAGCATTTTCATGCAATTCTGAGAATGGAAAAAAAAAATTCATCGAAGATTACAATACGAGAGATGTAAACCCGTCCAGTTTTTGGTTCAAGGCACTTGAAGCCTTTGTGCATTGGACTGTAGCCGAGGAAAACACACTGGACAAATCTGAAGACAAGTTTTCTATTGTTGTAATGTCTTAGATTGGGCCAACAAGCACACCCAAAGACTTTGAGATCTGAGTAGGAGGGGTTCTGGCCCAGTAAGATGTATGTGGGTGTTTTCATTGAGATGACACGAGAGGGTAAGATGTTCATGAGATAGGTTGAGGTTACGAATGCCTCATCCCAGAACTTCAGTGGAATTGAAGCATTTGCTAACAAAGCAAGACCTACCTCTACGATATGTCTATGTTTTCTTTCTGCAACACCATTTCGCTGGTGTGCATGGGATCAAGAGACATGATGTGTGGTTCCTATTTTTTTTAAAGAATGAATTTAGTTTTTCATATTCACCACCCCAGTCAGTTTGAACCGTGATGATTTTCCGGTTGAACCTTCTTTCGACTAGGTTTTGAAAATTATGAAAAACATGGAAAACCACAACTTTGTTTTTGAGGAAATAGATCCAAGTATATTTATTGTGATCATCTATGAAGCTCACATATATAATACATGTTTCCATTGATTGACTTGGGTGCTGGCCCCATACAACGGAGTGAATAAGCGTAAGAGGAAAGTTTAATACACTATGGGATTTATGGTAAGGAAGTTGATATCTTTTTGCCCTTTGACAAGCATCACACACACGTCTATCAGTGGACTCAAAAGAAAAAGAAAGATCATTATTCTTTGGAACATGATTGGCTATAACAAATGAAGGATGGCCAAGACGACTATGGCACAACTCTATTGTTGGCTTGACTGTAGCTAGACAATACTTGCCGCTAGGCTTGAATGTAGGCTTTATTGGGTAGATACCTGCTTCACACTTGCCTTCAAGAATTGTGTTCTTCACGATTTGATCCTTAATGAAGAAACACCAAGGGTGATATTCAAAGAAAATGTTTCTGTCTTTTGCAAGTTCATGGACAGAACAAAGAATGATTTTTGAACTAGGAACATAAAGGACATTACCAAGTAGTAATGATTTCTTAGGGGAATAACTTGAGGTACTACTAATGTGACTAATACACATACCTTTTCCATTTGCAGCATGAATCTGCTCGTGACCTTGATATCTTTCTTGTGGTGTGAGAGCTTGTCTAATTTTCCTGTAATGTGGTCAGCTGCACCAGTATTAGTGTACCAGTTCGTATCAACCCCATATGATTGTGTGGCAGCACTAGCAAACCTCTCTTCTTTTCTGTAATCTTGCTCATATCGATACCAACAGTCGGTGGCTTCATGGTTCAGTTTTCCACCGATATGACGGAACACTTTTTGGTTTTGACTAGTGCTTCCTTGGCCTGATCTTGTGAGGCCTCCTCTCTGACCGCCTCCTGTATTTTGACCTCGACCAGTAGGGCCTCTTCCTCCTCTTCCACTATTTCTTCCACGACCACGTCCATGCGTGGCCACATTAGCAGAAGGTACACTGTATTGCTCTTCTGCTTGAAGCATATTTTGTCGGTGTTCATAGCCAAAAGCTTGAGAGTAGAATTCATTCACCGTGATCTTATCTACTCTTCCCATCACCAAGGAGACAAGAGGAGTGTATTCAGAGACCAGTCCATTCATAATATATGACACTATTTCGTCATCATCAAGTACCTTACCTGTTGAAGCTAGTTCATCCGCTAGTATTTTCATCTTCCCAAAGTATTGTGACATTGTTAGATCACCCTTCTTTTTGTTGGTTAGGAAAACCTTAGATTAACCACTTTTGCCCTAGACTGAGAGGCAAAAGATTCCTGAAGAGCCTTCCAGGCTTCAGCTGCTGTCTTCTTCGTTACCACATGAGCTAGCACCTCTTTTGATAAAGAGTTGAGGAGATACGCCAACATTTGTTGGTCCTTAGCAATCCAGACTGCATACTCTGGATTTGCAACAACTTCCACCTCCTTATCCTCTTTTGTGATGAATATTCTTTCAGGTGGTGGCTTCACTTCTGGATCAAAATAGCGCATAAGTTGCGCTCCTCGTAGCACCGGGAGGAACTGAGCCCTCCACAAGAGAAAATTTTCTCGTGTGAGTTTCTCGGCGACAGGTGGACCGAGTGCCAACAAAATCCTCCTCGACATGGATGAAGAACTCATCGACATGTTGCTTGGACGATTGTTTTAGAAGAGGCTGGCTCTGATTACCATGATAAAATATGGTGAAGCGTGTTGACTCCCTTAGGAGCCCGCATGATCATTATATAGGAGCAGTACAGGATATATACATGGTTGGTTTGGATACAATCACAATCATATCAATCCTAACCTTCCAGATATGATTCTATCTCCTATACACGGCAATACACGATAACAGATTGATCCATACATCTTCTATTCTATCTCTAATATAAGCATCGATGGTTTTCTTCTTCCCTTGGTACCAACCAACGGCGCCGCCACATCTAAATTCTCTCTCTCGATTGTGGCTGCTTGCTGCCCTGGAGTAAGATCAAGGGAGAGAAATCGAGGAAGTAAGGGTACTACTATCAGCCTGCTGTCTCCTACCTACCGCGGCTCCCTCACGCCGCTGCTTGTTGTTGCTCCTTGCTGGTGAGTGTTACTCGCTGTTGCTTTTGCCTTACATGCTGCTGGTTCGTTACGGTGGAAGAATAGGCAAGGAGAAGGGTTGGTGCCTGCTGCTGCATACTGCTTGCTGCTGCTGATTTCTGTCGTGCATTGCCGTGGGTAGGGCAAGGACGAAATAGCTGTTTGATACCGCTTGCTCTGACTCCCTACTGATTCCTACATTGGGCCACTTGTTCCATCTTGTTGCATTGCAATAGAGGCATGCAAGAAAGGACAAAAAAAATTAATTAAGGATTTTAAAAAAATTTAAATTTCTACATAGTTTTTAGATACCTTGTTTAACATCTAAACTAACTTAATTGTAAGGTGATTAGCTCTAAGATTGGATTTGACATAATCAATTATCTAAGCAGTGATATTATTTTCAAAATTGATGTCTCTAGTTCCAAAATTTGTTTATTTATTTTGATCAATTGGAACTCAAAGTTATGTTATACGTTGAGATATTCTAAGCATAGGTAAGGCGACATGCTTGGAGGATTTTGGTGTCGAGAGATCGTCTTCTGGTCCTTGCAGAGGTTAAGCCAAGTGTTTGATGAGTTTTGATCTAATATGTATACGTTGCCCGTGATTAACCTTCCTTGTGTTGATTCTTAAGTAGTTTTCAAAGTTCGTGTTCTATACGGTTCTATTAATTATCATACAAGTAACGGTTAAGTTCGGAGTGGGTTATTATATTCATGTTTTTGTAAGTGCTTACCGCATTTGCTCGGCTTTACCGGTAGATGTTAAGTAGCATTCATGTGTCATCCGTTTCAGATAAAAACTACTATGTCATCATTCTCCAGTTCAAGTTCTATTTGACACCATGTTTTATGCATTCAGATTGATTCCATCGTTCGTCTAACTCTAGGTGTATATGGTGAGTGTTTTTACTCACTCTTGTGTTTAATTTGTTTTTAGGAACCCATCGATCAATGCATGTATGAGAAGGGGGTAGCATCTACACATGAGAACTCATTCATATACGAAAATTTAGAATATAGATTATCTTGATCATGTGTTAGTTATTATGTTAATGAGAAATAAGAACAGAAGAATAAATGTGAATATGGAGCTATAGCCTTCTCCCCAATGGTCCCTTTTCCTGTGAGCCTCCCCTCATGACGAGACTTGTGAACACCAATCGGATTACTCGGGTCAGTGTAGTTTAGAGCCCACTCCACAGCTTCATTTGTAGAGTATCCTGGTACCATGCTGCCCTCAGGGTAAGCTCGATTTCTAACAAAGGACTTTAGTATGCTGTTGAATCTCTCGTAAGCATACATCCGGTGAAGGAACAAAGGGCCAAGTAGTTTTATCTCCTTAATAAGATGAGTTGTGAAATGGACGCTGATGTCGAAAAAACCAAGTGGAAATACATCTCAAGGAAGCATAAAGTTTCATAGTGCCTTTTTTCCAATGACTCGAGATCTTCTTCACATAGTACTTTTTGACCAATTGCACTGATGAAAAAGCAAAAGTTCATTATAGCCTCTCCAACATTGACCAATAGGATATTCCGAATTCCAACAGCAATCATCTGCGTAAGCAATACATGGTAATCATGAGACTTCACACCGAGAGCTACTTTTAGATTTGGAAATGAAATAAGCCTTGAGACGTTCATCGAGTAGCCGGATGGTACTTTCACATTTTTCAAGAACCAACTAAACTTTTTTTTTCATTTTTTGAAAGGGTGATGCATGATGTGGGTAGTTCCGTTCCTTTTACCGAGTCATTGATCCACAACTCAAGCCTAATTCCCATTTTATTTAGATCTACCCGTGCATGTCCATGGTCCCGAGTTTTCCCATCCGTGTTAAGCAATGTCCCGAGTAGTCTCTTATAAAAGCCCAAAAAAATCATAATGCAAAGTTTAGATAGGAGAGTTAAAATGGGAAAAAGGAAATCAAAATGGAAACAAAAAAATCAAACCAATTCAACCTTCAATGGAGGAAATTAAATATTCAAAACATGCTCCTGTTCAAACTTTGCCAAATAAAAATCTGAGTTCACCATTAAATTGCAAATATTCCAAATAGCCTCTCTGCGAAGTTTCAAAAATTTTGAAACACATTTGCTATTTAATTCAGTGGCTCCACTGAATACCATTCAATTTCAATCTGAAATTCGAATTAAATTGAAACTTTATCAATTCAAAGTTTTGAATTCAGAATCAGATCCTAGATATTTGTTTGATCCTATCTACAAATTTTCATGAATTTTGGACCTTGTTTGGAGGTGGAATTAAAAGGACAGGGAAGGGATAAGGAGGAGAGGGGTGGGACCCACTTGTCATCCAGTGAACCAGCCCAACAGAGCAAAACGTGCTCTGTTTCTCCACTCTTCCCATGGCGCCACCACACCTGCTGTATGTGCCACATACTTCTCAACCAGCCTGTTTCAAGGATGCACAAATTCTTCCTTATCGTTGCTCAGAAGCTTGCTCCTCAACTCATTTCCTCTCTTCTCGCTCCAGCGCTGCGCTCTGCTTGCTCGAGTCACGGTGGCCGCCTCCCTGTTCTCCATCGTCCAGCTGCAGCAAGGATCCTCGAGCCAGCTTCATGCAGCAGGGGTGTGCGCTGGCGTGGCCTCAACCTCCCTGAGCTGCTGTCTGTTGCCTTCTTCCTCTACTGCACGGGGCACAACGTCTTCTTTCCCGGAGCTCAAAAACGATGGCGTGTGTGCTGCTCTCGGTTGCCCTATCGTCTGGGCCCGTCTTCCACGCAACAAAATACGCTCCAAGGTTCGCCACAACTCCACCATGCTGTCCCCATAGTTGCCAGTCCGTTAGTAGCACCGTTTAACCGGAGTTCGAATTTTTGATTCAGCCGTTCTCAAGAACAGGGGAAATTTCCACCAGACAATTCGGATTCTGCGTATAATTATTTTTTTCAATTCAGTTATATAAGATCTTCCCCATTACCATACGAAACCCCTAAATAAAAAACCATGGAAAATGATCCATCCTAGGCTCTGTTCTTCAAGTTCTTGTACCCGCCAAAGCTTGTGACCTAGGTCACCGGTGTAATCCTTTTTCCAGTCAATTTCTCCCCAATTTTAGTTCATATTCTTGTTCCTCATTGCCTACTGGTGCCGTGCGATCAAATACCGAGTGCTATGGTGCTCTCTGTACACCTGGCGACCTTGCCGGAGTTAGGTTCGCCGCCGCTGCCGTTGGAAGGCCACTTCCGCCCATCCCGCCCTCCGCGACCACACCAGTGTATTCCACATGTGGAGTTAGGCACATGCGGCCATTTGGGGGCAAGGATATGCAGGGGAAAGGCCGCCGGCGAGGGGCACCGCGAGCCCCCTTCCCTGAGCCTAAGGTTGAAGGAGAGGCTATGGCCCACCCGTCAGCCTAAAAAGGCATTGCCTGGATCTAATTGCGGCTAGGATCAAGTGTGGCTGCTACGTCCACCTTGTGGCCCGGGCTGTTGCTTCCACCTCAGCGGCCCATTTGAAATAGTGGGGCCCACTGTCAACAGTTCAGCCAATTTCAAATATAGAAATAATTGCAAAAACCACCAAATCATTGGAAATTCACCATGGCCAGTTGAAATGTCCAAAAATTGTAAAATAAATTTTGTTGGATTCTTAATGGCAATTACTTTGCAGTGATGCAAATTATTTGCTATGAAAGTCCCTGCTTTTTCCTAATAGTTCCCACAAATTAAATCATTAGGAATTAATTCCCGGTGATCTCCTTATTAGAAAATTCTCAAACTTTTGCCACAATCTTCATTTAATTATCTTTGGAGTCAAATAAAAATTTCAGAGCACTTTGACTTCATTTACTGGAGAAAATAATGCTTCCTTCTTCTATGTCCCTGGAAATAGGAAAAACAGCAGAGACATTTTTAGAATATTGTAGGAACTTGTAAATTTCATATCTCCAAGTATAATGATTAGAAAAATGTCAAACCAATTGTGTTGGACTTTATATGAATCTTATATCCAGAAAATCTTGTTTGACCTATACAAAAGCCTCAGTTTGGCCACGAAAATTTAGAGAAGGCTAAACACTTAAGAAATTTTGTAGACCAACATATTCCAGGGCTGTATCTGAAACTTACCTGGTTATTCCTCCATGACCATATGAGCTCATTGTAATTTTCTCAGGCTCAGGGGACCTGTTCAAGCTGTATAAATTGAGATCACATCTCTATGGCCAAATCAATATCTATATCACTTCATATTTCCATTGCCTAAGATCATCTTATTTCTTCTCTGCTACTGTGCATTCCAGCAACAGAACTATCAGTCCTAGATAGTATTAATCCTTCTTGAATTATAATTAACTTCGATTGCTACATTGCTAAATTGCATTCTTTTATTGGATGCATATGGATGACGATAGTGATTGTGACGAATGTGGCCATCAAGAAGCACAACCTAGAGCAGAGGATTTCTATATTTGTTCTGTTGTGTCGTGAATTCTCGAAGGAGTGTACAAACTGATCGTTACTGACATTTAATCTCAACCGGAAGGCAAGCCCCAGTTTGCATTTAATAAATTTTGCAAAGTTTTCATTTCTATACACTATATGGATGAGATGTATTGTGCATTAGGTCTTGTGCAATCAAACCCAATTGCATGACCAGGATAATCCAGAGAGTGGTTTGGGTAGATTAATACTCTATGTTTCGATATGCTATGCTTAATTCTAGTTGGAAGAAATGGTAGAAGTCGAGAGGGTGGAACCTTCTCGCGAGACTAGCACTTGGTTTACACTGGATTGGAATTATGAGTTTAATTGTGAGGATTCACTTTAATAAATTGGGCAGGAGCATAGGATGCAGCAGGACATGGCCCTGGCTGCGTAGTCCTACTTGTGTCGATTAAGGCTCGTCTCATGCCTGGCCCTGTTTGACAAGTTTGAACTGTACCGGGTGCATACTGGCTATATGGGATCCAGGAAGTCGATGTACCTTGAGTGTCCTACGTTAGAACATTTTCAATCTGGTTAAGCTGTCGGTTGTTAGTACAGTGGGAGTCAACTAACTCATGAACATCTCACAGCGGAGGTGCACCTTGAGGGAGCTCGCTGTTTGGGTCGATCGAACTATTTCGATGTAGTTAAATCTTGGGAAATGTGGCTGCGTGCGACATCAGTGGAGTGTGATGTCGCAACTCTGAGTATGGTTGTATGTGCCGTCCAGTCCGAGTGTCTACTGGTTGCAATCATCGTCGCTCGCGGTTATTTGAGCATACTTGGACACTGAGTCTTGACGTAGTAAGAAGTGAATATGATTTATTGGAATTTGATAATTCTTGATATATAATTGTATTGCAAACTGATATGCAGTAGTTGTAGTGCAAACTAAATTAACTTTCTATGAAGCCTTAGTTGGATGCTAAAAAATGAAAGTAAGGATTCACTTGTAGGTGTGTCTTTATGCAAATTCAGCTTCCGTTATTTAGAATTTCCATTATGTAGAGTTTCATGCCTTAGGTGAGACAGTTAAGTCTTGTTGAGCGTCAAGCTCACGGTTGCTCGATTGTGGTTTTTGCAGGTTTTATTTGCTTATGCTTATGTTTTGGTTGTCCATGAGACCTCGAGCCTGTCGAGATGTAGCTCTCACGGAAACCTTGCCGCTGCTCTCTTCTGCATATTGCTAGTGAGAAGCGTCCGCTGGCATGGACGGTTTCTCTTGTGCATAGTTAGTTGAGAGTGTGAGTATATAATATTTCGTTGCGTTGTACATTATGTTGTAAAATAGAATCATCTTGTCAAATAAAATATTGTGTTGGTTATTTTGTATGGTTTTCTTGTGTGCTGTTGGGTGCCGCATCACACAGCACCAACCAATGCGATTCCTGGAATGTGTGGACCCCGATCCTCACAGCTTGGTATCAGAGCCAAGTTTTGGCAATAGCATTCTTGAAAAGAACCTATTTTTGAAAACTACGAAGTAGTCAAGTGAGGATTCGTTATTATGCTGACATAAGGTCTATTATAGTATTAGTTACATAAGGTGGCAAGCTAACATATGTGTTATTATATTCTGTAATGACGCTCCGACGTCAGGTAAGAGGTAAGGTACTCCACCGCAAGCGGATCAATTGCGCTAAGCTCACCATGCGAGAGGTAGCATGTGATTGTTTCTGTGGCTTGGCACGGAAATGTCAATATGAGTCTCTGAAACTTTCCATGATTCTGAGAACATATGACAGGCGGTACCCCAGCGTGCTTCAAAATTAGTGGGAGCCCCCGTCGGGTGGGACATAACCCGATGCACCCCCTGTTCGGTGATAGAAAGCCCGGTCATGTACCTCGAGACGTGGCTAAGCTTGGGCGAATGTTTTTACTTTCATATATATTATTGTGAATTGATCGCCCCTGCGGGCTGTGTCGTACGGTACCATATGATTGATAAGTAATTTGTGTGTAGTGGCAGGTACACTAACCGCGTTATTAGTAGCTCGAGTAGAAAATGTTTGCGAGTGAACGTCATTAGCACCACCGTTGAGACGTATGCCGGAATACCGGCTTAGGATTTTTATTTGGTAAGGACGTAGTACCAGCATTGCATTCGGGTTATATCGGCACATCGATGGTTAAACTCCATGCCGAAGGTGTAGCTCAGAACACATGTTTCAAGTATTAATATCCAAAGCAGATTCCTATTTTGAAATGATAAAAAAATGAAATTTGAACCAAAACTGTAAACCTCTGTTCTTTCTTGTGTTATTCTGACAGAAACTTAGCTCCACTTTGAAAAGTCATATCTCCTGGTAGAATTATCACCTTAAGGTGCTCCATACATGGTTGGAAATGTATGGGAGTCTTATAAATAATTTATGTTCATGACCAGAGCAGAATCCCCGTGGATCATAGCTAAAATTTGAAAATTCCGAAACCTGTCAAAACTGGACAGAAACTGGAACAGTTTCTATACTTCTCACCAATTTGATGATAACTCTCAGTAGAAACATCGAATGAGGGCATATGATATATTTATGAAAACTATATGAGATATGTGACAATGGTGTAATTTACATATTTGGCAAATTTGGATATTTTGTATGTGAAAAACTATGGACAAAACAGCTATATACAAAGGAAGTGCTGTCAAAATTTCTCAGAAAATCTGGGAACATTGTCAACTTTGGAAATTCATATCTCATTAACCAGAACAGACCTTGAGGTCAATAAATACATTATGGAAAGTCCATGAAGTGAAATACAACTTTTTTGTTTACCTCATGCATGATTGTGCCTCTAACTGGAAAAAATTCTCGAATTTCTCCAGAATGGTCATTTCTGCAGAACAGTTAATCAATGAAGCATAAGTTCGAAAATTTGCGTGAACATTAATATTTTTATACTCTCAAAAAGTTGTTAACATTTTCATGTTTTCCTTATCTTCACTTATTGCTGAGATCGAACTTTGACTCATCCCAAATTCATTTGTGCAGTATGGTTCGTACTCGCTCATTGAGTAAGGTCGGAAGTTCTCGTTGAGACGGTGATGATTCCAATCCTCCGCAGGCGCCACCATCAATGGTATTGGTGGATGTCATGTCAAAAATGTTCGAGTCTCACCAATAGAACACTAAGTTACTTCATGCTTTGGTGCAGCAAGGCCTAATTCATCAAACGCAGCAAGTTATGCCATCTCGAAACAGTTATTTGGATTTCTTGGCAATGCAGCCGCCAATCTTCACGGAAGCAATTGAACCATTAGAATCAGATCATTGGCTTCGTGTAATGGAATCCAAATTTGGTGTGTTTCCCTGTGGCGATTATCTAAGACATTGTTTGCTGCCCAACAACTCCATGAAGCTGCCGGAACCTAGTGGGCGGAATATAGTGCAACTCGTCTTGAATGTCATCGGATAGCATGGAATGAGTTTCGTGAGGCTTTCCGTGCTCGTTATATTCCAACAGGGATTATAAAGACTAAGTATGAGGAATTCATTGAACTCAAGCAATGGGACATGATTGTCCATGAGTATTTTAAGGTGTTCAACCGTTTGGCACAATATGCGCCCGACTATGTGAATACAGAAAAGTTGAGATGTGATCACTTCTTCAGAGGGCTAAGAGTCAAACTTCGAGCTAGTTTGGCGTTGTTCAATCATGCCAAGTGCAACGAGTTTGTCAATGCCGCTATCCTACAAGAAAGTGGAGTACTCTGCATGACAACACTAGTGTTGTTGCTCAGAAATATCGGTTGGTATATCGTTCGCCATCCGGTCAAGAATGGCAGCCATCTATCCGACCATCATATCAAAGTTGCCCGCTGCTTGTATCAAGTTTTGAATCACCCCTGCAGAAGCAGCACATAAATTCTTATCTATCTCCACCACAGCCAGAGATATCTAGTTTTCATCCACAAGTCAGCGTTGAACCGACTAAATATCTGTGCTTCACTTGTGGTCATGTGGGTCATTTCACTAAGTATTGTCCTGAGAGAAATCAAACCTGCGGACATTCATAATTTAAACATTAAGATCAGTTTTCCAATCAGCAACAAAAGAATCAAAGCTTGGCAGTGTCCACTATACTACCATTGAGGGTGTACCGGAAGGAGAACCCGTGTTAGTGGGAATGTTCACTCTCAACCATATACCTATATTGATTCTCTTTGATTCCGGTGCTACGCATAATTTCATAAGTCAATCCTTTGTGTTCAAGCACCAGCTTTCAACCACTGCCACAAAACATCGCTATCTTATATCTTCACCCGGAGGTAATATTACCGCAAGTGATGTTATCTCTCAGGCACCATTATGTCTGGGTGGTAGAATATATCCCACTACTCTTATCATCCTTGAAGGTCAAAAGATTGATGTAATCTTGGGAATGTCGTGGTTAAGCAACAACGAAGCTATTCTAAACATCAGTCCTCGCCTGTTGAGCTCAACTCTTCAACTCACGGCCACCACACCTTAATTCTTGAGAACATGGTTCAAGGAAGTGCAGCAGTATATCATTTTAAAACAAGTAAGTTGGAAGATATTCCAGTGGTCCGTGACTTTCCATACGTATTTCCTGATGATCTGTCAGGTATGTCGCCCGACTGGGACATGGAATTCAAGATTGAATTAACACTGGGAACTACACCTATATCTCGACGACCATATAGAATGGCACCCAAGGAGTTAGCTGAATTAAAGGAGCAGCTGAATGAATTATTGAGTAAAGGTTTCATTCGTCTGAGATCATCACCTTGGGGATGCTCGGCTCTCTTTGTCGAGAAGAAGGACAAGACATTGAGACTATGCGTGGATTACCATCCACTTAATGCTGTGACTATCAAGAACAAGTATCCACTACCACGTATTGATCTGCTCTTCGATCAATAAGTGGGTTCTAAGGTATTCTATAAAATGGATCTTCGGTCTAGTTATCATCATATTAAGATATGACCAGAAGATATCCCAAAGACGGCATTCTCAACTAGATATGGACTTTATGAGTATTCGGTTATATTTTTTGGTCTCACAAATGCCCCAGCGCATTTCACGTACTTAATGAATTCGGTGTTCATGCCAGAGTCAGACAAGTTTGTTGTGGTTTTCACTGACAGTATTTTGGTCTACTCCAAGTCAGAAGAGGAACATACCGAACATCTCAAAATCGTGCTTCAACGACTGCATGATAACAAGTTATATGCCAAGTTTAGTAAATGTGAGTTTTGGATTAATCAGGTTCCATTCCTTGGTCATATTATTTCAGCAGAAGGCATAGCTGTGGATCCGAGTAAAGTGGTACAAGTGTTGAAATGGCAATCTCCCACATCCGTACATGAGGTCCGTAGTTTCTTGGGTTTAGCAGGCTATTACCGAAGATTTGTTCCAAGTTTCTCAAAGATTGCAAAGCCTATGACGGATTTATTAAAAAAGGGCAGCAAGTATGTATGGAGTGAATCATGTGAGGAAGCCTTCAAAACTATAGTGAAGCATCTCAGAAGAGCCTCGATCTTGGCTCAACCCGATACGACGAAATCTTTTGATGTTTACTGTGATGCATCCGGCATCGGATTGGGCTGCATACTTATGCAAGATGGAAGTGTAATTGCATATGGATCAAGGCATCTCCGAAATCATGAACACAAATATCCGACACATGATTTAGAGTTGGCAGCAGTAGTTCTTGCACTGAAGATGTGGAGACACTACTTAATGGGAAATCTTGTGCATCTCTACACAGAACATAAAAGTTTGAAGTACATATTCACTAATAAGGAATTAAATATGAGACAATGAAGATGGTTAGAGTTAATCAAAGATTATGAACTTGAAATTCACTATCATCCCGACAAGGCCAATGTGGTTGCCGACACACTTAGTCAAAAGTCTCACGTTAATAATTTGACCATCAGTCATATGGAAGAAGATGTGATGAGTAGGTTCAGGCCCGATCTTCTGAAAGGTAGGTCAATTGGAGTGGAGAACTCGACGTTGATGATCCGCGGCACTCGAGCAGATTAAATACCCCTACAATCACTACACCACTGCTCCGGTTGTTATCAACTGTGTGGCACGTGCCTGACCTTGCCAAGAAGGCTAATCCCTGCAAGTGAACCAAGAATACAAGCAAGAACGTAGAAGACACGATCTGAAATTGAGAAGTTGGGGTCTCACAAACCGTAGAACGGTGAAATTCTTATTCTAAGCAAAACCCACCGAATATGACTGGAGGCTGCAGTATTTAAAGGTTAGGGTTCGGCCAAAACATGATTAGACGCGTCCCTAATGGACTCTTATTGAGATACAAGGCCCAATGGCCCGATTCAGTGGCGCAGCACCAGACGGAAATCTGGACTCGACTTGTTTCAAAGATTCCCAATGACTCCGAAAAACTTTTGAGGTGGGACCAGAACCATTGGAAATTTTATCTTCTCCTCTTTCTGTGCATATGTAGAACGTCGAAAACTGAGTCCGTATGCCTCCTGGGCATCCATTGTAAGGTGGACTGCTCCTGGACTCTGAGTTGAACTCGAGTCCGAGTTGTAAATTGTTTCCACCAACTTGTGGATGTCCCAGCTGGTTCTCCATGCTCCCAAGGCCTCTTTCCTTCGCTTATTGATCTTCTCCATTATTCCTAATAACAATTAAATCATCACATATCAATCTATTCTCAAACTCACATTCAAAAGATGTTAGGAATGAATTCACCTGCTGATTTATTAACCGTGCTCGTGCTCTTGTGATTGGTCCTTGCAGTTCAATGTGCGTCTCCACTGTTGTGATGTCCTCATCAAGATGAACCAAGTATGCGTGTGATTCCTTATGAAGCTTTGTATAACCTTGCTCTCATACCTACAATCAGAGAGGAGATTGTAGAGGATCAGAAGAAAGACAAGGGAATGTCTCATATTAAGCGGATACTGAAAACTGGAGAAATGAAATGTTTCTGGGAAGACAGACAAGGAACTTTACGGTTCAAGAATTGAATAGTGATACCCCGGGACATGGACATGCAAAGAATATTTTGGATGAGGCTCACTTGTTCAAATATTTAATCCACCCTGGCAGCAATAAGATGTACCAAGATCATCGAAATAAATTTTGGTGGACGCATACGAAGAGAGAAATAGCAAAGTACGTGTCCGAGTGTGACACATGTCGGAGAGTGAAAGCTGACGACATGAGGGAAAGCGCACTGCTGCAACCATTGAAAATACTATCATGGAAATGGGAGGATCTGAGTATGGATTTCATTGTCGGGTTGCCTTTCACCTTTCACAAGCACGATTCCATTTGGGTGATCTTTGACCGGTTAACTAAGTCAGCACATTTTATTCCAGTTACAGCGTACAATGCGAAGAAATATGGAGATTTATACACATCAAGAATTATGTGCTTACATGGAGTTCGCCGCACCATTGTATCGGATAGAGGATTGTTGTTTGTTGCTCGTTTTTGGGAGCAACTGCATGCATCATTGGAGACAAAGTTAATTCATAGTTCCGCATATCACCCGCAAACTGACAGACAAACCGAGAGGGTAAATCAGATACTTGAGGATATGTTAAAAGCATGTGCCATACACCACGGTAAAAATTGGGATGATCATTTACCGTTGGCAAAATTATCGTATAACAGCTGATATCAATCTAGTATCAAAATGCCACCCTATAAAGCTCTCTACGATTGTAAGTGCCGCACACCACTCAATTGGTGTGAATCTGGTGAATGAGTGG
This sequence comes from Tuctoria greenei, assembly GCA_036927565.1. NCBI lineage: Eukaryota > Viridiplantae > Streptophyta > Magnoliopsida > Poales > Poaceae > Tuctoria > Tuctoria greenei. Next base: position 74,691,495 of record JAYESD010000004.1, read on the forward strand.
TATATTGAATTGATCTGGTAAATGAAGCCGAAGAGCAAGTAAAAGTTATTCAAGCTGACCTCATAGCCGCACAGTCTCGGCAAAATAGTTATGCGGATAAAAGGCATCGTTCTCTAAGCTTCAACATCGTAGACCACGTGTATATCCGTGTCTCTTTGATGAAAGGAATTCATTGATTTGGGTAAAAGGAATGTTGGTTCCACGATTCATCGATCCATTTGCTATCACAGAAAGATGTGGTCCGATTGCTTACAGATTGGAGTTACAAACAACTCTAGCTGGTGTTCATGACATTTTCCACATATCCCAATTACGGAAATGTCTCAAACCATCTACCAACATCCGCATTGAAGAATTGGAAGAATTGAAACCAGATCTCACCTACATCTGGCATCCAATCCGGATTATCGATGAAAAGTCTCGTGTCACAAGAAATTGGACGATGTGGTTTTATAAAGTTCTATGGAGTAACCACACTGTCGAGGAAGCGACATGGGAGAGTGAAGAATATCTCCTCACAAAGTACTCGAACATGTTATCGTCATATCTCCGGTAATCCCTCTACTGTTTCAGCTCTCTTTTGTAATCTCGGGATGAGATTCTTTTATGGGGGAGGGATGTAAAAGCCCAAAAAAATTCATAATGCAATGTTCAGATAGGAGAATTAAAAATTTGAATGGGAAAAAGGAAATCAAAATGGAAACTGAAAAAAAAATCAAACCAATTCAACCTTCAATCACTACTACAAGAAGCATTTTCACAGACGCCTCCATTTTTAAAACACAGGCGGTCCGTAAAAAATGCTCTGTGATGGCGAATGATACAATAACCCCCTGTGATGACTGAACATCACAGGCGGATTTTAAGAAACAACCGTCTGGGAAAGTACATTATTTAGCCAGGTGGTTATTAATTAAGATCCGCTTGTGATGTATCAAACATCACAGGCGGTTCTTAATTAATAACCGTTTGGGTAAATACATGATTTCGTGGGCAGTCATTATTGAAGAACCGTATGTACTGTTTCAATCATCACAAGCGGTTTTTATCGAAGAACCGCCTAGGGAAAGTCATTTTTTTCACAGACTGCTTGTTAATTAAGAACCGCCTGTGATCCTGATAAGTTAATCCCATCATAGCAAGCTCTTGTAGATGCAAGTAACACCCGTGTCTCATCATTTGGATTGTTGAAAGCATCAATTTGTAGGATGACGATCCTTGGAAGGATTTTCCAATCCATTTGAAGGATTTCTTTCCCTCCTGCCATTTGAAAACTTAGGAAGATGTTCCTTACTCAGTTTTAATGCCTAAATATATTGACGGAAAACCAGTACCTACTTTCTTAGTGCTTCACACAAGCGAGGAAGCGAACAACTTCAATCACAAATCTTGTTTTTACACTTTCGTAGGTATTTAACCTTAATCTTTAATTCAAGCATAGATTTATCACATAAGTAAAGCTTCCTTATCACACATGTTAATGACAGTTATAAGTAAAGGATGTGCCAAAGCTAACGGAATCTGAATCAGACTGAAGATAAAGAGATATGCATATGAGTGGCAATGTCCAGGTTAGACAGCGTGAAGCTATGATGGCAACCTTTAACAACATGAAAAGTGATGTTAAGGTTATGCTTGCATCAACTAAGGCATGGTATAACACTTGTTGGGGCAAGCATAACTGTTATGCTCCAACAAGTGTTATGCCCTCACAACATGCCTTGGTTGACGCAAGCATAACCTTGGCATCACTTTTCATGTTGTTGAAGGCTGCCATCATAGCTTCATCTTGTCTAACCTGGACATTGTCACTCATATGCAGCATCTCTTTGTCTCCAGTCTTGTTGAGATTTCATTAGCTTCGACACACCCTTCACATGTAACTGCCATTAACATGTCTGATGAGGAAGCTTTAGTTATTGATAAATCTATGCTTGAAAGATTAAGGTCAAATTCCTATGAAAAGTGTAAAAACAAGATTTGCGATTGAAGTTGTTCGCTTCATCGCTTGTGTGAAGCACTAAGAGAGATAGTACTGATTTGTAGTCAATATATTCTGCCATTAGAACTGATAAAGTAGCATCTTCGTAAGTTTTTAAAATGGAGCAAAGAGAAAGAAATCTTTTAGGGCTTGTTTGGGTGTAATCAACCTAATTGGATTGAAGTGGATTGAGGTGAAGAATGAACTAATTTTCTCATCAATCCACCTCAAACCACTTATATTGAAGTGTATCCACTCCTATCCAAACAAACTATCAAATGGATGGGAAGTATCGTCAGACTTATACTAAAGCTTTTAACAATCCAAATGATGAGTTTCGGGTGTTACTTGCATCTACAAGAGCTTGTTCTGAAGGGATTAGCTTGATAGGAGATTCAAGAGTTGTGCTTCTAGATGTTGTTTGGAACCAAGCTGTTGGAAGGCAAGCCTGACAATCATAGGTCAGAAGAAATTTATATACACATACAATTTGATGACTTGTGGAACAGGTGAAGGTGATAAATATAATAATGTAATAATGTTCGAAACAGAAGCTAAATTTAATAATGTTCGAAACATGCTATGTAAAGCTGAAATAGAGCATTGTTCTAAGTTCATTTCAGAGGATACAAAGATCTACAATATATATCATACATTTTTCCAGCATTGACATCTTCTCGCATATAGGGTTTCAAATCCTTTTTAATGCTTCTCTCTACGCGCTTGATGTTTTCTGGTTTGGTGAAAACGTACATCTCTTCATACTTATTATATTCCTTTTCATTATGTCCCACATCCTCAACCCCAACAATATTTTGCTTTCTAGAAACAACTATGTGCATCTTCTCAGTTTCTGGATCTTGAACATAAAAAACTTGTGCAACATTATCGGCGAGAACCCACAAGTCATCTTTATAACCCACTTTATTCAAGTCTACCAGTGTCAGCTCATAATTATCCACTTTCACACCATCAGGATGTTTGACCCATTGGCACTTAAATACGGGCATTACCATTCTTTTGCCATAATCGAGTTCCCATATTTCCTCTATGAACCTGAAGTATGTGGTCTTTTGCCCTTGTGAATCATAAGCCTCAATACGAACACCACTATTTTGTGCAACACTCTTACCATCTTTTTCTTTAGTGTAAAATGTGTAACCATTGATGTCATATGCTTGCCATGATGTCACCAAAGAAGATGGGCCAGAAGCTAACTTCTTAATTGTTGCCTCTTCTATAGAGTTTTCGTATGGTATATTTTTGTCCATTAACCATTCCGTGAAACATCTTCTGTGCTCTTTCATGATCCAGTCCTCTGTGCGGTCTTGTTTTTTTCACGAAGCTCAATTTGGTGTTCCTCGATGTACGACTCAGCTATTGTGAGCTGTTGTAGTACACCAAAATGTGCGCGGTGTACATTCTTGTAATCTTGAACGATAAAAGTTTTCTTACCCACTTTGTCTCTCCCACGTAGTCTACCATCATGTACTGGTATAGGCACACCTATCGGTTTTCCATCTTCGGTGTAATCAGTGCAACCCTCAATCACTTCTTCCGTGGTATATCCTTCCATAATTGAACTCTCTGGGTGAGCACGGTTCCGGTCAGAACTTTTTAATACTCCTAAATATCTCTCCAGCAAAAACATTTGATGCAATATAGTGGTCCCAATGCTTTTATCTAATCAACAAGATGTATGATTAGGTGTACTTTCATATCAAAAAGGATGGTGGGAAACACATCTCAAGCTTGCACATAGTCTCGATGATGTATGTTTTCAGACAGTCTTGATCTTCACGTGCTATCACTTTTTTGCGATATTGCATTGATGAAGTAACACAAACGTGTGGTGACAACTTTTATATGCTCAGGTTTGATGACTCTTATTGCAATGGCAAGGAACACTGTCATCATCATGTGACAGTCGTGAGAATTATAATCGAATAAAGACAAGTCTTTCGTCGAGACTAGTTTGCGGATATTGGATAAGAAACTTGTGGTCACTTTGATCCCACGCAAGCATTCATAAATTGCTTTTTGCTCTTCTAGGGTCAAGTTGTAGCTGGCCGGGGGAAGGTAATGCTTCCCATTCACCTTTTCTACTGGATGAAGCTCTGGTCTCAAATCAAGATTTACTAGGTCCATACGTGAATTTAATCCGTCCTTTGTTTTTTCTCGGCATGTCCAGCAAGGTCCCAATGATGCTGTCAAATACATTCTTTGTAACGTGCATCAAATCAATAATATGGAAAAATTCCAAATTCTTCCAATACGGAAGATACTTGAAAAAAATTGATTCTTTCTTCAAAGCCATGTTAGTTGTATCACTCGAATATGTACTTTTCTTTCTCTTGATTCCTTTACATTTTTTGCCCTTACCGAAAGCAATATAAATGTTCTTGACCATTTCGAACACAAGTTTTCTACTATAAGGTTTTGGTGCAGTATCTTTTTTGATTTTGTTATCAAATTGTTCTTTCATCTTCCTATACTTGTGTGCATCTGTCAAGAACTGTCGATGTCTCATGTACACCGTCCTTCTGGATGAAGTGAGGTATAGAAATCCAGTTCTATCCATGAACCTTACACAACATTTCTTCCCTTTCATTTGTCCCGATAATGTAAACAATTCGGGGTAATCATGCATAGTAATGAATATCATTGCTCTTAGTGTGAAATACTCCCGCTTGTACTCATCCCATGTACATACCCCTTCATTCCACAATTTCGCCATATATTCCATTAAAGGTTCCAAGAACACATCAATTTCGATGCCGGCTTGTTTTGGACCTTGGATAAGAACAGATAACAAGATATATTTCCTTTTATGACACAACCACGTCGGTAGGTTGTACATGGTTAAGACCACAGGCCATGTGCTGTGTATGCCCCTTTTTTCACCAAATGATTCATTCCGTCTGTACCCAAGGCAAACCTTACATTTCTGATTTCCTTTACAAATTATGGATACTAAATATCAAAATTTTTCCACTGCGTTGCATCACCAGGGTGTCGAATATGTTTTTCATTCTTCTTGCATTGCTCGGAATGCCAACGCATAAGTTCAACCTCCCTAGGATTTGGGAACAAACGCTTCAAGCGATCAATTACCGGAAGGTACCACATCACCAAGGCATGATTTTTTTCTCTTATTCTTCCCGTCTGCATCGCCAGAAGTATCGTCATCGTCACCTTCAGGACCAATAATAAACTTCTTATTCTTCTGAAACTTTTTCATGTTGGTAACATACTGGTGATTGTAGTCATTCTTATATCTACTGACACCACAAATTGGGCATCTAGTTGCGAGCTCATGCTCTTTACGATACAAAATACAATGTTCACACAAGCGTATATTTTTGTCACACCTAGTGCCATCGGGCAAAGAAGTTTCTTCACTTTATAAGTGCTTGTGGGCAGTTTATTTGGATTTGGAAGAATTTCTGCCATAAGATTCAAAAGATCAGAGAAACTACAATCGGACCATCCGTGTGTGGTTTTCAACTTTAGTAGTTCTAAGACTGCACACAATGTAGTAAACTCTTTACCAAAACTATTTGATGCATCATATAAAAGCTCTGTGACCAAATTCTGCAATGTCTCCATTTTACTTAAACCTTTGCTTGCTCCCATAGAGGTCAATACATTTGGTTCAATGTGACACAACATCTCCTCACAATCGAACTCATCATCATCATCACCATCTTGATTGTCACTACCATCATTGATATGAACATTATCGTCATCTGAACCTCTCTCATCATCTTTATCCACATCATGTGTACCTAACTCACCATGCTCTGTCCATATTGTGTAGTTATTTTTGAAACCTTATTCCACCAAATGAGATTGGATTACTATAGTATCCGTCCAAGCAATCTTATTTTCGTAGTTGATACATGGACATAATATGTCATCTATCTTTTGCAACTTCGGATGTCCCTTGGATGCTTCAATAAAATTTGCAACATTATGAATGTACATAGGATCGGGTCTTGGCATTTTATAAATCCACGCTCAACGGTCCATGCTTCAATAACAGAAATTTGTCCACAAATATTCCCTAGAGGTCTTCTATAAAATGAATTTACAAACACATAACAATCCTGTATCATATGAGTGAATAATGGTATCATGTAGGTCTGTTTATAAGGGTTCCAAGCAATGTTTTCAAGTCGCCTAGTCAACCCTAGTGGCCTAAGGGGCGAAAAGGATGACTAGGTATATTAGTCATCGACTAGGGTGACTAATCGCCCTCTAGTCGACCCTAGTCATCCCCTAGTAGTCCACTACTTTTTTATGGAAAAAAACTAGTCGACAGTATATATATGTACATATATAGCTAGTATATAACAATATATTGTTATATGCTCCTAATTAAACAAGTAAAAAACAACACTACATGCTTCATATTGGTAAACACCAGAGCAATAACATAGCAAGGAGAGAGAATCATTGGTGGAACATAGACTTATCATCAGAGCCGGAGTGGCCATAGTGGATTTTTGAAGTTAGGCTTATTCATTGAAACATTTCATCAAACACGTGATGTGCATGTATTCATCTTCAACCTTTAATCCTTCAAATCTATTTCTTGTTCTGCAAAATTCATGGGTGAGCTCAAGGGAAGACTAAACTACATCTTTCATCCTTTAATCATTCAATTCTACTACAAATCTCATGTGGTTGGGTGGGGGGGGGAGGGGGGGCTGGACGCATATGCAAACACAACAAAAAGAAACTGTGAAAAAAGAACAAATTAAAAACATAACAGTGAAGAAGAAGTCTCTTCTAACCTTTTCTCTGTTTGAAATCAACTGATGAATGCCCGGCGCAAGGTAGAAATTTTTGGCAGCCTGGCGGCCTCGATGGTGAATCTCCAAGGTTAGGCTGTGGTGCCCGATGGGTACCTTTATATAGGCGTCGGTTTTCACTGGCGGTTTTTAATGAAACAACCGCTTATCATAAAAATTAATAAAGTTCAGGTGGTTTTTTTCAGGCGGTTTTTTACTGTTTGACAGGCGGTTGGTACTTACTGACCGCATGAGATAATTGCCCGAGCCTATTCTTCAGTTTTCTTTCCCTTGCTTCTTTTTTATTTGGATTCCAATATAAATACTCAAACATGTATAGATTCTGCAAATTGAATCCAAATTCGATGATTCTTTCTTCTATATTTTTCAAAAATTAACATCTACCACAACCTGAACGAAATATTTTAAAACTTGTATAGCTGACATTGTAATGTTTTGGCAAATATCAAATTAATTTATACTTACATATTATTCAGATTTGTGTATCTCCTAAAAAAGGATCCTTTACTGAAATTGGTTTGTATGAACATATTTGTATTATTTATACATTTATGATTTTTTTTTTAAATTTTCATAAAGCATTCCAACATGTTAAAATTCAAATTATCCATCATTCTAACTAAATGCTCATATACATATGAGGCATTCATCAAATTTTGAACACACATTTCTTAAAATAATTAAGAAAAAATCTAAAAAAATTCATAGAGTTTAGTATGATGACTAAAAATGTAAACTGAAAAAATAAATGAAAAAAATCATTATATTCATCAAGATAGAAAAATGAAAAATAGCAATTGTTATATGTTTTCTATGTTCTGACCAGTTTCAAAGGTTTTATGAAGTGAAATTAAATGGTAACCTCTAATAATCAATCATATTACAAGAAAGTGGAATTTGGGCTTTTGAAAGGCCCCACATTTAACCAAGAATATTAATTAAGAAGAAGAAAAGATCTTCTCAAGCGGTTGGTACTGAATAACTGTTTGAGAAAAAAGCTTATCTCACACGGGTATTACTCACCGACCGTCTGAGATAATTGCCCGGGCCTGTTCTTCAGTTTTCTTTTTCCTTGCTACTTTTTTATTTATATTCCAATATAAATACCCAAACATGTATAGATTCTACATATTGAGTCCAAATTCGATGATTTTTTCTTCTATATTTTTCAAAAACTAACATCTACCACCACCTGAACCAAATATTTAAAACTTGTATAGCTGACATTGTAATGTTTTGGTAAATATCAATTTAATTAATACTTACATATTATTCAGATTTGTGTATCTCTTAAAAAAAGGATCCTTTACTGAAATTGGTTTGTATGAACATATTTGTATTATTTCTACATTTATCAATTTTTTAATTTTTTAAAGCATTGCAACATGTCAAAATTCAAATTATCCATCATTCTAACTAAATTCTCATATACATATGAGACATTCATCAAATTTTGATCACACATTGATTCAAAAAAAACGGAAAAAATTCATAGAGGTTGGTAGGATGACTAAAAATGTCCACTGAAAAAATAAATGAAAAAATCATTATATTCATCAAGGTAGAAAAATGACAAATAGCAATTGTTATATGTTTTTTCTGTTCTAACCAATTTCAAAGGCTTTATGAAGTGAAATTTAATGGTAACCTCAAATAATCAATCATATTACCAGAAAGTGGAATTTGGGCTTTTGAAAGGCCCCACATTTAACAAAGAATATTAATTAAGAAGAAGAAAAGATTTTCTCAGGTAGTTGGTACTGAATAACTGCCTGAGAAAAATCTTATATCAGGCGGGTAATACTCACCGACCGCTTGTGATAATTGGCCGAGCCTATTCTTTGGTTTTCTTTTCCCTTGCTTCTTTTTTATTTAGATTCCAATTTAAATACTCAAACATGTATATATTCTGCAAATTGAGTCCAAATTCGATGATTCTTTCTTCTATATTTTTCAAAAATTAACATCTACCACCACCTGAACCAAATATTTTAAAACTTGTATAGCTGATGTCGAAGTGTGATTCTGGCAATTCTCCCGGTACTACTGTTGGCAGCCCGCAGCGTTTGTAGTTTGGTTGCGGGCGCGCAGAGATTCAGAACAAGGTGGCAAGTTGACACAAGTATTTACGTGGTTCGGGCCACCCGAGCGTAATACCCTACTCCACGGGTGTGTAGCTGTTGTATTGAGCGTCTGAGCGCTAGAGTGTCAGAGTCTAGAGAGTCTTGAGTGCGTGTGTGGCCTGTGTGGAAGTATCCCCTGTGTATCGCTCGATCAGTCCTTTTATAGTACAAGGACTGGTTGTTACATCGTTAGCCTGGCCCGACATGTGGACCTGGCGGTTACCGTTGCTTAATACACAATTAATTTACTTAATTACCCTTAATAGCGTGGTAACGCCCCTTGACGGTGGCGTTACTGGTACTAAGGGTTCTCCGATCGTGTGTCATTAAGATAACATTAATGACACATAATCGGGTCTTGAAGCTTTAATGTCCCTTGATGGTCCAAGCCGTTGGAGGTCCCCAAATCAGCCTGTTGAAGTTGAAGGTCCAGCAGTTGGACGCGTGGCAGCTCCGGGGCTTACCATCTAGGACAGGTAGGTCTAGTGCTATTGTACACGTGTCAGTACTAGAGCTTCCCTCTGTCGGAGGTTAGGTCCGGGGGTACCACACAGGTATTTAGTTTGGAGCTTTCCCAAGTATGGAATGTAGCTCCGGTTTTTTGATACACGTGGTGGCATCGAGATTAACCATGGAAAGGGAGGCAGGTCCAGTTCCGTATGACACATGGGGCCTTCGGAGGTCTTCAACATTGATAGGTGGAGTTCCTTTGCACTCTTTGCAGTCCCAAGGGGTATCCGGTATGCAGGGTACCGACAGTGGCCCCCTATGCCCACCTCTGGGAGAGACCTTTTGGATTAAGTCATTCTGCCGGAGGTGGGCCCATCTTTTCGATTTCCGCACCGTGTCTTTAAGGGTTTTTGGATCTGCCGTTGGGGTGGTGGCTCGCAGTTAAACCATCACCGCGTGGCATATTCGGGATGCGGCAGGTGAGATATGCGTGTGCGGATCTCACACAATTGAAGGTCGCTGGTTCCTAATACAAAAACTGTATCAGCTCAGCGCGCCCTGTCAGGCTGCCGCCCTTGGGTTTCCCGCATTTCATCATGACAACTGTTTGCCTGGGGTAAGGACCTCGACTCGATCGTCAGGGTGGCCCCGGGCCCCCTTGTCACTGGCAGGTTAAAGTTTTTGAACTGTATCATTAGCCCCTCTGCAGTTTCCATCCAAGCGTTGTGGGGGCTTACTTAAGAAGGAAAGCGCACACTATTTGGGGATTCCTTACGCCTTCATTTGAACATGCGCTCAAATCCTCCAAACTTTTGCTTGCTTTTCCTCTCTCGCCCCGCCGTGCTGCGATGAAGTTGGGACTTCCCAAGAGACGCATTGGGATTAAGAAGGATTTTTCTAGAGTTCGGACCTACATGGGTTGGTCCAGTGACTCCTTCGTCAACGACATTCGATGCGGCAAGCTTCCCTTCGAGAAGGAGCGAGCCGGAGATATGGTGTACTTTCTTGGGTACGCCATGAAGGGTTTGGTCCCGCCTTTCTCCACTTTCTCTCTAATGCTGCTAGATTTATATGGTCTGCAGCTCCACCATCTTGGCCCCCACTCAATCTTGTTGGTGGCGACTTTCGTCCACTTTTTTGAAATGTTGGTGGGTGTGCCCCCTTGCGTGGAGTTATTCCGGACTTTCTTCACTGTCCACCAAACCGGGAAGAGTGATGAGTTCATCGGCTTCTACTACTTCGTGAAGCGAAAAAACTCCCCCCTCAAGTACTTGAGGTCCTTTCCTTTCGGCAAGTGGGACGACTGGAAGAAAGACTGGGTGGTCATCACCGTGGAGGGACACGAGAGGCTAGAGTTTCCTGAAGGCCTCCCCCTCGTCGACACCAACACTTGAAGTGACGTGCCGTAGCTGTCGAGGTAGTACAAGCCCATTCTATACAGAATCCAGGAGTGTGTCGAAGGTTGGGTGACCCTCCAGATGGTCTTTGGCAACTTCTTGACGAACAGGTGGGCCCCGCTGAGTGCTAGGGGGTGGCCTGCCTGGGCCTTCAACAGTGAGATGGATACCAACCACATTGAGGTTGGTTTGGGCACCAACTTAAACGGTGAAGCCCTGAAGACCCATCTCAAGAAGTTCCAGCCTTGGAACATTGGCCCTGGCGACGTGTCTCCATTGGCTGCCTTCCTTCCTTTGAATATGATACCAGAGGAGTGCAGAGAGCTCCAGAGGAAGATGTCGCTGTTGGACAACTTGGGCCTGATGGAGAGGCGATCAACCTCCGGGGTGGCGATCCCCAGAGCTTCAGAGGGTGGGCCTGCTCCTGCCCCAAAACCAAGAGCTGAAGTCAAGTCAAGGGCAAGGATTTGGCCGAGCCCTCGAGCCGCAAGAGGAAGTTGAAGCATTCTGACGAGAGGTCCGTCATACCTGCTCCTTCCACGACAGCTCCTTCTCCCCGGCGGGGGAGGTCTTTGATGGCAACAACCACTCCAACATCAGCGTCTCCCCGGAACACCAGCTCCGCCCAGGTGACTCCGGTGCCAGAGCCTACCAAGGGCTCTAGGTCCGAGGGTCCATCTCAGTCGAGGGGGGCCTCAACCAAGACGTCGCTGACGGTGGGAGCAAGCTCCAGGGAGCCTTCCGGAGCTACCACACCAGTGGCAACATGGTCCGGTACTAAGCGTCCGGTGAAGAGGTTCCGCGCTAGCTGGAGCGAAAGCCTTCCAAGGTAAATTTGATTTTTTACCTCAGTTGATTGTTTTTGTTGTAATCATATTTTGAGTTTCTTTGTCCTTCATGCACAGGGTACCCAAAAAAGGGGTCGAAGCTCCGATTCCTTCAACAGCGGCTGATGTCGTGCAGGCGGAAGCTCCAGCTCCAAATCCAGCGCCGACCCAAGTGGTGGCTGAGGCTGCGACAGTCCTGGCGCCAACTGTCGTGGTTCTGGACCTCGACTCATCTCCTGATGCACCCGTGGTAGCGCCAGACCATGAGAATGAAGATGTACGAGCGGCACCAGCTCTGGAGGTTGAAGCTCCGGTTTTGGATGCTGTAATGACGGATGCTCCGGTCTTAGAGCCGAAGGTAGCTGCGGTTCCGGCCTTAGAGCCGGATGTTGTTGAAGTCTCGGCGGCAGAGCCAGGTGTTGATGAAGTTCTGGCGCTTGAGCTAGTTGTTGTGGAAGTGCCGGCGCCTGAGCCGGTGGAAGTCAAAGCGCCGGCACGTGAACCGGCAGTGGAGGCACCAGCATTATAGCCGGAAGTGGCCTCAGCTCCGTCTGAATCTTCATCGCCTGCACCAGAGGTGGTGGTTCTGGAGGTATCAGTGCCCGAGCCAGGGTGCCCAGACGAGGTGATCGGTCCTTTGCCAGGGGGATCAGTTTCTGATGACCTGGCAGCGGGACCTTCTAAGCCAACTCCGGAGGTAGGAATTTCAGTTGCAGGACCTTCCTCGGTGGCTACCGAGGCTATCTCGGAGGGTGGCCCTAGTGCCGTGGAAGCTCAGGGGACCGCTCTTGTAAAGTGGGACCCAATTTTTGTTATGGAGAACCCGCTGGAGCCAGCAGAGAGAACCCCGGCAGGTTCGGAGCCGATCCCCATGTCGCTGTCTATCTACAATGCCTGCTCCAGCCTTCGTCAGGTGCAGCTGGCCTTCTACCATGATAGCAAGGCCCTTGAAGAGGAGCGCCAAACCCTTAGGAGGTGGTGCAACCGGCTCCAATTTTAGACCAAGCTGGCGTAGACGAGGCTGGCCGATGACAAGGAGTGGGTGAAACGAGAGAAGGCCCGGTTGGAGTATTGGGGTCAACTGCTGGATGAGAGGGAAAGCATGGTGCGATCCCTCGACAACTAGTCCCGGGCCATCCACGAACAGGCCGTGGCTGCTAATGAAGCAGCGAATGACTGCCAAGAGAAGCTCGGCGCCATCCACTACAACCTCGTCAAGCGCCGGGAGGCTCTTGAGGAGCAGGAGAAAAAGCTCGAAGATGAAGAGCAAAAACTCCAGAAGTTGTGGGATGACCTCGTGAAGAGGGAAGAGGAGCTTACTCAGAGGCTGACTCTGGGCGACAAGAGCCTCACGGAGTGCACCAAAAAGCTGGAGGAGTGCTGCGAGAGTGAGGAGAAGAAAGCCTGGTAGCATGGACAGGACCTCACAAAGAGGGAGAATGATGTTGCTGCCAGGGAGAAGAAAGTGCGGGGTCGGGAGAAATACCTAGTTGACCAGCGGAACAAGATCCATGTCCGGTAAGAGGATCTTGCTAAACTCAAAAGGCAAGTTGGTGAAAAGATTCAGCAGCACGTCAAAGAGGTCGAGCGCCTTTCCCAGGAGGGTTCAGAGCTTGCGGCGACCAAAAGGTCCCTAGAAGAGGTGTGAGGCTTAAGGGTTGCAGAGTCCCAACAAGTATGGTACTTCTTGGGCAAAGCCAATGACGCGCTAACGCTGCTGGGCTTTAGTCCCGTGCATCCGGATGATCTGGAGCCGGAGCTGGACCAGGCGTTGCTGGCGTTGAGCTCGGCGGGCAACAAGCTCAACAAGATGGGCGATGTCATCATGGACCAGTTGGAAATTGAAGGACAATTTCTGGCGAAGAACGTCGCAGAGTACATGCTGACGTGCTACGCGAGCCAAGATCCTCATTTCCCACTAGACCCGGTGCTTGAAGGCCCCATCAACGGAGAGGGAGATGCCGCCAAAGCCAGCGTGTTGGAGGTTGCCCTGAAGGTCACCTCATTCTTCCATAGGACTTAGGATTTTCTCTTTGTATCTCTCGCTTGTATCTTCTCTTCTCTTCTTTTCCTCTATTTTGTAATCTCTTGTCCTCAGATGAATGAAATCCAAGAATTTTATGAATTTCATTTTTTGTCTTCAACATTTGTCTCGCTTGGCCCCCTGGTAGATGTACACAATTTGATTGCAAACATGTACCAAAACATTGTAGCATTTTGTTGAAGACTTGAGTGCTTCTAACTTGTAGAGTGTAGGTCCGAAGTCTTGTTGTGTCGACAGTAGAGGTCCCTGAGGTTGTTAGAGCTTAGTAGCTCCGGTAGCGACCATCGTCGGAGCTTAGTAGCTTCGGCAGTGGCCATCGTCAACACGTGGAGCATTGATAGCAGGTCCTTTGGGGTTGTTGGAGCTTGGTAGCTCCGGCATCAACCACTGTCAACACGTAGAGGTTCGACGGCAAGGTGTATTCTTCCACCATCTTTTCATCACATTGACGGATGACCCCCTGAATTTGTCAGAACTTGATAGCTCCGGTAACGCTCGCTATAAATGTTTAAAACATCGACGGTGACCTCCTTCGGGGGATGTCGGAGATTTGATAGCTCCGGCATTGTCCACCATCATCACGAGATTTTTATTTTTCCTGCACACTTAAGTCAAGAAAAACAGTAAAATCCATTTCCTATCTATAACTCAATTGTGGCTTACTATTCCCGAAAGAAATTTTAGATCGACAGCAATTCTGTATACAATCAAGCGCATATGTTTGTTTTCTTCAGATGCAATCGTTTCTAGACTCACCTTACTTCGTCCTGGCGGGGTGTAGGTAGAGTGGCGTACTTAGGTTGCAGGACAAGGCTAAGTCAGTAGCACACTACGGACCTATGTTGGCTTGGTGGCTTTCCGGCGAGTAGGCCATTAAAAAATGTTAAGACCCGAAAGAATTAACAATGAAACTTGAATCATACCAGAATTGTTCGAGCTAAAGTTTCTTGAGAATTGCACAACTTTGTTATAGACAAGAAAGAGAAAAATAAAAAATATTGAGCGTGTACAAAAGAAATGCACGTGGAGTCCGTTATAATGATGTCTTTCATTATAGGTCCGGGGTACAGGAGAAACAAGTACACTCTTAGGGTACAGGACCAGGCTAAGTGTGTTGCGTTTCTCGTTTGACCCAAGGTAGCTAGCTACACTTTTAGTTCTGAGACTGTGTCAAGTGTTGCCTGAACTTTGCGAGAATGGTCCGACTGTTATCCCGGAGGAGCTACCAAACTCTGTAAAATGACGCTATAACATACATCACATGTTATTACAGACTCACCTCCATGATATTAAGCATAGAACTTATAGATGTGCTTGATGTTCCAAGGATTAGGGAGCGGTGTCCCATCCTCGGTTGCCAAGCGAACGCATCCAGGACGGGATACTTTAATCACTCGGAATGGTCCTTCCCAGCTGGGGAGAGTTTATTTAACCCTTCTCGAGTTTGTATTCTCCGTAGCACCAGATCACCTTCCTCGAGCTGTCGGTTATGCACATGGCTTTGGTGATAGCGCCGGAGTGCCTGACGGTATCGTGAATTTCAAACAGCTGCTCGGCACCTTCCTTCTTCGACGAGGTCAAGGTCTTCACGCCGAAGCTGGTCCTGCGTGACTCGTCGAAGGTCCGGACCCGGAGCGACCCAAGGTGATTTCTGAAGGAAGGACTACTTCAGCCACGTACACCAGGAAGAAGGGTGTCTCTCTAGTTGACCGGTTTGGAGTTGTCCTATTAGCCCACAGGGTGGGTGGAAGCTCTGCAATCCAGTTGGCTCCATGTTTTTTTTGACCCTCATATGTGCTCGTCTTGAGTCCTTTTAGGATTTCTGCATTTGCTCTCTCGGCTTGGCCATTGCTTGCCGGGTGAGCTACAGAGGCGTAGGTGACTTGAATGTCGAGGTCTTCGCAATATCCTTGGAATGCAGAGCTTGTGAATTGGGTCCCGTTGTCAGTTATGATTTAGTTTTGGACTCCAAATCTGCATTCTATGGACTGCAAGAAATTGATAGCTGATTGCTTGTTTATTGTCACAACTGGAGTTGCTTCCGGTCACTTGGTGAACTTGTCGATGGCGACATAAAGGAACTTGTAACCTCCGACGGCTCTTGGGAAATATCCCAAGATATCCATCCCCCACACAACGAATGGCCATGTAGGAGGTATCATTTGTAGTGGTTGAGCTGGTGTGTGAATTTTCTTCGCATGGAACTAGCATGCTTCAGATTTCTTCACTAGCTCAGTTGCATCCTGGAGTGTTGTAGGCCAGTAAAAAGCATGCCGGAAGGCTTTACCGACCAACATGCGTGAAGACGCGTGGTTCCCACCTCGCCTCCATGGATTTCCGCGAGGATCTTGCAGCCTTCTTCCCTTGTAATGCACTGCATTAGTACACCGTTGGCACCACGCCGGTAGAGATCCCCTTCTACCAGTGTGTATCTTTTAGCCAATCTGACTATTCGGTCAGCAGATACATTATCTTCAGGAAGAAAGATGTCTTTCAAGTGGTTCCGGATCTCCAAGATCCATGCATCAGAGCTAACTTTAGCATTTGAGTCTTGCGTGGTGGGTCGCTCGGAGCTTCCTGCAGCACCTACGACCCTTGATGGACGCCATGGTAACACGGCCATCGGGACCGCCAGCTTCGAGGTGCTGGTCTCGCCCCCTTCGCTCAGCTTGGCAGGCTGAGATGTTGGTCTTGACAATCTCCGGACGAAGGTTCCATCGGGAGCTAGAGCTTCGGTTGAAGGTTTCGTCGAGAGTTCGTTAGATTTAGTGTTGTTGAGATGCTGGACATGGCAGAGATCAAGGACTTCGAAGTCCTTCTGAAGCTTCTGGACTTCAAGTAGGTATGCAGCTAGATGAGGGTTGTTGCAGTAGCATTCACCTTTGACTTGTTTTATAACGAGCTGTGAATCAACCTTTACCAACAGCTTCTTGACACCATATGATAGTGCCACCTTGAGCCCATAGATTAATGCTTCATACTCCGCCATGTTGTTGGTCGCCTTGAAGTCAAGGTGAACCATGTATTTGACCTTCTCCCCGGTCAGAGCGAGGAGAAGGTTTCCAGCTCCGGCCCCCTGCTTCTGCACAGCGCCATCGAAGTAGAGAGTCCAGTGAGGTTCGGTGAAGATTGGAACCTTGGGTTCCAGCTTCTTCTCACTGGGGCGCCCATGATTTGATGGAGAGGGGGTCCATTCCGCCACGAAGTCCGCCAATGCTTGACTCTTGATCGCTTGTCTTGGGATGAATTCAAGATCATACTCAGCCAATTCTGCTGCCCACTTTGCAATGTTCCCAATAGAGTTGGGGTTATGCACGATTGCACGCAGTGGATAAGAGGTTACCACTGAAATCTTGTGACCTTGGAAGTAGTGACGTAGCTTCCTAGAGGCAATAAGCACTGCGCAAAGCAGCTTATGCACCTCTAAGTACCGAGTCTTGGCGTCATGGAGTACTTCGCTGATGAAGTACACTGGGCACTGGACTGTCTAGACCCTCCCAGAGGGGCCCAGAGCTTCCTCCTCATCAACCTGGACCCTCCCGGAGGGGTCCAGACCTTCTTTGGGGACCTCTCGGTTCATGCTGGAGGAACCTGGAGCTTCTTCTGAAGTGATCCGGACCTTCCCGGAGGGGTCCGAATCTTTTTGTTTGGCAACAGTAATTCTTTCATTTGAAGGAGGTTGATCCTCCAGCGTCTCACCTCAAGGATCAGGGTCTGGGGGCAGGGACCCAGACTCGCCTTCAGGTAGTTCTGAAACCTCCCGGAGTGGTTTGGATTCCTGAACTGAGGATGGTTCTGGTCTTTCCGCGACCAGGACCATGCTAACAACTTCGTCAGTTGCTGAAACATAAAGCATAAGTGGCTCACCAAGGTTTGGTGCTACCAAAGGTTGTAGAGTGGTGAGGAGCTGCTTGAGTTCTTGGAATGCCTTTCATGCTTCTTCAGACCATTGAAATGGTCCGGACTTCCTCAATAATTTGAAGAAGGGTAGAGCCTGTTCTGCCAGTCTCGATATGAACCGGCTAAGGGCATCTAGACATCCAGTCAACTTTTGGACATCCTTTATGCGAGTTGGTGGTCGCATGTCTTCAATAGCTTTAATCTTCGCCGGATTTTCTTCTATCCCTCGGTGGTTCACCAAGAATCCAAGAAGCTTCCCGGAGCTAACCCCAAATACACACTTGTCCGGGTTTAGCTTTGTGCTTGTTATTCACAACTTGTCGAAGACAGCTTGCAAGGTGTAAAGAAATGACTCCTTTTCCTTGATCTTGACGACGATGTCATCGACGTACACTTCCACTATGTCTCTGATAAGCTCTCCAAAAGTTTTGTACATAGCTCGCACAAATGTTGAAGCAACATTTTTGAGACCGAATGGCATGGCAGTGTAACAGTACAATCCATCTACTGTGATAAAGGAAGTATTCTCTTCATCCTCCCTAGACATTCTTATTTGATGATACCCAGAATATGTGTCTAGGAAACACCGTAATTCACACCTGAAGGTGGAATCCACTATCTGGTCTATTCTAGGTAGTGGGAATAGATCTTTTGGACATGCCTTATTCAGTGTAGTGTAGTAGATACACATCCGAAGCTTCCCGCCGGCCTTAGGTACAACGACTGGGTTTGCCAGCCATTTTGGGTGGAAGACTTCTCGGGTGAATCCAGCTTCGAGCAATTTCTTCACTTCTTGACGTATGAAGTTCTGTCACTCCACTGATTGCTTCCGAGGCTTCTGATGCATAGGCCGAGCGTCGGGATAGATCTTCAGATTGTGCTCGATCACTTCCCTAGGGATCCCAGGCATTTGTGACGGTTGCCAGGCAAACATGTCGACATTAGCCCGGAGGAAAGTGATGAGCGCGAGTTCCTATTTGTTGTTCAGACCTCCCGATATACGGGTGCTCTGAGCAGCGTCGGAACCAATTTGGACGACTTTGACGGGAATGTCAGTGTCACCGCTTGGTTGCACACGAGGTGCGAAAGTTGAGCCTCGATGACGAATGCTCGGAGGCTTTGGAGCTTGCTCCTTTCTGGATTTTTCCTCTTGCACTGTAGCAAGCGCGTGGAGTTCTTCCAGGGCAATAACTCCAGTGGTGCGGTCTTCGCGGATCCGGAGAACGCCTCAAGGTGTTGGCATCTTGTACACCAGGTAGCCATAATGAGCAGCAGCCATGAATTTGTACAGAGCTGGCCTGCCCAATATGGCATTGAATGGAATGTTGATCTTCGCCACGTCGAAGACCAACTTCTCGGTCCTGTAATTCTCCCGAGACCCAAAGGTCACTGGGAGAGTAATGGCACCGAGTGGAGTTATGGCCCCCGCACCTACTCCGGAGAAAGGTCGGGAGGGGTGAAGATCCGAAGGTTTGAGCTGAAGCTTTACGAAGGCTTTGAAGCTTATGAGGTTCAACCCCGAACCTCCGTCCACCATTACATGGTGGAGCTGGATGTTATTGATTGTCGGAGATACCATCAGTGGAAGTTTGCCAGCTCCGATCATGTTCCGAGGGTAGTGCAAAGCGTAAAAAGTGATGGCAGTGTCCATCCACTTGCGGTGCAGCTCCGCCCTGGTGGTGGAAGATACTAAGGCCATGTCCCGCCACATTGTCTTGAGGACACGGCGGGAGGTGATGTCCCACGAACCACCAAAGATGGTGTTCATGGTCTTCCGGCACTCGTTGTCGGAGACGTCGGAGTCGTCGTCAACGGAGGTGTAAACAGCCTTCAAGACCTTTTTAGGGTCCTGAAAGCCTAACTCCTCTTCAGCTGGAGCTTCATCAACTTTTTGCTTTCCTTCCCTTTGATGGAAAGGACCTTCTTCACAGCGCTTGTTGTAGCGCTCGGCAAGGTTCTGGACCTCTCAGCAGCCTTCCAGGTTGTGGTTATTCGTCTTGTGTATGGGACACCACATATTGGAGCTGCCACCGTCTTCAGACGATTGACGAGGTCGATTTTCGGGGCGTGGCCCCAGGCCACCTGGAGCTACAGCAGCAGCGACAGTGGGTGTGTCGGCCGATGGCTTCTTCTTGCTGTTGGACTTTTTGTTCTTCTTGCCACTCCCGGAGGTTGCGGCTTCACCCTTGGAGGACTTTTTGTTGTCCTTGAAGGTGGTTGAGAGTGCATTTCACGGCCCTCCGTAGCTTAGGCACACTTGTCTGCCAAGCTGAAGAGTTCCGTAACACTGGTGACTTCCATGGTTGCCAGCTTCTCCAACATCTTCTTGTCTCGAACGCCTTGTTTGAATGCCACAATAACAGAAGAGCTTGAGAAAGAAAGAATGGTCGTACCTGGGAGAACCTCTGGATGAAGGATCGCAGGGACTCTCCCCCTTTTTGCTTGACAACAAAAAGGTCCAGTTCTGTGCCTGGTCGGGTGTATGAGCTCTCGAAGTTAGCGGTGAACTGTTGGCGTAGCTCCGCCCAACTGTTGATGGGGTCGGGCAGAAGGCTCATGAACCAAGACTTGGCGGTCCCAATTAAAGCCACGGGGAAATAATTGGCCAGCACGGCCTCATTGCCTCCAGCCGCAAGGATAGCGGTGGAGTATATTTGGAGAAATTCAGCGGGATTGACAGTCCCGTCAAATTTCTTCGGCAGGTGAGGCTGGAACTTCTGCGGCCATCTGACCATGCATAGATGCATAGCCAAAGGCTGAACAACCTCCTCCTACTCCCTCAGGAGCAGGGCTGTCTCGAGCCTCTCGCCTTTCGCGAGCACACTCGATGTGGACGCGGCTGTCCTGTTGATGGTAACGACGATCGAGCTTCGCCCGGTGGTTGTGAGTCGAAAGCCTCGTTACCGTGTGAGTACGTCGCGCCCCGGAAGGCAGCGACGTCGACTGTTGTGATGCAACACGCCTCCTGTGTTGCGAAGCATGCGGACCAAGTCTACCTGATAAGGTCCGATGCTGAGATGGGGCCCGCCCCGAGGGGGGAGGATCTTGATTACTGATACCATCGGCTGCTGCTGCAACCAGATGTTTCACATCAGCTCTCCACTACTCCATTGCACACTGGGGTGCTTCTGGAGGTGGTGGACGCTGGAGAAGAGCACACGTGGCATTAATCGCGTGTTCAGGGTTGTGGTTCGCCGATGCAGTGATCGACGCTGTCACCCCATCTCGATGTCCAGTTTGATTCACCGGAGCGGATGGTGGCGATGGTGGCACGACTCCTGTTGGAACCACAACACCTGCTGGCTGCTGTATGTTGGAGGGATTGCCTCCAGCAGGTTGCACAACATGGTTATCGTTGGATGATCCAGCAGCAGAGTTCACCATCTTTGAATCTCGGGCACTGCCCCTACCTGGCGCACCAACTGTCAGAGTGTGATTCCGGCAATTCTCCCGGTACTACCGTTGGTAGCCCGCAGAGTTTGTAATTCAGTTGTGGGCCTGCAGAGATTCAGAACAAGGTGGCAAGTTGACACGAGGATTTACGTGGTTCGGCCCGCCTGAGCGTAATACCCTACTCCACGGGTGTGTAGGTTTTGTATTGAGCGTATGAGCGCTAGAGTGTCAGAGTCTAGAGAGTCTTGAGTGCGTGTGTGGACTATGTGGAAGTATGCCCCCATGTATCGCTCAACCAGTCCTTTTATGGTACAGGGACTGGTCGTTAAATCGCTAGCCTGGCCCGACATGTGGCCCCGGCGGTTACTAATTCTTAATACACAATTAATGTACATAATTACCCTTAACACCGTGGTAACGCCCTTGATGGTAGCATTACTGGTATTAAGGGTCATCCAATAATCGTGTGTCATTAAGATAGCATTAATGACACATAATCGGGTCTTGAAGCTTTAATTTCCCTTGAAGGTCTGAGCCGTTGGAGGTCCGCCAATCAGCCTGTCGATGTCGAAGGTCCAGCGGTTGGACGCGTGGCAGCTCCGTGGCTTACCATCTAGGACGGGTAGGTCCGGTGCTGTTGTACACGTGTTAGTACCAGAGCTTCCCTCTGTCGGGGGTTAGGTCCGGGGGTGCCACACAGGTATTTAATCCGGAGCTTTCCCATGTATGGAATGTAGCTCTGGTTTTATGATACACGTGGCGGCACCGGGACAAACCATAGAAGGGAGGTAGGTCCGGTTCCGTATGACACGTGGGGCCTTCGGAGGTCTTCAACATTGATAGGTGGAGATCCTTTGCACTCTTTGCAGTCCCAAGGGTTATCCAGTACGCAGGGTACCGACAACTGACATTGTAATGTTTTGGGAAATATCAAATTAATTTATACTTACATATTATTTAGATTTTTGTATCTCCTAAAAAAAGGATCCTTTACTGAAATTGGTTTGTATGAACATATTTGTATTATTTATACATTTATGAATTTTTTTTATTTTTTAAAGCATTCCAACATGTCAAAATTCAAATTATCCATCATTCTAACTAAATGCTCATATACATATGAGACATTCATCAAATTTTGAACACACATTGATTCGAAAAATTCAAAAAAAATTGAAAAAATTCATAGAGGTTGGTATGATGACTAAAAATGTCCACTGAAAAAATAAATGAAACAAATCATTATATTCATCAAGATAGAAAAGTGACAAATAGCAATTGTTATATGTTTTTTCTGTTCTGACTAATTTCAAAGGCGTTATGAAGTGAAATTTAATGGTAACCTCAAATAATAAATCATGTTACAAGAAAGTGGAATTTGGGCTTTTGAAAGGCCCCACATTTAATCAAGAATATTAATTAAGAAGAAGAAAATATCTTCTCAGGCGGTTGGCACTGAATAACCGCCTGAGAAAAAGCTTGTCTCAGGCGGGTATTACTCACCGACTGCCTGAGATAATTGCCCGAACCTGTTCTTTAGTTTTCTTTTCCCTTGCTTCTTTTTTATTTAGATTCCAATATAAATACTGAAACATGTATATATTCTTCAAATTGAGTCAATATTCGATGATTCTTTCTTCTATATTTTTCAAAAATTAACATCTACAACCACTTGAACCAAATATTTTAAAACTTGTATAGCTGACATTGTAATGTTTTGGTAAATACCAAATAATTTATACTTACATATTATTCAGATTTGTGTATCTCGTAAAGAAAAGGATACTTTACGAAAATTGGTTTGTATGAACATATTTGTATTATTTATACATTTATGAATTTTTTTAAAGCATTCCAACATGTCAAAATTCAAATTATCCATCGTTCTAACTAAATGCTCATATACATATGAGGCATTCATCAAATTTTGAACACATTGATTCAAAAAAAATTTAAAAAAATTCTGAAAAAGTTCATAGAGGTTGGTATGATGACTAAAAATGTCCACTGAAAAATAAATGAAAAAAAATCATTATATTCATCAAGATAGAAAAATGACAAATAGCAATAGTTATATGTTTTTTATGTTCTGACCAACTTCAAAGGCTTTATGAAGTGAAATTTAATGGTATCCTTTAATAATAAATCATATTAAAAGAAAGTGGAATTTGGGCTTTTGAAAGGCCCCACATTTAATCAAAAATATTGATAAATGAAAAGAATATTTATTAAGAAGAAGAAAATTTCTTCTCGGGCGGTTGGTACTGAATAACCGTCTGAGAAGATGGTTATCTCAGGTGGGTGTTACTTACCGACCGCCTGAGATAATTGCATCATCGCAGGCGGTTGGTAATTAACACCCGACTGAGATAACCATCTTCTCAGGCGGTTGGTACTTAAAATCTGCCTGATAAGATAGGTGTCTATATATACCCCTCGGCTACATTGGAAAAACCTAACCTGGGTGAAATCACTTAGACGCCGTCAGGCTGCCAAAATTTCATTTGCCGCCAAGTCTTCGCCGCTCTTGTCGCCAAGCTTCGCCGTCGCCGCCGAGCTTCGCTGTTGTCCATTTGCTTCGCCCTCGCCACTTCTAGGTACACCGAGCGAAGCCCTTGCCGTCGCCGTCGAGCTTCACAGTAAACCCTAAACCGTTCGACTTTCCCTCCTCTGTCCCCGTGTCACCTCCCTCCTTGGTTAGGATTCCTTGGTTAGGGTTCGTTGGTTTGGGCACGTCCATAGATTTTGGTTCGTTGGTTAGGGCGCGTGCACAGATTTTGGTTTGTTGATTGCAAAGCAGTTGGGCCAAGTAATAGCACCTAATTACGTTTGATTAGTTATGCTACACCATGCCCTGACCTGTCCAGCGAACTGAGCTTGTACTCCACTTTGCTAATGTTATTTACTTGGATAATGATGGTTTAGTACATATCCGCTTGTCAACCAATTTATAACTATTGATCACAATTTTGTAACTTAAGGAGATTTAAATGCCATTAGGTTTCTCAAAAAGTTTTTGAATTCTTATTTACTTTTGAAGCAATATAATTATTGGATAACAAGAGCTTAAAATTTTCTTGTGATAATTTAGAGGTTGCCCTTAAAAAATTTAATGGTAGATGTAGTTAAAGTTTCAAGTAACACTATGGAAATTATGTTTTGTTCAAATTAACATTATGCATCAAGATTCAAGAGACATGAGTTTAACCAATAGAAATGTTTTTATATAAGTCATTATAGATTTTCGGTCTTTTTTATATAAAAATAAACTCTATCTTAATATACAGTATAGGGCCTCGAATTAAGCCAGCCCGGCCCTGCCTAAACTCTCTTACCCCCTTTACGAAATACCAATGAATGTTAAGAACAACTCTTTAGTTAAGTCTGATACAAACCTATGATTTTTTGGGTTTTTAAAGCCATAGCTTTTGCAAACAATCCCTTTCATTTTTAATTATGTTGGTCTTAACCCCCCAACGCTTCTGCACCTCCCTGGACATGATGTCGATCCAGCGATAAGATCACAATGATCATTGTCTTGATCCATTACTTCAACCATCATGTCTCCACATAAGTGATTAAGAATAAATTTAACTCGCTCTCCTGATGATAAGTGCTTCCATTCTCCCAAACACCAGTTTCTTGCTTGCCTTCTCCACCATGTTTCCTTGGTTAGGGTTCCTTGGTTAGGGCTGCAATTTTTCAATTCCTTTGAACAGTTTCATGAACTTATTATATATTCTAACTGCGCCAGATTAACAGATTGGTTTGTCCAAACCAAATTGTGTATCAAGTAGAAGGAGTAACTGATTAATCAGTTGAATAAAGTTAGTTCTTCATTACTAGTTTGATTATACATGTTGAGCTAACACGTCAATCGATATTGATAAATTGTTTGACACGCACAAGTGGTTGATGGTTCTGCGGGACACTTCATGTAGAGTTAATATGCCATTCATTATATTTTTTGTCTTATTAGTTCTAGCATGGAAAACCCTAAGAAGACTGGTGCTGTTAGTAATAATAAAGAAGACAATATGGAGTTCACTGACTCTACCAGTTCAGGCTCCTTTCACAGTCCACAGCTCCTTTCCTTATATAAAAAATAAAAAGACTTCAGAGGATCTCGACCCAGAATATGATCCTGCCGACAAGGTACGGATCACGAATATTAACTTCAACAGTTCAAGTTAATGTTGGTTGTCAAGTATATGAAGTCTTATAATTCTTTTCTACCTAGATTAATCGTGAAGACAACAAGTTGACTTCGGCTCCTAAAACCGCAGAAGGTCTCCAATGGATGAATCCTCAGCTTCACTCAAGCGGAAACGAGGGCAACGAGGTCCCAATAAGGGTCCATTGGACTGCATCATGTACATAACAAGGGTTAGTCCAGGTGGGCTTCCCCAGGAACCACTGGATTCAGTTACCAAGTATCAAAATGCACGCAGTTTTCTTGTTAGGGAGCTTGTGCAGATCACAACCGAGAATTGGAGAAAATTACCTGAGGAGACAAATAATGAGTTGTGGGAAAGGATAAAGAAACAATTCAAGTTCCCAAAAGGCACGGAAGAAGCTGTAAAGAGAGAAACATTGGTCTCTTGTGACAAGAAGTTTCATAGCTGGAAGAGTGGAATGAATGCTGATGTTAAGACCGATAAGGTCCCTAGCCCGAGGAAGATGGGAAAAATCACACAAGCTCAGTGGCAAGAGTTTGTTCGTCAAAAGACCACACCTGATGCTAAAGCTCTAAGTGCAACTAGGTCAGAGCATGCCAAAAAGAACAAATATCATTATCACTTGGGGTCTACCGGATATGCCCCCAAAGTCCAGAAATGGAATAAGATATTAGAAGAAATTACCAGTAAGGGCAATCCTTACCAGTTAGAAGGCTGCGATGAGAGAACTCAACGGTGGGTCTTTGCTCGGTCAGGTTTGACCAGCGAGGGCAAACTTGAAAAGCCCGACTCTGTGAATGAAGTAGAGGTAAAAATTGAATGAAGTAATTGAAAAGCAACAGAAGGGTTTCTTAGAGCCGAAGAGGGAGAATGACCAACTTACCGCTATCTTAGGAAACTCTGAACACAGCGAACGGGTTCGAGCAGTCTCTTCTCAAATGTCTTGGCTTGATGGTTTCCCTAAGGATAAAGACACATATAGAAGATGTGGGAAGTTTAAGAAAACACTTGATGAAATGATTGCTCAAAATGTCAAAGAAAATGTGCAAGAAATAATGGAACAACTTAGACAATTAGGACAATTAGTGGCACCGAGTACAATGATGGTTCCCGTGCAAAAGGAGCAATTGGTATCTCCAAGTGCCTATCCTAGCAGTGTTGGTTCTGTGCCAGGCTCAGGATCAACCTATAAGTTCGCTGCGATGATATTTCTAACAACAAATCTTGTCGTCTTCTTGTCTCGATCGGCAGAGCAGGGAACAAAACCAAATAGGTTGCCATTGCTTTGGCAAAGCCTGATCGTGACTTCAACGGGAATCCACTTTTGTTGTATTATGCTGTGGTGCAAGTTCTTCAGATCATTGATAATGATTATGAAGATTATGAAATACACCACATCACACATGAGGGGATCACGACTCTATGGCAGGTTGTCAACCAATTTATCCTTTGGAACCGATGCGATATTGTGTTGGATGATGAGCCAATTTATAGCCCCGTTGCATCTCGAAATACTGCAACCCCATCTTCTAAGGCGAAAGTCTAGGAAGATCCACTCCCAGTCCAGGAAGATCCACTCCCCCTATGCCTCAGGAAGGATGATAGTAACCTTGCTAGTAAAGACATACAAGAGAAACAAGTTGGACAATAGCTTCAAGCAATACCAGAGCAAGCTGTTGCTAGTAAAGAGCAACCAGTTGAGCAACAGCATGAAGTAGTACTAGAGCCTGCTGCTGGGAGTAAAGAGCAATCAGTTGAACAACAGGTTCAACAACAAGCTAGTGTCAACATCCGACGACTGCTCCTCGATCATCAGTGCCTACCAAAGTTAGATCATATGAAATTAAGAAACTTTAATCAGAACTATCAAAGTATTGGGAAACTATGAAGGAAAATATTAGAAAATTGAGTGCATCTCCTTCTTCGCATGAGCCACCATTAGCAGATATCGAGAAGTGGGAAGAAGATGGTGTCATGTATAATTGGCGGACAGCTTTAGTTAAACCAAAAGTTCCAATATACAAGCTTGAGGATGTTCCATCTAAATTTGAGAATGGGAAGCCGTTCGTGACATTCGTAGAACATAGCAAACAACCTGCCCCACTAAAAAGAATGCATGAGTGGTACATCCTTGTCAGCAAAAAATATGATCATTCTTGCGTCACATTTCGTATTCCAAAAGATGCATCCTGGAGCACTGGAGCAGATAAACGAGTTATTTTATTTGAAGAGTTGCATACCCTTTTCCATCGGGGCATGCTCCAAATCAACCTGCTACTCGTCTAGTTCTTCCAAGTGCCTCTAATATTTGGCATTTGCTTTTCTTACTACATTCATACACATTTCATGAGATTATAACAATTCTGGACTTCTTCAATAGGATGCAATACATGGATAATGAAAAGATGAAACGCAAGACAGGTATCCTTGACCCTATATGGATTGCAAAGACGCTATTCGACGTCAGGGCGGATCAAGACTCAGCACAGTTCAAGCACATGAAAAAAATGAATTTGAAAAAGCAATCACAAAACTTAAAAAGGATAGAAGGACAGAAGATGCAGCTTACATAGGACATGCAATGTTTAACTTTGTCAGAGATGTCAAGGACCTCGTAAAGGCTCCGTACCACTTCGAGTAAGTTCGACACATGACATTGATATAGCAATTATTGCTAATTGTTAACACGTGTGTTTGTATGTTTGCTCTAATCACTACATAATGATCTTCATCAAGCCAACGCAGGGTTTGGCAACAGTCTTGGACTCGGCCGATTACCCACCAGATCGTTACAAAGATTTCCTTTCCATTTTGAAACTGTACATTTGTTCATTAATTTTAATTTACACACATTTAGAATGTGTTGACAAGTTTTATATGACATTTCGTGTATTACAGCGCTTGGCGGTTTTACGCAGAACAGCTTGGCGGTGAGAGACCTTCTAATACGGATGCATTGGACATTAAAATGTATTATGCTTGTCCGAAGCAGGCTGATGGGAGAGTCTTTTGCGGGTATTATGTATGCGAGCATCTTCGGAAAGCCAGCGAATATAGAGTGAATTGTAAGGATGTAAGTTATCCTTAATGTCGATATCTTATTTTCTTACTTTTGAATTTCATTTTCATTGTAACTAGCATAGTTTAATACTTATATTCCCTGCTGTTCAATATTACCAGAAACATTATTTTCATATTTTGATTCCAACTTCAAAATTCAATTTCTCACAGTACAACTGCTCCAAAAATACCAAATAAATTCATGTATACTCTCGCTTTGATCTATACTTCGAGATTGTTCAAACCAACACATTCTAAACCTTGTTATGTGTTTCATTGCAGCACACGAAAATGTGAACGAAGAATGACCGAGTTGTAGAACTATTTCTGGTGGAGGAGCCAACAAGATTGCTGTGTAACTGTGTCAATTCATGCATCGCGAAATTTTGCACAAAAGAGGGGAGTTCTTTGATGAGAATGGTGCAATAGCTGATGTGCCAGAACTTTGTGACTATGCCAATAGAAACAGTTTTTAGTAAAAACTTGTAAACTATGAGATGAATTGTTTGTATAACTTGCACATATGTATATTTTTTTTAGTGAAATTGACTTCTGTGAGATGACTTATATGATGATATTGTTGACTTCTGTGATGATATTATTGACTTTTGTGATTATATTGAATTGACCTGGAAATTAGAAATAACAGCAGCTAGTACTACATAGGTTATACCTTATCACATGCGGTTATTTACCAGCGGCTAGACCTGCCTGTGAAAAACAATTATCACAAGCATCTAAATATAGGTAAAGAACCATCTGTGATAACCTAATTATCACACACGGTTACAGTTATGGTACAAACCAGCTGCGATAAACTGTCTTCACAGGCGGCTTGACTAAGGTCAAGATCTGCCTGTGATAACACAATTATCACAGGTGGTTATATATGCTGCACGACCCCCCTTGTGATAACATATCTTCACAGGCAGCTGGCCTAAGTCAAGAACCGCCTGTGATAATGTGTTTTCACAGGCGGTTTTACTTCTCTGCCGGTGAAATTGTGGATTATCACAGGCTCTTCGTTTCAGGCGGTTTTAAAAACCCCGTGTGATAATAGGTTTGGAGCCGCCTCCTATGAGGTTTATTGTAGCAGTGAATGGAGGAAATTAAATATTCAAAACATGCTCCTGTTCAAACTTTGTCAAATAAAAATCTGAGTACACCATTAAATTGCAACTACTGCAAATAGCCTCTCTGCAAAGTTTCAAAAATTTTGAAGCACATTTGCTATTTAATTCAGTGGCTCCATTGAATACCATTCAATTTCAAATTCAAATTCAAATATTAATTGAACATGATCAATTCAAAGTTTTGAATTCAGAACCAGATCCTATATATTTATTTGAGCCAATCGACAAATTTTCATGAATTTTGGACCTTGTTTGGTGGTGGAATTAAAAGGACAGAGAAGGGATAAGGAGGAGAGGTGTGGGACACACTTGTCATTCAGTGAACCAGCCCAACAGAGCAAAACGTGCTCTGTTTCTCCGCTCTTCCCATGGCGCCACCGCACCTGCTGCATGTGCCACATACTCGTCAACCAGCCTGTTTCCAGAATGCAGAAATTCTTCCTTATGGTTGCTCAGAAGCTTGCTCCTCAACTCATTTCCTCACTGCTCGCTCCAGCACTGCTCTCTGCTTGCTCGAGTCACTGTGGCTGCCTCCCTGTTCCCCATCGTCCATCTGCAGCAAGTATACTCGAGCCAGCTTCATGCAGCAGGGGTGTGCGCCGGCGTGGCCTCAACCTCCCTGAGCTGCTGCCTGTTGCCTTCTTCCTCTACTGCACGGGGCACATCATCTTCTTTCCCAGAGCTCAAAAACAACGGCATGGGTGCTGCTTCGGTTGCCCTGTCGTATTGGCCCGTCTTACACGCATCAAAAGACGCTCCAAGGTTCGCCAAAACTCCACCAGTCTGTCCCCATAGTTGCTAGTCCATTAGTAGCACCGTTTAGCCGGAGTTTGAATTTTGATTCGGCCGTTCTCAAGAACAGGAGAAATTTCCGCCAGACAATTCGGATTCTATGTATAATTATTTTTCAATTCAGTTAGATAAGATCTTCCTCATGAACATACAAACCTCCTAAATCAAAAACCAAAGAAAATGATCCATCCTAGGCTCTGTTCTTCGAGTTCTTGTACCCGCCAAAGCTTGTGACCTAGGTCACTGGTGTAATCCTTTTTCCAGTCAATTTCTCCCCAATTTTAGTTCATATTCTTGTTCCTCATCGCCTACTGGTGCTGTGCAATCAAATACCAAGCGCTATGGTGCTCTCTGTACACCGGGCGACCTCGCCAGAGTTATGTTCGCCGCCGCCTCTGGGGGAAGGCCATTTCCGGCCATCCTGGCCCTCCATGACCACACCAGCGTCTTCCCGTGTGGAGTTAGGCACAGGCGGCCATCTGGGGGAAAGGCGATGCAGGGAAAGGACGCCAGCGAAGGGCGGCACCGTGGCAGCCGTGGGCGCCGCCAGCCCCCTGTCCTGGGTCTAATGTTGAAGGAGAGGCTATGGCCCACCCGTCAGCCTAACAAGGCATTGCCTGGATCTAATTGCGGCTAGGATCAAGTGTGGCTGCTACGTGCACCTTGTGGCCCAGGCTGTTCCTTCCACCTCAGTGGCCCATTTTAAATAGTGGGGCCCACTGAATTCAGCCAATTTCCAATATAGAAATAATTGCAGAAACTACCCAATCTTTGAAAATTTACCATGGCCAGTTGAAAGTCCAAAAATTGTGAAATAAATTCTGTTGGATTCCTCATGGCATGTACTTTGCAGTGGTCTAAATTATTGGCTATGAAAGTCCCTGGTTTTATCATAATAATTCCCACAAAATAAATAATTAGAAATTAATTATAGATGATTTCTTTATTAGAAAAATCTCAAAATTTTCCAAAATCTTCATTTAAATATCTTTGATGTCCAATACAAATTGCAGAACACTTTTACTTCATTTACTGGAGGAAATTGTACTTCCTTCTTCTATGTCCCTGGAAATAGGGAAAACAACATAGACATTTTCAGAATATTGTAGGAACTTGAAAATTTCATATCTCCATGTATAATGATTATAAATTTGTCAAACTAATTTTCTTGGACTCTACATAAATCCCTCTATCCAGAATACATAGTTTGACCTATACAAAAGCCTCGGTTTGGCCATGAAAATTTTGAGAAAGCTAAACACTTAAGAAATTTTGTAGACCAACATATTATAGTGCTGTATCTGAAACTTACCTGGTTATTCCTCCATGACCATATGAACTAACTGTAATTTTCTCAGGCGCCGGGGATCTGTTGAACCGGTATAAATTGAGATCACATCTCTATGTCCAAATCAATATCTATATCACTTCATATTTCCATTGCCTAAGTTCATCTTATTTCCTCTCTGCTGCTGTGCATTCCAGCAATAGAACTATCAGTCCTAGCTAGTGTTAATCCTTCTTGAATTATAATTAACTTCGATTGTTACTTTGCTATTGCATTCTTTTATTGGATGCATATGCACGACAATAGTGATTGTGATGAAGGTGGCCAATAATAAGCACAACCCGGAGCATAGGATTTCTATAATTGTTCTACTGTGAAGTGAATTCTCGATGGAGTGTACTAACTGATCATCATTGACATTTAATCTCAACTGGAAGGCAAGCCCCAGTTTGCATTTAAGAAATTTTGCAAATTTTTCATTTCTATACACTATATGGATGAGTTGTATTGTGCATTAGGTCTTGTGCAATCAAACCCAATTGCATGACCAGAATAATCTAGAGAGTAGTTTGGGTAGATTAATACTCCACGCTTCGATATGCTATGCTTAATGTCTAGTTGGAAGAAATTGTAGAAAGTCGAGTGGTTGGAACCTTCTCGCGAGACTAGCACTTGGTTTACACTGGATTGGAATTATGAGTTTAATTGTGAGGATTCACTTTAATAAATTGGAGACCGGGCAGGACCATAGGATGCAGCAAGACATGGTCCTGGCTGCGTAGTTTTGCTTGTGTCGATTGAGGCCCGTCTCGTGCCTGACCTTGTTGGACAAGTTTGAACGATACCGGGTGCATACCGGCTATATGGACCCAGGAAACCGATGTACCTTGGGGATCCTACATTGGAACCTTTTCAATCGGATTAAGTTGTCGGCTGTTAGTACTGTGGGAGTCACCTCACTCATGAACATCTCATAGCGGAGGTGCAACTTGAGGGAGCTCGATGTTCAGGTCGATCGAACTGTTTCTATGTAGTTAAATCTTGGGAAAGGTGGCTACGTGCGACAACAGTGGAGTGTGCTGTCGCAACTCCGAGTATGGGCATACGTGTCGTGCAGTCCAGGTGTCTACTGGTTGCAATCACCGTCGCTCGCTGTAGTTTGAGTATACTTGGACACTGAGTCTTGACGTAGGAAGAAGTGAACATGATTTATTGGAATTTGATACTTCTTGATATATAATTTTATTGCATACTTGTATGCAGTAGTGGTAGTGCAAACTAAATTTACTTTCTATGAAGCCTTAACTGGATGCTAAAAAAATGAAAGTAAGGATTCACTTGTAGGTGTGTCCTTTATGCAAATTCAGCTTCCGTTATTTAGAGTTTCAGCATGTAGAGTTTCAAGCCTTTGGTGAGACGGTTAAGTCTTGTTGAGCATCAAGCTCACGGTTTGTAAAAGAACGCTTTTCGGAAGAACAAAAATGCAAAAATACAAACTTTAAATTTTTGAAAGTGGACATGGAAATCCAAACTCACATGAATCATATGAGTTAACCAATATTCGCTAAAAATAGGGACTTGTTAAAATTTTACATATAGAACATGTTTGCTAATGTATATTGGAACATAAGGTGTAAAATCTTAAATTTCCAAGTATTCACATTTTCAATGAAAAAGTAAAGGAGAAAAGAAAACAAAATAGAGAGAAAGAAAAAAAATTATTCCAACCCTAAAATGGGACATTCAAAAAATTCAAATCTATGGCTGTAAATTTTTCCATGACCTTCTTATATTCAAAATTGACTCTCGGTAAAGTTTCAAAAAATTTGAAGCACATTTTCCATTTATTGGACACGTATTGAGAGTTTAATCAGAGTCGACTTCAAATTTAAACTTTGTACTCAACCTTGTCCAAATCAACTCCAAATTTTTCCTGAGGTCCCTTATGGCTCAAAAGGGGTAACTTCAAAGTTTCATGATTTTTGAACCTAATCTACTATTTATTTCCTTGAGTCAACTATCACCACTTGAATTGAAACTCAAACCTGAGTTCGAAATTCAACTTGCTCAGTTCTGAAATCTGATTGCACCATAAAATTCTTTACATTTTATTTAGTCATTGGGCCAAAGTTGAATATTTTTGAAGCATGTTTGATAGTTCTATTTGAAATTGGAAAAGAGAAGGGAGGAGAGAGTGGGTCCCACATGTCATGTTTATCCTCATGGCTACAAAAAACGACTTCGCTTCTTCCTCTCCCGGTCTTATCTACCTCCCCCGACTCCTTCCTATCCACAGCACGCTGCTTGCCCACGCACACTCTCTCAGCTCTCTACTCCCGTCAGCCATGGTCTTGCTCCAAGCTGCTCGCCCCGCTGTTGTCGCGCCCAGACCGACTTCTTGTCGCCGCGGCAGGCTGCGCGCCACGCCACCGCCGTTCCTGCGCCTTCCTCCCGCATCTCGCCGTGCACACCTCGGTTGTGTGTCGCTGAACCCATCCGGCGCCTCGCCCTGCTCGTTCCATAGTCACAATACCGCCTTCCGAGTTTCAGTGCGCGCCTAGACCCACCTCCAGCGCGCGCCCACGCCACTAGTGTCGCTCCTGCTCTCACATTCGCCGAGCATCATGCCCTGGCCTGTGCTGCTCGCCGACGCCCCTGCAGCGCCCGTGCCCGCGCAGCACACCCCCTTTCGCCGGCTGCTCGCCCGCGGCCGCACATCTCTAGTGCTGCTGCTGCGTCTTTGCTACCGCTGTGCACCGCACCTTTCCACGCCGGCCGTCCACTCGCCGCCTTCCAGCCGCGCTGCGCTACTCCCTCCGGCCGCCACAGCGCGACGCCGCACCACCCCGACTGTCGGTTCGCCTCGCCTGGCCGCGTCCCAGCTGCCCCGGCCGTCGCAGCATGGCACCCACAGCGGCCCTGCACCGCCTCTGCCCTGCACCGCTTGCGCCGCTGACACCGAGCTATCACGGTGCAACGTCCACGCGCGCCATGCTCGTCCCCTATTGCCGACGGCGCCCAGTCGCCCTGCTGCTCGCCGGCACGAGTCGACGTCGCCGTCCCGCGCTCATGCACCTGTCGCCGGCCACCGAACGTCTCCAGGTGAGTTGCCTAGCCGTCGTCATCCCTCCTCTCCACCTAACTCGTTCCCTGCTTGCCTCTCTTCCTCACCGCGCAGACCGCGGTGAGCACGTCCCATGTCAGCACCATGTTCGTCAACGGCCGAGCACACCTTGCCAGCAACAACCGCGTCATTACTCGACCTAAGGGTCCTTCTTCATTTTACCGACCTCAGCTCCATGAATATCCCATGCTTCCACTGCTCTATGCTCTATTTCCAGTCATGCTCACCACATGTTCGACGAAATACCGGCACACACTGTTCACTTGGTTCCTCACGCTCGCCTCACCTATCAGCCACAGTAACACATCACCTGGTCGTGGTCTCCTCCCGAGTGCAGATCCCGCACCATGGGTGCCTTGCTACTGGTTGCGTGGTCACCCCGAGATTGGTCATTGTGTCATGTGTGCGTTCCTACATAGCCATATCTGTGGTGAGCACCACCTACAGTGTATGCCTGCATGCCCTCACAGTGTAGGCAAACCACTTGTTTATCACTACAGTGACATGTCGTGTTCAAACTACTACTGCTCTTGTTCCTCTAGTAGCTCCCATAATGCTTGCCGCCATCAACAACAGTTTCATCGATGGTTGTTCGCAGTGGGTGTTGTATTGACTTGAGCGACGTCGAGCCCTACGTTCGCGTTCTACCTTGAGGTCTAGCCAAAAGCAACCCCACGTTGACCTTTCTCGCCTTTATGTTGTGTTGGCATGTCCATACATGCTTGTGTTGCTTCACATTGAGTTGTGTCGACGTCGTTGACAACATGACGTCGTCGTGACGTTCCTAGCCATCATCGTGTCCTGGCATCGAGATGGAGGATGCCTGTAACGTACATGATGCTGGAACACAACCAGGACACAACGGTCGATGATCGTTTATCCAAATTAGGGTTTAGTCAAGGCGAGACTCGTCGAGTACTAGGTGTAGCTAGGGTGCTCGATGAAATGCCTTCTAAGTCAAACCAAGTGTGTCGGTGATCACCGATGACCTGGGGTAGAGGTATGCAAGAACATTGCGACCAACAAGGAGAACTAGACCAAGGGGAACCTTGGATAAGCGTTCCTTGGTTGTGTCGAGGATGTTCTCTAACCGATCACAGGATTGGTTAACTTGGTGTACCACTTCATCGGCGGTAGGTTCGTCAAGTCGCTTATCAACAACCGAGTCGACATCACTAGCCTTGAGACTCACAAGGTCGTGTTCGAGATTCTGCTCACCCCATTGACGAGTCTGGGTTGATGTCGACGTCGCTAAGATGATCTTCTCGAGATGGCAAAGCATGCCTTCACGTCATGGTCTCGCATCATGTTTAAGTCCCAATAGCTTACCGAGCTCACCTGGAAAAGCTTGCGGGAGACACTACATTAGTGTCGATGTGTAAGCACCTGAACGATGCTTGCGACGTTAGTCGTAGCAACTCGTTTATCTAAAAGCGATTTGAACGTTGTCTTGGTACTCATGCTAGGTTAACAGTTCTTGTACTGACTTCTTAAGTACAAGACATGTTGATCTCAATTCAGTCCCAAGTGTCGTTAGGTTCCATCATGGTTCATCCTAAGTCAAGACTCTATAACAGCACTGCTCACTTAACTAGGTTTACTCCTTTATGAGTTATGTCAAGTTAATTGGTCGATTGCTAAATCGCGCCCTTCGTCTTGTACACTCCACTCATACTCAAGCTTCCGATGTCCCACCTTGACTTTTGGGTCGTCCTTACACTTCTCTGCCAACACTTCTTCACCATTCAGAATTGTCAATCTCACGTGGCATAGCTTGAAGTGTGGTATGATAAGCTGCAATGTAGCTTTATGTTGTACCTTTCAATTCATACCGACACTACTATGTCCACCTTGACTCATCCTCTCGTTACCCACACAACAGAGGCATATATGTCCTTCCTAGTCAAACTCCTCGTTTTTTAAAGTTTATCCAACCCCGTGGAGTCTATGATTAAATTACTTAATTATTTATATGCACATCATGTCAATAGGAACGTGCTGATAGGTGATCGACAAGAAACTTTGCTTGGAAGAGAAGGCCAGGGTGTTCCAGCTTGAAGTTCCATGGTAGACTCTTCGAAGGAAGACCAATCCAATAACAACTGACATTGATATAGAGTCGCAAACTAAGGCAAGCCCTGGTTTGCATTTAAGTCGTTTATAAAGTTTTGCTTTATCACTATGTTGATTAGCATATGAATTGTGCATTATGTTCAGGATGCTTGAATACTCCAAATGCATGACCCACAATCCCATTGGTTAATTGGGTAGGTTGCTAGCTCGACGTGTAGAACTGATATGCTAATGTTGTCGGTGAACCGGTAGAAGTCGAGTAGTTGGAATCTACTCGCGAGATAGAAAATTTGACACTTATCTACACTGGGTTAACATTTATAGAAAATAACTGTTTAATCTAAACTTGAGACCGGTCAGAGATGGATAGGAAGCGGCAAGACGTGGTCTTGGTCGCATAGCTCTGACTGGTCAATTAAGGCCCATCTGGATGCAGCCCCTTCGAACAAGCTTGACTTGTACCAGCGACATACTGGACATACGGACTCCAGTAAACTGACGTAACTCGATAACTGGGATGTCCAGACCAATGAACTCACCATCGATAGGGGTGGGTTGAGGACAGTAAGGTGTAAATTGGTCGGTGGACACAAGAGGTGTTCCGTGCGGAGACCTTCTGTTCGTGAAGGTGAGACTGGTTCGGCGTTCGGGTTTCTTGTGAAAGGTGGCCATATACGACTAGTACTGAAGTGTTACGTAGGTACTGGTGTACTCACTGACACTTTTGAACGTGCTTATGTGTCGTGTTGTCCGGGTGTGTCCTGATTGCAATCACCGTCCCTCAAGGTAATAGAGTATCACTTGTTCACTGAGCTATGATGTAGTAAATACTAAAGAAATAAGAAGAATATGATATATTGAATTATAATTGCTTTGCAACCTTGTATGGCTTAGAGATAGTACAATAAAAAGTTTAAAGTTTCCCCATACTTTACCTGTAATAGCATTACGTGGTTTGGGCATGTCATATCATCGACAAAGCGTTTCTTGTTTGATTGTGGAGTCTATGATGTGTCGTGCCTGAAGAATGTCATGTGCTACTTAAAACATGACTATAAGGATCCACTTGTAGGGATTCCTTTATGCAATTCCTTACCTATGCTTAGTATTCACCCCTGCATATGTCTAGTGAGACGGGTTAGTCTTGCTGAGCCTTATGGCCACGTTTGCGCTTTAACGATTTTTGCAGGTATTAGGTTTATTTTTGTTGTTCAAGTTGTACATGAGATCTCGAGGTGTCGAGATAAACATCATGTGAACCACGCCGCTGCCGAATGATCATCATGTTGCTAGTGAGAAGCGTCCTAGGGCATGGACGTCATCTCTTATGCTTAGATAGGTGAGAATATGAGTATGTAGCTCCGATGTGTGTGTACTTTTGATGTACACTATTTTGTAAACTCTTCTTATTATGAAATGAAAACATTATATGGTTTGGTATCCTTTTTGTGTGTGCTTTTAGGTGTCACATCGCACGGCACCACCCAATGAGATCCTCATATGTGTGGACCCCGGTCCCCACACGGTTGCTCTATTATGGTTATTGCGGGTATTATTAGCTTATGCTTATGTTGTGCTTGTCTGTGAGAGCTCGAGCCTGTCGAGATGTATCTCTCCCAGAAACATTGCCGCTGCTCTCTTCTGCGTGTTGCTAGTGGGAAGTGTCCGTGGGCATGCACGACTTCTATTGTGCATAGTTAGTTGAGAGTGTGTGTATATATTATTCCGCGGTGTTGTATATTATGTTGTAAAAGTGAATCATATTGTGAAATAAAATATTTGTGTTGGTTATCTTGTATGGCTTTTCTTGTGTACTGTTGGGTGCCGCATCCCACGGCACCACCAGTGCGATTCCTGGAATGTGTGGACCCCGGTCCTCACAGCTCTCGCACACATTCTTGTCAAAATGCATCACATCAATAGAATGACAGATGTCTAAGTCTTTCCATACGGTAGCTCCCAAAAAATCGATTGCTTCTTCCACATATCATTTTCGCTAGAATTTTTGCAAGTCCTTTTCCCCTTACCAAGGACAACATGGATATTCTTGACCATTTCATAGACTTCATGACCCGTGAGATGAGGTGGAGGCCGCCTATTCTAAGTGTCACCATTGAAATTTTCCTTCATACTACGAAACGGGTGCTTCAGTGGAATGTAGCATCGATGTCCCATGTACACTATTTTTCGTGACTCGCTCAAGTACGGTGAGTCTGTTTCTCATAAACAATGTGGACATCTACAACCTAGTTTCTTACTCTGCCCGGACAAGTTACATGCCGCTAGAGAATCACTAACAGTCACTAATAAAATGGCTCTAAGACGAAAGTACTCACGCTTGTAGTCATCCCAGGCCTGCACTTCGTCGTTGTACCACAACTGCTTCAGATCTTCAACCAGAGGCCTAAAATAAGTGTCGATATCATTCCAAGTTGTTGTGGCCCTGGTATCAGTCCTAACATCATAATATATTTCCATTTGTTGCACAACTAAGGAGGAAGGTTCAAAATTGTAAGCACAATTGGCCATGTACTATGTGTGCTACTGTTCAAAAAAGATTCATGCAATCAGTGCTCATTGCAATCCTAATATTCCTCGGATCAATGGCAAAGTCAAGATTTTGTGAATAAATATTTCGCCGACGTGTCGCATCAGCAGGATGTCTTATCATTCTAGCATCCTGCTTATGCTTCTCTTTGTGCCATCGCAACAATTTTGACTCCTTGTTCGCAAACCAACGCTTCAAACGAGGAATGATAGGAAAGTACCAAAACACCTTTTTAGGACCTCTTTTTTTTTTCTATTGCATTTCTCGTCATCACCGTCGTCTTTCCTACGATTGAATATGTCCACTCCACAAATAGGGCATTTCTCGAAGTTTTCGTATTCAGTGTACAGATTATCTGTTTTGCCTCATAAACTGTCGTGGGGACTGTGTTGCCTTGGGGTAACATGTCCTTAAGGAGCGTCAACAATTCCTTAAAACTACAATCAATCCACACTACGTAAGAAAGGCTCATACGAGACGCACCCAAAAGAAGAAGGGAGGCGAACAAACTGTGCATCTTCGTCATCGCGTCTCGCATTACGTTGTCATCGAAGACAGGCCGCAAGGCGCGTCACTGATCAGATTAGGTGCGAGACAAGCTTAAAAGAAGCGCGTCTCCTTTCTTTGTGTCATAACAGACATTCTTTCTGGGGTCATTGTAGACGCCTGTTGCACGCGTTGTCCATTAGCATACATGTGTGACAGGCCCTTATGAAGCGCATAACAGATATAATGGCTGATCTGAGACGTTCTATATTGTAGCACGTTGCAGATTTACTAACTTATCCGAGATGAGCTTTATGGAAGCTTGTCTTCTTTATGTAGGTT
This sequence comes from Tuctoria greenei, assembly GCA_036927565.1. Lineage (NCBI taxonomy): Eukaryota > Viridiplantae > Streptophyta > Magnoliopsida > Poales > Poaceae > Tuctoria > Tuctoria greenei. The sequence continues at coordinate 74,731,451 of JAYESD010000004.1, forward strand.
ATCCAGGACGCTCTCTGCTATAGCTTGTCGTGGATTGTTTACAGACAGGGTCTCCTATTAGGTGCCCCCCACCCCTGATTATTCTGATTGTCGGCTGCATCCTGGCGCTAACCAGGATTTGGCAGCTGTATTATAGGTGTCAGCAACATACTACTCATACTGTTCGTGAACATATGTATAGCCAAAAAGATCACACGTTAAATTATATTGACCAATCAAATATTAACAAGTGTCAATCGTCTTTATCAAGCATACTAATTACAAAACAAAGAATGTTTATCCTAATTACAATGTAACTAATTACATACATCATAACTTTCATCATCTAATCCTGTATACCGTAATGAAATTCTCCCGATCAATGACTTTATTAACAATTAGCCTTCATAGCCTCTAATGCTCCGATTGAGACATCCTGAAATTCAATAAAATCACTTTAATCATAAAAAACATTATCAAATTGTAGTCACATTCGCTTAACCAGACACATAAGGTAGCAAATAATTGTTAGTGAATGGAGACCCGCGCTTACTTATAGCACACGCGGTTGGTGAGCATCTGCAAAGCATCAGCAGAGAAATTGTTGTCATGGTAAAGGACATGGTAGTGAGCTGGTGTGCTTGTCTCCTGAAAAAACAAAGAATTCCCATTCCACTGATACATTTATAGCATGATTCCAGCATAGGTACCATGATTCCGGGTAGAAATCAAACTCACTGGGATGGCAGATGCTAGTGTCAACCACAGTTCCTGTAATTTAAAGGGTTTGCGAATAAGAATTCATTATATACATTGATAGTCAAAACAAATACATTACTTCTGCATTGGACATAAACAAGGAAGATGAATGTATACCGTATTGAAAATTCTCCCTTTGGATCAATGACTTCATTAACAACGAGCCTTCATTGGAAATCCTCAAATTCAATAAAATCACTAAAATGCACGCTCTAAGGGCAGGGTCGAGGCGGTGGCGTGCTCCGGGGATAGGGGACGAGGCGGCGTCATGCTCCGAGACAAGCTAGCGGAGGCGCCGGAGCGACGGTTCCTCAACTCTCTGATGACAGCAAGCTGGCGTGCTATGGGGACAGGGAGAACATTTCCACTTATGTGAAGGTGGCGGCGTGCTCATACCAATTACCGAGGCCAGGGTCGAGGCGGAGGCATGCTTTGGGGATAGGGGACGAGGCGGCGTGCTCCAGCGTGCTCAACTCTCTTTTGACGAAGATCGGGGTCGACAGCAGCAGTGCAACAATGATGAAGAGCGAGTTGAGGAAGAGGGACGGCGGCAGCGTGCATAGGAGCTGCGGTTTCTAGGTCGAGAGAGCGCGAGAGCTAAAATTTTTTGCCAAGTGTTGGGACAGAGCGAGTGACATATAAAAATAGCAAAACTTGGAGACGAGCCTCTATAACACCCGTCTCTTATTTCAGCGTCTCCCTTTGGTCAAGAGAGCTCGAGTAAGTTTTGCGGGAAAATTTTTGCTAGAGACCGGGCAAGAGCTAGAATTAGGTCAAAAATTGAGACAGACATATATAACGTGTGTCTCGCATTATTTTGTTGTCGAACGAGCATGCCGTATGTCAAAGATGTGCCATGGTGTGCCTGAGCAAGGAACGACATCTTTGGCATCCGGGCATGTCCAATTGGCAATTGTGTGAAATTCCTTATATGATCATTGCAACGCACACAACTTTCCGAGGTAGGACAAAAATCTTTGGCATGAATCGGAGATGCGCTCAACATAAGGCGCGTCTCACATTTTGTTTTGGCCGTATGGGCAAGCCGCATGCGACAGCTATTGTTCTCGCGAACAACATCTATCGCATGCGGACCTGTCCAGCTGCAGACTGTGTGCAACGCCTTATATGATCGTTGCATTGCGCTCAGCTTTCCGATGTGGGACAAAAGATCTTCGATGTAAATCGGATACGCACCACTGAAAGGCATGTCTCACATTATTTTGTGTCCCTGGAAACGATGGACTACCCTAGATGTGCCATGGTGTGCCAAAGCCAGAACAACATCTAGGACATTCCAGCGTTTCCAACTGGCAATTGTGTGCATTGCCTTACACAATCGTTGCAACGTGCTCATCATTCCATCAATGCACGGGAAACCAACCGCTCCCTCGATGACTCCGCGCGGACCTTATTTAAGACACTCCATCACCAGTGAGTTCTCCAAAAGCGCGTCGCTCACTTTGAATCCTCTTCTTTTCTTCGTCTTCTCCGCCCCGACGACCCACCACCAACATGGCCGACCTTTCGTCGCCAAGCCCTCCAGGGGAGCCATCGTGCAAGAAACTGTGTTGCAGCTCCCCCGAGAGGTTCAACACCAAGCAGCGCCTCCTTATGGCACAAGAGGCGTACAACAATATGTCTTGCGCCATGAGTTCACTGGGTCTGTGTAACCTTCCCCAGTTTACTGGGATGGGTACCATCGGCCACTACCACTTCGCCCTCACGGGGGTGGTCGATTGTCTCGACGTTCTGTTCAAGATGATGACCCAGGTGCTTGGCCACGAAGGCAGCATACACCTGGTGGAGGCGACGGAGAGCAACCTCGTTCTCGGGGTTGCACTGCCGGTGCAGCCTGCGCAGCCAGCCCAGGATCCTGTTGCACCGGCATCGTAGTTGCCACCGGAGGACGAGGAGGAGGAGGAGAAGTAGGAGTAGGAGTAGGATTTAGTTTTTCTTTATTGTTTTTAGTAGCTTCTGTTTTGTAAATATTGTTAATGAATGAATTCTATCTTTGTTTATCTATGTTATTGAATATTATCTTGTGTGTTCTTTATCTTTGTGAATGAATAAATGTGTGGTGTGTTCATCATGTTCCTCATGTATCATAAGAAAGAATTTCATTATATTCAGGTATCTAGTGAGAACGTGCTCTAAGTTCAGTGATGTGTGATATCAACAGTGAACCAAATCAAAATGGAGAAAATCACGAAGCTAGAGGTGACGTGAGGAATTGAAGACGCACTTTCCATTAGAGCGTGTCTCTCTTTTAGCAGAGGAGAGGAGACATCGATCATAGGAGACGCACTATGTTTTATGCACGTCTCTCGCTTTTTAGAGAAGATAGAGTGTCTTGGATACCAATTTAACTGAGACGGACTTTGTTTTAACACGTCTCCTTGGACTTTCAGCCAAGCCATGTCAGATCCTCACTAAAGCGGGCTCATCTCTCTTGACATTATCAGATGCTGCCTTTGAGCGCTTCACCCATTTTTTCTCCTATTTGGGTTTGTTACATATTGCCATCCATTGCTCGCCTTCCATTGGAAAAGTTTTACCATCGCAAACAGTCTGGTGTACTTAGCCACACAACCATGATATAATGGCTTCTTCGAGTCTTTGATCATCATCTTGTAGTTTGCAAGTTCAAAATTACTGTACCGATCATCATCGCCATGTCTCTCGACATTGCTTACCATCTCCTTGGACACTCAATGTTGTTAACGATGAACCCCGATATATCTGGATCGTTCACATCCTCACAGTGATCTTCTTGGACACTAGTAGGGACCTCCCTCTCCATACATGAGTCTCTCATCTCTTCTTCGTTAATCCCCTCCTCCCCATGTTCGTTCCAACATCGATAATCCACCATGAATCCATGCGTGATCAAATGTGACCTCAACACTTCATATGTGCAATATCTCTTCTCATTCTTGCAGTGTTTGCAAGGACAACAAATAGTCCCTCCAATGTTATCCAACATGTCTTTCTTCGCGAAAGCACCAAATGCATCTACCCCTTGGATATATTCATTGCAAAGGCGCGACCCATACATCCAACTTCGATCCGACAACATCTACGTATAGAAAAGAAGAGCTAAATCAATGAAATTTGAAGCCACTGATAGTAAAAATCAAAAGGTAAAAAAATGTAACGAACAGGAGAGGAGGAGAGTACTAACCCTTTGTCTTAATATCCACCTATCATCACCGCAAGACATTTAGAATAAAGGAGGGAAACAACAGGGCATATCTGGTAGCCACTTGCTCTGCCATAGCAAGTCGTAGAAGGGCAACAGAAAATCGATACGGACCAATATAAAGCACATCTCTCTATAGAAAGAATGGGAGATGGGCCCGCTTCAACAACTAAAGTAGACAAGCTAGACTGATTGTTATGGGAGACGCGCCTTATTCCACAATGAAAGGAGACGAGCTACAACCAATGTCCATCTTAGTTACCTAAAGATATGAGTCGCGCTTAATAAAAGTGCGTCTCCCGTTTTTCAGAGTGGAGGGCTCGTCTCGGATACCTACTTAACTGAGACGGGTTGTATTGTAATGCGTATACGTTCAACCGATCAACGTCAAATCCTGACTAAAGCAGGCTCGTCTCGCTTAAGCTTATCAGAGACGTTATCGTTTTAGCTCGTCGCCCATCTTTGTCTCGTATTTGGGTTTCTTACATAGTGCAAGTTGTAGCTTGTTGGGGGAAGGTAATGCTTCCCGTTCGCCTTTTCTACCGGGTGAAGCTCTGATCTCATATCATGATTTACTAGGTCCATATGTGATTTTAATTCGTCCTTTGTTTTCCTCAGCGTGTCCAGCAAGGTCCCAATGATGTTGTCAAATACATTCTTTGTAACTTGCCTCAAATCAATATTATGGCAAAATTCTAGGTTCTTCCAATACGGAAGATACTTTAAAAAAATTGATTGTTTTTTGAAAGTCATGTCAGTTGTATCACTCGAAGATTTACTTTTCTTTCTCTTTGTTCCTTTACATTTTTTGCCCTTACCGAAAGCAATATGAATGTTCTTGACCATTTTGAACACGAGTTTTCCACTGTAAGGTTTTGGTGCAGTATCTTTTTCGATTTTGTTATTAAATTGTTCTTTCATATTTTTTCACCTGTGAGTATCTGTCAAGAACCACTGGTGTTTCATGTACACCATGTTTTTGGATGAAGTGAGGTATAGAAATCCAGTTCCATCCACGCACCTTACACAACCTTTCTTCCCTTTCAATTGTCTCGATAATGTAAACAGTCCGGGATAATCATGCACGGTAACGAATATCATAGCTCTTAGCATAAAATACTCCCGCTTGTACTCATCCCATGTACGTACCTCTTCATTCCACAAATTCTGCATATCTTCCATAAAAGGTTCCAAGAACACATCAATTTCGATGCCGGGTTGTTTCGTACCTTGGATAATAATATATAACAAAATATATTTCCTTTTGTGACACAACCACGTTAGTAGGTTGTACATTATTAAGACCACGAGCCATTTGCTTTGTATGCTCCTTTTTCACCAAACGGATTCATTCCGTATGTACCCAAGGCAAACCTTATATTTCTTATTTCCACTGAAAATTCTGGATACTGAAAGCAAAATTTTTCCACTGGATTGCATACTATGGTGTTGAATATGTTTTTCGTTCTTCTTGCGCTGCTCATAATGCCAACACATAACTTCAGTCTCTCTAGGGTTTGAGAACAAACAATTATATCGATCAATTACTGGAAGGTACTACATCACCAAGGCAAGAACTTTTCTCTTATTTTCCCGTATGCATCGTTAGAAGTATCGTCATCGTCACCTTGAGGGTCAATAATAAAATTCTTATTCTTCTGGCCCTTATTCATGTTGGTAACATACTAGTGATTGTAGTCCTTCTTGTATCTACTGACACCGCAGATGGGGCATCTAGTTGTGAGCTCATGCTCTTTGCAATACAGAATACAATCGCTCACACAAGCGTGTATTTTTGTCACACCTAGTGCCATCGGACAAAGAAGTTTCATCGCTTTATAAGTGCTTTTGTGCAGTTTATTGGTATTTGGAAGACTTTCTAACAAAAGATTCAAAAGATCAGAGAAACTAAAATCGGACCATCCATGTGTGGCTTTCAACTTTAGTAGTTCTAGGGGATCACGACTTTGGGGCAGACTGTTAACCAGTTAATCCTTTGACACAGATGCCATATGGTGTTGGACGATGAGCCGATGTCTAGCCCCGTCACATCTCAAAATACCGCAACCCTATCTTCTAAGCCGAAAGTCCATGAAGATCCACTCCCGCTATATCTTAGTACGGATGATAGTAACCATGCTAGTAACAATAACTAAGAGAAACCAGTTGAACAACAACTTGAAGCAGTTTCAGAGCAAGCTACTGGTAGTAAACAACAACAAGTTAAACAATAGCTTGAAGCAGTACTAGAGTAAGCCGTTGGTAGTAAAGAGCAATCTGCTGAATAACAGGTTCAACAACAAGCCAGTGTCTGACTTCTGACGACTACTCCTCGATCATGAGTGCCTATGAATGTTAGCTCATACGAAAATAAGTAACCTTCTAATGAAGTGTCAAAATATTCGGAATATTTGAAGGAAAATATTAGAAATTTGATTGCATCTCGTTCTTTACATGAGTTAGCACTAGAAGATATTGAGAAGTTGGAAGAAGACAGTGTCATATATAATCGACAGATGACTTTTATTAAACCAGGAGTTCCAATATACACGATTAAGGATGTTACTCTTTAAGAATGGGAAGTCGTTCATGGTATCGGTACAACTTAGCAAACAACTTGTCTCGCTCAAAGGAATGCACGAGTGGTACATCACTGCCAGCACAAAATATGATCTTTCTTATGTTACATTTCGTGTGCCAAAAGAAGCATTTTGGAGCACCAGAGCAAATAAACGAGCCCTTCTTTTTGAAGATCTACATAGACTTTTCCGTCGAGGCATGCTCAAAATCAACCTACTACTCATCTAGTGCTTTTAAGTGCCTCTAATATTTCGTATTTGCTTTTCTTACTACACGCATACACATTTCACGAGACTATAACAATTTCAGACTTCTTCAATAGGATGCAGTACATGGATAATTAAAAGTTGAACATCAAGATATGTATCCTTGACCCTACACTGATTGCAAAGTCGAATTTTGACTTTAAGGTGGAACGAAACTCAAAAGAGTGTAAGAACTTGATACAAAAAGGAATTTGGAAAATCAATCGCAACACAAAAGAAAGATAAAAGGACAAGGGTTGTAGCTGACATAGGACATGCCATGTTTAACTTTGTAAGAGATGGCAAGGACCTCGTAAAGGCTATGTACCACTTCGAGTAAGTTCGACACATGACATTGAAATTGCAATTACTGCTAATTGTTAATTTAACAAGTGTGTTTGTACGTGTGCAGTGAACACTACATAATGATCTTTATCAAGCCAACGCAGGGTTTGGCAACTTTCTTAGACTTAGCCAATTACCCACCAGATCGTTACGAATATTTGCTTTCCATTTTGAAATTGTACGGTTATTCGATACTTTTAATTTATACACATTTAGAATGTGTAGACAAGTTTTATATGACATTTCATGTTTACAGCGCTTGGCAGTTTTAGACGGGAAAACTTGGTGGTCAGAGACCTCCTAATAAGGATGCATTGCACATATCAACATATTATCCTTGTCCCAAGCAACCTCTTGTGAGCTTCTTATGCGGGTATTATGTATGCGAACATCTTCGGACCGCCTGTAAATATATAGTGAATCGTGATGATGTAAGTTATCCTTAATGTCGATATTCTATTTTCTTACTTTTGAGTTTTATTTTCATTGTAACTAGCGTATTTTAATACTTATATTATTTTGTTAGAAAAGTATTGAACTCTAGTTTCCAGTAGTGCAAGTGGTTTGCCATGAGAGCCTATATACATATCTAAAGTTAGATTTTCCTCACATCCACTAAAATGTTCATAGCTATTTCACCTGTATAAAATTACCAGATTCAAATTTTATCTCTACTGTTCAATATAACTTGAAACATTATTTTCATATTTTGATTCCAACTTCAAAATTCAATTGCTCATAGTATAACTGCTCAAAAACACCAAATAAATTCCTGTATACTCAATTTGATTTATACTTTGAGGTAGTTCAAACCAACACATTCCAAACCTTATTATGTGTTTCATTGCACCACACGAAGAATGTGAACTAAGAATGGTCGGTTTCTATAATTATTCCTAGTGGAGGAGCCGACAATATTTCGAGTGAACTATGTCAGTTCATGCATCACAAAATTTTCTACCGATGAGGGCTGTTCTTTGATCACGAAGGTGTAATAACTGATGTGCCATAACTTTGCGAGAGTGAAAAAAGAAACAGTTTTTAGTGAAACTTGTAAACTATGAGATGACTTTTATGTCAATTGAAAATGTAACTTTTACATATGTATATTGTTTTAGTGAAATTGACTTCTATGAGATGACTTCTGTGATTATATTGTTTTTGTAAACTGTGAGATCACTCCTACGAATATATTGATTTAGTAAAATCGACCTAGAAATTAAAAATAACAGCAGGTAATGCTGCCTATGGTATACTTTATCACAGGCGGTTCTTTACATACAGCTAGACCTGCCTATGAAATTATATTATCATAGGCGGCTAGTCATAGGTAGAGAACCACCTCTGAGAACTCTATTATCACATACAGTTACTCTTACGGTACAAACCGGTTGTGATAAATTGTCTCCACATGCGGCCAGTCATAGGTAAAGATTCGTCTGTGATAACACCATTATCATACGCGGTTACTTACACAGTACAAATCGCCTGTGATAAAGTGTCTTCACAGGCGGCTAGTCATAGGTAAAGAACCGCCTGTGTTAAACCTATTTCACATATGGTTTTACTTTCTTCCTGTGAAATTTGTTGGAATAATTGGCTAGGCCCACCTAATATTCAGAATTAATTCCCCATAAATCTCAAAGGCCCATTAGGGTAAGAGAGAGTTGTGCTAAATGATTAGTCCCATATGGAAAGTGGAAGTGGAGCAACCCCTACATAAAAAGGGAGGTTGCTCTTCCACTCATTGAGTGAGAGAGAAGAGAGGAAGAGAGTGGTGGCCCACGCGCGCTCCTCCTCCTCGCTCGCTCGCCTCACCACGCCACGCCTCGCCTCGCCTCGCACTGCACACTCGCGCGCGCGTGTGTTCGTGTGAATTCGAGCCTCGAGCCGAGCCCAGATTTTATATTTTTGCAGAAAATTAAATTGGACTTAGGGCTTTTGGGCCTCCAAATTTTTGGGGCTACCGGCACAAAGTCCAAGTCATTGGAGATGGATGCGTCTACGACTGCGGAGTCAGTTCTGATCCGGATCCTCCGGATCGCACACGAACCACCTCCGTGGGGCTCTATAAATATGGGTTTGCGCAGTACGGCAGAGTACATCCCACGAGCAGATCGTTTTCCCACGTTCGAGTTCCTTGTGCCGCCTTCTACTCTACTCCATCCCGAGCGCTGGCGTGTACCGACGATCGGAGAGCAGGTCTGAGGAACCACTCACCCTTGCGATCCTACACCGGGAGAGGGCGAATAAGGTTTTTGGGAAGCGCTCTGCGCAACTGCTTGCGTTCTTCATCACGGGTCATCTACCGAGGAGATCGGGCGCTGCGTCCCAACGTCATCACCAACGTCTGTAGTGACAGTTTGCCATCAGATCTACAGCGGTTCAACCGGCTTCAAATTGATATGCGATATTTCTCATCCCGTCTATCTGTCGGTATTGATCGCTGTTGTTTTCGCGTGTTTTTTCGGAAAATTGCCTCCTATTTTCTAACAATCCAAAAACCTTATTAGGCAATTTCCTGAGTTGAATATGATGACTTTGGCCGATGCACTGAGGCCGGACAAATTCTATGGCATGCACTTCAAGAGGTGGCAAGTTAAGGCCACGCTCTGGCTCCAATCTCTTAAGATCTTCTGGGTAACCGAGGGCAGGCCTCTGTGATGCCCGGTTCCGAAAATGAACCAAGCTAACGCATATGTGTGCCCAGGATGTTCAACACACATACACAAGTGCATTCACAAAGGAGTATACATAGAATTACCACAAAACAAGCTTAATTATCGAATTTTATTGCACAAACCATATTATCCTCAAGTACAAACTCTAATGATTTTTAAGAACAAGTTCAACTAATGCAGCAGAAATAAACTAAATAAGCAAACTAAACAGCTAGGCAGCATAAGAAATAGGGTATAGCGCAGCTCCAATCAACACCACAAGCAAGCTGACGGTAGACACAGCCTAGAACTCCGCATTATCGTCATTAAACTCCCAATCATGACCTGCAACTGTTGGGGGGGGATTGCAAGAGTGAGTACATGTCGTACTCAGCAATGTGGAACGTATGACATGTGGCTGATTCAAATGACAACAATAATAATGGTTAAGTGCTGAAAAATAGATTAAAACATTTGAAAAGCAATATATTACATGTATGTGAAGTAAACCCATCATAATCATAAGTAATATCATAATACTAGTCTGAATTCACTACCATCATCAATAATTACAGATTTCTCCATTTGCCAATAACCATATTCAATACCAAAAATTAATCCATAACCAGCCATAACCATTACCAAACCATAACCATCCCAGAACACCATCCCAATACCAAGTACCCTCTAATCATGGAAGTTGTCCAGGTGCTCATAACCGGGAGCATGACTATCATGATAGTTTTATTAGACTCTGCAGAGTTTGCACCACTTTACCTGCGTGTTTGTGATATCATCACCCGTCGGCGACTAAAGAACCTCCCTTATGCCAATTACACTTCCTTTGGTGTATGGCCAAGAGATCACAAAATAGCCTTTATAAAGGGGTTACTAGCCTATTTAGACCCCACTGAGGTTTCACCGGTGGCGATGTCTCTCACAGGGCACATCTTCAACCAAGGGCCCCTCTTGAGCCATTCGGATCCCAGGGTAGTCCATCCAATCTACAACAAACCCAATCCGACTACCCCTTCCCCGAGCATCCTTAATGGTCCAAATAGCACTAGCAAAGCTCTAATTAATCAGCTACACCGCACCCATACTTGGCCTCGTGGTGGCACTGTAGTCCTGGCTCATTCTCGCATGAACTGGTCCTTAGATCTAAAGCAAGCAACCACCATAACATCCAACCCATACACATACCAGACTTGCTTAGATCACCCATTACCATATCATATTGACCAGTTCACATTAACCAGAATATCATTAATGCATAATTAAATGTGTAGTGTTGTTTTCCCATCCCAATTAATTAAGCGGACCAAAAAGGTAAAAAGCCTATCCCAACTTTCTACCATAATTACAAGGTGACAAGGTGGTTTAACAATTCTAGTAAACTTCCTACCATAGGATTTCCCATCAAACTGACATAGGCATGCAGTTTTGCAAACAAAACATCTATTTTAAAAACAGGATCAATATGCTTCAAGGACACTTGCCTTGCTCTTGCGGTTTATTAGGGTCAAAGCCTTCAAACTCTTGGTGCTGTAGATCCTCCGCAGCACTCTCTGGCGCAAATCTGACTAATCCACACAATAAACATATAAGACAAGAAACACAATCAAAGAGTGCAGAAATATTACTCAATATGACATGACATGCATGATTGATGCAAATGGAAGGTAGAACTTGTTAAGAGATTGCTTTTAATGATCACTAGCTAGTTCTAATAGCTTTTAACAAGTTTATACAAGTTTGGAATTGATTAGATCAAATTTTAGAATTAATTCAACAAAATTTAGTCAGCAAAATCGAACTAGTCTACAGAAGACCGGACTAGTCCACACTTCGCAGAACTAGCGAACTACGGTTTTCTAGATCGACGTAAATTTGGAGATTAGGGGTCAAATTCTCATAAGAAAAAGAGAATAGAAGGTATACCAGGTGTTTAGAACTCCAATGAATCATGAAACTTGGAGGTAACACTTGGATCTTGATGATCTAGGGTTGGGGATGAACTTGGAGATGAATTGGCGACGAAGAATGGAAGCTTGGTGGAGATCTTGATCCTCTTTCGTTTCCTCCTCTTCATCTTCTTGCTTGAGATCTTCTCCTCCCTCCTTGATGGTGGTTCTCCACGAACTAGGGTTTGGGTGGGGTGGAAAAGTGGCAAATAGATGTCAAGCAAAGGGGTGGGGTTGTTTATATAGAGGTGGAGGCTAGGGTTCGATGGATTTCAAATTTGGGAGGAGTAGAGGTCGGTTTAGAGTCCCACATGGGCTCTAAAAGAGTTAGGCACGACATCCCTAGGCCCACTTAACGTGAAACCCAAGAAACAAGTCGTAAGACAAAAGATCAACTCAGGGTCGCGAAATATCGGACAAGTCCGAAAAGGACCGGACTAGTCTGAAGTTGTCCAGAGAGAAAATCGGATAAGTCTAGCCTAAAATCGGACAAGTCCGACTTTGGTCAGAGAGGAAATCGGACAAGTCCGCTGGAACACGAGACTAGTCCAGAAAAGTCGAGGGACTTAGCAAATTTTCAAGGATTCTTGGAATATCAGACTAGTCCGCACAAAATCGGACAAGTCCGAAAGTTTCCAAAGGAAAAATCGGACTAGTCCGCAGCAAAAACGGACAAGTCCATTTTTAGTCAGCGAGAAATCGGATTAGTCCTTAGTAAAATCGGACTAGTCCGCACTTTCCTGCATTCTAAGTGCGGTTTTGTTCCAAATCAATTTTAAACTCGTTCCTCTTGTTGTGGGTTAATGTTAAACATATATATGAGTGTATGCAAGGCATGATGCATGAAAATGAGGGTGTTACAAACCTACACCCCTTAAAATGAATCTCGCCCTCGAGATTCGACGCGGAAGAGAAGAGATAGAGAAATTCCCTCTTGAGATCACCCTCCAATTCCCACGTTGCTTCAGTTTCTGTGTGGTGCTTCCATTGGACTTTACACCATCTAATAACTTTGTTACTTGTGAGTCTCTCCTTGGTCTCCAAGATCTTAACTGGTTGCTCGGCATAAGTCAAATCTTCCTCTACTTCCAATTCTTCCATTGGCACTTGTTCTTCCGGTACTCTCAAGCACTTCTTGAGCTGGGAAACATGAAAGACATCATGGACGTCCAAATGATGAGCTGGCATCTTCAACTTATACGCTACTTCTCCTCTTTTGTCCAAAATCTTGAATGGTCCAATATAACGAGGTGCTAGCTTGCCTCTTATGTTAAACCTCTTATGACCTCTCATTCGTAACACCTTGAGGTAAACAAAATCTCCTATATCAAAAGCTAATTTCCTTCTCCTATTGTCCGCATAGCTTTTTTGTCTTGATTGGGCAGCCCTCAAGTTCTCACGAATTATTTGGACTTGCTTTTCGGCTTCTTGCAACACATCCGGACCAAATACTTGAGTTTCTCCTACCTCATTCCAGAATAAAGGCGTCCTACACTTCCTTCCATAAAGCGCTTCATAAGGTGACATCTTCAAATTTGCTTGGTAACTATTGTGGAATGAAAATTCTGCATATGGCAAGCTCTTGTCCCAACTTGTCCCATGCTTTAAAGCACAAGCTCTTAACATGTCCTCTAAAATCCGGTTGGTCCTCTCGTTTTGTCCATCCGTTTGAGGGTGATATGCCGAACTGAAATTCAACCTCGTTCCAATGCTTCATGCAATTTCTGCTAAAACCTGGAGGTAAATTGAGAACCTCTATATGAGACTATCTTCTTCGGTACTCCGTGTCGACACACAATATGCTCCACGTATATTTCAGCCAATTGTGCAGATGTATATTTGGTATTCATAGGGACAAAATGAGCTGACTTGGTTAAGTGATCCACAATTACCCAAATTGAGTCATACCCGGACTGAGTACGTGGTAAACCAACTATGAAGTCCATTCCAATTTCTTCCCACTTCCATTCCGGGATCTTTAATGGTTGCAATAATCCAGCTGGCCTTTGATGTTCCGCCTTGACTCGTTGACACACATCACACAATGCCACATATTCAGCTATGTCCTTTTTCATGCTATCCCACCAATAGCAAGCCTTCAAGTCTTTGTACATCTTCGTACAACCGGGGTGAATTGAGTACGGCGAGTCATGTGCCTCCTTTAATATTGTCTCCCGAATATGGTTTACATTAGGCACAACAATCCTCTTACCTGGCCATAGAGTGCCATGTTCATCCTCATCAAATCTGAATTCTCTCCCTTCTTGGGTCCTTTCCTTGATTTCCCGAATTAAATCATTTGTGGTTTGTGCTTCTCGAATTTCTTGCTCCAAGGTCAGATTTAACTCCATCATCTCTATCTCATTTACAAATTCGAGGTTCAACCGTTTTAATTCCTTACATAACTCAGATGGTAACTCTCGAACTGTGAGTTGATGAATTACCCCCTTTCTACTCAAAGCATCGGCCACTACATTGGTTTTTCCCGGATGATAGTTGATCCCAAAATCATAATCTTTGATGAGCTCCAACCATCTTCGTTGCCTCAAATTCAGATCCGTTTGTGTGAAAATATACTTCAAACTCTTATGATCCGTATAAATTTCACACCTATGTCCAAGGATATAGTGCCTCCAAATCTTCAATGCATGTACCACGGCTTCAAGTTCTAAATCATGTGTTGGGTAATTCTTCTCATGTTTCTTCAGTTGTCTTGACGCATAGGCGACCACTTGACATTCTTGCATGAGCACACATCCAAGTCCTTGTCTCGATGCGTCGCAATAAATATCGAAACTCTTGCTTACATCCGGCAATATCAAAACTGGGGTTGTTGTCGACCTCTTCTTTAACTCCTCAAAACTATTTTGACAAGCTTGAGTACATTGGAAAGCCTTTCCCTTCATTAGCAACTCCGTCATTGGCTTGGCTATCTTGGAATAGTCCTTGATGAATCGATGGTAATATCCAGCCATTCCAAGAAAACTCCTTACTTCCTTTACATTTTGCAGTGGTTCCCACTTCAACGCGTCTCTCACTTTTCCGTGGTCAACCGATACTCCTCCTCCTGAAATTATATGACCCAAAAACGACACCTCTTTCAAACAAAACTAACACTTGTTGAACTTGGCATACAATTGATGCTTCCTCAATTTCTGCAATGTAAGCCTCAAGTGTTCCTCATGTTCCTTCTCATCCTTCGAGTAGATCATAATGTCATCAATAAACACCACAACGAACATATCCAAGTACTCCATGAAGACCTTATTCATGAGGTACATAAAGTAGGCAGGCACATTTGTCAATCCAAAAGACATCGCGGTGTACTCATAAGATCCATACCATGTCCTAAAAGCTATTTTGGGTATGTTCGATGGTCTAATCTTCATTTGGAAGTATCCCGACGTAAAATCAATCTTAGACAAGACACAAGCACCCTTCATCTGATCAAATAAGTATTCTATGCGTGGCAAGGTGTACTTTTTCTTGATAGTTACCTCGTTGAGAGCTCGGTACTCTATGCACATCCTTTGGGTTCCATCCTTCTTGTCCACAAACAGGACGGGCGCTCCCCAAGGTGAAGAGCTTGGGCGAATAAAACCCTTCTCTAGTTGCTCTTGAATTTGCTTCTTGAGCTCCGCTAATTCCATAGGAGGCATCCTATATGGCCTCTTAGCTATAGGTGCAGTTCCAAGTATTAAAACAATGGTAAACTCAATGTCTCGATCAGGTGGCATACTTGGCAACTCATCCGAAAAAACATCCAAAAATTCACACACCACCAGAATTTCCTCAATTGCGGCACCGTCCATATGATTCAACTCCAATTTCTTTGGTGCGGTTTGAGATGCTTCAAATTCTACGGTGATCCCTTCTTCATTGGTCAACTTCACCATCTTCGTGGCACACTCAATAACTCTATTGTGCTTCCTCAACCAGTCCATACCAAGTATAATGACCAATCCTTGAGAATCCAAAACAATGAGGTTGTCAGAGAAGTCTACCCCCCTTATTCTAAGGCTTACTTTTGGAAATACTATATTTGTCCTCATCTCTCCTCCAGGAGACTTAACCAATAGAGTAAACTTCATATGAGAGATAGGCAAACTATACCTGGCAACATATTTCGATGCAACGATTGAATGCGATGCTCCAGAATCAAATAACATAGTTGCGGGGTTGGAGTTGGCGAGAAACATACCAATGACCACGTCATCCGCTGGTTTAGCATCCTCCGTAGAGACATGTTCACATTGCCATGAGCAAAATTCTGCTGTCCACGGTTCCCTTGTGGTTGTCCTCAATTGGGTCTTGTGTTTTGCCTTGGTGCATTGCTTCCTTGACCAAGGCCTAACTTAGGACATTGATGCGCAAAGTGTCCCGCTTCTCCACATGTATAGCACTTCTTAACTCCACCAGAATTTTTGGGACGAGCTTGGTTTTGAACACTTGCAGCAGGAAAGTTAGTGCGAGGTGCATAAGGCATTGGAGGCCTAGGTGCTTGCATGACAGGGCGCTGCTGCACAAACTAAGGTGGACGCGGTGCAAATCTAGGGCGTTGAGCAGGAATAGAAGAGCTGAAATGAGGCGCATTGGGCTATGCAAAGCAAGGGCGCAAATTACTTCCTTGTTGCTGTCCTTGATATGGCGCCTTCCTCTTATTGTCTTGCTCCATCTCACGGATCTTGTTCTCAACCACAATTGCTTTGTCCACAAGCTTCTGAAAATTGGCATAATCACAGTTGAGTAGTTGCACTTGGATCTCATTGTTTCAAGCCTCTCTTGAACAAGTATTTCTTCCGGCTGTCCCGACTAACATCCTCAGGCGCATATCTTGAGAGTTGAGTGAACTTATTGAGATATTCGCTCACACTTGATTTTCCTTGCCTTAAGTTCTCAAATTCTTGCCTTTTCAAAATCATAACTCCTTCCGGCACATAATGAGAACAGAAGTTCTCCTTGAATTCCGCCCAAGTGATCCTATCTTGATTCTCATGAGCATTGCAATAAGCATCCCACCAATCCGCAGCTGCTCCAACTAGTTGATGAGAAGCAAATAAGACCTTCTCCAGGTCACTACATTGGGCAATAGCAAGTTTCTTCTCCACGGACTTGAGCCAATCATCCGCATCCATAGGGTCAGCAACTTGAGAAAATGTCTGTGGCCTAGTCCTCATAAACTCTCCCAATCGGTTATGAGGAGGTGGGGGTGGCGGTGGAGGCATGTGGGGCTAATTGTTGTTGTTGCCAGCCTGCAGCTGTCCCATAGTCTGTATCATGGTTTGCATGAGCTGGTTTTGCATAGCCAAAAGCTGTTCAATGTTGATAGCTCCCTGAGTAGATCCTTGTCCAATGTTGTTCTAAGGCACTCCATTGTTCTCCTTCTCATCCTTGCCATCCCTCTGGTTGCGGGTCCTCCCCATCTGGAGAAAAGCAATAGGTAAGAATTAGAAAACATCCCCAACTATATGCATCAAGGGATATGAAACTAGACAATTAACTAGCCTACGTGGACATGGCAATGCTAAAGCACCCCAAAATCCTTTATTAAGCACACAAGCAAACAATATATAGCACAGCACACCAACCAAAACACATCGGTCCCTGAGTGCTCCTATGTGCTCTAAAGTGTCCATTCTATCTAGGCTGCATCCTACGGCCAACCTGTGGCTCTGATTCCAATCTGTCACGCCCGGTTCCAAAAATGAACCAAGCTAACGCATATGTGTGCCCAGGATGTTCAACACACATACACGAGTGCATTCACAAAGGAGTATACAAGGAATTACCATAGAACAAGATTAATTATCACATTTTATTGCACAAACCATATTATCCTCGAGTACAAACTCTAATGATTATTAAGAACAAGTTCAACTAGTGCAGCGGAAATAAAATAAATAAGCAAACTAAACAGCTAGGCATCATAAGCAATAGGTTATAGTGCAGCTCCAATCAACACCACAGGCAAGTTGATGGTAGACACAGAACACCGCATTATCGCCATTAAACTCCCAATCTTGACCTGCAACTATTGGGGGGGGGGGGGGGGGTTGCAAGAGTGAGTACATGTCGTACTCAGCAAGTGTGGAAAGTATGACATGTGGTTGATTCAAATGACGACAATAATAATGGTTAAGTGCTGAAAAGTACATTAAAACATTTGAAAAGCAATACATTACATATATGTGAAGTAAACCCATCATAATCATAAGTAATATCATAATACCAGTCTGAATTCACTGCCATCATCAATAATTCTAGATTTCGCCATTTGCCAATAATCATATTCAATACCAAAAATTAATCCATAACCAGCCATAACCATTACCAAACCATAACCATCCCAGAACACCATCCCAATACCAAGTACCCTCAAATCATGGAAGTTGTCCAGGTGCTCATAACTGGGAGCACGACTATCATGATAGTTTTTTTAGACTCTGCAGAGTTTTCTCCACTTTACCCACGTGTTTGTGATTTCATCACTCATCGCCGACTAAAGAACCTCCCTTATGCCAATTACACTTCCTTTGTTGTATGGCCAAGAGATCACAAAATAGCCTTTACAAAGGGGTTACTAGACTATTTAGACCCCACTGAGGTTTCACCGGTGGCGATATCTCCCACGGAGCACATCTTCAACCAAGGCCCCCCTCTTGAGCCATTCGGATCCCAGGGTAGTCCCACCAATCATCAACAAACCCAATCCGACTACCCCTTCCCCGAGCATCATTAATGGTCCAAATAGCACTAGCAAAGCCCTAATTAATCAGCTACGCCGCATCCATACTTGGCCTCGTGGTGACACTGTAGTCCTGGCTTATTCTGGCATGAATCGGTCCTTAGATCTAAAGCAAGGAACCACCATAACATCCAACCCATACACATGACAGGCTTGGTTAGATCACCCATTACCATGTCATATTGACCAGTTCACATTAACCAGAATATCATTAATGCATAATTAAATGTGTAGTGTTGTTTTCCCATCCCAGTTAATTAAGCGAAGCAAAATGGTAAAAATCCTATCCCGACTCTCTACCATAATTACAGGTGACAAGGGTGGTTTAACAATTCTAGTAAACTTCCTACCATAGGATTTCCCATCAAGTTGACATAGGCATGCAGTTTTGCAAACAAAACATTTATTTTAAAAACAGGATCAATATCCTTCAAGGACACTTGCCTTGCTCTTGTGGTTGATTAGGGTCAAAGCCTTCAAACTCTTGGTGCTGTAGATCCTCCGCAGCACTCTCTAGCGCAAATCCGACTAATCCACACAATAAACATACAAGACAAGAAACACAATCAAAGAGTGCACAAATATTACTCAATATGTCCTGACATGCATGATTGATGCAAATGCAAGGTAGAACTTGTTAATAGATTGCTTTTAATGATCACTAGCTAGTTCTAATAGCTTTTAACAAGTTTATACAGGTTTGGAGTTGATTATATCAAATTTTAGAATTAATTCAACACAATTTAGTCAGCAAAATCGGACTAGTTTGCAGAAGGTAGTACTAATCCGCACTTCGCAAAACTAGCGAACTAGGGTTTTTTAGATCGACGTAAATTTGGAGATTAGGGGTCAAATTCTCGTAAGAAAAAGAGAATAGAAGGTATTCCAGGTGTTTAGAACTCCAATAAATCAAGAAACTTGGAGGTAACACTTGGATCTTGATGATCTAGGGTTGAGGATGAACTTGGAGATGAATTGGTGACGAAGATCGAAATCTTGGTGGAGATCTTGATCCTCTTTCATTTCCTCCTCTTCTTCTTCTTGCTTGAGATCTTCTCATCCCTCCTTGATGGTGGTTCTCCACGAACTAGGGTTTGGTTGGGTGGAAAAGTGGCAAATAGATGTCAAGCAAAGGGGCGGGGTTGTTTATATAGAGGTGGAGGCTAGGGTTAGATGGATTTCGAATTTGAGAGGAGTAGAGGCTGGTTTAGAGTCCCACATGGGCTCTAAAAGACTTAGGCACGTCATCCCTAGGCCCACTTAACGTGAAACCCAAGAAACAAATCGTAAAACAAAAGATCAACTCGGAGTCGCAAAATATCGGACAAGTCCGAAAAAAACCGGAGTAGTCCGAAGTTGTCCAGAGAGAAAATCGGACATGTTTGGCCTAAAATCGGACAAGCCCGACATTGGTCAGAGAGGAAATCGGACAAGTTCGCTAGAACACCGAACTAGTCCAGAAAAGTCGAGGGACTTAGCAAATTTTCAAGGATTGTTGGAATATCGGACTAGTCCGCACAAAATCGGACAAGTCCGAAAGTTTCCAGAGGCAAAATTGGACTAGTCCGCAACAAAAACGGACAAGTCCGTTTTTAGTTAGAGAGAAAATCAGACTAGTCCTCAGTAAATCGGACTAGTCCACACTTTCCTGCATTCTAAGTGCGGTTTTGTTCTAAATCAATTTTAAACTCGTTCCTCTTGTTGTAGGTTAATGTTAAACATGTATATGAGTGTATGCAACGCATGATGTATGAAAATGAGGGTGTTACAGCCTCAAGGTCCTTTGTCTGTTGAAGAACAGAGGAAGTTCTAGGAAGCCAATTCTGCCCTGAGAGGATGCATCTTAAGTGTTCTTTACAATAAACTCTGTGATGTCTATCTGACAGTCACAGATGGTAAGGAGCTCTGAGATGCACTTAACACCAAGTATGGTGCAGTCGATGCAGGCGGTGAACTGTATATCATGGAGAATTTTCATGACTACAAAATGGTTAACAACCGTCTCGTAGTTAAACAAGCTAATGAAATACAGTGCCTTGCGAGAGGGCTCAATCTCCTTAATTGTCCTTTACCCAACAAGTTTTTGGCTAGGTGCATTATTGCAAAGTTACCTCTATCGTGGAGGAACTTTGCCACAGCTCTCAAACACAAGAGACAGGAAATATCAGTTGAAAACCTGATAGCATCTCTTGATGTTGAGCAGAAGGCTCGGGCTAAGGACGCTACTGAGAAAGGAGGCGATGGTCAATCTAGCATCAAGGCTAATATGGTGCAGAAACCCAATGTGAAGAACAAAGGGAACAAGTCTCAATTCAAGCCAAAAAAACTGCTGCTTTCAAGAAGAAGAAGAAGTCAAACAAAGCCAATGAAGTTTGCTGCTACACCAGTGGGGAGCAGGGACATTTTTCCAAGGACTTTCCTGAGAGGGCAGACCGCAGAGGGAAAAAAAATCTCAACATAGTGACGTATAGCAATGCAGATGGATATGGTAATTCTTTTATTGTTTTTTCTGTTTCTCAAACATGATCTTATTGGTTTGATACAGGTGCTAATGTTCATGTATGTTCTGACATGTCTATGTTTACTTTTTACCAGTTCGTTCAGAATTCCGCCATCCTAATGGGGAACGGGTCACATGCTTCTGTTTGTGGTGTTGGCACGATCGATCTGAAGTTCGCGTCGGGAAAGATTGTCCAGCTGAAGAACGTGCAGCATGTCCCTACTATGAACAAGAATCTTGTTAGCGGTACCTATCTATACAGAGATGGGTTTAAAGTAGTTTTAGAGTCCAATAAAATAGTTGTGTCCAAGCATGGACAATTTAATAGTAAAGGCTATGAATGCGGAGGCATGTTCCACTTTTATCTTTTGGAGTTTAATAATAAGTCAGTAAACCATATTTGTGGCGGTATTTATGATGATGCAAGTGTTTGACATTCTCGTTTATGTCATGTTAATTTTGGTTTAATTAATCGGCTATCTAGTCTCAAATTAATTCCGGAATTCACCATTGTCAAAGGTTCTAAGTGTCATAGTTGTGTGCAGTCAAAGCAATCTCGAAAGTCTCACAAGGCAGCCGAGGAGAGAAACTTGGCACCATTAGAACTCATACATTCTGGTCTATGCGAGATGAATGGTGTGTTGACAAAAGGTTGAAAGAAATATTTTATGACATTAATAGACGATTCTACTAGATTCTGCTATGTTTACTTGTTGCAAACTAAAGATGAAGCTTTAGACTACATTAAAATCTATAAATCTAAAGTAGAAACTCAATTAGAGAGAAAGATCAAACGTCTTAGGTCAGATCATGGTGGTGAGTATTTTACCAAAATATTTGATGATTTTTGTGCAGAACATGGTATTATATATGAGAGGACGCCTCCCTATTCACCCCAATCAAACAGGGTAGTCGAGAGGAAAAATTGCACATTGTGTGACTTGGTGAATGCCATGTTAGAAACGTCTGGTTTATCTAAGGCATGGTGGGAGTGGCTCTATTGACTTCATGTCATGTCCTAAACTGCGTTCCAAAAAAGAATAAAGAGAAGACCCCTTATGAGGAGTGGGTTGGGAGAAAACCATCACTTTCATACTTGCGTACATGGGGATGCTTGGCAAAGGTCAATATTCCAATTACCAAGAAACGCAAGCTGGGACCAAAGACAGTGGATTGTGTCCTTCTAGGCTATGCTCATCGGAGTATCGCATATAGATTTTTAGTAGTTAAATCTGAGGTACCTGGTATGCATGTTGATACTATTATGGAATCTCGTGATGCAAAATTTTTTCAGAATATTTTTCCTATGAAACATATGTATAGCACTGTTAGGATCTCTTCTGAAATTTGTCCTGAATCCACCACAACTAGCGAGTTTCTTGATATACCATTTGAGAGTGTCCCAGTGGAAAAATACAATGAAATAACTCAGTTGAGTAAGAGATCACAGATTACAAAATCCTTCAGTAATGATTTCATTGTTAACCTTGTGGACGATACTCCTAGATCCATGGCAGAGGCATATCAATCGCATGATGCAGATGACTGGAAAGAAGCAGTTCATAGTGAGATGGACTCAATTTTTTCCAATGGAATCTGGGAGTTAACTAAACGGCCGTATGGGTGCAAACCAGTAGGCTGTAAGTGGGTGTTCAAGAAGAAGCTCAGGCCTGACAGTACTATTGAAAAGTACAAGGCAAGGCTAGTTGCAAAGGGCTATACTCAAAAGGAAGGTGAAGACTATTTTGACACCTATTTACCTGTCGCCAGAATGACGACAATTCATGTACTACATTCTTTAGCTGCCTCTTATGGTCTAATCATCCATCAAATAGATGTAGAGACTGCTTTCCTGAACGGAAAATTGGAAGAGAAGATTTATATGGAACAGTCTAATGGGTTCGTAGTAAAAGGTGAAGAGACAAAGGTGTGAAAATTGTTGAAATCCTTGTATGTCCTGAAATAAGCACCTAAGCAATGGCATGAGAAGTTCGACAGTACTTTGACGACTGCGGGCTTTGTCATTAATGAGGCTGATCGGTGTGTGTATTATCGCCATGGTGGGGGCGATAGTGTTATATTATGTTTGTATGTGGATGATATACTCATTTTTGATACAAGAATTGATATAATTTCTGAGGTCAAGTCTTTTCTATCAAAGTGTTTTGATATAAAAGATCTGGGAGAAGCTAATGTTAGTCTGAACATTAAGCTGAATAAGGATGAGAGTGGGATTACTTTAAGTCAAACCCACTATGTTGAGAAAATCTTGAGCTTGTTCGGCTTTATGGATAGCAAGATTTCTCCAGCGCCTTATGATCCCAGTGTGATACTGAGAAAGAACAAGAAAGAGTCAAGAGATCAACTTAAATATTCTCAGATGATTGGTTCACTCATGTACATAGCAAGCGCAACCCGTCCTCATATCTCGTTTGCTGTGAGCAAACTGAGCAGGTTCATGTCAAACCAGGGCATAGATCATTGGCATGCACTTGAAAGGGTTATGCGCTACTTGAGAGGTACAATGAGTTATGAAGTTCTCTATACTGGCATCCGACCATGCTTGAGGGTTATAGTGATTCGAGTTGGATCTCTGATGTTGATGAACTCTATGCCACGAGTGGATATGTGTTCACTCTAGGTGGTGGAACTATATCATAGAGGTCTTGCAAACAGACCATTTTGATGAGGTCAACAATGGAAGAAGAACTCACTGCTTTAGAGACAGCAACTGCAAAGGCAGAATGGCTGTTAGAGCTATTGATGGATTTGCCTATAGTTGAGAAACTATTGTCGAGAATCCTTATGAACTGTGATGATCAGACGGTGATAGCCAAAGTAACAAGTTCTTAGGATAATGCAAAATCATCAAGACACATCAAGAGACGTTTAAAATCTGTTAGGAAAATGAGAAACTCCGGAGTTATTACTGTTTCCTACATACAAACACACAAAAACCTAGCAGGTCCCTTTACGAAGGGTCTATCGAATAATGTGATAGAAAGTGCATCGGGGGAGATTGGTTTGAGACCAATTGATGTGAAATCATAGTAGTAAGCCAGCCTATGTGATCGGAGATCCCGTGAATTAGGACATAGGAAAACAAGCTAGTGGATCACCGAGGAGACTACTTCCTTTATAGCCTCTCTATGTGAAGATGCACGCTTATACTCTCAAACTGTAAGGCAGGTTGGCGATTTGCCTTAATGTGTTTCCGATGGCTATGTGTAGCAAAGATGCCGTCTTAGAGGGCAATCATGAAGAAAATACACCTATATGAGCTCTGATTGTCTAACGTCGCAGTCTGTGAAATTTGGGTGATCTCTGGAAAGCTCATGAAGAGACCAGGGAGTACGACGCATATGATCCACCTGCGGGATAGACTACTGGTAGTCAAGTACTAGTAATGGTCTTTGGGTGAAGCCAGTTCACACAAAACTTGCAATTCGAGGCGTAGTCCATTGTTCAAGTTGTGACCTGATGAAACTTGAGTATCTAGGCAGAAGCTCAACTTAACAGTCTTTGCCGAAACACTAGTATATCAAACAAGAAACGAGAATGACCTCTCTCCTAATGGTTTTGAGATCTGGTGGGGATTGTCAGAATAAATGGGCTAGACCCATCTAATATTCAGAACTAATTCCCAGTAAATCTCAAAGGCCCATTAGGACAAGAGGGAGTGATGCTAAATGATTAGTACCACATGGGAAGTGGAAGTGGAGCAACCCCTACACAAAAGAGAGGTTGCTCTTCCACTCCTTGAGTGAGAGAGAAGAGAGGAAGAGAGGGGTGGCCCATGCGAGCTCCTCCTCCTCGTCACTCGCTCGCCTCGCCACGCCTCGCCCCGCACACGCTCGTGCTCGCGCGCGTCTGTTCGTGTGAATTCGAGCATCGAGTCGAGCCCAGATTTTATATTTCTGCAGAAAATTAAATTGGGCTTAGGGCTTTTGGGCATTCGGATTTTTGGGGCTACCGAGACAGAGTCCATGTCGTTGGAGATGGACGCGTCTATGACTGCAAAGTAAGTTCGGATTCGGATCCTCCAGATCGCACACGTACCGCCTCCGTGGGGCTCTATAAATACGGGCATGCGCGGTACGGCAGAGTACATCCCACGAGCAGATTGTTTTCCCACGTTTAAATTCTTTGCGCCGCCTTCTACTCTACTCCATTCCGAGCGCCGACGTGCTCCGACGATCGGGAGAGCAGGTCTCCGGAACTGCTCACCCTTGCGATCCTGTACCGGGAGAGGACGAATAAGGTTTCTGGGAAGCCTCCGCGCGATTGCTCACGTTCTTCACCACGGGTCGTCTACCGAGAAGATCGGGCGATGCAGTCCAATGTCGTCACCAACGTCTACAGCGACAGTTCGCCGTCAGATCTACAGTGGTTCAACCGGCTTCAAATCGGTACGCGATATTTCTCGTCCCGTCTGTCTGTCGGTATTGATTGCTGTTGTTTTCGTGTGTTTTTCCGGAATTGTTCAGTAAATTGCCTCCTATTTTCTATCAAAATTACATATTATAACACGCTATTCGTTTCAGACAAGTTTGAAAATTGTATGTGATAATACGTTTGGAGCCAACTGAGATGAAGCTTATTGTAGCAGTATATACTACTACTCTCCTCTCTGTGCAGATTAGTAACAGGACCTGATTAAATAACAGGTAGGGAGTTTCTTGATGTTCTGAATCGCTCCGACTTTCACTTGGGAATACGGCAGTTACTACAAAATATGAAAAGGAAATAAGCTTGGTTTCACGATAACTGGGAGAAACACACTAACTCCCGGTCATCGCCGTAATCACCGGCGCATGTGGTGGTCAGGTTATGCCTTTTAACATAGGACCGCTTTTCCGTTAAGGACGGGCAAGGGACAGGCTCAGGCGCTGCTTCGTCTGGTGGTGATCAACCGAGTATTACCAACTGGCCGTGCATCCATGCATGTGCCCTCGTTGTTGCGATGTCCCGTCACCGGTTTTTTTTAATAATGAAATAAAAATCCGACCTGTCCCATCACCGGTTTATTGATTCGGCGGATCCAGAACCTGCCCGCGAATAATCTGAAGGATGTGTAACACAAGAACTCGAAACTTATCGTCCCAAAATCTAAGACCTTTTTGCATCGCTGTGCTGCAGTGCCCACTACCGGTACCACATGCTCCATTTCCGTGTTCGCTCGTGGCTGTAAATAATAGCGCCGTTCTCTTTGACGCGCCACGAACCAACGGCGAGAAGGCAGGTATAAGCCAGCGGTTTGGGGATGGCTGATAAAGCGGCCGGTGGCGTCTACTCCGTCCGTCCATTTTATAAAAGGAATTACAGCTTTTAAATTTATATCAAAATATAGGGGACTTTAATAATAGAATTAAGTTTCTACAATTAATTTGATTGGTGAGAGAGAAATAGTAGTCTTCTACTTCTTCCATTCCTATGAACTTGTCACTTTATAGTTCATTTTTGAACTACAAAGCGAAAAATTCATGAAGACAGAGGGAGTACTAGTATCACTATTTCGTTATTGGGATGCTACTAGAGTCCCTTTTTTATGGGGATGCAAAGAGTTAGTACTTAATTCATTACAGTTCGCGTCCAATTGCATGTGCTTCGCTCAAAATATTTGGATAGACCCGAGCAAGACGACATCTAAATATGGGGCTTGCAACAAACAAGCATGTGGGCGTGGCAACACAGTGATATACAAACATAAAACAATTTGTTTGCTACCTACTACATGAGCAACGGTCCCCACATACCACTTTTCACTACTATAAAAAGCATTTTTAGAGGCGCCTCGATTTATTTATACAGGCGGTCCATAAAAAATGCACTTGTGATGTTGAATGATACAATAATCGCATGTTATGCTCAAACATCACAGGTGGTTCTTCAGGAATCACCGCTTGGTTAAATACATGATATTCACAGACTTTAATTAATAAAGAACTGCCTGTACTGGTTCAAACATCACAGACGGTTTTTAATAAACAACTACTTGGGTAAGGACAATGTTTGCACAGGCGGTAATTAACAAAGAACCGCCTGTAGTGATGCATATATTTCATACGGTCTTTTATACGGACCGCCTGCGATGCTCTCTATGCTTTCACAAAACGGATTTTACTTACTGACCGGCTATGAAAGAGACTAAAAGAAAAATATCTAATAATACTTTTTAGAGCATTTTATAGTAATATATTATATATATGTATATATTATACTATATATATACATATATATATATTTATATTATTTCTATGTATATAGAATATTATATACATATACATGATATACACATACATACATATACCTACATATATGAACAAATTCTTAAAAAGGAAAAAATGGCAAATTAAAATATTAAAACTTCATTGTAATATTTCAAATATATACAATATATATTATACATTTTTTCCAGCATTGACACCTTCTCGCATATAGGGATTGAAATCATTTTTAATGCTTCTCTCTAGGCGCTTGATGTTTTCGAATTCGGTGAAAATGTACATATCTCATATTGATTATATTCCTCTTCATTATCTCCCACATTCTCAACCCCAATAATATTTTGTTTTCCAGAAACAACTACGTGCATCTTCTCAGTTTCTGGATCCTGTGCATAAAAACTTGTACAACACGATCGACGAGAACCAACGGGTCATCTTTATAACCCACTTTGTTCATGTTTATTAGTGTCATCCCGTAGTTGTCCAGTTTCACACCATCACGATGTTTGATCGATTTGCACTTAAATACGGGCATTAGAATTCTTTCGCCATAATCGAGTTCCCATATTTCCTCTATGAACCTGAAGTATGTGGTCTTCTGCCCTTGTGCATTATAAGCCTCTATACGAACCCCACTATTTTGTGCAACACTCTTACTGCCTTTTTCCTTAGTGTAAAATGTCTAACCATTGATGTCATATGCTTGCCACGATGTTACCAAAGCAAATTGGCCAAAGCCATCTTATTCATTATTGCCTCTTGCATAGAGTTTTCATATAGTATATTTTCGTCTATTAACCATTCAATAAAAAATCTTATGTGCTCTTTCATGACCCAATCCTCTCTACGGCCTTAGTTTTCTCTGCAAAGCTCAATTTGGTGTTCCTCGATGTACGACTCAGCTATTGCGGGCTGTTTTAGTACACCAAAATAGGCACGATGTACTAATTTGTAATTGTGAATGATAAAAGTTTTCTTTCCCACTTTGCTTCTCCCACGTAGTCTACCCTCATGTAATGGTATAGGCGCACTTGTCCACTTTCCAACTTTAATGTAATCAGCGCAACCCTTAATTACTTCTTTAGTGGTGTATCCTTCCATAATTGAACCCTCTGGGTGAGCACGGTTCTGCACATAACCTTTTAATACTCCTAATATCTCTCCAATAAAAACATATGATGTAAATATAGTGGCTCCAACGCTTTTATCTAATTATCAAGATGTATAATTAGGTGTACTTGCATATCAAAAAAGGATGGTGAGAAACACATCTCAAGCTTGCACATAGTCTCGACAATGTACATTTCAAATAGTCTATGTCTTCACATGCTATCACCTTTTGCGATACTGCATTGAAGAAGTAACATAAATGTGTGATAGAAACTTTTACATGCTCTGGTTTGATGACCTTTATTGCAATGGCAATGAACACTGTCATCATCGTCTGACAGCCGTGAGAATCATAGTCAAATAAAGACAAGTCTTTCAGCTAGACTAGTTTGCAAATATTGGATGAGAAACTCGTGGTCTCTCTGATCCCACACAAGCATTCACAAATTGCCTTTCTCTCTTGTACTGTCAAGTTGTAGCTGGCTGGGAGAAGGTAATGCTTCCCGTTCACCTTTTCTATTGGGTGAAGCTCTGGTCTCATATCAAGATTTACTAGGCCCATACGTGATTTTAATCTGTACTTTGTTTTCCCCGGCATGTCTAGCAAGGTCCCAATGATGATGTCAAATACGTTCTTTGTAACGTGCATCAAATCAATACTATGGCCAAATTCCAGGTTATTCCTGTACGGAAGATACTTGAAAAAAATCGATTGTTTCTTGAAAGTCATGTCAGTTGTATCACCCGAAGATGTAGTTTTCTTTCTCATTGTTCCTTTACATTTTTTGCCCTTACCGAAAGCAATATGAATGTTCTTGACCATTTTGAGCACGAGTTTTCCACTGCAAGGTTTTGGTGCAGTATCTTTTTCGATTTTGTTATTAAATTGTTCTTTTATCTTCAGATACACATGTGTATTTTTCAAGAACCGCCGGTGTCTCATGTACACTGTCTTTCTAGATGAAGTGAGGTACAAATATCCAGTTCCATCCATGCACCTTACGCAACCTTTCTTCTCTTTCATTTGTCTCGAAAATGTAAACAGATCGGGATAATTATGCACGGTAACAAATATCATTGATCTTAGAGTGAAATACTCCCGCTTGTACACATTCCATATACGTACCCCTTCATTCCACAATTTGGCCATATATTCCATTAAAGGTTCCAAGAACACATCAATTTCGATGTCGGGTTGTTTCGGACCTTGGATAAGAATAGATAACAAAATATATTTCTTCTTGTGACACAACAACGTTGGTAGGTTGCACATCATTAAGACCACAGGCGGTGTGTTGTGTATGCTCCTTTTTTCACCAAATAGATTCATTCTGTCTGTACCCAAGGCAAAACATACATTTCTGATTTCCTTTGCAAATTCTAGATATTGAATATCAAAAATTTTCCACTTGGTTGCATCACCAGGGTGTCGAATATGTTTTTCATTCTTCTCGTGCTGCTCGGAATGCCAACACATAAGTTCAGCCTCTGTAGGGTTTGAGAACAAACGCATCAAGCGATCAATTACTGGAAGGTACCACATCACCCAGGCAGAAATTTTCTTTTATTCTTCCCGCCTGCATTGTCAAAAGCATTGTCAACGTCACCTTTCGGGCCAATAATAAACTTATTCTTCTGGGACTTATTCATGTTGGTAACATACTGGTGATTGTAGTTCTTCTTGTATCTACTTACTTCACAAGTGGGGCATCTACTTGCGAGCTCATACTCTTTGTGATACAGCATACAATGGTTCACACAAGCGTGTATTTTGTCACACCTAGTGCAATCGGGCAAAGAAGTTTCTTCACTTTATTATTGCTTCTAGGCAGTTTATTAGGATTTGGAAGAATTTCTGCCAAATAGATTCAAAAGATCAGAGAAACTACAATCGGACCATCCCTGTGTGGATTTCAACTTTAGTACTTCCAGGGATGCACGCTCGGCAGTCCATCTTCAATGAAAATGTGATATGTGATTTACATGTGATAATGCTCAAACTTAGTCAAAATGATACAAACTTACTCATACATAGACAAACATAGCCAAATTTGATCAAATTTGGCCAAACATAGTAAAATATAATCAATAATAGTTAAACTTACTCAAATATAATCAAGCATGCACTTTCTAATACCTCAAACACGCTAATCAATGAAACATAAACTTGCTAACTTGCATATAGAGTGTGAGACCTATGTGTGCTGAATACATTGGCTATGGCGATAAAAAGTTTTTAATGCTACCAAAACACCTTTATCATCAAGGTCCGAGCTCCAACAAGGTCCGGTGCTAGGTCCGACTAGCTTTGTTTAGCTCCGGCACTAGGTCCAACAAGCTTTAGTAAGCTCCAGCGCTTGGTCCAACTAGCTTTGGTACGTTCCAGAGCTAGGTCCTACTAGCTTTGGTAAGCTCCGGTTCATGGTCCGGTTAGCTTTGGCAAGGTTCAGAGCTTGATCACAATGGTTCTATTTTTAACTTGCAATGTTTCGTACTTGCTTTTTGGATTATGGGAAGTTTGCGTAGTATTCTTTTGCTATGTTTTTGGTGTGTTTTGGTGGTTATGACTGATATCATTTGCTATGGTTTGCAACATGCTTATGTGAGGTGCTCATGTAAGGTGTTGTGGTTTTGGAACTAACGAGAGTCAAGTCGTGGACTTGTGCTTGAAAGTATTGGTTGTTTAATCATGTGCAGGTGTTGCTTGAGTTCAAGACATGGCTGGTGACGGGATCCATTGAACTAGTATTAGGGAGAAGATGAGGTTCAACAACAAAGTTCGGTACGAATTGTGGTTGAGTTGATCGGGAGGTCGCGCAACATGTTTGAATCAAGAACAATGCATATGAAGGTATTGTGGATGTCATTGGAAGATGTTTGCACGTGTGCAAGGAGTGCATGGACGTGGATACATGGTTCCGAGGCGTGATGAAGATATGTGGACATAAAGAATTGGTCGAAAAGGTCCAACTGACTAGGTTATGGAATCAGGTTGCGGCTGAGTCGTGTTTGACTCAAATATGGAAAGATTTTAGTTGGTTATGGTAGGATTTCATGTGGGTCACAAATTTGAGTTGTTTTAGGAATGTGGTATACGTTCCTACATTGTTTGGAAGTCTTAAGATTGCTTCTATCTGCGTATAGAAGAGTCTTGATGAGTTATGGAAAGTTTCGATTCGTTAATTGAGTAGGATTACAGTCCTAGTTAGGATTGGGTTTGCCTAAGGGGTGGTTATATAAGCAAGGGAGGCCAGAGCTCGTGGTGCGCAACTTTGGAGCTGTTACTTGTAAGTTTTGATCAATAAAATTCATTGTCTAAAGGAGTTTTTGTGCCATGTTCGTCCAACTTGTTTTTTTCAAGTCTTTCTCATCGAGTTTCTGCATAGCACTACATTGCTTTGGTGGTTTTATTGTAACTCAAGTTTTACAGATCCAATCGACATGATTTTTTTGGGTTGTCTTCAGAACTAGACTTTCTATCATCTGTGGAAATTTCACGGTCATTGGATTTGTGGTTTCTGATCTACACGAGTTTCTTTGCAGCGTTCCATAACTGTTTTTCTCGGGTAGGACAGATTGACCTTTGTTTAATCTTTCGATTGTAACTTGAGTTTTTCTTGACGGATTTTTGTGATTCTTATTGTAAAGTATTTGGGACTTGTTTATATACAATCTATACTAGTTTTGTCACAGTTGAACACGTTTATATTAGTCGCACCCATGGTTTTTTAACAGATTAGTTTTCTGTTGAGGGACATTTTGTTGCTTTTGCTGAAAAGCTTTAATCTACCATTCACCCCCCTATGGTAGCTTTACACGTTCTCTTCGATCCTACAATTGGTATCAAAGCCACGGTGCTCTAATCTTCGTATTCGCATGTGTTTTTGACAAATCCTCATGGAAAAATACTCGGCAAAACCTTGTATGTTTGTTGGTATAGATTTTCAGGTTGGAAGGCACGCATGGAAGCTTTTATCCAGGCACAGGGCTTCACGATATGGGAAAAAGTGTACAAGCCTTACGAAGTGCCGTCAAAAGATCAACTCACGGCTACAAACTTAAGAGATGTCGACGACAACAACAAAGCCTGGAACTTGATCATACAAGGACTAACTCAAAGCGACTTTGACCGTGTTGCACACCTCCGACCGGCGTACGATGTCTGGAGAGCACTCCGTGACCACCATGAAGGATCCAACACAATCAAGAAAGTAAGACAAGATATGTTCAAAGAGGAATACATGCGTTTCTAGATGCAACCCGGTGAGTCTATCGACGATCTCTTTGCTCGCTTTAACAAAATTCTCAGCAACTTGCGTAGTGTCAACATTAACTTTTCAGATGCTTAGAATGCTAGGCAATTACTAAGTGCATTAGCCATGTCAATCTGGGAGATGAAGTTACATCCATTCGTGAATCTACTATCATGAGTACACTTACTTTAGATTTTCTATATTCCAAGTTAAAAACTCATGAAATTGACATAATATCACGTAAGAACCCCAACAAGTCTATTGGTTTGGTTTCTCATTGTGACATGCCTAGATCCGCTCAATCATCATCTTGTGGTACACTTACTTTGTTGTCCTCTCTAACCCTTGAACAGACTGAGGAGTTTCCAAAGGAGGAGCTAGCCTTTCTCTCTACTAGATTCTCAAAAGTATTGCAAAATGTGAGAACTAGAAGTAGAGGAAGCTCCAGACCTCAACGATGCTTCGAATGTGGTAAGATAGGACACTTTCGTACAAATTGTCCTAACCTTTCATGTCCTACTTCCCGGGAAGAAAAACAATCAAGGATGAAGCACTCCTCAACAAATGATAAGAAGATGAATAAAGGCTTTACAGGTCGCCAACTGGTGAACAGTTTTATCTCCGCACTTCAGGAACTTGTCTCAAGTGATCTGAACATTGGAAGTGATGAAGATGAAGATGATTTGACAAACTTGAGATTCATGGCGGGCAAGTCAAGATCAAGTATGGAGGAGGCAGAACACAACAGCGACAATGAAGAGGTATGTCCTACTTGCGAAGAAATGTGTGATGCTATTTCTTGTGCCACTGTCATTGTTAAGAAAAAGAACAAAAAGCTTAGGGACAATGCTATTAAAATTGAGTCACTAGAATCTGAAATTAATGGTTTGAAGTCCTTGATTCCTAGTGATGATTCTTGTTCCTCATGTGACTTAATATATGGACAATTATCCTCCCTAAGAAGTGCACATACCTCCACACTTGATAAACTTGAACATGAAATTGAAAAGAACAAAAAGCTTACTGCACTTAATATTGAAAACTTAAAAGATGCTTCTTGTTCTACAATTGATTTGCATTGTTCTAGTTGTGATGCTCTCGATAAAGAAGCTGCAAGATGCTATGAATGAGATTTCTGTTTTGAACAATGCTTTACATGCTTATGAAGTTAAATATTGTTCTAATTGCAAAATAAAAGGAAAAACTTCATGTGCAAACTTCCTAAAATTGTCTAAGAAACTTGATGACATGAATAGGACACTAGAGTAGTTTTGTGTTGGGAACAAAAATCTAAACATGCTGCTGAATTCATCCATATCTTGTAATCATAAAACTGGATTAGGTTTTGATTACCATGCTCATGCTAAAGCACATCCACCCAAAATTATAAAGTCATTAGGAGGTGGTTTGATTAAAACAGTGCTTAAACAAAAAGAAGTGGTTTTTAAATCTGCAGGAGTGTTGTCACATTTGGGATCTAATAAACTTGTTGCATGCTCATCTAGACATGAACACCAAATTAAATTTCATTGTACCTATTGTGGTAGAGATGGTCATGTCATAGATTTTTGTTATAGACTAGCTAAACAACATAAAAAGTAAAGAATGCAAGCTAGATCTTATAACTCTCATGCAAAATTTGTTGCACATACTAGACCGAATGTGAGGAACATGCAACCTGCTATTATGAGTCAAAAATATTCAAAGATTACCTCCGAAGCTTCAGTTTTTATCTCCGTACCTTCTGTTTTTGCTTCCGGAGCTAGTGATTTTCATGCTGCATGAGTAACACCTCATAGTTCAGTAGTTAAGAACAAAAAATCTCAAACTTTGATTCATAAACCTGCTATTTTATCTCGTCTTTCGTGTGTTTTTCTTCTGCATGTCGTGTGACTCAGTACTGGATTCCTAAATGCCTTTTGACTAACCCCAGTATTGGGTCATCAACGTATTGTTCTTCTATGTAGGTTACACGCTTGAGGAAGGAGAACATTTGGATTGTGGATTCAGGTTGCTTATGCCACATGACCGGTAACAAAGAATGGTTCTCCTCCCTATCTTTTGTGTCACGTGTAGAGAATGTTACTTTTCCCGATAATTCTTCAACTCCTATAATTGCTAAGGGTTCGGTTAGAGTAAATGATCACTACACTTTGAAGGATGTGGCACTTGTTAAAAATCTGAAATACAACTTGTTTTCTATTTCACAACTGCTAGATGAAAATCTGGAAATAATTTTCACTAAAAATTGCTGCAATGTTGTAAATTCAAATTGTGAGCTTATTTTTAACATGTCTCGGTTTAAAAAGGTTTTTAAAGCTGATTTGGATATGTCTTCCTCTAAGCATAGGTGTCTAGTTGCTGGTGATTCAAAGAACTTATATTTTTGACATCGTAGACTTGGTCACGTAGGCTTTGATCATCTAACGCGTGTTAGTGCTCTTGATCGCATATGTGGGATGCCTAAGCTTAAAGGGGATAAACATTTGTGTGATCTTCTTGTAGACATGCTAAGATGGTTGCAGGTTCACATAATCCTCTCACAATGATAACGACAATCGAACCGGGTCAACTTTTGCACCTTGGCACCGTAGGACCTTCACGTGTTCAATCCTTTGGAGGTAAATGGTATGTTCTTGTGATTGTTGATGATTATTCTAGATACTCTTTGGTTTACTTTGTTGTATCTAAGAATGAAGCTTTTAGTCACTTTAGAACTTCATTTCTTAGATTATCATTTGATCACCCAAGATCTTTAAAAGAAATTAGAAGTGATAACGAAACCGAATTTAAAAATCAATCTTCTGATCACTTTTGCGCTTAAAATGGAATAGATCATCAATTTTCTTCACCATATGTACCTCAACAAAACGGTGTTGTAGAAAGAAAGAACAGAACATTAATTGAGACGGCTAGGACTATGCTTGATGGATATCAAACACCTAGAAAAGTTTGGGCTAAGGCAATTGCAACCGCTTGTTATGTCTCAAATCGTGTTTTCTTGCGTGCTAAGCTAGGTAAAACACCATATGGGCTTCGTTTTGTACATAGACCTAGTGTTACACACTTTTGGGTCTTTGGTTGTAAATGCTTTGTTAAGAAACATGGTAATCTTCATAAATTTGAACCTAGATCCATTGATGGCATGTTAATTGGTTATCCATCTCATACTAGACGCTACCGTGTGCTTCTACTCGACACTAACAAAATTGTGGAGACTTGTGAGGTGTCTTTTGATGAAGCTAGCCCAGGTACTAGCCCAAATATTGCAGGTCTGAATCCATATCCGCAGGTGGAGAGCATTTTTGTTGAAGATGAGGAAGAAGTAGAGCTGCTGCCCTAAAATTCAGCAGCTAATGACTTTGGTTCAGCTCCGGATGTTGATTCTCAACCAGCACCGACAACCATCATTGCTGATCCAGATCGTCCTCAAGTCACAAGCTCATTGATTTGTGATGAACATGAAGAAGAAGAAGCTTGTGAAGTGTATACTCCCCTCTGCATTCTCAAAAGTCATCCTCCACAACCAATGATGGGAAGCTCGCACAAACGAGCCACATGGTCCAGGTTTTGCAATCCAATATCTCACGCCTATTGTACTTTTCTTGCTTCTTTCGAACCCAAAGATATATCACACACACTCACTAATGAATCTTGGATTATTGCCATGCAAGAAGAGTTAGAAAATTTTGAAAGAAATAATGTTTGGAAACTTGTACCTCCACCACAGGGTCACACTTTAATTGGAACTAAATGGTTTTTTAAAATAAACAAAGTGAGGATGGGGTTGTGGTTAGGAATAAGGCTAGGTTGGTCGCTCAAGGTTTCACACAAATTGAAGGGCTAGATTTTGATGAAACTTTTGCTCCTGTTGCTAGATTAGAGGCCATAAGAATTTTCTTCGCTTTTGCTGCATCTAAAAGTTTCAAGTTATATCAAATGGATGTTAAACGAGCTTTTCTTAATGGCTATATAGATGAGGAGGTTTATATCAAGCAACCACCAGGTTTTGAAAATCCAGATTTTCCTAATCATGTTTACAAACTGTCCAAAGCCTTATACGGTCTCAAACAAGCCCCTAGATCATGGTATGATAGGTTAAAAACATTCTTACTTGAAAAGGGGTTTACTATGGGCAAGGTTGATAAAACTCTTTTTGTGCTTAAGCATGGCAATGACTCATTATTCGTTCAAGTGTATGTCGATGATATTATCTAAGAAAATTGTCTAAGAAACTTCATGTGCAAACTTCCTAAAATTGTCTAAGAAACTTGATGACATGAATAGGACACTAGAGTAGTTTTGTGTTGGGAACAAAAATCTAAACTTGCTGCTGAATTCATCCATATCTTGTAATCATAAAACTGGATTAGGTTTTGATTACCATGCTCATGCTAAAGCACATCCACCCAAAATTATAAAGTCATTAGGAGGTGGTTTGATTAAAACAGTGCTTAAACAAAAAGAAGTGGTTTTTAAATCTGCAGGAGTGTTGTCACATTTGGGATCTAATAAACTTGTTGCATGCTCATCTAGACATGAACACCAAATTAAATTTCATTGTACCTATTGTGGTAGAGATGGTCATGTCATAGATTTTTGTTATAGACTAGCTAAACAACATAAAAAATAAAGAATGCAAGCTAGATCTTATAACTCTCATGCAAAATTTGTTGCACATACTAGACCGAATGTGAGGAACATGCAACCTGCTATTATGAGTCAAAAATATTCAAAGATTACCTCCAAAGCTTCAGATTTTATCTCCGTACATTCTGTTTTTGCTTCCGGAGCTAGTGATTTTCGTGCTACATGAGTAACACCTCATAGTTCAGTAGTTAAGAACAAAAAATCTCAAAATTTGATTCATAAACCTGCTATTTTATCTCGGCTTTCGTGTGTTTTTTTTATGCATGTCGTGTGACTCAGTACTGGATTCCTAAATGCCTTTTGACTAACCCCAGTATTGGGTCATCAACGTATTGTTCTTCTATGTAGGTTACACGCTTGAGGAAGGAGAACATTTGGATTGTGGATTCAGGTTGCTTATGCCACATGACCGGTAACAAAGAATGGTTCTTCTCCCTATCTTTGGTGTCACGTGTAGAGAATGTTACTTTTCCCGATAATTCTTCAACTCCTATAATTGCTAAGGGTTCGGTTAGAGTAAATGATCACTACACTTTGAAGGATGTGGCACTTGTTAAAAATCTGAAATACAACTTGTTTTCTATTTCACAACTGCTAGATGAATATCTGGAAATTATTTTCACTAAAAATTGTTGCAAAGTTGTAAATTCAAATTGTGAGTATTTTTAACATGTCTCGGTTTAAAAAGGTTTTTAAAGCTGATTTTGATATGTCTTCCTCTAAGCATAGGTGTCTAGTTGCTAGTGATTCAAAAAACTTATATTTTTGACATCGTAGACTTGGTCACGTAGGCTTTGATCATCTAACGCGTGTTAGTGCTCTTGATCGCATATGTGGGATGCCTAAGCTTAAAGGGGATAAACATTTGTGTGATCTTCTTGTAGACATGCTAAGATGGTTGCAGGTTCACATACTCCTCTCACAATGATCATGACAATCGAACCGGGTCAACTTTTGCACCTTGACACCGTAGGACCTTCACGTGTTCAATCCTTTGGAGGTAAATGGTATGTTCTTGTGATTGTTGATGATTATTCTAGATACTCTTTGGTTTACTTTTTTGTATCTAAGAATGAAGCTTTTAGTCACTTTAGAACTTCATTTCTTAAATTATCATTTGATCACCCAAGATCTTTAAAAGAAATTAGAAGTGATAACGAAACCGAATTTAAAAATCAATCTTCTGATCACTTTTGCGCTTAAAATGGAATAGATCATCAATTTTCTTCACCATATGTACCTCAACAAAACGGTGTTGTAGAAAGAAAGAACAGAACCTTAGTTGAGATGGCTAGGACTATGCTTGATGAATATCAAACACCTAGAAAAGTTTGGGCTAAGGCAATTTCAACCGCTTGTTATGTCTCAAATCGTGTTTTCTTGCGTGCTAAGCTAGGTAAAACACCATATGAGCTTCGTTTTGTACATAGGCCTAGTGTTACACACTTTTGGGTCTTTGGTTGCAAATGCTTTGTTAAGAAACATGGTAATCTTCATAAATTTGAACCTAGATCCATTGATGGCATGTTAATTGGTTATCCATCTCATACTAGACGCTACCGTGTGCTTCTACTCGACACTAACAAAATTGTGGAGACTTGTGAGGTGTCTTTTGATGAAGCTAGCCTAGGTACTAGCCCAAATATTGCAGGTCTGAATCCATATCCGCAGGTGGAGAGCATTTTTGTTGAAGATGAGGAAGAAGTAGAGCTGCTGCCCTAAAATTCAGCAGCTAATGACTTTGGTTCAGCTCCGGATGTTGATTCTCAACCAGCACCGACAACCATCATTGCTGATCCAGATCGTCCTCAAGTCACAAGCTCATTGATTTGTGATGAACATGAAGAAGAAGAAGCTTGTGAAGTGTCTACTCCCCTCTGCGTTCTCAAAAGTCATCCTCCACAACCAATGATGGGAAGCTCGCACAAACGAGCCACATGGTCCAGGTTTTGCAATCCAATATCTCACACCTATTGTACTTTTCTTGCTTCTTTCGAACCCAAAGATATATCACACACACTCACTAATGAATTTTGGATTATTGCCATGCAAGAAGAGTTAGAAAATTTTGAAAGAAATAATGTTTGGAAACTTGTACCTCCACCACAAGGTCACACTTTAATTGGAACTAAATGGTTTTTTAAAATAAACAAAGTGAGGATGGGGTTGTGGTTAGGAATAAGGCTAGGTTGGTCGCTCAAGGTTTCACACAAATTGAATGGCTAGATTTTGATGAAACTTTTGCT
This sequence comes from Tuctoria greenei, assembly GCA_036927565.1. Classification (NCBI taxonomy): domain Eukaryota; kingdom Viridiplantae; phylum Streptophyta; class Magnoliopsida; order Poales; family Poaceae; genus Tuctoria; species Tuctoria greenei. Next base: position 74,770,916 of record JAYESD010000004.1, read on the forward strand.
CCTGTTGCTAGATTAGAGGCCATAAGAATTTTCTTCGCTTTTACTGCATCTAAAAGTTTCAAGTTATATCCAATGGATGTTAAATGAGCTTTTCTTAATGGCTATATAGATGAGGAGGTTTATATCAAGCAACCACCAGGTTTTGAAAATCCAGATTTTCCTAATCATGTTTACAAACTGTCCAAAGCCTTATACGGTCTCAAACAAGCCCCTAGAGCATGGTATGATAGGTTAAAAACATTCTTACTTGAAAAGGGGTTTTCCATGGGCAAGATTGATAAAACTCTTTTTGTGCTTAAGCATGGCAATGACTCATTATTCGTTCAAGTGTATGTGGATGATATTATCTTTGGTTGTGCTTCTCATGATCTTGTGTCCAAGTTTTTAGCTATGATGAGTTCAGAATTTGAGATGAGTATGATGGGAGAACTCATGTACTTTTTGGGGCTGCAAATCAAGCAAACTAGGGAGGGAACCTTTGTGCATCAAACGAAGTATACAAGAGACCTTCTTAAGCGCTTCAACATGGACAAACGAAAGCCTCTTATGGCACCGATGGGAACAGCAACGACACTTGAACTTGATGAAGATGGTGAACCTGTGGAGCAAAAAGAATATAGAAGGATGATCAGATCACTTTTGTACCCCACGACATCAAGACCGAACATACAATTTAGCGTATGTTTTTGTGCACGGTTTCAAGCTTTCCCACGTGCTTCACATCGTCAAGCCATCAAAATAATTCTCATGTACTTATATGGAACTCAAGAATTTTGCATTTTTCTTCCTTCTTCCTCAACCGTTACTTTGAATGCTTTTTTGGATGCTGATTTTGGGGGTTGTAGGATTTATAGGAAAAGTACTTCCGGTGCTTGTCATTTTCTTGGTAACTCACTTGTTGCTTGGTCCTCTAGAAAACAAAGTTTATTTGTTCAATCCACAGCCGAATCTGAATATGTAGCTGCCGCTAGTGCTTGCTCACAAATTCTTTGGATTGTTCAAACACTTAAGGACTATGGGGTTGATCTAGATAGTGTTCCATTATTTTTTGATAACACTAGTGCCATTTGCATTGCTAAAAACCCCATGCAACATTCTAGAACTAAGCACATTGACATTAGGTATCACTTTCTCCGTGATAATGTTGAAAAAAGGAAACATTGTGCTTCACCATGTAGATATCGAACAACAGTTGGCTAACTTTTTTACAAAACTTTTGGATTTCATTTGTTTTTGTTACATTCATAGTGAAATAGAGGTTATGCATCCTCATGTCTTAAATTAAGGGGGAGTTTTGAAACTTCAGAACTTTATGTGTGAATCTGAATTTAAAATAATACAAGCATAGTATTTCATACATATATGACTGTGTGATTCCATTTACATGTTGAAAGTTCTTACTACATACTCATGTTATACATTTTGTAGTTTTTGCCATGACTAGTAATTGGAATAATTACTTATACTAATTCTGGTCATGATTGAACTTTCTTGCTATTTTGAACTTGTTACATGCTCATAAGTGCTTTTAATAATTAAAAGTTAATCAATCAACTATCCACATGTTGATCTTTTATGAACAAATATAAATTGAGAAAAGATCAAGAGAATGTGCATGCATCGCACTTCTTCTTTTGAGATGTCTTATCATTTCACTTAGATATGAACTTGAAAGAAGTTGTGTAAGACTAAAACCATGTCCTTAAGCTTCTGATTGTCAAATGACATAGGATTGGCTTGGTTGGTTAGAATAAGGCAGATGAGCATACATTGCAAATATAATATCATCTAAATTTTTGCTTTGAAAAAATAATAAAATGCAGCAACAAGTGTCATGCTTTTAGGTTTTGAAATAGTTAAGTTTGTGAGATCATGACTTGCTTAAATTGAAAATTACATTTGATCTCTAGCATGGCTTACATTACTTTATGTATCTCATTGTTGTGATAGTGTAAGTTACTAGATAGTATGACTTGGATGAGCTTTGTTTTATATGTATATGTTATAATGTGCTCATAACAAATTAAAACATCTCTTTTGTACCTTGCTAAATACATTGTCAAAAGGGGAGAAGTATGCACGGGGAGAAATTTATTTCTAACTTTGTATCTCATTTTATTTTCAAAAAGGGGGAGAAATTGTTTTCAAAACTTTCCATGCCAATAATAGGATTTTAAGTGGTGTTGCCAATGCATTCATCAAGGGGGAGATTGTGAAACCTATGTGTGTTGAATTCATTGCCTATAGCGATAAAAAGTTTTGAATACTACCAAAACACCTTTATCATCAAGGTCTGACTCTAGGTCTGAGCTCCAGCAAGGTCCGACTAGCTTTGGTTAGCTCCGGCGCTAGGTCCGACTTGCTTTGGTAAGCTCCACTGCTAGGTACGACTAGCTGTGGTAAGTTCCGATGCTAGGTCCTGCGAGCTTTGGTAAGCTCCGGTTCAAGGTCCGGTTAGCTTTGGCAAGGTTCAGAGCATGATCGCAGTTGTTACGCTTTTAACATGCAATGTTTTGAACTTTCTTTTTGGAATATGGAAAGTTTTCTTAGTATTCTTTTACTATGTTTTTGGTGTGTTTTGGTGGTTATGACTGATATCATTTCGCTATGGTTTGCAACATGCTTATATGAGGTGCTCATGTAAGGTGTTGTGGTTTCGGAACTAACGAGAGTCAAGTCGTGGACCTGTGCTCGGAAGTATTGGTTGTTTATTCATGTGCATGTGTTGCTTGAGTTCAAGACATGGCTGGTGACGAGATCCATTGAACTAGTCTGAGGGAGAAGATGAGGTTCAACAACCAAGTTCTGGAGGAATTGTGGTTGAGTCGATCGGGAGGTCGTGTACCATGCTTGAATCAAGAACAATCCATATGAAGGTATCGAACGTCATTAGAAGATGTTTGCACATGTGCAAGGTGTGCATGAACGTGGCTACGTGGTTCTGAGGGGTGATGAAGAGATGTGGACGTAAAGAATTGGTCGAAAAGGTCCAACCGACTAGGTTATGGACTCAAGTTGGTTATTATAGGATTTCATGTGAGTAACGAATTTGAGTTGTTTTAGGAATGTGGGATACGTTTTTGGAAGTCTTAAGATTGCTTCTGTCTGCGTATAGAAGAGTCTTGAGCAATTATGGAAAGTTTCAATTCGTGAATGGAGTAGGATTATAGTCCTAGTTAGGATTGGGTTGGCCTATGGGCTGGTTATATAAGCAAGGGAGGCCATAGCTCGTGGTGCAAGACTTTGGGGCTGTTCCTTGTATGTTTTGATCAATAAAATTCATAGTTTAAAGGAGCTTTTGTGCCTTGTTCGTCCGACTAGTTTTCTTCTTTCTCGCTGAGTTTCTATACAACATTACCTTGCTTTGGTGGTTTTATCGTAACTCAAATTTTACAGATCCGATCAACATGATTCTTTTTTGGGTTGTTTTAACTCGATTTTATATCATCTGTGAAAATTTCATGGTCATTGGATTTGTGGTTTCTGATCTACACGACTTTCTTTGCATTGTTCCAGAACTGTTTTTCTCGGGTAGGACATATTGACCTTTGTTCGATGTTTCGATCGTAACATGAGCTTTTCTCAACGGATTTTCGTGATTCTTGTTGTGATGTCTTCGTGACTTGTTTCTCTACAATCTATACTAGTTTTGTCACAGTTGAACACATTTAGATTAGTCGCACACACGGTTTCTGCCGAGGTGTGTTTTGTTGCTTCTGGTGAAAAGTTTTAATCTCCCTTTCACCACCCTTCTGGTACTATGACACGTGCTCTCCGATTCTACACAGAGGAAGACGGCGGCATACAGAGGAAGATGGAGAGGACGACGACGCTTGTAGGCATGGCTGAGGATGGTGGCGGCGGCAGCGGCGTCAGCGACGGCCAGGCCCGGGGCAGCGGTGATGACAAGTAACTTGGATAGCGGCGGAGGCGAGTGGCAAAAGAAAATTTTGGCAGCCTGACGGCGTCGATGTAAAATTTCCTGGGTTAGGTTTCGGCAGTGCTCGAGTGGCCCTTTGTATAGTCGACCATTTGCACAGGCAATTTTTAAGGAAGAACCGCCTCTGATAAGCATTTGCACCGGCGATTATTGTTGAAAAACCGCCTGTGATAAAGGTCCAAGTCTATACTTCAGTTTTATTTTCCCTTGCTTCTTTTTTATTTAGATTCCAATATAAATACTCAAACATGTATAGATTCTGCAAATTGTGTCCAAATTCGATGATATTTTTTTCTATATTCTTAAAAAATTAATATCTGCCAGCTAGACCAAATATTTTAAAACTAATATATCTAACATTGTAATGTTTTGGAAAATATCAAATTAATTTATATTCACATATTATTCACATTTTTATATCTCCTAAAAAATGGATCTTCCATTGGAAGTTGGTTTGTATGAACATATTGTCTTATTTATACATGTATGAATTTTGTTAATTTTATTAAAGCATTCCAACATGTCAAAATTCAAGTTATCCATCATTTTAAACAAATGTTCATATACATATGAGGCATTATTCAGATTTTGAACACACATTGATTCAATCAATTTTGTAAAATTCTGAAAAATTATCATAGAGGTGGGTATGATGACTAAAAAGTTCCATAGAAAAATTCAATGAAAAAATCATTATATTCACCAAGATAGAAAAATGACCAATAACTCGTGTTTTTTTATGTTCTGACCAATTTCAAAAGTTTTCCCAAGTGAAATCTAATGGGAGCGTGTAATACTAAAGCATATTACAAAAAAGTGGAATTTGAGCTTTTAAAAGGCCCCTCATTTTCATTAAGAATATTAATCAAGTCTAGACTTAGGAAAAAACTTTTAACAGAAGGTTGTTAACAACCTCACAAGCGGTTTTTAATGCGTAACCACCTGTGATAAAGCTTCGAGTCTGTTGTTTAGTTTTCTCTTGCTTTGCTTCTTTTATATTTAGATTCCAATAAAAATACACAAACATGTATAGATTCTACAATTTTAATCCAAATTTGATGATAATTTTTTCTATATTTTTAAAAATTAATATCTACCACCTGGACCAAATATTTTAAAACTAATATAGCAAACATTGTAATGTTTTGGCAAATATCAAATTAATTTATATTCACATATTATTCACATTTTCATATCCTCTTAAAAAATGGATCTTTCACTTAAAGTTGGTTTGCACGAACATATTGTCTTAACAATACATGTATGAATTTTGTTAATTTTTTTAAGCATTCCAACATGTCAAAATTCAAATTATCCATCATTCTAATCAAATGCTCATATATATATATATATATATATATATATATATATATATATATATATATATATATATATATATATATATATATATATATGAGGCATTCTTCGAATTTTTAACACACATTGATTCGAATCATAGAGGTTGGTACGATGACTAAAGAGTTCCATAGAAAAATTCAATGAAAAAATTATATTAATCAAGATAGAAAAAACAAATAAAATTTGTTATTTGTTTTTTATGTTTTGACCAATTTCAAATGTTTTCCCAAGTGAAATTTAATGGAAACCTATAATAATAAAGCATATTACAAGAAAGTGGAATTTGGGATTTTATAAAGCCCCTCATTTTCATCAAGAATATTAATTAAGCCTAGACCTAGTACATATCATCTCAGGCGGTTTCTACTTAATACCTGACTGAGATAAGTCTTCTGCTCAAGCGGTTATTACATAATACCTGCCTGAGATAAGTCATCCGCTTAGGTGGTTTTTAATTAATAACTATTTGATAAGATATGCGACTATATAACATTGCTCGACCTCCTCGAAGAAACCTAACGCGAGAGATTTGACTTACACACCGTCAGACTGCTAAAATTTCCATTGCCGCCAAGCCCTCGCCGCCTTCATTGCCAAGCGCCGCCCTCATCGCTGAGCTTCGTCCTCTCCGCTGAGCTTCGTCTTCACCACCCTCCACGGAGTGCTTTGACCTCGCTGCCGAGCTTTGTCCTCACCACCCTCGACGCTGAGCTTCGTCTTCATCACTGTCGCCGTTGCCAGTATGCCCGCCTCTTCCGTCCCTTCTCTCCCTCCTCCCTTCTCTGTCCCCCGTGCCATCTCCTTCGCCTCCTCCCTCCCCGTACCGCCTCCCTCCTTGCCCTCGTTGTCGATTTGGGTTAAGGCTCAAAGCCTCTCGGGGAGGGTGAATCTAGGTTTATTCTTGCTAATCTATCAAGATCCATGTCATGCTAGATGCATTTGCTGACAGAATTTTGAAGTTGCATCTCAGTTGGATAGATAAGATGCTTATTTATTTAGGTATAAGTATTGTTATGGGTTGATTCAGTTCAAGGAAGACCAAATGTTTCATTATTATAATTTTATATAAACCAATTGCCTATAATTAGTTTATGCTCTACCCAGATTTTACAATTTGCATTAAGGTCTATAGATTGCAATTATACATGTGTCGAATCCCACTGTCTTTTAAGGGCTATGTGTCGCAATTGTTTTGCACAAGTAATTACACATCATGCTGTTAATAATAAGCATCCATCACATTTTGCAATTATCCAGTGACCGTTATTCATTCCATTGAGTATTACTTAGGCTAATAAAATGTTGCCAGTTTTCAAGAGTTTATGGTCGTAAGAGAGCAAGAACAGTTTCTTTGCCTCTCAGGGATGGCAACCGTATTAGGTTCAGGCTTAGGCTCTTGGTTTGCAGATGGTTTGGCTAGGGTGAAGCATCGAGATTTCAGATGGACATAACATCTTAGGATGTGATTTGACATATTTGGATGCTAAGTACTATATTTTTCAGTAGGATATGATTTGAAAACGTGTTAGAGCATTTATTTTTGTAGCTTTCATTGAAGTGGGACATATTTTTTGTCTTATTAGTTCTAGCTTGGAAAGCCCTAAGAAGACGGGTGCTGGTAGTAACAATGAAGAAGGCAATATGGAGTTGTGTGAGTCCAGCAGTTTTGGCTCGTTTCACAGTCTATTAGATCTTTTTCCAAATATAAAAATTAAAAAGACTTTAGATGATCTTGACCAAGAATATGATTCAACAGACGAGATATGGATCAGGAATCTTAACTCTAGACGTTCAAGTTAATGTTGGTTGTCAAGTATATGAAGTCCTATAATTCTTTTCTACCTAGCATAATCATGAAGACGACGAGGTGACTTCAGCTCCTAAAACCATTGAAGGTTCTCCAATGGTTGAATCCTAAGATTCACTCAAGCGAAAATGAGGGCGACAAGGCCGTAATAAGGGTCCATTGAACCACATCATATACATAACAAGTGTCAGTCCATGTGGGCTTCTCCAAGAACCACATGATTCATTTACAAAGTACCGAAATGCATGCGGTTGTCTTGTTACAGAGCTCGTGCCGATCACAACCGATAATTGGAGAAAATTCCCTGAAGAGTACTCAAGAATGAGTTGTGTGAGAAGATAAAGGCACAATTCAACTTCCCAAAAGGCATGGAAGAAGCTATAAAGAAAGCAACAATGGTCTCTTGCGGCAAGACGTTTTGTGGCTGGAAGAGTGAAATGAATACTTATATTTAGGCCGATAAGGTCCATAGCCCAAAGAAGATGGGAAAAATCACACAAGCTCAGTGGTAAGAATTTGTTCCTCAAGAGACCACACTTAATGCTAAAGCCCTCACCGAATCCACATCAGAGCTTGCCAAAAGGAACAAATACCGTCATCGCTTGGGGTCTGCCGGATATGCCCTCAAAGTTGAAAAATGGAATAAAATAGTAGAAGAAACTGTCAGTAAAGGCAATCCTCACTCGTTTGAAGGCTGTGATTAGAGAACTCAGTGGTGGGTCTTTGCTCGGTCAGGTTTGACCAACGAGGGCAAACTTAAAAAGCCCGACTGTGTGAATGAAGTAGAGGAAAAAATGAAAGAAGTAATTGAAAAGCCACAGAAGGGTCTCTTCAAGCCGAAGAGGGAGAATGACCAACTTATTGTTGTTCTAGGAAACCCTGAACACAGTGGATGGTTTCGAGCAATCTCGTCTCAGATGTCTTGGAGAGATGGTTTCCCGAAGGATAAAGACTCATATAGAAGACGTGATAAGTTCAAGAAGACACTTGATGAAACGATTGCTCAAAAGGTCAAGTAATTTCTGCAAGAAATAGTGGATGAACTTAGAGAATCGGGACAATTAGGGCTGCAGAATAAAGCGATGGTTCCCATGGCAAAGGAGCATTTGGTATCTCCAACTGCCTACCCTAGCAGCGTAAGTTCTGTGCCAGGCTCAGGGTCAAGGCATAAGTTCTCTATCGATGATATTGTTAAGGACATATCTTGTCTTCTTCTTGTTCTGATCGGTAGAGCAGGGAACAAAACCAAACTGGTTGCCACTGCTATAGCAAAGCTTGGTCGTGACTTCAACGGCAATTCACTTCCGTTTCATTATGTTGTAATGCAAGTTCTTCGGATCATTGATAATGATTATGAAGATTATGAAATAGACCACATCATATGTGAGTGGATCATGACTCTGGGGCAGGATATCAACCAATTTATCCTTTGGCACCGACGCGATATCTGTTGGACAATGAGCCGATGTCTAGCATCGTCGCATCTCAGAGGACTACAACCCTGTCCTCTAAGCCGAAAGTTCAAGAAGATCCACTTCTGCTATGTCCCAGCAAGGATGATAGTAACCTTGCAGGTAAAGATAACCAAGAGCAACCATTTTAACAACAGCTTGAAGTGGTACCAGAGCAAGCTGCTCGCAGTAAAGAGCAATGAGTTGAACAACAGGTTCAACAACAAGCTAGTGTCTAATTTCTCATGATTACTCCTCGGTCATCAGTGCCTGTGAATGTTAGCTCATACGAAAATAAGACACCTTCTAAAGAAGTGTCACAATATTTGGAAAATTTGAAGGCAAAAATTTGCATATCTAATGCATCTCGCGCTTCACATTAGCCAGCACTAGAAAATATTGAGGAGTGGGAAGAAGACGGTGTGAAATATAATCGGGAGACGACTTTAGTTAAACCATAAGTTCCAATATACAAGATTTAGGATGTTCCTCCTGAATATGAGAATGGGGAGCCAATCATGATATCGGTAGAACTTCACAAACAACCTATCTCGCTCACAAGAATGCATGAGTGGTACATCACTGCCAGGAAAAAATATGATCTTTCTTACGCCACATTTCGCGTGCCAAAAGAAGCATTTTGTAGCGTTGGAGAAGATAAATGAGTCATTCTCTTTGAAGATCTACATAGCCTTTTCTATTGAGGCATGCTCGAAATCAACCTGTTACTCATCTGGTGCTTGTTAGTGCCTCCAATAATTTCTATTTGCTTTTATTACTACACGCATACACATATCATGAGACTATAACAATTCCGGACTTCTTCAATAGGATGCAATATACAGATAATGAAAAGTTGAACACCAAGACAGGTATCCTTGACCCTACAGTGATTGCAAAGACGAATTTTGACTTTCAGGTGGAACTAAACTCAAAAGAGTACAAGTACCTGACAAAAAAATTTGAAAAATCAATTGTAAACCAAAAGAAGGATAAAAGGACAAAGATTGCAGCTTACATAGGACATGCCATGTTCAACATTGTTAGAGATGGCAAGGACCCCGTAAAGGCTATGTACCACTTCGAGTTCGTTCAACACATGACATTAAAATAGCAAATATTGCTCATTGTTAACTTAACACGTGTGTTTCTATGTGTGCAGTAAACACTACATAATGATCTTCATCAAGCCAACGCCGGGTTTGGCAATGGTCTTGGACTCAGCCGATTACCAACCAGACCGTTACAAAGATTTCCTTTTTTTTTGAAACTGTACAGTTATTCGATACTTTTAATTAACATATATTTAGAATGTACTGACAAGTTTTATATGACATTCCTTAAATTACAGGGCTCGGCAGTTTTACGTAAAACAACTTGGCAGTCAGAGCCCTCCTAATAAGAATGCATTGCATATATAAACATATTATCCTTGTCCCAAGCAGCCTCCTGGTAGCGTCTTATGCGAGTATGTATGCGAGCTTCTTTGGACCGTCTGCGAATATACAGTGAATCGTGAAGATGTAAGTTATCCTAAATGTTGATATTGTATTTTTTACTTCAGAGTTTCATTTTTATTGTAACTAGCATATTTTGATCTATACTTATCTGTATACTCTCTTTGATCTATACTTATTTGTATACACTTAAACACTCATAGAATTGCAGCTTCAAAATTACCTCAAAGCATGTATACATATTTGTATACATATCAATACTTTGATTCCAACTTCAAAATTAAATTGCTCATAGTAGAACTGCTCCAAAAATACTCACATTGACCTGTACTTATCTGTATACACTCAAACACTCATAGAATTGCAGCTTCAAAATTATCTCAAAGCATGTATACATATCTGGATACATATCCAGATTTTGATTCCAACTTGAAAATTCAATTGCTCATAGTAGAACTGCTCCAAAAATACCAAAAAATTTCTTGTAATCTCAATTTGATCTATACTTTGAGGTAGTTCAAACCAACACATTCTAAACCTTGTTTATGTGTTTCATTGCAGCACACGAATAAGGTGAACCAAGATTGGCCGGTTTCTATATGTATTCCTGGTGGAGGAGCTGACAAGATTGCGAGCGAATTGTGTCACTTCATGGGTGACGAAATTTTCCACCAAAGAGGGTTGTTCTTTGATCATGAAGGTGTAATAGTTGATGTGCCAGAAATTTGCGAGTATGACCATAAAAACAATTTTTAGTGAAACTTGTAAACTATGCGATGACTTTGGTATAACAGCATTTTGGTGTTATGTATATGAAATGACTTGTCTGTCAATTGAAAGTGTAACTTCTACATATGTATATGAGATGACTTTTTGGTGATTTTTTGTCGATGATGCGTGTGAGATTATATTGTTTCTACTGTGTGTGAATGTCATCTTCTGTGATTATATTGTTTTGGTAAAATTGACCTGTAAATTAGAAATAACAGCAGGTAGTACTGCATAGGGTATACTTTATCACATGCGGTTCTTTACCTACGACTAGACCCGCTGTGAAATAATATTATCACAGGCGGCTAGTCATAGGTAAAGAACCACATGTGATATCTCCATTATCACAGGCGGTTAATCTTATTGTACAAACCGCTTGTTATAAAATGTCTCACGGGCGGCTAGTCATAGGTAAAGATCCGACTGTGATAAGTCGATTATCATAGGCGGTTACTCTTACGGTACAAACCGCCTATGATAAAGTGTCTTCACTCGCGGCTAGTCATAGGTAAAGAACCACCTGTGATAAATCCATTTCATAGGCAGTTTTAATTTCCGCTTGTGAAATTGCAGATTATCACAGGCTCTTCGTTTTAGTTGGTTTTGAAAACCGCGTGTGATAATACATTTGGAGCCGCCTGAGATGAGGCTTTCTGTAGCAGTGTTTGTCTCACCTATTAGCTGACACAAAAATGGAAACCAAATAACACTAGATTTTGACATGTTGCAAATTGTTAGTTGCACTAAATTATATTCTTATAATTTGTACTGTTAAAATATTTTTCATGGCAATCTTCAAGGAATTCTCTACAAGGGATGTCTAACTCTATTTTCTTTAAATTTAGAGTATTTACTTTACTACAAAACATAATAACACAGATCAAATCCAATAATACAAACCGGCCTGCTTATTAAATAGTGACTTTAAGACTCTCACAAAAGTTGGAATAAACCGAATAAATTTAGTTGATCAGGTGGTAGTATACTCATCTCAAGTGGCATTTATGTCGAGCAGAAATATAATGAGTTAATTTGAGATCATTCTACATAAGGTCATTCGTGAACTACATAGAAATAGTTAATTGGGGCATTCTAAAATTTATTTGCAAAGGTCTATCAAACCTTAAATATGAAAGGTTTTACATACAAGTGGTGTAGATAGTTCGAGTGTTGGGTATTACTCGGTATGCTACTCTAGCAACTCTAGTGCTTTACCCAGGAAACATGAGAGTAAAGAGGTAACATATCATTACCACTAGATACGCAGCGTAGCGGAAGATTCAATCGAAGATGCGTGTCAGTGTGGAGGAAGTGGCTGATCATGATCGTCTCCTCCTCGTCCTTGCTAGTGCAGCGACCTCATGTCGCTATTGCCGATCAGCATGGGGTTTTGGCATACGACCTTTGGGCCCAAGACTGATGTGCTAGCACCGTGCGCCCAGTAAGGGTTTTGGCATACGGCCTAGGAGAGATGGCGACTGAGGTTTTCACATGGTGGAGTCATCAGCCCTATCCCTACCCCTCATATTTATAGGGTGCACCAACGATCTTTTAGGTCGTAGGCCCATCAGTACCCTGATCATTTGTGGATCAAATATCCATTAGGCATTTAGTTCGAATTGTTATGAGTGACTCTTGGGCATATCACCTACAATCTCCCACTAGGACTAGAGACAATCACATAGACAAACTTTTTAAATATTCCAACCCCTTAAGTGTGGTACATGTAAGGTTCATGTGCAAACAGATGTGAATTGTTTCTATTTTTGAACCACAAGTCAGCAAAGGTACATAGCAGGACATACTGACTCCCAATTATACATAAAGAACATATGGCATGAACCTAGATACATTCACATGCTAATCCCTTTGCCACACGAAAATAGTCAAGCTCAAGGCGAGATACATGTCACCCTTGTGATAGCTCGACCTTCACTCGATCAAATAGTCAATTCAATATATGAGTAACTTTTAGTCAATATGATTAACTCTTTAATGATATTTGGCATGGCCATGCACTTTCCAATCCAACTATCTCCACGGGTCCAGAGATATCTCTCCATTTATTTAGAAGGGTGAATTCCGTCTTGATCCGCTCACATCCCATTCCATGTTTCATTATGCACCCGAAGACTACTTTTATGACCACCCAGTTACGGAGTTGTTTTTGGAAGTCCAAAAATGCACAACTACACATAGTGAGAAACAATGGTGATCTCAGGTCTAAGGATCTAGCAGATGTATCACTCGAGCCCAACTAATTGTACATACCAAAACAACAATCCCAACAATATCTCGTTGTGGGTCAATCAAACACCTTGTTCACTAACATGTGTTCACATTATTAATTTGATATATCCATATCTATGATCCGTGAAATGCGATCACCAATTAATACATGTGCTAGTATTTGTGTCATTATGATCCCGTAAAATTATATATACTAAGGATCATTCAGAGTAACATTATGATTAACAAAGAGTTTCCCAAACAAGTCACATACTTGATAATCAATGCAAATAATAGTTACTCATATAATTTATTTAATGGTACATTAACATACATATGAGATAAGTCTCCCACTCACACTAGGATCACTGATGTAATATCTAATATCCATAGATCTCGTGTCTGCCTCATGCTTTGATTGTGGAAGAGGCTTTGTCAATAGATCAGCAACATTCAAATTTGTGTGTACCTTGCAAATCTTCACTTTACATCGATCGGTGATCTCTCAGATGTGGTGATAGCATCGTAGTATATGTTTGGATCTTTTGTGTTTTCTAGGCTCCTTTGCTTGTGCAATGGCATTACTATTGTCAAGATAGTGATCCACAAGACTATACACACTAGAAATAACACCCAACTCAAAAACATATTTGCTGATCCAAACGGCTTCCTTTGCAGCTTTAGAAACTGCAATATACTATGCCTCTGTCATTGAGTCAGCTATTGTATCTTGCTTGGAACTTTTCCAGCTCACTGTCCCTCCAATGAGGTTGAATGCAAAACCAGATTGTGATCTGGAATAATCCTTGTCTGTCTGGAAGCTAGCATTGTGTAAACTGTTACAACGAGCTCTTCTTCACCACCAAATACTAATAACACATCATTGATACTTCTCAAGTACTTAGGATATTTCTAACAACTGTCCAACGAGCCTCACCATAATATGACTTAAACCGACTTGTAACACTTAGAGAATAAGAGACATGTAAATGTGTCCATTGCATGGCATACATGGTGGATCGAATAGCCGAAGCATAAGGAATCACTCTTATCCTCTTTTGCTCACCGGGTGTCGAAGGACAGTGACTCTTGCTTGAAGTAATGCATGTGACATTGGCAAGAAACCTTTCTTAGAATCTTGCATATTGAACCGATTCAATATCATGTTAATATATGTATCTTGTCGTAATCCAATTATCCTCTTCGATCCATCCCTATAGATATTTCATTAAGAAACTCTTTCTTATTGAAGATTTAACATCATCAAGCATTGAAATATCATTCCCGATCAAAAATATGTCATCTACATATTGGACCAAAGATACAATTATGTTCCCACTGAATTTATTGTAAATGCACGTTTCGTCTACATTCTTAATGAAACCAAACCTCTTTGAATACTTCACCAAAACGTAGAATCCAACTCCAAGATGCTTGCTTCTATCCATCGATGGACTTTTTGAAGTTTACATATTTTTTAACATTTTCAATATAAAAAAAACCCTCAGGTTGTGTAATGTACACATCCTCACTAAGACTTTTATTAAGAGATGTTGTTTTAACATCCATTTGCCATATTTTACAATCAAAATATGCAACAATCGCTAGGAGAATCCTAAAAGACTTTGGCATTGCGAAGGGCGAAAAAATCTCATCATAATCAACATCTTCAATCTGTTTAAACCTTTAACCACCAATCATGATTTATATATGTGAACTTTTCCATCCATATTAGTGTTTTTATTGAAAATCCATTTGCAATCCATAGGTCTCACACCGTGGATTTGGTCAACCAAGTTCGAAACTTGATTCCCATGCATGGATTCTATTTCGGAATCTATGGCTCTAAGACATTTCTCATAGTCGGGTCTCATCATTGCTTTGGTATAGCTTAAGGCTCATTATTGTCCAACAATAACATGTCATGTTGCCCCATGGTTAGGAGTGTTAATTTTTGAGTCACACGACGTGTCGTTGTAGGCCTTCGTTGGGCCGGTGTTTCATCAGTAGGTTGTACAAAAACTTGTACATTGTTTATAGGATCAGTGGGTGCTGAAGTATGTTCAAGTACTTCTTGAATTTCTTCAAGATGCACCTTTCTCCCACTAACTCATTTTGAGAGGAACTCTTTCTCTACGAAAACACCATTCCGAGTAGTAACAATTTGCCCTTGATCTTATTATAAAAATAGTATCATTTAATTTCCTTTGGATATCCCACGAAGAAGCATTGGTCCGATTTTGGAGTGAGTTTGTATGACATCAAACGTTCGTCATAAGCCTCACATTCCCAAACATTGAGAAAAGATAATCTGGGATGTTTCCCTGTCCATATGTGATATGGTGTCTCTCAGCAGACTTATTTGGAACCATATTCACCGTAAACGCAGCACTATCAAGATCATAAACCCAAAAGAATAATGTGAGATCAGTTTGGCTCATCATCGACCCAACCATGTGTAACAAGGTTTGATTCTTCCATTCAGACACACATTCCATTGAGGCATCCATAGTGGAGTCAATAGTGTAACAACTCAACATTATTTCAAATTATTATAGAATTCATGGCTCAAATATTCACCTTCATGATCAGATTGTAGGAGTTTAATTGTATTGCCCAATTGAATTTCTACTTCATTCTGAATTTCTTTGAACTTTCAAAAAATATAGACTTGTGCATCATTAGTGATGTGGTTCTGTACCTGGGTACAAAAGACACGAGAACAGACGGCAGTACGTGACCACTATATGGCAACGAATCGTATCTACCCTCCAGCACGAGGAGGGGTCCGCCACCAATGCTCTGACCTACCGCGGTCAGGGTACCTAGCCCGCCTAGGTCCCGACCTCAAGGTCAAGAATTCCTCCCTCGCTCCATCCCGACTGAGACGGGCAATTGGCGACATTTAAGATGAATGGTGGGTGCCATTACTTCGGCATAAAGGATAACATGCAATGTGACCCTTTGTAATATAACCTGAGATCCCTATCGTTACTTCCCATATAAAATAGGAATGAGTACACCGCACGTGCGACACAGCCTAAGCGATAAGTATGAAGTTAAGACAATGAAGCTCCTACAGCCCAGGCGACCCGTATGGCCTGACACACGAACACTGTACAAACCCGAACCCACTATGAGGAAGCCGGTTAGATAGGCCCGCCTTAAGCCTCTATAAAAGGGGCCCCAACGCCGCCACCGAGAGGGGCAAACCCACAATGTACTAAATTTACATATGCATTTACTTATGCACTTACATATACGTTTACTTACGCATTACATTTCTTAGATATCACTCGAGCAAGGCTCTCTTGTAACATGTTCTATAAGCCTTTGGAGCTAACGAAGATCATGGTCAACTCGTGCTGGAAGTATGGCCTCTCGCCCGAACCAAGATAAATCATTTATCTTTGTAGCTAGCCGTCAGGAGACGAACGTGTATCAATACGATTACTAGTTGGTACTCAAAACGCTGAGAGTTGGCGCGCCAGGTAGGGAAACTCTGTTACAAATTCTTCACTAGCTCTGTGATGGCTTCATCGACATCGACAAGCATCATTGACGACCCATGGAGGTTAAATGAAGCCAGCATCACTGACCAAGCCCTCAAAGCATCCTCCTTTTGAAATGGTGGACTACACGTCATCTTCCTCCACGACCTGCTGGAAGACATGACTGGTTGCAACCTCAGCTCCGACTTTGACACTGAGGTAATTAACCATTTTCACTGCAAATGCTGCATAGCAGATACAAGCAACAACATGCAATAATTTCCATGTATCACGCCTCCTCGACAAGCGGTGTGACACTATTGGCGTTTCTTACATCATAGATCATCTCTTGAAAGAGATGAGGCCCGCAAGCGCACAAAAACTGTCGTGTAGCATTTCACCCAAGATTATTCCCAAGGGTATCATGTTTATCCCAAAGGAAGGCAATGGGGTAAAGTAAACACTACTATTATGATCAAGATAAGGAATACTAATCAATTATCAAGACAGGGGTAAGTTGATAATATATGGGTAGTGTGACACACACTTAAGCAATCTATTCTATGTGGTAAATGTGTAGTAATGGAGGTTAGACCTAGAGTTGGGGAGTTGCTCCTACAATGCTTCTAATATACATATACATAGCCTAGGTTAGATACTAATGAGCATGTTAATGTTGAATACTTATGCTAAGTTGTTCAACACACCGGGCATGGGTTTACCCGTAGCAACACTAGGCGACTCCCGCCAAGAGTGTGTGGCATAGACGAACACAAAGGATTACAATGGAAATATAGGGATGTCACCACCTACTGCCTACCTCTTCAATCTCTGAGTCTACGAGACATTCAAAACTACTTTCTATCCTAGCACCATGCTAGCATATTAAGTAATTACCTTAAGAGCCTGGACACAAGCCATCCTACAGCAATGAACTAAATCATCGTTGAAACAATGTTGATACATAGCACAAATGATTCATATTAGCATGATCATATCATAACTAATTAGACTATAGTAGGGGTTTGTAGTGTTTACGATGATAGATTCAGAGTGATACGGCATAATCATAAAGACTGCTCCTACCGCATACATGGAATCCACAATCAAACAAGAAATGCTTTATCCAAGTATATGAATAAAAGAAGACTAAATATAATATATTTATTATGCATAAAGTCACAAATATAAGAAAAGATAAATGACCCATACCTTTCCCAACTTGGACTTGAGACTAGAGGCTCTCCTCTCTATAGCCTAACTTCTCTAAGCACTAAGAGAACTAGTGTATACAATAGAATGATTCTAAAGTGGTGTTTGTTGAAGTGAGGGGTGAGGATTCCTAATTATAGCTTGGAGAAGGGTCGGTTCCCATCATCAGAAGCTCGCGAATCAGTCACCACTTACATCCTCAAGCCAGGAGTAGCCAACACATGGAAGCTAACTGAGTTTGGAGGAAAGACCAGGTCGGCCGACTAGGCGGGTCGGCTGACCTGGTAAGTCCTCCAAACGATCTTTGCTTTCTGGGGTTGACTTCCAGGTGGGTCCCATCCCTTGATATGGGTTCTACACCATTGGATGGCTTCGGATACTTCTGTTTGTGGGCAATTTGATCCATGTGGTGCCACATGTTGATGCTTGATTGGCTGGGATGATATTTTATAGGATCCATCCCCTTGTTTCACTTCAATTTTGTACAAAATAACAGCATGCACCAATTTTGCCAAGGACAAGTGGAAATAGGTTAAATAGAATGGTGATGTGTGCATGAAATGATATTTCCGTTACATAAATGAGTTATATTGACGGGTGAAAATGGTATATAAAAGCCGTCAACAAACTCCCCCAAGCTTATCCTTTGCTCGTGCCGAGCAAAGTGAAGACTTTAGGTTGATGATCAGGAGTTGCTTCAATGTTCTATTTTTCAAAGGTACCATGTGCACAACAGAATACTCTACCTAGTATTGCAAAAATTTGCATGGTACTTCACCCATCTTAAGTTATTATGGGGCTTATGCCATCTCCTATTCATGGGTGGTTGAAAGATA
Source organism: Tuctoria greenei (assembly GCA_036927565.1). Taxonomy (NCBI): domain Eukaryota; kingdom Viridiplantae; phylum Streptophyta; class Magnoliopsida; order Poales; family Poaceae; genus Tuctoria; species Tuctoria greenei. The sequence continues at coordinate 74,789,469 of JAYESD010000004.1, forward strand.
GAACAGCAAATGGAGCACACATACCCTAGAAGTCAAGGTCCACTCAAATTATGGAGAGTTCAATTTAGATTATAAGTACCAAAATTTGATTCTCTCGGTCTCTCCTTTATGCGTAGTGGAAATATTTCCTCACCAAGGCATTTTTCCTACACTCATCCTACTACTAAATAAGGCTTGTGTGTGGAGCTTGGTAGGGTATATAGTAGGCATATTTACAAAACAGAATATTGCTAAGTCAAAAGAGCAAGCCTTAGGAGAAATCAATTCAAAACAATTTGATTTAAGACTTGTGCATGTGTGATGGAATGGAGTGGATGTGAATATTGAGATGACTCCTTTTTGTGTGGACTCTCTTATTTTGCAGGGATGAAACATGGCTACTTTTTTCTTTCCTTTTTTTCTCATGCTTATGATGTAAGCATGCATTTTTTTCTTTTTCTTTTTCTTGTAGCCATGTCTTCTACTCCTTTTTTATGCAATAAATTTTGGAGAGGGTACTAAGCATGAATGATTGGGATTTTCTCTTTTTATTGTGGAATGGTGGTATGGTACAAATTTGCATACTAGTGTAAAAGTATAGCATGTGCAAGTGATGTCTCGAATTCAAAAAGTAATGAATGAACTCTCACATAGTTCTATACTAGTTTCACAAAGCTCAGTGTGAAGACAAATAGCATATGCATAAGGTCTATCAATATAATGTATCATATGGCTTTGGTGGGTATTTCCAATCAAATGAGAGTAACTTAAATCTTTTTAGAATTTCTCTGGAAATCTAAGTTTCACTTTCAAACTAGGAATAGCAGCCCTGTCACTATATCATACCTCACAACAACATAGAATGGATTAAGCTTTTGCTACCACAATTTCTAAATCAAGGCAAAAGTAATTGTAGCCCATGAAAGCAATATTTTGGAGATTAGTAAGTTGTAAACTCGGGACTTAGGAAAATTAAAAAAGAGCAAATATTCATCATTTCATCTATGTGAATTCTAAATCATTATTACCGCACATCTTTTTATTTTATTTTGAAAGCAAATCTACTCTACTTGTTTTTAAGTTTTTTTTATATGCAAGGTAGACGATGGGTGAATGGAAAATAAATATGCAAGGGTGTGATACAAGTTACCTCAAGTGGGGGTCCTGCCCCAAGCTTGTTCTTGGTCAAGTCCGCGCTAGGGGCTGAAACCCTAATGATGAATGTAGGCCATTAGGTTGGCCTAACCTTGCTGCACCATAGCTTTGACATTGGAGGATTCAGTGTCGATGTTGGATTGCCTTCCATGGGTTTCATGAGTGTGGTCGAGGAGAGTGTTGTCAATGTCGCTCATCCACACCTCAAGGTTTCCATAGGTTGGATGTACCTTGTTATTCTATAGCTATGGTAATGATAACCCTTGGCTACAAAGGAATGGCGTGCACTTAACATGTGTTGAGTGTGTTCCGTCATTCTTTGGCTAAGGTGTATCATACCTTCTTGCCATAAAGAAATAACTTGTACCCCTCATGCATTGGGCGTGATCCGTCATTCCTTGGTTAAGGTAATGATAACCTTTAGCCAGAAAGGAGTGACATGTACCCAACATGTGTTGAGTACGATCTGTTATTCCCTGGCTAAGGTACAACATACCTATAACCACAAAGGGATGACGTGCACTCAACATGGGTTGAGTGTGATCCGTTGTTAGTTGGCTAAGGTATAAAATATCTTTTGGCCACATAGGAACAACTTGCACCGAATATACATTGGATGTGATCTTGTCATTCCTTGGTTCAGATGCATCATACCCTTTTAGCCACAAAGGAATAACTTACACCCAATGATGGTGGCAATTCCCTTGAGCTAGAATGAGTGCTTAGAATAGTCGAGAGCATAATGCTCTCACCTATTCGTTGCAGCCCATTGGTTGCTCACGGAGGGTTTCCATGTCAAATCTCCAGCCTTGTATAGTTATGGTTGACCTTCGGGCTTAATTTCCGATAGGTAGCAACCATCCTAATTATTCCTTGGCCAAGAGATATTGATATGGAATCCTCTTAGGGTTTCCAAAAATAAGATCTTTGAATGCCTGAATAGTTATTTTACTCTTGCAAACTTCCTCTCTATGATAGAGAGGGATGTTTAGCTTTAAATTGTACAAATGAATTTTTGGGTTAGGTAACCGAATCTTCATTTGTACGCACGAGGGAAGAACAAGACCAAAGATGCATTGGGTCCAATTTTTACTGTATCCATGCACAATGTAAGAATCATTGCTAGGTGTGGGGCTTTATGGATAAATCATGTTGAACATTTTCTAAAGCTCCTACTCATAGCAATGCAACTGATATAAATACACTATATTGATCCATTTATCTTGTAAATTTTCTAACCATCATAGCTTTTTACTCAAGAACAAATGTTTATCATTTAGGTCATGGCAACAAAGATTCTCAATTTTATCCTCCTGAACATTTTTTATTTTCTTGCCTAGGAATTTGAAATTTAGTGATCAATGCATGAATGAGTTTCAAATCAAAATTATGGATATCACTATTCCTAGGTTGCTACATACCAACTCAACCATTAAGTCATCCCATAAGCATTTCCTAGGCAAAAAATGTCTAAGTCAATTTTAGAAATGATTATGAGATTCTAGGTAGTTGTTTAAATTTATTTCCAAGTAAGGTGACATTCCTTTTTGAAGAATCAAAAAGAGTAATGTAAAAACTTACTCTCATGAGGATGCATAAGAATTGAATGATGAAAAGGTGTAAACCTTGCTTACCAATGTAAGAAAAAATCATTTAATCCTAATGCAATTCAAACAACGGAAAACTTGAACTTGTACCTCAATTGAAGAGTAGTCTTGGTTGAAGGTCGTTGTGTGAGGAACTCATGACCATGAATTTTGGTAAAGCCTTCATGTTCAATGTCAAGTTGAGGTTGGAGTTGAATGGGTTTCATCTTGCTCGTCCATTTGGCCACCATCTTGAGCATTCCTCCACCACAAACTCAAAATGAGACCGGTGGAGGGATATGCTATTGATGTGGCAAGCCAACCTATTTACAAATTTTGTCTCGGCTGCACTAAATTCAAGAACAAACAAAACAACTCGAAAACAAGTTACGTTAGCTCCAAAGCATGTTGTACCCTTTGCCAAATTATTTTGCCCAACTTGAAACAACTTGTAAATGCAATGAATATTACGGTAATTAATTTTTTTTGTTTGAATTAGGTAGAGGAATTCGAGTGGTTATGACCAAGGTTCATATCCCAATAAATTTATTTCCTAATTCAGAATTTTAGTTTGAGGAATGTTGGAAATTTTGCTTTGCAACATGCAAGTGAGAAAATTCAAACATGCTAAATGCAAATGCAAGATTCTATGTGAAATCAAATATGATATAACTACCAATTAATCTATTGGCAAGGACTCACTGAATTTTTTATGTCCGATGAGTGGGATTTACCTTCGTCCTATTTAGTGCGATGATTTGTTGTCCAACCCCGGAGTTGAAGATGTAGACAACTTCTTTTGCTTGTCATGCCAAATCTCCTTTGGCATGTCATTCGGACATGTGGGCCACATGATGACCCTAGCCTCTCCGTCTTCTCGATCAAGACTTGTTGATGTAGCGACGCCTTTTCTTTCTTGAAGATATTCTCTCATGAGCATGGTGAGGCTTATTCTTCTTTTAGGGGTGTCACTTCGACTTTCTTGATATTCATTAAGGTCAACCCATACCTTTATCATGGATCAAAAGCTTCCTTGGGCATGATTGCATGTGGACTCCACAATCAAACAAGAAACACTTCATCCAAGATGTCACTTGCCCTAGGTTACATGGGCTTGGTCGAAGGGTAGGAACCCCAACAAGTGATTGTGGGGTATCCTGAATCTTGAATGCTCTTTAAGTTTCTTATCCTTGCCCAAGACCTTCGTGTAAATATTGTCTTGATTTCTTGTTTGGCCATGGACAAGATACTTCAAGGTAGGCTAGTTAAACTTAAATCTCTTGAAATCCGCATAGCCTCCTTGATTACATGGGTGATGATGATTCCACACATGACATCCTTGTAGATGATAGCCATTGGAGTTGTGTTTGAAAGGAAAACTCATGGATCTTAGGGAAATTATTGACCAAGTGGTCCATGATGACATGGATTTTCACAAATCATGTGAATCTCTATGGCTTGGGTCATCCAAACACTTCTCCATTGGCTTGATCTTCATGATACAAGATGGGAGGTGTAGATCCTTAGCTAGCATGTCAACCTTGTTAAGTGGTGTGCATGCCAAGCTAAGGACATGGTTTTAGTCATACACAACTCCTTCCGAGTTCATATCTAAGTGCGACGATAAGCAATCTCAAAACAAGAAGTGTGATGCATGCATATTCTCTTTATCTTTCCTTATTTTTCATTTGATCATAAAAACTCAACAAGTGGGCTATTGATTGATCATTTTTTTCATGTTTAGAAACACTTGTGAGCATGCAACAAGTTCAAAACAGCATGAAAGTTTGATCATGACCAGATTTAGTGTAGGTAATTATTCCATTTACAAGTCATGGAATAAACTACAAAATGTATAACATGAGTAATGTAGTAAGAACTTTCAGCATGTAAAAGGAATCACAGAGTCATATATGAATGAAACACTTATGCTCATATTATTTTTTTTTTATTTCAGATTCGCACATGGACTTCCCAAGTTGCAAAACCCCCCTTCAATTTAAGCCATAAGGATGTATAACCCCTATATCACTACTAATAAAACAAAAACCAGTGAAATCTAAAGGTTTTGTAAAAATATCAGTCAATTATTGTTCGGTGTCTACATAGTGAAGCACAATATTTCCTTTTACAACAATATCATGGAGAAAATGATACCTAATATCAATGTGCTTTGTTCTTGTGTGTTGCACGAGGTTTCTAGTAATAAACATGGCACGATTGTTATCACAAAACTATTGAACGCTATCTAGATTTATGCCATAGTCCTTAAGTGTTTGAACAATCCATAAAATTTGTGAGAAGCGCTAGCAGCAACCACGTACTCAGATTCGGCTGTGGATTGTGCAACTGAACTTTGTTTTCCAGAGGGTCAAGCAACAAGTGAATTACCAAGAAAATGACAATCACCAGAAGTACTTTTCTTTTCAGTCCTACAACCCCGTAAATCAGCATTGGAAAAAGATTTCAAAGTAACGGTTGAGGAAGAAGGAAGAAAAATACCAAATTCTTGAGTTCCATGTAAATACCTGAGAATCCTTTTTACGGCTTGACGATGTGAAACATGTGGGAAAACTTGAAATCGTGCACAAAGACATACGCATAATTATATGTTCGGTCTTGATGCCGTAACGTACAAAAGTGATCTGATCATTCTTCAATATTCTTATGATCAACGGGTTCACCATCTTCATCAAGTTCAAGTGTTGTTACTATATCCATTGGTGTCCGAAGAGGCTTGCTGTTTTCCATGTTGAAATGCCAAAGAAGGTCCTTCATATACTTTGTTTGATGCACAAATTTTCCCTCTTTGGTTTGTTTGATTTGCAGCCCCAAAAAGTACTTGAATTATCCCATCATACTCATCTCAAATTCTGAACTCATCGTAGCTGAAACCTGGACATAATATCATGAGAAGCACAACAAAAGATAATATCATACACATACACTTGAATGAATATTGAGTCATTGACAACTTGAACGAATAGTGAGTCATTGACACACCTAAGCACAAAAATAGTTGTATCTAGTTTGCCCATGGTAAACCCCTTTTCAATTAAGAATGTTTTAAACTATCATATCATGCTCTAGGGGATTGTTTAAGACCATACAAAGCTTTGGACAGTTTGTAAACACGACTAGGAAAATCTGGATTTTCAAAACCTGGTGGTTACTTAACATAAGCCTCCTAATCTATGTAGCCATTAAGAAAAGAACTTTTAACATCCATTTGTTATAGTTGCAAACCGTTAGATGCAGCATGCTAATAAAATTCTTATGGCTTCTAGTCTAGCAACAGGTGGAAAAGTTCCTCGAAATCTAGACCTTCAACTTGTGCGAAACCTTGAGCAACCAACCTAGTTGTTGACGGTCCTTAAGTGCCATATTTAGACCGTCAATTCACGTCATAATATCCATCGGACTAGTCCGAAAACTCTCACGACACCAGACAAGTCCTATATCCATTGGACTAGTTCGAAAACTCTCTGACGAAAATCGGACAAGTCCTCCAAGTGTGCTCTTGTCCTCAATTCTACACGAGGATCACCTCACCGGACTAGGCCGATATGTGTCGGACTAGCCCGAACACTTCCAGTGCCCAGATCAGACTAGTCCGCACATTTACGGACAAGTCGGATATCTCTGAACACTGAGGTTTTTCCACACGCCGCACACCGGACTGGTCCAGAGTCGACCACGGACTCGTTCGGACATCGCAAACCCTAACGGTAACTTTTGGAAACCCTAGTATAAATAGTGGTGTACGGCCCTACAACCAAATCACTCGACTCCCTGCGCCATCACACCTTCCAAGAGCCCAAAATACACATCTCTCGACACATTCTAACCCTAAGAGGATCAAAACTTTTAGGATTAGCAATTGACCAAAGGAGAGACTTGTTCAACACGATCTTGAGCTCTTGGGTTTGATTTCTCACACGCTCTTATTGTTTATTGTATATCTTTCGAGTGTGTTTGGTGGTGTTCTTCATTGTAATTCTTGGGGATCCCACAACTTGTGAGAAGTCCCTTGAACACGTTATTTGCCCTTTGTGATTAGTGGAAGAGAATCGACCTCTGTGGCGATTCGACGAGGGTAGGGTTGGTGAAGACCAGGTCCTCTGTCGACTCCTTGACGTGGATGTAGGTTTCCTTCATGGGAATCCAACCACAAGATTAGATCGTGTCTCACACATCTTTGTTTTACTTTTCATCATAATCTAAGTTTTTTCTAGTATTGTGAAATTCATCTTGAAACATTGTATCATACTTGATCATTGCAATATTGGTTCATTGGTTCAATACACTTTACTTGTAATCTGATTTCCGCTGCATAGTGTCCTAGACATAGAATTGTCAGATTACTTTGATCTTTTAGTCCGCACACACTAGACTAGTACGCAAAATACCAGACTAGTCTGATTTTGCTGTATTTGATCGTTCTAATAAGTGTTTCAGGGATCGACAGAAGGTCAAAAAGCATATTTACCCCCCTCAAGGATACATTCACCTTCTACTTCGAGGAAAATATATTTGTAGATTTTGGAAATACCTCCAAATATTGTTGCCATAGGAAGCCATCAGTGCCATTAACTGCACCTGACCCACCTGATGGAGTGTTCGTCCAACAAGTTCACCTCTATTTTAAGTAGGGAATGGATTGCAGAAGTCGAGCTGTCACTCAAAATCCTTCGGATGACCTCACATTTGGCAACTATTATATGCTTTATTAGATGAACACCAATGAAGGTCCTACACAATCCCACTGTTGGAGCAAATACCCTTTTCTATTTTTGTGCTCTCGCCATTCTTGGCGATGTGCCATTGGCACCAACATGTAAATCCTTCAAAGACCCTTTCGAAAACATCCTTTAAGGATGTGGGGTTTTGCAATAGGTGTCTGTAAGACACAATGATATAGAGTCAATCATAGATTTCCATGTGTTCGGAATCCAAGATTTCAATATTATGATTTGGATTCCCATTGAGCATTTTCTCTTGGAAATTCCTTTGGAAGAAACCTCAATGTCAATCTTGGAGGGAGAAAGTTTTCTATTCCTATCCTGCATTCTAAGAACACATCCGCAGAATCTCCCATCCGAAATGAACCATTACAGGAGGTTAGAACTTTTAAATTCTTAGCCCCTCCGGAAATAGAAGGAGAAGAAGATTTCATCCAAGAGGAGGATGAATTTCAGGAGGCAATTGAATTGCCAATATAATATTTCTTCCACAAACCTCCTGTTGTGTTAAAAATTCTACCCCTAGACCTACATTATGCCTTTCTAAATTGCGATTTTGAAGCTCCTATCATCATAAGTGACAAGCTTTCGGATGATGAGACACTCAAACTCATTGCCATGCTAGAAAAGAATAGAGCTATTTTTTGTCTATTCATTAGAGGATCTTAAGGGGATTGGTCCTGCGCTATGCACCCATCACATTCTTATTGACCCCGAGAGTTTCCCCTCAAGGGAACCTCAAAGGCGATTGAATAATGTGATGCATGAAGTTGTCAATAAGGATGTCTTGAAACTTCTGCATGCCGGGATTATCTATCATGTCCCTCATATTGAATGGGTAAGCCCAGTTCAAGTAGTGCCTAAGAAGGGAGGTATGACGGTCGTTCAAAATGAGAAGGATGAATTAATTCCTCAACGAACCGTCACGGGTTGGAGAATGTGCATAGATTACGGAAAACTTAACAAGGCACAGGAAGGATTATTTTCCACTGCCCTTCATCCATGAGATGCTAGAGCGGTTGGCAAAACACTCCTACTTTTGTTCCCTTGATGGGTATTCGGGTTATCATCAAATCCCAATCCATCCCGACGATCAAAGTAAGACCACATTTACATGTCCCTATGGAACTTATGTCTATCGGTGTATGTCCTTTTGATTGTGCATTGCTCCTTGCCTATTTTCAAAGATGCATGATGTCTATCTTTTTCATCATGATTGATGAAATCATGGAAGCTTTCATGGATGATTTCTTCGTCTATGGGGAAACTTTTGATCATTGTCTGGAAAATTTAGACAAGTTCTTATAAAGATGCTAAGAGAAGGACCTGATACTTCATTAGGAAAAATGTCATTTCATGGTCTATGAAGGCATCATTCTTGGACACTCAGTGTTCGAGAGAGGGATAGAGGTGGACAAATAAAAAATTGAAGTCATTGAAAAACTTCCACCTCCTATCAATGTTAAGGGAATCCGCAACTTTTTAGGTCATGCGTGGTTCTATTGATGATTCATCAAAGATCTCTCAAAAGTCGCTAGACCCCTCACTAACCTATTAGCTAAGGAAGCTCCCTTTAATTTTGATGATGAATGCATTAAATCATTTAAAACACTCAAAAAGGCACTCATCTCAGCTCCAATCATCCAACCTCCCGATTGGACGCTGCCATTCAAAATCATGTGTGATGCTAGTGGTTTCGCTATTGGTGCGGTCCTAGGCCAAATCAAAGGTAAAGAGCATCATGCAATAGCCTACGCTAGCAAAACTCTAATAGGAGCTCAACTCAATTATGCCACAACTGAAAAGAGCTCTTGGCGATAGTTTTTGCTATCGATAAGTTTAGGTCCTATTTGGTTGGAGCCAAGGTCATAGTCTACATAGAGCATGCTGCCTTGAATTACCTGCTCACCAAAATTGATGATAAACCAAGGATAATCCGTTGGATTCTCCTACTCCAAGAGTTTGACATAGAAATCAAGGATAAGAAGGGAGTAGGGAATTTCGTGGCAGATCATCTCTCATGTATGGAAGTCAACCAAACCATGGATATTCCTATCAATGACTTCCTACGAGATGATATGCTTCTCAAGGTGACTGACTCTCACCCTTCGTATGCGGATATCATGAACTTTAGGGTCACGGGATACATACCACCAGGGGAAAACAAAAATAAACTCATCCATGAGAGTCAGGGACATCTTTGGGATGACCCATACCTCTATCGAGTTTATGCTGATGGCCTTCTTAGAAGGGGCGTCCCATCAATTGAAGGCAGCAAGATTATTGAGAAATGCCATGCTAGCCCCTATGGTGGCCATTACGGTGTTTACCGTACGTAGACAAAGATCTGGCAAATTGGATTCTATTGGCCTTCTTTGTATGAAGATACAAAAGAATTCATTTGCAGATGTTGGAAATGCAAAAAGCATGGAGGAATCTCAGCTCGCAATGCGATGCCCCTAACATATAATCTACAAGTGGAATTATTTGATGTGTGGGGTATTGATTTCATGGGACATTTCCCTAGGTCCTATGATTGCGAGTATATCCTGGTTGCTGTAAATTATGTGTCAAAATGGGTAGAAGCTTTGCCTTGCAAAAATGCCGATTCCAAGCAATCTAGGAAAATGTTCCATGAGATCATTTTCCCACGCTTTTGAACTCCCCGTATGGTCATAAGTGATGGAGGGTATCATTTCATAGATAAGACCTTCTAGAACTTTTGAGGGAGCTTGGTGTCCAACATAACACTACTACCCCATACCATCCACAAACAAGTTGTCAAGTAGAAACATCTAATAAGCAAATTTAGAATATTCTGCAAAAGACTGTCTTTGAAATGGGAACGGGATGAAAGCATAAGCTACCCGACGCATTGTGGGCACACTGTACTGCATACAAAACTCCCATCGACATGTCTCCTTTCCAACTTGTCTATGGGAAGACTTGTCATCTTCCTTAAATTTCGAACATAGAGCCTATTGGGCCATCAAGAGGTGGAACACGGACCTTCGCAAAGCAGGACAACACCGATTGAAGCAACGCTCCGAGTTGGAAGAGTGGAGAGATAAGGCGTATCATAGTGCCAAAATCTACAAGTAAAGAACTAAAAGATGGCACGATAGAGGATTACGCCTAAATAGTTCAAACCCGGAGACGAAATCCTACTCTTCAACTATACTTTGAAACTATTTGTGAGACCTATGTGTGCTTGATACATTGGCTACGGCGATAAAAGTTTCGAATACTGCCAAACACCTTTATCATTAAGGTCCGACTCTAGGTCCGAGCTCCAGCGAGGTCCGACAATAGGCCCGGCTTGTTTTGTGTAGCTTCGGCAAGGTCCAACTAGCTTTGGTATGTTCCGGCGCTAGGTCTTGCTTGCTTTGGTAAGCTCCGGTTCAAGGTCCAGTTAGCTTTGGCAAGGTTCGGTGCTTGATCGTAGTGGTTCTTCTTTTATCTTGTAATGTTTTGAACTTGCTTTTTGGATCATGGAAAGTTTGCTTAGTATTCTTTTACTAAGTTTTTGGTGTGTTTTGGTGGTTATGGCTGATATCGTTTTTTGCTATGGTTTGCAACATGCTTACGTGAGGTGCTCACGTAAGGTCTTGTGGTTATCGGATCTAACGAGAGTCAAGTCGTGGACTTGTGCTCGAAAGTATTGGTTATTTATTCATGTCTAGGTGTTGCTTGAGTTCAAGACATGGCTGGTGACGGAATCCATTGAACTAGTCTTAGGGACAAGATGAGGTTCAACAACCAAGTTCTTGAGGTGTTGTGGTTGAGTTGATCAGGAGGTTGTGCAACATGTTTGAATCAAGAACAATGCATATGAAGGTATCATGGATGTCACTAGAAGATGTTTGCACGTGTGCAAGGAGTGCATGGACGTGGCTACATGGTTCCGAAGCGTGATGAAGAGATGTGGACGTAAAGAATTGGCTGGAAAGGTCCAACCGACTAGGTTTTTGACTCAGGCTGCGACTAAGTCGTGTTTGACTCAAATATGGAATGTTTTGAGTTAGTTATGATAGGATTTCGTGTGGGTCATGAATTTGAGTTGTTTTAGATATGCGGGATACGTTTCTAAGGTGTTTGGAGATCTTAAGATTGCTTTTATGTACATATAGAAGAGTCTTGAACAGTTATGGAAAGTTTCAATTCGTGAATTGAGTAGGATTAGAGTCCTAGTTAGATTTGGGTTGGCCTAAGGGCTGGTTATATGAGCAAGGGAGGCCAGAGCTCGTGGTAAACGACTTTTGGCTGTTCCTCTTGTGTTCTATTGAATAAAATTCGTAACTGAAAGGAACTTTTGTGTCTTGTTCGTCCAACTTGTTTTCGTCAAGTCTTTCTCGTCGAGTGTCTGCACAACACTACCTTTCTTTGGTGGTTTTATCATAACTCGAGTTTTACATATCTGATTGACATGATTCCTTTTGGGTTATCTTCATAACTTGATTTTCTATATTCTGTGAAAATTAGACGGTCATTGGATTTGTGGTTTTGGATCTGCACGAATTTCTTTGCAGTGTTGCAGAACTGTTTTTCTCGGGTTGGACAGATTGACCTTTGTTCGATCTTTCGATCGTAACTTGAGTTTTCCCGGACTGATTTTCGTGATTCATATTGTGATGTCTTTGTGACTTGATTATCTACAATCTATACTAGTTTTGTCACAGTTGAACATGTTTAGATTAGTCGCACACATGGTTTATTTAAGAGATCAATTTTCTGCCGTGGGGTGTTTCGTCGCTTCCGCTGAAAAGTTTTAATCTACAATTCACACACCCCTCCGGTAGCTTTACACGTGCTCTTTGATCCTACAATTGGTATCAGAGCCACGGTGCTCTAATATTTGTGATTTGCACGTGTTTTTGACTAATCATCATGGAGAAATACTCCGCAAAACTTTGTGTTTTTAGTGGTATTGATTTTCAGGTTTGGAAAGCACGTATGGAAGCTTTCATCCAGGCACAAGGCTTCGCAATATGGGAAAAGGTTTACAAGCCTTACGATGTGCCGCCTAACGATCATGTCACGGCTACAAACTTAAGAGATGTCGACAACTACAACAAAGCCCGCAACTTGATAATCCAAGGACTAACGCAGAGCGACTTCGACCGTGTTGCACACCTCCGATCGGCGTACGATTTGTGGAGAGCACATTGTGACTACCACGAAGGATCCAACACGATTAAGGAGGTAAGACAGGATATGTTCAAGAAAGAATATATACATGCGTTTTGAGATGCAACCCAGTGAGTCCATATGACCTTTTTGCTCGCTTTAATAAAACTCTCACCAACTTGCGTAGCATCAATGTTAATTTTTCAGATGCTAAAAATGCTAGGCAATTACTAACTGCATTAGACATGTCAATTTGGGAGATGAAAGTCACATCTATTCATGAATCTACTATCATGAGTACACTTACATTAGATGTGCTATATTCTAAACTAAAAACTCATGAAATTGACATTTTAACACGTAAGAATCAAAATAAGTATATTGCACTCGTTTCACAATGAGATATGCCTGGCTTCGGCCAATCATCATCTTGCAATACTCTTGCTTCGCTATATTCAATAACCCTGGAACAAATTGAATATTTTCCAGAAGAGGAGCTAGCACTCATCTCTAGTCGGTTCTCAAAAGCATTGCAAAATGTGAGAACTAGAAGAAGAGGAAGCTCCTGACCTCAACGATGCTTTGAATGTGGTAACACAGGACACTTTCGTACAGAATGCCCTAACCTTTCAGGTCCTACTACGCATGAAGAGAAGCAGAACAAGGTCAAGACCACCACTGGAAACTCCAACAAGAAAAAGAAGGGTTCCATAGGATGCAAGATGATAAACAGCTTCATCACCTCACTTCAAGAGCTAGGTTCAAGTGATGTAGACATTGGAAGTGATAAAGATGATGATGATGATCTAGCCAACTTATGTTTCATGGGGAGCAAAACAAGATCAAGATCAAGTCAGGAGGATGCAGAACACAACAATGATGACGATGAGGTATGTTCTACCTGTAATGAAATGTGTGGTGCAATTTCTCGTGCAACTATTATTGTCAATAAAAAGGACAAAAAGCTCAGGGATAATGCTGCTAAAACTGAATCACTAGAATTTGAAATCAACCATTTAAAAAATTTGATTCCGAGTGATGATGCATATCCCTCATGTGACTTAATCTATGAACAATTGTCCACATTAAGAAGTGCACACTTCTCCACTCTAGATAGACTTGATGAAGAAATAGAAAAGAACAAAAATTGTCTAATTTTGATGTTAAAAACTTATAAGATGCTTCTTGTTCTACAGGTGATCTACATTTCTTTGCATGTGACAATCTTGACTAGAAATTGAAAGATGCAATGAATGAAATTTCCATTCTGAACAATGCTTTACGTTCTCATGATGTTAAATATTGTTCCAGTTGCTAACTAAAAGAAAAAACTTCATGTCAAAACTACCTAGTTTTTTCTAAAGAACTTGACAATAAAAATAAGATACTAGAGCGATTTTACATTGGGAACAAGAATCTAAACTTGCTGTTAAATTCTTCTAAACCTTGCAATGATAAAACTTGCTGTTTTGATTCCCATGCTTGTTCTAAAACACATCCACCTCACGTTGTAAAATCATTTGGAAGAGGTTTAATCAAAATTGTCCCTAAACAAAAAGATGTGATCTTTAAATCTACAGCAGTGCTTTCTAATTCTGTTTCTAATAATGGATGCTCATCTAGACATGATTGCAAAATGAAAATTTCATTGTACTTATTGTGATAAAGATGGTCATGTCATAGATTTATGTTATAGACTAGCTAAACTAATTAGAAAGGATAAAGTGCCTGCTAGATCTCATAACTTTCATGCTAAATATGCTATGCTAGCTGAAACTAAAATTAGAAACATGCAACGTGCTTTAGTGAGTTAGAAATTTGAAAAAGTAGTTTCTAGACCTTCTGGTAAGAAATCTACAAAGACAACACCGGTAGTTCCGATAGCTCCGAGAGCTTGCGAACCTTCTGTTGTTCTATTAGGAACTTCGGTATTTGCATCCGGAGCTTCAACTATCTCCTTTGGAACTACTGCTCTTAGATCGTGGCCTATAGGGGGGGTGAATAGGCCTTTTTGATTTTCTGTCGGAACCTGCAACACTTAACAAACCAGATCAAATCTCGAGATATCGGACTAGTCCGATTGAGTCCGGACTAGTCCGGTGTGTACTGACTAGGTTCATCAAATTTGATCGATTATCTTGATCCTAGGATGTATGCAGCGGAAATATACTTATATTTGAAGTGTTACAAAACTATAAACTAGGATGTACCACAATTTGATCTTATATTCAATGTTTCAATGTAAAGTGAGTAAGATTGATTGAAACCCTAGATATATATAAAGTGTAAGAACAATGGGAGCAAAGAAAGAGCACAAGCACTTTATCCCATGGTTCGGTTCCCACAAAGTCAACCTACATCCACGTTGAGAAGTCCACAAAAGGACCGGGTCTTCTCCAACCCTACCCTCGTCGGATGGCCATGGAGGCCAATCCTCTTCACTAACCAAAAGGGGCAAATAACCAAATTCAAGGGGCCTTCTCACACTTTAAGGGCTCCCCAAGATTACAATATGAACACCACCAAGAACACATTCTTAAGATCACAATGAAAACCACAGGAGTGTGTTAGGGAATCAAACCAAGTGCTCAACGAGTGATGAACCGTGTCTCTTCAATGATCCAAAGTGTATCCTCAGGGGATTGATATTTCTTGCATTTGATTTCATGGAGAGAGATGTTTTCTAGGCTCTTGGGAGGTGTGACGGCGCAGGGGGTCAAGTGTTATGAAAGATGGGTCGTGTACACCTATTTATGCGGGGTTCCAGAAAGTTACTGTTAGGGTTTAGAGAGATCAGACTAGTCCGTGGTGGACACCGGACTAGTCCGGTGTGCTCTATGTAGCAAATCCTAGGTGTACCAACATATCTGACTTGTGCAGCTGAGAGCGGACTTGTCCGATTTTTGTTCAAGAAATCTTCGGACTAGTCCGATAAATATTGGACTTGTCCAGATATGTGAAACCCTAAGTGAATTTGGAACAAGTCCGCACTTGGAGTACTTGTTCGATTTAGGTCAGAGGGTTTTTCGAACTAGTCCGTGCTAATATCGGACTTGTCCGATGGACATCAGAAAGATATCGGACTAGTCCATTGTGTTATCGGACTTGTCCGATTTTGTGCAACTTGTGAAGTGTTTGGGGACTAGTACGCACTGGGGAGGACTAGTCCAATTTTAGTCGGAGAGATATCGGACTAGTCCGTGGTCATATCGGACTAGTCTGGTCAGTGAAAAACTGGACTGTGAGGACAAGTCCGCACATGGAGGACTTGTCCGATCTTATGTAGAAAGATATCCGACTAGTCTGGTGTCAAGCAAACTAGTCCGGTCATGTATATTTTGTGCAATTTGTGAAATTATTTGTGCTTGAGCTCTTGGGGTGTGTTTCCTTAACACAGTCCATACACAATGATCTACTACACTTGTTTCTTGAGCTCTTTTCCGCATTACTCCTCATTCTCCTTTCTTTTTGGCACTTTGCTCATTTTCTCATTAGAACATGTGCTCATCTCAACAAAGTGGTTAGGATCTCATTTGCTTGTCATAAATCATCCAAAACCCACAAGGGATTCCTAGATGCACTTTCAATCTCCCCCTTTTTGGTGATTGATGACAACCAATTGAGATTTCAAAAAAATATGATAAAAGTTGAGATTTTCATAAAGTGTGCACATATGAGTTTAAAACACAATAAGCAATGAAAACATGATCCATATGTGTACTCTTTATCGTGGGATGCAGAACTAAGTGTATAGAAACAATAATCATGATGATAATTATATAATTGACATCAACACATTAACAACAAGCATATATGTCATTCTTAGAGCAAAATCACAGATTTCATCAATATCTTCATAAGCAGTTCAAAACATTGCATCACATGACTAATAGTACTAAAAGAGCATATTATAAGTTTTACAACCCACAAAAGGACAAAAGACACAAAAAGAGAGCTCTCCTCGCATCCTACAGCGAAAGCCTAAGACTCTAAGACTCCCCCTCAATCTCCCCCCCCCCCTTTGGCATCAAGACACCAAAAAGAAGGAGAGGAGGGATCTAAGGTGATAGGAAAAAGATGAGTCCCAATCTTCCGAAAGGTAATGGATAAGTCGATTGATGGAGATCTCGATGTTGATGATCCGAGGCTCTCGAGTAGAACACGAAAAACCCCTGCAATCACTACACCACCGCTCTGTTGGTTATCAACCGTGCTGCAGACAATTGACCTCGCCAAGAAGGCTAATTCCTGCAAGTGCAACCGAGAACACAAGCAAGAATAAGGTAGACATGATCTGAAATCGCGAAGTTGGGGTCTCACAAACCGTAGAACGGCGATATTATTGATCTAAGCAAAACCCAATTGTTTATGGTGGCTACTATGGACTATATATAGGTGGGAGGACGTCCAAGGGGGTGTTGGGGTCGTGAACTAACCCTAAGAAACGAAAATATAGGATTTAGACTTGATACAAGGCCCAATGGCCCAATATGGTGGCGCAGCACCCTGACAGATTCTGAACTCAATTTTGCTTCGACGATTCCCGTCGACTTCGAAGGAATTTTGACATGGGACCAGAGCCATTGGAAATCTCATCCTCTCCCCTTTTCGTTCATATGTATAACGTCCAAAACGGAGTTCGTATGCGTCCTGGGCATCCATTTTAGTGCGTACTGCTCTTGGACTCTTAGTTGGACACAATTTTGAGTTTGGCTCGTTTTCCATCTTATTTGAACGAATACTCTGGTCCTCCACGTCCCTAATACTTCCTCCAACTACTCCTTGAACCTCTACATAGACCCTAATCACAATTAAATCATTAGGTAGCAATCTATGCTCAAAAACATATAAGGAGACATATAAGAACGAGCTCAGCTCTAAAATTAATTGTTGTGTATGAACTCTATTGATTGCATCTTGTATATTCAATGGAGTGTTGTTTGTATCCATAGAAGTGATGTCCTCATCATCCTCCCCTTCTTGAATTGGAGTCGTCCTCGACTCAAGTTCATTTCCTCTCATGTGTTGGTCCAAATGTGCATCACCATCAAATCTTCTTGTATGCATGAATGGAGGAGGCCAAGGTGGTGGACGACATAGTGCGTCATCTTGATCTTGTCCATCAAATAAGAGTGCACATTTACTTGAGCCAGGATCCCAAACAAATAAACACTGTGTCATGTTTGTAGGTGCAATAATAATATGCATGATATCATCATTCTCCCCTTCTTTATGACAAGCCGTCCTCGGCTTGCTCGTATGTCCAGGAAAAAGGATTGCTTTGGGGGTAGAATGAACACTGTCCATATTGCACAACCACAGTGAACAATGCTTCTTTTTTATTTGTTGTCCTTGCTGCAATAAAAATATGCTAGAAAAACTTGACAATACATTATTAATGTTAGTGCATCCATTCATTTCACCATGTTGTTGCAGCGCAAAAGGAGCTTGCACATTTGAACATATGTAAATATTATGCACCATAAATTCACAACTATCTTCATAGTTGTCTATAGCATGAAAAATATTTCTACTTAATAAAGACAATTCAGATTGTGAAAATATTCTCCTCTCTACAATATTTAGATCACAAAGAGTGTCAAATTCAATATAACCCAATGTATTTAGAGAAGACAAAATTTTCAGCTCGTCATTTTCAGCAGTAGCGGTGATCAAATTATGAATTTCAGCATAAGTAGGTGAATCCAAAACACAATCATCTTGTACATTAACTTGTTTTTGCATAGGTATAATAGAGTTATCCGCACACCACTCTTTCTTAGCGCAACGATCAGCAGAAAAATCAACATATGACAATGGTGTATAAATAAACGATTCTAATAGTTGCTCCTCGAAAATAGCATTATTGGTGGAAAATTTCAGAACATCCAAAAACTTCTCACCTTCTATATTTGTAGAATGTTTTGCCTTACCATTTTCAGCAGTGATTTCGAGTTCATTATGAGTTGATCCATCTAAAATTTCACAAGTGTTGTTGAAAGTCTCGTTCTCTTTTGCATCATCTATATTATTTTCTATATTTTCCTGCAAAATGTTAGACACAAAAGGAGGTACAACAAGAAATTTCTCCTCAAATTGCTGAATTTCTTCTTTGCACATAGATACATTAGCAAAAGTTTCTCGCATAAGAATTTTCGTTTCTTTCCATGTTCGAGGTTTTTCTAATTCATTTAAATTGTTACACCAAGTAAATGCACAATCTACTAATGAACTTGCAACATTTCTAATCTTTCTCCTCTCACATATATAACATTGTCGAAAAATTTTATCCACCTCTATTTCATAAGTAATATATTCATCATAACCAAAACCATCATAAGAATGAAGAGATGGGAGAATGTAATTACATCTTATGGAAGGTGTTGTAAAGGTGGTCTGAATGTCATGTAAAACCTTGGTTGATGTTTGATTTTTAGTGAGCAACTCCGTCGCCGTCTTCATCATGTCCATCATGTCAGCATATAATGCATGATTCTTGCTTTTACCTGACATTGTTAGTAGCAAACAGAAGACAACAAAAAAATATGTTATCCCTATCAACTACAAAGGATAATGGCAAAGTGGAAGTGGAATCACACACTCTCAAACATCTTACCACGCTCTTACAAGTGTTCTTACCAACACTGCAGGTGGCAAACGGTGGCCGTTATGAAGAAACCAATGAAGCGTGGGATGATTGCAAAGGTGTATCGATTCTGCTCAAGAGTAAAGTGTATCTTGGATGGCACTTTATATGTAGCAAGGATTAGCAACAATGAAATCATATAGTAAAGTTGAATAAGTGTCCAAAGTATTTGTCAAACTTGCTGGCCTAAATGTGTTCCTAGTAGTTCAAACTAGCAAGACACGAGACAAAACTAGATGACACAAAGAATGCAAGCACTTCTGTTTTTTTGTTGTTTTTTTTTCTCCATTTTTGTGCGGCTTTTGTATCTTGTTTTGCACTTTCCTTTTTCTTTTTTCTTCCTTTTTTTTCAGAATGTGCTGCAAAAGAAGAACACAATGCAAACACTCAAAAATATCTCGTAGGTCTGTTACAGATTTCTGCTCAATGTTCTAAGGATAATTAAGTACCTTTATAGGCCCCAAATCTAAAAACATTGAACAGAAATATTATAGATCTATCTCTCCTCTTTAATTTTAGTATATGGAAGATCTATTTTGGATAAGAACAATGAGAGATATTGCCCCCGAAATACAGACTGTTCAGAATTTCTAGATCAATAACATATTCAGATATAATGCAGTTTTGACCATGATAACTCTATTTTTTGGGAAGCAGATGAATACAAAAGTTGTAGGTATCTTCTTAAGCTTTCCAAAAAGTACAAGAACTCTAAAATCCGAGTTCGTATGAGAGAGATATGATGAAAATACAGAACTGGTTAGAGATGAATCTAATCTGGACGTGATGACGTGATTCAAGAGGATGAATCAACACAATGCAAAACTAAAACTAAGAAAAAAACACTTTCTAAACCAGCAATATGACTCAACAACGGACACAAACTCAACAAAACTAAACTGAAAACGAAAGTTGCAAAGGCTCAATGGTGGTTTGGACAAAGTAATGAACAGATCTACTAAACTGCAAGTTTTTTGTGGCTTTTTTGTGGACTCTAGGTATGAAAAACAAAACTAATGTAATGGATAGATGAATTACCCAACGGGCAACCTGGAAATCTGATACTAATTGATAGGAAAAAGATGAGTCCTAATCTTCCGAAAGGTAAAGGATAAGTCGATTGATGGAGATCTCGACGTTGATGATCCGAGGCTCTCGAGTAGAACACGAAAAACCCCTGCAATCACTACACCACCGCTCCATTGGTTATCAACCGTGCTGCACACAATTGACCTCGCCAAGAAGGCTAATTCCTGCAAGTGCAACCGAGAACACAAGCAAGAACAAGGTAGACACGATCTGAAATCACGAAGTTGGGGTCTCACAAACCGTAGAACGGCGATATTGTTGATATAAGCAAAACACAATTGTTTATGGTGGCTACTATGGACTATATATAGGTGGGAGGACCTCCAAGGGGGTTTTGGGGTCGTGACCTACCCCTAAGAAACGAAAATATTGGATTTAGACTTGATACAAGGCCGAATGGCCAAATACGGTGGCGCAGCACCCTGACAGATTTTGAACTCAATTTGTTTTGACGATTCCCGTGGACTTCGAAGGAATTTTGACATGGGACTAGAGCCATTGGAAATCTTATCCTCTCCCCTTTCCGTTAATATGTATAACGTCCAAAACAGAGTTCGTATGCGTCCTGGGCGTCCATTTTAGTGCGTACTGCTCTTAGACTCCGAGTTGGACACGATTTTGAGTTTGGCTCGTTTTCCATCTTATTTGAAAGAATTCTCTAGTCATCCACGTCCCTAATACTTCCTCCAACTACTCCTTGAGCCTCTCCATAGACCCTAATCACAATTAAATCATTAGGTAGAAATCTATGCTCAAAAACATATAAGGAAATATATAAGAACGAGCTCACCTCTGAAATTAATTGTTGTGTATGAACTCTATTGATTGCATCTTGTATATTCAATGGAGTGTTGTTTGTATCCATAGAAGTTATGTCCTCATCATAAGGTCTTCAAGCCTCGCTGTCGGTCCTCTCGTCGTCTTCATCTTCGTTTTCTGGTTGATGAGGTGGAGGAGGAGGAACGGAACCACTCGAGTCCCCAATGCAAAAATAGGCAAACTCGGAGGGAGTCAAGGGCCCAAGCTCGGTGAAGTCAGAATCTGAGTCATCAGAAATGACTGGAGACCCAATGGGCTCGATCTCTAGCATTTGAAAAATTTGCTTCACATTCTCTTTGACATGTCTCATGTCAGCCTTTCTCCTATTGTTTAGCTTGTGGGCCTTCACTTCGACGTTTTTGCAGGAGGCAAAAATGGTTGATAGGTACTTCAAGATACCACTTGGGGACCCCTTTTGAGGAGGGGCCCTAGGAGCAAGAGCAGCCCTAGTATCTCCATTGGCTCTCACTGGAGCCTCAGGGCCGGAAGCTGGAGAGGGAGCTGCTTGAATACTTGGCTGTTGAGGCTTCTGAGGCCCAAAGTGTAGGTGCTCCACATCCTTGACGAACTCTATGTCTGTGACCTTCTCAATCATGAACATGAGATAAGGTGCGTAGCCATAGGACCTGTTCGGCGTGAAGGAGATGTTGACCATGTCGTTCCAAATATAGTCAAAGACATCAAATTTCTTGTCTTTGCTAATGACCTTCATCAAGGTCCTGAGGTATCCCTGCACACTTCCAGCTTCCCGTTCCTTGGGGGCAATGGTCTTCCTAAGGACCCTGTTCAATACCACAAAGAAAGGCTTCACGTTCTTTGTGGAAGGAGGATTGAACTTTGAGTTTGGTTCATAGAGAAATTTCATCCTGTCCTTCTCAATGACACCAATGTTGTGGATGATCAAGTTTTCATTGCTTGAGGTGTCAAGATGTAGAAGTCTTGCAAACTCTTTAGAAGTTATGGTGTACTTGGATCCATGAGTCATCCAAGTCACACTTTCTTCCTCGTCACTTGAAAAGTGGCAAGTAGCATAAAACGGGGCAATCACCCCATCATTCCAATTATTTCTGAAGGCAAAGAGGTCCTTCAAGCCATGTCTTGCAACTGCCTCAACCACCTCCACAAAAGGTGAGCAGCCCTTCTTCTCAAAATGCACCCAATCTATCCATTGGCTGCGCAACATGTGCGTATTCATTCGGAGAGAGATGGTCTTGTAGAAATCTGCTTGAAAATTACTCCAAAACCTCCCATCAGCAGCTTGCTTAGGATGGTTGTAGCAATAAACATTCCTGAACTTTGCAGCCGTGTCGCTGCCCTTGCCCTTGAATCTTCCCTCCGCGGGATCCCATGCCCCTTCCCTTGGACATGACAACCTTAGGGGGCCTATCAGGCCCGTTGCAATCCCTTTGCCCTTTCCCTTTGCTTGGCGAGCGCCACCTCTAGCAGAGGCCTTGGAGGCTGGCTTCTTCGTGAGCACCATCCTTCGAGCCTGGGGAGGAGAAGTAGCCGGCTCAGATGGGCGCTCTTGGCGCTTATTGCTTAGGCTCGTCGAGGACCGAAGCACGGCTTCATGGTCCATCTCGGCCTCGAAGTTAGAGATTTCATCGTTGGTGCTCGACATTGTCCTAAGAATAGATTTCACAAGGCATTGATGAGAATAGATGACAAGGAATTACATCAAGGAATTTAGAAGTTGGGGTTGAGTTTAGAAAAATCGGACTAGTCCGATGTACAGGCACGGACTAGTCTGGTTGACCGGACTTGTCCGTGCATGGGTCGGACTAGTCCGGTGTTCAACCTCTAGAACCCTAACTATGAGAAAAATGGTGATTTCTAATGCACAACTAGCTTAGCATCAATGAAATACATCAAGGAGGCATGTATATGGTGGAAGGAACGAAGATAGTTGATCACAAATGAAGGAAATAGCAATTTCTAGGGTTTAGGATGAGATTTTACCGAAATTGCTTGATTCTCTGAGATGTAGGGGTTCAAGGGTCGGACAAGTCCGTGGTCTTCAATCTCTACGCGAAGAAGGTCAATTTCCACTCAAACTTGCAAAGTTTTGATGGAGGAATCAAAGAATCGCCTTGGGGAGCTCGAGCGTGGAGAGAGAAAGCTTGAGGCAAGTGCAGGGTTAGGAAGATTAGGGTTTGGCGGCGGCTAGGGTTATGGACACGAAAAATCGAATAAGTCCGAAAAAGATCGAACTAGTCCAAACGTTTCTGGAGACTATATCGGGCTAGTCTGTGGTCTGTCGGACTAGTCCGGCCTAACCATTACACTGCGGACTAGTCTGCATGGGCAGACTAGTCCAGTCAACCACGGACTAGTCCGTGGTCACTATGGAAGAAATGCTTAGCCCATTCGTATATATCTGAAGGTACTTATTTAGAAATTAGGGAGGCAAAGCAAATCAAATAATCTTGATGAATATGATCAGTAAGCATACAACAATCAAGCAATGATCATAATTCACCCATATCTAGTGATTGACATAGTTTTTTTTGAAAAAAATTGAGAGAGATGATTTTCACAACACAATCAATGAATTTTGAAGATAGAATTCAGGTATACAAGATTTCAAGCCACACTCCGAGCATCGAGGATATTAATTTCATTTCGGAGCTCGCAAAAGCGTTTTTCATCAAGTGGCTTGGTGAATATACCGGCTAGTTGCTTTTCGGTACTGACATGTGAAATGGCTATATCTCCCTTTATTGAATGGTCTCTCAAAAATTGATGTCGGATATCTATGTGTTTGGTCCTACAGTGCTCAACGGGATTATGGGCAATTTTAATGGCACTCTCATTATCACAAAGTAGTGGAATGCGGTTCATATTGTAACCGTAATCCCATGGAGTTTTTCGCATCCAAAGGAGTTGTGCACAACAACTCCCGGCTGCAACAAACTCCGCTTCGGCCTTGGATAGGGCAATGGAGTTTTGTTTCTTGGAGGACCAAGAAACTAGGGATATCACTAGGAATTGGCATGTACCGGAGGTACATTTTCTATCTACCTTGCATCCGGCATAATCTGCATCGGAGTAACCAATGATATTGAATTTGGAACCTTTGGAGTACCAAAGGACTAGGTTGGGTGTATAAACTAAATACCGCAAGCTTCTCTTAACGGCTATCAAATGACACTCTTTTGGGTTGGCTTGAAACCTTGCACACAAGCATACACTGAACATAATGTATGGCTAAGATGCACATAAGTAGAGTATAGATCCAATCTTGGAGCGATATACCTTTTGATCGATGTTTGGTCCATCTTCATTGAGATCCAAGTGGCCATTCGTTGCCATGGGAGTCTTTATGGGTTTCGCCTTGTCCATTCCAAACTTCTTGAGTATGTCTTGAGTGTACTTACTTTGTCTTATGAACGTCCCTACCTTTTGTTGCCTCACTTGAAATCCCAAGAAGTACTTTAGCTCTCCCATCATAGACATCTCAAATCTATCTGTCATAATTTTACTAAATTCCTCACAAAAATATTTGTTAGTTGAACAAAATATTATATCATCAACATAAATTCGACAAACAAAGAGATCATTGTCAAAGTTCTTTATAAACAATGTATAATCTACTTTACCGATCTTAAAATCATTTTCAATTAAGAAATCTATAAGACACTCATACAAAGCTCTAGGAGCTTGTTTGAGGCTGTAGAGAGCCTTACTCAATTTAAATACGTGGTCGGGAAACTCTTCATCTTCAAACCCGGGGGGTTGCTCCACATACACCTCCTCCTTTATTGATCTGTTGAGGAAGGCGCTTTTCATATCCATTTGATAGAGCTTTAAAGCATGTTGAGTAGCATATGCAAGTAATATTCTAATAGACTCAAGTCTAGCTACGGGAGCAAAGGTCTCATCAAAATCCAAACCTTCGACTTGTGAATACCCTTTGGCCACAAGTCGTGCCTTGTTCCTTATCACCACCCCGTGTTCGTCTTGTTTCTCGCGGAAGACCCATTTGGTGCCGACGACGTTGGACTTAGGCCTTTCGACTAGTTCCCACACCTTGTTCCGCTTGAAATTGTTGAGTTCTTCTTGCATGGCCACTACTCAATCCGGATCCTTCAATGCATCCTCAATCCTTCGCAGTTCAAAAAAGGATACAAAAGAATAGTGCTCACAAAAATTAGCTATGTGTGATCTAGTAGTTACTCCCTTTTGGATGTCACCAATGATATTGTTGATTGGGTGATCCCTTTGGATGCATTGGTGTACTCTAGGGTGTGGCACTTGTTGTCTTGAAACTTCATGGTCATTTTCTTCTCCCCCTAAATGGTTGCCCTCATTGACTTGTTGATCATTTTCGTCTTCTTGAGGTTGATCTTGTATGGAAGCTCCCCCTTGATCATTGACCTCCTCTTGTGGTTCATTTTCCTCATGCATATGTAGAGGTGGTTCTTGCGGTCAAACTTCTCCCAATGTCATTCTTCTCAATGCTTGGCAAGGAGCTTCTTCTCTATCTAGCACACATGGATCAACTTGCTCCTTTTGGGAGCCATTAGTTTCATCGAAC
Organism: Tuctoria greenei; assembly: GCA_036927565.1. NCBI lineage: Eukaryota > Viridiplantae > Streptophyta > Magnoliopsida > Poales > Poaceae > Tuctoria > Tuctoria greenei. Next base: position 74,815,149 of record JAYESD010000004.1, read on the forward strand.
ACTACGTCACGTGCTACTTCAACAAGTCCAGGGGTCTTGTTGAAGACACGATAGGCATAAGTGTTCAAATCATAACCAAGCAAGGAACCTTTACCGGACTTCGAAGTGAACTTTGAGGTCCTAGGCTTATTGTCCAAAATATAGCATTTGGAACCGAAAAATCAAAAATATGAGATATTAGGCTTGTTACCGGTGAGTAGCTCATAGGATTTCTTCTTGAGTAGTCGATGGAGATAAAGTCAATTTATGGCGTGGCAAGCTGTGTTAACCGCTTCCGCCCAAAATCGATCCGAGGTCTTGTACTCATCGAGCATTGTTCTCGCCATCTCTATGAGGGTTTGGTTCTTCCTTTCGGCAACTCCATTTTGTTGAGGGGAGTAAGGAGCTGAGAACTCATGCTTTATGCGTTCTTCATCTAGGTACTCCTAAACTTGTGTGTTCTTGAACTCCGTGCCATTGTCGCTTTGAATGTTCTTGATCGTCAATGAAAACTCATTTTGAGCACGCTTGAAAATTTTCTTCAAGATTCCTTGTGTTTATGACTTATCATGTAAAACGAAAGCCCAAGTGAAGCGAGAAAAATCATCAATAGCTACTAAGCTATATTTGTTACCACCAATGCTTATGTAAGAAATTGGACGGAATAAGTCCATGTGGAGTAGCTCGAGCCGTCCTGTTGTAGTCATGACGTTCTTAGCAGGATGAGGTGCTCCAACTTGCTTCCTGGCTTGGCATGCGCTACAAGGCTTGTCTTTCTAAAAAAAACATCCTTCAAACCTCGGATGTGATCGCCATTGAGGAGTTTTTGAAGATTCCTCATACCAACATGCGCTAGCTGTCTATGCCACAGCCAACCCATGTTGATCTTTGCGATCAAGCATATGTCAAGTTCGGCTTTATCATTGTTGAAGTCAACAAGGTAAAGCTTTCCCTTTAACATCCCCTTGAATGCAATGTAACCATCACTCCTTCTAGAGATGGTCACACCCTCATTAGTAAACAAGCAATTATAACCTTTTTCGCATAATTGAGATATGGACAACAGGTTATAATCAAAGGAATCAACATGTAACACATGAGAAAGAGTATGTTGAGGCTATATGGCAATTTTACCGGTACCGAGCACCTTTACTTGACTATTGTCTCCAAAATAGATGCCCTTGCTTGGATCCTCATTTTCTTCATACTCAACGAACATTCTTCTTTCTCCGGTCATATGGTTGGTGCAGCCACTGTTTAGCACCCATTTAGATCCACCGGAGGAATAGGCCTACAAAAAGCAAATCATGCCTTCGTTTTAGGTACCGAAGCTTGCTTGGGTCCTTTTAGGTTAGTCACAAGGGATTTAGGCACCCACACATGAGATTTGATGTTCCCATGGCGTGGCCCAACATAATGAGCATAAACTTTTCCAAAATTACTTCTAATTAAATCATAAGATGCATCAAAGGTTCTAAAAAGCAACTGTTGTTGTTTATATACAGGACTAGTCTGGGAGATCGGACTTGTCCGGAGGACTGACTTTGTTTGTGTCCGGACCGGACTAGTTCGGTTATCATGTGGACTAACTTTGGACTTTCCAGTTTGAGAGGGTATTCCCTTTACAAAGGCAATGCTCTCCTTGTTATTCTTATGGCTTCTAGCATTTTGCTTTCCACCGTAGGAATACCCAATGCCATATTTGACATTAGGAGGTCTTGTGGCCAAGTATGCACTACGTGCATATTTGACCTTCTCCTTGTCAAATATGCCACTTTGTGCAGGATGCTTATCCTTGGTATAGGTTGACTTGTTTTTCAAGCTGGTGTCAACTTTACCACATGCACAAGTAGAAGCAGTTTCATTTCTAAGGGGTTGAGAAGGTGAGCTTGAAGAGGGTGAAGGATCACTTTGCTTGAGTGACTCAACTTTCACTTCAAGGATCTTGTTAACCTTGATTAGGTTAGCAAGTTCGTCCTTGATTGTGGTATTTGAGTCGCTTAACTCCAAGCAAGCTTCCATGCTTGAAGCTAACTCAAGCTCTAGTGACTTGCTTCACTCCTTTCCAAGTTCTAGAAGCTTGTCAAGTTCAATATATTCCTCCTTTCTGGAGATAATCATGTCTTCTTGACGATGTATCAACTTCTCCTTCTCAGCAAGTTGATCAAGTAGAAATTTCATTTTTGTAGCTGTTTTCTTGTCTAAGCCGATGAGCATATCTTCATTATCACTAGCAATTTCACTATCACTAGAATAGGAATGTACGAAAGATGGTTTGGTTGTTACCTTGCATTTACCTTCCTTTGCCATGAGGCAAGTGCCATTCCCCTTCCACGCGCCAAGAGTAGGAAAGAGAGTGGACTTTTGGATATCTTCTCGATGGCTATGCTAGCCATCTCTTCTTCTTCTTCGTATGAGGACTCATCATTTGAGTCCCACTCTTTCCATAGATGTGCTTGTTCGGCTTGTTTCTTCTTGTTGAAGAATTTCTTGGGTTGAGGCTTCATTTCCTTGATCTTATTCTTGTTTTCTTCATATGGGCAATCAACTATAAAGTGGATATACTCACCACAGTTATAGCATGCCCGCCTCAACATTGGTCTTGATTTTCCTTGTACTTTCCTTCACTTGATTTAGCCCCTTGTCTTTTCTTCATCATTCTTTTGAATTTTTTCATGAATAGTATCATGTCATCTTCATCCATGTCACTTCTCTCATCATCATCATCTTCTTCTAGTTGAGCTTCTCGAGCTTCTTTAGACAAGGGCTAGAGAGTGGACTTCAAAGAGACCCCTTTCTTCTTTGCCGAGGTGAGATCAGCAATCTCCTTAACATGCTTGGCCTGCTTTTCCATCATCTCAAAGTTGATGATTTTCCCAAGTAACTCATTCGGGGTCATCTTCTTGTAATCGGGGCTTTCTCGTATTATTGACCACATGGTGACATTGTGAGGCATGAAAGCTCTAAGAATGAGCTTCACTACCTCATGGTCGTTCCACTTCTTTCTTCCATATGCTCGCACCCTTTAGTCAGTTGTACATATCTTGTGGTGACTCATCTTCTTCGATGGCGAATCATCCCAACTCTCCTTCAATCATCTCGATCTTCGCTTCTCGCACATGACGGTTGCCTTCATGTGCGGTTTTCAATGTATCCCATATCTCCTTTGCGATCTCGAGTCCATCCACCTTTGTGAACTTGTCCCGACTAAGTGATGAGGTGATGACTATTGTAGCTTGAGTATTTCGATGGATTGCTTGCGCTTGGCTAGGTGTGAGCTCCTCATCATCAACGGGGATATCTATTCCTGTACATACAATATGCCACAAACTTGGATTGAGAGAAATTAGGTGCATTTTCATATTCTGCCTCCACATTGAGTAGTCATTGCCATCAAAATGTGGGGCTTTTCCAAGTGGAATAGATAAGTAGTGATTATTGCTAGAGTTAAGACGATCGTAGTTGAAAGGATATCGGGAGTAGTCAGTGTGACTACTCCCCTTCTTCTTCTTCTCATATTCGATCTTTACTTTTCCATTGGAAAGGGTTTTCTTTCTTAGTAGCGCCTTGAGTTCCAGTGTCTCCTCATCGTCATCCTCTAAGTCTTGAATGGCCTCGAGGAGCCTCTCCAATTTTTGGTTCTTGTCTTCTTCAACCTTCTCTTGGTTGTTGCTCTTGTGTACATCCTTCATGTCCGAAATGATCTCTTTGAGCGATTAGTCTCCTTTTTGAAGAACCTTGCTCTGAACCAATTGAATGTGGCCCAGAGGGGGTGAATAGGCCTTTTTGATTTTCTGTCGGAACCTGCAACACTTAACAAACCAAATCAAATCTCGAGATATCGGACTAGTCTGGTCAAGTGTGGACTAGTCCAGTGTGTACCGACATGATTTATCAAATTTGATCGATTATCCTGATCCTAGGATGTATGCAGCAGAGATATACTTGTAATTGAAGTGTTACAAAACTATAAACTAGGATATACCACAATTTGATGTTATATTCAATGTTTCAAAGTAAAGTGAGTAAGATTGATTGAAACCCTAGATATATATGAAGTGTAAGAACAATGGGCGCAAAGAAAGAGCACAAGCACTTTATCTCGTGGTTCGGTTCCCACAGAGGCAACCTACATCCAGAGGAGTCCACAAAAGGAATGGGTCTTCTCCAACCCTACCCTCGTTGGATCACCATGGAGGCCAATCCTCTTCACTAATCACAAAGGGAAAATAACCAAATTCATGGGGCCTTCTCACACTTTGAGGCCTCCCCATGATTACAATATGAACACCACCAAGAACACACTCTTAAGATCACAATGAAAACCACAGGAGTGTGTTAGAGAATCAAACCAAGAGATCAATGAGTGATGAACTATCTCTCCAATGATCCAAAGTGTATCCTCAAGATATTGATCTTTCTTGTGTTTGATTTCATGTAGAGAGATGTTTTATAGGCTCTTGGGAGGTGTGACGGCGCAGGGTGTCGAGAGTTATGAAAGATGGGCCATGTACACCTATTTATATGGGGTTCCCAAAAGTTACCGTTAGGGTTTAGAGAGATCGGACTAGTCCGTGGTGGACACCAGACTAGTCCAGTGTGCTGTGTGTATTAGACCCTAGGTGTCCCGAAATATCGGACTTGTCCGGCTGAGAGCGGACTTGTCCAATTTTGGTTCTGGAAATCAACGGACTAGTGCGATAAATATCGGACTTGTCTGGATATGTGAAACCCTAAGTGAATTTGGAACAAGTCCGCACTTGGAGAACTTGTCCAATTTAGTCAGAGGGTTTTTCAAACTAGTCTGTACTAATATCGTACTTGTCCGATTGACATCAAAAAGATATCGGACTATTCCGTTGTGTTATCGGACTTGTCCGATTTTGTGCAACTTGTGAAGTGTTTGGAAACTAGTCCGCACTAGGGAGGACTAGTCTAATTCTAGTCAGAGAGATATCGGACTAGTCCGTGGTCATATCGGACTAGTCCGGTCAGTGAAAAACTGGACTGTGAGGACAAGTCCGCACTTGGAGGACTTGTCCGATCTTGTGCAGAAAGATATCGGACTAATCCGGTGTCAATCGGACTAGTCCAGTGCTGCATAGTTTTGTGCAATGTGTGAGATTATTTGTGCTTGAGCTCTTGGGGTGTGTTTCCTTAAAACACTCCATACACAATGATCTAGTACACTTGTTTCTTGAGCTCTTTTCCGCATTACTCCTCATTCTCCTTTCTTTTTGGCACTTTGCTCATTTTCTCATTAGAACATGTGATGATCTCAACAAAGTGGTTAGGATCTCATTTGCTTGTCATAAATCATCCTAAACCTATAAGGGATTCCTAGATGCACTTTCAACTCTGGAGCTACTGGTTTTCGTGCTAAACGAGTAACAACTTTTAAATCAGTAGTTAAGAATAGAAAACCTCAACCCTTGACTCATAAATCTGATGTTTTGTCACAGCCTTCGCGTGTTGTTCCGACTGAATGTTGCATGGCTCAGTACTTGATTCCCAAATGCATATTGACACCCAAGACCACGGCTTTGCTGCATCCTACGCCCCTGCCCAGTGTCATATTCATATTACTACTCCATTTCTTTGAACCAATCCCGTGTGAAAAAGTCCTAACCATGCGAGTAGATTCCAACTACTCGACTTCTACCGAATCCTATACAATATTTAGCATAGCATAATCTACACGATGACTCGACAACTATCCAAATACTCCATAGGTTGATCTGGTCATGCAAGTGGATTTTCAATCACCTTAGCCCTAATGCACAATACTCATCCTAGACATAGGTGATACAAATCAAAATTTTTCAATTGCGCTTAAATGCAAACCGGGGCTTGCCTGGTTGCGAGACAGTATCAAAGTTAATCTCCAAAGGGAAGACTTCAAGTAGCTCCAGGGTCCTCTTGAGGTCGGCAACTAATCGATATGCAAAGAAATATGCAAGTTAATCAATACTGGTATTATGATATGGCTAAATGGAAAGACAGTTAAGTACATAAATTTAAGCCCAATGGTTCTGGAATTCTTACAGTGGACACTAGGTACTATGGATAAGCTTCTGGCCAAAATTGGGATCAATCCAATGAAGTTTCAGTTGTATAAAATCCAATGAATCTAAACACTTCCCAGAATTTTGAGGAATAATCTGTAGCTTTGACATATCCAAAAGTTAGTGTTCTATTTATAGGATGTCAAGAGTGACTCAACATAGGTGGTTTCATAATTTTCTAAGCATCCTACTGTGAGATATGGAATTTACAAGTTTGGATAATTTACTGAAATGTTTCTGCTGTTTTTGGGGCATTCTATGACCAGTTATGAAAATCTTCAGATTGAACTAGTTTAATAAAGTCCAATGAATCTGAAATTTTTACACGAATTCAGAAACTTACTATAGAACATGTTGGAAAAATTTCAGATTTTTATATTAAGTGAATCATCAGATAAAAAAACAAACATGATTTTGTTTCAAAGGGCTCTACAGGGAAATCTAGGGATTTTCATGAAGATTGGGTTGTAGTTCTGGTTAGTTTGGAGAAAGGGAAAACCAAAAAAGTTAGTTTGACAATTTTGGAAGCTTTCAACTAAGAGATATTCAATTTAGAAGCTTGCACAAGTTTCTGTACAAATTCTAAATGAATTTGACTAATTTTATGTGCATAGAGGATACACAGGTTATCAGACATGTAAATGAATTCTAATGACTATGAAATGTTTACTAGAGTTTAGGGATATTAAAATGAAGGTTTTGGAAAAATTTGGTAATTTTCCAAAGATCAGAACTATAGGAATTAATTCTGTAAGAATTTTGCTTATTTGAAATATGGAGATATTCCTATGGACTTTCATACAAATCTAAGTGCACCATTCGAAAGTATTCTTTATGCTGGTTCTAACAAAATTTATTTGGGAATTTTTGGACAATTCTACTAGGAGATATGGATTTATAAAGTTGGAGAGATTTCTGGAATAAAATTCCAATGGGAAACATCTGAATAAAGTGCTGGGCCCACAGGTTTAAAATGGGCCAATCGGGTTAAAGCAACACGGGGCTATAAAGTTCACGGGTGCAGCCACATTTGATCCCCTAGCCGCAGCAGATCTGGAGTTACACCGCAGAGGCTGACGACCGGGACCCACTAGAGCGTCGTCTTCCACCTTGGGCTGGCGGCGCCCTCGCTGGACCCGCGGCGGCGCCCGACGGCAGCCACTCGCCGGCGGCCGTTACAGGGCATGGCGACCCTCGGTAATCGCCGCCCCCACCTAAAATCGGCCATAGAACACGATGGAGAGCCTCCCGACGGCGATTGGCGGCCGGAGAAGTGGTCTCGACGGCGTCGGGCGGAGCTAGGGTTTCGACAAACATGAATTTGCCTCGGCAAGGGCTAAAACTACTCGTCAAATGATCGGAGAGCATCCTGGGATAATGAGGATGACCAAAACGAACTCCTATGGAGGTGGAAATGACCACAATTACAAGTTCGGCGGTGACGCGTGGCTTTTCAATCGGCGGCCGCAAGAACTCCGATTTCTATGCGTGTGGTCAATATCTTTTGGGCCTTTTTGGCAAGTATATGCGCTAGAATGTGTAGAAGCTACTTGCTAAGCAAATTGAAGAACGATGGCACATGCAAAACGAATTTGGAGAAGAACCGAGGCGTGCAAAAGAGCTATGCGTCGGTTCTTCGCGGAATACCCGATCTACAAGCTATGACAAGAGTTGAAAATTTGCGAGCATGAACTAGAAATGATTGCAAACCTTATTTTTCTTAAAGGATTGAAGCTTGATAATGGCCGCACTGCGGTTCCACAGATGAAACACCGATGAAGGACTCGACTTGGGGGAATGGGAAGATGATAAGGAGGAGCCTTGGGGTGGGCTGTATGCAGCTGGAGGGGGCAGCTCGCGTGCTGGAGCATGCAGCGCTCGCGCTGGTGTGAGCAGCGGGCTCTGTTTTACAGCTACACGTGGGTAGAAGCTGACCAGTGGATCCCACCAGCCACCTCAATGTACAGCTCACATGTAAATTAAATTTAAAATAGTATATGAGCTCTAAAAATTGTGAAATTTCGTGGATAAGTCAAGCAAGTCATGTTAATCATGATGGTGTGTTCAAATCTTATGTTCAAGTAAGTTTGAACAGAATTCAAAATTTGAATTTAAATATGGCTTGAATTCGCTATGCGTCTCAAATAAAATAGCAATTAAAGTTCAAAAAACTTGGAACTTTGAAGTTACTTATTTGAACAAAAATAGACCTCTGCAAAATTTTGGAATCCCTTGGTCAACTCAATTCGTCATGTTAATATCATTTGAACATTAGTTAAGTTTATTTTTTTGAATTCCCTCATTCGGAGTTTAAATTAATTTGTTTTTCTCATTTCCTTTTTAATTCTTTTTATCATTCAAAATTTTTGTCGTAACTGAACTTTGAATTATGGAAATTAGGGCTTTTACACCGATTGACGTGATTCTTTTTGTGTTGTCTTCACAACTAAGTTTTCTATCATCTCCCAAAATTTCACGGTCATTGGATTTGTTGTTTCTGATCTACACGAGTTCCTTTGCAGTGTTCTAGGACTATTTATCTCGGGTAGGACAGAGTGACCTTTGTTTGATCTTTCGATCGTAACCTGAGTTTCTCTCGACGGATTTTTGTGATTCTTGCTGTGACGTCTTCGTGACTTGATTCTCTACAATCTATACTAGATTTGTCACAGTTGGACACGTTTAGATTAGTTGCACACATGGTTTCTTTAACAGATCTATTTTCTGCCGAGTGGTGTTTTTGTTGCTTCCGCTTAAAAACTTTAATCTACCATTCACCCCCCTTTGGTAGCTTTACACGTGCTCTTCGATCCTACAATTGGTATCAAAGCTACGGTGCTCTAATCTTTGAGATTTGCACGTGTTTTTGACTAATCATCTTGGATAAATACTCCGCCAAACCTTGTGTGTTTAGTGGTATCGATTTTCAGGTTTGGAAGGCACACATGGAAGCTTTCATCCAGGTGCACTATGGGAAAAGGTGTACAAGCCTTACGATGTGCCGCTAAACGATCAAGTCACGGCTACGAACATGAGAGATGTCGACAACAACAACAAAGCCCACAACTAGATAATCCAAGGACTAACTCAGAGCGACTTTGACCGTGTTGCACACCTCTGATTGGCGTACGATGTGTGGAATGCACTTTGCGACTACCACGAAGGGTCTAACACGATCAAGGAGGTAAAACAAGATATGTTCAAAAAGAAATACATGCATTTTGAGATGCAACCCGATGAGTCAAATGACGGTCTCTTTGCTCGTTTTAACAAAGTTCTCAGCAACTTGCACCGCGTAAATGTTAATTTTCAGATGCTGAAAATGCTAGGCAATTACTAAGTGCATTAGACATGTCAATTTGGGAGATGAAAGTCACATCCATTCGTAAATCTACTGTCATGAGCACACTTACATTAGATATTCTTTATTCTAAATTGGAAACTCATGAAATTGACATAATCTCACGTAAGAACACCAACAAGTCTCTTGCATTTGTTTTCTTAATGTGATATGCCTAGCTCCAGCCAATCTTCGTCTTGTGGTACACTTGCTTTGTTGTCGTCTCTAACACTTAAACAGATTGAGGAGTTTCCAGAGGAGGAGTTAGTACTTCTCTCTACTAGGTTCTCGAAAGCATTGCAAAATGTGAGAACTAGAAGGAGAGGAAGCTCCGGACCTCAATGATGTTTCGAATGTGGTAAGACAGGACATTTTCGTTCAGATTGCCCTAACCTTTCAGGCCCTACTTTCTGGGATGAAAAGCAAACAAGGACGAAGCACTCCTCTGCAAAAGATACGAAGAAAAAGAAGGGTTTTATAGGACGTCAATTGGTGAGTAGTTTTATCTCCGCACTTCAAGAACTTGGCTCAAGCGATGTGGACATTGGAAGTGACGAAGATGAAGATGATTTGGCAGACTTGTGCTCCATGGCAGGCAAGTCAAGATCGAGTATGGAGGAGGCTGAACACTACAGCGACAATGAATAGGCATGTCCTACATGCGAAGAAATGTGTGATTCTATTTCTTGTGCCACTGTTGTAGTTAAGAAAAATGACAAAAATCTTAGGGACAATGCTGTTAAAATTTTGTCACTTGAATCTGAAATTAATCGTTTGTAATCTTTGATTCCTACTGATGATTCTTGTTCCTCATGTGATTTAATATATGAATAATTGTCCTCATTAAGAAGTGCGCACACCTCCACACTTGATAAACTTGAGTTAGAAATTGAAAAGAACAGAGAGCTTGCTACAATTAATGATAAAAACTTAAAAGATGCTAGTTGTTCTACAATTGATTTGCATTGTTCTACTTGTGATGATCTTGATAAGAAAATACAAGATGCTCTGAAATGAAATTTCTATATTGAATAATGTTTTACGTTCTCATGAAGTTAATTATTGTTCCAATTGCAAATTAAAATGAAAAAATTAATGTGAAAATTGCCTTGATCTGTCCGATAAATTTGATGACATGCATAGGACATTAGATCGGTTTTGTAATGGGAATAAGACCGGTCTCATGCTCATGCTAAGTCACATCCAACTAAGTATGTAAAGTCATTAGGAAGTGGTTTGATTCAAACAGTTCCTAAACAAAAAGAAGTGGGTTCTGAATCTACAGGAGTGTTGTCTCATTCGGTTTCAAATAAAAATGTTGCTTGCTCATCTAGACATGAACACAAAGTTAAATTTCATTGTACCTACTGTGGTAGAGATGGTCATGTCATAGATTTTTGTTATAGACAAGCTAAACAATATAAAAAGGAAAGAATGATTGCTAGATCTCATAACATTCATGCAAAATTTGCTGCACTTGCTAAACCGAATGATAAGAACATGCAATCTGTTGTAATGAGTTGAAAACATGCAAATTTTGCTTCCAAACCTACTATTTTTCGTGCTACACATGTAACTTCTCGTAGGACAGTAGTTGGGTAAAAAAATCCTCAAGCTTTGGATCATAAACCTGCTATTTTATCTCAGCTTTCGCATGTTATTCCTACTGGATGTCGTGTGACTCAGTACTAGATTCCTAAATGCCTTTTGACTAACCCCAGTATTGAGTCATCAACGTATTGTGCTTCTATGTAGTTTACACGCTTGAGGAAGGAGAACATTTGGATAATGGATTGAGCTTGCTCACGCCACATGACCGGTAACAAAGAATGGTTCTCCACCCTCTCTTTTGTGTCACGTGTAGAGAATGTTATTTTTGCTGATAATTCTTCAACTCTTATAATCGATAAGAGTTCGGTTAGAGTAAATGATCACTACACTTTGAAGGATGTGGCACTTGTTAAAAATTTGAAATACAACTTGCTTTTTGTTTCACAACTGCTAGATGAAATCTGGAAATTATTTCACTAAAGATTGCCGCAAAGTTGTAAATTCAAACAGTGAGCTTATTTTTAACATGTCACGGTTTGAAAGAGTCACTAAAGCTTATTTTGATATGCATTCCTCTGAGCATAGGTGTCTAGTTGCTAATGATTCAAATGACTTATATTTTTGGCATCATAGACTTGGTCACTTAGGCTTTGATCATCTAACGCGTGTTAATGCTCTTGATTGCATACGTGGGCTGTCTAAGCTTAAGGTGGACAAAGAAATTGTGTGCTTTTCTTGTAGATATTTTAAGATGGTTGCAAGTTCACATACTCCTCTCACAATGATAATGACAACTGAACCGGGTCAACTTTTGCACCTTGACACCGTAGGACCTTCACGTGTTCAATCCTTCGGAGGTAAATGGTATGTTCTTGTGATTGTTGACGATTATTCTAGATACTCTTGGGTTTTCTTTATGGCATCTAAGAATGAAGCTTTTAGTCACTTTAGAACTTTATTTCTTAGATTATCAATTGATCACCCATGATCCTTAAAAGCAATTAGAAGTGATAACGGAACCGAATTTAAAAATCAATCTTTTGATCACTTTTGTGCTGAAAATACAATAGATCATCAATTGTCTTCACCATATGTACCTCAACAAAACGGTGTTGCACAAAGAAAGAACAGAACCTTAGTTGAAATGGCTAGGACTATTCTTGATGAATATCAAACTCCTAGGAAATTTTGGGCTAATGCGATTGCAACTGCTTGTTATGTCTCAAATCATGTTTTCTTGCGCGCTAAGCTAGGTAAAACACCATATGAGCTACGGTTTGGACATAGGCCTAGTGTTACGCACTTTCGGGTCTTTGGTTGCATATGCTTTGTTAAGAAAAATGGTAATCTTGATAAATTTGAACCTAGATCCATTGATGGCATGTTTCTCGGTTATCCATTTCATACTAGAGGCTATCGTGTGCTTTTACTTGACACTATCAAAATTGTGGAGACTTGTGAGGTGTCTTTTGATGAAGCTAGCACAGGTACTAGCTTGAACATTGCAGGTCCAAATCCATATCAGCAGGGGGAGAGCATTTTCGTGGAAGACGAGGAAGAAGTTGTGCTGCTACCAAAAATTCAGCAGCTAATGACATTGTTTCAGCTCCTGATTTTGATTCACAGCCAGCACCGATGACCACCATTGCTGGTCCAGATCCTCCTCAAGTAACAAGCTCATCGATTTGTGATGAACGTGAAGAAGAAGAAGCTTGTGAAGTGTCCACTCCCCTTTGGGTTCTCAAAAGTCATCCTCCATAACAAATTATTGAAAGCTTGCACGGACGAGTCACACGGTCTAGGTTTTGCGATCCAAACTCTCATGCTCATTCTGCTTTTGTTGCTTCTTTTGAACCCAAAGATATATCACACGCACTCACTGATGAATCTTGAATTATTGCCATGCAAGAAGAGTTAGAAAAATTTGAAAGAAATAATGTTTGGGAACTTGTACCTCCACCTCAAGGTCACACTTTAATTGGAACTAAATGGGTGTTTAAAAGTAAACAAAGTGAGAATGGGGTTGTGGTTAGGAATAAGGCTAGGTTGGTTGCTCAAGGTTTCACTCAAGTTGAAGGTCTAAATTTTGATGAAACTTTTGCTCCTGTTGCTAGATTAGAAGCCATAAGAATTGTGTTAGCTTTTGCTGCATCTACAGGTTTCAAGCTATATCAAATGGATGTTAAAAGTGCTTTTCTTAATGGCTACATAGATGAGGAGGTTTATGTCAAACAACAACTGGGTTTTGAAAATCCATATTTTCCTAATCATGTTTACAAACTGTCCAAAGCCTTGTACGGTCTCAAACAAGCCCCTAGAGCATGGTATGATAGGTTAAAAACATTCTTACATGAAAAGGGGTTTACCATGTGAAAGGTTGATACAACATTTTTTGTGTTTAAGCATGGCAATGACTCATTATTCATTCAAGTGTATGTGGATGATATTATATTTGGTTGTGCTTCTCATGATTTTGTGTCCAAGTTTTCAGCTATGGTGAGTTCAGAGTTTGAGATGAGTATGATGGGAGAACTCACGTACTTTTTGGGGCTGCAAATCAAGCAAACCAAGTAGTGTACCTGATGAGGACATCACAACACCGGAGACACACATTGAACTGCAAGGACCAATCACAAGAGCACGAGCACGGTTAATAAATCAGCAGGTGAATTCATTCCTAACTTCCTTTGCATGTGAGTTTGAGAATAGATTGCTATGTGATGATTTAATTGTTATTTGGAATAATGGAGAAGATCAACAAGTGAAGGGAAGAGGCCTTGGGAACGTGGAGAACCTGGAAGGACGTCCACAAGTTGATGGAATCAGTTTACAACTCGGACTTGAGTTCAACTCGGAGTCCAGAAGCAGTCCACCTTAAAACAGATGCCCAGGATGCATACAGACTCCGCTTTCGATGTTCCACATATGCACAGAAAGAGGAGAAGATAAAATTTCCAATGGCTCTGGTCCGACCTCAAAATGCCTCCGGAGTCATTCGGAATCGTCGAAACAAGTCGAGTCCAGATTTCTGTCCGGTGCTGCGCCACCGAATCGGGCCTTTAGGCCTTGTATCCTATATGAGTCCATTAGGGACATGTCTAATTGTGTTTTGGCCGAACCCTAGCCTTTAAATACTGCAGCCGCCGGTCATATTTGGTGGGTTTTTGTTAGATCAATAATATCGCTGTTCTACGGTTTGTGAGACCCCAACTTTGAGATTTTAGATCGTGTCTTCGACGTTCTTGCTTGTGTTCTCGGTTGCACTTGCAGAGATTAGCCTTCATGGCGTGGTCAAGCATGTGCAGCACGGTTGATAACCAACAAAGTAGTGGTGTAGTGATTGCAGGGGTACTCGAACCGCTCGAGTGCCATGAAACATCAACGTCGAGTTCTCCACCCCAATTGACATACCTTTCGAAAGATCGGTCTTAAACCTACTCATCAATTGGTATCAGATTTCCAAGTTGCCTGTGAGGTATCTTTGTTTTCCTTCCATTAGATCAATTTTTTTCGTACCTAGAGTCCACATAAAAGCCACAAAAAATTAGATCATTTTTACTGCTTCTAGAACTATAGTGCCTGCAGTTTCGTTTTTCATTTTGCATTGTTGAGTTTGCATTCGTGTGGTCGAGTCTTGTTGCTGGTTTAGCTTTGTCTTTTGGGTCTTAGTTATCATGTTTCATCCTTGGTTTTTTGCTGTTCAACACCTATTCCACAATCCCTAAACAACAAACCAATCCACCACGTTAATCCGTTTGCCCTAGCTAGCCGCCTTGTGTGAACTCCCGCATCGCGAGACCTAGATTAGGTGACAAACCTTTGTGGCACTCATCCTTGAATCATCACACACCACCCCATTAGTTGCTCTGCAAAATTCTTGTTTTTATATCCGATCGCGAGTTCTGTTCTCAAACGAGTTGGAATCAACATCCAAAAACCGTAACTCGGACGGCCTACCATAAAACGGCCATAACTTTCGTATAAGAACTCGAAATCGAGCGATTTTTTTCAAATTGATCTATGCAAAATTTCACATCTGGTATTCCGCCGCTACGCCACATTCGGCGAAGATTGCCCAAATTCCCCTCGGAAGATAAGTTATCCAGCCTCTGAAGTTTCAGCATGAATTCTAAAGAATCTTCTTGATTTTCTATAGGCCGCATATCACATCCAATTGAGCTGCAAATTTGTGTGCTTCCTATTTTCGTGCTCCTGAGTAAAGAAAAAATATCAAAAAATATTACAAAAAAGAAAAAAATAGTAAAGAGCATGCATATTAAAGCAATTGTCTTATACCACTTGGTGCTGTTTTGTTGGCTATATAATTTTGTCTTTCTTTTGCCTTGCTACTTCCTTGTGTTGTGCTAGGCCCTAGGGCATTTGGTTGACCAGCAACAGTTTCCTACAATGAATACTTATTCAACTTTGTTTACCTATTAACAATTTTTTGCTTATTAGCCACCATATTGTGCCCTCCAAGCTCCATCCTTCTCTTGAGCATAACTAGTACCTTTGCATTCACCCAACGCTTCATTGGTTCATTTCACCGTTCACACCACCTGCTGTGTCGATAAGAACACTTGTAAGAGCGTGGTAAGATGCTTGAGCGAGAGAGATTGCTTTCTTCCACCTTTCACATTGTCACTGTAGTTGATAGGGATAACATATTTTTGTTGTCTTTTGTTTCCTACTAACAATTGCAGGAGAAGACAATGATAACGAATGTGTTCAACATGCTGCGTGATATGATGTAGACCATAACAGATATGTTCGCCAAATACAACGCATCAACGGAGGAGTCATTGGCGAACTTGACTCGCCAACTTGATGACCTTGCTCTTCGGATGGATACTTTTGAGGCTTTGTTGTCTCTCGCTGGAAGACATGAAGAAAATGTTTATGATGATATGGAATATCACAACAATCAGCCAAGACTACCACTTTATTGTTGAGGTATGGGAGGTAAGAATCATCATAACAATTATAATCGTCCTCCTGATGATCCTTTGCTAAAGTGAAATTTACTATACCCTCTTTTTCTGGTGCTTATGATGTTGAGGCTTATCTTGATTGGGAGATGACAGTAGAGCAAAAATTTAATGCCCATCTTGTTCCTGAACAACATAGAGTTTGTCAAGCCACTAGTGAGTTTAAGGACTTTGCTATCATATGGTGGAATGAATGTGTTAAAAATAGATCTAATCCTCCAACATCAAATAGAATAAAGGAAGCTATGCGTGTTAGATTTGTTCCTCCATCTTTTCAGCGGGACCTTTACAAAAAATTGCAGCGCTTAGACCAAGTGAACATGTCCGTAGAGGAGTATTATCCAGAGTTACAAATGGGTATGCTGTGTTGTGGGTAGTAGAGGACGTGGATGACAAAATAGCTAATTTTTATAGGGGGTTGAGGCGTGAAATTCAAGACATTGTTGATTACAAGGAGTATGATACTGTTAACATATTGTTTCAGCTTGTTATGTTGGCAGAAAAAGAATCGCAGGCCGACAACAATAGCAACAACACACGAGGAGCAACTTTACACCGCGTTCGATGTCTACACCATCCAATGGTGGCCAACGAACTACACCTGCTGCTCCACCTTCTGCGTGCCAGAGGATAGCAAGGCTACATCATTCAAGCCTTCGTCGTCCACTCCTACTCTGAGTCGTACTTCCGACATTAAGTGTCACTGCTGTCAAGGATTTGGTCATATGATGAGAGATTGCCCGAGCAAACGAGCATACATAGCATGCGATGATTGAGGGTATGATAGTGCTTCGGATGTTAAAGATGAATATTATCTTGCTACAGACTTTACAGACTCAAATGATGAACACATCAAAGAAGAGGTACTTGGTACAGTGGAGACAGAGAACTATAGGAGCATCATTGTGCAGCGTGCCTTGAGCTCCAAAGTGGAGGCCGACAACAAACTACAACGACACAATCTCTTCCACATGTTTCTCATCATCAAGGACTGTCGTGTAAACACTATAATTGATGGAGGTAGCTGCAATAACTTGGTGAACATGGACGTCATCAAGAAACATGGTTTGACAATAAGATCACACCCTCATCCAAACCACATTCAATGGTTCAACAACATCGTTAAGGTTCGGGTAACACAAACAGCGAGAATACATTTTTTCAATTGGTTCTTACCATGATTTTGCTGATTTTGATGTCATGCCTATGGATGCTTGTTCTCTTTTATTGGGTCGTCCTTGGGAATTTGATATAGATGCTATTCATCATGGTAGAAATAATAAGTATACTCTCATGCATAAAGGAAAGAAAGTCACTTTGCTTCCCATGACTCCTTCTAAAATTGTGCATTTTGAGAAGAGTAAAATTTGCGATGGCAAAGCAACAAAACTAGAATCTGAAAAAAAGCAAGTCATTAAGTTAAAATCACAATTGTTGCTCGCAAATAAATATGACCTTGCTGATTTATTTGATGCTAAGGGGATGTGCTATGCCTTAGTATGTAAAGAAGCCATGTTTACACTTCATGAATTGTCTATTGCATTCCCCCTGCTGTTGCTAACCTTTTGCACGGGTTTGAGAATGTGTTTCCCTCTGAGATACCCCCTGGTTTACCACCCATGAGAGGCATTGAACACAAGATCGATTTGATTCCAGGAGCAAGCTTGCCAAATCATACAGCACACAGGGCGAATCCATAGGAAACTAAGGAAATTCAGCGACGAGTCCAAGATCTTTTGGACCGCGGGTACATTTGTGAAAACCTTAGCCCTTGTTCCGTTCCTGTTCTTTTGGTTCCGAAGAAAGATGGTAGTTGGCGCATGTCTGTTGATTGTCGAGCGATTAATAACATCACCATTCGATATCATTATCCTATTCCTCGCTTAGATGACATGCTTGATGAAATGAGTGGTGCTATTATCTTCACAAAAGTTGACTTACGTAGTGGTTACCACCAAATTAGAATGGCACTAGGAGATGAATGGAAAACTGCATTTAAAACCATGTTTGGACTTTATGAGTGGTTAGTCGTGCCTTTTAGTTTAACTAATGCACCCAGCACCTTTATGCGATTAATGAATGAGGTTTTACGTGCTTTCATTGGACAATTTGTGATGGTTTACTTCGATGAAATCCTCATTTACAGCAAGTCATACGATGAACATCTTGATCATTTACGTGCTATTTTTACTATTTTGAGAGATGCACGTTTGTTTGGTAACCTCAAAAAGTGCGTCTTTTGCACAAATTGAGTCTTGTTTCTTGGCTATGTCGTTTCCTCGTAGAGAATTGAGATGGATGAGGCAAAAATTGAAGCAATGACTAGCTGGCCAGCCCCAACAACCGTCACACAGGTTCGTAGTTTTCTTGGTCTTGCAGGTTTTTATCTGCGTTTTGTGTAGGATTTCAGCACCATTGCAGCACCTCTACATGAGCTAACGAAGAAGAGAGTGCTGTTTCGATGGGGCGAACAGCAGCAACAAGCTTTTGATGCTCTCAAATCAAAGCTTACACAAGCACCATTGCCACAACTTCCTAATTTTGACAAGACCTTTGAGCTAGAATGCGATGCAAGCGGCATTGGTACTGGAGGTGTTCTCATGCAAGGAGGTAAACTTGTTGCTTTCTTTAGTGAAAAACTTCATGGTCCTTCTCTAAATTATTCCACTTATGATAAGGAATCATATGCCTTAGTTCGAGTATTACAGACTTGGCAACATTATCTTTGGTCTAAGGAGTTTGTCATATATTCCGATCATGAATCATTGAAGTATCTTAAGTGTCAATCTAATCTGAATAAACGACATGCTAAATGGATCGAGTTCATAGAATCGTTTCCATACATCATTAAGCATAAGAAAGGGAAGGAAAATGTCATTGTCGATGCATTATCTAGGCATTATACCATGCTATCCCAACTTGATCATAAAATCTTTGGTTTGGAAACAATAAAAGCTTTATATCCTGCAGATTTGGACTTCAAATATGCTTTTGAAAATTGTAGAGTAGGAAGAACTTGGAATAAATATGTTCTGCGAGAGGGTCTCCTCTGTTGTGCTAACAAGCTAGGCGTTCCAGCTAGCTTCGTTCGTCTATTACTTTTGCAGGAAGCACATGGAGGAGGTTTGATGGGACATTTTGGAGTGAAGAAAACTGAAGACATGCTTTCCACACACTTCTTTTGGCCAAATATGAGGCGTGATGTTGAGCGCTACGTGTCACGATGCACTACTTGCAATAAAGCTAAGTCTTGCCTTAACCCACATGGTCTCTATGCCTCTTCCTGTTCCCAGTGTAACTTGGGAGGATATTTCTATGGACTTTGTTTGGGGATTGCCTAGGACTAAGATGGGGAGTGATAGTATTTTTGTAGTTGTTGATCGTTTCTCCGAAATGGCACACTTTATACCTTGTCATAAGAATGATAATGCCTCACGCATTGCATATTTATTTATGAAGGAAATTGTTCATTTACATGGTGTGGCAAATACCATTGTTTTTTATTGTAATGCAAAACTTTAAAGTCAATTTTGGAGAACTTTGTGGTATAAATTGGAAACCAAGTTGCTGTTTTCAACTACATGTCACCCACAAACGGATGGACAAACTGAGGTAGTTAATCGTACTTTATCCACTATGTTGTGGGCTGTCTTGAAAAAAAATTTCAAGTTGTTGGGGGAGTGTTTACCACATATAGAATTTGCTTACAGCAGATCCGTTTAGTCCACGACAAAGGTAAGTCCATTCCAGATAGTGTATGGTTTTAATCCCCATGCTCCTATTGATTCACTATCTTTGCCTCCTTCTAAAACTATAAATTTGGACGCTACACAACAATCTGAATTCATTCTTAAGATGCATGATACTAAAATATTGAAAAGATGAATGAGAAGTATAGGATTGCAGGTAGTAAAGGTAGAAAAGAAGTAAAACTTTAACAAGGTGATTTGGTGTGGTTACTTTTGAGAAAAGAGCGTTTCCCTGACTTGAGAAAATCTAGACTTATGACATGAGCAGCTGGTCCTTTTAAGATTGTTGAAAACATTAATGATAATGCATATAAGATTGAGTTGCCTCCAAATTTTGGGGTTAGTCCCACATTTAATATTTCAGATTTGCGATCGTACTTGGGAGAAGAAGATGAACTTGAGTCGAGGACGACTCTAGTTCAAGAGGGGGAGGATGATGACAACAGCGGAGATGCACATTGAACTGCAAGGACCAATCACAAGAGCACGAGTAGGTGAGTTCGTTCCTAACTTCCTTTGCATGTGAGTTTGAGAATAGATTGTTATGTGAAAGTGCATCTAGGCATCACTTGTGGGTTTTGGTTGATTTATAACAAAAAAATGAGATCCTAACCAAATTGTGAGATGAGCGCAGGTCTTAAAAGAAATTATGAAGAAAGCACAAAAAGAAAGGAGAACAAGGATCTATATGGAAAAAAGCTCAAGCGTTGAATAGATTAGATCATTGTGTATGGAGTGTGTTGGAGAAACACACCCCAAAAGCTCAAGCACAAGAAAACTCATTCACTGCACAAATTTACAAAGGTCCGGACTAGTCCGATATACCCCGGACTAGTCCGATAATCCCTCTGTTCAAAATCAGACAAGTCCTCCCAGTGTGGACTTATCTACACAGTCCAGGTTTACATAGACCGGACTAGTCTGATATCACCACGGGCTAGTCCGATATCTTTCTAACAAAGATCGGACTAGTCCTCCCCAGTCCGGACTAGTCCTCAACGCTTCACAACTTTGCACGACATCAGACAAGTCCAATAATATCCGGATTAGTCCGATAACCTCTCTTACTAAAATCGGACAATTCCTCCAAGTGCGGACTTGTCCTCAATTCACTAAGGGGTTCACCACAGCTGGACTAGTCCGATAATCACCGGACTAGTCCGAATTCTTCCAGAGCCTAAATCGGACTAGTCCGCCCAAGCCCGGACAAGTCCGATCTTTTTTAGAACTTATGGTTTCCTACACACCGCACAAGGGACTAGTTCGGACTCCCCCACGGACTAGTTGGGGCTCTCAAAACCCTAGCGGTAACATTTGGAAACCTCCATATAAATAGATGTGCACGGCCCTACTTTTATCTCTCTCGACCCCTTGCGCTGTCACACCCTCCAAGAGCTTAGAAAACACATCTCTCCATGCAATCCAACGCAAGAAAGATCGAATCCTTGAGGATTCACTTTTGATCAAAGGAGAGACACAATTTCACTCGTTTGAGCTCTTGGATTTGATTCTCTAACACACTCCTATTGTTTCATTGTTGATCTTAAGAGTGTGTTCTTGGTGGTGTTTGATTTGTAATGTTGGGGAGCCCTCAACTTGTTAGAAGGCCCCTTGAACTTGGTGATTTACCCTTTGTGATAGTGGAAGAGAATTGGCCTTCGTGGAAATTTGACGAGGTTAGGGTTGGTGAAGACCCGGTCTTTTGTGGGCTCCTCAACGTGGACGTAGATTGCCTTTGTGGGAACCGAACCACGGGATAAAAATCTTGTGTCTTCACTTGGTGCATATTGTTCTTACTTTTCATTACTATCTAGGGTTTCACTTGATCTTGTTCACATTACGTTAAAACATTGAATATAAGCTTAACTTGTACAACACCTAGTTTCATAGAAGTGTTACACTCTAATTACAAGTATATTTCTACTGCATAGAGTCTAGGATCGAGATAATCGATCAAACTTGATCGATCTAGTCCGCACGCACCGGACTAGTCCGCACTCTAGCGGACTAGTCCGATTTCTTGGTATTTGATCAAGTTGCTAAGTGTTGTAGGTTCCGACTAAAATTCAAAAAAGGCCTATTCACCGCCCCTCTAGGCCACATTCAATTGGTATTAGAGCAGTTTTCTTTGCAAGAGACTAATCGCTCGAAGAGAACATGTCGGACATGAAGGATGTGCACAAGAGTCTCAACCAAGAGAAGGTTGAAGATGAAAAATCTCAAAAGTTGGGGTATCTCCTCGACGCCATTCAGGACTTCGAGGATGACGATGAGGAGACGCTTGAACTCAAGGTGCTCCTAAGGAAGAAAGCCCTCTCCAATGCGAAAGTGAAGATCGTGGACGAGAAGAAGAAGGGGAGTAGTCACACCGACTACTCCCGATATCCTTTTAACTATGATCGTCTAAATTCCAACAATAGCCATTAATTTTCTATTCCTCTAGGAAAAGCCCCACACTTTGACGGCAATGATTATTCAATGTGGAGGCGAAACATGAAAATGCACTTAATCTCACTCAATCCCAGCTTGTGGCATATTGTGTGTACAGAAATAGATATCCTAGACGATGATGAAGAGCTTACACCAAGCCAAGAGCAAGAAATTTATCGGAATGCTCAAGCTGCAGCAGTCATCACATCTTCAGTAAGCCGGGACGAGTTCACCAAGGTGGATGGACTCGAGATTGCAATGGAAATTTGGGACACATTGCAAACTGCACATGAAGGTAATCGTCATGTGCGAGAGGCGAAAATCAAAACGATCGAAGGCGAATTGGGAAGATTCGCCATAGAAGAAGATGAGTCACCACAAGACATGAAAAACTGATTGAAGATGCTCATCAACAAGGTTTGAGCATATGGAAGTAAAAAATGGAATGATCATGAGGTGGTGAAGCTCATCCTTAGAGCCTTCATGCCTCGTAATGTCACCCTATGCTCGATGATTAGAGAAAGCCCCGGGTACAAGAAAATGACCCAGGACGAATTGCTTGTAAAGATCATCAATTTCGAGATGATGGAGAAGCAAGCAAAACATGTCAAGGAGATTGCCGATCTCTCGTCAGCGAAGAACAAGGGGGTTGCCTTAAAATCCACTTGCAAGCCCTTGTCAAAAGAAGCTCGAGAGGCTCAAGATGAAGATAATAGTAATGATGAGAGCAGCGACATAGATGAGGAAGACATGATCCTCTTCATGAAGAAATTCAAAAGAATGATGAATAGAAGACAAGAGGGAAAATCAAGTGAAGGAAAATACAAAGAGAAGTCAAGACCAAAGTTGAGGCGGGCATGCTATAACTGTGGTGAATATGACCACTTTATAGTTGATTGCCTATACGAAGAAAACAAAAAGAAGACCAAGGAAACAAAGCCTCAACCCAAGAAATTCTTCAAGAAGAAGAAGCAAGCTGGACAAGTGCACCTAGTAAAGGAGTGGGACTCAAATGATGAGTCCTCATCCGAAGAGGAAGAGGAGATGGCTAGCATAGCCATCAAGAAGACAACTAAGAAGTCCACCCTCTTCCCAACTCTCGATGCATGGAAGGGCAACGACACTTGCCTCATGGCGAAGGAAGGTAAATGAAATGACTATTCCTGTGGTGGATCAAAATGGATGCTAGACAGTGGATGCACCAACCATATGACCGGTGAAAGAATGATATTCGTTGAGTATAAAGAAAATGAAGATCGAAGCGAGTGCATCTATTTTGGAGACAATAGTCAAGGAAGGTTGCTCGGTATCGGTAAAATTGCAATATCATCTCAACATACTCTTTCTCACGTTTTACATGTCGATTCCTTAGATTATAACCTGCTGTCCATATCTCAATTATGTGACAAAGGTTATAATTGCTTGTTTACTAATGAGGGTGTGACCGTCTCTAGATAGAGTGATGACTCGGTTGCATTGAAGGGTGTGTTCAAGGGAAAGCTTTATCTTGTTGACTTCAACAAAGATAAAGCCGAACTTGACACATGCTTGATTGCAAAGACCAACATGGGTTGGATGTGGCATAGACGGCTAGCACATGTTGGTATGAGGAATCTTCAAAAGCTCCTTAAGGCCGATCACATCTGAGGTTTAAAGGATGTTGTTTTTAAGAAGACAGGCCTTGTAGTGCGTGACAAGCCAGGAAGCAAGTAGGAGCACCTCATCCCGTAAAGAACGTCATGACTACAACAAGACCGCTCGAGGTACTTCACATGGACCTATTCGGTCCAATGGCTTACATAAGCATCGGCAGTAACTAAAATGGCTTAGTAACTGTTGATGACTTTTTACGCTTCACTTGGGTTTTCTTTTTGCATGATAAGACAAAAAATCAATGAACCCTCAAGAAGTTCTTCAAGCGTGCTGAAAATGAGTTCTCATTGAAGATCAAGAACATACGAAGCGACAATGGCACGGAGTTCAAGAACACTCAAGTTGTGGAGTACCTAGACGAAGAAGGGATAAAGCATGAGTTTTCAGCACCTTATTCCCCTCAACAAAATGTAGTTGCCGAAAGGAAGAACCGAACCCTCATAGAGATGGTGAGAACAATGCTCGATGAATACAAGACCTCGGATCGTTTTTGGACAGAAGCGGTTAACACCGCTTGCCACGCCATAAACCGACTCTATCTTCATCGACTACTCAAGAAGACATCATATGAAGTAATCACCGGTAACAAGCCTAATATTTCGTATTTACGATTTTTCGGTTCTAAGTGCTATATTTTGAAAAATAAGCCTAGGACATCAAAGTTCACTTCGAAGTCCGATGAAGGTTTCTTGCTTGGTTATGATTCAAACTATTACGCCTATCGTGTCTTCAACATGACCTCCGAACTTGTTGAAGTAGAACGTGACGTAGTGTTCGATAAAACTAACAGCTCCGAAGAAGAGCAAGTTGATCCATGTGTGCTAGATAGAGAATAAGCTCCATGTCAAGCATTGAGAAAAAATGGCGTTGGGCGATGTTCGACCACAAGCGCCACCTCCAAATGCAAATGAAGAATATGAACCACAAGAGGAGGTAAACGATCAAGGGGGAGCTTCCACACAAGATCAACATCAAGAAGATGAAGATGATCAAAAAGTCAATGAGGGCAACCATCTAGGGGGGGGGGGGAGAAGATGACCATGAATATTCAACACCTCAAGTGCCACATCCAAGAGTACACCAATGCGCCCAGAGAGATCACCCAATCGACAACATAATCGGTGACATCCAAAAGGGAGTACCGACTAGATCTCGCATATCTAATTTTTGTGAACACTACTCCTTTGTATCCTTTCTGGAACCATGCAGGATTGAGGATGCATTGAAGGATCCGGATAGGGTGGTGGTGATGCAAGAAGAACTTAACAACTTCAAACATAACGAAGTGTGGGAACTCGTCGAAAGACCCAAGTTCAACGTTGTCGGCACAAAATGGGTCTCCCGCACCAAACAAGATGAACACGGGGTGGTGACAAGGAACAAGGCGCGACTTGTGGCCAAAGGATATTCACAAGTCGAAGGTTTGGATTTCGACGAAACATTTTATCCCGTAGCTAGGCTTGAATCTATTAGAATATTACTTGTATATGCTACTCACCATTATTTCAAGCTCTATCAAATGGATGTGAAAAGTGCCTTCCTCAACGGACCAATCAAAGAGGAGGTGTATGTGGAGCAACCCCCCGGATTTGAACATGAAGAGTTCCCCGACCACGTCTTTAAACTGCATAAGGCTCTCTACGTCCTCAAACAATCTCCTAGAGCTTGGTATAAGTGTCTTAGAGACTTCTTAATTGAAAATAGTTTTAAGATTGGTAAAGCAGATTATATGTTATTCACAAAGCACATTGACAATGATCTTTTTATTTGTAAAATTTATGTTGATGACATTATCTTTGGTTCAACTAACAAATCCTTTTGTTAAGAATTTAGTAGGATTATGATAGATAGGTTTGAGATGTCTATGATGGGAGAGCTGAAATACTTCATAGGATTCGAAGTGAGGCAACAAAAGGAAGGGACACTCATAAGCCAAACCAAGTATACTCAAGACATACTCAAGAAGTTTGGAATAGACAAGACGAAGCCTATAAATACTCCCATGGCGACTAATGGTCACTTGGATCTCAATGAAGATGGACCAAACATCAATCAAAAGGTATATCGCTCCATGATTGGATCCCTACTTTACTTATGTGCATCTAGGCCAGACATTATGTTGAGTGTATGTTTGTGTGCAAGGTTTCAAGCCAACCCAAAAGAGTTTCATTTGACAGCCGTAAAGAGAATCTTGTGGTATTTAGTTTATACACACAACCTAGGCCTTTGGTATCATAAAGGTTCCAAGTTCAATCTAATTGGATACTCCAATGCAGACTATGCCAGGTGCAAAGTAGATAGAAAAAGTACCTCCGGTACTTGCCAATTCTTATGGAGATCCCTAGTTTCTTTGTCCTCCAAGAAACAGAATTCCAATGCCTTATCCATGGCCGAAGCGGAGTATGTTGCAGCCGGGAATTGTTGTGCACAACTCCTTTGGATGCGACAAACTCTAAGGGATTATGGTTACAAAATGAGTCGTATTCCACTACTTTGTGATAATGAGAGTGCCATTAAGATTACCCATAACCCCGCTGAGCACTCTAGGACCAAACATATAGACATCCGACACCACTTTTTGAGAGACCACTCAATGAAAGGAGACATAGCTATTTCCCATGTCAACACCGAAAAACAACTAGCCAACATATTCACTGAGCCACTTGATGAAAAACGCTTTTACGAGCTCCGAAATGAATTAAATATCCTTGATCCTCGGAATGTTGCTTGAAAACTTGCATACCTGCATGGATTCTTAAAAATATGTTGATTGTGTTGTGAAAATCATCTCTCTCAATTTTCTCCGAAAAACTATTTCATTTATTTGATCTTGGCGAAATATGGTCATTGCTTGATTGTTGTATGTTTACTGATCATATTCATCAAGATTACTTGATTGCTTTGCCCCCTATTTTCTCTCTAAGAACCATCGAATATATACGAATGTCTATTGATTTTGTTCTGGTGACCACGGACTAGCCCGTGGTTACCCGGACTAGTCCGCACACTGCAGACTAGTCCGCAGAGTGTCCGGTAGTCTGAACTAGTCCGGTTGACCACGGACTAGTCCGATTTTTTGAATCCATAACCCTAGGCGCCGCCAAAACCTAATCTCCTTCACCCTCACAACTCAACTCACATTCTCTCTCTTCGCTCAAGTGCTCCCAAGGCGATTTCCTTCTTTCTCCATCAAGTCCCTCCAAGTTTGGGTGGAAATAGATCTCCATTGCATAGGTATCGAAGACCACGGACTTGTCCGCACCTTCAACCCCTCCATCTCCAAGAATCGAGGAATTTCAGTAAAATTTCATCCCAAACCCTAGAAATCATGATTTCCTTCGTTGTTGACCAAATAGCTTAGTTCCTTCCAGTTAATACATGCCTCCTTGCTGTATTACATTTACCTTGAACTAGTTTTGCATTGTGAATCACCATTGGTCGTCTAGTTAGGGTTTGATGTAATGAACACCGAACTAGTTCGGTCCATGTACGGACGCGTCTGGTCCCCCGGACTAGTCTGTACCTATACACCGGACAAGTCCGATTTTTAACTAAACTCAACCCTAATTTCTCATTCCTTGATGCACTTCCCCGCCATCAATTCTCATCCATACATTGTGTAATCCATTCTCAGGACAATGTCGATCTCCAATGATGAAATCTCCAATTATGAGGCCGAGTTGGACCAAGAATCCTTGCTTCGGTCCTCGACGGAACAAGGGAAGAAGAGACAGGAGCGTCCCTCCGAGCCTGCACCTTCCCCACCTCAGGTGTGACGCAAAGTGCTAGCCAAGAAGCTCGCGTCCAAGGCCAAGGATACAGCTGGCTCTAGCTCGACGGCCTCTCTCCAAGCTAAGGGAAAGGGAAAAGGAATTGCCTCGGGCCCAATCGGCCCCCTCAATATGGCAGCTCCAAGGCAGGGGACCAGGGATCCCTTCGAGGAGAAGTTCCATAACAAGGTAAGCGATACGACTTCCAGGCTCAGATTTGTGGATTGCTACAGCCGACCCAAGAAGGCAGCTGATGCCAGGTTTTGGAACAACTTTCACGCAGAGTTCTACAGCTCTGTGTACCTCACCATGAAGACCCCAGTTGTCCGCAGCCATTGGATCGAATGGAATCATTTTGAATGGAAGAGATGTGGTGCCTTTGATCAAGTGGTGGAGGTTGGGGCTTGGCATGGACTGAAGGACCTGTTTGCCTTCAGATATAACTGGAATGATGAGATTATTGCTCAGTTCTTTGCCACATGCTTCTTTGCTAGTGATGAGGAGGAAAGGGTGACTTGGATGACTCATGGATCCAAGTATACTATTACTTATGATGACTTTGCAAGACTCCTTCACCTATAAGACACTAGCAATAATGAGTTGACTATCCACAACATCGGTATCTTGGGAAAGGATAAGAGGGACTTTCTTTATGACACTAGCCGAAAGTACACCCCCCCCCCCTCGACCAAGAACATGAAGCCCTTCTTCATGGTTCTTAATAGGGTGCTGAGGAAGACCATAGCACCAAAAGATGTGGATGCAGGAAGTGTGCAAGGGTACTTGAGGACCCTAATGAAGGTGATTAGTAAGAACCGAAAGTTTGATGTCTTTGACAATATCTGTAATGATATGGTCAACATCTCCTACACACCGAAAAGATCATGTGGCTATGCCCCCTACTTGATGTTCATCATTGAGAAGGTCACGGGAATCGAGTTCGTGAAGGATGTGGATCACACTCCTTTGAGGCCCCAGCAGCCTCCCCAAGCCACTGTCCAAGCTGCTCTATCTCCAGTGTCCAGTGAAGAGGCTCCAAGGAGAGCTCGAGGAGATGAGAGGACTGCTCCAACCTCTAGGGCTCCTCCACAAAAAGGGTTTGCTAGTGGAATCTTGAAGTACATGGTAGCCATCATTGGCTCATGCAAGAAGGTCGAAGTGAAAATTCATAAGCTGAACAAGGCAAGGAAGGATTACATGAGATACATAAAGCAAAATGTGAAGCATATTTGTCAAAAGCTGGAGATCGAGCCCCTTGGATCACCTGTTATCTCTGAAGATTCAGTCTCTGATTTCAATGAGCTTGGACCTTTGACTCCCTCCAATCTTGCTGACATTGGCATTGGGGGCACTTCGAGTGGATCCGCTCCTCCTCCTCCTACCAAACCTGAAGATGAAGATGAGGACAAGGAAAGGTCTGAAAGCGGGGAATGAACCACTAGATCCCTCATCTCCTTCTTTTTGGTGTCTTGATGCAAAAGGGGGGGGGAGATTGAGCGGGAGTCACTAGATCCTAGCTGTAGGTTGAGAGATGAGAGCTTCATTTGTGTATCTCTTTGTCTCTTTTGGGTTCTAAAACTTTAATTCTGTTATCTCTACCTTTAGTATTGTGGTATGATTGAATGACTATGTTTATGCTTACGTTATGAAATTTGTGATGATGATTTGAGATTATCTGTGAATTTGCTTTGGAATTGACATATATGCTTGATATTGGTATTTCCATGTCAATCGTTTCATTATCATCACGATTATTGCTCACACTCACGTAGTTTTACACCCCACCATAAAGAGTGCACATATGACCTATTTTTTCATTGTTTAACTTATACCTAACTCATATGTGCACACTTTATGAAAATTCTGTATTTTTATCATATTTTGTGAAATCTCAATTGGTTGTCATCAATCACTAAAAAGTGGGAGATTGAAAGTGCATCTAGTCATTCCTTGTGGGTCTTGCTTTATTTATGACAAACAAATGATATCCTAACCAAATTGTTCAGATGAGCGCAGTTCTTAAAAGAAATTACGAAGAAAGCGCAAAAAGAAAGGAGAATGATGATCTATATGGAAAAAAGCTTAAGCGTTGAATAGATTAGATCATTGTGTATGGAGTGTGTTGGAGAACCACACCCCAGGAGTTGAAGCACAAGAAAACTCATTCACTGCACAAATTTACATAGGTCCAGACTAGACCAATATACCCCGGACTAGTCTGATAATCCCTCTGTTCAAAATTGAACAAGTTCTCCCAGTGCGGACTTATCCGCACAGTCTAGGTTTACACAGACCGGACTAGTCCGATATCACCACGGACTAGTCTGATATCTTTCTTACTAAGATCGAACTAGTCCTCCCCAGTGCGGACTAGTCCTCAACACTTCACAACTTTGCACGACATTGGACAAGTCTGATAATATCCGGACTAGTCCGATAACCTCTCTGACTAAAATCGGACAGGTCCTCCAAGTGCGGACTTGTCTTCAATTCACTAAGGGGTTCACCACAGCTGGACTAGTCCAGTAATCACCGGACTGGTACGAATTCTTCAAAAGCCTAAATCGGACTAGTCCGCCCAAGGCCGGACAAGTCTGATGTTTCTGAGAACTTAGGTTTTCCTACACGCCGCACACCGGGTAGTCCGAACTCCACCACGGACTAGTCCGGACACTCAAAACCCTAACTGTAACCTTTGGAAACCTCCATATAAATAGATGTGCACGGCCCTACTTTTATCTCTCTCGACCCCTTGCGTCATCACACCCTCCAAGAGCATAGAAAACACATCTCTCCATGCAATCCAACGCAAGAAAGATTAGATCCTTGAGGATTCACTTTGGATCAAAGGAGAGACACGATTCCACTCGTTTGAGCTCTTGGGTTTGATTCTCTAACACACTCCTGTTGTTTGATTATTGATCTTAAGAGTGTGTTCTTGGTGGTGTTTGATTTGTAATCTTTGGGAGCCCTCAACTTGTGATAAGGCCCCTTGAACTTGGTTATTTACCCTTTGTGATAGTGTAAGAGAATTGGCCTTCATGGCGATTTGACGAGGTTAGGGTTAGTGAAGACTTGATCCTTTCGTGGGCTCCTGAACTTGGACGTAGGTTGCCTTTGTGTGAACCGAACCACGGGATAAAAATCTTGTGTCTTCACTTTGTGCATATTGTTCTTACTTTTCATTGCTATCTAGGGTTTCACTTGATCTTGTTCACATTACGTTAAAACATTGAATATAAGGTTAGTTTGTACAACATCCAATTTCATAGAAGTATTACACTCCAATTACCAGTATATTTCCGCTGCATAGAGTCTAGGATTAAGATAATCGATCAAACTTGATCGATCTAGTCCGCACGCACCGAACTAGTGCGCACTCTACCGAACTAGTCTGATTTCTCGGTATTTGATCAAGTTGCTAAGTGTCGCAGGTTCCGACTAAAATTCAAAAAAGGCCTATTCACCCCCCTCTAGGCCACATTCACTACTTGATGATTTAATTGTTATTAGGAACAATGGAGAAGATCAACAAGTGAAGGGAAGAGGCCTTGGGAACGTGGAGAACCTGCAGGGACGTCCACAAGTTGATAGAATCAGTTTACAACTCGGACTTGAGTTCAACTCGGAGTCCAGGAGCAGTCCACCTTAAAACGGACACCCAGGATGCATACAAACTCCGTTTTTGACGTTCCACATATGCATGGAAAGAGGGGAAGATAAACTTTCCAATGTATCTGGTCCCACCTAAAAATTCCTCCGGATTCATTGGAAATCGTTGAAACAAGTCGAGTCTAGATTTCTGTCTGGTGCTGCGCCACCGAATTGGGCCTCTGGGCCTTGTATCCCGTTTTGGCTGAACCTTAGCCTTTAAATACAGCAGCCGCCAGTCATATTCGGTGGGTTTAGCTTAGATCAATAATATCGCCGTGCTACGGTTTGTGAGACCCCAACTTCACGATTTCAGATCATATCCTCGACGTTCTTGCTTGTGTTCTCGGTTGCACTTGCAGGGATTAGCCTTCTTGGCGAGTTCAAACGTGTGCAGCACGGTTGATAACCATCAGAGCAGTGGTGTAGTGATTGTAGGGGTACTCGAACCGCTCGAGTGCCGCGAATCATTAATGTCGAGTTCTCAACCCCAATCGACTTACCTTTCGGAAGATCGGGCTTAAACTACTCATTAGTACCTTTGTGCATCAAACAAAGTATACAAAAGACCTCCTAAGGCGCTTCAACATGGACAAAAGCAAGCCTCTTCGGACACCAATGGGGACAGCAGCAACACTTGAACTTGATGAAGATGGTGAACCCGTGGATCAAAAAGAATATAGAAGCATGATCGGATCACTTTTCTACCTCACGGCATCAAGACCGGATATACAATTCAGCGTATGTCTTTGTGCACGGTTTCAAGCCTCCCCACATGCTTCACATCATCAATCTCACAAAAGGATTCTCAGGTACTTACATGGAACTCAAGAATGTGGCATTTTTCTTCCCTCTTCCTCAACCGTTATTTTGAAAGCTTTTTAAGATGCTGATTTTGGGGGTTGTAGGATTGATAGGAAAAGTACTTCCGATGCTTGTCATTTTCTCGGTAATTCACTTGTTGCTTGATCCTCAAGAAAAGAAAACTCAGTTGCAAAATCCACAGCTGAATCTGAATATGTAGCTGCTGCTAGTGCTTGCTCACAAATTCTTTGGATTGTTTAAACACTTAAGGACTATGGGGTTGATGTAGATAGTGTTCCACTGTTTTTTGATAACACTAGTGCCATTTGCATTGCTAAAAGCCCCGCGCAACATTCTAGAACTAAGCACATTGACATTAGGTATCACTTTCTCTGTGATAATGTTGAAAAAGGAAACATTATGCTTCACCATGTAGATACCGAACAACAATTGGCTGACATTTTTACAAAACCATTGGATTTCACTCATTTTTGTTTCATTCGTAGTGAAATAGGGGTTATGCATCCTCATGCCTTACATTGAGGGGGAGTTTCGAAACTTGAGAAGTCTATGTGTGAATCTGAAATTGAAATAATATGAGCATAGTATTTCATACATATATGACTTTGTGATTCCTTTTACAGGCTGAAAGTTCTTACTACATTACTCGTGTTATACATTTTGTAGTTTTTTCCATGTCTAGTAATTGGAATAATTACTTACACTAAATCTTGTCATGGTCGAACTTTCTTGCTGCTTTGAACTTGTTACATGCTCACAAGTGCTTTTCGTCATAAAGAATTAATCCAGTAATAAACTCACATGTTGAGTTCAAAAAAGATCAAGAGAATATGCATGCATCACACTTCTTATTTTTAGATGGCTTATCATAGCACTTAGATATGAACTTGGAAGAAGTTGTGTTTGACTAAAATCATGTCCTTAAGCTTCTGATTGTCAAATGACATAGGCTTGGCTTGGTTGGTTAGAATAAGGCAGATGTGGCATATAATCTCTTGCAAATATCATATGTTAAAAGTTTGTGCTTTAAAAAAAATTGCAGCAACATGTGTCATGCTTTCAGCTTTTGAAAAAGTTAAGTTTGTGACAACATGACTTGCTTGAATTGAAAATTACATTTGATCTCTAGCATAGCTTACACTACTTTATGTATCTCATTGTTGTGATAGTGTAAGTTACTTGATAGTATGACTTGGATGAGCTTTGTTTTATATGTATATGTTATAATATGCTCATAACAATTAAAATTTCTTTTTTGTACCTTGCTGAATGCATTGTCAAAGGGGGAGAAATTGATCACACGTACAAGTGTTTTTGGCACGATTGCATGATTCTTCTCAGGGGGAGAAGAATGCAAGGGGGAGAAATATGTATAATAGAGAGAAAATGTTTCTATCTCATTTGGTTTTCGAAACTTTTCATGTGGACAAGTCAAATGTTCAGGATTTAAATGGTGTTGCCAATGCATTCATCAAGGGGGAGATTGTGAGACCTATGTGTGCCTAATACATTTGCTTTGACGATAAAAGTATTGAATACTACCAAGGCCCGACATGTCTTGGTTAGCTTTGGCATGGTTCGATGCTTAAGCATAGTGGTTCTGCTTTTATCTTGCAATGTTTCAAACTATCTTTACACTTATGGAAAGTTTGCTTAGTATTCTATTACTAAGTTTTTTGTGTGTTTTGGTGGTTATTGCTGTTATCAATTTGATAGGTTTGCAACATGCTTATGTGAGGTTCTCATGTAATGTGTTGTGGTTTCAGAACTAACGAGAGTCAAGTCGAGGACTACTACTCAGAAGTATCGATCGTTTATTCATGTGCAGGTGTTTTTTGAGTTACAGACTTGGCTGGTGACAGGATCCATTGAACTAGTCTTAGGGAGAAGATGAGGTTCAACAACCAAGTTCGGGAGGAATTGTGGTTGAGTTGATTGAGAGGTCGTGCAACATGTTTGAATCAAGAACAATGCATATGAAGGTATCGTGGACGTTATTGGAAGATGTTTGCACGTGTGCAAGGAGTGCATAGACGTGGCTACATGGTTCCAACACGTGATGAAGAGGTGTGGACATAAAGAATTGGTCAGAAAGGTTGAACCGACTAGGTTATAGACTCAGGCTGCGTCTGAGTCGTGTTTGACTCAAATATGGAAAGTTTTGAGTTGGTTATGATAGGATTTTGTGTGGGTCACAAATTTCGGTTGTTTTAGGAATGTGGGATACGTTCCTAAGTTGTATGGAAGTCTTAAGATTGCTTCTATCTGTGTATAGAAGAGTCTTGAGCAGTTATGGAAAGTTTCTGTCGGTACCCTAAAAACCATACACCCCCTGAGGTTACAAAGATCTCAAGGGAAGGACGTCTACTCAAATTGAAGACCCTCGGAGGCCCACTTGTCAGAAATAACCGGACCTGCTTCTCCAACATGGTTAACCCCTAGGTTGCCACGTGTACTGTCAGACCGGAGCTACTACCCGCAAGGGTGAAGCTCCGGGCTAGGTACTGAAACGGCACCTCCGGACTTAACCCCTGACCGAGAGAAGCTCCGGACCTGACACGTGCCAGGCCACCCCGGAGCTTCCCGCTTCCCACAAGCAAGCTCCGGAGCTGCCACGTGTCCATACGTCGGAGCTGGCCGCTTCAAACCTCCGGGAGACATTGTAACGGCTCCGGATCTTCAAAGGATAGCCGTGGACTTCAAGACCCGATTAATTGTCATTAATTCCACGTTAATGACACTTAATCGGACAATCTTAACACCTGTAACGGCACTGTCAGAGCCGTTACAGGGTTATTAACAACAATTAATCCCGTGTATCAATACTAGTAACCACCAGGGCCACATGTCGGGCCAGGCTGACTTGTAACGGTTTGTCCTTGTACTATAAAAGGACAAACCGACGATACACGAGGGGGAGAACTCTCGAACGCTCTCAAGCTCACAAGCTAATACAACACACACACACACCCGTGGAGTAGGGTATTACGCTCAGGCGGCCCGAACCACGTAAACCACTGTGTCTCTCGTGTCCAATCGTGATTCACCTTCTTGAGTCTCCGCGCGCCCAAACCGAACTACAAACTCCTTCAACACTTTAGTAGTGTCAGGGGATCTGCCGACTCCAACAGTCGACAGTTGGCGCGCCAGGTAGGGGGGCGCCTGAGAACTTCAAGAATGGTGAATTCTGCGGCTGGATCATCCAACGGGCAACCTGCTGCTCAGGCTGTCGGAGGCAATCCCTCCAACATGCAGCCACCAGCAGGAGCCTCAGCACCAGCAGGAGTCACACTCCCACCACCACCATCTTCTCCGGCAAGACGTGCCGAGCAACATGATGGTGCGCCGGCGTCACATACTGCGCCGGCAAGTCGTGACAATCCAGAACACGCGCTCCATGCAGCGCGTGCTCTTCTCCAGCGACCACCACCTCCGGATGCATCTCAAGGTGCCATGGAGCAATGGAGGGCTGATGTTGAGCATTTGGTCGCAGCAGCGGCCGAACGCCTCAACAACCAAGGTCCACCTCCTTCAGGGCGGGCCCCGTCGCAACGACGGACGTTGTCTGGAAGACTTGGTCCGCATGTCTCCAACAACCGAAGACGAGCTGCGTCACAGCAAGTGACGTCTTTGCCCTCTGGGGCACGACGCACCCATACTGCATCTCGACCTTCGACACATGACCTCCGGGCGGAGCTCGATCGCCGATACCGCCAACAGGATGGCCGTGTCCATATCGAGCGAGCTCGAGAAAGACGAGATGCTCAAGACCTTTCTACTCTGGAAGGAGTAGGAGGAGGCTGTTCCGCCCTAGCCATGCACCTGCGCATGGTTAGATGGCCACAGAAGTTCCGGCCACACTTGCCGGAAAAATTCGACGGGACTGTCAACCCCGTAGAATTTCTGCAGATATACTCCACTGCAATCTTAGCAGCTGGAGGAAACGAGGCCGTAATGGCCAACTACTTTCCAGTGGCCTTAACTGGGACCGCCAAGTCCTGGTTTATGAGCCTTCCACCCAACTCTATTGACAGTTGGGAGGAGCTGTGCCGTCAGTTCACTGCCAACTTCGGGAGTTCATACACCCGACCGGGCACTGAACCCACTGTACAAACCCGAACCCACTATGAGGAAGCCGGTTAGATAGGCCCGCCTTAAGCCTCTATAAAAGGGGCCCCAACGCCGCCACCGAGAGGGGCAAACCCACAATGTACTAAATTTACATATGCATTTACTTATGCACTTACATATACGTTTACTTACGCATTACATTTCTTAGATATCACTCGAGCAAGGCTCTCTTGTAACATGTTCTATAAGCCTTTGGAGCTAACGAAGATCATGGTCAACTCGTGCTGGAAGTATGGCCTCTCGCCCGAACCAAGATAAATCATTTATCTTTGTAGCTAGCCGTCAGGAGACGAACGTGTATCAATACGATTACTAGTTGGTACTCAAAACGCTGAGAGTTGGCGCGCCAGGTAGGGAAACTCTGTTACAAATTCTTCACTAGCTCTGTGATGGCTTCGTCGACTTCGACAAGCATCATTGACGACCCATGGAGGTTAAATGAAGCCAGCATCACTGACCAAGCCCTCAAAGCATCCTCCTTTTGAAATGGTGGACTACACGTCATCTTCCTCCACGACCTGCTGGAAGACATGACTGGTTGCAACCTCAGCTCCGACTTTGACACTGAGGTAATTAACCATTTTCACTGCAAATGCTGCATAGCAGATACAAGCAACAACATGCAATAATTTCCATGTATCACGCCTCCTCGACAAGCGGTGTGACACTATTGGCGTTTCTTACATCATAGATCATCTCTTGAAAGAGATGAGGCCCGCAAGCGCACAAAAACTGTCGTGTAGCATTTCACCCAAGATTATTCCCAAGGGTATCATGTTTATCCCAAAGGAAGGCAATGGGGTAAAGTAAACACTACTATTATGATCAAGATAAGGAATACTAATCAATTATCAAGACAGGGGTAAGTTGATAATATATGGGTAGTGTGACACACACTTAAGCAATCTATTCTATGTGGTAAATGTGTAGTAATGGAGGTTAGACCTAGAGTTGGGGAGTTGCTCCTACAATGCTTCTAATATACATATACATAGCCTAGGTTAGATACTAATGAGCATGTTAATGTTGAATACTTATGCTAAGTTGTTCAACACACCGGGCATGGGTTTACCCGTAGCAACACTAGGCGACTCCCGCCAAGAGTGTGTGGCATAGACGAACACAAAGGATTACAATGGAAATATAGGGATGTCACCACCTACTGCCTACCTCTTCAATCTCTGAGTCTACGAGACATTCAAAACTACTTTCTATCCTAGCACCATGCTAGCATATTAAGTAATTACCTTAAGAGCCTGGACACAAGCCATCCTACAGCAATGAACTAAATCATCGTTGAAACAATGTTGATACATAGCACAAATGATTCATATTAGCATGATCATATCATAACTAATTAGACTATAGTAGGGGTTTGTAGTGTTTACGATGATAGATTCAGAGTGATACGGCATAATCATAAAGACTGCTCCTACCGCATACATGGAATCCACAATCAAACAAGAAATGCTTTATCCAAGTATATGAATAAAAGAAGACTAAATATAATATATTTATTATGCATAAAGTCACAAATATAAGAAAAGATAAATGACCCATACCTTTCCCAACTTGGACTTGAGACTAGAGGCTCTCCTCTCTATAGCCTAACTTCTCTAAGCACTAAGAGAACTAGTGTATACAATAGAATGATTCTAAAGTGGTGTTTGTTGAAGTGAGGGGTGAGGATTCCTAATTATAGCTTGGAGAAGGGTCGGTTCCCATCATCAGAAGCTCGCGAATCAGTCACCACTTACATCCTCAAGCCAGGAGTAGCCAACACATGGAAGCTAACTGAGTTTGGAGGAAAGACCAGGTCGGCCGACTAGGCGGGTCGGCTGACCTGGTAAGTCCTCCAAACGATCTTTGCTTTCTGGGGTTGACTTCCAGGTGGGTCCCATCCCTTGATATGGGTTCTACACCATTGGATGGCTTCGGATACTTCTGTTTGTGGGCAATTTGATCCATGTGGTGCCACATGTTGATGCTTGATTGGCTGGGATGATATTTTATAGGATCCATCCCCTTGTTTCACTTCAATTTTGTACAAAATAACAGCATGCACCAATTTTGCCAAGGACAAGTGGAAATAGGTTAAATAGAATGGTGATGTGTGCATGAAATGATATTTCCGTTACATAAATGAGTTATATTGACGGGTGAAAATGGTATATAAAAGCCGTCAACAAACTCCCCCAAGCTTATCCTTTGCTCGTGCCGAGCAAAGTGAAGACTTTAGGTTGATGATCAGGAGTTGCTTCAATGTTCTATTTTTCAAAGGTACCATGTGCACAACAGAATACTCTACCTAGTATTGCAAAAATTTGCATGGTACTTCACCCATCTTAAGTTATTATGGGGCTTATGCCATCTCCTATTCATGGGTGGTTGAAAGATAGAACAGCAAATGGAGCACACATACCCTAGAAGTCAAGGTCCACTCAAATTATGGAGAGTTCAATTTAGATTATAAGTACCAAAATTTGATTCTCTCGGTCTCTCCTTTATGCGTAGTGGAAATATTTCCTCACCAAGGCATTTTTCCTACACTCATCCTACTACTAAATAAGGCTTGTGTGTGGAGCTTGGTAGGGTATATAGTAGGCATATTTACAAAACAGAATATTGCTAAGTCAAAAGAGCAAGCCTTAGGAGAAATCAATTCAAAACAATTTGATTTAAGACTTGTGCATGTGTGATGGAATGGAGTGGATGTGAATATTGAGATGACTCCTTTTTGTGTGGACTCTCTTATTTTGCAGGGATGAAACATGGCTACTTTTTTCTTTCCTTTTTTTCTCATGCTTATGATGTAAGCATGCATTTTTTTCTTTTTCTTTTTCTTGTAGCCATGTCTTCTACTCCTTTTTTATGCAATAAATTTTGGAGAGGGTACTAAGCATGAATGATTGGGATTTTCTCTTTTTATTGTGGAATGGTGGTATGGTACAAATTTGCATACTAGTGTAAAAGTATAGCATGTGCAAGTGATGTCTCGAATTCAAAAAGTAATGAATGAACTCTCACATAGTTCTATACTAGTTTCACAAAGCTCAGTGTGAAGACAAATAGCATATGCATAAGGTCTATCAATATAATGTATCATATGGCTTTGGTGGGTATTTCCAATCAAATGAGAGTAACTTAAATCTTTTTAGAATTTCTCTGGAAATCTAAGTTTCACTTTCAAACTAGGAATAGCAGCCCTGTCACTATATCATACCTCACAACAACATAGAATGGATTAAGCTTTTGCTACCACAATTTCTAAATCAAGGCAAAAGTAATTGTAGCCCATGAAAGCAATATTTTGGAGATTAGTAAGTTGTAAACTCGGGACTTAGGAAAATTAAAAAAGAGCAAATATTCATCATTTCATCTATGTGAATTCTAAATCATTATTACCGCACATCTTTTTATTTTATTTTGAAAGCAAATCTACTCTACTTGTTTTTAAGTTTTTTTATATGCAAGGTAGACGATGGGTGAATGGAAAATAAATATGCAAGGGTGTGATACAAGTTACCTCAAGTGGGGGTCCTGCCCCAAGCTTGTTCTTGGTCAAGTCCGCGCTAGGGGCTGAAACCCTAATGATGAATGTAGGCCATTAGGTTGGCCTAACCTTGCTGCACCATAGCTTTGACATTGGAGGATTCAGTGTCGATGTTGGATTGCCTTCCATGGGTTTCATGAGTGTGGTCGAGGAGAGTGTTGTCAATGTCGCTCATCCACACCTCAAGGTTTCCATAGGTTGGATGTACCTTGTTATTCTATAGCTATGGTAATGATAACCCTTGGCTACAAAGGAATGGCGTGCACTTAACATGTGTTGAGTGTGTTCCGTCATTCTTTGGCTAAGGTGTATCATACCTTCTTGCCATAAAGAAATAACTTGTACCCCTCATGCATTGGGCGTGATCCGTCATTCCTTGGTTAAGGTAATGATAACCTTTAGCCAGAAAGGAGTGACATGTACCCAACATGTGTTGAGTACGATCTGTTATTCCCTGGCTAAGGTACAACATACCTATAACCACAAAGGGATGACGTGCACTCAACATGGGTTGAGTGTGATCCGTTGTTAGTTGGCTAAGGTATAAAATATCTTTTGGCCACATAGGAACAACTTGCACCGAATATACATTGGATGTGATCTTGTCATTCCTTGGTTCAGATGCATCATACCCTTTTAGCCACAAAGGAATAACTTACACCCAATGATGGTGGCAATTCCCTTGAGCTAGAATGAGTGCTTAGAATAGTCGAGAGCATAATGCTCTCACCTATTCGTTGCAGCCCATTGGTTGCTCACGGAGGGTTTCCATGTCAAATCTCCAGCCTTGTATAGTTATGGTTGACCTTCGGGCTTAATTTCCGATAGGTAGCAACCATCCTAATTATTCCTTGGCCAAGAGATATTGATATGGAATCCTCTTAGGGTTTCCAAAAATAAGATCTTTGAATGCCTGAATAGTTATTTTACTCTTGCAAACTTCCTCTCTATGATAGAGAGGGATGTTTAGCTTTAAATTGTACAAATGAATTTTTGGGTTAGGTAACCGAATCTTCATTTGTACGCACGAGGGAAGAACAAGACCAAAGATGCATTGGGTCCAATTTTTACTGTATCCATGCACAATGTAAGAATCATTGCTAGGTGTGGGGCTTTATGGATAAATCATGTTGAACATTTTCTAAAGCTCCTACTCATAGCAATGCAACTGATATAAATACACTATATTGATCCATTTATCTTGTAAATTTTCTAACCATCATAGCTTTTTACTCAAGAACAAATGTTTATCATTTAGGTCATGGCAACAAAGATTCTCAATTTTATCCTCCTGAACATTTTTTATTTTCTTGCCTAGGAATTTGAAATTTAGTGATCAATGCATGAATGAGTTTCAAATCAAAATTATGGATATCACTATTCCTAGGTTGCTACATACCAACTCAACCATTAAGTCATCCCATAAGCATTTCCTAGGCAAAAAATGTCTAAGTCAATTTTAGAAATGATTATGAGATTCTAGGTAGTTGTTTAAATTTATTTCCAAGTAAGGTGACATTCCTTTTTGAAGAATCAAAAAGAGTAATGTAAAAACTTACTCTCATGAGGATGCATAAGAATTGAATGATGAAAAGGTGTAAACCTTGCTTACCAATGTAAGAAAAAATCATTT
This sequence comes from Tuctoria greenei, assembly GCA_036927565.1. Classification (NCBI taxonomy): domain Eukaryota; kingdom Viridiplantae; phylum Streptophyta; class Magnoliopsida; order Poales; family Poaceae; genus Tuctoria; species Tuctoria greenei. The sequence continues at coordinate 74,856,467 of JAYESD010000004.1, forward strand.
AATCCTAATGCAATTCAAACAACGGAAAACTTGAACTTGTACCTCAATTGAAGAGTAGTCTTGGTTGAAGGTCGTTGTGTGAGGAACTCATGACCATGAATTTTGGTAAAGCCTTCATGTTCAATGTCAAGTTGAGGTTGGAGTTGAATGGGTTTCATCTTGCTCGTCCATTTGGCCACCATCTTGAGCATTCCTCCACCACAAACTCAAAATGAGACCGGTGGAGGGATATGCTATTGATGTGGCAAGCCAACCTATTTACAAATTTTGTCTCGGCTGCACTAAATTCAAGAACAAACAAAACAACTCGAAAACAAGTTACGTTAGCTCCAAAGCATGTTGTACCCTTTGCCAAATTATTTTGCCCAACTTGAAACAACTTGTAAATGCAATGAATATTACGGTAATTAATTTTTTTTGTTTGAATTAGGTAGAGGAATTCGAGTGGTTATGACCAAGGTTCATATCCCAATAAATTTATTTCCTAATTCAGAATTTTAGTTTGAGGAATGTTGGAAATTTTGCTTTGCAACATGCAAGTGAGAAAATTCAAACATGCTAAATGCAAATGCAAGATTCTATGTGAAATCAAATATGATATAACTACCAATTAATCTATTGGCAAGGACTCACTGAATTTTTTATGTCCGATGAGTGGGATTTACCTTCGTCCTATTTAGTGCGATGATTTGTTGTCCAACCCCGGAGTTGAAGATGTAGACAACTTCTTTTGCTTGTCATGCCAAATCTCCTTTGGCATGTCATTCGGACATGTGGGCCACATGATGACCCTAGCCTCTCCGTCTTCTCGATCAAGACTTGTTGATGTAGCGACGCCTTTTCTTTCTTGAAGATATTCTCTCATGAGCATGGTGAGGCTTATTCTTCTTTTAGGGGTGTCACTTCGACTTTCTTGATATTCATTAAGGTCAACCCATACCTTTATCATGGATCAAAAGCTTCCTTGGGCATGATTGCATGTGGACTCCACAATCAAACAAGAAACACTTCATCCAAGATGTCACTTGCCCTAGGTTACATGGGCTTGGTCGAAGGGTAGGAACCCCAACAAGTGATTGTGGGGTATCCTGAATCTTGAATGCTCTTTAAGTTTCTTATCCTTGCCCAAGACCTTCGTGTAAATATTGTCTTGATTTCTTGTTTGGCCATGGACAAGATACTTCAAGGTAGGCTAGTTAAACTTAAATCTCTTGAAATCCGCATAGCCTCCTTGATTACATGGGTGATGATGATTCCACACATGACATCCTTGTAGATGATAGCCATTGGAGTTGTGTTTGAAAGGAAAACTCATGGATCTTAGGGAAATTATTGACCAAGTGGTCCATGATGACATGGATTTTCACAAATCATGTGAATCTCTATGGCTTGGGTCATCCAAACACTTCTCCATTGGCTTGATCTTCATGATACAAGATGGGAGGTGTAGATCCTTAGCTAGCATGTCAACCTTGTTAAGTGGTGTGCATGCCAAGCTAAGGACATGGTTTTAGTCATACACAACTCCTTCCGAGTTCATATCTAAGTGCGACGATAAGCAATCTCAAAACAAGAAGTGTGATGCATGCATATTCTCTTTATCTTTCCTTATTTTTCATTTGATCATAAAAACTCAACAAGTGGGCTATTGATTGATCATTTTTTTCATGTTTAGAAACACTTGTGAGCATGCAACAAGTTCAAAACAGCATGAAAGTTTGATCATGACCAGATTTAGTGTAGGTAATTATTCCATTTACAAGTCATGGAATAAACTACAAAATGTATAACATGAGTAATGTAGTAAGAACTTTCAGCATGTAAAAGGAATCACAGAGTCATATATGAATGAAACACTTATGCTCATATTATTTTTTTTTTATTTCAGATTCGCACATGGACTTCCCAAGTTGCAAAACCCCCCTTCAATTTAAGCCATAAGGATGTATAACCCCTATATCACTACTAATAAAACAAAAACCAGTGAAATCTAAAGGTTTTGTAAAAATATCAGTCAATTATTGTTCGGTGTCTACATAGTGAAGCACAATATTTCCTTTTACAACAATATCATGGAGAAAATGATACCTAATATCAATGTGCTTTGTTCTTGTGTGTTGCACGAGGTTTCTAGTAATAAACATGGCACGATTGTTATCACAAAACTATTGAACGCTATCTAGATTTATGCCATAGTCCTTAAGTGTTTGAACAATCCATAAAATTTGTGAGAAGCGCTAGCAGCAACCACGTACTCAGATTCGGCTGTGGATTGTGCAACTGAACTTTGTTTTCCAGAGGGTCAAGCAACAAGTGAATTACCAAGAAAATGACAATCACCAGAAGTACTTTTCTTTTCAGTCCTACAACCCCGTAAATCAGCATTGGAAAAAGATTTCAAAGTAACGGTTGAGGAAGAAGGAAGAAAAATACCAAATTCTTGAGTTCCATGTAAATACCTGAGAATCCTTTTTACGGCTTGACGATGTGAAACATGTGGGAAAACTTGAAATCGTGCACAAAGACATACGCATAATTATATGTTCGGTCTTGATGCCGTAACGTACAAAAGTGATCTGATCATTCTTCAATATTCTTATGATCAACGGGTTCACCATCTTCATCAAGTTCAAGTGTTGTTACTATATCCATTGGTGTCCGAAGAGGCTTGCTGTTTTCCATGTTGAAATGCCAAAGAAGGTCCTTCATATACTTTGTTTGATGCACAAATTTTCCCTCTTTGGTTTGTTTGATTTGCAGCCCCAAAAAGTACTTGAATTATCCCATCATACTCATCTCAAATTCTGAACTCATCGTAGCTGAAACCTGGACATAATATCATGAGAAGCACAACAAAAGATAATATCATACACATACACTTGAATGAATATTGAGTCATTGACAACTTGAACGAATAGTGAGTCATTGACACACCTAAGCACAAAAATAGTTGTATCTAGTTTGCCCATGGTAAACCCCTTTTCAATTAAGAATGTTTTAAACTATCATATCATGCTCTAGGGGATTGTTTAAGACCATACAAAGCTTTGGACAGTTTGTAAACACGACTAGGAAAATCTGGATTTTCAAAACCTGGTGGTTACTTAACATAAGCCTCCTAATCTATGTAGCCATTAAGAAAAGAACTTTTAACATCCATTTGTTATAGTTGCAAACCGTTAGATGCAGCATGCTAATAAAATTCTTATGGCTTCTAGTCTAGCAACAGGTGGAAAAGTTCCTCGAAATCTAGACCTTCAACTTGTGCGAAACCTTGAGCAACCAACCTAGTTGTTGACGGTCCTTAAGTGCCATATTTAGACCGTCAATTCACGTCATAATATCCATCGGACTAGTCCGAAAACTCTCACGACACCAGACAAGTCCTATATCCATTGGACTAGTTCGAAAACTCTCTGACGAAAATCGGACAAGTCCTCCAAGTGTGCTCTTGTCCTCAATTCTACACGAGGATCACCTCACCGGACTAGGCCGATATGTGTCGGACTAGCCCGAACACTTCCAGTGCCCAGATCAGACTAGTCCGCACATTTACGGACAAGTCGGATATCTCTGAACACTGAGGTTTTTCCACACGCCGCACACCGGACTGGTCCAGAGTCGACCACGGACTCGTTCGGACATCGCAAACCCTAACGGTAACTTTTGGAAACCCTAGTATAAATAGTGGTGTACGGCCCTACAACCAAATCACTCGACTCCCTGCGCCATCACACCTTCCAAGAGCCCAAAATACACATCTCTCGACACATTCTAACCCTAAGAGGATCAAAACTTTTAGGATTAGCAATTGACCAAAGGAGAGACTTGTTCAACACGATCTTGAGCTCTTGGGTTTGATTTCTCACACGCTCTTATTGTTTATTGTATATCTTTCGAGTGTGTTTGGTGGTGTTCTTCATTGTAATTCTTGGGGATCCCACAACTTGTGAGAAGTCCCTTGAACACGTTATTTGCCCTTTGTGATTAGTGGAAGAGAATCGACCTCTGTGGCGATTCGACGAGGGTAGGGTTGGTGAAGACCAGGTCCTCTGTCGACTCCTTGACGTGGATGTAGGTTTCCTTCATGGGAATCCAACCACAAGATTAGATCGTGTCTCACACATCTTTGTTTTACTTTTCATCATAATCTAAGTTTTTTCTAGTATTGTGAAATTCATCTTGAAACATTGTATCATACTTGATCATTGCAATATTGGTTCATTGGTTCAATACACTTTACTTGTAATCTGATTTCCGCTGCATAGTGTCCTAGACATAGAATTGTCAGATTACTTTGATCTTTTAGTCCGCACACACTAGACTAGTACGCAAAATACCAGACTAGTCTGATTTTGCTGTATTTGATCGTTCTAATAAGTGTTTCAGGGATCGACAGAAGGTCAAAAAGCATATTTACCCCCCTCAAGGATACATTCACCTTCTACTTCGAGGAAAATATATTTGTAGATTTTGGAAATACCTCCAAATATTGTTGCCATAGGAAGCCATCAGTGCCATTAACTGCACCTGACCCACCTGATGGAGTGTTCGTCCAACAAGTTCACCTCTATTTTAAGTAGGGAATGGATTGCAGAAGTCGAGCTGTCACTCAAAATCCTTCGGATGACCTCACATTTGGCAACTATTATATGCTTTATTAGATGAACACCAATGAAGGTCCTACACAATCCCACTGTTGGAGCAAATACCCTTTTCTATTTTTGTGCTCTCGCCATTCTTGGCGATGTGCCATTGGCACCAACATGTAAATCCTTCAAAGACCCTTTCGAAAACATCCTTTAAGGATGTGGGGTTTTGCAATAGGTGTCTGTAAGACACAATGATATAGAGTCAATCATAGATTTCCATGTGTTCGGAATCCAAGATTTCAATATTATGATTTGGATTCCCATTGAGCATTTTCTCTTGGAAATTCCTTTGGAAGAAACCTCAATGTCAATCTTGGAGGGAGAAAGTTTTCTATTCCTATCCTGCATTCTAAGAACACATCCGCAGAATCTCCCATCCGAAATGAACCATTACAGGAGGTTAGAACTTTTAAATTCTTAGCCCCTCCGGAAATAGAAGGAGAAGAAGATTTCATCCAAGAGGAGGATGAATTTCAGGAGGCAATTGAATTGCCAATATAATATTTCTTCCACAAACCTCCTGTTGTGTTAAAAATTCTACCCCTAGACCTACATTATGCCTTTCTAAATTGCGATTTTGAAGCTCCTATCATCATAAGTGACAAGCTTTCGGATGATGAGACACTCAAACTCATTGCCATGCTAGAAAAGAATAGAGCTATTTTTTGTCTATTCATTAGAGGATCTTAAGGGGATTGGTCCTGCGCTATGCACCCATCACATTCTTATTGACCCCGAGAGTTTCCCCTCAAGGGAACCTCAAAGGCGATTGAATAATGTGATGCATGAAGTTGTCAATAAGGATGTCTTGAAACTTCTGCATGCCGGGATTATCTATCATGTCCCTCATATTGAATGGGTAAGCCCAGTTCAAGTAGTGCCTAAGAAGGGAGGTATGACGGTCGTTCAAAATGAGAAGGATGAATTAATTCCTCAACGAACCGTCACGGGTTGGAGAATGTGCATAGATTACGGAAAACTTAACAAGGCACAGGAAGGATTATTTTCCACTGCCCTTCATCCATGAGATGCTAGAGCGGTTGGCAAAACACTCCTACTTTTGTTCCCTTGATGGGTATTCGGGTTATCATCAAATCCCAATCCATCCCGACGATCAAAGTAAGACCACATTTACATGTCCCTATGGAACTTATGTCTATCGGTGTATGTCCTTTTGATTGTGCATTGCTCCTTGCCTATTTTCAAAGATGCATGATGTCTATCTTTTTCATCATGATTGATGAAATCATGGAAGCTTTCATGGATGATTTCTTCGTCTATGGGAAAACTTTTGATCATTGTCTGGAAAATTTAGACAAGTTCTTATAAAGATGCTAAGAGAAGGACCTGATACTTCATTAGGAAAAATGTCATTTCATGGTCTATGAAGGCATCATTCTTGGACACTCAGTGTTCGAGAGAGGGATAGAGGTGGACAAATAAAAAATTGAAGTCATTGAAAAACTTCCACCTCCTATCAATGTTAAGGGAATCCGCAACTTTTTAGGTCATGCGTGGTTCTATTGATGATTCATCAAAGATCTCTCAAAAGTCGCTAGACCCCTCACTAACCTATTAGCTAAGGAAGCTCCCTTTAATTTTGATGATGAATGCATTAAATCATTTAAAACACTCAAAAAGGCACTCATCTCAGCTCCAATCATCCAACCTCCCGATTGGACGCTGCCATTCAAAATCATGTGTGATGCTAGTGGTTTCGCTATTGGTGCGGTCCTAGGCCAAATCAAAGGTAAAGAGCATCATGCAATAGCCTACGCTAGCAAAACTCTAATAGGAGCTCAACTCAATTATGCCACAACTGAAAAGAGCTCTTGGCGATAGTTTTTGCTATCGATAAGTTTAGGTCCTATTTGGTTGGAGCCAAGGTCATAGTCTACATAGAGCATGCTGCCTTGAATTACCTGCTCACCAAAATTGATGATAAACCAAGGATAATCCGTTGGATTCTCCTACTCCAAGAGTTTGACATAGAAATCAAGGATAAGAAGGGAGTAGGGAATTTCGTGGCAGATCATCTCTCATGTATGGAAGTCAACCAAACCATGGATATTCCTATCAATGACTTCCTACGAGATGATATGCTTCTCAAGGTGACTGACTCTCACCCTTCGTATGCGGATATCATGAACTTTAGGGTCACGGGATACATACCACCAGGGGAAAACAAAAATAAACTCATCCATGAGAGTCAGGGACATCTTTGGGATGACCCATACCTCTATCGAGTTTATGCTGATGGCCTTCTTAGAAGGGGCGTCCCATCAATTGAAGGCAGCAAGATTATTGAGAAATGCCATGCTAGCCCCTATGGTGGCCATTACGGTGTTTACCGTACGTAGACAAAGATCTGGCAAATTGGATTCTATTGGCCTTCTTTGTATGAAGATACAAAAGAATTCATTTGCAGATGTTGGAAATGCAAAAAGCATGGAGGAATCTCAGCTCGCAATGCGATGCCCCTAACATATAATCTACAAGTGGAATTATTTGATGTGTGGGGTATTGATTTCATGGGACATTTCCCTAGGTCCTATGATTGCGAGTATATCCTGGTTGCTGTAAATTATGTGTCAAAATGGGTAGAAGCTTTGCCTTGCAAAAATGCCGATTCCAAGCAATCTAGGAAAATGTTCCATGAGATCATTTTCCCACGCTTTTGAACTCCCCGTATGGTCATAAGTGATGGAGGGTATCATTTCATAGATAAGACCTTCTAGAACTTTTGAGGGAGCTTGGTGTCCAACATAACACTACTACCCCATACCATCCACAAACAAGTTGTCAAGTAGAAACATCTAATAAGCAAATTTAGAATATTCTGCAAAAGACTGTCTTTGAAATGGGAACGGGATGAAAGCATAAGCTACCCGACGCATTGTGGGCACACTGTACTGCATACAAAACTCCCATCGACATGTCTCCTTTCCAACTTGTCTATGGGAAGACTTGTCATCTTCCTTAAATTTCGAACATAGAGCCTATTGGGCCATCAAGAGGTGGAACACGGACCTTCGCAAAGCAGGACAACACCGATTGAAGCAACGCTCCGAGTTGGAAGAGTGGAGAGATAAGGCGTATCATAGTGCCAAAATCTACAAGTAAAGAACTAAAAGATGGCACGATAGAGGATTACGCCTAAATAGTTCAAACCCGGAGACGAAATCCTACTCTTCAACTATACTTTGAAACTATTTGTGAGACCTATGTGTGCTTGATACATTGGCTACGGCGATAAAAGTTTCGAATACTGCCAAACACCTTTATCATTAAGGTCCGACTCTAGGTCCGAGCTCCAGCGAGGTCCGACAATAGGCCCGGCTTGTTTTGTGTAGCTTCGGCAAGGTCCAACTAGCTTTGGTATGTTCCGGCGCTAGGTCTTGCTTGCTTTGGTAAGCTCCGGTTCAAGGTCCAGTTAGCTTTGGCAAGGTTCGGTGCTTGATCGTAGTGGTTCTTCTTTTATCTTGTAATGTTTTGAACTTGCTTTTTGGATCATGGAAAGTTTGCTTAGTATTCTTTTACTAAGTTTTTGGTGTGTTTTGGTGGTTATGGCTGATATCGTTTTTTGCTATGGTTTGCAACATGCTTACGTGAGGTGCTCACGTAAGGTCTTGTGGTTATCGGATCTAACGAGAGTCAAGTCGTGGACTTGTGCTCGAAAGTATTGGTTATTTATTCATGTCTAGGTGTTGCTTGAGTTCAAGACATGGCTGGTGACGGAATCCATTGAACTAGTCTTAGGGACAAGATGAGGTTCAACAACCAAGTTCTTGAGGTGTTGTGGTTGAGTTGATCAGGAGGTTGTGCAACATGTTTGAATCAAGAACAATGCATATGAAGGTATCATGGATGTCACTAGAAGATGTTTGCACGTGTGCAAGGAGTGCATGGACGTGGCTACATGGTTCCGAAGCGTGATGAAGAGATGTGGACGTAAAGAATTGGCTGGAAAGGTCCAACCGACTAGGTTTTTGACTCAGGCTGCGACTAAGTCGTGTTTGACTCAAATATGGAATGTTTTGAGTTAGTTATGATAGGATTTCGTGTGGGTCATGAATTTGAGTTGTTTTAGATATGCGGGATACGTTTCTAAGGTGTTTGGAGATCTTAAGATTGCTTTTATGTACATATAGAAGAGTCTTGAACAGTTATGGAAAGTTTCAATTCGTGAATTGAGTAGGATTAGAGTCCTAGTTAGATTTGGGTTGGCCTAAGGGCTGGTTATATGAGCAAGGGAGGCCAGAGCTCGTGGTAAACGACTTTTGGCTGTTCCTCTTGTGTTCTATTGAATAAAATTCGTAACTGAAAGGAACTTTTGTGTCTTGTTCGTCCAACTTGTTTTCGTCAAGTCTTTCTCGTCGAGTGTCTGCACAACACTACCTTTCTTTGGTGGTTTTATCATAACTCGAGTTTTACATATCTGATTGACATGATTCCTTTTGGGTTATCTTCATAACTTGATTTTCTATATTCTGTGAAAATTAGACGGTCATTGGATTTGTGGTTTTGGATCTGCACGAATTTCTTTGCAGTGTTGCAGAACTGTTTTTCTCGGGTTGGACAGATTGACCTTTGTTCGATCTTTCGATCGTAACTTGAGTTTTCCCGGACTGATTTTCGTGATTCATATTGTGATGTCTTTGTGACTTGATTATCTACAATCTATACTAGTTTTGTCACAGTTGAACATGTTTAGATTAGTCGCACACATGGTTTATTTAAGAGATCAATTTTCTGCCGTGGGGTGTTTCGTCGCTTCCGCTGAAAAGTTTTAATCTACAATTCACACACCCCTCCGGTAGCTTTACACGTGCTCTTTGATCCTACAATTGGTATCAGAGCCACGGTGCTCTAATATTTGTGATTTGCACGTGTTTTTGACTAATCATCATGGAGAAATACTCCGCAAAACTTTGTGTTTTTAGTGGTATTGATTTTCAGGTTTGGAAAGCACGTATGGAAGCTTTCATCCAGGCACAAGGCTTCGCAATATGGGAAAAGGTTTACAAGCCTTACGATGTGCCGCCTAACGATCATGTCACGGCTACAAACTTAAGAGATGTCGACAACTACAACAAAGCCCGCAACTTGATAATCCAAGGACTAACGCAGAGCGACTTCGACCGTGTTGCACACCTCCGATCGGCGTACGATTTGTGGAGAGCACATTGTGACTACCACGAAGGATCCAACACGATTAAGGAGGTAAGACAGGATATGTTCAAGAAAGAATATATACATGCGTTTTGAGATGCAACCCAGTGAGTCCATATGACCTTTTTGCTCGCTTTAATAAAACTCTCACCAACTTGCGTAGCATCAATGTTAATTTTTCAGATGCTAAAAATGCTAGGCAATTACTAACTGCATTAGACATGTCAATTTGGGAGATGAAAGTCACATCTATTCATGAATCTACTATCATGAGTACACTTACATTAGATGTGCTATATTCTAAACTAAAAACTCATGAAATTGACATTTTAACACGTAAGAATCAAAATAAGTATATTGCACTCGTTTCACAATGAGATATGCCTGGCTTCGGCCAATCATCATCTTGCAATACTCTTGCTTCGCTATATTCAATAACCCTGGAACAAATTGAATATTTTCCAGAAGAGGAGCTAGCACTCATCTCTAGTCGGTTCTCAAAAGCATTGCAAAATGTGAGAACTAGAAGAAGAGGAAGCTCCTGACCTCAACGATGCTTTGAATGTGGTAACACAGGACACTTTCGTACAGAATGCCCTAACCTTTCAGGTCCTACTACGCATGAAGAGAAGCAGAACAAGGTCAAGACCACCACTGGAAACTCCAACAAGAAAAAGAAGGGTTCCATAGGATGCAAGATGATAAACAGCTTCATCACCTCACTTCAAGAGCTAGGTTCAAGTGATGTAGACATTGGAAGTGATAAAGATGATGATGATGATCTAGCCAACTTATGTTTCATGGGGAGCAAAACAAGATCAAGATCAAGTCAGGAGGATGCAGAACACAACAATGATGACGATGAGGTATGTTCTACCTGTAATGAAATGTGTGGTGCAATTTCTCGTGCAACTATTATTGTCAATAAAAAGGACAAAAAGCTCAGGGATAATGCTGCTAAAACTGAATCACTAGAATTTGAAATCAACCATTTAAAAAATTTGATTCCGAGTGATGATGCATATCCCTCATGTGACTTAATCTATGAACAATTGTCCACATTAAGAAGTGCACACTTCTCCACTCTAGATAGACTTGATGAAGAAATAGAAAAGAACAAAAATTGTCTAATTTTGATGTTAAAAACTTATAAGATGCTTCTTGTTCTACAGGTGATCTACATTTCTTTGCATGTGACAATCTTGACTAGAAATTGAAAGATGCAATGAATGAAATTTCCATTCTGAACAATGCTTTACGTTCTCATGATGTTAAATATTGTTCCAGTTGCTAACTAAAAGAAAAAACTTCATGTCAAAACTACCTAGTTTTTTCTAAAGAACTTGACAATAAAAATAAGATACTAGAGCGATTTTACATTGGGAACAAGAATCTAAACTTGCTGTTAAATTCTTCTAAACCTTGCAATGATAAAACTTGCTGTTTTGATTCCCATGCTTGTTCTAAAACACATCCACCTCACGTTGTAAAATCATTTGGAAGAGGTTTAATCAAAATTGTCCCTAAACAAAAAGATGTGATCTTTAAATCTACAGCAGTGCTTTCTAATTCTGTTTCTAATAATGGATGCTCATCTAGACATGATTGCAAAATGAAAATTTCATTGTACTTATTGTGATAAAGATGGTCATGTCATAGATTTATGTTATAGACTAGCTAAACTAATTAGAAAGGATAAAGTGCCTGCTAGATCTCATAACTTTCATGCTAAATATGCTATGCTAGCTGAAACTAAAATTAGAAACATGCAACGTGCTTTAGTGAGTTAGAAATTTGAAAAAGTAGCTTCTAGACCTTCTGGTAAGAAATCTACAAAGACAACACCGGTAGTTCCGATAGCTCCGAGAGCTTGCGAACCTTCTGTTGTTCTATTAGGAACTTCGGTATTTGCATCCGGAGCTTCAACTATCTCCTTTGGAACTACTGCTCTTAGATCGTGGCCTATAGGGGGGGTGAATAGGCCTTTTTGATTTTCTGTCGGAACCTGCAACACTTAACAAACCAGATCAAATCTCGAGATATCGGACTAGTCCGATTGAGTCCGGACTAGTCCGGTGTGTACTGACTAGGTTCATCAAATTTGATCGATTATCTTGATCCTAGGATGTATGCAGCGGAAATATACTTATATTTGAAGTGTTACAAAACTATAAACTAGGATGTACCACAATTTGATCTTATATTCAATGTTTCAATGTAAAGTGAGTAAGATTGATTGAAACCCTAGATATATATAAAGTGTAAGAACAATGGGAGCAAAGAAAGAGCACAAGCACTTTATCCCATGGTTCGGTTCCCACAAAGTCAACCTACATCCACGTTGAGAAGTCCACAAAAGGACCGGGTCTTCTCCAACCCTACCCTCGTCGGATGGCCATGGAGGCCAATCCTCTTCACTAACCAAAAGGGGCAAATAACCAAATTCAAGGGGCCTTCTCACACTTTAAGGGCTCCCCAAGATTACAATATGAACACCACCAAGAACACATTCTTAAGATCACAATGAAAACCACAGGAGTGTGTTAGGGAATCAAACCAAGAGCTCAACGAGTGATGAACCGTGTCTCTTCAATGATCCAAAGTGTATCCTCAGGGGATTGATATTTCTTGCATTTGATTTCATGGAGAGAGATGTTTTCTAGGCTCTTGGGAGGTGTGACGGCGCAGGGGGTCAAGTGTTATGAAAGATGGGTCGTGTACACCTATTTATGCGGGGTTCCAGAAAGTTACTGTTAGGGTTTAGAGAGATCAGACTAGTCCGTGGTGGACACCGGACTAGTCCGGTGTGCTCTATGTAGCAAATCCTAGGTGTACCAACATATCTGACTTGTGCAGCTGAGAGCGGACTTGTCCGATTTTTGTTCAAGAAATCTTCGGACTAGTCCGATAAATATTGGACTTGTCCAGATATGTGAAACCCTAAGTGAATTTGGAACAAGTCCGCACTTGGAGTACTTGTTCGATTTAGGTCAGAGGGTTTTTCGAACTAGTCCGTGCTAATATCGGACTTGTCCGATGGACATCAGAAAGATATCGGACTAGTCCATTGTGTTATCGGACTTGTCCGATTTTGTGCAACTTGTGAAGTGTTTGGGGACTAGTACGCACTGGGGAGGACTAGTCCAATTTTAGTCGGAGAGATATCGGACTAGTCCGTGGTCATATCGGACTAGTCTGGTCAGTGAAAAACTGGACTGTGAGGACAAGTCCGCACATGGAGGACTTGTCCGATCTTATGTAGAAAGATATCCGACTAGTCTGGTGTCAAGCAAACTAGTCCGGTCATGTATATTTTGTGCAATTTGTGAAATTATTTGTGCTTGAGCTCTTGGGGTGTGTTTCCTTAACACAGTCCATACACAATGATCTACTACACTTGTTTCTTGAGCTCTTTTCCGCATTACTCCTCATTCTCCTTTCTTTTTGGCACTTTGCTCATTTTCTCATTAGAACATGTGCTCATCTCAACAAAGTGGTTAGGATCTCATTTGCTTGTCATAAATCATCCAAAACCCACAAGGGATTCCTAGATGCACTTTCAATCTCCCCCTTTTTGGTGATTGATGACAACCAATTGAGATTTCAAAAAAATATGATAAAAGTTGAGATTTTCATAAAGTGTGCACATATGAGTTTAAAACACAATAAGCAATGAAAACATGATCCATATGTGTACTCTTTATCGTGGGATGCAGAACTAAGTGTATAGAAACAATAATCATGATGATAATTATATAATTGACATCAACACATTAACAACAAGCATATATGTCATTCTTAGAGCAAAATCACAGATTTCATCAATATCTTCATAAGCAGTTCAAAACATTGCATCACATGACTAATAGTACTAAAAGAGCATATTATAAGTTTTACAACCCACAAAAGGACAAAAGACACAAAAAGAGAGCTCTCCTCGCATCCTACAGCGAAAGCCTAAGACTCTAAGACTCCCCCTCAATCTCCCCCCCCCTTTGGCATCAAGACACCAAAAAGAAGGAGAGGAGGGATCTAAGGTGATAGGAAAAAGATGAGTCCCAATCTTCCGAAAGGTAATGGATAAGTCGATTGATGGAGATCTCGATGTTGATGATCCGAGGCTCTCGAGTAGAACACGAAAAACCCCTGCAATCACTACACCACCGCTCTGTTGGTTATCAACCGTGCTGCAGACAATTGACCTCGCCAAGAAGGCTAATTCCTGCAAGTGCAACCGAGAACACAAGCAAGAATAAGGTAGACATGATCTGAAATCGCGAAGTTGGGGTCTCACAAACCGTAGAACGGCGATATTATTGATCTAAGCAAAACCCAATTGTTTATGGTGGCTACTATGGACTATATATAGGTGGGAGGACGTCCAAGGGGGTGTTGGGGTCGTGAACTAACCCTAAGAAACGAAAATATAGGATTTAGACTTGATACAAGGCCCAATGGCCCAATATGGTGGCGCAGCACCCTGACAGATTCTGAACTCAATTTTGCTTCGACGATTCCCGTCGACTTCGAAGGAATTTTGACATGGGACCAGAGCCATTGGAAATCTCATCCTCTCCCCTTTTCGTTCATATGTATAACGTCCAAAACGGAGTTCGTATGCGTCCTGGGCATCCATTTTAGTGCGTACTGCTCTTGGACTCTTAGTTGGACACAATTTTGAGTTTGGCTCGTTTTCCATCTTATTTGAACGAATACTCTGGTCCTCCACGTCCCTAATACTTCCTCCAACTACTCCTTGAACCTCTACATAGACCCTAATCACAATTAAATCATTAGGTAGCAATCTATGCTCAAAAACATATAAGGAGACATATAAGAACGAGCTCAGCTCTAAAATTAATTGTTGTGTATGAACTCTATTGATTGCATCTTGTATATTCAATGGAGTGTTGTTTGTATCCATAGAAGTGATGTCCTCATCATCCTCCCCTTCTTGAATTGGAGTCGTCCTCGACTCAAGTTCATTTCCTCTCATGTGTTGGTCCAAATGTGCATCACCATCAAATCTTCTTGTATGCATGAATGGAGGAGGCCAAGGTGGTGGACGACATAGTGCGTCATCTTGATCTTGTCCATCAAATAAGAGTGCACATTTACTTGAGCCAGGATCCCAAACAAATAAACACTGTGTCATGTTTGTAGGTGCAATAATAATATGCATGATATCATCATTCTCCCCTTCTTTATGACAAGCCGTCCTCGGCTTGCTCGTATGTCCAGGAAAAAGGATTGCTTTGGGGGTAGAATGAACACTGTCCATATTGCACAACCACAGTGAACAATGCTTCTTTTTTATTTGTTGTCCTTGCTGCAATAAAAATATGCTAGAAAAACTTGACAATACATTATTAATGTTAGTGCATCCATTCATTTCACCATGTTGTTGCAGCGCAAAAGGAGCTTGCACATTTGAACATATGTAAATATTATGCACCATAAATTCACAACTATCTTCATAGTTGTCTATAGCATGAAAAATATTTCTACTTAATAAAGACAATTCAGATTGTGAAAATATTCTCCTCTCTACAATATTTAGATCACAAAGAGTGTCAAATTCAATATAACCCAATGTATTTAGAGAAGACAAAATTTTCAGCTCGTCATTTTCAGCAGTAGCGGTGATCAAATTATGAATTTCAGCATAAGTAGGTGAATCCAAAACACAATCATCTTGTACATTAACTTGTTTTTGCATAGGTATAATAGAGTTATCCGCACACCACTCTTTCTTAGCGCAACGATCAGCAGAAAAATCAACATATGACAATGGTGTATAAATAAACGATTCTAATAGGTTCTCCTCGAAAATAGCATTATTGGTGGAAAATTTCAGAACATCCAAAAACTTCTCACCTTCTATATTTGTAGAATGTTTTGCCTTACCATTTTCAGCAGTGATTTCGAGTTCATTATGAGTTGATCCATCTAAAATTTCACAAGTGTTGTTGAAAGTCTCGTTCTCTTTTGCATCATCTATATTATTTTCTATATTTTCCTGCAAAATGTTAGACACAAAAGGAGGTACAACAAGAAATTTCTCCTCAAATTGCTGAATTTCTTCTTTGCACATAGATACATTAGCAAAAGTTTCTCGCATAAGAATTTTCGTTTCTTTCCATGTTCGAGGTTTTTCTAATTCATTTAAATTGTTACACCAAGTAAATGCACAATCTACTAATGAACTTGCAACATTTCTAATCTTTCTCCTCTCACATATATAACATTGTCGAAAAATTTTATCCACCTCTATTTCATAAGTAATATATTCATCATAACCAAAACCATCATAAGAATGAAGAGATGGGAGAATGTAATTACATCTTATGGAAGGTGTTGTAAAGGTGGTCTGAATGTCATGTAAAACCTTGGTTGATGTTTGATTTTTAGTGAGCAACTCCGTCGCCGTCTTCATCATGTCCATCATGTCAGCATATAATGCATGATTCTTGCTTTTACCTGACATTGTTAGTAGCAAACAGAAGACAACAAAAAAATATGTTATCCCTATCAACTACAAAGGATAATGGCAAAGTGGAAGTGGAATCACACACTCTCAAACATCTTACCACGCTCTTACAAGTGTTCTTACCAACACTGCAGGTGGCAAACGGTGGCCGTTATGAAGAAACCAATGAAGCGTGGGATGATTGCAAAGGTGTATCGATTCTGCTCAAGAGTAAAGTGTATCTTGGATGGCACTTTATATGTAGCAAGGATTAGCAACAATGAAATCATATAGTAAAGTTGAATAAGTGTCCAAAGTATTTGTCAAACTTGCTGGCCTAAATGTGTTCCTAGTAGTTCAAACTAGCAAGACACGAGACAAAACTAGATGACACAAAGAATGCAAGCACTTCTGTTTTTTTGTTGTTTTTTTTTCTCCATTTTTGTGCGGCTTTTGTATCTTGTTTTGCACTTTCCTTTTTCTTTTTTCTTCCTTTTTTTTCAGAATGTGCTGCAAAAGAAGAACACAATGCAAACACTCAAAAATATCTCGTAGGTCTGTTACAGATTTCTGCTCAATGTTCTAAGGATAATTAAGTACCTTTATAGGCCCCAAATCTAAAAACATTGAACAGAAATATTATAGATCTATCTCTCCTCTTTAATTTTAGTATATGGAAGATCTATTTTGGATAAGAACAATGAGAGATATTGCCCCCGAAATACAGACTGTTCAGAATTTCTAGATCAATAACATATTCAGATATAATGCAGTTTTGACCATGATAACTCTATTTTTTGGGAAGCAGATGAATACAAAAGTTGTAGGTATCTTCTTAAGCTTTCCAAAAAGTACAAGAACTCTAAAATCCGAGTTCGTATGAGAGAGATATGATGAAAATACAGAACTGGTTAGAGATGAATCTAATCTGGACGTGATGACGTGATTCAAGAGGATGAATCAACACAATGCAAAACTAAAACTAAGAAAAAAACACTTTCTAAACCAGCAATATGACTCAACAACGGACACAAACTCAACAAAACTAAACTGAAAACGAAAGTTGCAAAGGCTCAATGGTGGTTTGGACAAAGTAATGAACAGATCTACTAAACTGCAAGTTTTTTGTGGCTTTTTTGTGGACTCTAGGTATGAAAAACAAAACTAATGTAATGGATAGATGAATTACCCAACGGGCAACCTGGAAATCTGATACTAATTGATAGGAAAAAGATGAGTCCTAATCTTCCGAAAGGTAAAGGATAAGTCGATTGATGGAGATCTCGACGTTGATGATCCGAGGCTCTCGAGTAGAACACGAAAAACCCCTGCAATCACTACACCACCGCTCCATTGGTTATCAACCGTGCTGCACACAATTGACCTCGCCAAGAAGGCTAATTCCTGCAAGTGCAACCGAGAACACAAGCAAGAACAAGGTAGACACGATCTGAAATCACGAAGTTGGGGTCTCACAAACCGTAGAACGGCGATATTGTTGATATAAGCAAAACACAATTGTTTATGGTGGCTACTATGGACTATATATAGGTGGGAGGACCTCCAAGGGGGTTTTGGGGTCGTGACCTACCCCTAAGAAACGAAAATATTGGATTTAGACTTGATACAAGGCCGAATGGCCAAATACGGTGGCGCAGCACCCTGACAGATTTTGAACTCAATTTGTTTTGACGATTCCCGTGGACTTCGAAGGAATTTTGACATGGGACTAGAGCCATTGGAAATCTTATCCTCTCCCCTTTCCGTTAATATGTATAACGTCCAAAACAGAGTTCGTATGCGTCCTGGGCGTCCATTTTAGTGCGTACTGCTCTTAGACTCCGAGTTGGACACGATTTTGAGTTTGGCTCGTTTTCCATCTTATTTGAAAGAATTCTCTAGTCATCCACGTCCCTAATACTTCCTCCAACTACTCCTTGAGCCTCTCCATAGACCCTAATCACAATTAAATCATTAGGTAGAAATCTATGCTCAAAAACATATAAGGAAATATATAAGAACGAGCTCACCTCTGAAATTAATTGTTGTGTATGAACTCTATTGATTGCATCTTGTATATTCAATGGAGTGTTGTTTGTATCCATAGAAGTTATGTCCTCATCATAAGGTCTTCAAGCCTCGCTGTCGGTCCTCTCGTCGTCTTCATCTTCGTTTTCTGGTTGATGAGGTGGAGGAGGAGGAACGGAACCACTCGAGTCCCCAATGCAAAAATAGGCAAACTCGGAGGGAGTCAAGGGCCCAAGCTCGGTGAAGTCAGAATCTGAGTCATCAGAAATGACTGGAGACCCAATGGGCTCGATCTCTAGCATTTGAAAAATTTGCTTCACATTCTCTTTGACATGTCTCATGTCAGCCTTTCTCCTATTGTTTAGCTTGTGGGCCTTCACTTCGACGTTTTTGCAGGAGGCAAAAATGGTTGATAGGTACTTCAAGATACCACTTGGGGACCCCTTTTGAGGAGGGGCCCTAGGAGCAAGAGCAGCCCTAGTATCTCCATTGGCTCTCACTGGAGCCTCAGGGCCGGAAGCTGGAGAGGGAGCTGCTTGAATACTTGGCTGTTGAGGCTTCTGAGGCCCAAAGTGTAGGTGCTCCACATCCTTGACGAACTCTATGTCTGTGACCTTCTCAATCATGAACATGAGATAAGGTGCGTAGCCATAGGACCTGTTCGGCGTGAAGGAGATGTTGACCATGTCGTTCCAAATATAGTCAAAGACATCAAATTTCTTGTCTTTGCTAATGACCTTCATCAAGGTCCTGAGGTATCCCTGCACACTTCCAGCTTCCCGTTCCTTGGGGGCAATGGTCTTCCTAAGGACCCTGTTCAATACCACAAAGAAAGGCTTCACGTTCTTTGTGGAAGGAGGATTGAACTTTGAGTTTGGTTCATAGAGAAATTTCATCCTGTCCTTCTCAATGACACCAATGTTGTGGATGATCAAGTTTTCATTGCTTGAGGTGTCAAGATGTAGAAGTCTTGCAAACTCTTTAGAAGTTATGGTGTACTTGGATCCATGAGTCATCCAAGTCACACTTTCTTCCTCGTCACTTGAAAAGTGGCAAGTAGCATAAAACGGGGCAATCACCCCATCATTCCAATTATTTCTGAAGGCAAAGAGGTCCTTCAAGCCATGTCTTGCAACTGCCTCAACCACCTCCACAAAAGGTGAGCAGCCCTTCTTCTCAAAATGCACCCAATCTATCCATTGGCTGCGCAACATGTGCGTATTCATTCGGAGAGAGATGGTCTTGTAGAAATCTGCTTGAAAATTACTCCAAAACCTCCCATCAGCAGCTTGCTTAGGATGGTTGTAGCAATAAACATTCCTGAACTTTGCAGCCGTGTCGCTGCCCTTGCCCTTGAATCTTCCCTCCGCGGGATCCCATGCCCCTTCCCTTGGACATGACAACCTTAGGGGGCCTATCAGGCCCGTTGCAATCCCTTTGCCCTTTCCCTTTGCTTGGCGAGCGCCACCTCTAGCAGAGGCCTTGGAGGCTGGCTTCTTCGTGAGCACCATCCTTCGAGCCTGGGGAGGAGAAGTAGCCGGCTCAGATGGGCGCTCTTGGCGCTTATTGCTTAGGCTCGTCGAGGACCGAAGCACGGCTTCATGGTCCATCTCGGCCTCGAAGTTAGAGATTTCATCGTTGGTGCTCGACATTGTCCTAAGAATAGATTTCACAAGGCATTGATGAGAATAGATGACAAGGAATTACATCAAGGAATTTAGAAGTTGGGGTTGAGTTTAGAAAAATCGGACTAGTCCGATGTACAGGCACGGACTAGTCTGGTTGACCGGACTTGTCCGTGCATGGGTCGGACTAGTCCGGTGTTCAACCTCTAGAACCCTAACTATGAGAAAAATGGTGATTTCTAATGCACAACTAGCTTAGCATCAATGAAATACATCAAGGAGGCATGTATATGGTGGAAGGAACGAAGATAGTTGATCACAAATGAAGGAAATAGCAATTTCTAGGGTTTAGGATGAGATTTTACCGAAATTGCTTGATTCTCTGAGATGTAGGGGTTCAAGGGTCGGACAAGTCCGTGGTCTTCAATCTCTACGCGAAGAAGGTCAATTTCCACTCAAACTTGCAAAGTTTTGATGGAGGAATCAAAGAATCGCCTTGGGGAGCTCGAGCGTGGAGAGAGAAAGCTTGAGGCAAGTGCAGGGTTAGGAAGATTAGGGTTTGGCGGCGGCTAGGGTTATGGACACGAAAAATCGAATAAGTCCGAAAAAGATCGAACTAGTCCAAACGTTTCTGGAGACTATATCGGGCTAGTCTGTGGTCTGTCGGACTAGTCCGGCCTAACCATTACACTGCGGACTAGTCTGCATGGGCAGACTAGTCCAGTCAACCACGGACTAGTCCGTGGTCACTATGGAAGAAATGCTTAGCCCATTCGTATATATCTGAAGGTACTTATTTAGAAATTAGGGAGGCAAAGCAAATCAAATAATCTTGATGAATATGATCAGTAAGCATACAACAATCAAGCAATGATCATAATTCACCCATATCTAGTGATTGACATAGTTTTTTTTGAAAAAAATTGAGAGAGATGATTTTCACAACACAATCAATGAATTTTGAAGATAGAATTCAGGTATACAAGATTTCAAGCCACACTCCGAGCATCGAGGATATTAATTTCATTTCGGAGCTCGCAAAAGCGTTTTTCATCAAGTGGCTTGGTGAATATACCGGCTAGTTGCTTTTCGGTACTGACATGTGAAATGGCTATATCTCCCTTTATTGAATGGTCTCTCAAAAATTGATGTCGGATATCTATGTGTTTGGTCCTACAGTGCTCAACGGGATTATGGGCAATTTTAATGGCACTCTCATTATCACAAAGTAGTGGAATGCGGTTCATATTGTAACCGTAATCCCATGGAGTTTTTCGCATCCAAAGGAGTTGTGCACAACAACTCCCGGCTGCAACAAACTCCGCTTCGGCCTTGGATAGGGCAATGGAGTTTTGTTTCTTGGAGGACCAAGAAACTAGGGATATCACTAGGAATTGGCATGTACCGGAGGTACATTTTCTATCTACCTTGCATCCGGCATAATCTGCATCGGAGTAACCAATGATATTGAATTTGGAACCTTTGGAGTACCAAAGGACTAGGTTGGGTGTATAAACTAAATACCGCAAGCTTCTCTTAACGGCTATCAAATGACACTCTTTTGGGTTGGCTTGAAACCTTGCACACAAGCATACACTGAACATAATGTATGGCTAAGATGCACATAAGTAGAGTATAGATCCAATCTTGGAGCGATATACCTTTTGATCGATGTTTGGTCCATCTTCATTGAGATCCAAGTGGCCATTCGTTGCCATGGGAGTCTTTATGGGTTTCGCCTTGTCCATTCCAAACTTCTTGAGTATGTCTTGAGTGTACTTACTTTGTCTTATGAACGTCCCTACCTTTTGTTGCCTCACTTGAAATCCCAAGAAGTACTTTAGCTCTCCCATCATAGACATCTCAAATCTATCTGTCATAATTTTACTAAATTCCTCACAAAAATATTTGTTAGTTGAACAAAATATTATATCATCAACATAAATTCGACAAACAAAGAGATCATTGTCAAAGTTCTTTATAAACAATGTATAATCTACTTTACCGATCTTAAAATCATTTTCAATTAAGAAATCTATAAGACACTCATACAAAGCTCTAGGAGCTTGTTTGAGGCTGTAGAGAGCCTTACTCAATTTAAATACGTGGTCGGGAAACTCTTCATCTTCAAACCCGGGGGGTTGCTCCACATACACCTCCTCCTTTATTGATCTGTTGAGGAAGGCGCTTTTCATATCCATTTGATAGAGCTTTAAAGCATGTTGAGTAGCATATGCAAGTAATATTCTAATAGACTCAAGTCTAGCTACGGGAGCAAAGGTCTCATCAAAATCCAAACCTTCGACTTGTGAATACCCTTTGGCCACAAGTCGTGCCTTGTTCCTTATCACCACCCCGTGTTCGTCTTGTTTCTCGCGGAAGACCCATTTGGTGCCGACGACGTTGGACTTAGGCCTTTCGACTAGTTCCCACACCTTGTTCCGCTTGAAATTGTTGAGTTCTTCTTGCATGGCCACTACTCAATCCGGATCCTTCAATGCATCCTCAATCCTTCGCAGTTCAAAAAAGGATACAAAAGAATAGTGCTCACAAAAATTAGCTATGTGTGATCTAGTAGTTACTCCCTTTTGGATGTCACCAATGATATTGTTGATTGGGTGATCCCTTTGGATGCATTGGTGTACTCTAGGGTGTGGCACTTGTTGTCTTGAAACTTCATGGTCATTTTCTTCTCCCCCTAAATGGTTGCCCTCATTGACTTGTTGATCATTTTCGTCTTCTTGAGGTTGATCTTGTATGGAAGCTCCCCCTTGATCATTGACCTCCTCTTGTGGTTCATTTTCCTCATGCATATGTAGAGGTGGTTCTTGCGGTCAAACTTCTCCCAATGTCATTCTTCTCAATGCTTGGCAAGGAGCTTCTTCTCTATCTAGCACACATGGATCAACTTGCTCCTTTTGGGAGCCATTAGTTTCATCGAACACTACGTCACGTGCTACTTCAACAAGTCCAGGGGTCTTGTTGAAGACACGATAGGCATAAGTGTTCAAATCATAACCAAGCAAGGAACCTTTACCGGACTTCGAAGTGAACTTTGAGGTCCTAGGCTTATTGTCCAAAATATAGCATTTGGAACCGAAAAATCAAAAATATGAGATATTAGGCTTGTTACCGGTGAGTAGCTCATAGGATTTCTTCTTGAGTAGTCGATGGAGATAAAGTCAATTTATGGCGTGGCAAGCTGTGTTAACCGCTTCCGCCCAAAATCGATCCGAGGTCTTGTACTCATCGAGCATTGTTCTCGCCATCTCTATGAGGGTTTGGTTCTTCCTTTCGGCAACTCCATTTTGTTGAGGGGAGTAAGGAGCTGAGAACTCATGCTTTATGCGTTCTTCATCTAGGTACTCCTAAACTTGTGTGTTCTTGAACTCCGTGCCATTGTCGCTTTGAATGTTCTTGATCGTCAATGAAAACTCATTTTGAGCACGCTTGAAAATTTTCTTCAAGATTCCTTGTGTTTATGACTTATCATGTAAAACGAAAGCCCAAGTGAAGCGAGAAAAATCATCAATAGCTACTAAGCTATATTTGTTACCACCAATGCTTATGTAAGAAATTGGACGGAATAAGTCCATGTGGAGTAGCTCGAGCCGTCCTGTTGTAGTCATGACGTTCTTAGCAGGATGAGGTGCTCCAACTTGCTTCCTGGCTTGGCATGCGCTACAAGGCTTGTCTTTCTAAAAAAAACATCCTTCAAACCTCGGATGTGATCGCCATTGAGGAGTTTTTGAAGATTCCTCATACCAACATGCGCTAGCTGTCTATGCCACAGCCAACCCATGTTGATCTTTGCGATCAAGCATATGTCAAGTTCGGCTTTATCATTGTTGAAGTCAACAAGGTAAAGCTTTCCCTTTAACATCCCCTTGAATGCAATGTAACCATCACTCCTTCTAGAGATGGTCACACCCTCATTAGTAAACAAGCAATTATAACCTTTTTCGCATAATTGAGATATGGACAACAGGTTATAATCAAAGGAATCAACATGTAACACATGAGAAAGAGTATGTTGAGGCTATATGGCAATTTTACCGGTACCGAGCACCTTTACTTGACTATTGTCTCCAAAATAGATGCCCTTGCTTGGATCCTCATTTTCTTCATACTCAACGAACATTCTTCTTTCTCCGGTCATATGGTTGGTGCAGCCACTGTTTAGCACCCATTTAGATCCACCGGAGGAATAGGCCTACAAAAAGCAAATCATGCCTTCGTTTTAGGTACCGAAGCTTGCTTGGGTCCTTTTAGGTTAGTCACAAGGGATTTAGGCACCCACACATGAGATTTGATGTTCCCATGGCGTGGCCCAACATAATGAGCATAAACTTTTCCAAAATTACTTCTAATTAAATCATAAGATGCATCAAAGGTTCTAAAAAGCAACTGTTGTTGTTTATATACAGGACTAGTCTGGGAGATCGGACTTGTCCGGAGGACTGACTTTGTTTGTGTCCGGACCGGACTAGTTCGGTTATCATGTGGACTAACTTTGGACTTTCCAGTTTGAGAGGGTATTCCCTTTACAAAGGCAATGCTCTCCTTGTTATTCTTATGGCTTCTAGCATTTTGCTTTCCACCGTAGGAATACCCAATGCCATATTTGACATTAGGAGGTCTTGTGGCCAAGTATGCACTACGTGCATATTTGACCTTCTCCTTGTCAAATATGCCACTTTGTGCAGGATGCTTATCCTTGGTATAGGTTGACTTGTTTTTCAAGCTGGTGTCAACTTTACCACATGCACAAGTAGAAGCAGTTTCATTTCTAAGGGGTTGAGAAGGTGAGCTTGAAGAGGGTGAAGGATCACTTTGCTTGAGTGACTCAACTTTCACTTCAAGGATCTTGTTAACCTTGATTAGGTTAGCAAGTTCGTCCTTGATTGTGGTATTTGAGTCGCTTAACTCCAAGCAAGCTTCCATGCTTGAAGCTAACTCAAGCTCTAGTGACTTGCTTCACTCCTTTCCAAGTTCTAGAAGCTTGTCAAGTTCAATATATTCCTCCTTTCTGGAGATAATCATGTCTTCTTGACGATGTATCAACTTCTCCTTCTCAGCAAGTTGATCAAGTAGAAATTTCATTTTTGTAGCTGTTTTCTTGTCTAAGCCGATGAGCATATCTTCATTATCACTAGCAATTTCACTATCACTAGAATAGGAATGTACGAAAGATGGTTTGGTTGTTACCTTGCATTTACCTTCCTTTGCCATGAGGCAAGTGCCATTCCCCTTCCACGCGCCAAGAGTAGGAAAGAGAGTGGACTTTTGGATATCTTCTCGATGGCTATGCTAGCCATCTCTTCTTCTTCTTCGTATGAGGACTCATCATTTGAGTCCCACTCTTTCCATAGATGTGCTTGTTCGGCCTGTTTCTTCTTGTTGAAGAATTTCTTGGGTTGAGGCTTCATTTCCTTGATCTTATTCTTGTTTTCTTCATATGGGCAATCAACTATAAAGTGGATATACTCACCACAGTTATAGCATGCCCGCCTCAACATTGGTCTTGATTTTCCTTGTACTTTCCTTCACTTGATTTAGCCCCTTGTCTTTTCTTCATCATTCTTTTGAATTTTTTCATGAATAGTATCATGTCATCTTCATCCATGTCACTTCTCTCATCATCATCATCTTCTTCTAGTTGAGCTTCTCGAGCTTCTTTAGACAAGGGCTAGAGAGTGGACTTCAAAGAGACCCCTTTCTTCTTTGCCGAGGTGAGATCAGCAATCTCCTTAACATGCTTGGCCTGCTTTTCCATCATCTCAAAGTTGATGATTTTCCCAAGTAACTCATTCGGGGTCATCTTCTTGTAATCGGGGCTTTCTCGTATTATTGACCACATGGTGACATTGTGAGGCATGAAAGCTCTAAGAATGAGCTTCACTACCTCATGGTCGTTCCACTTCTTTCTTCCATATGCTCGCACCCTTTAGTCAGTTGTACATATCTTGTGGTGACTCATCTTCTTCGATGGCGAATCATCCCAACTCTCCTTCAATCATCTCGATCTTCGCTTCTCGCACATGACGGTTGCCTTCATGTGCGGTTTTCAATGTATCCCATATCTCCTTTGCGATCTCGAGTCCATCCACCTTTGTGAACTTGTCCCGACTAAGTGATGAGGTGATGACTATTGTAGCTTGAGTATTTCGATGGATTGCTTGCGCTTGGCTAGGTGTGAGCTCCTCATCATCAACGGGGATATCTATTCCTGTACATACAATATGCCACAAACTTGGATTGAGAGAAATTAGGTGCATTTTCATATTCTGCCTCCACATTGAGTAGTCATTGCCATCAAAATGTGGGGCTTTTCCAAGTGGAATAGATAAGTAGTGATTATTGCTAGAGTTAAGACGATCGTAGTTGAAAGGATATCGGGAGTAGTCAGTGTGACTACTCCCCTTCTTCTTCTTCTCATATTCGATCTTTACTTTTCCATTGGAAAGGGTTTTCTTTCTTAGTAGCGCCTTGAGTTCCAGTGTCTCCTCATCGTCATCCTCTAAGTCTTGAATGGCCTCGAGGAGCCTCTCCAATTTTTGGTTCTTGTCTTCTTCAACCTTCTCTTGGTTGTTGCTCTTGTGTACATCCTTCATGTCCGAAATGATCTCTTTGAGCGATTAGTCTCCTTTTTGAAGAACCTTGCTCTGAACCAATTGAATGTGGCCCAGAGGGGGTGAATAGGCCTTTTTGATTTTCTGTCGGAACCTGCAACACTTAACAAACCAAATCAAATCTCGAGATATCGGACTAGTCTGGTCAAGTGTGGACTAGTCCAGTGTGTACCGACATGATTTATCAAATTTGATCGATTATCCTGATCCTAGGATGTATGCAGCAGAGATATACTTGTAATTGAAGTGTTACAAAACTATAAACTAGGATATACCACAATTTGATGTTATATTCAATGTTTCAAAGTAAAGTGAGTAAGATTGATTGAAACCCTAGATATATATGAAGTGTAAGAACAATGGGCGCAAAGAAAGAGCACAAGCACTTTATCTCGTGGTTCGGTTCCCACAGAGGCAACCTACATCCAGAGGAGTCCACAAAAGGAATGGGTCTTCTCCAACCCTACCCTCGTTGGATCACCATGGAGGCCAATCCTCTTCACTAATCACAAAGGGAAAATAACCAAATTCATGGGGCCTTCTCACACTTTGAGGCCTCCCCATGATTACAATATGAACACCACCAAGAACACACTCTTAAGATCACAATGAAAACCACAGGAGTGTGTTAGAGAATCAAACCAAGAGATCAATGAGTGATGAACTATCTCTCCAATGATCCAAAGTGTATCCTCAAGATATTGATCTTTCTTGTGTTTGATTTCATGTAGAGAGATGTTTTATAGGCTCTTGGGAGGTGTGACGGCGCAGGGTGTCGAGAGTTATGAAAGATGGGCCATGTACACCTATTTATATGGGGTTCCCAAAAGTTACCGTTAGGGTTTAGAGAGATCGGACTAGTCCGTGGTGGACACCAGACTAGTCCAGTGTGCTGTGTGTATTAGACCCTAGGTGTCCCGAAATATCGGACTTGTCCGGCTGAGAGCGGACTTGTCCAATTTTGGTTCTGGAAATCAACGGACTAGTGCGATAAATATCGGACTTGTCTGGATATGTGAAACCCTAAGTGAATTTGGAACAAGTCCGCACTTGGAGAACTTGTCCAATTTAGTCAGAGGGTTTTTCAAACTAGTCTGTACTAATATCGTACTTGTCCGATTGACATCAAAAAGATATCGGACTATTCCGTTGTGTTATCGGACTTGTCCGATTTTGTGCAACTTGTGAAGTGTTTGGAAACTAGTCCGCACTAGGGAGGACTAGTCTAATTCTAGTCAGAGAGATATCGGACTAGTCCGTGGTCATATCGGACTAGTCCGGTCAGTGAAAAACTGGACTGTGAGGACAAGTCCGCACTTGGAGGACTTGTCCGATCTTGTGCAGAAAGATATCGGACTAATCCGGTGTCAATCGGACTAGTCCAGTGCTGCATAGTTTTGTGCAATGTGTGAGATTATTTGTGCTTGAGCTCTTGGGGTGTGTTTCCTTAAAACACTCCATACACAATGATCTAGTACACTTGTTTCTTGAGCTCTTTTCCGCATTACTCCTCATTCTCCTTTCTTTTTGGCACTTTGCTCATTTTCTCATTAGAACATGTGATGATCTCAACAAAGTGGTTAGGATCTCATTTGCTTGTCATAAATCATCCTAAACCTATAAGGGATTCCTAGATGCACTTTCAACTCTGGAGCTACTGGTTTTCGTGCTAAACGAGTAACAACTTTTAAATCAGTAGTTAAGAATAGAAAACCTCAACCCTTGACTCATAAATCTGATGTTTTGTCACAGCCTTCGCGTGTTGTTCCGACTGAATGTTGCATGGCTCAGTACTTGATTCCCAAATGCATATTGACACCCAAGACCACGGCTTTGCTGCATCCTACGCCCCTGCCCAGTGTCATATTCATATTACTACTCCATTTCTTTGAACCAATCCCGTGTGAAAAAGTCCTAACCATGCGAGTAGATTCCAACTACTCGACTTCTACCGAATCCTATACAATATTTAGCATAGCATAATCTACACGATGACTCGACAACTATCCAAATACTCCATAGGTTGATCTGGTCATGCAAGTGGATTTTCAATCACCTTAGCCCTAATGCACAATACTCATCCTAGACATAGGTGATACAAATCAAAATTTTTCAATTGCGCTTAAATGCAAACCGGGGCTTGCCTGGTTGCGAGACAGTATCAAAGTTAATCTCCAAAGGGAAGACTTCAAGTAGCTCCAGGGTCCTCTTGAGGTCGGCAACTAATCGATATGCAAAGAAATATGCAAGTTAATCAATACTGGTATTATGATATGGCTAAATGGAAAGACAGTTAAGTACATAAATTTAAGCCCAATGGTTCTGGAATTCTTACAGTGGACACTAGGTACTATGGATAAGCTTCTGGCCAAAATTGGGATCAATCCAATGAAGTTTCAGTTGTATAAAATCCAATGAATCTAAACACTTCCCAGAATTTTGAGGAATAATCTGTAGCTTTGACATATCCAAAAGTTAGTGTTCTATTTATAGGATGTCAAGAGTGACTCAACATAGGTGGTTTCATAATTTTCTAAGCATCCTACTGTGAGATATGGAATTTACAAGTTTGGATAATTTACTGAAATGTTTCTGCTGTTTTTGGGGCATTCTATGACCAGTTATGAAAATCTTCAGATTGAACTAGTTTAATAAAGTCCAATGAATCTGAAATTTTTACACGAATTCAGAAACTTACTATAGAACATGTTGGAAAAATTTCAGATTTTTATATTAAGTGAATCATCAGATAAAAAAACAAACATGATTTTGTTTCAAAGGGCTCTACAGGGAAATCTAGGGATTTTCATGAAGATTGGGTTGTAGTTCTGGTTAGTTTGGAGAAAGGGAAAACCAAAAAAGTTAGTTTGACAATTTTGGAAGCTTTCAACTAAGAGATATTCAATTTAGAAGCTTGCACAAGTTTCTGTACAAATTCTAAATGAATTTGACTAATTTTATGTGCATAGAGGATACACAGGTTATCAGACATGTAAATGAATTCTAATGACTATGAAATGTTTACTAGAGTTTAGGGATATTAAAATGAAGGTTTTGGAAAAATTTGGTAATTTTCCAAAGATCAGAACTATAGGAATTAATTCTGTAAGAATTTTGCTTATTTGAAATATGGAGATATTCCTATGGACTTTCATACAAATCTAAGTGCACCATTCGAAAGTATTCTTTATGCTGGTTCTAACAAAATTTATTTGGGAATTTTTGGACAATTCTACTAGGAGATATGGATTTATAAAGTTGGAGAGATTTCTGGAATAAAATTCCAATGGGAAACATCTGAATAAAGTGCTGGGCCCACAGGTTTAAAATGGGCCAATCGGGTTAAAGCAACACGGGGCTATAAAGTTCACGGGTGCAGCCACATTTGATCCCCTAGCCGCAGCAGATCTGGAGTTACACCGCAGAGGCTGACGACCGGGACCCACTAGAGCGTCGTCTTCCACCTTGGGCTGGCGGCGCCCTCGCTGGACCCGCGGCGGCGCCCGACGGCAGCCACTCGCCGGCGGCCGTTACAGGGCATGGCGACCCTCGGTAATCGCCGCCCCCACCTAAAATCGGCCATAGAACACGATGGAGAGCCTCCCGACGGCGATTGGCGGCCGGAGAAGTGGTCTCGACGGCGTCGGGCGGAGCTAGGGTTTCGACAAACATGAATTTGCCTCGGCAAGGGCTAAAACTACTCGTCAAATGATCGGAGAGCATCCTGGGATAATGAGGATGACCAAAACGAACTCCTATGGAGGTGGAAATGACCACAATTACAAGTTCGGCGGTGACGCGTGGCTTTTCAATCGGCGGCCGCAAGAACTCCGATTTCTATGCGTGTGGTCAATATCTTTTGGGCCTTTTTGGCAAGTATATGCGCTAGAATGTGTAGAAGCTACTTGCTAAGCAAATTGAAGAACGATGGCACATGCAAAACGAATTTGGAGAAGAACCGAGGCGTGCAAAAGAGCTATGCGTCGGTTCTTCGCGGAATACCCGATCTACAAGCTATGACAAGAGTTGAAAATTTGCGAGCATGAACTAGAAATGATTGCAAACCTTATTTTTCTTAAAGGATTGAAGCTTGATAATGGCCGCACTGCGGTTCCACAGATGAAACACCGATGAAGGACTCGACTTGGGGGAATGGGAAGATGATAAGGAGGAGCCTTGGGGTGGGCTGTATGCAGCTGGAGGGGGCAGCTCGCGTGCTGGAGCATGCAGCGCTCGCGCTGGTGTGAGCAGCGGGCTCTGTTTTACAGCTACACGTGGGTAGAAGCTGACCAGTGGATCCCACCAGCCACCTCAATGTACAGCTCACATGTAAATTAAATTTAAAATAGTATATGAGCTCTAAAAATTGTGAAATTTCGTGGATAAGTCAAGCAAGTCATGTTGATCATGATGGTGTGTTCAAATCTTATGTTCAAGTAAGTTTGAACAGAATTCAAAATTTGAATTTAAATATGGCTTGAATTCGCTATGCGTCTCAAATAAAATAGCAATTAAAGTTCAAAAAACTTGGAACTTTGAAGTTACTTATTTGAACAAAAATAGACCTCTGCAAAATTTTGGAATCCCTTGGTCAACTCAATTCTTCATGTTAATATCATTTGAACATTAGTTAAGTTTATTTTTTTGAATTCCCTCATTCGGAGTTTAAATTAATTTGTTTTTCTCATTTCCTTTTTAATTCTTTTTATCATTCAAAATTTTTGTCGTAACTGAACTTTGAATTATGGAAATTAGGGCTTTTACACCGATTGACGTGATTCTTTTTGTGTTGTCTTCACAACTAAGTTTTCTATCATCTCCCAAAATTTCACGGTCATTGGATTTGTTGTTTCTGATCTACACGAGTTCCTTTGCAGTGTTCTAGGACTATTTATCTCGGGTAGGACAGAGTGACCTTTGTTTGATCTTTCGATCGTAACCTGAGTTTCTCTCGACGGATTTTTGTGATTCTTGCTGTGACGTCTTCGTGACTTGATTCTCTACAATCTATACTAGATTTGTCACAGTTGGACACGTTTAGATTAGTTGCACACATGGTTTCTTTAACAGATCTATTTTCTGCCGAGTGGTGTTTTTGTTGCTTCCGCTTAAAAACTTTAATCTACCATTCACCCCCCTTTGGTAGCTTTACACGTGCTCTTCGATCCTACAATTGGTATCAAAGCTACGGTGCTCTAATCTTTGAGATTTGCACGTGTTTTTGACTAATCATCTTGGATAAATACTCCGCCAAACCTTGTGTGTTTAGTGGTATCGATTTTCAGGTTTGGAAGGCACACATGGAAGCTTTCATCCAGGTGCACTATGGGAAAAGGTGTACAAGCCTTACGATGTGCCGCTAAACGATCAAGTCACGGCTACGAACATGAGAGATGTCGACAACAACAACAAAGCCCACAACTAGATAATCCAAGGACTAACTCAGAGCGACTTTGACCGTGTTGCACACCTCTGATTGGCGTACGATGTGTGGAATGCACTTTGCGACTACCACGAAGGGTCTAACACGATCAAGGAGGTAAAACAAGATATGTTCAAAAAGAAATACATGCATTTTGAGATGCAACCCGATGAGTCAAATGACGGTCTCTTTGCTCGTTTTAACAAAGTTCTCAGCAACTTGCACCGCGTAAATGTTAATTTTCAGATGCTGAAAATGCTAGGCAATTACTAAGTGCATTAGACATGTCAATTTGGGAGATGAAAGTCACATCCATTCGTAAATCTACTGTCATGAGCACACTTACATTAGATATTCTTTATTCTAAATTGGAAACTCATGAAATTGACATAATCTCACGTAAGAACACCAACAAGTCTCTTGCATTTGTTTTCTTAATGTGATATGCCTAGCTCCAGCCAATCTTCGTCTTGTGGTACACTTGCTTTGTTGTCGTCTCTAACACTTAAACAGATTGAGGAGTTTCCAGAGGAGGAGTTAGTACTTCTCTCTACTAGGTTCTCGAAAGCATTGCAAAATGTGAGAACTAGAAGGAGAGGAAGCTCCGGACCTCAATGATGTTTCGAATGTGGTAAGACAGGACATTTTCGTTCAGATTGCCCTAACCTTTCAGGCCCTACTTTCTGGGATGAAAAGCAAACAAGGACGAAGCACTCCTCTGCAAAAGATACGAAGAAAAAGAAGGGTTTTATAGGACGTCAATTGGTGAGTAGTTTTATCTCCGCACTTCAAGAACTTGGCTCAAGCGATGTGGACATTGGAAGTGACGAAGATGAAGATGATTTGGCAGACTTGTGCTCCATGGCAGGCAAGTCAAGATCGAGTATGGAGGAGGCTGAACACTACAGCGACAATGAATAGGCATGTCCTACATGCGAAGAAATGTGTGATTCTATTTCTTGTGCCACTGTTGTAGTTAAGAAAAATGACAAAAATCTTAGGGACAATGCTGTTAAAATTTTGTCACTTGAATCTGAAATTAATCGTTTGTAATCTTTGATTCCTACTGATGATTCTTGTTCCTCATGTGATTTAATATATGAATAATTGTCCTCATTAAGAAGTGCGCACACCTCCACACTTGATAAACTTGAGTTAGAAATTGAAAAGAACAGAGAGCTTGCTACAATTAATGATAAAAACTTAAAAGATGCTAGTTGTTCTACAATTGATTTGCATTGTTCTACTTGTGATGATCTTGATAAGAAAATACAAGATGCTCTGAAATGAAATTTCTATATTGAATAATGTTTTACGTTCTCATGAAGTTAATTATTGTTCCAATTGCAAATTAAAATGAAAAAATTAATGTGAAAATTGCCTTGATCTGTCCGATAAATTTGATGACATGCATAGGACATTAGATCGGTTTTGTAATGGGAATAAGACCGGTCTCATGCTCATGCTAAGTCACATCCAACTAAGTATGTAAAGTCATTAGGAAGTGGTTTGATTCAAACAGTTCCTAAACAAAAAGAAGTGGGTTCTGAATCTACAGGAGTGTTGTCTCATTCGGTTTCAAATAAAAATGTTGCTTGCTCATCTAGACATGAACACAAAGTTAAATTTCATTGTACCTACTGTGGTAGAGATGGTCATGTCATAGATTTTTGTTATAGACAAGCTAAACAATATAAAAAGGAAAGAATGATTGCTAGATCTCATAACATTCATGCAAAATTTGCTGCACTTGCTAAACCGAATGATAAGAACATGCAATCTGTTGTAATGAGTTGAAAACATGCAAATTTTGCTTCCAAACCTACTATTTTTCGTGCTACACATGTAACTTCTCGTAGGACAGTAGTTGGGTAAAAAAATCCTCAAGCTTTGGATCATAAACCTGCTATTTTATCTCAGCTTTCGCATGTTATTCCTACTGGATGTCGTGTGACTCAGTACTAGATTCCTAAATGCCTTTTGACTAACCCCAGTATTGAGTCATCAACGTATTGTGCTTCTATGTAGTTTACACGCTTGAGGAAGGAGAACATTTGGATAATGGATTGAGCTTGCTCACGCCACATGACCGGTAACAAAGAATGGTTCTCCACCCTCTCTTTTGTGTCACGTGTAGAGAATGTTATTTTTGCTGATAATTCTTCAACTCTTATAATCGATAAGAGTTCGGTTAGAGTAAATGATCACTACACTTTGAAGGATGTGGCACTTGTTAAAAATTTGAAATACAACTTGCTTTTTGTTTCACAACTGCTAGATGAAATCTGGAAATTATTTCACTAAAGATTGCCGCAAAGTTGTAAATTCAAACAGTGAGCTTATTTTTAACATGTCACGGTTTGAAAGAGTCACTAAAGCTTATTTTGATATGCATTCCTCTGAGCATAGGTGTCTAGTTGCTAATGATTCAAATGACTTATATTTTTGGCATCATAGACTTGGTCACTTAGGCTTTGATCATCTAACGCGTGTTAATGCTCTTGATTGCATACGTGGGCTGTCTAAGCTTAAGGTGGACAAAGAAATTGTGTGCTTTTCTTGTAGATATTTTAAGATGGTTGCAAGTTCACATACTCCTCTCACAATGATAATGACAACTGAACCGGGTCAACTTTTGCACCTTGACACCGTAGGACCTTCACGTGTTCAATCCTTCGGAGGTAAATGGTATGTTCTTGTGATTGTTGACGATTATTCTAGATACTCTTGGGTTTTCTTTATGGCATCTAAGAATGAAGCTTTTAGTCACTTTAGAACTTTATTTCTTAGATTATCAATTGATCACCCATGATCCTTAAAAGCAATTAGAAGTGATAACGGAACCGAATTTAAAAATCAATCTTTTGATCACTTTTGTGCTGAAAATACAATAGATCATCAATTGTCTTCACCATATGTACCTCAACAAAACGGTGTTGCACAAAGAAAGAACAGAACCTTAGTTGAAATGGCTAGGACTATTCTTGATGAATATCAAACTCCTAGGAAATTTTGGGCTAATGCGATTGCAACTGCTTGTTATGTCTCAAATCATGTTTTCTTGCGCGCTAAGCTAGGTAAAACACCATATGAGCTACGGTTTGGACATAGGCCTAGTGTTACGCACTTTCGGGTCTTTGGTTGCATATGCTTTGTTAAGAAAAATGGTAATCTTGATAAATTTGAACCTAGATCCATTGATGGCATGTTTCTCGGTTATCCATTTCATACTAGAGGCTATCGTGTGCTTTTACTTGACACTATCAAAATTGTGGAGACTTGTGAGGTGTCTTTTGATGAAGCTAGCACAGGTACTAGCTTGAACATTGCAGGTCCAAATCCATATCAGCAGGGGGAGAGCATTTTCGTGGAAGACGAGGAAGAAGTTGTGCTGCTACCAAAAATTCAGCAGCTAATGACATTGTTTCAGCTCCTGATTTTGATTCACAGCCAGCACCGATGACCACCATTGCTGGTCCAGATCCTCCTCAAGTAACAAGCTCATCGATTTGTGATGAACGTGAAGAAGAAGAAGCTTGTGAAGTGTCCACTCCCCTTTGGGTTCTCAAAAGTCATCCTCCATAACAAATTATTGAAAGCTTGCACGGACGAGTCACACGGTCTAGGTTTTGCGATCCAAACTCTCATGCTCATTCTGCTTTTGTTGCTTCTTTTGAACCCAAAGATATATCACACGCACTCACTGATGAATCTTGAATTATTGCCATGCAAGAAGAGTTAGAAAAATTTGAAAGAAATAATGTTTGGGAACTTGTACCTCCACCTCAAGGTCACACTTTAATTGGAACTAAATGGGTGTTTAAAAGTAAACAAAGTGAGAATGGGGTTGTGGTTAGGAATAAGGCTAGGTTGGTTGCTCAAGGTTTCACTCAAGTTGAAGGTCTAAATTTTGATGAAACTTTTGCTCCTGTTGCTAGATTAGAAGCCATAAGAATTGTGTTAGCTTTTGCTGCATCTACAGGTTTCAAGCTATATCAAATGGATGTTAAAAGTGCTTTTCTTAATGGCTACATAGATGAGGAGGTTTATGTCAAACAACAACTGGGTTTTGAAAATCCATATTTTCCTAATCATGTTTACAAACTGTCCAAAGCCTTGTACGGTCTCAAACAAGCCCCTAGAGCATGGTATGATAGGTTAAAAACATTCTTACATGAAAAGGGGTTTACCATGTGAAAGGTTGATACAACATTTTTTGTGTTTAAGCATGGCAATGACTCATTATTCATTCAAGTGTATGTGGATGATATTATATTTGGTTGTGCTTCTCATGATTTTGTGTCCAAGTTTTCAGCTATGGTGAGTTCAGAGTTTGAGATGAGTATGATGGGAGAACTCACGTACTTTTTGGGGCTGCAAATCAAGCAAACCAAGTAGTGTACCTGATGAGGACATCACAACACCGGAGACACACATTGAACTGCAAGGACCAATCACAAGAGCACGAGCACGGTTAATAAATCAGCAGGTGAATTCATTCCTAACTTCCTTTGCATGTGAGTTTGAGAATAGATTGCTATGTGATGATTTAATTGTTATTTGGAATAATGGAGAAGATCAACAAGTGAAGGGAAGAGGCCTTGGGAACGTGGAGAACCTGGAAGGACGTCCACAAGTTGATGGAATCAGTTTACAACTCGGACTTGAGTTCAACTCGGAGTCCAGAAGCAGTCCACCTTAAAACAGATGCCCAGGATGCATACAGACTCCGCTTTCGATGTTCCACATATGCACAGAAAGAGGAGAAGATAAAATTTCCAATGGCTCTGGTCCGACCTCAAAATGCCTCCGGAGTCATTCGGAATCGTCGAAACAAGTCGAGTCCAGATTTCTGTCCGGTGCTGCGCCACCGAATCGGGCCTTTAGGCCTTGTATCCTATATGAGTCCATTAGGGACATGTCTAATTGTGTTTTGGCCGAACCCTAGCCTTTAAATACTGCAGCCGCCGGTCATATTTGGTGGGTTTTTGTTAGATCAATAATATCGCTGTTCTACGGTTTGTGAGACCCCAACTTTGAGATTTTAGATCGTGTCTTCGACGTTCTTGCTTGTGTTCTCGGTTGCACTTGCAGAGATTAGCCTTCATGGCGTGGTCAAGCATGTGCAGCACGGTTGATAACCAACAAAGTAGTGGTGTAGTGATTGCAGGGGTACTCGAACCGCTCGAGTGCCATGAAACATCAACGTCGAGTTCTCCACCCCAATTGACATACCTTTCGAAAGATCGGTCTTAAACCTACTCATCAATTGGTATCAGATTTCCAAGTTGCCTGTGAGGTATCTTTGTTTTCCTTCCATTAGATCAATTTTTTTCGTACCTAGAGTCCACATAAAAGCCACAAAAAATTAGATCATTTTTACTGCTTCTAGAACTATAGTGCCTGCAGTTTCGTTTTTCATTTTGCATTGTTGAGTTTGCATTCGTGTGGTCGAGTCTTGTTGCTGGTTTAGCTTTGTCTTTTGGGTCTTAGTTATCATGTTTCATCCTTGGTTTTTTGCTGTTCAACACCTATTCCACAATCCCTAAACAACAAACCAATCCACCACGTTAATCCGTTTGCCCTAGCTAGCCGCCTTGTGTGAACTCCCGCATCGCGAGACCTAGATTAGGTGACAAACCTTTGTGGCACTCATCCTTGAATCATCACACACCACCCCATTAGTTGCTCTGCAAAATTCTTGTTTTTATATCCGATCGCGAGTTCTGTTCTCAAACGAGTTGGAATCAACATCCAAAAACCGTAACTCGGACGGCCTACCATAAAACGGCCATAACTTTCGTATAAGAACTCGAAATCGAGCGATTTTTTTCAAATTGATCTATGCAAAATTTCACATCTGGTATTCCGCCGCTACGCCACATTCGGCGAAGATTGCCCAAATTCCCCTCGGAAGATAAGTTATCCAGCCTCTGAAGTTTCAGCATGAATTCTAAAGAATCTTCTTGATTTTCTATAGGCCGCATATCACATCCAATTGAGCTGCAAATTTGTGTGCTTCCTATTTTCGTGCTCCTGAGTAAAGAAAAAATATCAAAAAATATTACAAAAAAGAAAAAAATAGTAAAGAGCATGCATATTAAAGCAATTGTCTTATACCACTTGGTGCTGTTTTGTTGGCTATATAATTTTGTCTTTCTTTTGCCTTGCTACTTCCTTGTGTTGTGCTAGGCCCTAGGGCATTTGGTTGACCAGCAACAGTTTCCTACAATGAATACTTATTCAACTTTGTTTACCTATTAACAATTTTTTGCTTATTAGCCACCATATTGTGCCCTCCAAGCTCCATCCTTCTCTTGAGCATAACTAGTACCTTTGCATTCACCCAACGCTTCATTGGTTCATTTCACCGTTCACACCACCTGCTGTGTCGATAAGAACACTTGTAAGAGCGTGGTAAGATGCTTGAGCGAGAGAGATTGCTTTCTTCCACCTTTCACATTGTCACTGTAGTTGATAGGGATAACATATTTTTGTTGTCTTTTGTTTCCTACTAACAATTGCAGGAGAAGACAATGATAACGAATGTGTTCAACATGCTGCGTGATATGATGTAGACCATAACAGATATGTTCGCCAAATACAACGCATCAACGGAGGAGTCATTGGCGAACTTGACTCGCCAACTTGATGACCTTGCTCTTCGGATGGATACTTTTGAGGCTTTGTTGTCTCTCGCTGGAAGACATGAAGAAAATGTTTATGATGATATGGAATATCACAACAATCAGCCAAGACTACCACTTTATCGTTGAGGTATGGGAGGTAAGAATCATCATAACAATTATAATCGTCCTCCTGATGATCCTTTGCTAAAGTGAAATTTACTATACCCTCTTTTTCTGGTGCTTATGATGTTGAGGCTTATCTTGATTGGGAGATGACAGTAGAGCAAAAATTTAATGCCCATCTTGTTCCTGAACAACATAGAGTTTGTCAAGCCACTAGTGAGTTTAAGGACTTTGCTATCATATGGTGGAATGAATGTGTTAAAAATAGATCTAATCCTCCAACATCAAATAGAATAAAGGAAGCTATGCGTGTTAGATTTGTTCCTCCATCTTTTCAGCGGGACCTTTACAAAAAATTGCAGCGCTTAGACCAAGTGAACATGTCCGTAGAGGAGTATTATCCAGAGTTACAAATGGGTATGCTGTGTTGTGGGTAGTAGAGGACGTGGATGACAAAATAGCTAATTTTTATAGGGGGTTGAGGCGTGAAATTCAAGACATTGTTGATTACAAGGAGTATGATACTGTTAACATATTGTTTCAGCTTGTTATGTTGGCAGAAAAAGAATCGCAGGCCGACAACAATAGCAACAACACACGAGGAGCAACTTTACACCGCGTTCGATGTCTACACCATCCAATGGTGGCCAACGAACTACACCTGCTGCTCCACCTTCTGCGTGCCAGAGGATAGCAAGGCTACATCATTCAAGCCTTCGTCGTCCACTCCTACTCTGAGTCGTACTTCCGACATTAAGTGTCACTGCTGTCAAGGATTTGGTCATATGATGAGAGATTGCCCGAGCAAACGAGCATACATAGCATGCGATGATTGAGGGTATGATAGTGCTTCGGATGTTAAAGATGAATATTATCTTGCTACAGACTTTACAGACTCAAATGATGAACACATCAAAGAAGAGGTACTTGGTACAGTGGAGACAGAGAACTATAGGAGCATCATTGTGCAGCGTGCCTTGAGCTCCAAAGTGGAGGCCGACAACAAACTACAACGACACAATCTCTTCCACATGTTTCTCATCATCAAGGACTGTCGTGTAAACACTATAATTGATGGAGGTAGCTGCAATAACTTGGTGAACATGGACGTCATCAAGAAACATGGTTTGACAATAAGATCACACCCTCATCCAAACCACATTCAATGGTTCAACAACATCGTTAAGGTTCGGGTAACACAAACAGCGAGAATACATTTTTTCAATTGGTTCTTACCATGATTTTGCTGATTTTGATGTCATGCCTATGGATGCTTGTTCTCTTTTATTGGGTCGTCCTTGGGAATTTGATATAGATGCTATTCATCATGGTAGAAATAATAAGTATACTCTCATGCATAAAGGAAAGAAAGTCACTTTGCTTCCCATGACTCCTTCTAAAATTGTGCATTTTGAGAAGAGTAAAATTTGCGATGGCAAAGCAACAAAACTAGAATCTGAAAAAAAGCAAGTCATTAAGTTAAAATCACAATTGTTGCTCGCAAATAAATATGACCTTGCTGATTTATTTGATGCTAAGGGGATGTGCTATGCCTTAGTATGTAAAGAAGCCATGTTTACACTTCATGAATTGTCTATTGCATTCCCCCTGCTGTTGCTAACCTTTTGCACGGGTTTGAGAATGTGTTTCCCTCTGAGATACCCCCTGGTTTACCACCCATGAGAGGCATTGAACACAAGATCGATTTGATTCCAGGAGCAAGCTTGCCAAATCATACAGCACACAGGGCGAATCCATAGGAAACTAAGGAAATTCAGCGACGAGTCCAAGATCTTTTGGACCGCGGGTACATTTGTGAAAACCTTAGCCCTTGTTCCGTTCCTGTTCTTTTGGTTCCGAAGAAAGATGGTAGTTGGCGCATGTCTGTTGATTGTCGAGCGATTAATAACATCACCATTCGATATCATTATCCTATTCCTCGCTTAGATGACATGCTTGATGAAATGAGTGGTGCTATTATCTTCACAAAAGTTGACTTACGTAGTGGTTACCACCAAATTAGAATGGCACTAGGAGATGAATGGAAAACTGCATTTAAAACCATGTTTGTACTTTATGAGTGGTTAGTCGTGCCTTTTAGTTTAACTAATGCACCCAGCACCTTTATGCGATTAATGAATGAGGTTTTACGTGCTTTCATTGGACAATTTGTGATGGTTTACTTCGATGAAATCCTCATTTACAGCAAGTCATACGATGAACATCTTGATCATTTACGTGCTATTTTTACTATTTTGAGAGATGCACGTTTGTTTGGTAACCTCAAAAAGTGCGTCTTTTGCACAAATTGAGTCTTGTTTCTTGGCTATGTCGTTTCCTCGTAGAGAATTGAGATGGATGAGGCAAAAATTGAAGCAATGACTAGCTGGCCAGCCCCAACAACCGTCACACAGGTTCGTAGTTTTCTTGGTCTTGCAGGTTTTTATCTGCGTTTTGTGTAGGATTTCAGCACCATTGCAGCACCTCTACATGAGCTAACGAAGAAGAGAGTGCTGTTTCGATGGGGCGAACAGCAGCAACAAGCTTTTGATGCTCTCAAATCAAAGCTTACACAAGCACCATTGCCACAACTTCCTAATTTTGACAAGACCTTTGAGCTAGAATGCGATGCAAGCGGCATTGGTACTGGAGGTGTTCTCATGCAAGGAGGTAAACTTGTTGCTTTCTTTAGTGAAAAACTTCATGGTCCTTCTCTAAATTATTCCACTTATGATAAGGAATCATATGCCTTAGTTCGAGTATTACAGACTTGGCAACATTATCTTTGGTCTAAGGAGTTTGTCATATATTCCGATCATGAATCATTGAAGTATCTTAAGTGTCAATCTAATCTGAATAAACGACATGCTAAATGGATCGAGTTCATAGAATCGTTTCCATACATCATTAAGCATAAGAAAGGGAAGGAAAATGTCATTGTCGATGCATTATCTAGGCATTATACCATGCTATCCCAACTTGATCATAAAATCTTTGGTTTGGAAACAATAAAAGCTTTATATCCTGCAGATTTGGACTTCAAATATGCTTTTGAAAATTGTAGAGTAGGAAGAACTTGGAATAAATATGTTCTGCGAGAGGGTCTCCTCTGTTGTGCTAACAAGCTAGGCGTTCCAGCTAGCTTCGTTCGTCTATTACTTTTGCAGGAAGCACATGGAGGAGGTTTGATGGGACATTTTGGAGTGAAGAAAACTGAAGACATGCTTTCCACACACTTCTTTTGGCCAAATATGAGGCGTGATGTTGAGCGCTACGTGTCACGATGCACTACTTGCAATAAAGCTAAGTCTTGCCTTAACCCACATGGTCTCTATGCCTCTTCCTGTTCCCAGTGTAACTTGGGAGGATATTTCTATGGACTTTGTTTGGGGATTGCCTAGGACTAAGATGGGGAGTGATAGTATTTTTGTAGTTGTTGATCGTTTCTCCGAAATGGCACACTTTATACCTTGTCATAAGAATGATAATGCCTCACGCATTGCATATTTATTTATGAAGGAAATTGTTCATTTACATGGTGTGGCAAATACCATTGTTTTTTATTGTAATGCAAAACTTTAAAGTCAATTTTGGAGAACTTTGTGGTATAAATTGGAAACCAAGTTGCTGTTTTCAACTACATGTCACCCACAAACGGATGGACAAACTGAGGTAGTTAATCGTACTTTATCCACTATGTTGTGGGCTGTCTTGAAAAAAAATTTCAAGTTGTTGGGGGAGTGTTTACCACATATAGAATTTGCTTACAGCAGATCCGTTTAGTCCACGACAAAGGTAAGTCCATTCCAGATAGTGTATGGTTTTAATCCCCATGCTCCTATTGATTCACTATCTTTGCCTCCTTCTAAAACTATAAATTTGGACGCTACACAACAATCTGAATTCATTCTTAAGATGCATGATACTAAAATATTGAAAAGATGAATGAGAAGTATAGGATTGCAGGTAGTAAAGGTAGAAAAGAAGTAAAACTTTAACAAGGTGATTTGGTGTGGTTACTTTTGAGAAAAGAGCGTTTCCCTGACTTGAGAAAATCTAGACTTATGACATGAGCAGCTGGTCCTTTTAAGATTGTTGAAAACATTAATGATAATGCATATAAGATTGAGTTGCCTCCAAATTTTGGGGTTAGTCCCACATTTAATATTTCAGATTTGCGATCGTACTTGGGAGAAGAAGATGAACTTGAGTCGAGGACGACTCTAGTTCAAGAGGGGGAGGATGATGACAACAGCGGAGATGCACATTGAACTGCAAGGACCAATCACAAGAGCACGAGTAGGTGAGTTCGTTCCTAACTTCCTTTGCATGTGAGTTTGAGAATAGATTGTTATGTGAAAGTGCATCTAGGCATCACTTGTGGGTTTTGGTTGATTTATAACAAAAAAATGAGATCCTAACCAAATTGTGAGATGAGCGCAGGTCTTAAAAGAAATTATGAAGAAAGCACAAAAAGAAAGGAGAACAAGGATCTATATGGAAAAAAGCTCAAGCGTTGAATAGATTAGATCATTGTGTATGGAGTGTGTTGGAGAAACACACCCCAAAAGCTCAAGCACAAGAAAACTCATTCACTGCACAAATTTACAAAGGTCCGGACTAGTCCGATATACCCCGGACTAGTCCGATAATCCCTCTGTTCAAAATCAGACAAGTCCTCCCAGTGTGGACTTATCTACACAGTCCAGGTTTACATAGACCGGACTAGTCTGATATCACCACGGGCTAGTCCGATATCTTTCTAACAAAGATCGGACTAGTCCTCCCCAGTCCGGACTAGTCCTCAACGCTTCACAACTTTGCACGACATCAGACAAGTCCAATAATATCCGGATTAGTCCGATAACCTCTCTTACTAAAATCGGACAATTCCTCCAAGTGCGGACTTGTCCTCAATTCACTAAGGGGTTCACCACAGCTGGACTAGTCCGATAATCACCGGACTAGTCCGAATTCTTCCAGAGCCTAAATCGGACTAGTCCGCCCAAGCCCGGACAAGTCCGATCTTTTTTAGAACTTATGGTTTCCTACACACCGCACAAGGGACTAGTTCGGACTCCCCCACGGACTAGTTGGGGCTCTCAAAACCCTAGCGGTAACATTTGGAAACCTCCATATAAATAGATGTGCACGGCCCTACTTTTATCTCTCTCGACCCCTTGCGCTGTCACACCCTCCAAGAGCTTAGAAAACACATCTCTCCATGCAATCCAACGCAAGAAAGATCGAATCCTTGAGGATTCACTTTTGATCAAAGGAGAGACACAATTTCACTCGTTTGAGCTCTTGGATTTGATTCTCTAACACACTCCTATTGTTTCATTGTTGATCTTAAGAGTGTGTTCTTGGTGGTGTTTGATTTGTAATGTTGGGGAGCCCTCAACTTGTTAGAAGGCCCCTTGAACTTGGTGATTT
The DNA here is from genome assembly GCA_036927565.1 of Tuctoria greenei. Lineage (NCBI taxonomy): Eukaryota > Viridiplantae > Streptophyta > Magnoliopsida > Poales > Poaceae > Tuctoria > Tuctoria greenei. The sequence goes on from JAYESD010000004.1 coordinate 74,900,655, forward strand.
ACCCTTTGTGATAGTGGAAGAGAATTGGCCTTCGTGGAAATTTGACGAGGTTAGGGTTGGTGAAGACCCGGTCTTTTGTGGGCTCCTCAACGTGGACGTAGATTGCCTTTGTGGGAACCGAACCACGGGATAAAAATCTTGTGTCTTCACTTGGTGCATATTGTTCTTACTTTTCATTACTATCTAGGGTTTCACTTGATCTTGTTCACATTACGTTAAAACATTGAATATAAGCTTAACTTGTACAACACCTAGTTTCATAGAAGTGTTACACTCTAATTACAAGTATATTTCTACTGCATAGAGTCTAGGATCGAGATAATCGATCAAACTTGATCGATCTAGTCCGCACGCACCGGACTAGTCCGCACTCTAGCGGACTAGTCCGATTTCTTGGTATTTGATCAAGTTGCTAAGTGTTGTAGGTTCCGACTAAAATTCAAAAAAGGCCTATTCACCGCCCCTCTAGGCCACATTCAATTGGTATTAGAGCAGTTTTCTTTGCAAGAGACTAATCGCTCGAAGAGAACATGTCGGACATGAAGGATGTGCACAAGAGTCTCAACCAAGAGAAGGTTGAAGATGAAAAATCTCAAAAGTTGGGGTATCTCCTCGACGCCATTCAGGACTTCGAGGATGACGATGAGGAGACGCTTGAACTCAAGGTGCTCCTAAGGAAGAAAGCCCTCTCCAATGCGAAAGTGAAGATCGTGGACGAGAAGAAGAAGGGGAGTAGTCACACCGACTACTCCCGATATCCTTTTAACTATGATCGTCTAAATTCCAACAATAGCCATTAATTTTCTATTCCTCTAGGAAAAGCCCCACACTTTGACGGCAATGATTATTCAATGTGGAGGCGAAACATGAAAATGCACTTAATCTCACTCAATCCCAGCTTGTGGCATATTGTGTGTACAGAAATAGATATCCTAGACGATGATGAAGAGCTTACACCAAGCCAAGAGCAAGAAATTTATCGGAATGCTCAAGCTGCAGCAGTCATCACATCTTCAGTAAGCCGGGACGAGTTCACCAAGGTGGATGGACTCGAGATTGCAATGGAAATTTGGGACACATTGCAAACTGCACATGAAGGTAATCGTCATGTGCGAGAGGCGAAAATCAAAACGATCGAAGGCGAATTGGGAAGATTCGCCATAGAAGAAGATGAGTCACCACAAGACATGAAAAACTGATTGAAGATGCTCATCAACAAGGTTTGAGCATATGGAAGTAAAAAATGGAATGATCATGAGGTGGTGAAGCTCATCCTTAGAGCCTTCATGCCTCGTAATGTCACCCTATGCTCGATGATTAGAGAAAGCCCCGGGTACAAGAAAATGACCCAGGACGAATTGCTTGTAAAGATCATCAATTTCGAGATGATGGAGAAGCAAGCAAAACATGTCAAGGAGATTGCCGATCTCTCGTCAGCGAAGAACAAGGGGGTTGCCTTAAAATCCACTTGCAAGCCCTTGTCAAAAGAAGCTCGAGAGGCTCAAGATGAAGATAATAGTAATGATGAGAGCAGCGACATAGATGAGGAAGACATGATCCTCTTCATGAAGAAATTCAAAAGAATGATGAATAGAAGACAAGAGGGAAAATCAAGTGAAGGAAAATACAAAGAGAAGTCAAGACCAAAGTTGAGGCGGGCATGCTATAACTGTGGTGAATATGACCACTTTATAGTTGATTGCCTATACGAAGAAAACAAAAAGAAGACCAAGGAAACAAAGCCTCAACCCAAGAAATTCTTCAAGAAGAAGAAGCAAGCTGGACAAGTGCACCTAGTAAAGGAGTGGGACTCAAATGATGAGTCCTCATCCGAAGAGGAAGAGGAGATGGCTAGCATAGCCATCAAGAAGACAACTAAGAAGTCCACCCTCTTCCCAACTCTCGATGCATGGAAGGGCAACGACACTTGCCTCATGGCGAAGGAAGGTAAATGAAATGACTATTCCTGTGGTGGATCAAAATGGATGCTAGACAGTGGATGCACCAACCATATGACCGGTGAAAGAATGATATTCGTTGAGTATAAAGAAAATGAAGATCGAAGCGAGTGCATCTATTTTGGAGACAATAGTCAAGGAAGGTTGCTCGGTATCGGTAAAATTGCAATATCATCTCAACATACTCTTTCTCACGTTTTACATGTCGATTCCTTAGATTATAACCTGCTGTCCATATCTCAATTATGTGACAAAGGTTATAATTGCTTGTTTACTAATGAGGGTGTGACCGTCTCTAGATAGAGTGATGACTCGGTTGCATTGAAGGGTGTGTTCAAGGGAAAGCTTTATCTTGTTGACTTCAACAAAGATAAAGCCGAACTTGACACATGCTTGATTGCAAAGACCAACATGGGTTGGATGTGGCATAGACGGCTAGCACATGTTGGTATGAGGAATCTTCAAAAGCTCCTTAAGGCCGATCACATCTGAGGTTTAAAGGATGTTGTTTTTAAGAAGACAGGCCTTGTAGTGCGTGACAAGCCAGGAAGCAAGTAGGAGCACCTCATCCCGTAAAGAACGTCATGACTACAACAAGACCGCTCGAGGTACTTCACATGGACCTATTCGGTCCAATGGCTTACATAAGCATCGGCAGTAACTAAAATGGCTTAGTAACTGTTGATGACTTTTTACGCTTCACTTGGGTTTTCTTTTTGCATGATAAGACAAAAAATCAATGAACCCTCAAGAAGTTCTTCAAGCGTGCTGAAAATGAGTTCTCATTGAAGATCAAGAACATACGAAGCGACAATGGCACGGAGTTCAAGAACACTCAAGTTGTGGAGTACCTAGACGAAGAAGGGATAAAGCATGAGTTTTCAGCACCTTATTCCCCTCAACAAAATGTAGTTGCCGAAAGGAAGAACCGAACCCTCATAGAGATGGTGAGAACAATGCTCGATGAATACAAGACCTCGGATCGTTTTTGGACAGAAGCGGTTAACACCGCTTGCCACGCCATAAACCGACTCTATCTTCATCGACTACTCAAGAAGACATCATATGAAGTAATCACCGGTAACAAGCCTAATATTTCGTATTTACGATTTTTCGGTTCTAAGTGCTATATTTTGAAAAATAAGCCTAGGACATCAAAGTTCACTTCGAAGTCCGATGAAGGTTTCTTGCTTGGTTATGATTCAAACTATTACGCCTATCGTGTCTTCAACATGACCTCCGAACTTGTTGAAGTAGAACGTGACGTAGTGTTCGATAAAACTAACAGCTCCGAAGAAGAGCAAGTTGATCCATGTGTGCTAGATAGAGAATAAGCTCCATGTCAAGCATTGAGAAAAAATGGCGTTGGGCGATGTTCGACCACAAGCGCCACCTCCAAATGCAAATGAAGAATATGAACCACAAGAGGAGGTAAACGATCAAGGGGGAGCTTCCACACAAGATCAACATCAAGAAGATGAAGATGATCAAAAAGTCAATGAGGGCAACCATCTAGGGGGGGGGGGGGGGGGGAGAAGATGACCATGAATATTCAACACCTCAAGTGCCACATCCAAGAGTACACCAATGCGCCCAGAGAGATCACCCAATCGACAACATAATCGGTGACATCCAAAAGGGAGTACCGACTAGATCTCGCATATCTAATTTTTGTGAACACTACTCCTTTGTATCCTTTCTGGAACCATGCAGGATTGAGGATGCATTGAAGGATCCGGATAGGGTGGTGGTGATGCAAGAAGAACTTAACAACTTCAAACATAACGAAGTGTGGGAACTCGTCGAAAGACCCAAGTTCAACGTTGTCGGCACAAAATGGGTCTCCCGCACCAAACAAGATGAACACGGGGTGGTGACAAGGAACAAGGCGCGACTTGTGGCCAAAGGATATTCACAAGTCGAAGGTTTGGATTTCGACGAAACATTTTATCCCGTAGCTAGGCTTGAATCTATTAGAATATTACTTGTATATGCTACTCACCATTATTTCAAGCTCTATCAAATGGATGTGAAAAGTGCCTTCCTCAACGGACCAATCAAAGAGGAGGTGTATGTGGAGCAACCCCCCGGATTTGAACATGAAGAGTTCCCCGACCACGTCTTTAAACTGCATAAGGCTCTCTACGTCCTCAAACAATCTCCTAGAGCTTGGTATAAGTGTCTTAGAGACTTCTTAATTGAAAATAGTTTTAAGATTGGTAAAGCAGATTATATGTTATTCACAAAGCACATTGACAATGATCTTTTTATTTGTAAAATTTATGTTGATGACATTATCTTTGGTTCAACTAACAAATCCTTTTGTTAAGAATTTAGTAGGATTATGATAGATAGGTTTGAGATGTCTATGATGGGAGAGCTGAAATACTTCATAGGATTCGAAGTGAGGCAACAAAAGGAAGGGACACTCATAAGCCAAACCAAGTATACTCAAGACATACTCAAGAAGTTTGGAATAGACAAGACGAAGCCTATAAATACTCCCATGGCGACTAATGGTCACTTGGATCTCAATGAAGATGGACCAAACATCAATCAAAAGGTATATCGCTCCATGATTGGATCCCTACTTTACTTATGTGCATCTAGGCCAGACATTATGTTGAGTGTATGTTTGTGTGCAAGGTTTCAAGCCAACCCAAAAGAGTTTCATTTGACAGCCGTAAAGAGAATCTTGTGGTATTTAGTTTATACACACAACCTAGGCCTTTGGTATCATAAAGGTTCCAAGTTCAATCTAATTGGATACTCCAATGCAGACTATGCCAGGTGCAAAGTAGATAGAAAAAGTACCTCCGGTACTTGCCAATTCTTATGGAGATCCCTAGTTTCTTTGTCCTCCAAGAAACAGAATTCCAATGCCTTATCCATGGCCGAAGCGGAGTATGTTGCAGCCGGGAATTGTTGTGCACAACTCCTTTGGATGCGACAAACTCTAAGGGATTATGGTTACAAAATGAGTCGTATTCCACTACTTTGTGATAATGAGAGTGCCATTAAGATTACCCATAACCCCGCTGAGCACTCTAGGACCAAACATATAGACATCCGACACCACTTTTTGAGAGACCACTCAATGAAAGGAGACATAGCTATTTCCCATGTCAACACCGAAAAACAACTAGCCAACATATTCACTGAGCCACTTGATGAAAAACGCTTTTACGAGCTCCGAAATGAATTAAATATCCTTGATCCTCGGAATGTTGCTTGAAAACTTGCATACCTGCATGGATTCTTAAAAATATGTTGATTGTGTTGTGAAAATCATCTCTCTCAATTTTCTCCGAAAAACTATTTCATTTATTTGATCTTGGTGAAATATGGTCATTGCTTGATTGTTGTATGTTTACTGATCATATTCATCAAGATTACTTGATTGCTTTGCCCCCTATTTTCTCTCTAAGAACCATCGAATATATACGAATGTCTATTGATTTTGTTCTGGTGACCACGGACTAGCCCGTGGTTACCCGGACTAGTCCGCACACTGCAGACTAGTCCGCAGAGTGTCCGGTAGTCTGAACTAGTCCGGTTGACCACGGACTAGTCCGATTTTTTGAATCCATAACCCTAGGCGCCGCCAAAACCTAATCTCCTTCACCCTCACAACTCAACTCACATTCTCTCTCTTCGCTCAAGTGCTCCCAAGGCGATTTCCTTCTTTCTCCATCAAGTCCCTCCAAGTTTGGGTGGAAATAGATCTCCATTGCATAGGTATCGAAGACCACGGACTTGTCCGCACCTTCAACCCCTCCATCTCCAAGAATCGAGGAATTTCAGTAAAATTTCATCCCAAACCCTAGAAATCATGATTTCCTTCGTTGTTGACCAAATAGCTTAGTTCCTTCCAGTTAATACATGCCTCCTTGCTGTATTACATTTACCTTGAACTAGTTTTGCATTGTGAATCACCATTGGTCGTCTAGTTAGGGTTTGATGTAATGAACACCGAACTAGTTCGGTCCATGTACGGACGCGTCTGGTCCCCCGGACTAGTCTGTACCTATACACCGGACAAGTCCGATTTTTAACTAAACTCAACCCTAATTTCTCATTCCTTGATGCACTTCCCCGCCATCAATTCTCATCCATACATTGTGTAATCCATTCTCAGGACAATGTCGATCTCCAATGATGAAATCTCCAATTATGAGGCCGAGTTGGACCAAGAATCCTTGCTTCGGTCCTCGACGGAACAAGGGAAGAAGAGACAGGAGCGTCCCTCCGAGCCTGCACCTTCCCCACCTCAGGTGTGACGCAAAGTGCTAGCCAAGAAGCTCGCGTCCAAGGCCAAGGATACAGCTGGCTCTAGCTCGACGGCCTCTCTCCAAGCTAAGGGAAAGGGAAAAGGAATTGCCTCGGGCCCAATCGGCCCCCTCAATATGGCAGCTCCAAGGCAGGGGACCAGGGATCCCTTCGAGGAGAAGTTCCATAACAAGGTAAGCGATACGACTTCCAGGCTCAGATTTGTGGATTGCTACAGCCGACCCAAGAAGGCAGCTGATGCCAGGTTTTGGAACAACTTTCACGCAGAGTTCTACAGCTCTGTGTACCTCACCATGAAGACCCCAGTTGTCCGCAGCCATTGGATCGAATGGAATCATTTTGAATGGAAGAGATGTGGTGCCTTTGATCAAGTGGTGGAGGTTGGGGCTTGGCATGGACTGAAGGACCTGTTTGCCTTCAGATATAACTGGAATGATGAGATTATTGCTCAGTTCTTTGCCACATGCTTCTTTGCTAGTGATGAGGAGGAAAGGGTGACTTGGATGACTCATGGATCCAAGTATACTATTACTTATGATGACTTTGCAAGACTCCTTCACCTATAAGACACTAGCAATAATGAGTTGACTATCCACAACATCGGTATCTTGGGAAAGGATAAGAGGGACTTTCTTTATGACACTAGCCGAAAGTACACCCCCCCCCCCCCTCGACCAAGAACATGAAGCCCTTCTTCATGGTTCTTAATAGGGTGCTGAGGAAGACCATAGCACCAAAAGATGTGGATGCAGGAAGTGTGCAAGGGTACTTGAGGACCCTAATGAAGGTGATTAGTAAGAACCGAAAGTTTGATGTCTTTGACAATATCTGTAATGATATGGTCAACATCTCCTACACACCGAAAAGATCATGTGGCTATGCCCCCTACTTGATGTTCATCATTGAGAAGGTCACGGGAATCGAGTTCGTGAAGGATGTGGATCACACTCCTTTGAGGCCCCAGCAGCCTCCCCAAGCCACTGTCCAAGCTGCTCTATCTCCAGTGTCCAGTGAAGAGGCTCCAAGGAGAGCTCGAGGAGATGAGAGGACTGCTCCAACCTCTAGGGCTCCTCCACAAAAAGGGTTTGCTAGTGGAATCTTGAAGTACATGGTAGCCATCATTGGCTCATGCAAGAAGGTCGAAGTGAAAATTCATAAGCTGAACAAGGCAAGGAAGGATTACATGAGATACATAAAGCAAAATGTGAAGCATATTTGTCAAAAGCTGGAGATCGAGCCCCTTGGATCACCTGTTATCTCTGAAGATTCAGTCTCTGATTTCAATGAGCTTGGACCTTTGACTCCCTCCAATCTTGCTGACATTGGCATTGGGGGCACTTCGAGTGGATCCGCTCCTCCTCCTCCTACCAAACCTGAAGATGAAGATGAGGACAAGGAAAGGTCTGAAAGCGGGGAATGAACCACTAGATCCCTCATCTCCTTCTTTTTGGTGTCTTGATGCAAAAGGGGGGGGGGAGATTGAGCGGGAGTCACTAGATCCTAGCTGTAGGTTGAGAGATGAGAGCTTCATTTGTGTATCTCTTTGTCTCTTTTGGGTTCTAAAACTTTAATTCTGTTATCTCTACCTTTAGTATTGTGGTATGATTGAATGACTATGTTTATGCTTACGTTATGAAATTTGTGATGATGATTTGAGATTATCTGTGAATTTGCTTTGGAATTGACATATATGCTTGATATTGGTATTTCCATGTCAATCATTTCATTATCATCACGATTATTGCTCACACTCACGTAGTTTTACACCCCACCATAAAGAGTGCACATATGACCTATTTTTTCATTGTTTAACTTATACCTAACTCATATGTGCACACTTTATGAAAATTCTGTATTTTTATCATATTTTGTGAAATCTCAATTGGTTGTCATCAATCACTAAAAAGTGGGAGATTGAAAGTGCATCTAGTCATTCCTTGTGGGTCTTGCTTTATTTATGACAAACAAATGATATCCTAACCAAATTGTTCAGATGAGCGCAGTTCTTAAAAGAAATTACGAAGAAAGCGCAAAAAGAAAGGAGAATGATGATCTATATGGAAAAAAGCTTAAGCGTTGAATAGATTAGATCATTGTGTATGGAGTGTGTTGGAGAACCACACCCCAGGAGTTGAAGCACAAGAAAACTCATTCACTGCACAAATTTACATAGGTCCAGACTAGACCAATATACCCCGGACTAGTCTGATAATCCCTCTGTTCAAAATTGAACAAGTTCTCCCAGTGCGGACTTATCCGCACAGTCTAGGTTTACACAGACCGGACTAGTCCGATATCACCACGGACTAGTCTGATATCTTTCTTACTAAGATCGAACTAGTCCTCCCCAGTGCGGACTAGTCCTCAACACTTCACAACTTTGCACGACATTGGACAAGTCTGATAATATCCGGACTAGTCCGATAACCTCTCTGACTAAAATCGGACAGGTCCTCCAAGTGCGGACTTGTCTTCAATTCACTAAGGGGTTCACCACAGCTGGACTAGTCCAGTAATCACCGGACTGGTACGAATTCTTCAAAAGCCTAAATCGGACTAGTCCGCCCAAGGCCGGACAAGTCTGATGTTTCTGAGAACTTAGGTTTTCCTACACGCCGCACACCGGGTAGTCCGAACTCCACCACGGACTAGTCCGGACACTCAAAACCCTAACTGTAACCTTTGGAAACCTCCATATAAATAGATGTGCACGGCCCTACTTTTATCTCTCTCGACCCCTTGCGTCATCACACCCTCCAAGAGCATAGAAAACACATCTCTCCATGCAATCCAACGCAAGAAAGATTAGATCCTTGAGGATTCACTTTGGATCAAAGGAGAGACACGATTCCACTCGTTTGAGCTCTTGGGTTTGATTCTCTAACACACTCCTGTTGTTTGATTATTGATCTTAAGAGTGTGTTCTTGGTGGTGTTTGATTTGTAATCTTTGGGAGCCCTCAACTTGTGATAAGGCCCCTTGAACTTGGTTATTTACCCTTTGTGATAGTGTAAGAGAATTGGCCTTCATGGCGATTTGACGAGGTTAGGGTTAGTGAAGACTTGATCCTTTCGTGGGCTCCTGAACTTGGACGTAGGTTGCCTTTGTGTGAACCGAACCACGGGATAAAAATCTTGTGTCTTCACTTTGTGCATATTGTTCTTACTTTTCATTGCTATCTAGGGTTTCACTTGATCTTGTTCACATTACGTTAAAACATTGAATATAAGGTTAGTTTGTACAACATCCAATTTCATAGAAGTATTACACTCCAATTACCAGTATATTTCCGCTGCATAGAGTCTAGGATTAAGATAATCGATCAAACTTGATCGATCTAGTCCGCACGCACCGAACTAGTGCGCACTCTACCGAACTAGTCTGATTTCTCGGTATTTGATCAAGTTGCTAAGTGTCGCAGGTTCCGACTAAAATTCAAAAAAGGCCTATTCACCCCCCTCTAGGCCACATTCACTACTTGATGATTTAATTGTTATTAGGAACAATGGAGAAGATCAACAAGTGAAGGGAAGAGGCCTTGGGAACGTGGAGAACCTGCAGGGACGTCCACAAGTTGATAGAATCAGTTTACAACTCGGACTTGAGTTCAACTCGGAGTCCAGGAGCAGTCCACCTTAAAACGGACACCCAGGATGCATACAAACTCCGTTTTTGACGTTCCACATATGCATGGAAAGAGGGGAAGATAAACTTTCCAATGTATCTGGTCCCACCTAAAAATTCCTCCGGATTCATTGGAAATCGTTGAAACAAGTCGAGTCTAGATTTCTGTCTGGTGCTGCGCCACCGAATTGGGCCTCTGGGCCTTGTATCCCGTTTTGGCTGAACCTTAGCCTTTAAATACAGCAGCCGCCAGTCATATTCGGTGGGTTTAGCTTAGATCAATAATATCGCCGTGCTACGGTTTGTGAGACCCCAACTTCACGATTTCAGATCATATCCTCGACGTTCTTGCTTGTGTTCTCGGTTGCACTTGCAGGGATTAGCCTTCTTGGCGAGTTCAAACGTGTGCAGCACGGTTGATAACCATCAGAGCAGTGGTGTAGTGATTGTAGGGGTACTCGAACCGCTCGAGTGCCGCGAATCATTAATGTCGAGTTCTCAACCCCAATCGACTTACCTTTCGGAAGATCGGGCTTAAACTACTCATTAGTACCTTTGTGCATCAAACAAAGTATACAAAAGACCTCCTAAGGCGCTTCAACATGGACAAAAGCAAGCCTCTTCGGACACCAATGGGGACAGCAGCAACACTTGAACTTGATGAAGATGGTGAACCCGTGGATCAAAAAGAATATAGAAGCATGATCGGATCACTTTTCTACCTCACGGCATCAAGACCGGATATACAATTCAGCGTATGTCTTTGTGCACGGTTTCAAGCCTCCCCACATGCTTCACATCATCAATCTCACAAAAGGATTCTCAGGTACTTACATGGAACTCAAGAATGTGGCATTTTTCTTCCCTCTTCCTCAACCGTTATTTTGAAAGCTTTTTAAGATGCTGATTTTGGGGGTTGTAGGATTGATAGGAAAAGTACTTCCGATGCTTGTCATTTTCTCGGTAATTCACTTGTTGCTTGATCCTCAAGAAAAGAAAACTCAGTTGCAAAATCCACAGCTGAATCTGAATATGTAGCTGCTGCTAGTGCTTGCTCACAAATTCTTTGGATTGTTTAAACACTTAAGGACTATGGGGTTGATGTAGATAGTGTTCCACTGTTTTTTGATAACACTAGTGCCATTTGCATTGCTAAAAGCCCCGCGCAACATTCTAGAACTAAGCACATTGACATTAGGTATCACTTTCTCTGTGATAATGTTGAAAAAGGAAACATTATGCTTCACCATGTAGATACCGAACAACAATTGGCTGACATTTTTACAAAACCATTGGATTTCACTCATTTTTGTTTCATTCGTAGTGAAATAGGGGTTATGCATCCTCATGCCTTACATTGAGGGGGAGTTTCGAAACTTGAGAAGTCTATGTGTGAATCTGAAATTGAAATAATATGAGCATAGTATTTCATACATATATGACTTTGTGATTCCTTTTACAGGCTGAAAGTTCTTACTACATTACTCGTGTTATACATTTTGTAGTTTTTTCCATGTCTAGTAATTGGAATAATTACTTACACTAAATCTTGTCATGGTCGAACTTTCTTGCTGCTTTGAACTTGTTACATGCTCACAAGTGCTTTTCGTCATAAAGAATTAATCCAGTAATAAACTCACATGTTGAGTTCAAAAAAGATCAAGAGAATATGCATGCATCACACTTCTTATTTTTAGATGGCTTATCATAGCACTTAGATATGAACTTGGAAGAAGTTGTGTTTGACTAAAATCATGTCCTTAAGCTTCTGATTGTCAAATGACATAGGCTTGGCTTGGTTGGTTAGAATAAGGCAGATGTGGCATATAATCTCTTGCAAATATCATATGTTAAAAGTTTGTGCTTTAAAAAAAATTGCAGCAACATGTGTCATGCTTTCAGCTTTTGAAAAAGTTAAGTTTGTGACAACATGACTTGCTTGAATTGAAAATTACATTTGATCTCTAGCATAGCTTACACTACTTTATGTATCTCATTGTTGTGATAGTGTAAGTTACTTGATAGTATGACTTGGATGAGCTTTGTTTTATATGTATATGTTATAATATGCTCATAACAATTAAAATTTCTTTTTTGTACCTTGCTGAATGCATTGTCAAAGGGGGAGAAATTGATCACACGTACAAGTGTTTTTGGCACGATTGCATGATTCTTCTCAGGGGGAGAAGAATGCAAGGGGGAGAAATATGTATAATAGAGAGAAAATGTTTCTATCTCATTTGGTTTTCGAAACTTTTCATGTGGACAAGTCAAATGTTCAGGATTTAAATGGTGTTGCCAATGCATTCATCAAGGGGGAGATTGTGAGACCTATGTGTGCCTAATACATTTGCTTTGACGATAAAAGTATTGAATACTACCAAGGCCCGACATGTTTTGGTTAGCTTTGGCATGGTTCGATGCTTAAGCATAGTGGTTCTGCTTTTATCTTGCAATGTTTCAAACTATCTTTACACTTATGGAAAGTTTGCTTAGTATTCTATTACTAAGTTTTTTGTGTGTTTTGGTGGTTATTGCTGTTATCAATTTGATAGGTTTGCAACATGCTTATGTGAGGTTCTCATGTAATGTGTTGTGGTTTCAGAACTAACGAGAGTCAAGTCGAGGACTACTACTCAGAAGTATCGATCGTTTATTCATGTGCAGGTGTTTTTTGAGTTACAGACTTGGCTGGTGACAGGATCCATTGAACTAGTCTTAGGGAGAAGATGAGGTTCAACAACCAAGTTCGGGAGGAATTGTGGTTGAGTTGATTGAGAGGTCGTGCAACATGTTTGAATCAAGAACAATGCATATGAAGGTATCGTGGACGTTATTGGAAGATGTTTGCACGTGTGCAAGGAGTGCATAGACGTGGCTACATGGTTCCAACACGTGATGAAGAGGTGTGGACATAAAGAATTGGTCAGAAAGGTTGAACCGACTAGGTTATAGACTCAGGCTGCGTCTGAGTCGTGTTTGACTCAAATATGGAAAGTTTTGAGTTGGTTATGATAGGATTTTGTGTGGGTCACAAATTTCGGTTGTTTTAGGAATGTGGGATACGTTCCTAAGTTGTATGGAAGTCTTAAGATTGCTTCTATCTGTGTATAGAAGAGTCTTGAGCAGTTATGGAAAGTTTCTGTCGGTACCCTAAAAACCATACACCCCCTGAGGTTACAAAGATCTCAAGGGAAGGACGTCTACTCAAATTGAAGACCCTCGGAGGCCCACTTGTCAGAAATAACCGGACCTGCTTCTCCAACATGGTTAACCCCTAGGTTGCCACGTGTACTGTCAGACCGGAGCTACTACCCGCAAGGGTGAAGCTCCGGGCTAGGTACTGAAACGGCACCTCCGGACTTAACCCCTGACCGAGAGAAGCTCCGGACCTGACACGTGCCAGGCCACCCCGGAGCTTCCCGCTTCCCACAAGCAAGCTCCGGAGCTGCCACGTGTCCATACGTCGGAGCTGGCCGCTTCAAACCTCCGGGAGACATTGTAACGGCTCCGGATCTTCAAAGGATAGCCGTGGACTTCAAGACCCGATTAATTGTCATTAATTCCACGTTAATGACACTTAATCGGACAATCTTAACACCTGTAACGGCACTGTCAGAGCCGTTACAGGGTTATTAACAACAATTAATCCCGTGTATCAATACTAGTAACCACCAGGGCCACATGTCGGGCCAGGCTGACTTGTAACGGTTTGTCCTTGTACTATAAAAGGACAAACCGACGATACACGAGGGGGAGAACTCTCGAACGCTCTCAAGCTCACAAGCTAATACAACACACACACACACCCGTGGAGTAGGGTATTACGCTCAGGCGGCCCGAACCACGTAAACCACTGTGTCTCTCGTGTCCAATCGTGATTCACCTTCTTGAGTCTCCGCGCGCCCAAACCGAACTACAAACTCCTTCAACACTTTAGTAGTGTCAGGGGATCTGCCGACTCCAACAGTCGACAGTTGGCGCGCCAGGTAGGGGGGCGCCTGAGAACTTCAAGAATGGTGAATTCTGCGGCTGGATCATCCAACGGGCAACCTGCTGCTCAGGCTGTCGGAGGCAATCCCTCCAACATGCAGCCACCAGCAGGAGCCTCAGCACCAGCAGGAGTCACACTCCCACCACCACCATCTTCTCCGGCAAGACGTGCCGAGCAACATGATGGTGCGCCGGCGTCACATACTGCGCCGGCAAGTCGTGACAATCCAGAACACGCGCTCCATGCAGCGCGTGCTCTTCTCCAGCGACCACCACCTCCGGATGCATCTCAAGGTGCCATGGAGCAATGGAGGGCTGATGTTGAGCATTTGGTCGCAGCAGCGGCCGAACGCCTCAACAACCAAGGTCCACCTCCTTCAGGGCGGGCCCCGTCGCAACGACGGACGTTGTCTGGAAGACTTGGTCCGCATGTCTCCAACAACCGAAGACGAGCTGCGTCACAGCAAGTGACGTCTTTGCCCTCTGGGGCACGACGCACCCATACTGCATCTCGACCTTCGACACATGACCTCCGGGCGGAGCTCGATCGCCGATACCGCCAACAGGATGGCCGTGTCCATATCGAGCGAGCTCGAGAAAGACGAGATGCTCAAGACCTTTCTACTCTGGAAGGAGTAGGAGGAGGCTGTTCCGCCCTAGCCATGCACCTGCGCATGGTTAGATGGCCACAGAAGTTCCGGCCACACTTGCCGGAAAAATTCGACGGGACTGTCAACCCCGTAGAATTTCTGCAGATATACTCCACTGCAATCTTAGCAGCTGGAGGAAACGAGGCCGTAATGGCCAACTACTTTCCAGTGGCCTTAACTGGGACCGCCAAGTCCTGGTTTATGAGCCTTCCACCCAACTCTATTGACAGTTGGGAGGAGCTGTGCCGTCAGTTCACTGCCAACTTCGGGAGTTCATACACCCGACCGGGCACTGAACTGGACCTTTTTGCGGTCGTGCAAAAAGGAGGAGAATCTTTGCGGTCATTCATCCAGAGGTTCTCTCAGGTACGTAACACAATCCCTTCTATCTCAAGCGCTTCTGTCATTGTGGCATTCAGACAGGGTGTGCGAGACAAGAAGATGTTGGAGAAGCTGGCGATCAAAGAGATCACCAGCGTCACAGAGCTCTTCAGCTTGGCTGACAAATGTGCCAGAGCTGCGGAGGGCCGTGAAATGCACTCCAAACCAGCCTTGGAGGATCATAAAAAATCCTCCAAAGAAGAAGCCGCTACCTCCGGGAGTGGCAAGAAGAAAAAGAAGACCAACGGCAAGAAGAAGCCGTCGGCCGGCACATCCAACGTTGCAGCCACTGCAACTCCTGGTGGCCGGGGGCCACGCCCCGAGAAGCGACCTCGACCGTCTTCCGAAGACGGTGGCCAATCCAAAATGTGGTGCCCCATTCACAAAACGGGCAGCCACAGGCTGGAAGACTGCCGGGAGGTCCAAAACCTTGCCGAGCGCTACCACAAGCGCCGGGAAGGGTCTCCCTTCCGACAGAGGGAGGGAAAACAAAAGGTCGATGAAGCTCTGGCTGAAGAGGAGTTAGGGTTTCAGGACCCCAAAAAGGTCCTGAAAGCCGTCTACACCTCCGTCGACGATGACTCCGACGTCTCCGACAACGAGCGTCGGAAAACCATGAACACCATCTTTGGTGGATCATGGGACATCACTTCTCGTCGTGTCATCAAGACTATGCGACGGGATATGGCTGCTGTAGCTCCTACAGCTAGACCAGAACCACATCGAAAGTGGATGGACACACCCATCACTTTTGATGCTTCGGACTGTCCTCAAAGCATGGTCGGAGCTGGCCAATTACCCTTGATGGTATCTCCCACCATCAACAACATCCAGCTCCATCATGTCATTGTAGACGGAGGTTTGGGGCTTAACCTCATCAGCTTCGAAGCTTTCACTAAGCTTCAACTCCGACCTTCGGACCTCCAGCCCTCTCGACCTTTCTTCGGAGTAGGTCCGGGGGCCATTACTGATGAGATCATGCATATTATTATTGCACTTACAAACATGACACAATGTTTATTTGTTTGGGATCCTGGCTCAAGTGAATGTGCACTCTTATTTGATGGACAAGATCAAGATGGTGCACTATGCCGTCCACCACCTTGGCCTCCTCCTTTCATGCTTACAAGAAGATTTGATGGCGTTGCACATATGGACCCACACATGATAGAAGATGAACTTGAGTCGAGGACGACTCCAATTCAAGAAGGGGAGGATGATGAGGACATCACTTATATGGATACAAACAACACTCTGCTGAATATACAAGATGCAATCAATAGAGTTCATACACAACAATTAATTTCAGAGGTGAACTCGTTCTTATATATTTCCTTATGTGTTTTTGAGCATAGATTGCTACTTAATGATTTATTTGTGATTAGGATCCATGGAGAGGTTCAAGGAGTACTTGGAGGGAGTATTAGGGACGTGGAAGACCAGAGAATTCGTTCAAAGAAGATGGAAACCGAACCAAACTCCAAATCGTAACCAACTCGGAGTCCAGGAGCAGTACGCACTAAAACGGACGCCCAGGACGCATACGAACTCCGTTTTGGACGTTCTACATATGCACGGAAAGAGGAGAGGATAACCTTTCCAATGGCTCCGGTCCCATGTCAAAATACCTTCGGAGTCGACGCGAATCGTCGAAACAAACTCGAGTACAGAATCTGTCAGGGTGCTGCGCCACCGTATTGGGCCATTGGGCCTTGTATCAAGTCTAAGTCCATTATTTTCGTGTCTTAGGGTTAGGTCACGACCCTAACACCCCCTTGGACGTCCTCCCACCTATATATACTCCATAGTAGCCGCCATGAACAATCGGGTTTTGCATAGATTAATAATATCGCTGTTCTACAGTTTGTGAAACCCCAACTTCGCGATTTCAGATCGTGTCTACCTTGTTCTTGCTTGTGTTCTCGGTTGCACTTGCAGGGATTAGCCTTCTTGGCGAGGTCAATCGTGTGAAGCACGGTTGATAACCAACGGAGCGGTGGTGTAGTGATTGCAGGGGTTGTTCGTGTTCTACTCGAGAGCCTCGGATCATCAACGTCGAGATCTCCATCGATCGACTTACCCATTACCTATCGGAAGATCGGGCCTAAACCTTTTTCTCATCAATATTGATGAAAAAAAGATGATGATGCCCGATCTTCCGATAGGTAATGGGTAAGTCGATCGATGGAGATCTCGACGTTGATGATCCGAGGCTCTCGAGTAGAACACGAACAACCCCTGCAATCACTACACCACCGCTCCGTTGGTTATCAACCGTGCTTCACACGATTGACCTCGCCAAGAAGGCTAATCCCTGCAAGTGCAACCGAGAACACAAGCAAGAACAAGGTAGACACGATCTGAAATCGCGAAGTTGGGGTTTCACAAACTGTAGAACAGCGATATTATTAATCTATGCAAAACCCGATTGTTCATGGCGGCTACTATGGAGTATATATAGGTGGGAGGACGTCCAAGGGGGTGTTAGGGTCGTGACCTAACCCTAAGACACGAAAATAATGGACTTAGACTTGATACAAGGCCCAATGGCCCAATACGGTGGCGCAGCACCCTGACAGATTATGTACTCGAGTTTGTTTCGACGATTCGCGTCGACTCCGAAGGTATTTTGACATGGGACCGGAGCCATTGGAAAGGTTATCCTCTCCTCTTTCCGTGCATATGTAGAACGTCCAAAACGGAGTTCGTATGCGTCCTGGGCGTCCATTTTAGTGCGTACTGCTCCTGGACTCCGAGTTGGTTACGATTTGGAGTTTGGTTCGGTTTCCATCTTCTTTGAACGAATTCTCTGGTCTTCCACGTCCCTAATACTCCCTCCAAGTACTCCTTGAACCTCTCCATGGATCCTAATCACAAATAAATCATTAAGTAGCAATCTATGCTCAAAAACACATAAGGAAATATATAAGAACGAGTTCACCTCTGAAATTAATTGTTGTGTATGAACTCTATTGATTGCATCTTGTATATTCAGCAGAGTGTTGTTTGTATCCATATAAGTGATGTCCTCATCATCCTCCCCTTCTTGAATTGGAGTCGTCCTCGACTCAAGTTCATCTTCTATCATGTGTGGGTCCATATGTGCAACGCCATCAAATCTTCTTGTAAGCATGAAAGGAGGAGGCCAAGGTGGTGGACGGCATAGTGCACCATCTTGATCTTGTCCATCAAATAAGAGTGCACATTCACTTGAGCCAGGATCCCAAACAAATAAACATTGTGTCATGTTTGTAAGTGCAATAATAATATGCATGATCTCATCATTCTCCCCTTCTTTATGACAAGCCGTCCTCGGCTTGCTCGTATGTCCAGCAAAAAGTCTTGCTTTGGGGGTAGAGTTTAGGCCCGAGTGAGCACTGTCCATATTGCACAACTGCAGTGAAAAATGTTTTTGTTGTCCCTGCTGCAAGGAAAAAATACTAGAAAAACTTGACAAGATATTATTAGCGTTAGTACATTCATTTACTTGACCATGTTGTTGTAGCACAAAAGGAGCTTCCTCATTTGAACATACGTAAACTTTATGTACCATAAACACACCACTATGTTCATATTTGCCTATTGCATGAAAAATATTTCTACTTAACAAAGGCAATTCAGATTGGGAAAATATTCTCTTCTTTACTATATCTAGATCACAAAGAGTGTCAAATTCAATATAACCCAAAGTATTTAGAGAAGACAAAAAATTCAGCTCATCATTTTCAGCAGTAGTGGTGATCAAATTATGAATTTCAGCACAAGTAGGTGAATCCAAAACACAATCATCTTGTACATTAACTTGTTTTTGCATAGGTATAATAGAGTTATCAGCACACAACTCTTTCGTAGCGCAATGATCAGCAGGAAAATCAACATGTGACAATGGTGTATAAATAAACGATTCTAATATTTGCTCCTCAAAAATAGCATGATTGGTGGAAAAATTCAGAACATCCAAAAACTTTGTATTTGTAGAATGTTTTGCCTTACCATGTTCAGCAGTGATTTCGAGTGCATTATGAGTTGATCCATCTAAAATTTCACAAGTGTTGTCAAAAGCCTCGTTCTCTTTTGCATCATCTATATTATTTTCTATATTGTCCTGCAAAACGTTAGACACAAAAGGAGGTGCAACAAGAAATTTCTCCTCAAATTGCTGAATTTTTTCTTTGCACATAGATACATTTGCAAAAGTTTCTCGCATAAGAATTTTCGTTTCTTTCCATGTTTGAGGTTTTTCTATATCGCTTAAGTTGTCCCACCAAGTTAATGCACAATCAACTAATGCACTAGAAATATTTCTAATCTTCCTCCTCTCACACATATGACATTTTCCAAAAATTTTATCTAACTCTATTTCCCAAGCAATATATGCATCATAACCAAGACCATCATAAGAAGGAAGAGATGGGAGAATGTAATTACTTCTTGTGGAAGGTGTTATAAAGGTGGTCTGAATGTCATGTGAATCCTTGGTTGATGTTTGATTTTTAGTGAGCAACTCCATCGCCGTCTTCATCATATCCATCATCTCAGCATATAATGCATGATTCTTGCTTTTACCTGACATTGTTAGTAGCAAACAGAAGACAACCCAAAAAAAATTTGTTATCCCTATCAACTACAAAGGATAATGAAAAAGTGGAAGTGGAATCACACACTCTCAAGCGTCTTACCACGCTCTTACAAGTGTTCTTACCGACACTGCAGGTGGCAAACGGTGGCCGGTATGAAGAAACCAATGAAGTGTGGGATGATTGCAAAGGTGTATCGATTCTGCTCAAGAGTAAGGTGTAGCTTGGATGGCACTTTATTTGTAGCAAGGATTAGCAACAATGAAATCAGATAGTAAAGTTGAATAAGTGTCCAAAGTATTTGTCAAAGTTGCTGGCCTAAATGTGTTCCTAGTAGTTCAAGCTAGCAAGACATGAGACAAAACTAGATGACACAAAGAATGCAAGCACTTCTGTTTTTTTGTTGTTTTTTTTCCTCTTTTTTTGTGCGGCTTTTGTTTCTTGTTTTGCACTTGCCTTTTTCTTTTTTCTTCCTTTTTTTTTTCAGAATGTGCTGCAAGGGAAGAACACAATGAAAATCAACCCAAGATATCTCGTGTGTCTGTCGCAGATTTTCTGCTCAATCTTCCAAGGACAAATAGACACACTTATAGGCTCTAAATTGGAAAACTTAGAACAGCAAGATTGTAGATATATCTCTCCTCTTTAATTTCAATATATGGAAGACCTATTTTGGAAAAGAACAATAGGAGATACTGACCCCGAAATACAGACTGTTCAGAATTTTTAGGTCAATAACAGATTCGGATCTAATGCAATTTAGACATCGATAACTATATTTTCTGGGATATTGATGAAAAAAAAGATGATGATGCCCGATCTTCCGATAGGTAATGGGTAAGTCGATCGATGGAGATCTCGACGTTGATGATCCGAGGCTCTCGAGTAGAACACGAACAACCCCTGCAATCACTACACCACTGCTCCGTTGGTTATCAACCGTGCTTCACACGATTGACCTCGCCAAGAAGGCTAATCCCTGCAAGTGCAACCGAGAACACAAGCAAGAACAAGGTAGACACGATCTGAAATCGCGAAGTTGGGGTTTCACAAACTGTAGAACAGCGATATTATTAATCTATGCAAAACCCGATTGTTCATGGCGGCTACTATGGAGTATATATAGGTGGGAGGACGTCCAAGGGGGTGTTAGGGTCGTGACCTAACCCTAAGACACGAAAATAATGGACTTAGACTTGATACAAGGCCCAATGGCCCAATACGGTGGCGCAGCACCCTGACAGATTCTGTACTCGAGTTTGTTTCGACGATTCGCGTCGACTCCGAAGGTATTTTGACATGGGACCGGAGCCATTGGAAAAGTTATCCTCTCCTCTTTCCGTGCATATGTAGAACGTCCAAAACGGAGTTCGTATGCGTCCTGGGCGTCCGTTTTAGTGCGTACTGCTCCTGGACTCCGAGTTGGTTACGATTTGGAGTTTGGTTCGGTTTCCATCTTCTTTGAACGAATTCTCTGGTCTTCCACGTCCCTAATACTCCCTCCAAGTACTCCTTGAACCTCTCCATGGATCCTAATCACAAATAAATCATTAAGTAGCAATCTATGCTCAAAAACACATAAGGAAATATATAAGAACGAGTTCACCTCTGAAATTAATTGTTGTGTATGAACTCTATTGATTGCATCTTGTATATTCAGCAGAGTGTTGTTTGTATCCATATAAGTGATGTCCTCATCAATTACCCCACTCGGAGCTATTACTCTCCCTGTTACCTTCGGGACCCGGGAGAAGTATCGCACCGAGAAGTTGGTCTTCGACGTCGCTCAGATCAACTTACCATTCAACGCCATCTTGGGTAGACCTGCCCTGTACAAATTCATGGCAGCTGCTCATTATGGATACCTGGTGTTGAAGATGCCAACACCAGTAGGCGTTCTCCGGATCCGCGGAGATCGCACTGCCGGAGTAACTGCTCTGGAGGAACTCCACGCACTCACCACGGCGCAAGAGGAGGACTCCAGACAGGAGCAAGCTCCGAAACCCCCGAGCATTCGTCAACGAAGCTCGACCTCTGCACCCCGTGTGCAGCCAAGCGGCGACACCGACATTCCCGTCAAAGTCGTCCAAATTGGTTCCGATGCCGCTCAAACCACCCGTAAATCAGGAGGGTTGAACGACAAATAGGAACTCGCGCTCATCACTTTCCTCCGGGCTAACGTTGACGTGTTTGCTTGGCAACCATCACAAATGCCTGGGATCCCCAGGAAAGTGATTGAGCACAATCTGAAGATTTACCCCGACGCTCGGCCTGTGCATCAGAAACCTCGGAAGCAATCTGTAGAGCGACAGAACTTCATCCGACAAGAAGTGAAGAAGTTGCTCGAAGCTGGATTTATCCGAGAAGTCTACCATCCAAAATGGCTGACAAACCCAGTCGTTGTGCCCAAGGCCGGCGGGAAACTTCGGATGTGCATCGACTACACCACACTGAATAAGGCATGTCCAAAAGATCCATTCCCACTACCTAGAATAGATCAGATAGTGGATTCCACCTCCGGGTGCGAGTTACTGTGTTTTCTAGACGCATATTGTGGATATCATCAAATCAGGATGTCTAGGGAGGATGAAGAGCATACTTCATTCATCACAGTAGATGGATTGTATTGTTACACAGCCATGCCTTTTGGTCTCAAGAATGCAGCTTCAACTTTTGTACGAGCTATGTACAAAACTTTCGAAGAACTCATCAGAGACATAGTGGAAGTGTACGTCGATGACATTGTGGTCAAAGTCAAGAACAAGGAGTCCCTCTTGGACACCTTGCAGGCTGTCTTCGACAAGCTGCGGGCCACCCGCACGAAACTAAACCCAGACAAGTGCGTCTTCGGGGTTAGTTCCGGAAAGCTTCTTGGTTTCCTGGTAAGTCACCGGGACATAGAGGCTAATCCGGCAAAGATAAAAGCCATTGAAGACATGCGGCCACCAACCTGCATCAAAGACGTCCAAAAGTTAACTGGATGTCTAGCAGCCCTCAGCCGGTTCATTTCAAGACTGGCGGAAAGAGCACTTCCCTTCTTCAAGTTACTGAGGAAGTCCGGACCATTCCAATGGTCTGAAGAAGCAGAGAAGGCATTCCAGGAGCTAAAACAATTCCTCACCACCCTACCAGTCCTGGTAGCTCCGAACCCTGGTGAGCCTTTACTGCTTTACATTTCAGCTACTGACGAAGTCGTCAGTATGGTTCTGGTTGCGGAGAGACCGGAACTACCCAATACTCAGGAATCCAGACCCCTTCGGGAGGGTCCGGAGGTTCCTGAAAGCGGGTCTGGGTCCCAGCTCCCAGACTTGAACCCACAAGAAGCCACTTCAGAGGACCCGGATCCCTCCGAGAGGATCCAGGTCATTCCTGAAGAAGCTCCGGGTTCCTCCACCCAGAACCCGGAGGTCCCCGAAGAGAGTCTGGACCCCTCCGAGAGGGTCCGGATCAATGAAGAGGAAGCTCCGGACCCCTCCAGGAGGGTCCGGACCATTCAACGCCCGATATACTTCATCAGTGAAGTGTTGCATGATGCCAAGACTCGATACCTAGAGGTGCACAAACTGCTTTATGCAGTTCTTATTGCCTCAAGGAAGCTTCGACACTATTTCCAAGCTCACAAAGTCTCGGTGGTGACCTCATATCCACTTCGAGCGATTCTGCATAATCCCAATTCAACTGGGAATATTGCAAAGTGGGCAGCAGAATTGGCTGAATTCGATCTTGAATTCATTCCGAGACAAGCAATCAAGAGTCAAGCGTTGGCAGATTTCGTGGCAGAATGGACTCCCTCTCCATTAAACCCTGGGGGCCCCAGCGAGCAGAAGACGGAACTTCAAATTCCGACCTTCACTAAGCCTCACTGGACCCTTTACTTCGACGGCTCCATGCAGAAGCAGGGAGCCGGAGCTGGAATCCTTCTCCTCGCACCAACCGGGGAGAAGGTGAAATACATGGTACACCTTGACTTCAAGGCAACCAACAACATGGCGGAGTACGAAGCACTCATCTATGGATTAAAGGTGGCACTATCATATGGTGTCAAGCAGTTGCTGGTCAAAGGAGATTCACAACTTGTCATCAAGCAAGTAAAGGGTGAATGCTCCTGCAATAATCTCCAGCTGGCTGCGTACCTCCTTGAAGTCCAGAGGCTTCAGAAGGACTTCGAAGTCCTAGACCTTCACCATGTTCAGCGTGCTCACAACGCTGAAGCTGACGAACTCTCGACCAAGGCGTCAACTGGAGCTCCAGCTCCTGATGGAACCTTTGTCCGGAGGTTGTCAAAGCCCACAGTTCAGCCTACCGAACTGAACGAAGGGGGCGAGATCAGCATCCCGAAGCTGACGGTCCCGATGGCCCTGTTACCATGGCAGCCATCAAGGGTCGTAGGTGCTGCCGGAAGCTCCGAGCAACCCAGCACGCAAGACTCAAATGCTCAAGTCAGTTCCGATGCATGGATCTCGGAGATCCGGAGCTACTTGAAAGACAACATCCTTCCTGACGATGATGTGTCCGCTGACCGGGTAGTCAGATTGGCTAAAAGATACACGTTGATCTCTACCGGCGCGGTGCCAACGACATCCTAATGCGGTGCATCACAAGGGAAGAAGGCTGCGAGCTCCTCGCAGAAATCCATGGAGGCGAGTGCGAGAACCACGCATCTTCCCGCACGCTGGTCGGAAAAGCCTTTCGGCACGGCTTTTACTGGCCTACAGCGCTCCAGGATGCCACTGAGCTGGTGAAGAAATGCAAAGCATGCCAATTTCATACAAAGCAAATTCATACACCTGCTCAGTCCTTACAAATGATACCTCCCACATGGCCTTTCGCTGTGTGGGGGATGGACATCTTGGGACCCTTCCCAAGAGCCGTCGGAGGTTACAAGTTCCTGTACGTCGCCATTGACAAGTTCACCAAGTGGCCGGAAGCTACTCCTGTTGTGACGATCAACAAACAATCTGCAATCAATTTTCTACAATCCATCGTGAGCAGATTCGGAGTCCCAAATAAGATCATCACTGATAATGGGACTCAATTCACAAGCTCCGCATTTCAAGGATATTGCGAAGACCTTGGCATACAAGTTTGCTACGCTTCCGTAGCTCATCCTGCCAGCAATGGACAAGCCGAGAGAGCAAACGCAGAGATCCTTAAAGGACTCAAAACACGCACTTATGAGCGCTTGAAAAAGCACGGAGCCAATTGGATCGAAGAGCTTCCGCCCACTCTATGGGCCAACAGGACTTCTCCAAGTCGAGCAACCGGAGAAACACCCTTCTTTCTGGTGTACGGAGCTGAAGCGATCCTTCCTCCGGAAATCACCTTGGGTTCCCTCCGAGTCCGGACATTCGACGAAGCCGCGCAGGACCAGCTCCGGCGTGAAGACCTAGACCTCCTTGAGGAGGGAAGGTGCCAAGCAGCTGTTCGGAATGCCCGATACCGCCAAGCTCTACGGCGCTATCACCAACGGCATGTACACAGCCGACAGCTCGAGGAAGGCGATCTGGTGCTACGGAGAATACTATCCAGAGAAGGGCAAAACAAACTCTCCCCCGGCTGGGAAGGGCCCTTTCGAGTGATCAAAGTATCCCGTCCCGGAAGCGTTTGCTTGGCTACCGAGGATGGGACACCTCTCCCAAATCCTTGGAACATCGAGCACCTCCGTAAGTTCTACACTTAATTCCACGGAGGTGAGTCTTAAGTAACTTGAAATGTATGTTATAGAGTCATTGTACAGAGTCGGGTAGTTCCTCCAGGAGAGCAGCCGGACCTTTCCCGAAAGGTTTGAAAAGCTCATGAAACACTTGATACAGTCTCCGGACTAGAAGTGTGGCTAACTACCCTGGGTCAAACGAGAAACCAAACACACTTAGCCTGGTTCCGTACCCTAAGAGTGTACTTGTTTCCCCTGTACCCCGGACCTATAATGAAGACATCTTCATGTGAAATAGACTCCACGTGCATTCATTTTTGCATAGGCTCGATATTTTTATTTTTCTCTTTCTTGTCTATAACAGAAACATGCAATTCTTAAGAAGTTCTAGTTTGACCGGTTTACATACGATTCGAGTTGAATTGTCAGATTTTTTGGATTTAAATATCGTCTGTGGCCAACTCGCCTGAAAGCCGCCAAGCCATTCTAGGGCCGGAGTGCGCTATCGACTTAGCCTGGTCAAGCACCCTAAGTACGCCACTCTACCTACATCCCGGCAGGCCAAAGTAAGGTGGGTCCATAGACAGTTGGATCTAAAAGAAAAGACAATTCATCCAGTCGTATTAAAAATCGTGTTCAACTTAATATTTTCTTGAGAACCGTAAGCCGCGACGAAGTTATAGACAAGGAACGAATTTTACTATTTTTCTTGGCTTAAGTGTGCAGGAAAAATGAACCCTACGTTGATGGGAAAAACCGGAGCTAACCAAGCTCCGACTCCCACCAGGGCATCAACCGTCGGCGTAGACTAAAAGATGGTGAGAAGACCCAGTCACTGGAGTCTGTTGCCAACAAACCAAGTGTGGAAAAGGTCATTGCCGGAGCTGCTAAGCTCCGACACCTTGGAGTATTAACTATCGACGCTCAACGTGTTGATAGAGGCTATTGCCGGAGCTACTAAGCTCCAGTGATGGACAGTGCCGGAGCTTCTAAGCTCCGACAACTTCAGGGGACCTTCACTATCAAAAACTTCGGACTAAATTCCACAAGTTCGAAGCAAATTCGTCTTCAACAAAACTCAACATCCTTTTGGTACATGTCCACAATCAAAATTGTGCACATCTACCAGGAGGCCAAGTGAAGATAAAGATGTTGAAGACAAAAAAAAAATGATGAAATTCACAAAAATTGGGGATTTCATTTCATATGAAGACCGGAGATTACATCTGGAGACAAGGGATTACAAAATTGAGGAAGAAGAGAAGATACAAGTAAAGGCTAAAAGAGACGGTCCTAGACCCTATGGAAGAACTCGGCGACCTTCTGGGCGACCTCCGACACGCTGGCTCGGGTAGCTTCGCCTTCTCCTTCGACGGGGCCTTCAAGCACCGGGTCCAGAGGAAATCGAGGGTTCCGGCTGGTGTAGCACGTCAACACATACTCTGTGACGTTCCTAGCCAGGGATTGCCCCTCGACCTCCAGTTGGTCCGCGATGAAGTCGCCCACCTTGGAGAGCTTGCTGCCCGCGGCGCTCAACGCTTGCAACGCAAGGTCCGGCTCCGGATCATCCGGGAGCACGGGGCTGAAACCCATTGGCGCCATCGCATCGTCGGCCTTGCCCAGGAACTCCCAAATCTGTAGGGAGTCCGCCTTCCTCAAGATCTTCAGCACCTCCAGGGATCTCCGGGCCGCCGTCAGCTCCGAATTCTCGCGGGCGAGGCGCTCAACTTCTTTGGCGTTTTGCTGGATCTTCGCAGCAACCCGCTTCTCAAGTCTTCCGAGCTCCTCCTCCCGGAGGTGGATCTTGTTCTGGCGGTCGACCAGGTCCTTCTCCCTAGCCTCCACTTTCTTCTCCCGGGCGACAAGGGCACACTCGTATTCGTAGAGTTCCTGCCCCCGCACCCAGGTCTTCTCCTCCTCCTCGAGGCAGCGCTCTTCCAATTTCTTAGCACGCTCCTCGAGGCCCTTGTCCGCCAGAGCTGTTTTCTCGGCGAGCTCTTCTTCCCGTCGCAAGACGTCATCCCGTAGCTCCAGGAGTTTTTGCTCCTCATCCTCGAGCCGTCTTTCCCTTCCTTCAAGTGCCTCTCGGCGCTTGATAAGTGCGGTGCTGATGGCCTCGAGCTGATCGAACCGAGCGTTGGCCGCGTCGTTAGCAGCCTTAGCTTGGTCGTGGAACTCCCGGGATTGAGCGTCGAGGGCGTGAGTCATGCTCTCCCTCTCGTCCAGCAGCTCACCCCAGAGCTCCAGGCGGATCTTCTCCCGCCTAATCCATTCCTTGTCATCCGCAAGCCTCGACTGCGCCAGCTTAGTCTCGAATTGGAGCCGATTACGCCACCGCCTAAGGGTTTGGCGCTCCTCTTCAAGAGCCTTGCTGTCGTGGAAGAAGGCCAGTTGGACCTGACGTAGACTAGAGCAGGCGTTGTCGATGGACATCGACAGAGAGATGGGCTCCGGACCTGCTGGGGTCTCTTCCGCTGGTTCCAGCGGGTCCTCATTTACAAAAATTGGGTCCCACTCTACGAGAGTGGAACCCCGAGCTTCCAAAGTGCTAGGGCCCTCCTCCGGGATGACCTCAGTCGCCATCGAAGGAGGTCCCGCCACCAAGTCTTCATCTGCCCCCTCAGGCTGGGGGCCGGCGACCTCGTTCAGGCACTCTGGCTCTGCCACAAGTACCATCGACGTCGTCGCCTCCATTAGCTCCGGCCGGGACACTTCTTCTGAGGGAGGCTCAAGCTCCCTCACCTCTTCAGCCGCCAGCTCTGCGGCTGGCGCTCCAACAATCACCGGCTCTGCGACCGGAGCTTCAGAAGTAACCGGCTCAATTGCCGGAACTACTTCAACTTCCGGCTCGCATGCCGGAGCTTCAGCCACCTCCGGCTCAATCGCCGGGGCTTCAGCACTTTCCGGCTCCGAAGCCGGGACTGCTACTTCCACCGACTCAATAGTCGGAGCTTCTACTTCTGCAGCACCAGGACCCGGAGCTTCCACCTCCGGAACGGGTGCCGCTGGCGCATCTTCAATCCCGTGGTCCGGCGCTACCACGGGAACTTCTGGAGACGAGTCGAGGTCCATGACCACGACAGCCGGCGCCGGAGCTGTCGCAGCCTCCGCTTGGGGCGGCACCGGAGCTGGAGCAGAAGCCCTCGCAGTCTCAGACACTGTGGCTGAGGGCGGAGCTTCACTCCCCTTCTTGGGAACGCTGCAGATGAAGAACGAAGAAATTGAGCAAACAGATGCTACAATTAAAAGCTAATCGAGGTAAGAAAGAAAAATTACCTTGGGAGGCTCACGCACCAGCTTGCGCGGAACCTCTTTCCCGGACGATCCGGGCTGGCCACGGTCGGCATAGGAGCTCCGGGAGGACTCCCAGGACTTGCCGTAGCCGCGGGCGTTTCCCGGGTCAGAGCTCTCCTTGATCGGGAGGAACTCCTGGACCTGGAGGCCCTCACCGCTTCTCGTGCCGGAGTCGCGTGCCCGGAGCTGGCACCTCTGGAGGGATCCACCACGGGGACAGTCGCACTCCGGGAGGATCCCACCGCCAGAACAGTAGCGCTCAGGAAAGACCCCACCACGGGGACGGCCGCCACGGCGGCAGAGGATCTTCCTTCCTGAGGAGGGTGAACTGGGGGGGAAGTGGCAGGCCCCACGGACCTTCCATCAACATGTCGCAGCTTCCTCTTCCGGCTCTCCGGCTCTTCCGCCAGCTCCTTCCCCTTGCCGATGACCTCGGTTCTTGGCTGTGGGACAGGGGCGGAGCCATCTCCGGGCAACCCGGGGATCGCTAACCGGGTGGCTGATCTTCTCTCGACGACACCAAGGTCGTCAAGCGCGGGCATCTTCCGCCGGAGCTCCCTGCTGAACTCAACTTCCACGTTCAGAGGGAGGAAAGCCGGCGGCGGAGTCAAGTAATCTCCATCAACGTCGATGCCGTGCTGGAATTTCTTGAGGTGAAACTCCAAGGACTTCCCCACCATGCTGGACTTCAACCCGGTCTCAACCCGGTCCTCGTCCATCACGCTGTTGAGGGCCCAGGCGAGCTTCTCCCTCCTCTTCAGCGGCGCCCACCTGTTGGACAGGAAGTTGCAGAACACCGCCTGGGGAGTCAATCCTCCCTCTACACATTGGCGGATCCTGGTCAGGACAGGGTCGAAAGCTCCCGCCAGCACCGGAACTTCACTCCATACCGACGTGTCAATGCCGGGCAGACCGTCTGGCAGCTCCAACCGCTCATGCTCTTCCACCTGGACGACTACCCAATCTTTCTTCCAGTCATCCCACTTCCCGGAAGGGAATGACCGGAGGTACTTGAATGGGCACTTCTTGCGCTTCACGAAGTAGTAGAAGCCAAGATACTCATCGCTTCGGCCGGTGGTTTGGACGGTGAAGAAGGTTCGGAAGAGCTCGATGCAGGGAGGGATGCCCACCCACATCTCGCAGAAGTGGACAAAGATGGACACAAGGAGAATGGAGTGAGGGCCAAGGTGGTACAGCTGTAGACCATAGAAGTCCAGCAGCATCAAGAAGAAAGAAGAAAACGGTGGGATCAGCCCCACCATGGCGTACGAGGAAAAGTACACCATCTCGCCGGAGTGCTCCTTTTTAAAGGGAAGCTCTCCGCCGGCGCGGACCGAGCGGTTGAAGAAGTCCGAAGACCACCCCATGAGGGCCCGGACCTTCTTCAGATCGCCGTCTGTCTTCAAGCGACTCTCACGCAGACCCAACTCCATCGCAGCAAAGCTAGGCAAGAGAAGAGGAGCAAAGCACAAGTTGGGAGTTTGAGCGCAAGAACAGATGGGAAGCGTAAAGAACTCCCGACGGTGCGCTTTCCTTCTTAAGTAAGCCCTTGCAACGCTTGGATGGAAACTACAGGGGAGTCAAGGATACTACTCGAGAATTCAGCCCTGCCGATGACTAGGGGGCCCGGGACCACCCTGACGATCAAGTCGAGGCTCTTACCCAGGCGAACAGTTGTCATCACGAGGCGGGAAACCCAAAGGCGGCGAACTGACAAGGCACGCGGAACCGATACGGTTTTCGTATCGGGAACCGGCGACCTTCAATTGCGAGAGATCCGCACATCAAAGATCCTATCTGCCGCCTGAGGTGCGCCACGCGTCGGGACTTAACTGTAAAGCCCTACCAACGGCACCTCCGAAGACCCTTGAAGACCCAGTTCAAGAGTCGCGAGTATGGACCCACCTCCGACGGAATGACTTCACCCCGGTGACTTTCCCCGGAGGTAGGTCCAGGGGGCCACTGTCGGTACCCTAAAAACCATACACCCCCTGAGGTTACAAAGATCTCAAGGGAAGGACGTCTACTCAAATTGAAGACCCTCGGAGGCCCACTTGTCAGACATAACCGGACCTGCTTCTCCAACATGGTTAACCCCTAGGTTGCCACGTGTACTGTCAGACCGGAGCTACTACCCGCAAGGGTGAAGCTCCGGGCTAGGTACTGAAACGGCACCTCCGGACTTAACCCCTGACCGAGAGAAGCTCCGGACCTGACACGTGCCAGGCCACCCCGGAGCTTCCCGCTTCCCACAAGCAACCTCCGGAGCTGCCACGTGTCCATACGTCGGAGCTGGCCGCTTCAAACCTCCGGGAGACATTGTAACAGCTCCGGATCTTCAATGGACAGCCGCGGACTTCAAGACCCGATTAATTGTCATTAATTCCACGTTAATGACACTTAATCGGACAATCTTAACACCTGTAACGGCACTGTCAGAGCCGTTACAGGGTTATTAACAACAATTAATCCCGTGTATCAATACTAGTAACCACCAGGGCCACATGTCGGGCCAGGCTGACTTGTAACGGTTTGTCCTTGTACTATAAAAGGACAAACCGATGATACACGAGGGGGAGAACTCTCGAACGCTCTCAAGCTCACAAGCTAATACAACACACACACACACCCGTGGAGTAGGGTATTACGCTCAGGCGGCCCGGACCACGTAAACCACTGTGTCTCTCGTGTCCAATCGTGATTCACCTTCTTGAGTCTCCGCGCGCCCAAACCGAACTACAAACTCCTTCAACACTTTAGTAGTGTCAGGGGATCTGCCGACTCCAACAGTCGACAGTTTCGATTCGTGAATTGAGTAGGATTAGTGTCCTAGTTAGTTTTGGGTTGGCCTAAGGGCTGGTTATATAAGCAAGGGAGGCCAGAGCTCGTGGTGTACGACTTTGGGGCTGTTCCGCTTGTGTTCTATTGAATAAAATTCGTAGTTGAAAGTAACTTTTGTGCCTTGTTCGTCCGACTTGTTTTCTTCAAGTCTTCCTCGTCGAGTTTCTGCACAACACTACCTTGTTTTGGTGGTTTTATCATAACCCAAGTTTTACAGATCCGATTGACGTGATTCTTTTTGGGTTGTCTTCACAACTGAATTTTATTTCATCTATCAAAATTTCACTGTCATTGGATTTGTGGTTTCTGAACTAACAGGAACAATTTAGGTTTACGGTGAGGAATCTATAGTAGCCCACATAATGACTATTATTAGCATAGTTACTTAAGGTGGCAAAGTTAACATATGTGTTATTATATTCTGTAACGATGCTCCGATGTCAATAAGAGGTAAGGTACGCCATTGCAAGCGGATCAATTGCGGTAAGCTCTCCGTACGAGAGGTAGTACGATGATTGTTCCCTGTGGCTTGGCACGGGAGTTAATATGAGTCTCTGAACCTTCTCATGGTTTTGGGAACATATGAAAATGTTGTTCCTCGCCGTGCTTCAGGCAAAAGAGAGGATATCCCATCGTGTGGTCAGAAGCACGAAGTATGCAACTCTTGAACGTTCAATGTTAAAAGGGCCATACACAATGTTGATCCCTTGCGCAAGAGATAAAATATGTGGGCTCCTATTGTGCGGATGAAAAACAAGTAGTGTGTTTTTAATAAACACGCAAGAGCGCCTCCTACTGGTGCAGCATTAGGCAAAGACGTGAGACCCTGTTGGGTGGTACATAACCCAATGCACCTCCTACTGGTGCAGCATTATGCAAATGGACCCCCGTCGGGTGGTAGAAAACCCGGTTATGTACCTCGAGACGTGGCTCAGCTCAAGGCACCCTGTATAGAATGATAGGATGGACGTTCTTACTCTGATATATACTATTGTGACTTCCTGAAATGGTCGCCGTGTGGGCTGTGCCGTACGGCACCAAAATTAGTGTTTTATGCAGGTACACTTACTGCGTGATGGTATTGCGCTTAGAAAATGTTTGCGAGTGAATGTCATTAAGGCCACCATTGAGACATATGGCGGAAAACCAGCTTAGAATTTTCACTTTTGTGAGGCACGTAATACTGACATGTATCTCATTGATGCATTAACCACTTTGATATAAAATCGAACTGAGAAGATGTAAGAATATTTATAATAGCTATCAAACACTTATTTTGAACTAAGTTTTCAAAATTGGAGTAGGTTTTGAAGTCACATATTCAAAAACAGAGTGTTCTGTTTTCTGCCAGAAAAAAACCTGAATTTGAGAAATCATATCTCCCAGGAAATAACTCCAATGAAGGTGTATCTTACATGGATGGAAATTTTAGAATGTCCTTTAAAACTGTTATGTTCAACTCCAGAGCTGAATTCCCCTCTAACCTGTTCAAAATTTCAATGTTCCATAATCTACCAAACTAGACAGAAATTGGAACCCTCTCTGGACTCTTTGATATTTTTGCTATATCTCGCTCTACAAAATTCGAACCAGGCCGTGCGAGACATTTTTTGGATCCTTGTAATGTGTATTACGAATTTGTAATCTGTGGATTTTGTAAATTTTGCGGTTTTACATCCTGAAATTGTGGCCCAAAATCAGCATAAACAATGGAGGTGCTGTCAAAATTTCCAGTAAAACTGTCAGGTTCACAATGCCATATCTCCTCAAACGGAAAAGTATGGAGGCAAAACAATACTTTTTGGAAAGGTCTTGAAGTGTACTTCAGCTTCTACACAAAGCAAGTCAGCCCTTACATCGGACCTTGCCGAAGCTATCCAAAACAAGGCGGACCTATTATCAGACTATGCTGTAGCTCAAACCTAGAGTTGGACTTTGTTGAAAAAGTTGTTTTGGTAGTATTCAAAACTTTTATCGTCGTAGCCAATGTATTCAGCACAGATAGATCCCACAATATCCCCCTTGATGAATGCATTGGCAACACTACTTAGAATTCGAACATTGGCTTATTAACATAAAAAGTTTTGAAAACAAAATTCTCCCTTTATACACATTTCTCCACCTTTGTAAATCAGGAATAAAATGATAAAAAACAAAAATACAAAAATTCTCCCCTTGAGAAGAATCGTCGCAAAACACTTTTGAATGTGTGCAATGTTTGATCAATTCCCCCCCCCCCCCCCCGCTTTAACAATGTATTCAGCAAGGTACAAAAGAGAAATTTTAATCGGTATGAGCATATTATAACATATACATATAAAACAAAGCTCATCCAAGTCATACTATCAAGTAACTTACACTATCACATCAATGAGATACATAAAGTAGTGTAAGCCATGCTAGAAATCAAGTGTAATTTTCAATTTAAACAAGTCATGATCTCACAAACTTAACTATTTCAAGACCTAAAAGCATGACACTTGTTGCTACAATTGTTTTCTCTTTTAAGTACAAATTTTAATCATATGAAATTTTCAAGAGATTATATGCACATCTGACTTATTCTAACCAACCAAGTCAAGCCTATGTCATTTGACAATAAGAAGCTTAAGGACATGGTTTTAGTCATACACAACGTTTTCCATGTTCATATCTAAGTGCAATGATAAGCCATCTCAAAAGAAGAAGTGTGATGCATGCATATTCTCTTGATCTTTTCTAATTTTTTCATTTGAACATAAAAACTCAACATGTGAGTTGCTTACATGATTAATTCTTTATGATTAAAAGCACTTGTGAGCATGCAACAAGTTCAAAACAGCAAGAAAGTTCGATCATGACCAGATTTAGTGTAAGTAATTATTCCAATTACTAGTCATGGCAAAAACTAAAAAATGTATAACGAGAGTAATGTAGTAAGAAGTTCCAGCATGTAGAAGGAATCACAAAGTCATATATGTATGAAATATTATGCTCATATTATTTTATTTCAGATTCACACATGGACTTCCCAAGTTTTAAAAACTCCCCCTCAGTTTAAAAAATGAGGATGCATAACCCCTATTTCACTACGAATGAAACAAAAACGAGTGAAATCCAAAGGTTTTGTAAAAATGTCAGCCAATTGTTGTTCGGTATCTACATGGTGAATCACAATGTTTCCTTTTTGAAAATAATCACGGAGAAAGTGATACCTAATGTCAATGTGCTTAGTTCTCGAATGTTGCATGGGGGTTTTAGCAATGCAAATGGCACTAGTATTATCACAAAACAGTGGAATACTATCTAGATCAACCCCATAGTCCTTAAGTGTTTGAACAATCCAAAGAATTTGTAAGCAAGCACTAGCAGCAGCTACATATTCAGATTCAACTGTGGATTGTGCAACTGAGTTTTGTTTTCTAGAGGACCAAGCAACAAGTGAATTACTAAGAAAATGACAAGCACCAGAAGTACTTTTCCTATGAATCCTAAAACCCCCAAAATCAGCATCCGAAAAAACTTTCAAAGTAACGGTTGAGGAAGAAAGAGGAAAAATGCCAAATTCTTGAGTTCCATGTAAGTACATGAGAATTCTTTTAACAGCTTGACAATGTGAAGTACGTGGGGAAGCTTGAAACCGTGCACAAAGATAGACACTGAATTGTATGTACGATTTTAATGCCGTGAGGTACAAAAGTAGTCCAATCATACTTCTATATTCTTTTTGATCAATCGGTTCACCATCTTCATCAGTTTCAAGTGTTGTTGTTCCCATTGGTGTTCGAAGAGGCTTGCTTTTGTCCATGTTGAAGCGCCTTAGGAGGTCTTTTTATACTTCGTTTGATGCACAAAGGTTCCTTCCTTGGTTTGCTTGATTTGCAGCCCAAGAAAGTATGTGAGTTCTCCCATCATACTCATCTCAAATTCTGAGCTCATCATAGCCGAAAACTTGGACACAAGATCATGAGAAGCACAACCAAAGATAATATCATCCACATATACTTGAATGAATGATGAGTCATTGCCATGCTTAAGCACAAAAAGAGTTTTACCAACCATGCCCATGGTAAACCTTTTTTCAAGTAAGATTGTTTTTAACCTATCATATCATGCTCTAGGGGCTTGTTTGAGACGATACAAGGCTTTGGACAGTTTGTAAACATGATTAGGAAGTTCTGGATTTTCAGAATCTGGTAGTTGCTTGACATAAACCTCCTCATCTATGTAGCCATTAAGAAAAGCACTTTTAACATCCATTTGATATAACTTGAAACCTTTAGATGCAGCAAAGCTAACAAAATTCTTATGGCTTCAAATCTAGCAAGAGGAGCAAAAGTTTAAACAAATTCTAGATCTTCAACTTGTGTGAAACCTTGAGCAACCAACCTATCCTTACTCCCAATCACAACCCCATCCTCTTTGTTTACTATTAAACACCCATCTAGTTCCAATCAAAGTGTGACCTTGAGGTGGAGGTACATGTTTCCAAACATTATTTCTTTCATAATTTTCTAACTCTTCCTGCATGGCAATAATCCCAAATAAGGAGCTGGAGCAATGTCATTAGCTGATAAATTATTTGAGTTATTACCTGGGCCAGCTTCATCAAAAGACACCTAACAAGTCTTCACAATTTTTTTAGTGTCAAGTAAAAGCTCACGGTAGCCTCTAGTATGAGATGGATAACCATGAAACATGCCATCAGCAGGTCTAGCTTCAAATTTATCAAGATTACCATGTTTCTTAACAAAGCATTTGCAACCAAAGACCCTAAAGTGTGTGACACTATGCCTATGTCCAAACACAAGAGAACACGATTTGAGACATAACAAGCGGTTGCAATTGCATCAGGGCAAAATTTCCTAGGAGTTTGGTATTTATCAAGCATAGTCCTAGCCATCTCAACTAAGGTTTTGTTCTTTCTTTCTACAACACCATTTTGTTGAGGTACGTATGGTGAAGAAAATTGAAGATCTATTCCATTTTCAGCATAAAAGTGATCGAAAGATAGATTTTCAAATTCAGTTCCATTATCACTTCTAATTGCTTTTAAGGATCCTAGGTGATCTATTGATAATCTAAGAAATAATGTTCTAAAGTGACTAAAATCTTCATTCTTAGATGCAATAAGATAAACCCAAGAGTATCTAGAATAATCATCAACAATCACAAGAACATACCATTTACCTCTCAAGGATTGAACACGTGAAGGTCCTACGGTGTCAAGGTGCAAAAGTTGACCCGGTTCAGTTGTGATGATCATTGTGAGAGGAGTATGTGAACCTGCAACCATCTTAGCATGTCTACAAGAAGAGCACATAATTTCTTTGTCCCCTTTAAGCTTAGGCAGCCCACGTATGCGATTAAGAGCACTAACACGCATTAGATGATCAAAGCCTACGTGACCAAGTCTAGGATGCCAAAAATGTAAGTCCTTTGAATCATTAGCAACTAGACACCTATGCTTAGAGGAAGACATATCAAAATCAGCTTTAAAAACTCTTCCAAACTGAGACATGTTAAAAATAAGCTCACTATTTGAATCTACAACTTGCAACAATTTTTATTGAAAATAATTTCCAGATTTTCATCTAGCAATTGTGAAACATAAAGCAAGTTGTATTTCAAATTTTTGTCAAGTGCCACATCCTTCAAAGTGTAGTGATCATTTACGCTAACAGAACCCTTAGCAATTATAGTAGTTGAAGAATTATCGGCAAAAGTAACATTCTCTACACGTGACACAAAAGAGAGGGAGGAGAACCATTATTTTTTATCGGTCATGTGATGTGAGCATCCTGAATCCACAATCCAAATGTTCTCCTTTCTCAAGCGTGTAACCTACATAGAAGCACAATACGTCAATGACTCAATAATGGGTTTAGTCAAAAGGCATTTAGGAATCCAGTACTAAGTCACACGATATCCATCAGGAATCACACGCAATAGTAGAGATAAAATAGCAGGTTTATGAGCCAAAGCTTGAGGATTTTTGTACCCAACTATGGACTTACGAGGTGTTACATGTGTAGCACAAAAAAGTGTAGGTTTGGGAGCAATCTTTCCATGTTCTCGACTCATTACAGCAGATTGCATGTTCCTATCATTCGGTTTAGCATGTGCAACAAATTTTGCATGAAAGTTATGAGATCTAGCAATCATTTTTTCCTTTTTTTTTCTATTGTTTAGATAGTCTATTACAAAAATCTATGACAAACCATCTCTACCACAGTAGGTACAATGAAATTTAACTTTGTGTTCATGTCTAGGTGAGCAAGAAGATTTTTATTTGAAACCGAATGAGACAACACTCCTGCAGATTTGAAAACCACTTCTTTTTATTTAGGAACTGTTTGAATCAAACCACTTCCTAATGACTTTACAATTTCATGTGGATGTGCCATAGCATGAGCATGAGAATCAAAACCTAAACCAGATTTATAATTACAAGATTTAGAGGAATTCAGCAGCAAGTTTATGTTCTTATTTGCATTACAACACTGATCTAATGTCCTATGCATGTCATCAAGTTTATTTGACAGATCAAAGCAATCTTCACATGAAGTTTTTCCTTTTAGTTTGCAGTTGGAACAATATTTATCTTCATGAGAATGTAAAGCATTGTTCAATATAGAAATTTCATTCATAGAATCTTGTAGTTTCTTATCAAGATCATCACAAGTAGAACATTGCAAATCAATTGTAGAACAGCAAGCATCTTTCAAGTATTTATCATTAAGTGCAGCAAGATTTTTGTTCCTTCCAATTTAAAGTTCAAGTTTATGAAGTGTGGTGGTCTGTGCACTTCTTAGAGAGGACAATTTTTTATATATTAAATCACATGAGGAACAAGAATCATCACTAGGAATCAAAGATTTCAAATGATTAATTTTAGATTGTAGTGACTCAATTTTAACAGCATTGTCCCTAAGATTTTGTCCTTTTTCTTAACTATAACTATGGCACGAGAAATAGCATCACAAATTTCTTCACAAGTAGGACATACCTCTTCATTGTCACTGTTGTGTTCTGCCTCCTCCATACTTGATCTTGACTTGCCTGCCATGAAACAAGTTTGCCAAATCATCTTCATCTTCGTCATTTCCTATGTCCACGTCGCTCGAGCCAAGTTCTTGAAGTGCGGAGATAAAACTATTTACAAATTGACGTCATGTAAAACCCTTCTTTCTCTTGTTGTTGTTTGCAGATGAGTGCTTCGTCCTTGTTTGCTTTTCATCATGGGAAGTAGCACCTAAAAGGTTAGGGCAATCTGTGCGAAAATGTCTTGTCTTACCACATTTGAAACATCGTTGAGGTCCGACACTCCCTCTCCTTCTAGTTCTCACATTTTGCAATGCTTTTGAGAACCGGGTAGAGATGAGTGCAAGTTCTTCCACTATAAACTCTTCAATTTGTTCAAGCGTTAGAGAGGACAACAAAGCAAGTGTTCCACAAGATGAAGATTGGCCGAAGCTAGGCATGTCACATTGAGACACAAATGCAAGAGATTTGTTGGGGTTCTTATGTGAGATTATGTCAATTTCATGAGTTTTCAATTTGGAATATAGAACATCTAAAGTAAATGTACTCATGATAGTAGATTCATGAATAGATGTGACTTTCATCTCACAGATTGACATGTCTAATGCACTTTGTAATTGCCTAGCATTTTCAGCATCTGAAAAATTAACATTGACGCTACGCAAGTTGCTGAGAATTTTATTAAAGCGGGCAAATAAATCATCGACAGAATCACCTGGTTGCATCTCAAAAGGCATGTATTCGAAACATCGTATGCAGATCAGAGTTGTGCAACTCGATCAAAGTCGCATTGAGTCAATCCTTGTATGATCAAGTTCCACGCCTTGCTGTTGTTGTCGACATCTCTCATGTTCATAGCGGTGACATGATCATTTGGGGGCACATCATAAGGCTTGTAAACCTTTTCCCATATTGCTAAGCCTTGCGCCTGGATGAAAGCCTCCATACAAGTCTTCCAAACATGAAAATCAATGATATTGAATACATAAGGTTTTGCGGTGTATCTCTGCATGATGATTAGTCAAAAACACATGCAAATCGCAAAGATTAGAGCACTATGGCTCTGATACCAATTATAGGATCGAAGAGCACGTGAAAAGCTACCAGAGGAGGGTGAATGGTAGATTAAAACTTTTTTGGTGGAAGCAACAAAAACCCCTTGGTAGAAAATTAATCTATTAAGAAATCATGTCTGTGACTAATCTAAACGTGATGAATCGTGACAAAACCAGTATAATTGTGTAGAATCAAGCCATGAAGACAAGACAACAATAATCTTGAAAAACCGTCGAGAAAAACTCAAGTTACGATCGAAACATTGAACGAAGGTCAATCTATTCTACACGAGAAAAACCAGATCTACAACACCGCAATGAAACTCCTGTAGAGCCAAAACTACAAATCCAATGACCATGAATTTTTCATAGATGATATATAATGAAGTTGTGAAGACAACCCAAAAAGAATCACGTCATATAGATCTATAAAACTTGAGTTTTGATAAAACCACCAAAGCAAGGTAGTGTTGTGCAGAAACTCAACGAGAAAAACTTGTCTGAAACAAGTCGGATGAACAAGGCACAAAAGTTCGTTTAAACTACGAATTCTATTGATCAAACCACAAGAGGAACAGCCCCAAATTCATGCCTATCCAAACCAAGTCGGACCTTACATCGGACCTTGCCGGAGCTGCGCAGAAAAAGCCAGACCTATTGTCGAACCTTGCTGGAGCTCGGACCAAGTGTTGGACCTTGTTGAAAAAGGTGTTTTGGTAGTATTCAAAACTTTTGTCGTCATAGCCAATGTATTCAGAACAAATATATCTCACGGAATGCGAATTCTGCGCACCAGGTACATGCTAGAGGTCGGTGGCTCAAGCCATTGATGTGATGACTCCTAGCAATAGAGAACTCAGGATCAGCGACAAGCGACACCGCCACCTCCTCCTTCGCTTACATTGGCGGATGTGATTGCAGCAATGGTGGGTTCGCGCAACGAGCAGACCCAGCTGCTGTGAACCCTCGTGCAGAATACGTCAGCGGGTCGTCCAGACGGAGGCAATCATCAGCCTCAACAAAGCATCTACTCAGATTTCATGGCGACTCATCCACCGGTCTTCAAGGAGGCCGATGAACAACTCGAGGCAGAAAACTGGCTCTGCACAACTGAAGTGAAATTCAGTTTGCTCCAATGCACCGAACAGCAGAAGGCGCTCTTCGCGGCGCGGCAGCTTCACGGCTCCGCCGAAGCATGGTGGGCGAATTTCATCACTTCTCTGCCGGCTGTTCACACCGTGACATGGAGTCAATTCCGAGAGGCATTCCGCGCCTATCACAGACCTCCCAGGATTATGAAAAGGAAACTTCAAGAATTTCTTGAACTCAAGCAAGGCGAGAGGAGTCTCACGAGTGCTCCGAGGCTTTCAACCACTTGGCTCGGTACGTGCCAGATCATGTGAACATTGAAGAAGATAAATGTGACTACCTCTATCGAGGCTTGAGTGCTAAAATGAGGGACAATCTTGCTTGGTTCAATTGCGGCTGTCGACTATCGGTACAGGCTAAAGCCACCTAGCTGCCCTGTCTCCAAGCCAAGGTGGGGTCTGAGGGAGCCACATGTCCAGAAATCCTAGACCCCTCAACCCTAAATACGGGGTCCGGCGTACCCACATGAACCTGAAGGAGGAGTTCAGCTCCCTCTCAGGGGCAAGCTCCCAAGAGGCCACGTGTCCCGCAGGACGGTAACCTGCTCCCCCCAATGGGAGTGAGCTCTAGAGCTACCACGTGGCTCGAGACGACAGACAGGACACCTCTTTGAAGAGGCAGCCTTTGGCTCTGGCATGTTTCCCATAGCTTTGGAGCCCCCGCTCTACCCAGGACACGCTCCGGAGCTACCACGTGGTCAGCGGGTCGGGACCCGACCTCCCCAGAAGAGGCTAGCTCCCGAGCTGCCACGTACCCTACAACTTGCCCTGGGCGGTGGGTTGCAGGAGTTAAGAGGGAGGTGCATCGTGTCCGTATCAGGCATTAAAGGCTCGCGTCTTCCCCAGGCGTGTGATACAGCGCACGCCCGCTGTCAGGTACCGCTGCACCCAATCGCATCACAGTGAAGGCTCAATAGGCCTATCCCACTCTGCCTAGTGGGTAGCTTACGGTGCCAGGGACATATGGATGGGACATTCTCTGCGATCATTAATTACTATGCATGGGCCACTGACGATTGAAGTGGCAAGACGACAAGTCTTCAAGCCGCGGTCAGGCGAAGCTTATGCGAGAAGCCATAGATCTTTTTAGGATAAGACCACATCGAGGCCACCTATCGAGCCCCAGACCCCACTTGTAAGGCGTGTGGCCTTGTCTATATAAGGACCAGACCACCATCGTGACAAGGATCCCCATTTTCTATGCACACACACACACACACACACACACACACACACACACACACACACACAGACCAGCAATACAACCTCACCGTGGAGTAGGGTGTTACGCTCTAGCGGCACGAACCATGTAAAAACCACTGTCTCATACACGAGACCATTGGATTGAGAACTAAGCCCTGCCGATCAAAGAAGCACCGCGGGTTGCTCCTTAGCAGATCCGAGGGAAGTGTTGCATTAATACTTTGACATTTTGTGCACCAGGTAGGGGCTTTTTCCCTCAAAAAAGTGGTTGCGCTTTCACCACCATGGTGTTCATCAAACCCGTAGACGGCGATTTCTGAGGCCGTTGTCTGCTGACTAGATCCACCACCTGAGCGGCGCACTCTGGTTTGTCACGCCCCCGCACAAATGCAGCTAGCTAGGGTTGCACATTCGGGCACGTCCCAGCCCAGTTAGCGCCCCCACAGACGCCGGCTGCGAGTCCGGAGAACGCTCTGGCAGCAACCAGGGCCCTGCTTCACCACCCAGCGTCGATGAATGCTTCTCAGTGAGTGGCTCAGTAGTGGGTCCGCGACATCAACCACTTAGTCGTGGCGGCCCTCAACTCTCCCAACAGAGGGAGACGTCACGTGTTGCTATTGCGCACGCCGTCTATCTACCGTCGCACCACCAACTCCAGATCCACTAGGCTTACTAGCACTGGCAAGATGCCAGCAGAGGACCTAAGGGCTGAGCTTGACCGTCGTTAATCTCAGATAGATGGTCGCGTCGTCATCGTCGTCAAGGGCCTGATCAGGAGGCATCCTCCGTTCGAGGAGCACCTCAAGTAAACCCTCCACCGCCGCCATCAAACCAGGACTACGTTGGGTTGACTGCACCCCTACACTGCTCGGTACAATAGGTGTCATAGCAGTACTTGCCACAACAGCAAGCTCCGCAGCAGCCACACGTGGCGCAACAAACCCCCCTAGTGTATGTTATCCCGTACGCCTCTCCTGCGAAACCCATCGGAGGCTGCATGGCCTTAGCACTATAACTCTGACTGACGACATGGCCGTGCAAGTTACGGCCACACCTACCAGAGAAGATTGATGGGAGCGTCAACCTAGGCGAGTTCCTGCAGATCTACACCATGATGCTCCTTGCTCTAGGAGCGGATGAGTTCGTCCTGGCAAAATACTTTCCTGTCTCCCGGATCGGCTCAGCCCTGTCATGGCTGATGAACCTGCGCGAGGGGTCTATAACATCCTGAGATAAGCTCTGCCAGTAGTTCACGACCAACTTCGGTAGCTCCTACACACACCCCGACACCAAGCTCGACCTCCATGTCGTGCACCAACAACCCATGGAGACGTTGTGATCATTCATCCAGTGCTTCTCCCAGGTAGGCAACTCCATCCCCAACATCCTGAATTCTTCTGTCATAGTAGCATTCTGGCAGGGAGTGCAAGAACGAAAGATGCTCGAGAAACTAGCCACGGACAACGTGCAAGATGTCTCTGAGCTCTTCTCCATCGCCGACCGGTGCACCTAGGCGGCAGAGGGCCATGAATGGCACACCCAGGCCACCCCCGTAGTGGGCGGAGTTGGCAAGACTTGTGAAGGTGCCGCTACCCCATGTAGCGGCAAAAAGAAGAACCAGAACCAGGGCGGCGGCCCGAACGAGCAGCTGCATGGGT
The DNA here is from genome assembly GCA_036927565.1 of Tuctoria greenei. Lineage (NCBI taxonomy): Eukaryota > Viridiplantae > Streptophyta > Magnoliopsida > Poales > Poaceae > Tuctoria > Tuctoria greenei. The sequence goes on from JAYESD010000004.1 coordinate 74,944,003, forward strand.
CACCCGTCACTGCAGCAGTGGCGGTCAGAGGGGGAAGACCCCCACGCTCCGACAAGCACCCACATCAGCCACATGTAGCTGACATTGATGTCGAGCCCTTCTCAGTGCGCAAGACTCGTGACCACACTGCGAGTGAGTGTTGGGACATTAAGAGATGCGCCGAGAGATACTAGGAGTGGGCGCAGCAACAGCAGCATCCTGACGGTGCCCCCTTCCGCCAGCGGGAGGGTAAGCAGAAGTTCGACTCCAAAGTCAACAATGACGAGGAGATGGAGTACCATAAGCAGGTCTGGACCATCAAGGTGGTCCACCAAGACAAGGACTATGACACCAGTAGCAACCACGAGTGTCACATGACTTTCCACGTCATCTTCAGGGGGGGGGGGTCTTGGGATCCCACGTTCGAGAATGCGGCCAAGACCCTTCGCCGAGCAGTGGCTTCAGTAGCCCCAGCTTTCGCTCCGGCGCTACATCACAAGTGTACGGAAACGCTAATCAACTTCGACGCCTCTAGCTGCCCCAAAAACATGGCGGGAGCCGGGATCCTACCTCTCCTGGTCGCCCCCACCATTGCCAACGTCTAGCTTCATTTCGTCTTGATAGATGGCAGGGCTGGCCTCATCCTCATCACCCATGCAGCTTTCGACCAGCTGTAGTTCCCGGTGTCAAAGCTCACTCCCTTGAGGCCATTCTCGGAAGTGGGGCCATGGATCATCATCCCGTATGGCAACATCAACCTTCGGGTGCCTTTGGGATGCCCGACAACTACAGGACAAAGAGCATCCTGTTCAAAGTCGCATATGTCAGCCTCCCCTTCAATTCCTTCATTGGCAGGCCAGCCCTGTACCAATTCATGGTCGTAGCCCACTACGTCTACCTTGTCCTGAAGATGCCAACCCCTTTCGGTGTCCTTAGGATCAGCGGATACCGCATTACAGTAGTGTTAGCCTTGGAGATGCTCCAAGCCCTCACAGCAGACCCAACACCAGACCAGGGGGGTGCTGGACCAAGTCATCCCCCGCCAAGCTCGCGCCAGTGCGGCTCACTTGCAGCACCCCGTCTGCAGCGTTCCGATAGCACTGACACTCCCGTCAAAGCTGTCAAGATCAGTTCTAGCTCTGCTCAGACCCTTCGGAAGGCGTGAAGCCAAGGCAAAAAGTAGGAACGCCTGCTCAATTCCACACCGGTAGCCATCGACGACAAGTTGTACAGCAACCATCACAGCTACCATCAGAGCTTTGGGCACCCTTTATATATTAGCTTAATAGGACAGTGTGAAGGTGTTCATATTGTCTAGGAGTAGCATTAAGGACAACCAAGCTCCAGGAGGGTAAGGTTCAGAGTGCTGTACCAAGTCAGCTTAGCTTGGTCATGAACCCTAAGCCTGTGCACCCTGCCTCCCTCAGCATCTAGAAGCAGGCAGTTGCCCTCTTTTGTAAAATTTGTCTCCTCCTATGAATACCGATATAAAAGAATTAGTACCTTACTTCATGTTTCCCAAAACAATGTTCATTTAAATTATGCGCTAATTTTATGATCAAGCATGCTATACTCGTTTACTGTATATTCCCTTCATATACACGGTTGTACACTATGCATCTCTCACCCTTGCTAGAGTTGTGCAATCCTACTGCAGGCGGGCTTTCTTGAGATACTTGCGATGTGTGAAGGGCTCTCACGACTGCCCTCATCCTTGGAGTGCTGTGAAGTTGGATGGCCTCCCAGGAAAGGCCTAGGCCAAGCCGGAGGTCCAGGGCGTGTGAGCTGCTTAGCCTGGTCCTGCACCCTAAGCACGCACATCCTGCCTCTCAATGTTGTGGCCGAGTACTCGGTGCTGGATGGATTGCACCCTAAGGACGGTGGGAGCTAAGACCCAAAGCACTAAAGCATTGAATTACCCAAGCCCCGTGTGTCAACTCAGGACAGTAAGACATGGCAAAGCTACGAAAGAGAGACAGGTAAAACCTGCGAGCAAACTAGTTCATCCTTTAACGTGTGCAGGACAGCCAGCTCTGACATCACCCAAGGGGCCTGCCGTCGATGTCCCAACATGTTAACGACAGCAAAAAGCGCTGATAAGTGAGTACACTCTCCTACCCCGCTCTTGTTTCTAACAGGGTTCTCTTGTGATAGCGTGTGCATCAGGGGCCTTCCATCGAGGAATCTGCGACGATGGTGGGCGTCGTCAGAGCAGACAGCTTGGGCACCTCCCAGGGGGCCTACCGTCGATGAATTTGCGACGATGGTGGGCGACAACATAGCATCCACCTCCGACGCCACCCTAGGGGCCTGCCGTCGACGAATCTGAGATGATGGTGGACGATGCTGGAGCATCTAGCTCCAGCACCTCCTAGGGGGCCTGCAGTCAATGAATCTAAGACGATGGTGGTCGACGTCGGAGCATCCAGCTCCGGCACCACCCAAGATGCATACCGTCGACGTCCCAGCATGTTGACGATAGCAATAAGCGCTGATAAGTGAGTACACTCTCTTGCCCCGCTCTTGTTGGTAACTAGGTTCTCTTGTGATAGCCTATACACCAGGGGCCTACTGTCAACGAATCTGCGATGATGGTGAAGGACACCGGAGCATCTAGCTCCGGCACCTCCCAAGGAACCTACCGTCGATGAATCTGAGACGATGGTTAATGATGCTGGAGCATCCAGCTCCAGCACCTCCCAGGGGGCCTGCCGTTGACCAATCTACGATCATGGTGGGTGACGCTGGAGCATCAAGCTCCGGCTCCACCCAAGGAGCCTGCCATCGACGAATCTGTGACGATGGTGGATGACACCAGAGCAGCCAGCTCCAGCACCTCCCTTGGGGCCTGCTGTCGATGTCAACACGCAGACAAAGCACAAAGTCCTTGGAAGGGCCACACCAAGGTCAACCGCTCATGCTCCCCCGCTCCGCTGGGAGCCCGTCAAAGAAATCTTGCACTCAGGTGATAGGCGTGCCCAGCAACCTGGCCACACCTACGAGGGGGCCTCTAAGGGGGTTCCATAGGCAGGATGTCAAGTAACGACAAATCGGCCATGTCAACCGTTCAAGCATTGGTCCCTTAAAAGCTAACAAACTCAAAAGAAAAGCTCTTCAAGACCTTATTTAGCTAAGGACTTGTGGTAACAAGTTAAGAAGCACAAGACAAGACAAACAAACACAAAGTCGAATTCATTGAAGAATATTTACAAAGGGGCGAACCCCGGATGCAAAGACGGGCTGGCAGCCTCAATTCCTCGCAAATTGGGAGACAACAAGTTTGGCGGCATTCTTGACCTTTGCCGCTGCCATCTCCTCACGCTCTTCAACGAGACCTTCGAAAACTGGCTCCAGCGGCAGCTCAGGGTACTGACTCTGGTAGCATATCAGGACATGGGATGCTACCGTCTCCACCATCATCCTACCCTCGGCTTCCAGACGCTAAGCCAGTTGATGCTCCTACAGATCAAGCTCACGGATGCGGCACTCCGTCGTGTGCTCCCGGGCCTGGACGTCGAGATCACACGGGACAAGTTCCTGACGCTCAGCTAAGAGTTGTGCTCGATCCCGTGCCAAGTCGCTCTCCCAAAGCTCAAGGTCTTCAAGGCAGGACTACAACCTTTCCTGATATGCCTCAATCCGAGCTATCATTGCTTTGGCCACCACCTCTTGCTCGGCGACAGCATCCTCCAGCTCAGCAACAGCGGCTTAGCAGTGACCCAGGGCCTCTCGACCCTCTTCAAGGGCACACAGGTGGGCATTAGTCGTATCACTGGCTACCTTGGCTTCGGCCAAAATCTTCTGGGACATTGCATCCATGGCCTTCTCCAAGCGGTGCCTCAGCTCCAGCTCCTCACTCTCCCTTTGGTACTTTGCCTTCTCCTCGGCGATCCTTGACTTTAGAAGGTCCTCCCCGGATCGAAGGCGCTCGTTCTCAGCACGCAGTTTCTCCCACTCTGCAGTGAGAGCCCTCTGCGCTCGGTGGAGGTTGGATTGCACCAGGTTGATGCTAGAATGCGTCGAGTCCATGATGTCAGAGAGGCGTTCTGGCTGCACCAAAGTTATGGAGGGTCAACCGGTGACCATCTCAGAGACCTCTTTCGCCCACGGCGGTGAAGACGAGACCACTAGTATTTAGGAACTCATCACTGGGGACTGAGCAGGAGTCACGGCGCTACCCGAAGCGGCAGTGCCATCGTCGCCCAGGCAATCACCTGTCAGACTGGCAGCCGCGGAAGCCAGGACCTCAGCCTGCTAAGCTGAATCCGACACCGCCTCTAGCACCACGGCCAAAGGTGCCTCTGACACGGCAGCCGAAGATGCTTAACTACTCATGAGGGGTACGGATGCCAAAGCAACTCTCTCCTGTACAGGCATAGCGGTTTGCTCCAACGGTACAGCCGTAGCCTCCTGGGCTGACTTCGCAGCGATCTGGGACACTACCCCTGGCAGTAGAGCCATCACAACAACTGATGTAGACCTGCAGGACAAAATTAGAATCTTCCCAAGCTAGAAGAATAGGCAAGATAACAAAGCAAGCATTGGTAAGAATATCTTACCGACGTCCATGGAAGCTCTAGCGGTCCTCCACCTTCGGTGTCCCTAAAGTTGCGGGCCCTGACGATAGTGTGGCAGGCAAGGTCATCCCAGTCGGGCCTCCACTGAAACTACCGGCAATGCCGCCACCCTTTGTCGGCGTATCTCCACTGACTCCGACGGTGCCTCTCTCGGAGCCTCCTCCCGAGCTACCGCCAAAGTCGGCCCGAGGCCTCTTCACCTGAGTCTCCATAGGCATAAAGCTCTTGAAGCCCCCCGTGGCACCTTGGACTGGGCTAGTGGCGGGGATGGTAAACGATGTGCCGGTCGCAGATGTTGGCGGAGCCACCGCTTGATGGACTGGGCCTCCCAATGATGAATCGTCGACACCAGATGCTGAGGGAAGTATGCTGGGGGACGTTGACATGGAGCGAAGACCGCCTGCGGCGGCACCCTCTGCGGTGACCGAGGGCGTTTCTCCTTCATAACCTCGATCATCGGTGACTTCCCCTTCCCAATGTCCGAGACCGACACTGTCCCCTTCCCAGCGTTGGTGACCGGCGCCTTGCTTGTCCCGCCGTCGGAGTGCACGTCTTCCACCCTTGACGCCTCGGGGCCTGGGGCAGGTGTAGAATCCTGTGGCGAGACGACGATGGCCAATCCACGATTCGCATCGCTAACCTACCGCAATGCAATACTGAGCGCATCCGGGTCTGGAATCTTCCTCAGGATCTTGATCTGAAGGTTCCGGTCCGAGCAAAGTGGCAGACATGCCCCAGAAGGTTGAAGACATTGGAAGTTAGTGGGTCTTTGCACGCCTTGGACATTACATCGAGCACCTCTTGTGGGGTCATCTCTATGTTGCGACCCCGCACCAGCCAGGTGTCGTCCTGTGGCCCGAAGAAAAGCCATGCGGAGCAGCTACGATGCTAGAGGGGAGCCAGGCATTGGCGCACGAAGTCTGCCATCACCATCAGCTCTGACAGACATGATCGGCCAAGAATTGGATCCTCTCCATCACCAAGTGTATGCCTGCTCCAACTCTGGGCGCTCCTTCCAGGTCTTCTTCTTGAGTATTGGCCAACCAATGGGCACGACCATGTGATCGTGGGCACCGAGTTGTATGATCACCCAGTCGCTCCTCCTGTCGGCCCACATCGTTGTGGAGAGCGGGGTGATATACTTGAAGGTGCTATTGGGCTGATGCTGGAAGTAGTAGCCGCCGAGGATGCTTGTCTTATTCTTCTTCCTGGTGTACATCATCACAAAGATTTGCTGGAACACCAACACAGACGGGTGCACCCCGACAAACATCTCGCAGAATTGCGAGAACACCGCCGCCACCATCAGAGAGTTCGGCAACAAGTGGTGATGCTGGAGCCCGAGGAACTCTAGGAGCGCCACCAAGAAGGAGGAATCGGGAGGAACGAACTTGGAGTACGTGTACGCCTGGAAGAATACAATCTCCTTCTCCCCCACCTACGTGCCTCGTGCTCCTAGCCGAACAGCTGCCTCATAGGCACTACGTCGACTATGGGAGAAGGAGGCAAGGCTGAGTCCATTGGAGCAGGAGATGAGAACCTTGAATGTGGGGAGAAAGTGGGTGATCAAGGAGGAAGACAAAGGCTCGAACATTGGGGTGTGCGTAAGGGACAACCACCTTTGCCCACAAAGGTTTCCTTTTAACACCCTGTTGGGCATTTGAGTGCACCAAGCAAATCGCTTGGCGCCAAAACCCACTGCTAAACCCATAGCATCCCTGATGGCGGGGCCCATGTCCCCTGTCTGAGAGATCGGCCTGATGGGGCTTCAACCCGAGAAGAAAACCCGGCAGTTCCCATAAAGGTGGGAGTAGAAGCAGCAGAAGCACAACAGCCGTGTTGGAACCATCACAGTAAAGAAGCTGCAGCAAGCAAAGATCCTGTCGCCATGAGCTCTCAACCAAAGACCAACCCGTGGCCAAGATGGTGTAATAGCGCACCATTTTGGATGATCAAGACAAAATCAAATGATAGCAGAGGAAAGCAGGGATAGGTCTCCACCCTCGGGCTCATCACCTTCCCCCAGGATGGACCCAGGGGCCACTATCGGTACCTGGCATACCGGATACCTCGAGCACAGGCTAAAGCCACCTAGGTGCCCTGCCTCCTAGCCAAGGCAGGGTCTGAGGGCGCCGCTTGTCCAGAAGGCCTGGACCCCTCTACCCCAGATACAGTCCGGCGTACCCACATGAACCTAAAGGAGGAGTTCAGCTCCCCCTCAGGGGCGAGCTCCCAAGCGGCCACGTGTCCCGCAGTACGGGGTCCTGCTCCCCCCAATGGGAGTGAGCTTCGGAGCTACCATGTGGCTCAAGACAATAGACAGACCACCTCCCCGAAGAGGCGGGCTCCGGCTCTGCAACGTGTCCCGCGGGCCTGGAGCCTCGCTATACTCAGGGGCAGGCTCCAGAGCTACCACATCGTCAGCGAGTCGGGGCCCGACCTCCCCAAAAGAGGCTAGCTCCCGAGCTACCACGTATCCTGTAACTTACCCTGGGCAGTGGGTTGCGGGAATTAAGAGGGAGGTGCGCCTTGTCTAGATCAAGCATTGTAGGCTCGCGTCTTCCCCAGGCGCGTGACGCGGCGCAACGGGAAAGTGAACTCCTGGGTCTGGAACCAGGTGGGTTGCTCCGAACATTTTTTGTGCTTTTGGCTTCCGGTTACCAGAAAAGGGACCTTCGCCCTATTATCTTTCTGGTTTACAAAGGTGCTTCCAACCAAAGCACTTACCATGTATATTTTGGTTTGAGAATTAACGACAGGGTCCCACATTACCAGTCCCAGCTTGTCAGCAGTAGAGCTTTCCGCCCGCTGTAAGGTACCGCTGCGCCCAATCGCATCAAAGTGAAGACGCAACAGGCCTACCCCACTCTGCCAAGTGGTTAGCTTACGACACCAGGGATACATGGATGGGACATTCACTGCCATCATCAACAACTACGCATGGGCCACTGGCGACTGAAGCGGCAAGACGACAAGTCTTCAAGCCGTGGTCAGAGGAAGCTTATGCGAGAAGCCATAGATCTTTTTAGGATAAGATTGTCCTGGGGCCACCGGCTGGGCCTCGGACCCCACTTGTAATTTTTCTAGCCTTGTCTATAAAAGGACCAGACCACCACCGTGACAAAGGATCCCCATTTGCTACACATACACACACACACACCAGCAATACAACCTCACCATGGAGTAGGGTGTTACGCTCTTACGGCCAGAACAACGTAAAAACCACTATCTCATACTCTCATACGCGCGACCACTAGATTGAGAACTAAGCCCTGCTGATCAATGAAACTCCGCGGGCTGCTCCTTAGGAGATCTGGGCGAAGTGTCGCATTAACACTTTGACAGCGGCACATTCAATGAATTTGTCAACGCGGCAATTGTACAAGAGGATGCAACACGCATGCTCGTGACGGAGAAGAAGAGAAGTGCCCCGCAGGGCAGCAGTGGCAGAGCTCCATAAAAGTACTATATGGTGTACCGATCACCGTCCGGTCAAAGGTGGCAGCCACTGGAGCGACCGCCAATGTCTTGTGGCCGCCCGTTCAATGCACTAAGCTTCCGACCACCCCTGCCACAGCAGAACCAGCAGCAGCAACAACAACAGGGGATGATACCTCGTGCACCCGCACAGCAGCAGCGTGCACTAGGTTTCCGTCCGCCGATCTATGGTGGTCCGACCCAATACACATGCTACAACTATGGATGTGTCGGACACCTCTCCTACAACTGTGCGGAAAAGAAAACCAGTGGACAAGCATCATACCAGGGTGCTAATCAACCCCGCAACCAGCCCAAGAAACCAAATCCCAAACCCGGCAACGTCGACAACATTGCCATTGAGGACGTACCGGAAGGCTAACACGTACTCACGGGTACATTCACTCTCATCGATCTCCCCCATTATCATACTTTTTTTATTCCGGTGCCACCCACAACTTCATTAGTAGTTCATATGTTGTCAAGCACCAGCAACAAATATTTCCTACTAAATATCTTTATATGATTTGTTCACTGGGTGGATAAATTTCAGCTAATAGTATCATAGCTAAAGCGCCACTGTGCATGGGTGGAAAAATATATCCAACCACTCTCCTTTTCTTAGATGGACAAAAGATCGATGCCATATTAGGTATGTCATGGTTACATCACCACAGTGCTGTTTTGGACATCGTTCCTCTAATCGTTCATTTGGATTCTCCACTACACAGTCCACATACTCCCATTCTTGATCAAGCAGTTCAAGAAATTGCAGCAGCGTACCACTCTGAATCCTTTAAGTTGGAAGAAATTCCAGTAGTCCGTGAATACTCAGATGTGTTTCCCGATGATCTACCGAGCATGCCACCCGAACGTGATGTCGAGTTCAAGATTGAGCTGGTGTCGGGAACCACACCGATCTCCCGGCGACCTTATTGAATGGCGCCCAATGAGCTGGCTGAATTAAAAGATCATTTGAAGGACCTGCTGGACAAAGGTTTTATTCGTCCAAGCTCCTCACCTTGGGGCTGCACCATGCTATTCATTAAGAAGAAGGATGAAACATTACGGTTATGTGTGGACTATTGTCCGCTAAATGCCGTGACTATCAAGAACAAGTATCTACTACCTCGAATCAACATTTTTTTTGATCAATTAGTGGGTGCTAAGGTATTTTCCATGATAGATATTCGGTCTGGATATCATCAAATCAAAATTCAGACGGATGATATAGCAAAGACGGCATTCTCGACATGATATGGACTGTATGAATATCTCCTCATATCATTTGGTCTCACCAACTCTCCGTCCCACTTTATGTATCTTATGAACTCGGTGTTCATGCCGGAGTTGGATAAATCTTTCGTGGTCTTCATCGGCAACATCATGGTTTATTCCAAATCAGAAAAAGAACGCGCCGAACACTTGCATATCGTACTCCAACGATTGCGAAACCATAAGCTCTATGCAAAATTTAGCAAGTGTGAATTTTGGACCAGTCAAGTGCCATTCCTGAGACACATTATTTCAGCTGAGGGCATCGCTGTGGACCCAAGTAAAATTGTTCATGTGCTGAAATGGCAGTCCCCTAAGTTCGTACATGAAGTCCGAAGCTTTCTTGGTTTAGCAGGATATTATCGGAGGTTCATCCCGAGCTTCTCGAAAATTGCTAAACCTATGATGGAGCTGTTGAAGAAAGGCACCAAATATATTTGGTGTGAAGCATATGAGAAGGCATTTCAAACGTTGGTAATGCATCTCACAACAACCATGGTTTTAGCTCAACCGGATATGAAGAAACCATTTGATGTTTATTGCGATGCATACGGCATCAGTCTTGGCTGCGTTCTTATGCAAGAAGCACGTGTGGTCTCTTCTGGATCACGGCAGATCCACAATCATGAACAGCATTATCCTACTCATGACTTGGAGCTTGCTGCCGTGGTGCTTGCTCTAAAAATATGGAGGCCTTATTCGCTTGGAAATCTAGTGCACCTCTGCATCGACCACAAAAATTTCAAGTATATATTCACTCAGAAGGAGCTGAACATGAGGCAATGAAGGTGGTTAGAGTTGATCAACGATTATGAAATTGAGATTCATTATCATCCCGGCAAAGCTAACATGGTTGCCAATGCGCTTAGCCGCAAGTCTCATGTCAATAATTTGACCATCACAACTATGGAAGAGGAAGAACCGAGTCTATACTTGGTTCCATATGGACCTTAATACAATCTTGCTCTCATTCCAACAATATGAGATGAGATTATTGAAGCTCAGAAGAAGGACAAGGGTATGTCCCACATACTCAAGACAATGGATAGAGGTGAGATTAAGTGGTTTAGAAGAGATGAGCATGGTGCTCTATGGTTAAAAAATCAGGTCTTGGTGCTCCGTGACATGGAACCTCGACAGAAAATTTTGGACGAAGCTCACTTGTCCAAATATTCCATTCATCCAGGAAGCAATAAAATGTATCAAAACTTGAAGACTAAGTTTTGTTGGACACGATGAAGCGTGAGATTGCTTAGTACGTATCCAAGTGTGATACGTGTCAGAGAGTGAAGGCCGGCCATATGAGGAAAGCGGGACAACTACAACCGCTAAATATTCTGGCATGGAAATGGGAGGATGTGAGTATGGATTTCATCGTCGGTTTACCACTCACATTCAGGAAGCATAATTCAATTTGGGTGCTAGTCGAGAGACAAACCAAATCAGCTCATTTTATTCTGTTAAATGTTCAATTCGGTGCCAAGAAGTATGCTGAGTAGTACATCTCAGGGATGATGTGCCTACACGGGATTCATTGCACAATTATTTAAGATCGAGGCTTGCTGTTCATTGCTTGTTTCTGGGAGCAGCTGCACGCATCGTTGGTTACTAAGTTGATCAGAAGCTTTGCATATCACTCGCAGACCGATGGACAAACCGTGCAGGTAAACCAAGTACTTGAAGACATGTTACGCGCCTGTGCCATCCACCACGGTAAAAATTGGGATGATCATTTGCCGTTGGCTCTATTCTCGTACAACAATGATTATCAAGCGAGTAGCAAGATGGCACCATATGAAGCTCTCTATGGTTGGAAGTGTCGCACCCTGCTGAATTGGTGCGAGTCCGGCGAAAGAGTGACATTCGGGATTGAACTAGTCAATGAAGCAAGGGAACAAGTTCGGATCATTCAAGCGAACTTGAGAGTGGCACAATCTCGACAGAAGAATTATGCAGAAAAGCAGTGTCGCCCGCTGCAGTTCAATGTCGGGGATCACATATACATCCGTGTGTCTCCGATGAAAGGAAAGCTAGCTCCCCAGTTTATCGGTCTGTTTGCTATCACGGAGAAGTGCAGACCTGTGGCATATATATATTGGAATTGCCAGCTTCACTCACTGGTAGACACAACATGTTCCACGTATCTCAGCTCTGGAAACGTCTCAATTTCTCAGCTGCAGTCGACACGGATGAAATCGGTAAGTTGCAACTGGATCTCACATACTCTGAACATCTGGTTCAGATTCTCAATGAGAAGACCTGAACAACACAGAACCGCATGCTATGGATTTATAAAGTCGAGCAACCATACCACTGAAGAAGAGACATGGAAAACTGAAGAATATCTCCGCTCCAAATATCCGGATTTCTTACCATCCCATATCCGATAATTTCTCTCCTACTTTTGTCTCTTCATTGTAATCTCGGGGCAAGATTCCTTTAAGAGTGGGAGGAATGTAAAAGCCCTAAATTTTAGATGATCATCTCAGCTAGGGACCCAAGCTTAGAAAAGAAATCCAAATAGCAAGTGCCAAAAATCAAATTGATTCACACCTTAAAAGAGGGAATCCAAAAAAATAAACTTAGATACTGTTCAAACTTGAACAAAATAAAAATTTTAGTTGACCATTGGATTCCTAATATTTCAAATAGTCTCCCTGCAAACTTTCATATTTTTTTAATGCAAGTTGGCTATTTAATTCAATGGCTACATTGAATTCCATCCACATTACAATTCGAATTTGAATTCAAATGAAATTGAGTCAAATATACAATTTGAATTCAGAATCAAATTCTCAATATACAATTTAGGCTTCCCACAAATATCTAGCAATTTTGCAACAAGTTAGGTGAGGGAAAATGACTGTCCAGAGAGTAGATGAGGGTGGGCAGCCGTGGGACCAACCTGTCATGGACTCCTCTGTTTTCTCTGCGTCTCCACAGCTTGCCACCGCATGGCATGGATTTGCAAAGAGGTGCTTGCTTCCCTGCTTGCCTCCGGCTGCATACAGCATTTCCCTGGCCTCCTCTTCATCCTCATCTAAACACCAGATGCGAAACAGCTTTCTCTGCTCCCGTTCTTGACCCAGAAACTCGAACAGCCCCGTGTTCTTCATTTTCTGACCGAAATCAATCAGGTACAATCCGTTTGGATCCGTTTTCTTTGTCTCTCCTTCCTCTCAAACATCTTGTGCAGCTAATTGATCATGTTTCTTAGCAGATCGAGCTTCTTCGAGCTCCATCAAGGTGAAAACGCGGCCGCCATTTCTCGTTTTTCTCTGTTCGCCTCCGCTCCACTGTCTAACCAGTGATACAAGCCTTATCTCACCCACCTCCTTGAAGCAAAAAGGTTTTCCTATGTGTATACTAGCTGCTGGTAAAATTTGTGCTCATGCCATGGACCGTAGCCTCTGTATTTCTAAGTTTTCCTACAAGTTCATGGTATGAACATAGCTAGGTCTCCAATTCAATTCCGTTTGCATGTGTAATGTTTCTTCGATCCTGTTAGAAGATAGTTTCTTGACATCCAGGCGCACGCCCTCGACAAGGAAGCATCAAGTTTCATCGAGTAACCAAGCCAGAATAGCAGTTTTCCCAACCGCCATATTTCACCTCGTCGGTTCACCATCGCCACCTTTTTCCAATACTTTCCTCTCATTTTTGTGTCCAGAATCACTCTCCTCATGCTTCCACGAAGATTTCTGATGATTTCTCGTGCATTTTGGTGCACCATAGGGACCAGCCGACATGGTTGGAACCCTAGGTTCCGCCGCCGCCATGAAAGGCTCATCTCCGGCAGGAGCTGCACCATTGTTTTCCCCGTGAGAAGTTAGGTGGGGGCGGCAAGTCTCGAGGGCTGCCGTGCCCTAGCACGGGCGCCGGCGAGCAACCGCCATCGAATGATGCCGCGGCCGCCCTGGTTCCGTTGGGCGCAAGGTAGGAGAAGGCCAGGTGGGGCCCACCTGTCAGTCACAGCGTGCCAGCCCGAATCTCATGCAGCCCTGGGATCCAATGTGTCTACAGCCCAGATCCGTGTTGCCCCTTGTGGCTTAAATCTCATTTGATGATTTTAAACCCGTGGGCCCCCTTCTTTATTCAAACTTTCCTATTGAAATTTAATTCCAGATTTTGCTCCAACTTTGAAAATCAATATCTCCTAGCATAGTTGGCCAAAAATTCTGAAATAAATTTATTTGGAACCAGGGTGATCTATACTTTCGAGTGGCACATTGGAAATGTTTGAAAATCCATAACTTGTCCTCAATAATTCCATGAATAAAATGCCTTTTGAATTAATTCCTGATTCTCCATTCCTTCAAAAATTCCCAAACTTGGCCAGATCATTCCCCATAAATCCCTCGAGTCTCAGTAAAAATTTCACATCCTTTTGAGTTGATTTGAATGGCCAAATTGTGTTCCCAATCTGAATGTACCCAAAAATTCTAAAATGTCCAGAAACTTTTCAGCAAATTGTCCGAACTTGTAAATTCAATATCTCACAGTAGAATGCTTAGAAAATTATGAAACCAATTTTGTTGGTTCACTATTGACATGTTCTATATAAGACAACAACAACAGATTTTCTATGAAAATTCTGAGAAGTGTTTAGGTACATTGAATTTTAGACAACAGAGACCTCCATGAACTTAGCCCAATTTTGGCCAGAATCCCACTCATAGCACCTAGTGTCCACTTTCAAATGTCCAGAACAAGTGGCCATTATTTAAAATACTTAATAGTGTTTACATTCAGCTATGTTATATTATCACTATTGAATCACTTTGCGTATTCTTTGCATATCAATAGCTGCCGAGCTCGAGGAGACCCTGGGGCCACTAGAAGTCATCAACTCGGAGACTAATTGTAACCACGTCTCACAGCCAGGCAACCCCCGGTTTGCATTTAACAACGTTTTAAATTTTTAATTGTATCACACTATATGGGTTAGAATGTATTGTGCATTTGGTCTAGGTTTTCTTGTAGTTGTCCACTTGCATGACCAGAGCACCCATGAGAGTAGGGTAGATGTTTAAGTCCTTGATGTGTCCATGCTATGCTTAACATTATAGTTGCTTTTGTAGAAGTATAGTAGTTTGAATCTACTTGCGTGTTCAGAATATGGGTTCACACGGGATTGGTTGAGTGAGAGATTTACCATTTCGTTAAATATGAGATCGGGCATGAAGTAATAGCAGCAGAACATAGGGGCTTTTGAGCTATAGTTGTCCCTGTGTCTGTCAAGGACCAATCCATGTGCGGCCCTGTTGAGCAAGTTTGAATGTACCAAAGGCATACTGGATATATAGGACCCAATATACTGTTGTATCTTGCTCACCTTAGCATTTAGGCATAACCCACCACCTTATAGGTCTGTCGAGAGCAGCAAGGTGTAAACCTGACATCGGGTACGTTTGTACTCCGTGTGGGGGCCTCCTGCTCATAGAAGTTGGACTGGTTCAGCGTGTATGTAGCGGGTGAAAGGTTGCTGCATACAACATTAGTGGAGTGTGCTTTCGCAGCTCCAAGTGCGGATGTATGTGTCTTGCTATCCGAGTATGCCTGCAGGTGTATATAGATTCAAGTCGCCGTCCCTCGCGGTTATGAGTACCGCTTGTTCACTGCATTGTGACGTAGTTAATTATTTGGGGCTGAATATTATTGAATCATGCTTTATGGAACAATTATGTATTGATACTTGTATGTTTAGAACAGGTTGCTTACTAAATTTCAGAGTCATGAAGCCTTAATTTGCTGCTAAAAGCTGAAAGTAAGGACTAACATTTAGGCGAGTCCTTTATTGCAAACTGCTGTCCTATATTACGTATATCCTGCATATAGAGTTCCATGCTTAGTGGACACGGTTAAGTCTTGCTGAGCCTTCGTGCTCATGGTTGCTATTTTAAGTTTTTGCTGCAGATGATGATGTATATGATAACGAGTTCACCGGTGAGGCGTTGCCCCCGTTGGGGTACACGGCCGAGTGGGAACCCTGCACGCCGCCATGAGTTTCACTTGTGTGCTGCTAGTGTGATTCTGTTCGCGGGCTGAACAGAATGACTTTTGCATAGCTTAGGCTTGAGTGTCGAGATCTATGAACTTATCTTCCGCTGTAGTGTATTTTAATGTATATTATTTGTAAAAGACAAAGCTTGTATAATATTATGTTGTTTTATGTAATATGATGTAGCTTTTTTGTGTGTTGTTGGGTGCTACATCACATGGCACCACCCAATTGCGATTCCTGGAATGTCAGGACTCTGGTCCTCACACCGCCACTGCCTCCTACCATGCCTGCGTGTGCTGCCACCTAGGGCCAAGGCCACCGCCTCCTATGACAGCCAGCGTCCTCCAACGGCCAGCGCCCTCCGACAGCAAGCGCCCTTCGAGGCCCCGACTCCCACCAGTGCCCTCACGCTTGCCGCCCCTCGCAGGCTCTCTAAGGCCGGTCGTGGCCTCCTCTCCGCCTCCGCCTCCTCTAAGGTCGTCCATCCCCTCCCACGTCGTGCCGTGCCGCGACTTGGTCGATGTATGGCATCCACTTTGTTTTTGTTTTCTTAATTTATGTAATTGTAATTAGGTTTTTTAATATTTGTCATCGCAGTCGTCAGGACAGCAAAGGGACATACCTGTCAAACTTTTTTAGTGCAGACGCGTACTTGCAGAAAAATAGGCGCATTGTAAGCATAACTATGTATATGTGTATTTATGTTTCATATATTCATTGTGCTAACACGTGTACCCACAGGATCACAAAACTGGTCAGGAGCCTGCACCGATTGAGGTGTGGAAGAGGGGTCACAAAGGAGGTGATCCTTCACAGCCTGACCAGTTGTGTTCTCAGGCGGCAACAGAGGCAAGGGTGAGTTGATTTTTCAATCGTATTGAATTCTTTTAATGAATTTGGCTTATGTTCTCTTGTGTTATTTATAGGCCAAGTATGGGCACGAGGCCAAGAGGCTGCAAGGCAATGACTTTGATTGGCAGAGTGAACCATCGTTACCCAAGCCGTGTGGCTTAGCAGAGGTGGAAAACCTCACGGCCGGTGAGTTAATCTTCTTTTGGAGTTACTATGTACGAAATTGCTGGAGTGGTCGACTCAAATGTAATAAACTTTCTTGTTTATGTAGGTTGGGCATGTTCTGAGGAGTAGTCGACACCAGGAAGGCGCATCCCACCTTTCTAGTGGCTCATCCTCCAGGCAATATAGCAGCCGGTCCACCGACCTGGAGCTCCAAAGTGTCTAGGATGAGCTCCGCAAGACACAGGAGGAGCTCTAGTTAGAGAGGGAGAGGTGAGACCGCGAAGTTGCAGCCGCCAGGGCCAGGGACGAGTACCTAACCTCGTATATGATGGAGTTTCAGACAGCGATGGTGGTAAGCAATGGTCATTCAACTTTGTTTGTAAAAGGTATGGAAGAAATATGTTCTAATGCTTCGTGGTCGTGGGCTAAATGGCTTGACAGCAGGTTGTCCTTCCATGGTGCGAGCCACTAGTGGTTGAGCAAGAGTCGCCACAGCAGCCTACTCCAGGAGCTCAGGTACATTCTAAGTAACCTTAGTTAAACTTGCTCAAATCTAGTTAAACCAGCTCATTTCTAGTTAAACTTTCTAAAATTTAACTAAATGTAGTTAAATGTAGCTAAACTTGCTCAAATTCTAGCTAAACTTGCTCAAATATATCAAAACTAGTTCAACTTGCTTAATTCAACTAATATTTGAACTAACTATACTTATCCATGATAGGGATTGAGAACAGCGGCTCGCACTCCATCACCGAACGTACAGGGAGCGCAAGGACGACTCCTTGAAAAGTTCCTGGGTTTCGGAACAAGTGGACGGGGTAGTGCATAGTATGTTGCATGGAAATGCTTGTTTTGGACTTGTGATATATTTTTGTTTCAATGCCTGTGGTATATGTTTATGCCTATCATATATATGTTAATGCCTGTGTGAGCTAGCCATCGAGTCAGGGTTGGCCTCGAAGCCAGGGCAGTGTTTTATTTTTTCAAAAAAAATTGCAAAACTTATTTAGGACGGTTACCGTTGTAAATAAGCTCACAACATTTATGATAGGTGTGAGAACCGTCGTAAATAAGAACACAGTATTTATGACGTTTGGCGGGAACCATCGTAAACAATTCAAATATATTTACTACGGGTACTGTTGTAAATAGGTTTCCCGCCCCACCACGTGGCAAGGTGGACTTATTTATGAGGGCTCGATTCAGCCCTCGTAAATAACTATATTCACAACGGTTACCATCGAAATAATTTTCTTTACGAGGTCTTTTAACGTCGGCCAAAAACTATAGTAAATAAGCGATAACCGTTGTAAATAGGTCATTTACGATGGTTATGCCCTTATTTACTCATGTTTTGCACCCTCGTTAGGTAGCGGGATTCCTGTAGCGATGGCAGGTGAGGCTGTAGCGCCTCTTTGCACGGTGGCAGTTTTTTCGATGGAGGGTCACGAAGCCATAGGCAACTCAGCACTGCTTATTATTGTTGCGTTGTTCGTGTTAGTGCTAATCCTGACTTGCTAGGCTAATGAACACCTGATGAGTTTTCAGGTTGTGTTCGTGAGTGTGTGCATGTAGAAGAGTGCTCTAGTGCTGATTAGATGCCGCATCAGAAGAGCTTGCTTGGCTCATGAAAAAGGAAAATTATTTGTACGTGTACGGACGTAAAACGTATGTTGGCTGGCATAGCCGTTCGTACACGAAGATGCGGCCAGGTTATTCCTTGCAGGTGTATGCTAATTACGTGAGTGTTTGGCTGGGTCATGTGGTTAGTCCATGATGCACCCTGAACCCGGTGTTGAGGTCGTGTATGTGCGTACACTAGTGACCTGTGACGAAGTGCTCAGTCAAAGTTAGTTGGCGTGTATATGCGTGATCTTTGTGGTCGCGTCATGCTCGTGCGCATGAAAGATCATGCACGCCGAGCGCCGAGTCATTCGGATCGCTGAGCAAATTTCGGACGTGGAATTCGTGTGCTCCAAGACTATAAAAGGTGTTGCACTCATTTGTTCAAATTACAGTACAAATAATAGAAAAGCAGTATTCGTCACTGGCCTTTTTATCAGTCAACCGAGAGTGCTTGTTGGTTCGTCTGTTAGTTCGCTCACTCGTTCATCATTAGTTATAACAGTCCATTGGTTTTTTCCATGCATAGGTCACTTCACACTTTGAAACGACGTTCATTGATTGTTCGATTGTTGCGTTGTGCCCGTGTGCGTTGCAAGATTTGGAGCGTTGGCATACGTGGCAATCATTGGGGCAGGGTGGCACAATCGCAAGAATCATGCAGTGCACCCTTGGCTATACGGTTGTAAGATTCAGAGCGCGAACGTACGTGACAACAATCTGGGCCAGGTCGCACAGAGATAGCTGTGCAGCCCAGCCGCAGAGAATTCGATTCCCGCACCAAGGGGGTTAAAGGTAGGCCCAGCTCTGGGCCTAGGCGGGAGGAGCGACATCCTAGGGCAAGGCAAGGGAGGGGCCCATGATGCCAGCTGTTAAAGAGAAAAGAAATAAAATTAATTACTACCTCCGTTTCTTTTTATTTGTCATCGGCTAGTTCATTTTTGAACTAACCGGTGACAAATAAAAAGGAACTAAGGGAGTATTTGCATCATCCATATGCGATGTACAGTTACAAGGTCTAGCTTTTATTTTCATTATTTTTTGAAATATAATACTAGTATTACTAATGGGTTTAATATTTATTAGGTATAATACTACTAATGTGTTTATTTCCCATATGCGACGTTTTTTGGTAAAAGGAGGAGTTTTTCGACAATGGATAAGACACATTGTTCATGAACATAAAAGACATTTTTTATTAACATAAAAACAACACATATAATACAAACAAGAAAAAAAGATAAACAAATAGAAAACAAAAGAAAAAACTATTACTAATTCTATTTGTCAGAAGCAAAATAAGAAACTAAAAGAATTTTTTATTACTGTACCCTTCGATCTGCAACGGCCCCTCTCTGAACTGTACGAAATGCGCTTAGAGGAGCATCCGCCGGCCACCATGCTCTTGGAGAAGCATCTACCAACCGCCACGCTCTTGAATAAGCATCCGTTGGTCGCCACGCTCTTGGAGAAGCATCCACCGGCCACCGCGCGTGAAAGAGCATCCGCCGGCCATCGCACATGGAGGAGAAATAGCACTAGGTACAATTACTCATATAATGTTATTGTAGATCTATTCTCTTACGAATAGGCTGATTGAATTGTAGGAAGCGATGTTAGAAGATAAGACATGGATGAGAAAAGACAGATGTACGAAGGAGTGGCAGGATGGAATGAAGTCATTTTTAAATTTTGCATTCCCGGGCACTCGTGAAGGAGGAACTGTGCCTTGTCCTTGCACGAGATATCGTAATATTTGGCACAGGAAATGCAAGAAAGTTCATCTTCAAATGCTTCGTAATGGTTGCCATTGGATTATACTTGTTGGATACACCATAGAGAAAAACGAGTTGAGAAAAATATTGCTGAGCAATCAGCCAATAATGAGGAGATAATTTCTGATGATGCTGCTATGGAAAATATGTTGTCCAGTCTACTTAGATGCACTGATCATGGTGGTACTTCATCAGATGTTGATGATCTAGAAAATGCTATAAACTAGCAGGAACCACCTTACATGTGCAAAGGCATTCTATGACTTTTCAAATGATGCCAAAAAGGAGTTGTATTCAGGTTGTGAGAAGGTGACCCAATTATCCTTCATTGTCAGGTTGTACCAGATAAAGTGTTCTAATGGTTTGAGCAAAAAAAGCGTGTGAGTCAATCATTGAACTATCGCATATGTGCTTCCAAAGAGACAATGCATTCCTAATCCGCTTGATAATGTTCAGAAGGTTGTCGTGATATCGTGCTGGACTACCAAAAGATCAATGCATGTGTCAAGCTGTGTGTTATTTCAGAATGACGCCCAAAATGTGCTGAATCAAGATGGAAAAATAGTACTGGTGGGGATGCAAGAGAGGCTTTACATTGTGGAAAAGCAAAGAAGCTTGTAGCACACAAGATTCTACGATAGTTCCCTCTTATCCCCGTCTTCAAAGGTTTTATATGGCAGAATCAACGACATCAACAATGTGCTGTGTGACACCCAGTTTCGAAAGTGAACCAAGTGCAGTATATGTGTGGCCAGGTGTAAGACCTATGTGTGCTGAATACATTGGCTTGTGGTGAATACACTTGGCTTTGATGATAAAAGTTTTTAATATCACCAAAACACCTTTTTATCAAGGTCTGACTCTAGCTCTGAGCTACAGCAAGGTCCGACGGTAGGTCCGGCTTGGTTTGGGTAGCTCCGATTACGTTCGATGCTAGGTCCAACTAGCTTTGGTCAGCTCCGGTGAAGTTTTGTCTTTAATAGATCTGACATGTTTTTGATAGCTTCGGCATGTTTTTGCTAAGCTCCGAAGTTGATTTTTCTAGCTTCGGCTTTTGGGATTGCTAGTTTTGTAAGCTCCGGCGGGAGCTTGGTTGTACTAGTTTTGGTAAGCTCCGGCGCTAGGTTCTACTAGCTTTTGTTAGCTCCGGCTCAAAGTCCGAGTTGCTCTGGCAAGGTCCGGAACTTGACCGTAGTGCTTCTGCTTTTCATTTGCAATGTTTCGTACTTGCTTTACATTGTTGGAAAGATTGCTTAGTATTCATTTGCTAAGTTTTTGGTGCGTTTTGGATGATATGGCTGATATCGTGTTAGTATGGTTTTCCAACATGCTTATGTGAGGATCTCACGTAGGGTGTTGTGTTCGGAACTAACTTGAGTCAAGTCGAGGAATTGGGCTCGTATGGATTGGTTGTTTATTCATGTGCAGGTGTTGCTTGAGTTCAAGACATGGCTGGTGACGGGATCCATTAGACTAGTCTCAGGGAGGAGATGAGGTTCCAACAATCAAATTCAGGAGGAATTGTGGTTGAGCTGATCAGGAGGTTGTGCAGCATGATTGAATCAAGAACAATGCATATGAAGGTATCGTGGACGTCATTGGAAGATGTTTGCATGTATGCAAGGAGTGCATGGACGTGGCTACATGGTTCTGAGACGTGATGTAGAGATGTGGACGTAAAGAGTTTGTCGGAAAGGTCCAACCGACTAGGTTATGGACTCAGGCTGCGGCTGAGTCAGGTTTGACTCAAATATAGAAAGTTTTGAGTTGGTTATGATAGGATTTCGTGTGGGTCACGAATTTGAGTTGTTTAGGAATGTGGGATACATTCCTAAGGTGTTTGTAAGTCTTAAGATTGCTTCTATCTACGTATAGAAGAATCTTGAGCAGTTACGGAAAGTTACGATTTGTGATCTGAGTAGGATTGGAGTCCTAATTGATGTTGAGTTGGCTTTCGAGCTGGTTATATAAGCAAGGGAGCCCAGAGCTCGTGGTGCACGACTTTGTGGCTGTTCCTCTTGTGTTCTATTGAATAAATTCGTAGTTTGAAGGAATTTGTGTGTCTTGTTCGTCCGACTTGTTCCAGACAAGTTTTACTCGTCGAGTTTCTGGACAGCACTACCTTTCGTCGGTGGTTTTATCATAACTTGAGTTTTACAGATCCAATTGACGTGATTATTTTTTGGTTGTCTTCACAAATTATATCATCTGTCAAAATTTCACGGTCATTGGATTTGTGGTCTATGATCTAAACGAGTTTCTATGCAGTGTTCCAGAACTGTTTTTTCTCGGGTAGGGCAGATTGACCATTGTTTGATCTTTCGATCATAACTTGAGTTTTTCTTGACGGATTTGAGTGATTTTTTTTGTGTTGTCTTCGTGACTTGATTCTATCTGATATCTATCACTTTTCTCACGGTGAAACACGTTTAGATTAGTCTCACACATGATTTCTTTAACAGATCGTTTTTCTGCTGAAAGGGTTTGGTGTTTAATTGTTTCCGCTGCGTAAGATTTTTAAATCTACCATTCACCCCCCCCCCTCTGGTAGCTTTTCACGTGCTCTTCGATCCTACAATTGGTATCAGAGCCACGGTGCACTAATCTTTGTGATTTGCGCGTGTTTTTTGACTAATCATCATGGAGAAGTACTCTGCCAAACCTTGTATGTTCGCTGGTATTGATTCTCGGGTTTGGAAGGCACGCATGGAGGCTTTCATCCAGGCACAAGGCTTTGCAATATGGGAGAAGGTATACAAGCCTTACAAAGTGCCATCAAACGATCAAGTTACAGCTACAAATCTGAGAGATGTCGACAACAACAACAAGGCTCAGAACTTGATCATACAAGATTAACACAAAGCGACTTCGACCATGTTGCACACCTCCGATCTGCATACAATGTGTGGAAAGAACTTTGTGACTACCACGAAGGATCCAACACGATCAAATAGGTAAGGCAAGACATGTTCAAGAAAGAATGCATGTGCTTCGAGATGCAACCCGATGAGTCTATTGATGACCTTTTTGCTCGCTTTAATAAGATTCTCAGCAACTTGCGTAGTGTCAATGTTAATTTTTCAGATGCTGAAAATGCTAGGCAATTGCTAAGTGCATTAGATATGTCAATTTGGGAGATGAAAGTCACATCTATTCGTGAATCTACTGTCATGAGTTCACTTACTTTAGATGTGCTATATTCCAAGTTAAAAACTCATGAAATTGACATAATCTCACGTAAGAACCCCAATAAGTCTATTGCATTTGTTTCACAACGTGATATGTCTAGCTCCGACCAATCATCATCTTGCAATACTCTTGCTTTGTTGTCCTCACTAACTGTGGAGCAGATCGAAGAATTTCCAGAAGAGGAGTTGGCACTCATCTCTACTAGATTCTCAAAAGCATTGCAAAATGTGAGAACTATAAGGAGAGGAAGCTCCGGACCTCAACGCTGTTTTGAATGTGGTAAAACAGGACACTTTCGTACAAAATACCCTAACCTTTCAGGTCCGACTACCCGGGAAGAAAAACAAAGCAAGGTTCAGACCTCCTATGCAAATTTCAACAAGAAGAAGAAAAGTACCATAGGACGCAAGATGATCAACAGTTCATCATCGCGCTTCAAGAGTTCAGTTCAAGCGACGTGGACATTGGAAGTGATGAAGATGAAGATGATTTGGCAAACTTGTGCTTCATGGCGGGCAAGTCAAGATCAAGTATGGAGGAGGCAGAACACAACAGCAACAATGAAGAGGTATGTCCTACTTGCGAAGAAATGTGTGATGCTATTTCTCGTGCCACTATTATTGTTAAGAAAAAGAACCAAAAGCTTAGGGATAGTGCTGCTAAAATTCAATCACTAGAACCTTAAATCAACCGTTTAAAAACTTTGATTCCTAGTGATGATGCATGTTCCTCATGTGATTTAATATATGAACAATTGTCCTCATTAAGAAGTGTGCACACCTCCACAATTGATAAACTTGAGTTAGAAATTGAAAAGAACAAAGATCTTGCTGCACTTAATGATAAAAACTTGAAAGATGCTAACTGTTCTACAATTGATTTGCATTGTTCTACTTGTGATGATCTTGATAAGAAACTACAGAATGCTATGAATGAAATTTCTATATTGAACAATGCTTTACGTTCTCATGAAGTTAAATTTTGTTCCAGTTGCAAACTAAAAGGAAAAACTTCATGTGAAAATTTCCTTGATCTGTCTAATAAACTTGATGACATGCATAGGACATTAGATCGGTTTTGTAATGGGAATAAGAACCTAAACTTACTGCTAAATTCTTCCAAGTCTTGCAATGATAAAACTGTTTTAGGTTTTGATTCTCATGCTCATGCTAAGGCACATCCACCTAAAATTGTAAAGTCATTAGGAAGTGGTTTGATTCAAATAGTTCCTAAACAAAAAGGAGTGGTTTTCAAATCTGCAGGAGTGTTGCCTCATTCGGTTTCAAATAAAAATATTGCTTGCTCAACTAGACATGAACACAAAGTTAAATTTCATTGTACCTTCTGTGGTAGAGATGGTCATGTCATAGATTTTTGTTATATACTAGCTAAACAACAGAAAAGGGAAAGAATGGTTGCTAGATCTCATAACTTTCATGCAAAATTTGTTGCACACATTGAACCGAATGTACAACCTGCTGTTTTGAGTCAAAAACATTCAAAGTTTACCTCCAGACCTTCTGTTTTTGCCTCCGGAGCTACTGATTTTTGTGCTACACAAGTAACACCTTATAGGTTAGTAGTCAAGAATAAAAAATCTCAAACTTTGACTCATAAACCTGCTGCTTTGTCTCAGCTTTCGCGTGTTTTTCCTACTGCACGTCGCGTGACTCAGTACTGGATTCCTAAATGCCTTTTGACTAACCCCAGTATTGAGTCATCGACGTATTGTTCTTTTATGTAGGTTACACGTTTGAGGAAGGAGAACATTTGGATTGTGGATTCAGGTTGCTCACGCCACATGACCAGTAACAAAGATTGGTTCTCCTCCCTCTCTTTTGTGTCATGTGTAGAGAATGTTACTTTTGCCGATAATTCTTCAACTCCTATTATTGCTAAGGGTTCGGTTAGAGTAAATGATCACTACACTTTGAAGGATGTGGCACTTGTCAAAAATTTGAAATACAACTTGATTTCTGTTGCACAATTGCTAGATTAAAATCTAGAAATTATTTTTAATAAAAACTGCTGCAAAGTTGTAGGTTCAATTAGTGAGCTTATTTTTAACATGTCTCGGTTTGGAAGAGTTTTTAAAGCTGATTTTGATATGTCTTCCTCTAAGCATAGGTGTCTAGTTGCTAATGATTCAAAGGACTTATATTTTTGGCATCGTAGACTTGGTCACGTAGGCTTTGATCACCTAATGCGTGTTAGTGCTCTTGATCACATACGTGGGCTGCCTAAGCTTAAAGGGGACAAAGAAATTGTGTGGTCTTCTTGTAGACATGCTAAGATGGTTGCAGGTTCACATACTCCTCTCACAATGATCATGACAACTGAACCATGTCAACTTTTGCATCTTGACACCGTAGGACCTTCACGTGTTCAATCCTTCGGAGGTAAATGGTATGTTCTTGTGATTGTTGATGATTATTCTAGATACTCTTGGGTTTACTTTATGGCGTCTAAGAATGAAGCTTTTAGTCACTTTAGAACTTTATTTCTTATATTATCAATTGATCACCCAGGATCTTTAAAAGCAATTAGAAGTGATAATGGAACTGAATTTAAAAATCAATCTTTTGATCACTTTTGTACTGAAAATAGAATAGATCATCAATTTTCTTCACCCTATGTACCTCAACAAAATGGTGTTGTAGAAATAAAGAATAGAACCTTAGTTGAGATGGCTAGGACTATGCTTGATGAATATCAAACTCCTAGGAAATTTTGGGCTGATGCGTTAGCAACCGCTTGTTATGTCTTAAATCGTGTTTTCTTGCGTGCTAAGCTAGGTAAAACACCATATGAGCTTCGGTTTGGACATAGGCCTAGTGTTACACACTTACGGGTCTTTGGTTGCAAATTCTTTGTTAAGAAACATGGTAATCTTGATAAATTTGAACCTAGATCCATTGATGGCATGTTTCTTGGTTATCCATCTCATACTAGAGGCTACCGTGTGCTTTTACTTGACTCTAACAAAATTGTGGAGACTTGTGAAGTGTCTTTTGATGAATCTAGCCCAGGTACTAGCTCAAACATTGCAGGTCCAGATCCATATCCGCAGGGGGAGAGCATTTTTATTGAAGATGGGGAAGAATTGGAGTTGCTGCCAGAAAATTCAGCAGCTAAAGACTTTGGTTTAGCTCCGGATGTTAATTCTCAACCAGCACCAACAATCATCAATGCTGATTCAAATCATCCTCAAGCCACAAGCTCATCAATTTGTGATGAACATGAAGAAGAAGAAGCTTGTGAGACATTTGTTCCCCTACGGTTTTACATAGATCATCCCCACAACAGATGATTGGAAGCTTGCACGAACGAGTCACACAGTCCAGGTTTTGCGATCCAAACTCTCATTCTCATTCTGCTTTTGTTGCTTCTTTTGAACCCAAAGATATATCACACGCACTTACTAATGAATCTTGGATTATTGCCATGCAAGAAGAGTTAGAAAATTTTGAAAGAAATAATGTTTGGAAACTTGTACCTCCACCTCAAGGTCACACTTTATTTGGAACTAAATGGGTATTTAAAAATAAACAAGGTGAGGATGGGGTTGTGGTTAGGAATAAGGCTAGGTTGGTGGCTCAAGGTTTCACTCAAGTTGAAGGTCTAGATTTTGATGAAACTTTTGTTCCTGTCGTTAGATTAGAAGCCATAAGAATTTTGTTAGCTTTTGCAGCATCTAAAGGTTTTAAGCTATATCAAATGGATGTTAAAAGTGCTTTTCTTAATGGCTACATAGATGAGGAGGTTTATGTCAAACAACCACCGGGTTTTGAAAATCCAAATTTTCCTAATCATGTTTACAAACTATCCAAAGCCTTATACTGTCTCAAACAAGCCCCTAGAGCATGGTATGATAGGTTAAAAACATTCTTACTTGAAAAGGGGTTTACCATGGGCAAGGTTGATAAAACTCTTTTTGTGCTTAAGCATGGCAATGACTCATTATTCGTTCAAGTGTATGTGGATGATATTATCTTTGGTGGTGCTTCTCATGATCTTGTGTCCAAGTTTTCAGCAATGATGAGTTCTGAATTTGAAATGAGTATGATGGGTGAACTCACTTACTTTTTGGGGCTGCAAATCAAGCAAACCAAGGAGGGTACCTTTGTGCATCAAACGAAGTATACCAAAGACCTCCTAAGGCCCTTCAACATGGAAAAAAGCAAGCCTCTTCAGACACCAATGGGAACAGCAACAACACTTGAACTTGATGAAGATGGTGAATCTGTGAATCAAAAAGAATATAGAAGCATGATCGGATCACTTTTGTACCTCACGGCATCAAGACCGGACATACAATTCAGCGTATGTCTTTGTGCATGGTTTCAAACTTCCCCACGTGTTTCACATCGTCAAGCCATCAAAAGGATTCTCAGGTACTTACATGGAACCCAAAAATTTGGCATTTTTCTTCCTTCTTCCTCAACCATTACTTTGAAAGCTTTTTCGGATGCTGATTTTGGGGGTTGTAGGATTGATAGGAAAATTACTTCCGGTGCTTGTCATTTTCTTGGTAATTCTCTTGTTGCTTGGTCCTCTAGAAAACAAAATTCAGTTGCACAATCCACAGCCGAATCTGAATATGTACTGCTAGTGCTTGCTCACAAATTCTTTGGATTGTTCAAACACTTAAGGACTATGGGGTCTATCTAGATAGTGTTCCACTGTTTTGTGATAACACTAGTGCCATTTGCATTGCTAAAAACCCCGTGCAACATTCTAGAACTAAGCACATTGACATTAGGTATCACTTTCTCTGAGATAATGTTGAAAAAGGAAACAGTGTGCTTCACCATGTAGATACTGAACAACAATTGGCTGACATTTTTACAAAACCTTTGGATTTCACTCGTTTTTGTTACATTCGTAGTGAAATAGGGGTTATGCATCCTCATGGCTTAAATTGAGGGGGAGTTTTGAAACTTGGGAAGTCTATGTGTGAATCTGAAATTAAAATAATATGAGCATAATATTTCATACATATATGACTTTGTGATTCCTTTTACATGTTGATAGTTCTTACTACATTACTCGTGTTATACATTTTGTAGTTTTTGCCATGTCTAGTAATTGGAATAATTACTTACACTAAAACTGGTCATGGTCGAACTTTCTTGCTGTTTTGAACTTGTTACATGTTCACAAGTGCTTTTAATCATTAATCAAGTAATCAACTCACATGTTGAGTTTTTATGAACAAATATAAATTGAGAAAAGATCAAGAGAATATGCATGCATCGCACTACTTCTTTTGAGATGGCTTGTCATTGCACTTAGATATGAACTTGGAAGAAGTTGTGTATGACTAAAACCATGTCCTTAACCATCTGATTGTCAAATGACATAGGCTTGGCTTGGTTGGTTAGAATAAGGCAGATGCGCATATAATCTCTTGCAAATATCATATGATCTAAATTTATGCTTTGAAAAATAATAAAATGCAGCAACTAGTGTCATGCTTTCAGGTTTTGAAATAGTTAAGTTTGTGAGATCATGACTTGCTTAAATTGAAAATTACATTTGATCTCTAGCATGGCTTACACTACTTTATGTATCTCATTGATGTGATAGTGTAAGTTATTTGATAGTATGACTTGGATGAGCTTTGTTTTATATGTATATGTTATAATATGCTCATAACAATTAAAATTTCTCTTTTACCTTGCTGAATACATTGTCAAAGGGGGAGAGATAAGCATGAAGAGAAAGAGAATATGTGCATAAGGAGAGATAATAAAGGGAGAGAGATAATATGAGATAATTTTTTTGGACTTTCTTCTCATTTTACTTTTGATTTAGAAAGGGGGAGAAATTGTTTTCAAAACTTTTATGTGACTAAGCCAATGTTCGGATATTAAATTGTGTTGCCAATGCATTCATCAAGGGGGAGATTGTAAGACCTATGTGTGCTGAATACATTGGCTTGTAGTGAATACACTTGGCTTTGATGATAAAAGTTTTGAATATCACCAAAACACCTTTTTATCAAGGTCCGACTCTAGCTCTGAGCTACAGCAAGGTCCGACGGTAGGTCCGGCTTGGTTTGGGTAGCTCCGATTACGTTCGATGCTAGGTCCGACTAGCTTTGGTCAGCTCCGGTGAAGTTTTGTCTTTAATAGCTCTGACATGTTTTTGATAGCTTCGATATGTTTTTGCTAAGCTCCGAAGTTGATTTTTCTAGCTCCGGCTTTTGGGATTGCTAGTTTTGTAAGCTCTGGCGGGAGCTTGGTTGTACTATTTTTGGTAAGCTCCGACACTAGGTTCTACTAGCTTTTGTTAGCTCTGGCTCAAGGTCCGGGTTGCTCTGGCAAGGTCCAGAACTTGACCGTAGTGCTTCTGCTTTTCATTTGCAATGTTTCGTACTTGCTTTACATTGTTGGAAAGATTGCTTAGTATTCATTTGCTAAGTTTTTGGTTCGTTTTGGATGATATGGCTGATATCGTGTTACTATGGTTTTGCAACATGCTTATGTGAGGATCTCACGTAGGGTGTTGTGTTCGGAACTAACTTGAGTCAAGTCGAGGACTTGGGCTCGTATAGATTGGTTGTTTATTCATGTGCAGGTGTTGCTTGAGTTCAAGACATGGCTGGTGACGGGATCCATTGGACTAGTCTCAGGGAGGAGATGAGGTTGCAACAATCAAATTCAGGAGGAATTGTGGTTGAGCTGATCAGGAGGTTGCGCAACATGATTGAATCAAGAACAATGCATATGAAGGTATCATGGACGTCATTGGAAGATGTTTGCACGTATGCAAGGAGTGCATGGACGTGTCTACATGGTTCCAAGACGTGATGAAGAGATGTAGACGTAAAGAGTTGGTCGGAAAGGTCCAACCGACTAGGTTATGGACTCAGGCTGCGACTGAGTCGGGTTTGACTCAAATATAGAAAGTTTTGAGTTGGTTATGATAGGATTTCGTGTGGGTCACGATTTGAGTTGT
This sequence comes from Tuctoria greenei, assembly GCA_036927565.1. Lineage (NCBI taxonomy): Eukaryota > Viridiplantae > Streptophyta > Magnoliopsida > Poales > Poaceae > Tuctoria > Tuctoria greenei. The sequence continues at coordinate 74,973,882 of JAYESD010000004.1, forward strand.
TTAGGAATGCGGGATACGTTCCTAAGGTGTTTGGAAGTCTTAAGATTTCTTCTATCTGCGTATAGAAGAATCCTGAGCAGTTATGGAAAGTTACAATTCGTGATCTGAGTAGGATTGGAGTCCTAGTCGATGTTGAGTTGGCTTTTGAGCTGGTTATATAAGCAAGGGAGCCCAGAGCTCATGGTGCACGACTTTGGGGCTGTTCCTCTTGTGTTCTATTGAATAAAATTCGAAGTTTGAAGGAATTTTTGTGCCTTGTTCGTCCAACTTGTTCCAGACATGTTTTACTCGTTGAGTTTCTGGACAGCACTACCTTTCGTCGGTGGTTTTATCATAACTCGATTTTTACAGATCCAATTGACGTGATTATTTTTGGGTAGTCTTCACAACTTGATTGTTTATCATCTGTAAAAATTTCACGGTCATTGGATTTTTGGTCTATGATCTACACGAGTTTCTTTGCAGCGTTCCAGAACTGTTTTTTCTCGGGTAGGGCAGATTGACCATTGTTTGATCTTTCGATCATAACTTGAGTTTTTCTCAATGGATTTGAGTGATTTTTTTTGTGTTGTCTTCATGACATGATTCTCTATGATATCTATCACTTTTGTCACGGTGAAACACGTTTAGATTAGTCTCACACACAATTTCTTTAACAGATCGTTTTTCTGCCGAAAGGGTTTGGGGTTTAATTGTTTCCACTGCGTAAGATTTTTAAATATACCATTCACCCCCCCCCCCTCTGATAGCATTTCATGTTCTCTTCAATCCTACACCAGGACGTTCAACACATACACAAGTGCATCACAAAAGGATATACAGACAATTACCACAGGACAAGATTAATTGACTGATTTTATTACACAATTAATAACATCCTCGAATACAATTTGTAATGATTATTAATGACAAGTTAACCTATTTCAGCGGAAATAAACTAATAAGAAACTAAACAGCTAGGCAGCATAAGCGATAGGGTAGCGCAGCTCCAATCAACACCACAGGCAAAGCTGACAGTAGACAAGGCCTAGAACTCCGTATTATCATCATTAAACTCCAAATCCTGACCTGCAACTATTGGGAGGGGGGCGGATTGCAAGGGTGAGTATATGTCGTACTCAGCAAGTGTGGAAAGTATGACACGTGGCTGATTCAAATGACTAATATAATAATGGTTGAGTGGCGAAAATTACATCAAAACATTTGAAAAGCAATATAATACATGTATATGAAATAAACCCATCATAAACCATGTAGTTATCATAATACCAGTCCATATTCCATATCCATCATCATATACCAATATCCATATTCAATACCATGATTCAATTCATAACAATCCATAACCATAATACCAACCATAACCATCCCAAATCCCAATTTTCCTCTAATCATGTGAGGGTTCAGGTTGCTTATAAACGGAGAGCACGACTATCATAATAATTTTACACTTTGCAAAGGTTGTACCGCTTTACCCATGTGTTTGTGATTTTATCACCTTTCGATGACTATAGAATCTCAATTATGCCGTCTCACACTTCCGTTGGTGTGTGGCCAAGAGATCACAAAATAGCCTTTACAAAGGGATTACTAGCCTATTTAGACCCCACTGAGGTTTCACCGGTGGCGATGTCTCCAACTGAGCACATCTTCAACCAAGGCCCCCCTCTTGAGCCGTTCAGATCCCAGGGTAGTCCCACCAGTCATCAACAAAACCCAATCCGACTACCCCTTCCCCGAGCATCCTTAATGGTCCAATAGCACTGGCAAAGCTCTAATTAATCAGCTACACCGCACCCATACTTGGCCTTGCATGAACCGGTCCTTAGATCTAAAGCAAGCAAAACCACCATAACATCTAACCCATCCACGTACCAGGCTTGCTTAGATCACCCATTCTCATATCAGATTTAACCAGTTCATGTCAATCACAATCTCATTAATGCATAATTAAATTAAGTAGTGCAGTTGTTCTTCCATCCCAATTAATTAAGCAAAGCAAAAAGGTAAAAATCTCATCCAAACTCTCTACCATATATTCCAGGTGACAAGGGTTGTTAAACAAAACTAGTAAACTTCCTATCATAGGATTTCCCATCAAAATTGACACAAGCATGTAGTTTTGCAAACAAAACATTTATTTTAAAACAGGATCAATATGCTTCAAGGACACTTGCCATGGTCTTGGGATTGATTAGGATCAAAGACTTCAAACTCTTGGTGCTGGAGATCCTTCGCGGCACTCTCTAGCGCAAATCCCTCTAATCCGCACAATAAACATACAAACAAGAAACACAATCAAAGAGTGCAAAAATATTACTCAATATGACATGACATGCATGATTAATGCAAATTCAAGGTGGAACTTGTTAACAATTTGCTTTTAATGATCACTAAGTAGTTCTAATAGCTTTTAACCAGTTTATATGGGTTTGGATGTGATTAGATCTAATTTTAGAATTAATTCAACACAATTTAACCAGGAAAATCAGACTAGTCCGCTAGGGACAGGACAAGTCCGCACTTTACCAGATCAGCAAATTAGGAATTTCTAGATCGACATGAATTCGGAAAAATGTGGTTGGATTCACATAAGGGAAAGAGAATAAATGGTATATCAGGTGTTTAGGACTCCAATGAATTAAGAAACGTGGAGGTAACACTTGGATCTTGTTGATCTAGGGTTGGTGATGAACTTGGAGATGAATTGGTGATGAAGAACAAAACTTGATGGAGATCTTGATCCTCTTTCTTTTCCTCCTCTTCTTCTTATTGCTTGGGAGCTCCTCCTCCCTCCTTGATGGTGGATCTCCACGAACTAGGGTTTGGGTGGGGTGGAAAAGTGGCAAATAGATGTCAAGCCAAGTGGTGGGGTTCTTTATATAGAGGTGGAGGCTAGGGTTAGATAGATTTCGAGTTTGAGAGGAGTAGAGGCCGGTTTAGAGTCCCACATGGGCTCAAAAATAGTTAGGCACGACGTCCCTAGGCCAGTTAACGTGAAACCCAAGAAACAAGTCATAAAACAAAAGATCAATTCGGAGTCGCGAAATATCGGACAAGTCCGAAAAGTACCGAATAGTCCGAAGTTAGTCAGAAAAAAATCGGACAAGTCTGGCCAAAAATCAGACAAGTCCGACCTTAGTCAGAGAGGAAAACGGACAAGTCCGCTGGAACACCGGACTAGTCCAGACAAGTCTAGGTACTTAGCAAATTTTCAAGGATTCTTGGAACACCAGACTAGTCCGCATAAATTGAACAAGTCTGAATATGTCCTGGGGCAAAATCGGACTAGTCTGCAGCAAAATCGGACAAGTCTGATCAAGGTCAGAGAGAAATCGGAATAGTCGCACTAAAATCAGACTAGTCTGCACTTTTCAGCATTTTAAGTGCGATTTTGTTCCAAATAAATTTTAAACTCGTTCCTCTTTATGTGGATTAATGTTAAACATGTATATGAATGTATGTAGGGCATGATGCATGAAATAAGGGTGTTACAAACCTACCCCCCTGAAAATGAATCTTGCCCTCGAGATTTGATGCGGAAGAGAAGAGATAGGGAACTTCCTTCTTGAGATCATCCTCCAATTCCCACGTTGCTTCTTTTTCTGTGTGGTGCTTCCATTGAACTTTACACCATCTAATAACCTTGTTCCTTGTGACCCTCTCCTTGGTTTCCAAAATTTTGACTGGTTGTTCGGCATAAGTCAAATCTGCCCATAATTCCAATCCTTCTATTGGCACTTGTTCTTCCGGTACTCTCACGCACTTCTTGAGCTAGGAAACATGAAAAATATCATGAACATCTGAAATATGAGTTGGCATCTCCAACTTATATGCTACTTCTTCTCTCTTGTCCAAAATCTTGAATGGTCCGATATAGCGAGGTTCTAGCTTGCCTCTTATATTAAACCTCTTATGCCCCCTCATCAGTGACACCTTGAGGTAAACAAAATCTCCCACTTCAAAGGTTAATTTCCTTCTCCTATTGTCCGCATAGCCTTTTTTTCTTGATTGGGCAGCCCTCAAGTTTTCATGAATTATTTGGACTTGCTTCTCGGCTTCTTGCAACACATCCGTACCAAATACTTGAGTTTCTCCTGTCTCATTCCAGAATAAAGGTGTTGTACACTTCCTTCCATAAAGCGCTTTATATGGTGACATTTTCAAGCTTGCTTGGTAACTATTGTTGTATGAAAATTCCGCGTATGGCAAGCATTTGTCCCAACTTTTCCCATGCTTCAAAGCACAAGCTCATAACATGTCCTCTAAAATATGATTAGTCCTCTCGGTTTGTCCATCTGTTTGAGGGTTATATACTGAACTAAAATTTAACCTCGTTCCCAAAGCTTCATGCAATTTTTGCCAAAACCTGGAAGTGAATTGTGAACCTCTATTCGAGACTATCTTCTACGGAACTCCATGCAAACATACTATTCTTCCCATATACAGTTCCTCCAATTTCTCTCCATTATAGGTGGTCTTGACGGGAATAAAGTGGGCTGACTTAGTTAACCGATCCACAATTACCCAAATTGAGTCTGTAAGACCTATGTGTGCTGAATACATTGGCTTGTAGTGAATACACTTGCTTTAACGATAAAAGTTTTGAATATCACCAAAACACCTTTTTATTAAGGTCCTACTAGTTTCGTAAGCTCCGGCGGGAGCTTAGTTATACTAGTTTTGGTAAGTTCCAGCTCTAGGTTCTACTAGCTTTTTTTAGCTCCGACTCAAGGTCCGGGTTGCTCTGGCAAGGTCAAGAACTTGACCGCAGTGCTTCTGCTTTTCATTCGCAATGTTTCATACTTGCTTTACATTGTTGAAAAAATGGCTTAGTATCATTTGCTAAGTTTTTGGTGCGTTTTTGGTTGATATGGATGATATCGTGTTACTGTGGTTTTGCAACATCCTTATGTGAGGTTCTCACGTAAGGTGTTGTGTTTGGAACAAACTTGAGTCAAGTCGAGGACTTGGGCTCGTATGGATTGGTTGTTTATTCATGTGCAGGTGTTGCTTGAGTTCAAGACATGGCTGGTGATGGGATCCATTGGACTAGTCTCAGGGAGGAGATGAGGTTCCAACAACCAATTTCAGGAGGAATTGTGGTTGAGCTGATCAGGAGGTTGCGCAGCATGATTGAATCAAGAACAATGCATGCGAAGGTATCGTGTACGTCATTGGAAGATGTTTGCATGTGTGCAAGGAATGCATGGACGTGGCTACATGGTTCCGAGACGTGATGAAGAGATGTGGACGTAAAAAGTTGGTCGGAAAGGTCCAACCGACGAGGTTATGGACTTAGGCTACAGCTGAGTCGGGTTTGACTCAAATATGGAAAGATTTGAGTTGGTTATGATAGGATTTCGTGTGGGTCACGAATTTGAGTTGTTTAGGAATGTGGGATACATTCCTAAGGTGTTTGGAAGTCTTAAGATTGCTTCTATCTGCGTAAAGAAGAATCCTAAGCAGTTATGGAAAGTCACGATTCGTGAACAGAGTAGGATTAGGTTCCTGATTTGAGTTGACTTGGCTTTCGAGGCTGTTATATAAGCAAGGGAGCCCAGAGCTCGTGGTGCACAACATTGGGGCTGTTCCTCTTGTGTTCTTTTGAATAAAATTCATAGTTTGAAGGAAATTTTGTGCCTTGTTCGTCCGACTTGTTTCAGACAAGTTTTACTCATCGAGTTTCTGGACAGCACTATATTTCGTTGGTGGTTTTATCATAACTCGAGTTTTACAGATCCAATTGATGTGATTCTTTTTGAGTTGTCTTCACAACTTGATTATCTATCATCTGTAAAAATTTCACGGTCATTGGATTTGTGGTTTCTTATCTACACGAGTTTCTTTGCAGCGTTCCAGAACTGTTTTTTCTCAGGTAGGGCAGATTGACCTTTGTTTGATCTTTCGATCATAACTTGAGTTTTTCTCGAGGGATTTGAGTGATTCTTGTTGTGTTGTCTTCGTGACTTGGTTATATCTGATATCTATCACTTTTGTCACGATGAAACACGTTTAGATTAGTCTCACACACGATTTATTTAACAGATCATTTTTCTACCGAAGGGGTTAGAGTTTAATTGTTTCCGCTGCGTAAGATTTTTAAATCTACCATTCATCCCCCTCTGGTAGCTTTTCACGTGATCTTCGATCCTACAATTGTTATCAGAGCCACGGTGCTCTAATCTTTGTGATTTGCGCGTGTTTTTGACTAATCATCATGGAGAAGTACTCTGCCAAACCTTGTGTGTTCGCTGGTATTGATTTTCAGGTTTGGAAGGCACGCATGGAGGCTTTCATCCAGGCACAAGGCTTTGCAATATGGGAGAAGGTATACAATATTTACGAAGTGCTATCAATCAAGTTACAGCTACAAATCTAAGAGATGTCGACAACAACAACAAGGCTCGGAACTTGATCATACAAGGATTAACACAAAGCGACTTCGACCGTGTTGCACACCTCCGATCTGCATACGATGTGTGGAAAGCACTTTGTGACTACCACGAAGGATCCAACACGATCAAATAGGTAAGGCAAGACATGTTCAAGAAAGAATACATGCGCTTCGAGATGCAACCCGGTGAGTCTATTGATGAACTTTTTGCTCGCTTTAATAAGATTCTCAGCAACTTGCGTAGTGTCAATGTTAATTTTTCAGATGCTGAAAATGCGAGGCAATTGCTAAGTGCATTATATATGTCAATTTGGAATATAAAAGTCACATCTATTCGTGAATCTACTATCATGAGTTCAGTTACTTTAGATGTGCTATATTCCAAGTTAAAAAATCAAGAAATTGACATAATCTCACGTAAGAACCCCAACAAGTCTATTGCTTTTGTTTCTCAACGTGACATGCCTAGTTCCGGTCAAACATCATCTTGTGGTACACTTGCTTTGTTGTGCTCTCTAACCCTTGAACACATTGAGGTGTTTCCAGAGGAGGAGCTAGCGCTCATCTTTACCCGGTTCTCAAAAGCATTGCAAAATGTGAGAACTAGAAGGAGAGGAAGCTCTGGACCTCAACGATGCTTTGAATGTGGTAGGACAGGACATTTTCATTCAGATTGCCCTAACCTTTCAGGTCCTACTTCCCGGGATGAAAAGAAAACAAGAATGAAGCACTCCTCTGCAAAAGGTACGAAGAAAAAGAAGGTTTTTACAGGACGTCAATTGGTGAGCAGTTTTATCTCAGCACTCCAGGAACTTGGCTCAAGCGACGTGGACATTGGAAGTGATGAAGATGAAGATGATTTGACAAACTTGTGCTTCATGGCGGGCAAGTCAAGATCAAGTACGGAGGAGGCAGAACACAACAGCGACAATGAAGAGGTATGTCCTACTTGCGAAGAAATGTGTGATGCTATTTCTCATGCCACTGTTATTGTTAAGAAAAAAGGAAAAAAAAAGCTTAGGGACAATGCTGTTAAAATTGAGTCACTAGAATCTGAAATTAATCGTTTGAAATCCTTGATTCCTAGTGATGATTCTTGTTCCTCACGTGACTTAATATATGAACAATTGTCCTCCCTAAGAAGTGCACATACCTCCACACTTTATAAACTTGAACCTGAAATTGAAAAGAACAAAAACCTTGCTGCACTTAATATTGGAAACTTAAAAGATGCTTCTTCTTCTACAATTGATTTGCATTGTTCTAGTTGTGATGATCTTGATAAGAAACTGCAAGATGCTATGAATGAAATCTCTATATTGAACAATGCTTTACGTTGTCATGAAGTTAAATATTGTTCCAATTGCAAATTAAAAAGAAAAACTTCATGTGAAAATTGCCTTGATCTGTCCAATAAACTTGATAACATGCATAGGACATTACATCGGTTTTGTAATGGGAATAAGAACCTTGCTGCTGAATTCATCCAAGTCTTGCAATGATAAAACTGGTTTAGGTTTTGATTCTCATGCTCATGCTAAGGCACATCCACCTAAAATTGTAAAGTCATTAGGAAGTGGTTTGATTCAAATAGTTCCTAAACAAAAAGAAGTGGTTTTCAAATCTGCAAGAGTATTGTCTCATTCGGTTTCAAATAAAAATGGGGTTTGCTCATCTAGACATGAACACAAAGTTAAATTTCATTGTACCTACTGTGGTAGAAATGGTCATGCCATAGATTTTTGTTATAGACTAGCTAAACAACAGAAAAGAGAAAGAATGGTTGCTAGATCTCATAACTTTTATGCAAAATTTGATGCACATATTGAACCGGATGTACAACCTACTGTTTTGAGTCAAAAACATTCAAAGTTTACCTCTGGACCTTCTGTTTTTGCCTCCGGACCTACTGATTTTTGTGCTACACAAGTGACACCTTATAGGTCAGTAGTTAAGAATAAAAAATCTCAAACTTTGACTCATAAACCTGCTGTTTTGTCTCAGCTTTCGCGTGTTTTTCCTGATGCACGTCGTGTGACTCAGTACTGGATACCTAAATGCCTTTTGACTAACCCCAGTATTGAGTCATCGACATATTGTGCTTCTATGTAGGTTACACCTTTGAGGAAGGAGAACATTTGGATTGTGGATTCATGATGCTCACGCCACATGACCGGTAACAAAGATTGGTTCTCCTCCCTCTCTTTTGTGTCACATGTAGAGAATGTTACTTTTGCCGAAAATTCTTCAACTCCTATAATTGCTAAGGGTTTGTTTAGAGTAAATGATCACTACACTTTGAAAGATGTGGCACTTGTCAAAAAATTGAAATACAACTTGCTTTCTGTTTCACAATTGCTAGATGAAAATCTGGAAATTATTTTCAACAAAAACTGCTGCAAAGTTGTAATTTCAAATAGTGAGCTTATTTTTAACATGTCTCGGTTTGGAGGAGTTTTTAAAGCTGATTTTGATATGTCTTCCTCTAAGCATAGGTGTCTAGTTGCTAATGATTCAAAGGACCTATATTTTTGGCATCGTAGACTTGGTCACGTAGGCTTTGGTCACCTAAGGTGTGTTAGTGCTCTTAATCGCATACGTGGGCTGCCTAAGCTTAAAGGGGACAAAGAAATTGTGTGCTCTTCTTGTAGACATGCTAAGATGGTTGCAGGTTCACATACTCCTCTCACAATGATCATGACAATTGAACCATGTCAACTTTTGCATCTTGACACCGTAGGACCTTCAGGTGTTCAATCCTTCGGAGGTAAATGGTATGTACTTGTGATTGTTGATGATTATTCTAGATACTCTTCGGTTTACTTTATGACATCTAAGAATGAAGTTTTTAGTCACTTTAGAGCTTTATTTCTTATATTATCAATTGATTACCCAGGATCTTTAAAAGCAATTAGAAGTGATAATGGAACTGAATTTAAAAATCAATCTTTTGATCACTTTTGTGCTGAAAATAGAATAGATAATCAATTTTCTTCACCATATGTACCTCAACAAAACGGTGTTGTAGAAATAAAGAACAGAACCTTAGTAGAGATAGCTAGGACTATGCTTGATGAATATCAAACTCCTAGGAAATTTTGGGCTGATGCGTTAGCAACTGCTTGTTATGTCTTAAATCGTGTTTCCTTGCATGCTAAGCTAGGTAAAACACCATATGTGCTCCGGTTTGGACATAAGCCTAGTGTTACACACTTTCGGGTCTTTGGTTGAAAATGCTTTGTTAAGAAACGTGGTAATCTTGATAAATTTGAACTTAGATCCATTGATGGCATGTTTCTTGGTTATCCATCTCATACTAGAGGCTATCGTGTGCTTTTACTTGACACTAACAAAATTGTGAAGACTTGTGAAGTGTCTTTTGATGAATCTAGCCCAGGTACTAGCTCAAACATAGCAGGTCCAGATCCATATCCGCAGGAGGGGAGCATTTTCGTTGAAGATGAGGAAGAATTGGAGCTGCTGCCCAAAAATTCAGCAGCTAAAGACTTTGGTTCAGCTCCGGATGTTAATTCTCAACCAACACCGACAACCATCAATGCTGATTCGAATCATCCTCAAGTCACAAGCTCATCGATTTGTGCTGAACATGAAGAAGAAGAAGCTTGTGAGACATCTATTCCCCTACGGTTTTACATAGATCATCCCCCATGACGAACGAGTCACACGGTCCAGGTTTTGCGATCCAAACTCTTATGCTCATTCTGCTTTTGTTGCTTCTTTTGAACACAAAAATATATCACACGCACTCACTAATGAATCTTGGATTATTTCCATGCAAGAAGAGTTAGAAAATTTTGAAAGAAATAATGTTTGGAAACTTGTACCTCCACCTCAAGGTCACATTTTAATTGGAACTAAATGGGTATTTAAAAATAAACAAAGTGAGGATGGGGTTGTGGTTAGGAATAAGGCTAGGTTGGTTGCTCAAGGTTTCACTCAAATTGAAGGTCTAGATTTTGATGAAACTTTTGCTCGTGTTGCTAGATTAGAAGCCATAAGAATTTTGTTAGCTTTTGCTGCATCTATTGGTTTTAATCTATATCAAATGGATGTTAAAAGTGCTTTTCTTAATTGCTACATAGATGAGGAAGTTTATGTGAAACAACCACCGGGTTTTGAAAATCCAGATTTTCCTAATCATGTTTACAAACTGTCCAAAGCCTTGTACGGTCTCAAACAAGCCCCTAGAGCATGGTATGATAGGTTAAAAACATTCTTACTTGAAAAAGGGTTTACCATGGGAAAGGTTGATAAAACTCTTTTTGTGCTTAAGCATGGCAATGACTCATTATTTGTTCAAGTGTATGTGGATGATATTATCTTTGGTTGTGCTTCTCATGATCTCGTGTCCAAGTTTTCAGCAATGATGAGTTCCGAATTTGAAATGAGTATGATGGGTGAACTCACTTACTTTTTGCGACTGCAAATCAAGAAAACTAAGGAGGGTACCTCTGTGCATCAAACGAAGTACACAAAAGATCTCCTAAGGCGCTTCAACATGGACAAAATCAAGCCTCTTCGGACATCAATGGGAACAGCAACAACACTTGGACTTGATGAATATGGAGAACCCGTGGATCAAAAAGAATATAGAAGCATGATCGGATCACTTTTGTACCTCACGGCATCAAGACCAGACATACAATTCAAAGTATGTCTTTGTGCACGGTTTCAAGCCTCCCCACGTGCTTCACATTGTCAAGCTGTCAAAAGGATTCTCAGGTACTTACATGGAACTCAAGAATTTGAAATTTTACTTCCTTCTTCCTCAACCGTTACTTTTAAAGCTTTTTCGGATGCTGATTTTGGGGGTTGTAGGACTGATAGGAAAAGTACTTCCAGTGCTTGTCATTTTCTTGGTAATTCTCTTGTTGCTTGGTCCTCTAGAAAAGAAAATTCAGTTGCACAATCCACAGCCGAATCTGAATATGTAGCTGCTGCTAGTGCTTGCTCACAAATTCTTTGGATTGTTCAAACACTTAAGGACTATGGGGTTGATCTAGATAGTGTTCCACTGTTCTGTGATAACACTAGTGCCATTTGCATTGTTAAAAACCCCGTGCAACACTCTAGAACTAAGCACATTGACATTAGGTATCACTTTCTTCAAGATAATGTTGAAAAAGGAAACATTGTGCTTCACCATGTAGATACCGAACAACAATTGGCTGACATTTTTAAAAACCTTTGGATTTCACTCGTTTTTGTTACATTCGTAGTGAAATAGAGGTTATGCATCCTCATGGCTTAAATTGAGGGGGAGTTTTGAAACTTGGGAAGTCTATGTGTGAATCTGAAATTAAAATAATATGAGCATAGTATTTCGTACATATATGACATTGTGATTCCTTTTACATGCTGAAAGTTCTTACTACATTACTCGTGTTATACATTTTGTAGTTTTTGCCATGTCTAGAAATTGGAATAATTACTTACACTAAAACTGGTCATGGTCGAACTTTCTTGCTATTTTGAACTTGTTACATGTTCACAGGTGCTTTTAATCATTAAGAATTAATCAAGTAATCAACTCACATGTTGAGTTTTTATGAACAAATATAAATTAAGAAAAGATCAAGAGAATATGCATGCATCGCACTTCTTCTTTTGAGATGGCTTATCATTGCACTTAGAAATGAACTTGGAAGAAGTTGTGTATGACTAAAACCATGTCCTTAAGCTTCTGATTGTCAAATGACATAGGCTTGGCTTGGTTGGTTAGAATAAGGCAGATGCGCATATAATCTCTTGCAAATATAATATGATCTAAAATTATGCTATGAAAAATAATAAAATACAGCAACAAGTATCATGCTTTCAGGTTTTGAAATAGTTAATTTTGTGAGATCATGACTTACTTAAATTGAAAATTACATTTGATCTCTAGCATGGCTTACACTACTTTATGTATTTCATTGATGTGATAACGTAAGGTACTTGATAGTATGACTTGGATGAGCTTTGTTTATATGTGTATGTTATAATATGCTCATAACAACTAAAGGGGGAGAGATGATTTGTTTATATGCTCATGACTTGCTGAATACATTGTCAAAGGGGGAGAGATAAGCATGAAGAGAAAGATAATATGTGCATAAGGAGAGATAATAAAGGGTGAGATATAATATGGGATAATTTTTGGATTTTCTTCTCATTTTACTTTTGATTTACAAAGGGGGAGAAATTGCCTTCAAAACTTTTATGTGAATAAGCCAATGTTCGGATTTTAAATGGTGTTGCCAATGCATTCATCAAGGGGGAGATTGTAAGACCAATGTGTGTTGAATACATTGGCTTGTAGTGAATACACTTGCTTTAATGATAAAAGTTTTGAATATCACCAAAACAACTTTTTGTTATGGTCCTGCTAGTTTTGTAAGCTCCGGCGGGAGATTAGTTATACTAGTTTTGGTATGTTCCGGCGCTAGGTTCTACTAGCTTTTGTTAGCTCCGGCTGAAGGTCCGGGATGCTCTGGCAAGGTCCGGAACTTGACCACGGTACTTCTGCTTTTCATTCGCAATGTTTCGTATTTGCTTTACATTGTTGGAAAGATTGCTTATTATTCATTTGCTTAGTTTTTGGTGCATTTTTGGTTGATATGGATGATATCGTGTTATTGTGGTTTTGCAACATGCTTATGTGAGGTTCTCACGTAAGGTGTTGTGTTCGGAACTAACTTGAGTCAAGTCGAGGACTTGGGCTCGTATGGATTGGTTGTTTATTAATGTGCAGTTGTTGCTTGAGTTCAAGACATGGCTGGTGATGGGATTCATTGGACTAGTCTCAGGGACGAGATAAGGTTCCAACAACCAATTTTAGGAGGAATTATGGTTGAGCTAATCAGGAGGTTGCGAAGCATGATTGAATCAAGAACAATGCATGTGAAGGTATCGTGGACTTCATTGGAAGATGTTTGCACGTTTGCAAGGAATGCATGGACGTGGCTACATGGTTTCGAGACGTGATGAAGAGATGTGGACGTAAAGAGTTGGTTGGAAAGGTCCAACCGACTATGTTATGGACTTAGGCTACGGCTGAGTCGGGTTTGACTCAAATATGGAAAGATTTGAGTTGGTTATGATAGGATTTTGTGTGGGTCACGAATTTGAGTTGTTTAGGAATGCGGGATACGTTCCTAAGGTGTTTGGAAGTCTTAAGATTGCTTCTATCTGCGTATAGAAGAATCCTAAGCAGTTATGGAAAGTTACGATTCGTGAACAGAGTAGGATTAGGTTCCTGATTTGAGTTGAGTTGGCTTTCGAGCAGGTTATATAAGCAAGGGAGCCCAGAGCTCGTGGTGCACGACTTTGGGGCTGTTCCACTTGTGTTCTATTGAATAAAATTCGTAGTTTGAAGGAACTTTTGTGCCTTGTTCGTCCGACTTGTTTCAGACAAGTTTTACCCGTCGAGTTTCTGGACAGCACTACATTTCGTCGGTGGTTTTATCCTAACTCGAGTTTTACAGATTGAATTGACGTATTATTTTTGAGTTGTCTTCACAACTTGATTATGTATCATTTGTAAAAAATTTACGGTCAATGGATTTGTGTTTTCTGATCTACACGAGTTTCTTTGCAACGTTCCAGAACTGTTTTTCTCGGGTAGGGCAGATTGACCTTTGTTTGATCTTTCGATCATAACTTGAGTTTTTCTCAACGGATTTCAGTGATTCTTGTTGTGTTGTCTTCGTAACTTGGTTCTCTCTGATATATATAACTTTTATCACGATGAAACACGTTTAGATTAGTCTCACACACGATTTCTTTAACAGATCGTTTTTCTGCCAAGGGGTTAGGGTTTAATTGTTTCCGCTGCGTAAGATTTTTAAATCTACCATTCACCCCCCCCCCCCCTCTGGTAGCTTCTCACGTGCTCTACTATCCTACAGAGTCGTAACCGGACTGAGTACGTGGTAAACCAACTAAGAAGTCCATACCGATCTCCTCCCACTTCCATTCCGGGATATTCAATGGTTGCAATAGTCCAGCTGGCCTTTTATGTTCCGCCTTGACTCGTTGGCACACATCACACAATGATACATATTCAGCTATGTCCTTTTCCATGCTATCCCACCAATACCAAGCTTCAAGTCTTTGTACATCTTCATACAACCGGGGTGAATTGAGTATGGTGAGTCATGTACCTCTTTTATTATTGTCTCCCAAATATGCTTCCCATTAGGCACGACAATCCTTTTTTCCCAGCCATAAGGTACCATGTTCGTCCTCATCGAATCTGAATTCTCTCCCTTCTTGGGTCCTTTCCTTGATTTCTTGAATTTCCCCATCCTTAGTTTGACCTTCCTGAATTTCTTGCTCGAATGTTGGGTTTAACTCCATCATCTCCATCTTATTTACAAATCCAAGGTTCAACCATTCAAACTCCTTACATAACTCAGAGGGTAACTCTCGAACTGTGAGTTGATGACTTACTCCCTTTCTAATCTAAGCATCAGCCACTACATTGGCTTTTCCTGGGTGATAATTGATTCCCAAATCATAATCCTTGATGAGCTCCAACCATCTTCGTTGCCTCAAATTCAAATCCGTTTGTGTGAAAATATACTTTATGACTCTTGTGATCCGTGTAAATTTCACACATATGTCCAAGGATATAGTGTCTCCAAATCTTCAACGCATGTACCATGGCTGCAAGTTCCAAATCATGCGTTGGGTAATTTTGCTCATGTTTCTTCAATTGTCTTGACGCATAGGTGCCACTTGACCTTCTTGCATGAGCACACATCCAAGTCCTTGTCTTGAGGCATCGCAATATATGTCAAAACTCTTGCTTACATCCGTCAGTACCAAAATTGGGGATGTTGTCAACCTCTTCTTTAACTCCTCAAAACTCTCTTGAACGGTTGGAGTCCATTGGAAAGCTTTACCCTTCATTAGCAATTCCGTCATTGGCTTGGCTATCTTGGAAAAGTCCTTGATGAACCGACGGTAATATCCAGCCATCCCAAGGAAACTCCTTATTTCTTTTACATTTTGCAGTGGTTTCCACTTCAACACGTCTCTCACTTTTCTGGCGTCAACCGATACTCCTCCTCCTGAGATAATATGACCCAGAAAACGACACCTCTCTCAACCAAAACTGACACTTGTTGAACTTGTCATACAATTGATGCTCCCTTAATTTCTGTAGCGTAAGCCTCAAGTGTTCCTCATGTTCCTTCTCATCCTTCGAGTAGATCATAATGTCATCAATAAACACCACAACAAACCTATCGAAGTACTCCATGAAGACCTTATTCATGAGGTACAAAAAGTACACAGGTGCATTGGTCAATCCAAAAGACATCACGGTGTACTCATAAGATCCATATCGCATCCTGAAAGCTGTCTTGGGTATGTCTGATGGTCTAATCTTCATATCAAAGTATACCGACCTCAAATCAATCTTAGAGAACACACAAGCACCCTTCATATGATCAAACAAGTCTTCTATGCGTGGCAAGGTGTACTTGTTCTTGATTGTTACCTCGTTGAGAGCTCGATAACCTACGCACATCCTTTGGGATCCATCCTTCTTGTCCACAAGTAGAACGGGCGCTCCCCAAGGTGAAGAGCTAGGCTGAATGATACCCTTCTCTAGTTGCTCTTGAATTTGCTTCTTGAGCTCCCTAATTCCACAGGAGGAATCCTATATGACCTCTTAGCTATAGGTACAGTTCTAGGTATTAAATCAATAAAAACTCAATGTCTCGGTCAGGTGGCATACCTGGCAACTCATCCGGGAACACATCTGAAATTCACACACCACCGGAATCTCCTCAATTGTGGCACCGTCATATTATTAAGCTCCAATTGCTTCAGTGCGGTTTGAGATGCTTCAAATTCTATAGTGATCCCTTCCTCATTGGTCAACTTTACCATTTTCGTGGCACACTCAATAACTCCATTGTACTTCCTCGACCAGTCCATACCAAGTATAATGTCCAATACTTGAGAGTCCAAAACAATAAGGTTGGCGGAGAAGTCTACCCCCCTTATTCTAAGGCTTACTTTTGGACATACTATATTTGTCCTCATCTCTCCTCCAGGAGACATAACCAATAGAGTAAACTTCATATGAGAGATAGGCAAACTATACTTGGCAACATACTCCAATGCAACGAATGAATGCGATGCTCCAGAATCAAACAACATAGTCGCGGGGTTGGAGTTGGCGAGAAACATACCAATGACCACGTCATCCGCTTGTTGAGCATCCTCTGTGGAGACATGGTTCACGTTTCCACGAGCAAAATTCTGCTGTCCACGGCTTCCTTGTGGCGCTCCTCCATTAGGTCTTCGGTTTTGCCTCGATGCATTGCTTCCTTGACCAAGTCCTGACTTAGGACATTGATGTGCAATGTGTCCAGCTTCTCCGCAAGTATAGCACTACTTAACTCCACCAGAATTATTGGGGCGAGCTTGGTTCTGAACATTTGCACCAGAAAAATTAGCACGAGGTGCATATGGCATCGGAGGCCTAGGTGCTTGCATAACAGGGCGCTGCTACACAAACCAAGTTGGGCGCGGTGCATAACTAGGGCGCTGTATCGGAGTAGAGGAGCTGTAATATGGCACATTAGGAGGCGCAAAGCGAGGGCGCACATTACTTCCTTGTTGCTGTCCTTGATATGGTGCCTTCCTCTTGTTGTCTTGCTCCATCTCATGAATCTTGTTCTCAACCACAATTGCTTTGTCCACAAGCTTCTGAAAGTTTGCATAATCACAGTTGAGTAATTGCACTTGGACTTCATTGTTCAGGCCCCTCATGAACAAGTATTGTTTCCGGCTGTCCCGACTAACATCCTCAGGCGCATATCTTGAGAGTTGAGTGAACCTATTGAGATATTCACCCACGCTCGATCTTCCTTGCCTCAAGTTCTCAAATTATTGCCTCTTCAAAATCATAACACCCTCAGGCACATAATGAGAATAGAAGCTCTCTTTGATTTCAGCCCAAGTAATTCTCTCTTGGTTCTCATGAGCATTGCATAGTGAATCCCACCAATCGGCAGCTGCTTCAACTAGTTGATGAGATGCAAATAGAATCTTCTCCGGGTCGCTACATTGGACTATAGCAAGTTTCTTTCTCCACAGACTTTAGCCAATCATCAGCAACCATAGGGTCAGCAACTTGAGCAAAGGTTGGAGGCCTAGTCCTCATAAACTCTCCCAACCGGTTATGAGGAGGTGGGGTGGCGGTGGAGGCATGTGGGGCTGATTGTTGATATTGCCAGCCTGCAGCTGTCCCATAGTTTGTATCATGGTCTGCATGAGCTAGTTTTGCATAGCCAAAAGCTGCTCAATGTTGATAGCTCCATGAGCAGGTCCTTATCCACGGTTATTATGAGGTGCTCCATTATTGCCATCCCCTTGGTTTCGAGTTCTCACCATCTGAAGAAAAGCAAGAGATACGAATTTAGAAAACGTCCCCAACTATATGCATAAAGAGATAGGAAACTAGACAACTAACTAGTCTACGTAGACATGGCAATGCTAAAGCATCCCAAAATCCTCTATTAAGCACATAAGCAAACAATATATAGCAACATCACACCAAACAAAAACACATCGGTTCCTGAGTGCTCCTATGTGCTCTAAAGTGTCCATTCTATCTAGGCTGCATCCTACGCTAAACCTGTCTCTGATACCAATTCTGTGACACCCGGTTTCGAAAGTGAACCAAGTGTAGTATATGTGTGCCCAGGACGTTCAACACACATACACAAGTGCATCACAAAAGGATATACAGACAATTACCACAGGACAAGATTAATTAACAGATTTTATTACACAATTAATAACATCCTCGAATACAAGATCTATTGAATATTAATGACAAGTTCAACTATTGCAGCGGGAATAAACTAATAAGCAACTAAACAGCTAGGCAGCATAAGCGATAGGGTAGCGCAGCTCCAATCAACACCACAGGCAAAGCTGACGGTAGACACGGCCTAGAACTCCACATTATCATCATTAAACTCCCAATCATGACCTGCAACTGTTGGGGGGGGATTGCAAGGGTGAGTACATGTCGTACTCAGCAAGTGTGAAAAGTATGACATGTGGCTGATTGAAATGAAAAATATAATAATGGTTGAGTGCTGAAAAGTACATCAAAACATTCGAAAAGCAATATAATACATGTATATGAAATAAACCCATCATAAACCATGCAGTTATCATAATACCAGACCATATTCCATATCCATCATCATATACCAATATCCATATTCAATACCACGATTCAATTCATAACCATCCATAACCATAATACCAACCATAACCATCCCAAACCCAATTTTCCTCTAATCATGTGAGGGTACAGGTTGCTCATACCGGGAGCACGGCTATCATGATAGATTTACACTCTGCAGAGGTTGTACCGCTTTACCCACGTGTTTATGATTTTATTACCTTTCGATGACTATAGAATCTAAATTATGTTGTCTCACACTTCCGTAGGTGTGTGGCCAAGAGAGCACAAAATATCCTTTACAAAGGGATTACTAGCCTATTTAGACCTCACCGAGGTTTCACCGGTGGCGATATATCCAACAGAGTACATCTTCAACCAAGGACCCCATATTGAGCCGTTCGGATCCCAGGGTAGTTCCACCAATCATCAACAAACCCAATCCGACTACCCCTTCCCCTAGCATCCTTAATTGTCCAAATAGCACTAGCAAAGCCCTAATTAATCAGCTACGCCGCACACATACTTGGCCTCGTGGTGGCACTGTAAATCCTGGATGGTCGCTCCACGAACCGGTCCTTAGATCTAAAGCAAGCAAAACCACCATAACATCCAACCCATCCACGTACCAGGCTTTCTTAGATCACCGATTACCATATCAGATTTAACAAGTTCATGTCAACCACAATCTCATTAATGCATAATTAAATTAAGTAGTATAGTTGTTCTTCCATCCCAATTAATTAAGCAAAGCAAAAATATAAAAATCCCATCCTAACTCTCTACCATATATTCCAGGTGACAAGGGTGGTTAAACTAAAGTAAACTTCCTATCATAGGATTTCCCATAAAAATTGACACAAGCATGCAGTTTTGCAAACAAAACATTTATTTTAAAACAGGATCAATATGCTTCAAGGACACTTGCCTTGCTCTTGGGATCGATTAGGATCAAAAACTTCAAACTCTTGGTGTTGGAGATCCTCCACGGCACTCTCTAGCGCAAATCCGTCTAATCCGCACAATAAACATACAAACAAGAAACACAATCAAAGAGTGCACAAATATTACTCAATATGACATGACATGCATGATTAATGCAAATGCAAGGTGGAACTTGTTAACAGATTGCTTTTAATGATCACTAAATAGTTCTAATAGCTTGTAACAAGTTTATACGAGTTTGGATGTGATTAGATCTAATTTTAGAATCAATTCAACATAATTTAACCAGGAAAATCGGACCAGTCCGCTAGGGACCGGACAAGTCTGCACTTTACGAGATCAGCAGATTAGGGTTTTCTAGATCGAAATGAATTTGGAAAAAACTAGGTTTGATTCACGTAAGGGAAAGAGAATAGAAGATATACCATGTGTTTAGGACTCCAATGAATCAAGAAACTTGAAGGTAACACTTGGATCTTGATTATCTAGGGTTGGTGATGAACTTGTAGATGAATTGGTGATGAAGAACGAAACTTGATGGAGATCTTGATCCTCTTTTGTTTCCTCCTCTTCTTCTTCTTGCTTGGGATCTCCTCCTCCCTCCTTGATGGTGGCTCTCCACGAACTAGGGTTTGGGTGGGGTGGAAAAGTGGCAAATAGATGTCAAGCCAAGGGGTGGGGTTGTTTATATATAGGTGGAGGCTAGGGTTAGATGGATTTCGAGTTTGAGAGGAGTAGAGGCCGGTTTACAGTCCCACATGTTCTCTAAAATAGTTAGGCACGACGTCCCTAGGCCCAGTTAACGTAAAACCCAAGAAACAAGTCGTAAAACAAAAGATCAATTCGGAGTCGCGAAATATCGGACAAGTCCGAAAAGGACCGGACTAGTCCGAAGTTAGTTAGAAAGAAATCGGACAAGTCTGGCAAAAAATCGGACAAGTTCGACTTTAGTCAGAGAGGAAAACGGACATGTCCGCTAGAACACCGGACCAGTCCGGACAAGTCTAGGGATTTAGGGAATTTTCAAGGATTCTTGGTACACCAGACTAGTCCGCATAAAATCGGACAAGTCCGAAAGTGTCCAGAGGCAAAATCGGACTAGTCTACAGCAAAATCGGACAAGTCTGATCAAGGTCAGAGAGAAATCGGGCTAGTCCGCACTAAAATCGGACTAGTCCGCATTTTTCAGCATTTTAAGTGCGTTTTTGTTACAAATCAATTTTAAACTCATTCCTCTTTATGTGTATTAATGTTAAACATGTATATGAATGTCTGTAGGGCATGATGCATGAAAATGAGGGTGTTACACGCTGGCACAAGCAGAACGTATTGGTGATGGAATATAACACCATCCTACAGATTTGAAAGCATGGAAGCATTTTGATAGCATTCACCCAAATTTCTCATCTGTTCCTCGCAACACAAGACTTGGAGTAGCATCTGATTGTTTCAATCCTTTTGGAATATTGAATGTTTCTTACAGTACACGCCTGTGATTCTAATCCCTTATAATCTACCACCTTGGTTGTGTATGAAGCAGCCTTATTGGTTGATCTCAATGATAATTCTTGGGCCAGAGTCACCTGGAAACAACATTGATGTTTATCTGCGGCCTTTGATTGATGAGCTACTGAAATTATGGTCTGATGGTGTTGAAACATACGACAGTTCAATAAAAAGAGACATTCCTCATGAGAGCTTCTATATTGTGGACAATAAATAATTTTCCATCATATGCAATGCTATGTGTATGACCCACAAAAGGTAAGCTAGCATGTCCATACTGCGATATAAACACTAACGCCTAGTGGTTGAAACATGGACGAAAGTATTGCTACATGGGTCATCATCATCTCCTACCTAAGAAACAACGGTGGCATCGAAACAAAGCTTCTTTCAACAACAAGATAGACAATAGAGAAGATCCAACGTCACTATTCGGTGACGAAGTACTCCAACAATACGAGAGTTTTGATCAAGTGATTTTTGGATGGACGAATAATAAGAGAAATTGGACTGAGGAAAATAGGTGGCGTAGTTGGAAGAAGAAAAGTATATTTTCCATCTCCCGTATTGGAAGACATAGCTTATAAGGTATAACTTGGATGTCATGCACATTGAGAAAAGCATTTGTGATAGCGTATTGGGGACATTGCTTAATATGTATGGTAAAACAAAAGATAGTCTACAAGCTCGTTTTGATATGCAGGATATGGGTATACAGCCAGATCAACACTTGGTGGTTATAAATGAGAAGTATGATTTGCCACCAGCATTATATACTTCGCGTAAAGATGAGAAGACCACCTTGTGAGAGTTTTTGGGGGATATGTAGATGTCTGATGGTTATGCCTCAAACATCAAGAGATGTGTGGACATAAAAGTACGTAAGGCATCGGGTCTAAAAACTCATGACTGCCATATTATATTTCAGAAGCTCCTTCTTATTGCAATACGTGAAATATTGCCTGAAAAGGTTGTTGCACCATTAATTGATTTTAGTAGATTCTTTTCTGGAATTTGCTCTAAAGAATTGGCGAAACCAGATTTGGATAAGACGATCAAATAAATTCCTAAAATAATTTGTAAGCTTGAGATGTTGCTTCCTCCCGCTTTCTTTGAGATCATGGTACATCTTCCAACCCATCTTGCCGAAGAAGCTCGCTTGGGTGGACTTGTTTCTGATAGATGGATGTATCCAATTGAGAAATACCTTAGTATGTTGAAGAGGTATGTACGTAATAGAGCTAACCCAGAGGGTTCTATAGCTGAGAGATATATTACGGAAGGTGTATGACTTTTTGTAGTCAGTTTGTGGATAACATCAGCACCAAGCTTAATAGGCCAGAACGTCATGGAGCTGCAGCTAGGAATGAACCTTTTCTCGAGTCTAATATATTTACAGAAGTTGATAATTCTAAAAAAGGGTTTAAATGGGGCAAACTTACTATGGTGGAACTACATAATATCAGGCATTATACTATTTGTAATGGTGAAGAGGTCGCTCCATGGATCAAGTACATATAACTCAGATGTTCTATACTATATTGGATCATGCTTATTGTAGATGGCTAATTTAATTTTGTACCCTTTCATTGAGCATATAGAAGAACTGAAAAATATTCATTCTCGTGGTGTTGAAAAACGCCATAGAGATGAGTTTGTTTATTGGTTTCAGAAACGAGTAAGTACATGCAAGTTTTTACTTTGATGAAATATTGAACAAATATGTGTTCTAAAGTTGGTTTATTGATGACCCCTTTATACTAATGTGTACAGATTACGACATTATACAAAGAAGGCAAAATAACTGATTATTTGTATGCATTAACTAGAGGACCTGATCATCGGGCACATTTGTTTAGTTGATCATTCATTTGTGGCACCCAATTCTAAAACAGAACCAAATGCGACGCATATGTGTGCCTAGGATATTCAACACATATACACAAGTGCATCACAAACAATATACAGAAAATTACCATAGCACAAATTAAATAAGAAGGTACTTTTATTAAAATAATCAAATCATCCTCAAATTACAACTCTAATGATCTTTATTAATGAGTTCTGAAACTAATGCAGTGCAAATAATCCAAACTAACTAAGCAATAAGAATAAGAGAATGCGCAGCTCCAAGCAACACCACAGGCAATTCGATGGCACCACACAACCTAGTTTTCTGCATTATCCTCAGGATATTCCCAAACATCAACTGAAACTGTTGGTGGGGAAATTGGAAGGGTGAGTACAAGTCGTACTCAGCACGTGTGGGAAAATAATGACATGTAGCTTAAACAAGAAATGATGATAAATAATGGCGAATTGCTGAAAAGTACATTTAAAACATGTGGAAAGCATCATACTAAATCTATGTGAAATAATCCCATCATCTCCCAATAAATACCAATTCTGAGTCCAATACCACCAATTACCATGATATCACATCCATCAATAAATATCCATCCAAATACCAAATTCTTACCATCATTATTATCCAAGTTCAATTATCATAGCTCAAACCATAACCATAACCAAACCATCCAAAATACCAAGTTTCCCACTAATCATGTTAAGGTCCAGGTTGCTCATAATCGGGAGCACAACTATCATGATAGTTTTTTAACACTCTGCAGAGGTTATACCACTTTATCCACATGTTCGTGATTTCATCACCTTTCGGTGACTAAGAACCTCCACTATGCCTTATCACACTTCCATTGGTGTGTGGCCAAGAGATCAAAAAATAGCTTTTACAAAGGGACTAGTAGTATGTACGGACCCACTAAGGTTTCATGAGCAGTCTTGAATCTCCATTCTCCCACCCACGGGCCCCCTCATGTGCCATGTGGTTCCCAGGGTAGCCCTCCTGGACTCCCATTCCCCGCACCGGCAAATGGTCCATACAATACCATTAACACACCTAATTATTCAGCTACGCCGCACCCATACTTGGTCTTGTGGTGGCATTGTAAATCCTGGATGGTCACTCCACGAACCGGTCCTTAGATGTACAGCAAGTGAAACCACCAAAACATCCAACCCAGTCCACAATCCATGCTTGCTTAGATCTCCCAAGTCCCATGTTTACCAATTTTCCACATTCATCAATTCTCATTATCCATAGAGTCATTAATACATAATTAAGCCATTTGGTCGTTTCCCCATCCAAATTAATTAGAGCAAAGAAAAAAGGTAAAAATGCCCTTCTCGACACTCTAAAACATGTCCCAGGCAACAAGGATGGTCAAACAAGACTAGTAAACTCCTATCTTGGGTTTCACATCAATTTGACACAAGCATGCAGTTTTGCAAACAAAACATTTAAAAATAGGATCAAAATGATTAAGGACACTTCCCTTGCTCCTGAGCTTGATTGGGGTCAAAAGCTTCGAAGTTCTGGTGCTGGAGGTCCTCGACAGCACCCTATAGAGCAATAACTCCTATTTTGCGTAATAGACATACAAAACAAACATTACAATCAATAAATCCTCATATATTACTCAATATGCCATGACATGCATGATTAATGCAATCATGTGGTAAAACTTGTTAATGAGTTGCTATTAATGATTACTCACTAGTTATAATGGTTTTCAACAAGTTTGGATAGATTTCAAATTGATTTGAATCAAATTGGGATTAAGTCAACAACTTCAGATTCAGGTGGCCAGACAAGTCCGTACTGGGGACCGGACTAGTCCGCCCTGGACCAGAAAGTCAACCGGACTAGTCTGCACTAGACCGAACAAGTCTGCTCGCCCAGGGTTTTTGGCAAATTTCCAAGTAGAGCATAGTTAGAGTTAATATAGGATCGTATTTTATGTAGAAAAGGTGCATCTAAGATATTTACCATGAATCCAAGGGTCCAAAGTTCAGGCTTCAAGAATTGACTTCTAGATCCAAAGAAGGCAGAGAATTTGGTGGAAAATTGATGATGATGTTGATGAGTTGATGAAGATCAAACTTACTTGGTCCTTATCCTTCCTCTTTCTCTTCTCCTGGATGCGGTGATATTCTCTTGATGGCGGCTCCCATGAACTAGGGTTAGGGGTTTCTTCAATTGTGACAAAGGGATGAGAGGATGGGTATTAGGGTTTTTATATAGAGGTGGAGGTGGTAGGGTTTGATGGATTTGGAGTTCAAGATGGTGGTGGCCGTGTAGGGGTCCAACAAGGGCTCCACAGGGGTTGTGCACGATGTTCTTGGGCCCAATTAAGGAAAATACCCAATAACATGTCGTGGAGGAAAAGATTGAATCTGAGTCGGGCACACTGGACAAGTGTGCTAGGGGCCGGACTAGTCCGATCGGTTCCAGCGAGCAAAAATGGAGAAGTCTGCTATGGGGCCGCACATGTTCGAAGTCTACTATGGGGCCGCACATGTTCGGAGAAGTGTTCGGCTTTCCAAAAAATGGACTGAAAGAGGGAGCTACCAGACAACTCCAAAAAGTTCCAGTAGCAAGGAATAGATTAGTCCATACTCAACAGCGGGCAAGTTCAGGCAACAACAGAAACTGAATCGGATTAATCCGCATCTAGAAGGGACAAGTCCAAAGGATCAATAGAGGATAAAACCAGGCTAGTCCGAGGTCCAAACTGGACAAGTCTTCAACTATATAGGTTTTTAAATGCTGTTTTGCTTCTAATTCATTTTAAAGTTGTTCCTTTTTGTGTTTCTTAATGTTAAAAATGTATAAGAATATATGAAATGCATGATGGAGGAAATTGAGGGTGTTATAAAATACCCCCTTAAAATGAATCTCGCCCTCGAGATTAGACGTAGAAGAGAAGAGATAGGGAAATTCTCTCTTGAGATCATCTTCCAGTTCCCAAGTTGCTTCCGATTCTGTATGATGCTTCCATTGAATTTTGCACCATCGAATCACCTTGTTTCTCATGACCCTCGCCTTTGCTTCCAAAATTTTGACCGGTTCCTCCACATAAGTCAAATCTGCCTCCAATTCCAATTCTTCCATTGGCACTTGTTCTTCTGGTACCCTTAAGAACTTTTTGAGCTGAGAAACGTGGAACACATCATGAACATCGGAAAGATGTGCTGGCATGTCCAACTTATATGCTACTTCTCCACGTTTGCTAAAAATCTTGAATGGCCCAATATAGCGAGGTGCTAACTTGCCTCTGACATTAAACCGCTTATGACCTCGCATAGGTGACACATTGAGATATACGAAGTCTCCTAGTTCAAAGTCCAAGTTTCTTTGCCTATTATCCGCATAGCCCTTTTGCCTTGATTGAGCAGCCCTCAAATTCTCGCGGATTATATGAACTTGCTTTTCGGCATCTTGTATTACATCAGGTCCGAATACTTGGGTTTCTCCTGTCTCAATCCAAAGCAAAGGTGTTCTACACCTTCTCCCATACAATGCTTCATATGGTGACATTTTCAAACTTGCTCTATAACTGTTGTTGTAGGAGAATTTAGCATATGGCAGACTTTTATCCCAACTTCCTGCATACTTTAGCATACAAGCTCTTAGCATGTCTTACAAAATCTGGTTTGTCCTCTCGGTTTGCCCATCTGTTTGAGGGTGATATGCAGAACTAAAATTCAATTGAGTTCCCATCGACTTGTGCAGCTTTTTCCACAACCTTGAGGAAAATTGAGAACATCTATCAGACACTATTGTCTTTGGCACTCCGTGTAAACACACTATTCTTCCCATATACAATTCTGCCAACTTTACTCTGCCATAGGTAGTTTTGACAGGAACGAAATGAGCTGACTTTGTCAATCGATCCACAATAACCCATATTTAATCATAACCTGCCGATGTGCGAGGTAAACCGACTATGAAGTCCATACCAACTTATTCCTACTTCCATTCCGGAATCTTCAATGGATGCAATAATCCATGTGGCGTTTGATGCTCATCTTTGAGTCGTTGGAACACATCACACATACTCGACTATGTCCTTTTTCATGCTAGCCCACCAATAACATGTCCTCAAGTCCTTGTACATCTTTGTACAGATGGGATGGATTTACTAAGGCGAGTCATGTGCCTCCTTTAGTATCGTATCATGGATTTTCTTTACATTAGGAACAACAATCCTCTTCCCAAGCCATAGAGTGCCTTGGTCATCCTCATAGAATCTGAATTCTCTCCCTTCTTGGATCCTTTCCTTAATTTCTTGAATTTCCTCATCCTTGGCCTGACTTTCTCGTATTTCTTATTCCAAGGTTGCATATAACTCTATTATTCCCATCTTATTCACAAATCTTAGATTCAACCGTTCAAACTCCTTGCATAGTTCGGATGGCAATTCCCAAATCGTGAGTTGGTGGCTTACTCCTTTACGACTCAAAGCATCGGTCACTGCATTAGCCTTCCCCGGGTGATAGTTGATTCCCACATCATAATACTTGATGAGCTCCAACCATCTTCATTGATGAGTAGGTTTACGCCCGATCTTCCAAAAGGTAAGTCGATTGGGGTGGAGAACTCAACATTGATGATCCGCAACCCTCGGGCAGTTTGAATACCCCTCCAATCACTACACCACTGCTCCATTGGTTATCAACCGTGCGGCACATGCTTGACCTCGCCAAGAAGGCTAATCCCAGCAAGTGAACCGAGAACACAAGCAAGAACGTAGAAGACAAGATCTGAAATTGAGAAGTTGGGATCTCAAAAACTGTAGAACGGCGAAATTATTATTCTAAGCAAAACCCACCAAATATGACCGGTTGCTGCAGTATTTAAAGTTTAGGGTTCGGCCAAAACATGATTAGATGCGTCCCTAATGGACTCATACAGGATACAAGGCCCAAAGGCCCGATTCGGTGGCGCAACACCAGACAGAAATCTGGACTCCACTTATTTCAACTATTCCCAATGACTCCAAAGGAATTTTGAGGTGGGATCAGATCCATTAGAAAGTTTATCTTCTCCTCTTTCCGTGCATATGTAAAACGTCGAAAATGGAGTCCGTATGTTACCTGGGTGTCCGTCTTAAGTTGGACTGCTCCTGGACCCCGAGTTAAACTCGAGTCCGAGTTGTAAACTGCTTCCATCAACTTGTGGACGTCCCAGCTGGTTCTCCATGCTCCAAAGGACTCTTTCCTTCATTTGTTGATCTTCTCAATTATTCCTAATAACAATTAAATCATCACATAGCAATATATTCTCAAAATCACATGCAAAAGAAGTTAGGAGCGAATTCACCTGCTGATTTATTAATCGTGCTCGTGCTCTTGTGATTGGTCCTTGCATTTCAATATGTGTCTCCGCTGTTGTGATGTCCTCATCATTCGTTGCCTCAAATTTAGGTCCATTTGTGTGAAGATGTACTTGAGACTCTTGTGATCCGTGTAAACCTCACACATGTAACACAGAATGTAATATCTCCAAAACTTCAAGGCATGCACTACGGCTGCACGTTCGAAATCATGCGTAGGATAATTATGCTTATGTTTCTTCTCTTG
Organism: Tuctoria greenei; assembly: GCA_036927565.1. Lineage (NCBI taxonomy): Eukaryota > Viridiplantae > Streptophyta > Magnoliopsida > Poales > Poaceae > Tuctoria > Tuctoria greenei. Next base: position 75,002,393 of record JAYESD010000004.1, read on the forward strand.
ATGCATAGGCTACCACTTGTCCTTCTTGCATGAGAACACATCCAAGCCATTGTCTTGATGCATCACAATAAATATCAAAGCTTTTACTCATGTCTGGCAATACCAACACAGGTGCGGTGGTCAACCTCTTCTTTAACTCCTCAAAGATGTTTTGGCAGGCTTGAGTACATTAGAATACTTTCCCCTTCACTAAAAACTCAATCATAGGCTTGGTTATTTTGGAAAAGTCCTTGATGAACAGATAGTAGTATCCACCCATTCCATGAAAACTCCATATTTCCTTTACATTCTGCGGCGGCTCCCATTTCAGCACATCCCTCACTTTTCCTGGGTCAACTGATACTCCTCCAGAGATAATATGGCCTTAAAATGACACCTCCCTTAACCAGAATTGGCACTTGCTGAATTTGACATATAATTGGTGTTCGCTCAATTTTTTTAATGTGAGCCTTAAATGCTCCTCATGCACCTCCTCACTTCTCGAATAGATCATAATGTCATTAATGAACACCACAACGAATTTATCCAAGTACTCCATAAAAACATTATTCATGAGGTACATGAAGTATGCAGGTGCATTTGTCAATCCAAAAGACATAACGGTGTACTCATAAGACCCATATCGTGTCCACACAGCTGTTTTGGGTATGTCTGACGGTCTAATCTTCATTTGGAAGTAACCTGACCTCAAGTAAATCATGGAGAAAACACAAGTCCCCTTCATTTGATTGAACAAATCTTCTATATGGGGCAATGTCTACTTGTTCTTAATCGTCACCTTGTTGAGAGCTCGGTAATCCACACACATCCTTTGGGATCCATCCTTCTTGTCCACGAATAACACTCGTGCTCCCCAAGGCGAAGAGCTTGAGCGAATGAAACTCTTCTCTACCTGCTCTTGAATTTCCTTCTTAAGCTCCGTGTAGAATCAAAGAGCATGTGAAAAGCTACCAGAGGGGGTGAATGATAGATTTAAACTTTTTCAGTGGCAGTACCAAAAACCCCTCTACAGAAAATCAATCTACTAAGAAACCGAGTATGCGACTAATCTAATCATGATTAATGGTGAAAAAACCAGCGTTGATTGTTAAGAATCAAGATATGAAAAATGTCACAATAAGGATCATAAAAATCTTTCAAGAAAAAATCAAGTTATGATTGAAAGATTAAACGAAGGTCAATCTGTTCTACCCGAGAAAACCAGACTTTGCAATGTTGCAATGAAACTTGGGTAGATTAGAAACCACAAATCCAATGATCATAAATTTTTCACAGACGATAAGTATTCAATTTGTGAAGACAACTCAAAAAGAATCAAGTCAAATGGATCTATAAAACTCGAGTTATGATATAACCACCAAAGCAAGGTAGTGTTGTGCAGAAACTCGACGAGAAAAACTTGTCTGAAACAAGTCGGACAAACAAGGCACAAAAGCTCCTCTAAACTATGAATTTAATTGATAAAAACACAAGAGTAAACAACCAAAAGTCATCAACCACGAGCTCTAGCCTCCCTTGCTTATATAACTAGTGATGAGGCCGACCCAAACAAAACTAGGACTCGTATCCTACTCAGTTTCCACCAAAACATTCCATAACTACTCAAGACTCTTCTATACGCACATAGAAGCAATCTTAAGACTTCCAAACACCTTAGGAACGTATCCAACATTCCTAAAAAAACTCAACTTTATGACCCCCATGAAATCTAACCAAAACAAACTCGAGTATTTCCATAAACGAACCATAACCACCTCAGCCGCAACCTGAGGCATATTCCAGCCGGTTGGACCTTTCTGACCAATTCTTTATGTCCACTTTTCTTCATCACGTCCGCAAAGTCCCTTCTTCAATCTTATATTGAAAAATACTTAGGGCCCTTTGGAAGTTTTAAATTCCACGTCCATGCACTCCTTGCACACGTGCAAACATCTTCCAACGACGTCTATGATACCTTCATATGCATTGTTCTTGATTCAAACATGTTGCGCAACCTCCCGATCAAGTCAACCACAATTCCTCCTGAACTTGGTAGTTGAACCTCATCTTCTCCCTAAAACTAGTTCAATAGATCCCGTCACCAACCATGTCTTGAACTCAAGCAACACCTGCACATGAATAAACAACCAGTACTTCCGAGCACAAGTCCTTGACTTGACTCTCGTTAGTCCCGAAAACACAACACCTTACACGAGCACCTCACATAATCATGTTGCAAACCATAGCAAAATGATATCAGCCATAAACACCAAAACACAGCAAAAACATAGTAAAAGAATAGTAAGCAAACTTTCCATCAATGTAAAAGAAGAAAGGTAGTGCTGTGCAGAAACTCGACCTGAAAGACTTGACAGAAACAAGTCGGACAAACAAGGCACAAATGTTCCTTTAAACTAAGATCTTTATTCAATATAACACAAGAGCAACAGCCCCAAAGTCATCTCCCATGAGCTCTGGCCTCCGTTGCTTATATAATCAGCCCTTAGGCAACCCAATCTCAACTAGGACTCTAATCCTACTCAAATCACGAATCAAAACTTTCCATAACTGCTTAGGACTCTTCTATACACAGATAGAAGCAATCTTAAGACTTCCAAAAACCTTAGGAACGTATCTCACATTCCTAAAACAACTCAAATTCGTTACCCACACGAAATCCTATCATAACCAACTCAAATCTTTCCATATTTGAGTCAAACACGACTCAGGCGCAGCTTGAGTTCATAACCTAGTCGGTTGGACCTTTCTGACCAATTCTTTATGTCCACATCTCTTCATCACGCCTCGGAACCATGTAACCACGTCCATGCACTCCTTGCATACGTGCAAACATCTTCCAACGACGTCCACAATACCTTCATATGCATTGTTCTTGATTCAAACACGTTGTGCGACCTCCCGATCAACTCAACCACAATTCCACCCGAACTTGGTTGTTGAACCTCATCTTCTTCCTAAGACTAGTTCAATATATACTGTCACTAGCCATGTCTTGAACTCAAGCAACACCTGCACATGAATAAACAACCAATACTTTTGAGCACAAGTCCTTCACTTGACTCTCGTTAGTTCCGAAACCACAACACCTTACGTGAGCACCTCACATAAGCATGTTGCAAAACCACAGTTAAACGATATCAGGCATATCAACCAAAACGCACCAAACACATAGCAAATGAATGCTAAGCGATCTTTCCAACAATGTAAAGCATGTTTGAAACATTTCACATGAAAATTAGGAGCATTGCGATCAAGCTCCAAATCTTGCCAAAGCTAACCGGAGCTTACCAAAGCTAGTACAACCTAGTGCCAGAGCTTACCAAATATAGTACAACCTAGTGCCGGAGCTTACCAAAGTTGGTCAGAACTAGTCAACCCAAAAGCTGGAGCTAGAAAAACATGTAGGAGCTGATCAACATAAGTCGGACCTAGCAAAACATATCAGAGCTTAACAAAGACATGTCGGAGCTATCAAAGTCATGCCGAAGCTAAAGACAAAGCTCATCGGAGCTACCCAAAAACATGTTGGACCTTGACAAAGAAAGTCAGACCTATTGTCAGACCTTGCAGAAGCTCGAAGCTAGAGTCGGATCTTGCTAAAAAGTTGTTTTGGCAGAATTTTAGAACTTATATCATCAAAGCCAATGTATTTAGCACACATAGGTCTCACAATATCCCCCTTGATGAATGCATTAGCAACACCATTTAAAATCCAAACATTGGCTTATTCACATTAAATGTTTTGAAAACAATTTCTCCCCCTTTGTAAAACAAAAATAAAATAAGAAGAAAACCAAATTCTCCGCCTGAGAAGAATCGTGCCAAAACAATTGTGAATATGTGCAATGTGTAATCAATTTCTCCCCCATGCATACTTATCTTTTAAAATGTTAAAAATTCACATATTATCTCTCCCCCTTTGACAATGTATTCAGCAAGGTACAAAAGAGAAATATTAATTGTTATGAGCATATTATAACATATACATATAAAACAAAGCTTATCCAACTCATACTATCAAGTAACTAAAACTATCACATCAATGAAATACATAAAGTATTAGCTTAAGGACATGATTTTAGTCATACACAACTTCTTCCAAATTCATATTTAAGTGCAATGACAAGCCATCTCAAAAGAAGAAGTATGATGCATGCATATTCTCTTGATATTTTCTCAATTTATATTTGTTCATAAAAACTCAACACGTGAGTTGATTACTTGATTTATTCTTTATGATTAAAAGCACTTGTGAGCATGCAACAAGTTCAAAACAGCAATAAAGTTCGACCATGACCAGATTTAGTGTAAGTAATTATTCCAATTACTAGACATGGCAAAAACTACAAAACGTATAACACGAGTAATGTAGTAAGAACTTTCAGCATGTAAAAGGAATCACAAAGTCATATGTATAAAATACTATGCTCATATTATTTTAAGTTCAGATTCACACATAGACTTTCCAAATTTCAAAATTACCCCTCAATGTAAGCCATGACGATGCATAACCCCTATTTCACTACGAATGAAAAAAAAAACGAGTAAAATCCAAAGGTTTTGTAAAAATGTCAGCCGATTGATGTTCGGTATCTACATGGTGAAGCACAATGTTTTCTTTTTCAACATTATCACGGAGAAAGTGATACTTAATGTCAATGTGTTTAGTTCTAGAATGTTGCACGGGGTTTTTAGCAATGCAAATGGCACTAGTGTTATCACAAAACAGTGCAACACTATCTAGATCAACCCCATAGTCCTTAAGTGTTTGAACAATCCAAAGAATTTGTGAGTAAGCACTAGCAGCAGCTACATATTCAGATTCAATTGTGGATTGTGCAACTGAGTTTTGTTTTCTAGAGGACCAAGCAACAAGTGAATTACCAAGAAAATGACAAGCATCAGAAGTACTTTTCCTATCAATCCTACAACCCCCAAAATCAGCATCCGAAAAAGCTTTCAAAGTAATGGTTGAGGAAGAAGGAAGAAAAATGCCAAATTCTTGAGTTCCATGTAAGTGCCTGAGAATCCTTTTGATGGCTTGACGATGTGAAGCACATGGGGAAGCTTGAAACCGTTCACAAAGACATACGCTGAATTGTATGTCCGGTCTTGATGTCGTGAGGTACAAAAGTGATCCGATCATGCTTCTATATTCTTTTTGATCCATGGGTTCACCATCTCCATCATGTTCAAGTGTTGTTGCTATTCCTATTGGTGTCCGAAGAGGCTTGCTTTTGTCCATGTTGAAGCTCCTTAGGAGGTATTTTGTATACTTCATTTGATGCACAAAGGTACCCTCCTTGGTTTGCTTGATTTTATGCCCCAAAAGCATGTGAGTTCTCCCATCATACTCATCTCAAATTCTGAACTCATCATAGCTGGAACGTGTGACTCGTTCGTGCAAGCTTCCAATAATTTGTTGTGGAGGATGACTTTTGAGAACCCGGAGGGGAGTGGACACTTCACAAGCTTCTACTTCTTCATGTTCATCACAAATCGATGAGCTTCTGACTTGAGGAGGATTTGGACCGGCAATGGTGGTCGTTGTTGCTGGCCGTGAATCAAAATCAGGAGCTGGAACAACGTCATTAGCTGCTGAATTTTCGGGCAGCAGCACCACTTCTTCCTCATCTTCAACGAAAATGCTCTCCCCCTGCGGATATGGATCCGGACCTGCAATTTTTGAGCTAGTACATGTGCTAGCTTCATCAAAAGACACTTCACAAGTCTCCACAATTTTGTTAGTGTCAAGTAAAAGCACACGGTAGCCACTAGTATGAGATGGATAACCAAGAAACATGCCATCAATGGATCTAGGTTTAAATTTATCAAGATTACCATGTTTCTTAACGAAGATTTGCAACCAAAGACCCGAAAATGTGTAACACTAGGCTTATGTCCAAACCGGAGCTCATATGGTGTTTTACCTAGCTTAGCGCGCAAGAAAACACGATTTGAGACATAACAAGCAATTGCAATTGCATCAGCCCAAAATTTCCTAGGAGTTTGATATTCATCAAGCTTAGTCCTAGTCATCTCAACTAAGGTTCTGTTCTTTCTTTCTACAACACCATTTTGTTGAGGTATATATGGTGAATAAAATTGATGATCTATTCCATTTTTAGCACAAAAGTGATCAAAAGATTGATTTTTAAATTATGTTCCATTATCAATTCTAATTGCTTTTAAAGATCTTGGGTGATCAATTGATAATCTAAGACATTAAATTCTAAAGTGACTAAAAGCTTCATTTTAGATGCCATAAAACAAATCCAAGAGTATCTAGAATAATCATCAACAATAACAAGAACATACCATTTACCTCCGAAGGATTGAACACGTGACGGTCCTACGGTGTCAAGGTGCAAAAGTTGACCCGGTTCAGTTTTCATGATCATTGTGAGAGGAGTATGTGAACCTGCAACCATCTTAGCATGTCTACAAGAACAGCACACAATTTCTTTGTCCCCTTTAAGCTTAGGCAGCCCATGTATGCGATCAAGAGCACTAACACGTGTTAGATGATCAAAGCCTACGTGCTCAAGTCTACGATGCCAAAAATATAAGTCCTTCGAATCATTAGCAACTAGACACCAATGCTTAGAGGAAGACATATCAAAATCAGCTTTAAAAACTCTTCCAAACCTTGACATGTTAAAAATAAGCTCACTATTTGAACCTACAACTTTGCAGCAGTTTTTATTGAAAATAATTTCCAGATTTTCATCTAGCAATTGTGAAACAGAAAGCAAGTTGTACTTCAAATTCTTAACAAGTGCCACATTCTTCAAAGTCTAGTGATCATTTACTCTAACCGAACCCTTAGCAATTATAGGAGTTGAAGAATTATCAACAAAAGTAACATTCTCTACACATGACACAAAACAGAGGGAGGAGAACCACTCTTTATTATCGGACATGTGGCGTGAGCAACCTGAATCCGCAATCCAAATGTTCTCCTTCCTCAAGCGTGTAACCTACTTGGAAGCACAATACGTCGATGACAAAATAATGGGGTTAGTCAAAAGGCATTGAATCCAGTACTGAGTCACACGACGTCCAGCGGGAATAACACGTGAAAGCTGAGATAAAACAGAAGGTTTATGAGCCAAAGCTTGAGGATTTTCGTACCCAACTACTGTCCTACAAGATGTTACATGTGTAGCACAAAAAACAGTAGGTTTGGGAGCAACCTTTTCATGTTTTCGACTCATTACAGCAGATTGCATGTTACTATCATTCGGTTTAGCAAGTGCAGCAAATTTTGCATGAAAGTTACGAGATCTAGCAATCATTATTTCCTTTTTCTGTTGTTTAGCTAGTCTATAATAAAAATCTATGACATGACCATCTCTACTACAGAAGGTACAATGAAATTTAACTTTGTGTTCATGTCTAGATGAGCAAGCAACATTTTTATTTGAAACCGAATGAGACAACACTCCTGCAGATTTGAAGACCACTTCTTTTTGTTTAGGATCTATTTGAATCAAACCACTTCCTAATGACTTTACAATTTTATGTGGATGTGCCTTAGCATGAGCATGAGAATCAAAACGTAAACCAGTTTTATCATTGCAAGACTTGGAGGAATTCAGCAGCAAGTTTAGGTTCTTATTCCCATTACAAAACCGATCTAATGTCCTATGCATGTTATCAAGTTTATTGGACAGATCAAGGCAATTTTCACATGAAGTTTTTTCTTTTAATTTGCAATTGGAACAAAATTTAACTTCATGAGAATGTAAAGCATTGTTCAATATAAAAATTTCATTCATAGCATCTTGTAGTTTCTTATCAATATCATCACAAGTAGAACAATGCAAATCAATTGTAAAATAGCTAGCATCTTTCAAGTTTTTATTAAGTGCAACAAGCTCTATTCTTTTCAATTTCTAACTCAAGTTTATCAAGTGTGGAGGTGTGCGCACTTCATAATGAGGACAATTGTTCATATATTAAATCACATGAGGGACATGCATCATCATTCGGAATCAAAGTTTTTAGACAGTTGATTTCAGATTCTAGTGATTCAATTTTAGCAGCACTATCCCTAAGATTTTTGTCTATTTTCTTAACTATAATAGTGGCACGAGAAATAGCATCACACATTTCTTTGCAAGTAGGACATACCTCTTCATTGTCACTGTTATGTTCTGCATCCTCCATACTTGATCTTGATTTGCCCGCCATGAAGCACGAGTTTGTCAAATCATCTTCATCTTCGTCACTTCCAATGTCCACATTGCTTGAGCCAAGTTCTTCAAGTGCGGAGATAAAACTGCTCACCAATTGACGTCCTGTAAAACCCTTTGTTTTCTTCGTATCTTTTGCAGAGGAGTGATTCGTCCTTGTTTGCTTTTCATTCCGGGAAGTAGGACCTGAAAGGTTAGTGCAATCCGAATGAAAATGTCATGTCTTACCACATTCGAAACATCGTTGAGGTCCAGACCATCCTCTCGTTCTAGGTTTCACATTTTGTAATGCTTTTGAGAACCTAGTAGAGAGAAGTACTAGCTCCTCCTCTGGAAACTCCTCAATTTGTTCAAGGGTTAGAGAGGAAAACAAAGCAAGTGTCACGTTGAGAAACAAAAGCAATAGACTTGTTGGGGCTCTTACATGATATTATGTCAATTTCATGAGTTTTTAACTTGGAATATAGCACATCTAAAGTAAGTGTACTCATGACAGTAGATTCACGAATAGATGTGACATTCATCTCCCAAATTGACGTATCTAATGAACTTAACAATTGCCTAGCATTTTCAGCATCTGAAAAATTAACATTGACACTACGCAAGTTCCTGAGAATTTTATTAAAGCGAGCAAAAAGGTCACCAATAGACTCACAGGGTTGCATCTCGAAGCGCGTGTATTATTTCTTGAACATGTCTTGCCTTACCTACTTGATCGTGTTGGATCCTTCGTGGTAGTCACAAACTGCTTTCTACACATCGAATGCAGATCGGGGGTGTGCAACACGGTCGAAGTCGCTTTGAGTTAATCCCTGTATGATCAAGTTCCGAGCCTTGTTGTTGTTGTCGACATCTCTCAGATTTGTAGCTATAACTTGACATTTGAAGGCACTTCGTAAGGCTTGTATACCTTCTCCCATATTGCGAAGCCTTGAGCCTGGATGAAGGCTTCCATACGTGCCTTCCAAACCTGAAAATCAATACCACTAAAGAACAAGGTTTTGCGGAGTATTTCTCCATGATGATTAGTCAAAATACATGCAAATCACAAAGATTAGAGCACTGTGGCTCTGATACCAATTGTAGGATTGAAGAGCACGAGAAAATCTACCAGAGGGGGTGAATGGTAGATTTAAAAAATCTTACGCGGCGGAAACAATTAAATACCAACCCCTTTAGCAGAAAAGCAATCTGTTAAAGAAATCATGTGTGAGACTAATATAAATGTGTTTCACCGTGACAAAATAGATAGAAATCAGACAGAATCAAGTCACAAAGACGACACAACAAGAATCACCCAAATCTGTCGAGATAAACTCAAGTTACGATTGAATGATCAAACAAAGGTCAATCTGTCCTACCCGAGAAAAATAGTTCTGGAACACTGCAAAGAAACTCGTGTAGATCAGAAACAACAAATCCAATGACCTTGAAAATTTGAAAGATGATAGATATTCGAGTTGTGAAGACGACCCAAAAAGAATCTTGTTAATTGGATCTGTAAAACTCGAGTTATGATAAAACCACCGAAGGAAGGTAGTGTTGTGCAGAAACTCGACGAGAAAGACTTGACAGAAACAAGTCGGACGAACAAGGCACAAAAGTTCCTTTAAACTATGATCTTTATTCAATATAACACAAGAGGAACAGCCCCAAAGTCGTCTCCCACGAGCTCTGGCCTCCCTTGCTTATATAACCATCCCTTGGGCCAACCCAATCTCAACTAGGACTCTAATCCTACTCAAATCACGAATCGAAACTTTCCATAACTTCTTAGGACTCTTCTATACGCAGATAGAAGCAATCTTAAGACTTCCAAAAACCTTAGGAACGTATCTCACATTCCTAAAACAACTCAAATTTGTGACCCACACGAAATCCTATCATAACCAACTCAAATCTTTCCATATTTGAGTCAAACACGACTCAGTCGCAGCTGGAGTCCGTAACCTAGCCGGTTGGACCTTTCCGACCAATTCTTTACGTCCACATCTCTTCATCACGCCTCAGAACCATGTAGCCACGTCCATGCACTCCTTGCATACGTGCAAACATCTTCCAACGACGTCCACAATACCTTCATATGCATTGTTCTTGATTCAAACACGTTGCACGACCTCCCGATCAACTTAACTACAATTCCTCCCGAACTTGGTTGTTGAACCTCATCTTCTCCCTAATACTAGTTCAATGGATCCCATCACCAGCCATGTCTTGAACTCAAGCAACACCTGCACATGAATAAACAACCAATACTTTCGAGCACAAGTCCTTGACTTGACTCTCGTTAGTTCCGAAACCACAACACCTTACGTGAGCACCTCACATAAGCATGTTGAAAAACCACAGTAAAATGATATCATGCATATCAACCAAAACGCACCAAAAACTTAGCAAATGAATGCTAAACAATCTTTCCAACAATGTAAAGCAAGTTTGAAACATTTCACATGAATATTAGGAACATTGCGATCAAGCTCCGAATCTTGCCAAAGCTAACCGGAGCTTACCAAAGCTAGTACAACCTAGCGCCGAAGCTTACCAAAGATAGTACAACCTAGCGCTGGAGCTTACCAAAGTTGGTCGGAACTAGTCAACCCAAAAGCCAGAGCTAGAAAAATATGTTGGAGCTATCCAACATAAGTCGGACCTAGCAAAACATATCAGAGCTTCACAAAGACATGCCGGAGCTATCAAAGTCATACAGGAGCTAAAGACAAAGCTCACCGAAGCTACCCAAAAACATGTTGGACCTTGACAAAGAAAGTCGAACCTATTGTCGGACCTTGCAGAAGCTCGGAGATAGAGTCGGATCTTGCTAAAAAGATGTTTTGGCACAATTTTAGAACTTATATCATCAAAGCCAATGTATTTAGTACACGCCAATATATTCAGCACACATAGGTCTCACAAGCAGCACCACTTCATTCTCTTCTTCAGTGAAAATACTCTCCCCCTGAGGATATGGATCTGGACCTGCAATATTAGAGCTAGTATCTGAGCTAGCTTCATCAAACGAAACCTCACAAGTCTCCTCAATTTTTCTAGTGTCAAGTAAAAGCACACGGTAGCCTCTAGTATGAGATAGATAACCAAGAAACATGCCATCAACAGATCTTGCTTCAAATTTATCAAGATTACCATGTTTCTTAACAAAGCATTTACAATCAAAGACCCGAAAGTGTGTGACACTAGGACTATGTCCAAACCAAAGTTCATATGGTGTTTTTCCTAGCTTAGCGCGCAGAAAACACGATTTGAGACATAACAAGCGGTTGCAATTGCATCAGCCCAAAATTTTCTAGGAGTTCGATATTCATCAAGCATAGTCCTAGCCATCTCAACTAAAGTTCGGTTCTTTCTCTCTACGTCACCATTTTGTTGAGGTACATAGGGTGAAGAAAATTGATCATCTATTCCATTTTCAGCACAAAAGTGATCAAAGAATTGATTTTTAAATTAGGTTTTGTTATTACTTCTAATTGCTTTTAGAGATCCTGGGTGATCAAATTATAATCTAAGAAATAATGTTCTAAAGTGACTAAAAGCTTCATTCTTAGATGCTATAAATTAAACCCAATAGTATCTAGAAAAATCATCAACAATCACAAGAACAAACCATTTACCTCCGAAAGATTGAACACGTGAAGGTCCTACGGTGTCAAGGTGCAAAAGTTGACCTGATTCAGTTGTAATGGTCATTGCGAGAGGAGCATTTAAACCTGCAACCATCTTAGCATGTCTATAAGAAGAGCACACATTTTCTTTGTCCCCTTTAAGCTTAGGCAGCCCACGTATGCAATCAAGAGCACTAACACGCGTTAGATGATCAAAACCTACATTACCAAGTCTAAGATGCCAAAAATATAAGTCCTTTGATTCATTAGCCACTAGACACCTATGCTTAGAGGATGACATATCAAAATCAGCTTTAAAAACTCTTCCAAACAAAGACATGTTAAAAATAAGCTCATTGTTTGAATCTACAACCTTGCAGCGATTTTTAGTAAAAATAATTTCCAAATTTTTATCTAGCAATTGTTAAACAGAAAGCATGCTGTATTTCAAATTTTGGACAAGTGCCACATCCTTCAAAGTGTAGTGACTATTTACTCTAACTGAACCTTTGGCAATTATAGGAGTTGATGAATTATCAGCAGGAGTAATATTCTGTACACGTGACACAAAAGAGAGGGAGGAGAATCAATCTTTGTTACCAGTCATGTGGTGTGAGCAACCTGTATCGACAATCAAAATGTTCTCCTTCCTCAAGCGTGTAACCTACATAGAAGCACAATACATCGATGACTCAATACCGGGGTTAGTCAAAAGGTATTTAGGAATCCAGTACAGAGTCACACGACGTGCAGCAGGAAAAACACGCGAAAGCTGAGACAAAACAGCAGGTTTATGACACAAAGTTTGAGTATTTTTGTACTTAACTACTGACTTATGAGGTGTTACATGTGTAGCACAAAAAAACAGTAGGTCTGGGAGCAAATTTTGCATGTTTTTGACTTAACAGCAGGTTGCATGTTCCTGATATTTGGTTTAGCATGACAAGCAAATGTTGCATCAGAGTTATGAGATCTAGGTTGCATTCTTTCCTTTTTCGGTTGTTTAGCTAGTCTATAACAAAAATATATGACATGACCATCTCTACCATAGTAGGTACAATGAATTTTAATTTTGTTTTCATGTCTAGATGAGCAAGCAACATGTTTATCAGCAACCGAATGAGATAGCACTCCTGCAGATTTGAAAACCACTTCTTTTTTGTTTCGGATCTGTTTGAATCAAACCACCTCCTAATGACTTTATGATTTTAGGTGGATGTGCCTTAGCATGAGCATGAGAATCAAAACTTAAACCTGCTTTATCATTGCGAGACTTGGGACAATTCAGCAGCAAGTTTAGGTTCTTATTTGCAATACTAAATCGATCCAATGTCCTATGCACGTCATCAAGTTTATTGGACAGATCAAGACAAATTTCACATGAAGTTTTTCCTTTTAATTTGCAATTAGAACAATTTTTAACTTCATGAGCACGTAAAGAATTGTTCAAAACAGATATTTCATCCATAGCATCATGTATTTTCTTATCAAAATTATCACAAGTAGAACAATGCAAATCAATTATAGAACACCTAGCATCTTTCAAGTTTTTATCATTAAGTGCAGCAAGCTCCCTGTTCTTTTCAATCTCTAACTCAAGTTTATCAAGTGTGGAGGTGTGTGCACTTCTTAGAGAGGACAATTGTTCATATATTAAATCACATAAGGTACAAGAATCATCACTGGGAATAAAAAATTTCAAACGATTAATTTCAAATTCTAGTGACTCAATTAGAATAGCATTGTCCCTAAGCTTTTTGTCCTTTTTCTTAACTATAGCAATGGCACGTGAAATAGTATCACACATTTCTTCACAAGTAGGACATACCTCTTTATTGTCGATGTTGTGTTCTGCCTCCTCGATACTTGATCTTGACTTGCCTGCCATGAAGCACAAGTTTGCCAAATCATCTTCATATTCATCACTTCCGATGTCGACATCACTCGAGCCAAGTTCTTGAAGTGCATAGATAAAACTATTTACCAATTGGCATCCTGTAAAACCCTTATTTTTCCTATTGTTGTTTGCAGAGTAGTGCTTCGTCCTTATTTACTTTTTGTCATGAGAAGTAGTACCTGAAAGGTTAGGGCAATACCTGCGAAAATGTCCTGTCTTACCACATTCGAAGCAACATTGAGGTCCAACACTTCCTCTCCTTCTAGTTCTCACATTTTGCAATGCTTTTGAGAACTGAGTAGAGATGACTACAAGTTCTTCCTCTAGAAACACTTCAATCTGTTTAAGGGTTAGAGAGGACAACAAAGCAAATGTTACACAAGATGAAGATTGGTCAGAGCTAGGCATGTCACGTTGAGAAACAAATGCAAGAGACGCGTTGGGGTTCTTACGTGAGATTATGTCCATTTCATGAGTTTTCAGTTTAGAATATAGAACGTCTAATGTAAGAGTACTCATGACAGTAGATTCATGAATAGATGTGACTTTCATCTCCCAAATTGACATATCTAATGCACTTAACAATTGCCTAGCATTTTCAGCATCTGAAAAATTGACATTGACACTACGTAAATTGTTGAGAATTTTATTAAAGCGAGCAGATAAATTATCGATGGACTCAACTGGTTGCATATCAAAATACATGTATTCCTTTTTGAACATATCTTGCCTTACCTCCTTGAGCATGTTAGATCCTTCGTGGTAGTCGCAAAGTGCTTTCCACACATCGTATGCAGATCGGAGGTGTGCAACACGGTCGAAGTCACTTTGAGTTAATCTTTGTATGATCAAGTTCCGATCCTTGTTGTTGTTGTCAACATCTCTCAGATTTGTAGCTGTAACTTGGTCGTTTGGCGGCACTTCATAAGGTTTGTACACCTTTTCCCATATTGCAAAGCCATGCGCCTGGATGAAGGCTTCCATACGTGCCTTCCAAAACTGAAAATCAATACCACTAAACACATAAGGTTTTCTGAAGTATTTCTCCATGATAGTTAATACAAAACACATGCAAATCATAAATATTAGAGCACCGTGGCTCTGATACCAATTGTAGGATCGAAGACAATGTGAAAATCTACCAGAGAGGGGTGAATGGTAGATTTAAACTTTTTTAGCGGAAGCACCAAAAACACCTCGACAGAAAATCAATCTGTTATGAAACCGTGTATGCGACTAATCTAAACGTGATCAATCATGACAAAACCAGTATAGATTGTTAAGAATTAAGTCATGAAGATGTCACAAGAAGAATCACAAAAGTACATTGAGAAAAACTCAAGTTATGATTGAAGACAACTAAAAATGAATACATCAAATGGATCTGTAAAACTCGAGTTATGATAAAACAACCAAAGCAAGGTAGATCTTTGCAGAAACTCGACGAGAAAAACTTGTCTAAAACAAGTCGGACGAACAAGGCACAAAATCTCCTCTAAACTACAAATTTCATTGATCAAAACACGAGAGAAAACAGCCCAAAGTCGTCAACCACAAGCTCTGGCTTGCCTTGATTATATAACCAGTCATGAGGCCAACCCAAACCAATCTAGGACTCGTATCCTACTCAGTTTCCACCAAAACTTTCCATAACTGCTCAAGACTCTTCTATATGCAGATAGAAGCAATCTTAAGACTTCCAAACACCTTAGGAATGTATCCCACATTCCTAAAACAACTCAACTTTGTGACCCACATGAAATCTAACCAAAACAAACTCGAATCATTCCATAAACGAACCATAACCACCTCAGCTGCAGCCTGAGGCATATTGCAGCCGGTTGGACCTTTCTGACCAAATCTTTACGTCCACTTTTCTTCATCACGTCTTGGAACCATGTAGCCACGTCCATGAAGTCCTTGCACACGTGCAAACATCTTCCAACGACGTCCACGATACCTTCATATGCATTGTTCTTGATTCAAACATGTTGTGCGACCTCCTGATCAACTCAACCACAATTCCTCCCGAACTTGGTAGTTGAACCTCATCTTCTCCCTAAGACTAGTTCAATAGATCCCGTCACCAGCCATGTCTGAACTCAATGAACACCTGCACGTGAATAAACAACCGATACTTCCGAGCACAAGTCCTCAACTTGACTCTCATTAGTCCAGAAAACACAAGACCTTACATGATCACCTCACATAAGCATGTTGCAAACCATAGCAAAATGATATCAGCCATAACCATCAAAACACACCAAAAACTTAGTAAAAGAATACTAAGAAAACTTTCCATCAATGTAAAGCAAGTTCGAAACATTGTAAATTAAAAGCAGAACCACTGCAATCATGCTCTGAAACCTTGCCAAAGCTAACCGGACCTTGAACTGGAGCTTACCAAAGCTAGTAGGAACTAGTGCTGGAACTTACCAAAGCTAGCAGGACCTAGCACCGGAGCTTACCAAAACTAGTCGGACCTAGCGCCCGAGGTGACCAAAGCTAGTCGGACCTAGCCACAGCAAGTTAGACCTAGACAAAGAAGTCAGAGATATACAAAGCAAGTCAGACCTTACGTCGAACCTTGTTAAAAAGATGTTTTGGTAGTATTCAAAACTTTTATCATCAAAGCCAATGTACTCAGCAAACATAGGTCTCACACTCTACTAACTCCATAGAAGGCATCCTATATGGCCTCTTAGCTATAGTTGTAGTTCCAGGTATCAAATCAATAACAAACTCAATATCACGATTAGGCAGCATACCTGGCAACTCACCCGGGAACACATCTGGATACTCACGAACAACCAGAATACTCTCCAATGTCACACCTTCCACATGACTCAACGTCGCTTTATCCGTTGGGGGTTGGGCTATCTCAACTTCAATACGGGTGACATGCTCACTTGTCAATCGCACAATCCTCTCGACACACTGAATCACTCCATTATACTTTCTCAACAATTCCATACCAAGTATTATGTTTATCCTTTGGGAATCCAGGACAATTAGATTCGCAAGAAATTCTACCCCCTTATTTTGATACTTACTCTCGGACACTCATCTCTCCTCCCGGAGATTTTACCAACATAGTGTGTCTCGAATGAGCTATAGGCATATTATACTTGGCAACATACTTCAATGATATGAATGAATGAGATACTCTATAATCAAATAAAATGGTCGCAGGGTTGGAGTTGGCGAGGAGCATACCAATCACGACGTCATCAGCTTGTTGGGCCTCATCAGTAGAGACGTGATTCACATTGCCATGAGTGACATTCTGCTTCCCATGGTTGCCTTGTGGTGCTCCTCCATTCGATCGTGGATTCTGCCTTGGTGCATTGTTCATTGGTCCACAGCTTCTCTTGGGGTACTGGCTTGCAAAGTGTTCAGCCTCTCCACAAACATACCATGTCTTGTCGCCCGAAGTACCAAATAAGCTCGAGCGCTGCTGAACTTGGAGATTAGCCACCATATTAGGGTGCGGTGCATACGACGCGGGCTGGCGAGGTGCTTGCATAACAGGATGCTACTGCTGCTAGTTTGGGCATGGAGGATAAGCAGCTCGATAAGCAGGAGCGGAGGGGTTGTAATATGGTGCATTTGGCGGTGCAATGCAAGGACGAACATTGCTCCCCTGCGGCTGCCCTTGGTGTGGCATCTTCATCTTATTATCTTGTTCCATCTCACAGACCTTTGTTCAACTACAATGGCCTTGTCCACCAGCTTCTGGAAATTGGCATAGTCACAATTGAGCAATTGGACTTGAATCTCATTATTTAAGCCCCTAATAAATAAATATTGCTTGCGACTGTCCCGATTGACGTCCTCTGGAGCATACCTTGAGAGTTGAGTGAATTTATTGAGATACTCACTCAAACTTGACTTTCCCTGCCTTAAGTTCTCAAATTCCTACCTCCTCAAGATCATAACTCCCTCAGGAACAAAATGAGAATGGGAGCTCTCCTTGAATTCAGCCCAAGTGATCCTCTCTTGATTTTCATGGGCATGGCATAGCGAGTCCCAAATATCCGTAGCTGCTCAAACTAGTTGATGGGAAGCGAAGAGAACATTCTCCCTATCATTGCACTAGATAATAGCGAGCTTCTTCTCCACAGATTTCAGCCAGTCATCAGCGTCCATAGGATCTGTGTCTTGAGCAAAGGTAGGCGGCCTGGTCTACATGGACTCTCCCAAACGGTTGTGGTGTGGTGGGGGTGGTGGTGGTGGTCGAGGCATTTGGGGCTTATTGTTGTTGCCAGCTTGCAGCTGTCTCGTGGTCTATATCATGATCTGCATAGCCAACAACTGCTAAAGGTTGATAGGCCCATGTCCAAGTTCATTGTTGTTTTGAGGTGCTCCATTGTTCTCGTCCTCACCGTTGGCATCCCTTTGGTTGCGGGTCCTCGGCATCTGAAGAAAGAGCAAGAAATAGAAGAATTTAGAAAACATCCCCAACTATATGCATTAAGGGATATGAAATTAAGCAACTACCTATACTAGCCTATATGAATGTGGCAAGCGCTAAAGCTTACCACAATCCTCTACTAAGCACACAAGCAAACAAGCAAACATTACATAGCATTCAACACATCAAACAAACCACAACGTGTCTTGAGTGTTCTTATGTGCTCTAAAGTGTCCATTCTATCTAGGATGCATTCATATGGTAAACCTGTGGTTGTGAACCAATTTGTGACACCCGGTTCCGAAAAAGAACCAAGTGCGACGCATATGTGTGCCCAGGATATTCAACACACATACACGAGTGCATCACAAACAATATACAAAAAATTACCACAACACAAATTCAATAAGAAGGTACTTTTATTACAATATTCAAATCATCCTCAAATTACAACTCTAATGATCATTATTAATGAGTTATAAAACTAATGCATTGGAAATAATCTAAGCTAACTAAGAAATATGCATAGGGGAATGCACAGCTCCAAGCAACACCACATGCAAGTCGACGGCAGCACACAGGCTAGTACTCTGCATTGTCCTCGGGATATTCCCAAACATCACCTGAAATTGTTGGTGGGGGAATTGCAAGGGTGAGTATATGTCGTACTCAGCAAGTGTGCGAAAATAATGACATGTAGCTTAAACAAGGAATGATGATAAATAATTGCTAATTGCTGAAAAGTACATTTAAAACATGTGAAAAGCGTCATACTAAAGCTATGTGAGATAATCCCATCATCTCCCAATAATAACCAATTCTGAGTCCAATACCACCAATTACCATGATATCACATACATCAATAAATATCCATCCAAATACAAAATGCTTACCATCATCATTATCCAAGTGCAATTATCACATCTCAAACCATGACCATAACCAAACCATCTCAAATACCAAGTTTCCCACTAATCATGTGAGGGTTCAGGTCGCTCATAACCGAGAGAAAGGCTATCATGATAGTTTTTAACACTCTGCAGAGGTTGTACCACTGGCCACATGTTTTTGATTTCATCACCTTTCGGTGACTAAGAACTTCCATTATGCCTTATCACACTTCCATCGGTGTGTGGTCAAGAAATCACAAAGTAGCTTTTACAAAGGGAATACTAGTATGTACGGACCCACTAATGTTTCACCAGCAGGCTTGAATCTCCATTCTCCCACCAACAGGCCCCCTCATGTGCCATGCGGTTCCCAGGGTAGCCCTCCTCGACTCCCATTCCCTGCACCATCCAATGGTCAATACCATACCAGCAGCACACCTAATTATTCAGCTACGCCGCACACATACTTGGCTTTGTGGTGGCACTTTAATCCTGGATGGTCACTCAATGAACCGGTCCTTAGATGTAAAGCAAACGAAACAACCAAAACATCCAACCCAATCCATAATCCATGCTTGCTTAGATCTCCCAAGTCCCATGTTTACCAATTGTCCACATTCATCAATTCTCATTATCCAGAGGGTCATTAATTCATAATTAAGCCATTTGGTTGTTTCCCCATACAAATTAATTATAGCAAAGCAAAAAGGTAAAAATGCCCTTCCTGACACTCTACAACATGTCCCAAACGACAAGGATGGTCAAACAAGACTAGTAAACTCTTATATTGGGTTTTTCATTAATTTGACACAAGCATGCATTTTTGCAAACAAAAAATTTAAAAACTGGATCAAAATGATCAAGGACACCTGCCTTGCTCCTGAGCTTGATTAGGCTCAAAAACTTTGAAGTTCTGGTGCTGGAGGTCCTCAACAGCACCCTCTAGAGCAACACCTTCTTTTCCTCCCAATAGACATACAAAACAAACATTACAGTCAATAAATGCTCATATATTACTCAATATGCCATGACATGCATTATTAATGCAATTATGTGGTAAAACTTGTAAATGAGTTGCAACTAATGTTTACCCACCAATTACGATGGTTTTCAAAAAGTTCAAATAGGTATCAAATTGATTCGAATCAAATTGGGATTAATTCAACAACTTCAGATTCAGGTGGCCGAACAAGTCTGTACTGGGGACCGAACTAGTTTGTCCTGGACCAAAAAGTCGACCGAACTAGTCCGCACTGGACCGGACAAGTCTGCTCGCCTAGGGTATTTGGTGAATTTCCAACTAGAGCATAGTTAGAGTTAATATAGGATCATATTTAACGTAGAAAAGGTGCATCTAAGACATTTACCACAAAACCAAGGGTCCAAAAGTCATGCTTCGAGAATTTACTTTTAGATCCAAAGAAAACGGAGAATTTGGTGGAGAATTGACGATGATGTTGATGAGTTGACGAAGATCAAACTTACTTGATCCTTCTCCTTCCTCCTTCTCTTCTACTGGTTGCAGTGATCATCTCTTGATGGTGGCTCCAACGAACTAGGGATTTGGGGTTTCTTCAATTGTGACAAAGGGGTGAGAGGATGGGTATTGCGGTGTTTATGGGTGGAGGTGGTAGGGTTTGATGGATTTCAAGTTCAAGCTCGTGGAGGCCATGTAGGGGTACCACATTGGCTCCAAAGGGGTTGGGCATGATGTTCTTGGCTGCAATTAAGGCAAATACCCAATAACATGTCGTGGAGGAAAAGATTGAATATGAGTCGGGCACACCGGACAAGTCCGCTAAAGGCTGGACTAGTCCGATCGGTTCCAGAGAGCAAAAACGGACAAGTCCGCTGTGGGGCCGGACAAGTCCAAAGAAGTGTTCGATTCTCCAAAAACTGTACCGAAAGAGGGATCTACCAGATAACTCCAAAAAGTTCGTAGCAAGGAACAGACTAGTTTCTACTTTATGTTAAACATGTATAAGAATGTATGCAATGCATGATTGGTGAAAATGAGGGTGTTACATCATCAATGGATTCTTCTTTCAAACTGTAGAGGTGGAAAAATATTTACGACACAAAACATTGGTGTTATTGTTCGGGATGGTGATCATGATTGGTTTGGTGTAATAAAGAAAATGATTTTTATTGATTTTGAAAAAAAATCAAGAGGTTCTGTTATTTGAATGTGACTGGTTTGATTGGCCATTTTCTGGTCAGAGCCAAAGTAGAGGCTACAAAAAGGATCAATACGGAATGATAGATGTTGACACTACTCTTTCTCAATTTAAGTATGAGTCTTACATTCTAGCCACCCAAGCAGAACAAGTTTTTTACATTCAAAGTGTGAAGCAACCTAAATGGGCTACAGTTGTTAAAACGAAGCCACTGAACCTTTTCGCCAAGCCCTCTGAAGACAGTGAAAATAATATCACTGAGACGATGGAGGCTGAGACATTTGATGATTGACTTACTGATATCAATATGCAACATATGAATGAGGATACGACCACATGGGCTAGGAATGACATTGAGGGAGCAACCGTGATGCTTCGGCTCTTCAAGTGAGAACAGGTGATCATTTTGAGGCAGATGGAGTTCTATTAGAAAATGAAGACGATGACAATGATGATACATATATTAATGATGTTCATGTAGCTCCTTGGGGTGGGGGGACAACAGCGAAGATGATGATTTTTTTATATAAGTACCACGTGAGTAGTGAACTCTTTGTTTTTTTTCTGAAAAAATGGAAGCTACTCTTTCATTTTAGCAGCAAGTCTAGAAGCAAGGCAGTTTCCGAAAGAGGGATTAAAGCACATGGGTTAGTGTCAGTACTCGTCCCTTTAGCTTCCTTCTCCACTTCAACTTCCACTGCGTGCGTTTTTTGCACCAGAGGCAGTTTCCTTGAAAACCCACCTATGGGAGCCCCGCCGCCTAGAGTTAGGGCTATTATGAAATCGACGTGTAACCAAAGTCCAGCTATCTTGCTCCTCTTTGATCCACTTTTGATAATCCTGTAACCAGTTTGGGCCACCATTTCTCCATTGGTGGCATGAAAAAGAGAACCAATTTGTTTTGAAAATAGCCATATATAGATGAATAATCCCACCTCTTTAGAAGATACCCAAAATTCGAAATGACGCTCCTAAAGAAATTCCACTTGGAAAGTTGAAGCAAGACCTCCCAGGTGCAGCATTGCAGTGCCAAGTCAATTTCGTCTTTAGATAGCCTAAAGGAGAACCTTGATGCAATGATTGTGTTTTGTGGCGATAGATTCTAATGCCACGAACTAGTGAATCGTGGCAACAGATTAAAATGCAAAGATTGTGTTTCGCGGCGATAGATCCTAATGCCACGAACTAGTACGATTTGGCAAAAGATCCTAATGCAATGATTGTGCTCTACAGCGATAGATCCTGATGCAAGGAACTAGTGATTCGTGGCAATAGATCCTAATGCAATGAGTGTGTTCCGTTGCGATAGGTCCTAATGCCATGAACTAGTGAATCATGGCAAATGATCCTAATGCAACAATTATGTTCCGTGGCAATAGATCCTAATGCCACGAACTAGTACAATTGTGGTAACAGATCCAAATGCAATGATTGTTTTTCATGGAGAAAGATACTAATGCAACAAACTAGTGATTCGTGGTAACAGATCCTAACACAACGATTTTGTTTCGTGGCGATAGATTCTAACGGTACGAACTAGTGAATCATGGCAAAAGTTCCTAATGCAATAGTTGTGTTCCGTGGTGATAGATCCTAATGCCACGAACTAGTACAATTGTGGCAACACATCCTAATGCAACGATTGTGTTCCGTGGCAATAGATCCTAACTCCACGAACTAGTGAATCATGGCAAAAGTTCCTAATACAACGATTGTGTTCTGTGGTGATAGATCCTAAGGCCATGAACTAGTGAATCATGCAACAGATTCTAATACAACGATTGTGTTCCGTGGCGATAGATCCTAACGCCACGAACTAGTGAATCGTGGCAAAAGTTGCTAATGCAATGACTGTATTCCATGGTCACATGGTTGGGAAGAAGGATTTAGGTTTCTGTAGTTTCATGTTTGGAAGAATATAATGTGGAGTCCAGAAGCTGCTGGAAATTCGATAGGTAAGATTTGTAGTTATGGTACTCAATGAAACACTATGTTCATAAGCTTCTTTATAAAGTACACTACATTAACTATTTCACAATGTTTTGGCCATCCTATGATCATTAGTGAATTACTGGACTTGGGGGACATGATAAAGAATATTTCCACCAATTTTGAGTATTTATAAAGCATTTGATAATTATATGTATATTAACTAACAAGATGCACATAATAATTAATTGTTCATGTTTTACAGTTCTAACTGATGTGGAATTTCTACTGTGGCTACTAGGGACTTTAATTGTACTGTAATAAAATTTATAGAATCTTCTGCTGGCTGGTTTTACTGGAATCAATTTAATAAGCCTTGTATGGACATTATGATGTACATAAGGACATTAACCTAATTCGTGATGATCCACGATCAATAAAAGGTGTAAATTTATATGAAGATACTAGAGTATCTATTTAAGGTGTTGGAAAATATCAGGGGTTCTAGTGTCATTCAATGCTCAGAATAATCCCCTCAAGCTTCCTCAATTTATTAATTTACAGTTTGAACCTATGACTTTTTCATATTTTGAAATGCTATAAATAGTTTTTCTAGACATAATAAGTCTAACAAAATTTATTGCACAATTTTCTAAGCTTTCTACATGTCTAAATTTATTTTACAAGTTCTTGTTAATTACTGGAATTGTTTCTGTTATTCTTTCTGTCATTTTTATTATCACTTGGCAAACATCCTTAATTAAGCTAAATTGACCATATTATTAATTACGAGATTTTTACTGGAGAACATAAGTGGAATAAAGGATTTTATGGCCAAGTATGGGCATTTTTCATGGAGAATTATTTCTGGAATAAAATCCCAAAGGAATAGGAAATTGGAATTCTTCAGGACAATAAAATGATGTTTCATAGTAAGTATTTTTCTCCAGTGCAAAGTAACTGTCCACAAGAGTCCAATAAAATTTGTTTGACAAATTTTGGAGTTTCCTTTACTTTACTACGATTTTCTAAAGATTGATACATTTTCTGGAATAAGTATTTTTCTTTTCTGTCATTTATATAACCTAGAGCAATCATTTGATAATTAAAGTAACTTACTAATGTCGAATGAGTTTGAAATTTATACTTAACATTAAGTTCAATATTAGTAGGGCTCTGGTAAAATTTGAGAATTTTCTAGTGAATAAATTTTCTACAATGATTTTCCTAATATTCATGAATCATTGATTAATACAGAAACTTCTATAAGTTACCATATTAATTATATTAGACATACAAATTAATGGACATATAGATTCTACCAAAGTTTGTTTTACCATTTAAGTATGGATTTTCAAAGATTGGTGATTTTTCAGGATTATTTCCCTAAAGGAAACACTATTACTCACTGGCAGCTGGGGCTCATGTTTTAAATTAACCAGTGAGAGGGAGGCAACACTCGGCGCAGTTGCAGAGGATCGGGGCACTGCAGAGGATCCGCACGAGGTCTAAAAGACCCAGACGAGGGGGCCCCACAAACGGGGTTGTCTTCAACCTCTCGCTCTCTTCCTGGCGGTAGCAACAGGCAGTGTACGGCGGCGCCCCTCGCCGGCGAGTCGCCCTGCTGCTCCTCCCTTGCTGCAGCTGGCCGCCAAACCGTAAATTGGCACGGAGAACTATGTGGTGGGGTCGAGATACGCTAATGATGGCCGGAACACCACTCCAGCCGGCGGCAGCGGTTAGAGAAGAGCTGGCAACGTGATTCAGGCTTGGAGAAAGCGCCAAACGGCTCGGTGAAAGGCGCAAAAGACTCATGGAAATATGAGGAACAATGAATAGAATAAACATCTCGGTGTAGGTGGCCGGAAATGGGGCGCATCGGTTGCAGCAGAGTACACAAGCAAGCGGCCACGAGATCTGAAATTTCCGACCTAATTCTTGATTATTCCTTGATTGGTTTGATCCGGGGTGTTTGCTAGGATGTACTTTTTAGGGTATAAAAGGTATGGTGAATCATTGATGGTGGAATGTAATTTCGATGAGACCTGGCCACGGTTCATATGAGCTCCGAAGGGGAAAGTTAAAATCTGACGAACAGAGGCCGGGACATGATAAACCTGAAGCATGGAGACGAGGAGTAGATGTATTCGAACCTTTTTTCCTGGATTGGTTGAGTCTTAGGATGATGGAGAAGGTTTGTCACTGTGGAAGTGCGGTGGTGGAAACAGAGCAACTTCACGGCGGGAGGAAGAACGTCCTGCGCGCAGAAGCTCATTGGCACTTGCAGACGAAGAAAGAGTCACACACGTGCTTCATGATGCCTTGCTCGAGGGGAGAGGCGCCAGAAGAAGCCGGGCGCAGAGAACTTCGATGGCGATGGTGATGGTGCACCATGGCCAATATCCTGTCTTGTAAGCTCGTCTAGGGAAAAGAGGGTTTGTGCGCCACGTCCCTGGGCCTCGGCCGGGGCTGAAAACAGCCACAACACAGCTTAGCCTCGAGCATAGCGATGGCAAGCACTGCTCGGCCATGGAAACAGAGAAGGAGCGTATGTATGCGGAAGTGGAGGCCAAAAACTGAGCAGAGAAATGAATCTTGCCTCCATAGATGATAAAAAGAACAGAGGAGCTGTGATAAGGCAACAGCCTGTCTCCTTTGAGCGGCAAGCAGCTGCTGGCACATACAGCTGCTGTGTGCCGTGCGTTGCAGACAAGGAAGAAAGCACAGCTGATGTGCTGTGCTGATGTGTGGGGCCCACATTCATTCCCTCCTTATCCCGTTTGCTTCAGATTTCAATATTCAATTAAAATCGTCCCTTAAATTGTAAAAACTTAAATTATTTCAAGGGTAAAGAAAAAAATGGTGAAATCAAATTGGATTTTTGAGAAAGTTAGTTTCGAATTCAGATTTAAATTTGGAATAAACCTCTATGTACTAACCTTATATCACCATCAAAGATTTTTTTAATGCGAATGTATACCTAATTAATTAGCAATAACATTTTCATGAAATCAAATTTTTAATTTGACCATATTTGATTCATAATTCTTAATTTAACTTTTGAATTATGTTTTGGATTTAAACTTAACTTTGGATTAATTTGATATTCTTCCTTTACAACTTATTTTTCTTGGAAATGACACTAACACTTCAAAAATGTTTAAACTTTTAACAAGGGGTAGGCGACAGATGGTGACAGCCCTATCCGTCCTTTGTAATCCCCCACGTTCGGCTACAACACTGGCTCATGGCATGAATCGTCCTGATGTTGTCAGGGGTAAACGCTTGCTTGATGTGTTGGACCACTAAGCCCTAGTATTGATCGTTAGCATATTCATGAGTACACTATTAGGCTATGTATATGAGTAATTAAAGCACAATAGGAGGAGCTCCATCTCGTAACTTAGCCTTCACTAGGACAACCTTATCCCTTAGAGTAGATTGCTCAGGTGTGTGTCACACTACCCCTATTCTTATCTTAACCCTACTCTGATAATTACTTAGTACACTATACCTTGAGCATATTAATAGTGTTTATTTTACTTCAAGGCCTTTCTTTGGGATAAATACGATACCCTTGGGGATACTCTTGGGTGAAATGCTACAATAGTATCTTCCGTGCGCTTGAGGATCTCATTTCCTATTGGAGATGATCTATGGCGTTAAGAAATACCAACAAGCATTTCTAACGCCGTTGCCGGGGAAGGCAAAGGAACCAAAGGATAGCTATCGCTTATTATTAAGCTATAAGTACTAGTAGTTATTAGACAGGATTGCCCTTGCTTTGTTTTCTCCTTTTTGTGAGAACAGGGTAGTGTTTGGCTAGCCCATTTCATGGGAAAGCTCAATTCCAAAGGCAACTCAAAGTGTTCATTGATAAATTCTTCCCATTGGGCAACATCATTGCGCACAACGGGAGGATTCTCCATTTTCCAGTAGGAGCCAAAGGCATCTAACCCCAAATCTTGGGAGAAGCCCCAAGATTATAACTTGGTTTGGCTTCACGATGGAAGCGGTTATTTGGTTCATCGTTCAACACTTTTACAACCGGTCAAATTCATCGACTTGTGATCAAATCCATACTGAAGTTGGAGATGACCTATTCTCATTCATTATGAGAAAGGATGAAGATTTGTTTGAGAAGATGGTCAACATTAAAGGGATGGATCAATGAATGTTTCTATTCCATTTACATGGTTGTTGATGTTTCTTACAACATAGATAGAAATCTACAAGAGCACAAAAACTATCGATGTAGCATTTCCCCTTAAAGAGTATTCCCAAGAGTGTCATTTATATTTTCCCAAAGGAAGGCTAAGTTGAAGTAAGGCAATCATCAAATGAAGAGGGTAGATTGGTCTTGATAGGGTTATAGTGAGGATGGGTAATAGATATGTGGAGGTAGTGTGACACGCAAGAGCATTCTATTCTAAGGGGGATAAATAGGTCTAAGGGAGGTTGGATTAAGAGTAGGGAGTTGCTCACACTATGCTTCTAGTATACCTATATATACCTGTCACACCTGGTAATAAGAAGACAACCAGATGCTTTCCACATGTATGCCAGGATCAGTTCAACTCATACATGTGTAGACGAAAGTGAAATACCAAATATAATACCATGTTCGATTACATCACCTTATTACATAAATGACCATCCAGGTCTAAAATAAAAGTACACAAGCAGCGGAAAAACATAACAAGGGCTCCAAACACAGGCGTTGCACGGGGGAGCGCCAGCCTAGAACATCTCTTCGAGGTCTCCGTAGAAGTCCTGGTTCTCCACCTCTGCGTCTTTGTAGACTGGGGGGGGGGGGGATATGCAACTAACAAGTTTGAGTACCAACGGTACTCGCAAGTTGGGAAGTTATGTCATGTGTGGTTCACAACAAGGAAGGCAATTAAAAGGTTAAGCACTATAGCAGTAACAACTTACTCTTAATTGTTTATTAAGCACCTAAAACTAGGTGAAATCCCAACCAACATCCCAAAATTAATCCAGGTAAGACCAATCCCAAACCATCCATTTAGTAACCAAGTGCTAATTATGAATTTGGTTTCCAAGCCGCTCGTGTTCGTGAGCACGGCTGTCTAGATAGTTTGACAAAACTCTGTAGAGTGTGTATCCTTTACCCACAGTTCGTGATTTCGTCCCCTGTTGCCAGGTGGACTAAGGTAAACCTCCCTGATGCCCATGGTAGCTAACCACAATACACACTTCCGTAGGTGTGTGGCCAGGAGATCACTACGAGGTGTTTCCGATGGTCCTCCCGACTTGCAATGGGTACTCTAAGGTTTCACCGCTCTGGCACCTGGAGTCTATTTTCCCTCCGCCAGGAGAAGCCCCCTCTTGAGCCATGCGGATCCCAAGGCAAAGCCCATTCCCCGCCCGATCAATTACCTATGCTACATCGGGAGAAACCAAATTACTAAACCAAGTTGTCCCATATACAATTCTGTGGTGATACTAAATGGCTTAGCAACTTCTTCCATAAACTGGTCCTTAGAATTCGATAGGTGTTAAGCCCCAAACCAAGGTCTTGTGCACGCATGCACCAATCCATACAAAACCCCCTATCAGATTCCTATCTACTAATTTCCATTATAGTCATCAATTCATGAATCAAAGTACTTCAAATGTAAACTTGTAAATATATAGATCATATTTCAATTAAGCATGGCTAAGTGTAACTAAATAATAATAAAACGCCCAAACCATGTTGACAAGGAATATTGTGGAAAAATCTAGGAAAACATAACATAGGTTTCATATTTTAATTAGCATGCAACTAACTAAAACTAATCAAAAAGGGTGCAAGATGGTCAAGGAACTTGCCTCCAAGTTGTGCTTCGGGGTCATCGGGAAAATGTTGCTCTTGAAGATTAAAAGTGGGTTCTGGCCCCGACTCTAAATTACGACGATGCACGAAAAATAACATACAATAAGAACATAGAAAAATGCACAAAATTCAAATAAACGCAAATTCCTACACAAAAGTGATTTTAGGGTTGATTTTTATTATAGACATACATTTGTTGATGAGAATTTAAAGTTAAATGAAATTTAGTGAGTAAAACATATTTTTATAGATTTTTATACCATTTTTATACTTATTAGAACCCTAAAATTATTTTCTAGAAATTTTATCCTTCAAAATAAGCTTAAAACAGATTTATAATCAATAATATAAATTTTACAATTTTTACATTATTTTTACTACTTATTTCTATGTGCAAAACAATTTTTATGAACTAAATATACTTAAAAGTATTTTTATGACCATTTCAGCAATTTAAATGAAATAATAAAAATATTACAGAAATGAAAACAAATAAAACATATTTAAATCTGTTTTTATAATTATTTTATACAAATTAAGGACTTTTATTTAATTTCTAGAACTAACAGGGGCTTTTCTGTAAAAACAGAACTGTTCCAGAGGTTAAAAATATTTTTTATTAAGTCTGGGGTTTATTCTACAATTTTCCAGAATTTATTTGCTATTTTATAATTCTCCAGGGGCTTTAAAACACTTTTCATTAATTTAACCAGTATTTTACTAATTTTCAAAAAGTCCATGGGCTAGTTTGATATTCCTAGGGGCTAGACTTGAATTCCAGAGAAACTCAGGGGGTAGCCCGCGAGTTTCCAGATTAAGGCGCAAAACTGGCGGCGGGAAAAGTGATTTGAACGGGGGCCGTTGGATTTAAAATGGGCGGCCCGGATTTTATTAACCGAAGGGGTATCCGGGGTTTTAATCTCGGTCGTAGAATCAAATTGGACGGATGACAGGGGGCCACATCGCCCGAATGTCGGGAGCGGCGGCACAGGGGGCGGCACGCGGCGGTGGCGACACGCGCACGGCGGCGGACACGCCGGTGGCGACCAAAATCGCTAAATGAAGGCTATGGGGTATAACCAAAAGGTTTACAAGAAAGGTGGAAGCGAGGGGAACTCACCAGTAGTGGTCGCGAGGCCGGAAATTGGACGGAGGCTAGCCGGCGACGATGGGGAGCGGTGGAGCTCGTCGGCGCTCGATGAAATCAGCGACGCAGCGG
Source organism: Tuctoria greenei (assembly GCA_036927565.1). Classification (NCBI taxonomy): domain Eukaryota; kingdom Viridiplantae; phylum Streptophyta; class Magnoliopsida; order Poales; family Poaceae; genus Tuctoria; species Tuctoria greenei. Next base: position 75,032,573 of record JAYESD010000004.1, read on the forward strand.
CGATAACCACCGTCGAAGTTGTCCGGAAAGCTCCTGAGGATGCGGCAAAGGTGTTAGGCAAGGTGTCGTGGACGGAAATTGAAGGAGTCAACGGGAACGCGATTGCCAGTACTGACCTCGACGGCAACTAGGGTTTGGGGCGACGGGGTGATGAAATCCGAGGGGAATCGAGCGGTATTTATAGGGGTTCCGGTGTAGAAACGGGCGGCGATCATCATGGGCATGATTGCATTCTTGATTGAGGTGAAACGGTCGGAAATGAAGAGGGGGGGGGGGGGAGTGGGCGACGCGATAATGGCGCGCGACCGTTACAGCGCGGGCACGGCGGGAGGTGGGCGACGGGTCTGACAGGCGGGGCCGGCTAGCAGCGAGGGGGAGAGAGGGTGCGGGCGTGGGCCGGCGCGGGAGAGTGGGGGAAGTTGGGCCGGATTGGGGAATTCGGCCCAAGGGCGTTTTTCCTTTTTCTTTTCCCTTTTCTTTTTCTTTTCTATTTTCTTTTTCTTTTGTTTTATGTTTTGAATTTGTAAACAAAATTTCTAGCGAATTTGAACTTTCAAAAATTCACACAATCATTCAAATATGATGCATCTTGCCTTATATGAATTTTATTCCCAAGAAAATGATTTTACTTCTTGAAAAATTTATTTTTACAATTTTTTTCCTCTCTAAAATAGTGGGTGTTACAATTCTACCCCCCTAAAAAGAAATCTCGCCCTCGAGATTTGGACGCCTATGAGAATAGACTGGGAAACTCCGCCTTGAGGTCTTCCTCTCTTTCCCATGTTGCCTCTTCTTCTGAGTGATGTCTCCATTGGACTTTGCACATCCGAGTAACTTTATTCCTCGTAACTCGTTCTGATGTCTCGAGAATCTTAACAGGTTGTTCTGCATAGGTCAAGTCCTCTTGCACGTCTACTGCTTCCAATGGAAATTGTTCTTCTGGTACTCTTAAGCATTTCTTTAATTGTGACACGTGTAATACATCGTGCACATCTGATAAATGAGATGGTAGCTCGAGCCGATAGGCTACTTCTCCTCTTTTCTCCAGTATTTTGAAGGGACCAATATATCGGGGTGATAACTTGCGCTTCACCTTGAATCGCCTTAACCCTCTCACGGGTGACACCTTGAGATACACAAAATCACCAATCTCAACAGTTAGATCACGACGTCGAGTATCAGCATAACTCTTCTGCCTTGAGTGAGCCATCTTCAAATTCTTTCCGATTTCTTGTACTTGTCTCTCAGCTTCTCTTAACACTTCAGGCCCAAATACTTGGCTTTCCCCAGTTTGATTCAAAAACAATGGTGTTCTGCACTTCCGTCCATACAAAGCTTCAAACGGAGACATCTTCAAACTGGCTTGATAACTATTGTTATAGGAGAACTAAGCATATGGTAGGTTCTTATCCCAACCCCTACTGTTTTTCAAAGCGCATGCTCTCAACATGTCTTCAAGAATTTGGTTAGTACGCTCTGTTTGACCGTCAATTTGCGGATGATATGCCGAGCTGAAATTGAGTCGGGTATCCATAGACTCATGCAACTTTTGCCAAAATCTGGAAGTGAACTGAGTACCTCTATCTGATATTATCTTCTTCGGCACTCCATGCAGGCATACAATTCTTGCCATATATAGTTCTGCCAACCTTGAACCAGAATAGCTTTCTTTTACTGGGATAAAGTGAGCCACTTTGGTCAAACGATCCACTATGACCCATATAGAGTCGTATCCTGACTGAGTTCTCAGCAATCCCACAATAAAGTCCATACTTATTTCTTCCCATTTCCATTCAGGAATTTTAATGGGTTGAAGTAACCCTGCGGATCTTTGATGTTCTGCTTTAACCTTCTGACACGTGTCACACAGAGCTACATACTCTGCCACATCTCGTTTCATTCCATGCCACCAATATCGATCCTTTAGATCCTGATACATCTTTGTGCTCCCCGGATGAATAGAATATGACGAATCATGGGCTTCTCTCAGTATCAGCTCTCGAATCTCTTTGATATCAGGTACACATATTTTCTTCCCTAGCCATAGAGTTCCCTGTTCATCTTCTCTAAAGTCCGGTGCTTTTCCTTCTTTCATTAGTTGCTTAGTCTTCTGGATCCACTTATCATTCTTTTGCCCTTCACGAATATCCTTTTCCAAAGTAGAATCTACTTCCATAGACACTACCTCAGTATTAGTTACGATACTAAGGTTTAGCCTTGCTAATTCCTCACATAACTTATGTTGTTGACCTTGCAGTGCCAAGCTATTGCATTGAGCTGATATGCTTAATGCATCTGCGACCACATTAGCTTTCCCAGGATGATAGTTGATTCCGACATCAAAATCATTGATAAGTTCCAACCATCTGCGTTGTCTGAGATTTAGATCTGGTTGGGTGAAGATATACTTCAAACTCTTGTGGTCCGTATAAATTTCAGTTCTTTTTCCTATAAGATAATGTCTCCATAACTTCAATTCATGAACCACTGCTGCTAACTCCAAGTCATGAGTAGGGTAATTTCTTTCATGCTTTCTGAGTTGACGTGAAGCATAAGCCACTACATGTCCCTCTTGCATTAATACACATCCCAGTCCTTGTCCGGATGCATCAGAGTAAACTGCAAATTCTGTCTGCATATCCGGCATAATCAACACTGGAGCAGTAGTCAACCTTTTCTTTAGCTCTGTAAAACTAGCTTCACACTCTGGTGTCCATTTGTACGCAACTCCTTTCTCAAGTAACTTGGTTAACGGACGAGATATTTTTGAGAATCCTTCGATAAACCGGCGATAATAGCCAGCCATGCCCAAGAAACTCCTGATTTCCCCAACATTTTCTGGTGTTTTCCAATTCAGAACATTTTTCACTTTACTGGGGTCTACTGCTATTCCTCCCTGTGATATAACATGTCCCAGGAATGACACTTCCTTTAACCAGAACTCACATTTACTTAGCTTTGCATACAACTGATGTTCCCGAAGTTTCTGTAAAGCCAATCTTAGATGCTCCTCGTGTTCCTCTTCACTTTTGGAGAATATCAAAATGTCGTCAATAAACACCACGACAAACTTATCCAGATACTCCATAAATACCTTATTCATAAGGTACATGAAATAAGCCGGGGCATTAGTTAAACCAAAAGACATGACTGTATACTCATATACTCCATATCTTAAAACAAATGCCGTCTTTGGTATATCCGAGGGTTGTATATTCAATTGGTGATACCCTGATCGCTGATCAATCTTCGAGAAAACACATGCACCTCTCAACTGGTCAAACAAATCCTCAATCCTTGGTAAAGGATATTTGTTCTTGATAGTTACTGCGTTGAGTGCACGATAATCCACACATAATCTCTTTGTGCCATCTTTCTTGGGCACAAATATCACTAGAGCTCCCCAAGGTGAGGAACTAGGACGAATGTATCCTTTTGCTAACAACTCATTGATATGATCCTTCAATTCTGCCAATTGTTTAGCATCCATCCTGTATGGTCGCTTGTAAATTGGTGTTGTACCAGGTACTAATTCAATGATGAATTCAATTTCTCTGTCAGGGGGCATACCCGGTAGTTCATCAGTAAACACATCCGGAAAGTCACCAACAACTTTGATCTCTTGTACTCCTTCAACCTGGTTGAGTCGTAATTTCTGAACTGGTGCTTGATCAGGACGAAACTCCACATTTGTGCCATCCATATAAGTCAGACATACTGTTCTCGTGGCACAGTGGATCACTCCTTTGTACTTGGTTAACCAATCCATTCCGAGAATAATATCTATTCCTTATGACTCTAGCACTATAAGTTTTGCTAAGAATGCTACCCCCCTAATGCTTATGCTTACATTAGGGCATACTTGCCTTGTCAGCATCTCTCCTCCAGGAGAGTTGACTACTAATACTTGATTCATTAATGTAACATTCATTCCATGTCTTCTTATGAATTCTTTTGCTATGAACGAATGTGTTGCACCAGAATCAGACAATACTGTAGAAGGATGGGAATCAGCAGGGAACGTACCGATCACCACATCTGATGCGTCTTGAGCTTCCTCCAGAACAACGTGATTGACCCTTCCTCTGGACTGGTTCTGCTGCGAATGCTTTTTCGGGCAGCTGTTGGAGTAGTGTCCCTTGTCACCACATATATAGCAAGCTCCCCGAGTACTGGTGTCTTGAACCTTGTTTCTTTGTTGATTTTGCTGTGGTTGCCCAGTTGGCTGAGAGTTTGAAGTCATAGGACGTTGTTGATACATTTGAGGGCGTTGTGGTGGCATCTGCTAGTACTGTGGGCGCGCATACTGAGATTGAGGTCTGAATGAAGAGTTGTTAATGTACCGCTGACCAAGATTATTGCCCATGGGACGACTCAGGTGTCCCGATTGCTGTGGGTTAAAGCGAGGACGATTGTTGCTTGAGGACTGCCCCATCATCATCTTCCTTTTGTGGTCTTCTCCTTCACACTCCTTCTTCTTTCTTTCTACCGTGAAAGCTTTATCCACCAGATGTTGGAAACTAGCATAGTCACTGGAAGACATCATCAACTGTATCTCTTTGTCCAGTCCCTCTTTGAAACAGAATTGTTTCTTGGCATCAATGTCAACATCTCCAGGGGCGTACCGAGATAATTGTGTAAACTTGTTCAAATACCCCCTTATGTTCATGTTCCTCTGCTTTAGTGCTAGGAACTCCATACCCTTGGCTTGAATTTCTCCTGCAGGTACATGATGATTGCGAAAGTTTTCTCTAAACTCTTCCCAGGTAATGTTGTCTGGGTTGCCATGAGCCGCAGTAAAAGCGGTCCACCAATCGGCTGCAGGTCCATGGAGTTGATGTGATGCCAATAACACCCTTTCCCTTCTTTCACATTGTACAATCCTTAGTTTACTTTCAATAGTATTGATCCAATCATCTGCATCCATGGGTTCCGTGGCGTTGGAGAAGCGTGGGGGTTGAGTGTTCATGAAGTCTCTTAAGCAAAATCTTGGAGGTGGGGGTGGTGGTGGTGGAGGGGGTGGTGGTGCTTGATGAGCCTGTTGCATATTGTTCACAATTTGTGTCAAGTTTTGCATCATTTTAAGTTGCATGGCCATCATATGCTGCATTTGGTTTGCAGCTGGTGCCCCACGAGCACCTCTTCCATTCCATTGAGGTAGCGGGACTTCATTATCCTGATTGGGTGGCACACCACGTCCACGTCCTCTTCCTCTACCTGCCATCTGGGATTGGGGTGTTGCTTTAGAATAAAAAGATAAGAGAGAAACTATTCTATACGTCTTTCCCACTATATGCATGAATAAGGAGATAAAGAAATAAAGATCACATTCATTAAATAAACGCAAACATGGATAATCAAGTTCTCAAAGCAAACATCATACAACTCAAGATTACACAAATCGTTACTACATAGCTCTTATTACAACTCATGGGTAAGTGTCTTAATCTTGAGTTGTAGGGCAGGCCAGAGTCTACTCTCGCTCCTCGGGGTCCTCCTCCTCGTCTGGGTCTTCATCGTCATCTCCATGATATCCCGAGTTGCTGCCACGAGACTCGTTGCCATGCGGAGGAGAGTTGGCTGGCTGTTGCGGCACAGAAGGCTCCCCTGAATCTGGCTCCTCGTCTGAAGAGTAGTCCATCGAGTCGGTGTCGCCACGACCAACACGGCGGTCAGGAGAGTCCGGAATCCAAGTGGAGGTGTCTGAAGCATACCCATCTGGGTCCTTGTCGGTGATCCGACGGTACCTCCTCACTTGCCTTTCATAATGTGCTGCCAGGTCACGAACATCCTGAATTTCTTGCTGAGCCTTGTGGAGGCGAATGCTGAGGCGCTCCACGTCATCAACTGTCTGGTGAGTCTATGGAAGGGTCAGGGGCCCCTCCACGTACCTGGTGACGAAGTTGCCAGTGCCGCTAGGATGCTGGGGAGTGTAGGCGTGCACCGAGTTCCGCAGCTGATAGCGGTAAGTGTGGCTCCAATAGGTGATGGCCTCCCAGCTGACATCCTGCTCAGCGTGTCGTCGGTAGCTCCTTGCAGCAGGGGTACAGTGCACCTTGAGTAGTTCATCCCCATAATAGACAAATAGCTTGCATGACTACTCAATCCGATAGGGACGCTGCATCCCAATAGAGTGGTAGGTGAGTGCCACTCTCTCGTGTCTGTAGCCAGCGTCGAGCAGTATGGCTTGAAGTCGACGTAGAAGTCGTCCTGCAGCTCTTCCATCAGTACGAATCACCACCGCACATCGAGGATCATTGAGTGGGGTACGGCGGGCAGCAATCCTTCGGTTGGGAACATAGCCTCCAGTTGACATGCGAGCGGTTCTCCTGACGTTGGCCATCTAAGATTTTGAAACAGGAGAGTGTCAGTAATAAAACAAATTAAAGAGTAAGTGAAATAAGTGCAAGGTAAAGAATAAAAAGAAATTTTACAATTAATAATATTTTAAAATAGTAAAGTCCTTAAATCATCCTTTTCTATCTAGGCTTGCGTCCTACGGGCAACACGGCTTTGATACAACTTTGTCACACCTGGTAATAAGAAGACAACCAGATGCTTTCCACATGTATGCTAGGATCAGTTCAACTCATACATGTGTAGACGAAAGTGAAATACCAAATATAATACCATGTTCGATTACATCACCTTATTACATAAATGACCATCCAGGTCTAAAATAAAAGTACACAAGCAGCGGAAAAACATAACAAGGGCTCCAAACACAGGCGTTGCACGGGGGAGCGCCAGCCTAGAACATCTCTTCGGGGTCTCCGTAGAAGTCCTGGTTCTCCACCTCTGCGTCTTCGTAGACTGGGGGGGAAATATGCAACTAACAAGTTTGAGTACCAACGGTACTCGCAAGTTGGGAAGTTATGTCATGTGTGGTTCACAACAAGGAAGGCAATTAAAAGGTTAAGCACTATAGCAGTAACAACCTACTCTTAATTGTTTATTAAGCACCTACAACTAGGTGAAATCCCAACCAACATCCCAAAATTAATCCAGGTAAGACCAATCCCAAACCATCCATTTAGTAACCAAGTGATAATTATGAATTTGGTTTCCAAGCAGCTCGTGTCCGTGAGCACGGTTGTCTAGACAGTTTGACAAAACTCTGCAGAGTGTGTATCCTTTACCCACAGTTCGTGATTGCATCCCCTGTTGCCAGGTGGACTAAGGTAAACCTCCTTGATGCTCGTGGTAGCTAACCACAATACACACTTCTGTAGGTGTGTGGCCAGGAGATCACTACGAGGTGTTTCCGATGGTCCTCCCAACTTGCAATGGGTACTCTATGGTTTCACCGCTCTAGCACCTGGAGTCTATTTTCCCTCCGCCAGGAGAAGCCCCCTCTTGAGCCATGCGGATCCCAAGGCAAAGCCCATTCCCCGCCCGATCAATTACCTATGCTACATCGGGAGAAACCAAATTACTAAACCAAGTTGTCCCATATACAATTCTGTGGTGATACTAAATGGCTTAACAACTTATTCCATAAACCGGTCCTTAGAATCCGATAGGTGTCAAGCCCCAAACCAAGGTCTTGTGCACGCATGCACCAATCCATACAAAACCCCCTATCAGATTCCTATCTACTAATTTCCATTATAGTCATCAATTCATGAATCAAAGTACTTCAAATGTAAACTTGTAAATATATAGATCATATTTCAATTAAGCATGGCTAAGCGTAACTAAATAATAATAAAACGCCCAAACCATGTTGACAAGGAATATTGTGGAAAAATCTAGGAAAACATAACATAGGTTTCATATTTTAATTAGCATGCAACTAACTAAAACTAATCAAAAAGGGTGCAATATGGTCAAGGAACTTGCCTCCAAGTTGTGCTTCGGGGTCGTCGGGAAAATGTTGCTCTTGAAGATTAAAAGTGGGTTCTGGCCCCGACTCTAAATTACGACGATGCACGAAAAATAACGTACAATAAGAACATAGAAAAATGCACAAAATTCAAATAAACGCAAATTTCTACGCAAAAGTGATTTTAGGGTTGATTTTTATTATAGACATACATTTGTTGACGAGAATTTAAAGTTAAATGAAATTTAGTGAGTAAAACATATTTTTATAGATTTTTATACCATTTTTATACTTATTAGAACCCTAAAATTATTTTCTAGAAATTTTATCCTTCAAAATAAGCTTAAAACAGATTTATAATCAATAATATAAATTTTACAATTTTTACATTATTTTTACTATTTATTTCTATGTGCAAAACAATTTTTATGAACTAAATATACTTAAAAGTATTTTTTTGACCATTTCAGCAATTTAAATGAATTAATAAAAATATTACAGAAATGAAAACAAATAAAACATATTTAAATCTGTTTTTATAATTATTTTATACAAATTAAGGACTTTTATTTAATTTCTGTAAAAACAGAATTGTTACAGAGGTTAAAAATAATTTTTATTAAGTCTGGGGTTTATTCTACAATTTTCCAGAATTTATTTGCTATTTTATAATTCTCTAGGGCCTTTAAAACACTTTTCATTAATTTAACCAGTATTTTACTAATTTTCAGAAAGTCCAGGGGCTAGTTTGACATTTCTAGGAGCTAGACTTGAATTCCAGAGACACTCAGGCGGTAGCCCGCAAGTTTCCAGGGCTAAGGCGCAAAACTGGCCGCGGGAAAAGTGATTTGAACGGGGGCCGTTGGATTTAAAATGGACGGCCCGGATTTTATTAACCGAAGGGGTATCCGGGGTTTTAATCTCGGCCGTAGAATCAAATTGGACGGATGACAGGGGGACACGTCGCCCGAATGTCGGGAGCGGCGGCACAAGGGGCGGCACGCGGCGGCGGACTCGCCGGCGGCGACCAAATCTGCTAAATGAAGGCTACGGGGTACAACCAAAAGGCTTAAACGAAAGGTGGAAGCGAAGGGAACTCACCAGTAGTGGTCGCGAGGCCGGAAATTGGACGGAGGCTAGTCGGCGACGATGGGGAGCGGCGGAGCTCGTCGGCGCCCGATGAAATCGGTGACGCAGCGGCGATAACCACCGTCGAAGTTGTCCGGAAAGCTCCTGAGGATGCGGCAAAGGTGTTAGGCAAGGTGTCGTGGACGAAAATTGAAGGAGTCAATGGGAACGCGACGACGACTAGGGTTTGGGGCGACGGAGTGATGAAATCCGAGGGGAATCGGGCGGTATTTATAGGGGTTCCGGTGTAGAAACGGGCGGCGATCATCATGGGCACGATTCCACTCTTGATTGAGGTGAAACGGTCGGAAATGAAGAGGGGGGGGGGAGTGGGCGGCGCGGTGATGGCGCGCGGCCGTTACAGCGCGGGCGCGGCGGGAGGTGGGCGATGGGTCTGACAGGCGGGGCCGGCTAGCAGCGAGGGGGGAGAGAGGGTGCGGGCATGGGCCGGCACGGGAGAGTGGGGGAAGTTGGGCCGGATTGGGGAATTCGGCCCAGGGGCGTTTTTCCTTTTTCTTTTCCCTTTTCTTTTTCTTTTCTGTTTTCTTTTTCTTTTGTTTTATGTTTTGAATTTGTAAACCAAATTTCTAGAGAATTTGAACTTTCAAAAATTCACACAATCATTCAAATATGATGCATCTTGCCTTATATGAATTTTATTCCCAAGAAAATGATTTTACTTCTTGAAAAAAATATTTTTACAATTTTTTTCCTCTCTAAAATAGTGGGTGTTACAATAGCCTAGGTTAGGTACTAAAGAACATGTCAATGGTGAATTCTTATGCAAAGATATTCAACACATCGGGCATGGGTTTACCCCTAGCAATACTAGGATGACTCCCGCAAAGAGCATGTGGCATAGCCGAACGTGGAGGATTACAAGGACAGATAGGGCTGTCAGCACCTTCTGCCTACCTCTTCAATCTGTGGGTCTACGAGACATCCAACGCTACTTAACTATCCTAGCACCATGCTAGCATATTAATTAAATACCTAAGGAGCCGCGACATAAGCCATCATAAGGCAATGACTAACCTAACATCGTTGAACCAATGTTGAAACATAGCATAATTATTCATATTAACATGATCATATCATAACTTAAACTATAGTGGGGTTTTGTAGTGTTTACGATGATAGATTAAGATTGTTATGGCATAATCATATAGACTACTCCTACCATGTACATGGAATCCACAATTAAAAAATAAATGCTTCATCCAAGTATATGAATAAAAGAAGACTAAAGATATCATCTTTATGATTCATAAAGTCACAAATACAATAAGGAATATGTGAGCCATACCTTTCCCAATTTGGAATCGGGAAGAGAGAGAGTCCTTGTACTCCTTCCTAATTTGGATTAAGGACTAGAAACTCTCCTCTCTATAACCTAAACTCCTCTAAGACTACAGAGAATAGTAGATACAATAGAATGAAGCTCAAGTGGTGTATGTGAGAAGTGAGGGTAGGGGGTCCTATTTCTAGCGAGAGAAGGGTCAGTTCCCGCCACCAAAAGCGCGTGAATCAGTCTTCATCGTGATCAGGGCACCGCAGGCATTCGACACGTGGAAGCTGACCGAGTTTTGCGCCAGGAACTAGTCGACCGAGCTGGTGGCTCAGCCAACCTGGTCATTGCATTGTTGGGGTTGTGCTTTCTCCAGGTCACTTACATGTGGGTTCCATTGATTGATACGGGTGATACACCGTTTGATGGCCTCGGATACTTCTGTTTGTAGTCCATTTGATCCATGTGATGCCCCATGTCGGTGCTTGATTTGCTGGGATGATATTTTATAAGATCGCTCCCCCTTTTTTACCTCATTTCCTGCATAAAATGCCTGCATGCACTATTCTTCCAAGGACAAGTGGAAATAGGTTAAGTAGAAAAGTGATGTGTAGAAGAAATGGTATTTCCTTCACATAATTGAGTTATATTGATGGGTGAAACTTGTATATAACAGCCGTCAACAAACTCCCCAAACTTATCCTTTGCTCATCCCGAGCAAAGTCAAGACTTTAGGTTAATGATCAGGAGTTGCTACAATGTTCTGTTTTTTCAAAAGTACCATGTGCACAACAAAATACTCTACTTAGTATTGCAAAAATTGGCTCATGGTACTTCACCCATGTTAAGTCATCGTGGGGTTTATGCATTCTTCTATTCATGGCTGGTTGAAAGACAGAACAACACATGGAGCAAGCATAGCCTAGAGATCAAGTTCCACCCAAATTCTGTAGAGTTTCAGTTTAGATTTTAAGTACCTCAATTTGATTCTCTCATTCACTCCTTTGTGTATAGTGGAAATATATCCTCACCAAGGCATTTTGCCTGTACTCATCCTACCACTAGATAAGGCTTGTATGTGGAGCTTGGTAGGGAATGTAGTAGGAATATTTGCAACACATAATATTGCTAAGTCAAAAAAGAAAGCCTTAGGAGAAATCAATTTAAAACTATTTGATTCAAGATATGTGCATGTGTGATGGAGTGGAAGTGGAAATGGATGTTGAGATGACTCCTATTTGTGTAGACTCTCTTATTTGCAGGGATGAAACATGGCTACTTTTCTCTTTCTCCTTTTTTTCTTCTCCTTTTTCCTCATGCTTTTGATGTAAGCATGCATTTTTCATTTTCTTTTTCCCGTGGCCATGTCTTCTACTCCCTTTTTATGCAATAAATTTGAAGAGAGTACCAAACATGAAAGGCATGGAGTTTCTCTTTTTATTATGGAATGATGATCTGATGGAATTTTGCTTCTAGTGTATAAGTATAGCATGTGCAAGTGAAGTCTTGAATTCGAAAAGAAATGACTGAATTTTCACATAAGACTATACTTGTTTGACTAAGCTCAATGTGAAGACAAATAGAATATGCATAAGGTCTATTAATGTAACATATCATATGGCCTTGGTAGGTTTTTCCAATCAAATGATAGTAACTTAAATCTTTTTGGAATTTCTCCAGAAACCTAAGTTTCACTTTCAAACTAGAAATAACTACCCTATCACTATATCATATCTCACAACAACTTACAAATTGGATTAAGCTTTTGATATCCACAATTTCTAAATCGAGGCAAAGTCAATTTTAGCCAATGAAAGCATTATTTTGGAGAATAGTAAGTTGTAAACTAGGGACTTAGGTAGACTACAACAGAGCAACTATTCATCATTTCATCTATGTGAATTATAAACCATACCTAACGCACATCTTTTATTTTATTTGAAAGAAAAACTACTCTACTTATTTTAAGATTTTTTTATATGCAAGGTGAATGGTGGATGAATGGAAAATAAATATGCAATGTGATACAATTTACCTCAAGTGGGGGTCCTCCCCCAAGCTTTTTCTTCAATCACCTCCATGATAAGGGTTGAACCTTTGATGACGAAAGTATGCCGCGAAATCGGCTTGTTCTTGTTGTAGCGTGGATTTGAAGTTGGTGAACTGAGCATTCATGTGTTGTTGCCAATCTTCAGTACCTTGGAAATGCTCTTGGAGAGTGTTGTAGATGTCTCCAATCCCCACTTCAAGATCTCACATACGTCTAGTGAGATCCGTCATTCCTTGGCTATAGTCATGATGACTTCTAGACAAAAAGGAACGACGCCCTCTCATGGACGTTGGATGCAAGCTGCTAGATATTGAGGTGGATAGGGATGGCTCCCACGTGGCACCTGACCATCCATGCTAAGACTGTCCTTCAGTTTCATACGATAGAGATTGCATCCATCCGGGTGCATCACCCGTTGGGTCTCGTTCCTCTTCGTACTCATGGACCGTGGAGGTTGTCGAAGGCATGGTCGTGGCCGCTCTCCTTGCATGACTTCTAGTTACCCTAATAGAGATACTACTTCTTCGAGCTTCCTCGATGAGAAGAAGATCAATGGTTAGCCTTCGGCATTTGTACCAATGAAAATTTGGTTTAGGTAACCGAATTTCATTGACAAAGCTGAGATAATAAAACCTTAAAGAGTAATCATGATCATGCTTAAGGGTATGCCCTTGCACTAGATAATCTTCATTGATTAGTTCTCGTTCGGTTTCAATATATTCAAATGAAGTATATTCTAGTGCTCCTACCCTAGTAGCAATGCAGGAAATCAATGAAGTGCATTCAATTGTCCTTGTCCTTAAAATGTAATAGAACCATTGTGTCATTATGGAAATAACCAGAGCAAATTTATCTTTTTAACCATGGCAAATAAAATTTTTAGTTCATCATCACGAATTATTCTTACATCTCCTCTAGGAAACATAGTCATGGCTAGCCATCTATGCATGAAGCGTAAAGTAGGATCGTGCAAGTGGCTATTCCTAGGAGCACTACATATGACCTAACTAGTCAATTCATGCCAAAAACTTTGTTTGTTAAACTTAGGCAAAGTGTCTAAATCTAGCATACAACATTTGTGGAAGCCTAGGATTTCACTTAATTCTTTCCATAGGATGTTGTATTCTTTTTTATATAATCTAAAAGTAATACCATCAAATCCTATTTTGAGGGTGCAAAGGAATTTTACAGCAATAAGGCGTGAACCTTTCTCCTCTATGTGAGCAAAATTTTCCCATCCTAATGCACGCCAAATGGAAAAGAATTCAGAATCCATACCTATTTTGGATATCAAATCCAGATCATAAGCTTTAGTGTGATAAAACTCACGATCTTGGAGGAGCTTGCTGTTTGGTCTTCAACTTCACATTGTATGTCGACATCGTTATCGTGGAGAAGTTGTCATGGGTTGTTCCTCTTAACCATGGGAGTGTCTTCACACACACTCCTCCTCCATGGACATGGTGTAGCAACAGAGGAGGGATGTGCACTTGAGTCTGCACCATGAATTGAGCTTGCAGCCCCCTTCCTCTTCCAAAACAAATTTTTTATTCCTTTCATTGCACAACAAGCAAGGACACAACAAGGTGAAAAAACTCGAAAGAAGTGATGTTAGTGAAAACAAAACCCTCGATGAATTTTCTCTTGAAGAACATGAGAGCAAATTGCAAATGCAAGCGAAAGAAAATCTTTTTGAGTTGGATTTGAGCAAGAGTGCTTCAATGAAGATCAAGAAAAACAATGTGAGCAAAAGAGTGACTTGGGGAGGTGTAAAATGAGGTGAAGTGTGAAGAGGAGTGCTCCTCACGGCCACAATTTGTAGTGTACACTCCCCAATGTTCATAAGAGGTTCGAATGTAGCATTGGAGGAGAGAGAGGCAAATTAGCTCTTTCCCCAAGTCGACCGAACAAGGGGTAAGTCGCACTAAAACGTGGGCCCCCTGTTCCGTCTTTTGGCAGGTGGCTTTTCAATGGCTGCAAAATTCTAACCTTGGTGAAATGCCACATTTGCAGCTCAGAAAAATTATTTTTTGAATACAACTCTGTTTTAGAACCAACAATTTTCTTTTTGTGAAAAATAAAGAAAAAAATGATGGTTGGGAATATAAGATTCTCAACTTGCTAAGAAAAACAAAATATGCAACGGGGAAAAATCAACTAAGTGGAAAAACCAAATGAAGAGAAAATAAAAATCAAAGAAACGATAACTACCAATTTTCCTATTGGCTAGGTCTCACCACAGTCCGATGAGATGGACTTTTCCTCCTTCATTTCTTGACATCTGGGCCCGGAGGGATGGGCTCGGATGGCTAGTCTTGCTTCTTCCGCCATTCCTTTTTTGGCGGCTTGGTGGACTTAGGCCTTTGGGGAGGCCCGAACTTCTCCGTCTTCTTGATGAGTTGGTGTGGACGATAAGACGGGTTCTCCCCATAGATTCATTGCCTCATGAATGCAATGAGCGGATTCACCTTTGGAGGTGTGACTTCGACCTCTTGAATGTGTTTAACATTCGAACCCTACTTGATGTGAATCATGGAGCATTGCTTCGACTTTGGGCAAAAGTTAAACTTCTCCTCCTTGGCATTAATATGGAAGTGGATTTCTCCAGCTCCCACATCTATGCGAGCCTTCGCAGTGCTAAGGAATGGGCACCAAAAATTGAGCGGCGTATCCTTCTCGACATCCATGTCGATCACCACGAAATCCACAGGTATGAAGCAATTCCAGATTTTCACTAGAATGTCTTCAGGATTACCCGCCAGATAACGAACTGGAGAATTAACGAGTTGGAGCTGCATTAGTGTTGGTGTGAGCTTTGTGAAGTTCAGTTGGTCGAAGACCACCTTGGGCATCACACTCACATTTGCTCCAAGGTCACAAAGTGCCTTGTCAAGGTAGTGAGCACGAATCGAGCAAGATATTGTAGGACATCCAGGGTCCTTCAACCAGTTGTCTTCACATAGAGAAATCATATTGACATTTTCTACATAAGGCTTGGGCTGCCCTGGCATGTTGCCATTTTCCAATGGCAGAATAGCAACTGCCAGTAGAGACAACTGATTTTCCAACATCTTGTTGAAGCTCAATTGGTTTTTGAAGGTTGATGATAGTTCTTTTATCTTGGCATTAATGCTTTTTAGGGTCTTGTGATTAGCCGATAACTTCTAAAATAGTTTATTATTAATCTTCAATTGGCTAATAGCAAGCTCTATCAAGTTGGGTTGATTACCATTGTTGTTGGTGTACCCTCCTTGAAAGAAAGGGCATGGTTGGCCCCACCCTTGACCTCCTAGATGATATCCATTGTTGTTCCCCTTGTTGGCTACGTATAGGGAATCCTCACGAGTCTATGGGCAGTCATTACCCAAGTGACTCGTATTGCCACAGAATTCACACAGGTTATGTGAGAGTCTAAGGCACTAGCATTGCCACATATTTTACCACTGGCTTGTCAATCAATCTTCTTCATGAGAAGGTCCAATTTTGAAGCGATCATGTCCACCTCTTTCAAAGTGTGCATGCCACGCTGACGGGTGTGGAGATGCTCATCATTCCAACCCATGTTGGACACCGTCTTATCCATTAAATCTTTTGCTTTGGGTATTGTCAATGAGAAGAAGGCTCCTCCAGCAGCAGCATCCACTGGTCACGGGCTGAAGGGATCAACCCATTATAGAAGTTTTAAATAATGAGCCAGTCATCCATCCCATGGTGGGAACATGCTAGGATGTACTCCTAAAGTCTTTCCCATGCCTCGAGAATAGCCTCCTTAGCGTCTTGCTAGAAGCTGGAAATCCTTCCATGTAGGGCATTAGTCTTGACCAACGGAAAGAACATGGCGAGGAAAGCCGTAGAACACTTATCCCAAGTTCTACAACACTTCGATTCAAATAGAACCAATGCTTCGGTCTCCTAAGAAGGGAGAACAGAAACATCGTAAGACGGAGGGCATCAGGAGAGACGTCCATGATCTTAAAAGTGCTGCATATCTCACTGAACTGTTGTAGGTGAGCAGTCGCATCATCGTTATCCTTCCCACAAAATGGGTTGGCTTGCACCATAGTGATCAAGCTAGTCTTGATTTCAAAGTTCACGTCTCCTGTGTTAACATTC
This sequence comes from Tuctoria greenei, assembly GCA_036927565.1. Taxonomy (NCBI): domain Eukaryota; kingdom Viridiplantae; phylum Streptophyta; class Magnoliopsida; order Poales; family Poaceae; genus Tuctoria; species Tuctoria greenei. Next base: position 75,048,977 of record JAYESD010000004.1, read on the forward strand.
GGTCCAACTGCCACATTGTTAGCAGAGGGAGCCAAAAACTCACAAGGAGTCTTTTGGGCCATTGGCGTTTCGGTTGTTGGTGCAGTAGCAGTGGCTTGCTTTGCTGCGCGAAGCTTTTGAGAAGCAATGACATGAGGTCGATCTCTCAGAACGGATTCGGGATCTTCAACAAAGTTTTTTGGCAAGCGAAAACCAGACATACACTACCCTATTTTCCCATAAATGAGAAAACAAAGAAGGGTTATCCTACTAAAAACCTATCCAGGGTCTTATCCTATTCACTTAATCATGCAATACTTTAGCTGCCTTCCCAAGCAATGACGCCATAAATGCTCATTAACGTTTCTCATGTCACAGATAAAAGTCTGCAAGCGCACAAAATCTATTGAAGTAGCATTTCCCCTTTAAGAGTATTCCTAGGGGTGTCATTTATATTTTCCCAAAGAAAGGCTAAGTGGAAGCATAACAATCATCAAATAAAAAGGGTAGATTGGTCTAGGTAAGGTTCTAGTGAGGATGAGTAATAGATATGTAGAGGTAGTGTGACACAAACAAGAGCATCCTATTCTAAGGAGGAATATATAAGTCAAAGAGGGATTAGGCTAAAAGTTAGGGAGCTGCTAATACAATGCTTCTAATATACAGATACATAGCCTAGGTTAGATACTAATGAACATGTCAATGATGAATTCTTATGATAAGTTGTTCAACACATCGGGCACGTGTTTACCCCTAGCAATACTAGGACGACGCCCGCAAAGAGCCTGTGGCATAGCCGAACGTGGAGGATTACAATGACAGATAGGGCTGTCACCACCTACTTCCTACCTCTTCAATCTGTGGGTCTACGAGACATCCAATGCTACTTAACTATCCTAGCACCATGCTAGTATATTAAGTAAATACCTTAGGAGCCTAGGCCGAAGCCATCCTAAGGCAATGACTAACCTAAACATCGTTGAACCAATGTTGAAACATAACTTAAGTTAATAATATTAACATGGTCATTTCATAACTACTTAGACTATAGTTGGGGTTTGTAGTGTTTATGATACTAGAATAAGATTGTCATGGCATAATGATAAAGACTACTCCTACCACATACATGGAATCCACAATCAAACAAGAAATGCTTCATCCAAGTATATGAATAAAAGAAGACTAAAGATAATATCTTTATTAAGAACAAAGTCACAAATAGAAACAGGAATATATAAGTCATACCTTTCCCAATTTGGAATTGGGATGAGAGAGACTCCTTCCACCCTTCCTAACTTGGACTATGGACTAGAGCTCTCCTCTCTACATTGGTGTGTGTTTATGTGTGTGTGTGTGTGAAGTGAGGGTAGGGGGTCCTATTTATAGCTGGAGAAGGGTCAGTTCCCACCACCAAAAAGGCGCGAATCAGTCTTCATCATGATCAGGGCACCGCAGAGAGTCGACATGTGGAAGCTGACTGAGTTTGGCCCCAGGAACTAGTCAGCCGAGCTGGTGGTTCAACCGACCTAGTCACTCCATTGGGGTTGTGCTTTCTCCATGTCATTTACATGTGGGTCCCATTGATAGATACGGGTGATACACCATTGAATGGCCTTGGATACTTCTGTTTGTGGGCCATTTGATCCTTGTGCTGCCACGTGTTGGTGCTTGATTAGTTGAGATGATATTTAATAGGATTGCTCCCCCTCTTTTACCTCAATTCCTTCATAAAATGCATGCATGCACTATTCTTCTAAGGACAAGTCGAAATAAGTTAAGTAGAAAAGTGATGTGTGCAAGAAATAGTTTTTCCTTTAGATAACTAAGATATATTGACGGGTGAAATTGGTATATAACAGCCGTCAACACACAACAAAATACTCTACCTAGTATTGCATAAATTTGTTTATGGTACTTCACCCATCTTAAGTCATCATGGGGCTATTCCTTTTCCTATTCATGTTGGTCGAAAGATAGAACAGCAAATAAGGCAAGCATAACCTAGCGATCAAGTTCCACTCAAATTCCAAAGAGAATCAATTTAGAGTTTAAGTACCTCAATTTTATTCTCTAAATCACTCATTTGTGTGTAGTGAAAATATATCCTCACCAAGGCATTTTGCCTATACTCATCCTACCACTAAATAAGGCTTGTATGTGGAGCTTGGTAGGGAATGTAGTAGGCATATTTGCAACACATAATATTGCTAAGTCAAAAGAGTAAGCCTTAGGAGAAATCATTTCAAGACAATGTGATTCAAGACTTGTGCAAGTGTGGTGGAATGAAATTGGAAGTGGATGTTGAGTTGACTCCTATTTATGTAAACTCTCTTAATAGCAGGGATGAAACATATCTTCTTTTGTTCTTCTTTTTTCTCATGCTTTCATGTAAGCATGCATGTTTTTCTCATGCTTACAATGTGAGCATGCATTTTCTTATTCTTATTCTTATAGCCATGTCTTCTACTCCCTTTCTATGCAATAAATTTGAATAGAGTACTAAACATGGAAAGCATGGAGTTGCTCTTTTTATTGTGGAATGATGATATGATGGAATTTTGCTAACTTCTAGTGTAGAAGTATAGCATGTGCAAGTGTAGTCTTGAATTCAAAAGGAAATGAATGAATGCTCACATAGGACTAGACTAATTTGACTAGGCTCATTGTGAAGGAAAATAGCATATGCATAAGGTTCATCAATGTACAATATCATATGGCTTTGGTAGGCATTTCCAATCAAATAAGAGTGACGTAAATATTTTTAGAATTTCTCCGGAAATCTAAGTTTCACTTTCAAACTAGGAGTTGCAGCCTTATCACTATATCATATCTCACAACAACCTAGAATTAGATTAAGCTTTTGCTACCCGCAATTTCTAAATAAGGCAAAGTCAATTTTAGCCAACAAAAGCAATATTTGGAGAGTTGCAAGTTGTAAACTAGGTACATAGGAAAAAAAACAGAGCAACTATTCATCATTTCATCTGTGTGAATTCTCAATCATTCTTACCGCACATCTTTATTTTATTGGAAGTAAATCTACATTATTTTTTTAGATGCAAGGTGAATGGTGGGTGGGTGGAAAATAAATATGCAATGGATGTGATATAATTTACCTCAAGTGGGGTCCTCCCCCAAAGCTTGTTCTTCAATCACCTCTGTGATAAGGGTTCAACCCTTCATAACCGAAGTATGCCGCGAGATCGGCTTGTTGTTGTTTTAGCATGGAGTTGAAGTTGGTGAACTGAGTATCCATGTGTTGTTGCCAGTTTTGGGTACCTTGTGCATGCTCTTGGAGTGTGTTGTAGATGTCTCCCATCCTCACTTCAAGATCTCCATACGTCTAGTGAGATCCATCATTCCTTGGCTATAGTCATGATGACTTCTAGTCAAAAAGGAACGACGTCCTCTCATGGATGTTGGAGGCAAGCCGCGAGACCTTGAAGTGGATAGGAAAGATCCCATGCGCTACTCAGCCATCCGTGCCAAGACGGTCCATCGACCTCATATGGTTCAGGTTGAGTCCATCTGGGTGCATCACCCGTTGGATTCTCTTCCTCTTGGTACTCATGGACCGGGGAGGTTGTCGGAATCATGGCCGCACTCCATGCACGACATCTAGTTACCCTGCAAAAGACATTACATCTTCGAGCTTCCTCGATCGGAAGAAGATCAATGGTTAGCCTCCGGCATTTGTAAAAATAGAAATTCGGGTTAGGTAACCGAATTTTATTGATAAAGCCGGGATAACAAAATATTAAAGAGCCATCATGATCATGCATAAGGACATGTCCTTGCACTAAATAATCCTAATTAATCAATTCTCATTCAGTTTCAAAGTACTCAAATGAAATATATTCTAATGCTCTTACCCTAGTAGCAATGCGGGTAATCCATGAAGTACATTCAATTGGCACTGTCCTTGAAATATTATCTAACCACTATGTCATCATGGCAATAACTGAAGCAACTTTTATCTTTTTAATCATGGCAAATAAGATTATCAGTTCATCATCACAAACTACTCTTATATCTCCTCTACGGAACATAGTCCAAGCCACCCATCTATTCATGAAGCGTAAAGTATGATTGTGCAAGTGACTATTCCTAGGAGCACTACATCTGACCTCACTAGTCAATTCATGTCAAAAACTTTGTTTGTTAAAATTAGGCAAAGTGTCTAAATGTAGCAAACAACGTTTATGGAAGCTTGAGATAGCACTTAATTCTTTCCATAGGATGTTGTAATCTTTTTGAAATAATCTAAATGTAATACCATCAAATCCTATTTTGAGGGTGCAAAGGAATTGTATAGTGAGAAGGTGTTTTCTCCTCTATGTGAGCAAAATTTTCCCATCCTAGTGCACGAGAAATGGAAAAGAATTCTGTCGATGGTTTGGATCCGGCAGATCTCCTGACACTACTAAAGTGTTAGAGGAGTTTGTGGTTCGGTGTGGGCGCGCAGAGATTCAAGAAGGTGAATTGTAAATGATGCAGGACACACAAGAATTTACGTGGTTCGGGCCGCCTGAGCGTAATACCGTACTCCACGGGGTGTGTTGGTGTTGTATTGGATGTAGCACGTATGTCAGCGTGTCTGAACGTCTATGGAGCGTGTGTGTAAACGTCGTCGGCCTGTCCTTTTATAGTACAAGGGCAGGCTGTTACAAATTAGCCTGGCCCGACATGTGGCCCTGGCGGTTACTAGTATTGATACTTATTCAACACGTTTAATTGCCCTTAATGACCGTGTAATGGGCTTTGACAGCACCGTTACTGGTAATTAAGGTTGTCCAATCATGTGTAATTAATATGGTATTAAAGACACTTAATCGGGTCTTGAAGTCCTTTATTCTCCTTTGAAGATCTGAAGCCGTTGTGGAGCCTTTCGGAGGTCAGAGGCTAAAGATCTGACGGTTGGACACGTGGCAGCACCGGAGCACACTATGGAGAACAGATGGTTCCGGTGTTAGCCGACACGTGTGAGCACCGGAGCTTCCCTCGGTCTGGGGTTAGGTCCGGGGGTGCCACTTTGGTACATAGCCCGGAGCTTCCTCCCTTGCGGGCGGTAGCTCCGGTTTGATAGTACACGTGGCGACCCTGGGACTAACCATGTTGGAGAAGCGGGTCCGGACATGTCTGACATGTGGGCCTTCGAAGGTCTTCAAATCAAGTGGGTGACTTTCCCTTGAGATCTTTGCAATCCCTAGGGGTATATGGTACCCAGGGTACCGACAGTGGCCCCCTGGGCCCACCTCTGGGGAAGACCCCTTGGATGAAGTCATTCCGCCGGATGTGGGTCCATCCTTCGACTTTTGAACTGAGTCTTCAAAGGTCTTCGGATGTGCCATTGGTGATGGTTTGGAGTTAAATCCTCGCCGCGTGGCGTGTCCCTTGTGCGGCAGGTGAGATCTTTGGCGTGCGAATCTCACGCAATTGAAGGTCGTCGGTTCCCGATACGAAAATCGTATCGGTTCCGCTCGCCTTGCCAGGCTGCCGCCTTCGGGCTTCCCGCCTCATGATGGCAACCGTTCGCCTGGGTAAGAACCTCGACTTGATCGTCGGGGTAGTCCCGGGCCCTCTTGTCATCGGCTGGGTGGAATTTTTGAGTGGTATCTTCGACTTCCTTGCGGTTTCCATCCAAGCGTCGCAAGGGCTTACTTAAGGAGGAAAGCGCGCACCATTTGGGGTTCTTTACGCCTCTCATCTGATCTTGCGCTCAAACTCCCAACTTGTGCTTCACTTTTCTTCTCTTGCCTTGCCGTGCCGCGATGGAGTTGGGTCTCCGCGAGAGTCGTTTGAAGACCGACAGCGACCTGAAGAAGGTTCGGGCCCTCATGGGATGGTCCTCGGACTTCTTCAATCGCTCGGTCCACGCCGGTGGAGAGCTCCCATTTTAGAAGGAGCACGCCGGCGAAATGGTGTACTTCTCCTCGTACGCCATGGTGGGGTTGATCCCACCTTTTTCCTCCTTTTTCTTGATGCTGCTAGACTTCTATGGTCTGCAACTGTACCACCTTGGCCCCCACTCCATTCTTCTTGTGTCTATCTTCGTCCACTTCGGTGAGATGTGGGTGGGCATCCTCCCATACATTGAACTCTTCCGGACCTTCTTCACCGTCCATACCACCGGCAGGAGCAATGAGTACCTTGACTTCTACTACTTCGTGAAGCGCAAGAAGTGCCCATTCAAGTACCTCCGGTCGTTTCCCTCTGGGAAGTGGGATGACTGGAAGAAGGACTAGATAGTCGTCCGAGTGGAGGAGCACGAGAAGTTGGAGCTGCTCGAAGGCCTCCCCAACATCGACACGATAATCTAGAGTGAAGCTCCAGTGCTGGCGGAAGCCTTTAACCCTGCTTTGACCAGGATCCGCCAATGCGTGGAGGGAGGATTGACTCCTCAGGCGGTGTTTTGCAACTTCCTGGTCAACAGGTGGGCACCGCTGAAGAGGAGAGAAAAACTCGCTTGGGCCCTCAACAACGTGATGGACGACGACCGGGTCGAGACCGGGCTGAAGTCCAACATGGTGGGGAAAACCTTGGAGTTCCACCTCAAGAAGTTCCAGCACGGCATCGACGTTGAGGGTGACGACTTGACTCCGCCATCAGCTTTTCTCCCTCTGAACGTGGAAGTGGAGTTCAGCAGGGAGCTCCGACGGAAGATGCCCGTGCTTGACGACCTTGGCGTCGTCGAGAGAAGATCAACCACCAGGGTGGCAATCCCCGGAATGTCCGAGGGTGGCTCCGACCCTGCCCCGAAGCCGAGGGTCGAGGTCATCGGCAAGGGCAAGGAGCTGGCGGACGAACCCTTGAGCCGGAAAAGGAAGCTGCAGTACACCGACGGAAGGTCCGTCAGGCCCGCTACCTCTGTGTCGGCTCCTTCTCCCCGGAGGGGGAGGTCTTCTACAACTACGGCGACTGTTCCCACAGTGGGGTCCTCCCGGGGTGCTAGCTCCGGGCATGCGACTCCAGCATCGGGGCCGGTGGAGGCCTCTAGGTCCGGAGGTCCTTCCCGATCGAGGGGGGCCTCGACTAGGGAAACGCCTGTGGCCGCAATGAGTTCTGGGGGGCCTTCCGAAGCTTCCACGCCGGCTATGACCAGCCCAGAACTCCCGGGAAAAAGGTTCCGCGCAAGCTGGTGCGGAAGCCTCCCAAGGTAATTTTTAATCTTTACCTTGGATAGTTGTTTAATTGTAGTAACTATTTTTTAAGTTTCTTCGTCCATCATCTGCAGCGTTCCCAAGAAGAGGAGTGAGGATGCACCCTCAGCCATAGCAGCTGAAGCTATGAGGGCGGAAGCTTCTGCTCCTGTCCCGGTGCCACCCCAAGTGGTGGCTGAAGCTGTGACAGCTCCGGTGCCAGCTGTCATGGTCATGGACCTCGACTCATCCCCAGAGGCTCCCGTGGTAGCGCCGGACCGCGGGAGTGTAGATGCGCCAGCGGCACCTGTCCCGGAGGTTGAAGCTCCAGGTCCTGGTGCTGAGATGATGGAAGCTCTGGCCATTGAGCCAGAGGAAGCTGTAATTCCGGCCCCAGAGCCGGAAATCGTCGAAGCTCCGGTGGTCAAGCCGGAGGTGATTGGAGTCCCGACGTGCGCGCCGGATGTTGAGGAAGTCCCAGTGGTTGGGCCGGCTACCTCAGAAGCACCGGCCGCAGAGCCGGTAGTTGTTGGAGCTCAGCCGTAGGGCAGATTGAGGATGAAGATCTTCCGGCTCCCAAGCCGGTGGTTGCAGAGGCGTCGGAGCTCGAGCCCCCATCGGGGGAGGTGCCCAGGCCGGAGCTAGAAGCGGCCCCTGCTCCGGAAGTGACGACGTCGGAGGTACCCGCGGCTGAGCCGGAGTGCCCTGGTGAAGTCGCTGGCCCCCTGTCTGAGGGGGTGAATGAAGACCTGGCGGCGGGGCCTTCCTCGATGGCGACTGAGGCCATCCCGGAGGACGGCCCTAGTGCCATGGAGACCCAGGGGACCACTCTTGTGGAGTGGGACCCAATTTATGTTTCCGAAAACCCGCTGGAACCAGCGGAGGAGACCCAAGCAGGTCCGGAACCTATCCTGTTGTCACTGTCTATTGACAACGCATGTTCCAGTCTGCGTCAAGTTCAACTGGCCTTCTTCCACGACAGCAAGGCTCTTGAAGAGGAGCGCCAAACCCTTAGGAGGTGGCGCAACCGGCTCTACTTCGAGACCAAGCTGGCGCAGTCGAGGCTAGCGGATGACAAAGAGTGGATCAAGCGGGAGAAGATCGGCGTGGAATACTGGGGCAAATTATTGGATGACAAGGAGAGTATGACTCGCGCCCTCGACGCTCAATCTCGGGAGATCTATGAGCACGCCAAAGTAGCTAACACTGCGGTCGATGAACGCCACGAAAGGCTTGAGGCCATTAACACTACACTCATCAAGCTCTGAGAGGCACTTGAAGAGAGGGAGAAACGGCTCGAAGATGAAGAGCAGAAACTCCTAGAGCTGCGGGATGACGTCCTGAGGAGGGAGGAAGAGCTCACCGAAAAGGTGGCTCTGGCTGACAAGGGCCTCGAGGAGCGCGCCAAGAAATTGGAAGAGTGCTGCATTGAGGAGGAGAAGAAGGCTTGGGTGCGAGGGCAGGAGCTCCACGAGCGGGAGTGTGCCCTTGTTGCCAGGGAAAAGAAAGTGAAGGGCAGGGAGAAGGACCTGGTCGACCGCCGGAACAAGATCCACCTCCGGGAGGAGGAGCTCGGAAAACTCGAGAAGCGGGTTGCTGAGAAGATTCAGCAAAACGCCAAAGAAGTTGAGCGTCTCGCCCGTGAGAATTCCGAACTGGTGGCGGCCAGAAGATCCTTGGAGGAATTGAAGGGCTTGAGGACTGCGGACTCCCTACAAATTTGAGAGTTCCTGGGCAAGGCCAACGACGCGCTGACACCGATGGGCTTCAGTCCCGTGCGCCCGGGTGATCCGGAGCCGGAGCCGGACCTAGCGTTGCAGGCGTTGAGCTCGGCAGGTAGCAAGCTCTCCAAGGTGGGCGATGTCATCATGGATCAATTGGAGGTTGAGGGGCAATCCCTGGCGAAGAACGTCGCAGAGTATGTGCTGACGTGCTACACCAGTCGGAACTCCAAATTTCCTCTAGACCCGGTGCTTGAAGGTCCCGTTGAAGGAGAAGGGGAAGCTGCCCGAGCCAACGTGTCGGAAGTTGCCCAGAAGGTCGCTCAATTCTTCCATAGGGTCTAGGACCATCTCCGTAGTTCCCACTTGTATCCTTTCTTATTCTTCCTCAATTTTGTAATCCCTTGTCTTCAACGCTTTTGTCTTCACTTGGCCCCCTGGTAGATGTACACAATTTGATTGTGAACATGTACCAAGAGGATATTGTGTGTTGTTGAAGACTCATTTGCTTCGAACTTGTAGAGTGTAGGTCCGAAATTTTCTACAGTGAAGGCCCCCTGAGGTCAAACTGACTACCGTCAGAGCTTAGTAGCTCCGGCAATAGTCCCTATCAACGCATAGAACATCGATAGTTAGCCCTTCGGGTGTCGGAGCATAGTAGCTCTGACACTGACCTTTGCCAACACGTAGCTTGTCGGCAGCAGACTCCACTTGTGGGGTCTTCTCACCATCTTTTGTTTTACGTCGACGGCTGGCCCCCCTAGCTTTACCGGAGCTTTGTTGCTCCGGTGATTCTCGTTTTCAATGCTTAACATCGATTATAAGCCACCTAGAGGAGTCGGAGCTTTGTTAGCTCCGATTTTTCTCCATCAACATGGATTTTATTTTTCCTGCACACTGAAGCCAAGAAAAATAGTAAAATTCATTTCTTTCCTATAACTTCGTCGTGGCTTACAATTCTCGAGAAAATTTTAGGTCAAACGCGATTCTAAACACAACCGAATGCGTTGCCTTTTCTTCCAGATTCAATTGTACTTGGACCCGCCTTACTTCGGCCTGCCGGGGTGTAGGTAGAGTGGCGTACTTAGGGTGCTTGACCAGGCTAAGTCGATAGCACACTTCGACCCTAGATTGGCTTGGCGGCATTCACGCGAGTGGGCCATGAACAATATTTGAATCCAAAAGAATCGACAATACAACTCGAATCGTATATGAACCGGCCGAACTAAAATTTCTTAAGAATTGCACGTCTTTGTTATAGACAAGAAATAGAAAAATAAAAAATTTTGAGCCTGTACAAAATGAATGCACGTGGAGTCTGTTTCATATGAAGATGTCTTTCATTATAGGTCCGGGGTACAGGGGAAACAAGTACACTCATAGGGTACGGAACCAGACTAAGGGTGTTTAATTTCTCGGTTGTCCCAGGATAGCTAGTCACACTTTTAGTTCTGAGACTGTGACAAGTGTTGCATGAACTTTGTGGACCTTCCGGGGAAGGTCCGGCTGTTCTCCCGGAGGAACTACCCGACTCTGTACAATGACTCTATAACATACACCTCAAGTTACTACAGACTCACCTCTGTGATATTAAGTGTAGAACTTACGGAGGTGCTCGATGTTCCATGGATTTGGGAGAAGTGTCCCATCCTCGGTAGCCAAGCGAACGCTTCCGGGACGGGATACTTTAATCACTGGGAAGGGTCCCTCCCAGCCGGGGGAGAGTTTGTTTAACCCTTCTCTGGATTGTATTCTCCGTAGCACCAGATCGCCTTCCTCGAGCTGTCGGTTGTGTACATGCCGCTGATGATAACGCCGTAGGGCTTGGCGATATCGGGCACTCCGAACAGCTGCTTGGCACCTTCCCTCCTCAAGAAGGTCTAGGGTCTTCACGCCGGAGCTGGTCCTGCGCGGCTTCGTCGAAGGTCCGGACCCGGAGTGAACCCAAGGTGATTTCCGGAGGAAGGATTGCTTCAGCTCCGTACACCAGGAAGAAGGGTGTCTCTCCAGTTGACCGGTTTGGAGATGTCCTGTTGGCCCATAAAGTGGGCGGAAGTTCTTCAATCCAGTTGGCTCCATGTTTTTTCAAGTGCTCATAAGTGCGCGTTTTGAGTCCTTTAAGGATTTCAGCATTTGCTCTCTCGGCTTGGCCATTGCTTGCTGGGTGAGCTACGGAGGCGTAGCAAACTTGTATGCCAAGGTCTTCGCAATATCCTTGAAATGCAGAGCTTGTGAATTGGGTCCCATTATCAGTGATTATTTTGTTTGGAACTCCAAATCTCCATACGATGGACTGCAAAAAGTTAATAGCAGATTGCTTGTTGATTGTCACAACTGGAGTTGCTTCCGGCCACTTGGTGAACTTGTCAATGGCGACGTACAGGAACTTGTAACCTCCGACGGCTCTTGGGAAAGGTCCCAAGATTTCCATCCCCCACACGATGAAGGGCCATGTAGGAGGTATCATTTGTAGGGGTTGAGCTGGTGTGTGAATTTGCTTTGCATGAAATTGACATGCTTCACATTTCTTCACCAGCTCAGTTGCATCCTGGAGTGTTGTAGGCCAGTAGAAGCCATGCTGAAAGGCTTTACCAACCAGCGTGTGGGAAGACGCGTGGTTCCCACACTTGCCTACATGGATTTCCGCGAGGAGCTCGCAACCTTATTCCCTTGTGATGCACCGCATTAGGATGCCATTGGCACCGTGCCGGTAGAGATCCCCTTCTACCAACGTGTATCTTTTAGCCAATCTGACTACCTGGTCAGCGGATACATCATCGTCAGGAAGGATATTGTCTTTCAAGTAGCTCTGGATCTCCGAGATCCATGCATCGGAACTAGCTTGAGCATTTGAGTCTTGCGTGTTGGGTTGCTCGGAGCTTCCGGCAGCACCTACGACCCTTGGTGGCTGCCATGGTAACAGGGCCATCGGGACCGTTAGCTTTGGGATGCTGATCTCGCCCCCTTCACTAAGTTCGGCAGGCTGAGCTGTTGGTTTTGACAACCTCCGGACAAAAGTTCCGTCAGGAGCCGGAGCTCCGGTTGACGCTTTCGTTGAGAGTTCGTCAGCTTTAGCATTATGGGCACGCTGAACATGGTGGAGATCTAGGACTTCGAAGTCCTTCTGAAGCCTCTGGACTTCAAGGAGGTAAGCAGCTAGCTGGAGATTGTTGCAGGAGCATTCACCCTTCACTTGCTTAATGATGAGCTGCGAATCTCGCTTGACCAGCAGTTGCTTGACACCATATGACAGTGCCACCTTTAGTCCATAGATGAGTGCTTCGTACTCCGCCATGTTGTTGGTCGCCTTGAAGTCAAGGTGTACCATGTATTTTACCTTCTCCCCGGTTGGTGCAAGGAGAAGGATTCCAGCTCCGGCCCCCTGCTTTTGCATGGAGCCGTCGAAGTAGAGGGTCCAGTGAGGCTCGGTGAAGGCTGGAGCTTGATGTTCCAGCTTCTGCTCACTGGGGCCCCCAGGGTTTGATGGAGAGGGAGTCCATTCCGCCATGAAGTCTGCCAAGGCTTGACTCTTGACTGCTTGCCTTGAAATGAATTCAAGATCAAATTCGGCCAATTCTGCTGCCCACTTTGCAATATTCCCAGTTGAATTAGGATTATGCAAGATTGCTCGAAGTGGGTAAGAGGTCACCACTGAGACTTTGTGAGCTTGGAAGTAATGGCGAAGCTTTCTGGAGGCAATAAGAACTGCATAGAGCACCTTATGCACCTCTAGGTAGCGAGTCTTGGCATCATGTAGTACTTCACTGATGAAGTACACCGGGCGCTGAATGGTCCGGACCTTCCCGAAGGGGCCCGGAGCTTCCTCTCCACTAATCGGGATCCTCCCGGAGGGATCTGGATTTTCTTTGGGGACCTCCGGGTCCTGGCTGGAGGAACCCAGAGCTTCTTCAGAAGCGACCTGGACCCTCCCGGAGGGGTCTGGGTCTTCTGAAGTGACTTCTTGTGGATTCGAGTCTGGGAGCTGGGACCCAGACTCGCTTTCAGGTACCTCCGGACCCTCCCGAAGTGGTCTGGATTCCTGAGTATGAGGTAGCTCTGGTCTCTCTGCAACCAGAACCATACTGACGACTTCATCAGTTGCTGAAATGTAAAGCAACAAAGGCTCACCAGGGTTCGGAGCTACCAGAATTGGTAGGGTGGTGAGGAACTGTTTCAGCTCCTGGAATGCCTTCTCTACTTCTTCAGACCATTGGAATGGTCCGGACTTCCTCAATAACTTGAAGAAGGGGAGTGCCCGTTCCGCCAGTCTTGAAATGAACCGGCTGAGGGCTGCTAGACATCCAGTTAGCTTTTGGACATCTTTGGTGCGGGTTGGTGGCCACATGTCTTCAACGGCTTTGATCTTCGCCGGATTAGCTTCTATGCCCCGGGGACTTACCAGGAAACCAAGAAGTTTTCCGGAGCTAACCCCGAAGACACACTTGTCTGGGTTTAGCTTTGTGCGGGTGGCCCGCAGCTTGTCGAAGACAGCTTGCAGGGTGTCAAGGAGTGACTCCTTGTTCTTGACCTTGACCACGATGTCATCGACGTACACTTCCACTATGTCTCTAATGAGTTCTTCAAAAGTTTTGTACATAGCTCGTACAAAAGTTGAAGCTGCATTCTTGAGACCAAATGGCATGGCTGTATAACAGTACAATCCATCTACTGTGATGAATGAGGTATGCTCTTCATCTTCCCTAGACATTCTGATTTGATGATACCCAGAATATGCGTCTAGAAAACACAGTAATTCACACCCGGAGGTGGAATCCACTATCTGATCTATTCTAGGTAGTGGGAATGGATCTTTCGGACATGCCTTATTTAGTGTGGTGTAGTTGATGCACATCCGAAGTTTCCCGCCGACCTTGGGCACAACGACTGGGTTTGGCAGCCATTTTGGATGGAAGACTTCTCGGATGAATCCAGCTTCGAGCAACTTCTTCACTTCTTGTCGGATGAAGTTCTGTCGCTCTACGGATAGTTTCCGAGGCTTCTAATGCACAGGCCGGGCGTCGGGGTAGATCTTCAGATTGTGCTCAATCACTTCCCTGGGGATCCCAGACATTTGTGACGATTGCCAGGCAAACACGTCGACATTAGCCCAGAGGAAAGTGATGAGAGCGAGTTCCTATTTGTCGTTAAATCCCCCTGATATACGGGTGGTCTGAGCGGCATCAGAACCAATTTGGACGACTTTGACGGCAATGTCGGTGTCGCCGCTTAGCTGCACGCGAGGTGCAGAAGTCGAGCCTCGTTGACGAATGCTCGGGGGCTTTGGAGCTTGTTCCTGCCTGGAGTCCTCTTCTTGCGTTGTGGTGAGTGCATGGAGTTCTTCCAGAGCAGTTACTCCAGCAGTACGATCTCCGCGGATCCGAAGAACGCCTACTGGTGTTGGCATCTTTAACACCAGGTATCCATAATGAGCAGCTGCCATGAATTTGTACAGGGCAGGCCTACCCAAGATGGCATTGAAGGGTAAGTTGATCTGAGCGACGTCGAAGACCAACTTCTCGGTGTGGTACTTCTCTCGTGTCCCGAAGGTAACGGGGAGAGTAATAGCTCCGAGTGGGGTAATGACTCCCGGACCTACTCCGGAGAAAGGTCGAGAGGGGTGGAGATCTGAAGGTCGGAGCTGAAGCTTAGTAAAAGCTTCAAAGCTTATGAGGTTAAGCCCCAAACCTCCGTCTACCATGACATGGTGGAGCTGGATGTTATTGATGGTAGGAGATACCATCAAAGGTAACTGACCTGCTCCAACCATGCTTCGAGGGCAGTCCGAAGCATCAAAAGTGATGGCTGTGTCCATCCACTTCCGATGAGGTTCCGGCCTGATTGTAGGAGCTACAGCAGCCATATCCCGACGCATAGTCTTGATGACGCGGCGGGAGGTGATGTCCCATGATCCACCAAAAATGGTGTTCATGGTCTTCCGACGCTCGTTGTCAGGAACGTCAGAATCATCGTCGACGGAGGTGTAGACGGCCTTCAGGACCTTTTTGGGATCCTGAAAACCTAACTCCTCTTCAGCCGGAGCTTCGTCAACTTTTTGCTTTCCTTTCCTTTGTCGGAAAGGAGGTTCTTCCCGGCACTTGTTGTAGCGCTTGGCAAGGTTTTGGACCTCCCGGCAGTCTTCCAAACTGTGGCTGCCCGTTTTGTGAATTGGGCACCACACCTTGGGCTTGCCACCGTCTTCAGAAGATGGTCGAGGTCGCTTCTCGGGGCGTGGCCCCCGGCCACCCGGAGCTGCAGCAGCTGCAACATTGGATGTATCGGCCGACGACTTCTTCTTGCCGTTGGTCTTTTTCTTCTTCTTGCCGTTCCCGGAGGTAGCGGCTTCTTCTTTGGAGGATTTCTTGTGACCCTCCGGAGTTGGTTTGGAGTGCATCTCATGGCCCTCCGCAGCTCTGGCACATTTGTCGGCCAAACTAAAGAGTTTCGTGACACTGGTGATCTCCTTGATCGCCAGTTTCTCCAGCGTCTTCTTGTCCCGTACATCCTGTCTGAATGCCACAATGACAGAGGCGCTAGAGATAGAAGGGATAGTGTTTCATACCTGAGAGAACCTCTGGATGAATGATCGCAGGGATTCTCCCCCTTTTTGCACAATTGCAAAAAGGTCCAGTTTAGTGCCTGGTCGGGTGTATGAACTCCCGACGTTGGCGGTGAACTGCCGGCACAACTCCTCTCAACTATTGATGGAGTTGGGTGGAAGGCTCATAAACCAGGACCTGGCGGTCCCGGTTAAAGCCACTGGGAAATAATTGGCCATTACGGCCTCATTCCCTCCGGCTGCCAAGATTGTAGTGGAGTAGATTTGAAGAAATTCGGCAGGATTGACAGTCCCATCAAACTTTTCCGGCAGGTGAGGCTGGAACTTCTGTGGCCACCTGACCATACGCAGATGCATGGCCAGGGCTGAACAGTCTCCTCCTACTCCTTCAGGAGTAGAAAGGTCCTGAGCTTCTCGTCTTTCACGAGCATGCTCAATATGGACTCGGCCGTCCTGTTGGCGGTATCGGCGATCCAGCTCCGCCCGGAGGTCATGAGTTGAAAGCTTGGATACCGTGTGAGTGCGTCGTGCTCCAGAGGGCAATGACGTCACTTGTTGTGATGCAGCACGTCTCCTGTTGTTGGAAACGTGCGAACCAAGTCTACCAGACAAGGTCCGCCGCTGCGACGGGGCTCGCCCTGAAGGAGGAGGACCCTGGTTACTGATGCGTTCGGCTGCTGCTGCGACCAAATGTTCCACATCGGCCCTACACTGCTCCAGTGCATCCCAGGATGCATTCGGAGGTGGTGGGCGTTGGAGAAGAGCACGCGCTGCATGGAGCGTGTGTTCGGGGTTGTCATGATTTGCCGACGCAGTGATTGACACTGGTGCAACGTCGCGTTGCCCAGCTTGATTTGCTGGTGGAGGCGGTGGTGGTGGGAGTGTGACTCCTGCTGGTGCTGAGGCTCCTGCTGGTGGCTGCATATTTGAGGGATTGCCCCCAACAGCTTGAGCAGCAGGTTGACCGTTGGATGATCCAGCAGCTGAGTTCACCATTCTCGAAATCTCAGGCGCCCCTACCTGGCGCGCCAACTGTCGGTGGTTTGGATCCGGCAGATCTCCTGACACTACTAAAGTGTTAGAGGAGTTTGTGGTTCGGTGTGGGCGCGCGGAGATTCAAGAATGTGGATTGTAAATGACGCAGGAGACACAAGAATTCACGTGGTTCGGGCCGCCTGAGCGTAATACCCTACTCCACGGGGTGTGTTGGTGTTGTATTGGATGTAGCACGTATGTCAGCGTGTCTGAACGTCTATGGAGCGTGTGTGTAAACGTCGTCGGCCTGTCCTTTTATAGTACAAGGGCAGGCCGTTACAAATTAGCCTGGCCCGACATGTGGCCCCGGTGGTTACTAGTATTGATACTTATTCAACACGTTTAATTGCCCTTAATGACCGTGTAATGGGCTTTGATAGCACCGTTACTGGTAATTAATGTCATCCGATCATGTGTCATTAATATGGTATTAAAGACACTTAATCGGGTCTTGAAGTCCTTGATTCTCCTTTGAAGATCCGGAGCCGTTGTGGAGCCTTCCGGAGGTCAGAGGCTAAAGATCTGGCGGTTGGACACGTGGCAGCACCGGAGCACACTGTGGAGAACAGATGGTTCCGGTTTTAGCTGACACTTGTCAGCATCGGAGCTTCCCTCGGTCTGGGGTTAGGTCCGGGGGTGCCACTTCGGTACATAGCCCAGAGCTTCCTCCATTGCGGGCGGTTGCTCCAGTTTGATAGTACACGTGGCGACCCCGGGACTAACCATGTTGGAGAAGCGGGTCCGGACATGTCTGACATGTGGGCCTTCAAAGGTCTTCAAATCAAGTGGGTGACTTTCCCTTGAGATCTTTGCAATCCCAAGGGGTATATGGTACCCAGGGTACCAACAAATTCGGAATCCATACCTACTTTAGAGATCAAATCTGGATCACAAGCTTTAGTGTGATAAAACTCACGATCTTGGAGGAGCTTGCATGCTTGGTCTTCAACTTCACTTTGTATGTCGAGGTCGTTGTTGTGGAGAAGTTGATGCAGGTTTCTCCTCTCATCCATGGGAGTATCTTCACACACACTCCTCTTCCGTGGACATGGTGTAGCAACGGAGAAGAGATGTGCACTTGAGTCTCCACCATGGCTTGAGCTTGCAACCTCCTTCCTCCTCTCAAACACACTTTTCATTCTTTTCATGGCCACAACAAGCAAGAACACAACAAGGCAAAAAATCGAAATGAAGTGATGTTTGTTAAAACGAAACCATCAACGAATTTTCCCTTGAAGAACTTTAGAGCAAATTGCAAATGCAAACAAAAGCAAATTTTTTTGAGTTGGATTTGAGCAAGATAGCTTCAATGAAGAGCAAGAAAAACAATGTGAGCAAAAGAGTGACTTGGGGAGGTGCAAAATGAAGTGAAGTGAGAAGAGGGGTGCTCCTCACGGCCACCATTTATAGTACACTCCCCAACGGTCATAAGAGACACAAATGTAGCCGTTGGAGCAGAGAGAGCCACTTTGGCCCATTCTCCACTTCAGCCGAACAGGGGGTTCAGCTGCACTGAAAAGTGGGCCCCCTGTTCCCTCTTTTGGCAGGTGGCTCCCCAACGACTATAAAATTAGCACGTTGGTGAAATGCCACATTTGCAGCTCAGAATTTTTTTTTGAATAAAAACCCCTTTTTAAATCCAACAATTTTTATGTGAAAAAATAAAGAAATATAAATGATGGTTGAGAACATAAGATTCTCAACTTGCTAAGAAAAATCAACTAAGTGGAAAAACCAAATGAAGAGAAAAAACAAATAAAAAGATAGCTACTAATTTTCCTATTGGATAGGTCTCACCATAGTCCGATGAGATGGACTTTTCCTCCGTCTTCATTTCTTGATATCGGCCCCGGGGGGATGGGCTTGGACTTCTTGTCTTGCTTCTTCCGCCACTCATTCTTTGGCGGCTTGGTGGACTTGGGCCTTTGGGGAGGCCCGGACTTCTCCGTATTCTTAGGATGTCGGCATGGATGATAAGACGGGTTCTCTGCATAGACCAATTATTGCATGAATACAATGTGCGGATTCACCTTTGGAGGTGTGACTTTGACCTCTCGAATGTGTTTAGCATTCGGCCAATAGTTGATGCGAGTCATGGAGCATTGCTCCGACTTTGGGCAAAAGTTAACTTCTCCTCCTTGCCATTGATTTGGATGTGGATTTCTCAAGTCCTCACATATATGCCAGCCTTCGCGGTGCTAAGGAACGGGTGCCCAAGAATGAGCGGCGTACCCTTCTCGACATCCATGTCGAGCACCACGAAATCCATGGGTGTGAAACAATTCTCGATTTTCACCCGAACGGCTTCAGTAATACCACCGGATAACGGAATGAAGAATCAGCCAGTTGGAGTTGCATTGGTGTTGGAGTGAGCTCTATGAAGTTGGAATGGTCAAAGACCACCTTGGTCATCACATTCACAATTGCTCCAAGGTCACAAAGTGCCTTGTGAATGTAGTGAGCCACAATGGAGCAAGGTATGAAGGGATATACAGGGTCCTTCAACAAGTTTCTATCCCGTAGAGAAATCATGTTGACATTTTCCATGGGAGTTTCAGGCTGCCCTGGCATCTTGCCATTCTCCACTGGCAGAATAGCGGCTGCCAGTTGAGCCAATTGAGTTTTTAACATCTTGTTGAAGCTCAATTGATTCTTGAAGGCCAAGGATAGTCCTTCAATCTTGGCATTGATACATTCTAGTGCTTGTCATTAGCTGATATCTTCTTGGATAAGGCATCTTACGGTACCATGCAGACTAGGTACCCCTTCATACCATAAAGAGAAGTGTCGAGTCCCACTTTCTAGGAAAGTGGACCTCTGGAGGCCAACACGTGTCCCACAGTGCTAGATCTGCCTCCCTTCTAAAGTGGCACCAGCACTACCACGTGTCCTGCAGTGTCGGATCTGCCTCACTCCTTAGGGTAGCTCCAGTGCTGCCACGTGTCCCATGGTCCCGGACCTGCCTCCCTCCTAAGGGATGATCCAGCGCTGCCATGTGTCCCGTAGCAACGGACTTGCCCCCCAGCTAAGGGAAGCTCCGGTGCTGCCACGTGTCACGTGTCCGGATCTATATCTCCAACGAAAAGAACTTTGGGATCACCAACAACGCAGCCATTCAAATATGGAGGAGGAGGAAACCGAGGTGGACTTGCAGCAACGAATTTATTATGGAGCAGCAGGAAGAGTACATGAAGCAAAGAGGATATGAGAAGATCCATTCTGAAGATCAAGCCCCAGTTTGCATTTAAGTCGTTCCTAAAAGTTTTGCTTTTATCAATATGATGACTAGTATATGAATTGTGCATTAGGTCTCTTGTGTTAGAATACTCCAAATGCATGACCCACAATCCCATGGAGTATTTGGGTAGGTTGATAGCTTGACGTGTAGAATTACCATGCTAATGTTGTAAGGAATCTAGTAGAAGTCAAGTGGTTAGAATCCACTTGTGAGGTAGCATTATTTGTCACCTTGGATTAGTTATTTTAGAGAATGTATTATGAATTGAATATGAGATCAGACAACAGGATAGGATGCAGAGAGACGTAGTCTCTGGTGCGTCCCTGCTAGGCAAGTTTGAACTATACCGGAGGCATACTCGATATATGAGACCTAGCAAACCGATGTAACTTGTCCACCTTATCGTTGAGACATAACCCACCACCTTTTAGGTGCAGGTTGAGAGCAGCAAGGTGTAAACCTGCCACTGGACACAGACACACTTCGTTTGGAGGCCTCCTGCTCGTAGTGGTGGGAACGTTTCGGCATGTAGGTGTCGAGTGAAAGGTTGCTGCATACAACATTAATGGAGCATGCCTTCACAGCTCCGAGTGTGGGTGTATGTGTCGTGCAATCTGGGTGTTATTGATTCAAATCACCATCACACGCAGTTATGGATTGAGCTTACTTGTTCAATGAGTTGTGACGTATTAATAAAGAATAGTTGGAATGAATTTGCTGCAATGATTAGTATTGTATTACAACTTG
This sequence comes from Tuctoria greenei, assembly GCA_036927565.1. Classification (NCBI taxonomy): domain Eukaryota; kingdom Viridiplantae; phylum Streptophyta; class Magnoliopsida; order Poales; family Poaceae; genus Tuctoria; species Tuctoria greenei. The sequence goes on from JAYESD010000004.1 coordinate 75,069,392, forward strand.
TATGGCTTACAAATAGCACAATTAAGTTTACATTTGCCAAACATTTAACTGGAATGAAGCTTAGACAATCTTGAGCGTGTAACATCGGGAATGAAGTGTTTCTTGTTTGATTGTAGAGTTGGTGATGTGCCATGCTTAGCAAATGTCATTCGCTACTCTAAAACTAAATTAAGGATTTATTAATAGGAGAGTCCGTTATGCAAATTCAGGTTTCCTATATTGCATGTCTCAAGCATGTAGAGTTCCATGTTTAGTAGAGATGGTTAAGTCTTGCTGAGCCATCATGCTCACAGTTGCTTTTTATGTGGTTTTGCGGTTTTTATTATATTGCTGCTATTAATGATTGTTCGTGAGACCTCGAGTTGTCGAGATGTATCTCTCACGTGACACCAGCCGCTGCCATGTGTTGTCGTGGTGCTAGTGAGAAGTGTTCACGGGCATGGACAACTTCTCTTGTGTATAGATAGGTTGAAAGTGTGACTATGTACTTTCTGTTGCGTTTGTACCTCTGTTGTACTCTATGTTGTATGCAATATCTTATTGAGAAATAAAAATGTTGTATATTTACTATATCTTTTGGAGTTTGTTGTTGGGTGCCGCATCGCACGACACCACTTAATCTGATTTCTAGAATGTCAAGACCCCGGTCCTCACAGTTGTAAAATATGATATAGAACATAGGGTTGCTAGTTTTCTGATCAAAGTGAAACTTGATCTCTGGAGAAATTTCCAATTTGATTTAAAATGAAGTTCCTCATTTGATTTGAATTTCCTACCAAAGTTGCATGATGTTTTACCTTGATAAACCCCATGCATATGCTATTTGTTTTCACATTGAGCCTAGTCAAACTAGTATAGACCTATGTGGGAATCTTTTCTTACTTCCATAATCAAGATTACACACGTGTACATGCTACACTTGTACACAGGAAGTTAGCAAATCTTTCATCATTCTATTTTACACCTCCAAAAAGATACTCCATATATTTAATGCCAAAAACTCTCTTCAATTTTATTTGAAAAGGAAGGGATTAGAAGGCATGGCTACAAAAAAAAGAGAAAAAAGAATAATGCTTGCTCTCCTAATGAGCATAAGAAAAAAAAAGAGAGAAAGAAAAAGTAGCCATGTTTCATCCCTACAATAAAGAGAGTGCATAAAAAGAAGTTATCTTCCACCACCACAAATATTCCATCACACTTGCACAGTCTTGATCTAGAGGTATGATTTGTTTTCTCCTAAGGCTTACTCTTTTGACTTAGCAATATATGTTTTGCAAATATGTCTACTCTTGTTCCATACCAAGATCCACAAAAAAATCTAATTTAGATATAGGACAAGAAAGACATTGCCTTGGTGGGGAAAATCCACTTACACAAAGGAGTAATCGAGAGTATCATTTTAGGAACTTAAGCCTAATTTTTATAATCATTTGAAATTCTCCTTGATTTGAGTGGAAGAAGACATTAAAAATAATGTATGCCTTGTGAACTATTCTATCATTCAACCACCCAAGAGAGGAGAAGGCAAAAGCTCCATGATGACTAAGGTAAAGGGTGGGTACCACTGCCAATTTATTCAATACAAGGTAGAGTGTTTAATTATGCATTTGGCACTATTGAAGCATATGACATAGTAGAAACTCCTAATTACATCATAGGACTTTTACTTTGCCTCAGGATGAGCAAAGGATAAGCTTGGGGAGTTTGTTGACGGTCGTTAAGTACCAATTTCGATGATCAATATATCTCAATTATGTGATAGAGTAAACATTTCTTACATGCAATGCTTTTAGAAAAAACCTAGTTCCACTTGTACTTGGAAAAAATGGGGCATGCAACTGTTCTATGCAGATGTGAAGCGAATCCAAGGGAGGAATCCTAAAGAATATCTTCTCAGGCAATCAGACGTCAACATGCGCTAGCACGTGGATCAAATGGCCCACCAATAGGAGTATCCAAGGGCATCCAACATCGTAGCGCTCTGAAATAGTCAGAGGACCCACCTGTCAGCCACCTGGAGGAAGAACACCGCGTTTGACACCCTAACTAGGTCGGACGACCTAGTGGATCAGGCAACCACTTTCTGGCGCCAAACGTGGTCAACTTCCATGTGTCGACCTCCTATAGATAATGATGGTGACTGATTCACGCGCTTTTGGTGGCGAGAACCGCCTCTACACCGTGTATAAATAGAAGGAGAGGCCTCACTTTACTTCACACGCCTCTCAAGCATTCTCTCTTGTATACACTAGTTCTCCTAGTTCCTTAGTGGAGGTTAGCCTGTAGAGATGAGCCTCTAGTCCCAAGTCCAAATTGGGAAAGGTATGGCTCATGTATCTTTCTTTCCTTTTGTGACTTTATGGATTATAATAACATTATTATTAGTCTCTCTTTATTTATATACTTGGGCAAAGTGTTTCTTTTTTGATTGTGAGTCCATGTATGTGCTAGGTGTAGATGTTATTATGATCTAGTAATAATGTTCATAACTTGTTATCATAAATATCATACACCATCATTATAGTCTTGTTAGGTGATAATACAATTATGTTAATATGAATATGTTAGTGCCTGGTTCCAACATTGGTTCAACGATGTTTAGGTTAGTTATTGCCTTAGAGAGGTACTTGTACTCGAGCCTCTAAGGTATTTACTTAACATGTAAGGGTGGTTCTTAGATAGTTAAGTAGTGTTGGATGCCTCATAGACCCACTTGTTGTGGGGGTAGGCGACAGGTGGTGATAGCCCTATCCGTCCTTTGTAATCTCCCACGTTCGTCTACACCGCAGGCTCATGGTGATATTCGTCATGATGGATTCAGGGGTAAACTGCGCGATGTGTTGAACCACTAAGCCCTAGTATTCATTGTTAGCATATCCATGTGTACACTAATAGGCTATGTATATGAGTAATTAGAGCACAGTAGAAGCAGCCCCTTTTTGTAACATAGCCCTCACTAGGACAATCTTATCCCTTAGAGTAGATTGCTTAGGTGTGTGTCATAATCTTAACCCTTAGGGTACCCCTATTATCATCGTACCCCTACTCTGATAATTACTTAGTACCCTATACCTTGATTAGAAGAATAGTGTTTACTTTAATTCATTTCCTTCCTTAAGGATAAATACGATACCTTTGGGAATAGTCTTGGGTGAAATGCTACAATGATATCTTCTGTGTGCTTGCAGATCTCATTTCCTATTGGAGATTGTCGGTACCCTAAAAACCATACACCCCCTGAGGTTACAAAGATCTCAAGGGAAGGACATCTACTCAAATTGAAGACCCTCGGGGGCCCACTCGCCAGACGTGACCGGACCCGCTTCTCCAACATGGTTAACCTCTAGGTTGCCACGTGTACTGACAGACCAGAGTTATTACCCACAAGGGTGAAGCTCCGGGCTAGGTATTGAAACGGCACCTCCGGAGGTAACCCCTGACCGAGAGAAGCTCCGGACCTGACACGTGCCAGGCCACCCCGGAGCTTCCCACTTCTCCCAAGCAAGCTCCAGAGCTGCCACGTGTCCATACGTCGGAGCTAGCCGCTTCAAACCCTCGGGAGACGTTGTAACGGCTCCGGATCTCCAAAGGACAGCCGCAGACTTCAAGACCCGATTAATTATCATTAATTCCACGTTAATGATATTTAATCGGATGATCTTAACACCTGTAATGGCACTGTCGGAGCCGTTACAAGGTTATTAACAACAATTAATCTCGTGTATCAATACCAATAACCGCCAGGGCCACATGTCGGGCCAGGCTGACTTGTAACGGTTTGTCCTTGTACTATAAAAGGACAAACCGACGATACACGAGGGGGGAGAACTCTCGAACACTCTGAAGCTCACAAGTTAATACAATACACACACACCCGTGGAGTAGGGTATTACACTCAGGCGGCCCGAACCACGTAAACGACTGTGTCACTCGTGTCCAATCGCGTTTCACCTGCTTGAGTCTCCGCGCGCCCAAACCGAACCTCAAACTCCTTCCACACTTTCGTAGTGTCAGGGGATCTGCCGACTCCAACAGTCGACAGTTGGCGCGCCAGGTAGGGGCGCCTGAGATCTTCAAGAATGGTGAATTCTGCGGCAGGATCATCCAACGGGCAACCTGCTGCTCAGGCTGTCGGAGGCAATCCCTCCAACATGCAGCCACCAGCAGGAGCCTCAGTTCCAGCGGGAGTCACACTCCCACCACCACTATCTTCTCCGGCAAGACATGCCGGACGACATGATGGTGCACCGGCGTCACATTCTACGCCGGCAAGTCGTGACAACCCAGAACACGCGCTCCATGCAGCGCGTGCTCTCCTTCAGCGACCACCACCTCCGGATGCATCTCAAGGTGCCATGGAGCAATGGAGAGCTGATATTGAGCATTTGGTTGCAGCAGCGGCCGAACGCCTCAACAATCAGGGTCCACCTCCTTCAGGGCGGGCCCCGTCGCAGCGACGAACGTTGTCTGGAAGACTTGGTCCACATGTCTCCAACAACCGGAGAAGAGCTGCGTCACAGCAAGTGACGTCGTTGCCCTCTGGGGCACGACGTGCCCATACTGCATCTCGGCTTTCGACACACGACCTCCGGGCGGAGCTTGATCGCCGATACCGCCAACAGGATGGCCGTGTCCACATCGAGCGAGCTCGAGAAAGACGAGATGCTTAAGACCTTTCTACTCTGGAAGGAGTAGGAGGAGGCTGTTCCGCCCTAGCCATGCACCTGCGCATGGTTAGATGGCCACAGAAGTTCCGGCCGCACTTGCCGGAAAAATTCGACGGGAATGTCAATCCCGTAGAATTTCTACAGATATACTCCACTGCGATCTTAGCAGCTGGAGGAAACGAGGCCGTAATGGCCAATTACTTTCCAGTGGCTTTAACTGGGACCGCCAGGTCCTGGTTTATGAGCCTTCCACCCAACTCTATCGACAGTTGGGAGGAGCTGTGCCGCCAGTTCACCGCCAATTTCGGGAGTTCATACACCCGTCCGGGCACCGAACTGGACCTTTTTGCGGTCGTGCAAAAAGGAGGAGAATCTTTGCGGTCATTCATCCAGAGATTCTCTCAGGTACGTAACACAATCCCTTCTATCTCAAGCGCTTCTGTCATTGTGGCATTCAGACAGGGTGTACGAGACAAGAAGATGTTGGAGAAGCTGGCGATCAAAGAGATCACCAGCGTCACGGAGCTCTTCAGCCTGGCTGACAAATGTGCCAGAGCTGCGGAAGGCCGTGAAATGCACTCCAAACCAGCCTGGAGGATCATAAAAAATCCTCCAAAGAAGAAGCCGCTACCTCCGGGAGTGGCAAGAAGAAAAAGAAGACCAACGGCAAGAAGAAGCCGTCGGCCGGCACATCCAATGTTGCAGCCGCTGCAACTCCTGGTGGCCGGGGGCCACGCCCCGAGAAGCGACCTCGACCGTCTTCTGAAGACGGTGGCAAATCCAAGATGTGGTGCCCCATTCACAAAACGAGCAGCCACAGACTGGAGGACTGCCGGGAGGTCCAAAACCTTGCCGAGCGCTACCACAAGCGCCGGGAAGGGTCTCCCTTCCGACAGAGGGAGGGAATACAAAAGGTCGATGAAGCTCCGGCTGAAGAGGAGTTAGGGTTTCAGGACCCAAAAAAGGTCTTGAAAGCCGTCTACACCTCCGTCGACGATGATTCCGACGTCTCCGACAACGAGCGTCGAAAAACTATGAACACCATCTTTGGTGGATCATGGGACATCACCTCTCGTCGTGTCATCAAGACTATGCGACGGGATATGGCTGCTGTAGCTCCTACAGCTAGACCGGAGCCACATCGAAAGTGGATGGATACACCCATCACTTTTGATGCTTCGGACTGTCCTCAAAGCATGGTTGGAGCTGACCAGCTACCCTTGATGGTATCTCCCACCATCAACAACATCCAGCTCCATCATGTCCTGGTAGATGGAGGTTCGGGGCTTAATCTCATCAGCTTTGAAGCTTTCACTAAGCTTCAGCTCCGACCTTCGGACCTCCAGCCCTCTCGACCTTTCTCCGGAGTAGGTCCGGGGGCCATCACTCCACTCGGAGCTATTACTCTCCCTGTTACCTTCGGGACCCGGGAGAAGTATCGCACCGAAAAGTTGATCTTCGACGTCGCTCAGATCAACTTACCATTCAACGCCATTTTGGGTAGACCTGCCTTGTACAAATTCATGGCAGCTGCTCATTATGGATACCTGGTGTTGAAGATGCCAACACCAGTAGGCGTTCTTCGAATCCGTGGAGATCGCACTGCCGGAGTAACTGCTCTGGAGGAACTCCATGCACTCACCACAACGCAAGAGGAGGACTCCAGACAGAAGCAAGCTCCACAACCTCCGAGCATTCGTCAACGAGGCTCGACCTCTGCACCTCGTGTGCAGCCAAGCAGCGACACCGACATTCCCGTCAAAGTCGTCCAAATTGGTTCCGATGTCGCCCAAACTACCCGCATATCGGGTGGTTTGAACGACAAATAGGAACTCGCGCTCATCACTTTCCTCCGGGCTAACGTTGACGTGTTTGCTTGGCAACCGTCACAAATGCCTGGGATCCCCAGGGAAGTGATTGAGCACAATCTGAAGATTTACCCCGACGCTCGGCCTGTGCACCAGAAACCTCGGAAGCAATCTGTAGAGCGACAGAACTTCATCCGACAAGAAGTGAAGAAGTTGCTCGAAGCCGGATTCATCTGAGAAGTCTACCATCCAAAATGGCTGGCAAACCCAGTCGTTGTGCCTAAAGCCGGCGGGAAACTTCGGATGTGCATCGACTACACCACACTGAATAAGGCATGTCCAAAAGATCCATTCCCACTACCTAGAATAGACCAGATAGTGGATTCCACCTCCGGGTGTGAGTTACTGTGTTTTCTAGACGCATATTCAGGATACCATCAAATCCGGATGTCTAGGGAAGATGAAGAACATACTTCATTCATCACAGTGGATGGATTGTATTGTTACACAGCCATGCCTTTTGGTCTCAAGAATGCAGCTTCAACTTTTGTACGAGCAATGTACAAAACTTTCGAAGAACTCATCAGAGACATAGTGGAAGTGTACGTTGATGACATCGTAGTCAAAGTCAAGAACAACGAGTCCCTCTTGGACACCTTGCAGGCTGTCTTCGATAAGCTGCGGGCCACCCGCACAAAGCTAAACCCAGACAAGTGCGTCTTCGGGGTTAGTTCCGGAAAGCTTCTTGGTTTCCTGGTAAGTCACCGGGGCATAGAGGCTAATCCGGCGAAGATAAAAGCCATTGAAGACATGCGGCCACCAACCCGCATCAAAGACGTCCAAAAATTAACCGGATGTCTAGCAGCCCTCAGCCGGTTCATTTCAAGACTGGCGGAAAGGGCACTTCCCTTCTTCAAGTTACTAAGGAAGTCCGGACCATTCCAATGGTCTGAAGAAGCAGAGAAGGCATTCCAGGAGCTGAAACAGTTCCTCACCACCCTACCAGTCTTGGTAGCTCCGAACCCTGGTGAGCCTTTATTGCTTTACATTTCAGCAGCTGACGAAGTCATCAGTATGGTTCTGGTTGCGGAGAGACCGGAACTACCCAATACTCAAGAATCCAGATCCCTTCGGGAGGATCCGGAGGTTCCTGAAAGCGGGTCTGGGTCCCAGCTCCCAGACTTGAACCCACAAGAAGCCACTTCAGAGGACCCGGATCCTTCTGATAGGATCCAGGTCATTCCTGAAGAAGCTTCGGGTTCCTCCACCCAGAACCCGGAGGTCCCCGAAGATAGTCTGGACCCCTCCGACGGGGCCCGGATCAATGGAGAGGTAGCTCCGGACCCCTCCGGGAGGGTCCGGACCATTCAACGCCCAATATACTTCATCAGTGAAGTGTTACATGATGCCAAGACTCGATACCTAGAGGTGCATAAGCTGCTCTACGCGGTTCTTATTGCCTCAAGGAAGCTTCGACACTATTTCCAAGCTCACAAAGTCTCGGTGGTAACCTCGTATCCACTTCGAGCGATCCTGCATAATCCCAATTCAACTGGGAATATAGCAAAGTGGGCAGCGGAACTGGCTGAATTCGACCTCGAATTCATTCCAAGACAAGCAATCAAGAGTCAAGCATTGGCAGATTTCGTGGCAGAATGGACTCCCTCTCCATTAAACCCTGGGGGCCCCAGCGAGCAGAAGACGGAACCACAAGTTCCGGCCTTCACTAAGCCTCACTGGACCCTTTACTTCGACGGCTCCATGCAGAAGCAGGGAGCCGGAGCTGGAATCCTTCTCCTCGCACCAACCGGGGAGAAGGTGAAATACATGGTGCACCTTGACTTCAAGGCAACCAACAACATGGCGGAGTACGAAGCACTCATATATGGATTAAAGGTGGCACTATCATATGGTGTCAAGCAGTTGCTGGTCAAAGGAGATTCACAACTTGTCATCAAACAGGTGAAGGGTGAATGCTCCTGCAATAATCTCCAGCTGGTTGCTTATCTCCTTGAAGTCCAGAGGCTTCAGAAGGACTTCGAAGTCCTAGACCTTCACCATGTTCAGCGTGCTCACAACGCTGAAGCTGACGAACTCTCGACCAAGGCATCAACTGGAGCTCCGGCTCCAGACGGAACCTTTGTCCGGAGGTTGTCAAAACCCACAGTTTAGCCTGCCGAACTGAACGAAGGGGGCGAGATCAGCATCCCGAAGCTGACGGTCCCGATGGCCCTGTTACCATGGCAGCCATCAAGGGTCGTAGGTGCTGCCGGAAGCTCCGAGCAACCCAGCACGCAAGACTCAAATGCTCAAGTCAGTTCCGATGCATGGATCTCGGAGATCCGGAACTACTTGAAAGACAACATCCTTCCTGACGATGATGTATCCGCTGACCGGGTAGTCAGATTGGCTAAAAGATACACGTTGGTAGAAGGGGATCTCTACCGGCGCGGTGCCAACGGCATCCTAATGCGGTGCATCACAAGGGAAGAAGGCTGCGAGCTCCTCGCAGAAATCCATGGAGGTGAGTGTGGGAACCACGCGTCTTCCCGCACGCTGGTCGGAAAAGCCTTTCGGCACGGCTTCTACTGGCCTACAGCGCTCCAGGATGCTACTGAGCTAGTGAAGAAATGCAAAGCATGCCAATTTCATGCAAAGCAAATTCATACACCTGCTCAGCCCTTACAAATGATACCTCCTACGTGGCCTTTCGCTGTGTGGGGGATGGACATCTTGGGACCCTTCCCAAGAGCCGTCGGAGGTTACAAGTTCCTGTACGTCGCCATCGAAAAGTTCACTAAGTGGCCGGAAGCTACTCCTGTTGTGACGATCAACAAACAATCTGCAATTAATTTTCTACAATCTATCGTGAGCAGATTCGGAGTCCCAAATAAGATCATCACTGATAATGGGACTCAGTTCACAAGCTCCGCATTTCAAGGATATTGCGAAGACCTCGGCATACAAGTTTGCTACGCTTCCGTAGCTCATCCTGCCAGCAATGGACAAGCCGAGAGAGCAAACGCAGAGATCCTTAAAGGACTCAAAACGCGCACTTATGAGCGTTTGAAAAAGCACGGAGCTAATTGGATCGAAGAGCTTCCGCCCACTCTATGGGCTAACAGGACTTCTCCAAGTCGAGCAACCGGAGAAACACCCTTCTTCCTGGTGTACGGAGCTGAAGTGATCCTTCCTCCGGAAATCACCTTGGGTTCCCTCCGAGTCCGGACCTTCGACGAAGCCGCGCAGGACCAGCTCCGGCGTGAAGACCTAGACCTCCTCGAGGAGGGAAGGTGCCAAGCAGCTGTTCGGAATGCCCGATACCGCCAAGCTCTACGGCGCTATCATCAGCGGCATGTACACAACCGACAGCTCGAGGAAGGCGATCTGGTGCTACGGAGAATACTATCCAGAGAAGGGCAAAACAAACTCTCCCCTAGCTGGGAAGGACCCTTCCGAGTGATCAAAGTATCCCGTCCCGGAAGCGTTCGCTTGGCTACCGAGGATGGGACACCTCTCCCAAATCCTTGGAACATCGAGCACCTCCGTAAGTTCTACACTTAATTCCACGGAGGTGAGTCTTAAGTAACTTGAAGTGTATGTTATAGAGTCATTGTACAGAGTCGGATAGTTCCTCCGGGAGAGCAGCCGGACCTTTCCCGAAAGGTTTGGAAAGCTCATGCAACACTTGATACAGTCTCCGGACTAGAAGTGTAGCTAACTACCCTGGGTTAAACGAGAAACCGAACACACTTAGCCTGGTTCCGTACCCTAAGAGTGTACTTGTTTCCCCTGTACCCCGGACCTATAATGAAAGACATCTTCATGTGAAATAGACTCCACGTGCATTCATTTTTGCATAAGGCTCGACATTTTTATTTTTCTCTTTCTTGTCTATAACAGAAACGTGCAATTCTTAAGAAATTCTAGTTAGACCGATTTACGTACGATTCGAGTTGAATTGTCGGATTTTTTAGAATTAAATATCGTCTGTGGCTAACTCGCCTGAAAGCCGCCAAGCCATTCTAGGGCCGGAGTGCGCTATCGACTTAGCCTGGTCAAGCACCCTAAGTACGCCACTCTACCTACATCCCGGCAGGCCAAAGTAAGGTGGGTCCATGGACAATTGGATCTAAAAGAAAAGACAATTCATCAAATTACACTAAAAATCGTGTTCAACTTGAAATTCTCTTGAGAACCGTAAGCCGCGACGAAGTTATAGATAAGGAACGAATTTTACTATTTTTCTTGGCTTAAGTGTGCAGGAAAAATAAACCCAATATTGATGGAGAAAAACCGGAGTTAACCAAGCTCCGACTCCCACCGGCGTTAACTTAAAGATGGTGAGAAGACTCTATCACTAGAGTCTGTTGCCAGCAAACCAGGCGTGGCAAGGGTCATTGCCGGAGCTACTAAGCTCCGACACCTTGAAGTATTAACTATCGACACTCAACGTGTTGGTAGAGGCTACTGCCGGAGCTACTAAGCTCCGACGATGGACAGTGCCGGAGCTTCTAAGCTCCGACGACTTCAAGGGACCTTCACTATCGAAAACTTCGGACCTAAACTATACGAGTTCGAAGCAAATTTGTCTTCAACAAAACTCAACATCCTTTTGGTACATGTCCACAATCAAATTGTGCACATCTACCAGGGGGCCAAGTGAAGACAAAGATGTTGAAGACAAAAAATGAAATTCACGAAAAATTGGGGATTTCATTTCATCAGAAGACCGGAGATTACATCTGGAGACAAGGGATTACAAAATTGAGGAAGAAGAGAAGATACAAATAAAGGCTAAGAAAGATAGTCCTAGACCCTATGGAAGAACTCAGCGACCTTCTGAGCGACCTCCGACACGCTGGCTCGGGTAGCTTCGCCTTCTCCTTCGACGGGGCCTTCAAGCACCGGGTCCAGAGAGAATTGAGGGTTCCGGCTAGTGTAACACGTCAACACATACTCTGTGACGTTCCTAGCCAGGGATTGCCCCTCGACCTCCAGCTGGTCCGCGATGACGTCGCCCACCTTGGAGAGCTTGCTGCCCGCAGCGCTCAACGCTTGCAACGCAAGGTCCGGCTCCGGCTCCGGATCATCCGGGAGCACGGGGCTGAAACCCATCGGCGCTAGCGCATCATCGGCCTTGCTCAGGAACTCCCAAATTTGCAGGGAGTCCGTCTTCCTCAGGCCCTTCATCTCTTCCAGGGACCTCCGGGCCGCCGCCAGCTCCGAATTCTCGCGGGAAAGACGCTCGACTTCTTTGGCGTTTTGCTGAATCTTCGCAGCAACCCGCTTCTCAAGTCTTCCGAGCTCCTCCTCCCGGAGGTGGATCTTGTTCCGGCGGTCGACCAGGTCTTTCTCCCTAGCCTCTATTTTCTTCTCCCGGGCGACAAGGGCACACTCGTACTCGTAGAGTTCCTGCCCCCGCACCCAGGTCTTCTCCTCTTCCTCGAGGCAGCGCTCTTCCAATTTTTTAGCGCGCTCCTCGAGGCCCTTGTCCGCCAGAGCTGTCTTCTCGGCGAGCTCTTCTTCACGTCGCAAGACGTCATCCCGTAGCTCCAGGAGTTTTTGCTCCTCATCCTCGAGCCGCTTTTCCCTTCCCTCAAGTGCCTCTCGGCGCTTGATGAGTGCGGTACTGATGGCCTCGAGTTGATCGAACCGAGCGTTGGCCGCATCATTAGCAGCCTTAGCTTGGTCATGGTACTCTCGGGATTGGGCGTCGAGGTTGTGAGTCATGCTCTCCCTCTCGTCCAGCATCTCACCCCAGAGCTCCAGGCGGACCTTCTCCCGCCTGATCCATTCCTTGTCCTCAGCAATCCTCGACTGCGCCAGCTTGGTCTCGAATTGGAGTCGATTACGCCACCTCCTAAGGGTTTGGCGCTCCTCTTCAAGAACCTTGCTGTCGTGGAAGAAGGCTAGTTGGACTTGGCGTAGACTGGAGCAAGCGTTGTCGATGGACATCGACAGCGAGATGGGCTCCGGACCTTCTGGGGCCTCCTCCGCTGGTTCCAGCGGGTCTTCATTTAAAAAAATTGGGTCCCACTCTACGAGAGCGGAACCCCGAGCTTCCAAGGCACTAGGGCACTCCTCCGGGATGGCCTCAGTCGCCACCGAAGAAGGTCCCGCCACCAAATCTTCATTCGCCCCCTCAGGCTGGGGGCCGGCGACTTCGTTCAGGCATTCTGGCTCCGCCACGGGTACCATCGACGTCGTCGCCTCCACTGGCTCCGGCCGGGACGCTTCTTCTGAGGGAGGCTCAAGCTCCCTCGCCTCTTCAACCACCGGCTCTGCAGCCGGCGCTTCCACAATCACCGGCTCTGCAGCCGGCGCTCCAATAGCTACCGGCTCTGCGACCGAAGCTTCGGAAGTAACCGGCTCAATTGCCGGAACCACTTCAACTTCCGGCTCGCACGCCGGGGCTTCAGCTACCTCCGGCTCAACCGCCGGGGCTTCAGCACTTTCCGGCTCTGAAGCCGGGACCTCTACTTCCTCCGACTCAACAGCCGGAGCATCTACTTCTGCAGCACCAGGGCCCGGAGCTTCAACCTCCGGAGCGGGTGCCGCTGGCGCATCTTCAATCCCGTGGTCCGGCGCTACCACGGGAACCTCTGGAGACGAGTCGAGGTCCATGACCACGACAGCCGGCGCCGGAGCTGTCGCAGCCTCCGCCTGGGGTGGCACCGGGGCTAGAGCAGAAGCCCTCGCAGCCTCAGACACTGCGGCTGAGGGTGGGGCTTCACTCCCCTTCTTGGGAACGCTGCAGATGAAGAATGAAGAAATTGAGCAAACAGATGCTATAATTAAAAGTTAATTGAGGTAAGCAAGAAAAATTACCTTGGGAGGCTCACGCACCAGCTTGCGCGGAACCTCTTTCCCGGACGTTCCGGGCTGGCCACGGTCGGCGTAGGAGCTCCGGGAGGACTCCCAGGACTTGCCGTAGCCGCGGGCGTTTCCCGGGTCGGAGCTCTCCTTGACCGGGAGGAACTCCTAGACCTGGAGGCCCTCACCGCTTCTCGAACCGGAGTCGCCTGTCCGGAGCTGGCACCTCCAGAGGGACCCATCACGGGGACAGCCGCACTCCGGGAGGATCCCACCGCCGGAACAGTAGCGCTCCGAAAAGACCCCACCACGGGGACAGACGCTGCAGCGGCGGAGGATCTTCCTTCCTGAGGACGGGGAACTGGCGGGGAAGTAGCAAGCCCGACGGACCTTCCGTCAGCATGTCGCAGCTTCCTCTTCCGGTTCTCCGGCTCTTCCGCCAGCTCCTTGCCCTTGCCGGTGACCTCAGCTCTTGGCTGAGAGGCAGGGGTGGAGCCGCCTTCCGACAACCCGGGAATCGCCAACCGGGCAGTCGATCTTCTCTCGACGACGCCAAGGTCGTCAAGCGCGGGCATCTTCCGCCGGAGCTCCCTGCTGAACTCAACTTCCACGTTCAGGGGGAGGAAAGCCGACGGCGGAGTCAAGTACTCTCCGTCAACATCGATGCCGTGCTGGAATTTCTTGAGGTGAAACTCCAAGGACTTCCCCACCATGCTGGACTTCAACTCGATCTCGACCCGGTCCTCGTCCATCACGCTGTTGAGGGCCCATGCGAGCTTCTCCCTCCTCTTCAGCGGTGCCCACCTATTGGATAGGAAGTTGCAGAACACCGCCTGAGGAGTCAGTCCTCCCTCCACACATTGGCGGATCCTGGACAGGATGGGGTCGAAAGCTGCCGCCAGCACCGGAACTTCGCTCCACACCGACGTGTCAATGCCGGGCAGACCGTCTGGCAGCTCCAACCGCTCGTGCTCCTCCACCCGGACGACTACCCAATCTTTCTTCCAGTCATCCCACTTCCCGGAAGGGAACGACCGGAGGTACTTGAACGGGCACTTCTTGCGCTTCACAAAGTAGTAGAAGCCAAGGTACTCGTCACTTCGGCCGGTGGTTTGGACGGTGAAGAAGGTGCGGAAGAGCTCGATGCAAGGAGGGATGCCCACCCACATCTCGCAGAAGTGGACAAAGATGGACACAAGGAGGAGGGAGTGAGGGCCAAGGTGGTATAGCTGCAGACCATAGAAGTCCAGCAGCATCAAGAAGAAGGAAGAAAACGGTGGGATCAGCCCCACCATGGCGTACGATGAAAAGTACACCATTTCGCCGGAGTGCTCCTTTTTAAAGGGAAGCTCCCCGCCGGCGCGGACTGAACGGTTGAAGAAGTCCGACGACCACCCCATGAGGGCTCGGACCTTCTTCAGATCGCTCTCCGTCTTCAAACGACTTTCACGCAGACCCAACTCCATCGCAGCACAGCTAGGCGAGAGAAGAGAAGCAAAACACGAGTTGGGAGTTTGAGCGCAAGAACAGATGGAAAGCGTAAAGAACTCCCGACGGTGCGCTTTCCTTCTTAAGTAAGCCCTCGCAACGCTTGGATGGAAACTGCAGGGGAGTCAAGGATACTACTCAAGAATTCAACCCAGCCAATGACAAGAGGGCCCGGGACCACCCTGACGATCAAGTCGAGGTTCTTACCCAGGCGAACAGTTGTCATCACGAGGCGGGAAACCCAAAGGCGGCGGACTGACAAGGCGCGCGGAACCGATACGGTTTTCGTATCGGGAACCGACGACCTTCAATTGCGAGAGATCCGCACGTCAAAGATCTTATCTGCCGCCTGAGGTGCGCCACGCGTCGGGACTCAACCGTAAAGCCCCGCCAAAGGCACCTCCGAAGACCCTTGAAGACCCAGTTCAAGAGTCGCAAGTGTGGACCCATCTCCGGAGGAATGACTTCATCCCGTTAGCCTTCCCCGGAGGTAGGTCCAGGGGGCCACTGTCGGTACCCTAAAAACCATACACCCCCTGAGGTTACAAAGATCTCAAGGGAAGGACATCTACTCAAATTGAACACCCTCGGGGGCCCACTCGCCAGACGTGACCGGACCCGCTTCTCCAACATGGTTAACCTCTAGGTTGCCACGTGTACTGACAGACCAGAGTTATTACCCACATGGGTGAAGCTCCGGGCTAGGTACTGAAATGGCACCTCCGGAGGTAACCCCTGACCGAGAGAAGCTCCGGACCTGACACGTGCCAGGCCACCCCGGAGCTTCCCACTTCTCCCAAGCAAGCTCCGGAGCTGCCACGTGTCCATACGTCGGAGCTAGCCGCTTCAAACCCTCAGGAGACGTTGTAACGGCTCCGGATCTCCAAAGGACAGCCGCAGACTTCAAGACCCGATTAATTATCATTAATTCCACGTTAATGATATTTAATCGGATGATCTTAACACCTGTAACGGCACTGTCGGAGCCGTTACAAGGTTATTAACAACAATTAATCTCGTGTATCAATACCAATAACCGCCAGGGCCACATGTCGGGCCAGGCTGACTTGTAACGGTTTGTCCTTGTACTATAAAAGGACAAACCGACGATACACGAGGGGGGAGAACTCTCGAACACTCTGAAGCTCACAAGTTAATACAACACACACACACCCGTGGAGTAGGGTATTACGCTCAGGCGGCCCGAACCACGTAAACGACTGTGTCACTCGTGTCCAATCGCGTTTCACCTGCTTGAGTCTCCGCGCGCCCAAACCGAACCTCAAACTCCTTCCACACTTTCGTAGTGTCAGGGGATCTGCCGACTCCAACAGTCGACAGAGATGATCTATGGTGTCAAAAAATACCAACAATCATCTCGCCTTACCATCCCTTGAAGCTTTTCTCATCCTCCTTCTAAGTTATCTCCATCTCAGTTGGCGCCATCATCCCTTGTCCTTGTTGGTTGCCCTCTGCCTCCCCCTGGCCTTGGTCGCACTCAAAATCGCCATCCTCCATGTCTTCTCCTCCCCTTCTTTCCTCTCCTCCTCCTTTTGAACCTACCTTTCGATTGCCCTTTCTCGGCCACCTCGTTCTTTGCTTGTTAGGCCTTCCACCCCACATTGTCTAACCTATGCCACTCTTCCACCCAAGTTGCAGTAGTGTGAGACCTAGGTGCTGGATACATTGGCAATTACGTAAAAAGTGAGTGTTTACATGCAGAGTTTTGAACAACTCCAAAAAAATCATTTTGGAATGTCTAATCTTTTCAAATATGCAGTCGAGAGTAACAGTTACCTTCAATTTGTACTGTACGACACACTTTGCATTGTGTGAACTTCTCAGTGTGTATTAATAGTAACAATTATTGTCAATTAGTTCAAACTGTCCGAAATTTTCAATGTATATTGGGAGTAACAACTACTATCAATCAGCTCAGATTGTTCAAACTTTTCAACGTATATCGGGAGTAACAGATACTGCAGTGCGGCTGTTTCGATTGTCCAATCTTGCTGTTTTAATTCAGCTGCTCTGTTTTTAACTTGCAATTTTTCAAACTTGTTTTTGGCTTATGGGAAGGTTTGTTTAGTATTCATTTAGTAAGTTTTTGATTTGTTTTGGATATTATTTTGCTAAATTGTGCAACATTCTTATATGAGGTGCTCATATGAGGTATTATGAGTTTTTGGACTAACGAGAGTCAAGTCGAGGACTTGGGCTCGCAAAGATTGGTTGTTTATTCATGTGCAGGTGTTTCTTGAGTTCAAGACATGGCTGATGATGGTGATCCATTGAACTAGTCTTAGGGAGAGGATGAGGTTCAACAACCAAGTTCGGGAGGAATTGTGGTTTAGTTGATCAAGAGGTCATGCAGCATGTTTGGGTCAAGAACAATGCATATGAAGGTATCATGAACGTTTTGGAAAGTGTTTGCGCATGTGCAAAGGGTTCATGGACATGGAAACAATGTTACAAGGCATGGTGAAGAATTATGGATGAGAAGATGTGGCCGGAAAGGTCCAACCGGCTGGATTATGCGCTCAGGCTGAAGCTAAGGCAGTTATGGTTCGTTTATGGAAAGTTTAGAGTTTGTTTTTGTTAGGTTTCATGTTGGTCAACAAGTTGAGTTGTTTTAGTAATGTTTGGGACGTTTCTAAGGTGTTTGGAAGTCTTAAGATTGCTTCTATCTGCGTATGTTAGAGTCTTGAGCAGTTATGGAAACTTTTGGTTGAATCCAAGTAAGAGTAGGAACACCTAGTTAGAGTGGAGTGTCCTTAAAGATGGTTATATAAGCAATAGGGCCAGGGCTCATAGATTCTAGTACTTTTGGTAGTTCATCTTGTGTTTCATTTAATAAAGTTTGTAGTTTAGAGGAGCTTATGTGCCTTGTTCAGCCCACTTGTTCTTGGCAAGTTTTTCTCGGTGAGCTTCTGCACAGCACGATGTTGCTTTGGTGTTTTGATCATAACTCGACTTCTCCTGGTCCAATAAACGTGATTTTTTATTTGTTGTCTTCACAACTTAATTTTATATCATTCTTGTAAATTTAACCATCATTGGCTTAGTGGTTTTTTATCTACACGAGTTTCTTTTGGAATGCACAATATATGTTTTTGCTAGGATAGAACAGACTGACCTTTGCTCAATCTTTTGACCATATCTCGAGCTCTACTCGATGTTTTCATGTGATTCTTGTTGCATTAGCTTCCTGATATGATTCTCTACAATCTATACTAATTTTGTCTCAATTACACACATTTAAAACAGTTGCACAAATGGTTTCTTTATCAGATTAATTTTCCGATGAGGGTTTTTGTAGCCTCTGCATAAAAAATTTAATCTTCCATTCACCCCCTCTTGTAGATTTTCATGTGCTATTCAATCCAACAATTGGTATTAGAGCCAGGTGCTCTAATCTTTGTGATTTGCATGTGTTTTTACTTATCATGATGGAGAAATATTATGGAAAACCTTGTGTTTTCGATGGCATTGATTTTCAGGTTTGGAATGCTTGCATGGAGGCATACATACAAGCACATGGCTTCGCCATAAGGGAGAAGATCTTGAAGCGCTCCAACATGCCATCAAACAATAAGATAACAGTTGCGAACATGAGAGACATCGACAACAACTATAAGGAATGCAACTTGATTATTAAAAAATTGACTCATAGCGACTTCGATCATGTTGCACATGAAAGTGCATCTAGGCATACCTTGTGGGTTTCGGTTGATTTATTACAAACAAATGAGATTCTAACCACATTGTTGAGATGAGTGCAGGTTTTAATGAAAAAATGGAGTAAGCGCAAAAACAAAAGGAGAATGAGGATCTATATGGAAAAGAGCTCAAGAGCTGAATAGATTAGATCATTGTGTATGGAGTGTGTTGGAGAAACACAACCCAAGAGCTCAATCACAAGAAAACTCAATCGCTGCATTAATTTATACAGGGTCCGGACTAGTCCGATAATATCCAGACTAGTCCGATAATCCCTCTGTTCAAAATCGGACAAGTCCTCCCAGTGCAGACTTGTCTACATATTCCGAGTCTGCACTGACCGGACTAGTCAATATCACCACACACTAGTCCGATATCTTTCTAGCTAAAATCGGACTAGTCCTCCCTAGCGCAGACTAGTCCTCTACACTTCACAGATTTGCACGAAATCGGACAAGTCCGAAATCACCACGTACTAGTACGATAACCTCCTTGACTAAAATCGGACAAGTCCTCTAAGTGTGGACTTGTCCCAATTCACTAAGGAGATCACCACAACCGGACTTGTCTGGAAATAATCGGACTAGTCTGAACTTTTCCAGAGCCAAAATCGGACTAGCCCGCCATAAGTCGGACAAGTTCGATCTTCCTGAGAACTTAGGGTTCCTTGAACGCCGCACACCGGACTAGTCTGGACCCTCGAACCCCTAACGCTAACTTTTGGAAACACCCTATAAATAGATGTGCACGGCCCTACTTTCAATACACTTGACCCCCTATGTCGTCACACCCTCCAAGAGCTTAGAAAACACATCTCTCCACGCAATCCAATGCAAGAAAGATGAAATCCTTGAGGATTCATCTTGGATCAAAGGAGAGACACAATTCACACGTTTGAGGTCTTGGGTTTGATCTCTAACACACTCCTTTTGTTTCATTGTTGATCTTAAGAGTGTGTTCTTGGTGGTGTTTACTTTGTAATCTTGGGGAGCCCTCAAATCGTGAGAAGGCCCCTTGAACTTGGTGATTTACCCTTTTGATAGTGGAAGAGAATTGGCCTTCATGGCGATTAGACGAGGCTAGGGTCAGTGAAGACCCAGTCTTTCATGGGCTCCTCAACATGGACGTAGGTTGCCTTTGTGGGAACCGAACCACGGGATAAAATATTGTGTCAAACTTGTTCTTAATTTTCATATTATATTCTAGGGTTTTGTCAATCTTGCATAACCTACGTTAAAACTTTGAAACAAGAATTGGTTTGCATTATACTAAGCTTCATTGACTCAATACTTGCAAGTTACATACTATATTCCGTTGCGTATTGTGCTTGTATTGAAATCATTGATCGAACTTGATCAATCTAGTCCGCACGCACCGGACTAGTCCACACTCTACCGGACTAGTCCGATATCTCGGGATTTGATCAGTCTGTTAAGTGTTGCAGGTTCCGACTAAATATCAAAAAGGCCTATTCACCCCCCCCCCCTCTAGGCCACATTCAATTGGTATTAGAGCAGGACTCTTCGCAAGAGACTAATCGCTCGAAGAGAACATGTCGGACATTAAGGATGTGCACAAGAGTCTCAACCAAGAGAAGGTTGAAGACGGAAAAGCTCAAAAATTGGAGAAGCTCCTCGATGACATTTAGGAGGGTGATGATGAGGAGATGCTTGAACTCAAGGCGCTCCTAAGGAAGAAAGCCCTCTCCAAAGGGAAAGTGAAGATCGAGGACAAGACAAAGGGGAGTAGTCACACCGACTACTCCCGATATCCTTTCAACTACGATCGATTAAATTTGAATAATAACCACTATTTGTCTATTCCCCTAGGAAAATCCCCACATTTTGACGGCAATGATTACTCAATGTGGAGGCAAAACATGAAAATGCACTTAATCTCACTCAATCCCAGTTTATGGCATATTGTTTGTATAGGAATAGATATCCTGGACAACGATGAAGAGCTTACACCAAGTCAAGCACAAGCAATACATCAGAATGCTCAAGATGCAACATTTATTACATCCCCTCTAAGTCGGGACGAGTTCACCAAGGTGGATGGGCTCGAGATTGCGAAAGAAATATGGGACACGTTGCAAACTGCACATGAAGGCGATCATCATGTGCGAGAGGCAAAGATCGAAATGATCTAAGGCGAATTGGGAAGATTTGCCATAGAAGAAGATGAGTCGCCACAAGACATGTACAACCGGTTAAAGACGCTCATCAACAAGGTTCGAGCATACGGAAACAAGAAGTGGTACGATCATGAGGTATTGAAGCCCATACTTAGAGCTTTCATACCTCGCAACATCACCTTGTGCTCGATGATTAGAGAAAGCCCCGGGTACAAGAAAATGACCACGGATGAGATGCTTGGGAAAATCATCAATTTCGAGATGATGGAAAAGCAAGCAAATCATGTCAAGGAGATTGGCGACCTCACCTCAGCAAAGAAGAAAGGGGTTGCTTTGAAGTCCACTTGCAAACCCTTGTCAATAGAAGCTCGAGAAGCTCAACAAGAAGAGGACAACAATGATGAGAGTAGCGACATAGATGAGGAAGAAATGATCCTATTCATGAAGAGATTCAAGAAAATGATGAAGAAAAGACAAGGGGGGAAATCAAGTGAAGGAAAATACAAAGAAAAATCAAGACCGAAGCTGAGGCGGCCATGCTATAACTGTGGTGAATATGACCACTTTATAGTTGACTGCCCGTATGAAGAAAACAAGAAGAAAACCAAAGAAACGAAGCCTCAACCCAAGAAATTCTTCAAGAAGAAGAAGCAAGCTGGACAAGCACACCTAGGAAAGGAGTGGGACTCAAATGATGAGTCCTCGTCTGATGAGGAAGAGGAGATGGCTAGCATAGCCATCGAGAAGACATCCAAGAAGTCCACCCTCTTCCCAAATCTCAGCGCATGGAAGGGCAACGACACTTGCCTCATGGCAAAGGAAGGTAAACGAAAGGTAACAACCAAATCCTCTTCCTTGCATTCCTATTCTAGTGATAGTGAAGTCGCTAGTGATAATGAAGACATGCTCCTTGGCTTAGATAAGAAAACAGCTGCGAAAATGAAATTTCTACTTGATTAGCTTGTTGAGAAGGAGAAGTTGATCAACCGTCAAGAAGATATGATTATCTCCCAAAAGGAGGAATATCATGAACTTGACAAGCTTCTTGAACTTGAAAAGGAGCGAGACAAGTCACTCGAGCTTGAGTTATACTCAAGCAAGGAAGCTTGCTTGAAGTTAAGCGCCTCAAATACTACCATCAAGGATGAACTTGCTAACCTATCCAAGGTTAACAAGATCCTTGACATACAAGTTGAGTCACTCAAACAAAGTGACCCCTCATCCTCTTCAAGCTCACCTTCTCAGCCCCTTAAAACTGAAGCTACTATTACTAGTTCATGTGCTAAAATTGACACTAGCTTGAAAGAAGAGTCAACCTCTATCAAAGACAAGCATCCTTCCCAAAGTGGCATATTTGACAAGGAGAAGATCAAATATGCATGTAGTGCATACATGGCCACAAGACCTCCTAATGTCAAATATGGCATTGGATATTCTTATGGTGAAAAGCAATATGATAGAAGCCATAAAAATAACAAGGAGAGCATTGCCTTTGTGAATGGAAACTCCTATCAAGCTAGAAAGCCTAATGTCAACACATATGAGCATCGGACTAGTCCGGTATCTGCACAGACAAGTTCGGTCCATCGGACAAGTCTGTTTCCCGGACTAGTTCTGTTCATAAACAACAACAGCTATTATTCAGGACTTTTGATGCCTTCTATGTTCTAATGAGAAGTAATTTCGGTAAAGTTTATGCTCATAATGTTGGGCCACGCCATGGGAACACCAAGTCTCATGTGTGGGTGACCAAATCTCTTGTAACTAACCTCAGAGGACCCAAGCAAGCTTGGGTACCTAAAACCAAGGCATGATTTTTTTTTGCCGGCCTATTCCTCCGGTGGATCGAAATGGGTGCTAGACAGTGGCTGCACCAACCATATGACCGGAGAAAGAAGGATGTTCATTGAGTATGAAGAAAATGAGGATCCAAGAGAGGGCATCTATTTTGGAGACAATAGTCAAGGAAAGGTGCTAGGTACCGGTAAAATTGCTATATCGTCTCATCATACTCTTTCTCATGTGTTACATGTCGATTCCTTATATTATAACCTGTTGTCCATATCTCAATTATGTGACAAACATTATAATTGCTTGTTCACTAATGAGGGTGTGACCGTCTCTAGAAGGGGTGATGCTTCCATTGCATTCAAGGGTGTGTTAAAGGGAAAGCTTTACCTTTTGTACTTCAAATAAGATAAAGTCGAACTTGACACATGCTTGATTGCAAAGACCAACATGGGTTTTCTGTGGCATAGACGGCTAGCGCATGTTGGTATTAGGAATCTTCAAAAACTCCTCAAGGGCGATCACATCCGAGTTTTGAAGGATGTTGTTTTCGAGAAAGACAAGCCTTGTAGTGCGTGCCAAGACAGGAAGCAAGTTGGAGCACCTCATCCAGCGAAGAACGTCATGACTACAACAAGACCGCTCGAGCTACTTCACATGGAGCTTTTCGGTCCAATTTCTTACATAAGCATAGGCGGTAACAAATATGTCTTAGTAATTGTTGATGACTTTTCGCGCTTCACTTGAGTTTTGTTTTTGCATGATAAGACAAAGACTCAAGGAACCCTGAAGAAGTTCTTCAAGCGTGCTCAAAATGAGTTCTCATTGAAGATCAAGAACATTCGATGCGACAATGGCATGGAGTTCAAGAACACTCAAGTTGAATAGTACCTAGATGAAGAAGGGATAAAGCATAAGTTTTCAGCACATTATTCCCCTCAACAAAACGGAGTTGCCGAAAGGAAGAGCCGAACCCTCATAGAGCTGGCGAGAACAATGCTCGATGAATACAAGACCTCGGATTGGTTTTGGGCAGAAGCGGTTAACACCGCTTGCCACGCCATAAATCGACTCTATCTTCATCGACTATGCAAGAAGACATCCTACGAGCTACTCACCGGTAACAAGCCAAATATTTCTTATTTTCGAGTTTTTGGTTCTAAATGCTATATTTTGAACAAGAAGTCGAGGGCTTCAAAGTTCGCCTCAGAGTCCGATGAAGGTTTCTTGCTTGGCTATGATTCGAACTCCTACACCTATCGTGTCTTCAACAAGACCTCCGGACTTGTTGAAGTAGCACGTGACGTAGTGTTCGATGAAACTAACGGCTCTCAAAAGGAGCAAGTTGATCCATGTGTGCTAGATAGAGAAGAAGCTCCTTGTCAAGCGTCGAGAAGAATGGAGTTGGGCGATGTTCGACCACAAATGCCACCTCTACATGTGCATGAGGAAGATCAACCTCAAGAAGACGAAGATGATCAAGGGGTAGCTTCCACACAAGATCAACCTCAAGAAGACGAAGATGATCAACAATTCAATGAGGGCAACCATCTAGGGGGAGAAGAAGAAGATCATGAAGATAGAAGACCGCAAGTGCCACACCCGAGAGTAAACCAATGCGTCCAAAGAGATCACCCAATCGACAACATCATCAGTGACATCCAAGAGGGAGTAACAACTAGATCCCGCATAGCTAAATTTTTTGAGCATTAGTCTTTTGTGTCCTTTTTGGAACCACGAAGGATTGAGGATGCATGAAAAGATCCGTACTGGGTGGTGGCGATGTAAGAAGAACTGAACAACTTCAAACGGAAGGAGGTGTGGGAACTCGTCGAAAGACCCAACGTGAATGTCGTCGACACCAAATTGGTCCTCCGCAACAAACAAGACGAACACAGGGTGGTGACAAGGAACAAGGCACGACTTGTGGCCAAAGAGTATTCACAAGTCGAAGGTTTTGATATCAATGAAATATTTCCTCCCGTAGCCAGACTTGAATCAATTAGAATATTGCTTGCATATGATACTCACCATGATTTCAAGATCTACCTAAAGGATGTGAAAAGCGCCTTCCTCAACGGTCCAATAAAGGAGGAGGTGTACGTGGAGCAACCTCCTGTATTTGAAGATAAAGAGTTCCCCGACCACGTCTTTAAACTGCGTAAGGCTCTCTACGACCTCAATCAAGCTCCTAGAGCTTGGTATGAGTGTCTTAGATATTTCTTAATTGAAAATGGTTTTAAGATTGGTAAAGCAGATTATACATTATTTAGAAAGCACTTCGACAATAATCTTTTTATCTGTCAAATCTATGTTGATGACATCATCTTTGGTTCAACTAACAAATCCTTTTGTGAAGAATTTAGTAAGATTATGACAGATAGGTTTGAGATGTCTATGATGGGAGAGCTGAAGTACTTATTGGGATTCGATGTGAGGCAACAAAAGGAAGGGACATTCATAAGCCAAACCAAGTACACTCAAGACATACTCAAGAAGTTTGGGATGGACAAGGCGAAGCCTATCCAGACTCCCATGGCAGCTAATGGAGACTTGGATCTCAATGAAGATGGACCAAGCGTGGATCAAAAGGTATATCGCTCCATGATTGGATCCTTACTCTACTTATGTGCATCTAGGCCTGCTATTATGCTGCGTGTATGTTTGTGTGCGAGATTTCAGGCCAATCCTAAGGAGTGTCACTTGATAGTCATTAAAAGGATCTTGAGATATTTGGTTCATACACCCAACCTAGGCCTTTGGTATCCCAAAGGTTCCAAGTTCAATCTCATTGGATACTCCGATGCAGATTATGCTGGATGCAAATTAGATAGAAAAAGTACCTCCTGCACCTGCCAATTCCTAGGTAGATCCCTAGTTTCTTGGTCCTCTAAGAAACAAAATTCCATTGACTTATCCACGGCCGAAGCGGAGTATGTTGCAGCCGGGAGTTGTTGTGTGCAACTCCTTTGGATGCGACAAACTCTAAGGGATTACGGTTACAATATGAGTCGTATTCCACTCCTTTGCGATAATGAGAGTGCTATTAAAATTGCTCATAATCCAGTTGAGCACTCTAGAATCAAACACATAGACATCTGACATCATTTTTTGAGAGACCACTCAATGAAAGGAGACATAGCTATTTCCCATGTCAACACTAAAAAACAACTAGCCGATATATTTACCAAGCCACTTGATGAAAAACATTTTTGTGAGCTCCGAAATGAACTTAATATCCTTGATGCTTGGAATGTGGCTTGAAAACATGCATACATGTATGGTTTCATCAAAATATATTGTTTGAGTTGCAATCATCTTTCTCAATTTTCTCAAAAAAAAAACTATTTCAACTACTTGATCTTGATGAATTTTGGTCATTGCTTCATTGTTGTATGCTTACTGATTATATTCATCAAGATTATTTGATTTTTTTGCCCCCCTATTTTCTTAATTAGTACCTTCGAATATATATGAATGGGCTAAGCATTTCTGTTATGGTGACCACAAAGTAATCCGTGGTTACCCGGACTAGTCCGCCCATGTAGACTAGTCCGCAGAGTGCCCGGTAGTTCGGACTAGTCCGGTAGACCACGGACTAGTCCGATTTTTCGACTCCATAACCCTAGCCGCCGCCAAACCTAATATTCTTCACCCTCACAACTTTCCTCACACTCTATCTCTTCACTCGAGCTCCCCACGGTGATTTGGCGATTCCTCCATCAAAACTCTTCGAGTTTGGGTGGAAATTGATCTCCGTTGCATAGGGATTGAAGACCACGGGCTTGTCCGCTCCTTCAACCTCTCCATCTCCAAGAATCGAGGAATTTCAGTAAGATTTCCTCCCAAACCCTAGAAGTCTTATTTCCTTCATTGTGATCAAATAGCTTAGTTCCTTTCACCTAATACATGCTTCTTTGATGTATTACATTGATGTTGAGTATTTTTGCATTGAGCAACACCACTGATTGTCTAGTTAAGGTTTGAGGTGATGAACACCGGACTAGTCCGGTCCATGTACGGACAAGTCCGGTCACCCGGACTAGTCCATACCTGTACATCAGACAAGTCTGATTTTTCGTGAACTCAACCCTAATTACTCATTCCTCAATGCATGTCCTTGTCATCCATTCTTATCCCTACATTGTGCAATGCTCTCTCAGGACAATGTCAAATGAGAACATCTCCGACTTTGAAGATGAAATGGAACAAGACCTGTTACTGCGAGCTTCAGAGTCTCGCGCTCAGAAGAGGCAAGAGCGCCCCTCCGAGCCCGCACCTTCCCCACCTCAGGTGCAGCATAAGGTGCTTGCCAAAAAGCCTGCGTCCAAGGCCAAGGACGCAACTGGCTCCAGCTCGGCGGCTCTTCACCAAGTGAAGGGCAAAGGGAAGGGAATTGCATCGGGCCCATTCGGCCTTCTTAAGTTGCATGCTCCGAGGCAGGGAAACACGGATCCCTCTTAGGAGAAGTTCAACGGCAAGGGAAGCGACACTGCTTCCAAACTCAAATTTGTGGATTGCTACAGCAGACCCAAGAAGGCTGCTGATGCTAGGTTTTGGAGCAATTTTCATGCAGACTTCTACAGCTCGGTTTACCTTACCATGAAGACTTTAGTGGTCCGCAACCAGTGGATTGACTGGAATCACTTTGAGAGGAAGAGTTGTCCAACATTTGATGAGGTTATAAGTACAGTGGCCAGGCATGGACTGAAGGACCTGTTTTCCTTCAGATATCACTGGAATGATGAGATCATTGCCCAATTCTATGCCACTTCTTTCTTTGCGAGTGATGATGAAGAGAGAGTGACATGGATGACACATGGATCCAAGTACACTATCCCCTATGATGAGTTTGCAAGACTCCTTCACCTTGAAGACACCGGCAACAATGAGTTAACTATTCACAACATCGATGTCTTGAGCAATGATAAGATGAACTTCATCTTTGACACTAGCCTGAAGTTCAGTCCCCCCTCAACGAAGAACATGAAGCCTTTCTTCATGGTGCTCAACAGGGTGCTGAGGAAGACAATAGCACCAAAAAATGGGGATGCAGAAAGTGTCCAAGGTTACTTGAGGACCTTGATGAAAGTGATGAGCAAGAACAGAAAGTTTGATATCTTTGACTATATGTGGAATGATATGGTAAACATCTCCTGCACGCCGAACAAATCCTGTGGCTATTCCCCCTATTTGATGTTCATGATAGAGAAGGTCACAGGGATCAAGTTCGTGAAGGACGTGGAGCACACTCCATTGAGGCCCTAGAAGCCTCCCCAAGCCTCTATCCAAGCTGCCCCTTCTCCTGCATCTAGTGAAGAAGCTCCGAGGAGAGCTAGAGGAGATGCAAGGACTACTCCCGCCACTAGGGCCCCTCATCAAAAAGGGTCTCCTAGTGGAACCTCAAGTACTTAGCAGCAATCTTTGCCTCATGCAAGAAGGCCGAAGTGAACAATCACAAGTTGAACAAGGCGAGGAAGGCCGATATGCGGTATGTCAAGGAAAATGTTAAACACATTTGCCAAATGCTGGAGATCAAGCCTATTGGGTCCCCGGTTATTTCTGAAGATTCAGCCTTGGATTTCACTGATCTCGGGCCTTTGACTCCCTCCGAGCTTGCCTACTTTGAAATTGGGGGCACTTCGAGTGGATCCGCTCGTCCTCCTCCTACCCAACCTGCCGATGAAGATGAAGACGAAGAAAGAACCGACAGCGAGGAATGAGCCACTATATCCCTCTTCTCCTTCTTTTTGGTGTCTTGATGCCAAAGGGGGGAGATTGAGGGGGAATCACTATTCTTAGTTGTAGGTTGAGAGATGATAGCTTCATTTATGCATCTTTTTGTCTCTTTTGGGTTGTAAGACTTCATATTATGCTCTTTTGATACTTTTGGTCTTGTGATGCAATGCTATGAACTATTTATGCTCATATTTATTAAATATGTGATTTTGCTCGGAAATTGACATATATGCTTGTTGTGGATATATTGATGTCAATTATTTCACTGTCATCATGATTACTGCTCACACTAACTTAGTTTTGCATCCCACCATAAATAGTGCACATATGACATATGTTTTCATTGCTTAACTTGTACCTAACTCATATGTGCACACTTTATAAAAATTTTGTATTTTTATCATATTCTGTGAAATCACAATTGGTTGTCATCAATCACCAAAATGGGGGAGATTGATAATGCATCTAGGCATCCCTTGTGGGTTTTGGTTGATTTATGACAAACAAATGAGATCCTAACCAAATTGTTGAGATGAGCGCCGGTTTTAATGAAAAAATGGAGTAAGTACAAAAAGAAAGGAGAATGAAGATCTATATGGAAAAGAGCTCAAGAGCTGAATAGATTACATCATTGTGTATGGAGTGTGTTGGAGAAACACACCCCAAGATCTCAATCACAATAAAACTCACTCACTGTACTAATTTATACAGGTCCGGACTAGTCCGATAATATCCGGACTAGTACGATAATCCCTTTGTTCAAAATTGGACAAGTTCTCCCAGTGCGGACTTGTCTGCACAGTCCGAGTCCGCACAGACCGGACTAGTCCAATATCTTTCTGACTAAAATCAGACTAGTCCTCCCCAGTGCGGACTAGTCCTCTACACTTCACAGATTTGCACGAAATCGGACAAGTCCGAAATCACCACAGACTAGTCTGATAACCTCTCTGACTAAAATCAGACAAGTCCTCTAAATGCAAACTTGTCCCAATTCACTAAAGAGATCACCACAACCGGACTTTTCCGAAAATAATCGGACTAGTCTGATCTTTTCCAAAGCCAAAATTGGACTAGTCCGCCCTATGTCGGACAAGTCCGATCTTCCTGAGAACTTAGGGTTTCCTGCACGCCGCACACCGGACTAGTCCGGACTCCACCATGGACTAGTCCAGACTCCACCACGGACTAGTCCGGACCCTCGACACTCTAATGATAACTTTTGGAAACACCCTATAAATAGATGTGCATGGGTCTACTTTCAATACACTCAACCCCCTGCACCGTCACACCATCCAAGAGCTTATAAAACACATCTCTCAACGTAATCCAACGCAAGAAAGATCAAATCCTTGAGGATTCATCTTGGATCAAAGGAGAGACACGATTCACACGTTTGAGCGCTTGGGTTTGATCTCTAACACACTCATGTTGTTGCATTGTTGATCTTAAGAGTGTGTTCTTGGTGGTCTTTACTTTGTAATCCTAGGGAGCCCTCAACTTGTGAGAAGGTCCCTTGAACTTGGTGATTTACCGTTTGTGATAGTGGAAGAGAATTGTCCTTCGTGGCGATTCGACGAGGTTAGGGTTAGTGAAGACCTGGTCCTTTCGTAGGCTCCTCAACATGGACGTAGGTTGCCTTTGTGGGAATCGAACCACGGGATAAAATCTTGTATCAAACTTGTTCTTAGTTTTTATATTATATTCTAGGGTTTTGTCAATCTTGCATAACCTACGTTAAAACTTTGAAACAACAATTGGTTTGCATTATACTTAGCTTCATTGACTCAATACTTGCAAGTTACATACTATATTCCGCTATGTACTATGCTTGTATTGAAATCATTGATCGAACTTGATCAATCAAGTCTGCACACACCAGACTAGTCCGCACTCTACCAGACTAGTTTGATATCTCAGGATTTGATCCGTCTGTTAAGTGTTGCAGGTTTTGACTAAATATCAAAAAGGCCTATTCACCCCTCCTCTAGGCCACATTCAGCACACCTTCGATCTGCATACGATCGATGTGTGGAAAGCAGTATGTAACTACATGAAGATTCCAGCACAATCAAGGAGGTACATCAAGATATGTTTAATAAAGAGTACATTCGTTTTGAGATGCGATCCAGTGAGTCTATTGATAATTTATTTGATCACTTTAATAAAATTCTCAACAACTTACGTAGTTTCAGTGTTAATATTTCAGATGTTGAGAATGCTAGGCAATTATTAAGTACATTAGACATGTCAATTTGGCATATGAAAGTTGCATATATTCGTGAATCCACTGTCATGATCAAACTTTCTTTAGATGTGTTAGATTCTATGTTAAAAACTCATGAACTTGACATAATATCGCGTAAAACCCCAACATGTCTCTTGCATTTGTTTCACTACTTGACATGCCTAGTTCTAGCAAATATTTATCATGTGGTACACCTTCTTTGCTGTCCTTTGCAATCCTAGTACAGATTATAGAGTTTCCAGAGGAGGAGCAAGCACTTCTCTCTACTCGGCTCTTAAAAGCATTGCAAAATGTGACAACTGGAAGTCCTCAACGATTCTTCGAATGCATTGTGTTTGGACATTTTTGTACAAATTGTCCTAACCTTTCAGGTTCTACTCCTCGAGGAGAGAAGTAAACAATGTTCAAGTCCTCCTCTACCAAAAACAACAACAAGAAGAAGGGTTTTACATGTCACCAACTGATACATAGTTTTATCTCCGTACTTCAAGGTTTCCGTTCGAGCGATGTGGACACCGAAAGTGATGAAGATGAAGACAATTTGGCAACAATGTGTTTTATGATGAGCAACTCAAGTTCAAGTATATAGGAAGCCGAATTTAACACCGACAATGATGAGGTATATCCCTCATATGAGGAAATATGTGATGCTATGTCTCGTACTACTATTGTACTTCATAAAAAGGACAAAAAAACTTAGAAACAATGCTGCTAAAACAGAATCACTAGAATCTGAAATTGATCGACTAAAATATTTTATTCCAAGTAGTGATTCTTGTTCTTCTTGTGAACTCAATATATGAACAATTTTCCTCTTTGAGAAGTGCACACACCTCCACATAGATAAACTTGTGCTTGAAAATGAAAATAATAGAAATCTTGCTGCATTTAATGGTAAAAACATGAAAGATGCTACTTGTCTTACAAGTGATTTTCATTGTCCTAGATGCGATGATCTTAGTAAGAATCTATGTGATGCTAGGTATGAGATATATGTTTTCAACAAAGCTTTACATGCTCATGAAGTTAATTTTTGTTCTAATTGCAAATTAAAAAGAAAAATCTCATGTGAAAATTGCCTAGATCTGTCTAATACACTTGATGACATGCATAAGACAGTAAAGGAATTTTGTAGTGCGAATAAGAATCTAAACTTATTTCTGAATTCTTCTAAGACTTGTAATGATAAAACTGGTTTAGGTTATGATTCTCATGCTCATGTTAAGGCAAATTCACCTGAGGTTGTAAAGTCACGAGGAAGTGGTTTGATTCAAACAGTTCCTAAACAAAAAGAGGTAGGTTTTAGGTCTGCAGGGGTGTTGTCTCATTTGTGTGCAAACAAACATGTTGCTTGCTCATCTAGACATGAACATAAAGTTAAATTTCATTGTACCTACTGTGTTAGAGATGTTCATGTTTTATATTTTTGTTATAGAAAAATAAGCAAAGAATGCTAGCTAGATCATGTAACAACCAAGCAAAACTTGTTGCACGTGCTAAACTGAATGCTAGACGCTTGCAACTTGCTGTGATGAGTCAAAAAAAACATGCAATGTTTGCTCTGTGTTTTTCTTGCTACACAAGTCACACCTAGTAGTTGGGTGCAAGAATTCTCAAACTTTTGCTCATAAATCTATTGTATTTTCTCAGCTTTCGTGTGTTATTCCTACTGGACATCATGTGATCCAGTACTAGATTCCTAAAAGCCATTTGACTAACCCCAATATTGAGTCATCAGCGTATTGTGTTGCTATGTAGGTTACTTGTTTGAGGAAGGAGAACGTTTGGCTTGTGTATTCAGGTTGCTCACACCACATGACAGGTAATAAAGAATGGTTCTCCTCCTCTCTTTTATGTCACATGTAGAAAATGTTATTTTCACCGATAATTCTTCAACTCCTATAATTGCTAAGGGCCCGGATAGAGTTAATAATCACTAAGCTGTGAAGGATGTGACACTTGTTAAGAACTTGAAATACAACTTGCTTTATGTTTCACAATTGCTAGATGAAAATCTTGAAGTTAGTTTCACTAAAAATTGATGCAATGTTGTAGATTCAAACGGTGAGCTTATGTTTAACATGTCTCTATTTGGAAGAGTTTTTAAAGGATTTTGATATGTCATCCTCTAAGCATAGGTGTCCAGTTGCTAATGGTTCAAGAGACTTATAATTTTGATATCATAGACTTGGTCACGTAAGCTTTGATCACCTCACATGTGTTAGTGGTTTTAATCGCATAGGTGGGTTACCTAAGCTTAGAGGGGACAAATAAATTGTGTGCTCTTCTTGTAGACATGCTAAGATGGTTGTAGGTTCACATGCCTCACTCACAATGATCATGACAACAGCATCAGCACAGCTTTTACACCTTGAAATCGTAGGTCATTCACGTGTTTAATCTTTTGGAGGTAAATGGTGTGTGCTTGTAATTGTTAATGATTATTCTAGATACTCTTGGTTTTACTTTATGGTATCTAAGAATGAAGCTTTTAGTCACTTCAAAAATTTGGTTCTTAGACTTTCATTTGACCACCCTCACTACAGTTATCCCGATCAGTTACGTCGGCCAGGGCCGATGTGATTAAGGTTTAAACCGACGTAAGTTACTTAATTATGTCAATTTTACCATAATTATGTTGGTTGCCAGCCGACGAACCAGTTTGGACATAATTAAGGTAACTTACGTCGGCCACCGACGTAAGTTACTTAATTACGTTGGTTTCCAGCAACCGACGTAAGTTATTTACCAGGATGGGCCGCGGGCTTGCTGGAGTACTTACGTCGGCCACTGTCGGCCGATGTAAGTTAACTGGTATGACTTACGTTGGTTGCGCCAAACCGATGTAAGTTAAGTGGTTTAACTTAAGTCGGTCAGGACACACCAACGTAAGTTAAACTGGGCTAACTTACGTCGGCGCGACCATAGCCGGCGTAAGTTAAGTTTTCGAGATTTTTTTAAAAACAGAAACTAACTACTTCGCACGATGGCGAGAACACAGAACAGATACAGATTAAGTTCCAGAACATATACATAGCAAAACAGTTATAAAACATTATCCAAAACATCGATAACAACACAATTTGCAAATTAAGGTGCCTGGATCTATGAAAGCAATTAGAAGTGATAAAGGAACCGATTTTAGAAACCAATCATTTGATCACTTTTATGCTGAAAAAGAAATAGATCATCAATGTTCTTCATCATATGTACCACAACAAAATGGTGTCATAGAGAGAAAGAACGGGATCTTAGTTGAGATCGCTAGGACTATACTTGATGAATATCAAACCCCTAAGAAGTTTTGAACAGATGAAATTGCAACAACTTGTTATGTTCCAAAGCGTGTTTTCTTGAAAGCTAAGCTAAGAAAAATACCATATGAGCATCGATTTGGACATGGGCCCAGTGTCGCACATTTTAGGGTCTTTGGTTGCAATTGTTCTGCTAGGAAACATGATAATCTTTAAATTTGAAGCTAGATCTTTTGATGGTACGTTTCTTGGTTATCCATCTCATAGTAGAGGCTACCGTGTGCTTTTACTTGATACTAAAAAAATTGTGGAGACTTGTGAGGTCTCTTTTGGTGAAGCTAGCCCAGATGCTAGCTCAAATATTATAGGTCAAGCTACATATCTGTTGTGGTAAAGCATTTTTGTTGAAGATGAGGAAGAAGTCGTGTTGCTGCCTGAAAATTCAGAAGCTAATAACATTGTTCTTGCTCCTGATTTTGATCCACAAACGGCACCAACGACTACTGCAGTTGGTTCTAATCATCCTCAAGCTACGAGCTCTTCAGTTGATGATGAACATGAAGAACACGGAGCTTGTGAAGTGTCTACCCCCCTTCACATCCTAAAAACTCATCCTCCACAACAGATTACTGGAATCTTGCATGAACCAGTCCCATGGTCCAAGTTTCTGATCCAAACTCTAACGCCCATTCTACTTTCGTTGCTTCTTTTGAACCCAAAGATGTATCCCACGCACTCACTAATGAATCTTTGATCATTGCCATGCAAGAAGAGTTAGAAAATTTTGGAAGAAATAATGTTTGGAAAATTGTTCCCCCACCTAATGGTCACGCATTGATAGGGACTAAATGGGTGTTTAAAAACAACCAAATTGAGGATGGGGTTCTGGTTATGAATAAAGCAAGGCCAGTTGCTCAAGGTTTCATACAAGTTGAGGTTCTAGATTTTGATGAATTTTTTGCTCTTGTTGCTAGATTAGAAGCCATAAGAACTTTATTAGCATTTTCTTCATCTAAAGGTTTCAAATTTATCAAATGGATGTGAAAAAGTGCTTTTCTTAATGGCTACACAGATGAGGAGGTTTATCGTAATCAATTGTTACTGGTCATTATATACCAATTCCGACTGTCAATATAATTAAATTATGTGAGGGAATAAATATTTTTTACACACATCATAATTAAATTTAACATAATTCTACTTATACTTGGAGAAATAGTGCATGCGAGACTTTTTATGCAAAAATGATGGAGAATGAGGGGAGCAATCCTGAAAAGTGGCACCTCAGCCAATCAGACAATGACATGTGGCATCACATGGATCCATGAACCCATTCCCAGGTGTATCCGATGGAATCCAACTACAATTCACGCGGGGATGAAACATGGGCCCACATATGATGTGTGTAAGAAATATTTATTCCCTCACATAATTGAGTTATATTTACGGTCGAAATAGGTATATAACAACCGTCAACAAACTCCCCCAAGTTTACCCTTTGCTTGTACCAAAGCAAAGATAAGGACTTAGGTTGTTGATCAGGAGTTGCTACAATGTCATATTTTACAAAAGTATTAAGTGCACAATAGAATATTCTACCTTGCATTGAATAAATTGGCTATGGTACCTCACCCTTTTTCCTAGTCATTATGGGGCTTATGCCTCATTCTTTTCTTGGGTGGTTGAAGGACGGAACCCAAACTAGAAATCCAAGAACACCTATACTAGCAAAATGAGCATGCATCACCTAATTTTTGAGTTCCACTCAAATTTCCGAAGAATTTCAAATGGTGTTTGAACTTAAGTTCATCAAATGATCCACTCAATCACTCCTATGTGGGAAGTGGTATTTGTATCCTCACCAAGACAATGTCTTACTTGTCCTACATCTAAACAAGGCTTATATGTGGAGCTTCGTAGGGATCAAGTGTAGGCATATTTGCAACACATATATTGCTAAGTCAAAAGAGTAAGCCCTAGGAGTAAACAAATCATACTTTTCATCATGATTTCTGCAAGTGTGATAGAATGTTTGTGGAGTGGAAATACGAAGATAACTCCTTTGTATGCATTCTCTTTTTTTGTGAGGATTAAACATGGCTACTTATTCTATCTTTTTTTGTCTCATGCTCTTGTACATGAGCACACATTTTTTCTTTATCTTGTAGCCATGTCTTGTACTCCTCTTTTCTTTTTTAAATATTTTAGAGAGAGTATTATGCATGAAAATCATGGAGTATCTTTTGGTGGTAGAATGGTATAATGGAATTTTCCTAACTTCTAGTGTAGAAGTTTAGCATGTGCTCATGCAATCTTGATCTTAAAAGCATGAAAAGATTTTCACATAGGTCTATATTAGTTTGAAAGCTCAATGTGAAGGCAAATAGCATATGCATAAGGTTTGTCAAATTCGAATCATCATATGGCTTTGGTAGGAATTACTATCAAATTAGGAACTACCATTTTAAATTTTCTCCGAGAAATTAAGTTTCACTTTCAACTAGAGTATTAGCAGCTCTTATAACTATATCATATCCCACAACAACCTAGAATTGGACCTCACCTTTGCTTCCCGCAATTTCCAAGTTTAAGGCTAAGCCAATAAACGCAATACTTGGAGAATAGTAAGTTGTATGCAAGGGGCTACAGAAAATAAACAGAGAAACTATTCATTATTTCAACTTATGCAAAGTAAAAATATTCTTACCGCACATCTTTTATTAAATCCTATCTTGTACTGCAATATTTTTTGATGCAAATGTGGTGGAAAGAAAAAAAATAAATTAATGGAATGCAAATGGGGTGTGATAAAAGTTACCTCAAGTGGGGGTCCTCCTCCAAGCTTGTTCTTGGTCAAGGTCTGGGATAGAGCTTCAAACGCTAATGGCGGAGTTAGACCGTGAAGTTGGCGGTGACACCCGGTTCTGAGGATGAACCAAGTGAACGCATATGTGTGCCTAGAATGTTCATCACACATACACGACAACTTCACAAACGATATACAAAAAATAACCACGTCTCAAATAGTAAATAGATACCTTATTACAATAACTCAATGGTTCTCGAATTACAAATCTCTAATTATCATGATAGTTTTTAACACTCTACAGAGGTTGTAGATCTTTACCCACAAGTTCGTGATTTAGTCCCCTTTTAGTGACCAAAGAACCTCCATCATGCCTCTGACCCGTCGATCACATTACACACTTCCAACTGTGTGTGGCCAAGATATCACATATCCTTTACAAAGGGACTACCAGGATGTTTAGAACCACTAAGGTTTTATCAGAGGTGATGTCTCACAAGTGAGCACATCAATCCAAGGGCCCCCTTTTGTGCCGATCGAATCCCATGGTAGTCTCGCCACTAATACAAACCCAACCGACTCTTATTCCCTGAGCCTTCCAACACTCCTAATTAATTGTCTAAGCCGCACCCATACATGGCCTTGTGGTGGCCCTGTTGTCCTGGCTTATTCCCACATGAATCGGTCCTTAGATGTAGAGCAAGCCAAACCACCATATCTACCAACCCAGTCCACAAACGATGCTTGCTTAGATCACCCACGTTCAATGTTATTGAATAGTCATATTCATCAATTCTCATCATCAATAAGCTAATTAATTCATAATTAAGCCATTTGGCTGTTTCCAATCCCAATTAAGTTTAAGCAGAGTAAAAATTTAAGATACCCTTCTCGACTCTCTACATAATATCCCAAGCAACAAGGATGGTCATACAAGTCTAGTAAACACCTATCACAGGTTTTCCATCAATTTGACACAATCATGCAGTTTTGCAAACAAAACATTTAAAAACAGGATCAAAATGATCCAGGACACTTGCCTTGCTCTTGCGGCTGGTTTGAATTAGAAGCTTTGAAGTTCTGGTGCTGAAGGTCCTCGTAAGCACCCTCTAGAGCTTTACCTTCTATTCCGCGCGACAAACATGCAAACAATCATTACAATCATGAAATGCTCATATAGTACTCAATATGTCATGACATGCATGAATGATGCAATTATGATGTAATACATGGTATTAGATTGCTATTGTTGCTTACAATCTAGTTACAATGATGGTTTACATTTTAGAGCAACTTTTGAGTCATTTAGGAGAAAACTGTGAAGTTCCAGGAATTCTAGAATTGAGGAGTCGGACTAGTCGCACCATGGGTCGAACATGTCCACTCTGGACCAAAAAGTTCAATGGACTAGTGCGCACTGGATTGGACAAGTCTGCTATGACAAAGGTTTGATGAATCTCCAACTAGTGCATGTTTTAGTTAAGTATTGAACCATAATTGACGTAGGAAAGATGGGCCTAAGGTATTTACCATAAATTCAAGGGCTCACTAGACGAAGAATAGATGAAACATGAGAAATCGACATCTAGATTGACGAAGACGAAGAATTGACAAAGGGTAATGTTGACATCGACAAAGAAGATCGCAACAGAGACGACGATCTTGATTGATACTCCTCTACTTCCTCTTCCTTCTTCTTCCTGTCGCTCCTGCCAGTGAGGGCTCCTTCCTTCTTCAAGAATGGTGGCACAAGGCATGACAAGGCTAATGTTTTCTATCATGGGGCAAAAGGATGAAAGGTGGGTGGTGGGGTGTTTATATAGGAGAGAGAGGTGGTAGGGTTAGGGTAGAATCCAAGTTTAAGGCGGTGGGAACAAGTAGAGGCCTTGGTGGGGTCCCAATTGGGCTCCTCAGGGGTGGGGCACGATGTTCTTATGCCCAATTAAGGCAATTACCAAAAAACACATCGTGGAGGAAAAGTAGAATCTAAGTTGAAAACCTACACACCGGACTAGTTCGTAGTGAGGACAGACAAGTTCGATCGGGTACAAGAAGTTCAACGGATAAGTTCGGTGCAATACCAGACAAGTTCGTTCAAGAAAAGAAAGTCAATCGGACAAGTCTGCCGTCAAGCCGGACAAGTCCGGGGTTTGTCCAATATAAAATCCGGACCAAGTTTTTGGGAGTGCCCAGCTACGATCATCAGACTAGTCCATATATGCGACAGACAAGTCCGGAGAACAACAGAAACCATTTCCAGACCAATCTGTAGCAATTAGAGGATAAGTCCTGGAACGACAATAGCTAAATCGGACTAGTCCAGGGTCCAATCCGGACAAGTCCATACTAAGCCAGGCTATTAATTGCCGTTTTGGCTATAAATAATTTTAAGCTTGTGTGACACCCGGTTCCGAAAATGAACCAAGTGAACGCATATGTGTGCCCAGGACGTTGATCACACATACATGAGTGCACCAAAAATGATATACAGAAAATTACCACAACACAAATTATTAAATAAGCACCTTTATTACAATATTCAAATAATCCTCAAATTACAACTCTCATGATCATTATAAATAAATCTGAAACTAATGCAGCAGAAATAATCTAAACTAAGCAAACTAAGCATAGGGGATAACGCAGCTCCAACCAATCCACCAGCAAGTCGATGGCAGCACACAACCTAGTACTTCACATTATCCTCAGGATACTCTCAAACATCACGTGAAACTGTTGGTGAGGGGATTGCAAGAGTGAGCACATGTTGTACTCAACAAGTATAGGAAAATAATGACATGTAGCTTAAACAAGGAATTGACAATAAATAATGTCTATTAGCTGAAAGTACATTTAAAACATATGAAAAGCATACTAAGATGTCTATGTGAATTAATCCCGTTGTATCCCAAATAAAAAATATTTCATATTCATCATTCATTATCCATCCATATACCATATCCTTACCATCCTCATTAATCATAACCAAACCATACCAATTTCTCGAGTTCCACTCCAATTATGTAGGTCATCCAGGTGCTCTCAACCGGGAGCACGGCTATCATGATAGTTTTTAACACTCTATAGAGGTTGTACCGCTTTACCCACAAGTTCACGATTTAGTCACCCGTCGGCGACTAAAGAAACCTCCCTTATGCCAATTACACTTCCTATGGTGTATGGCAAAGAGATCACAAAATAGCCTTTATAAAGGGATTCCATTGTGGGGACCGGAATCCCGACATCCAAGGATCTCATCGGGCGGTGTCATGCGATGTGACACCCAACAGTATACTAGAAAAGAACGAGAATAAAATACAATACCAAGTCTTTATTCATAAACACATCGGAATTTTTATAATACTAAGCAGAAGGAAAGTAAACTATACATCATAGCTACGCTCTCAGCACTAGCTATGCAAAAGCAAAGTCATCCATGCCCTAGATGCTTCACACTAGCAACACCAAACTCTACTGTAAACCCTGGAGGGGGTGCAGCCTCGTCGTCGAACCCGTCATCACTCGTATAATCTGCAAAAACTTGTTAACTACAAACGTGAGCTTAAGGCTCAACAAGACTAACCCGTCTCACTAGACATATGCAGGGTGACTACTAAGCATAGA
Organism: Tuctoria greenei; assembly: GCA_036927565.1. Classification (NCBI taxonomy): domain Eukaryota; kingdom Viridiplantae; phylum Streptophyta; class Magnoliopsida; order Poales; family Poaceae; genus Tuctoria; species Tuctoria greenei. The sequence continues at coordinate 75,109,487 of JAYESD010000004.1, forward strand.
TAAGGTAAAGCAGTAAAGGACTCGCCTACATGTGAATCCTTAGCTTTCAAGTTATTATCAGCAGCTTACCAGTTAAATGAAAGTAGCTTTAGTGATCATATTGGACAGCAATCAAAATTCCAAAATAATTATAATTCAATACATCGTATTCTTCTTACTTCATCAATATTTACTACATCACGATAAGTGAACAAGTGGTACTCTATTACCGCGAGGGATGGTGATTGCAATCAGGACACACCCGGAGAATATACACATATGCACTTTCGGAAGCGCCAGCGAGTACATACAGCAATACCTACATAACATTCAGTACTAGTCGTATATGGCCACCTTTCACCCAACACTCGAATGTCGAACCGGTCGATCCGTCATGACCAGGAGGTCACTGCGTGGGCCATACTCTGACGTGCCCACGAGCTGATTTACACCTTGCTGCACTCAACCCACGTCTATAAAACAGAACAAAATGTATCGAAAAACTAGTATCAAGCTACGTCAGTTTACTGGAGCCCATTTCTCCAGTATGTCGCTGGTACAATTCAATCTTGTCCAGTAGGGTCACACACAGCGCGGGCCTTAATCGACACAAGCAGGGCTATGCACGTGAGACCACGTCTCGCTGCATCCTACCCGTTGCTCGGTCTCAATTTCATATTTATAAACCATTTATTGATCCAATTCATTTCGTGTGATAAAATCCTATCTCGCGAGTAGATTCCAACTACTCGACTTCTACCGGATCCCTATGAATATAAGCATGGCAGCTTCTACTCGTCGGGTTGTAAACCTACCCAAGACTCCATCGAATTTGTGGGCCATGAAAGTGGATGTCAAACACCTTAAAGGTAATGCACAACCATCTGAAGACACAAGGTGAATGAAAATTGCAAAGACACTGTAAGGAACTTAAATGCAAGCCGGGGCTTGCCTGAAAATGAGTCCAGGTCTATGTTAGTCTCCGGCGGCTGGACTTCCAAGGCTTCCAGCTGCTCCTCGACTTCAGTTACTACAAGATATGCATATACTATATATGAATGACTTTGAAAATAATTAATATGTTTAAGGTCACAAGCTAATATCATGTGATCAGAATAAGATGAATATCTTATTTGGCTTTGGGACTTTTATGGTAGATATAGGGACTATAGTGGAGACTAATGCAAAGAACAGGAGATGATCAAGGAAGTTTGTTGTCTCTAAAAATTATAGTAAGCTATAACCTTCTCTGAATTTTGGTTGAAATTTTGGAGGTCTATCATGGCTACTAGTGGTTGTACCATGTAGAGGGGGTCTCACTGGTTCTAGGAAAATTTGTTTCACAATTGTCTAAGCTTCCTATAGGGAGAAATTGATTTTACAAGTTTGGGAGAATTTCTAAAATGTTTTCTGTATTTTTCCCAATTTATCAATTACATAGAGATTTGGAACACTGATAAACTCAGTAAATGAATTCCAATGAACTTGAAATTTCTACTGGAGTCAAGTGTATTGTTAAGAGTGTTCTGACCAAAATTGGGAATTTTCCTATTAACAGAACAGTAGTAATTAATTTCCAAAGCAGTTAGCAAATTTGAGATTGATATGAGTCTTCCAGAATTTATTTGGAAATATTTAAGTCATTCTAGTGGGAGTAATGAATTTTAGAAGTTTGATTGAATCCTGGAATTATTTTCCATTGGGAAAATTTAAATAAAGCAGCTGGGCCCACTAGTTTAAAATAAACCAATCAGGGCTGGGCCGCTCGAAAGGCCACGGGGTTAACCCACACAGCCGCACCGGATCCGGAGCCGATGCTGATCCCGCGCGAGGGAATCAGTCACTGACCCGTGGGTACCGCGAGGCTTTTGTCTACCTCGCGATGCGCTCGGCCTTGGGGATGCTGCACCGGCGAGCTCGCCGCAATGGCTCCGTCGACCTCCACCCGACTCGGCCCTGACCGCCTAGCCATAAAATCGACCGCACAACACGATGGTGAGGTCCAATCGTGGTGGCAGCGGAGCTAGGGTTTCAGCGATGGCCGGAATTGCTCGGGGATGGCGCAAAAGGATCGGGAAAAGGATAGAAATGTTCCTGGAAGCATGGGGATGATGATTTGGAGGTTAGAAAGGGGTGGCATCGCCGCCAAAGTCGACTTCGACGGTGGACCGACTGATTTCCATTGGCGGTGGGGAAAACTCGAATATCTCAGACTCTACTCAATGTCAACCACTGATTCATGGCAGAGGGGTGCTCTGGGAGGTACGGAGTATAATCCTTAATTGGATTGAAGAATCATTACACGTAGAAACAAAATCAAACCGAGAAGTGAGCTAGTTCATGGGCTACGGCCGAAAGAAAAACTCGTATTATTTGCACGATACGGAACGAAATGAAGAACGGTTTGTACCACGAGAAAGGTCATGTCTTGGCGATCCTAGTTGCTTCTGAGAGCATCTCGAGAGAGGGGCTGCGGCGTCAGCATGACGGGGAGGCAGTAGCGTCCTCACGGCGGCAGGATAGCGGCGCCGGTAAAACTGCAAAAATGCCGCCTTGTAGTTGACGAAACAAGGAACTAAATGATTAGGAAAGTAGAGGGAAGGCTTAGGTACCACTTTGCTGTTGGGAGGACGACGGGATTCGACAAGACTTCGAGCTCGTCGGGCGCGTAGGGAGGCAGCGGTGGTTTGCGCTCGGGAGCGACGAAAGAGCTGGTGCCTTTCCCTTCGGCCAGAGATGTGAAGATAAGTAGGAGGAGAGTGGAGGGGGAACACGCAAGTGGGGTGCCACACAGCTGCTTGCCGACTATGAGCTGTTTGCTGCACCTGGCGTCAAATGGTTGGGAGTCAGAACGGAGCACTCACGGTAAATGTCTCCCTGACTAGTGGGTCCCACCATTCCTATTATCATTCCTTCTCTGCAACTTAAATTCTCTTACCAAACTTGATCCAAAAATCTTAGATTTTTGTGGAGAGTCAGTGGTGTAGGTTCAGATTCTGAAATTGGATTTCAAATTTGAACAAGTTTTAGTTAAATTTCAAATTCAAATTTAAATTTGTCTTGAATTTGCTAAATGTCTCAAATAAAATAGCAAATGGAATTCAAAATTCTTGAAACTTTTCAGGAAGGCTATTTGGAATATTTTGAAGCCATGGAAAAGTGTATAACCCCAGATTTGAATATTTTGACAGGGCCTAAATGTATAGTGCTATATTCAAATTAATTTGAATATATTTAGTACTGCATTGTGTTTTGCCCTAGCAAATTTCCATTCAATAAATTCCAAAATTTGTAGAAAGGTCACTTGAATTATCCTAGGGTCATTGCTGAAGTCCATCCCTTATGTTAATAAAATTTGAGTAGGAGTGAAAGAAAGATTTTTGATGATATCAAGTTCATGTGTACAATCATAATTGATCTCCACAATGGTTGATAACAAACGGGTAATTGAACTTTATATTATGGAAAAACTAGGATTTTACATCCAGCATATTCAGACTCACTGAGGTTTCACCTGTGTTGATGCCTCCAATTGAGCAAAACCAACCAAGGGCCCCCTCATGTGCTGTTCGGATCCCAGAGCAATCCCGCCACTATTGCAAACCCAACCGACTCCCATTCCCCGCTCCCCCAAATGATTCAAACAATTCTGGCAATATACCTAATTAATTGGCTAAGCCGCACCCATACTTGGCCTTGTGGTGGCGCTGTTCTCCTGGCTTATTCTCGCATGAACCGGTCCTTAGATTCAAGGCAAGCAAACCACCATATCATCCAACCCAATCCACAAACCACACTTGCTTAGATCTCCAAGGTCCCATGTTACCAATTATTCATATTCATCAATTCACATCATCCAAAAGTGCATTAATTCATAGTTAAGCCATTTGGTTGTTTTCCAATCCCAAATAATTAGAGCAAAGCAAAAAGGTAAAAATACCCTTCCCGACTCTCTGCAATATGTTCCAAGTGACAAGGATGGTCACACAAGACTAGTAAAAACATATCTTAGGTTTCCCATCAATTGACACAAGCATGTAGTTTTGCAAACAAAACATTTTAAAAATAGCATCAAAATAATCAAGGACACTTGCCTTGCTCTTGAGATTGGTTAGGATCAACAGCTTCGAAGTTCTGGTGCTGGAGATCCTCGACAGCACCCTCTAGAGCAACACCTTCTATTCCGTGCAATAACATACAAAACAAACATTAAAATCAATAAATGCTCATATATTACTCAATATGTCATAACATGGAATAATGCAATTTTGTGGTAAAGCATGTTATTAGGTTGATATAATTGCTTAGTAACTAGTCACAATTAAGTTTTACATGTTAGAACAAGTTTTAAGTCATTTTGGAGGATTTTAAAGAAGTTCTAGGAATTTCAGAACAGGAAGATTGGAGTAGTCCGCACAATGGTTGGGCATGTCCGCTCTGGACCAGAGAATTTAACGGACTAGTCCGCACTGGACCGGACAAGTCCGCTATGGCTAGGGTTTTAGCGAATTCCCAGCTAGAGTATAGTTAAAGTTTATATGGAACCATATTTTACATAGAAAATATGGATCTAAGATATTTACCGTGAATCCTAGGGTTCATAGGTCGAGGATTCGATGGAACTCGAGAACTTGACGTCTAGATCCAAAGAAGACGAAGAATTGGTGGATAATTGATGATGATGTTGATGAATTGATGAGGATCAATCTTGATTGATCCTCCTATCTCCTCCTTCTTCTTCTGGCTACGAGCCCCTCTCTCCTTGATGGCGGCTCTCATGAACTAGGGTTAGGGCTTTTCTTCAATTGTGGCAAATAGATGAAAGGGTGAGTGTTGGGGTGTTTATATCGGTTGGAGATGGTAGGGTTTGGGTGGAATTCGAGTTTAAGGCGGTGGAGGCCTAGGTCGGGTCCCACATGGGCTCCACAGGGGTTAGGCACGACGTTCTTGGGCCCAATTAAGGTAAATACCCAAAAGCCCGACGGGGAGAAAGAAATAGAAAATCGGAGTCTGGCACACTGGACTAGTCCGCTAGGAGCCGGACAAGTACGATATGGTACAGAAAGTTGAATGGCCAAGTCCAGTGCATATCCGGACAAGTCCAAAAAGGATTAGAAAGCAAAACGGACAAGTCCGGTTGGAGGCTGGATAAGTTTGGGTGTCTTCTCAAATTTCCAAAAACCAGACCAAAATAAAGAATTACCGGACCCGAAAGTTTCCAGTAACGAAGATCAAACTAATCTGTACAAGGGAAGGGACAAGTCCGGACAACAACAGAAACATTTTCGGACTAATCCGGGGCCAAAGGGGATAAGTCCGAGGTCCAAACCGGAGAAGTCCGCACTAACCCAAACTTTTAACTGCATTTTTAGTTCTAATTCATTTGAAACTTGTTCCTTTTTGTGTTGCTTAATGTCAAACTTGTATAAGAATATATGCAATGCATGATGGATGAAAATGAGGGTGTTAGAAACCTACCCCACTTAAGATGAATCTCGCCCTTGAGATTCGACGTAGAAGGAAAGAGATAGGGATATTCTTTCTTGATCTCTTCTTCCTGCTCCCAAGTTGCTTCCGATTCTGCATGATGCTTTCATTGTACTTTGCACCAGCGAATCACCTTGTTCCTTGTGACTCTCTCTTTTATTTCCAAGATTTTGACCAGTTGCTCGACATAAGTCAAATCTGCCTCTAATTCCAATTCTTCCATTATCACTTGTTCTTTCGGTACCCATAAGCACTTCTTGAGCTGCGAAACATGGAACACATCATGAATATTAGAAAGATGTGCTTGCATCTCTAGCTTATATGCCACTTCTCCACGTTTGCCCAAAAATCTTGAATGGTCCAATATAGCAAGGTGCCAACTTGCTTCTGATGTTAAATTGGTTATGACCTCGCATAAGTGATACTTTGAGATATACAAAGTCTCCAACTTCAAAAGCTATGTTTCTTCGCCTATTATCCGCATAGCTTTTTTTCTCGATTGAGAAGCCCTCAAATTCTCGCGAATTGTCTGAACTTGCTTTTTAGCTTCTAGCAACACATCAGGCCCAAATACTTGGTTCTCTCCCATCTCATTCCAAAACAAGGGTATCCTACACTTCCTTCCATGTAGTGCTTCATATGGCAACATCTTCAAACTTGCTTGGTAACTGTTATTATTTGAAAATTCAGCATAAGACAAACTTTTTTCCCAGCTGCGTCCATGCTTCAAAACACAAGCTCTCAACATATCTTCCAATATTTGATTTGTCCTCTCTGTTTGTCCATCGATTTGTGGATGATATGCTAAGATGAAATTTAACCTCGTACCCATAGCTTCATGCACTTTCTCTCAGAACCTAGAGGTAAATTAAGAACCTTGGTTAGACACTATTTTCTTCAAAACTCCATGTCGACATACGATATTTTCCATATACAATTCTGCTAGCTTCGCAGTGGTATAGGTTGTCCTGATGAGAATGAAATAAGCTGATTTTGTCAATCGATCCATAATAACCCATATCGAGTCATAATCAGACTGGGTTCAAGGTAATCCAACTATGAAGTCTACCAATTTCTTCCCACTTCCAATCCGGAATCTTCAATGGCTGCAATAGTCCAGCTGGCCTTTGATGTTCAACCTTGACTCGTTGGCATCCATCACACAAAGCAACATATTCAGTTATGTCCTTTTACATCCTATCCCACCAATAGCAAGTCTTCAAATCCTTGTACATCTTCATACAACCGAGATGAATTGAGTAAGGCGAGTCATGTGCCTCCTTTAATATATTCTCTCGGAGACGCTTCACATTAAGCACAACAATCCATTTTCCAAGCCATAATGTACCATGATCATCCTCATAAAATCTGAATTCCCTCCCTTCTTGGGTCCTTTCCTTGATGTCTTGGATTTCCTTATCCTTCATTTGACCTTCTCGAATTTCTTGTTCCAAGGTCGTATTTAACTCCATTATTCCCATCTCATTCACAAATCCAAGTTTCAACCGTTCAAACTCTTTGAATAGCTCAAATGGCAATTCCCAAACCGTTAGTTGGTGGCTTACTCCTTTTCGACTCAAAGCATCGACCACAACATTAGCCTTCCTCGGGTGATAGTTGATTCCCACCTCATAATCCTTGATGAGCTCCAACCATCTTTGTTTCCTCAAATTCATGTTTGTTTGTTTGAAAATGTATTTGAGAATCTTCTGGTCCGTATAAATTTCACACCTACGACCAAGAATGTAGTGCCTGCATATCTTCAAGGCATGCACCACGGCTGCAAGTTCAAGATCATGCCTAGGATAATTCTGCTCAAGTTTCTTCAATTGTCTCGATGCATAAGCTACCACTTAACCTTCTTGTATGAGCACACATCCAAGCCCTTGTCTTGATGCATCACAATAAATATCAAAACTTTCGCTCAAATCTGGCAAAACCAAGACCGGTGCAGTGGTTAACCTCTTCTTTGGTTCCTCAAAACTGTTTTGACAAGCTTGAGCCCATTGGAATGCTTTTCCCTTCATCAACAATTCTGTCATGGGCTTGGCTATTTTGGAGAAGTCCTTGATGAACCGATGGTAATATCCAATCATTCTAAGAAACCTCTGAATTGCCTTCACATTTGTGGCTGCTCCCAATTTAGAACATCTCTCACCTTTCCTGAGTCAACTGATACTCCTCCTCCAGAAATGATATGTCCTAAAAATGACACCTCCCTCAACCAAAATTGACACTTGCTGAATTTGACATATAATTGGTGTTCCCTCAATTTCTGCAATATGAGCCTCAAATGCTCCTCATGTTCCTCCTCACTTCTCGAGTAGATCATAATGTCATCAATGAACACCACAACAAATTTATCCATATACTCCATGAAAATCTTATTCATGAGGTACATAAAGTATGCCAGTACATTCATCACTCCAAAAGACATAACGGTGTACTCATAGGATCCATACCATGTTCGAAAAGCTGTTTTGGGTATGTCCGATTGTCTAATATTCATTTGGAAGTATTCCGACCTCAAATCGATCTTGGAGAAAACACAAGCAACGTTCATTTAATCAAACAAATCCTCTATGCGGGGTAGTGTGTCCTTGTTCTTGATTGTCACCTCATTGAGAGCTCGGTAATCCACACACATCCTTTGGGGTCCATCCTTCTTATCCACGAAAAGCACAGGCGCTCCCCACGGTGAAGATCTTGGGCGAATAAAGCCCTTCTCTAGCTGCTCTTGAATTTGCTTCTTGAGCTCCGCTAACTCCATAGGAGGCATCTTATATGGCCTCTTAGCTATAGGTGCAGTTCGAGATATTAAATCAATAACAAACTCTATGTCACGATCAGGTGGCATACCTGGCAACTCATCCAGAAACACATCCGAAAATTAACACACCATCAGAATCTCTTTAATTGTGGCATCATCCATTTGATTTAGATCCACCTTCTTTGGTGTGTTTTGAGATGCTTCAAATTCTATGTTGACCCCTTCTTCATTTGTCAACTTCACCGTCTCTGTGGCACATTGAATTATCCCATTGTGCTTCCTTAACCAATCCATACTAAGTATTATATCCAATCCTTGTGAATCCAAAATAGTAAGGTCGGCGAAGAAGTCTACCCCTTATTCTAAGACTTACTTTTGGACATACTATATTTGTCTTCATCTCCTCTCCAGGAGACTCAACCAACAATTCTCCAACGACTCCAGCAGTATAGGTGTGACAAATAGTTTCGGAAAGGTTGAGAAGTCTTCTACCATTTCTTTCTTGACCCTAGGACAAATTTCCTCTTTGACAGTGGTGAAAAGTTTACTAAAGTCTTAAGAGTCACATACGGATGCTTTAGTACAGATTTGGTAGAAATTTAGCTGGACTCTGCAAGTTCATATCTCCTAGAGGGTCTGACCATTTAAGACCTAACATAAATAGTTGGAAAGACTAGGAAGTCCTCTAAATGTTACCTGTTCACCTGCAGAGCAGAATCCATTCCTAACCTCTTCAAAATTTCAGATTTCCAAACTCTGTAGAGTCTTGATAGAAAGTAAAGCAGCTTCTGAACCCTTCACTCTTTTGATCGTAACACTTTGTAGAAACATCAAATGGGTTCATGTGAAACATTCGCGGAAATCTTGCGACATGTGTAAAACTATTGTAATTTAAATCTCTGTCAAATTTTGAAGTTTCTTTATCTAACAATTGTGGTCAAAATCAGCCTGAGCAAAGGAAATTCTGTCAAAATTCACTTTAGAAATCTGGGAACATTGTCAAATATTCAAAATCTATATCTCTTCAACCAGAAGTTTTATGGAGGCAAATAAATACTTTTTGGAAAGCTTTGTAAGTCCTATATAAGTTTTCTATTGAACTCCAAACCAAAAGACCACAGTAAGGGGATGAAAATGCACCAAAACTACAACTGCTGCTGTTCTGAAGCTTAGTGAACCAGCATCTGTATTTTTTATTATATCTCCTTGTAAATAGTCCTTCTAGCCCAGTTTGATACATTTATGGAAAGGGGTGAAGGTAATATACAACTTTGTAATTCAAAAAGTTTCCAAATTCAGCCCAGAAAATTTCAGAATTTCAATTCTAAACTGGTACAAGTGCATAGGTAATACCAGAGTCAGCCAGGAATTAGCTGAACTTTAAACAATCCAATCTACATTACAGAAATCTTAGGAGGTCTTCTACCAACTTTCTTTTGAACCCCAAAGCTAAATCTCGTTTTAACTGGTACAAAATTGAGTTATCGTCGAATGTGACCTGGCTGTACAGATTTTTAAACTCTTTGTATCCAGTTTGGAAGTTTGTCAAACAAGCACATGCATGGATGAGATAAACTAAGTATGGGTGCATTTCTGGGAAGATTATGTGTTATAATACGATTTTGTAATTGGATGTTTGTGCATATGTGGAAATTTGTGATTATTTTAAACTGTAGCCAAAATCCCCAATGTTAGGGAGGTGCAGTCAAAATGGCTCCAGAAATCTGTCAGATTTAAACAACTATAACTCAACCCTTGATGAAATGGAGGCATATAGGTAACCATAGGAAAGTTATAAGAGTTATATACAACTTTGCTAATCTTTCAAACAGCAATGAAGAATTAAGTAAACAATATGGAAACTTCGTGATTTCTCTATACGATTGTCATTCACATACTCTTTACTGTGGGAATGGTACCCTGACTCAAATCAAGTATGTGTTTAAGAATGAGATCTCCCATTGCTACAAATGAAGATTGAATGGACTTGGTTAATAGAGTGCAAGCAATATCCGAGCCACAAATAAAGGATACAAGTTTGACTCAAGGCATCTGGAAAGTTCGAGTAGGTGAGGCACCTCCAAGGTTACCTCATCGATATGATTGTTAGAACTATCATCGACTTCAAAAGGAAGTTAATTGACGGAAGTTGATGGAAGTTACTAGGCTGGCACTTAAGGGGGAAGGAGTGCACCATAGCAACCAAGATGTTAGATTCACCAAGGTACCATGCTTAGTTCATATCAACACAAAATCAAAGAGTCGGAGATTGATCTTCAAGTGAGCAAGGATAAGTACGACATCGACTTATCAGAGAAAAGAGAAACACGAACGAACAACTTCTATTAAGGACTACTCTAGTCGCTTTGAACCCAATGCTTATTGGTACTCAACCATTGAGTTAAGGCAGTTAGTTGATTTTTCACGTTGAAAAGCTCCAATGCTTCAGCTCCTGTAAAAAAACCATGGACAATGGATATGCATTTTAACACGGTGGAGTTTCACCGAAAAAGGAGGTCAGGTAAGAGGATTAAGTTTGACTGTATAGTTATTGTGAATGTTTGCATGAGGATCTTGGAGAGACCAGTTATGTGTTCAAGGTATCCTAATAAGAAAGATTACATATCCTTCAACTATTCTCCAACTGATTGTTTGACCAACTTTGAGTGTAGTATGACCTTGAGATTCTTCAGTTACGACATAGGTCATCTAACATGGTCGTTGATCAAACACAGTTCCTTATCAACCACCTGTTACAATCTACTGAAGTGAATGATGGCTACCTATTCTACCAAGGTTACTCTCCTTGCTATTCTGGAAGGCAAACCCACCTCACCTACTAGAAGGTAGACAGAGTACGTTAAGAATACTACATGATGTGAAAATTGACTCTTTGCTATGAAATCACAATACTATCTATAAGTTCTAATTTGCAGGATTCACGGAACTTCACATCAATAATAGATTCAATCACTCTGTTCCATCGTATACACTACGTTACTTTGAGGTGAATCTTACCATTTATTGCTAACACTCTTTCATTGATATTGTCGAATTTGGTTGAGACATGAAAGTAGCAATTCCTTGTTTAGCATCTTTCATGACCAAGTTATTCAAGCTTCGTGAATTCGAAGGTATTTCTTGTGTATTTGAACTAACTCATCAATTTTTTCTCAAACCCTAAGTGAATGCATTCCTTTGAGCAAGAATATGTATCCTCATTCAATTACATAAGAAATGTCGATTATTCTTGAGCTATAAAAAAGTTATCGTTCATAATGCCATTTGCTTCATTCATTATCTTGATTACTAAATGGGAAACATATTACTTAACACCCTTATAACTGAATCACAATTGAGTCATTATCCTTGACTTGTTGACACTCAATCACCTTGATTGCAGGAAACTTATTGTTTCAAATTTGCAGAGAGTTTCCTTATGACTTCTCAACCTCACAAGAACCCTTGCATTCTCTTTACTCGCAAGATTATCGCTTTATTACCAAACCGATGAAACTTCTTGACTTGTAGTGCATGGTAACATTGTTTGGTCCCGGAACCTTGTAGTCACCATCTATCGTGTGTCTTTGTATTTTGATGACATAATAGAAACCGAATCTTGAATTCTCTTATGTTAGTACAAATCGTTTCATCCTTGGACTCATTTATTGAGATAGCAATTCCTTGTGAGTTGATTATTCCTTATTGGATCTCAATATACCGTGATTCTAATTCCAGAATGATACGGACTTAAATCCCTAAAGACGCAACCAAAGCAAGGTAGGGCGCCAAAATAGCTACATCTTGTATGGTAAGACAACATTGTGATCAAGGAAATCAGAGAGCAAAGATTGGATATTGTAACCAAGATTTGGACAATAACGTCGTCCAAGGAGAACACCAATTGCTGATGCCGAAGAATGTAGAGTTGAATGTGTCTTCCTTATAGAAACATGATACATCATTTAGAATTGAACAAGAAGACTTCATAACACCGTTAGGGATTTACTGGGAAAAGGCGGAGACTCTATAGTCCAACCTCGCCTACATCAAGTGGCCGAATTTGGATCTCCTTGAAGGAGACTCGTATCACTAGGAAATCTTGTTCGTCTTTACCTAGAGCACAAGAGCCTAAAGTAAATCCTTAATCATAAGGAGTTGGATTTGAGAAAGTAAGGATAGTTGGAGTTGATCTAGGAATTGTAACTTGAAACTCGATAACATCCGAGCATGACCAACGTGGTAAACAACGCATTAAGATACAAAGATCATGTTCATAACATGACTCTCATATCGACGGAAGAGGAAGAACCAAGTATACATTTGGTTCCCGATGGATCATTGTGTCAGGTTGCTCTCATACCTACGATTCAAGGAAGGATCATAGGTGTTCACAATAAAGACAAGTTAATGTCCACTACCGGAACGGAAGTTAAGGAAAATGGAAAGCGTTATACTTCTAGAAACGGGAACCAGGAACTAGACGTTGTGATTTTACAAGGAGTTATAAAGTAACCACACCGTGAAATGAATTACATGAGAAGATGAAGAATATCTTCTAAACCAATCTCTGGTCCTGTTATCGTCCTACCTATGATACCATCCTTTATCGTCTCAGTTCTCCACGTTTAATCTCGGGACGAGATTTATTTAAGGGAGAAGGGTTGTAAATTCCCAATCCAAAGTATGAAAGTAGCGAGCAGAGTTTTGGAAGTTGGAAAATTCCCTCCTTGGACTAGAGGGTAAATCGACATTTAGAACTAAATTCAAATCCAAACCTAGTGATGATTATAGTTTAGATCAAATATTCGTTTGAAGCAAAAAAAAAACGCTATGAAGACTCAAGACGTAATTAAGTCTTCATGTAAAAACGTTGCAACTTAGAGTTAGAAAATCTAGCAAATGTACAACGATAAAATCAAACACATAAATTTAGATTCAAACTTCTGCATAGCTGTCAATATTTAATCACAAAAAAGAAATCAGCAATGAAACTCAATGGAATTTGGTTCAATTCCTCACATAGAGATGGGCGTTCAAATTCAAATTTTAAACTCAAACTTAGTTTCATCAAATTCCAATTTGGAATGCACCATGATGATCTGCATGTCCAGATTAGACTACCTATAAATAATTTCATGAATTTTGGACGCCGTTTGCTATTCAATTCGAACGTTCGATGGCTGTGGCCTTGTCATGTCTATGACAGGTGGGGCCCACCTGCCAGCAGACCCCACCAGTCAATCTTATCACAGCCGAGCCCTTGGCCTCTGATCAGCACAACACGGCGTCTGCCTGACAGCTCAAGCCCGTTCATTCCTATCCCTTTCTCAGCTCCTTCATAAGCAAGCAGTCCAGCACCTGCTTCTTCTCTGCTTGCTTCTACGGCAAGAGAACAGCACCGCCAGCCGCTCTTCATTGTGCTCCCGTGCGCCATGGCAGCCTTGCGTCTTCCTCTCACCCGGCTCCGGGTCCCATTGATTGCCGCTCCTCCAGCGTGCGCGTCGTCCACGCGACGCCGTTCCTGCTCTGTGTCGCAATCGTGCGCACGCACTGGCCCTGCTGCTCGCCGGCCTTTGCTCGCCCTCGCTCCTGCCGGAGCGGCGCTTGCCACTGGCGCCCGCACTGTCCTGCACCTTCCCGCACCTCGCCCTGGCCCTGCTGCGTGCCGTCCGCCGCAGCATGGGGCCCAAGCCGGCCTCGCGCGCCTCGCCTGCTCGTCGCCTGCCCCCATGCCGCGCCTCACCACCTCCTGCTCGCACGTCGCCCATGGCGACGGCCATCCGGGACCATGCTCACGCACCCTCCAGCAGCAGTGCTGATTGCTTGCGCCGAGCCCACAACCGCGGCGAGTGCCGTGCGCTCCCATGTCTGGGCCGTGGCTGCCGTCAACCCTATGCTGCCCGACGTGTTCCGCCTCTCACTGCGCCGCTGCAGCTCGCCTCAGTTCACCTATGCGCCGCAGATAAGGCTGCGCGTGCGCTCGAGATGCTTCACCATGTACCGCCCGACACGGCCCCTACCGCACCGTCGTCGCGATGTTCTACGCCGTGGCTGCATCCTGGCAACTTTTTGATTTATGTACGTTGTGTGCAAGATGCAGGAACATGTTATTGACGCAACGGTGATGACAATTATGCCCAGGTTAGCTCTGATCTGTGAAAAGATTGACCGAGTCAGTGCTGCAGCCAAGGTGTTCGATAAAATATTTACCAACAGAACAGTCAATTCAATGATGTTGTTGTGCAATGCAGTGCTCGCAGCTGTGATCAGGAAAGGAAGGTTATGACGTTGTGATACAGGATGAATTGGTGGGGAAGGGCATCACCATGTCAGTTATATTTTATTACCCTTGTGCTTGCATTCTTTATGGATGAGCACGAAAAATTCAGTGATGCTCATGATCTGATGCAGAAAATGGTCTCATAGGAGCTTGTACTAGATGTCCACCTGTACAGCTCTATGATTCATGGACTATGCAGGGAAAAGATCAGAAGCAATGTTGATGTTGGATTACTTGATCCAAAACAGAGTAGAAGCCAATGTTGTCACATATACCATTGTAATCAACAATTTACATAGAGAATTTGTTCCTGAAGATCCATTGAAGATATTCTATAAGATGGTTGTAGAAGCTGGTGTTGCAAGTGAAGCAACTAGAACAATACTAGCACATCATTTTCCACTTGCAAATAATGCAACTGATATTTCTGCAAAGAATGTACTCAACTTTTCAGAAGGGTAGTCAGGAGACACTTGCAACAATGTTAGGAATGGGATTGGGGATGCTGTTGGCCGACATAACCAGAGGACATGCTTTGAGTGTGCGCACATCATTCCTTTCTCTCACATTGTTCTATATGTATGCAATTTACAAGGCAGTACAGTCACTTTCACTCACTACACCAAATAATGAGAGATCTTCCATCTTGCTCCAGTACTTCATGGAACATGGTGAAGCACTTGCACCACAACAGGTTTCTCAACAGGAGCATACTCTTCATTTTCGGTCAAGCTGGAGGAAATTTATTAGAATGAAACTGTTGTATGAAATTAGGGCCAAAAGCCTCAATGCTTACACATACCGACATGTTAGAGATTGCAAAAATGGCATCATACTACACAGAAGCCAACTATTTTATTTTGCTGGACAAGGAAGGAAGTGTTTATGTTTGCATCCACAAGCCAGCAATGGAAGCTGATGTTTTGAAGTCCTTCATACATGGACTTGTTTTTGCGAGTTTGATGCAGAGGCTTGTAAATGGATTGACGAGAAGCATAGCACATTTGTCGCGAAGCTGCAGATACAAGGTTAATCAACATAACGACTTCCGGTACATTCAACTGATTGGAGGGCACACTGGCTTCATGGTCCCTTGGATGAGAAGCTAAAATAGGAAATTTATCAGCCACGTTTGAAGATATATACCAGCAAACTTCAGTGCAGCTCTGATGCCTACTATACATTTCTAAAAGCCGCCTGATCTTTGGAAACCACCGTTCCTCTTGAGTTTTATTGTCTTCTACTGTGATCTGTACATGCTCTGATCGACAACCATTGTACACCAGTGATATGGAGTGAACCTGTGAGATCGTGGCGGAGATGAGAAGATCACAACGGATGTGGAGTTGTGCAAGAAATACCATAGAGATGATGCAGAGCACCTGATGAGATAGATGGTTGAAAAGAATATGAATGCAACGGTAGCCTGAGTTTACTAAGTAGTAGGTAGGAACAATCTATACCACATGAGCTGATTTATGTATTAACATCTATGAAACCTTTTGTAAACATCATAATTAAGATTCTAGAGTATGATATATTAAAATATATTATTCTGTATATGTGCATCATCATATCGCTAGATGACCCGACAAAGATCAACTAAAAGCACGACTCCGAGGAGAAGGACTAGCATGAACCCTGCAGCAAGAACAAGATTTGCCCAAGCATCATCAAAGACAAGAAAAAGAGAAAAACAACAAGAAGCTTCAATCAGAAGATCAAGCACTGACTTGTTGACATTTACACTAGCTGCAATCTATGGCAAACTCCGGTTTGCATTTAAGTTGTTAATATGGTTTGCTTTTGTTAATCTATACAATGTTAATTGTGAATTAAGTTTAGGGATGTATGATACTCCACATGCATGACCTCTGAATCCCTGGAGTCTAGTTAGAATAGGACTTAGCATGATTTCAACTGCTATATCAAAGTGAGTTGAGGAATATGGAGAAATTGAGTTGAGGAAGAAAATGGAGATGGAATGGTTAATATGAGACCGGGCATGAAGATTAGGACGCTCAAGAACGTGGTTCTGTGAGCATAGTTTATGCTTGTGTCGATTGAGGACCGTACTGTGTGCGGTCCTGCTAGACAAGTTTGAATATGTACCGGATGCATACTAGCTCTAGTGGACCCGACAAACTAATGTAATATGTTAACCTTGGTGTTGAGGCATACCCCACCATCCTAGACACCACGCACATCATGAGGAGAGCAGAGGCCACTGCGGTACAGGTCCTCATGTGAGTCTTGCTTCCGAGACAGTAGGACCGGGTCAACATTTGGATGTCTTGTGAAAGGTGGTTGTGTACAACGTTATTGGAAAAGGTCGTACACCTCTTCTAGACCGGTGTACATGACGTGCAAGTCAGATGTATCTTGATTCGAATCACCGTCGCTCGAGGAAGGGAGCATACTTGTTCACTGCGTTGTGACGTAGTAGCAACTGGAACTGGGTGAAACCTGTTGTATGGTTAAGCAACTGGGTTGAAGAGTTGATAGGAGAACTAAAGTTATGATTCTAAGCAACTTCACCTGCTATTATAAAACTGAAGCAAGGATCTACTAATAGTGAATATTTACCTACTTCAGTTTAAATTCAACTCTTACATTCCTAGCATGTAGAGTTTATGCATAGATGAGACAGGTAAGTCTTGCTTACCCATATGCTCACGGTTGCATTTATATGAGTTTTGCAGGTATATAGCTATGACGGGTTCCTAGGCTTTGCCCTTGTCGGGGTATATAGCCAATGGAAGCCTTGGACGCTGCTGCTTGCTTTTGTGATGCTAGAGTGGAGTATCTGCGGGCCGGATACAATCACTACTGCTGCAATGTAGACTCGAGAGAGTAATATGAAGACTTCCGCTAATGTAAGCTATTTTGTATAAAACACTGAGATTAATATAAGTTGCTCACTTATATTCTGAGTTCTTTGTTCTTTTTGTTGTTGTGCTATCGGTGTCGCATCGCATGACATCACTCAATGTGATTTCTGGTTTGTCTGGACCCTGGTCCTCACAGCATAGTATTAGAGCTACAATGGGAATAACGCACCTAAAAAGGAACCTATTTTGAAAACTATAGATTTACGAGCGAGGATTCGTTACTAGGCTCACATAAGGACTTATATTAGCATAGTTATTTAAGGTGACAAGCTAACATATTTGTTATTATATTCTGTAACAATGCTCCGATGTCAAGTAAGAGGTAAAGTACGCCACCGCAAGCGGATCAACTGCGGTAGGCTCCCCTGTACGAGAGGTAGTACTGTGATTGTTCCTCGTGGCTTGGCACGGGAGTTAATATGAGTCGCTAAACCTTCTCATGGTTTTGGGAACATACGAAAACGCTGCTCCCCGGTGTGCTTCAGGCAAAAGTGTGGATACTCCATCATGTGGTCAAAAGCGCGATAGTATGCAACTCTTGGACAATTCATGTTCAATGAGCCATACGCAGCTGTAACACCCAAAATTTCAAAAAATTGAAATAAAGGGATTTGAAATAGGAATGCACCATGAATTTGCACTTGTTTGAAAATTTTAATTTAAAAACTTGTTAGAAATTCATTGAAAATTTAAAAGGAATTCGAACTTTAAAAAGAAATGAAAAAGAAAAGAGAAAAACAAAATAAAAAGGAAAAAAACCGCCGCATGGGCCCTAATCCTACCCCGACCCACTTCCTTCCCTCTTTCCCTCCCCCTTTTCTTTTCTCCCCGTCGGCCCAAGGCCCAACCGCCCCTTTTCCTTCCCCTCTCCCCTCTCTGCGCATGGACCCCGCCCGTCGGACCTTCCTTCCTCCTCCCGTCGCGCGCCTGACAGCTGCCCCGCCGATCTCGCCCTGGGTTCAAAATCACCGACAAGGAAATCAACGAATTAATGGCCCCGGTCGCCTTCTTTCGAGGGGAAATCCCTTTCCATGCTTCGCGGCCCCTCCCCCTATAAATACCGTCCGGTGCCCCCGTTTCTCCCCACCCCGAGCTCGAAACCCTAGTCGCCGTGCCAAGGTAATGGCGCCGCTGTTCTCGTCGCTCTAGTCGATGCCTCTCCTCGATTCCTTGCTCATATTGTTTGCCGTGTCCATAGGTACACGCTGGACATCTTCACTCGGGACTTCGTTGCTGCAACTTTGATCCCGACGAGCTCCGCCGAGGACCGCCGCGTTCACCATCGCCGACGCCTCTCCGACCGATTGCAAGTCCCGAAACCCCTCTAGGTGAGTGTGTGATGCCCCTCTCCTTCGTTTGGTGTGAAGAACGCTCGAGATAGGCGTTGATTTGGCCGTTCGACCATCGCCGGCGAGGCCCCGCCACTGTGCGCCACCGGGTCTGGCGCGCGCGCCGCCGCGCACTGGTGTGCGTCGCCCCTGGGGCGACGTGGCCCGATCTCGGCTGCCCATCTAGGGCCGACGGCCGAGATTAGAAGGGGTGTACCCCTTCGCGTGTTTTAAATCCGGGCCGCCCGCTTTAGATCTAACGGCCCATATTCAAATACGTTTAACCGTTGGCCATTTTGCACGTAGCCCCCTGCGCGAATTTGATTACACTAAGGTCCTGTACTTTATGAACTAGCCCCTAGACTTTAATTAATTTATGTCAGCACTGTTAAAATGTATAAATATGGTATTTTAGCCCATATTTTCACAATTAATTATGTTTTTAGCCTCTGTAAATTATGATTAACCCCTTGGTTATGTTATAAAATATTTCTAGGCCCCTGCTCCTTTCTGTTTTACATAAAAACCCCTACACTCTTTGATATTTACATAAAATCATAAGTTTGCACTCTCTTTTTACACAAATTATTTAGGGACATTATTTTATTAACATTTTCTAGTTTGCTTACACCAAAATAATCTATTTAAATTGTTGTGTCATGCTGCAAAATATTATTATTTATGTTCTGAGCTAGGGAAATTACAATAAACTCATGCAAGGCTCTAAAATGAAGATAAAATGCCATGAATTGTAAATCCACACCAATGTCCACTAAAATTCAAACTTCAACTCACATCACTAATTAAAATTATAACTAAGGACATAGTAATGGCGAGGTAATTGCGTAGGTTTTCTTTTGTGATTGCTTATTTGTGATGTGCCTATGTTTTCTTGCTCCTTATTTTGTGTTGCTATTTTTCGTTCCACATGCGATGACGTATTTAGAGTCGGTTCCCGAGCCGGCCTACGACCCTCAGGACTACCTCTTCTACGACCCAAACTTCCAAGGAGGCAAGTTCCTTGACCATTTTGCACCTGTTTTATTAAATTTTAGTTAGTTGCATGCTTAATAATTTGAATCCTATCTACTTTACCCTTCCATATAATTCCTTGTCACCGAGTTGGTTTGGGTGGATGTTACTATTACTTTGACGCTTAGCCCTGCTTAGTATTGGGAGGGACATGCTCTACTTACATGTTACATTATTAATTGTTATGATCATTTATTGTGAATTGTGAAATGAATTGTAGTGGATAGGAATCTGGCGGGTTGGTTTGTATGGTATGGTACAGTTTGCACGAGACCCGAGTTTTGGGGTATGGACCTTGTCGGATTCTAAGGACCGGTTTATGGAGAAAGTCACCTAGCAATTTAGTACCACCACAAGACTGAGTATGGGACAGCTTGATCAATTAATTAGCTTCCTCCCAGCTCAGTGCTAGTGTTTGGATAGTGCGGGGAATGGGTTCAGCGTATCCGTCCTTGGATCCGCAAGGCTCAAGAGGGGGCTTCCGTTGGCGGAGGGGTACTCCAGTAGAAGCCTCAGTGGTGAAACCTTAGTGGGCTAGTACTAGTCGGGAGTGCCTTTGTAAAGATCTCGTAGTGATCTCCTAGCCTCACACCAAAGGAAGTGTGCAATGTGGTTCACGACCACGGGCCTTAGGGAGGTTTACTTAGTCCACCTGGCAACAGGGGATGAAATCACGGCTTGTGGGTAAAGTGTACATTCTCTGCAGAGATTTAGAAACTGTCATGACAGCCGTGCTCACGGATAAGAGCGGCTTGGTGTCCAATTCATAATAAGTCAATGATCGGGAATGGTGGTTTGGTTGGTTGGGACTTGGATTACAAATGGGTTATGGTTGGGTTCATAAACATAGATGTAAGTGCTAATGAAAGCTAAGGATAGGATGTAATGCTATAGTGCTTAACCCAAAGTTGGCCTTCCTTTCTAAAAGCCCACATGTCATCTCTTTCTCACTTGTTGAGTACCATTGGTACTCAAACTTGCTTGTTGCTTATCTTTTCTCATTCTACAATGGAGAAGAGATGGAGAATGAAGACTTCCACGCTGATCCGGAAGAGACGTTCTAGGCTGGTGCAACCCCTAGGCAACGCCTGTGCATGGAGCCACACTAGTTTAATTTTTCCGCTGCTTTGCTTTGTAATTTTATTTTAGACCTACGGGTCATTATTGTAAGACATTTATGTATTCGGACATGGCTTGTAATAAATGATATTTCACTTTTGTCTACACATGTATGATGTGAACCGACCCTTGCATACATGTGGAAGCCATCCGGTTGTCTTGTTGGGATCGGGTGTGACAAAGTGGTATTAGAGCCGTGTTGCCCGTAGGACGCAAGCCTAGGTAGAAAAGGAGGAATTAAGGACTCTACTATATTCTAAAGAGTAATTTATAAATTGCTTTGTATTCCCTACCTTGTCTACTTGTTTTGTTTACTCCTTTATTTATATGTTTTGTTACTGACACTCTCCCGTTTCAAAATATGTAGATAGCCCGCACAAAGACGACCCCCCGTAAGTCGACCGGTGGACTTGTGCCCCCGCGTAGGCTGGCCAGTCGCTCTCCATCCATCGATCCTCATCGCCCTGTTGTGGCCCGTTCTGACGGCAGGGCCGCAGGACCCCTGCGACTTCGTCTCCTGGCCATACTCCGTGAGGCTGGCTATCATCACCACATCCTCTCGCTCTCCTACCACACCACTGGAGTGCAGCGCCCCAGTAGGAAGGAGTGGAACTGCAAGATCTTCATCTACTATGGCGATGAGCTGGTGAAGACCCACAACAGTCCTGCTTGGAGGAGCTCCCGCCGATATGCGGAACAGGATGCTAGCTGGGAAGTAGCTACCTTTTGGAGTCATGCCTACCGTTTCCGTGTGGAGGATACGTTGCACGCCTTCGTTCCGCTACGTCCTAGTGGTACTGCGGGCTTCGTCTCCAGGCACGTGGCAGGACCCTTCGAACTTCCAGAGTCTCGTCAGACTTTTGACGATGTGGCCCAGCTCAGTGCCCGACTTCAGAGGGCGCAGTAGGAGATTCAAGATGGTCGTGACCTCGCCCAGCGCCATGAGGCGGTGATCAGGAGGTATCGCCGAATCACCGACGACGACCCGGACGACTACGCGTCCGACACTTCAACGTGGACCCCGGACTCTCAAGACCGTCGTTACGGCCAGCATGGGTCGTCTTTTGAGGAGTCTTCTGGCGAGGAGCCATCAAGTGAGGCATCTGTCGCACCACCACCGCCTGCTGCCTCACCACCACACGACCCCGAGGCTAACGACGAGGACCCCAACGAAGACCCCGACGAGGACGACGATGACGACGAGGACCCGGAGGAGTTCCCACTTGATGACGAGTAGTCCTCGACCTATGCCATGACTCAAGGATAGGCACACCCCCAGTTAGTTAAATAAGAGCGATGTAGACGTACTCATGTGACCTTGAGTTGTGTTACTTCATTCATGATTTCCTCTTGGTGTGTTGTGCGAGTTGTGGAACGCCTTGGCGACTTGTCCACAACCGCACCTTTTTGATACTTCTTTAATTAGTGAGCTATTAATAAAGAATTTTCATTTATACTCGTGGTTGTTGTGATTTTTGCATATAGTAAGGGAATCATATACTCTTCCACTAGTTATAGTAGTACCTAAGACTATATTCTCTTCGTACTCAGATGGCAGACAGGGGAAGAGGCCATGGTCGTGGTATGCCCCTCAGTGATGATGAAGCTGGATTCCAGCTACCGCAATGGAATGGGAGAGATGCCCGTGGAGCACCTGTGATGAATAATATGCAGCAAATGATGACCATGCAGATGCAGATGATGCAAAATTTAACACAAGTGGTGGCCAACATGCAGCAAGCCCAGCAAGCCCCTCCACCTCCACTACCAAATCAGCCCCAACCACAGCTAGCACCAGTACCCCGATCCCACATGAGAGACTTTCTCAACACCCATCCACCCACCTTTGCCACTGCTAGTGAGCCAATGGATGCTAACGATTGGCTGAGAAAAGTTGAGAGCAAGTTGAGAATTATCCAATGTGAAGGAAGGGAGAAGGTATTGTTATCCTTGCATCAACTCCAGGGACCTGCAGCTGATTGGTGGACTGCTTTCACTGAAGCCCATCAAAACCCAGATAATATCACATGGGATGAGTTCAAGCTTCACTTGCGCAGTCACTTCATGCCCGAAGGAGAGGTCCAGGCAAGACGTGAAGAGTTTCTCATGTTGAAGCAAGGTCGAATGAGTGTGCGAGAGTATCTGAACAAATTCACACAATTGTCTCGTTATGCACCAGAAGATGTGGACACTGACTCGAAGAAACAGTTTCGTTTTAAGAAGGGGCTTGACAAGGAGCTGAGGTTCACTATGGTTTATAGTGACTACAAAAGTTTCCATAAGTTGGTGGACAAGGCTTTTGAAGTGGAAAGAAACAAGAAAGAGTTGGATGATGATGACAGGAAGAGGAAGTTGGCTCAAGCACACAGTTCTGGAAATAATGTGCGCCCTCGCTTTGCCCCTCAGCCTGCGGCAACCTATGACTCGTCTATAAACTCTTACATGGGACAAAGGTTCTCAAACTCCTCCTACAGGCCACCCACACCATACAACCAGCAAATGCGCCAACTGCCTCCACGCCAACCAATGCAACTACCTCGCCCAGCAGCCCCTGCACCTCGCCCTGCTAGCCAATCGCAACAAAATCAGCAAGCTCCCAATAAAGCTCAGAGCGCCAACCCGTCACTCAAGTGCTATCTCTGTGGTGAACCTGGTCACTACTCCAACCGTTGTCCGACGAAGCAGCAGAACCAACCTCACGGACGAGTTGACCATGTGGCCTTGGAGCAAGCTTAGGATGCGCCCGATGTCGTGATTGGTACGTTTCCCATCAGCTCTTCCTTCGCCACAATATTATTTGACTCGGGTGCTACACATTCTTTCATATCTAAGGAGTTTGTAAGGAAGCATGTCATGGTAGTTGCACCTATGACTCGGGTGCTATTAGTCAATTCTCCTGGAGGAGAGATGATAACCAGGCATGTATGCCCTAATGTAAGTCTAGACATAAGGGGGGTAGACTTCTCAGCAAACCTCATCGTGCTAGAGTCACAAGGCCTAGATATTATCTTGGGAATGGATTGGTTGACCAAGTATCAAGGGGTAATCCACTGTGCCACCTGGACAATTTGCTTGACCCACACTGACGGTACAAAGGTTGAGTTCTCTCCAGATCAGGCTCCAACACAAAGGATCAAGCTCAATCAAACTGAGATTTCTGAAGCGATTCGAGTTGTCAGTGAATTCCCAGACGTGTTCCCTGAGG
The DNA here is from genome assembly GCA_036927565.1 of Tuctoria greenei. Lineage (NCBI taxonomy): Eukaryota > Viridiplantae > Streptophyta > Magnoliopsida > Poales > Poaceae > Tuctoria > Tuctoria greenei. The sequence goes on from JAYESD010000004.1 coordinate 75,133,581, forward strand.
AGTTGCAGGGTATGCCTCCTGACCGCGAAATTGAATTCATCATTGAGCTAGTGCTTGGAACGGCCCCGATATATAAGAGGCCATATAAAATGGACGCTAAACAATTAGCCGAGCTAAAGGATCACATTAGAGAGTTGTTGGAGAAAGGATACATCCGCCCTAGTTCATAACCTTGGGGTGCTCCTGTCATATTCGTGCCTCAGAAGGATGGCACTCAAAGGTTATGTGTGGATTATCGTGGATTGAATGCAGTGACCATCAAGAATAAGTACCCACTGCCAAGGATTGAAGATTTGTTTGATCAGTTGTGAGGAGCATGTGTGTTCTCTAATATTGATCTTTGTTTGGGTTACCACCAGTTGAAGATTCGACCATCGGACATTCCCAAGACTGCATTTGTCTCTCGATATGGTCTTTATGAGTATACTATTACATCTTTTGGGTTGACCAATGCTCCTGCTTACTTCATGTACCTCATGAACAAAGTATTTATGGAGTATCTGGACAAGTTTGTGGTGGTATTCAACGATGATATCTTGATATTCTCCAAGAGTGAAGAAGAGCACAAGGAACACTTGCGGTTGGCACTACAGAAGCTTAGAGAGCACCAATTATACGCTAAATTCAGTAAGTGTGAGTTTTGGCTGAAGCAGGTATCATTCTTGGGACATGTCATATCAGAAGGAGGAATATCAGTGGATTCGGGTAAAGTGGCAGATGTTCTCAAATGGGAGACGCCGGAAAATGTGGGACACATCAGAAGCTTCCTGGAGATGGCTGGTTACTATCGACAATTTATTGAGAGATTTTCAAAGATCTCTCGACCGCTAACCGAGCTACTCGAGAAGGGAGTTACATTAAAGTGGACACCAGAATGTGAAGCAAGCTTCGCCGAGTTGAAGAAGAGGTTGACCACTGCTCCAGTGTTGGTCATGCCAGACATGCAAAAGGAGTTCTCGGTGTATTGTGATGCCTCCGGACAAGGATTGGGATGTGTGTTGATGCAAGAGGGACATGTGGTGGCTTACTCTTCAAGACAACTCAAGAAGCATGAGAAATCTGACCCATGATCTGAAATTAGCAGCTGTAGTTCATGCACTGAAGATATGGAGACATACCTGATCGGGAAAAGGACAGAAATCTAGACCGACCACAAAAGCTTGAAGTACATCTTCAATTAGCCGGTCCTTAATATTTGCCAACGAAGGTGGTTAGAGCTCATTAATGACTTCGATGTTGGGATCAACTATCACCCAGGGAAGGCGAATGTGGTCGCAGATGCTTTGAGTAGGAAGGCGCAATGCAACAGTACGATGATTCAGGCTTATCAACCGCAGCTATGTGAGGAGTTTGCGAGGTTAAACCTGCGCATAGTATCTAATGCAGATGCAGTGGTTATGGAAGTGGACTCCACGCTGGAGCAAGATATTAGAGAAGGCCAAAAAGAGGATAAGAAGATCCAGAAACTTAAGAAGATGACGAAGGCCGGCAAAGCCCCGGATTTTAGGGAAGATGAACACGGAACCCTATGGTTAGGGAAGAGGATATGCGTGCCGAATGTCTAGGGGATCCAAGATTTGATATTGAGAGAAGCCCACGACTCGTACTACTCTATTCATCCTGGGAGTACCAAGATGTACCAAGACCTTAAGGATAGATACTGGTGGCTTGGCATGAAGCGTGATGTGGTCGAATACATGGCTCTGTGTGACACGTGTCAGTTAGTCAAGGCAGAACATCAGAGACCTGCTAGACTACTTCAACCACTCAATATACCTAAGTGGAAATGGGAAGAGATAAGTATGGACTTTATTGTGGGATTGCCAAGGACCCAGTCAGGATACGACTCCATATGTGTTGTCGTGGACCGGTTGACTAAAGTCGCTCACTTCATTCCGGTCAAGGAAAGCTACGATGGTTCGCAGTTGGTAGAATTATACATGTAAAGAATTATGTGTTTGCATGGTGTTCCGAAGAAGATAGTGTCTGATCGAGGTACCCAGTTCACTTCAAGATTCTGGCAGAAGCTACACGAGTCAATAGACACTCGTTTGAATTTCAGCTCGGCGTATCACCCGCAGACGGATGGTCAGACAGAATGCACCAATCAAATCTTGGAGGATATGCTGCGAGTGTGTGCCTTGAAGAACAGTAAGAGTTGGGACAAAAATCTGCCCTATGCGGAATTTTCTTGCAACAATAGCTACCAAGCTAGTCTCAAGATGTCCCTGTTTGAGGCACTTTATGGGCGAAAGTGTAGAACACCTTTATTTTGGAATCAGACCGGAGAAGGTCAAGTGTTTGGACCGGAGATATTAAGAGAAGCAGAACGACAAGTACAAGAGATCTGGAATAATCTGAAAATGACGCAGTCAAGGAAGAAGAGTTATGCAGATGCCCGACGTCGTGTGCTAACCTTCGAGATCGGAGACTTTGTGTACCTCAAGGTATCACCAGTAAGAGGTCTAAGACGATTCAAGGTGAAGGGAAAGCTTGCACCCTTGTGACATTGGTCCGTTCAAGATATTGGAGAGAAGAGGAGAAGTAGCTTATCGTCTCGAGCTACCATCTCAATTGTCAGATGTACACGACGTGTTCCATGTGTCGCAACTAAAGAAATGCTTGAGAGTACCAGAAGAACAACTACCCATGGAGGCCATAGTTGTGCAAGAGGATCTCTCTTATGTAGAACGACCAGTCAAGATCCTAGAGACATCGGAATGTGTCATGAGAAACAAGACGATTCGCATGTGCAAAGTGCAGTGGAAACATCACTCTGAGGAAAAGGCAACATGGGAGAGAGAAGAAGACCTCAAGGTCGATTTCCCCGATCTTTTCTCTTAGGACATCCAAATCTCGAGGGCGAGATTCCTTTTAAGGGGGGTAGAGTTGTAAGACCCAAAATTTCAAAAATTTGAAATAAAGGGATTTGAAATAGGAATGCACCATGCATTTGCACTTGTGTGAAAATTTTGATTTAAAAATTCGTTAGAAATTCATTGAAAATTTAAAAGAAATTCAAACTTTAAAAAGAAATGAAAAAGAAAAGAGAAAAACAAAATAAAAAGGAAAAAACACGCAGCATGGGCCCTAATCCTACCCCGGCTCACTTCCTTCCCTCTTTCCCTCCCCCTTTTCTTTTCTCCCCGCCAGCCCAAGGCCCAGCCGCCCCTTTTCCTTCCCCTCTCCCTTTCTCTGTGCGTGGACCCCGCCTGTCAGACCTTCCTTCCTCCTCCCGTCACGTGCCCGATAGCTGCCCCGCCGATCTTGCCCCGGGTCCAAAATCGCCGGCAAGGAAATCAACAAATTAATGGCCTCGGTCTCCTTCCTTCGAGGGGAAATCGCTTTCCATGCTTCGCCACCCCGACCCCTATAAGTACCGGCTAGTGCCACCATTTCTCCCCACCCCTAGCTCAAAACCCTAGCCACCATGCCAAGGTAATGGTGCCGCCATTCTTGTCGCTCTAGCCGATGCCTCTCCTCGATTCCTTGCTCATATTGTTCGCCGTGTCTATAGGTACTCACCGGACATCTTCACTCTCGGACTTCGTTGCCGCAATCCAATCCCGACGAGCTCCGCCGAGGATCGCCACCACTCACCGTCGCCGACGCCTCTCCGATCGATTGCAAGTCCCGAAACCCCTATATGTGAGCGCACGATGCCCCTCTCCTTCGTTTGGTGTGAAGAACGCTCGAGACAGGCGTCGACTTGGCCGTTCGGCCATCCCCAGCGAGGCCCCGCCGCCGTGCGCCGCCGGGTCTGGCGCGCGCGCCGCCGCACACTGGGTGAGCGTCGCCCCTGGGGCGACGTGGCCCGATCTCGGCCGCCCATCTAGGACCGACAGCCGAGATTAGAAGGGGCGTACCCCTTCGCGTGTTTTAAATTCGGGCCACCCGCGTTAGATCTAACGGCCCATATTCAAATACGTTTAACCGTTGGCCATTTTGCACGTAGCCCCCTGCGCGAATTTAAATTAATTACACTGAGGTCCTGTACTTTATGATCTAGCCCTTGGACTTTAATTAATTTATGACAGCACTGTTAAAATGTATAAATATGGTATTTTAGCCCCTGTTTTCACAATTAATTATATTTTTAGCCTCTATAAATTATGATTAACCCCCTGGCTATGTTATAAAATATTTTTAGGCCCCTGCTCCTATCTTTTTTACATAAAAACCCTTGCATTCTTTGATATTTACATAAAATCATAAGTTTGCACTCTCTTTTTACACAAATTATTTAGGGACATTATTTGATTAACATTTTCTAGTTTGCTTACACCAAAATAATCTATTTAAATTGTTGTGGCATGCTGCAAAATATTATTATTTACGTTCTGAGCTAGGGAAATTACAATAAACTCATGCAAGGCTCTAAAATGAAGATAAAATGCACATCACTAATGTCCACTAAAACTCAAACTTTCAACTCACATCACTAATTAAAATTATAACTAAGGACATAGTAATGGCGACGTAATTGCATAGGTTTTCTTTTGTGATTGCTTATTTGTGATGTGCCTATGTTTTCTTGCTCCTTATTTTGTGTTGCTATTTTTCATTCCACATGCGATGACGTATTTAGAGTCGGTTACCGAGCCGGCCTACGACCCTCAGGACTACCTCTTCTACGACCCACACTTCTAAGGAGGCAAGTTCCTTGACCATTTTGCACCTGTTTTATTAAATTTTAGTTAGTTGCATGCTTAATAATTTGAATCCTATCTACTTTACCCTTCCATATAATTCCTTGTCACCAGATTGGTTTGGGTGGATGTTACTATTACTTTGACGCTTAGCCCTGCTTAGTATTGGGAGGGACATGCTCTACTTACATGTTACATTATTAATTGTTATGATCATTTATTGTGAATTGTGAAATGAATTGTAGTGGATAGGAATCTGGCGGGTTGATTTGTATGGTATGGTGCAGTTTGCACGAGACCCGGGTTTTAGGGTATGGACCTTGTCGGATTCTAAGGACCGGTTTATGGAGAAAGTCACCTAGCTATTTAGTACCACCGCAAGACTGAATATGGGACCGCTTGATCAATTAATTAGGTTCCTCCCGGCTTAGTGCTAGTGTTTGAATAGTGCAGGGAATGGGTTCAGCGTATCTGCCCTTGGATCCGCAAGGCTCAAGAGGGAGCTTCTGTTGGTGGAGGGGTACTCCCATAGATGCCTCAGCGGTGAAACCTCAGTGGGCTAGTACTAGTCGGGAGTGCCTTTGTAAAGATCTCGTAGTGATCTCCTGGCCTCACACCAAAGGAAGTGTGCAATGTGGTTCGCGACCATGGGCATCAGGGAGGTTTACTTAGTACAGCCGACAACAGGGGATGAAATCACGGTTTGTGGGTAAAGGGTACATTCTCTGCAGAGATTTAGAAACTATCATGACAGCCGTGCTCGCGGACAGGAGCGGCTTGGTGTCCAATTCATAATTAGTCAATGATCGGGAATGGTTGTTTGGTTCGTTGGGACATGGATTACAAATGGGTTATGGTTGGGTTCATGCACTTATAAGTAGGTGCTAATGAAAGCTAAGTATAGGATGCAATGCTATAGTGCTTAACCCAATGTTGGCCTTCCTTTCTAAAAACCCACATGTCATCTCTTCCCCACTTGCTGAGTACCGTTGGTACTCAAACTTGCTTGTTGCTTATCTTTTCTCAGTGTACAATGGAGAAGAGGTGGAGAATGAAGACTTCCACACTGACCCAGAAGAGACGTTCTAGGCTGGTGCAACCCCCGGGCTACGCCTAGGCATGGAGCCACACTAGTTTACTTTTTCTGCTGCTTTGCTTTGTAATCTTATTTTAGACCTACGGGTCATTATTGTAAGACATTTATGTATTCGAACATGGCTTGTAATAAATGATATTCCACTTTTGTATACACATGTATAATGTGAACCGATCCTGACATACATGTGGAAGCCATCCGGTTGTCTTGTTGGGACCGGGTGTGACAACAGCGCTCGCCATCGGTGTGCCTCTGTGAGGTAGGGGCAGTAGGTGGTATCCATTGGGTTGATAAAATCCCAACTGTGACGACCCATTCGCGCTCTACTCGGGTTCCCCGTCGTGTGTTGTTGAAACGCGACCACGTTTCTCGAGACGTGCCCTCCTCGAGGACAGTCTGTATGGAATGATAGAGGGCGTTAGATTTGAAAATGATATATCTTATTGTGACTGCCTGTCATGCTCCCTTGCGGCTGCCTTTGAGGCGCTAGTTGAGTGAAAATGAATTGTGTTTCTTATGCACGTACACTAACCACGTTAGACGTATTACGAGTAGAACATGTTCGTGAGTGATCGACATAAAGGCCACCTATGAGACGCTTGTGCCGGCAATGACCGGTTCAAATTTTCTATTTTGTGAGGAACGTAGTACCGACATTTCATTCGGGTTACATCAGACACGGTGGAGTTTCCATCCATGTTAAAGATGTAACTCTAAACTTATAAGTTTGTGTTTAACTTCCAGAACAAATGGACACCATTGAACCATGTTAGTTAATTAAGTCGAAGCTCTATCAACTTAACCTCACGGTTTGGCTCTGGCAGTGAGTTACTGAAGTTTGGTAGTGCATAATTCTCCATCGACTACAGCAATATAGGTGTGACAAATAGTTTCGGAAAGGTTGCGAAGTCCTCTACCATTTCCTTCCTGACCCAAGGACAAATTTCCACTTTGACAGTGGTTGAAAGTTTACTAAAGTCTTAAGAGTCATATATGGATCCTTTAGTAGAGATTTGGTAGAAATTTAGCTGGAATTTGCAAGTTCATATCTCCTAGTGGGTCTGACCGTTTGAGGCCTACCATACATAGTTGGAAAGATTAGGAATTCCTCCAAAAGTTACCAGTTCACCGGCAGAGCAGAATCCATTCCTAACCTATTCAAAATTTCATATTTCCAAACTCTGTAGAGTATTGACAGAAAGTGAAGCAGCTTCTGAACTCTTCACTCTTTCGACCGTAACACTTTGTCGAAACATCAAATGGGTTCATGTGATGCATTCTAGGAAACCTTGTGACAGGTGTAAAAATATTGTAATTTAAAACTCTGCCAAATTTTTAAGTTTGTCTATCTAAATATTGTGGACAAAATCAGCCTAAACAAAGGAAGTTCTGTCAAAAATCAGTTTAGAAATCTGGGAACATTGTCAAACTTTAAAAATCTATATCTCTTCAACCAGAAGTGCTATGGAGGCAAATAAATACTTTTTGGAAAGCTTTGTAAGTCCTATATAAGTTTTCTATTGACCTCCAGACTAAAAGACCGCAGTAAGGGGATGAAAATCTACCATAACTACAATTGCTGCCGTTCTGAAGCTTAGTGAACCAGCATCTGTATCTTTTATTATATCTCCTTGTAAATAGCTCTTCTAGCCCAGTGTGATACATTTATGGAAAGGGGTGAAGGTAATATACAACTTTGTAATCCAAAAAGTTTCCAAATTTAGACCAGAAAATTTCAGAATTTCAATTCTAAACTGGTACATGTGCATAGGTATACCAGAGTCGGCCAGGAATTAGCTGAACTTTAAACAATCAAATCTCCTAATCTACAAATGTAACATAGCGACATATACACATTTCGGAAATCTTAGGAGGTCTTATACCGACTTTATTTTGAACCCCAAAGCTAATTCTTGCTTTAACTGGTCCAAAATTGAGTTATCGTCGAATGTGACCTGGCTGTACAGATTTTTAAACCCTTTGTATCCAGTTTGGAAGTTTGTCGAACAAGCACATGTATGGATGAGTTAAACTAAGTATGGGTGCATTCATGGGAAGATAATGTGCTATAATACAATTTTGTAACTGGAAGTTCGTGCATATGTGGAAATTTGTGATTATTTGAAACTATGGCCAAATTCCCCAATTTTAGGGAGGTGCTGTCAAGATGGCTCCAGAAATCTGTGAGCTTTAAACAACTATAACTCAACCCTTGATGCAATAGAGTCATATGGGTAACTATTGGAAAGGTATGACAGTCATCTAAATCTTTTGCATAGTCGAAATCCAGTTAGCGTGAAACAAGGTCTGGCTGGAACAGCTTTCAAACAGCAATGAGGGATTAAGTAAACAATATGGAAACTTAGTGATTTCGCTATACAATTTTCATTCACATACTCTTTACTGTGGGAATGTTACCGTGACTCGAATCAATTCTGTGTTTAAGAATGGGATCTCCCATTCCTACAAATGAAGATTGAATGGACTTGGTTAATAGAGCGCAAGCAATATCCGAGCCACAAATCAAGGATACAAGTTCGACTTAAGACATCTAGAAAGTTCGAGTGAGGCATCTCCAAGGTTACCTCATCGATAAGATTGTTAGAACTATCATCGACTTCAAAAGGAAGGTAATTGACAGAAATTGATGGAAGTTAATAGCCTGGCACTCAAGGGGGAATGAGTGCACCCTAGCAACCAAGATGTTACATCCACTAAGATACCATGCTTAGTTCATATCAACACCGAATCAATGAGTTGGAGATTGATCTTCAAGTGAGCAAGGATAAGTACGAATCGACTTATCGGAGCAAAGAGAAATAGGAACGAACAACTTCTATTAAGGACTACTCTAGTCGCTTTGAACCCAATGCTTATTGATACTCAACCATTGAGTTAAGGCAGTTAGTTGATTTTTTCATGTTGAAAAGCTCCAATGATTCAGCTCCTGTAACAAGGAACCTTGGACAATGGATATGCATTTTAACATGGTGGAGTTTCACCAAAAAAAGGAGGTCAGATAAGAGGATTAATTTTGACTGTATAGTTATCGTGAATGTTTGCACGAGGATCTTGGAAGGACAAGTTATGAGTGTGAGCTATCCTAATAAGAAAGATTACATATCCATCAACTATTCTTCAATTGATTGTTTGACCAACTTTGAGTGTAGTATGTCCTTGAGATTCTTCAGTTAGGCTATAGGTCATCTAACATGGTCGTTGATCAAACACAGTTCCTTATCAACTACCTGTTACAACCTACTGAAGTGAATGATGGCTACCTATTCTGCGAAGGTTACTCTCCTTACTATTCTGGAAGGCAAACCCACCTCACCTACTAGAAGATAGATAGAGTACGTTAAGAATACTACATGATGTGAAAACTGACTCTTTGCTATGAAATCACAACACTATCTATAAGTTGTAATTTGCAGGATTCAGGAACTTCACATAAATAATAGATTCAATCACTCTGTTCCATCGTATACACTCCGTTACTTTGAGGTGAATCTCACCGTTCATTGCTAACGCTCTTTCCTTGAAATTGTCAACCTTGGTTGAGACATGAAAGTAGCGATTCCTTGTTTAGAATATTTCATGACCAAGTTATTAAAGCTTTGTGAATCCGAAGGTATTTCTTGTGTATTTGATCTATCTTATCAATTTGTGCTCAAAGCCTAAGTGAATGAATTCCTTTGAGCAGGAATGTGTATCCTCATTGAATTACATTATAAATGTCGGTTATTCTTGAGCTATGAACCACTTTATCGTTCATAATGCCATTTACTTCATTCATTATCTTGATTCCTACAAGTGAAACATATTACTTAACACCCTTATAACTGAATCACAATTGAGTCATTATCCTTGACTTGTTGACATTCAATCACCTTGATTGCAGGAAACTTACTGTTTCAAATTTGTGGAGAGTTTCCTTATCACTTCTCAACCACTACAAGAAACGGGAAAATGGGCGTCGGTCGTATGACCGTCGGTAGTCTACTGTAACCGACAATTATAATTTATAGCCGTTGGTGTACCGACGGCTTTACCCGACGCTCTTTATTCGACGTTTTTAACAACTACAACCGTCGGTCCCGACGTATTTATTACTTATAGCCATCGGTTTTCCAGACCGACACATTTAATCTTATTACCGTCGGTACAAATTCCTGACATCTCTACAGCAATATGACCATCGGTAATAAAAGGGAACCGACGACTTTAACTCTCCGACGCCAAAAAAAATGCCGATCCCAGCGCTCCCAGGATCAAAAGAATATCCGAGCAGTTCCCAGCACTTGGCCGATTATCAATCTCAACATTTCGTACCACCGATTATCAATCTCAGCATCAAAAGAAGAACATTTGAACATTTCAGATTTAGATTTATCAGTATTCTTTATAGACAAGATGAACAAGATAACATTTGAACACTCCAGATCTGCTCAAAAAGATAAGATGAACACAAAAAGCAGATGGGATCTCCGCTGCGGTGTCGTGTTCTCGTCGGTGCCGGCGAGCACGCCGTGGGGCCTGCCGCGGGCGACATCCTGCGTCCTACTTCTGCTTGCGACGCCGGCGGTTGCAGCTTGCGGGAGCCGCAGGAGCAACCAGAGGTCGCGCCGAAGGCCACGCCTGGAGGCAGCGCCCCGCTTTCACCCCGTGCCACCGACGGGCGAGCCGTCGCAGATCTCGGCGCACCAGACCTTGGAGGTGACGAAGACCTCGTCGCATGAGGCGATGACCCCCGCGAGCACGGCCTCAGCGACCGCCTCCCCGATGGGCGTCTCGGTCTCGAAGTGCGCGGAGGTAGTCGAGCTTGATGGCGCGGAGGACTGTGCTGCGGATTGGGTCCGGCAGCGGGACCTCTAGCGCGGTGCCCAGGCCGATGCACGACACAAGGCAGCGCGCGGCGACTCTTCCTCCGGTGGCGGCGCTCATGACACCTTTTTCACTCCTGTGTTGGCGACAGCGGTGTGTATTCGTGGCTTCCGGATGGGTGGCGGTGGCAGGTTTGGACCGGTGGAGTCAAAGGATGGGCGGCGGCGGGTATGGCTAGGGTTTGCTTGAGACGGGCAGGACACGATCAATATTAAAAGAGACGGGCACCAGAATTTTCCGCATTTTGCTGCGCATGTCTGATGGGGCCCTCAATATGGCTGTCGGCTAGAAAAGCACGACCGACGCTCCTAATTAATAGCGTCGGGTTTTTCGTAGGGACCAACACTTATAACTAGTACTGTCAGTTTTTTTGCTGACCGACTTTTTTATTTATGTTCGTCGGGAAAATATGCTGAACCGATGGTTTTAAATTTATTACCGTCGGGACCTCCAAACCGACAGTTTTACAGTAATTAAATACGATGGCCCCGACGCTTATAAGTAAACCGATGACCTATTACTCGTTTCTTGTAGTTAACCTCACAAGAACCCTTGCATTCTCTTTACTCACAAGATTATCCCTTTATTCCCAAACTGATGAAACTCCTTGACTTGTAGTGCATGGTGACATTGTCTAGTCCCGCAACCTTGTAGTCAACATCTATCGTGCGTCTTTGTATTTTGATGACATAATAGAAATCGAGTCTTGAATTCTCTTATGTCAGTACAAATCGTTTCATCCTTGGACTCATTTGTTGAGTTAGCAATTCCTTATGAGTTTTTTATTCCTTGTTCGATCTCAGTACACTTTGATTCTTATCCCGGAAAGATACGGACTTAAATCCCTAAAGACACAACCAAAGCAAGGTAAGCTGCAAAAATAGCTACATCTTATATGGTATGACAACATTGTGATCACGGAAATCAGAGAGCAAAGATTGTATATTGGAATCAAGATTTGGAAAGTAACATAGTCCAAAGAGAACACCAATTGCTGATGCCAAAGAATGTAGAGTTGAATGCGTCTTCCTTATAGAAACGTGATACATAATTTAGGAGTAAAGAAGAAGACTTCAGAACACCGTTAGAGATTTACCGGGAAAAGGTATAGACTCTACAGTCTAACCTCGCCTACATCAAGTGGCCGAATTCGGATCTCTCGGAAGGAGACTCGTATCACTAGGAAATCTGGTTCGTCTTTACCTGGAGTACAAAAGCCTCAAGTAAATCCTTAATCATAAGGAGTTGGATTTGAGAAAGTAAAGATAGTTGGAGTTGATCTAGGAATTGTAACTTGAAACTCAAATAACATCCAAGCATGACCAACGTGGTAAACAACACATTAAGATACAAAGATCATGTTCATAACATGACCCTCATATCGACGGAAAAGGAAGAACCAAGTATACGTTTGGTTCCCTATAGATCATTGTGTTATGTTGCTCTCATACCTACGATTCAAGGACGGATCGTAGGTGTTGAATAGAAACACAAGTTAATGTCCACTACCGGAACGGAAGTTAAGGAAAATGAAAAGTGTTATACTTCTGGAAAGTGGAACCAGGACCTAGACTTTGTGATTTTACAAGGAATGATGAAGTAACCACACCGTTGAATGAATTACATGAGAAGATGAAGAATATCTTCTAAACCAATCTCCGGACCTGTTATCGTCCTACCTATGACAACATCCTTTATCATCTCAGTTCTCTACTTTTAATCTCGGGACGGGATTTATTTAAGGGGGAAGGGTTGTAAAATCTCACTCCAAAGTATGAAAGTAGCGAGCAGAATTTCAGAAGTCAGAAAATTCCCTCCTTGACTAGAGGGTAAATCGACACTTAGAACTAAATTCAAATCCAAACCTAGTGATGATTATAGTTTAGATCAAATATTAGTTTGAAGCAATAAAAAACGCTATGAAGACTCAAAACGTAATTAAGTCTTCATGTAAAAGCGTTGCAACTTAGAGTTAGAAAATCTAGCAAATGTACAACGCTAAAATCAAACACATAAATTTAGATTTAAACTTGTGCATAGCTGTCCATAATTAATTACCAAAAAGAAGTCGGCAATAAAACTCAATGGAATTTGGTTTAATTCCTCACATATAGATGGGCGTTCAAATTCAAATTTTAAACTCAAACTTAGTATCATCAAATTCCAATTTGGAATGCACCATGATGATCTGCATGTCCAAATTAGTCTACCTAGAAATAATTTCATGAATTTTGGACGCCGTTCGCTATTCAATTCGAACGTTCGATAGCTGCGGCCTTGTCATGTCTATGACAGGTGGGACCCATCTGCCAGCAGGCCCCACCGGTCAATCTTATCACAGCCGAGCCCTTGGCCTCTGATCAGCACAACACGGCGTCTGCCTGACCGCTCAAGCCCGTTCATTCCTATCCCTTTCTCTGCTCCTTCGTAAGCAAGCAGTCCAGCACCTGCTTCTTCTCTGCTTGCTTCTACGGCAAGAGAACAGCACCGCCGACCGCTCTTCATTGTGCTCGCATGCGCCATGGCAGCCTTGCGTCTTCCTCTCGCCCGGCTCCGGGTCCCATTGATTGTCGCTCCTCCAGCACGCGCCTCGCCCACGCGACGCTGTTCCTGCTCTGTTACCGATGCTGGAGCAAGGTGGAACCAGAGGAGCTTGGCGGTTGGGAAGGAAGATGGAAGTTGAGAGGAGTGAAGCCGACGGAGGCGCCGAGGAAGACGAAGAGCGAAGGGATAAGGTCGAGGGGAATGTGCGGTGTGGTGTGCGTAGAGTGGAGTGTGATATTTTTGTGTGGAAGAGGGTGCCGTGCGTACTGACAGGTGGGACCGGGTGGATGTAAGCGGCCCACCTGCCAGTACCACCGCTATGTAACCGGACGCCCACAGCTGTTGGAAGTATCGAGACTAATCGAGGGAAAACTCGCGCCGATACTCGTCGTTCTCTTCCGCCGCATTCCCGCAGGCGACCTGTATGCTCACGTCTGGGGTGCCGACGAGCTCCGGGCCACGGGACGTTACAGCTGGTATCAGAGCCGCCGCCGGCGCCGGAGGAGGCTGAGGGACACCGGATCGGAACAGGAGGTACACCACGGCTCCCACCACCAAGCCATCGGTCCAAACCAGGTTCGTCCTGTCCGCCATGGAGGATTCGTCGAGGAGAGAGGAGGAGAGGTGGTCTAGGGTGTTCGGGATGTTGGAGGATTTAGCAAAGGGGCAGCGTGAGTTGCAGGGTCAGCAGGAGTTGACTGCGGCGATGGCGAAACAAGCTTCACAGGAGAGAGATCGATTAGGCAAACAATTGGAGGAGACGGAGCAGATGATCGCCGCGCTGACGCTGGAGAATTGGAGTCCGGAGTTCCAGAGGAGGATGGAAGGAGGAAACAGATGGGAACAAGGAAGGCGGGAGGAAGGGTGGAATCCAGGAGGGGCTGCTGGGGAGAGGAATTTCGCGAAGTTGTCCTTCCCGAAATTCACCAGCGAGGGCCCTGCTATCTGGATCGACAAGTGCGAGGACTACTTCTCCATTTACAAGGTGCCCGAGGTGATCTGGGTGAGGGCCGCGAGCATCTATATGGAGGGAAATGCGGCGAGATGGCTGCAGGTGTACAAGGCCACACGTGGGTTGGGAGGTTGGGCGACCTTTGTGGAGGCGGTGAAGGAGAAATTTGGGTCGCATGAGTACCCCCAGGCGATGCATGAACTGCTGCATTTGAGACAGACTGGAGGGCTGGAGGAGTATATTCAGGAGTTTGAAGAAGCGCGGTACGCCACCTCGATGCATAACCCGGAGCTGGACGAGGTCTTCTTCGTTGCTCAGTTCATGAAGGGGTTGAAATTGGAGTTACAAGGGCCAGTGCAGTCCCAGATTCCTACTACAGTGAACCGGGCCATTACTCTTGCCAAGGTTCAGAAACAGGTACAGGAGAAGGGAAGGACTGGTGTTGGCCGGGGAATGTGGGGAGCTAAGATCGGGGGCTGGAATCGCCCAGAATCCAAGCCCGGAGGGGAGTTGTCGAGGGAGCGGCAACTGCGAGATTATAGAAGGTTAAACGGGCTCTGTTATGCTTGTGGAGATAAATTCGAGCCTGGACATGCTCAAAGGTGTACGAAGAGGATGGGGCCTCAACTCAACCTGGTGGCAGTGGAGGATGACAAAATGGAGTTGACAGACCAGGTGCTGATGAGGTTGGAGCAAGAAGATGAAGCGATGGCAGACTGCTGGGAGGTGTTGGTACATGCTATGGAGGGAACCAAGGGGCAGCACAGTATGCGCCTCAGGGCACAGGTGAAGGGAAGGGTGTGTCTGGTGTTGGTAGACTCCGGAAGTTCCATGTCCTTTGTGAACGCTGCGTTTGTGGAGAGTATGGGATTGCCGACTAGTAAGGAGACTACTGTGAAAGTAAGAGTGGCAACGGGGAAGCTGACCAGCAGTGATCAGGTGGTGAAGGAGTTAGAGTGGAGGTGTGGAGGCATTGAGTTCCGGGGATACATGCGAGTACTACCCTTGGGGGCTTACGATGTGATTTTGGGATATGATTGGCTGACTAAGCATAGCCCCATGGAGTGTGACTGGGAGAATCAAATGCTCACCTTCTACAAAGACGGAAAGTGAGTGGTGTTAAGGGGAGACCCAGAAAGGAAGGACCGAACAGTTACACAGATGACCGGGGTGCAGGTGAAGAATTGTGTGTAGGAAGGGAGTGTATGGGCGATAGTAGTGGTGGAGACCGAAGGGAGTGAAGAGAAGGAAGAAGTGAAGGAGGAGAAGGAGAAGGAGGAAGTGAAGGTACTATTGGAGGAGTTTCGTGAGGTGTTCCAGGACCCAAAGGGACTACCACCATCACGCCCCTTTGATCATGCCATTCCCTTGGTCCCCGGAGCGGTGCCGGTGAACAGTAGGCCGTATCGCTACTCACCCCTGCACAAAACGGAGATTGAAAGGCAGGTAGCAGAGTTATTGGACTCGGGGTTGATCGAGCACAGTGTCAGTCCTTTCGCCTTTCCCGTGCTGTTGGTCAAAAAGAAGGATGGCAGTTGGCGATTTTGTATTGACTATCGGAAGCTGAATGACATTACCATCAAGAATCGTTTCCCGATGCCTATGGTGGAAGAGATATTGGATGAGCTGGCAGGGGCGAAGTATTTCACGAGTTTGGACATGAGGTCAGGGTACCACCAATTGAGGATGAAGGAGGGGGAGGAGTTCAAAACTGCCTTCAAAACGCACTGTGGGCATTACCAGTTTAGAGTGATGCCGTTTGGGTTGACAAACGCACCAGCCTCGTTTCAGTGTGCGATGAATTCAATCCTCAGCCCATACCTGCGGAAGTTTGTGTTGGTTTTTATAGATGATATCCTCATCTATAGTCGGAGTTGGGAGGAACATTTGAGCCATTTGAGGCAAGTGATGGAGGTATTATGATAGCAACAGTTCTATTTGAAGCTGTCGAAGTGTAGGTTCGTGCAAGAGGAGCTGGTGTATCTGGGGCACAAAATTTCGGCGAAGGGAGTCCAGACTGAGGAACAGAAGATTGAGGCGATGAAAAAGTGGCCGATTCCCAAGACAGTGACAGAGCTGCGAGCCTTTCTGGGGCTGACAGGGTACTATCGAAGGTTCGTCAGGGGGTACAGGGTGATAGAAAAACCTTTGACCAACTTGTTGAAGCAGAGGCAGTTTCACTGGCCTCAGGAGGCTCAGGTGGCGTTTGACAAGCTGAAGGAGGCAATGTGCTCAACACCAGTACTAGCCTTACCAGACTTTGAGGAGCAGTTTGTGGTAGAGACGGATGCTTGTGATCGGGGAGTGGGGGCAGTGCTGATGCAACAAGGGAGGCCAGTGGCCTTTCTCAGCAAAGCTCTATCGGCACAACATCAACATTTGTCTGTGTACGAGAAAGAATTCTTGGCCCTTATTCTGGCAGTGGGGAGGTGGAGGCAGTACTTGGAACGAAGGGAATTCATTATCCGAATAGACCACCGCAGTTTGACTTTCCTGAAGGACCAAGTGTTGCACTCAGAATTGCAGAGAAAGGCGATGGGGAAACTCATGGGATTAAATTTTAAGGTGGTATACAAGAAGGGGAGGGAGAATGCAGCAGCTGATGCGCTGTCCAGGGTAGCCCAGCTGATGGAGGTGGTAGAGGTACAAGAGGTGGTGCCTATGTGGGTGCAGGAGATCAGGAACTCATATGAGACGGATGCTGCGGCTCAGACTCTATTAGCTGAGTTGATGGTGTCTAGCCCGAATGAGCAAGGGTTCTCAGTCCATCAAGGGGTGATTAGGAGGCGAGGAAGGATTTGGGTTGGGGAGAACTCGGCTCTACGAACCAAGTTGATTGCAGCCTGTCATGAAAGTGCAGTAGGAGGCCATTCTGGGATACAAAACACTTATCAGAGGGTAAAGAAGTTGTTTGACTGGAAGGGGGTGAAACAGGATGTAGAAGAGGTGGTGAAGCAGTGTGGAGTATGTCAGCAAGCCAAAGGGGAGAGGAGTTTGCCTGCTGGACTTCTTCAACCGTTGGAAATACCTAAGGCACCATGGCAGGATGTAACTATGGACTTCATAGAAGGACTACCAAGATCTGAAGGGTACAACACCATCCTGGTGGTTGTTGACCACTTCTCTAAATACAGTCATTTCATTCCCCTAAAACACCCTTATACTGCCTCACAAGTGGCAAAGGAACTGCTGGACAATGTAATCAAATTACATGGGGTGCCCAAGACAATGGTTTTAGACAGAGACAGGATCTTTACAAGCACAGTCTGGAAACAAATCTTCAAGAGCATGAATGTTAAACTCCTAATGAGTACAGCCTACCATCCGCAAACAGATGGGCAGTCAGAGCGCGTGAACCAGTGTCTTTAGACATACCTTCGATGTGCTGTGCAGGAGGATCCCAGAAGGTGGAAGACTTGGTTACCGCTGGCTGAATATTGGTACAATACTTCTCATCACTCTGCTCTGGGCTGCTCTCCTTTTCAGGTGCTGTACGGCTATGCTCCAAACCCATGGGTGGCGCCAGTGGTCCCTCAGGGAGAAGACAAGACAATCCCGGAGATGTTAGCTGAGAGGGAAGCATACCTGGAATTACTCAAAGAGAAGCTAGCTACTGCACAAAATAGAATGAAACAGCAAGCCGACCGAAAGCGCAAAGATCGAGTTTTTACTGTCGGGGAGATGGTCCTGCTTTGGCTCCAACCCTATGCCCAGTCTTCGGTGGTCAATCGACCGTTTCCAAAGCTGGCCTATCGGTTCTTCGGGCCTTTCAAGGTGATTGCTCGAGTTGGGAGGGAGGCTTACCGCTTGGAGTTACCGGAGGGAGCCCAGATTCATCCAGTGTTCCACACTTCACAGCTCAAGCCCTTCCTGCCGAACCATGCGCCGATCTACTCCGACCTGCCACAAGTTCGAGACTTTAGCGCACAGCCACTGCAACCAGCTCAGATTGTGGAAAGGCGGATGGTGAAGAAGGGGAACAAGGCCATAACTCAGGTGCGCGTGGTCTGGGACATGCTGGGGAACGCAGAGAGTTGGGAAGACTGGAGCGTGCTGATCCGCCGGTTCCCTGAAGTCGCGGCTTGGGGACAAGCCGAAACTAAAGGGGGGGCAGATGTTACCGATGCTGGAGCAAGGTGGAACCAGAGGAGCTTGGTGGTCGGGAAGGAAGATGGAAGTAGAGAGGAGTGAAGTCGACGGAGGCGCCGAGGAAGACGAAGAGCGAAGGGATAAGGTCGAGGGGAATGTGCGGTGTGGTGTGCGTAGAGTGGAGTGTGATATTTTTGTGTGGAAGAGGGTGCCGTGCGTACTGACAGGTGGGACCGGGTGGATGTAAGCGGCCCACCTGCCAGTACCACCGCTATGTAACCGGACGCCCACAGCTGTTGGAAGTATCGAGACTAATCGAGGGAAAACTCGCGCCGATACTCGTCGTTCTCTTCCGCCGCGTTCCCGCAGGCGACCTGTATGCTCACGTCTGGGGTGCCGACGAGCTCCGGGCCACGGGACGTTACAGCTGGTATCAGAGCCGCCGCCGGCGCCGGAGGAGGCTGAGGGACACCGGATCGGAACAGGAGGTACACCACGGCTCCCACCACCAAGCCATCGGTCCAAACCAGGTTCGTCCTGTCCACCATGGAGGATTCGTCGAGGAGAGAGGAGGAGAGGTGGTCTAGGGTGTTCGGGATGTTGGAAGATTTAGCAAAGGGGCAGCGTGAGTTGCAGGGTCAGCAGGAGTTGACTGCGGCGATGGCGAAACAAGCTTCGCAGGAGAGAGATCGATTAGGCAAACAATTGGAGGAGACGGAGCAGATGATCGCCGCGCTGACGCTGGAGAATTGGAGTCCGGAGTTCCAGAGGAGGATGGAAGGAGGAAACAGATGGGAACAAGGAAGGCGGGAGGAAGGGTGGAATCCAGGAGGGGCTGCTGGGGAGAGGAATTTCGCGAAGTTGTCCTTCCCGAAATTCACCAGCGAGGGCCCTGCTATCTGGATCGACAAGTGCGAGGACTACTTCTCCATTTACAAGGTGCCCGAGGTGATCTGGGTGAGGGCCGCGAGCATCCATATGGAGGGAAATGCGGCGAGATGGCTGCAGGTGTACAAGGCCACACGTGGGTTGGGAGGTTGGGCGACCTTTGTGGAGGCGGTGAAGGAGAAATTTGGGTCGCATGAGTACCCCCAGGCGATGCATGAACTGCTGCATTTGAGACAGACTGGAGGGCTGGAGGAGTATATTCAGGAGTTTGAAGAAGCGCGGTACGCCACCTCGATGCATAACCCGGAGCTGGACGAGGTCTTCTTCGTTGCTCAGTTCATGAAGGGGTTGAAATTGGAGTTACAAGGGCCAGTGCAGTCCCAGATTCCTACTACGGTGAACCGGGCCATTACTCTTGCCAAGGTTCAGAAACAGGTACAGGAGAAGGGAAGGACTGGTGTTGGCCGGGGAATGTGGGGAGCTAAGATCGGGGGCTGGAATCGCCCAGAATCCAAGCCCGGAGGGGAGTTGTCGAGGGAGCGGCAACTGCGAGATTATAGAAGGTTAAACGGGCTCTGTTATGCTTGTGGAGATAAATTCGAGCCTGGACATGCTCAAAGGTGTACGAAGAGGATGGGGCCTCAACTCAACCTGGTGGCAGTGGAGGATGACAAAATGGAGTTGACAGACCAGGTGCTGATGAGGTTGGAGCAAGAAGATGAAGCGATGGCGGACTGCTGGGAGGTGTCGGTACATGCTATGGAGGGAACCAAGGGGCAGCACAGTATGCGCCTCAGGGCACAGGTGAAGGGAAGGGTGTGTCTGGTGTTGGTAGACTCTGGAAGTTCCATGTCCTTTGTGAACGCTGCGTTTGTGGAGAGTATGGGATTGCCGACTAGTAAGGAGACTACTGTGAAAGTAAGAGTGGCAACGGGGAAGCTGACCAGCAGTGATCAGGTGGTGAAGGAGTTAGAGTGGAGGTGTGGAGGCATTGAGTTCCGGGGATACATGCGAGTACTACCCTTGGGGGCTTACGATGTGATTTTGGGATATGATTGGCTGACTAAGCATAGCCCCATGGAGTGTGACTGGGAGAATCAAATGCTCACCTTCTACAAAGACGGAAAGCGAGTGGTGTTAAGGGGATACCCAGAAAGGAAGGACCGAACAGTTACACAGATGACCGGGGTGCAGGTGAAGAATTGTGTGCAGGAAGGGAGTGTATGGGCGATAGTAGTGGTGGAGACCGAAGGGAGTGAAGAGAAGGAAGAAGTGAAGGAGGAGAAGGAGAAGGAGGAAGTGAAGGTACTATTGGAGGAGTTTCGTGAGGTGTTCCAGGACCCAAAGGGACTACCACCATCACGCCCCTTTGATCATGCCATTCCCTTGGTCCCCGGAGCGGTGCCGGTGAACAGTAGGCCGTATCGCTACTCACCCCTGCACAAAACAGAGATTGAAAGGCAGGTAGCAGAGTTATTGGACTCGGGGTTGATCGAGCACAGTGTCAGTCCTTTTGCCTTTCCCGTGCTGTTGGTCAAAAAGAAGGATGGCAGTTGGCGATTTTGTATTGACTATCGGAAGCTGAATGACATTACCATCAAGAATCGTTTCCCGATGCCTATGGTGGAAGAGATATTGGATGAGCTGGCAGGGGCGAAGTATTTCACGAGTTTGGACATGAGGTCAGGGTACCACCAATTGAGGATGAAGGAGGGGGAGGAGTTCAAAACTGCCTTCAAAACGCACTGTGGGCATTACCAGTTTAGAGGGATGCCGTTTGGGTTGACAAACGCACCAGCCTCGTTTCAGTGTGCGATGAATTCAATCCTCAGCCCATACCTGCGGAAGTTTGTGTTGGTTTTTATAGATGATATCCTCATCTATAGTCGGAGTTGGGAGGAACATTTGAGCCATTTGAGGCAAGTGATGGAGGTATTACGATAGCAACAGTTCTATTTGAAGCTGTCGAAGTGTAGGTTCGTGCAAGAGGAGCTGGTGTATCTGGGGCACAAAATTTCGGCGAAGGGAGTCCAGACTGAGGAACGGAAGATTGAGGCGATGAAAAAGTGGCCGATTCCCAAGACAGTGACAGAGCTGCGAGCCTTTCTGGGGCTGACAGGGTACTATCGAAGGTTCGTCAGGGGGTACAGGGTGACAGCAAAACCTTTGACCAACTTGTTGAAGCAGAGGCAGTTTCACTGGCCTCAGGAGGCTCAGGTGGCGTTTTGTGACGCCCGGTTCCGAAAATGAACCAAGCTAACGCATATGTGTGCCCAGGATGTTCACCACACATACACGAGTGAAATCACAATAGGATATACAGAAAATTACCACAGCTCAAATTATTAAATAAGTATTCTTATTACACAATTCATTAAATCCTCGAATACAAGCTCTAATGAATATTAATGACAAGTTCAACTAATGCAGCGGAAATAAACTAATTAAACTACTAAGCAAACTAAGCAACTATGCAGCATAGGCGACAGGGTATGTATATGCGCAGCTCCAATCAACACCACAGGCAAAGCTGACGGTAGACACGGCCTAGAACTCCGCATTATCGCCATTAAAATCCCAGTCCTGACCTGCAACTGTTGGGGTGGGGAATTGCAAGAGTGAGTACATGTCGTACTCAGCAAGTGTGGAAAGTATGACATGTGGCTGATTCAATGACGACAATAATAATGGTAAAGTGCTGAAAAGTACGGTAAAACATTTGAAAAGCAATATATTATAAGTATGTGAAATAAACCCGTCATAACCATAAATAATACCATAATACCAAACTGAATTCTTTACCATCATAAATAATTCCAGATTTCACCATCATCAATAACCATATTCAATACCAGAAATTAATCCATAACCATCCATAACCATGACCATTACCAATTTCCAATTTGCCTCTAATCATGGAAGTTGTCCAGGCGCTCATAACCGGGAGCACGGCTATCATGATAGTTTTAGTTAACACTCTGCAGAGTTTGTACCTCTTTACCCACGTGTTCGTGATTTCATCACCCTTCGGCGACTAAGAACCTCCCTTATGCCCATGACCCGTCGGTCACCTTACACACTTCCGTTGGTGTGTGGCCAAGAGATCACAAAATAGCCTTTACAAAGGGATTACTAGCCTATTTAGACCCCACTGAGGTTTCACCGGTGGCGATGTCTCCCGCAGAGCACATCTTCAACCAAGGGCCCCCTCTTGAGCCATTCGGATCCCAGGGTAGTCCCACCAATCACCAACAAACCCAATCCGACTACCCCTTCCCCGAGCATCCACAATGGTCCAAACAGCGCTAGCAAAGCCCTAATTAATCAGCTACGCCGCACCCATAACTTGGCCTCGTGGTGGCACTGTAGTCCTGGCTTATTCTCGCATGAACCGGTCCTTAGATCTAAAGCAAGCAACCCACCGTAACATCCAACCCATCCACATACCAGGCTTGCTTAGATCATCCATTACCATACCATGTTTAACCAATTCATGTTAACCATAATCTCATCCATGCATAATTAAATTGAGTGATATGGTTGTTTCCCATCCCAGTTGATTAAGCGAAGCAAAAAGGTAAAAACCCTTCCCGACTCTCTACCAAAATTTCCAGGTGACAAGGGTGGTTTAACAAGTCTAGTAAACTTCCTACCATAGGATTCCCATCAAATTGACACAAGCATGCAGTTTGCAAACAAAACATTTATTTTAAAACAGGATCAATATGCTTCAAGGACACTTGCCTTGCTCTTGCTGTTGATTAGGGTCAAAGCCTTCGAACTCTTGAGGTTGTAGATCCTCCGTGGCACTCTCTAGCGCAAATCCGTCTAATCCACACAATAAACATACAAAACAAGAAACACAATCAAAGAGTGCACAAATATTACTCAACATGACATGACATGCATGATTGATGCAATGCAAGGTAGAACTTGTTACTAGATTGCTTTTTAATGATCACTAACTAGTTCTAATAGATTTTAACCAGTTTATACAGGTTTGGAGTTGATTAGATCAAATTTTAGAATTAATTCAACACAATTTAACCAGAAAGATCGGACTAGTCCGCTTGGGATCGGACAAGTCCGCACTCTGCGAGATCAGCGGATTAGGGTTTTCTAGATCGACGTGAATTTAGAGATTAGGGGTTGAATTCTCGTAAGGAAAAGAGAATAGAAGGTATACCAGGTGTTTAGAACTCCAATGAACCAAGAAACTTGGAGGTAACACTTGGATCTTGATGATCTAGGGTTGGTGATGAACTTGGGGATGAATTGGTGGTGAAGGACGAAACTTGGTGGAGATCTTGATCCTCCTTCGTTTCCTCCTCTTCTTCTTCTTGTTTGGGATCTTCTCCTCCCTCCTTGATGGTGGCTCCCCACGAACTAGGGTTTGGGTGGGTGGAAAAAGTGGCAAATAGATGTCAAACCAAGGGGTGGGGTTGTTTATATAGAGGTGGAGGCTAGGGTTAGATGGATTTCGAGTTTCGGGATGAGTAGAGGCCGGTTTAGAGTCCCACATGGGCTCTAAAAGAGTTGGGCACGACGTCCCTAGGCCCACTTGACGTGAAACCCAAGAAACAAGTCGTAAAACAAAAGGTCAATCTCGGAGTCACGAAATATCGGACAAGTCCGGAAAGGACCGGACTAGTCCGAAGTCGTCCAGAGAGAAAATCGGACAAGTCTGGCCAAAAATCGGACAAGTCCGATCTTAGTCAGAAAGGAAAACGGACAAGTCCGCTGGAACACCGGACTAGTCCGGAAAAGTCCAGGGACTTAGCAAATTTTCAAGGATTCATGGAATATCGGACTAGTCCGCACAAAATCGGACAAGTCCGAAAGTTTCCAGAGCCACAATCGGACTAGTCCGCAGCAAAAACGGACAAGTCCGTTTTTAGTCAGAGAGAAATCGGACTAGTCCTCAGAAAAACCGGACTAGTCCGCACTTTCCTGCGTTTTAAGTGCGGTTTTGCTCCAAATCAATTTTAAATGCTCCGAATCAATTTTAAACTCGTTCCTCTTGTTGTGGGCTAATGTTAAACATGTATATGAGTGCATGTAGGGCATGATGCATGAAAATGAGGGTGTTACAAACCTACCCCCCTTAAAATGAATCTCGCCCTCGAGATTCGACGCGGAAGAGAAGAGATGGGGAAATTCCTTCTTGAGATCGTCTTCTAGCTCCCAAGTTGCTTCTTTTTCTGTATGGTGCTTCCATTGGACTTTACACCATCGAATCACCTTGTTCCTTGTGACTCTCTCCTTGGTTTCCAAGATCTTGACCGGTTGCTCGGCATACGTCAAATCTTCCTCTAGTTCCAATTCTTCCATTGGCACTTGATCTTCCGGTACCCTCAAGCACTTCTTGAGCTGGGAAACGTGAAACACATCATGTACGTCTGAAAGATGAGCTGGCATCTCCAACTTATATGCTACTTCTCCTCTTTTGTCCAAAATCTTGAATGGTCCAATATAACGAGGTGCGAGCTTACCCCTTATGTTAAACCTCTTATGACCTCTCATTGGTGACACCTTGAGGTAAACAAAATCTCCTATTTCAAAGGCTAATTTCCTTCTCCTATTATCCGCATAGCCTTTTTGCCTTGATTGGGCAGCCCTCAATTTTCCACGAATTATTTGGACTTGCTTTTCGGCTTCTTGCAACACGTCCGGACCAAATACTTGAGTTTCTCCTGCCTCATTCTAGAATAAAGGTGTCCTACACTTCCTCCCATAAAGCGCTTCATATGGCGACATTTTCAAGCTTGCTTGGTAACTATTGTTGTATGAAAATTCCGCGTATGGCAAGCTTTTGTCCCAACTTTTCCCATGCTTTAAAGCACAAGCTCTTAACATGTCCTCCAAAATCTGATTGGTCCTCTCGGTTTGTCCATCCGTTTGAGGATGATATGCTGAACTAAAATTCAACCTCGTTCCCAAAGCTTCATGCAATTTTTGCCAAAATCTGGAGGTAAATTGAGAACCTCTATCCGAGACTATCTTCTTAGGGACTCCATGTCGACACACAATATGCTCCATGTATATTTCGGCCAATCGTGCAGCTGTATACTTGGTCTTTACAGGGACAAAATGAGCTGACTTGGTTAAACGATCCACAATTACCCAAATTGAGTCATACCCGGACTGAGTACGGGGTAACCCAACTATGAAGTCCATACCAATTTCTTCCCACTTCCATTCCGGAATCTTCAACGGTTGCAATAATCCGGCTGGCCTTTGATGTTCCGCCTTGACTCGTTGGCACACATCACATAATGCTACATATTCAGCTATGTCCTTTTTCATGCTATCCCACCAATAACAAGTCTTCAAATCCTTGTACATCTTCGTACAACCAGGGTGAATTGAGTATGGCGAGTCATGTGCCTCCTTTAATATTGTCTCCCGAATATGCTTTACATTAGGCACAACGATTCTCTTTCCAAGCCATAAGGTACCATGTTCATCCTCGTCAAATCTGAATTCTCTCCCTTCTTCGATCCTTTCCTTGATTTCCTTGATATCCTCATCCGTGGTTTGTGCTTCTCGAATTTCTTGCTCTAAGGTTGGATTTAACTCCATCATCTCCATCTCATTTACAAACCCGAGGTTCAACCTTTCAAACTCCTTACATAACTCGAACGGTAACTCTCGAACGGTAAGTTGATGACTTACTCCTTTCCTACTCAAAGCATCGGCCACTACGTTGGCTTTTCCCGGATGATAGTTGATCCCCAAATCATAATCTTTGATGAGTTCCAACCATCTTCGTTGCCTCAAGTTCAGATCCGTTTGTGTGAAAATATACTTCAAACTCTTATGATCCGTATAAATTTCACACCTATGTCCAAGAATATAGTGTCTCCAAACCTTCAATGCATGTACCACGGCTGCAAGTTCTAAATCATGCGTGGGGTAATTCTGCTCATGTTTCTTCAATTGTCTTGACGCATAGGCGACCACTTGACCTTCTTGCATCAATACACATCCAAGCCCTTGTCTTGATGCATCGCAATAAATGTCAAAACTCTTGCTTACATCCGGCAATACCAAAACTGGGGCTGTTGTCAACCGCTTCTTCAACTCCTCAAAACTCTCTTGACAAGCATGAGTCCATTGGAATGCCTTTCCCTTCGTTAGCAACTCCGTCATAGGCTTGGCTATCTTAGAAAAATCCTTGATAAACCGACGGTAATATCCAGCCATCCCAAGAAAACTCCTTATTTCTTTGACGTTTTGCGGTGGTTCCCACTTCAACACGTCTCTCACTTTTCCGGGGTCAACCGATACTCCTCCTCCTGAGATTATATGACCCAAAAATGGCACCTCTTTCAACCAAAACTGGCACTTGTTGAACTTGGCATACAATCGATGCTCCCTCAATTTCTGCAGCGTAAGCCTCAAGTGTTCCTCATGTTCCTTCTCATCCTTCGAGTAGATCATAATATCATCAATAAACACCACAACGAACTTATCTAAGTACTCCATGAAGACCTTATTCATGAGGTACATAAAGTAGGCAGGTGCATTTGTCAATCCAAAAGACATCACGGTGTACTCATAAGATCCATACCGTGTCCTAAAAGCTGTCTTGGGTATGTCCGATGGTCTAATCTTCATTTGAAAGTATCCCGACCTCAAGTCAATCTTAGAGAAGACACAAGCACCCTTCATCTGATCAAACAAGTCTTCTATGCGTGGCAAGGTGTACTTGTTCTTGATTGTTACCTCGTTGAGAGCTCGGTAATCCACGCACATCCTTTGGGATCCGTCCTTCTTGTCCACAAATAGAACGGGCGCTCCCCAAGGTGAAGAGCTTGGGCGAATAAAACCCTTCTCTAATTGCTCTTGAATTTGTTTCTTGAGCTCCGCTAATTCCATAGGAGGCATCCTATACGGCCTCTTAGCTATAGGTGCAGTTCCAGGTATTAAATCAATAACAAACTCAATGTCTCGATCGGGTGGCATACCTGGCAACTCATCCGGAAACACATCCAAAAATTCACACACCACCGGAATCTCCTCAATTGCGACACCGTCTATATGATTCAATTCCAATTGCTTCGGTGCGGTTTGAGATGCTTCAAATTCTACAGTTATCCCTTTCTCATTGGTCAACTTCACTGTCTTTGTGGCACATTCAATAACCCCATTGTGCTTCCTCAACCAGTCCATACCAAGTATAATATCCAACCCTTGAGAATCTAAAACAACGAGGTTGGCGGAGAAGTCTACCCCCCTTATTCTAAGGCTTACTTTTGGACATACTATATTTGTCCTCATCTCTCCTCCAGGAGACTTAACCAACAGAGTAAACTTCATATGAGAGATAGGCAAACTATACTTGGCAACATACTTCGATGCAATGAATGAATGCGATGCTCCAGAATCAAATAACATAGTCGCGGGGTTGGAGTTGGCGAGAAACATACCAATGACCACATCATCCGCTTGTTGAGCATCCTCCGTAGAGACATGGTTCACGTTGCCACGAGCAAAATTCTGCTGTCCACGGCTTCCTTGTGGCTGTCCTCCATTAGGTCTTGGGTTTTGCCTCGATGCATTGCTTTCTTGACCAAGGCCCGACTTAGGACATTGATGTGCAAAGTGTCCAGCTTCTCCACAAGTATAGCACTTCTTAACTCCACCAGAATTATTGGGACGAGCTTGGTGTTGAGCATTGGCTCCAGGAAAATCAGCACGAGGTGCATAAGGCGTCGGAGGCCTAGGTGCTTGCATGACAGGGCGCTGCTGCACAAACTGAGTTGGGCGCGGTGCATATCCAGGGCGCTGAGCAGGAATAGAGGAGCTGTAATTAGGCGCATTGGGTGGCGCAAAGCGAGGGCGCACATTACTTCCTTGTTGTTGTCCTTGATATGGCGCCTTCCTCTTGATTTCTTGCTCCATCTCACGGATCTTGTTCTCAACCACAATTGCCTTGTCCACAAGCTTCTGAAAATTGACATAATCACAGTTGAGCAATTGCACTTGGATCGTATTGTTCAATCCCCTCATGAACAGGTATTGCTTCCGGCTGTCCCGGCTAACATCCTCAGGCGCATATCTTGAGAGTTGAGTGAACTTATTGAGATATTCACTCACGCTTGATTTTCCTTGTCTCAAGTTCTCAAATTCTTGCCTCTTCAAGAGCATAACACCTTCCGGCACATAATGAGAATGGAAACTCTCCTTGAATTCCGCCCAGGTAATTCTCTCTTGGTTCTCATGAGCACTGCAATAAGAATCCCACCAATCTGCAGCTGCTCCAACTAGTTGATGAGAAGCGAACAAGACCTTCTCTCGGTCACTGCATTGGACAATGGCTAGCTTCTTCTCCACGGACTTGAGCCAATCATCAGCATCCATAGGGTCAGCAGCTTGAGCAAAGGTTGGCGGCCTAGTCCTCATGAACTCTCCCAATCGGTTATGAGGAGGCGGGGGTGGCGGTGGAGGCATGTGTGGCTGATTGTTGATATTGCCAGCCTGCAGCTGTCCCATAGTCTGTATCATGGTCTGCATGAGCTGGTTTTGCATGGCCAATAGCTGCTCGATGTTGATAGCTCCCTGAGCCGGTCCTTGTCCATTGTCGTTTTGAGGCACTCCATTGTTCTCCTCTTCATCATTGCCATCCCTCTGGTTGCGAGTCCTCACCATCTGAAGAAAAGCAGTAGGTAAGAATTAGAAAACGCCCCAACTATATGCATCAAGGGATATGAAACTAAACAACTGGCTACACTAGCCTAGGTGGACATGGCAATGCTAAAGCATCCCAAAATCCTCTATTAAGCACACAAGCAAGCAATATATATAGCAAACAGCACTCCAAGCAAAAATACATCGATTCCTGAGTGCTCCTATGTGCTCTAAAGTGTCCATTCTATCTAGGCTGCATCCTACGGTCAACCTGGCTCTGATACCAATCTGTGACGCCCGGTTCCGAAAATGAACCAAGCTAACGCATATGTGTGCCCAGGATGTTCACCACACATACACGAGTGAAATCACAATAGGATATACAGAAAATTACCACAGCTCAAATTATTAAATAAGTATTCTTATTACACAATTCATTAAATCCTCGAATACAAGCTCTAATGAATATTAATGACAAGTTCAACTAATGCAGCGGAAATAAACTAATTAAACTACTAAGCAAACTAAGCAACTATGCAGCATAGGCGACAGGGTATGTATATGCGCAGCTCCAATCAACACCACAGGCAAAGCTGACGGTAGACACGGCCTAGAACTCCGCATTATCGCCATTAAAATCCCAGTCCTGACCTGCAACTGTTGGGGTGGGGAATTGCAAGAGTGAGTACATGTCGTACTCAGCAAGTGTGGAAAGTATGACATGTGGCTGATTCAATGACGACAATAATAATGGTAAAGTGCTGAAAAGTACGGTAAAACATTTGAAAAGCAATATATTATAAGTATGTGAAATAAACCCGTCATAACCATAAATAATACCATAATACCAAACTGAATTCTTTACCATCATAAATAATTCCAGATTTCACCATCATCAATAACCATATTCAATACCAGAAATTAATCCATAACCATCCATAACCATGACCATTACCAATTTCCAATTTGCCTCTAATCATGGAAGTTGTCCAGGCGCTCATAACCGGGAGCACGGCTATCATGATAGTTTTAGTTAACACTCTGCAGAGTTTGTACCTCTTTACCCACGTGTTCGTGATTTCATCACCCTTCGGCGACTAAGAACCTCCCTTATGCCCATGACCCGTCGGTCACCTTACACACTTCCGTTGGTGTGTGGCCAAGAGATCACAAAATAGCCTTTACAAAGGGATTACTAGCCTATTTAGACCCCACTGAGGTTTCACCGGTGGCGATGTCTCCCGCAGAGCACATCTTCAACCAAGGGCCCCCTCTTGAGCCATTCGGATCCCAGGGTAGTCCCACCAATCACCAACAAACCCAATCCGACTACCCCTTCCCCGAGCATCCACAATGGTCCAAACAGCGCTAGCAAAGCCCTAATTAATCAGCTACGCCGCACCCATAACTTGGCCTCGTGGTGGCACTGTAGTCCTGGCTTATTCTCGCATGAACCGGTCCTTAGATCTAAAGCAAGCAACCCACCGTAACATCCAACCCATCCACATACCAGGCTTGCTTAGATCATCCATTACCATACCATGTTTAACCAATTCATGTTAACCATAATCTCATCCATGCATAATTAAATTGAGTGATATGGTTGTTTCCCATCCCAGTTGATTAAGCGAAGCAAAAAGGTAAAAACCCTTCCCGACTCTCTACCAAAATTTCCAGGTGACAAGGGTGGTTTAACAAGTCTAGTAAACTTCCTACCATAGGATTCCCATCAAATTGACACAAGCATGCAGTTTGCAAACAAAACATTTATTTTAAAACAGGATCAATATGCTTCAAGGACACTTGCCTTGCTCTTGCTGTTGATTAGGGTCAAAGCCTTCGAACTCTTGAGGTTGTAGATCCTCCGTGGCACTCTCTAGCGCAAATCCGTCTAATCCACACAATAAACATACAAAACAAGAAACACAATCAAAGAGTGCACAAATATTACTCAACATGACATGACATGCATGATTGATGCAATGCAAGGTAGAACTTGTTACTAGATTGCTTTTTAATGATCACTAACTAGTTCTAATAGATTTTAACCAGTTTATACAGGTTTGGAGTTGATTAGATCAAATTTTAGAATTAATTCAACACAATTTAACCAGAAAGATCGGACTAGTCCGCTTGGGATCGGACAAGTCCGCACTCTGCGAGATCAGCGGATTAGGGTTTTCTAGATCGACGTGAATTTAGAGATTAGGGGTTGAATTCTCGTAAGGAAAAGAGAATAGAAGGTATACCAGGTGTTTAGAACTCCAATGAACCAAGAAACTTGGAGGTAACACTTGGATCTTGATGATCTAGGGTTGGTGATGAACTTGGGGATGAATTGGTGGTGAAGGACGAAACTTGGTGGAGATCTTGATCCTCCTTCGTTTCCTCCTCTTCTTCTTCTTGTTTGGGATCTTCTCCTCCCTCCTTGATGGTGGCTCCCCACGAACTAGGGTTTGGGTGGGTGGAAAAAGTGGCAAATAGATGTCAAACCAAGGGGTGGGGTTGTTTATATAGAGGTGGAGGCTAGGGTTAGATGGATTTCGAGTTTCGGGATGAGTAGAGGCCGGTTTAGAGTCCCACATGGGCTCTAAAAGAGTTGGGCACGACGTCCCTAGGCCCACTTGACGTGAAACCCAAGAAACAAGTCGTAAAACAAAAGGTCAATCTCGGAGTCACGAAATATCGGACAAGTCCGGAAAGGACCGGACTAGTCCGAAGTCGTCCAGAGAGAAAATCGGACAAGTCTGGCCAAAAATCGGACAAGTCCGATCTTAGTCAGAAAGGAAAACGGACAAGTCCGCTGGAACACCGGACTAGTCCGGAAAAGTCCAGGGACTTAGCAAATTTTCAAGGATTCATGGAATATCGGACTAGTCCGCACAAAATCGGACAAGTCCGAAAGTTTCCAGAGCCACAATCGGACTAGTCCGCAGCAAAAACGGACAAGTCCGTTTTTAGTCAGAGAGAAATCGGACTAGTCCTCAGAAAAACCGGACTAGTCCGCACTTTCCTGCGTTTTAAGTGCGGTTTTGCTCCAAATCAATTTTAAATGCTCCGAATCAATTTTAAACTCGTTCCTCTTGTTGTGGGCTAATGTTAAACATGTATATGAGTGCATGTAGGGCATGATGCATGAAAATGAGGGTGTTACACGTTTGACAAGCTGAAGGAGGCAATGTGCTCAACACCAGTCCTAGCCTTACCAGACTTTGAGGAGCAGTTTGTGGTAGAGACGGATGCTTGTGATCGGGGAGTGGGGGCAGTGCTGATGCAACAAGGGAGGCCAGTGGCCTTTCTCAGCAAATCTCTATCAGCACAACATCAACATTTGTCTGTGTACGAGAAAGAATTCTTGGCCCTTATTCTGGCAGTGGGGAGGTGGAGGCAGTACTTGGAATGAAGGGAATTCATTATCCGAATAGACCACCGCAGTTTGACTTTCCTGGAGGACCAAGTGTTGCACTCGGAATTGCAGAGAAAGGCGATGGGGAAACTCATGGGATTAAATTTTAAGGTGGTATACAAGAAGGGGAGGGAGAATGCAGCAGCTGATGCGCTGTCCAGGGTAGCCCAGCTGATGGAGGTGGTAGAGGTACAAGAGGTGGTGCCTATGTGGGTGCAGGAGATCAGGAACTCATATGAGACGGATGCTGCGGCTCAGACTCTATTAGCTGATTTGATGGTGTCTAGCCCGAATGGGCAAGGGTTCTCAGTCCATCAAGGGGTGATTAGGAGGCGAGGAAGGATTTGGGTTGGGGAGAACTCGGCTCTACGAACCAAGTTGATTGCAGCCTGTCATGAAAGTGCGGTAGGAGGCCATTCTGGGATACAAAACACTTATCAGAGGGTAAAGAAGTTGTTTGACTGGAAGGGGGTGAAACAGGATGTAGAAGAGGTGGTGAAGCAGTGTGGAGTATGTCAGCAAGCCAAAGGGGAGAGGAGTTTGCCTGCTGGACTTCTTCAACCGTTGGAAATACCTAAGGCACCATGGCAGGATGTAACTATGGACTTCATAGAAGGACTACCAAGATCTGAAGGGTACAACACCATCCTGGTGGTTGTTGACCACTTCTCTAAATACAGTCATTTCATTCCCCTAAAACAACCTTATACTGCCTCACAAGTGGCAAAGGAACTGCTGGACAATGTAATCAAATTACATGGGGTGCCCAAGACAATGATTTTAGACAGAGACAGGATCTTTACAAGCACAGTCTGGAAACAAATCTTAAAGAGCATGAATGTTAAACTCCTAATGAGTACAGCCTACCATCCGCAAACAGATGGGCAGTCAGAGCGCGTGAACCAGTGTCTGGAGACATACCTTCGATGTGCTGTGCAGGAGGATCCCAGAAGGTGGAAGACTTGGTTACCGCTGGCTGAATATTGGTACAATACTTCTCATCACTCTGCTCTGGGCTGCTCTCCTTTTCAGGTGCTGTACGGCTATGCTCCAAACCCATGGGTGGCGCCAGTGGTCCCTCAGGGAGAAGACAAGACAATCCCGGAGATGTTAGCTGAGAGGGAAGCATACCTGGAATTACTCAAAGAGAAGCTAGCTACTGCACAAAATAGAATGAAACAGCAAGCCGACCGAAAGCGCAAAGATCGAGTTTTTACTGTTGGGGAGATGGTCCTGCTTTGGCTCCAACCCTATGCCCAGTCTTCGGTGGTCAATCGACCGTTTCCAAAGCTGGCCTATCGGTTCTTCGGGCCTTTCAAGGTGATTGCTCGAGTTGGGAGGGAGGCTTACCGCTTGGAGTTACCGGAGGGAGCCCAGATTCATCCAGTGTTCCACACTTCGCAGCTCAAGCCCTTCCTGCCGAACCATGCGCCGATCTACTCCGACCTGCCACAAGTTCGAGACTTTAGCGCACAGCCACTGCAACCAGCTCAGATTGTGGAAAGGCGGATGGTGAAGAAGGGGAACAAGGCCATAACTCAGGTGCGCGTGGTCTGGGACATGCTGGGGAACGCAGAGAGTTGGGAAGACTGGAGCGTGCTGATCCGCCGGTTCCCTGAAGTCGCGGCTTGGGGACAAGCCGAAACTAAAGGGAGGGCAGATGTTACCGATGCTGGAGCAAGGTGGAACCAGAGGAGCTTCGTGGTCGGGAAGGAAGATGGAAGTAGAGAGGAGTGAAGCCGACGGAGGCGCCGATGAAGACGAAGAGCGAAGGGATAAGGTCGAGGGGAATGTGCGGTGTGGTGTGCGTAGAGTGGAGTGTGATATTTTTGTGTGGAAGAGGGTGCCGTGCGTACTGACAGGTGGGACCGGGTGGATGTAAGCGGCCCACCTGCCAGTACCACCGCTATGTAACCGGACGCCCACAACTGTTGGAAGTATCGAGACTAATCGAGGGAAAACTCGCGCCGATACTCGTCGTTCTCTTCCGCCGCGTTCCCGCAGGCGACCTTTATGCTCACGTCTGGGGTGCCGACGAGCTCCGGGCCACGGGACGTTACAGCTGGTATCAGAGCCGCCGCCGGCGCCGGAGGAGGCTGAGGGACACCGGATCGGAACAGGAGGTACACCACGGCTCCCACCACCAAGCCATCGGTCCAAACCAGGTTCGTCCTGTCCGCCATGGAGGATTCGTCGAGGAGAGAGGAGGAGAGGTGGTCTAGGGTGTTCGGGATGTTGGAGGATTTAGCAAAGGGGCAGCGTGAGTTGCAGGGTCAGCAGGAGTTGACTGCGGCGATGGCGAAACAAGCTTCGCAGGAGAGAGATCGATTAGGCAAACAATTGGAGGAGACGGAGCAGATGATCGCCGCGCTGACGCTGGAGAATTGGAGTCCGGAGTTCCAGAGGAGGATGGAAGGAGGAAACAGATGGGAACAAGGAAGGCGGGAGGAAGGGTGGAATCCAGGAGGGGCTGCTGGGGAGAGGAATTTCGCGAAGTTGTCCTTCCCGAAATTCACCAGCGAGGGCCCTGCTATCTGGATCGACAAGTGCGAGGACTACTTCTCCATTTACAAGGTGCCCGAGGTGATCTGGGTGAGGGCCGCGAGCATCCATATGGAGGGAAATGCGGCGAGATGGCTGCAGGTGTACAAGGCCACACGTGGGTTGGGAGGTTGGGCGACCTTTGTGGAGGCGGTGAAGGAGAAATTTGGGTCGCATGAGTACCCCCAGGCGATGCATGAACTGCTGCATTTGAGACAGACTGGAGGGCTGGAGGAGTATATTCAGGAGTTTGAAGAAGCGCGGTACGCCACCTCGATGCATAACCCGGAGCTGGACGAGGTCTTCTTCGTTGCTCAGTTCATGAAGGGGTTGAAATTGGAGTTACAAGGGCCAGTGCAGTCCCAGATTCCTACTACGGTGAACCGGGCCATTACTCTTGCCAAGGTTCAGAAACAGGTACAGGAGAAGGGAAGGACTGGTGTTGGCCGGGGAATGTGGGGAGCTAAGATCGGGGGCTGGAATCGCCCAGAATCCAAGCCCGGAGGGGAGTTGTCGAGGGAGCGGCAACTGCGACATTATAGAAGGTTAAACGGGCTCTGTTATGCTTGTGGAGATAAATTCGAGCCTGGACATGCTCAAAGGTGTACGAAGAGGATGGGGCCTCAACTCAACCTGGTGGCAGTGGAGGATGACAAAATGGAGTTGACAGACCAGGTGCTGATGAGGTTGGAGCAAGAAGATGAAGCGATGGCGGACTGCTGGGAGGTGTCGGTACATGCTATGGAGGGAACCAAGGGGCAGCACAGTATGCGCCTCAGGGCACAGGTGAAGGGAAGGGTGTGTCTGGTGTTGGTAGACTCTGGAAGTTCCATGTCCTTTGTGAACGCTGCGTTTGTGGAGAGTATGGGATTGCCGACTAGTAAGGAGACTACTGTGAAAGTAAGAGTGGCAACGGGGAAGCTGACCAGCAGTGATCAGGTGGTGAAGGAGTTAGAGTGGAGGTGTGGAGGCATTGAGTTCCGGGGATACATGCGAGTACTACCCTTGGGGGCTTACGATGTGATTTTGGGATATGATTGGCTGACTAAGCATAGCCCCATGGAGTGTGACTGGGAGAATCAAATGCTCACCTTCTACAAAGACGGAAAGCGAGTGGTGTTAAGGGGATACCCAGAAAGGAAGGACCGAACAGTTACACAGATGACCGGGGTGCAGGTGAAGAATTGTGTGCAGGAAGGGAGTGTATGGGCGATAGTAGTGGTGGAGACCGAAGGGAGTGAAGAGAAGGAAGAAGTGAAGGAGGAGAAGGAGAAGGAGGAAGTGAAGGTACTATTGGAGGAGTTTCGTGAGGTGTTCCAGGACCCAAAGGGACTACCACCATCACGCCCCTTTGATCATGCCATTCCCTTGGTCCCCGGAGCGGTGCCGGTGAACAGTAGGCCGTATCGCTACTCACCCCTGCACAAAACGGAGATTGAAAGGCAGGTAGCAGAGTTATTGGACTCGGGGTTGATCGAGCACAGTGTCAGTCCTTTTGCCTTTACCGTGCTGTTGTTCAAAAAGAAGGATGGCAGTTGGCGATTTTGTATTGACTATCGGAAGCTGAATGACATTACCATCAAGAATCGTTTCCCGATGCCTATGGTGGAAGAGATATTGGATGAGCTGGCAGGGGCGAAGTATTTCACGAGTTTGGACATGAGGTCAGGGTACCACCAATTGAGGATGAAGGAGGGGGAGGAGTTCAAAACTGCCTTCAAAACGCACTGTGGGCATTACCAGTTTAGAGTGATGCCGTTTGGGTTGACAAACGCACCAGCCTCGTTTCAGTGTGCGATGAATTCAATCCTCAGCCCATACCTGCGGAAGTTTGTGTTGGTTTTTATAGATGATATCCTCATCTATAGTCGGAGTTGGGAGGAACATTTGAGCCATTTGAGGCAAGTGATGGAGGTATTACGATAGCAGCAGTTCTATTTGAAGCTGTCGAAGTGTAGGTTCGTGCAAGAGGAGCTGGTGTATCTGGGGCACAAAATTTCGGCGAAGGGAGTCCAGACTGAGGAACGGAAGATTGAGGCGATGAAAAAGTGGCCGATTCCCAAGACAGTGACAGAGCTGCGAGCCTTTCTGGGGCTGACAGGGTACTATCGAAGGTTCGTCAGGGGGTACGGGGTGATAGCAAAACCTTTGACCAACTTGTTGAAGCAGAGGCAGTTTCACTGGCCTCAGGAGGCTCAGGTGGCGTTTGACAAGCTGAAGGAGGCAATGTGCTCAACACCAGTCCTAGCCTTACCAGACTTTGAGGAGCAGCTTGTGGTAGAGACAGATGCTTGTGATCGGGGAGTGGGGGCAGTGCTGATGCAACAAGGGAGGCCAGTGGCCTTTCTCAGCAAAGCTCTATCGGCACAACATCAACATTTGTCTGTGTACGAGAAAGAATTCTTGGCCCTTATTCTGGCAGTGGGGAGGTGGAGGCAGTACTTGGAACGAAGGGAATTCATTATCCGAATAGACCACCGCAGTTTGACTTTCCTGGAGGACCAAGTGTTGCACTCGGAATTGCAGAGAAAGGCGATGGGGAAACTCATGGGATTAAATTTTAAGGTGGTATACAAGAAGGGGAGGGAGAATGCAGCAGCTGATGCGCTGTCCAGGGTAGCCCAGCTGATGGAGGTGGTAGAGGTACAAGAGGTGGTGCCTATGTGGGTGCAGGAGATCAGGAACTCATATGAGACGGATGCTGCGGCTCAGACTCTATTAGCTGATTTGATGGTGTCTAGCCCGAATGAGCAAGGGTTCTCAGTCCATCAAGGGGTGATTAGGAGGCGAGGAAGGATTTGGGTTGGGGAGAACTCGGCTCTACGAACCAAGTTGATTGCAGCCTGTCATGAAAGTGCAGTAGGAGGCCATTCTGGGATACAAAACACTTATCAGAGGGTAAAGAAGTTGTTTGACTGGAAGGGGGTGAAACAGGATGTAGAAGAGGTGGTGAAGCAGTGTGGAGTATGTCAGCAAGCCAAAGGGGAGAGGAGTTTGCCTGCTGGACTTCTTCAACCGTTGGAAATACCTAAGGCACCATGGCAGGATGTAACTATGGACTTCATAGAAGGACTACCAAGATCTGAAGGGTACAACACCATCCTGGTGGTTGTTGACCACTTCTCTAAATACAGTCATTTCATTCCCCTAAAACACCCTTATACTGCCTCACAAGTGGCAAAGGAACTGCTGGACAATGTAATCAAATTACATGGGGTGCCCAAGACTATGGTTTTAGACAGAGACAGGATCTTTACAAGCACAGTCTAGAAACAAATCTTCAAGAGCATGAATGTTAAACTCCTAATGAGTACAGCCTACCATCCGCAAACAGATGGGCAGTCAGAGCGCGTGAACCAGTGTCTGGAGACATACCTTCGATGTGCTGTGCAGGAGGATCCCAGAAGGTGGAAGACTTGGTTACCGCTGGCTGAATATTGGTACAATACTTCTCATCACTCTGCTCTGGGCTGCTCTCCTTTTCAGGTGCTGTACGGCTATGCTCCAAACCCATGGGTGGCGCCAGTGGTCCCTCAGGGAGAAGACAAGACAATCCCGGAGATGTTAGCTGTGAGGGAAGCATACCTGGAATTACTCAAAGAGAAGCTAGCTACTGCACAAAATAGAATGAAACAGCAAGCCGACCGAAAGCGCAAAGATCGAGTTTTTACTGTTGGGGAGATGGTCCTGCTTTGGCTCCAACCCTATGCCCAGTCTTCGGTGGTCAATCGACCGTTTCCAAAGCTGGCCTATCGGTTCTTCGGGCCTTTCAAGGTGATTGCTCGAGTTGGGAGGGAGGCTTACCGCTTGGAGTTACCGGAGGGAGCCCAGATTCATCCAGTGTTCCACACTTCGCAGCTCAAGCCCTTCCTGCCGAACCATGCGCCGATCTACTCCGACCTGCCACAAGTTCGAGACTTTAGCGCACAGCCACTGCAACCAGCTCAGATTGTGGAAAGGCGGATGGTGAAGAAGGGGAACAAGGCCATAACTCAGGTGCGCGTGGTCTGGGACATGCTGGGGAACGCAGAGAGTTGGGAAGACTGGAGCGTGCTGATCCGCCGGTTCCCTGAAGTCGCGGCTTGGGGACAAGCCGAAACTAAAGGGGGGGGGGCAGATGTTACCGATGCTGGAGCAAGGTGGAACCAGAGGAGCTTGGTGGTCGGGAAGGAAGATGGAAGTAGAGAGGAGTGAAGCCGACGGAGGCGCCGAGGAAGACGAAGAGCGAAGGGATAAGGTCGAGGGGAATGTGCGGTGTGGTGTGCGTAGAGTGGAGTGTGATATTTTTGTGTGGAAGAGGGTGCCGTGCGTACTGACAGGTGGGACCGGGTGGATGTAAGCGGCCCACCTGCCAGTACCACCGCTATGTAACCGGACGCCCACGGTTGTTGGAAGTATCGAGACTAATCGAGGGAAAACTCGCGCCGATACTCGTCGTTCTCTTCCGCCGCGTTCCCGCAGGCGATTTGTACGCTCACGTCTGGGGTGCCGACGAGCCCCGGGCCACGGGACGTTACATGCTCCGTGTCGTCATCGCGCGCACGCGCTGGTCCTGCTGCTCGCCCTCGCTCCTGCCGGAGCAGCGCTTGCCACTGGTGCCCGTGCTGTCCTGCACCTTGCCACACCTCGCCCGGGCCCTCCTGCGTGCCGTCCGCCTCAGCATGGCACCCACGCAGGCCGCGCACGCCTCGCTTGCGCATCGTCCGCCCCCATGCCGCGCCTCACCGCCTCCTGCTCGCACATCGCCCATGGCGACGGCCATCTGGGACCACGCTCACGCACCGTCCAGCAGCGGCGCTTATTGCTGGCGCCGCGCCCACAACCGTGGCGAGCGCCGTGCGGTCCCATGTCTGTGCCGTGGCTGCCGTCAACCCTATGCTGCCCAACGTGTTCTGCCCCTCACTGCACCGTTGCAGCTCGCCTCAGTCCATCTCTGCGCCGCAGATAAGGCTGCGCGTGCACTCGAGATGCTTCACCATGTGCCGCCCAACGCGGTCCCTTACTGCACCATCATCGCGATGTTCTACGCCGTGGCTGCATCCGTGGCAACTTTGTTATTTATGTGTGTGGTGCCCAAGATGCAGGAACATGTTATTGACTCAACGGTGACGACAGTTAGGCCCAGGTTAGCTCTGATCTGTAAAAAGATTGACCGAGTCAGTGCTGCAGCCAAGGTGTTTGATGAAATATTTACCAAGGGAACAGTCAATTCAATGAAGTTGTTGTGCAATGCAGTGCTCGCAGCTGTGATCAGGAAAGGCAGGTTATGACACTGTGATACAGGATGAATTGGTGGAGAAGGGCATCACCATGTCAGTTGCATTTTACTACCCTTGTGCTTGGATTCTTTATGGATGAGAAGGAAAAATTCAGTGATGCTCATGATGTGATACAGAAAATTGTCTCACAGGAGCTTGTACTAGATGTCCACCTTAGAGCTCTATGATTCATGGACTATGCAGGGAAAAGATCAGAAGCAATGTTGCTGTTGGATTACTTGATCCAAAATGGAGTAGAAGCCAATGTTGTCACAGATACCATTGTAATCAACAATTTACTTAGGGAATTTGGTCCAGAAGATCCATTGAAGATATTCTATAAGATGGTTGTAGAAGCTGGTGTTGCAAGTGAAGCAACTAGAGCAACACTAACATATCATTTTGCACTTGCAAATAGTGCAGCTGATATTTCTGCAAAGAATGTACTCAACTTTTCAGGGGGCAGTCAGGAGACACTTGCAACAATGTTAGGAATAGGATTGGGAATGCTGTTGGCTGACATTACCAGAGGACATGCTTTGAGTGTGTGCACATCATTCCTTTCTCTCACATTGTTCCATATGTATGCAATTTACAAGGCAGTGCAGTCACTTTCACTCACTACACCGAATAATGAGAGGTCTTCCATCTTGCTTCAGTACTTCATGGAACATGGTGTAGCACTTGCACCACAACAGGTTTCTCAACAGGAGCATATTCTTCCTTTTTGGATAAGCTGGAGGAAATTTATTAGAACGAAACTGTTGTATGAGCATGTAAAATTAGGGGCAAAAGCCTCAATGCTTACACATACTGACATGTTGGGGATTGCGAAAACGGCATCATACTACACAAAAGCCAACTATTTCATTTTGCTGGACAAGGAAGGCAGTGTTTATGTTTTCATCCACAAGCAAGCAATGGCAGCTAATGTTTTGAAGTCCGTCATACATGAACTTGTTTTTGCAAGTTTGATGCAGAGGCTTGTAAATGGATGGACGAGAAGCATAGCACATTTGGGTCAAAGCTGCAGATACAAGGTTAACGACTTCCAGCATATTGGATTGTTTGGACGGCACACTGGCTTCATGGCCCGTTGGTGTTTGGATCCGGCAGATCTCCCGTTACTACCGTTGGTAGATCGAGGAGTTGTAGTTCGGTAATGGATGCACAGAGATTCAAGAAGGTGAATGACAAGTGGACACAGAGATTTATGTGGTTCGGGCCGCCTGAGCGTAATACTCTACTCCACAGGGTGTGTTGGTGTTGTATTGAGCGTGTAAGTCTAGAATAAGCTCCAGAAGAAGAAGCTCATCTAGGTCAGGGAGTCCAGAAGAGGTCTGAAGCCGTCCCTTGTGTATCGTCGACTAGTCCTTTTATAGTACAAGGATTGGTTGTTACACCGTTAGCCTGGCCCGACATGTGGCCCCGGCGGTTACACATGCTTGATACACAATTAATGAGATTAATTACCCTTAATAGCCCGGTAACGGGCCTAAACAGTGCCGTTACCGGTATTAAGGGCCATCCGATCGTGTGTCATTAATATGGCATTAATGACACTTAATCGGGTCATGAAGTCTTTGATTACTCCTTGAAAGTCTGGAGCCGTTGGGGGTCCACCAGCCTGATTGTTGAAGTTGAAGGTCCGGTGGTCCAGCCACGTGGCAGCTCCGGAGCTTACCATAGTGGACGGGTAGGTCCGGTGCTGTTGGACACGTGTTGGTACCGGAGCTTCCCTCTGTCTGGGGTTAGGTTTGGGGATGCCATACCGGTATCTAGTCCGAAGCTTTCCCATGTGTGGGCGATAGCTCCGGTCTTATGATACACGTGGCGGCCCTGGGACTAACCATGTCGGGGAAGCAGGTCCTGTTACACCTGACATGTGGGGCCTTCGGAGGTCTTCAAATCTGGTAGATGGAGTTTCCTTGTGATCTTTGCAATCTCAAGGGGTATCCTGTACGTAGGGTACTGACAGTGGCCCCCTGGGCCCACCTCCGGGAGAGACCTTTTGGATGAAGTCATTCCGTCCGAGGTGGATCAATTCTTCGGTTTTTGAGCCGTTTCTTCAAGGGTCTTCAAACGTGTCGTTGGCGATAGTTCGCAGTTAAACCATCGCCGTGTGGTGTATCCTGGATGCGGCAGGTGAGATCTCAACATGCGGATCTCACGCAATTGAAGGTCGCCGGTTCCCGATACAAAAATCGTATCAGTTCCGCGCGCCCTATTAGGCTGCCGCCTTCAGGTTTCCAGCCTTTCATGATGACAACCGTTCGCCTGAGGTAAGGACCTCGACTTGATCGTCGGGGTGGCCCCGGGCCCCCTTGTCATTGGCAGGGTGAAGTTTTTGACTGGTATCGTGGGCTCCTCTATGGTTTCCATCCAACCGTCATAGGGGCTTACTTAAGAAGGAAAGCACGCACCGTTTGGTGGTTCTTTACGCCTTTCATTCGAACTTGTGCTCAAACCTTCCAAACTTTCGCTTGTTTTCCATCTCTTGCCTCACTGTGCCGCGATGGAGTTGGGTCTCCGCCATAGCCAACTGAAGACTGACGGTGATTTGAAGAAGGTCCGAGCCATCATGGGGTGGTCCCCTGACTTCTTCAACCACTTGGTCCGCGCCGGCAAGCTTCCATTCAAGAAAGAACACACCGGCGACATGGTGTACTTCTCTACGTACGCCATGGTGGGACTAATCCCACCTTTCTCCTCTTTTTTCTTGATGCTGCTAGACTTCTATGGTCTGCAGCTGTACCACCTTGGCCCCCACTCCATTCTCTTGGTGTCGATCTTTGTCCACTTATGCGAGATGTGGGTGGGCATTCCCCCCATGCGTTGAGCTCTTCCGCACCTTCTTCACTGTCCACACTAGCGGCAGGAGTGACGAGTACCTTGGCTTCTACTATTTTTTGAAGTGCAAGAAGTGCCCGTTCAAGTACTTGTAGTCGTTCCCTTCTGGGAAGTGGGACGACTGGAAGAAGGATTGGATCATCATCAGGGTGGAGGAGCACGAGAAGCTGGAGCTGCCCGAAGGCCTCCCCAACATCAACACTGCAGCTCGGAGTGAAGCTCCGGTGTTGTCGAATACCTTCAACCCTGCTCTGATCAGGATCCTCCAGTGCGTGGAAGGAGGGGTGACTCCTCAGGCGGTGTTTTGCAACTTCCTGACCAACAGGTGGGCTCTGCTGAAGAAGAGGGAGAAGCTTGCTTGGGCCCTCAACAGTATGCTGAACGACGACTGGATCGAGACTAGTTTGAGGTCCAACATGGAGGGTGCAACTTTGGAGCTCCATCTCAAGAAGTTCCACCACAGCATCGACATCGAGTGTGACGACTTGGCTCCGCCGGCAGCTTTCCTCCCTCTGAACATGGAGGCAGAGTTCAGCAGGGAGCTCCAGCAGACGATGCTGGTGCTTGACGACCTTGGTGTTGTTGAGAGGCATTCGACCACCGGCTTGGCGATCTCCAGAGCTCCTGAAGGCGGCTCCGCTCCCGCACCAAAGCCCAGAACCGAAGTCGTAGGCAAGAGCAAGGAGTTAGCCAAGCCCTCAAGCCGTAAGAGAAGGCTGAAGCATGTTGACAGAAGGTCCGTCAGGCCTGCTTCTTCCACGTCGGCTCCTTCTCCCCAAAGGGGGAGGTCTTCAACGGCGGCATCTACTCCAGTAGCGACATCATCCCGGGGTGCTAGCTCTAGCCAAGTGACTCCAGTACCAGGGCCAGCTGAGGGCTCTGGGTCCGGAGGTCCTTCCCGGTCGAGGGGGCCCTCGACCAAGACAACGCTGATAGCAGCAGCAAGCTCTAGGGGACCTTCCAGGACTACCATGCCAGTGGCGGCTGGGGCCAGTCCGGAGGTAATTTTTGATTTTTTACCTCAGCCAGTTGTTTTATTGTTATGTCTGTATTTTGAATTTCTTCATCCTTCATCCAAAGCGTGCCTAAGAAAAGGGCTGAAGCTCTGGTCCCTGCAGCAGCAATTGAGGCTGTGCAGGCTAAAGCTCCGGCTCCAATTCCAGCACCACCCCAAGAGGTGGCTGAGGCTGCGGCAGCCCCGACGCTGGTTGTCGTGGTTTTGGACCTTGACTCATCCCCAGAAGCTCCCGTGGTAGCGCCGGACCACGGGAATGAAGATGTACCAGCGGCACCAGCCCCGAAGGTTGAAGCTCCGGGCTTGGATGCTGAGATGTTGGACGCTCTGGCCACAGAGCCGGAAGTAGCTGCGATTCCGACCCTAGAGCCGGATGTTGTTGAAGTCCCAGCAGTCGAGCCGGTGGTTGATGAGGTCCCAACGGTGGAGCCGGGTGTTGATGAAGTTCCGGCACTTGAGCCGGTTGTTGAGGAAGCTCTGGCGGTTGAGCCGGTTGCTGCGGAAGTTACAGCTGTAGAGCCGGTCGTCAAAGAGGTTGTAGCGTCCGAGCCAGTTGCTGCGGAGGTGTCGGCGCCTGAGCCTATGATGGTCAAAGCGCCAGCGCCTGAGCCTATGATGGTCGAAGCGCCAGCACCTGAGCTAGCAGCAGAGGAGGTGCCTGCGCTGGAGCCGGAAGTAGCTTCTACTCCGACTGAAACTTCAACACCTACTCCGGATGTGGTGATCCTGGAGGTGCCCGCTGCTGAGCGAGGGTGCCAGGATGAAGCTGCTGGCCCCCCGCCTAAGGGGCCAGTTGTTGATGACCTGGTGGCGGGACCTTCAGAGCAAATTTCGGAGGTCGGAACTTCTGCTGCAGGACCTTCCTCGGCGGCGGCCAAGGCTATCCCGGAGGACGGCCTTAGTACCGTGGAAGCTCAGGGGACCGCTCTTGTAGAGTGGGACCCAATTTTTGTCACTAAAGATCCGCTGGAGACAGCGGAGAGGACCCCGGCAGGTATGGACCCGATCCCCCTATAATTTTCTAT
Source organism: Tuctoria greenei (assembly GCA_036927565.1). Classification (NCBI taxonomy): domain Eukaryota; kingdom Viridiplantae; phylum Streptophyta; class Magnoliopsida; order Poales; family Poaceae; genus Tuctoria; species Tuctoria greenei. The sequence goes on from JAYESD010000004.1 coordinate 75,178,411, forward strand.
TGACAACGCCTGCTCCAGTCTTTGCCAGGTCCAACTGGCTTTCTACCACGACAGCAAGGCCCTCGAGGAGGAGCGCCAAACTCTTAGGAGGTGGCGCAACAGGCTCCATTTTGATACCAAGCTAGCGCAGTCGAGGCTGGCTGACGACAAGGAGTGGGTGCAGAGGGAGAAGGTCTGCCTGGAGTACTGGGGTACGCTGTTGGATGAGAGGGAAAGCATGACGCGATCCCTCGACAACCAGTCCCGGGCCATCTATGAGCAGGCCAAAGCTGCTAATAGCGCAACGGATGATCACTAGGAGAGGCTCGCCGCCATCCACGATAGTCTCGTCAAGCACCGGAAGGCTCTTGAGGCGCGGGAGAGAAAGCTCGAAGATGAAGAGCAAAAACTCCTGGAGTTGCGGGACGACCTCGTGAAGAGGGAGGAAGAGCTTGTCCAAAAGAACGCACCAAGAAATTGGAGGAGCGTTGTAAGGAAGAGGAGAAGAAGGCCTGGGAGCGAGGGAAAGATCTCTACAAGCAGGAGAATGCCGTCACCGCCAGGGAGAAGAATGTGCGGGGACGAGAGGAGGATCTGGTCAACCGCCGGAAAGAGATCCACCTCCAGGAGGAAGAGCTTAGTAGACTCGAAAGGCAGGTTGCTGAAAAGATTCAACAGAATGCCAAAGAGGTGGAGCGTCTTGCTCGGGAGAACTCAGAGCTTGCAGCGGCCAAAAGATCCTTGGAGGAGATGCGAAGCACAAGGGCTGTAGAGTCCCAACAAGTTTGGGACTTCCTGGGCAAAGCCAATGACGCACTGAAGCCAATGGGCTTTAGTCCCATGCGCCTGGATGATCCGGAGCCGGAGCTGGACCAGGCGTTGGAGGCGCTGAGTTCAGCAGGCAACAAGCTCACCAAGATGGGTGATGTCATCGCGGACCATCTGGAAACTGAGGGACAGTCCCTGGCGAAGAACGTCACAGAGTTCATGCTGACGTGCTACACCAGCTGGGACCCTCAATTCCCCTGGACCCGGTGCTTGAAGGCCCCATCGAAGGAGGGGGAGAAGCCGCCCGAGCCAACGTATCGGAGGTTGCCCAGAAGGTCGGCCAGTTCTTCCACAGGGTCTAGACCATCTCTTTGTAGCTCCTACTTGTATTCTCTCTTCTTCTTCTCCAATTTTGTAATCTCTTGTCTCCAGATGAATGAAATCCAAATTTTTTTGTGAATTTCATTTTTTGTCTTCAACACCTTTGTCTCACTTGGCCCCCTGGTAGATGTACAAAATTTGATTGTGAACATGTACCAAGAGGATGTAACAGTTGTTGAAGACTTGCGTGCTTCGAACTTGTAGGATGTAGGCCCGAAGTCTTTGATAGTGTAGGCCCCCTAAGGTTGTTGGAGCTTAGTGGCTACGGCATTGACCATCGTCAGAGCTTAGTAGCTCCGGCGGTAGTCTCCATCAACATGTAAAGCATCGACGGTTAGCCCTCTGGGGTGTCGGAGCTTGTTAGCTCTGGCAGTGACCTCTGTCAACACATGGTGTGTCAACGACAGACTCCACTATGGAGTCTTTCCACCATCTTTTCTTCACGTTGACGGCTTGCCCCCTAGCTTTACCGGAGCTGAGTAGCTCCAGCGACGCTCAATGTCAATGTTTGAACATCGACCACAAGCCGCTTAGAGGATGTCAAAGATTTGGCAGCTCCGGCTTCATTCACCATCATCATGAAATATTTATTTTTCCTGCACACTAAAGTTAAGAAAAACAGTAAAATCCACTTCCCATCTATAACTTCATTGCGACTTACTATTCCCGAGAAGGTTTTAGGTCGAACACAATTCTAAATACAATCAAGAGCACCGTCTTGTTTCCTTCAGGCCCGACCGTTTCTGGACTCGCCTTACATCGGTCTCCCGGGGTGTAGGTAGAGTGGCGTACTTAGGGTGCATGACCAGGCTATGTCGATAGCACACTCCGGCCCTAGATTGGCTTGGCAGCATTCAGACCAGTAGACCATCCATAATATTTGGACCTGGAAGAATAGACAATGCAACTCGAATTGTACATGAATTGGTTGAGCTAAAGTTTCTTAAAAACTGCACAACTTTGTTATAGACAAGAAAGAGAAAAATAAAAAATATTGAGCCTATACAAAGTAAATGCACGTGGAGTTTGTTTTCACATAATGATGTCTTTCATTATAGGTCCGGGGTACAGGGGAAACAAGTACACTCTTAGGGTACGGAACCAGGCTAAGTGTGTTTCGTTTCTCGTTTGACCCAAGGTAGCTAGCTACACTTTTAGTTCTAAGACTGACAAGTGTTGCACGTACGTTGTGGACCTAACGGGGTAGGTCCGGCTGCCCTCCCGGAGGAGCTACCCAACTCTGTACAATGACTCTATAACATACATCACATGTAATTACAGACTGACCTTCGTGATATTAAGCGTAGAACTTATGGAGGTGCTCAATGTTCCAAGGATTTGGGAGAGGTGTCCCATCCTCGGTTGCCAAGCGAACGCATCCGGGATGGGATACTTTGATCACTCGGAAGGGTCCCTCCCGACCGGGGGAGAGTTTGTTTAACCCTTCTCTGGATTGTATTCTCCGTAGCACCAGATCGCCTTCCTCGAGCTGTCGGTTGTGAACATGCCGTTGGTGATAGCGCTAAAGAGCTTGGTGGTATCGGGCATTCTGAACAGCTGCTCGGCACCTTTCCTCTTCAAGGAGGTCAAGGTATTCACGCCGGAGCTGGTCCTGCATGGCTTCGTCGAAGGTCTGGACCCGGAGCGACCCCAAGGTGATTTCCGAAGGAAGGACTGCTTCAGCTCCGTACACCAGGAAGAAGGGTGTCTCTCCAGTTGACCAGTTTGGAGTTGTCCTGTTGGCCCATAGAGTGGGCAGAAGCTCTTCGATCCAGTTAGCTCCATGTTTTTTCAGGCGATCATATGTGCGCATCTTGAGTCCTTTCAGGATTTCTGCATTTGCTCTCTCGGCTTGGCCATTGCTTGCCGGGTGAGCTACAGAGGCGTAGCTGACTTGGATGCCGAGGTCTTCGTAGTATCCTTGGAAAGCAGAGCTTGTAAATTGGGTCCCATTATCTGTTATGATTTTTTCCGGGACTCCAAATCTGCATCAGATGGACTGCAAGAAGTTGATAGCTGATTGTTTGTTTATTGTCACAACTAGAGTTGCTTCCAGCCATTTGGTGAACTTGTGAATGGCGACATACAGGAACTTGTAACCTCCGACGGCTCTTGGGAAAGGTCCCAAGATGTCCACCCCCCACACAGCGAATGGCCATGTAGGAGGTATTATTTGTAGAGGCTGAGCCGGTGTGTGAATTTGCTTTGCATGGAACTGGCATGCTTCGCATTTATTCACAATCTTAGTTGCATCCTGGAGCACTGTAGGCCAGTAGAAGTCATGCTGGAAGGCTTTACCGACTAGCGTGCGGGAAGACGCGTGGTTCCCACACTCGCCTCCATGGATTTCTGCGAGGAGCTCGCAGCCTTCTTCCCTTGTGATGCACCGCATTAGGACGCCGTTGGCACCACGCCGGTAAAGATCCACTTCTACCAGCGTGTATCTTTTAGCCAATCTGACTATCCGATCAGCAGATACATCATCGTAAGGAAGGATATTGTCTTTCAAGTAGCTCCAGATCTCTGAGATCCATGCATTAGAGCTAGCTTGAGCATTTGAGTCTTGCGTGCTGGGTTGCTCGGAGCTTCCGGCAGCACCTACAACCCTTGATGGCTGCCATGGTAACAGGGCCATTGGGACCGCCAGCTTCGGGATGCTAGTCTCGCCCCCTTCGCTCAGTTCGGCAGGCTGAGCTGTGGGTTTTTACAACCTCCGGACGAAGGTTCCGTCAGGAGTCGGAGCTCCGGTTGATGCTTTCGTCGAGAGTTCGTCAGCTTCAGCGTTATGGACATGCTCGACATGGTGGAGGTCCAGGACTTCATAGTCCTTCTAAAGCCTGTGGACTTCAAGGAGATAAGCACCTAGTTGAGGATTGTTACAGGAGCATTCACCCTTCACCTTTTTAATGATGAGCTGCGAATCTCCCTTGACCAACAGCTGCTTGACACCATATGATAGTGCAACCTTTAGTTCATAAATGAGTGCTTCATACTCCGCCATGTTGTTGGTCGCCTTAAAGTCAAGGTGGACCATGTATTTTACCTTCTCCCTGGTAGGAGCGAGGAGAAGGACTCCAACTCCGGCCACATGCTTTTGCATGGATCCGTCGAAGTAGAGGGTCAAGTGAGGCTCGATGAAGACCGGATCCTTGAGTTCCGGCTTCTGCTAACCAGAGCCCCCAGGGTTTGATGGAGAAGGGGTCCATTCCGCCACAAAGTCTGCCAATGCTTACTCTTGATCGCTTGTCTTGGGACGAATTCAAGATCGAATTAGGCCAATTCCGCTGCCCACTTTGCAATGTTCCCAGTGGAGTTGGGATTATGCAAAATTGCACGCAGTGGATAACAAGTCACACTGAGATCTTGTGAGCATGGAAGTAATGGCGAAGCTTCCTGAAGGCGATGAGAATTGCGTAGAGCAGCTTGTGCACCTCTAGGTATCGAGTCTTGGCATCATGTAGTACTTCGCTGATGAAGTACACTGGGCGCTGGACTGTCCGGACCCTCCCAGAGGGGCCCAGAGCTTCCTCCACATCGACCCGGACCCTCACGGAGGGGTCCAAACCTTCTTCGGGGACCTCCGAGTCCTTGCTGGAGGAACCCGGAGCTTCTACTAGAGCAACTCGGACCCTCCTGGAGGGGTCTAGATCTTCTGGAATAACTCCTTGTAGATCGAAGTCTGGGGGCTGGGACCCAGACTCACTTTCAGGAACCTCTAGACCCTCCCGGAGGGGTCTGGATTCCTGAGCTTCTAAAGGTTCTGGTCTCTTCGCAACCAGGACCATGCTGACAACTTCGTCAGTTGCCGAAATGTAAAGCAGTAGAGGCTCACCAGGGTTCGGAGCTACCAAGGTTGGTAGAGTGGTGACGAGCTGCTTCATCTCTTGAAATGCCTTTTCTGCTTCTTGAGACCATTGGAATGGTCCGGACTTCCTCAATAGCTTGAAGAAGGGTAGCGCCCGTTCCGCTAGTCTTGAGATGAACCGGCTGAGGGCGGCTAGACATCCAGTCAGTTTCTGGACGTCCTTTATGCGGGCTGGTGGCCGCATATCCTTAATGGCTTTAATCTTCACCGGATTTGCCTCTATGCCCCGGTGGTTTACCAGGAAACCAAGAAGCTTTCTAGACCTAACCCTGAAGACCCACTTGTCTGGGTTTAGCTTCGTGCGAGTGACTCGCAACTTGTCAAAGACATCTTGCAAAGTGTCAAGGAGTGACTCCTTGTCCTTAATCTTGACGACGATGTCATCAACATACAATTCCACTACATCTCTGATAAGCTCTCCAAAGGTTTTGTACATAGCTCGTACAAATGTTGAAGTTGCATTCTTGAGACCAAATGGCATGGCAGTATAGCAGTACAATCCATCTACTGTGATAAAAGAAGTATGTTCTTCATCTTCCCTAGCCATTCTAATTTGATGGTACCCAGAATATGCGTCTAGGAAACACAATAATTCACACCTAGAGGTGGAATCCACTATCTGATTTATTCTAGGTACTTGGAATGGATCTTTAGGGCATGCCTTATTCAGTGTTGTGTAGTCAATACATATTCGAAGCTTCCCGCCGGCCTTGGGTACATCAACTTGGTTTGCCAGCCATTTTCGGTGGAAGATTTCTCGGATGAATCTAGCTCCGAGCAACTTCTTCACTTCTTGTCGTATGAAGTTATGCCGCTCTACTGATTGCTTCTAAGGCTTCTGGTGCATAGGCCGAGCGTCAGGATAGATCTTCAGATTATGCTCGATCAATTCCCTAGGGATCCCAAGCATTTGTGACGGTTGCCAAGCAAACACGTCGACATTAGCCCGAAGGAAAGTGATGAGCATGAGTTCCTATTTGTCATTCAGACCTCCCGATATACGAGTGGTCTGAGCGGCATCGGAACCGATTTGGACGACTTTGACGGGGATGTCGGTGCCGCCGCTTGGTTGCACACGTGGTGTAGAGGTTGAGCCTCGTTGACGAATGCTCGGGGGTTTTGGAGCTTGTTCCTACCTGGACTCTTCCTCCTGCGCTATAGCAAGCACATAAAGTTCTTCCAGAGCAGTCACTGCGGCAGTGCGGTCTCCGCGAATTCGGAGAACACCAACTGGTGTTGGCATCTTCAACACCAGGTAGCCATAATAAGCAGCAGCCATGAACTTGTACAAGGCGGGCCTGCCCAGAATGGCATTGAAAGGTAAGTTGATCTGAGCGATGTCAAAGATCAACTTCTCAGTGCAATAATTCTCACGAGTCCCGAAGGTCACGGGGAGAGTACTGGCATCAAGTGGGGTTATGGCCCCTGGACGTACTCCGGAGAAAGGTCGGGAGGGGTGAAGGTCCGAAGGTCGGAGCTGAAGCTTGACGAAAGCTTCGAAGCTTGCCCCGAACCTCCGTCCACCATTACATGGTGGAGTTGAATGTTATTGATGGTCGGAGATACCATCAAAGGTAGTCGACCAGCTCCGATCATGTTCTGAGGGCAGTCTGAAGCATCAAAAGTGATGGTGGTGTCCATCCACTTCCGTTGCGGCTCCGCCCTGGCGGTAGGAGCTAATGAAGCAATGTCCTGCCGCATTGTCTTGAGGACACGACGGGAGGTGATGTCCCACGAAACGCCAATGATGGTGTTCATGGTCTTCTGACGCTCATTGTCGGAGACGTCAGAGTCGTTGTCGACGGAGGTGTAAATAGCCTTCAGGACCTTTTTAGGGTCCTGAAAGCCTAACTCCTCTTCAGCCGGAGCTTCATCGACTTTCTGTTTTCCTTCCCTCTGATGAAAAGGAACTTCTTCCCGACGCTTGTTGTAGCGCTCGACAAGGTTTTGGACCTCCCGACAGTCTTCCAAGTTGTGGCTATTCGACTTGTGAATAGGACACCAAACTTTGAAGTTTCCACCGTCTTTAGAGGACGGCCGAGGTCGTTTCTCGGGGCGTGGCCCCCGGCCACCCGGAGCTGTAGCGGCTGCAGCAGTAGATGTGTCGGCCGACGGCTTCTTCTTGCCGTTGGACTTTTTCTTCTTTTTACCACTTCTGGAAGTAGTGGCTTCGCCTTTGGAGGATTTTTTACCATCCTCCGGAGGTGGTTTGGAGTGCATTTCACGACCCTCCACAGCTTGGGCGCACTTGTCAGCCAAGCTGAAGAGCTTTGTGACGCTGGTGATCTCCTTGATCACCAGCTTCTCCAGCATCTTCTTATCTCGTACACCCTGTCTAAATGCTACAATAACAGAGGTGCTAGAAATAGAAGTAATAGTGTTTCATACCTAGGAGAACCTCTGGATGAATGAGCGCAGGGATTCTCCCCCCTTTGGACAACAACAAAAAGGTCCAGTTCGGTGCCTGATCGGGTGTATGAACTCCCGAAATTGGCTGTGAACTGTTGGCACAATTCCTCCCAACTATTGATGGAGTTGTGAGAAAGGCTCACGAAACAGGACCTGGCGGTCCCAGTCAAGGCCACTGTGAAGTAGTTGGCCATTACGACCTCGTTACCTCCGACCGCAAGGATTGCGGTGGAGTAAATCTGGAGAAACTCGACGGGATTAACAATCCCGTCAAATTTCTCCGGCAGGTGAGGCCGGAACTTTTGTGGCCATCTGACCATGCGTAGGTGCATGGCCAGGGCAGAACAACCTCCTTCTACTCCCTTGGGAGCAGGACTGTCTCGAGCCTCTCGCCTTTCGCGATCACGCTCGATATGGACACGGCCGTCCTGTTGACGGTAACGGCGATCAAGCTCCGCCCGGAGGTCATGAGTTGAAAGCCTGGTTACCGTATGAGTGCGTCGCGCCCCGGAAGGTAGCGACGTAACTTGCTGTGATGCAGCACGCCTCCTATTTTGGGAAGCGTGCGGACCAAGTCTGCCCGACACAGTCCGGCGTTGCGATGGGGCTCGCCCCGAAGGGGGAGGACCTTGGTTGCTGATGCGGTCGGCTGCTGCTGCAACCAGATGTTCCACATCACCCCTCCACTGCTCCATTGAACCCTGGGGTGCACCTGGAGGTTGTGGACAATGGAGGAGAGCACGCGCTGCACGAAGCGCGTGTTCAGGGTTGTTGTTATTCGCTGATGCGGTGACTGATGCCGATGCACCATCACGCTGACCAACTTAATTTGCTCGTGTAGGCGGTGGCGGTGGAGGCATGACCCCTGCTGGAGCCGTGGCACCTGCTGGTTGCTGCATGTTGGAGGGATTGCCCCCAACAGGTTGAACAGAAGGATTGCCGTTGGATGATCTAGCAGCTGAGTTCACCATCCTTGAAATCTCGGGCGTCCCCCTACGTGGCGCGCCAACTATCGGTGTTTGGATCCGGCAGATCTCCCGTTACTACCGTTGGTAGATCGAGGAGTTGTAGTTCGGTAATGGACGCGTAGAGATTCAAGAAGGTGAATGACAAGTGGACACAAAGATTTACGTGGTTCGGGCCGCCTAAGTGTAATACTCCACTCCACGGGGTGTGTTGGTGTTGTATTGAGCATGTAAGTCTAGAAGAAGCTCCAGAAGAAGAAACTCGTCTAGGTCAGGAAGTCCAGAAGAGGTCTGAAGCCGTCCCTTATGTATCGTGGACCAGTCCCTTTATAGTACAAGGACTGGTCGTTACACCGTTTGCCTGGCCCGACATGTGCCCCCGGCGGTTACACATGCTTGGTACACAATTAATGAGGTTAATTACCCTTAATAGACTGGTAATGGGCCTTAAGAGTGCCGTTACCGGTATTAAGGGCCATCTGATCATGTGTCATTAATATGGCATTAATGGCACTTAAACGGGTCTTGAAGTCTTTGATTACTCCTTGAAGGTCCGGAGCCATTGGGGGTCCACCAGCCTGATTGTTGAAGTTGAAGGTCTGGCGGTCTAGCCACGTGGCAGCTCTGGGGCTTACCGTAGTGGATGGGTAGGTCCGGTGCTATTGGACACGTGTCGGTACCGGAGCTTCCCTCTGTCTGGGGTTAGGTTCGGGGATGCCATACCGGTATCTAGTCTGGAGCTTTCCCATGTGTGCGCGATAGCTCCGGTCTTATGATACACGTGTCGGCCCTGGGACTAACCATGTCGGGGAAGCAAGTCTGGTTACACCTGACATGTGGGGCCTTCGGAGGTCTTCAAATCTGGTAGATGAAGTTTCCTTGTGATCTTTGCAATCTCAAGTGGTATCCAGTACGTAGGGTACCGACATGGCCCCTTGGATGAGAAGCTAAAATCGAAAATTTGTCAGCCATGTTTGAAGATACATACCAGTAAACTTTATTGCAGCTCTGAGGCCTACTATACATTTCTGAAAGCCACCTGATCTTTGGAAACCACTGCTGCTCTTGTGTTTTCTCGTCTTCTACTATGATCTGTACATGCTCTGATCAACAGCCACTGTACACAGTTGATATGGAGTGAACCTGTGAGATTGTGGCAGAGATGAGAAAAAGATCACAATGGATGTGAGCTGTGAAAGAAAGACCACAGAGATGATGTAGAGCACCTGATGAGATTGATGGTTCAAAAGGTTATGGATGCAATGGTAGCCCGAGTTTACTAAGTAGCAGGTAGGCACAATCTAGGCCACATGAGCTGATTCATGTATTAACATCTATGAAACCTTTTGTAAATATCGTAATAAAGATTCTAGAGTATGATATATTAAAATATATTGTTCTGTATATGTGCATCATCATATCGCTAGATGACCTGACAAATATCGAAGAAAAGCACGACTCCGAGGAGAAGGACTAGCACGAACCCCACAACAAGAACAAGATTTGCCCAAGCAGCATCAAAGACAAGAAAAAGAGAAAAATGATGAGAAGCTTCAATCAGAAGATCCAACACTGACTTGTTGACATTTGCACTAGTCCCAATCTAAGGTAAGCCCCGATTTGCATTTAAGTTGTTAATATGCTTTGCTTTTATTAATCTATACAATGGTAATTGTGCATTAAGTCTAGGGATGTATGATACTCCACATGCATGACCTCAGAATCCCTAAAGTCTGGTTAGAATAGGACTTAGCATGATTTCAACTGCTATATCAAAGTGAGTTGTGGAGTATGGAGAAATTGATTTGAGGAAGAAAATGGAGATGGAATGGTTAATCTCAGACAGGCATGAAGATTAGGACGCTCAAGAACGTGGTTCTGTGAGCATGGTTTTTGCTTGTGTCGATTGAGGACCGTACCGTGTGCAGCCCTATTGGACATGTTTGAATATGTACCGGATGCATAATAGCTCTAGTGGACCCAACAAACTGATGTAACATGTTAACTTTGGTGTTGAGGCTTACCCCACCGTCCTAGACACCACGCATGTCATGAGGAGAGCAGAGGCCACTGCGGTATAGGTCGTCATATGAGTCTTGCTTCTGGGATGGTAGGACCGGCTCAACATCTGGGTGTCTGGTGAAAGTTGGTTGTGTACAACGTTATTGGAATAGGTCGCGCACCTCTTATAGACGGGTGTACATGATGTGCAAGCCGGGTGTATCTTGATTCGAATCACCATCGCTCACGAAAGGGAGCATACTTGTTCACTGTGTTGTGACGTAGTAACAACTGGAACTAGGTGAAAACTGTTGTACGGTTAAGAAACTTGGTTGAAGTAGTTTATATAAGAACTAAAGCTATGATTCTAAGCAACTACACCTGCTATTATAAAACTGAAGCAAGGATCTACTAATTGTGGGAGCATTTACTTGCTTCAGTTTAAATTCAAGTCTTACGTTCCCAGCATGTAGAGTTTCATGCTTAGCTGAGACAGGTAAGTCTTGCTACCATGTGCTCACGGTCGCATTTATACAAGTTTTGCAGGTATATAGCTATGATGGGTTCCTAAGCTTTGCCCTTGTCGGGGTATATAGTCAATGGAAGCCCTGGACGCTGCTGCTTGCTTTTGTGATGCTAGAGTGGAGTATCCACGGGTCGGATATGACTGCTACTATTGTGGTGTAGACTCGAGAGAGTAATATGAAGACTTCCGCTAATGTAAGTTATTTTGTATAAAATTCTAAGATTAATATAAGTTGCCCACTTAGGTTATGAGTTCTTTGTTCTTTTTGGTGTTGTGCTGTTGGGTGTCGTATCACACGACATCACTCAATGTGGTTTCTAGTTTGTATGACCCTGATCCTCACAAAGAACTGGTGGAGAATTGACGATGATGTAGATGAATTGACGAAGATTGATCTTGCTTGATGCTCCTATCTTCCTCCTCCTTCCCCTTGCTGCGAGCCCCTCTCTTTGATGGCGGCTCTCACAAACTAGGGTTAGGGGTTTTCTTCAATTGTGGCAAAGAGATGAAAGGGTGGGTGTTGGGGTGTTTATATAGGGTGGATATGGTAGGGTTTAGATGGAATTCGAGTTTAAGGCGGTAGAGGCCTGGCTGGGGTCTCACATGGACTCCACAGGGCTTAGGCACGATGTTCTTGGGCCCAATTAAGGTAAATACCCAAAAGCCCGTCGCGAAGAAAGAAATAGAATCAAAGTCGGGCACACTAGACTAGTCTGCTAGGGGGCGGACGAGTCCGATATGGTACAAAAAGTTGAACGGCCAAGTTCGGTGCATATCTAGACAAGTTCGAAAAGGATCAGAAGGCAAAACCAGATAAGTCCGCAGGGATACAAACTTTTCACTACAATTTTGGTTCTAATTCATTTTAAACTTGTTCCTTTTTGTGTTGCTTAACGTCAAACATGTATAAGAATGTATGCAATGCATGATGGATGAAGATGAGGGTGTTACAACTTGTTTCTTTGTTTCATTATGTTAGACATGTATGAGAATGAATGCAATGCACGATGGATGAAAATGAGGGTGTTACAAACCTACCCCCTTAAAATGAATCTCGCCCTTGAGATTCGACGTAGAAGAAAAAAGATAGCGAAATTCTTTCTTAAGATCTTCTTCCAGCTCCAAAGTTGCTTCGTACTCATTATGATGCTTCCACTGCACCTTGCACCATCGAATCACCTTGCTTCTCATGACTCTCTCCTTTGTTTCCAAGATTTTGATAGGTTGCTTAGCATAAGTCAAATGTTCCTCTAATTCTAATTCATCCATTGGTACTTGTTCTTCTGGTACCCTTAAGAACTTCTTCAGCTAATAACATGAAATACATCACGAACAGCAGAAAGTCTTGCTGGCATCTCCAACTTATATGCCACTTCTCCCCATTTGTCTAAAATCTTGAATGGTTCAATATAGCGAGGTGCCAACTTGTCTTTGACATTAAATCGCTTATGACCTCGCATAGGTGACACTTTGAGATACACGGAGTCTCCATCTTCGAAAGCCAGATTCCTTCGCCGATTATCCGCATAGCCTTTTCGCCATTACTGAGCAGCCCTTAGGTTCTCACGAATTGCCTGAACTTGCTTTTCAGCTTCTTGTACCACATCATGACCAAATACTTGGTTCTCTCCTGTCTCATTAAAAAACAACGGTGTTCTACACTTCCCCATACAATGCTTTAAAAGGCAACATATTCAAGCTGGCTTGGTAGCTATTGTTGTACAAAAATTCAGCATACGGCAAACTCTTGTCCCAACCGCGTCCATAATTCAAGGCACAAGCTCTCAACATATCCTCTAATATTTGGTTTGTCTTTTCGGTTTGTCCATCAGTTATGGGTGATACGCGGAGCTGAAATTTAACCTGGTACCCATAGCTTCGTGCAGTTTCTCAAAGAACCTATAGGTGAATTGAGAACCACGGTCCAAGACTATTTTCTTCAGAACTCCATGTCGGCATACAATGTGCTGCATATATAGCTCTTCTAGCTTTGATGTTGTATATGTGGTCCTGTTGGGAATGAAATGAGCTAACTTGGTTAGGCGATCCACAATAATCCATATAGGGTCATATCCGGACTAGGTACGTAGTAATCCAACTATGAAGTCCATACCAATTTCTTCCCACTTCCATTCACTTATTTTCAATGGTTGTAATAGTCTAGATGGCCTTTGATGTTCAGCCTTCACTCGTTGGCATGTGTCACATAGGGCAACAAATTCAGCTATGTCCTTTTTCATGCCATCCCACCAATAGCAGGTTTTCAAGTCCTCGTACATCTTCGTACAACTGGGGTGAATTGAGTAAGGTGAGTCATGTGCCTCCTTTAATATCGTATCGTGAATTTGCTTCACATTGGGCACAACAATTCTTTTCCCAAGCCATAGAGTGCCATGGTCATCTTCATAAAATCTGAATTCTCTCCCTTCTAGGATTTTTCCTTGATTTCTTGGACTTCCTCATCCTTTGTCCGACCTTCTCAAATTTCCTGTTCTAGGGTCAGATTTAACTCCATCATTCCCATCCCATTCAAGAACCTAAGATGCAACCGTTCAAACTCCTTACATAGCTTGGATGGCAACTCCGTAACCGTGGGTTGGTGGCTTGCTCCTTTTATACTCAAGGCGTCATCCACTGCATTAACTTTTTTTGGGTGATAGTTGATTCCCACATCATAATCCTTAATGAGCTCCAACCATCGTTGTTGGCTCAAATTCAGATCCATTTGTGTGAATATGTACTTGAGACTCTTATGGTCTGTGTAAATCTCCCACCTATGACCGAGAATGTAATGTCTCTATATCTTTAAAGCATGTACTATGGTTGCAAGTTTGAGATCATGCGTAGGATAATTCTTCTCATGTTTCTTCAATTGCCTCGATGCATAAGCCACCACTTGACCTTTTTGCATGAGCACGCACCCAAGTCCTTGTCTTGAGGTGTCACAATAGATATCAAAGCTCTTGCTTACGTCTGGAAATACCCAGACTGGTGCGGTGGTTAACCTTTTCTTTAGCTCTTCAAAGCAATCTTGACAAGTTTGAGTCCATTGGAATGTCTTCCCCTACATTAGCAATTCAGTCATGGGCTTCGCTATTTTGGAGAAGTCCTTGATGAATCAACGGTAATATCTAGCCGTTCCAAGGAAACTTCGAATTCCTTCACATTCTGTGGCGGCTCCCATTGTAACACATCTCTCTGTTTTCTAGGATCAACCGATAGTTCTCTTCCAGAGATGATATGTCCCAAAAATGATACTTCCCGTGATCAAAACTTGCACTTGTTGAATTTGGCATACAAGCGGTGTTCTCGCAATTTCTGCAATGGGATCCTCAAATGCTCTTTATGCTCTTCTTTAATTCTTGAGTATATCATAATGTCATCGATGTAGACCATGACAAACTTATCCAAGTACTCCATGAAAACTTTATTCATGAGGTGCATAAAGTATGCAGGTGCATTTGTCAATCAAAACGACATAACGATGTACTCATAGGATCCATATCGTGTTCGAAAAGCCATTTTGGGTATATCCGACGGTCTAATCTTCATTTGGAAGTATCCCAATCGCAGGTCGATCTTGGAGAAAAAACTAGCACCCTTCATTTGGTCAAAGAAATCCTCTATATGGGGTAGCGAGTACTTTTTCTTGATCGTCACTTCGTTGAGAGACATATTGTGGGGACCGGAGTCCACACATCCGAGGATCTCATTGGGTGGTGCCGTGCGATGCGGCACCTAATAGCACACACAAAAAGGATACCAAAACATATAAAGTTTTCATTTTATAATAAGAAGAGTTTACAAAAGAGTCTACCACAGAAGTACACACGCAGCGGAAAAAACATACTCATAATCTCACCTAACTAAGCAGGAGAGAAGACGTCCATGCCCTAGGACGATTCTCACTAGCAACATGAAGAACATTCAGCAGCGGCGTGGTTCACATGAGATTTATCTCGACACCTTGAGTCTCATGTACAACCTGAACAGCAGAAATAAAACTGATACCTGCAAAAATCGTTAAAGCGCAAACGTGAGCATAAGGCTCAGCAAGACTTAACCGTCTCACTAGACATATGCAGGGGGACACTAAACATAGGTGAGGTGAAGCATAAAGGACTCTCCTACAAGTGGATCCTTATAATCAGGTTTTATGTAGCAAATGACATTCTCTGAGCACGGCACATCATGGGCTCCACAATCAAACAAGAAACGCTTTACCGATGATATGACATGCCTAGAGCACATAATGCTATTACAGCTAAAGTATGGGGAAACTGTAAACTTTTAATTATACTATCTCTAAATCGTACAAGGTTGCAAAGTAATTATAATTCAATACAATGGTATTTCCTGGGTCCTTTAGTATTTACTATGTCACGACACAGTGAACAAGTGGTACTCTATTACTGTGAGGGACAGTGATTGCAATCAGGACACACCCGGACAACACGACACATACGCACTTTCGGAAATGCCAGCGAGTACTTTGCGCAGTACCTATGTAGCACTTTAGTACTAGTCATATATGACAACCTTTCGCGAGACACTCAAATGCTGAACCGGTCGATCCGTCACGAGCAGGAGGTCCCTGCGTGGGGTGTACTCTGACGTGCCCACCAGCGGATTTACACCTTGCTACCCTCAACCCACACCTATAAAACAGAACGGTATGCCTCGACACCCAAGTGACCAAGCTACGTCAGTTTATTGGATTCCATATGTCTATTATGTTGTCGGTACAAGTCAAGCTTGTTCAGCGGGGCCACACACGAAGCGGGCCTTAATCGACACAAGCAAGGCTATGCGACCGAGACTCAATTCTCGCCGCTTCCTATCCATTCCCTGCCCGGTCTCAACTTCATAATATTAATCCATTTTCTATCTAACCAATCCTGTGAGATATGTCCTACATCTCTCGCGAGTAGATTCCAACTACTCGACTTCTACTGGATTTCCTATGCATTAGCAAAGCAGTTACTACAGGTCAAACTGTAACTCGTTCCAACCAATCCCTGGGATTTTTGGCCATGCAAGTGGAGTATCAATCATCCTATACGTAATGCACAATTCATAGACTACTCATCATAGTGATAAAGTAAATTTTTATAAATGACTTAAATGCAAACCAGGGCTTGCCTTAGTTTGCGACTCGAATAAATGTCAATTGTTAGTTGTCCTTCTGTGCAGACTCCGCCAAGGACTTCAAGTGGACACCCTGGCCTTCTCCTCCAAGCGAAACTTCTCGTCGATCACCTATCATCACGTTCCAATCGACATGATATGCATATAAGTGATTAAGTAATTAAGTAATTTAATAATAGACTCTACGAGGTTGTGTAAACTTTAAGAACGAGGAGTTTGACTAGGAAGGACAGATATGCTTCTGTTGTGTGGATAAACAAAGGATGGAGTCAAGTGGTCATAGTAGTATCGAGATGTGAATTGAAAGGTGCAATGTAAGCACACATTGCAACTTGGCACTCAACACTCGACGCTATGCCACTCAAGGACGATACAGCTGAATGGTGTGGAAGTGTTGGACTGGTAGTGTAAGGATGACCTAAGTGTCAAGGTGGCATCGAAAGCTTGCGTATGAGTGGAGTGTACAAGACGAAGGTCGTGACTTAACAGTCGACCAATGAAGTTGTTCTAACTCGTAAAGGAGTAAAGCTAGTCATAGCTGAGAAGTGTTGCCGCGGTGTTCAAGAATAGGGTGAATCAAGGTGGAACTCTAGCTATACTTGGGAGTGAAGTGAGATCGACATTCCTTGGACTCAAAGAGTCATAACAAGCCCTATTAGTCTGATGTGAGTACCAAGACAACATTGAAATGACTTTTTGGTAAAGTGGTTTCTACGGCAAGCTTCTTGAGCATCGTTCAAGTGCTTACACGACGACACTAATGTAGTGTCTCCCGCAAGCTTGTCCACGTGAGCTCGGTAAGCTCTCGGGACATAAACATGATGCGAGAGCTTGCCATGAAGGCATGCTTTGCCATATCGAGAAGATCGTCTTAGCGACGTCCACATCAACCCGGACTCGTCAATGGGGTGAGCGAAATCCCGAACACCACCTCATGAGTCGGAGAGTTAGGGACTCGACTTAGTTGTCGACAAAAGACTCGACGAACCTACCGTCAATGAAGAGGTACACCTAGGTAAGCAATTCTGCGAACGGAAAGGAAACGTCCTCGACACGACTAAGAAATTCTTGTCCAAGGTTCCACTTGGACTAGTTCTCCTCGTCGGTCACAATGTTCTCACAGTATTCTACCCTAGGTCATTGGTGGTCACCAATACACTCGGTTTGTCCTAGAAGGCATTTCATTGGGCATCTAGGCTATACCTAGGACTCGACGAGTCTCGCCTTGACCAAACCATAATTTGGCTAAACGACCATCGACTAATGTGTCGTGGTTGTGTTCCAGTACCATGTACATCACATGCATCCTTCACCTCGATGCCAGGACACAATGATGGCCCAGAACGTCACGACGACATCATGTGGACAACGTCAATGTTGATGCAGATCAAGGCGAAGCAACACGTGCGTGCACGGAAATGCCAACCCAACACAAAGGAAAAAGGAATGTCAACTTGTGGATTTATATTGGATAGGCATCAAGGCAGAACACGCACGCAGGGCTCAACGCCGCTCGAGTCCGTACGGCGGTCACCACAGACGAGTATCCGAGGAACGTTGTTGATAATGACTAGCACGAAACTTGATGATATGTAGATATCCATCGGCAACCATGTCACACAGCTCAATCGAGGTGTGGGCTCACTGGTGGATGGTGTGGAGCTATATAGAGCATGTTGAGCCACGGTGCAGTGCACGGAGGACGTCGACGGGCAGAATCCGTCCATGGTCACCGCGGCCAAACCGTGAACACGACACATATGAACCAGGCCGGTGGTTGCCTCGGTACAGTGAGGAACGAAGCAGGGGCGTCGCTAGGGCATGGCTGTCCGAGGTAAGGAATGTGAACGAAGCAGAGATAGTCGACAGGGGATCCATGGCGGCCAAAAACGTGCAATGTAGATTGGATAGTAGGGCGAGTGATCACGTGACATGAGGGAGAAAATTGATGACGCAGCCAGCGTTGAGGTGCGACATGGATGCCAGGACAGGGAGGCGACGCAGGTGCGAGGCTGAGGACTGTGGACATCGCTGGCGGCGAGCTCGGAGTATAAGAACGGAGAACGGGGGTCTTAGCTTGGCGGTGAGGAATTTCAAGAGGCAACGGTCAGTAGGCGCGTTGGCAGCGCGACGAACACACCAGCGCGGTCTGGGCGCACGAGGAGGGAAGGAAGAATGTCGACGGTGGCACGGTCCGCGATGGGACCCCAGCAGAGGCGGCCACGGCCGGCGGAAAAACGCGGCCTGAGCGGCGACATGCTCGTGGCCGAAGGGCAGAGCGGAAGACGGTGACCGAAGTCGACCACGCGCTGCAGGGAGGAGCCGACGGCGCTCTGAGCGCAACGCTGCTAAAGGGGAAAAAGCGCAGGCGGCCGAAAAGTTGTGGCACGCGGAACGAATGGCAGAGGCGGCGGAGACGATAACGAAACGCACCTGGGAGCAGGATTCGTCGGTGGTGACGCGCGCGTGAGGGGTCCGCGGCTGCGCGGTTCGCCATGGTGGCGCACGACGGCGACATTGGAGCTCATGCCGGCGGCGGATCTAGCGGCGCTGCTGGAGCGCGTGGTTGGCAGAGCAGGCAACTAAGGCCTCCTGGTGGTCGGGAGTACGACGCGGTGCCGGGCGGAGGAACTTCGGCTCAGTGGTCGAACCGCAGGGAGGCGAGCGGCAGGCGCGGCGCGGCTGGTGCGAACCGTGGCCAGGAGAGTGCCTTAGCGGCGGTGGTGGCGGCCGAGCGCGGGGTGAAGCCGCGCCGTGGGCGGCCGAGCGAGGGGCAGAACGGCAATAAGGCGAGGTGCCGTGGGGCGGGGCGACGGAGCAGCTTGGCCCGACGGAGCGTGGGGGCGGCGCCGGTGAGGAGACGAGGAGGCGGACGGGGAGGTGCGCGGATGGCGGTGCCGTGAGCGGCTAGCGGGGATGCGTGCTCGAGCAGGGGAAGGCAAGTCTGTGTGGGGTGCTTCGGTGGAGAGGAAGAGAAATTAAGTTTCTATAGCTGGGGTAAGAATGACCTGTGGGGCCCACTCCAAATTCCCCCTTATCCACTTCATTCCAGATGCAAAATATCTCCATCCATTGAGTAGCTTACCAGTGGGGCCCACCTTTTCCTAGTACTGAGGATAAGTATGAAATGTGGGTCCCACTCTCTTCTCCCTTCTCTTTTCAAAATTCAAATGGAGCTAGCAGGCATGCTTTGAAAATATTCAACTTTGGCCCAATGACTAAATAAAATGTGGAGAATTTTATGGTGCAATCAGATTTCAAAACCGAGCAAGTTGAATTTTGAACTCAGGTTTGAATTTGAATTCAAGTGGTGATACTTGACTCAAGGAAATAAATAGTAGATTAGGTTCAAAAACCTGAAACTTTAGAGTTACCCTTTTTGAACCATAAGGGATCTCAGGAAAAATTTGGAATGTATTTGGACAAAGTTAAGTACAAAGTTTAAATTTGAAGTCGACGTTGATTAAACTCTCAGTACGTGTCCAATAAATGGGAAACGTGCTTCAAAAATTTTGAAAGTTTACCGAGAGCCTATTTGAAATATTAGAAGGTCATGGAAAAATTTATAGCCGTAGATTTGAATTTTTGTGAATGTCTCATTTTAGGGTTGGAATTATTCCTTTTTCTTCCTCTCTATTTTGTTTTCTTTTCTCCTTTAATTCTTCATTGAAAATGTGAATACTTGGAAATTAAGGATTTTACACCTTAAGTTCCAAAATACAATAGCAAACATGTGCTATATGTAAAATTTTAACAAGTTCCTATTTCTAGTGAACATGGGTTAACTCATATGATTCATGTGAGTTTGGATTTCCAAGTCCACTTTCAAAATTTTTAAGTTCGCATTTTTGCGTTTTTGTTCTTCCGAAAAACAGGATTTTACAATCCTTCCCCCTTAAAGGAATCTCGTCCCGAGATTCTAACAAGTAGAATAACAAGAACGATGAGGGGACGATCCGTAAAAGAGGGTCATTGACTAAGGAAAATGACAATGCCCTTAAAGACTTGGGTTGTACGAAATAGTGATTATCTCCAAGAATCTTAAGAAATTCTAAAGTTTGCTTCAAGTGATTCTAGTCTTTAGGTTAATAACCTTGATAGGAGGCTCGACATGACAATATCACATCATAAAACATGGGTCTTAAAAAATTAGGTTGAGGTGTTAAGGTCTTCTTCTTTCCATCAAAATGAAGTAACCTACTTCATTGAAGAGGTACTTAGAGTTCTATGATAGTTAAGCGTCCTTAACTCTGGATGTTTCTCTTATGAAGACTTTTCTGCTTTGGTCTTGTAGCCGAAGTAATGTCACCAACCATTACAAGTCAAGGGGTTCCAAGACTTGATAATTAAATGATAACCTCGCGAAAAGAAAGATGCAGGGTTTTAGCGAGGTCGAGAAGTCCGTAGGAAACTCCTCGCAACTAGAAATAATCAGTTTCCAGGACTCAAGTTGATTTGAGTTTCAACGAGTCAAGGACAAAGGCTCAACTGTGTTTTGGTCACAAGGTGTTTAGTGGTTTCCCTTGTGCCACTCAAGAAAATGAAACAAGTCGAAGGCATTGCGAATGATAAAATTGATCACAACTCAAAATTGTGAGACACAATGTAGGTATTTGAATGGGGTCATATATTCTTGCTCAAAACTCATTGGTAATTACGTTTCATGATGCATCACAAGTGGAATAATGTTATGCATTAAGGATGCAATGCTGGCCAGGTAGAAATGTAGACGGTATGATGCGTTCATTATTATGCTTTGAGCAAAAATAGGTAAGACAATCCAAACACAGTCAGAAGTATCCCAAATACAGGAGGATTGAATAAACTTGGTCATGAAAGGCGCTAGACAAGACTTGCTACTTTCATATCTCGACCAAGTTTGATGGTTTCAAGGTAAAAGTATTAGCAAGGAATGGTGAGGTTCATCTCAAGGCAACGGAGTGTACAAAATGGAACAAAGTGATTGAACTTCTTGTTGATCGGAAGTTCCCTAAAGCTTGTTAATCACAACTTACAGGTAGTTGTGGTTCCTTAACAAAGGGTCAGGTTTTTCATCTCGTAGTTTTCTTAAAGTACTATGTCTACCCCTTAAAAGGTGCGGCAGGGTTACCTTCAGAAGTTGCAAAGAGAGTAACCTTTGAAGAGTAAGGTTCTCATCACTTCTGTAGGTTGCACGAAGTGGTTGACAAAGTACTGTGCTAGGCACGACCTTGGTTAGTGATCCACGTTCTTGCTAAAGAATCTCCAGCTCATACTACTCACATATGGCTTCTCGTCTCAGAGACGGAAGCAAGGGAGTGGTTTAGCGTGAAGAATCAACTGACTTCTTTAACTCGATGATCGAGTTCCACAAGAAACGGGGTTCGAGGTGAGCCGTTACTTAAGCTTCTCCTTGACTCAATGAGTCAATGTTGTACTCGGTCCTACTTACTTGAGCATTGCTTCCAGAACGTTGGTTCGGTGTCGATGTACCTTGGTATGACACCTAGGTGAACGTAACACTTCGATTACTAGATGAACTCCTTCACCCTTAAGATTCAAGCTAGGTGAGCAAGAAACTTACTCCATGCAATCTTTATGGGGAGGGTCGTCCAACTAAGGGAAGTGTCATACATGCTCAATGCATAAATAAAGTGTGAGGTGCAAGGTTGCATAGTTAAAACACTAGCATGTGCATCCGAGCAAAAGGGATTTGCCTTAGTGTAATACTCAACTCTAATGGCAAATATTGTTGGGTCGCAACATCTGGGATGTTATGAAACTCCTCGAGTTGAACTCGAGAACCAAATCCATAATCACCCTAAATGGTCATCACCCGATTAAACCCTGGTGGAGGATGAACAGCTTGGACGCAACTTCGATTTTGGCCAAGTAAATGGCAAAATCAGATCTTGAGATGAACAACAAAGTTAAAGTAAACTTCAAGACATTTCCAAAAAGTATTGGTTTGCCTCTAGATCATCTCTGGTTTGCATGTTATGCAATTTTAAAGTTAGCAGATTTCTCTGCACTTTCAACAGAATCTGCTTAAACAGTAGCAGTTTTGATCTAAAGTTTGCAGGCTGTTCTCATCAAAATCTGGAAATATTCTTAGTTACAAAGTCGTAACCAATGTAATAAGATTTCCAAAAAGTACCTATTTGTCTGTATATCAGTTCTGGTTCAAAAGATATGAGTTTTTAAAGTTGGTCAAAATTTCAGCATTCAAAATTTGAATTCAGTTAAGATTGACCATTCTGCATTCAAACTTGATTTAGAATAGGTAAATTACCGATTCAGGTCTAGAGGCAATTGTAAAAATTGTAGCTGACTCTCTAACCTTTCCAACAGTTATACGTGCGACACCATTGGATCAAGGGTCTGCGAGTTATGGATTAAATTCATAGGTGTACAGATTGCTGTCCAGTTTCTGTAGTCCCGGACAGTTTCTGCGATTTCCAAAATTTCACCCACTTAAGAAAAGGTTCTGGTCTTAAGCTGAACAGAAAACTTGCGGAGGACTTCCAAATCTTTCTAAATAGTATTTACTTGCCCTCATAGCACTTCTGTTTGAGAATATATGGCATTTGCAAGTTGACAGTTTTTCTGAAAATTTGGACAGCACCTCCTTTGTTTAAGGCTGATTTTGTCCAGAATTTTCAGATATACAAACATCAATACTTGCAAAAGTAATACATAGAAAACTTGTGGAATACATTCTCGGGATCCCAGAAATGTAAAATACGAAACCATTCGATAAGTCTACTAGGAATTATAATCGAAACAGTAACTGAATAGGTAACGGTCCATACTCTGAACTGTTTTGACACCTTAAACGATACTTCAATTTAGACTTGGTTATTGCGAGTTTTAGCCTTTGTGTTGAATAGGAAGTTGATAGAGGACTCTTTAAGCTTTCCATATATGTATAAACATGCATAGGTTGCATTTATAGTTTAAGAGTTATGGCCGTTCAAATTCAGAATTTTTCTGAGAGTTTCAGATAGCACCTATATACATGTACTATCTTCAACTCCAGTTTCTAATTAGTTTTAAACTGAATTTGGGGTAAAACTGAATAACAAAGTTGTAGAATAGCTCTTCCCCTTTCTAGAAATGTATCATAATGGAATAGAAGAGCTTCCTACAAGGAAATATGGCAAAATTTTAGATACTGGTCCATGTAGTTTCAGAACAGCAGCTGCTGTGGTAACGGTGCATTTTCATCACCATAAAAGTGTCTTTTGGCTTGGAGGTCAATAGATAACTTATATAAGACTTCCAAAGATTTCTAAAAAGTATTCAATTGCATTCATAGCCCTTCAGCTTGAAGAGATATGGAATTTCAAAGTCAGGTCAATTCTGTTCGAAAACAGAACTCACCGGCTTCGAAACACAAGACTTTGGGAACAAACTCAAATTTTGAAACTTAGCTCAAAACTCAAGTCCGATGGCTAGAACTTAATTCACAACTAATAATTTTCTTTGGAACTAAATGGAATCTTAAAAGAGACTTGACGACCTTCTTATCCGTAGCATAACACTATGGATCTTCATAATTAACCAAAGTCTTACTCCGGCGAAGTCGAGCTAAACTCTCGCCAGGATCAAAGGACTTTGGTTCACCTACCCTTGAAAAGAAATATTTTACCTTGTCCACAAGACACCAGCAACTGATACTTGGACTTAATATGAATATGAAGTCATTTATTTCGTGGGGGATGGTCAAAGTATCAAGTGGGATACTGACGGTACTACGTGCTTTACTAAAAGAAAAGTCTAACCCGGTATATCCGGATACGTCTAGAGGTGGTCCTAAGACCGATCACTCGCAAACGTATTCTACACGGGTCGCTACCGGAGTTAGTGTACCTGCAGAAGACAAACAATCCCCTTTCACACCTTCACACCTCAAGGGCGGTACGGGGAAACACAACAGGCAGTCACAATAAGATATAATCAAAAGTAAATGCATACGACTCTAGTGTGAGTCGCACTCGAGCGAAGTCATGTCTCGAGGTACATGGCTGTAAATACGTCTGTACAGCAAAGACTCCCGTACGAACCGGCTTATACACGCGCAGGCATACGTGTTTCGCATGCTCCCATAGAACAGATGCATACTATCGGGTTATACACCACCCGACGGGGGCTCCCACTAATTTTTTGTCACGCTGGAGTACCGCGTGTCATATGTTCTCAGAAACATGGAAAGTTTCAGAGACTCATATTAACTTTCCGTGCTAAGCCACGTAAATTTCACATAACATATCTCGTATGCTGAGTTTACCGAGATTGATCCGCTCTCGGCGGCGTACCTTACCTCTTACCTTGAAGACGGAGCGTCGTTACAGAATAATATAACAAGTTAGTTCACCACCTTTATAACTTATACTAGTAATAGTCCTTAATGGGCATATAGCTAAACCTCACTCGACGACTACTTCGGAGTTTTCGAAAATAGGCTCTTTTCGAGCGTGCTATTCCCAATGAAGCTCTGATACCATGTCTATGGGGACCGGAGTCCACACATCCGAGGATCTCATTGGGTGGTGCCGTGCGATGCGGCACCTAACAGCACACAGAAAAAGGATACCAAAACATATAAAGTTTTCATTTTATAATAAGAAGAGTTTATAAAAGAGTGTACCAGAGAAGTACACACGCAGCGGAAAATACATACTCATAATCTCACCTAATTAAGCAAGAGAGAAGACGTCCATGCCCTAGGACGATTCTCACTAGCAACATGAAGAACATTCAGCAGCGGCGTGGTTCACATGAGATTTATCTCGACACCTCGAGTCTCATGTACAACCTGAACAGCAGAAATAAAACTGATACCTGCAAAAATCGTTAAAGCGCAAATGTGAGCATAAGGCTCAGCAAGACTTAACCGTCTCACGAGACATATGCAGGGGGACACTAAACATAGGTGAGGTGAAGCATAAAGGACTCGCCTACAAGTGGATCCTTATAATCAGGTTTTATGTAGCAAATGACATTCTCCGAGCACGGCACATCATGGGCTCCACAATCAAACAAGAAACGCTTTACTGATGATATGACATGCCCAGAGCACATAATGCTATTACAGCTAAAGTATGGGGAAACTGTAAACTTTTAATTATACTATCTCTAAATCATACAAGGTTGCAAAGTAATTATAATTCAATACAATGGTATTTCCTGGGTCCTTTAGTATTTACTACGTCACGACACAGTGAACAAGTGGTACTCTATTACTGCGAGGGACAGTGATTGCAATCAGGACACACCCGGACAACATGACACATATGCACTTTTGGAAATGCCAGCGAGTACTTCGCGCAGTACCTACATAGCACTTCAGTACTAGTCGTATATGGCAACCTTTCGCGAGACACTCAAATGCTGAACCAGTCGATCCGTCACGAGCAGGAGGTCCCTGTGTGGGGCGTACTCTGACATGCCCACCAGCGGATTTACACTTTGCTGCCCTCAACCCACACCTATAAAACGGAACGATATGCCTCGACACCCAAGTGACCAAGCTACGTCAGTTTATTGGATTCCATATGTCCATTATGTTGCCGGTACAAGTCAAGCTTGTTCAGCGGGGCCGCACACGAAGTGGGCCTTAATCAACACAGGCAGGGCTATGCGACCGAGACTCAATTCTCGCCGCTTCCTATCCATTCCCTGCCCGGTCTCTACTTCATAATATTAATCCATTTTCTATCTAACCAATCCTGTGAGATATGTCCTACATCTTTCGCGAGTAGATTCCAACTACCCGACTTCTACCGGATTTCCTATGCATTAGCAAAGCAGTTACTACAGGTCAAACTGTAACTCATTCCAACCAATCCCAGGGATTTTTTGCCATGCAAGTGGAGTATCAATCATCCTATACGTAATGCACAATTCATAGACTACTCATCATAGTGATAAAGTAAATTTTTATAAATGACTTAAATGCAAACCAGGGCTTGCCTTAGTTTGCGACTCGAATAAATGTCAATTGTTAGTTGTCCTTCTGTGCAGACTCCGCCAAGGACTTCAAGTGGACACCCTGGCCTTCTCCTCCAAGCGAAACTTCTCGTCGATCACCTATCATCACGTTCCTATCGACATGATATGCATATAAGTGATTAAGTAATTACGTAATTTAATAATAGACTCTACAAGGTTGTGTAAACTTTAAGAACGAGGAGTTTGACTAGGAAGGACAGATATGCCTCTGTTGTGTGGATAAACAAAGGATGGAGTCAAGTGGTCATAGTAGTATCGAGATGTGAATTGAAAGGTGCAATGTAAGCACACATTGCAACTTGGCACTCAACACTCAACGCTATGCCACCCAAGGACGATACAGCTGAATGGTGTGGAAGTGTTGGACTGGTAGTGTAAGGATGACCTAAGTGTCAAGGTGGCATCAAAAGCTTGCGTATGGGTGGAGTGTACAAGACGAAGGTCGTGACTTAACAGTCGACCAATGAAGTTGTTCTAACTCGTAAAGGAGTAAAGCTAGTCATAGCTGAGAAGTGTTCCCGCGGTGTTCAAGAATAGGGTGAATCAAGGTGGAACTCTAGCGATACTTGGGAGTGAAGTGAGATCGACATAGCTTGGACTCAAAGAGTCATAACAAGCCCTGTTAATCTGATGTGAGTACCAAGACAACATTGAAATGACTTTTTGGTAAAGTAGTTTCTACGACAAGCTTCTTGAGCATCGTTCAAGTGCTTACACGACGACAGTAATGTAGTGTCTCCCGCAAGCTTGTCCAAGTGAGCTCGGTAAGCTCTTGGGACTTAAACATGATGCGAGACCTTGCCATGAAGGCATGCTTTGCCATCTCGAGAAGATCGTCTTAGCGATGTCCACATCAACCCGGACTCGTCAATGGGGTGAGCGGAATCCCGAACACCACCTCATGAGTCGGAGAGTTAGGGACTCGACTTAGTTGTCGACAAAAGACTCGACGAACCTACCGTCGATGAAGAGGTACACCTAGGTAAGCAATTTTGCGAACGGAAAGGAAACATCCTCGACACAACTAAGAAATTCTTATCCAAGGTTCCACTTGGACTAGTTCTCCTCGTCGGTCGCAACGTTCTCGCAGTATTCTACCCTAGATCATCGGTGGTCACCAATACACTCGGTTTGACCTAGAAGGCATTTCATCGAGCATCTAGGCTATACCTAGGGCTCGACGAGTCTCGCCTTGACCAAACCCAAATTTGGCTAAACGACCATCGACTGATGTGTCGTGGTTGTGTTCCAGTACCATGTACATCACATGCATCCTTCACCTTGATGCCAGGACACGATGATGGCCCAGAACGTCACGACGACATCATGTGGCCAACGTCGACGTTGATGCGGCTCAAGGCGAATCAACACGTGCATGCACGGAAATGCCAACCCAACACAAAGGAAAAAGGAATGTCAACTTGTGGATTTCTATTGGATAGGCATCAAGGCAGAACACGGACGCAGGGCTCGACGCCGCTCGAGTCCATACGGCGGTCACCACAGACGAGTATCCAAGGAACGTTGTCGATGATGACTAGCACGGAACTTGATGATATGTAGATATCCATCGGCAACCATGTCACACGGCTCAATCGAGGTGTGGGCTCACTCGTGGATGGTGTGGAGCTATATAGAGCGTGTTGAGCCACGGTGCGGTGCGCGGAGGACATCGACATGCAGAATACGTCCATGGTCATCGTGGTGAAACTGTGAACACGACACATATGAACCAGGCCAGTGGTTGCCTCGGTACAGTGAGGACCGAAGCAGGGGCATCGCTAGGGCATGGCTGTCCGAGGTAAGGAATATGAACGAGGCAGAGCTAGTCGATAGGGGATCCATGGCGGCCAAAAACGTGCAATGTAGATTGTATAGGAGGGCGAGTGCTCACGTGACATGAGGGAGAAAATCGACGACGCAGCCAGCGTTGAGGCGCGACATGGATGCCAGGACAGGGAGGCGACACAGGTGCGAGGCTGAGGACTGTGGACATCGCCGGCGGCGAGCTCGGAGTATAAGAATGGAGAATGCGGGTCTTATCTTGGCGGTGAGGAATTTCAAGAGGCAACGGTCAGTAGGCGCATTGGCAGCACGACGAACACACCAGCGCGATCTGGGTGCACGAGCAGGGAAGGAAGAATGGCGATGGTGGCACGGTCCACGATGGGACCCGAGCAGAGGCGGCCACGGCTGGCGGAAAAACGCGGCCTGAGCGGCGACATGCTCGCGCGCGAAGGGAAGAGCGGAAGACGGTGACCAAAGTCGACCATGCGCTGCAGGAAGGAGCCAGCGGCGCTCTGAGTGCGACGCTGCTGAAGTGGAAAAAGCGCAGGCGGCCGAAAAGTCGTGGCACGCAGAACGAATGGCAGAGGCGACAGAGACGATAATGAAACGCACCTGGGAGCAGGATTCGTAGGCGGTGATGCGCGCATGAGGCATCCGTGGCGGCGCGGTTCGCCATGGTGGCGCACGGCGGCGATGTTGGAGCTCATGCTGGCGGCGGATCTAGCGGCGCTGCTGGAGCGCGTGGTTGGCAGAGCAGGTGGCGGGGAGTACGGCACGGCGCCGGGCGGAGGAACTTCGGCACAGTGGTCGAACCGCAGGGAGGCGAGCGGCAGGCGCGCAGCGGCTGGTGCGAACCGTGGCCAGGAGGAGTGCCTTAGCGGCGGTGGGGGCGGTCGAGCGCGGGGCGAGGCCACGCCATGGGCGGCCGAGCGAGCGGCGGAACGGCAGGGAGGTGAGGTGCCGTGGGGCGGGGCGACGGAGCAGCTTGGCCCGGCGGAGCGTGGGGGCGGCGCCAGTGAGGAGACGAGGAGGCGGACGGGGAGGTGCGCGGACGGCGGTGCCATGAGCGGCTGGTGGGGATGCGTGCTCGAGCAGGGGAAGGCAAGTCTGCGTGGGGTGCTTCGGTGGAGAGGAGGAGAAATTGAGTTTCTATAGCTGGGGTAAGAATGACCTGTGGGGCCCACTCCAAATTCCCCCTTATCCACTTCATTCCAGATGCAAAATATCTCCATCCATTGAGTAGCTTACCAGTGGGGCCCACCTTTTCCTAGTACTGAGGATAAGTATGACATGTGGGTCCCACTCTCTTCTCCCTTCTCTTTTCAAAATTCAAATGGAGCTAGCAGACATGCTTCGAAAATATTCAACTTTGGCCCAATGACTAAATAAAATGTGGGAATTTTATGGTGCAATCATATTTCAAAACTGAGCAAGTTGAATTTTGAACTCAGGTTTGAATTTGAATTCAAGTGGTGATACTTGACTCAAGGAAATAAATAGTAGATTAGGTTCAAAAATCCAGAAACTTTAGATTTACCCTTTTTGAACCATAAGGGATCTCAAGAAAAATATGGAATGTATTTGGACAAAGTTAAGTACAAAGTTTAAATTTGAAGTCGACGTTGATTAAACTCTCAGTACGTGTCCAATAAATGGGAAACGTGCTTAAAAAATTTTGAAACTTTACCGAGAGCCTATTAGAAATATTAGAAGGTCATGGAAAAATTTATAGCCGTAGATTTGAATTTTGTGAATGTCTCATTTTAGGGTTGGAATTATTCCTTTTTCTTCCTCTCTATTTTGTTTTCTTTTCTCCTTTAATTCTTCATTGAAAATGTGAATACTTGGAAATTAAGGATTTTACACCTTAAGTTCCAAAATACAATAGCAAACATGTGCTATATGTAAAATTTTAACAAGTTCATATTTCTAGTGAACATGGGTTAACTCATATGATTCATGTGAGTTTGGATTTCCAAGTCCACTTTCAAAATTTTTAAGTTTGCATTTTTGCGTTTTTGTTCTTCTGAAAAACGGGCTTTTACACATATAGTCCACACATATCCTCTGGGTTCCATCATTCTTATCAACGAAGAGTACTGAGGCTCTCCTTGGTGATGAACTTGGGTGTATAAAACCCTTCTCTAGCTTCTCTTAAATTTGCTTCTTGAGCTCTGCTAATTCCTTAGTAGGCATCCTTTATGGCCTTTTAGCTATAGGTGCAGTTCCAGGTATTAAATCAATGACGAACTCGATGTCACGATGAGGTGGGATACCTGGCAACTCATCTGAAAACACATCCTAAAACTCGCTCACCACTGGAATTTCCTCTAATGTTGCACCATCTGTTTGATTAAACACTACCTTCTCTGTTGTGGGTTGAGATGCTTCAAACTCTCTGTTGATCCCCTCATCATTTGTCAATTGCATCGTCTTTGTGGCACACTGAATTATTCATAACCAATCCATTCCAAGTATTATGTCTAGTCCTTGTGATTCCAAAACAATGACGTTGGCAAGGAAGTCTATCCCCCTTGTTTTAAGGCTTACTTTCAAACATATTATATTTGTCCTCATCTCCCTTCCAGGAGACATAACCAACAAGGTATACTTCATGTGAGATATCGACAAACTATACTTGGCAACATACTTTGATGATATGAATGAATGCGATGCTCCAGAATAAAATAATATAGTTGTCAGGTTGGAGTTTGCGAGGAACATATCAATGATAACGTCCTCAGCTTGTCGGGCTTCCTCCGTAGAGACATGGTTCACCTTGCCACGAGCAAAATTTTGCGGTCCACGGTTTCCTTGTGGTGCTCCCCCATTCGACCTTGGGTTCTGCCTTGGTGCATTGTTCACTTGACCACAGCCTGACTTTGGGCATGTGGCATTGGAGGGCGAGGTGCACAAGTATAGCACGTATAGCACAAGTATAGCACGTCCTTGCTGCACCAGTATAGTTAGGACGAGCTTGATTCTGAGCATTAGCAGGGAAATTGGCGTGGGTCGCATGTGGCATTGGAGGGCGAGGTGCTTGCATGGAAAGGCGTTGGTGCATTGGCTGAGCTGGCGCGGTGGAATAGCATCGAGATATGCAAGAGCAGTTGGGGTGTAGTATGATGCATTTGGTGGTCCATAGCGAGGCGAACATTGCTTCCTTGCAGCTGTCCTTGATATGACACTTTTATCTTATTATCTTGCTCCATCTCACGAATCTTGTTCTCAACCACAATAACCTTGTCCACAAGTTTCTAGAAATTTGCATATTCACTATTGAGCAATAGGACTTGAATCTCATTGTTTAGGCCCCTCGTGAACAAGTATTGCTTACGACTGTCAGGGTCCACATCCTCTAGAGCATACCTTGAGAGTTGAGTGAATTTATTAAGGTACTCACTCACACCATCGTTCCTTGCCAGAGGTTCTCAAATTCTTTCCTTTTTAGGATCATAACACCATCATGAACATAATGCAACCAGAAGGTCTCCTTGAATTCCGCCCAAGTGATTCTCTCCTGATTTGCATGAGCATTGCAAAGACCTTCCCACCAATCCACAACTGCTCCAACTAGTTGATGGGAGGCAAAAAGGAATTTCTCCCGATCATTGCATTGGACAATAGCAAGCTTCTTCTCTATAGATTTCAGCCAATCACCAGCTTTCATAGGATAGTTGGCTTGAGCAAAAGTAGGTGGCCTAGTCCTCATAAACTCTCCCAGATGGTTATGAGGTGGAGGGGTTGGCGGCGGTGGTGGTGGTGGTGGTGGAGGCATATGGGGCTGGTAGTTGGCTTGCAGCTGTCCCAAAGTTTGCATCATGATTTGCATGAGCTGATTTTGCATAGCCATAAAGCACTCAAGGTTGTTGGCTTCAGGTCCAAGGGGGATTTTCTCAGGCATCCCATTGTTCTCCTCATCACCATTGGCATTCATTTGATTACAGGTCACCCTCGGCATCTGAGGAAAAAGTGTACATGATAGAGCGATTTAGAATTTTAGATAGAACGTCCCCAACTATATGCATCAAGGGATATGAAACTAAGCAACTACATATATAAGTCTATATGGAGAGGTGGACAAGTGCCGAAGCACCCCACAATTCTCTACTAAGCACACAAGCAATCACCACATCAAATTCAGCACACCATACTAACTATGACTATTACAGAGTGCTCCTATGTGCTCTAGAGTGTCCATTCTACCTAGAGTTGTGTCCTACAGTCAATGCGGCGCTGATACCAATTTGTGGCACCCGGTTCCGAGGATGAACCAAGTGAACGCATATGTATGTCAGGGATGTTCATCACACATACACGACAGCTTCACAAACAATAGTAAGAAAATAACCACATCTCAAATAGTAAATAGGTACCTTATTAGAATAACTCAATGGTTCTCGAATAACAAATCTCTAATTATTACTATTGCAGCAGAAAGATAAACTAATAAGTACGACTCCACTCCACAGCCAATTGACGATAGCACACAACCTAGAACTCTGCATGATCCTCATGGTACTCCCAAACATCACCTAAAACTGTTGGTGGAGGAATTGCAAGGGTGAGTACATGTCGTACTCAACAAGTGTGGGAAAGTATGTCATGTAGCTAAAAACAAGGAATGATAATAAATGGATAATTTCTGAAAAGTACATTCAAAACACATATATAAAAGCATCCTGCAATGTCTATGTGAATTTAAACCCATCATATCATAAGTAATTATTATAACATGTATCCAACATTCTCAATTACCTTCATATCTCATCCAACAATTTAATAACCATCCATATGCCAATTTCTCCCCTTCATAAGCAACCATATCCAATTATCATAACCCAAACCATAACCATGCCCGAAACCATCCCAAACAATCTTGTAGGTCATCCAGGTGCGCTTAACCGGGAGCACAACTATCATGATAGTTTTTAACACTCTATAGAGGTTGTACTAATTTACTCACAAGTTCATGATTTCATCCCCTTTCGGTGACTAAAGAACTCCATCATGCCCGAGACCCGTCAGTCACATTACACACTTCCAATGGTGTGTGGCCAAGAGATCACAAAATAGCCTTTATAAAGGGACTACGAGCATGTTTAGACCCACTATGGTTTCACCGGTGATGTCTCACAACTAAGCACATCCATCCAAGGGCCCTCTCTTGAGCCGTTCGGATCCTAGGGTAGTCCTGCCACTAATACAAACCCAACCGACTCCCATTCCCCGAGCCTTCCATATGACCCAAACAATGCTGGCAATACTCCTAATTAATTAGCTAACCCGCACCCATACTTGGCCTTGTGGTGGCACTGTTGTCCTGGCTTATTGTCGCATGGATCGGTCCTTAGATCTAAAGCAAGCGAAACGAACATATCTTCCAACCCAGTCCACAAACCACGCTTGCTTAGATCACCCAAGTCCCATGTTATCGAATTGTCATATTCATCAGTTCTCATCATCCATAAGTTCATTAATTCCTAATTAAGCCATTTGGTTGTTTCCAATCCCAATTAAGTTTAAGTGGAGCAAACAGGTAAGATACCATTCCAGACTCTCTACATAATATCCCAAGCGACAAGGATGGTCATACAAGTATAGTAAACACCTACCATGGGTTTCCCATCAATTTGACACAAGCATGCAGTTTTGCAAAAAAAAAAATAAAAC
Organism: Tuctoria greenei; assembly: GCA_036927565.1. Classification (NCBI taxonomy): domain Eukaryota; kingdom Viridiplantae; phylum Streptophyta; class Magnoliopsida; order Poales; family Poaceae; genus Tuctoria; species Tuctoria greenei. Next base: position 75,211,907 of record JAYESD010000004.1, read on the forward strand.
ATTTAAAAACAGGATCAAAATGATCAAGGAAACTTGCCTTGCTCTTGTGGCTGGTTTGGATTAAAAGCTTCGAAGTTCTGTGCTGAAGGTCCTCGTAAGAACCCTCTAGAGCGTTACCATCTATTCCTCGCGACAAATATGTGAAACAAGCATCATAATTAATAAATGCTCATATAGTAGTCAATATGCCCTGACATGCATGAATGATGCAATTATCATGTAATACATGGTATTAGGTTGCTAGTGTTGCATACTATCTAGTTACAATTAAGGTTTACATTTTAGAGCAAGTTTCGAGTCATTTCGGAGAAAACTAAGAAGTTCTAGAAACTCTAGAATTGAGGAGCCGGACTAGTCTGAACCATGGGCCGGACATGTCCGCTCTGGACCAAAAAGTTCAACAGACTAGCCCGCACTGGACGGAACAAGTCCGTTACGACTAGGGTTTGGCGTATCTCCAACTAGAGCATGGATTGAATTAAGTATGGAACCATAATTGATGTGGGAAATATGGACCTAATGTATTTACTGTGAATTCAAGGGTTCACTACTCGAAGAATATATGAAATGTGAGAACTGGACATCTAGATGATGAAGATAAAGAATTGGCGAAGAAGAATGTTGACGTCGAAGAATCGACGAAGAAGATCGCAACAGCGGCGATGATCTTGATTGATCCTCCTCTCCTTCCTCTTCCTTCTTCTCTCTAGACCTTCTGGCGGTGAGGGCTTCTTCCTTCTTCAAGAATGGCGGCACACGGCGTGATAGGGCTAAGGGTTTTCTATCATGGGGCAAAAGGATTAAAGGTGGTTTGCGGGTGTTTATATAGGAGAGAGAGGTGGTAGGGTTAGGGTAGAATTAATGTTTTAGGCGATGGGAACAAGTAGAGGCCTTGGTGGGGTCCCACTCAGGCTCCTCAGGGGTGGGGCACAACGTTCTTTGGCCCAATTAAGATAATTACCCAATAACTAATCATGGAGGAAAAATAGAATCCGAGTCGAAACCTTACACAGCGGACTAGTCCGTAGTGAGGCCGGACAAGTCCGATCGAGTACAAGAAGTTCAATAGAAGTCTGGTGCAATGCCAGACAAGTCTGTTCGAGAATAGAAAGTCAGTCAGACAAGTCCGGTATCAAGCCGAACAAGTCCGGGTTTTGTCTAGTATCAAATCCAGACAAAGTTTTTGGGAGTTCCCAACAGTGGTCATTGGACTAGTCCGTATATGCAATAGACAAGTCTGATCGGAAACAGAAACAAAACTGGATTAGTCTGTAAATTACGGACAGGTCCGAAGGACAACAAAAACTATTTCCGGACCAATCCGTAGCAACTAGCAGATAAGCCCGGGGAACAATAGTAGCTAAATCGGACTAGTTCGGGGTCCAATCCGGACAAGTCCGTACTAAGCCAGGCTATTAATTGTTGTTTTGGCTATAATTCATTTTAATATTGTTCCTTTTTTTGTTGCATTATGATAGACATGTATAAGAATGAATGCAATGCATGATGATGAAAATGAGGGTGTTACATTGGCCTAACCTTGTTGCAGCATGGCTTTGGCATTGGAGGGTTGAGTGTCGATGTTGTGTTGCCTCCCATCAATTCCATGAGTGTGGTCGAGGAGAGTGTTGTCGATGTTGTTCATCCACACCTCATGATCTCCCATACGTTGGGCTTCAACCTTTATTCCATGGCTAAGGTCATAATAACTTTTAGCCACAAAGGAATAAGATGTACCCATCATGTATTGGGTGTGATCTGCCATTCTTTGCCTAAGGTCAAAAATAACCTTGAGCCACAAAGGAACAACATGCACCCAACATCCGTTGGGTGTGATCTATTGTTTAATGGCTAAGGTTAAAATATCCTTTAGCCACAGAGGAACTATGTGCACCCAATGATGGTGGCAACTCACTTGGAGCTTGAAAGGGTGCTTAGAATAGTGGGAGCATAGAGATCCCAATTATTCATGGTAGCTCATTGGTTTCTCATGGATGGTTTCCATGTCAAACTTTCGGCCTCGTAAAGCTATGATTTTTCCCACATGATTAAATCCCGATAGGTTTTAACCCATGCTTGGTTAGTCATTGGCCAAGAGATGTTGAAATGGTACCTCCAGATTGAGTTATTGCATGCCTACATAGAAATACTACTCTTGCATGCTTCCCCTATTAATAGAGCTAGATGGTTAGCTTCTGGCACATGTACAACTAAGACTTCGAGTCTAATGACCGAATTTCATCTGTACATCCAGGGAAAAAACAAAAAAGATATATCAGTTTCAAATTTGAGTGCATCCATAAACTTTGTGTTGTTCATTGATATAGGAGTGGAGCTTTATAAATTAATCAATATGCACACTTTCTAAAGCTCCTACTCATAGCAATGCAAGTGATAGATATACAATCTATTGATTCCTTCATCTTTTAGATTTTCTAACCACCTTTACTTTTTACAAGAGCAAATATTTATCAAGTGGATTATGGCAAACAAGATTTTCAATTTTTAACCTTCTAAACATTTTTTAATTTCTTGTCTAGGAATTTGAAATTTAGTGATTCATGTATGAAAGAATTCAAATCAAAATTTTGGACATCACTATTCCTAGGTTTCTACATACCATTTCAACCATTGAGTCATTTCATAAGTATTATTTATTAAACCTAGGCAAAGAATGTTTAAGTCAATTTAAACAATGCTTCTGAAATTTTAGGTACTTGTTCAAATTTATACTAAGTAAGGTCACATTTTCTTATTGGCGGCTTAGTGGACTTGGGCCATTTGGATGGCCCTGGCTTCTCCCTCTTCTTAGAATGTCATTTTGGATGTCATGACGGAGTCTCCTCATTCCTCATGAAGGAAAATGAGGATGTCCACTTATGGGGGTGTTGCTTCGACCTTCAAGATATTATTTTTATTAAACCCATGCTTGATCTAGGATGAAGAGGCTTTCTTGGGCATAATGACATGTGGACTCCACAATCAACTGAGAAACGCTTCATCCAGAGTGCCGTTTTGACCAAAGTTGCACAGGATTGGTCGAAGTGTAGGGTTCAACAAGTGATTGTGGAACCCTTGGATCTTGAATACTTTGAAAAGTGGCTTGTCCTTGGCTAAATTCTTTTTTATTATGTCATTGATTTCTCCTTGGCCATGGACAAGATACATCAAGGTAAGCTATTTGAAGTTGAATTTGTTAGAATTCAAATTCACATAGCCGCCTTGATTGTATTGATTCCACTTTTGTCCTCCTTGTTGGTGGTAGCCTTTGGAGTTATTTGGAAATGAAATATCCTCATGGGTCTTAGGGAAATAAATCCCCAAGTGTCCATGTTGAAATGGATTTTCAAAAAAACATGTGAATATTCATGATTTGGATCATACAAACACCTTTCCGTTGCCTTGACCTTCTTGATCTTTCAAGAGGACGTCCAGTTTCGTGGCTACCATGTCCACCTTGTCAATGGTGTGCATGCCATGCCAATGGAACTGAAGAATTCACGGATCCACCCCCTTAAATGGTGACCTTATCCTCAATTAGATCTTTATCCTTCTTATGATCATTGAGAAGAGGTCACCTCCATCTTTAGCAGCAATTTGATCATGGGCTGATGAAGTCAACCCGTTGTAGGAGTGTTGGATGATGAACCAAACAACCATCCCCATGGTGAAGGCAAACCAACAAATAATCTTGGAGCCTCCCCCAAGCTTTTGGGACAGATGCATTTGGTATCTACTGGAAGCTGGAGAATTCTCCAGTTGTGGGCAGTGATGTTTTCAAACGGGAATAATTTGTTAAGGAATGCCTTGAAGTACTAATGGAGCTAAGCTCTTGCATCCTATTTTGGATTTCCCAAAGAATGGGCTAGCCAAACACTACTTTGTTTTCACACAACAGAGAAAACAAAGCAAGGGAATCCTGTATAATAACTACTAGTACCAATAACTTAACCATAAGTGATAGCTATCCTTCATTTTGGTGCCCTCCCCTGCAATGGCGCCAGAAATGCTTGTTGGTATTTCTTAACACCACATATCATCTCCTGTGAGACATGAGATCCGCAAGCGCACGAAAGATACTGTTGTAGCATTTCATCCAAGATTATTCCCAAGGGTACCATATTTATCCCAAAGAAAGGCGGTGAAGTAAAGGGAACACTATTCTCATGATCAAGGTATAGGGTACTAAGTATTTATCAGAACATGGGTAAGATGATAATAGGGGTAGTGTGACAGACACCTAAGCAATCTACTCTAAGGGTAAGGTTGTCATAGTGAGGGTTACGCTACGAGAAGGGGTTTCTTCGACTGTGCTCTAATTACTCACATGGCCTATTAGTGTACACATGAGTATGCTAACGATGAATACTAAGGCTTAGTGGTCCAACATATCGGACACAAGTTTATCCCTAACAACATCACGACGATCCCGGCCACGAGCGTGCGGCATAGCAGGGTGTGGGGGATTACGAAGGAGGGATAGGGTTGTCCCCACTTTTCGCCTACCCCTGCAAACCATGGGTCTACAAGACATCCAACGCTACTTAACGATCTAAGAACCACGCTTACATGTTAAGTAAATACCTTAAGGGCCCGGGTACAATTACCACCCTAAAGCAATGACTAACCTAAACATCGTTGAAACGAATGATGGAACCAAGCACTAAATTATTCATATTAAAATAATCATATTAATACCTAATTAGACTATAGTGGTGGTGTATGATGTTTATTATAATATGATATGAGCAATAAGACTAGATCATAACAGCATCTACACCTCGCACATGCATGGACTCCAAAACCATACAGGGAACGCTTTGTCCAAGCATATGAATAAGTAAAGAATAATAATAACATTATCATAAAGCATAAAGTCACTAATAAAGGAAAAGGTACATGATACATACCTTTCCCAATTTGGACTTGGGACTAGAGGCTCCTTTCTACAGCCTAACCTCCACTAAGGACCTAGGAGAACTAGTGTATACAAGAAAGAATGCTTGAGTGGTGTGTGTTGAAGTGAGTGGTGAGGGGTCCTATTTATACTAGTGTTGAGGTCGGTTCCCACCATCTTTTGTGCACGAATCAATCATCATTCTTATCACCAAGCCACGGGAGTGTGCCATGTTGAAGTTGACCAAGAAAGGAGGGGAGAACAAGCGGGCTGACCCCCCCCCCCCCCCGCCACCAGTCGGTCGACCTGGTCCTGCTGCGTTTGCAGTGTGCTTCCTCAGGGCGACTTCCATATGGGTCCTGATGACCGATATGGGTGATGCACCGTTGGATCTCCTTGGACACTTCTATAAGTGGGCCATTTGATCCATTTGCCACGTGTCGGTGTATGATTGGCTGGGAAGGTATTATTTAATATTCCTCCCTTGAATTCACTCCAATTCTGTATAAAATACCTACATGCACTATTTTTTTCAAGTACAAGTGGAACTAGGTTATTTCTAACTATGATCTGTGTAAGAAATATTTATTCCCTCACATGATTGAGTTATACTGATGGTCAAAATTGGTATATAATGATCGTCAACAGTCGGCTGACCTCCCTAGTTGACCAACTTGGCCCAGGCGTGAAACCCGATCAGCTTCCACGTGTTGGCTCCTCATGGCTCCCTAAAGGCGGTGAAGACTTATTTGCGTTCTAATGGTGGCGGGAACCGCCTCTAATCCATGTATAAATAGGTGGGCTGGTGTCTCACTTCTCGCACACACCACTCAAGCATTCTCTCTTGTATTACACTAGTGCTCTCTTAGTCCTTATTGGAGGTTAGGCTGTAGAGAGGAGTCTCTAGTCCCATGTCCGAATTTGAAAAGGTATGGCTCATGTACATTTTCTTTTATTTGTGACATTATGCTTTATATTAATATCATTAGTCTTTACTTATTCATATACTTAGATGAAGTGTTCCTTGTTTGGTTGTGGAATCCATGTATGTGCTAGGTGTAGATGTTACTATGATCCAAATGTAATGCTCATATCTTGTTATCATAAACATCATACACCACCACTATAGTATAATTAGGTATTAATATGATTATGTTAATGTCAGTAATTTAGTGCTTGGTCCCAACGATGGTTTCAACGATGTTTGTTTTAGTTATCGCCTTAGGAAGGTACTTTTACTGCAGCTATTAAGGTATTTACTTGTTATGTAAATGTGGTGCTTAGATAATTAAGTACTATATGTCTCATAGACCGACAACTACAGGAAGCAAGATCATTTACGACGTCTAAAGTTATTTGTGACGGCCGGCCGTTGTAAATAGCTTAATTTGCGATGACCGGCCCTTGGCCGTCAGAAAATAGGCAGCCGTCATCAATTGGCTTCTATTTGCGACGGCTAAAGTTGTAGCCATCGCAAATAGGCTTTTATTTGTGATGGCTTCATGATATGCGGTCGCAATTTAATTGATCGTTGCAAATAGGACGTAATTTGCAATGGCCAGAAAAAACGCCATCGCAAGTAAACTAATATGCGACGACCCACCCTAGGGCCGTCGAATTAACGGAGCCGTCGCAAAAAAAGGGATATACCCCGGCCCTCTATCGGCCCGACTCACACACTTACGCACCGGCACCACGCTCTCACGCTCCCGCCGCTCCTAAGGCTCGCTGCTTGCCCGCCGCTGCTGCGGCCACGCGCCGGCCGCCGCCGCCCCGACGCTCGCCTCCCTGACGCCCGCCGCTGCCGCCTCCCCGACGCCCGCTGCCATCACCTACCAAATGATTGCTGCCTCCCAGACGCCTGTCGCCTCCCCCACGTCGCCTCCCAGGCTGCCTCACTGACGGGAGCACCTCCCGCAAGGTCCTCCCCTCCCATGTTCATTTAGCCTTTGTGATTTAGGCTTGTGATTAGGATTCGTGCATCGCAAATGATTGGCTCGATCTCCTATGGTAATTTTAGCTTTGTGATGAACATTTGCTTATGTTTATTGCCATGATTATTGTTGACGACTGTTATACACCAATTTCAGCCATCAATATAACTCAATTATGTGAAGGAATTGTCATTTCTTGTACACATCACCTTTCTATTTAACCTATTTCCACTTGACTTTTGAGAAAGTAGTGCATGCAGGGATTCTATACAGAAATGAAGTGAAACAAGGGGGTGGATCCTATAAAATATCATTCCAGTGAATCAAGCGATGCCACATGGCACCACATGGATCAAATGGCCCACAAATAGAAGTATCCAAGGCCATCCAATGGTGTAGCACTAATATCAGTCAATGGGACCCACCTATCAGTCACCTGGAGGAAGCACACCGAGAAAGGGGCCAAGACCAGGTCGGCCGATCCCCTTAGTCGGCCGACTTGGTCCTGGCACCTTTCTTGGTCAAACTCCATGTGTAGGCTCCTCCTATCTTGAAGAGATCATGGGTGACTGATTCACGCGCTTTTGGTGGCTGGAGCCGACCCTTCTCCAAGCTATAAATAGGACCCCTCACCCCTCACTTCAACACGCATCACTTGAGTATTCATCCTTGTATCCACTATTCTCCATAGGTTTAGAGGAGTATAGGCTGTAGAGAGGAGAGTGTCTAGTCCATAGTCCAAGTAGGAGAGGAGTAGAATGAGTCTCTTCCACATTGGGGAAGGTATGCCTTCCATATTTCTTTTTGTATTTGTGACATTATTCATAATAAAGATGTTATCTTTAGTCTTCATATGTTCATATACTTGGATGAAGCATTTCTTGTTTGATTGTAGATTCCATTTATGTGGTAGGAGTAGTATTTATGATTGTGCTATACCATGTTCATTACATTATCATAAACACTATAAACACCCACTATAGTCTAATTAGGTATGATATGGTTATGTTAACATGAATCACTTATGCTATGAATTAATTTGGTTCAACCATGATTTAGTTCATTGCCTGAGGATGGCTTGTGCCTAGGCTCTTAAGGTAATTACTTAATATGCTAGCATGGTTCTAGGATAGAGAGTAGCGTTGAATGTCTCGTAGACCCACGGATTGAAGAGGTAGGCAATAGGTGGTGACAACCCTATCTATGTGACACCCGGTTCCGAAAATGAACCAAGCATGACACATATGTGTGCCCAGGACATTCAAGATACATACATGAGTGCATTCATAAAAGGATATACAGAAAAATACCATAGACCAAGATTAATTAACCACTTTTATTACAGAGTTCTTAAGATCCTCGAATACAAGCACTAATGAGTATTAATGACAAGTTTGAACTAATGCGGCGGACATAAACTAAATAAACAACTATGCAGCTAAGCAAATAGGGATATATGGCAGCTCCAATCAATCCAAAGGCAAGCTGATGGCAGACACGGCCTAGAACTCAAAATTATCACCGTTATACTACCAATCCTAACCTGAAAATGATGGTCGGGGAATTGCAAGGGTGAGTACGTATCATACTCAGCAAGTGTGGAAAGTATGACATGGAGCTGATTCAAATGACGAATATAATAAAGGCTAAGCGCTGAAAAGTACATTAAAACATTTGAAAAAGCAGTATATTATATGTATGTGAAGTAAACCCATCATAAACCATGTAGTTAGCATAATACCGGTCCATATTCCATTACCACCATCCATATACCAGATTTCTCATTACCATTAACCATATCAAATACCATAAATCATAATACCATCCCATAACCAGTACCAAACCATCCCAATACCAAAACCCCTCTAATCATGTAGGTCATCAAGGTGCTCTTAACTGGGACCACGACTATAATGATAGTTTTAATACTCTACAAAGTTTGTACAACTTTACCCACATGTTTGTGATTTCATCACTCGTCAGCGACTAAAGAACCTCCCTTATGACAAATACACTTCCTTTGGTGTATGGCAAAGAGATCACAAAATAGCCTTTACAAAGGGACTACTAGCATGTACGGACCCACTGAGGTTTCACCGGTACCGATGCCTCCAACTGAGTGCATCTTCAACTAAGGGCCCCCTCTTTTGCCGTTCGGATCCCAGGGAGTCCCGCCTCAAAACCAAACCAAATCTGACTTCCCTTCCCCGGTGTGCCAAGTGATCCATGCAATACTAGCAATACCCTAATTAATCAGCTACGCCACACCCATACTTGGCCTCGTGGTGACACTGTTGTCCTGGCTTATTCTCGCATGAATCGGTCCTTAGATCTAAAGAAAGCAAACCACCATAATATCCAACCCATCCACATACCATGCTTGCTTAGATCACCCATTACCATATCGCATTCACCAGTTCATATTAATCAAAATCTCATTAATGAATAATTAAATGGTATAATTGTTTTCCCATCCCAATTAATTAAGTGAAGCAAAAAGGTAAAAAGCCCTTCCCGACTCTCTACCATGTATCCCAAGTGACAAGGGTGGTCAACAAGGCTAGTAAACTCCTATCTTGGGTTTCCAATCAATTTGACACGAGCAATGCAGCTTTGCAAACAAAACATTTATTGTAAAAACATGACCAATATGTTCAAGGACACTTGTCTTTCTCTTGGGCTTGATTGGGATGAACGACTTCAAATTCCTAGTTCTGGTGGTCCTCTGCAGCACCCTCTAGTGCAAATCCATCTAAACCGCACAATAAACATACAAGACTAGAATCACAATTAATAGGTGCACATATATTACTCAATGTCATGACATGCATGTTTAATGCAAATGCAAAGCAAGACTAGTTAATGAGTTGTTAATTATGTATACTAACTAGTTATAATAGCTATTAACAAGTTTGTACAGGTTTGGAATTGATTAGAATCAAGTTAGATTTAATTCAGCAGGAAACAGTCAGCAAAATCAGACTAGTCTGCTGTAGGGCCGGACTAGTCCGCCCTTCGCAGAAATAGCAAATTAGGGTTTTCTAGATCATTGTTAATTTGGGGAAACGAGGTTGAATTCATGTGAGAAAGAGGAAGTAGAAGGTATACCAGGTGTTTAGGACTCCAATGAATCAAGGATTTAGGAGGCAATACTTGGATCATGACGATCTAGGGTTGATAAAGAAAACTTGAAGGTAAATTGGTGATGAAGAACGAAAACTCGATGGTGATCTTGGCTTCTTGGTCCTCTTTGTTTCCTCCTCTTCTTCTTCTTGCTCGGGATCTCCTTCTCCCTCCTTGGCGGTGGCTCTCCACGAACTAGGATTTGTGGTCTTTCAATTGAGGCAAACAGATGTAAAGTCAAGGGGTGGGGTTGTTTATATAAGGGTGGAGGGCTAGAGTTTGATGGATTTCGAGTTTGGGATGGGTGGAGGCCGGTGTGGGGTCCCACATGGGCTCAAAAAGAGTTAGACACGACGTCCTTAGGCACACCTAAGGTAAAATCCAAAAACACGTCATGGAACAAAAGATCAACTCAGAATCGCGATAACCGGACGAGTCTGCAAAAGGTTGGACTAGTCCAAAGTTAGTCAGAGAGATATCGGACAAGTCCGGACATGACATCGGACAAGTCTGATCTTAGTCAGAGAGGAAAACTGACAAGTCAGGCCAAAACCGGACAAGTCCGATTTTAGTCAGAGGGGAAAATGGACAAGTCCGCTAGATGTTGGACAAGTCCAGGGACTTGGCGAAATTTCAAGGTTGGGATGACCGGACTAGTCCGCTATGGGCCGAACAAGTCCAAAAATTGTACAGAGATGAAACCGGACTAGTCCGCAGCAAGAAAGGACAAGTCCGAAGAAGGTTAGAGAGAAATCAGACTAGTCTGCACCAAAAACGGACTAGTTCGCACTCCTTAGAACTTTTGAGTGCGCTTTTGCTTTAAATTCATTTTAAACTTGCTCCTTTTTATATGGATTAATGATAGGAATGTATATGAATTTATGCAATGCATGATGCATGAAAATGAGGGTGTTAAAAACCTACCCCCCTTAAAATGAATCTCGCCCTCGAGATTCGACGTAGAAGGAAAGAGAGATGGAAAATTCTTCTTCAGATCATCTTCTAGCTCCCATGTTGCCTCTGATTCTGTGTGATGCTTCCATTGCACTTTACACCATCGAATCACCTTGTTTCTTGTGACCCCCTCCTTGGATTTCAAGATTTTGACCAGTTGCTCGGCATAAGACAAATCTTCTTCTAGTTCCAATTCTTCCATTGGCACTTATTCCTCCAGTACCCTTAAACACCTCTTGAGCTAGGAAACATGAAACACATCATGTACGTCAGAAATATGAGCTGGCATCTCCAACTTATATGATACTTCTCATCTTTTGTCCAAAATCTTGAATGGTCCAATATATCATGTTGCTAGCTTGCCTCTGATGTTAAACCTCTTATGACCTCTCATTGGTGACACCTTGAGGTAAACAAAATCTCCCACTTCAAAGGCTAGTTTCCTTCTCCTATTGTCCGCATATCCTTTTTGCCTTGATTGAGCAGCCCTCAAGTTTTCACGAATAATCTGGACTTGTTTTTTAGCTTCTTGCAACATATCAGGTCCAAACACTTGATTTTCTCCTATCTCATTCCAAAACAAAGGTGTCCTACGCTTCCTCTCATATAGTGATTCATAGGGTGATATTTTCAAGCTTGCTTGGTAACTATTGTTATATGAGAATTCCGCATATGGCAAGCTCTTGTCCCAATTTCTTCCATGCTTTAAAGCACAAGCTCTTAACATATCCTCTAAAATCTGATTGGTCCTCTCAGTTTGTCCATCCGTTTGCGGGTGATATGCTAAGCTGAAATTTAACTTTGTTCCCAATGCTTCATGCAATTTTTGCCAGAACTTGGAGGTAAATTGAGAACCTCTATCCAAGAATATTTTCTATGGTACTCCATGTTGGCACAGAATATGCTCCATATATTGCTCTGCCAGCCTTGCGGTGGTATAGGTGGTCCTGACAAGAACAAAATGTGCCGACTTGGTCAAACGATCCATAATTACCCATATTGAGTCATAACCGGACTGGGTGCGCGGTAAACCAACTATAAAATCCATGCCGATTTCTTCCCACTTCCATTCCGGAATCTTCAATGGCTGCAATAATCCGGCTGGCCTTTGATGTTCAGCTTTGACTTGCTGGCACACATCACACAAAGCTATATATTCGGCTATGTCCTTTTTCATGCTAGCCCACCAATAACATGTCTTCAAGTCTTTGTACATCTTCATACAAGTGGGATGAATTGAGTATGGCGAGTCATGTGCCTCCTTTAATGTTATCTCCCGAATATGCTTAACATTGGGCACAACAATCCTTTTTCCAAGCCATAAGGTACCATTATTACCCTCATCAAAGGTCAGATTTAACTCCACTATCCCCATCTCATTCACAAATCCAAGATTCAAACTTCAAACTCCTTACATAACTCGGATGGAAATTCTCAAACCATGGGCTGGTGACTTACTCCTTTTCTACTCAAAGCATCGGCCACTACATTAGCCTTCTCTGGATGATAGTTCATCCCCACATCATAATCCTTGATGAGCTCCAAGAATCTTCGTTGCCTCAAATTCAGGTCTGTTTGTGTGAAAATATACTTGAGACTCTTATGATCCGTATAAATTTCGACCCTATGTCCAAGGATATAATGTCTCCAAATCTTCAATGCATGTACCACGACTGCTAGTTCAAGATCATGCATTGGATAATTCTTCTTATGTTTCTTCAATTGTCTCGATGCATATGCAACCACTTGACCTTCTTGCATGAGCATGCATCCAAGTCCTTTTCTTGATGCATCACAATATATATTAAAACTTCTGCTCACATCCGACAATGTCAAGACTGGGGTTGTTGTTAACCTTTTCTTCAACTCCTCAAAACTTTCCTGACAAGCTTGAGTGCATTGGAAAGCTTTCCCATTCATTAGCAACTCCTTCATGGGCTTGGCTATCTTAGAGAATTCTTTGATGAACCGGCGGTAATATCCAGCCATTCCAAGAAAACTCTGGATCTCCTTTACGTTCTGCGGTGGCTCCCACTTTAGCACATCTCTCACTTTTCCTAGGTCAACCGGTACTCCTCCTCCCAAGATGATATGACCCAAAACTGACACCTCCTTCAACCAAAGCTGGCACTTAGTCATACAATTGATGCTCCCTCAATTTTTGCAACGTGGTCCTCAAATGTTCCGCATGTTCATCCTCACATCTCGAGTATGTCATAATATCAACAATGAACACCACAACAAATTTATCCATGTACTCCATGAAGACCTTATTCATGCGGTACATATAGTATGCAGGTGCATTCGTCAATCCAAAGGACATCATAGTACACTCATAAGATGCATATCATGTCTGAAAAGTTGTCTTGGGTATGTCCGATGGTCTAATCCTCATTTGGAAGTATCCCGACCTCAAATCAATCTTGGAGAAGACACAAGAACCCTTCATCTGATCAAACAAGTCTTCTATGTGTGGTGAGTTGTATTTGTTCTTGATGGTCACCACATTGAGAGCTCGATAATCCACACAAATCCTTTGTGACCCATCCTTCTTATCCATGAAAAGAACGGGCGCTCCCCAAGGTGAAGAGCTTGGGCGAATGAAACCCGTCTCTAGTTGCTCTTGAATTTGCTTCTTGAGCTTCGCTAACTCCTTAGGAGGCATCTTATATGGCCTCTTAGCTATAGGTGGAGTTACAGGTATTAAATCAATAACAAATTCTATGTCTCGATCAGGTGGCATACCTAGCAACTCATCTAGAAACAAATCCAAGAATTCACACACCACTGGAATCCCCTCAATTGTGGCACTGTCCATGTGATTCAACTCCAATTGCTTTGGTGCGTGTTGAGATGCTTCAAACTCTATGGTGATCCCTCCCTCATTGGTCAACTTCACCGTCTTTGTGGCACATTCAATGACTCCATTATGCTTCCTCAACTAGTCCATACTAAGTATAATGTCCAATCCTTGAGAATCCAAAACAATGAGGTTGGCAAAGAAATCTACCCCCCCTTATTCTAAGGCTTACTTTTGGACATACTATATTTGTCCTCATCTCTCCTCCAGGAGACTTAACCAATAGAGTATACTTCATACAAGAGAGGCAAACTATACTTGGCAACATATTTTGATGCAATGAATGAATGCAATGCTCCAAAATAAAATAACATAGTCGCCGGGTTGGAGCTTGCGAGAAACATACTAATAACCACGTCATCCTCTTGTTGAGCTCCCTCTATAGAGACATGGTTCACGTTGCCACGAGCAAAATTCTACTTTCCATGGTTCCCTTGTGGTTTTCCTCCATTGGGTCTCGGGTTTTGTCTTGGAGCATTTCTTCCTTGACAAAGGCCTAACTTAGGACATTAAATTGCAAAGTGTTCTGCTTCTCTACATGTATAGCACTTCTTAAGTGCACCAGAATTGTTGGGACGAACTTGATTCTGAATATTTGCACCAGGAAGGATTGCACGAGGTGCAAAAGGCATTGGAGGCCTAGGTGCTTGCATAACAGGGCGTTGCTGAACAAACTGAGTTGGACGCGTTACATATCAAGGGCGGTGAGAAGGTGTGGGGTCGCCGAAATATGGCGCATTGGGTGGTGCAAAGCGAGGGTGCACGTTACTTCCTTGTTATTGTCCCTGATATGGCGCCTTCCTCTTAGTGTCTTGCCCCATCTCACGGACCTTGTTCCCAACAACAATTGCTTTGTCCACGAGCTTCTCGAAGTTGGCATAATCACAGTTGAGCAATTGCACTTGGATCTCATTGTTTAAGCCTCTCATGAACAAGTATCACTTCCGGCTATCCCGGATCACATCCTCGGGCCCACATCTTGAGAGTTGAGTGAATTTATTGAGGTATTCACCAACACTTGACCTTCCTTGCGTCAAGTTCTCAAAATCTTGTCTCTTCAGGATCATAACACCTTCGGGCACATAATGAGAATGAATGCTCTCCTTGAGTTCAGTCCATGTAATCCTCTCATAGTTTCCATGGCCGATGCATAGCGAATCTCACCAATCGGCAGCTGCTCCAACAAGTTGATGAGATGCAAATAGCACCTTCTCCCGGTCACTGCATTGGACTATTACAAGTTTCTTCTCTACAGACATGAGCCAATCACCAGCATCCATAGGGTCAGTAGCTTGAGCAAAGGTTGGTGGCCTAGTCCTCATTAACTCTCCCAATCGGTTATGAGAAGGCGGGGGTGGCGGTGGAGGCATGTGGGGCTGATGGTTGTTGTTGCCAGCCTGCAGTTTGTATCATGGTCTGCATGAGATGGTTTTGCATGGACAAAAGCTACTCAAGATTAATAGCTCCCTGGGCAGGTCCTTGTCCATTGTTGTTCTGAGGTGCTCCATTGTTCTCCTCTTCATAATTGGCATCCCTCTGGTTGCAAGTCCTCACCATCTGAAGAAAAGCAAGAGATAAGAATTTAGAAAACGTCCCCAACTATATGCATTAGGAGATATGAAACTAAGCAACTACCTATACTAGCATATGTGGACATGGCAATGCTATAGAATCTCAAAATCCTCTACTAAGCAGACAAGCAGCAATACATAGCAAACAGCACACCAAGCAAGAACACACCGATTCCGGAGTGCTCCTATGTTCTCTATAGTGTCCACTCTATCTAGGTTGCGTCCTACGATCAACCTGTGGCTCTGATACCAGTTTGTGACACCCAGTTACAAAAATGAACAAAGCGTGACATATTTGTGTGCCCAGGACGTTCAATACACATACACGAGTGCATTCACAAAAGGATATACAAAAAATTACCACAAAACAAGATTAATGAACCACTTTTATTACATAATTCATAATATCCTCGAATACAAGCTCTAATGAATATTAATGACAAGTTTGAACTAATGCAGCGGACATAAACTAGATAAACAACTATGCAGCTAAGAAAATAGAGATATATGGCAGCTCCAATCAAACCACAGGCAAGCTGACGGCAGACACGGCTTAGAACTCCGCATGATCACCATTATACTCCCAATCCTAACCTGAAACAGTTGGTGGGGGAATTGCAAGGGTGAGTACATGTCGTACTCAGCAAGTGTGGAAAGTATAACATGTAGCCGATTCAAATGACGAATATAATGAAAGCTAAGTTTTGAAAAGTACATTAAAACATTTGAAAAACAGTATATTATATGTATGTGAAGTAAATCCATCTTAAACCATGTAGTTATCATAATACCGTTCCATATTCCATTACCACCATCCATATAACAGATTTCTCATTACCATTAACCATATCTAATACCATAAATCATAATATCATCCCATAACCAGTACCAAACCATCCAAATACCAAAGCCCCTCTAACCATGTAGGTCATCCAGGTGCTCTTAACCGGGAGCACGACTATCATGATAGTTTTAATACTTTGCAGAGTTTGTACCACTTTACTCATGTTTTGTGATTTCATCACCCGTCGGCGACTAAAGAACCTTCCTTATGGAAAATACACTTCTTTTGGTGTATGGCCAAGAGATCACGAAAAATCCTTTACAAATGGACTACTACCATGTACGGATCCACTGAGGTTTCACTGGTGGCGATGCCTCCAACTGAGCACATCTTCAACCAAGGGCCCCCTATTGTGCTGTTCAGATCCTAGATAGTCCCGCCTCAAATCCAAACCCAATCCGACTCCCCTTCCACAGTGCGCTGAATGATCTATGCAATACTAGTAATACCCTAATTAATCAGCTATGCCGCACCTATACTTGGCCTCGTGGTGGCACTGTTGTCCTGCCTTATTCTCACATGAACCAATCCTTAGATCTAAAGCAAGCAAACCACCATAATATCCAACCCGTCCACATACCATGCTTGCTTAGATCACCCATTACCATATCGCATTCACCAGTTCATATTAATCAGAATCTCATTAATGAATAAGTAAATGGTATAATTGTTTCCCCATCCCAATTAATTAAGCGAAGCAAAAAGGTAAAAAGCCCTTCCCGACTCTCTAACATGTATCCCAAGTGACAAGGGTGGTCAACAAGGCTAGTAAACTCCTATATTGGGTTTCCCATCAATTTGACACAAGCAATGCAATTTTGCAAACAAAACATTTATTGTAAAAATAGGATCAATATGTTCAAGGACACTTGCCTTGCTCTTGGGCTTGATTGGGATGAACGACTTCAAATTCCTAGTTCCTGTGGTCCTCCGTGGCACCCTCTAGCGCAAATCCGTCTAAACCGCACAATAAACATGGAAGACAAGAATCACAATCAATAGGTGCACATATATTACTCTATATGTCATGACATGCATGATTAAAGTAAATGCAAAGCAAAACTAGTTAATGAGTTGTTAATGATGTTTACTAACTAGTTCTAATAGCTATGAACAAGTTTGGTTAAGTTTGGAATTGATTCGAATCAATTTAGATTTAATTCAGCAGGAAACAGTAAGCAAAATCGGACTAGTCCGCTATAGGGTCAGACTAGTCCGCCCTTCGCAGAAACAGCAAATTAGGGTTTTCTAGATGGACGTGAATTTGGAGAAACGGGGTTGAATTCACGTAAGAAAGAGGAAGTCAAAGGTATATCAGGTGTTTAGGACTCCAGAGAATCAAGGGTTTTGAAGGCAACACTTGGATCTTGACGATCTAGGGTTGATGAAGAAAAATTGAAGGTGAATTGGTGATGAAGAACAAAAACTCGATGGAGATCTTGGCTTCTTGGTCCTCTTTCGTTTTCTCCTCTTCTTCTTCTTGCTCGGGATCTCTTTCTCCCTCCTTGGCGGCGGCTCTCCACGAACTAGGGTTTGTGGTCTTTCAATTGAGGCAAAAGGATGCAAAGTGAAGGGGTGGGGTTGTTTATATAAGGGTGGAGGGCTAGGATTTGATGGATTTCGAGTTTGGGGTGGGTGGAGGACGGTGTGGGGTCCCACATGGGCTCCAAAAAGAGTTAGACATGACGTCCTTAGGCCCACTTAAGGCAAAATCCAAAAACACGCCGTGGAACAAAAGATCAACTTTGAATCACGATAATCGGACAAGTCTGCAAAAGGCCGGACTAGTCCGAAGTTAGTCAGAGAGATATCGGGCAAGTCCGGACTAGACATCCAAGTCCGATCTTAGTCAGAGAGGAAAACAGACAAGTCTGGCCAAAACCACACAAGTCCGATTTTAGTCAGAGAGGAAAATGAACAAGCCTGCTAGATGTTTGAACGTCCGGATAAGTCAAGGGACTTGTCAAAATTTCAAGGTTGGGGTGACGGGACTAGTCCGCTATAGGCCAGACAAGTCCGAAAATTGTACAGAGACGAAACTGTACTAGTCCACAGCAAGAAAGGACAAGTCCAAAGAAGGTTGGAGAGAAATCGGACTAGTCCACACCAAGAACGGACTAGTCCGCACTCCTTAGAACTTTTGAGTGCGGTTTTGCTTTAAATTCATTTTAAACTTGCTCATTTTTATATGGATTAATGTTAGGCAAGTATATGATCTTATGCAATGCATGATGTATGAAAATGAGGGTGTTACAATCTGTCCTTTGTAATCCTCCACGTTCAGCTATGCCACAGGCTCTTGGTGGGAGTCGCCTAGTGTTGCTATGGGTAAACCCGTGCCCGATGTGTTAATCCACTTAGCATGAGAATTCATAAATAACATGATCATTAGTAACTTACATAGGCTACGTATATGTACATTAGAAGCATAGAAGGAGTCTCTACCTAACTCTTAGCCTAGTTCCTCTATTACCTCATTTATTCCCTTAGGATAGAATGCTCTTGTGTGTGTCACACTACCTCAACTTATCATTTAACCCATCCTTGCTAGAACCCTACCTATACCAACCTAAGCCTTTCCACATGATGATTGTTTTACTTCCATCTAGCCTTCCTTTGGGAACATATAAATGACAACCTTTGGGAATACTCTTAAAAGGGGAAATGCTACATTGATAGTTTCCGTGCGCTTGTGAACGTTCACTTGAGAATTGAAACAAACCAACAAGCATTTTTGGCACCACTGCTAGGGATGAATTGTTAGTAGTGCGTAGGAAATATCAACAAGCATTTTTGGCGCTGTCGAAGGTCTTAAATGACACTTCCCCCGGACCTGCTTAGAGAGCAGCCCGTGGAGGTTCTTTGGATTCACGAGGGCTAGTCCCAGGAGATTGAGCGCAGCAAGATGGTGAACACAGAGGGTTTACGTGGTTCCGGCCGCTGGAGCGTAACACCCTAAGTCCACGGGAGTGTTTGTGTATTGCCTTGCTTGAGCGTGTATGAGTCTTACTCTGATTTTTCGATCTTCTTCCAAGGTCGTCTGCCGAGTCCTTTTATAGTTCAAGGACTCTGCAGTCACAAGGTGGGCCCCAGGGCTGAAAGGTGGTCCCGGGGAGAGCCAAATCCTATACAAGATCTAGGATTAAATGCTATCTACTTCCCTTTGTCAGGGGCGTCAATGTGTCATCCCGCCGCGTCGTGCGCCAGGGCTACACATAGTTGGTGATGATGGCGGTGCACGTCCCGACCGTCTTGTCCTTGCGGCCCATTCGTCCGTCTTGTAGCGTGGGTCTGTACCGGCTACTTGGACAAGACAGGACACTGGAGCCTTGACTTACGCATGCGCGACTCCACTTCGCCTGGGGAAGGCGCGCGTACTTCAATGCCTGCCCAAGCAGCGCACACCTTCCTTTACTGCGGCCTCCTACCGCACTGAGTTGGCCGTCCGCCACGTGGTTGCGCCGGATCCTGCCTCTGTGGGGAGTCGAGCACTCGATGGTACAGGCCACGTGGCGCATCCGGAGCCCACCCCTGTGGATGGGTGGAGGCTCAGCCCTGCGGGCCACGTGGTAGTTCCGGTGCCTTTCCCTGCGAGGAAGCGGGCCTGGCCCCGAGGTTCCAATTGGCCACGTGGCAGCCCCAAAGCCCGCCTTAGCGGGGAGGCAAGGGCCCCGTTCTGCCGGCCACGCGGCAGCCCGGGAGCCTGCCCCGGCGGAGAGGTAGGATCTGGTCCTTCCCTCCACGACGTGGCAGCCTCGGATTCGGCCTCTCAGGTAGAGGCCGAGCCGTTAGCCGTTTTCTCCTTGTGCGTGGGGGTACCCGGTCTGCGGGGTACCGACAGTGGCCCCTGATCCTACCTCGGGAGAGTTGTTGATACCGCAGGTGGGCTCTTCTTCCTTATCTTCCCACGCAACTCTTTCGATTCCAATTCGGGGCAGCTCCCCGGGTGACACGTCCCTGCCGTTGTGGCGACGCGTCTCCTCCAGGTAAGCGGAGGCACTGGACAGGTGCCGCGCAATGTGACTTCCGCCTTCAATCGTGCTTTAACGCGGTGGTTCCCAAGGTGGCTCCTGCACTTCCGCTGCTTTTGCCTTTTCAGAAAGCGCCGAGTTATTTCCCGCACAGTTGGCCACCAGCTCGCCTTCTTTGTCGAGCGACTCAGGCCCTCATGTCATTGCCTGTGCGGGTCTGTTTCTCTTCTACGGAGGCTGTGGCAATTCACACGCCGCGTTTGTTGGCTTGCAGAGGTGAATAAAAATAGACCTTTCCCTCTAAGGGTCCTTTCTTCCGCATCTACATCCTTGCGCTCGTGCCTTCTTGCCCCAAGCCCAGTTCTTGTGCTCTGGCTCCCGATCTCCCCTTCCAGAGCCTCCTCCTTTGATCCTCATGGTGAGCATCCTGCCCAAGTCTCGGCTGTCCTGGTCCGCTGACCTGGCCCCCATGCGCCGACTTCTCTGCTGGCATGCTCCTGAGCAGGAGAAGTGGCTCCATCCCGGGAGGCTGCCACTGAGCCTCTACGCCGGGGAGATGGTGTATTTTTTGTCGTACGTGCTGGCCGGCTTTGTCCCGCCTGCATCCACCTTTCTGGTCATGCTCCTGGAGACCTTCGGCCTCCAACTCCACCACCTCGTGCCAAACTCGATTGCTATGCTGGCGGTCTTTGCTCACCTCTGCGAGATGTTCGTGGGGGTGATGCCGTCGGTGAAGATCTTCAGGTACTGTTTTGTACTGAGCCCAACCGGCAAAAGCTCGAAGGAGCATCTCGGTGCCTACTACTTCCAGCGCCGAACCAAGGTCCCCTCGAGGTACATTGCTTCCTTCAACTCTGCGCGATGGGAGCAGTGGCGCGAAGATTGGATGGTCGCCAAGGTCGAAGCCCACGACCGGATGTGCCTCCCCACCGGGATCCCCTACTCCGAGCTGTCATTTTTGGAGGAGCGCCCAGAGCTGGAGGAGGCATTCAACCCGGTATTGGAGAGGATCCAGATGCTAGCGGACCATGGGCTGTTGTCTACCATGGTGCTGAGGGACTTCATGTCCCGCCGCATAGCTCCGCTCCAGCGCCGCACCCACCCGGCGTGGATGTTCAACGGCCTATCGGACTGCACCCAGCTCGAGACCGACCCCTACTCCAACCTGGTCGAGTAACAGCTGCACGACATGCTGACCCGGGTCTGCCCCGACGACATTTCCCCCAAGGATCTGGCTCTTTCGATGGCCTGCCGGCCCTTGTGCTCAGACCCCGAGCTGAGGACGCAGCTGCTGAAGACGATGCCAACACTCAACGAGTCCGGGCTGGCGCAGCACCAGATTGGGGACCCATTCTGGGGGGTCAACATCGTCGATGACGCTGAGGGAGGCGAGGCTCCCTCAAGTGATGAAGACCCTTCAAGCGACGACGCCTCAGGTGGGCCCCAGCACCGTCAGTGGGGAGGCGACGACACCTCTATTGACAAGGGGAAAGGAAAAGCACCGGTTCTGGTGTCGGACCTGACCCCCAAGAAGCGCGCCTGGTCGCCGCCGCCGGCCCCCTTTGCTCGTCGTTAGGACGCCAAAGCCCTGCCACATTCATCGTTAGGGGGCGCCGATGGCGCCACTCTGCAGCCCGAGTCCTCGACACGCAAGAGGGGGAGGCTCCTCAATGCCGAGGGGACCCCAGTGTTCCCTCGCCGTTCGTAGGAGCGCCAGACTTCGGGGTGCCGCCGACTCCACCACAGGGGCCCCCAGCACACTCAGCGGCCCCCGCCGCGGGTTCGGGGGGTCCGAACCCCCCCAACCCTTTCCGGAAGCGGTGGAACTTCAACATCCCCCGGTAAGTCAGGATAGATTTTATCTTGGGTGCTATTTGCTGTGCACTTACCCTGTCATTTTCTTATGATCCGGGTTTGCTTGATTTTAGCACCACTACAGCTACTCCTTCTCCACCTGCGGGCCCTTCTGCTGGAGGGTATGCAGCTCCAGTCGGCTCGCGGGGCTCCTCTGCAGCCTCGGGCCCCGCTCGAACGCATCAGGCTGCTACCGCCGGGGTGCCCTGGGCCTTCGTGCCCGAGACCCCCACAGCGGCTGCTGAAGCCCAGCGACACGCGTCGACGACTGTTCCTACGCCGCCAACGACTCCGCATCCACCGGCTACTCCGTGCCGATCGACGCTGCTGCGCCGTCCGACACCGCTACGTCAGCTGGCGCCGCCGCCTCGGGTGCCGCCGCCGAGGAGGGGGCCCTTGTGGGCGATGCGCCTGCTTCTGGCGGTGGTCCCCCCCCCCCCCCCCCCCCCCCGCCTTCTCCGATTGGCGGAGCTCTGGTCCCCGTCTCCCCAGTGGTCCTCCAAATGGAGGATGATATTGAAGATGTGGGGAGGCAGGGACCCGCTGCTACGGTGGAGCCCCTCCCCCTGTCCGAGGCCATGGCGTGGCCTACTCCGGCTTCCGGCAGGCTCAGGCGGCCCTCGCCCAGGAGAAAGGGCGGCTTGAAGACGAGGATGACCGGCTCCGGGAATGGGCAAGGACCCTGGAGGCCCGGACCCGGCTGGCGAAGAGCCGAGCGGCTCAGCGAGAGGTAGTTGTTCGGGATGAGATGAAGATCCTCAAGCAGGAGCACGAGCTCATTGCTCAACTGGACGCCGTCACCCAGAAGCTGAAGGCGGATGCCACGGCTATCCACACTGAGGCCAGCTTCCGCCTCCAATCGTACGAGGACCTTCAGCAACTGCTGTCTCACCGGGAAGCTGCTCTTGTCGAACGGGAGCAGGAGTTGGCGGCTAAGCAGGCTGAGGTGGAGGCAACCTCCCGCTGGCTCATCCTCCAGCAGGAAGGGGCGAGGGTCCGCGCCGCCAAGCTAGACTGTCGAGATGCTGCCCTGGCTGAGGTGGAGCAAGCCCAGCTCGCCGAGCGCCAGGCCCTCCTGGACCGCGAGTTCAACATCGCCCTTAAGGAGGGTGACTTGAGCCGCCACGAGAGGGAGGTCAACGAGCGCGAGGGGGCCCTGGCGGCCAAGGAGAAGCGGTTCCTGGACGGCGGCCCCCGGGCGTTGGCAGCGGCCCAGCAGGAGGTGTAGGAGCTCCGGGCGTCGCACTCTGCTGAGGCTCGTAAGGTCTGGTAGTTCCTTGGCGGCACCGACTCGGCTCTGGTGCCGCTCGGCTTCAGCCCGATGCGCGTGGGGGAACCAGCGCAGGAAGTGAGCCAGGTGTTCCTAGCACTCGACTCCACCAGCTCGAGGATCGTTCGCTGGGGGCCATCATCGACAACCAGCTGGAGGCAGAAGGTAGGATGCTGGTGAAGGAGGTGGCGACTCACATCCTGGCCTGCTACCGGAGCTTGTACCCTGACGTCCCTCTTCAGCCGGTCCTCGAAGGGCCCATCGTCGAGAGGTAGGAGGCCGCCAAGTCTGAAGTCTCAGACGCCGTGGCGCTCATCAACTCGAGGTTCCAGCAGAGTGGCTGAGGGCTCCCCATGTGCTGTTTATGTTTTGTGTTTCTTTCAGTTTTTGTCTGTGGTTGCTTGTGGTGGCAAACTTTTTATTTTGGAACAAAAAATCTGCCTATGGTGCCTCTTATACTCAGCATGTTTTTATTTCCAGCAATATCTTCTAGTTGCTTGTTGTTCCTCAGCTTCCAAGACCTGCCGTCCCCCGGAGTGTGGCCCCCTGGCGGGTGTGGCCAATTGTTATGGGCACACCTGTCCGATACCTAGAAGTTAGGGCGGACGGTTGTAGGGGAGCTTAGGATGCATAGGTAGCATTGCTGTAACTGAGTATGCAGGGACGTTGACGGCAGGCCCCCTGGGGGTGCCGCCGGAGCTTCGATCCGGCAGTGCCCACCATCTTCTGTGAAATGTCGACGGCGGGCCCCCTGGGGGTGCCAACAGAGCCTTGGTCCGGCGGTGCCCACCATCTTTGCAGGTACTCTGACGGTTATCGCCGGGATAACTCCTTGAAGACCTGCGTATAGATCAAAAAACATAAAAAGTAATTTTGTTCGCTAGTCATTGCTTCCCTGCTCCTTTTTAGTGTTGCTTGACTTACGATCTTGGGCTGACTCATGGGGCTTGGGTAATTCAGTGCGTCTGCACCTAGGGATCGCTATCCATACTACATAAGGGTGGTCCATCTGGGCCCCAGTACTCAGTTGTAGCGCTGGGGAGGCATGGCGCACAGGCTTAGGGTACAGGACCAGGCTAAGCAGGCTGTGCCCCTGGACCTCCCGCTCGGCGTAAGATTTTCCCGAGGGAGACCATCTGGAGACACAGACCCCCGAGTATGGGAACATCCGAGGCCCCAGGCACATTGCAGGTACCTCAAGCTACCCCACCTGCAACCAGACAGCAAGGCTCCCACTATTGCTAGAGCAGGGAAAAAATGACAGCGCTCATGACAGATAACGAGCTATAGCGAACGTACAACAATATCATAAAAATTTAAAGATAACTTTTTGAATGAGAAAACCCTATACAGGGTACGACAACATTCTTTCATTGTGGTCTCCCATAAGATGGGACAGGTTTTACAAGGGGAATGACCCGGCTCAGGCGACAAAGGAAGTCGAGTGCACCTACTTAGGGTTCTGGACCAGGATAAGCGAAATGTGCACTCAGAGCCTCGTCCCCGTAGCCTTAGTTACCCTAAGTACCGTTCCTAGGCACCATGTACCTTTTACAATGAAAGAATACTGTCCTAACGCTGGTCTAGAGGTAGAACTTACGGAGGTGCTCGATGTTCAAGGGGTTGGGCAGTCGCTCTCCATCCTCCGTAGCTAGGCGGATGCACCCAGGGTGGCATACCTCCGTAACCCGGAAGGGGCCCTACCATCTGGGGGAGAGTTTGTTAGCCCCTTCCTGGGAGAGTATGCGACGCAGCACCAGTCGTCTACCTTTAGCTCCCTACTTCGCATGGTCCTCTAGTGGTAGCGCCAGAGCGTCTGCCTGTACTGTGCATTTCAGAGAGCCGCTCTCACTCGTCCCTCGTCGACGAGGTCCACGTCTTCACGCCGAAGCTGGTCCTGCGCGGCTTCGTCGTACAGCCAGACACAGGGGGAGCCCCTGGTAATTTCTGGGGGGGGGGGGAGGGGGGGGGAGGACGGCCTCTGCCCCGTACACCAGGAAGAAAGGTGTTTCCCCCGAGGCCCGGCTGGTTGATGTCCGGCTAGCCCACAGTGCACACAGAAGCTCGTCTACCTAGTTTGCACCATGCTTCTCAAGGTGTGAGAATGTGCTTCTCTTGAGGCCCTTGAGGATCTCTGCATTGGCCCTCTCGACCTGTCCATTGCTCTCTGGATGAGTGACAGATGCATAACAGACTTGGATCCCAAGGTCCTCACAGTATTCCTGGAATGCTGCACTTGTGAACTGGGTCCCGTTATCAGTGATGATTCTGCTCGAGACCCCGAACCGGCAGATGATCGACTTGATGAATTTGACTGATGACTGCTTGTTGATGGTGACAACTGGGGCGGCTTCCGGCTACTTGGTGAACTTGTCTACGGCGATGTAGAGGTGCCGGAATCCTCCAACGGCTCTGGGATAGGGTCCCAGGATATCCAACCCCCATACAGCGAATGGCCATGAGGGTGGGATCATCTGCAGCCCCTGAGCTGGTGTGTGGATCTGCTTGGCATGGAACTGGCACGCCTTGCATCTCCTGACCATCTCGGCGGTATCCTGGACTGATGTCGGCCAGTAAAAGCCGTGCTGAAAGGCTTTACCGACCAGCATGCGGGATGATGCGTGGTTCCCACACTCGCCTCCATGGATATCTGCGAGCAAGTCACAGCCCTCCTCCCTGGTAATGCAATGCAGTAGGATGTCGTTGACGCCACGCCAGTAGAGATCCCCTTCCACAAATGTGCACCTCTTAGCCATGCGGACTATCCTTTCTGCCAGGACATGTTCTTCGGGAAGGATGTTGTCTTTCAAGTAGTCCCGGACCTCCGAGATCCATGCATCGGGACTTACTTGAGCCTTTGGATCTTGGGCGCCCGGTAGCCTGGAGCTCCCAGTGACGCATACGATCCTTGGCGGGCACCTTGGTAGCAGGGCCGCTGGGACTGCCAGCTTCGAGGTGCTGGGCTCGCCCCTTTCGCCCGGTTTGGCTGCCCGGGCGGTTGGTCGCGGTAACGTCCTTGCAAAGACTCCTTCGGGCACTGGGGCCCCTGTGAAGGCCTTCGTTGACAGGTCGTCTGCGAGTGAGTTGTCGGCTCGAGGTACATGGCACAAGTCCAAGACTTAAAAGTCCTTTTCGAGCTTCCGAACGTGCAGCAAATATGCTGCTAGCTGTGGGTCATTGCAGCTGCACTCCCCCTTGGCTTGCTTGATGATCAGCTGGGAATCACCTTTAGCCAGAAGCTGACAAACATTGAGAGTCAGGGCAGTCTTTAGCCCGAAGATGAGGGATTCGTATTCTGCCATGTTGTTAGTCGCCTTGAAGTCGAGGCGCACCATGTACTTGAACTGCTCCCCAGTCGGGGTGATGAGCAGGACCCCAGCCCTGGACCCCTGCTTCCACAAGGAGCCGTTGAAGTAGAGTGTCCAGGGGGTTTTGGTGAAAACTGGGGCTTTGGGCTCCGTTTCTCCATTGTCCGGGCCCCCTGGGTTGCTTGGCGATGGAGTCCATTCTGCCAAGAGGTCTGCCAGTGCTTGGCTCTTGATTGCATGTCAAGGTAGGAACTCCAGCTCGAACTCCGCCAGCTCCGCTGCCCACTTGGCAATGTTGCCAGTCGAGTTGGGGCTGTGGAGCACGATTTTTAGTGGGAAGGAGGTCACCACTGAAACCCGGTGAGCCTAGAAGTAATGACGGAGCTTCCTCGACGCTATGAGCACCGCATACAACAGTTTGTGTACCTCTAGATACCTTGTTTTTGCTTCATAGAGGACCTCACTGATGTAGTAGACAGGCTGTTGGGAGGTCCGAACCCTCCCTGGGGGTCCTGAGCTCCTTGCGATGTGTCTGCATCCTGGGGAATGTGGCCCCCAGGATCTGGTCAGACCTCCGGGGGCTGGGACCCGGAGGGCTCTTGGTCACTGGAGCACACAACAAGGGGGTCCCCTGCTGGTTGCGGGCCCTGAGGCTCAGCTTCCTCCCCGGGGGCTCCCTCGGGTGCTTGCTGCGGCGGTGGCTGCGGCCGCTCTGCAACCAAGACCATGCTGAACCCCTCCGTTGTTGCGGTGATGTAGAGCAGGAGTGGTTCGCCGGGTTCTGGTGCCACCATGATGGGTAGCGTTGTCAGGTGCTTCTTGAGCTCTTGGAATGCCGCCTCCACTTCCTCGGTCCACTCAAAGGGACCCGACTTCCTCAGAATCTTGAAGAAGGGCAGGGCTCGCTCAGCCAGTCTTGAGATGAACCGGCTGAGGGCCGCCAAACACCCTGCAAGCTTCTGCACATCCTTGATGCGGGCCGGCGGCCGCATTAGCTCTATTGCCTTGATCTTCTCTGGGTTAGCTTCAATTCCTCGGTGTGAGACCAAGAAAC
The DNA here is from genome assembly GCA_036927565.1 of Tuctoria greenei. Taxonomy (NCBI): domain Eukaryota; kingdom Viridiplantae; phylum Streptophyta; class Magnoliopsida; order Poales; family Poaceae; genus Tuctoria; species Tuctoria greenei. The sequence continues at coordinate 75,239,547 of JAYESD010000004.1, forward strand.
CAAGGAGCTTCCCTCCAGAAACCCCAAAGACGCACTTGTCGGGGTTCAGCATTGTGCACATCGTGCTCAGCTTGCTGAAGACCTGGGCTAGGTTGTCTAATAAGGATGTGCGGGCTCTAATTTTTACCACGATGTCATCGACATACACCTCTACCAGGTCTCTAATGAGGTCCCCAAATGTCTTATGCATTGCACGTACAAAGGTGGGGAGAGCATTCTTGAGTCCATAAGGCATGGAGACATAACAATACAGGCCGTCTACTGTTATGAAAGCAGTGTGTTCTTCATCTTCCCTAGACATTGGTATTTGGTGAAAACCGTAATACGCATCTAGGAAACTCTGAAGATCACAACCTGATGTTGAGTCTACTATTTGATCTATCCTAGGAAGAGGGAATGGATCCTTTGGGCATGCCTTATTGAGGTTGGTATAGTCGATGCACATCTGGAGTTTCCCGCCAGCCTTGGGGACGACGACAGGGTTGGCCAACCACCGTGGGTGGTGGACCTCCCAGATGAAACCAGCATCGAGCAGCTTCTTGATTTCTTCATGGATGAAGTTCTACCGCTCGATGGACTGTTTCCTGGGCTTTTGTCGCACCGCTCGGGCGTCAGGGTAGATCTTCAGATGGTGCTCAATCACCTCCCTAAGGATACCGGGCATTTGTGATGGTTGCCATGCAAACACATCGACATTGTCCCGGAGGAAGGTGACGAGCGCGAGTTCCTATTTGCTGTCCAGGTTCCCCGTGATACGGGTTGTCTGGGCAGCCTCGAAACCAATCTTGACGACCTTTACTGGGACGTCGTCGTCAACTGGTTGCACACAGAGTGCAGAAGTGGAGGCCCACTGCGTCGGACCTTGCTCTAGTCGAGTCTCCATTGCGCCCCCCGGAGTCGGAGCCCTCCCGGCTGTGAGCGCCTGGAGCTGCTCCAAGGCGGATACTGCAGCTGAGTGGTCCCCTCTGATCCTGAGGACACCAGAAGGCGTCGGCATCTTCAGGACGAGGTAGCCATAGTGGGCTACAGCCATGAACCTGTAGAGCGCCAGCCTCCCGATGATTGCGTTGAAGGGGAGGTCGACGTCTGCCACGTCGAACAAAACACTCTCCGTACAATAATTCTCCGGGGTCCCAAAGGTCACTGGGAGGTGAATGTTACCGTACGGGAGGATCTGCCCCGGTCCGACACCTGAGAACGGGCTCGAAGGGGTGAGCCGAGACATCGGCAGCTGCAGCTTCCTGAAGTCCACCGTGAAGATGAGGTTGAGGCCTGCCCCACCATCAATCAGCAGGTGAAAGACCTTCACGTTGGCGATGGTCGAGGACACCAGTAGCGGGAGTACGCCTGCTCCCGCCATGTTCTTCGGGCAGTCAGAAGCGTCGAAGCTGATTGTCGTGCTCATCCACTTGTGGTGGGGATCCGGGCTCGGAGCGGGGGCCACTGCGACCATTGCCCGTCGCAGAGTCTTCACTGCGTTTCGGGATGTGGGATCTGTGGCTCCCCCGTAGATGATGTGGAGAGTCTTGCGGCGCTCCTTATCGCTGCTGGAGTCGGAGTCGCCACCTCGAAGACGGCCTTCACCACCCTTTGGGGTTCCTGGAACCCCATCTCGCTGTCATCCTCCTTTTTGGGATCGACCTTCTGTTTGCCCTCCCTCTAGCAGGAAGGTGCGCCCTCCTGGCGCTGCTACGTCTGCTTTTCTTCACGGAAGCGCTCTACGAACTTCTTCACTTCCCGGCACTCGCTAGCGCTATGGCTATTTGTGCGGTGCACCGGGCACTTGAAGTCAGGCTCCTCGGGTTCAGGTGACTGCCGAGGGCGCTTGTCTCAGCGTGGTGGCCGGGCTCCGCTGGGAGCTGCGGCTGCCACTGCATGGGCTCAGGGCTTTGGCTTGTTCTTGCCATTGCCTTCTTCTTCTTCTTGCCGCTGCTTTTTGCAGAGGCTCCTTCATCAGTCAGCGTGGCCTCCCTTGCTTATGAGGAAGGCTGGGAGTGCCAGTTGCGTCCCTCAGCTGCCCTAGCACATCTGTCTGCCAGGATGAACAGCTCGGAGACATCACGCACTTCATGCGTGGCTAGCTTCTCGAGCATTTTCTTGTCCCTCACAGCCTGCCTGAACGCAACAATAACTGATGCGCTAGCGATATGAGGGATGGTTTTCCGTACCTGAGAGAACCGCTGGATGAATGATCGCAGCGACTCTCCAGCGTGCTGTCTGATGGCGTGGAGGTCAAGCTTTGTGCTGGGGCGCTTGTAGGAACTGCCAAAGTTCATCCCAGGAGGTTAGGGACCCCTGGGCAGGTTCATGAGCCATGATCGGGCTGGGCCGGTCAGGACGACGGGGAAGTAGTTGGCCATGACGGCCTCGTCGCCTCCTGCAGCTAGTATCGTGGTGGAGTAGATCTGCAGGAACTCACTCGGGTTGACACTCCCGTTGTTCTTCTTTGGCATGTGTGGCCGGAACTTTCGTGGCCAGACCACGAAGTGGAGGTGAGGTGCCAGAGCCGTACACCCTCGGGTGGGGCTGGCTGGCGCCGATCGTGGTGCTGCATACCCTTGGTGTACAGGCGGGCCTGCGTACACCTGAGGCTAGGGTGGTGCAGCATACGCCTGTGGAGGTGGAGGCGTGTCGTACGCCTGGTATGGAGGTGGCGTAACATACGCCGGGTTCGGCGGTGGAACGGCGTGAGCCTGGGGAACAGGGCCTGACGCACTGTAGTCTGCCTCATGGTTGCGCCACCGCTCCCTCTATCGCTCGATGGTAACTCGGCAGTCTTCTCCTGACCTGCGGCGCTGCAGCCCGGTTCTCAGGTCTGTTGCCAAGATCCTGGTCGATTGCGAGTCCGCCGTCCATCGGTCGATGGTTGGAGTCAGTGACAACGACACATGCATCGGCTGGGCATGTGTCTCCCTTGGTGGAGGTGCGTTGAGTGCAGCGGTGATGAGGTGGTCGACGTCGTTGATCCACTGCTGAGCTGCTCCCAGAGGAGCATCTCCAGCAGGTGGATTGTGGAGTAGCGCGCGCGCTGCTGCGAGCGCACTCTCCGGGCTTGCTGCCGGTGGCGCTGTAGCTGTCGTCACGGCTGGAGTACTCCATGGTGTGGCGTGCCTACCTGCAGCCGGCGAGGTGACAGCGGGGCGACATGAAGGTCCCGGCCTTGCTGCTCTACAGCGGTATCCCGCTCTAGAGTGAGATGATGCCTGGTCCTCAACTGCTGCCTGTCGCCGTGACTGCAGCTTGGATGTACCGGCGTTGGAATGGCCGTTCACCATTGCTGCCGGTGGAAATCTTCTCGGGGAAAAAGCCCCCTACCTGGCGCGCCAAATGTCGAAGGTCTTAAACGACACTTCCCCCGGATCATCTTAGATAGCAGCCCGCGGAGGTTCTTTGGATTCCCGAGGGCTAGTCCCAGGAGATTGAGCACAGCGAGATGGTGAACACAGAGGGTTTACGTGGTTCGGGCCGCCAGAGCGTAACACCCTACGTCCACGGGAGTGTTTGTGTATTGCCTTGCTTGAGCGTGTATGAGTATTAGTCTGATTTTTCGATCTTCTTCCAAGGTCTCTGCTGAGTCCTTTTATAGTTCAAGGACTCTGCAGTCACAAGGTGGGCCCCGGGGCACGATAGGTGGTCCCTGGGAGAGCCAAATCCTATACAAGATCTACGATTAAATGCTATCTACTTCCCTTTGTCAGGGGCGTCAATGTGCCGTCCCGCCGTGTCTTGCACCAGGGCTACACATAGTTGGTGATGATGGCGGTGCACGTCCCGCCCATCTTGTCCTTGCTTCCCATTCGTCCGTCTTGCAGCGTGGGTCTGTCCCGGCTACCTGGACAAGACAGGACACTGGAGCCTTGACTTACGCATGCGCGACTCCGCTTCGCCTGGGAAGGCGCGCGTACTTTAATGCCTGGCCGAGCAGCACACGCCTTCCTTTACTGCGGTCTCCTACCGCACTGAGTTGGCCGTCCGCTACGTGGTTGCGCCGGAGCCTGCCTCTGCGGGGAGTCGAGCACTCGATGGTACAGGCCACGTGGCGCATCCGGAGCCCACCCCTATGGATGGGTGGAGGCTTAGCCCTGCGGGCCACGTGGTAGTTCTGGTGCCTTTCCCTGCGAGGAAGCGGGCCTGGCCCCGAGGTTCCGATTGGCCACGTGGCAGCCCTGGAGCCCGCCTCAGCGGGGAGGCAAGGGCCCAGTTCTGTCGGCCATGCGGCAGCCCGGGAGCCTGCCCCGGTGGAGAGGTAGGATTTGGTCCTTCCCTCCACGACGTGGCAGCGTCGGATTCGGCCTCTCAAGTAGAGGTCGAGCCCTTAGCCGTTTTCTCCTTGTGCGCAGGGGTACCCGATCTGCGGGATACCAACAGGCGCCGTTGCCAGGGAAGGCAGCCAGAGTATTGCATGATTGAGTGAATAGGATAGGACTCTGGTAGGTTTTAGTAGGATGACCACTCTTTGTTTTCGCATTTTATGTGAAAACTGGGTAGTGTATGTCTGGTTTCTGTTTGACGGAAAACTTTGTTGAAGATCCTGAATCTCTTCTGAGATCGACCTCATGTCGTAACCCCTCAGAAGCTTTGAGCGGCAAAGCCAGCACAACCGCACCAACAACCGAAACACCAATGGCCCTGAAGACCCTTCGTGAGTTTTTGGCTTTCTCTCCTAACAATGTTCCTATTGGGCCTACTGTTAACATGCGAGACGTAAACATCGAAATCAAGACTGGCCTGATCACTATGTTACAAGCAAACCCATTTCGTGGGAAGGCTAATGAGGATACAAGTGCTCATCTGCAACAGTTCCTTGAGATATGTAACACTTTTAAGATAAAGGACGTATCCCCTAATGATGTCCGTCTTAGGCTGTTCCCGTTCTCTCTTCTTGGGAGAGTGCAACAGTGGTTCTACACGAACCGATGCGCTACAGACACTTGGGAGAAATGTTCTACGGCATTCCTCGCTAAGGTTTTCCCTTTGGGCAAGACAAATGCCCTACGTGGAAGAATTTCCATCTTCCAGCAAGATGCCAAGGAATTTATTCCCGAGGCTTGGGAGAGGCTGCAGAAGTATATCCTAGCCTGTCCCCACCATGGGATGGATGATTGGCTAATTATCCAAAACTTCTACAATGGGCTGATCCCTTCCGCCCGTGACCATGTGATGTTGCTGCTGGAGGTGACTTCTTCTCATTGACGATGCCCAAAGCAAAAGATTTGATTGAGAAGATGGTGTCAAACATGGGTTGGAGCAACGAGCGTCTCCATACCCGCCAGCGAGGCATGCACACCTTGAAGGAGGTGGACATGATTGCTGCTAAATTTGACCTCCTTATGAAGAAAATTGATGGACAAGGCAATGCCTATGCCTTAAACTCTCACATCACATGTGAAGTTTGTGGCAACATGGGCCATATGGGCAATGACTACTGAGAAACCCGTGAGGATGCTCTATACCTAGCCAACAATGGAAACAATAATGGCTATCGTCCAAGAGGTCAAGGGTGGGGCCAACTATGCCCATTCTTTCAAGGAGGGAACAACAACAATGGAAACAATGGAAATCAACCCAACTTGAGAGAACTTGCCATTAGCCAGCTAACGATCAATAATGGTCTATCCAAGAAGCTGTTAGCTAATGACAAGACCCTAGAAAGCATCAAGGACTATCCTCATCCTTCAAGAATCAAATGAGTTTCAACAAGATGTTGGAGACTCAATTGGCTCAACTGGCTGCAGTTGTTCCTCCAAAGGACAAAGTGAGTGCGGTGGCTACGAGATGTGGCAAGACCACTCGTGACCCACTATATCCCACACAAGAGAAGAGGACAACTACAAGGGAGAAGGAGGATGTCTCAGTTGGCATAAGTGAACCACTTAGTGAGAGAATGGCCAAACACTTTGAGGACACCAATTTATTACCATTCCCTCACAAGCAAAGGAAGCCAGTAGTGGATGAGCAATTCAACCGCTTTGTTGAGATCATTCAGAAAATCCACATTAATGTGCCCTTGATCGATGCGATGCCAGTACCCACTTATGCTCGCTATCTCGAGGACATATTAAATAACAAGCGTCCATTGCCTACCACTGAGGTTGTCAAACATAAGGAAGACTGCAGCGCAACTATCCTCAATAGGCTTCCGAAAAAGAAGAAGGACCCTGGATTTCCTACAATCTCATGCTCAATTGGGGCACACCACTTTGACAAGGCCCTTTGTGACCTTGTATCATGCGTTAGTGTGATGCCAAAGGTGGTTTTCCACCTGCTGAACTTCACGGAGCTTACTGCAACACTAATGCAGCTCCAACTGGCTGATTCTTCAGTTCGTTATCCGGTGGGTATTGCCGAAGATGTCCCAGTGAAAATCTGAAACTACTTTATACCCGTAGATTTTGTGGTGCTCGACATGGATGTCGAGAAGGATACACCGCTTATTCCTGGGCGCCCGTTCCTAAGCACTACGAAGGCTCACATAGATGCGAGATCTGGAGAAATCCACTTCCATATCAATGGCAAGGAGGAGAAGTTTAACTTTCGCCCAAAGTTGGAGCAATGCACCATGATCCATATCAAGTATGGGCCAAATGTTAAACATATTCAAGAGGTCAAAATCACACATCCATAGGTGGACCTGCTCATTGCATTCATGAGGAATTTGATCTATGCGGAAAACCCGTCTTATCATCCACGCCGACATCCCAAGAAGACGGAGAAGTTTGCGCCTCCTCAAAGGCCCAAGTCCACCAAGCCGCCAAAGAAGGAATGGCGAAGGAAGCAAGACAAGCCGTCTGAGCCCATCCCTCCAGGCCCGGATGACAAGGAATGAAGAAGGAGGAATGTCCATCTCATCAGACGATGGTGAGACCTAGCCAATAGGTTAAATTGGTAATTATCCTTTATTTGATTTTTCTTTTCTTTTCTCTTCATTTGATTTTTCCCCATTTAGTTTGATTTTCCCCACTGCATATTTGATTTTCTTAGCAAGTTGAGAATCTTATTTTCTCAACTATCATTTTTTTCTTATTTTTCACAAAAAGAAAATTGTTGGGTTTTGAAAAAAGAATATTTAATTGGAAAACAGTTTTTCTAAGCTACAAAAGTGGTATTTCACCAATGTGCTAATTTCATAGCGATTGGAGATCCACCAGCCAAAAGGGAGAATAGTGGGGCCCACTTGTCAGGTCGACCGACCCCCCTGCTGGGCCGACTAGGGGAAAGAGCCAATTTGGCTCTCTCTCCTCCAACGGCTACATTTGGTGCCCTAGGGAATGTTGGGGATTGCACACCATAAATGGTGGGCTTGAGGAGCTCTTCTCTTCACACTTCACCTCATTTCTTACATCCTCAAAGACACTCTTGCTCAAATTGTTCTTCTTCTCTTCATTGAAGCACTCTTGCTCAAATGCAACTCAAAAAGATTCGCTTTTGATTGCATTTGCAATTTGTTCTCAAGTTCTTCAATAGAAAATTCAACGGGGTTTTGTTTTCACTAACATCACCATTTTCGAGTTTGTGCCTTGTTGTGTTCTTGTTTGTTGTGGCCATGAAAGTAATGAAAAGGTTGTTTGGAAAGAGGAAGGAGGATGCAAGCTCAAGCCATGGTGGAGACTCAAGTGCACACCCCTCTTCTGTTGCTACACCAAGTTCGAGGAGGAGTGTAGGAGAGGGAAACCCCCATTGGTGGGAGCAGCAACCTTGACCAACTTTTTCACGACGACGACCTAGACATCCAAAGTGATGCTGAAGATCAAGCACGCAAACTCCTCCAAGATCGTGAGTTTTCTCATACGAAAGCTTTTGATCCGGATTTGATCTCCAAGATAGGTATGGATTCTGAATTCTTTTCCATTTGGCGTGCACTAGGATGGGAAAATTTTGCTCACATAGAGAAAGGTTCACGCCTTCTATCCATACAATTCCTTTGCACACTCCAGATAGGATTTGATGGTATTACTTTTTGATTATTTCAAGAAGAATACAACATCCTATGGAAAGAATTATGTGAAATCCTAGGCTTCCATAAACATTGTTTGCTAGAATTAGACCATTTGCCTAAGTTTAACAAATAAAGTTTATGGCAAGATTTAATTTGTGAGGTCAGATGTAGTGCACCTAGGAATGGCCACTTGCACAACCCCACTTTACGCTTCATGCATAGATGGGTGGCTATGACTATGTTCCCTAGAGGAGATGTAAGGATAGTGCGTGATGATGAGCTGAAGGTTTTATTTGCCATGATTAAAAAGATAAAAGTTGCTCCAGTTATTGCCATGATGACACAATGGTTAGATTACATTCCAAGGGTAGGGCCAATTGAATGCACTTCATTTATTACCCATATTTCTACAAGGGTAGGAGCACTTGAATATTCTTCATTTGAATACATTGAAAAGGAAAGAGAATTAATTAATAAAGAATATTTAGTGCAAGGACACACCCTTAAGCATGATCAAGATGGCTCTTTGATATTTTATTATCCCGACTTTGTCAATGAAATTCGGTTACCTAACCCAGATTATCATTTGTACAAATGTCGGAGGCTAACCATTGACCTACTTCCAATCGAGGAAGCCAGAAGAAGTAATGTCTTTGGCAGGGTAACTAGAAGCTCTACAAGGAGTGAGGCCATGCCCCCGAAAACCTCCACGATCCATGAGTACGAAGAGGAAGAATACCCAACGAGTGATGCACCCGGATGGACTCAACCTGCATCGTATGAGACTGAAGGTCCGTCTTGGCATGGATGGCCAGGTGCTACAAGGGAGACACCCCTATCCACTTCAAGCTCTAGCAGCTTGCCTACAACATCTATGAGAAGATGTCATTCCACTTCGGCTAGAAGTCATCGTGACTATAGCCAAGGAATGACAGACCTCTCTAGACATATAGAGGAGCTTGAAGTGAGGACGGGTGTCATCTACAACACTCTCCAAGGACATGTCCAAGTTACCCAAGACCGGCAACACCACATGGACGCTCAATTCATCAACCTCAACTCCACGCTACAACAACAACAAGCCGATCACGTCACATACTTCCGTCATCAAGGGTTCAACCCTAGACATGGAGGTGAGCAAAGAACAAGCTTGGGGGAGGACCCCCACTTGAGGTAAATTGTATCAACCCCTTGCATATTTATTTTCCACTTACCCATCATCCACCTTGCATATAAAAAAAAATAGGTTAGGTTTTATTTTCAAATAAAATAAAAGATGTGCGGTATGAATGACTTGGAATTCACATAGATTAAATGATGAATAGTTGCTCTGTTTTAATTTTTCTAAGTTCCTAGTTTACAACTTACTACTCTCAACATATTGCTCTCATCGTCTAGAATTGCTTTTGCCTTGATTTGGAAATTGTGGGTAGCAAAATCTTAATCCATTCTAAGTTGTTGTGAGATATGATATAGTGATAGGGCTGCTATTCCTAGTTTGATAGTGAAATTTAAATTTCCGGAGATATTCTAAAAATTTTTAAGTTATCCTCATTTGATTGGAAATACCCACCAAAGTCATATGATACATTACATTGATAGACCTTATGCATATGCTATTTGCTTTGACATTGAGCTTTGTCAAACTAGTATATACCTATGTGAGATTTCATTCATTACTTTTTGAATTCAAGACTTCACTTGCACATGCTATACTTCTACACTAGAAGTAAGCAAATTTCCATCATACCACCATTCCACAATAAAAAGAGAAACTCCATATCATTTATGCTTAGTACTCTCTCCAAACTTCATTGCATGAAAAGGGAGTAGAAGACATGGCTATGAGAAAAATAAAAAGAAAATGCATGCTTACATCATAAGCATGAGAAAAAAAAAGTAGCCATGTTTCATCCCTACAAAATAAGAGAGTCCACTCAAAAAAAGGAGTCATCTCAAAATCCACATCCACTCCATTCCATCACACATGCACAAGTCTTGAATCAAATTGTTTTGAATTGATTTCTCCTAAGGCTTGCTCTTTTGACTTAGCAATATGTGTTGCAAATATGCTCCACATACAAAGCATTATGTAGAGGTAGGGTGAATTCAGGCACAATGCCTTGGTGAGGACATATATCCACTACACAAAAAGGAGAGACTTGAGGGAATCAAATTGAGATACTTAAAATCTAAATTGAACTCACTATAATTTTAGTAGAACTTGATTTCTAGGGTATGCATGCTCAATTTGTTGTTCTATCTTTCAACCACCCATGAATAGGAGATGGCATAAGCCCCATAATGACCTTTGATATGTGAAGTACTGTGCAAATTTTTGCAATATTAGGTAGAGTATTTTGTTGTGCACGTGGTACTTTTGAAAAGTAGAACGTTAGCAACTCCTGATCATCAACCTAAAGTCTTGACTTTGCTCGGGACGAGCAAAGGATAAGCTTGGGGAGTTTATTGACGACTGTTATACACCAATTTCATCCATCAATATAACTCAATTATGTGGGAATTGTCATTTCGTGCACACGTCACTTTTATATTTAACCTATTTCCACTTGTCCTTAAAGAAAGTAGTGCATGCAGGGATTCTATGCAGAAATGAAGTGAAACAAGGGGGTGGATCATATAAAATATCATTCTAGCCAATGAAGCGATGCCACAAAGCACCACATGTATCAAATGGCCCACAAGCAGAAATATCCGAGGCCATCCAACGATGTAGCACCAATATCACTCAATGGGACACACGAGTCAGTCACCTGGAGGAAGCACACCGCGAAAGGGCCAAGACCAGGTCGGTCGACCCCCCTAGTCGGCCGACTAGGTTCTGGCACCTTTCTCGGTCAAACTCCACGTGTAGGCTCCTCCCGGCTTGAAGAGGTCATGGGTGACTGGTTCGCGCGCTTTTGGTGGTGGAAACGAACCCTTCTCCAAGCTATAAATAGGAACCCTCGCCCCTCACATCAACACATCACTTGAGTATTCATCCTTGTATCCAATACTCTCCATAAGTTTAGAGGAGTATAGGCTGTAGAGAGGAGAGTCTCTAGTCCATAGTCCAAGTAGGAGAGGACTAGAAGGAGTCTCTTCCCAATTGGGAAAGGTATCCCTTCCATATTCCTATTTGTATTTGTGACATTATTCGTAATAAAGATGTCATCTTTAGTCTTCATATGTTCATGTACTTGGATGAAGCGTTTCTTGTTTGATTGTGGAATCCATGTATGTGGTAGGAATAGTATTTATGATTGTGCTATACCATGTTCATTACATTATCATAAACACTATAAACCCCCACTATAGTCTAATTAGCTATGATATGGTTATGTTAACATGAATCACTTATGCTATGAATTAAAGTTCAACGATGATTTTGTTCATTTCCTTAGGATGTCTTGTGCCTAGGATCTCAAGGTAATTACTTAATATGCTAGCATGGTGCTAGGATAGAGAGTAGCGTTGAATGTCTCGTAGACCCATGGATTGAAGAGGTAGCCAGTAGGTGATGACAGCCCTATCTGTCCTTTATAATCCTCCACGTTTGGCTATGCCACATGCTCTTGGAGGGAGTAACCTAGTGTTGCTAAGTTAAACCGTACCCGATGTGTTTAACCACTTAGCACGATAATTCATAATTAACATGATCATTAGTAACTAACTTAGGCTATGTATATGTACATTAGAAGCATAGGAGGAGTCTCTACCTAACTCTTAGCCTAGTTCCTCTATTACCTCATTTATCCCCTTAGGATAGAATGCTCTTGTGTGTGTCACACTACCTCAACTTATCATTCAACCCATCCTTGCTAGAACCCTACCTAGACCAACCTAAGCCTTTCCACTTGATGATTGTTTTACTTCCATCTAGCCTTCCTCTGGGAAAATATTAATGACACCCTTTGGTAATACTCTTAAAAGGGGAAATGCTACATCGATAGTTTCTGTGGGCTAGCGGACGTTCACTTGAGAATTAAAACCTACCAACAAGCATTTCCGGCACCACTGCTAGGGATGAATTGTTAGTAGTGCGTAGGAAATATCAACACTTATTGTCATGCTTATTGCTATCCTTATCTTTAGATGTTATGTGTATTGTCATGCTATGTTTATTTCCATACTTATGCTTATGGCCATGCTATGTAAATGTTTATTGCCATGTTTAGAATGTTAGCTTAATATTGTTTAGACATCGGACGCCTTGCCTTGTTATTTTGATTGCTTGAGTGTTTAGATAATATATGTACCTAAACAGGATTCAGGCTGACTTGGGCCGACACAGCCCATTTAGGGTCTGATAAGGCCCATTTAGTTGTAAAGGATGTGTCTAGGTGAACGGCGATGGTGACGATGGCAAGCACCAACGTGTGGATTTTGGACCCCAACGGAGATGGTTTCATCTCAAACCCACTTATAGCCATGGTTTGTTGACGGCGCGTCTTGAAGGGCATAATGTACAACGAACAACCTAGTTCCCCCCATTTTTTTCCTCCTCTCTCGTTTTTTTCCTCACCTTCTCTATCTTTCATCTTTCACCTTACACGGCTAACCGTAAATACATAGTATGTTAACTTGGTTCACCTACTTACAACAACTAATCCTAAAGTTGTCGTAAGTTAATTTTGGACAGTTGACCCCAAAGCTTGAAGAACTTCACCATTTTTGGGCGTGTAGTGTAAAACAAGCGAGGTTATCCTGCCGTAATTTTGTTCGGATTCAGGTTCTGTGTCTCGTCATAAGGAGGATAAATCCTGTATAAATTAATAATAATTTCTTTGACTTTAAACTGTAGAATCAAACATGGGTGAAGATCGCAGTTGGATGTATACTGGTTGGAAGAGCATAACTGGTGGTCACTCGGATGGGTGGTACACCAAGTTAGATGAATTTTTGGATTGAGCATTTTCGTTATCAACGGATGATAAGGTGCGGTGCCCATGTACAAAATGTTGGAACATCCTATTCTTGAACAGAATGGAACCTTCGTTTCACTTATGTCGAAACGGCTTCACGCAACATTATGAGGTGTGGACCTTCCACGACGAGACTAAATATCGAGTTGTAGCAGTGGATGAGGATGATGATAGAACAGGGTTGATAGGATGGATGAGATGCTAGACAATGCAGGCAGACAAGTTCTTTGATGAGCTCGAGAAATCAGAACAACCATTGCATGAACACACGGATGTGACCATCCTTACTTTCATGACCATATTTATGGACATTAAGTCTAAGTACTTTTTTCCATCAACTGCTACAATGATCTCATGAAATTGATCTGCGATATCCTTCCACAACCTCACAAAGCACCTAAAGATATTTATTTGTCAAAGAAATTGATATATGGTCTCGATATGAACTATGAGAAAATCGATGTGTGCCCAGACAACTGCATGCAATTCTAGAAAGAGCACGCCAACGAGAACATGTGCTTGAAATGTGGTAAACTGAGGTATGTCAAAGTTGTTAATGACGATGGCAATAATGTGATGACAGATGTCGCACATAAGCGGCTTCATTACTTGTGTTTGACTCCTCGATTGAAGAATTTATTTCTTTCAAAAAGAACTGCAAGACACATGAGATGGCACAAAGAAGGTAAACGTGAGAACAAATAATTCTTGACGCACCCGTCCGACGGTGATGCATGGAAGGCGCAAGACCGTTTCAATCCAGATTTTTCTCATGATGCAAGAAATGTTCGCATCGTGTTAGCGACAGACAGATTCTCACTGTTCAGTACAAACACCACGCCATACTCCTATTGGCCCGTCTTTGTCATTTCGTACAACCTGTCACTGACTTTTTGTATAAAGTACGAGTTCATGTTCCTCAGCCTCATTGTACCTGGACCGGATCATCATAGGACATGTATCAACATGATGTTGAAACCCCTGATCAAAGAATTGAAAATGTTGTGGACAAAAGTCAAAGAGTACGACAGTTACAAGAAGCAAAAAATTCAACATTCGAGCAGCTTATTTGTGGTCCATCCAAGATTTGCTATCATACGACATATTTTTTGGATGGGGCACTTACGGTTATTTGACGTGTTTGATATGTGCTTCCGAAATGGATTGCTTTCGACTAACTCATGGTGGCAAGATATCTTACTTTGATTGTCACAAACGTTTGCTACTCCAAATCACATATTTAGGCAACGGAGGCATGTCTTTAGAAAGTACACTGTCCTAACTAAAGGACCACCGAAACGTTTTAACGGGTTAGAAATTTCTGATATGTTGGACAAATTGTTGCCAGATATAGGTCATCCTGGATATTTTGTAGGTTACAGGGAGGAACATAATTGGACTCACATATGTGGACTTTGGGAGCTACCGTATGTGAAGTTGTTGATTCTAATGCACAACATTGATGTCATGCATCAGGAGCATAACATGGGCGAAAGTATCATAAGAACATCCTAATGAAAAGAAAAAAGTCATGAAATGGTTGAAAATTTTGAAACATTCATATGGTTACGCAGCTATCCTAAAACGAGCTGTGAATATGAACACAGGAAACCTCACTGGTTTGAAGAGTCATGATTATCACATTATCGTGGAAAGACTCTTACTTGTTATGTTTTAGAGCTATCTAGATGATGCGGTGTGGAAGGTTTTAGCTGAGCTCAACTATTTCTATAGACAGCTCTGTGCTAAAGAAATCAAGATAGGGGTGATGGATAAGTTAGAGAAGGGGATACCGATACTTTTATGTAAGATGGAAAAAAATTTCCATCGGGTTTCTTCAATCCAATGCAACATTTGTTTATCCATCTTCCATTTGAAGCTAAAGTTGGCGGTCCTGTGCAATACGGCTGGATGTATCACATTGAAAGAGCGCTACGATATTTAAAACCAATGGATGGCAACAGGGCAAGAATGGTAGGGTGCATCGCTGAATCATATGCTCTTAAGGAAGTAACATACTTTTCAAGTGTATACTTTGTAGAAGAACACAATGTCAATACTTTGGCGCTGCGGTACAATGTGGACAAAGCACCCCCTTGTAGCAACCTCTCCATTTCTCAAATGAGAGGCACTACTTTTGGTAGCTACATGACCTACGACTTAGCCGAATGTGACAGGACTGTTTTTTTACTCTACATGTACGCAAATATAGAAGACATGTAGGAATACTTTGAGTAAGTGTTTGTCCTACATTTATGATAATCAACATATTTTGCTACACATGTATTCTAAAAAGTGTTTTTCCACGTTCAGCGAGTTCCACGTTGTCCACATAGGCATCAACCTAAGGCCAAACAAGTAGAAGGGATGCTACAAGAAGGATTAAATGGAGGGTCAGGTTTCCTATCCTAGTTTCGAGATTATGTAATATTCTCTCGTCTTCTATATATTGTAAGTTACTATTGTTAAAGAAGTATTCTTCTAATTTACGATCATTTTTGATAGTGCATGACTCACAATGTCCATAAAGATTTGCGGCAGCTATCTTATGGACAGTTGAATGTTTGATGCTATGGTCAATACGATGTAAATGACTTTCGATTCTGTACAACTCATTTTAAAGATCTTCGTCCTCTCGCAGCAACATCAAATTCCGGTGTTGTGACGAGAGCAATCGACACTCAAGAGCATGAAACTAATTATTATGGGATCATTAACAAAATCCTTGAGTTTGTAATTCATTTTATTGTATTCAATTCAAGATATTTCAATTCCATATTACTGCTTTTTTTATATGCTAGCCATATTCTACGGAGTTGTCGACTCAAGGGTGGCGCGACCTGTAGAGGCAGCTCCAAGAAGACTTTGTCGGTGGGCCCAAGTCGCCATGTCTCGCAGGTGGAGACTCTAGCACATAAGGTCAAGGAGGTCAAGGCGAAGATGGAGGAAGCTAAGGCGGTGATGCAGGCCACCATCTCCTACCAGCAAGCCTGCATGGAGCAGATGCGGGAGGTGATAGAGGTGCAAAGACGGGCGATGATGGTAAGTTAAAGTAATTTAAATTCATCGCATTCTTAATAATAAGTAATAATCTATAACATTTGCAATGACTGAGTTTCTTTTAAGGCCACAGAGTCCAGAGGTTGCAGCTCGAGCTATCTCCACGGCCACCGCTAATTCCACTGCCAGAAGTGCATGTACCGCCATCGGCACACACTTCTCTGGATTTCAGGTAATCAAAAATGTTCTTAATTAGTCCTAATTCATCAAATATAGGCAAATCTAACTCAACTTAGCTATTGTACTCTTACTTAGTCTTAAATAATCAAACATAGCCAAATCTAACTCAAATTATCTAAAGTAAGTTCAATATGATCAAATCTAGCTTATTTACTCAATTATAGTTAAAAACAAAGTTCCAAACTAATCAATATGTCAAATAGCTTCTATGTGTTGCAGGGATCGGCGACAGAGGCTCAAACTCCGTCGCCGTTTATACCGACCTGGACTAACGCGCGGTGAGGATGTTGGCGGCACGGGAGGTTGTAGATGGGCTAGCGGATAGCCTCTCTCTTTGTTTTTTGTTCTTGTGTTGTGATGGAGACGCTATATGTTTTATGTTCTTGTGTTTTGATGAGATGCTATAGCTATGTGACTGTATTGCTGCTGTTATATATGTTTTATGTCTGTCGTGTTTCTGGCCATTGAGCCGAGTAGTTTTTCTGTTTTTTTAATAAAAACATTATTTCAGACAGCTTTTATACACCACTATTTGGGATTGTACTGTATAGAAGCCGTCCCAAATAAACCTAAGTTATTTGCGACGGCCGCTAACAACCATTGCAAATAAGCTAATTTGCAAGGGCTGACGTTAGTCATCGCAAAAGCCAGGTCATCGCAAATTACTAATTTGCAACGGCTGACGTTAGCCATCACAAAAAACAAAGCCATCGCAAATAATGTTATTTGTGACGATGCCCATCGCAAATAAGCTAAATTGCGATGAAATTTGAGTGGCGACCGAAAACCATCGCAAATAGCTTATTTGCGATGACCTTTTGCTTATTTTCGATGGTCTCGGCCGTTGCAAATCGTCGGGGTTCCTGTAGTGCACAGCTTGTAGGGGTAGGCAGCAGGTGGTGACTGTTGGTATTTCTTAATAACACATATCATCTCCGGTGAGAGATGAGATCCGCAAGCGCACGCAAGATACAATTGTAGCATTTCACTCAAGAGTATTCCCAAGGGTATCATATTTATCCCAAAAGGAAGGCAATGAAGTAAAGTAAACACTATTCTTATGATCAAGGTATAGGGTACTAAGTATTTATCAAAATAGGGGTAAATTGATAATAGGGGTACTTTGACACACACCTAAGCAATCTACTCTAAGGGTAAGGTTGTCCTAGTGACGGTTAAGCTACGAGAAGGGGTTGCTCCTATTGTGTTCTAATTACTCATATATATAGTCTAATAATGTACATATGAATATGTTAATGGTGAACACTAGGGCTTAGTGGTTCAACACATCGGGCACGAGTTTACCCATGACAACATTAGGACGATTCGCGCCACGAGCCTGTGGCATAGCCGAACGTGGGTGATTACAAAGGACGGACAGGGCTGTCACCACCCGCTGCCTACCCCTACAAATCGTGAGTCTACGAGGCATCCAACTGTACTTAAATATCTAAGTGCAACGCTTACATATTAAGTAAATACCTTAGGAGTTGCAATACAATATCCATCATAAGGCAATGACTAACCTAAACATTGTTGAACCAACGTTGGGACCAAGAACTAACATATTCATACTAACATAATCATATTATTACCTAATTAGACTATAGTGTTAGTGTATGATGTTTAGGAGAGCAGGATATAAACATTACGACTAGATCAAAATAACATCTACACATAGCACATGCATGGACTCAACGACCAAATAGGAACGCTTTGTCCAAGTATACGAATAAATAAAAACTAATAATAATATTGTAATAAGGCATAAAGTCATAAAGTAAAAAAAAAAGATACATGAGCCATACATATTTCAATTTAGACTTGGGACTAGAGGCTCCTTTCTAAAGCCTAACCTCCACAAAGGAACTAGGAGAACTAGTATACAAGAGAGAATGCTTAAGTGGTGTGTGTAGTGAAGTGAAGCCTCTCCCTCCTATTTATGCACGGAGTAGAGGCGGTTCCCGCCACCAAAAGCGCTCGAATCAGTCTACATCGCTCTCAACTCACTGCAGAGAGTCTATACGTGGAAGTTGACTGTGTTTGGCGCAAGGAAGAGGTCGATCGATCCCCCTAGTCGACTGACCTAGTTCTGACACTAATCGCGGTGTGCTTCCTTCAAATGGCTGACAGGTGGTTCCTCTGACCATTTCATTGTGCTACGCCATTGGATGCTCTCAGATACTCCTGTAGGTGGTCCATTTGATCCATGTGCTACCACATGTCGGTGTCTGATTGGCAGGGAAATTTTTCTTTATGATTCTTTCCATGAATTCATTGCAATTCTGTATAAAATTTTTGCATGCACCATTTTCTCCAAGTACAAGTGGAACTAGGTTATTTCTAACTATGATGTCTGTAAGAAATATTTATTCCCTCACATAATTTAGTTATATTTACTCGCAAAATTGGTATATAATGACCGTCAACTTTGACAGCCTTGTACGTCATTCGTAATCCCCCGCGTTCAGCTACGCTGCAGGCTCATGGCAGGAATCGTCCTGATGTTGTCCGGGGTAAACCCGTGCCCGATGTGTTGGACCACTAAGCCCTTGTACTCATCGTTGGGATACACATTTGTACACTAGTTGACTATGTATATGGATACCTAAAGCACAGTAGGAGTAGCTCCACACCTAACTTAGCGTCCACTAGGACATTCTTACCCTTTAGAGTAGTTTGCTTAGGTGTGTGTCAAACTACCCCATCACTTCATTTATCCATCCTATCGGAACCCTCACTAGAACACCCTCTTCTATCCTTGACCTAGCCACTCTTCTACCTTGTATTCTTTGTGATAAACAAATATGATACCATGGGGAATACTCTCGGGTGAAATGTTGCAATGGTACTTTCCATACATTGCGGAACACATCTTGCTTTGGCTTAGGTTAGCCTAGTGCCTCTGCAAAACTAGCCTTGCTGCTAGGATGACCTGTAGACATTAAGAAATACCAACAAACATTTCTGGCGCCATTGCTGGGGACTATTTTGTTAGTATATCTTAGGGTGTATCAACGACAACCACCCGATTTTGAAAATCCAGATTTTCCGAATCATGTTTACAAACTGTCCAAAGCTTTGTACGGTCTCAAAATAGCCCCTAGAGCATTGTATGATAGGTTAAAAACATTATTACTTGAAAAGAGTTTACCATGGGCAATGTAGATAAAATTCTTTTTGTGCTTAATCATGGCAATGACTCACTTTTCGTTCAAGTGTATGTGGATGATATTATCTTTGGTTGTGCTTTTCACGATCTTGTGTCCAAGTTTTTAGCTATGATGAGTTCAAAATTTGAGATGAGTATGATAGGAGAACTCATGTACTTTTTAGAGCTGGAAATCAAGCAAACTAAGGAGGGAACCATTGTGCATCAAACGAAGTATACGAAAGATCTCCTTAGGTGTTTCAACATAGAAAGCAGCAAACGTCTTTGTACGCCAATGGGAACAATGCCAACACTTGAACTTGATGAAGATGGTGAACTCGTGGATCAAAAAGGATATGAAAGCATGACTGGATTACTTTTGTACCTTATGGCATCAAGATCGGACATACAATTTAGCGTATGCCTTTGTGCATGATTTCATTCTTCTCCACACGCATCACATAGTCAAGCCATGAAAAGGATTCATAAGTACTTACATGGAACTCAAGAATTTGACATTTTTATTCATTCTTCCTCGACCGTTACTTTGAAAGCTTTTTCGGATGCCAATTTTGGGGATTGTAGCATTGATATGAAAAGTACATTGAGTGCTTGTCATTTTCTTGGTAACTCACTTGTCACTTGGTCCTCTAGAAAACAAAGTTCAGCAGCACAATCCATGGCAGAATTTGAATATAAAGCTGCTGCTAGCGCTTGCTCACAAATTTTATGGATTGTTTAAACAATTAAAGACTATGGGGTAATTCTAGATAGTGTTCCACTGTTTTGTGATAACACTAGTGCTATTTGCATTGCTAAAAACCTTGCGCAACACTCTAGAATAAAGCACATGGATATTAGTATTACTTTCTCCGTGATAATGTAGAAAAAGGAAACATTGTGCTTCACCATGTACATACCGATCATCAATTGGCATATATTTTCACAAAACCTTTGAATTTCACCCGTTTTTGTTTCATTCATAGTGAAATAGGGGTTATGCATTCTCATGGCTTAAATTGAGGGGGAGTTTTGCAACTTGTGAAGTCTATGTGTGAATCTGAAATTAAAAGATAATATGAGCCTAAGTGTTTCATACATATATGACTTTTTCATTCCTGATACATAATGAAAGTTCTTACTATATTACTCATGTTATACATTTTGTAGTTTTTGCCATGAGTAGTAATTTGAATAATTACTTACACTAAATTGGGTCACGACTGAACTTTCTTGTTGTCTTGAACTTGTTGCAAGCTCGCAAGTGCTTTTCATCATGAAAAAATAATCAACTAACAGCCTACATGTTGAGCTTTTATGATCAAAAAAAAAATCAAAAAAGATCAAGAGAATATGCATGCATCGCACTTTTTATTTTGAGATTGCTTATCATTGCACTTAGATATGAACTTAGAAGGAGTTGTGTATTACTAAAATCATATCCTTAAGCTTCTAATTTTCAAATGACATAGGCTTGGCTTGGTTGGGCAGAACAAGGACGATGTTGCATATAATCTCTTGCAAGGTTTATATGATATAAATTTGTGCTTCAAAAGTTAATAAAAAACAACAGCATGTGTCATGCTTTCAAGTTTTAAAATAGTTGAGTTTGGGAGATCATGACTTGCTTAAATTGAGATTACACTTGATATCTAGCATGGCTTACACTACTTTATTTATTTCATTGATAGTGTAAGTTATCTGATAGTATGGCTTGGATGAGCTTTGTTTTATATGTGTATGTCATATTATGCTCATAAACAATTACAATTTTTCTTTTGTACCTTGTTGAATACATTGTTAAAGTGGGAGAAATATGTCACACATTGCACATTCACAAGTGTTTTGATTTGCACGTTCTTCTAAGGGGGAGTGTACATCCTTAGGGGCAGAATTTTTTTTAAAGGGCGAGGTTTCTTCTCATTTGATTTTTTATTTTCAAAAAAGGGGGAGAAATTTTCTTTTTTGTCAATACTTTTCATGAAACGTGAATGAGCCAATGTTCGGATTCTAGGTGGTGTTGTCAATGCATTCATCAGTGGAGAGATGGTGTTACGTAGGTGTTGAATACATTGGCAAATATGTTAATAGTGAGTGTTTACATACATTGTTTTGAACGTATCTGAAAAACTCTTTTCGGAATGTCCGATCTTTTCAAATGAGCACTCATGAGTAACTGTTACTCTCAATTTGTACTGTACAACACACTTTGCATTAATTCCAATATGTATTGATAGTAACAGTTAGTCTTGTTGGTATTTCTTGTGAAAACAGAATAATCCGCAAGCACAAAGAAATATTGTTGTAGCACTCCACTTTAAAGAGTATTCCCAAGAGTATCAAATCCAAAGAACGTATGTGAGATCTTCTAGCTTGTTCTCCCAAGAACACACAATTTTTTTAGTAGGTAAGGATTTGAGAGGAACCGTGACACCCGGTTCCGAAAATGAACCAAGTGAACGCATATATGTGTGCCCAAGATGTTCATCGCACATACACAACAACATCACAATTGATATTCAGAAAATAACCATGTCTCAAAAGTAAATAGGTACTTTATTACACTAACTCAATGGTTCTCAAGTTACGAATCTCTAATTATTGCAGTAGAAATAAATTAAGTAGTGTGACTCCACTCTATAGGCAATTGACAATAGCACACAACCTAGTACTCCGCGCGATCCTCGTGGTACTCCCAAGCGTCACCTGTAACTGTTTGTGGGGAGGAGGGGTTGCAAGGGTGAGCACATTTCATACTCAGCAAGTGTGAGAAAGAATGACATGTAGCTTGAACAAGGATGATAATAAATAGCTAATTGCAGGAAAGAATATTTCATAAACTTGTAAAAGCATTCCTACTATGTCTATGTGAGTTTAAACCTCATCATAAACCGAGTAATTATCATACCCTATATTCAACATTCTCATTTACCATTATAATTTATTATAACCACCTATCAATCAATATCATCACCATATGCAAATTTCATCTCTTCTCATAACCGACCAACTCATATGACATAACCAATCCCATACCCAACCATCCCAAATATCCAAGTCCAACTCTAATCATGGAAGTTGTTCAGGTGCTCATAACCGGGAGCACGACTATAATGATAGTTTTTAACACTTTGCAGAGGTTGTACCGCTTTACCCACGAGTTCGTGATTTTGTCCCCCTATTAGTGACTAAAGAACCCCCATTATGCCCCTGACCCGTCGGTCACATTACACACTTACGACGTTGTGCAGCCAAAAGATCACAAAATAGCCTTTACAAAGAGACTACTAGCATGTTTAGACCCACTAAGGTTTTAGCGGAGGTGATGTCTCACAACTGAGCACATCCATCCAAGAGCCCCGTCTTGTGTCGTTCAGATCCCAGTGCAGTCCCACAACTAATGCAAACCAACCGACTCCCACTCCCCGAGCCTTCCAAATTATTCAAACAATGCTTGCAAGGCACCTAATTAATTGGCTAAGCCGAACCCATACTTGGCCTTGTGGTGGCACTGTTGTCCTGTCTTATTCTCGTATAAACCGGTCCTTAGATCTAAGGCAAGTGAAACCACCATTTCATCCAACCCAGTACACAACCCATGCTTGCCCAGATCACCCAAGTCCCATGTTACCAAAATAATTCACCATTATTCTATCATCATTAATCTACATAATTCATGGATTCAATAGTTTATAATTAAGCTATTTGGTTATTTCCAATGCTAAATTAAGCAAAGCAAAGCAAGACTGGAAAATACCCTTCCCGACCCTCTACAATATATCCCAAGCAACAAGTGCGGTCATACAAGTCTAGTAAATACCTATCATGGGTTTCCCATCAATTCGACACAAGCATGCAGTTTACAAATAAAACATTTGAAAACAGGATCAAAATGTTCAAGGACACTTGCCTTGCTCCTGTGCTTGTTTGGATCAGAAGGTTCAAAGTTTTGGTGCTGAAGGTCCTCATAAACACATTCTATAGTGTTACCTTCTATTCCGTGTGACAACCATGCGAAACAAGCATTATGTAGGATTGAAGAGCACATGAAAAGCTACCAGAGGTGGCTGAATAGTAGATTTAAAACTTTTTCAGTAGAAGAAACAAAAACCCCTCAGCAGAAAACCAATCTATTAAAAAACCATGTGTGAAACTGATCTAAACGTGTTCAACTGTGAAAAAAGTAGCAGATATTATAGAGAATCATGTCACGAAGACATGACAAAAAATCACATAAAACCACTGAGAAAAACTCAAGTTATGATCGAAAGATCAAACAAAAGTCAATATGTCCTACCTGAGTAAAAACAGATCTGCAACACCGCAAGGAAACTCGTGTAGATCAGATACCACAAATCCAATGACCGTTAAATTTACACAGATGATAGATAATCAAGTTGTGAAGACAACCCAAAAAGAATCACATCAATTGTATTTGTAAAACTCGATTTATGTTAAAAATACCGATGCAACATAGTGCTGTGCACAAACTCAACGAGAAACACTTGTGTGAAACAAGTCGGACGAACAAGGAAGAAATGCTCCTATAATCTACGAATTTTATTGAACAAAACACGAGAGGAACAGCCCATTCCATTAGATTTGTCCTACCTTGCTTATATAACCAGCCCAAAGGCCAACCCAATCCAAACTAGGACTCTAACCCTACTCAGTTTCAACCAAAACTTTCCATAACTGCTCAACACTCTTCTATACACAGATAGAAGCAATATTAAGACTACCAAAAACCTTAGGAATGTATCTCACATTACTAAAACAACTCAACTTCGTGACCCACACGAAAGCTAATCAAAATAAATTTATAACATTCCATAAACGAACAATAACCACCTCAGCTGCGGCCTGAGGCATAATCCAGTCGGTTGGACCTTTCTGACAAATTCTTTATGTCTACTTCTCTTCATCATGCCTTGGAACCATGTTGCCACATCCATGCACTCCTTGCACACGTGCAAACACCTTCTAACAATGTTCATGATACCTCCATATGCATTGTTCTTGACCCAAAATGTTGCGTGACCTCCCGATCAACTCAACAACAATTCCTCCTGAACTTGGTTATTGAACCTCATCTTCTCCCTAAGACTAGTTCAATGGACCCCGTCACCAGCCATGTATTGACCTCAAGCAATACTTGCATATGAACAAACAGCCATCCTTTGCGATCCCAAGTCCTAGACTTGACTCTCAATAGTTCAATAACCACAACACCTTACGTGAGCACCTCACATAAGCATGTTGCAAAACATATCAAAACATTAACCACCGTAAATAGCCATAAGAATTCAAAAACTTAGTAAAATAATACTAAGCAAACTTCCCATAAGTGTAAAGCAAGTTTGAAACACTACAACTTAAAAAGAAGAATCACTGTGATCTTGCATTGAACCTTGCCAAAGCAAACTGGACCTTGCGAAAGCTAACCGGACCTTGCACTAGACCTAGCCAAAGGATCTTGCACTGGACCTAGCCACAGTTTGTTGAACCTCACATCGGACGTAGCCAAAGCATGCTGGACCTTACACCGGACCTACCCAAAATATGACGAAACTATCGTCGGACCTTGCTAGTGCTACCCGAAGCATGCCGAACCTATTGACGGACCTTGTCGGAGCTCAGACCTAGAGTCGAAACTCGATGAGAAGGGTGTTTTGGCAATATTCAAAACTTTTATTGTAATATCCAATGTATTCAGCACACATAGGTCTCACACATTACAATCAATAAATGCTTATATTGTACTCAATATGTCATGATATGCATGAACAATGCAACTATATGGTAATACATGTTATTAGGTTGCTATTGCTGCTTACTAACTAGTTAAAATTGAGTTTTACATGGTTGAACAAGTTTCAAGTCATTCTAGGAAAAACTGGGAAAGTTACAGGAATTTCAGAATCAGAGGTCGTACTAGCCCGCACAATAGGCCAGAATGTCCGCTCTGGACCAGAAAGTTCAACGGACTAGTCTGCACTGGATCGGACAAGTCCTCTATCACAATTCAATATTATACTTAGTGATTCAATGTAAAGTAAGCAATATTGATTCAAACCCTAGATTGTTGTAATGAATAAGAACAATGAACACAAAGCAAGACACAAGTGATTTATCCCGTGGTTCGGCTCCCACAGAGGCAACCTACATCCACGTTGAGGAGTCCACAAAAGGACCGGGTCTTCTCCAACCCTACCCTCATCAGATCGCCATGAAGGCCAATCCTCTTCCATTTATCACAAAAGGGTGAATAACCGAATTCAAAGGGGCCTTCTCACACGTTGAGGGCTCCCCTACATTACAATACGAAATGCCACCAATAACACACTCAAAAGATTACAATGAAATCACAGGAATGTATTAGAGAATCAAACCAACAGCTCAATGAGTGTTGAACGTGTCTCTCCAATGACCTAGAGTGTATCCTCAAAGGATTGATCTTTGTTGTACTTAATTTCGTGGAGAGATGTGTTTTTGCAGCTCTTGGGAGGTGTGATGGCGCTAGGGTTCGACAGAGTTTGAAGTTGGGCCGTGCACCTCTATTTATATGGGGTTTCTAAAAGTGACCGTTAGGGTTTAGAAAGATCGGACTAGTCTGTGGTGGACACCAGACTAGTCCGTTGTGCTGTGTGTAGCAAACCCTAAGTGTCCTGAAATATCGGACTAGTGTGGCTAGGAGCGGACTTGTTCCATTTCGCTTCTGAAAATCTTTGGACTAGTCCGATGGACATCGGACTTGTCTGCACATTGAAACCCTAAGTGGTTACGTGGACAAGTCCGCACTTGGAGGACTTGTCCGATTTAGGTTAGAGAGTTCTTCGGACTAGTCCGTGCTAATACCGGACTTGTCCGATTTAGATCAGAACTAATATCGGACTAGTCGAGAGGCGATCAGACTTGTCCGATTTTGTGTGACTCGTGAAGTGTTTTGAGGACTAGTCCGCACTAGGGAGGACTAGTCCGATTCTAGTCAGAGAGATATCGGACAAGTCCGATGGATATCGGACTTGTCCGATCTTGTGCAGAGAGGATATCGGAGTAGTCCAGTGACATTCGGACAAGTCTGGTCCTGTATAACTTTGTGCAATGTGTGTTTTTAATTGTGATTGAGCTCTTGGGGTGTGTTTCCTTAACACACTCCATACACAATGATCTACTATTCTTCTTCCCTGAGCTCATTTCCACTTTGCTCTTCATTCTTCCTTCTTTTATGCACTTTGCTTATTTTGCTATTAAAACCTGTGCTCATCTCAACAAAGAGGTTAGGATCTCATTTGCTTGTCATAAATCATCCAAAACCCACAAGGGATTCCTAGATGCACTTTCAATCTCCCCCTTTTTGGTGATTGATGACAACCAATTGAGATTTCACAAAATATGATAAAAGTTGAGATTATCATAAAGTATGCACATATGAGTTTAAAATACATCAAGCAATGAAAACATAATCCATATATGCATTCTTTATGGTGGGATGCATAACTAAGTATATTGGAACAATGAGAATGACATAATTGACATTAATCAAACAAAACCAAGCATATATGTCATTCTAGGAGCAACAACATAGTTTTCAAAGATTACTTCTCAAGTAGATCAAAATAATGCATCACAGGGCCATAATTAACTTAAGAACATAGTTGAAGCTTTACAACCCACAAAAAAATCAAAAAGCACACAAGTGAGCTCTCTCCTCGCATCCTACAGCTAAGACTAAGACTCCCCCAAAATCTCTCCCCCATTGGCATCAAGACACCAAAAAGGAGAGGAGGGTCCTAAAGCCTTCATTTCTCGTTGTCGGTCCTCTCATCGTCTTCATCGTCGTCTTCGGGCTGATGATGATGAGGAGGAGGAGGTGCGAAGCCACTCGAGCCCCCAATGCCAAAGTAGGCACGCTCGGAGGAGGTCAAGGGCCCATGCTCGGTGATGTTAGGGTCAGAGTCCTCAAAAATCACTGGAGATCGAATGGGGTCAATCTCCAGCTTCTGGCAAATCTGCTTCACATTTGCCTTGACATACTTCATGTCTTCCTTTCTCTTCTTGTTCAACTTGTGGGCCCTCACTTTGGCCTTTTTGCAAGAAGCAAATATAGCAGCCAAGTACTTGAAGATCCCACTAGCAGATCCCCTTTGAGGAGCTGCTCTAGTAGCAGGGGCAGCCCTTGCATCTTCATTTCTTCTCGTCGGAGCCTCAGGACTGGAGGCCGGAGAGGGAGAAGCCTAGATGCTTGGCTTCTGAGGCATCTGAGGCCTCAAAGGTAGGTGTTCCACATCTTTCACAAACTCTATGCCAGTGACTTTCTCAATCATAAACATAAGATTGGGAGCATAGCCACATGACCAGTTGGGTGTGCAAGATATGTTGACCATGTCATTCCAAATATAATCCGCCACATCAAACTGACGGTCCTTGCTTATGACCCTCATCAGGGTCCGGAGATAACCCTGCACACTCCCAACATCTCCATCCTTGGGGAGCAATAGTCTCCCTCAAGACTCTATTCAGAACCACAAAGAAAGGCTTCATGTTCTTTGTGGAGGGAGGGTTGAACTTGGAGTTTGGCTCATATAGGAACTTCATCCTATCCTTCTCAATGACACCTATGTTGTGGATGATCAAGTAGTCAGGTCTTGAGGTGTCAAGGTGAAGCAGTCTTGCAAAATCTTCTTGAGTTATACTGTACTTGGATCCGTGAGTCATCCAAGTAACACTCTCTTCATCTTCACTCGAGAAGTGGCATGTCGCAAATAATTGCGCAATGACCTTGTCATTCCAATTGTTTCTGAAGGCAAAGAGGTCCTTCAGCCCATGTCTCTCAATTGCTTCCACCACTTCAATGAACGGGGAGCAACCCTTTTTCTCAAAGTGTGCCCAATCAATCCATTGACTGCGCACTACTGGTGTCTTCATTTGGAGATACACAGATTTGTAGAAATCTGCATGGAAATTGCTCCAAAATCTGCCGTCGGCAGCTTGCTTCGGACGGCCATACCAATCAATGTTCCTGAACTTTTCCACCGAATCACTGCCCTTCCCATTGAATTTCTCCTCAGTGGGGTCCCGGACCCCTTCCCTCGGAGCATGCAGTTTCAACGGGCCAACTGGACCCGTTGATATTCCTTTGCCCTTGCCCTTGGCTAGGCGGGCACTCGCTGAGCTAGGGCCATTACCAGTGGTATCCCTAGAAGCTGGCACCTTGGAGGCTGGCTTCTTGGCGTCTCTTGCCAAGGCTCGTCGAGGGCCGAGGTGCCACCTCGTGGTCCATCTCGGCCTTGAAATCAGAAATCTCATCATTTGAGCTCGACATGTCCTGAGAATGAATTTTGTAAGGCATGAATGAGTATTGATGATTCAAGGCATGGGTGAGAACGAATAACAAGGTATTGCATTAGGGAATTGACAGGTTAGGTTTTGAGTTCAGAAAAATCGGACTTGTCCGATGTAAAGGCATGGACTAGTCCGGGGGACCGAACTTGTCCGTGCATTGACCGAACTAGTCTGGTATTCATCCTCAAAAACCTAAGCAACTGGACAATTGTTGATTCATAATGCACAGCTAGCTTAGCATAAACGTAATATATCAAGGAGGCATGTATATAGTGAAATATGCTAGGCTATTCGATCAGCAATGAAGAAATGAGGGATTTCTAGGGTTTGAGTGAAAATTACCGAAGAAATCAATTGATTCTCGAAGAATGTGTTGAAGTCTGGACTTGTCCGAGAACATCAATCTTCGAGGGAGGAAGCTTGATTTCTACCCAAATGCGGAGCTTTTTGGTGGAGGGGATACAAAATCGCCTTGGGAGCTCGAGTTTGAGAGAGAGAACGCGTGAGGAAAGAGTGAGGATGAAGGGATTAGGGTTTGACAGCAGCTAGGGTTAAGGACAAGAAAAATCGGACAAGTCCGGAGATGACCGGACTAGTCTGAACATTTGCAGAGGCTATATCGGACTAGTCCGTGGTCTACCGGACTAGTCCGGCCTAACCGGCACTCCGCGGACTAGTCTGCATGGGCGGACTAGTCCGGGTAACCCTGAACTAGTCCGTGGTCACCAGGCAAGAATTTCTTAGCCCATTCATATATATTTGAAGGTACATATTTAGAAAATAGGGAGGCAAATCAAATCATATAATCTTGATGAATATAATCAGTAAGCATACAACAATCAAGCAATGATCATAATTCACCAAGATCTAGTAATTGACATAGTTTTCGGAAGAAAATTGAGAGAGATGATTTTCACAATCCAATCAACATATTTTGAAGAATTCATACAGGTATGCAACATTTCAAGACACACTCCGAGCATCAAGGACGTTTACATCATTTCGGAGTTTACAAAAGCGTTTTTCATCAAGTGGCTTGGTGAATATGTCGGCCAATTGCTTTTGGGTGTTGACATAGGAAATGGCTATATATCCTTTCATGGAGTGGTCTCTCGAGAAGTGATGCCTTATGTCTATGTGTTTGGTTCTAGAGTGCTCAACGAGTTTATGGGCAATTTTAATGGCACTCTCATTGTCACAAAGGAGTGGAATACGGTTCATATTGTAACAGTAATCCCTTGGAGTTTGTCGCATCCAAAGGAGTTGTGCACAACAACTCCTGGCTGCAACATACTCCGCTTCGACTGTGGATAAGGCAATGGTTTGTTTCTTGGAGGACCAAGAAACTAAAGATCTCCCTAGGAATTGGCATGTACCGAAGGTACTTTTTCTATCTACTTTGCATCCGGCATAATCTACATCGGAGTAACCAATGAGATTGAATTTTGAGCCTTTTGGGTACCAAAGACCAAGGTGGGTGTATGAACTAAATATCTCAAGATCCTTTTTACGGCTGTCAAGTGACACTCCTTAGGATTGGCTTGAAACCTTGCACACAAACATACACTCAACATAATGTCTGGCCTAGATGCACATAAATATAGTAGAGATCCAATCATGGAGCGATATACCTTTTGGTCGACGCTAGGTCCATCTTCATTGATATCCAAGTGGCCATTCGTTGCCATGGGAGTCTTTATGGGCTTCGCCTCATCCATCCCAAACTTCTTGAGTATGTCTTGAGTGTACTTCGTTTGGCTTATGAAAGTCCCTTCCCTTTGTTGTTCCACTTGGAATCCCAAGAAGTACTTTAGCTCTCCCATCATGGACATCTCAAACATATTTGTCATGATTTTACTAAATTCCTCACAAAAAGATTGATTAGTTGACCCAAAGATTATGTCATCAACGTAAATTTGACAAATAAAAAGGTCATTGTCAAAATTCTTTGTAAATAGTGTATAATCTACTTTGCCAATCTTAAAACCATTTTCAATTAGGAAATCTCTAAGACACTCATACCAAGCTCTAGGAGCTTGTTTGAGGCCGTAGAGAGCCTTACGCAATTTAAACACGTGGTCAGGGAACTCTTCGTCTTCAAACCCGGGGGGTTGCTCCACATACACCTCCTCCTTGTTTGGTCTGTTAAGGAAGGCGCTTTTCACATCCATTTGATAGAGCTTGAAATCATGGTGAGTAGCATATGCAAGTAGTATTCTAATAGATTCAAGTCTAGCTACGGGAGCAAAGGTTTAATCGAAATCCAAACCTTCGACTTGTGAATACCCTTTGGCCACAAGTCGTGCCTTGTTCCTTGTCACCACCCCGCATTCATCTTGTTTGTTGCGGAAGACCCACTTGGTGCCGACGATGTTTGCATTTGGTCTTGCCACAAGTTCCCACACCTCATTCCGCTTGAACTTGTTTAATTCTTGTTGCAGTGCCACCACCTAGTCCGGATCCTTCAATGCATCCTCAACCCTGCGCGGTTCCAAAAAAGATACAAACGAATAGTGCTCATAAAAGTTAGCTATATGAGATCTAGTGGTTACTCCCTTTTGGATGTCACCGATGATATTGTCGATTGGGTGATCCCTTTGGACGCATTGGTGTACTCTTGGATGTGGCACTTGAGGCATTGTATCTTCATGATCATCTTCTTCTCCCCCTAAATGGTTGACCTCGTTGATTTGTTGATCATCTTCGTATTTTTGTGGTTGATCTTGTGTGGAAGCTCCTCCTTGATCCCCGACCTCCTCTTGTGGTTCATCTTCCTCATGCATGTGTAGAGGTGACTCTTGTGGTCGAACTTCACCTAAGGCCATTCTTTTCAATGCTTGATAAGGAGCTTCTTCTTTATCTAGCACACATGGATCAACTTGGTCCTTTTGGGAGCCATTAGTTTCATCGAACACTACGTCACGTGCTACTTCAACAAGTCCAGAGGTCTTGTTGAAAACACGATAGGCGTAAGTGTTTGAATCATAACCAAGCAAGAAACCTTCATCGGACTTCGAAGCGAATTGAAGTCCTGGGCTTCTTGTTCAAAATATAACATGGAGAACCGAAAACTCAAAAATATGAAATATTAGGCTTGTTACCGGTGAGTAGCTCATAGGATGTCTTCTTGAGTAGTCGATGAAGATAAAGTCGATTTACGACGTGGCAAGCGGTGTTAATCACTTCCGCCCAAAATCGATCTGAGGTCTTGTACTCATCGAGCATTGTTCTTGACATCTCTATGAGAGTTCGGTTCTTTCTTTCGGCAACTCCATTTTGTTGTGGGGAGTACGGGGCTGAAAACTTGTGATTTATGTCTTCTTCATCAAGATACTTCTCCACTTGTGTGCTCTTGAACTCCGTGCCATTGTCTCTTCGAATGTTCTTGATTGTCAATGAGAATTCGTTTTGAGCTCGCTTGAAGAACTTCTTGAGTATTCGTTGTTTTTGTGACTTATCATGCAAAAAGAAAACCCAAGTGAAGCGAGAAAAATCATCAAAAACTACTAAACCATATTTGTTACCGCTGATGCTTATGTAGGCAATTGGACCAAATAAGTCCATGTGAAGTAGCTCGAGCGGTCTTGTTGTTGTCATGACATTCTTGGCGGGGTGAGGCGCTCCAACTTGCTTCCCGGCTTGGCATGCGCTACAAGGCCTATCTTTATCAAACACAACATCCTTTAAACCTCGGATGTGATCGCCTTTGAGGAGTTTTTGAAGGTTTCTCATACCAACATGCGCTAGCCGTCTATGCCACAGCCAACCCATGTTGGTCTTTGCAATCAAGCATGTGTCAAGTTCGGCTTTATCCTAGTTGAAGTCAACAAGATAGAGCTTTCCCTTTAACATACCCTTGAATGCAATGGAACCATCACTCCTCCTAGAAATGGTCACACCCTCGTTAGTGAACAAGCAATTATAACCCTTGTCACACAATTGAGATATGGACAACAAGTTATAATCCAAGGAATCAACATGTAATACATGAGAAAGTGTGTGCTTAGATGATATGGCAATTTTACCGGTACCGAGCACCTTCCCTTGACTATTATCTCCAAAATAGATACCCTCATTTGGATCCTCATTCTCTTCATATTCCACGAACATTCTTCTTTCTCCGGTCATATGGTTAGTGGATCTACTGTTTAGCACCCATTTAGATCCACCAGAGGAATAAGCCCGCAAAAACAAATTATGCTTTGGTTTTAGGTACCCAAGCTTGCTTGGGTCCTTGGAGGTTAGTTACAAGACATTTGGGCTCCCACACATGAGACTTGGTGTTCTCATGGTGTGGCCCAACATAATGACCATAAACTTTGCCAAAATTATTTCTCATTAAGACATGCGAGGCATCAAAAGTATTGAAAAGTAACTTTTGTTGTTTATACGCAGGACTAGTCTGGGAGGCCGGACTTGTCCGTAGTACCAGACTTGTCCGGACCCCCACAGGACTAGTCCGGTGGTCATGCGTTTTGTACTTATTAATTTTTGATTTTCCAGCTTGGAAGGCTCCTCCCTTTATAAAGACATTGCTATCCCTGTTATTCTTATGGCTTCTAGCTTGTTGCTTTTCACCATGAGAGTAACCAATGCCATATTTGATATTTGGAGGTCTTGTGACCAAGTATGCACTACGTGCATATTTGATCTTCTCCTTGTCAAATATTCCACTTTGGGCAGGATGCTTGTCTTTTGTAGAGGTCGGCTTGTCTTTCAAACTGGTGTCAAGTTTATTACATGTACAAGTATAAGCAACCTCAGTTTTAGTGGGTTGAGAAGGTGAACTTGAAGAGGATGAAGGTTCACCTTGCTTGAGTGACACAACTTGCACTTCAAGGATCTTGTTGACCTTGATCAGGTCAACAAGTTGGTTCTTGATTGCAGCAGTTGAGTCGGATAACTCCAAGCAAGTTTCCTTGCTTGAAGCTAACTCAAGCTCTAGTGAATTGCTTCGTTACTTTTCAAGTTCTAGAATCTTGTCAAGTTTGACATATTCCTCCTTTTGGGAGAGGGTCATGTCCTCTTGATGATGTATCAATCTCTCCTTCTCAACAAGTTGATCAAGTAAAAATTTCATTTTTGTGGCAGTTTTCCTATCTAGTCTAACACGCATATCCTCATTATCACTATTGATTTCATCATCACTAGAATAGGAATGCACGGAAGGGGATTTAATGGTTACCTTGCGTTTACCTTCCTTTGCCATAAGGCAAGTGCCATCTCCCTTCCATGCACCGAGAGTAGGGAAGAGAGTAGACTTCTTGGATGTCTTCTCGATGGCTATGCTAGCCATCTCTTCTTCCTCAGATGATGAGGACTCATCATTTGAGTCCCACTCTTTCCATATGTGAGCTTGTTCAGCTTGTTTCTTCTTCTTGAAGAATTTCTTTGGTTGAGGTTTGGCTTCCTTGGTCTTTTTCTTGTCCTGTTCATATGGGCCATCAACTATAAAGTGGCTATACTCACCACAATTATAGCATGCCCGCCTCAACTTTGGCTTTGTTCTTTCCTTGTACTTTCTTTCGCTTGATTTAGCACCTTGTCTCTTCTTCATTATTCTCTTGAATTTCTTCATGAATAATATCATGTCTTCTTCATCTAATTCACTGCTCTCATCATCACTGTCTTCTTCTAGCTTAGCTTCTCGAGCTTCTTTAGATAGAGGCTTGAGGGTGGACTTCAAAGCAACCCCTTTCTTCTTTGCTGAGGTGAGGTCGGCAATTTACTTGACATGTTTTTCTTATTTTTCGATCATCTCGAAATTCATGATTTTTCCAAGTAATTCATCCGGAGTTATTTTCTTGTATCCGGGGCTTTCTCTAATCATTGAGCATAGGGTGACGTTGTGAGGCATGAAAGCTCTAAGGATGAGCTCCACCACCTCGTGGTCATTCCACTTCTTGCTTCCATAAGATCGAACCTTGTTGATGAGTGTCTTTAATCGGTTGTACATATCTTGAGGTGACTCGTCTTCTTCGATTGCGAATCTTCCTAATTCGCCTTCGACCATTTCGATCTTTGCTTCACGCACATGTCGGTCACCTTCATGTGCAGTTTGCAGTGTGTCCCATATCTCTTTAGCAATCTCGAGTTCGTCCACCTTGGTGAACTCGTCCCGATTGAGCAAAGAGGTGATTACTGCAGCGGCTTGAGCATTTCGGTGAATTGCTTGCTCTTCGCTTGGTGTGAGTTCTTCGTCGTCGTCCGAGATATCTATTCCTGTGCACACAATATGCCAAAGACATGATTGAGAGAGATTAGATGCATTTTCATATTTTTCCTCCACACTGAGTAATCACTTCTGTCAAAGTGTGGGGCTTTTCCAAGTGGAATAGACAAGTAATGATTATTGTTGGAATTGAGACTATCATAGTTAAAAGGATATTGGGAGTAGTCGGTGTGACTACTCCCATTCTTTTTCTCTTCAATCTTTACTTTCCCTTTGGAAAGTGTCTTCTTTCTTAGGAGCGCCTTTAGATCCAGCATCTCCTCATCGTCGTCCTCAAAGTCTTGAATGGCTTCGAGGAGCTTCTCCACCTTTTGGTTCTTGTCATCATCAACCTTTTCTTGGTTGTTGCTCTTGTGGATGTCCTTCATGTCCGACATGATCTTCTTCGAGCGATTAGTCTCTTTCTTGAAGAACCTGCTCTGATACCAATTGAATGTGGCCTAGAGGGGGGGGTGAACAAGCCTTTTTGAAATTTGTCGGAACCTGCAACACTTAATCACCAGATCGAAACTTGAGATATCGGACTAGTCTGGTAAAGTGCGGACTAGTCCGGTGTATACCGACTAGGTTGATTAAGTTTGATCGATTACTTTGATTCTACAATGTATGCAGCGGAAATATACAGTTAATTTAAGTGTTGCAAGATGATGTACCAGGATATATCACAATTCAATATTATACTTAGTGATTCAATGTAAAGTAAGCAATATTGATTCAAACCCTAGATTGTTGTAATGAATAAGAACAATGAACACAAAGCAAGACACAAGTGATTTATCCCGTGGTTCGGCTTCCACAGAGGCAACCTACATCCACATTGAGGAGTCCACAAAAGGACCGGGTCTTCTCCAACCCTACCCTCGTCGGATCGCCACGAAGGCCAATCCTCTTCCACTTATCACAAAGGGGTGAATTACCGAATTCAAAGGGGCCTTCTCACACGTTGAGGGCTCCCCTAGATTACAACACGAAATACTACCAAGAACACACTCAAAATATTACAATGAAATCACAGGAGTGTGTTAGAGAATCAAACCAAGAGCTCAATGAGTGTTGAACGTGTCTCTCCAATGATCTAGAGTGTATCCTCAATGGATTGATCTTTGTTGCACTTAATTCCGTGGAAAGATGTGTTTTTGAGGCTCTTGGGAGGTGTGACGGCGCTAGGGTTCGAGAGAGCTTGAAGTTGGGCCGTGCACCTCTATTTATATGGGGTTTATAAAAGTGACCGTTAGGGTTTAGAAAGATCGTATTAGTCTATGGTGGACACTGGACTAGTCTGGTGTGCTGTGTGTAGCAATCCCTAGGTGTCCCGAAATATCGGACTAGTCCGGCTAGGAGCGGACTTGTCCGATTTTGCTTCTGGAAATCTTCGGACAAGTCCGATGGACATCGGACCTGTCCGCACAGTGAAACCCTAAGTGGTTATGAGGACAAGTCCACACTTGGAGGACTTGTCCGATTTATGTCATAGAGTTTTTCGGACTATTCCGTGCTAATATCGGACTTGTCCGATTTAGATCAGAACGAATATCGGACTAGTCCGGAGGCGATCGGACTTGTCTAATTTTGTGTGACTTGTGAAGTGTTCTGAGGACTAGTCCACACTAGGGAGGACTAGTCCGATTCTAGTCAGAGAGATATCGGACTAGTCCGATGGGTATCAGACTTGTCTAATCTTGTGCAGAGAGGATATCGGACTAGTCCGGTGACATTCGGACTAGTCTGATCCTGTATAACTTTGTGCAATGTGTGTGTTTAATTGTGATTGAGCTCTTGGGTTTTGTTTCCTTAACACACTCCATACACAATGATCTACTATTCTTCTTCCTTGAGCTCATTTCCACTTTGCTCCTCATTCTCCCTTCTTTTTGGCACTTTTCTTATTTTGCTAATAAAACATGTGCTCATCTCAACAAAGAGGTTAGGATCTCATTTGCTTGTCATAAATCATCCAAAACCCACAAGGGATTCCTAGATGCACTTTAACCTTGTAATGCGGCCAAGGGGTAAAGGGTGTGTGGTGGGGTGTTTATATAGGAGGAGAGTAGTGGGGTTGGGGTGGAAACCAAGTAAGAGTCGGTGGGGACGAGTAGGGCCTTGGTGGGGTCCTACTTGGGCTCCTCAGGGGTGTGCACGACATTGTTGGGCCCAATTAAGGCAATTACACAATAAATTGTTGTGGGGGGGGGGTAGAATCGAAGTCAAAAACCTAGATATTGATATAGTTCGAAGGAAGGCCGGACAAGTCCGTTGGGGTACAGAGAGTCAACCGAGCAAGTCCGGTTTGCTGTCGGACATGTCCGTCCAAGGAACGGAAAGTTTAACTGACAAGTCCGGTGTTGCGCTGGACAAGTCCGGGGTTTGTACAGTTTCAAAACCGAACTAAGTTTTCGGATTTTACTGGACAACTCCGAAGAGTTTTGGTAGCGATTATCGGACTGATCCGTATATAGTAACGGACAAGTCCGAATTAGAATAGAAATAAAACCAGATTAATCCGTAGCAATTAGCGGACAGGTCTGAGGGACAACAGTAGCAAAAACAAACTAGTCTAGGGTCCAATCCGAACAAGTTTGTACCAAGGATCGATTTTATCTGCTGGTTTGCCTCTAATTCATTTTAATCCTCTTCCTTTTTGTGTTGAATTATGTTGGACATCTATAAGAATGAATGCAATGCATGATGGGTGGAAATGAGGATGTTACAAACCTACCCCCCTTAAAACGAATCTCGCTCTTGAGAATCGATGTAGAAGGAAGGAGATAGGGAAATTCTTTCCTGAGATCATCGTCACACTCCCAAGTTGCTTCAGACTCAGTATGATGTTTCCATTATACTTTGTACCATCGAATCACCTTATTTCTTGTGACTTGCTCCTTGGGTTCCAAAATCTTGACAGGTTGCTTGGCATAAGTCAAATCTTACTCTAGCTCTAATTCATCCATTGGTACTTGTTCCTCCGGTACCCTTAAGCAGTTCTTGAGCTAAGAAACATGGAATACATCATGAGCATCGGAAAGATGTTCTGGCATCTCCAATTTATATGCCACTTCTCCACGTTTGTCCAAAATCTTGAATGGCCCGATGTAGCGAGGTGCCAACTATCCTTTGACATTAAATCGCTTATCACCTCTCATAGGTGACACCTTGAGGAACACGAAGTCTCCAACTTCAAAAGCCAAATTCATTCGCCGATTATCCGCATAGCCTTTTTATCATGACAGAGCATCCCTTAGGTTCTCATGTATTATTTGAACCCGCCTTTCAGCATCTTGTAACACATCATGTCTATATACTTGGTTCTCTCCTGTTTCATTCTAAAACAAAGGTATCCTACAGTTCCTCCCGTATAGTGCTTCATAGGATGATATTTTCAAGCTGGCTTGGTAACCATTATTGTACGAGAATTCATCATACGGCAAACTCTTGTCCCAACTACGTCCATGGTTCAAGGCACAAGCTCTCAACATATCCTCTAATATTTGATTCATCCTCTCGGTTCGCCCATCAGTCTATGGGTGATATGCGGATCTAAAATTCAACCTGGTACCCATAGCTTCATGTAGTTTCTCCCGAAATCTAGAAGTGAATTTTGAATATCAGTCAGAGACTTGGAACACCCCAACCACTATGGGCCTGGCGGTCGTTACTCCTGGCAGCTCTACAGGATCACTGGCTGGCCCCACAGATCAACACTAGTCTTTTCTGCGCATTTTGTCCTCACTCGTGCGCACCTGGGAAAACATCCCGGTCGGTCAGCCATCTTCAAATTGCTTCGGGTCAAGCACGCTTAACCTCAGAGTTCTTTGCACATGGGCTTCCGAAAAAGAAGGTATACCTTGATGGTATGAGTTATTCTATCAATCCTATTAAGCCTTGAGCTAGGATGTCACAATCCACTCCCCTTAGAAGACTGACGTCCTCGTCGGTCAACTCCCAAGCCAGGAATGTCGCCTCTTGGCTACGTCCATACGTTTAGTACTGGCATACGTACCATACTGTGTCCCTACTAGAGGACTGACGTGTCATGCGTACGTACCCACGTCCCTTACTCGTACACACCCCTGAAACCGCGAGGGTCGGCTCTGATACAATTTTGTAACGCCCCAGCCACTACAAGCCTGGCGGTCGTTACTCCTAGCAGCTCTATAGGATCACAGACTAGCCCCACATACCGACACTAGTCTTTTCTGCGCATTTTGTCCTCACTCATGCGAACCCGAGAAAACATCTCGGTTGATCACCCATCCTCAAATTGCTCTGGGTCATGCACGCTTAACCTCAGAGTTCTTTGCAGATGGGTTTCAGGAAAATAAGGTATACCTTGACGGTATGAGTTATTCTATCAATCCTATTAATCCTTGAGCCAGGATGTCATGAGAATATCCTTTTTGAAACCCCATGCCGACATACAATATTCTCCATATACAACTCGGCTAACTGTGCCACGATGTACTTGGTCTTGACAAGAATAAAGTGAGAAGATTTCGTTAACCGATCCACAATAACCCATATAGAGTCAAAATCAGACTGAGTATGTGGTAATCCGACTATGAAGTCCATATCAATTTCTTCCAACGTCCACTTGGGTATTTTTAGTGGTTGTAATAGTCTAGCTGGCCTTTTATGTTCAACCTTCACTCGTTGGCATGTGTCACACCATGCAACATATGTAGCTATGTACTTCTTCATCCCATCCCACCAATAGCAAGTTTTCAAGTCCTTGTACATCTTCATACAACCGGGATTGATGGAATAGGGTGAGTCATGTGCCTCCTTCAATATTGTCTCACGGATATGCTTCACATTATGGACAACGATTCTTTTCCCAAACCATAGCGTACCATGATCATCTTCATCAAACCTCCATTCTCTACATTCTTGGATCCTTTCCTTAGTTTCTTGGATTTCCTCATCCTTTGTCTGAACTTCTCATATTTCTTGTTCCAATGTTGGGTTTACTTCCATTGCTCCTGTTTCATTCACGAACCCAAGATGCAATTGTTCATACTCCCTAAATAGCTCGATTGGTAACTGTCGAACCGTGAGTTGGTGGCTTGCTCCATTTCGACTCAAAGCATCCACCACTAGATTGGCCTTTCCAGGGTGATAGTTGATTCGCACTTCGTAATCCTTAGTGAGCTCCAACCATCTTTATTGCCTCAAATTCAGATCCGTTTGCGTGGATATGTACTTGAGAATCTTGTGATCCGTGTAAATCTCACATCAATGACCAAGGATGTAGTGCCCCCAAATCTTCAAAGAATGCACTACGGCTACAAGTTTGAGATCATGTGTAGGATAGTTCAGCTCATGTTTCTTAAATTGCCTTGATGCATAAGCTACCACTTGTCCTTCTTGCATGAGCAGACATCCAAGCCCCTGTCTTGAGGCATCACAATATATATCAAAACTCTTGCTCACGTCTGGCAATACTAGCACTTGTGCGGTTGTCAAATTATTCTTTAACTCCTCAAAGCTATCTTGATAGGCTTAAGTCTGTTGAAATGCCTTCCCTTTCATTAGTAATTCAATTATGGGCTTCACTATATTGCAGAAATCTTTTGATGAATCGGCGGTAATACCTAGCCATTCCAAGGAAACTTCGAATTTCCTTTACATTCTATGGCAGTTCCCACTTTAGCACGTCCCTCACTTTTCCCGAGTCGATCGATACTCCTCCTCTAGAGATGATATGTCTCAAAAATGATACTTACCGTAACCAGAACAGACACTTGCTGAACTTGGCATACAACTAATGTTCCCGCAATTTTTGCAATGTAAACATCAAGTGTTCCTCATGTTCTTCCTCGCTTCTCGAGTATATCATAATATCATCGATGAACACCATGACAAACTTATCCAGATCCTCCATGAAGACCTTATCCATGAGATACATGAAGTACACTGGAACATTCATTAATCCAAATGACATATTGGTGTACTCATAGGATCCATACCATGCCTGAAAAGCCGTTTTGGGTATATCCGATGGTCTAATCTTCATTTGGAAGTATCCCGACCGCAAGTCGATCTTGGAGAAAACATATGCGCCCTTCATTTGGTCAAACAAATCCTCTATGGGGGGTAGCGAGTACTTGTTATTGATCGTCACCTCGTTGAGAGACCTATAATCCACACACATCCTCTGAGTTCTCCTTCTTATCTAGAAAGAGCACTGGTGCTCCCCATGGTGATGAACTTGGGCATATAAAACCCTTCTCTAGTTGTTCTTGAATTAGTTTCTTGAGCTCTACTAATTCCTTAGGAGGCATCCTATATGGCCTTTTAGCTATAGCTGCAGTTCCGGGTATTAAGTCAATGACAAACTCGATGTCACGATCAAGTGGAATACCTGGCAACTCATCCAGAAACACATCCGAGAACTTGCACACCACTGAAATCTCCTCTAATGTTGCATCATCCATTTGATTCCTCACTACCTTCTTTGTTGTGGTTTGTGATGCGTCAAACTCTATGCTGACCCCCTCATCATTTGTCAACTGCACTGTCATTGTGGCACACTGAATTATGCCCTTGTGCTTCTGTAACCAATCCATTCCAAGTATTATGTTGAGTCCTTATGAATCCAAAATGATGATCTTGGCGAGGAAGTCTACCCCACTTATTTTAGGGCTTACTTTTGGACATACTATATTCGTCCTCATCTCCCATCCAGACGAATTACCCAACATGGTCTACTTCATGTGAGATATAGACAGACTATACTTGGCAAACATACTTTGATGATATGAGTGAATGTGATGCTCTAGAGTCAAATAATATAGTTGATGGGTTGGAGTTTGCAAGGAAGATATCAATCATAACATCATCAGCTTGTTGGGCCTCCCCAGTAGAGACATGGTTCACCTTGCCACAAGCAAAATTCTACGGTTCACGGTTTCCCTGTGTTGCTCCTCCATTCGGCCTTCAGTTTTGCTTTGGAATGTTCTTCACTTGACCATAGCCTGACTTCGGGCACTAGGATGCAAATTGTCCCACCTCACCACAAGTATAGCACATCCTGGCCTCACCAGTATAGTTAGGACAAGTTT
Source organism: Tuctoria greenei (assembly GCA_036927565.1). Lineage (NCBI taxonomy): Eukaryota > Viridiplantae > Streptophyta > Magnoliopsida > Poales > Poaceae > Tuctoria > Tuctoria greenei. Next base: position 75,281,434 of record JAYESD010000004.1, read on the forward strand.
GATTTTGAGCATTAGCAGGGACGTTGGCGCAGGGCGCATGTGGCATTGGAGGGCAGGGTGCTTGCATGGTGGGGTGTTGCTGTGGTAGCTATTTTGGGTGCGGATGGTTTATAGTATGGTGCACAGCAGGGGCACACATTGCTTCCTTGCGGCTATCCCTTATATGGCATCTTCCTCTTATTATCTGCTCCATCTCATGAACCGTGTTCACAACCACAATAGCCTTGTACACAAGCTTCTGGTAGTTTGCATAATCACTGTTAAGCAGTAGAACTTGAATCTCATTTTTTAGATCTCTCATGAACAAGTATTGCTTCCAGCTATCCGTGTTAACATTTTATGAAGCATACCTTCAGTGTTGAATGAATTTATTAAGGTACTCACTCACACATAACCTTCCTCGCCTGAGGTTTTCAAAGTTTTGCCTTTTTAGGATCATGACACCTTCAGGAACATAATGTGAGTGGAAACTTCCTTGAATTCAGCCCAAGTGATTCTCTCCTTATTTGTGTGGGCATTGCAAAGAGCTTCCTACCAGTCCGCAGCCACTGCAACTAGTTGACGTGAGGGAAAAAGAACCTTCACTAGGTCATTACATTGGACAATAGCATGTTTCTTCTCTACAGATTTCAGCCAATCATCAGCCACCATAGGATCATTCACTTGAGCAAAAGTGGGTGGTCGAGTCCTCATGAACTCTCCCAGGTGGTTATGAAGTGGTGGGGGTGGCGATGGTGGTGGTGGCGCAGACATGTGGGGCTGGTTATGGTTGTTGGCTTGCAGCTGTCCCAAGGTTTGCATTATGGTTTGCATGAGCAGATTTTGCATAGCCATCGTCAAGCGCTCAATGTTGCTAGCTTCAGGTCCAAGGTGGATATTCTCAGGCTTCCCATTGTTCTCCTCATCACCATTGGCATTCCTTTGGTTGCAGGTCACCCTCGGCATATGAGGAAAAAGAGAACAAGATTGAAGGATTTAGAATTTGAGAGAAACATCGCTAACACCATGCATCAAGGGATAGAAACTAAGCAACTATATAAGCCTATAAGAAACTATATACAAGTGATGAAGCACCCCACAATCCTCTACAAAGCACACAAGCACCAAGCAATCACAACATAGAATTCACCACACCATGCTAACTATGACTATTACAGAGTATTCCTATGTGGTATAAAAGTGTCCATTCAACCTAGGGTTGTGTCCTACGGTCAACATGGCTCAGATATCAATTTGTGACACCCAGTTTTGGAAATGAACCAAGTAATCGCATATATGTGTGCCCAGGATGTTCATCACACAAACACGGCAAATTCACAATTTATATTTAGAAAATAACAATGTCTCAAAATTAAATAGTACTTTATTACAATAACTCAATGATTCTCCAATTATGAATCTCTAATTATTGCAGTGGAAATAAACTAAGCAGCGCGACTCCACTCCACAGGCAATTGACGTTAGCACGCAACCTAGTACTCCACGGGATCCTCTTGGTACTCCCAAGCGTCATCTGTAACTGTTTGGGGGGGGGGGGGGGGGACTGCAATGGTGAGCACATGTCGTACTCAGGAAGTGTGGGAATGTATGACATGTAGCTTGAACAAGGATGATAATAAATGGCTAATTGCAAAAAACTGCATTTCATAAACTTGTAAAAGCATTCCTACTATGTCTATGAGTTTAAACCCCATATTAACCCAAGTAATTATCATATCCTATATCCAACATTCTCATTTACCATCATAATTCATTATAACCAGCTATCAATCAATATAATCACCATATGCCAATTTCATCTCTTCTCATAACTGACAAACTCAAATGACATAACCAATCCCATACCAAACCATCCCAAATATCCAAGTCCAACTCTAATCATGGAAGTTGTCCAGGTGCTCATAACCAGGAGAATAGCTATCATGGTAGTTTTTAACACTCTGCGGAGGTTGTACTGCTTTACCTACAAGTTCGTGATTTCGTGCCCCTGTCGGTGACTAAGGAACCTCCATTATGCCCATGACCCGTCAGTCACATTACACACTTTTGATGGTGTGCGACCAAGAGATCACAAAATAGCCTTTACAAAGGGACTACCAACATGTTTAGATCCACTAAGGTTTCACCAGAGGTGATGTCTCACAACTGAGCACATCCATCCAAGGGCCCCCTCTTGTACCGTTCGGATCCCAGAGCAGTCCCGCCACTAATGTAAACCCAACCCAACCCATCCCATTCCCCATCCTTCTAAAAGATCCGAAGAATGCTGACAATGCACCAAATTAATTTGCTAAGCCGCACCCATACTTGGCCCTATTTTGGCACTGTTGTCCTGACTTATTCTTGCATGAACCGGTCCTTAGATCTAAGGCAAGCGAAACAACCATATCATCCAACCAGTCCACAACCCATGCTTTCCTAGAACACCCAAGTCCCATGTTACCAAAATGGTTCACCATTATTCCGTCATCATTAATCTACATATTCAAGTGTTCAATAGTTCATAATTAAGCCATTCGGTTATTTCCAATCCCAAATTAAGCAAAGCGAAGCAACACTGGAAAATACCCTTATTGACTCTATACAATATATCCCAAGCGACAAGGGTGGTCATACAAGTCTAGTAAACACCTATCATGGGTTTCCCATCAATTTGACACAAACATGTAGTTTACAAACAAAACATTTGAAAACAAGATCAAAATTTTTAAGGACACTTGCCTTGCTCCTACGCTTGTTTGGATCAGAAGGTTCGAAGTTCTGGTGATGAAGGTCCTCGTAAGCACTTTCTAGAGTGTTACCTTCTATTCCGCGCAACAACCATGTGAAACAAGCATTACAATCAATAAATGCTCATATATTACTCAATATGCCATGATATGCATGAACAATAAAACTATGTGGTAGTACATGTTATTAGGTTGCTATTATTGCTTACTAACTAGTTACAATTGAGTTTTACATGGTTGAACAAGTTTTAAGTCATTCCGGGAAAAACTGGGAAAGTTACAGGAATTTCAGAATTCAGAGGTTGGACTAGTCCGCACAATGGGCAGGACATGTCCGCTCTGGACCAGAAAGTTCAACGAACTAGTCTGCACTGGATCAGACCAGTCCTCTATGTCCATAGTTTTGCAAACTTCCCGTCTAGGGCGTGATTTAAATCAAGATTGGGATCAGAATTGACGTGGAAAGTTGGATCTAGGATAGTTAATGTGAATATAAAGGTTCAACGGTTGAGAATTAAGCGTATCATGTGAATCTTGACGTCTAGATCCAATGAAGATGAAGGATTGGTGGACAAGAACATTGGCGATGAAGAGTTGATTAAGATTGCAACAGTAATGACGATCTTGCTTGATTCCTTCCTCTCCTTCTTCTTCCTTATTCTTCTTCTCCTCCGTTCTTCTCCTTTGTGGTGAGGCTTCTCCCTTCAAGAGCTATCGAGAGAACAGAGCATTGGGATTCCTTCTAATGCAGCAAAGGGGTAAAGGGTGGGTGGTGCGGTGTTTATAAAGGAGGAGAGTGGTGGAGTTGGAGTGGAATCCAAGTAAAAGTTGGTGGGGATGAGTGGGGCCTTGGTGGTGTCCCACTTTTGCTCCTCAGGGGTGAGGCACGACATTGTTGGTCCCAATTAAGGCAATTACCCAATAACTTGTAGTGGATGAAAAATTGAATCCGAGTCAAAATCCTAGATTCCGAAGTAGTTTGAAGGAAGGCCGGACAAGTCCGTCGGGGTACGGAGAGTTGACAGGAAAAGTCCGGTTTGGTGCCGGACAAGTCCAACCAAGAAACAAAAAGTTCAACTCGGAGGTCTAGTGTTACGCTGGACAAGTCCGTGGTTTGTACAGTTTCAAAACCAGACAACAGTAGTGAAAACAGACTAGTCTGGGGTCCAATCCGGACAAGTGCGTACCAAGAATTGATTTTAACTGTTGGTTTGCCTCTAATTCATTTTAATATTGTTCCTTTTTGTGTTGCATTATGTTAGACATGTATAAGAATGAATGCAATGCATGATAGGTGAAAATGATTACCGCCATCAGTGAGCCACATGGGGTCGGCCGACTTGGTCCTGGCCCCCTCGACTATGCTTTCTCGGGCTGGCTAATAGGTAGGCCCATATCCCCTTCCCATGTGAATCGAAGTTAGATCCCTTTGGATACGCCTGGGAATAGGTCCATAGATCCATGTGATGCCAAATGTCATCGCCTGATTGGTCGAATGGTAACTTTTAGGATTGCTCCCTGCATTATTGGGTATTTTGGGGCTTAATTCACCTGCATTCAAATAGACACTAACACTTGTGGAATTTTATAGTATTAACTCCTACAACTATGTTGTGCTCTCAATTTTATAATATTTATGCAGTAACTTGATGGTCAACTTTAGCATTTAAGGACCATTAACAAACTCCCTCACACTTAGTCTTTTGCTCGTCCTCAAGTGAAGGCAAGAAGAACCAAGTGCTAAGATAGAATTTTGCTTTGAATATGAAATAAGTATACAAAGTATTTCAACTCATACCTTTGTTCATGAACCCTTTGTGGTGTGGCTACAACATCATCTTGGGTGTTTGAGAGGTGGAGCGGTTGAGTGCATCTCACTCGTACTTCCTACTGCTTAAATAACATCGAAAATTTGTTATATTTCAAATGTCAAAAAGATAATGCCTTCTTCCTCTCAATTTGATTCTCTCAAGTCACTCAAAGTGTTTGAATCCTCATCTTTACATCATTGTGCCACTTTTGTCCCTACGACTAAATATGGCTTTTTGTGTGGGCTTGGTAGGGATAAAGAGTAGCACACTTGCAATTCATATATTGCTAAGTCAAAAACGAGATCCATATGAGAAGACCATGCAATAAAAAACGAATGACTGATGAAATTCTTGTGTACTTATTATGGATGGTAGATGATGGATGGTGAGTGGTGGTGATGACTCGCATTTGATCACTCTCTTTTTGTGCAACAATGAAGCATGGCCACTTATTGGCTCTTTCTCCCCTTTTTTGAGAGCTCTTATAGCCATGCCTTCTACTCCTTTTTATGCATCTTTTTAATGATAGAGGATTTTGCAATAATCTCATGGAATATTTTATGATGGTGGATTGATGAAAATCATGGAATTTGGTGGAGTGCACAAGAAATTCCTAACAAAAGATTTCATGCAAGTCACTCAATAGGGTCAAGAGTTTGACAAAGTTCAATGAAAAATGCAAAGTAGCATATACATGTGGTTTTCAATAATTGTATCATATGGTCTTGGTGGGTATTTAAATTCCACCGAGAGGGGAAGGCAAAATCTTGAGTCTTCAAAATTGTGCAAAATTTAAAATTAATTTCAAGCAAAATGGTTCTATCCATGGGTGTTCTATTTTACTCACCATATCACACCAATAAAAACATAGATGACATGTTGTCCTAAGTTAATGATATGGGTCCATAAACATGGTAGTGAAATCAAAATACAAGGTATACTAGTCTCATATTTAAGGAATTTGCATTGTATATTTTAATTGAGTCGATATTAAAGTTATTTTTCATGAATGCAACAAAATTTGAACACAATTTGTAGTGAACCATATAGAGCAGAGGATAGGAGATCCAAACAGATGTTGTGGAGCGAAACAGGGCCGAGAGGGGCCACCAACAGGTTGGTCGAGCCATGGGGTTGGCTAACCTTTGGCTGGCTCCTCTAGTGCCCAACTCTGTCGTGTTGTCTCGCGCGTTCATTTGCGACGTGTTTGCGCGTGAAACATGTGATCTATGCATTGCAAAATTGCAAAGGACTCCTCCCCCCCACACTTTTCATGGAATCTGTATTTGACACAAGATGAACTAAAGAGGGGAACTCTATTGGTGTTCGATTAACCGGTACGTTCACTTTATTGAACAAAAATTGAGGATGCTTACATTATTGAATTACAAATATTGGAATGCAAAGAAAAAAAAGCAAATTAAGGAGTAAGCACCTAAGGCCTAATGGGATGTCTACTTTTGGTGCCATGTATATGTCGGACATCCCTATTGCCTCACATAAGCGCTTGAGTATAGCACTTATGCCACGACAGACACCATCAATCTCCTCCTTAAGGGTATCAATACCGTCCTTGAGTTCCACCCTCTTGATGCATGCTTTAGCCACCGTGCGCACTAGATTTTTGTTCTCCAAACAGATATTTGCTATTTCCTTAGCTAGCTGCACCACATCAGCATGGGGAGATTTCTCATCACTGTGTTGATTTTGGCTCGGAGGCCTTTTCATAGCTGGTGGTGAGAGGTGACGCCTCACCCTGGAGGGAGACAAGCTCATCGACTCCTCCAAGGATATGTTGTCCACACGCTTGTGTAGACCTTTTACATAACCTTTTGGCGTTCTCATGCCTCGGATTATGAAACGACCGTTCATAGGCTCCAACGAGGTACGAGTTAGTGACTTGTAGTGGAGGCTCGCTATGTCACCCTACTTTGTCTTGAGCGTGCCCATGTACTTCTCGCTAGGCTGAAGTGTGAGACGGACTTTGTCTTTTCCGTAGAAGGACGAGTCACAATGGGATTGAGAGCCACTGTTGTTGCACGTGGCATTGGAGTTTCTAATTTAATGGGCACTCTATGAGGAGAGAGCAAGCACGCCGTGCTGCGACGAGTGAGGCTATGTCCACAGGGCGTCCCAAGTGGCGGGATCGCGGAGTGAGGTGCCAAGTCCAATACCATGATATATTTAATTCCCATGGTGGAGTCATTGTTGGCCATTGTAGGTTCCCCACTAAGGTTGAATGTGGAGCTGGAGGACGCATGGGGGACGATGTCCTTGCCGGCCTTTGTAGATGGGACTGGTGGAAGATGGGAGAGGTTGTTTCTTTTCTGGAACAGTGCAAGTTTCCTCTCTATTCGTGGCTTTTTAATATTTCCAAGGCCAAGATTGAACCTACCGCACTGAGGGTTCTGTTGGGATAACATGGGGGGGGGGGGGGGGAGATAACCCTAAAAAACTAAACTCAGACGGCGCCAACCAGGGGTCAGCCGACCCTAGGGTTTGCCCGACCTAGTAGGGGCTCCGTCCGAGCTGCTGTTTTGTGGGATGTCTCTGTGTGCCATATGGATCTTCTTTAAAAGAGGCCCACTTATTGGACTTTGAGGAATTATGTGAAATTTGGAAGAACAAAATGAAAATCGATTAAATTTACCTTGTCAACTTCCTTTTCCAAATCCCCGTGGGAAACTAAGAAGATTTTGAGACGGTGCCCATTCACCATGAATAGATGGCCTTCATCATCTTGGAGTGTGATGGCTACATGAGATGAAGTATCTATTAGAGTAAATGGTCCTTCCTATTTACTTCATAATTTCCCATGTCCAAAGAATTTTACCTTGGAGTTAAAAAGGACTTTATCTCCAGGCTCAAACTCCTTCGGCGTAATTCGTTTGTCATGTCATTTCTTAGTTCTTTCCTTTTAAATTTTGGCACTATAGTACGCCTTAACACTCCATTCCTCAAGTTTGCAGATTTGCCTCAAACAGTGCTTCCCACCCTCGAAAAGATCCTTTCACCATGTTATGGCCCAATGAGCTCTAAGTTCCAATTCTACAGGAAGATGGCAAGTCTTCCCATAGAAAAGTTCGAATGGAGACATGCCAATGATTATCTTGTAGGATGTTTGGTATGCCCACAATGCAACGGGTAGTTTTTGCTTCCAATGCATTTCCATTTCCAAGACTGTCTTTTGCTGAATATTCTTGATCTGTTTATTGGATGTTTATGCATGACCAGTTGTTTGTGGAGTGTAGGGAGTAGCAATGTTATGCTAAAATCCAAGCTCCCTCAGAAAGCTCTGGAAGGTCTTATCAATGAAATGAGACCCTCCATCACTTATGACCATTTGGGGAGTGACAAATCATGGGAAAATGATCTCATGTAACATTTTCTTACCTTGCTTGGAGTCGGCATTTTTGCAAGGCAATGCCTCTACCCATTTTGACACGTAATCGATGGCCACCAGAATATACTCGTAATCATAAGACTTTTGAAAGGGTCCCATGAAGTGAATACCACACACATCGAATAACTCGACTTAGATATTATATGTGATGGGTGTGGCCTTACAAGCAATGGTTCCTCCATGCTTTTGGCATTTCACATCGACGAATGAATTTCTTAGTATCTTCGTAAATAGAAGGACAATAGAATCCACTTGGCCAAATCTTCGCCTGAGTACAGTAAACACTATAATGGCCTCCGTAGGGGCCAACATGGCATATTTCAATGATTTTGGTGCCTTCTATTGTGGGGACACACCTTCTAAGAAGACCATCAGCACATACACGATAGAGATATGCGTCGTCCCATAGGTGTCCATGACTCTCAAAAATGAGCTCTTTTCCCCTAGTGGTACGTACCTCATGACCATGAAGTTCATGATATCCGCGTACCAAGGGTGAGAGTCAGTCACCTTGAGCAACATGTCATCACGTAGGAAGTCATTTATGGGTACGTCCTTGTTTTGTGTGACTTCCATCGTGAGAGATATTCTGCAATGGAATTTGACGCTCCCTTTTTATCCTTAATCTCCAGATCAAATTATTGGAGTAGGAGAATCCATCGGATGAGGCTCAGTTTAGTGTCCTTTTGGTGAGCAAAAATTTCAAGGTTGCATGGTTTGCGTAGACTATGACCTCGGCTTCAACCAAATATGATCTAAACTTATTGATATCAAAAACTACTACCAAGAGCTCTTTTTCCGTAGTGTCATAATTGAGTTGTGCTCTTGTTAGAGTCTTGCTAGCATGAGTTATGGCGTGGTGCTTTTTATATTTTGTTTGGCCTAAGACCGCACCAATAGCAAAATCGCTGGCATCACACATGATTTCGAATGGAAGTGTCCAATAAGAGGTTTGGGTGATCAGAGCCGAGACAAATGCCTTTTTGAGTGTATCAAAGAATTTACGACACTGCTCAACACAATCAAAGGGAGCATCCTTAGCTCATAGGTTTGTGAGGGGTCCATCAATTTTGGAGAAATCCTTGGTAAATCATCAATAGAACCCCGCATGACCTAAGGAGCGACGGATTATCCTTATGCTGATAAGAGGCAGAAGTTGTTCAATAACTTCAATTTTATCTTTGCCCACCACTATCCCCCTTTCGGACACTAGATGTCCAAGAACGATGCCTTCACGGATCATAAAATGGCATTTCTCCCAATTAAGTACCAGGTCCTTCTCCGACCTTGTCTAAATTTTTGAGACAATGATTGAAAGTTTTTCCATATACGGAGAAATTGACCATGAAAACTTCCATGATTTTCTCAACCATGTCAGAAAAGATAGACATCATGCACCTTTGAAAAGAGGCAGGCACATTACACAGTCCAAAAGACATTTGTCGGTAGGAGTATGTTCCATATGGACATGTGAATGTGGTCTCACTTTGATCGTCGGGATGGATGGGCATTTGACGATAGCCTAAATATTCATAAAGCAAAAAAAATGGAATGTTTTGTCAAACGTTCCAACATCTCATAAATGAAGGGCAATGGAAAATGATCCTTCCTGGTCGACTGTTGAGTTTTTGGTAGTCTATGCACATCCTCCATCTTGTGACGGTTCGTCGAGGAGTTAATTTATTCTTCTCATTTTGAAACACCTTCATTCCTCCCATACTTTGCACTAATTGGACTAGACTAACCCAGTCACTATGTGGTATAGGATAAAAAATACTGGCATGAAGGAGTTTCAAGACTTCCTTATTGACAACCTCACGCATCGCATTATTCAACTACCGTTGAGGCTCCCGTAAGGGAGTACTCTTGGGGTCAATGGTAATGCGATGGGTGCAAAGAGCAGGGTTGATGCCCTTGAGGTCTTTGAGTGAGTAGCCAAAAATAGTCCTATGCTTTTCTATTATGGCTATGAGCTTGCGTCTTTCCTCATCTGAAAGCTTGTCACTTATGATGACAGGGGCTTCCAGATCCCCATTTACAAAAGCATAGCGTGGGCCTAGAGGCAAGATTTTGAGATCAATAGGAGGTTTGGGTGTGGGCCCTTCCTTTTCTAATTCAAATGTCTCCTAATGTTCATCCTCTTCTTGGATGAATTCTTCTTCTCCTTCTACTTCAGGAGGTTCCAAGTATTTAAGAGACCTAATATCCTCAATTGGCTCATCTTGGAGTGGTGGTTCTGCAGATGTGTTCTTGGAATGCAGCATGGGAATGGAAATGTTTTCTCTCCAACATTTATGTTGAGATTTCTTACAGAGGGGATTTCCATGAGGAATTTTTCATTGGGTACCCCAATCATAATGTCGAAGTCTTGGATTTTGAACACATGGAAATCTTGGAGAACCTCAATATTTTTTATTCTCACTGATAGCTCTTTCAAAATTCCATATCCTTCAAGAATATTTCCAAATGTATCTAAGAAGAATTTTTGTGTTAGTGCAACTGGCACATCATCCAAAATGGCGAGAGCAGAAGTATTAGAAATGATATTTGCTCCAACATAGGGATTATATAGGACTCTCATTGTTGCTCCTCTAATATGACATAGAATGGTGGCCAAGGGTCGGGTCACCCGAAGGATATCGGTTGAGTTCTCAACCTCTTCTGTCCACTCAAAACTCAAAATAGAGGTTAACTCCTTGACTATCTCTTGGAGGAATACTCCATCAGGCGGGTCAAGTGGAGTTGAAGCCAAAGATGGCTTCCTATTGTAATAGTACTTCCAGGTATTCCCATAATCTTCAAAAATCTCTTCCTCAAAGTAGAATGGAAATTCCGATGGTTAAATTTCTTCATCCTTCGATGGTTTAGGTTCGGGAGAGGATTGTGCAGGCAAGGCGGGTGTTGGGCATGCTTCTGGCTCTTCCTTGGCTATAGGAGTGTTGTGACGCCCGGTTCCGAAAATGAACCAAGCTAACGCATATGTGTGCCCAGGATGTTCATCACACATACACGAGTGCAATCACAAAAGGATATACAGAAAATTACCACAGAACAAGATTAATTAACCAAATTTTATTACACAGACCAGATTATCCTCGAATACAAGCTCTAATGAATATTAATGACAAGTTCAACTAATGCAGTGGAAATAAACTAATTAAGCAAACTAAGCAACTATGTAGCATAAGCGACAGGGTATGTATGCGCAGCTCCAATAACATCACAGGCAAAGCTGACAGTAGACACGGTCTAGAACTCCGCATTATCGCCATTAAACTCCCAATCTTGACCTGCAACTGTTGGGGGGGATTGCAAGAGTGAGTACATGTCGTACTCAGCAAGTGTGGGAAGTATGACATGTGGCTGATTCAAATGACGACAACAATAATGGCAAAGTGCGGAAAAGTACAGTAAAACATTTGAAGAGAAATATATTATATGTATGTGAAGTAATCCCATCATAATCATAAATAATATCATAATACCAGTCCATAATTCACCATTCTCATCAATAATTCCGGATTTCATCATTGCCAATAACCATATTCAATACCAGAAATAAATCCATAACCATCCATAACCATCACCATAACCATTACCATAACCATTACAATAACCATTACCAATACCAAATACCCTCTAATCATGGAAGTTGTCCAGGTGCTCATAACCGGGAGCACGGCTATCATGATAGTTTTAATTAACTCTGCAGAGGTTGTACCACTTTACCCACGTGTTCGTGATTTCATCACCTTTCGGCGACTAAGAATCTCCCTTATGCCCATGACCCGTCAGTCATATTACACACTTCCGTTGGTGTGTGGCCAAGAGATTGCAAAATAGCCTTTACAAAGGGATTACTAGCCTATTTAGACCCCACTGAGGTTTCACCGGTGGCGATGTCTCCTGCAGAGCACATCTTCAACCAAGGGCCCCCTCTTGAGCCATTTGGATCCCAGGGTAGTCCCACCAATCATCAACAAACCCAATCCGACTACCCTTCCCCGAGCATCCACAATGGTCCAAACAGCACTAGCAAAGCCCTAATTAATCAGCTACGCCGCACCCATACTTGGCCTCGTGGTGGCACTGTAGTCCTGGCTTATTCTCGCATGAACCGGTCCTTAGACCTAAAGCAAGCAAACCACCATAACATCCAACCCATCCACATACCAGACTTGCTTAGATCACCCATCGTATTGACCAGTTCACATTAACCAGAATATCATTGATGCATAATTAAATGTGTAGTGTTGTTTGCCATCCCAATTAATTAAGCGAAGCAAAAAGTAGAAAGCCCTTCCCGACTCTCTCCCATAAATTCCAGGTGACAAGGGTGGTCAAACAAAACTAGTAAACTTCCCACCATAGGATTCCCATCAAATTGACACAACATGCAGTTTTGCAAACAAAACATTTATTTTAAAAACAGGATCAATATGCTTCAAGGACACTTGCCTTGCTCTTGCTGTTGATTAGGGTCAAAGCCTTCAAACTCTTGATGCTGTAGATCCTCCGCGGCACTCTCTAGCGCAAATCCGTCTAATCCACACAATAAACATACAAAACAAGAAACACAATCAAAGAGTGCACAAATATTACTCAATATGACATGACATGCATGATTAATGCAAATGCAAGGTAGAACTTGTTACTAGATTGCTTTTAAAGATCACTAACTAGTTCTAATAGCTTTTAACAAGTTTATACAGGTTTGGATTCGATTAGATCAAATTTTAGAATTAATTCAACACAATTTAACCAGAAAGATCGGAGTAGTCCGCTAGGGACCGGACAAGTCCGCACTTGACGAGATCAGTAGATTAGGGTTTTCTAGATCGACGTAAATTCAGAGATTAGGGGTTAAATTCACGTAAGGAAAAGAGAATAGAAGGTATACCAGGTGTTTAGAACTCCAATGAACCAAGAAACTTGGAGGTAACACTTGGATCTTGATGATCTAGGGTTGGTGATGAACTTGGAGATGAATTGGTGGTGAAGGACGAAACTTGGTGGAGATCTTGATCCTCTTTCATTTCCTCCTCTTCTTCTTCTTGCTTGGGATCTTCTCCTCCCTCCTTGGTGGTGGCTCCCCACGAACTAGGGTTCGGGTGGGTGGAAAAGTGGCAAATAGAGGTCAAACCAAGGGGTTGGGCTGTTTATATAGAGGTGGATGCTAGGGTTAGATGGATTTCGAGTTTGGGATGAGTAGAGGTCGGTTTAGAGTCCCACATGGGCTCTAAAAGAGTTAGGCACGACGTCCCTAGGCCCACTTAACGTGAAACCCAAGAAACAAGTCGTAAAACAAAAGGTCAATCTCGGAGCCACGAAATATCGAACAAGTCCGGACAGGACCGGACTAGTCTGAAGTCGTCCAGAGAGAAAATCGGGCAAGTCTGGCCAAAAATCGGACAAGTCCGATCTTAGTCAGAAAGGAAAACGGACAAGTCCGCTGGAACACCGGACTAGTCCGGAAAAGTCTAGGGACTTAGCAAATTTTCAAGGATTCATGGAATACCGGACTAGTCCGCACAAAATCGGACAAGTCCGAAGTTGTCCAGAGGCAAATATCGGACTAATCCACAGCAAAAACGGACAAGTCCGTTTTTAGACAGAGAGAAATCGGACTAGTCCTCAGCAAAACCGGACTAGTCCGCACTTTCCTACATTTTTAAGTGCGGTTTTGTTCCAAATCAATTTTAAACTTGTTCCTCTTGTTATGGGTTAATGTTAAATATGTATATGAGTGTATGCAAGGCATGATGCATGAAAATGAGGGTGTTACAAACCTACCCCCCTTAAAATGAATCTCGCCCTCGAGATTCGATGCGGAAGAGAAGAGATAGGGAAATTCCTTCTTGAGATCATCTTCTAGCTCCCAAGTTGCTTCTTCTTCGGTGTGGTGCTTCCATTGAACTTTACACCATCTAATAATCTTGTTCCTTGTGGCTCTCTCCTTAGTTTCCAAGATTTTGACCGGTTGCTCGGCATATGTCAAATCTTCCTCTAATTCCAATTCTTCCATTGGCACTTGTTCTTCCGGTACTCTCAAACACTTCTTGAGCTGGGAAACATGAAACACATCATGTACGTCTGAAAGATGGGCTGGCATCTCCAACATATATGCTACTTCTCCCCTTTTGTCCAAAATCTTGAATGGTCCAATGTAACGAGGTGCGAGCTTCCCTCTTATGTGAAACCTCTTATGACCTCTCATTGGTGACACCTTGAGGTAAACAAAATCTCCTATTTCAAAGGCTAATTTCCTTCTCCTATTGTCCGCATAGCCTTTTTGTCTCGATTGGGCAGACCTCAAGTTTTCACGAATTATTTGGACTTGCTTTTCGGCTTCTTGCAAAACATCCAGACCAAATACTTGAGTTTCTCCTGCCTCATTCCAGAATAAAGGTGTCATACACTTCCTCCCATAAAGCGCTTCATATGGTGACATTTTCAAGCTTGCTTGGTAACTATTGTTGTATGAAAATTCCGCGTAGGGCAAGCTTTTGTCCCAACTTTTCCCATGCTTTAAAGCACAAGCTCTTAACATGTCCTCCAAAATCTGATTTGTCCTCTCGGTTTGTCCATCCGTTTGAGGATGATACGCTGAACTAAAATTCAACCTCGTTCCCAAAGCTTCATGCAACTTTTGCCAAAATCTGGAGGTAAATTGAGAACCTCTATCCGAGACTATCTTCTTAGGGACTCCGTGTCGACACACAATATGCTCCATGTATATTTCGGCCAATTGTGCAGCTGTATATTTGGTGTTCACAGGGACAAAATGAGCTGACTTGGTTAAGCGATCCACAATTACCCAAATTGAGTCATACCCGGACTGAGTACGTGGTAAGCCAACTATAAAGTCCAAACCAATCTCTTCCCACTTCCACTCTGGAATCTTTAATGGCTGCAATAACCCTGGTGGCCTTTGATGTTCCGCCTTGACTCGTTGGCACACGTCACACAATGCAACATATTCGGCTATGTCCTTCTTCATGCTATCCCACCAATAGCAAGTCTTCAAGTCTTTGTACATCTTCATACAACCTGGGTGAATCGAGTAAGGCGAGTCATGTGCCTCCTTTAATATCGTCTCCCGAATATGCTTTTCATTAGGCACAATGATCCTCTTTCCAAGCCATAAGGTACCATGTTCGTCTTCATCAAATCTGAATTCTCTCCCTTCCTCGATCCTTTCCTTGATTTCCTTGATATCCTCATTCGTGGTTTGTGCTTCTCGATATTCTTGCTCCAAGGTTGGGTTTAACTTTATCATCTCCATCTCATTTACAAACCCGAGGTTCAACCGTTCAAACTCCTTACATAACTCGGACGGTAACTCTCGAACTGTAAGTTGATGGCTTACTCCCTTTCTACTCAAAGCATCGGCCACTACATTGGCTTTTCCCGGATGGTAGTTGATTCCCACATCATAATCCTTGATGAGCTCCAACCAGCTTCGTTGCCTCAAATTCAGATCTGTCTGTGTGAAAATATACTTAAGACTCTTGTGATCCATATAAATTTCACACCTATGTCCGAGTATATAGAGTCTCCAAATCTTCAATGCATGTACCACGGCTGCAAGTTCTAAATCATGTGTTGGGTAATTCTGCTCATGTTTCTTCAATTGTCTTGACGCATAGGCGACCACTTGACCTTCTTGCATCAATACACACCCAAGTCCTTGTCTCGATGCATCACAATAGATGTTGAAACTCCTGCTTACATCCGGCAATACCAAAACTGGGGCTGTTGTCAACCTCTTCTTCAACTCCTCAAAACTGTTTTGACAAGCTTCAGTCCATTGGAACGCCTTTCCCTTCATTAGCAACTCCGTCATAGGCTTGGATATCTTGGAAAAATCCTTGATAAACCGACGGTAGTATCCAGCCATCCCAAGAAAACTCCTTATTTCCTTGACATTTTGCGACGGCTCCCACTTCAACACGTCTCTCACTTTTTCGGGGTCAACTGATACTCCTCCTCCTGAGATTATATGACCCAAAAATGGCACCTCTTTCAACCAAAACTGACACTTGTTGAACTTGGCATACAACTGATGCTCCCTCAATTTCTGCAACGTAAGCCTCAAGTGTTCCTCATGTTCCTTCTCATCCTTCGACTAGATCATAATATCATCAATAAACACCACAACGAACTTATCTAAGTACTCCATGAAGACCTTATTCATGAGTTACATAAAGTAGGTAGGTGCATTTGTCAATCCAAAAGATATCACGGTGTACTCATAAGATCCATACCATGTCCTAAAAGTTGTCTTGGGTATGTCCGATGGTCTAATCTTCATTTGAAAGTATCCCGACCTCAAATCAATCTTGGAAAACACACAGGCGCCTTTCATCTGATCAAACAAATCCTCTATACGGGGCAAGGTGTACTTGTTCTTGATTGTTACCTCGTTGAGAGCTCGGTAATCCACGCACATCCTTTGGGATCCGTCCTTCTTGTCTACAAACAGCACAGGCGCTCCCCAAGGTGAAGAACTAGGGCGAATAAAACCCTTCTCTAATTGCTCTTGAATTTGCTTCTTAAGCTCCGCTAATTCCATAGGAGGCATCCTATACGGCCTCTTAGCTATAGGTGCAGTTCCAGTTATTAAATCAATGACAAACTCAATGTCTCGATCGGGTGGCATACCTGGCAACTCGTCCGGAAAAACATCCAAAAATTCACACACCACCGGAATCTCCTCAATTGCGACACCGTCCATATGATTCAGCTCCAATTGCTTCGGTGCGGTTTGTGATGCTTCAAATTCTACGGTGATCCCTTCCTCATTAGTCAACTTCACCGTCTTCGTGGCACACTCAATAACTCCATTGTGCTTCCTTAACCAGTCCATACCAAGTATAATGTCCAACCCTTGAGAATCTAAAACAATGAGGTTGGCGGAGAAGTCTACCCCCCTTATTCTAAGGCTTACTTTTGGACATACTATATTTGTCCTCATCTCTCCTCCAGGAGACTTGACCAACAGAGTAAACTTCATATGAGAGATAGGCAAACTATACTTGGCAACATACTTTGATGCAATGAATGAATGCGATGCTCCAGAATCAAATAACATAGTCGCGGGGTTGGAGTTGGCGAGGAACATACCAATGACCACGTCATCCGCTTGTTGAGCATCCTTCGTAGAGACATGGTTCACGTTGCCACGCGCAAAATTCTGATGTCCATGGCTTCCTTGTGGCTGTCCTCCATTGGGTCTTGGGTTTTGCCTCGGCGCATTGCCTCCTTGACCAAGGCCTGACTTAGGACATTGATGCGCAAAGTGTCCAGCTTCTCCACAAGTATAACACTTCTTAACCCCACCAGAATTATTGGGACGAGCTTGGTTTTGAGCATTTGCAGCAGAAAAATTAGCACGAGGCTCATAAGGCATTGGAGGCCTAGGTGCTTGCATAACAGGGCGCTGCTGCACAAACTGAGTTGGGCGTGGTGCATAACCAGGGCGCTGAGCAGGAATAGAGGAGCTATAATGAGGCGCATTGGGCGGCGCAAAGCGAGGGCGCACATTACTTCCTTGTTGCTGTCCTTGATATGGTGCCTTCCTCTTGATTTCTTGCTCCATCTCACGTATCTTGTTCTCAACCACAATTGCTTTGTCCACAAGTTTCTGAAAATTGGCATAATCACAATTGAGCAATTGCACTTGGATCTCATTGTTCAAGCCCCTCATGAACAAGTATTGTTTCCGGCTGTCCCGACTCACATCCTCAGGCGCATACCTTGAGAGTTGAGTGAACTTATTGAGATATTCACTCACGCTTGATCTTCCTTGCCTTAAACTCTCAAATTCTTGCCTCTTCAATATCATAACACCCTCCGGCACATAATGAGAACAGAAACTCTCCTTGAATTCGGCCCAAGTGATTCTTTCTTGGTTCTCATGAGCACTGCAATAAGCATCCCACCAATCCGCAGCTGCTCCAACGAGTTGATGAGAAGTGAACAGGACCTTCTCTCGGTCACTGCATTGGACAATAGCTAGCTTCTTCTCCACAGACTTGAGCCAATCATCCGCATCCATAGGGTTTGCGGCTTGAGCAAAGGTTGGCGGCCTAGTCCTCATAAACTCTCCCAATCGGTTATGAGGAGGTGGGGGTGGCTGATGAGGACATCACAACAGCAGAGACGCGCATTGAACTGCAAGGACCAATCACAAGAGCACGGGCACGGTTATTAAATCAGCAGGTGAATTCGTTCTTAACTTCTTTTGCATGTGAGTTTGAGAATAGATTGTTATGTGATGATTTAATTGTTATTAGGAATAATGGAAAAGATCAACAAGTGAAGGAAGGAGGCCTTGGGAGCGTGGAGAACCACCTGGGACGTCCACAAGTAGATGGAAACAGTTTACAACTCGGACTCGAGTTCAACTTGGAGTCCAGGAGCAGTCCACCTTAAAACAGACGCACAGGAGGCATACGGACTCCGTTTTTGACGTTCTACATATGCACGGAAAGAGGAGAAGATAAACTTTCCAATGGTTCTGGTCCCACCTCAAAATTCCTTCGGAGTCATTGGGAATCGTCGAAACAAGTCGAGTCCAGATTTCTGTCCAGTGCTGCGCCACCGAATCGGGCCTTTGGGCCTTGTATCCTGTAAGAGTCCATTAGGGACGCGTCTAATCATGTTCTGGTCGAACCCTAGCCTATAAATACTGCAGCCGCCGGTCATATTCGGTGGGTTTTGCTTAGATCAATAAAATCGCCGTTCTACGGTTCGTGAGACCCCAATTTCGCGATTTCCGATCGTGTCTTCTACGTTCTTGCTCGTGTTCTCGATTGCACTTGCAGGGATTAGCCTTCTTGGCGAGGTCAAGCGTGTGCAGCACGGTTGATAACCAACGGAGCTGTGGTGTAGTGATTGCAGGGGTACTCGAACCGCTCGAGTGCCGCGGATCATCAACGTCGAGTTCTCCACCCCAATCGACATACCTTTCGGAAGATCGGGCCTAAACCTACTCATCAATTGGTATCAGATTTCCAGGTTGCCCGTGAGGTATCTTTGTTTTCCTTCCTTCCATTAGATCGATTTTGTTTCGTACCTAGAGTCCACAAAAAAGCCACAAAAAAAATATTAGATCGTTTTTACCGCTTCCCAGACTATAGTGCTTGCAGTTCGTTTTTCAGTTTGCATTGTTGAGTTTGCATTCGTGTGGTTGAGTCTTGTTGCTGGTTTAGCTTTGTGTTTTTTGATCCTAGTTATCGTGTTTCGTCCTTTTTTTCTTGCTATTCGACACCTATTCCACAATCCCTAAATAACAAACCGATCTGCCACGTTCATCGGTTTGCCCTAGCTAGCCGCCTTGCGTGAACTCCCACATCGCCAGCCCTAGATTAGGTGACAAATCTTTGTGCCATTCATCCTTGAATCATCACACACCACCCCATTAGTTGCTGTGCAAATTCCCGATCGTTTTTGTATCCGTTTGCGAGTTCTGTTCTCAAACCGAGTTGGAATCAACATCCAAAAAAACGTAACTCGAACAGCCTACCTTAAAACGGCCATAACTTTCTCATACGAACTCGAAATCGGGCGAATTTTTTTTTTCAAATTGATCTACGCGAAATTTCGCATCTGATTTTCCGCGGCATAGCCACGTTCGGCGAAATTAGATTGCCCAAATTCCCCTCGGAAGATAGGTTATCCGGCCTCCGAAGTTTCAACACGAATTTTAAAGAACCTTCTTGATTTTCTATAGGCCACATATTACATCCAATTGAGCTGCAAATTTGTGTGCTTCATATATTTGTGCTACTGAGTAAAGAAAAAATATCAAAAAAATATTACAAAAAGAAAAAAAATAGTGAAGAGCACGCATATTAAAGCAATTGGCCTATACCACTTGGTGCTGTTTGTTTGGTTATATCATTCTGTCTTTCTTTTGCCTTGATACTTCCTTGTGTTGTGCTAGGCTCTAGGGCACTCAGTTGACCAGCAATAGTTTCCTACATTGAATACTTATTCAACTTTGTTTAGCTGTTAACAATTTTCTGCTAATTAGCCACCATATTGTGCCATCCAAGCTCCACCTTTCTCTTGAGCATAACAGGTACCTTTGCAATCACCCCACGCTTCATTGGTTCATCTCACCGTCCACACCACCTGCTGTGTCGGTAAGAACACTTGTAAGAGCGTGGTAAGACGCTTGAGCGAGAGAGATTGTTTTCTTCCACCTTCCACATTGTCACTGTAGTTGATAGGGATAACATTTTTTTTGTGGTCTTTCGTTTCCTACTAACAATGGCAGGAGAAGAAAATAATGACGAATGTGTTCAACATGTTGAGTTACGTGATATGTTCGCCAAATTCAACGCATCAACGGAGGAGTCATTGGCGAACTTGACTCGCAAACTGGATGACCTTGCTCTTCGGATGAATACTTTTGAGGCTCGGTTGCCTCTCGCTGGAAGACAAGAAGACAATGCTTATGATGAACTGGAAGATAACAGTAATCAGCCAAGACTTCCACTTTATCGTCGAGGTATAGGAGGTAATAATCATAACAATTATAATCGCCCTCCTGATGATCCTTTTGCTAAAGTGAAATTTACTATACCCTCTTTTTCTGGTGCTTATGATGCTGAGGCTTATCTTGATTGGGAGATGACAGTAGAGCAAAAATTTAATTCCCATCTTGTTCCTGAACAACATAGAGTTCGTCAAGCCACTAGTGAGTTTAAGGACTTTGCTATCATATGGTGGAATGAACTTTTTAAAACTAGAACTGATCCTCCAACATGGGATAGATTAAAGGAAGCTATGCGTGTTCGATTTGTTCCTCCATCTTTTCAGCGGGACCTTCGCAAAAAATTGCAGCGTTTAGACCAAGGTAACATGTCCGTAGAGGAGTATTATCAAGAGTTACAAAAGGGTATGCTGCGTTGTGGGGTAGTAGAGGACATGGATGATAAAATAGCTCGTTTTTATGGGGGGTTGAGGCGTGAAATTCAGGACATTGTTGATTACAAAGAATATGATACTGTTAACAGATTGTTTCAGCTTGCTATGTTGGCAGAAAAAGAATTGCAGGGCCGACAACAACAGCAACAACGCATGAGGAGCAACTTCACGCCGCGTGCAGCAACTACACCATCCAAAACAGCACCATCTTCGGCCCCCCGTGCAGCGACTACACCACCCAATGGCGGCCAACGAACTATACCTGCTGCTCCACCTTCTCACGTGTCGGAAGGCAGCAAGGCGACATCATTCAAGCCTTCGTCGTCCACTCCTTCTACGGGTCGTACTTCCGATATTAAGTGTCACCGCTGCCAGGGACTTGGTCATATGATGAGAGATTGCCCGAGCAAACGAGCATACATAGCACGCGACGATGGCGGGTATGATAGTACTTCGGATGTTGAAGATGAATATTCTCTTGCTACTGACTTTACAGATCCAAATGACGAACACACCGAAGAAGAGGTACTTGGTACAGCGGCGACGGAGAACTATAGGAGCATCATTGTGCAGCGTGCCTTGAGCTCCAAAGTGGAGACCGACGACAAGCTACAACGACACAACCTCTTCCACATGTTTCTCGTCATCAAGGACTGCCGTGTACACACTATAATTGATGGAGGTAGCTGCAATAACTTGGTAAACACGGCCGTTGTCAAGAAACTCGGTTTGACAACAAGAGCACACCCTCATCCGTACCACATTCAATGGTTCAACAACAGCGGTAAGGTTCGGGTAACACAAACAGCGAGAATCTATTTTTCAATTGGTTCATACCATGATTTTACTGATTTTGATGTTGTTCCTATGGATGCTTGTTCTCTTTTATTGGGTCGTCCTTGGGAATTTGATACAGATGCTATTCATCATGGTAGAACCAATAAATATACTCTCATGCATAAGGGAAAGAAAATCACTTTGCTCCCCATGACTCCTGCTGAAATTGTGCTTTTTGAGAAGAGTAAAATTCGTGAGGGCAAAGCAACTAAATTAGAATCTGAAAAACAGCATGTTATTAATTTAAAATCACCATCATTGCTCGCAACTAAATCTGAACTTGCTGATTTATTCGATGCTAAGGGGATGTGCTATGCTTTAGTTTGCAAAGAAGCCATGTTTTCACTTCATGAATTGTCTATTGCATTGCCCCCTGCTGTTGCTAACCTTTTTCAGGAGTTTGAGGATGTGTTTCCCTCCGAGATACCCCCTGGTTTACCACCGATGAGAGGCATTGAACACAAGATCGATTTGATTCCAGGAGCAAGTTTGCCAAATCGTGCAGCATACAGGGCGAATCCACAAGAAACTAAGGAAATTCAGCGACAAGTCCAAGATCTTTTGGACCGCGGGTACATTCGTGAAAGCCTTAGCCCTTGTTCCGTTCCTGTTCTTTTGGTTCCTAAGAAAGATGGTAGTTGGCGCATGTGTGTTGATTGTCGAGCGATTAATAACATCACCATTCGATACCGTTATCCTATTCCTCGATTAGATGACATGCTTGATGAATTGAGTGGTGCTATCATCTTCACAAAAATTGACTTGCGTAGTGGTTACCACCAAATTAGAATGGCACTAGGAGATGAATGGAAAACTGCATTTAAAACCAAGTTTGGACTTTATGAGTGGTTAGTCATGCCTTTTGGTTTAACTAATGCACCCAGCACCGTTATGCGATTAATGAACGAGGTTTTACGTGCTTTCATTGGACAATTTGTGGTGGTTTACTTCGATGATATCCTCATTTACAGCAAGTCATATGATGAACATCTTGATCATTTACGTGCTGTTTTTACTGTTTTGAGAGATGCACGTTTGTTTGGTAACCTCGAAAAGTGCGTTTTTTGCACCAATCGAGTCTCGTTTCTTGGCTATGTCGTTTCCTCGCAGGGAATTGAGATGGATGAGGCAAAAATTGAAGCAATCACCAGCTGGCTAGCCCCAACTACCGTCACACATGTTCGTAGTTTTCTTGGTCTTGCAGGATTTTATCGGCGCTTTGTGCGGGATTTCAGCACCATTGCAGCACCTCTACATGAGCTAACGAAGAAGGGAGTTCCATTTCGATGGGGCGAACAGCAGCAACAAGCTTTTGATGCTCTCAAATCGAAGCTTACACAACCACCATTACTACAACTTCCAGATTTTGACAAGACCTTTGAGCTAGAATGCGATGCAAGCGGCATTGGTATTGGAGGCGTTCTCATACAAGGAGGTAAACCCGTTGCTTTCTTTAGTGAAAAAACTTCATGGTCCTTCTCTGAATTATTCCACTTATGATAAGGAATTGTATGCCTTAGTCCGTGTATTACAAACTTGGCAACATTATCTTTGGTCTAAGGAGTTTCTCATACATTCCGATCATGAATCATTGAAGTATCTTAAGTGTCAAACCAATCTGAATAAACGACATGCTAAATGGATTGAGTTCATAGAGTCGTTTCCATACATCATTAAGCATAAGAAAGGGAAGGAAAATATCATTGCCGATGCATTATCTAGGCGTTATACCATGTTGTCCCAACTTGATCATAAAATCTTTGGTTTGGAAACAATTAAAGCATTATATCCTACTGATTTGGACTTCAAAGATGCTTTTGAAAATTGTAGAGAATGAAGAACTTGGAATAAATATGTGCTGCGAGAGGGTCTCCTCTATCGTGCTAACAAGCTATGCGTTCCAGCTAGCTCCATTCGTCTATTGCTTTTGCAGGAAGCACATGGAGGAGGTTTGATGGGACATTTTGGAGTGAAGAAAACTGAAGACGTGCTGTCCACACACTTCTTTTGGCCAAAGATGAGGCGTGATGTCGAGTGCTACGTGTCACGATGCACTACTTGCAACAA
Organism: Tuctoria greenei; assembly: GCA_036927565.1. Classification (NCBI taxonomy): domain Eukaryota; kingdom Viridiplantae; phylum Streptophyta; class Magnoliopsida; order Poales; family Poaceae; genus Tuctoria; species Tuctoria greenei. Next base: position 75,305,220 of record JAYESD010000004.1, read on the forward strand.
AGCTAATTCTCGCCTTAACCCACATGGTCTTTATATGCCTCTTCCTGTTCCTAGTGTACCTTGGGATGATATTTCTATGGACTTTGTTTTGGGATTGCCTAGGACTAAGAGGGGGAGGGATAGTATTTTTGTAGTTGTTGATCATTTTTCCAAAATGGCACACTTTATACCTTGTCATAAGAATGATAATGCCTCACACATTGCTGATTTATTTATGACGGAAATTGTTCGTTTACATGGTGTGCCAAATACCATTGTTTCTGATCGTGATGCAAAATTTTTAAGTCATTTTTGGAGAACTTTGTGGTATAAATTGGGAAACAAGTTGCTGTTTTCAACTACATGTCACCCATAAACGGATGGACAGACCGAGGTAGTTAATCGTACTTTATCCACTATGTTACGGCTGTCTTGAAAACAAATTTGAAGTTGTGGGAGGAGTGTTTACCACATATAGAATTTGCTTACAACAGATCCGTTCACTCCACGACAAAGGTAAGTCCATTCCAGGTAGTGTATGGTTTCAATCCCCGTGCTCCTATTGATTTACTACCTTTGCCTCCTTCTGAAACTATAAATTTGGATGCTACACAACGATCTGAATTCATTCTTAAGATGCATGAAACTACAAAGAAAAATATTGAAACGATGAATGAGAAGTATAGGATTGCAGGTAGTAAAGGTAGAAAAGAAGTAAAACTTGAACCGGGCGATTTGGTGTGGTTACATTTGAGAAAAGAGCGATTTCCCGACTTGAGAAAATCTAAACTTATGCCACGAGCTGCTGGTCCTTTTAAGATCGTTGAAAAGATTAATGATAATGCATATAAGCTTGAATTGCCTCCCGATTTTGGGGTTAGTCCTACATTTAACATTTCAGATTTGCGACCGTACTTGGGAGAAGAAGATGAACTTGAGTCGAGGACGACTCCAATTCAAGAGGGGGAGGATGATGAGGACATCACAACAGCAGAGACGCGCATTGAACTGCAAGGACCAATCACAAGAGCACGGGCACGGTTATTAAATCAGCAGGTGAATTCGTTCTTAACTTCTTTTGCATGTGAGTTTGAGAATAGATTGCTATGTGATGATTTAATTGTTATTAGGAATAATGGAAAAGATCAACAAGTGAAGGAAGGAGGCCTTGGGAGCATGGAGAACCATCTGGGACGTCCACAAGTAGATGGAAACAGTTTACAACTCGGACTCGAGTTCAACTCGGAGTCCAGGAGCAGTCCACCTTAAAACAGACGCCCAGGAGGCATACGGACTCCGTTTTCGACGTTCTACATATGCACGGAAAGAGGAGAAGATAAAATTTCTAATGGTTCTGGTCCCACCTCAAAATTCCTCCGGAGTCATTGGGAATCGTCGAAACAAGTTGAGTCCAGATTTCTGTCCGGTGCTGCGCCACCGAATCGGGCCTTTGGGCCTTGTATCCTGTAAGAGTCCATTAGGGACGCGTCTAATCATGTTTTGGTCGAACCCTAGCCTATAAATACTGCAGCCACCGGTCATATTCGGTGGGTTTTGCTTAGATCAATAAAATCACCGTTCTACAGTTTGTGAGACCCCAATTTCGCGATTTCCGATCGTGTCTTCTACGTTCTTGCTTGTGTTCTCGATTGCACTTGCAGGGATTAGCCTTCTTGGCGAGGTCAAGCGTGTGCAGCACGGTTGATAACCAACGGAGCCGTGGTGTAGTGATTGCAGGGGTACTCGAACCGCTCGAGTGCCGCGGATCATCAACGTCGAGTTCTCCACCCCAATCGACATACCTTTCGGAAGATCGGGCCTAAACCTACTCATCAGTGGCGGTGGAGGCATGTGGGGCTGATTGTTGATGTTGCCAGCCTGCAGCTGTCCCATAGTCTGTATCATGGTCTGCATGAGCTGGTTTTGCATGGCCAAAAGCTGCTCAATATTAACAGCTCCTTGGGCAGGTCCTTGTCCATTGTTGTTCTGAGGCACTCCATTGTTCTCCTCCTCATCATTGCCATCGCTCTGGTTGCGAGTCCTCACCATCTGAAGAAGGGCAATAGGTAAGAACTAGAAAACGTCCCCAACTATATGCATCAAGGGATATGAAACTAGACAACTAACTACACTAGCCTAGGTGGACATGGCAATGCTAAAGCATCCCAAAATCCTCTATTAAGCACACAAGCAAGCAATATATATAGCAAACAGCACACCAAGCAAGAACACATCGACTCCTGAGTGCTCCTATGTGCTCTAAGTGTCCATTCTATCTAGGCTGCATCCTACGGTCAACCTGTGGCTCTGATACCAATCTGTGACGCCCGGTTCCGAAAATGAACCAAGCTAACGCATATGTGTGCCCAGGATGTTCATCACACATACACGAGTGCAATCACAAAAGGATATACAGAAAATTACCACAGAACAAGATTAATTAACCAAATTTTATTACACAGACCAGATTATCCTCGAATACAAGCTCTAATGAATATTAATGACAAGTTCAACTAATGCAGCGGAAATAAACTAATTAAGCAAACTAAGCAACTATGCAGCATAAGCGACATGGTATGTATGCGCAGCTCCAATAACATCACAGGAAAAGCTAACGGAAGACACGGCCTAGAACTCCGCATTATCGCCATTAAACTCCCAATCTTGACCTGCAACTGTTGGGGGGATTGCAAGAGTGAGTACATGTCGTACTCAGCAAGTGTGGAAAGTATGACATGTGGCTGATTCAAATGACGACAATAATAATAGCAAAGTGCGGAAAAGTACAGTAAAACATTTGAAGAGCAATGTATTATATGTATGTGAAGTAATCCCATAATAATCATAAATAATATCATAATACCAGTCCATAATTCACCATTCTCATCAATAATTCCAGATTTCATCATTGTCAATAACCATATTCAATACCAGAAATAAATACATAACCATCCATAACCATCACCATAACCATTACCATAACCATTACAATAACCATTACCAATACCAAATACCCTCTAATCATGGAAGTTGTCCAGGTGCTCATAACCGGGAGCACGGCTATCATGATAGTTTTAATTAACTCTGCAGAGGTTGTACCACTTTACCCACGTGTTCGTGATTTCATCACCTTTCGGCGACTAAGAATCTTCCTTATGCCCATGACCCGTCAGTCATATTACACACTTCCGTTGGTGTGTGGCCAAGAGATCGCAAAATAGCCTTTACAAAGGGATTACTAGCCTATTTAGACCCCACTGAGGTTTCACCGGTGGCGATGTCTCCCGCAGAGCACATCTTCAACCAAGGGCCCCCTCTTGAGCCATTCGGATCCCAGGGTAGTCCCACCAATCATCAACAAACCCAATCCGACTACCCCTTCCCCGAGCATCCACAATGGTCCAAACATCACTAGCAAAGCCCTAATTAATCAACTACGCCGCACCCATACTTGGCCTCATGGTGGCACTGTAGTCCTGGCTTATTCTCGCATGAACCGGTCCTTAGATCTAAAGCAAGCAAACCACCATAACATCCAACCCATCCACATACCAGACTTGCTTAGATCACCCATCGTATTGACCAATTCACATTAACCAGAATATCATTGATGCATAATTAAATGTGTAGTGTTGTTTGCCATCCCAATTAATTAAGCGAAGCAAAAAGTAAAAAGCCCTTCCTGACTCTCTCCCATAAATTCCAGGTGACAAGGGTGGTCAAACGAAACTAGTAAACTTCCTACCATAGGATTCCCATCAAATTGACACAACATGCAGTTTTGCAAACAAAACATTTATTTTAAAAACAGGATCAATATGCTTCAAGGACACTTGCCTTGCTCTTGCTGTTGATTAGGGTCAAAGCCTTCAAACTCTTGATGTTGTAGATCCTCCGCGGCACTCTCTAGCGCAAATCCGTCTAATCCACACAATAAACATACAAAACAAGAAACACAATCAAAGAGTGCACAAATATTACTCAATATGACATGACATGCATGATTAATGCAAATGCAAGGTAGAACTTGTTACTAGATTGCTTTTAAAGATCACTAACTAGTTCTAATAGCTTTTAACAAGTTTATACAGGTCTGGATTCGATTAGATCAAATTTTAGAATTAATTCAACACAATTTAACCAGAATGATCGGACTAGTCCGCTAGGGACCGGACAAGTCCGCACTTGACGAGATCAGCAGATTAGGGTTTTCTAGATCGACGTAAATTCGGAGATTAGGGGTTGAATTCACGTAAGGAAAAGAGAATAGAAGGTATACCAGGTGTTTAGAACTCCAATGAACCAAGAAACTTGAAGGTAACACTTGGATCTTGATGATCTAGGGTTGGTGATGAACTTGGAGGTGAATTGGTGGTGAAGGACAAAACTTGGTGGAGATCTTGATCCTCTTTCGTTTCCTCCTCTTCTTCTTCTTGCTTGGGATCTTCTCCTCCCTCCTTGGTGGTGGCTACCCACGAACTAGGGTTCGGGTGGGTGGAAAAGTGGCAAATAGAGGTCAAACCAAGGGGTTGGGCTGTTTATATAGAGGTGGAGGCTAGGGTTAGATGGATTTCGAGTTTGGGATGAGTAGAGGTCAGTTTAGGGTCCCACATGGGCTCTAAAAGAGTTAGGCATGATGTCCCTAGGCCCACTTAACGTGAAACCCAAGAAACAAGTCGTAAAACAAAAGGTCAATCTCGGAGTCACGAAATATCGGACAAGTCCGGACAGGACCGGACTAGTCCGAAGTCATCCAGAGAGAAAATCGGACAAGTCTGGCCAAAAATCGTACAAGTCCGATCTTAGTCAGAAAGGAAAACGGACTAGTCCGCTGGAACACCGGACTAGTCCGAAAAAGTCCAGGGACTTAGCAAATTTTCAAGGATTCATGGAATACCGGACTAGTCTGCACAAAATCGGACAAGTCGAAGTTGTCCAGAGGCAAATATCGGACTAATCCGCAGCAAAAACGGACAAGTCCGTTTTTAGACAGAGAGAAATCGGACTAGTCCTCAGGAAAACCGGACTAGTCCGCACTTTCCTACATTTTTAAGTGCGGTTTTGTTCCAAATCAATTTTAAACTTGTTCCTCTTGTTATGGGTTAATGTTAAATATGTATATGAGTGTATGCAAGGCATGATGCATGAAAATGAGGGTGTTACAAGTGTCCTTGATGCTCGTTGTGGCTTCCTTCGGGGGAGGCTCATTAAGACCCGTAATGAAGGAGGCATTTTCTAGAATTTGATCTAGAAGTTCCTTTCCTAATTTCGTGGCCTTACGAAAGAAAGACCCTCCAACCGTAATGTCGAGATATAGGTCAGACTCTTTATTAAGTCCCGTGAAGAAATATTGCAATAACAATGGATCAGGGATTAACAAATCTGGGCTGGAATTTCACAAAAGTGAAAACTTATCACAAGTTGCACCTATGGATTCCTTCTCCATCTGTTGGAAGCCTAGTACTTCCATTCGTAGGGAAACAATTCGATATATTAGGAAGAAATAAAGACAAAATTTGTCTCGTAATTCTGTCCAATCATCGTTTGTTTTCCCAACATTATGAGTTTACCATTGGTTCGCTTTTTCTTTGAGAGAAAAAGGAAATAACTTCTATTTAAGAGTTTCTTGTGTCATGCCCTTAATCAAAAGGCAAGAACATAATTGTTCAAACTCTTGTAGATGATGGTAAGGGTTTTCACAATCCGTTCTTGAGAAGGATTGTTCCCGAACCATGGCTATGAAGGTAGGGCGAAGTTCATAGCTGGTTGAGCAAATAGGTTCCACCGACGGCGGTGACTCGCAAAACTCGCCCTTTGGGGCAGAATAAGAACGAATAGTGGGCCGCTTCATTTTGATGGTGAAAAAGTAAGAAGTAAAAAAAATAGATACGAGAGTGAACAAGGTTCGAAGATCAACAACAACAGTTCCCCGACAACGGCGCCATAAATGCTTGTTGGTATTTCTAACGAAAACAGAATAATCTGCAAGCGCACGGAAATACCGTTGCAGCACGTCCCCTTGAAGAGTATTACCAAGGGTATCGAATCCAAGGAACGTGTGTGAGATCTTCTACCATGTTCTCCCATGGACACACAGCTTGTTTGGTAGGTAAGGATTTGACAAGAATTAAATGTTTTGAATTCTAAGACATAGTAGTCTACGGCAGCTACTTGGTTCGGGCACGGGTTTACCAATGGCAACATCAAGACGATTCCCGCCAAGAGCTTATGGCATAGCCGAACATGGATGATTACTAAGGACAGATCGAGTTGTCGCCACATACTGTCTACCTCTTCAATCAGTGGGTGTACGAGATATCCACTGATGAACTCTAACCAAAGCACCACGTTTAAGTTCTAATTCACAACTTTAATCATTTCAAATGCAAAAATACGACTAGGCCCTCTAATTAATTAAAGTACTAAACCACAAGCAGTTACGAAATCAAACTACTATGAAATAGAAATCAAACTTGTTTGGAATTCACCAAAATTTCTTACTTGATTCCGAAAGAATTTCCGTAGAGGTACAAGTGTGGAAGAGGGATTTGGCAAGCCAAAGCATCCTCCTCCTAGCTCCTCCTCACTCTCCTTCTACTTGGTTGGCCACTTGTGCAGCTCTAAACTCTATGAGTCGAGTTCTATCCTCAAACTTGTGGTGTGTGTGAAGTGGGGGAGTGAGGGGGCTATTATTACATGAGTTCAGTCGGTTTGACGCCACAATTAGCGCGCGAATCGGTGATTACCGCCATCAGGGAGCCATAGGAGAGCGCCACGCGCCGTTTGACCACATTTGGCGCTAGGACCTAGTCGGCTAAGCTAGTGATTCAGCCAACCTGGTCCTGGCCCCCCCTCAGCTGTCCCTTCTGAGCTTGGCTTCAGGTGGGCCCAGATCCCCTTCCTGCTTTAATCGACGTTGGATCCCCTCGAATACGCCTGGGAATGGGTCTATGGATCCATGTGATGCCATGTGTCATTGCCGGATTGGTCAAATGGTAACTTTTAGGATTGCTCCCTACATTCCTGGATATTTGGGGCTTAATTCACCTAAATGCAAATACAAACTAATACTTGTGGAATTTGTTAGTGTTAACTCCTACCACTATGTTGTGTTCTCAATTTTATAATCTTTATACGGTGAATTGAATGTAAAATTTAGCATTTAAGGACCGTCAACAACTATCAATCAGTTTAGACTCTCTGAACTTTTCAATGTGTATCGAGAGTCACAGTTACTATCGATCAGTTCATGTTGTCCACACTTTTCAACATATATCGTGAGTGTTATTGTGGTGCGGCCGTTTGGACTGTCTGATCTCTTACTGTTCTAATTAAACTTCTATGTTTTTGACATGTAAGATTTCAAACTTAGTTTTGGCTTACGTGATGGTTTGCTTAGTATTCATTTACTAAGTTTTTGATGTTTTTTGGGTATTATTTTACTTATTAATGCAACATGCATATGTGAGGTGCTCACATAAGGTGTTGTGGGTTTTGAAACTAACGAGAGTTGAGTCAAGGACTTTGGCTCGCAAAGATTGGTTACTTGTACATGTGCAGGTGTTTCTAGAGATCAAGACATGGCTGGTGATGGTTATCCATTGAACTAGTCTTAAGGAGAAGATGAGGTTCAATAACCAAGTTCGAGAGGAATTATGGTTGAGTTCATCGGGAGATCACGCAGCGTGTTTGGACCAAGAACAATGCATATAAAGGTATCATGAACATTTTGGAAAGTGTTTGCATGTGTGCAAGGGGTTCATAGACATGGAAACATTGTTTCAAAGTGTGGTGAAGAGTTATGGACAAGAATATGTGGTCAGAAAGGTCCAATCGGCTGGATTATGCACTTAGGCTGAAGTTAAGGCGGTTATGGTTCGTTTATGGAAAGTTTAGAGTTTGTTTTGGTTAGATTTCGCATTGGTCATGAAGTTGAGTTTTTTAGGAATGTTTGGGATGTTCCATAGGTGTCTGTAATTCTTAAGGTTGCTTCTATTTTTGTATGGAAGAGTCTCGAGCAATTATGAAATGTTTTGGTAGAATCCAAGTAGGAGTAGGAAGTTCTAGTTGGATTTGATTTTCCTTAGGGCTGGTTATATAAGAAAGAGGGTCACAACTCGTGGATTGCAAGACTTATGGTTGTTCCTCTTGTGTTTTATTGAATAAAGTTTGTAGTTTTAGACGAGCTTTTGTGCCTTGTTCGCCCGACTTGTTTTTGGCAAGTTTTTTCAGCGGATTTCTGCGCAGCGCAATGTTGCTTCGGTGTTTTGATCATAACTCGAGTTATACTGATCCAATAGCCGTGATTCTTTTTTTGTTGTATTTACAACTCAATTTTCTATCATTTATTATATTCAAGGTCATTGTTCTAGTGGTTTTTGATTTACACGAGTTTTTTGGAGTGCAATAGATCTAGTTTTGCTAGGATAGAACAGACTAACCTTTGCTTAATCTTTTGACCATATTTTGAGCTTTACTTGATGTTTTTGCATTAGCTCCGTGACTTGATTCTCTAAGATCTATACTTGTTGTGTCACAGTTGCACACGTTGAAAACAGTTGCATACACAATTTCTTTATCAGAATGATTTTCTGTTGAGGGGTTTTTATAGCTTCCGCATAAAAAATTTTAATCTAAGATTCACACCCCTATGGTAGCTTTTCATGTGCTCTTTAATCCTACAAGTAAATGACTCTGGATTTGGCCTTGCCTATCCATATTCAGTCGATGACGGCCTCTAGTAAGAATGGTAGCACTCAGCAACAAAGAAAATATGTGCCTACTGATCTGATTGGTTGCTGTTTCAATTTGTTTCCCCTCGACCACATTGCTGTGATGTGTCAAAATGCCTCCTGATGCTTCATCTATAAGGGAGGACACAAAGTACGCCAAAGTAAGTCTTCCATATCTCCTCCTCGGACTCCTTTGGGAGCTCTTTCGAGATTAAAAGAGGAAATTTGCATCACCACTAGCTCGGAAAGCTAGAGTGTGCTTGCCATGACTGTCCACTTTCCTGGTTGGGGCTTCTCTAACTGTTGCCTCCCTCTTGTTATCATGACCAGTCTGAGGCCATCGAGTGATCATCCTGGTCGACAAGGGCTCTAGTTCTAAGCTTATCAAGATATCCTCAGACAACATATGGAAGAAACTGAGATCTCCCATTGAGGACACTAATGCTCATTTGGTTCTATAGGTCGTTGAGCATATGACCGATAGGTGGGAGCCAATAATTCTTGAGCCTTCGCTATTCTTTGTTCCCCCGTATTGACTTGGGCATCTTACTCTATGAGGTAGATTGGGCTAGTAGCTTTGGTCATTGTAAATGGCATATGGTCGGTTATGGTCAATTTACTTTCATGTCAGTTGATAAAGGTTAGTCGTGTTTCAGTATGTCTGTGTATGTCCTAGTTGGTCATTGTAACCAGTTATCTCAGCCATGTCTTTTTTATATTGATCAATATAGGTGTTTCCCCTACTGTTCTTATCGTTAAAAAAACATTAAATTTACGATGACCAAGTTCCAATACTGCTCGATAATTGTGGTCGTAAAAGAAAACAACTCTATTTACATTAGTTATTGTTCGGCCTATACTTCCTGTGTGTTGGTGCCTCTTGAGGATCGTATTTGAACAAAGGTCGTCAAAACCAGAAAACATGGCGAAGAACAGAAAAGAGAAGCTTACACGTAGGCTGAAACTTTGATGTGTATATTATTAACATGATAAAGTCTAACGTACTCTTACTTCTATTTATAGACCCTTTACAATACTCTTTCCTCGTCCAAACACATCTGAATCAGAATCAAACTCCACGCAGCACCATAATTGGCTTTTACCTCTAACTCCTTAACTCTGACATAATCAGACTCGGACTCTGAAAATACTAACAAAACTGAAACTACTTCAGTCTCTGATTTCAGGCATAAGACAAGTTTACGCTATCATACACCCCCATAAGATTGTCTTTGATTACCTCCTTGACACCAATCTTCCCTCTCTCTCTTGAAACTTAGGCCGACTCAGAGATTTTGTCAGAATGTCTGCAAATTGGCTATCTGTGCTAACATCCTGCACACTTATCTTATTTTCTTCAACACATTCTCTGATATAACGAAAATGAGTTTCAATGTGTTTACATCTTTCATGAAACACTGGATTTTTGCAGAGTGAAATTGCTGACCGATTATCTACTTAAATTAACACTGGCTCCTCTTCCTTTCCTCCTGTTAATTCTTTCATTAATATGTTTAACCACACTCCTTGACATAAAGCTGCACTGGCAGACATGTATTCTGCCTCACATGATGATAAGGCAACAGCTTTTTGCTTTTGAGAATTCCAACAGATTGGATTTGAGCCAAGATAAAAAATAATTCATGAGGTACTTTTTCGATGATCAAGGTACCCTGCAAAATAACTGTCAGAGTAGCCATGGATTTCAGTCCTTCTTTGCTATGCTTATAAACAAGACCATATTGTAATGTCCCTTTGACATATCTTAACACTTGGTTTCCTGCTGCAAGATGCTCTGTTCTTGGGTTCTTCATGAATCGACTTATGGTTCCTGTAGAATATGAGATGTTTAGCCTTGTGTGAGTTAAGTACCGGAGGCTACCCACAATACTTCTGTATTGAGTACTTTCAACTTCGGGTCCTTCACTTTCCTTTTTCAGTTGTGCTCAGGCATCCATTGGTATCAGGGTTGGATTACACTCCCTCATGCCACATTTTTCAAGCATCTTAGTTGCATAAGAGCTCTGGCTGCTTAATGTGATGCTTCCTGGCCTCTGGTTTACTTCAATACCTAGGTAATAGCACAATAGGCCAAGATCACTCATGTTGAATTTTTCCTTCATCTGGACTTTAAGCTCTTCTATTTCTTTGACACTCTCACTAGTTATTATTAATTTATCAACATAGACTCCAACCAAAAGTTTTTTTCCTTGATGACCTCTTGTATAAACTGCACGCTCCAAGGGTGGTCTCTGAAAACCCAAAGTGGTGAGTGTCATGTCTAGTTTAAAATTCCATGCCCGACGTGTTGGCCTAAGCCCGTACAAAGCTTTTATGCAGCCTCATAACCTTACATTCTTCTCCCTTCTTTTCAAATCCAGGATCCTGAATAACATACACTTCTTCAGCGAGATCTCCATTAAGAGAAGCTGACTTAACATCCATATGATATATGTTCCATTGCTGAGCTGCAAAAGCAATCATCAACCGTATAGTTTCAATTCTAGCTACTGGGGCAAAGACCTCATCAAAATCAATCCCTTGTCTTTGTACATAACCTTTTTCTACTAACCTTGCCTTATGTTTCACAATTTCTCCTTTGCTATCCCTTTTATCTTAAACACCCAGTTTAAGCCAATAGCCTTGTGTGACCTGCCGATAAGGTTGTCATTGACCATGTCCTGTTTCCTTGAATTGCAGTGATCTCTTCTTCCATTGCCTTCCTCCAACTTGGCAATTTTATTGCTTTACTATGACTAGCTGGTTCTTCAATTCCAAGGTAGCACAGACCAGAATGTTAAGCATATGGTTCAGTGTCTCTTAGTACTGAAGATATCCTTTTGAACCTCAAAGGCTGACTTGGGGAAAAATCATTTGCAGGGTCTAAGGATGCTTGCGAGTTAGGTGTATGAGGAGTTTCTTCTTCTTCTACCTCTGGTGGTCCATTATCACCTAAGATTGTCTAAAACTCCTTGGTTTTCAGATAGATCTTGTCCTTAACTCTGTCCCTGCAACATGATATTCAATAATGAAAGATTCAGTAACTGAGGCATCACTTGTTTCTTCAGCGTTCCGTGGCCAGCTTTCTTCTTCTTCAAATACTACATCTCTAGAGATGTGTAATTTTTTAGCTACTGGATAATACATTTTCTAAGCCTTTGAGTAAGCTTCAGATTCAAATCCTATGAAGACATCTAGTGCTCTTGTCTTCTAACTTTCCATGGTGAGGTGCTGTCCTTTTTACATAGCCAATACATCAAAAATCTTTCAGATGTGCTACATTTGGTTTCAATCTATAAAGAGCTTCATATGGAGTTTTCTTTGGAACACTTTTTGTAGGAGCTCTGTTAAGCAAATAAACTGCTATAGTAACTGCTTATCCCTAGAAACTATTGGGCATTCCTCTATTTATCAGTAAACTCCTACCATAGCTACAACTGTTCGATTCCTTCTTTCAACCACTCCATTTTTCAGAGAAGTGTAGGGGGCTGTAAGGAGTCTCTTGATTCCCTTTTCTTTACAGTAGTCATTGAACTCCCATGAATTAAATTACCCCCCTCGATCTATTTTTAGAGAGCAAAAATTTTCTTTCAGTTCTAGTTCTGCTGAAACTTTTATTCTTCTGAATGCCTAAAGAACTTCATCTTTGGTATTCAGCAAAGTAATCCACATATACCTTGTGAGATCATCAACCAAAAATACTTCTTTCCAGAATTGGAAGAAGTTCCAAGCACTTGCTAGATCAGAATTCTTAAATAGATGGGAAGGGCTTCCTTTGTTGTTTCGCTATCAAACATCCATCACAGATTTTCTCCACCTGATCAACCTGGGGCATGCTTTTGACCACGTTTTCCTGTGATAAGCCTCTTAAAGAACGAAAGTTCAAATGACCATACCTTGCATGTCTGAGCCAGGGGTCTTCTGAGGATCTTGCTTGCCAACATTCAGACTTTGTCTTTTTTAAGTTCAGAGCGAACAGTTTGTTACTGGACCTTTCCACTTTGGCAATTTCCTTTCCTCCCCTGTCCCAAAGAGTCATTACTCCTTCTTCCACAAGCATCTTGCAGCCATTTCCATCAAGCTAACCAAGGCTTATTATATTACTCTTTAAGTATGGAATATAATAAACCTCTATTAATACTCTATGAACCCCATTTTGGCATTCAAACAGAACCGGGTCTTTCCACAAATCTTTACTATGGAGTTATCCCCAAACTTGGTTGTCCCTTCAATCATTGTCTCCAGTTCAGTGATTTCATCTTGGTTACCTGTCATATGGTTGCTGGCACCCGTGTCAAGATACCATGACACCTGCTCAGCCTTTTCTCTTCTTGGTCTGATGTTCTTTTCGATAAGAAGCACCTTATTTTCCTCCTGACAGTCCTCATCATTTTCCTTACACCTCATCAACAGAAGGTGTGCTTCCTCTTGTTCTCCCTTTTTGGATTGGTTTGTCTTTGGCTTGATCCTTCGACCACGTTTCTTGCACTTGTTAGCAACATGTCCTTTTTAATTGCAATTGAAATATTTTACTTTTGACAGATGAAAGCCCGGAGGTCTCCTTTTATCAACAAAATGGTATGAACCTTGTGGTTTTCCTCGACCACATCCTTTGCTGGTTCCTGAACCTCACCCTTCTTATTGCTGAAGCTCTCATATTTCTTCCTTCCTTAGAAATTCGAGATTCCAATTCAGAGTGAGTATACAGGAGTTTTTCACCTCCTTCCTTGGCATCCTTTCTTCCTTTTTTGTTTTATTCATGGGTTCTTAATCTGTCGATGGCTTCAGCCACTGTCATTTACGTGATGTCATTGAATTGTTCTATGGTTATGATGATATCAGAGAATTTTCCAGTGGCAGAAGAGAATAGCTTCTAAACAACATCTATCTCCGTTATAGAGCCTCCAAGGGATCTAATCTCGCTGACGAGATTTGTGATTTTCATGGCATATTCAGAAACAGCCTCAGAGTGGGACATCTCAAGTTTGTAAAGCTGCCTCTTAAGCACCTGTGCTCGAGCACACTTCACCTTGTCTTCCCCAACTCTCATCTCTCTAATGTCTTCCCAAGCTTCCTTTGTCGAGCCATATTCTGCGAGAGTCATTACTAACGAGTCTGGAACTGATTGGCAAAGAGCAGCCATGGCGCCTTCATCGATTTCTGCATCGACGTTCTCCTCTCCTTCTATGACCTTCCACACATGGAGATTACAGAGAATAAACTTCATCTTTGTCGCGCACACGATGTAATTCGTGTCGTTCAGCATGGCATACTGAATAGGTACCGAGCTGACCTTCGGCAATACTGTCACTGGCATGATCTTCGGTTTGTTCTTGTCCTCCTCGCTCGCCATCTTCCTTTTTTTTGGTTGACGATGCGCTTAAGTTCGACCTGTCGCTCTGGTACCACTTGTTGGCGCCTCTTGAGGATCGTATTCGAACAAAGGTCGTCAAAACAAGAAAACACGACAAAGAACAGAACAGGGAAGCTTATACACAGGCTGAAACTTTGATGTGCATATTATTAACTTGATAAACTCTGACGTACTCTTACTTCTATTTATAGACCCTTTACAATACTTGTTCCATGTCCAAACCAATTCTGAATCAGAATAAAATCCGATGCAACAACATAATTGGCTTTTACCTCTAACTCCTTAACTTTGACAAAAACAGACTCGGACTCCGAAAATACTGACGAAACTGAAACTAATTCAGTCATTGATTTCTTCGGGCATAAGAGAAGCTTACGCTATCACTGTTACCAATGCGAATGACGGGATGAGATCGGAATACCTAACCAGCATGTGCTAAATGTATATGCTCTAAGTGCATTTCCCAACAAACACGAATTTTGGAACGGGCGTCAGCCCGAGCGGTCGGAGGCAGCGGTTGTGCGCCTCCGCCGCCCAGGTTCGATTCCCAGAATCGACTGGGTGTTCCGCTGGGATTTATTCCCAAATAATTTCAGGTACCTCTCAAGCATGGAGACACAATGGTAGTGAAATGTTCCTGTTGCGCATCAGATCCACATGGATTCTTTTGATCTTTCTAAGGACGCTCGTGCAAGTCGTGTGTCGTTGTGTGTGTGTGGGGGGGGGGGGGGGAGTGTAGGTGTGTGTGGTGGTGCGAGTGAGTGTGTTCAGTCATGAACAGATACTACAGTTGTACTCAATAGAGAGGTTTCAAAAAAAAGCACAAATTTTTTTTTCCGTTTCAACTGTCGTCTCCACTATAGTTATGTCATTGAAATTGTAAAGTGAGTCATGAATGCAAAAAAAAAAAACATTTATATTGAGCATTTATTGATGATGAATGTGAAAGATACATATTTATCTAATCCCAGTATTTGACCTTTTTAGCACCTTGAAGCATATTTCATGAACCCATTAATAAAGGTGCATGATTATGCTGTTACACATAATACGTTTTCAGTTTAAGACTGGCTAACAGTATTTGTTCAAAAAATTGCAACCCGCTTTAGCAATGAATAGCGGCTCACCTTAGTCCGCGTAGACAAATATTTGCGGTGAACCAAACTTTCAGGAAAAAAAGGAACATTATCCCTTTTTACTCTTGTGTGAACCTGCTGGCGGCGCATGCAGACTAATAATTGCCACATTCATATTCAAACAACATTTGTTTCTTTTTTACGCTCTGAACGGAATACAATAGTTCATACTTTCTTGTTTTATAACATACTTTGTCTTTTATGCACCTCCAGGTACTTTGACCATCTCCTTTTAATTAACATAACTATGTTATATTAAAGTTGAAATATAATGAAGGCAAATAGCTTAATGAAGGCAAGTCCCATCAGGACTAGGTGAGATTATCTACTGGAGGTAACACTCATCGAACCTAATCAATCTGATTCTACTTTTGTTCTCCATTGCGTCTGTGTGCATGGTACTGTACAAGCCATGAACATAGACGCCGGCAGCCGTCTAACGCTTTGTGCTGGGAAGGAACATGGGCAAGATAAAGGGCGCGGTGAAGATAAAACGTTTGATGCTCGCTCTGGCGAAAGATTTTGTCCGAATCATGAACTTCATGGAGATCTTCTGGATTTTGAGAGAGCGCAGCAAGATTAGTAGAAATTGCCGTCACTGCTTCTTTCAGGCCGAAAAAGTTTCATGGTGTGGAAGGCAACAGGATTAGAAATCGTTTATTGGCCCTATGTGATTGGCATGATCTGGAAGAGGATGATCTACCGAAATCAGCTCCTTCCAAACTTTGCTGCCGATCTGGTCAGGAAGGAACAGTGCCCAATGCTTAATTGCTGGATCGCCGTGTTCATGCAGGCAAGGAGGAAAATCCGGATCTGATTGAATTTCCAAATTTGAATCACGTTCAATAGGTAATTGGGCCACGATTAAGGGGGAAGGGGACCCACACACGCATGGCTGTGCCTTACCGGTCTGTACCAGGCCTAGTGGCGTTATTAGGCCGGCGTGGTCACCCCCAATCCCTAATCAAAGCTCCTCACATAAACAGAACAACCGCCGTGTTTGGTTCATACGCTGAGGTGGTCTCTGGATCTGTTCGTCCAACAATGGCGGAGAACAACAGCAACGCCGGCTTCAACCGAGATGGAGTGGCGGGCAGAAGTTTCAACACCAATGGATCTGGGCAGGGAGGGTACATCAACCACAACTTCAACCAACCAAGGTTTCATCCAGGCGAAGGAGGTGCAGATCATGCAAGGAGAGGTGCTGGCCGAGGTTTCAACTCCTACCGCCGCGTTGGTGGGCGGGGTTTTGGAGGCAGAGGCATGCAAGGACGGGGCATGAATTACATGCAGCACGGTTCATCGTTTCCTACAGGTGCCAACCGTGCAGTGGAAATTCAAGGTAGAACATTGGGTACACAGCAAGGAATCCCGGTCTCCAGTGCTACTAATATGGCGCAGAACCCAGTCAGGCATGATCCGGGAAGTGGCATTCCGTCGCAATCAGACATTTCAGCTCAAGCGATGACCCTGTTACAAAAAGCACTAGCAACGGTTGCAGGGTCATCTGCGGGACAACAACCAGCGACAATAGAGCTGAAACCAGATTTGGTCATCAGGACTGAAGAAAAAACCCAAGTGGAAAAGGAATCATCCAAGAAGAGAGAGGTTGTTGTTCTGGAGCCGCCTACAAAAATTGCCAAAGATCACAATGGGAATAGGCCATACTGCCATAGATGTCTTACCAAATGACACACTATGGAAGAATGCGTGAGAGAATTCTACTGTGAAGTCTGCGAAAGCGATCAACACAATAAACTAAGGTGCCCAATTTTTAAGACTGCTAGACAACCAGCAGCTATTTGTGGGTTCGTGGTTGAGGATCTTGGATTTTTCCATATTCCATATACAGCATCTCTGAAGACAAAGACTGACATGAGGACAGCTATTATCCATGTTGTGGAGAGTCGGCTCACTGCTACAAATGTGGAGGCCGAGCTGGAGAGATTGATCCCGGCTAGATGGAATTGGCACGTTGAGACGATTGGTGATAATGTATGTAAAACAATTTTTCCATCCCGTGCAGAACTGAAACGCATGGAGGAATGGGGAACCGTAGAGTCGAGGATGAACAAAGCCAAGTTCGTGATTGAGGAGAAAGGTTCTGGTGGGGGAGCTAGAGCCAAATTACCCAAGGTTTGGGTCCAGTGTTCGGTATTACCGGTGGAACTGAAAGAATTTCCGGTATTTGGGCGATTGGATCGGTGCTTGGAGTCAAAAAGGATGTGGACATGATCTTTTCCAGGAACCATGAGAATTGCCGTTTTCTGGTTATGGTGCTGGACCCTAATCTTATTCTTCACGCTGTTAATGTGGTCATTGATGAAGTTTTGTATGTACTGAAATTCAAAGTGTAAACTGATGGCCAAGGAACTAGTACTGATCCTATGGACATGGATGAATTTGAGGATGATGATCTGATGGAGGGAGATAAAGGAGGTGACCCTGATATTGTCACCAAAGAAAATAAACATGCAAAGTCTTCCCAGGGTGTTTCTACTGACAAAGGAAAGAATGTCATTGGATCCCAGAATGGGCGACAGCATGCAACTCTGGATGAACCTCAAAACACAGTAAGTCCATCTTTAATTATCCCAAATACACATGTTGGTGAGATGGTAATTAAAATATCTAATCTCCCTTCTCAGGTTTTGGAGGAGATGGATGAAACTTATGTGGAGAAAGAGATGATGGCGCTGGATCATGGAGGCTACTACCCACAAACTCCTGGGGATTCTTCCCAGCATATGGCTGAATGGGAGGAGGTGTGTAAGTCTTCCACATTATTCCGATAATCAGTGATTCAAGGAATTCAAATTCTAAAGATGTGAGTGTACAGTAAAAGAACTATATGCCTGTTCACAGTACCGGAGGGGGGGGGGGGAGAAAATGACGGTATAGAAGAGGTGATAGAAGATAAAGCGGAGGAAGTCACAGAAGGTGTCCTCAGTAATGGTGCAGAGAAGATGGCGGCGATACCAGAAGGTTTGCCATCTCTCGCTGCAGCAAGGCGAAGCAAACGCATGTCCGCCATAGCTGAGGAGTCCTCCGTTGAAAGAGCTGAGAAGTTAAAGGCTAGGAAAAACGAAGGTCAGAATACTAGTTCATTTGTTGCTATGCCAAATTATGATATTATTGTACAACTGCATAGTGTGGGTATTAAAGTGGGTGATGAGGTGTCATTCTCTGATGCGGTAGCAAAATTAAAAAAAGATGAGTATGAAAGATTAGCAGGTGATGGAATAGAAGATAGGAAAACAGAGGTTCTCGATGCATAACAGAAACAAATAGAGGATGAAGAGGAACTAGATAATTTCATTTTAAATCACATTTGCTCCAATATACTACAGGGTGTGGTTGAGTCAGGTAGTGAACTCGATAATTTCGCTATCTTTTCAAAAGCAGTGACCCATAGTATCGGAAAAACTAATAGGAAGGGAATTAAGAACAAAAACATCAAAATGAAAGGGATTCTATGGAATAGTGATGGGTTTAGAGACCCAAAAATATTTAGATATGTGTCTGATCTAACTGGGGAATATAACCTAAGCTTTATAGGTATATCAGAAACGGGTGTGAATAATTTCACACCGAGTTTTCTAAAAAACCTATGTGCGGGCAAGGATTTTATTTGGCAATGTAAGGAGCCACACGTGAGATCAGGAGGGATGATTTTGGGAATTGACACAAACATATACCACATCGGATAGATAGATGAAGGTGACTACTACATAGAAATGCATTTGTGTAATAAATCGGATGATTTTAAATGGGCTTTGACATTAGTATATGGACCAGCGCAGAATCAATTTAAAGATAGATTTCTTGCGGAAATAGTGAACATGTGCTCAAAAGAAACACTTCCAAAACTGATTGGAGGTGATTTCAATATTATGAGACACCCGCATGAAAAAAACAAAGGTAATTTTGACGGTAAATGGCCTTTCCTCTTTAATGCAATAATTGATGTATTGGACCTGAGAGAGATCGAGATGTCTGGTCGACAGTACACGTGGGCTAATGCTTTGCATAACCCCACATATGAGAAACTAGATAGGATCCTCATATCCACGGAATGGAAGGTCAAATATCCGCATGTTACGGTTTGGGCGTTATCCAGAAACGTGTCATATCATACTACCTTATTACTGGACATTGGCAACACATCCTTTAGTAATTTCACTCCTACATTCAAGTTTGAATTAGGATGGTTACTTAGAGAGGATTGTATACCAATGGTCCAGGCAATATGGGAGAAGTCGGTAGATTACCAGAATATAATGGATGTATGGCAGGCAAAGATCCAGAGGGTACGTCAATATCATAGAGGATGGGCGAAGAATATTAGTGGAGCTTATAAAACGGAGAAGAAAGCTTTAGACAAAAAAGCTGAGTCCACACATCTAAATCCAGAGGAGATAGTCTTAAAACAAAATCTTCACGACAGATTGGCAAAGCTGTTAAGAGAAGAGGAGGTCAAATGGTATCAACGAGCCAAAACAAAGAATCTTTTAGAAAGCGATGCGAATACTAAATACTTCCATCTGGTGGCTAATGGAAAGCATAGGAAAAATAAAATATACCATATCCAAGAGGGGGAAAGACAGATAACGGACGATAATCAAATCGTTTAGCTCATAGTAAAATACTACAAAAAAACTTTTTGGTCCTCTAGAGGGAGACATGTTCCAACTGGATATGGATCAGAGAGAGGATATTCCCCAAGTCTCAGAGTCGTAGAATATTTTCCTCACTGCCAAGTTCACTTTAGAGGAAGTACACAAAGCAGTATTCCAGATGGAGCATAATAAGGCACCAGGACCGGATGGATTCCCTGCGGAATTCTATCAGGTGTTCTGGGATGTAATAAAGGCTGATGTGTTGGCTTTATTTCAAGTTTTTTATGCTCGAGATCTGCAAACATATAGACTAAATTTTGGCACAATAATCCTGCTACCGAAGAGTGTCAATGCAGTCAAGATACAACAGTATAGACCAATCTGTCTTCTAAATGTTAGTTTTAATATTATCACAAAGGTGATTACAAATAGATTGATGTCAATTGTCCAGAAAGCTATAAGTCCCACACAGACAGCCTTCCTACCGGGGCGTAATATAATGGAGGGGGCTGTTATTTTACACGAGACTATACACGAACTGCATAAGAAAAAGTCAAATGCTGTGGTAATGAAAATTGATTTTGAGAAAGCGTATGATAAAGTAAACTGGCGTTATGTATGTCAAGTGTTAGAAATTAAAGGTTTCTCACCGGTATGGTGCGACTGGGTAGATGAGGTTATGAAAGGTGGGCATGTTAATATAAAGGTCAACGATCACATTAGCGAGAATTTCTAAACTAAAAAGGGATTACGTCAGGGTGATCCTTTATCGCCTATCCTATTTAACATCGTGGTAGATATACTAGCCATAGTGATAAATAGAGCTAAGGCGAACAGTCTGATCTCGGGTGTTGTTCCTCATTTGGTAGATGACGGACTATCGATTCTGCAGTACGCGGATGATACGGTCATCTTTTTGAAACACAACTTAGAGCAGACCTGTAACTTAAAATCGTTGCTATGTGCTTTTGAACGACTCTCTAGATTAAAAATAAATTTTCATAAAAGTGAAATATTTTGTTTCGGAGAAGCAACTGCACATGAACAACAGTATGCAGCCTTGTTTGGGTGCAGACCTTGGTCCTACCAATATAAGTATCTCGGCATCCCAATGCATTATAGGAAATTACATAACAACGATTGGAAAATTATTGATGAGAGGTTTCAGAAAAAAGATAAGCAGTTGGAAAGGAAAATACTTGTCTGTGGGGGAACATCTTGTTTTGAACCTGTCGATGTTTATGCTCTCCTTTTTTGATGTGCCGAGAGAGGTTTTAGAGACACTAGATTATTACAGATCCTGATTTTTTTGGCTGGGAAACAATCATAAGCAAAAATACAGATTAGCATGATGGGATGTGTTGTGTCAGCTAGAAGACCAAGGTGGATTAGGAAAACAAAATTTAGATATTCAGAATCAGTGCTTGCTTAGTAAGTGGCTATTCAAATTAATTAATGAGGACGGTATGTGGCAAATGCTATTTAAACGAAAATATATTAAGGATAAATCATTGGGTCAAATACAACGAAAACCAGGGGATTCAAATTTTTGGAGTGGATTGATGAAAGTCAAGGACAAATTTTTAGGCTTCAGAAGATTTAAAGTCAATAATGGGAGTGCTACGAGATTCTGGGAAGACTTCTGGTTGTGGAACTTTAAACTCAAAGATAAGTTTTCATCTCTGTATAATATTGTTAGGCGGAAACATGTGACCATTGCTCATGTGTTTAGTACTATTCCTTTAAACATTTCTTTCAGGCGAGGTCTAGTAGGAAATAATTTGGATAGATGGTACAGGCTTGTTGACATGGTGGCTCATGTAAGGCTAAACAATATAAATGATACCCTGAGATGGGAACTTAATCAAAGTGGGATTTTTTTCAGTTAAATCTATATATACAACACTCATTACTAATGGAAACGTGTGTAGAAACAGGCTTGTATGGTCAGCTAAGCTGCCACTAAAGATCAAAATATTTATGTGGTACTTAAAACACAAAGTGATTCTTACAAAAGATAACCTTTTGAAACGCAATTGGGTAGGGGAAAAAATTTTGTGTTTTGCACTACTCATGAAAGCATTCAACACCTCTTATTTGATTGTCACTATGTGAAATTCATTTGGAGGATTGTAAGCATCACTTTTAATATTTACACACCTTCGTCTGTTTCTCATATGTTTAATGAGTGGATTTTTTTCTTTCCCCCAAACTGCTCAGGAAGCAAATAATGGTTGCCACATCCGCTTTGTGCTGGGCGATTTGGTTAACGCGGAATGATTGTGTTTTTGATAATTGTCCTATGAAAAACTATTTGCAGATACTTTTCAGGGGTACACATTGGTGCCGCACCTGGGCGTCGCTGCAAAGAGTTGCAGAAGACAAGAACTACATGAGGAGTGCATGCAGGGCTGTTGAAACAACAGCAATGGAGATTTTCTCTAGATTTGGATGGAGTTTTAGTCGTAGACTTGAGATTATTTAATAATATGCATTTACTACCTCTGTAAGGTTCTTGCTGTTTTTTCAATTTTCATAGACAATTGGTTTGCTAAACTCTGTAAATTTCTGGCCATAACCTCATTTTGAGGGGAAGGTCGGGTAATCCATTATCTAAAAATTAAAGTTGAAATAACATAAAAGTATTTTTGAATGAAATTTTAGCGATTTAATCTTCATGTCCAATTTTGATAAGTTAACATAATGATATTCAATGTCTGAAACTATTTAATCCGAAGATAATAATTTATTTGATTTAGCTTATTTCATCCCATGTACAGATTATCATACGTTGCAAGCGGGCTGATGATCCCGCAGTTGTATCTCGGTGCACACATAGCACATGTTTCTTCTCAGTGTGATTTTTCTACGTTAACTGCCTAACAGGATCCCTTTGATATGTAGATTTAATGGTAACACGATGAAGAGCATCAGACCTTTGACGGGGGAAAAAATTCTCTGCAGCACTGCTGCAAATCACTTCTGCAGCACCTTCTCATTGTGTTACACGTGTCCAGGCACGCATCTCAAAAGCCGAGCGCTGCAGGCTCGCCCGCTTGGTGGCTCGTCTTGATCATCTAGCTTGCCAACAGAACTCGGCTCTGCTCCGCCTCTGATCGGCATCTGTCGTCTACTTGACCACATAACGAAACATACGACCCAGCATGCAAACAAACTTTTGTTTACAAGTTGAAAAAAAACGGAAGAAACTGGAACATCTGATTTTGACTACTGTAACATTTAATTTTCACTTCTGGAACATTCTATTCATGATAACAAGACTATTAAAAAAATTCAAATCACTGATTCCTTGAACTATTAATTTTCATAGTGGAATAGTTGATCTGCTGGAATATATATTCAGCACGTCTGGATGCCGAAGCGGAATTCAAAACTAAAATAGTGAGATATAGATTTTGTTTCATTAATTGTAAAGAACGTGATGGTTCAAAAAAAATTGGAGTTCTAAAATTCGACTGAATTTGACTCTTATTCTGCCAGATCCAATCCCGAGTTGGCATGTGGTGTTGCAGTGTCTCAACAGCCCGTAGCCAAATCAGCATGCAAACAGACTACGGCGGAGGCACGGTCGCGAACCCTAACAGATGAAGAAGTCTGTTTGTGTCCTCAGTCATGCGTTTCGTTGACGTTGAAGACCAATCAGAGGCGGGAGCGGAGCCACGTTTTTCGGCGAACGGTGAGCGCCGAGCGAGGGGACGGAGACGAGCCACGGAATGGGCGCTACCGAGCCGATGGGCATCAGCCCTTGAGATGTGTGCGCGGACACGTGTAACACATCGGAAAGGTTTTCTACATGAGGTGATTTGCAGCAGTGCTATCGAGAATTATTTCCGCTTTGCCGCAGATGGCTTTTCCGTAGAATTCTAGCAAGTATTCAGGAGACTAATAAATGAGGATTTAATGATGTTCTTCAATGAATTTTATTAGAAACACATCCCGCTATTTTATTCTAAATTTCAGGGTCATCACCTTATTATCCAAGACTAAAGATGGAAAATAAATCTAGTGATATAGATCTTTATGTCTACTCAATATTAGCTTCAATATTTTTATAAAAGATGGTACACACAAAAATAAATCGAGTAGCTTAGATGATGATGTGTACACCACAAGCAGCCGTTATGCCAGACAGAAATATCGTGGAAGGTGTTGCCATATTACACGAGACCATTTATGAACTACATATAAAAAACTTGACGGTGTGATTTTCAAACACTACAAGAAACGGTGAATAGGGCGTTGGGGTCCATAAAGCCGTCGGGGCCGTCGGCTCCAAAGGACATAAGACTGTCAGTATTAAGAAACCGACAGCCATAAGGTACCACTGTCGGGCAATAAGAAAAACCCCGACGTAAAAAATAAAGCCATCGGCTAATAACATGAGCCGACACATTAAAGTGTAACCGTCGGCCAAAAACCGACATCCTTTGCTAGAGCCGTGGGGGCCAGACAAAAACTGACGCTCTTAATAAAGCTGTCAGGCCGCACTACAAGACCGACGGTTGTATCTGTGGGCCCCAGCTAGGATCGATTCAATGCCATCTGGCGCACCATTCTTCGACTGAGAGACAAACCCTACGCTCTTGGCTTGACGCGCGTCACCGCCCTCCCGTCGCCGCACCACCGGCTTCCTGCTGCGGCCCTCCCATCGCCGCCGCCCCATCGCTGCGCCTTGGGCCACCCGCCGCACTGCTTCGTCCGACTCCCGTCGCACTGGTGGTTGCTTGTCGCACTGCCTCCATTCGAGGGCCCTCGCGCCACCCCGTCGTGCCGTCTTCAATTAAGCAAAGCCCCGTCTACCATTCATGCACCACCGGCCATCTACCCGCGCTCCATCTGCCTCCCTCTGTCATGGCACCGGCTCGCCGCGGGTCGTCGATTGCTGGTAAGGTAAAATTTGTACATTCGAGGTAGTATATTTGAGCCCATATGTGTGAACTTGTTTTGTGCATGAGTTTGTATATGTGATATCTTATGTGTGAGCTTGATTAATAGTTAATGTTTATGTGTAAGCTTAATAAGTAGTTAATCCTCAATTTACATGCAAATTTACATGTTTAACTTGTATATGTGAGAATGATTAATAGTATGTAATTTAACTTGTATGAATAGGTAATTTAAACTGTATGTATATTTGAGCATGTTTAACTTTTAATAGTCTCTAAATATGTGTGACTTGTTAGTGTGGATTTTGCTGCTCAAATGATGATGACATCCAATGTTATTTGCAAATGATTTTTTTCGTGCTATCTCTAAAATTATAGACAACACAATTGACGGCTATACTTTGCTTCATCATTTTTATTGCTAACTAGAGACTGCTTTCTGAATGTTAATAGATAAAGTAGGTGGTGGTAACATAATTAATTTATTCTTTTGCTCCTAGACTCTTATTAGGAAAATGTGGTTATTCTTGTGCTGGTTCTATTAGTTTTTTTTTCATTGACATATATCAATTTACGGCATGCATTAAATGCATATGTGCCGTAAAAGATGATTGTAGTCATAACGTATGTGTCAAGACGAGCATGAAAGCGTACGGTGACAATGAGGATGGTCAATTACCCACGCCTGGACAGTGGACCCGACTTGGAACTTTCAACTCTGACCAACTCCCCCCCCCTATAACACCCTAATTTTCATGCATCATGCCCTACATACACTCATATACATATTTAACGTTAACCCACATAAAGAGGAACGAGTTTAAATTGATTTGGAACAAAACCGCACTTAAAATGCAGGAAAGTGCAGACTAGTCCGATTTTGCTGAGGACTAGTCCGATTTCTCTCTGACTAAAAACGGACTTGTGCGTTTTTGCTGCAGACTAGTCCGATTTTGCCCCTGGAAACTTTCGGACTTGTTCGATTTTGTGCGGACTAGTCCGATATTCCAAGAATCCTTGAAAGATTGCTAAGTCCTTGGACTTTTCCGGACTAGTCCAGTGTTCCAGCGGACTTGTCTGATTTCCTCTCTGTTTAATGTCGGACTTGTCCGATTTTTGGCCAGACTTGTCCGATTTTCTCTCTGGACGACTTCGGACTAGTCCGGTCCTTTTCGGACTTGTCTGATATTTCGTGACTCTGAGTTTATATTTCGTTTTACGACTTGTTTCTTGGGTTCACGTTAAGTGGGCCTAGGAATGTCGTGCCTAACTCTTTTAGAGCCCATTGGGACTCTAAACCGGCCTCTACTCCTCTCAAATTCGAAATCCATCTAACCCTAGCCTCCACCTCTATATAAACAACCCCACCCCTTGGTTTGACATCTATTTGCCACTTTTCCACCCATCCAAACCCTAGTTCGTGGGGAGCCACCATCAAGGAGGGAGGAGAAGATCCCAAGCAAGAAGAAGATGTGGAGGAAACGAAAGAGGATCAAGATCTCCACCAAGTTTCGTCCTTCACCACAAATTCATCCCCAAGTTCATCACCAACCCTAGATCATCAAGATCCAAGTGTTACCTCCAAGTTTCTTGAATCATTGGAGTTCTAAACACTTGGTATACCTTCTATTATCTTTTCCTTATGATAATTCAACCCCTAATCTCCAAATTCACGTCGATCTAGAAAAACCTAATCTGCTGATCTCGCGGAGTGCGGACTTGTCCGGTCCCTAGCGGACTAGTCCGATCTTCCTAACTAAATTGTGTGAGTTAATTCTAAAATTTGATCTAATCGAATCCAAACCTGTATAAACTTGTTAAAAGCTATTAGAACTAGTTAGTGATCATTAAAAGCAATCTAGTAACAAGTTCTACCTTGCATTTTCATCAATCATGCATGTCATGTCATATTGAGTAATATTTGTGCACTCTTTGATTGTGTTTCTTGTCTTGTATGTTTATTATGCGGATTAGACGTATTTGCGCTAGAAAGTGCCGCGGAGGATCTACAACACCAAGAGTTTGAAGGCTTTGACCCTAATCAACTGCAAGATCAAGGCAAGTGTCCTTGAAGCATATTGATCCTGTTTTTAAAATAAATGTTTTGTTTGCAAAATTGCATGCTTGTGTCAATTTGATGGGAATCCTATGGTAGGAAGTTTACTAGATTTGCTAAACCACCTTTGTCACCAGGAATATATGGTAGAGAGTCGGGAAAGGGCTTTTTACCTTTTGCTTCGCTTAATCAACTGGGATGGGAAACAACTATACCACTCAATTTAATTATGCATTAATGATATTTTGGTTATTGTGAACTGGTTAAATATGATATGGTAATGGGTGATCTAAGCAAGCATGGTATGTGGATGGGTTGGATGATATGGTGGTTTGCTTGCTTTAGATTTAAGGACCGGTTCATGCGAGAATAAGCTAGGACTACAGTGCCACCACGAGGCCAAGTATGGGCGCGGCGTAGCTGATTAGTTAGGGTTTTGCTAGTGCTGTTTGGACCATTGTGGATGCTCGGGGAAGGGCTAGTCGGATTGGGTTTGTTGATGATTGGTGGGACTACCCCGGGATCCGAATGGCTCAAGAGGGGGCCCTTGGTTGAAGATGTGCTCTGTTGGAGACATCACCACCGGTGAAACCTCAGTGGGGTCTAAATAGGCTAGTAATCCCTTTGTAAAGGCTATTTTGTGATCTCTTGGCCACACACCGACGGAAGTGTGAGACGGCATAATAGAGGTTCTAGTTATCGAAAGGTGATGAAATCACAAACACGTGGGTAAAGAGGTACAAACTCTGCAGAGTGTGTATAAAACTATCATGATAGCCGTGCTCCCGGTTATGAGCACCTGGACAACTTCCATGATTAGAGGGAACTCGGTATTGGGATGGTATTTGGGATGGTTATGGTTGGTATTATGGTTATGGATAAATTTCTGGTATTGAATATGGTTTTTGGCAACGGAGAAATCGGGAATTATTGATAATGGTAGTGAATTCAGATAAGTATTATGATATTACTTATGATTATGATGGGTTTATTTCACATACATATAATATATTGCTTTTCAAACATTTAATATACTTTTCAGCACTTAACCATTATTATTGTCGACATTTGAATAAGCCACGTGTCATACTTTCCACACTTGCTGAGTACGACATGTACTCACTCTTGCAATCCCCCCAACAGTTGCAGGTCAGGATTGGGAGTTTAATGGCGATAATGCGGAGTTCTAGGCTGTGTCTACCGTCAGCTTTGCCTGTGGTGTTATTGGAGCTGCGCTATCCCTTATGCTTAGTTTGCTTAGTCGCTTAATTAGTTTATTTCCGCTGCATTAGTTGAACTTGTCATAAATATTCATTAGGGGTTGTATTCGAGAATAATCTGGTTTCTGTAATAAAATTTGGTTAATTAATCTTGTTCTGTGGTAATTTTATGTATACTCTTTTGTGATTGCACTCGTGTATGTGTGATGAACATCCTGGGCACACATATGCGTTAGCTTGGTTCATTTTTGGGAACCGGGCGTCACAAATTGGTATCAGAGCCACAGGTTGACCGTAGGATGCAGCCTAGATAGAATGGACACTTTAGAGCACATAGGAGCACTCAGGAATCGATGTATTTTGGTTGGTGTGTTGTTTGCTATATATTGGTTGCTTGTGTGCTTAATAGAGGATTTTGTGATGCTTTAGCATTGCCATGTCCACCTAGGCTAGTGTACCTAGTTGGATAACTTCATATCCCTTGATGCATATAGTTGGGGATGTTTTCTTATTCTTACCTATTGCTTTTCTTCAGATGGTGAGGACTCGCAACCAGAGGGATGGCAATGATGAGGAGGAGAACAATGGAGTACCTCAGAACAACAATGGGCAAGGACTTGCTCATGGAGCTATCAACATTGAGCAGCTTTTGTCTATAC
The DNA here is from genome assembly GCA_036927565.1 of Tuctoria greenei. Lineage (NCBI taxonomy): Eukaryota > Viridiplantae > Streptophyta > Magnoliopsida > Poales > Poaceae > Tuctoria > Tuctoria greenei. The sequence goes on from JAYESD010000004.1 coordinate 75,333,902, forward strand.
AAAACCAGCTCATGCAGACCATGATACAGACTATGGGACAGCTGCAGGCTGGCAACATCAACAATCAGCCCCACATGCCTCCACCGCCACCCCCGCCTCCTCATAACCGATTGGGAGAGTTTATGAGGACTAGGCCGCCGACCTTTGCTCAAGCTGCCGACCCTATGGATGATAATGATTGGCTCAAGTCCGTGGAGAAGAAACTTGCTATTGTCCAATGCAGTGACCGGGAGAAGGTCTTGTTTGCTTCTCATCAACTAGTTGGAGCAGCTGCGGATTGGTGGGATTCTTATTGCAATGCTCATGAGAACCAAGAGAGAATTACTTGGGCCAAATTCAAGGAGAATTTTTGTTCTCATTATGTGCCAGAGGGTGTTATGATGTTGAAGAGGCAAGAATTTGAGAATTTAAGACAAGCAAGATCAAGCGTGAGTGAATATCTCAATAAATTCACTCAACTCTCAAGGTATGCGCCTGAGGATGTGTAGGATCGAAGAGCACGTGAAAAGCTACTAGTGGGGGGGGTTGAATGGTAGATTTAAAAATCTTACGCAGCGGAAACAATTAAACCCCAAACCCTTTCGGCAGAAAAACGATCTGTTAAAAATTCGTGTGTGAGACTAATCTAAACGTGTTTCACCGTGACAAAAAAGATAGATATCAGAGAGAATCAAGTCACAAATACAACACAAAACAAATCACTCAAATTTGTCAATAAAAACTCAAGTTATGATCGAAAGATCAAACAATGGTCAATCTGCCCTACCCGAGAAAAAAACAGTTCTGGAACGCTGCAAAGAACTCTTCTATACGCAGATAGAAGCAATTATAAGACTTCCAAACACCTTAGGAATGTATCTCACATTCCTAAAACAACTCAAATTCGTGACCCACACGAAATCCTATCATAACCAACTCAAATCATTCCATATTTGAGTCAAACCCGACTCAGCCGCAGCCTGAGTCCATAACCTAGTCGGTTGGACCTTTCCGAAAAATTCTTTACGTCCACATCTCTTCATCACGTCTCGGAACTATGTAGCCACGTCCATGCACTCCTTGCACACGTGCAAACATCTTCCAATGACGTCCACGATACCTTCATATGCATTGTTCTTGATCCAAACATGCTGCGCAACCTCCTGATCAGCTCAACCACAATTCCTCCCGAACTTGGTTGTTGGAACCTCATCTCCTCCCTGAGACTAGTCCAATGGATCCCGTCACCAGCCATGTTCTTGAACTCAAGCAAAACCTGCACATGAATAAACAACCAATCCATACGAGCCCAAGTCTCGACTTGACTCACGTCAGTTCCGAACACAACACCTTACGTGAGAACCTCACATAAGCATGCTGCAAAACCACAGTAACATGATATCATCCATATCAACCAAAACGCACCAAGAACTTAGCAAATGAATACTAAGCAATCTTTCCAACAATGTAAAGCAAGTACGAAACATTGCAAATGAAAAGCAGAAGCACTTCGGTCAAGTTCCGGACCTTGCCAGAGCAACCCGGACCTTGAGCTGGAGCTAACAAAAGCTAGTAGAACCTAGCGCCGGAGCTTACCAAAACTAGTATAACCAAGCTCCCGCCGGAGCTTACAAAAGCTAGCATAACCAAGCTCCCGCCAGAGCTTACAAAAGCTAGCAAGACCTAGCGCCGGAGCTTACCAAAAACTAGTCAAAACTAGTCAACCCAAAGCCGGAGCTAGACAAAGTACGTCGGAGCTTAGCAAAAGCATTCCGGAGCTTTCAAATATATGCCGGAGCTATCAAAGACATACCGGAGCTAAAGATAAAGCTCATCGGAGCTAACCAAAGCTGGTCGGACCTTACCAAGAAGTCGGACCTAGCATCTAACGTAGTCGGAGCTACCCAAAACAAGCCGGACCTACCGTCGGACCTTGCTGTAGCTCAGAGCTAGAGTCGGACCTTGATAAAAAGGTGTTTTGGGGATATTCAAAGCTTTTATCATCAAAGCCAAGTGTATTCACTACAACCCAATGTATTCAGCACACATAGGTCTTACAGGATGTTAGTCGGGACAGCCGAAAGCAATACTTGTTCATGAGGGGCTTGAACAATGAGATCCAAGTGCAACTACTCAACTGCGATTATGCCAATTTTCAGAAGCTTGTGGACAAAGCAATTGTGGTTGAGAACAAGATCCGTGAGATGGAGCAAGACAACAAGAGGAAGGCGCCATATCAAGGATAGCAACAAGTAAGTAATATGCGCCCTCACCTTGCACCACCCAATGCGCCTTATTACAGCTCTTCTATTCCTGCTCAACGCCCTGGATTTGCACCGCGCCAAACTCAGTTTGTGCAGCATCGCCCTCTCATGGAAGCACCTAGGCCTCAAATGCCTTATGCACCTCGTGCTAATTTTCCTGCTGCAAATGTTCAAAACCAAGCTCGTCCTAATAATTCTGGTGGAGTTAAGAAGTGTTATACTTGTGGAGAAGCTGGACACTTTGCGCATCAATGTCCTAAGTCAGGCCTTGGTCAAGGAAGCAATGCACCGAGGCAAAACCCAAGACCCAATGGAGGACAACCACAAGGGAACCATGGACAACAGAATTTTGCTCGTGGCAACGTGAACCATGTCTCTACGGAGGATGCTCAACAAGCGGATGACATGGTCATTGGTATGTTTCTCGCCAACTCCAACCCCGTGACTATGTTATTTGATTCTGGAGCATCGCATTCATTCATTGCATCGAAGTATGTTGCCAAGTATAGTCTACCCATCTCTCATATGAAGTTTACTCTATTGGTTAAGTCTCCTGGAGGAGAGATGAGGACAAATATAGTATGTCCAAAAGTAAGCCTTAGAATAACGGTGGTAGACTTCTCCGCCAACCTCATTGTTTTGGATTCTCAAGGATTGGACATTATACTTGGTCTGGACTGGTTGAGGAAGCACAATGGAGTTATTGAGTGTGTCACGAAGACGGTGAAGTTGACCAACGAAGAAGGGATCACCGTAGAATTTGACGCATCTCAAACTGCACCGAAGCAATTGGAGTTGAATCATATGGACGGTGCCACAATTGAGGAGATTCCGGTGGTGTGTGAATTTTTGGATGTTTTTCCGGACGAGTTGCCAGGTATGCCACCCAATCGAGACATTGAGTTTGTTATTGATTTAATACCTGGAACTGCACCTATAGCTAAGAGGCCGTATAGGATGCCTCCTTTGGAATTAGCGGAGCTCAAGAAGCAAATTCAAGAGCAGTTAGAGAAGGGTTTTATTCACCCTAGCTCTTTGCCTTGGGGAGCGCCCGTTCTATTTGTGGACAAGAAGGATGGATCCCTAAGGATGTGTGTGGACTACCGAGCTCTCAACGAGGTAACAATCAAGAACAAGTACACATTGCCACGCATAGAAGACTTGTTTGATCAGATGAAGGGTGCTTTTGTTTTCTCTAAGGTTGATTTGAGGTCGGTATACTTTCAAATGAAGATTAGACCATCGGACATACCCAAGACAGCTTTTAGGACACGGTATGGATCCTATGAGTACACCGTGATGTCATTTGGATTGACAAATGCGCCTGTCTACTTTATATACCTTATGAATAAGGTCTTCATGGAGTACTTGGATAAGTTCGTTGTGGTGTTTATTGATGACATTATGATCTACCCGAAGGATGAGAAAGAACATGAGGAACACTTGGGGCTTACGTTGTAGAAATTGAGGGAGCATCGATTGTATGCCAAGTTCAACAAGTATCAGTTTTAGTTGAGAGAGGTGTCATTTTGGGTCATATAATTTTAGTAGGAGGAGTATCGGTTGACCCCGGAAAAGTGAGAGACGTGTTGAAATGGGTACTGCCACAAAATGTCAAAGGCTTTCCAATGGACTCAAGCTTGTCAAAATAGTTTTGAGGAGTTGAAGAAGAGGTTAACAACAACTCCAGTTTTGGTACTGCCGGATGTGAGCAAGAGTTTTGATATTTATTGCGACGCATCGAGACAAGGACTTGGATGTGTATTGATGCAAGAAGGTCAAGTGGTTGCCTATGCATCAAGACAATTGAAGAAACATGAGCAGAATTACCCCACGCACGATTTAGAACTTGCAGCCGTGGTACATGCATTGAAAATTTGGAGACACTACATTCTTGGACATAGGTGTGAAATTTATACAGATCATAAGAGTTTGAAGTATATTTTCACACAAACGGATTTGAACTTGAGGCAACGAAGATGGTTGGAGCTCATCAAAGATTATGATTTGGGGGTCAACTATCATCTGGGAAAGGCTAATATAGTGACTGATGCTTTGAGTAGAAAGGGGGTAAGTCACCAACTAACAGTTCGAGAGTTACCATCCGAGTTATGCAAGGAGTTTGAACGGTTGAACCTCGGGTTTGTAAATGAGATGGAGATGATGGAGTTAAACCCAACCTTGGAGCGAGAAACTCGAGAGGCACAAACCGCAGATGAGGAGATCAAGGAAATGAAGGAAATGATCGAGGAAGGGAGAGAATTCAGATTTGATGAAGACGGACAGGGAACCTTATGGCTTGGAAAGAGGATCGTTGTGCCTAATGTAAAGCATATTCGGGAGACAATATTAAAGGAGGCACATGACTCACCTTACTCGATTCACCCTGGTTGTACAAAGATGTACAAAGACTTGAAGGCTTGCTATTGGTGGGATAGCATGAAGAAGGACATAGCTGAATACGTAGCATTGTGTGATGTGTGCCAACGAGTCAAGGCGGAACATCAAAGGTCAGCCGGATTATTGCAACCGTTGAAGATTCCAGTATGGAAGTGGGAAGAAAATGGAATGGACTTCATAGTTGGGTTACCACGTACTCAGTCCGGGTATGACTCAATTTGGGTAATTGTGGATCGCTTAACCAAGTCAGCTCATTTTGTCCCTGTGAAGACCAAATATACAGCTGCACAATTGGCCGAAATATACATGGAGCATAATGTGTGTCGACACGGAGTACCGAAGAAGATAGTCTCGGATAGAGGTTCTCAATTTACCTCCAGATTTTGGCAAAAATTGCATGAAACATTGGGAACGAGGTTGAATTTTAGTTAGCGTATGATCCTCAAACGGATGGGCAAACCGAGAGGACCAATCAAATTTTGGAGGACATGTTAAGAGCTTGTGCTTTAAAGCATGGCAAAAGTTGGGACAAGAGCTTGCCATACGCAGAATTTTCATACAACAAGTTACCAAGCAAGCTTGAAAATGTCACCGTATGAAGCGCTTTATGGGAGGAAGTGCAGGACACCTTTATTCTGGAATGAGGCAGGAGAAACTCAAGTATTTGATCCGGATGTGTTGCAAGAAGATGAAAAGCAAGTCCAAATAATTCGTGAAAACTTGAGGACTGCCCAATCAAGGCAAAAGGGCTATGCGGACAATAGGAGAAGGAAACTAGACTTTGAAGTGGGAGATTTTGTTTACCTCAAGGTGTCACCAATGAGAGGTCATAAGAGGTTTAACATAAGAGGAAAGCTAGCACCTCGTTATATTGGACCATTCAAGATTTTGGACAAAAGAAGAGAAGTAGCATATAAGTTGGAGATTCTAGCTCTTTTTTCAGAGTTACATGATGTCTTTCATGTTTCCCAGCTCAAGAAGTGCTTGAGAGTACCAGAAGAACAAGTGCCAATAGAAGGATTGGAATTAGAGGAAGATTTGACTTATGCCGAGCAACCGATAAAAATCTTGGAAACCAAGGAGAGAGTCACAAGGAACTAGGCTATTAGATGGTGTAAAGTTCAATGGAAGCACCACACAGAAAAAGAAGCGACATGGGAATTGGAGAATGATCTCAAGAAGGAATTTCCCTATCTCTTCTCTTCTACGTCGAATCTCGAGGGCGAGATTCATTTTAAGGAGGGTAGGTTTGTAACACCCAAATTTTCATGCATCATGCCCTACATACACTCATATACATGTTTAACATTAACCCACATAAAGAGCAACGAGTTTAAAATTGATTTGGAACAAAACCGCACTTAAAATGCATGAAAGTGTGGACTAGTCCGATTTTGCTGAGGACTAGTCCGATTTCTCTCTGACTAAAAACGGACTTGTCCGTTTTTGCTGCGGACTAGTCCGATTTTGCCCCAGGAAACTTTCGGACTTGTCCGATTTTGTGCGGACTAGTCCGATATTCCAAGGATCCTTGAAAGATTGCTAAGTCCTTGGACTTTTCTGGACTAGTCCGGTGTTCCAGCGGACTTGTCCGATTTCCTCTCTGTTTAATGTCGGACTTGTCCGATTTTTGGCCAGACTTGTCCAATTTTCTCTCTGGACGACTTCAGACTAGTCCGGTCCTTTTCGGACTTGTCCGATATTTCGCGACTCCGAGTTGATCTTCCGTTTACGACTTGTTTCTTGGGTTTCACGTTAAGTGGGCCTAGGGACGTCGTGCCCAACTCTTTTAGAGCCCATGTGGGACTCTAAACCTGCCTCTACTCCTCCCAAACTCGAAATCCATCTAACCCTAGCCTCCACCTCTATATAAACAACCCCACCCCTTGGTTTGACATCTATTTGCCACTTTTCCACCCACCCAAACCCTAGTTCGTGGGGAGCCACCATCAAGGAGGGAGGAGAAGATCCCATGCAAGAAGAAGAAGAGGAGGAAACGAAAGAGGATCAAGATCTCCACCAAGTTTCGTCCTTCACCACCAATTCATCCCCAAGTTCATCACCAACCCTAGATCATCAAGATCCAAGTGTTACCTCCAAGTTTCTGGATTCATTTGAGTTCTAAACACCTGGTATACCTTGTATTATCTTTTCCTTACGAGAATTCAATCCCTAATCTCCAAATTCACGTTGATCTAGAAAACCCTTGTCTGCTGATCTCGCGGAGTGCGGACTTGTCCGGTCCCTAGCGGACTAGTCCGATCTTCCTGAATAAATTGTGTTGAATTAATTCTAAAATTTGATCTAATCGAATCCAAACCTGTATAAACTTGTTAAAAGCTATTAGAACTAGTTAGTGATCATTAAAAGCAATCTAGTAACAAGTTCTACCTTGCATTTGCATCGAGCATGCATGTCATGTCATATTGAGTAATATTTGTGCACTCTTTGATTGTGTTTCTTGTCTTGTATGTTTATTGTGTGGATTAGACGGATTTGCGCTAGAAAGTGCCGCGGAGGATCTATAGCACCAAGAGTTTGAAGGCTTTGACCCTAATAAACCGCAAGAGCAAGGCAAGTGTCCTTGAAGCATATTGATCCTGTTTTTAAAATAAATGTTTTGTTTGCAAAATTGCATGCTTGTGTCAATTTGATGGGAATCCTATGGTAGGAAGTTTACTAGATTTGCTAAACCACCCTTGTCACCTGGAATATATGGTAGAGAGTCGGGAAAGGGATTTTTACCTTTTGCTTCGCTTAATCAACAGGGATGGGAAACAACTATACCACTCAATTTAATTATGCATTAATGATATTTTGGTTAATGTGAACTAGTTAAATATGATATGGTAATGGGTGATCTAAGCAAGCATGGTATGTGGATGGGTTGGATGTTATGGTGGTTTGCTTGCTTTAGATTTAAGGACCGGTTCATGCGAGAATAAGCTAGGACTACAGTGCCACCACGAGGACAAGTATGGGTGCGGCATAGCTGATTAATTAGGGTTTTGCTAGTGCTGTTTGGACCATTGTGGATGCTCGGGGAAGGGGTAGTCGGATTGGGTTTGTTGATGATTGGTGGGACTACCCTGGGATCCGAATGGCTCAAGAGGGGGCCCTTAATTGAAGATGTGCTCTTTAGGAGACATCGCCATCGGTGAAACCTCAGTGGGGTCTAAATAGGCTAGTAATCCCTTTGTAAAGGCTATTTTGTGATCTATTGGCCACACACCGACGGAAGTGTGAGATGGCATAATAGAGGTTCTAGTCATCGAAAGGTGATGAAATCACAAACACGTGGGTAAAGAGGTACAGACTCTGCAGAGTGTGTCTAAAACTATCATGATAGTCGTGCTCCCGATTATGAGCACATGGACAACTTCTATGATTAGAGGGAACTCGGTATTGGGATGGTATTTGGGATGGTTATGGTTGGTATTATGGTTATGGATAAATTTCTGGTATTGAATATGGATTTTGGCAATGGTGAAATCTGGAATTATTGATGATGGTAGTGAATTCAGATTGGTATTATGATATTACTTATGATTATGATAGGTTTATTTCACATACATATAATATATTGCTTTTCAAACGTTTTAATGTACTTTTCAGCACTTAACCATTATTATTGTCGACATTTGAATAAACCACATGTCATACTTTCCACACTTGCTGAGTACGACATGTACTCACTCTTGCAATCCCCCCAACAGTTGCAGGTCAGGATTGGGAGTTTAATTGCGATAATGCGGAGTTCTAGGCCATGTCTACCGTCAGCTTTGCCTGTGGTGTTATTGGGGTTGTGCTATCCCTTATACTTAGTTTGCTTAGTCGCTTAATTAGTTTATTTCCGCTGCATTAGTTGAACTTGTCATAAATATTCATTAGGGGTTGTATTCGAGGATAATCTGGTTTGTATAATAAAATTTGGTTAATTAATCTTGTTCTGTGGTAATTTTCTGTATACTCTTTTGTGATTGCACTCGTGTATGTGTGATGAACATCCTGGGCACACATATGCGTTAGCTTGGTTCATTTTTCGGAACCGGGCGTCACACTCCGTCTCTCTCCTAATTGGCTGAATAATGAAAATGAGCAACGTAATCAATAGAATTTTATTACCCATTTCAAATCGTCATGTTTCACATGCGATAGGCATATGAGGCGTGCAGGTTCAGAAATGTCCCTTTTTGGGCAGCTTGGGAGTGATCAAGGACATACTTTCACTACCAGGATTCCGGTTTATTGCGACGAAAACAATCGTTGCAATAGGTTGAAATTCGTCGTGATAGGTTGTTGTCGCAACGAAATAGAACGTCACGATAGTTTTTTCGACTCGTGGCGATAACAGCCGTGGCAATAGGTTATTGCGATGACTTGACATCCGTGGCAAATAGTATGGTATTGCGACGACTCCACGTTCGTTGCAAATAGTATGGTATTGCAACGGTTTAACATATTGCGACGAAAATATCGGTGTTGCAACGATGTCACATTCGTGGCAAAAAGTATGGTATTGCAGCGACTCCACGTTGGTGGCAAATAGTATGGTATTGCAACGGTTTAACGTATTGCGACAATTTAACGTATTGCAAAAAAAATAACGGTGTTGCAACGATGCCACGTTTGTGGCAAAAAGTATGGTATTGCAACGACTCCACGTTCGTGGCGAATAGTATGATATTGCAATGGTTTCACGTATTGCCACAATTTAACGTATTGCAACAAAAATAACGGTGTTGCAACGATGACACGTTCGTGGCAAAAAGTATGGTATTGCAACGACTCCACGTTCGTGGCAAATAGTATGGTATTGCAACAGTTTAACGTATTGCGACAATTTAATGTATTGCAACGAAAATAATGGTGTTGCAACGATGCCACATTCGTGGCAAAAAGTATGGTATTGCAACGACTCCACGTTCGTGGCAAATAGTATGGTATTGCAACGGTTTAATGTATTGCGACGATTTAATGTATTGCAACGAATAGTACATTATTTGCGACAATTTCACATCTGTGGCGATACGTACGGTATCGCGACGATTTCATACTCGTGGCGAATAGTATGGTATCTCGACATTTTCACATTCGCGACGAATAGTACGGTGTTGCAACAATTTCACATCTGTAGCAAATAGTACGGTATGGCAACGTTTTTACATTCGTGGCAAATAGTATGGTGTTGCAACGATTTCACATCCGTGGCGAATAGTACGATATCGCGATGATTTCACACTCGTGGCGAATATTATGGTATCGTGACGTTTTCACATCCGCTGCGAATAGTATGGTATCGTGATGATTTCACACTCGTGGCAAATAATATCGTATCGCGACGTTTTCACATTCGTGGCAAATACTATGATGTTGCAATGATTTCACTTCCGTGGTGAATAGTACGGTATCGCGACGATTTCGCACTCGTGACGAATAATATGGTATCGCGATGATTTCACACTCGTGGCGAATAATACGGTTTTGCAATGATTTCACGTTCATGGCAAATAGTACGGTATTGCCACGATTTCAAAACCGTGGTAACAATATTGTATTGCAACGATTTCTGATGTGTGGCAATAGGTTCGTAATGCAACATATTCAAATCTGTTGCAACAGGGTCGTAATGTGACGTTCTCTTGGTGGTGGCAATAGCAGTCTAGTGCAACGCTTTTTTGGTCATAGCCAAATGTTTGTAGTGCAATGTTTTATAATTTGTGGCAATAGCTAGCTTCCTATTGCAACAGTTTATTTTTGTCGTAATAATCTGTTAATGCCGTGTTTTATAATTAGCAGCACCAAAATCCTAATGCACCGGGTTTGAAAATTAGTGGCAACAGAATCAATTTATTCGCACACGATACGTCTGTCGACTTAACAACAAACATCCAGCAATTGATGCAACACTAAAGGACCTTGTGTCGTTGCGAGACGATGCTATTTACAGTTTTTTCAGTTTGCAACATTGCACCCATTAAAATAGCACCGCGACGATTTGTAGTCCTAGGAATAGTTTCTTGAACATCCAGCTTTGACTTGGTGCGAGCAGGAGCCTTTTGTGGAGTTGCTGCTAGCCGTTGTTGATTTTGCAAGCTCTCCATCATTCTGTGCATGTCTGCTAGCTCCTTTTCTTGCCGTGCAGAATTGGCTGCCATCTGATCATGTAAAGCCTGAACTTCCTGGTTGAGCTGTTCATTTGCCTGGACGAAGCCATCCATCTGGGAGGTGATATTATCATTTCTTCCTTCCAACTCTTGCACCTGAGAGCTGATGTCTTCATTTCTATTTTGCAAGGATCGAACTTGCTGGCCGAGCTGGTCAGACATCTGGATACGCAGTCTTTCAGAAACATTAGGTTTAGCCATATAACCACACCCCCGAAACTGTGATCCTCCAGAACCGGTTGCAGATATATAAGTAAGCTGGAAGATGTTGTTTCTTTCCTCATCTGGGATTTGGACTCCCAGCTCAACTTCCTTGACGTTGATTTGGGCACGTGCCTGGGTCTATATACAAAAAGAAAAGTCACATGTACATTGCAAATATTTATTTAAATGGAGACTATTTGAAGTGTTTCTCACATGCACAACTTCTGCCTACTCGTTTGCCCATTGTCCGTTCTTCACATGGCTTGCCTCCCACAGTTCTATGTCATCGGGTTCTTTTCCGGTCTTTGGGTCTCGCTACATCAAATACAAGTAAAATTTGATTAAATTATTGTAGTGCAAAGTAAAAGCATGATTTAGTTTTCATACCTTCTCGTAACTAAGTTGGGCGTAGGATTTCGAGCCAAGCAAGTGTTTTGTCTTTTGAGTACTTCGATTTCGTGAATTGGTTCTTCTTATTGACTCCAATTTTAAGAATTAATTTCACGAATGGGTGTTATCAAATAGTTTTTGTAGGATGTGAAGGTATTAGAAAGCTAGCTGACCTTGAATCGCTCGGACCCAAAATAGTCCATAAGCGCCAACAAATCGGAATCTGCTACGTCAACAGGCTTGTTTTGTATACGTTCCTCATCGGTCGAATACTTCTTATAGGTGGCATGCAATGTTGATCGCCACCCCTTGTAGCGCTCACCAGCAATCTTCAATATTTTTCTTCTGGTATCATCTGTGTCCTCCAAGTCCTAGGCATTCTGTACATTGTATATCACACAGTTATAAACGTACAAGATGGAGGTCGCTAGAAAAAAATACTTATGTGGGGTGTCACAACACTAACTAGAATGTCTCTCACTATATCGCTCTTCGAAGTATCGCCAACCTCTGCCCACTTCCTTACACCAGCGAGGGGTGCATTTTTTTTTGTTGTAATAACCACATCATCGACAAAGTGCTGCTGATTAGGACAAACCGCAGCACCCAACCTATCAGACCACTGAATTTGTAGCTTCCGATTTTGATCATTCGTTCTATTTGCAGATGCTAGATACCGAAATTTAGCAACCTTAAGTCCTTTAGCCACCCCTCTTCCAAACTTCTTTCCTTCTGTTAGTGTCATTTAAACAGTAAACGTTTAAAGCAAATTAGCAACTGACCAGGCCTAGTATCATGTACAAATAGTGTGAAAGAAGAAGAAGTCTGATGTTTTACCATCTTCAGGACGAGTGCGGCAAATTCGAGCGTGGGAACACCGCGTCGCAACAGCATTTTGCTCCATATTGGGCGATGCATCAACTTGTTGACTTCTTTGTTGCTATTCATACCCTACAATCAGGCATCAGGCAGTAGTCAGTGGCGCTACAACACCCGTAGTACTGCAGGGGATTTTCAGTCCAGCTGCAAAGCAGGCAAGACAGTAGCTGGCGATGCTAGAGAAAGAGAGGGTTCGCCGGGTGCTCATCCTCTGCAGTACTGCCAGTTCGGTCTAACCGACATCAACAGGAGTGCGTCTCGAGGCGAATTTGTGGCAAGGCGAGTCATGGACGTCAGCGATATTAGCATGTAGAGGATGCAAGATAGATGAGGCGGGCAGCTTGCGACGTTTAACAAAGCTAGGGTTCGGTCTGGCAGTGCAGTGACCACATTTAAGTCAGAGGATCGACATCCAGATCATACCGGTGATCTCACGTGACTTACGTTTTTACTGCAGGCGATGCAGTAAAGATCCAACGGTGTGATTCTGTTGGATCTTCACTGCATTGCGTGCAGTAAAAACGTATAAGTCAGGTGATCTGCATCCATTGATATCACCCCGGAGCAAGTCTCTAGGCTAGGAGGACAGTGTGGCGGATCTAGGAATTAAATTTAGGTGGATTGCATACTGATATTTTGCTGTGCATGTTAGCATCTTGCCCTAAAGTGCTAGAACGGATACATGAATATAATCTTGCGTTAATTACCAGACATCAGCAACACATTTGGCAATGTAAAAAATGGAATTGAGATCATATAAGCAGCAATGAACCCTCATGTACATGCATCTCTAAACTATATGATACTAACATTTCTTAGTGGACAGGGGTTAATGATATTGGACTATTTTTTCCAGGGTATGCCATGTCATATGGGGCATAGCACGTAGGTACGCCGTAATGGACAGGTGTTTGCGGGCGGCGGGGTCATCATGGCACGCGAACGATGGGACATGGAGATGGAGGGAGATGCGTCGGGGAGGACAGTGAAGTGACCACCAGCAGGGCGTGGGTGCCGGCCGGTGCTGGAGTGACCGGCGGCGACATGGGTTTGCGGGCGGGGGGGTCATCATGACACGCGAAGGATGGGACGTGGCTATGGTTGAGGGAGACGCGTTTCTGAGGACACTTAAGTGAGCAGCAGCAGTGCGTGGTCACCGGTGCCAAACTGGCACCGGCGAGAGAGCCCAGCGTGCGCATGTAGGCATCAATAAATCACGCCATCACATATACTCACCAGCAAGGCGTGGGCGCCGGCCGGTGCCGAAGTGACCGGCGGCGACAGGGGTTGCGGGCGGCGGGGTCATCATGACATGCGAAGGATGGGACATGGACATGGTGGAGGGAGACGCGTCGAGGAGGACACTGAAGTGAGCAGCAGCAGGGTGTGGTCGCCGGTGCCGGAGTGGCCGACGGCTAGAGAGCCCATCGTGCGTGTGTAGGCATCAATAAATCACACCTTCACATATACTAATTAACTGTTAACTGGGACTAGGAAACTATTCGCAATGCTAAAATATCTTGTAGAGCCCGGTACATATTTATACTCATAGTACCAGCCTGGGATGACGAATCTTTGGGTTCCTGAGCATCAGGTGCTGCAATATTCTCTGCATACGATGCAAATGAATTAACGTGTTATAAATATGTGTATTTTGATAGTAAACACATTTATAGTTATACCAGGTGCTTGTTGCCCATCACGACTACTTGTAGACGACATGACGGTTTGGTGTCTTGTTCCTAAGTAAAGAGTATATATAGTAAGTAACAGTGATAATGTCAGATTACATGAGGATGTGTATTTTAGATCGGGCGGTGTGGTTGCTATGAACTGAAAATTTTTGTTTTGAATGTAGGAATTTATAAATGAAGGAGTAGGAAAAAAACGTACAATCCGAGAAAGAAAAACAAGAAAATGTGTATAAACTGTGGGAACTGAAAATCTTAGAAATACAAGTTTGGAACACAAGAATGAGAGTACAACATTGGGAGTGGTTGATAAGATAACCCTGGCGTCATTTACTTCTAAATCAAGATATTACATAATACATGCGGTTTTTAATAGTTATCTTTCCTGACATGGAAATGTACTAGAAATACACTACTATAAACTGTCGGAGCGACATTTATTTTGGGGCAGAGGTGTAGTGTATTTTATGTATGGAAACAAGTAGAATGCAATAAGATGCTAGGGTAAAATAAAAAGATGAATCGACTGTAGGATGCAGATCTAACGATTGAGGATAGTTGATTGCACGATTGCACCATTAATCAGATTTTATACTAGACATTCATGAAACATAAGAGCATATAAGGAGTTGGGACGACAACTAGGAATGAACTGGCTGCAGCTGTTGGGACGACAACTAAAGCGATAAGGAGGGAGTAGCTCTATAAAAAGACGACATGGATCGTGTAGAACTTACGTAGCACAAAACTGGAGTCCGAGATGTCGCAGGGCGGGGTCGGCGACGAAGAGGTTCGGTAGAGCCCGTCAAACTTGGACGCTCGACGTTGTACCCACAGTCACCACCACCACTCACACGGGAATTTCTTAGGAATGCAAGTTTGGAACACAACACTAAGAGGAGAACATGTGTGCCGGGAATGGAAGCCACTGCGGGATTAGAGGGAGACACACATTTATATTCGTCGTGGCTAGCTACAAATGGGCGGGACTGGAATTTTGGGCACATGGAGTGAAGTTTCAATTGTGAAAATCTCAATTGTGTGTGCCAAGAAGAACGAAAAAATTTTCGAGGCACCGCTACCTGCCGTTCATCTTTTTTTTTCATGGAGATGTAAAAGGAGTCATGTGGTAATGGGACATTCCAAAAAAAATACGAACAAAAATATGAATCGCCAAATGTATCATTGTGCTAATGCAAACGACATGCAAATACAGAACACCCAAGTCCACGAAAGGAGGACGGCAAATCCATGGTCTAGTAAAAGGTAAAAAATCAGCATTTTATATATAACATTCGTCACAATGAAATGATAACATATACAGAGTATATACTACTACTACAAAAAAAAACATTTTCCCCTGTGATGTCTAATCTTCAGGCCGTCAATCCAAAGCCGCCTGTGATACGAGTATCACAGGCACATACGATATATATATCAATAATGTCATCGGATATTAGTTACAACGGATAAAGTACTTTTCATGCACCTATTGCATCAGGCGATGGACTAGTTAGCAATTTAGATGACGTAATTTCCTAATTAAGTTAATTATGTATCATGTATATCGTTAGTTCTATTACTTGTTAGGATAATGTTTACCGGATTTCATTCATTCAGCCACAAGAAATATAGACGGTCCCAAGTTACAAACATATAGGAGATGTTTTCATAAAAGAAGTTTTTTGATACTGCATATATAGAACACATTGTTCATGAACATAAAGACATATTTCATTAACAAACAAGTAATAGGAAAACACGTAGTAGACAGCAAGAACAAGATAAACTACACCTAATACTACTCTACTCAGAGATCACGAAATAG
Source organism: Tuctoria greenei (assembly GCA_036927565.1). NCBI lineage: Eukaryota > Viridiplantae > Streptophyta > Magnoliopsida > Poales > Poaceae > Tuctoria > Tuctoria greenei. The sequence goes on from JAYESD010000004.1 coordinate 75,349,704, forward strand.
ATAAACTACTCCTAAAACTACTCTACTAGGAGAAAACCACATCCTCCTCCTCCGCCAATGTCGTCTCCTCCGCCACTGCCGCCTCCTCCGCCTCTGCCGCCAGTACCGCCTCCTCATCCTCCTCCTCCTCCGCCGCTGCCGCCGCTGCTGCCGCCTCCGCCTCCGCCGCCGCTGCCGCTGCCGCCTCCTCCTGCTCCTCCTCTGCCACTGCCGCCGCCTCCATAGCCGCATCCACCTCCACCTCAAGAGACGCCTCCTGCTCCGCCTCCTCTGCTGCCGCCGCTGCCCAAGTTGCCTCATACTCCTCAACCTCCGTCACAGTCCAAAGCTTCCCGGCGACGCGGTGCTTAATGTTCTGGAGGCCCTCTACCCCAGCAACCTCCGTGATCGTCTCGTGGAGGGCGTCGAGATGACCGGCCATAGTCATCAACCCGTAGCAGTAGTGGCCCGCGGTGTCCATGCTCATGTGGAGGGGAAGGGTCCCAAGACCCAGACGGCGACACGAGTGATCTGTGTCGGAAAAGACCTTCTGCGCCACTGCGTTGAGCGCTAGTGCGCTATGAGCGGCGGTAGACTTGGCGTCAGTGGCCACCTTAAGGCGCCAATCGATTTCATCGATGCGGTTGGTGAGGAGTCTGAGAGTCTTCTCAACCCAACCGGGATGAGGAAGTGCAGGCGCCGCGGGCGGAGATGCGGGCGCCGCCATCAGTTCCACTGGCATTGCCGGCGGCGATGGAAACGGAGAAGGAGGTTCGAAGGCCGTCGATGGCCTAGAGCGCTTCGGCGCTGAGCTAACCATTTGTGTGGCGATGGAGGTGCAGAGAAAGAGCAAGAGGTGGTCGACGGTGGCGCGGGGAGAAGTTTAGAGGCTAGGATCTAAGGAGTGGTGCGGCGGAGAAGCAAGAGGACGGTGAGCCTTTATAGCGGGTTGTTGTCTAAGCGGGCGTGTCGAGATGATCGGACGCTAGAGGAAACTGCGCTTAATTATGAACCGGTCGGTGGCCCCGGTTTCCTCGAAACCGCGGTTTGCATCCTCTCGGTCCCAACGGCTCGACGCGTCCCATTAGGAGTAAATTTACATGCGGGGATAAACAATTTTTTCATTATATAAAAAAATCCATCCGTACACGCCTAAGTTAACTTCATGACCGTGCGTCCGTGCCAGCGGACGCCTTGCAGCGAACATGGGCCTAGTCCTGCACGCATTACTGTCATTCGGATTTTTAACTGCAACTGTGCGCCATGCCTTATAACATCGGTGCACCGACCTCAACTTTCCGTGGTGGGACTAATCCTTCGCACCTGTTCCATATGTTCTTTTCTTCTCTGTCTGTTGTCTAATACTATTTCTATTCTATGTTCAACATGCATGTGCGACCTCAATCCACGATCATGTTTCATGATGTTATACGTGTGTTTTCTCTTTTTGTTGAAAGATCGTCATGTACTGTTTGAGGTATATATATGCATGCATGTTAGTGTTGTTAAACATGACCGAGGTGTTTTAATTCTAGCTATGTCTAACATGCACGGACCGCAAACATGATCAACCAATTACACTACGTAAGAAACCCAAATAGGAGAGAACGATGGGCGACAGATCAGATGTCCATCGATCACAAAGTGATGCGAGACGCGCTTAAAGTCATTGTTTGTCTTCTTTAGCTTTGCAATTACCAATCGAGACGAGCTTCAAACCCTAAGATATTTTGTTTTGGTCGAATTTGCTCGGTTCACTTGTGAGAGATTAACACATCACTAAACTTAGAGCACATTCACTTGATTGAAATCCAGAAATTCTAACACACCAGTATTCATTGACACGAATGAATACATATATATTACAAAACACAAGAAATATGTACAAGAACAGAATTGAAGTTAAACATGTACAAGAACTCCTAAAACTACAAAAGAAATATGTACAAGAACTCCTAAAACTACTCTGCCGGCCTCGCCTCCTCCGCCCTCTCCCCCAACTTCTCAAACCACAACAAGCAGTCCTCCTCCTCCTCCTCGCCGTCATTGTCGTGGTTGTGGTGGTCGCCGTCATCGTCGCCATCATCATCATCGTCGTCATCATCGTCGTCGTCGTCATCGTCATCATCATCATCGTCGTCGTCGTCGTCATCGTCGTCGTCGTCATCATCGTCGTTGTGGTCGTCATTGTCCTCCTCCTCCTCCTCCAGCGACGATGCAGCAGGAGATTGGGCCGGCTGCTCCGGCTGAGCCGATTGCTCCGGCTGCACCGGTGGCTCCGGCTGCACCGGCAGTGGAACCCCGCCATGACGGAAGTTCCTCTTCGTCGCTGCCACCAGGGCACTATGGCCCTCGGCGTCGAGCTCCTGGGCCTCGTCCTGGACAAGATGTCCAGGCATTGGCCACACCCGTGAGGGCGTAGAGGTAGCGGCCGGAGGTATCCATTCCCGGAAACTCGGGAAGGGTACCAAGACCCAAGGCGTCCAAGGCCCAAGACGTACTGTTGTATGCCTCTCGCACCATAATGAGGCACTGGTCGTCGTTCACCCTCTCGGGGGAGCTGCAGCATATCCGCTTGCAGGGTGGCTGCCTCGGCGGGCTAGGAGGCGGAAGGTTGGCCATGGCTGTGGTGGTTCATCGGCGCCGTGTTAGGAGGTGGAACGATGGAAGAAGAAGAAAGGAGTGAAAAAGTTTTGTGCTTGTACATAACCGACGACGCGCCTTATATATGGTCTGTGCAGAGTAGACGAGGGAGCAGTTCATTTCCCGCGCATTGAACTCTTTGCAGACATCGTGCGGCGCAATTAAACCACTGTGGAAGACGATCTTCAGAGATCCTTCCGTCTCTCTTGTATCCATGTGGAACGTCGCGCACGCGTCCCTGCACCACAGCTTCTTAACTTCTTCGCAGACCTCGTGTGGCGCGTCAGTTACTTGGCGCACTTGAAAGGCCAGTGGCGAGATCTCCGGTGAGCCCCGCCATGGCGGCGCCGCGCGCACGCCGTCGGCACTAGGAGGAAGAAAGGGTCTGTGATGTTGGTTTTATTGTTTTGTGATGTTGTTTTTCTTGTTTTGTGGTACTATTGTTTTATGTTAATGAACATAATGTCATTGTTCCTCTGTTCTATCTGTTATTTTGTTTTTTGTCTATTATTTAATGAACTATCGATTCTATATATTTGTATTCTCTGTTAATGTACGACCGTTGCGTACGTGCGTTTTTTTGTTGTCAAAGTTGGATTCGATAGGATCATCCAAGTTTTTGTATACTGGATCTCGATCCATGCTAGTTGATGTTTCATTGGATGTACGACGATCAAAAAGTTTTTGTTTTGTAGGTTGGATTAGACCATCCATGTTGATATTTCATATGATAATATTTATTTATATATTAATTCTTTATTTTACTAATGTATATTAATAATATACAAATAATAAATATGACGATCGTTTTTTCAACAAAAAGGGAAAACACTTGTATAACACCATCAATTTAACATGATCGTGGATCGAGGTCTTGCACATGCATGTTACACATAGAACACAAATACGGAGTACGTAGTTCATTAGACAACGGACGGAGAAGAAAATAACATATGGAATAGACGAACAACATTGAGTTCAGTAACATAGAACATGACAAAACAAGAGAAATGTCATCATGAAACAAGAAAATCAACATCACAAATCCTCATCAACAAGTGATCAATCATGCATGAAACATGATGGAGACCTCGCTGGCTCTCTTTCAAAAGCATGCATGCATGTCCGACCATCATACATGATCACAACAAAGCATTAATGCTCGGATAGTCGGACGTGTGGCGTACACGTGTTAATTTTCTCTTATGCTAATGGGACGCGTCGAGCCGTTGGGACCGTGCAGCATATATATCCGCCTGTGATAATTGTCTTATCAGAGGCGGGTCTTGCAGCATAACTAACCACCTGTGATAATGGTGTTATCACAGACGGATGTTTACCTACATCAAGCCGCCTGTGAAGACCTTTTACCGCAGTCGATTTCTACCATAATAGTAACTGCCAGAGATAATTAGGTTATCACAGATGGTTCTTTACTTGTATCTAGCCGTCTATGATAATTGTTTCTCACAGACATGCCTAGCCGTTGGTTAATAACCGCCTGTGATAAGGTATAACCTATGCAGTACTACTACTGTTATTTCTAATTTCCAGGTCAATTCAATATAGTCACAGAACAAAAATCAATAATATTATCACAGAACAAAAGTCAACAATATTATCATCACAAAAGTCAATTTCACTAAAACAATATACATATGTACAAGTTACAGATACAATTCATCCCAAACTTTACAAGTTTTCACTAAAAACTGTTTCTATTGGCATAGTCGCAAAGTTCTGGCACATCAGCTGCTGCACCATCCTCATCAAATAACTCCCCTCTTTCGTGCAAAATTTCATGACGAATGAATTGATAGAGTTCAGCAGCAATCCTGTCGGCTCCTCCACTAGGAATACTTCTACAAACCAGCCATTCCTTGTTCAGATTCTTCGTGTGCTGCAATATAACACATAACAAGGTTTAGAATGTATTAGTTTGAACAATCTCAAAGTATAGATCAAAGTGAGAGTTTACATGAATTTATTTGGTATTTTTGGAGCAGTTATACTATGAGCAATTGAACTTTGAAGTTGGAATCAAAATATGGAAATAATGTTTCTGGTAATATTGAAAAGTAGAGAATATAAGTATTAAACTATGCTAGTTACAATGAAAATGAAACACAAAAGTAAGAAAATAAGGTATCGACATTAAGGATAACTTACATCCTCATGATTCACTCTATATACGCCAGCGGTCCGAAGATGCTCGCATACATAATACCCGCATAAGACGCTCCCAGCAGGCTGCTTTGGACAAGCATAATACGTTTTAATGTCCAATGCATTCGTATTGGAAGGTCTCTCACCGCCAAGCCGTTCCGCGTAAAACCGCCAAGCGCTGTAATACAAGAAATGTCATATAAAACTTGTCAACACATTCTAACTGTGCGTAAATTAAAATTAATGAATAAACGTACAATTTCAAAATGGAAAGGAAATCTTTGTAACGATCTGGTGAGAAATCAGCCGAGTCCAAGACTTTTGCCATTCCCTGTGTTGGCTTGATGAAGATCATTATGTAGTGATTACTGCAAACATACAAACACACGTGTTAACAATTACCAATAATTGCTATTTCAATGTCATGTGTCGAACTTACTCGAAGTGGTACGGAGCCTTTACGAGGTCCTTACCATCTTTGACAAAGTTAAACATCGCATGTCCTATGTAAGCTGCAACTTCTGTCCATTTATCCTTCTTAAGTTTTGCGATTGCTTTTTCAAAAAAAAAATTCATGTGTTTGAACTGTGCTGAGTCTCGATCCGCCTGGACGTCGAATAGCACCTTTGCAATCCTAGTAGGGTCAAGGATACTTGTCTTGCGCTCCAACTTTTCATTATACATGTATTGCATCCTATTGAAGAAGTCCAGAATTGTTATAATCTCATGAAATGCGTATGCGTGTATGTAAAACCCCACTTTTATGGCATGTTAAGTTCATATGGGTTTTGTGATCAACTATTTTAGATATCCAATATAATGGTGCACATGAACTATGCCATCCAAAACTTTTCTTGCACTCATTGTTAAATTCTTTTAACATGGGTATTGGACTTCACCATGAATCCAAATTATATTCTATTCACCCTTTTTAAGAATAAGAATTTTTGGATAAGATTTAGTAAGCAATGCAAAATGAAGCCCTAATAAGCTCTAACCCAAATATTCAAATTAAGGGCTCTAAATTTTTCCATGAGCTCCTAAATTCCTCTATAGCATGCTTACAAAGTTCCAAGATTTTAGAAACTCATCTACTATTTTATTTGAGGTGCTTGGTGAATTTGAATCAAATTCAAATCTGAATTTTTAATTCTTCTCCAACTTCTTTAAACATAAGATTTGAGTTCACCATTGTGTTCATAATAATTCATTTGCCATCTCCACAAAATTTCATGATTTTTGGAGTTGATCTTCTATTTTTAAATGAATTTAGTAACTGAACTGTGGGGAGTATCACTGGACAGTGGGCCCACATGTCAGCTCCTCTTTGAATGGATCAGCTCGATCCCGCCATCTCTGTACCGACGCACCTCCGCTCGACACCGCGCGCGCATGCAGCTCCAGCGAGCTGCCTGCCTGCTCGCCGCAGCCCTATAAAAGGCCGGCCGAAGCTCCCTTCACTCCTCATCCCCGATCGCAGCTCCACTGCCTCGCGACTCTTCTTCCGCCGCGCGCCATCGCCGCCGCTCTCCACTGCTCCGCGGTGTGCCGCCGTTCCGCGCCGTTTCAAGCCATGCTCCAAAGAGCAAAAAGGTGCGCCTGATCAAACTCTAGCTCATGGTACAAACCATTTCCCTTATCGTTGAAGCTTGAGCGAGTTATTGTTCGTTTCCCCTACGGCCGAAAGTAGATAACTAGCTAAGTTTTCACGTCGATTCCTTTTCTGCAAGTAATCATCCTTTGCAATTGCTTAGAGATAGTTTCTATAGACCCTAGCGCTCCTGTCTGAGCAAGAACCATTAAGAATCATCGAGCAACGGCTCTGAATTTCGAGTTTTGCTCGCCGCCGGTGAGAAAACCTCGGTTCACCGTCGAACTCGTGATTCCCGGCAACTCACTCCCCTTCTACGCCCAGGTCCTTGAACTCCATCATCCCAGAAAGGTTTTGGAGAAATTCCCAAGTGATTTGAGCTACACTGGAGCGAGTTCTATGTTGCCCGAGCGCTCATCGCCGCCCCCGCCGTCGCACGACCTTTTCCGGCGAGCTTCAGGACCCACTGACCTCACCATCGTGCTCAGCGACCCCAAAAACCCCCAGGCGGCAAGTTTCCGCGAGTCTGGTCCGTTGGTTTAGCCGGCGGCGAGCTCGCCGGCGAGCCACCGCCGCGGGTGCTGTTCCGCGCGAGCACCGGCCCGAGGTAGACGATGACCCCATCGGGTCCCACCTGCCATTCACTGCGGGATCACGGTGCGGCTGAGATCTAGTGTGGCTACGCGCTTTAATTCTGTGGACCCCGGTGCTGCCTCAACCAGAATGCGCCACGTGGTCTTTGGGATATATTTAATTCCAGAAATTTGTCCAAATTTCTAAATTGAATATCTTTCTGTAGAATACTCCAAATTAATTCAGACAAATTTTGTTTGAAAGCCCTTGAGCTCTAGTTTCGCTCCGTACCAATTAGGCTCTGTGAAAATCAATATTTAATTCTGTAGAAATTAATCTTTCCCAAGTACAATGCAATTTTTCCAGATGAAGTATTCCCTGGAAAAATCCCCAAAATTCACATAAAAATTATTGTCCTATTCTTGACTACCAGCAAAAATTTGGGAGCCATTGCACCTGTTTTAACCTCTGTATAATTCAATTACCTTTTTGAGTTATTGAATTTTCACAGATATGCAGATGCTTTATTATGCCCCAAATTTGGACTGAGTCTTCCTTTCGTCACACCTTAGCTCCTGTAAAAATCTTGTATTTAATGGACCTCATATTCTAGTCTTAATTAAATTTCAAACTGAATATTGACTAAATGCTCAAAAGTTCAATTACAAGACAATTCCAGAAATTCTTGTCAACTTAGAAACTCAATAAATTCTTCACCAAGGCTTAGAAATTTATGAAACCACTTTTGCTAGGACCAGGACAATTTTCTCTATCTTGATTATCAACTGATGGCTATATTCAAGCTACAGTTTCATCTCTAAAAAAAAAATTGTGGAAGTTATTTGCTTGCCATAATCTTAGAGACCACACTCTACTTTGATCATCTCCTGTTCTTTGCAAGAACTTCTATAGTATTCCCTAAATACCTAATTCAACGTTCCCAAGCCAAATAACTAATTATCCTATAATGGTCACCATAAATCAAAATCCTGGTCTTGATATTAAATATTTTCAAAGTCATTCATACCGTATTTTATGCATATCGTATAGTAACCGAAGTCGAGGAGGAGTCAGAGGCCTTGGAGGAGCATCTTCCAAATTCTAACTCAGAACCTGACCTGCAACAAGGCAAGCCCCAGTTTGCATTTAAGTCGTTTATAAACTTTTGCTTTATCACTATGATGAGTAGTATATGAATTGTGCATTACTTTTCGGGTGAATGATACTCCACATGCATGACCAAAAATCCCAGGGTTTATTTGGCACGAGTTACAGTTTGACCTGTAGTAACTGCTTTGCTAATGCATAGGAAATCCGGTAGAAGTCGAGTAGTTGGAATCTACTCGCGAGAGATGTATCTCACAGGATTGGTTGAAAAGAAAATGGCTTAATATAATGAAATTGAGACCGGGCAGGGAATGGATAGGAGGCGGTGAGAATTGAGTCTCGGTCGCATAGCCCTGCCTGTGTCGATTAAGGCCCGTCCGTATGCAGCCCCTTCGGACAAGCTTGAATTGTACCGGCAATATAATGGACATATGGAATCCAATAAACTGATGTAACTTGATAACTGGGATGTTGAGACCCATTAACTCACCATCGATAGGGGTGGGTTGAGGACAGTAAGGTGTAAATCGGTCGGCGGACACATGAGGTGTTCCGTGCGGAGACCTTCTGTTTGCGGAGGTGAGACGGGCTCAGCATTTGAGTTTCTTGTGAAAGGTGGCCATATACGCCTAGTACTGAAGTGTTATGTAGGTACAGGTGTGCTCGCTGACACTTCCGAACGACGTATGTGTCGTGTTGTCCGGGTGTGTCCTGATTGCAATCACTGTCCCTCGTAGTAATAGAGTACCACTTGTTCACTGAGCGGTGACGTAGTAAATACTAAAGAAGTCAGAAAAGTCATATGATAGTGAATTATAATCACTTTGCAACCTTGTTTGGTTTAGAGATAGTATAACTAAAAAATTTCAATTTCCCCATCCTTTAGCTGTAATAGCATTATGTGCTTTGGGCATGTCATATCATCGGTAAAGCGTTTCTTGTGTGATTGTGGAGCCCATGATGTGCCGTGCTCAGAGAATGTCATTTGCTACTTAAAACTTGATTATAAGGATCCACTTGTAGGCGAGTCATTTATGCTATTCCTTACCTATGTTTAGTGTCCCCTTGCATCTGTCTAGTGATACGGTTAAGTCTTGCTGAGCCTTATGCTCACGTTTGCAGTTAACGAGTTTTTGCAGGTTACTCTGTTGAGGATGGGTTTGACGATGAGGCAACACCCCCTCCAGGGTGTACAGCCGAGTGGGAACCCTGCACGCCGCCATAGTTTGCGTGTTGCTAGTGCAAAGTATCCCAGGCATGGATAACTTTGCTTTTGCATAGCTAGTGCCGAGAGTGTAGCTATGATATATATATATATATATTTCTTTTCCTATAGTATTGTAAAAACTTCCGCTGTGTATCAAATAAAAGACTTGGTCTTGTACTTTATTCTGGTTCTATTCTTGTATACTGTTGGGTGTCGCATCGCACGACACCACCCAATGAGATCCTCGGATGTGTGGATTCCGGTCCCCACAGACATGGTATCAGAGCATCTTTGGGAACAGTGTACCTGAAAGGAACATATTTTCAAAAATTAGGAACTTGAGTGAGGAATTAGTTATATGCCTTTATAAGGAGTATTACTAGTATAAGTTATAAAGGTGGTAAACTAACTATGTGTTATTATATTCTGTAACGACGCTCCGACATCAGGTAAGAGGTAAGGTACGCCAACGAGAGCGGATCAATCTCGGTAAGCTCCGCATACGAGAGGTGGTATGTGAAATTTCCGTGGCTTGGCACGGAAAGTCAATATGAGTCTTTGAAACTTTCCATGTTTCTGAGAACATATGACACGCGGTACCCCAGCGTGGCACAAAGTTAGAGGGAAACCCCGTCGGGTGGTATGTGACCCGATAGTGTGTTCTCATATCTATGAGAACATGCGAACACGTATGCCCGAGCGTGTATAAGCCGGATCGTACGGGAGTCTTTGCTGTACAGACGTATTTACAGCCATGTACCTCGAGGCATGACCTCGCTCGAGGGCGACTCACTCCAGAGTCGTATGCTTTTACTTTCAAATATAATTGTATATTGTGGTTACCTGTTCTGTTTCCCTGCCGCCGTACGGTGTGCCCGTGCCAGGGGATTGTTTGCTTTCTACAGGGACACTAATTTCGGTAGAGGACCGTGTAGAAACCGTTTGCGAGAGAACGATATAGGAACCACCTATAGACGTAACCGGATGTACCGGATAGAATTTCCTTTCGTGAGGCACGTAGTACCGTCAGTATCAAACACGATACTAGACCCTCCCCACCGACAGAATGGTTGCATTGTGTTTTGAGAAAGTCCGACTATCAGATGCTGGTAATTTCGGGCTCCAACTTGATAAGGTAGATAGAACCAAGATTCTTGTTTTCTGGTTGAAGTGGCTCAACTTCGCCAGGCTGTAATCTTGGTTAGCAATTAGATAACATAAGAGTATCCTACATAGATGGAAAGCTCGTGAAGACCTCTCCAACTTTCCTGTTGACCATAAAGACAGAAAAGCTTGTTAATCTGTTAAAAACTGGGGTTTACTGTAGTTACTCCATATGAACCCACCTTTGTACCCGTTTCTGTATTCTTGCCATAACTCACTGTAGAAAAGTCCACTGCCTTATTGGAATATATGTTTGAGAAGGGTAGGCGGAGATTTACGAGTTTGTTATGGGAAGTCTTTCCTGATTTTAATTGGAGTTTAACCAACTTGGGAAGTCAGCACAGTGAACTGCATGACTGCTGATGCAAACCAGTCAGTTTTACTGTTAAGTTTGGATAGTTATAACTCCTAATCCAGAACAGTGATATGGTTACACATATACATCTCTGGAAAGCTTAGGAAGTCATCTATCAACTTTATTTATCGCTCCTGACCTGGATCTAGGTATAGCTATGCCTAATTCCATTTGTCGCAAATTTGGTTCCTGCAGTCCAGAACTTGGAACAGTTTGCACATAATTGTGAATTGATGCATAATACCTACATGACAAGGTTTTCGTGGTGGAACTTCTTTAGTTCTGGATTGTTAACACGATGTTGCTCAATGTTTATTTTGACATTACCTCCATATCTTATCATGATAAACCTGTATAGATTGTGGAGATAAGCCCATATACAGGAGAGGTTCTGTCAAAATTTTCAGAACCCTTGAGTCAACTCAAAACCGGTATAGATTGTTCATACTAGTTCAACAGTAGCTGTATGAGTACAATCTGGAAAGGTTTTGAAGTGTGCTACAACTTTTGTATTCAACTTAAATTTTAGTTCTGACTTCTTCTGTATGAAACTTACGGGTTAATGCAGACAGGTCGGCTGGAACGGAACTGTGATCACTTCCAGTTTGCAGCTTTCTTGGATCATTTGTTAATGGATAGTTTCTTGGATCCAAAATTATCAGTGATTAAGTTGAATACTTATACTGTATATTGATATCCTGGTATGCTTGTCCACAGATGGCAGCACCCAGAATTCAGTTACCAAATGGATGGGTGTTCTCAACGTGTACCGGACACGCCGGATTTCCGGACGTGTTTGTGAAATTGCTTCGCCAATTTGGCTACCGGAAGTGGCCTAAGTATTGGGGCAAGAAATTCCAGGAAAGCAGTATGTGGAGTTGCACCATCTATGTTGATGTGCCTGCTGGTCCACCGCATCTCGGATGGGCTCCATTCTCCATCAAGATTAAAGGGTTAATATTGGAAGAAACGTGGAGCTACGCCGCAAGTGTTGCCATAGGGAGATTCTGCAAACTCCATGGCAATAGTCTGGTGGGTACTCCATATGAATTCTTTCCAGTTACCGGCAGGGCTTCCGAAGCTTGGGCAACCCGTTTGCTTAGGGAGGTAGAAAATCATGGCGAAACTTCCACGACTGCTTTAGCGGTGTATGCAGCCGCATCCCATCGCGAGAAGGGAAATCAAAGGGCATGCATAAAAGAATTGACGGACAATCTGAAGCAAGCCATGGCTCGAGCAGATCACTTTGAGTGGGCAAATGACGGACTTAGGGATATGATAGCTCCTCTCAACCATCGTTTGAATATCAGGGAGAATCAATGGCATGACGCTGTAAGGGATTTAGCCGCGTCTCGCCAGGAGACTCTAGAAATGGAGACTGAGTTAGGGGCAAGCCTACATTATGGACACCATCGGGACACTCAGTTGAACGCAGTGACTGTGGACCGGGATAAGTCCAGGATGCAGGCTCAGAGCTGGAAGACCAACTGTGAGCAGGCTCAGCAAGAGAATGAGGCCTGGGGGATGTTTATGATACAGGCAGATTGGCAAGCTATGGCTGCCAAGAAGACGTTGATGTTGAATGATGTATCAACTTCTACTCCAGCACCCGTATCAGTGGTGCCTAGCCCTGAAGATGAAGAAGAAGAAGAAGACCCAGAGGAACTTGAATACGTCGAGTAGGGCGTATTGAAGTGAGATGTGGTAGCACTTCCGCCAACACAGGGCAACATATAGTTAAATGGTTGCTAATGTTTCTCTTTTGTGACCATGTTTGTGTCATATTAAGAGTAATGGTTGTGGTGTCTAGATAATTAGATGAGTATGACATGTCAGGAAGACCAAGTATGGTAGAGATGTATTTCCATAAAGGGAGTCCATCATTTTGGGTTTACTACTGTAAACTTGGTCATGAGATGATATATTTTGTATAAAGTTTATGCTTTATCAATATATGTAAATGTTATGCATCGTCTATTATTATCTACCGCATTTCTAAGGGAGGATGAGCTTGAGGCAATGGGACTTACCGTGTTAATCGTTGTATTGCAGTATGGTGCGTACTCGTACAGCCTCAGAGGTGGGAGGATCTAGTGGAGGACAGGGGGATGACACACCACCCCCGGGGCAGAATACGCCTCAGACGCAACCACCTCCACCACCTCCAACCACACTCCCCAGGAGTCTCGCGGAGGTTCTCGCTGCAGTGCTCGGCTCGCGCGACGAGCAAACCGAGTTACTGCGGACATTGGTGCAGCACTCGTCCCGTCGAGGGGGATGACAGGATGATGGACCGCGTCATCAATATCAGAGTTCCTACTCTGATTTCGTATCGACGCATGCACCGGTCTTCAGGGAGGCCGACGAACCTTTGGAGGCGGACAATTGGCTCCGCTCCATTGAAGGGAAGTTCGGTTTACTCAACATAACCGAACCGCAAAAAGCGCTGTTTGCAGCACAACAACTCCAGGGGTCTGCCGGCGCATGGTGGGCCAATTACCTTGCAGCACGCCCCGCCGGCCATGTCATAAGCTGGGCCGAATTCTGGGAGGCGTTCCACGCCTACCATGTTCCTCCCGGAATTATGAGGAGGAAGCTTCAAGAGTTCTTGGAGCTAAGACAGGGAGGAAGGAGTGCATATGAGTACTCCAAAGCATTCAATCACTTGGCCCAATACGCTCAGGACCAAGTGAATACTGAGGATCGGAAGCGTGAATGCTTCTACAAGGGTTTGAACTCCAAGTTGAAGGACAAGCTAGTCCTGTTCAACCGCGGCAACTTCAACGACATCGTTAATGCTGCCATAATGCAGGAGGACGCCACGCGCGAGCTGTCCTCTGATAAAAAGAAGAGGGGTGCTCCGCAGAGCAGCGGAGGTGGTACTCCTCAGAAGTACCGTATGGTGTATCGATCACCATCCGGCCAGAGGTGGCAGCCGCCATCGCGACCACCAATGTTTTGTGGTCGTCAGTTCAACAACGGCGGGTTCCGGCCACAACAGCAGCAGGGGATGATCCCACGTGCACTCCCACCTACGCCACGTGCACCGGGATTCCGTCCGCCCATTCGTACTGGCCAAACCCCGTACACGTGTTTCACGTGTGGGCGTGCGGGACATTTCGCCAAGGACTGCCCTCAGGATCGACAAGGCGGAGGGCCATCATCTTACCCGGGGGGCCAACCAACCCTGCAACCAGCCCAAGAAGCTAGCCACCAGACCCGGCAACGTCCACCACCTCGCCATCGAGGACGTTCCGAAAGGCGCACCCGTGCTCACGGGTACGTTCTCTATCTTCGATCAACCCGTAGTCATACTCTTTGACCCCGGAGCTTCGCATAATGTTATTAGTAAATCTTTTGTCCTCAACAGTCAATTACCAATAATCCCCACAAAAACTCCATATGTGATTAGCACTCCAGCCGGGAAAACGGTAACAAATAAATTGGTTCCTGGAATCCCACTTAACCTAGATGGGACCATATATCTTACTTCATTTCTGATATTAGAACATCAAAAGCTAGATATCATCTTAGGAATGGCATGGTTGCAGTACCATGGTGCTATTCTCGATATCATTCCTAGAAAGATTTATCTAAACTCTCCACTCCATCAACCCCAAGTTCTCAATCTTAAGAACATCATTCCATTGGAACCATCTATTCTCAATACCGAGGTTATGGAACTAAAGGATATTCCGGTAGTATCTGAATACCCCGATGTGTTTCCTGAAGATCTTCCTGGTATGCCCCCAGAAAGAGATATAGAGTTCAAGATTGAACTTGCACCAGGAAAAGTGCCAATTTCAAGACCACCCTACAAGATGGCACCCAAGGAACTTGCAGAACTGAAGGAACAATTAACTGAACTTGAGAGCAAAGGTTTTATTCGTCCAAGTTCATCACCATGGGGTTGCTCTGCACTATTTGTAGAAAAGAAAGATAAGACCTTGAGGCTGTGTGTAGACTATCGTCCACTTAATGCTGTCACCATCAAGAACAAATATCCACTACCGTGCATTGATATTCTTTTCGATCAATTGGTGGGTGCTAAAGTATTTTCGAAGATGGATCTTCGTTCTGGTTATCATCAAATTAGAATCCAACCAGAAGATATATCCAAGACAGCATTCTCAACAAGGTATGGACTGTATGAGTATCTGGTTATGTCTTTGGGATTAACCAACGCCCCGACTCATTTCATGTATCTCATGAACTATTCATGCCGGAATTGGACAAGTTTGTCGTGGTCTTCATTGACGACATACTTGTGTATTCAAAATCCGAAGAAGAACATGCTCAACACTTGCATATTGTGCTTCAGCGATTACGGGACCATCAGCTGTATGCTAAGTTCAGCAAGTGTGAATTCTGGATCAGCCAGGTGCCATTTTTAGGGCACATCATATCAGCAGAAGGGATTGCAGTTGATCCAAGTAAGATCCACCAAGTCCTTAAATGGAAGTCTCCAAAGTCTATACATGAAGTCCGAAGTTTCCTGGGTTTAGCTGGATATTACCGGAGGTTCATCCCCAATTTCTCCAGGATAGCTAAACCAATGACAGAACTTCTGAAGAAAGGGCAGAAGTATGTATGGACCGAAGCATGTGAGGCAGGTTTCAAAGCATTGGTGAAACACCTCACCACGGCACCAGTTTTAGCCCAACCAGACACAACCAAAGCATTTGATGTCTTTTGCGACGCATCTGGGATTGGTTTGGGTTGTGTGTTGATGCAGGAGCGAAGAGTGATCGCGTATGGATCACGGCAGCTTCGGAATCATGAGCAGCATTACCCGACTCATGATCTTGAACTCGCTGCTGTGGTACTAGCATTGAAGATGTGGAGGCATTATCTACTGCGTAATTTAGTACACCTCTACACTGATCACAAAAACTTAAAATACATCTTCACCCAGAAGGATTTGAATATGCGACAAAGGCGATGGTTAGAATTGATCAAGGATTATGAGATTGAGATCCACTACCATCCAGGCAAGGCGAATGTAGTCGCAGATGCACTGATCCGCAAGTCCCATGTCAACAATCTTTCCCTCACCACAATGGAAGGAGAAGAAGGACCGAGTTTTTACTTGGTTCCATATGGAGCACTCTACAACCTAGCTCTCATTCCTACCATCAGGGAGGATATTGTAGCAGTTCAGCGGGAAGACATAGGAATGTCGCATATTCGACAAAGAATGATAAAGGGGGAAATGAAATGTTTCCATAGCGACAAAGAGGGTACCATCTGGTTTAACGACCGTATAGTGGTACCCCGAAACATGGAACTTAGAAAGAAGATACTGGACAAAGCTCATTTGTCCAAGTATTCCATTCATCCGGGAAGCAACAAGATGTACCAAGATTTGAAGAAGAAATTCTGGTGGACTCGGATGAAGAGAGAAGTAGCTAAATACGTGTCCGAGTGTGATACGTGTCGACGAGTAAAGGCCGACCATATGAAGGCAGCTGGACAGCTTCAACCTTTAAGCATACCGGCTTGGAAATGGGAGGATATCAGTATGGATTTCATTGTTGGGTTGCCTCCCACTCTCCATAAACACGACTCCATTTGGGTGATCATTGACCGATTGACCAAATCGGCTCATTTCATACCGGTCAGCGTGGCATACGATGCGAAGCGATATGCGGAAATTTATATCTCCAGAATAATATGTCTACATGGTGTACCCTGTACCATCATCTCGGATCGTGGAGCTGTATTTGTCTCGTGATTCTGGGAGCATCTCCACGATGCACTGGGGACCAAATTGATTCGGAGCTCGGCTTATCATCCTCAGACCGATGGTCAGACCGAACGGGTGAATCAAGTGCTAGAAGACATGCTTCGTGCCTGTGCCATCCACCAGGGTAAGAACTGGGATGATCATCTACCTTTGGCAGAGTTTTCATACAACAACGGTTACCAGGCTAGCATCCAGATGGCACCATATGAAGCTCTCTATGGCCGAAAGTGTCGCACGCCCTTGAACTGGTGCGAATCAGGTGAACGGGCAGTGTACGGCATCGACTTAGTAAATGAAGCCGAGGATCGAGTTCGCACTATTCAGGCGAATCTCAAAGCTGCTCAGTCTCGTCAGAAGAGCTACGCGGACAAATAACGCCGACCTCTTCACTTCTTGGAGATCAAGTTTATCTCCGGGTATCCCCTATGAAGGGTATCCATCGCTTCGGGGTAAAAGGGAAGCTAGCTCCACGCTTTATTGGGCCGTTCGCAATAATCGAAAGATGCGGACCTGTGGCATATCAATTGGGGTTACCAATGTCACTTTCAGGAGTCCACAATGTATTCCACATTTCCCAATTGCGGAAATGTCTTAAGGCTCCAGCTGATATCCGTATAGAGGATTTGGAAGCTCTCCAACCAGATCTCACTTATTCCGAGCATCCAACTCAGATCATTGATAAAAAGACTCACACCACAAGAAGTCGCACCTTGCATTTCTATAAGGTTTTGTGGAGCAACCACAGTGCGGTAGAAGCCACGTGGGAAAGCGAGGAGTATCTTAGAACGAACTATCCGGACTTGTTAGCGGCATATGTTGGATAGATCCTTTTTTCTTTACCTTCTTTTGTAATCTCAGGACGAGATTCTTTTAAGGGGGGAGGAATGTAAAACCCCACTTTTATGGCATGTTAAGTTCATATGGGTTTTGTGATCAACTATTTTAGATATCCAATATAATGGTGCACATGAACTATGCCATCCAAAACTTTTCTTGCACTCATTGTTAAATTCTTTTAACATGGGTATTGGACTTCACCATGAATCCAAATTATATTCTATTCACCCTTTTTAAGAATAAGAATTTTTGGATAAGATTTAGTAAGCAATGCAAAATGAAGCCCTAATAAGCTCTAACCCAAATATTCAAATTAAGGGCTCTAAATTTTTCCATGAGCTCCTAAATTCCTCTATAGCATGCTTACAAAGTTTCAAGATTTTAGAAACTCATCTACTATTTTATTTGAGGTGCTTGGTGAATTTGAATCAAATTCAATTCTGAATTTTTAATTCTTCTCCAACTTCTTTAAACATAAGATTTGAGTTCACCATTGTGTTCAGAATAATTCATTTGCCATCTCCACAAAATTTCATTATTTTTGGAGTTGATCTTCTATTTTTAAATGAATTTAGTAACTGAACTGTGGGGAGTATCACTGGACAGTGGGCCCCACATGTCAGCTCCTCTTTGAATGGATCAGCTCGATCCCGCCATCTCTGTACCGACGCACCTCCGCTCGACACCGCACGCGCATGCAGCTCCAGCGAGCTGCCTGCCTGCTCGCCGCGGCCCTATAAAAGGCCGGCCGAAGCTCCCTTCACTCCTCATCCCCGATCGCAGCTCCACTGCCTCGCGACTCTTCTTCCGCCGCGCGCCATCGCCGCCGCTCTCCACTGCTCCGCGGTGTGCCGCCGTTCCGCGCCGTTTCAAGCCAAGCTCCAAAGAGCAAAAAGGTGCGCCTGATCAAACTCTAGCTCATGGTACAAACCATTTCCCTTATCGTTGAAGCTTGAGCGAGTTATTGTTCGTTTCCCCTAAGGCCGAAAGTAGATAACTAGCTAAGTTTTCACGTCGATTCCTTTTCTGCAAGTAATCATCCTTTGCAATTGCTTAGAGATAGTTTCTATAGACCCTAGCGCTCCTGTCTGAGCAAGAACCATTAAGAATCATCGAGCAACGGCTCTGAATTTCGAGTTTTGCTCGCCGCCGGTGAGAAAACCTCGGTTCACCGTCGAACTCGTGATTCCCGGCAACTCACTCCCCTTCTACGCCCAGGTCCTTGAACTCCATCATCACAGAAAGGTTTTGGAGAAATTCCCATGTGATTTGAGCTACGCTGGAGCGAGTTCTATGTTGCCCGAGCGCTCATCGCCGCCGCCGCCGTCGCACGACCTTTTCCGGCGAGCTTCAGGACCCACTGACCTCACCATCGTGCTCAGCGACCCCAAAAACCCCCAGGCGGCAAGTTTCCGCGAGTCTGGTCTGTTGGTTTAGCCGGCGGCGAGCTCGCCGGCGAGCCACCGCCGCGGGTGCTGTTCCGCGCGAGCACCGGCCCGAGGTAGACGATGACCCCATCGGGTCCCACCTGCCATTCACTGCGGGATCACGGTGCGGCTGAGATCTAGTGTGGCTACGCGCTTTAATTCTGTGGACCCCGGTGCTGCCTCAACCAGAATGCGCCACGTGGTCTTTGGGATATATTTAATTCCAGAAATTTGTCCAAACTTCTAAATTGAATATCTTTCTGTAGAATACTCCAAATTAATTCAGACAAATTTTGTTTGAAAGCCCTTGAGCTCTAGTTTCGCTCCGTACCAATTAGGCTCTGTGAAAATCAATATTTAATTCTGTAGAATTAATCTTTCCCAAGTAAATTTCAATTTTTCCAGATGAAGTATTCCCTGGAAAAATCCCCAAAATTCACATAAAAATTACTGTCCTATTCTCGACTACCAGCAAAAATTTGGGAGCCATTGCACCAGTTTTAACCTCTGTATAATTCAATTACCTTTTTGAGTTATTGAATTTTCACAGATATGCAGATGCTTTATTATGCCCCAAATTTGGACTGAGTCTTCCTTTCGTCACACCTTAGCTCCTGTAAAAATCTTGTATTTAATGGACCTCATATTCTAGTCTTAATTCAATTTCAAACTGAATATTGACTAAATGCTCAAAAGTTCAATTACAAGACAATTCCAGAAATTCTTGTCAACTTAGAAACTCAATAAATTCTTCACCAAGGCTTAGAAATTTATGAAACCACTTTTGCTAGGACCAGGACAATTTTCTCTATCTTGATTATCAACTGATGGCTATATTCAAGCTACAGTTTCATCTCTAAAAAAAATTGTGGAAGTTATTTGCTTGCCATAATCTTAGAGACCACACTCTACTTTGATCATCTCCTGTTCTTTGCAAGAACTTCTATAGTATTCCCTAAATACCTAATTCAACGTTCCCAAGCCAAATAACTAATTATCCTATAATGGTCACCATAAATCAAAATCCTGGTCTTGATATTAAATATTTTCAAAGTCATTCATACCGTATTTTATGCATATCGTATAGTAACCGAAGTCAAGGAGGAGTCAGGGGCCTTGGAGGAGCATCTTCCAAATTCTAACTCAGAACCTGACCTGCAACAAGGCAAGCCCCGGTTTGCATTTAAGTCGTTTATAAACTATTGCTTTTTCACTATGATGAGTAGTATATGAATTGTGCATTACGTTTAGGGTGAATGATACTCCACATGCATGACCCAAAATCCCAGGGTTTATTTGGCACGAGTTACAGTTTGACCTGTAGTAACTGCTTTGCTAATGCATAGGAAATCCGGTAGAAGTCGAGTAGTTGGAATCTACTCGCGAGAGATGTATCTCACAGGATTGGTTGAAAAGAAAATGGCTTAATATAATGAAATTGAGACCGGGCAGGGAATGGATAGGAGGCGGCGAGAATTGAGTCTCGGTCGCATAGCCCTGCCTGTGTCGATTAAGGCCCGTCCGTATGCAGCCCCTTCGGACAAGCTTGAATTGTACCGGCAATATAATGGACATATGGAATCCAATAAACTGATGTAACTTGATAACTGGGATGTTGAGACCCATTAACTCACCATCGATAGCGGTGGGTTGAGGACAGTAAG
Source organism: Tuctoria greenei (assembly GCA_036927565.1). Classification (NCBI taxonomy): domain Eukaryota; kingdom Viridiplantae; phylum Streptophyta; class Magnoliopsida; order Poales; family Poaceae; genus Tuctoria; species Tuctoria greenei. Next base: position 75,370,163 of record JAYESD010000004.1, read on the forward strand.
GTGTAAATCGGTCGGCGGACACATGAGGTGTTCCGTGCGGAGACCTTCTGTTTGCGGAGGTGAGACGGGCTCAGCATTTGAGTTTCTTGTGAAAGGTGGCCATATACGCCTAGTACTGAAGTGTTATGTAGGTACAGGTGTGCTCGCTGACACTTCCGAACGACGTATGTGTCGTGTTGTCCGGGTGTGTCCTGATTGCAATCACTGTCCCTCGCAGTAATAGAGTACCACTTGTTCACTGAGCGGTGACGTAGTAAATACTAAAGAAGTCAGAAAAGTCATATGATAGTGAATTATAATCACTTTGCAACCTTGTTTGGTTTAGAGATAGTATAACTAAAAATTTTCAATTTCCCCATACTTTAGCTGTAATAGCATTATGTGCTTTGGGCATGTCATATCATCGGTAAAGCGTTTCTTGTGTGATTGTGGAGCCCATGATGTGCCGTGCTCAGAGAATGTCATTTTCTACTTAAAACTTGATTATAAGGATCCACTTGTAGGCGAGTCATTTATGCTATTCCTTACCTATGTTTAGTGTCCCCTTGCATCTGTCTAGTGAGACGGTTAAGTCTTGCTGAGCCTTATGCTCACGTTTGCAGTTAACGAGTTTTTGCAGGTTACTCTGTTGAGGATGGGTTTGACGATGAGGCAACACCCCCTCCAGGGTGTACAGCCGAGTGGGAACCCTGCACGCCGCCATAGTTTGCGTGTTGCTAGTGCAAAGTATCCCAGGCATGGATAACTTTGCTTTTGCATAGCTAGTGCCGAGAGCGTAGCTATGATATATATATATATATTTCTTTTCCTATAGTATTGTAAAAACTTCCGCTGTGTATTAAATAAAAGACTTGGTCTTGTACTTTATTCTGGTTCTATTCTTGTATACTGTTGGGTGTCGCATCGCATGACACCACCCAATGAGATCCTCGGATGTGTGGATTCCGGTCCCCACAGTGTAGTAAGAAAAGAAAATACAAAATATTAGAGCACTTATAAGCACCAGACGAGCAACAGGTTGATTTCGAGCATGCCCCGATGGATAAGGGCATGCAACTCTTCAAATAAATGACTCGTGTATCCACTACAGTGCTCCAGAATGGTTCTTTTGGAATACGAAATGTGACGCAATTAAGACCATATTTTGTGCTGGCAAGGATGTACCACTCATGCATTCTTCTGAGCTGGACGGGTTGTTTGCTATGTTGTACGGATGTCATGAACGGCTTCCCATTCTCAAATTCAGGAGGAACATCCTCAAGCTTCTATATTGGAACTCCCGGTTTAACTAAAGCCGTCCGTCGATTATACACCGTCTTCTTCCCACTCCTCGATATCTCCTAATGATGGCTCATGAGAAGAACGAGATGCACTCGATTTTATAATATTTTCCTTCGTAGATTCCAAATATTTTGACACTTCTGATGAAGGTTTCTTATTTTCGTATGAGGTAACCTTGATAGGCACTAATGATCGAGGAGTAGTCATCGGAAGTTGGACACTGGCTTGTTGTTGAACCTGTTGTTCAACTGATTGCTCTTTACTCCCAGCAGTTGGCTCTATGCTCAACTGGTTGCTCTTTACTAGCAACAACTTGCTCTGGTACTGCTTGAAGCTGTTGTCCAACTTGTTGCTCTTGGATATCATCCTTGCTGAGACATATGGGGAGTGGATCTTTCCTGACTGGGAGTGGATCTTCATGCACTTTTGCCTTAGAAGATGGGGTTGCAGTATTTGGAGATGCGACAGTGCTAGAAATTGGCTCATCGTCTAACACGATATTGCATCGGTGCCGATGGATTAATTGATTGACAGCCTTCCCGAGAGTCGCGATCCCCTCAGGTGTGACGTGGTCTATTTCATAATCTTCATAATCATTATCAATGATATGAAGAACTTGCACAACAGCATAATACAACGGAAGTGGATTCCCGTTGAAGTCACGATCAGGCTTTGCCATAGCAGTGGCAACCTGTTTGGTTTTGTTCCTTGCTCTGCCTATCGGGACAAGAAGACGACAAGATTTGTCGTTAGCAATATCATCGACAGGAAACTTATGGGTTGACCCTGAGCCTGGCACGGAACCAACGCTGCTAGGGTAGGTAGTTGGAGATACTAATTGCTCCTTTGGCACTAGAACCATCACTGTACTCGGTGCCACTAATTGTCCCGATTGTCTAAGTTGTTCCATTATTTCTTGCATATTTTCTTTGACCTTTTGAACAATCATTTCATCAAGTGTTTTCTTAAACTTCTCACGTCTTCTATATGTGTCTTTATCTTTAGAGAAACCATCTAGCCAAGACATTTGAGAAGAGACCGCTCGAACCCGTCCGCTGTGTTTAGGGTTTCCTAAGATAGCGGTAAGTTGGTCATTCTCCCTCTTCGGCTTGAAGAGACCCTTCTGTTGCTTTTCAATTGCTTCTTTCATTTTATCCTCTACTTCATTCAGAGAGTCGGGCTTTTCAAGTTTTCCCTCGCTGGTCAAACCTGACCGAGCAAAGACCCAGTGTTGAGTTCGCTCATCACACCCTTCTAATGGGTGAGGATTGTGAATGTAGGCCTAGAGGGGGGGTGAATAGGCCTTTTTGAAAATTGTCGGATCCTGCAGCACTCAACAACCAGTTTAATACCAGAGATAACAGACTAGTCCAGAAAAGTGCGGACTAGTCCGGTGTTCACGGACTAAGTTGATTAAACTTGATTGGTTGGTTTGATTCTATTATGTGTACAGTGGAAATATAGAATCAAACAACAGTTTAACAGTTATCTACTGAGTAATATCACTATTAAGTCTTATGTTCAACAATTTAACGTAAGATAAACAATGTGTATGAAACCCTAGATTGAGTTGATCAATTAGAATGATGAACACTAAAACAAGACACAAGTGTTTATCCCATGGTTCGGCTACCACAAAAGGCCACCTACATCCAAGTTGAGGAGTCCACAAAAGGACCGGGTCTTCTCCAACCCTACCCTCGTTGGATCGCCACGAAGGCCAATCCCCTTCCACTAATAAAAAAGGGGTGAATAACCGAATTCAAGGGGCGATCTCACACTTTGAGAGCTCCCTTAGATTACAAAACATAATGCCACCAAAAACACACTCAAAAGTTACAATTGAAATGCTGGAGTGTGTTAGAAAATCAAACCAAGAGCTCAATGTATCGTTAGGGTTCGAGAGACTGAAAAGGTGGGCCGTGCACCTCTATTTATATGGGGTTTCTAAAAGTGACCGTTAGGGTTCAGAAAGTTCGGACTAGTCCGTAGTGGTCACCGAACTAGTTCGGTGTGCTATGTGTTGCAAACCCTAAGTGTCCCGAAATATCGGACTAGTCCGGCTGAATACAACTTGTCCGATTTCGCTACTGGAAATCTTCGGACTAGTCCGATGTCCATCGGACTTGTTCGGACAGGTGAAACCCTAGGTGTGTTGGATGACGAGTCCGCACTGGGGAGGACTTGTCCGATTTAGATTAGTGGGTTTTTCGGACTAGTCCGTGGAACTATCGGACTTGTCCGGAGTGGATCAGAAAGGATATCGGACTAGTCCGGTTGATAACAGACTTGTCCGATTTTGTGTGACTTGTGTAGTGTTTTGAGGACTAGTCCGCACTGGGGAGGACTAGTCCAATTCTAGTCAGAACGATATCGGACTAGTCCGACAGATATCAGACTTGTCCGATTTGGTGCAGAAAGGTTATCGGACTAGTCCGGTTGTGATCGGACTAGTCCAGTCCTGTGTAACTCTGTGCAATGTGTGTGTTTAATTATCATTGAGCTCTTGGGGTCTGTTTCCTTAACACACTCCATACAAGATAATTTACTACTCCTTTTCCTTGAGCTCATTTCCACTTTGCTCCTCTTCATCCCTTCTTTTTGGTATTTTGCTCATTTTTCTATTATAGGCCTGCATTCATCTCAATAGAGAGGTTAGGATCCCAATTGCTTGTCATAAATCATCCAAAACCCACAAGGGAGTCCTAGATGCACTTTCAATCTCCCCCTTTTTGGTGATTGATGACAACCAATTGAGATTTCACAAAATATGACAAAAATTGAGATTTTCATAAAGTATGCACATATGAATCAAAATACATCAAGCAATGAAAGAATTATCCATATGTGTATTCTTTATGGTGGGATGCATAACTAAGTATATTAAGACATTGAGAGAGACATAGTTTGCATTAACCAACCAAAATTAAGCACATATGTCATTCCAGGAGCAAAATTACAGATTTTAACCAATACTTCTCAATTTAAGTAAGCATTGCATCACAAAACCAAAGATAATCTTAGAAACACAGTTAAAACATTACAATCACAAAGATAGATAAAAAAGAGCTCTCTCCTCGCATCCTACAGCTAAAGCTAAGACTCCCCATCAATCTCTCCCCCTTTGGCATCAAGACACCAAAAAGAAGGAGAGGAGGGTCCTAGGGTCTTCACTCTTCACTGTCGGTCCTCTCGTCGTCGTCTTCGTCTTCTTCATCATCAGCTTGACGAGGAGGAGAAGGAGGAGAGACGGAGCCACTCGAGCCCCCAATGCCAAAGTAGGCAAGCTCGGAGGGGTTCAAGGGCACGAGCTCTGTGAAGTCTGGGTCAGAGTCTTCAGAAATCACTGGAGATCCAATGGGGTCAATCTCCAGCTTTTGGCAGATTTGCTTCACGTTGGCCTTTATGTACTTCATGTCCTCCTTTCTCTTCTGGTTGAGCTTGTGGGCCTTCACTTCGGCCTTCTTGCAGGAGGAGAATATGGCAGCCAGATACTTGAGGATCCCACTAGCTGATCCTCTCTGAGGGGCTTCCCTAGAAGTAGGGACAGCTCTGGCACCTTCACTTGATCTTGCCGGTGCCTCGGGACTGGAGGCCAGCGAAGGAACAGCCTGGACATTCACTGGTTGAGGCTTCAGGGGCCTCAAGTGAGTATGCTCCACATCCTTCACAAACTCAATCCCTGTGACTTTCTCAATCATAAACATGAGATAGGGATCATAGCCACATGATTTGTTGGGGGTGCTGGAGATGTTGACCATATCATTCCATATGTAGTCAAACACATCAAACATTCTGTCCTTGCTTATGATCTTCATTAGGGTCCGGAGGTACCCTTGTACACTTCCTGCATCCCCATCCTTAGGGGCAATGGTCTTCCTCAAGACCCTGTTCAGCACCACAAAATGGCTTCATGTTCTTAGTGGAGGGAGGGATGAACTTTGAATTTGGCTCATAGAGAAACTTCATCCTCTCCTTGTCGATGACACCAACATTGTGGATGACCATATTGTCATTGCTGGAGGTGTCAAGATGCAGCATCCTAGCAAACTCTTCATAAGAGATAGTGTACTTGGATCCATGAGTCATCCAAGTCACTCTTTCCTCCTCATCACTTGCAAAGTGGCAGGTGGCATAGAATTGAGCCACCACTTCATCATTCCAGTTGTACTTGAAGGAAAATAGGTCCTTCAAGCCATGTCTCTCAGCTGCTGCAATCACATCATCAAAAGCTGAGCACCTCTTCCTCTCAAGGTGTCCCCAGTCAATCCACTAACTGCGCACCATAGGTGTCTTCATTGGCAAGTATACCAATATGTAGAAATCAGCATGGAAGTTACTCCAGAACCTTCCATCAGCAGCATGTTTCGGCCTGTCATACCAGTCAATGCTTCTGAATTTAGCGGCCGAGTCACTGCCCTTGCCATTGAACTTCTCCTCAATAGGGTCCCGGACCCCTTCCCTGGGAGCATGCAGCTTCAAGGGCCCTATTGGACCCGTCGCTATCCCTTTGCCTTTGCCCTTTGCTTGGCGGGCACTTGCCGAGCTAGGGCCACCACTGGCGATAGCCCTAGAAGCTGGCACCTTGGAGGCCGGCTTCTTCGCTAGCACTTTCCTCCGAACCTGAGGAGGGGAAGGAGCAGGCTCATAGGGTCTTCCTTGGCGCTTCTTGCCAAGACCCTTCGAGGTCCGAGGTGCCACCTCTTGGTCCATCTCGGCCTCAAAGTCGGAGATTTCATCATTTAAGATTGACATGATCTGAGAATGATTTGCAAGAATGATGATGAGTGATACAAGGCATAGGTATGAAAAGATAGCAAGAAAGTGCATTGAGGAATTGAAGAATTAGGTTTTAAGTTCAGAGACATCGGACTTGTCCGGTGCACAGGCACGGACTAGTCTGGGGAACCGGACTTGTCCGTGCATGGACCGGACTAGTCTGGTGTTCATCCTCAAAAACGTAACAGACTGGAAAAAGGCTGATTCCTAATGCATAACAGGTCTAGCATACACGTAGTACATCAAGGAAGCATGTATCTAGTGAAAGATGCTAGGCTATTTGATCAACAATGGAGAAAAACAAGATTTCTAGGGTTTGGGAGAAAATTACCGAAGAAATCGATTGAAGCTTGAGGATTAGGGAGTTGGAGCCCGGACAAGTCCGCTAGCTTCAATCCGCACGAGGTCAAGCTTGATTTACGCCCAAATGCGCACCCTTTTGATGGAGGGATCAAAGAATCGCCTTGGGAACTCGAGCGCAAGAGAGAGAGTGCGTGGAGAAGAGTGGGGATGAGAGGAATTAGGGTTTGGTGGCGGCTAGGGTTATGGACACGAAAAATCGGACAAGTCCGGAGATGACCGGACTAGTCCGAACTCATCCAGATAGCTATATCGGACTAGTCCGTGGTTTATCGGACTAGTCCGGCCTAACCGACACTCAGCGGACTAGTCTGCATGGGCGGACTAGTCCAGGTAACCACAGACTAGTCCGTGGTCACCAGGAGAAATTTGCATAGCCCATTCATATATATTTGAAGGTTCAAAAATAGAGAATAGAGGGGCAAAACAAATCAATTAATCTTGATGAATTTGGTCAGTAAGTATACAACAATCAAACAATGATCATAATTCATCAAGATCTAGTAATTGACATAGTTTTCCGAGTAAAAATTGAGAGAGATGATTTTCACAATTCAATCAACATTTTTGAAGAATTCATACAGGTATGCAACCTTTCAAGCCACACTCCGAGCATCAAGGATATTTAGTTCATTTCGGAGTTTGCAAAAACGCTTTTCATCAAGTGGCTTGGTGAATATGTCGGCCAATTGCTTTTGGTTGTTGAAATGTGAGATGGTTATATCTCCTTTCATGGAATGGTCTCTCAAGAAATGATGTCTTATGTCTATGTGTTTAGTTCCAGAGTGCTCAACTGGATTGTGGGCAATTTTAATGGCACTCTCATTGTCACAAAGGAGAGGAATACGGTTCATATTGTAACCGTAATCCCTTAGAGTTTGTCGCATCCAAAGGAGTTGTGCACAACAACTCCCGGCTGCAACATACTCCGCTTCGGCTGTGGATAGGGCAATGGAATTTTGTTTCTTGGAGAACCAAGAAACTAAGGATCTCCCTAGAAATTGGCATGTGCCGGAGGTGCTTTTTCTATCTACTTTGCACCCGACATAATCTGCATCGGAATAACCAATGAGATTGAATTTCGAGCCTTTTGGGTACCAAAGACCAAGGTTGGGTGTATGAACTAAATATCTCAAGATTCTTTTTACGGCTGTCAAGTGACATTCCTTAGGGTTGGCTTGAAATCTTGTACACAAACATACACTCAACATAATATCTGGCCTAGATGCACATAAATAGAGTAGAGATCCAATCAAGGAGCGATATACCTTTTGGTCGACGTTAGGTCCATCTTCATTGAGATCCAAGTGGCCATTTTTTGCCATGGGGGTCTTTATGGGCTTTGCCTTGTCCATGCCAAACTTCTTAAGCATGTCCTACGTGTACTTGGTTTGGCTTATGAAAGTTCCTTCCTTTTATTGCCGAACTTGGAATCCCAAGAAGTATTTCAGTTCTCCCATCATTGACATCTCAAACCTGTCTGTCATGATTTTGCTAAATTCCTTACAAAAAGATTGGTTAGTTGACCCAAAGATTATATCGTCAACATAAATTTGATAAATAAAAAGATCATTATCTAAATTCTTTGTAAATAATGTATAATCTACTTTGCCAATTTGAAAACCATTCTCAATTAAGAAATCTCTAAGACACTCATACCAAGCTCTAGGAGCTTGTTTGAGGCCGTAGAGAGCCTTATGCAATTTGAATACGTGGTCGGGGAACTTTTCGTCTTCAAACCCGAGTGATTGCTCCACGTACACCTCTTCCTTGATCGGTCCGTTGAGGAAGGCGCTTTTCACATCCATTTGATACAGCTTGAAATCATGGTGAGTAGCATATGCAAGTAGTATTCTAATAGATTCAAGCCTAGCTACTGGAGCAAAAGTCTCATCGAAATCCAAACCTTCGACTTGTGAGTACCCTTTGGCCACAAGTCGCGCCTTGTTCCTTGTCACCACTCCGTGTTCATCTTGTTTGTTGCGGAAGACCCACTTGGTGTCGACGATGTTTGCATTGGGTCTTGCCACATGTTCCCACACCTCGTTCCGCTTGAAGTTGTTCAATTCTTCTTGCATTGCCACCACCCAGTCCGGATCCTTCAATGCATCCTCAATCCTGCGTGGTTCCAAAAAGGATACAAACGAATAATGCTCACAAAAATTAGCTATGCGAGATCTAGTGGTCACTCCCTTTTGGATGTCACCGATGATGTTGTCGATTGGGTGATCCCTTTGGACTCATTGGTGTACTCATGGGTGTGACACTTGAGGAGTTGTGTCTTCATGATTGTCTGCTTCTCCCCCTAAGTGGTTGCCTTCATTAACTTGTTTATCATCTTCGCACTCTTGTGGTTGATCTTGTGTTGAAGCTCCCCCTTGATTTATGGTCTCCTCTTGTGATTCATTTTCCTCATGTACGTGTGAAGGTGGCTCTTGTGGTCGAACTTCGCCTAGAGCCATTCTTTTCAATGCTTGACATGGAGCTTCTTTTTTACCTAATTCACATGGATCAACTTGCTCCTTTTGGGAGCCATTAGTCTCATCGAACACTACGTCACGTGCTACTTCAACAAGTCTGGAGGCCTTGTTGAAGACACGATAGGCGTAAGTGTTCGAATTATATCCAAGCAAGAAACCTTCATCGGACTTCGAAGCGAATTTTGATGTCCTAGGCTTCTTGTTCAGGATGTAACATGGAGAACCGAAAACTCAAAAATATGAAATGTTTGGCTTGTTACCTGTAAGTAGCTCATAGGGAGTCTTCTTGAGTAGTCGATGAAGATAAAGTCGATTTGCGGCATGGCAAGCGGTGTTAATCGCTTCCGCCCAAAATCGATCTGAAGTCTTGTACTCATCGAGCATTGTTCTTGCCATCTCTATGAGTGTTCGGTTCTTTCTTTCGGCAACTCCGTTTTGTTGTGGCGAGTATGGCGCTGAAAATTCGTGCTTGTTTCCCTCTTCATCAAGGCACTCCTCCACTTGTGTGTTCTTGAATTCCGTGCCATTGTCGCTTCGAATACTCTTGATTGTCAATGAAAATTCGTTTTGAGCTCGCTTGAAGAACTTCTTGAGTGTTCCTTGTGTTTCTGACTTATCATGCAAAAAGAAAACCCAAGTGAAGCGAGAAAAATCATCAATGATAACTAAACCATATTTGTTACCGCCAATGCTTATGTAAGCAATTGGACCAAACAAGTCCATGTGAAGTAGTTCGAGCGGTCTTGTTGTAGTCATGACGTTCTTTGCGGGATGATGTTCTCCAACTTGCTTCCCGGCTTGGCACGCGCTACAAGGCCTGTCTTTCTCAAAAACAACATTCTTCACACCTCGGATGTGATCGCCCTTGAGGAGTTTTTGAAGATCATACCAACATGCGCTAGCCGTCTATGCCACAGCCAACCCATGTTGGTTTTTGCAATCAAGCATGTGTCGAGTTCGGCTTTATCCTTGTTGAAGTCAACAAGGTAAAGCTTTCCCTTCAACATACCCTTGAATGCAATGGAACCAGCACTCCTCCTAGAGACGGTCACACCCTCGTTAGTGAACAAGCAATTATAACTTTTGTCACATAGTTGAGATATGGACAGCAGGTTATAATCTAAAGATTCAACATGTAAAACATGAGAAAGTGTGTGTTCAGAGGATATTGCAATTTTACCGGTACCGAGCACCCTTCCTGGACTATTATCTCTAAAGTAGATGCCTTTGTTTGGATCCTCATTCTCTTCATATTCCACGAACATCCTCCTTTCTCCAGTCATGTGGTTGGTGCACCCACTGTCTAGCACCTATTTGGATCCACCAGAGCAATAGGCCTGCAAAAACAAATTATGCTTTAGTTTTAGGTACCCAAGCTTGCTTGGGTCCTTGGAGGTTAGTTACAATATATTTGTGCACCCACACATGGGATTTTGCGTTCCCATGGCGTGGCCCAACATAATAAGCATAGACCTTTCCAAGGTTGTTTCTCATTAACACATAGGAGGCATTAAAAGTTTTAAATAAAAAACTATTGTTGTTTATGAGTCGGACCAGTCTGGGGGGTCGGACTTGTCCGGATGACCGGACTTGTCCGGACGCCCACCGGACTAGTCCGGTATTCATGTGAATTCAGGTTTTTATCCTTCGTCATACCAGTTTGAGAGGATCATCCCTTCACAAAGGGGATCCTTCCCTTGTTATTCTTATGACTTCTAGCATGTTGCTCTTCATCATAAGAGTAACCAATGCCATACTTGACATTTGGAGGTGTTTGGACCAAGTATGAACTACGTGCATAGTTGATCTTCTCCTTGTCAAATATGCCACATTGGGTAGGATTTTTATCCTTTGTGGAGGTTGATTTCCCTTTCAATCTGGTGTCAGTTTTACTTACATGTGCACATATGAGCAAATTTAGTTTTAGTGGGTTGAAAAGGTGAGTTTGAAGAGGAGGAAGGTTCACTCAGCTTGAGTGACTCAACTTGCAATTCAAGGATCTTGTTAACCTGGATCAGGTCAGCAAGTTGGTCCTTGATTGCAACATTTGAGTCGGTTAACTCCAAGCAAGCTTTCTTGCTTGAAGCTAACTCAAGCTCTAGTGAACTGTTTTTCTCCTTTTCAAGCTCTAGAAGTTTGTCAAGTTCGACATACTCCTCCTTTTGGGAGATAATCATGTCCTCTTGACGATCAATTAACCTTTCCTTCTCAACAAGTTAGTCAAGTAAGAATTTCATTTTTGTTGCAGTTTTCCTATCTAGTCCATTTAGCATATCCACATCATCACTATCTATTTCATCATCACTAGAGTAGGAATGCATGGAAGGGGTTTTGATAATTACCTTGTGTTTACCTTCCTTTTCCATAAGGCAAGTGCCATTTCCCTTTCTTGCACCGAGTGTGGGAAAGAGCGTAGATCTATTGGACGTGTTCTCGATGGCTATGCTAGCCATCTATTCTTCATCGGATGATGAGGACTCATCGTTTGAGTCCCACTCCTTCCCAATATGCGCTTGTTCGGCTTGTTTCTTCTTCTTGAAGAACTTCTTAGGTTGAGGCTTGGATTCTTTAGTCTTCTTCTTGTTCTCCTCATATGGGCAATCCACTATAAAGTGGTTATATTCACCACAATTATAGCACGCCCGTCTCAATTTTGGCTTTGTTCTTTCCTAGTACTTGCCTTCACTTGATTTTTTCCCTTGCTTTTTCTTCATTATTCTCTTGAACTTTTTCATGAACAATATCAAATCCTCTTCATCTAGCTCACTGCTCTTGTCATCACTGTCCCCCTCTAGTTGTGCTTCTCTTGCTTCTTTGGATAGAGGCTTGAGGGTAGACTTTAAAGCAACTCCTTTCTTCTTAGCCGAGGTGAGGTCGGCAATTTCCTTGACGTGCTTTGCTTGTTTCTCCATCATTTCAAAGTTGATAATTTTACCACGCAATTCATCTGGGGTCATCCTTTTGTATCCGGGACTTTCTCTAATCATGGAGCATAGCGTGACATTGCGAGGCATAAAAGCTCTAAGGATGAGCTTTACCACCTCGTGGTCATTCCACTTCTTGCTCCCATATGATCGAACTTTGTTGACGAGTGTCTTCAATCGATTGTACATATCCTGAGGTGACTCGTCTTCCTCAATTGCGAATCTTCCTAGTTCGCCTTCGATCATCTCAATCTTTGCTTCACGCGCATGCCGTTCACCTTCATGTGCGGTTTGCAGAGTATCCCATATCTCCTTAGCAATTTCGAGTCCATCCACCTTGGTGAACTCGTCCTGACTGAGTGAGGATGTGATTACAGCTGCGGCTTGAGCGTTTCTATGAATGGCCTGCTCTTGGCTTGGAGTGAGCTCCTCGTCGTCATTCGGAATATCTATCCCTGTGCATACAATATGCCATAAACTTGGGTTGAGGGAAATCAAATGCATTTTCATATTCTGCCTCCACATGGAGTAATCACTTCCATCGAAGTGTGGGGCTTTTCCAAGTGGGATAGATAAGTAATGGTTGTTATTGGAATTTAGACGATCATAGTTAAAAGGATATCGGGAGTAGTCGGTGTGACTACTCCCCTTCTTCTTCTCTTCAACTTTTGCTTTCCCTTTGGAAAGTGCCTTCTTTCTGAGGAGTGCCTTCAGCTCCAGCGTCTCCTCATCGTCGTCCTCAAAGTCTTGAATGGCTTCGAGGTACTTCTCCAGTTTTTGGGTCTTGTCGTTGTTAACCTCCTCTTGGTTGTTGATTTTGTGGACGTCCTTCATGTCCAACATGATCTCTTCAAGTGATTAGACTCTTTTTTGAAGAACCTGCTCTAATACCAATTGAATGTAGGCCTAGAGGGGGGGTGAATAGGCCTTTTTGAAAATTGTCGGATCCTGCAGCACTCAACAACCAGTTTAATACCAAAGATAACGGACTAGTCCGGAAAAGTGCGGACTAGTCCGGTGTTCACAGACTAAGTTGATTAAACTTGATTGGTTGGTTTGATACTATTATGTGTACAGCGGAAATATAGAATCAAACAACAGTTTAACAGTTATCTACTGAGTAATATCACTATTAAGTCTTATGTTCAACAATTTAACGTAAGATAAACAATGTGTATGAAACTTTAGATTGAGTTGATCAATTAGAATGATGAACACTAAAACAAGACACAAGTGTTTATCCCGTGGTTCGGCTACCACAAAAGGCCACCTACATCCACGTTGAGGAGTCCACAAAAGGACCGAGTCTTCTCCAACCCTACCCGCGTTGGATCGCCACGAAGGCCAATCCTCTTCCACTAATCACAAAGGGGTGAATAACAGAATTCAAGGGGCGACTCACACTTTGAGAGCTCCCTTAGATTACAAAACACAATGCCACCAAAAACACACTCAAAAGTTACAATTGAAACGCAGGAGTGTGTTAGAGAATCAAACCAAGAGCTCAATGTGGTGTTGCAAGTGTCTCTCCAATGATCTAAATTAAATCCTCAAAGGATTGGACGATTGTGCACTTAATTTCTTGGAGAGAGGTCGTTTTTGAGTCTCTTGGGAGATGTGACAGCGCTAGGGTTCGAGAGATTGAAAAAGTGAGCCGTGCACCTCTATTTATATGGGGTTTCTAAAAGTTACCATTAGGGTTCAGAAAGTTCGGACTAGTCCGTGGTGGTCACCGGACTAGTCCTGTGTGCTGTGTGTTGCAAACCCTAAGTGTTCCGAAATATCGGACTAGTCCGGCTGAAGACGAACTTGTCCGATTTTGCTACTGGAAATCTTCGGACTAGTCCGATGTCCATCGGACTTGTCCGGACAGGTGAAACCCTAGGTGTGTTGGATGACAAGTCCACACTGGGGAGGACTTGTCCGATTTAGATCAGTGGGTTTTTCGGACTAGTCTGTGGAACTATCGGACTTGTCTGAAGTGGATCAGAAAGGATATCGGACTAGTCCGGTTGATAACGGACTTGTCCGATTTTGTGTGACTTGTGTAGTGTTTTGAGGACTAGTCCGCACTAGGGAGGACTAGTCTAATTCTAGTCAGAACGATATCGGACTAGTCCGACAGATATCGGACTTGTCCGATCTGGTGCAGAAAGGTTATCGGACTAGTCCGGTTGTGATCAGACTAGTCCGGTCCTGTGTAACTCTGTGCAATGTGTGTGTTTAATTATCATTGAGCTCTTGGGGTGTGTTTCCTTAACACACTCCATACAAGATAATCTACTACTCTTTTTCCTTGAGCTCATTTCCACTTTGCTACTCTTCATCCCTTCTTTTTGGTATTTTGCTCATTTTTCTATTATAGGCCTGCATTCATCTCAATAGAGAGGTTAGGATCCCAATTGCTTGTCATAAATCATCCAAAACCCACAAGGGAGTCCTAGATGCACTTTCAGATTGCCCTTACTGGTAATTTCGTCTAATATCTTATTCCATTTCTGGACTTTGGGGGCATATCCGGCAGACCCCAAGCAATGATGGTATTTGTTCTTTTTTGCAAGCTCTGACCTAGTTGCACTTAGAGCTTTAGCATCAGGTGTGCTCTTTTGACGAACAAACTCTTGCCACTGAGCTTGTGTGATTTTTCCCATCTTCCTCGGGCTAGGGACCTTATCGGCCTTAACATAAGCATTCATTTCACTCTTCCAGCATCGAAACTTCTTGCCGCAAGAGACCTATGTTGCTTTATTTACAGCTTATTCTGTGCCTTTTGGGAACTTGAATTGTTTCTTTATCCTTTTACACAACTCATTCTTGTTCTGCTCGGGTAATTTCCTCCAATTCTCGATTGTGATCGGCACAACCTCCCTAACAAGAAAACCGCATGCATTACGGTACTTGGTAACTAAATCCAGTGGTTCTTGGCGAAGACCACCTGAACCGACCCTTGTTATGTACATGATGCGGTCCAATGGACCCTTATTGGGACCTCGTTGCCCTCGTTTCCGCTTGACTGAAGTTGAGGATTCATCCATTGGAGAACTTTCTGCAGTTTTAGGAGCCGATGTCACCTCATTATCTTCGCGATTAATCTAGGTAGAAAAAAATTATAAGACTTCGTATACTTGACAACCAACATTAACTTGAACTACTAAAGTTAAGATTCGTGATCCATACCTCGTCGGCAGGATCATATTCTGGGTCTAGATCCACTGAAGTCTTTTTAATTTTTATATCCGGAAAAGGATCCGATGGACTGTGATAGGAGCCTGAACTGCTGGAGTCAGTAAACTCCATATTGTCTTCTTTATTGTTACTACCAGGACTAGTCCTCTTAGGGCTTTCCATGCTAGAACTAATAAGACAAAAAATATAATAAATGGCATATTAACTCTACATCAAGTGTTGCATGAAGAAAAAGATGGAAGCATTCTAGGATTTGATAAGGCATTCTAGGGTTTAAGGCGACTGACCAAAAGGTTCCTATACATTGCGAGGGTTACAAGCATGTTAAAGTTGCTCACCAGCAATGGCAATTTTATCTTCTTATTCTAAATAGGCTAGCTTCATTCAGAGTGGCGACTACGTTCTTGAGGTTTACTAGGCGATGCCTAGCTCCGGACCTATAATTGATCAAGCAAGGGACAAAAAGAAAATCCTCCAGCCTTTTTCTAATATCAAGAATCGCAAAGTGTGGCACTTGGATTTGGATGGTGAGGTGAGGCGAGGCGAGGTAGCTGCAGGCGAGAAGAGACACTCTTTTTCAGCAATGAGGGCGTACCTGGAAGTGACGAGGGCGAAGATCAGCGGTGACGACGAAGCTCGGCGGCGTACCTGGAAGTGACGAGGGCGAACACTTGGCGGCAAACGAAATTTTGGCAGCCTAACGGCGTCTAAGTGTTTCGACTAGGTTAGGTTTTTCCTATGCAGCCGAGGGGTATATATAAAGTCCAATTTTATGAGATGGATTTTAAGTATCGACCGCCTAAGAAGATGGGTACCTCAGGCGGGTTTTACTTACCAACCGCCTGAGAAGATATTTACTTCTTCTTAATTAATATTCTTGATTAAATGTGGGTCCTTTAGAAAGGCAAAATTCCACTTTCTTGTAATATTATTGATATGTAAAGTTTACCATTAAATTTCACTTCATAAATCATTTGAAATTGGCCAGAACATAAAAAACATACAACAAATGCTATTTTTCATTTTTCTATCTTGAGGAATATAATGCTTTTTTCATTTATTTTCTCAGTGGACATTTTTACTCATCATACCAACCTATATAAATTTTTTTAGATTTTTTTAAATTTTTTTGAATCAATGTGTGTTCATAATTTGATGAACGCCTACATAAAGACTCCTCACCAACTGCCTCTGAAGACGTGTCGACGATCGTGCGTGACCTTTCTTTCCCCCGAGGTGCAACCTTTCAATACGCGGTAAACCAACTGCTCCATCTTTCACTCCACGCGGCCTTAAAGACGCGCTATCACCCGCTAGTTCTCCACAAGCGTGTCGCTCACTTTGAATCCTCTTCTTTTCTTCGTCTTCCTCCGCTCCGACGACCCAACACCACTATGGACGACCTTCCGCTGCCAAGCCCTCCGAGGGAGCCACCTTGCAAGAAACCATGTTGCAGCTCCCCTGAGAGGATCAACACCCAGTAGCGCCTCCTCATGGCGTGAGAGGCGTACAACAATAGGTCTCACGCCATGAGTGCCTTGGGGTTGGGTACCCTTCCAGAGTATCTTGGAATGGGTACCATCGGCCACTACCTCTACGCCCTCACGGGGGTGGTTGATCGTCTCGACATTCTGTTCGCGATGATGGCCCAGGTTCTTGGCCCCGAGGGCCACAGAAAGCTGGTGGAGGCGACGGCTAGCAACCTCGGGGTTGCACCGCCGATGCAGCCGGTGCAACCGGCCCTGTCTCCTATTGCATCGGCGCCAGAGTCGCCGCCGGAGGACGAGTAGGAGGAGGAGGAGGAAGAGGAGTAGGAGTAGGATTTAATTAGTTTTTCTTTGTTGTTTTTAGTTGCTTCTGTTTCGTAAATATTGTTAATGAATGAAATCTACTCCCTCCATCCCCGAAAGTTTGTCGCTTTGTAGTTTATTTTTGAACTACAAAGCGACAAACTTTCCGGGACGGAGGGAGTATCTTTGTTCATCTATGTGATTGAATATTACTTGTGTATCTTGTGTGTTCCTGTGTGTTCTTGTGTAAGTACTGTGTATCTTGTGTGTTCTTTTGTGAGATGTGTGATTGAATATTGTTAATGAATGAGTATCTTGTATGTTCTTCGACTGTGTGAATGAATGAATGTGTATTGTGTTCATCGTGTTCCATAGACTCGGGTATCATAAGGTAATTAGCTCAGGCGATTGGTAATTCAAACTCGTTTGAGAAGAAGATTATCTCAGACAGTTGGTAAGTAATACCCGCCTGAGATAAACATCTTCTCAGGCGGTTATTAAATACCAACCGCCTGCGAAGATATTTACTTCTTCTTAATTAATACTCTTGATTAAATGTGGGTCCTTTAAAAAGGCAAAATTCCACTTTCTTGTAATATTATTGATAAGTAAAGGTTACCATTAAATTTCACTTCATAAATCTTTTGAAATTGGTCAGAACATAAAAAACATACAACAAATGCTATTTTTCATTTTCTATCTTGATGAATATAATACCTTTTTCATTTATTTTTCAGTGGACATTTTTACTCATCATACCAACCTCTATGAATTTTTTTAGATTTTTTAAATTTTTTTGAATCAATGTGTGTTCATAATTTGATGAATGCCTCATATGTATATGAGCATTTAGTTAGAATGATGGATAATTTGAAGTTTGACATGTTGGAATGCTTTTAAAAAATATTAACAAAATTCATACATGTATAAATGATACAAATATGTTCATACAAACAAATTTGAGTGAAGGATCTTTTTTTATGAGATACACAAATGTGAATAATATGTGAGTAGAAATTAATTTGATATTTACCAAAACATTACAATGTCAGCTATACAAGTTTTAAAATATTTTGTTCAGGTGGTAGATGTTAATTTTATACAAATGTAGAAGAAAGAATTATCGAATTTGGACACAATTTGCAGAATCTAAACATGTTTGAGTATTTATATTGGAATCTAAATAAAAAGAAGCAAGGGATAAGGAAACTGAAGAACAGTATCGGACATTATCTCAGGCGGTTGGTAAGTAATACCCGCCTGAGATAAACATCTTCTCAGGCGGTTATTAAGTACCAACCGCCTGTGAAGATATTTACTTCTTCTTAATTAATCTTCTTGATTAAATGTGGGTCCTTTAAAAGGCAAAATTCCACTTTCTTGTAATATTGTTGATAAGTAAAGGTTACCATTAAATTTCACTTCATAAATCTTTTGAAATTGGTCAGAATATAAAAAACATACAACAAATGCTATTTTTCATTTTCTATCTTGATGTATATAATGCCTTTTTCATTTAGTTTTGCAGTGGACATTTTTACTCATCATACCAACCTCTATGAATTTTTTTTAGATTTTTTTAATTTTTTTTGAATCAATGTGTGTTCATAATTTGATGAATGCCTCATATGTATATGAGCATTTAGTTAGAATGATGGATAATTTGAAGTTTGACATGTTGGAATGCTTTTAAAAAAAAAAATTAACAAAATTCATACATGTATAAATGATACAAATATGTTCATACAAACAAATTTGAGTGAAGGATCTTTTTTTATTGGATACGCAAATGTGAATAATATGTGAGTAGAAAATAATTTGATATTTACCAAAACATTACAATGTCAGCTATACAAGTTTTAAAATATTTTGTTCAGGTGGTAGATGTTAATTTTATACAAATGTAGAAGAAAGAATCATCGAATTTGGACACAATTTGCAGAATCTAAACATGTTTGAGTATTTATATTGGAATCTAAATAAAAAAGAAGCAAGGGATAAGGAAACTGAAGAACAGTATCGGGCATTATCTCAGGCGGTTGGTATGTGATACTTGTCTGAGATAAACATCTTCTCAGGCGGTTATTAAGTATCAACCGCCTGTGAAGATATTTACTTCTTCTTAATTAATATTCTTGATTAAATATCTTATCAGGCGATTTGTAAGTAAAACCCGCCTGAGATAAAGTTAAACTCGCTCTTTCTCTGCACCTCTATCGCCGCACAAATGGGTAGCCTTGCGCCGAAGCGCTCTAGGCCATCGACGCCCTCCGAACCTCCTTCTCAGTTTCCATCGCCGCCGGCAATGCCGGTGGAACTGATGGCGGCGCCCGCATCTCCTCAGCCCGACTGGTTACAGGAGACTGTCCGCCTCTTTATCGCCCGCATCGACGAAATAACGTGCCAAATTAAAGATGTCGAAGACGACGTGTCCTCTGCCATCGAACATGCAAGAGCGCTGGACACAATGTCACAAGATGTATTTAACAATACATCTCTCATATGTCGCCGTCTAGGTCTTGGGAGGCTTCCCCAGCTCCCCAGCATGGTCTCCGCTGGCTACTACTTGTTCGGGTTAAGCTTTGTGGCCGCTCATCTTGACGCCCTCCATGAGACGATCGCGGAGGTTGCTGGGGTATAGGGCCGCTGGAAGATCTGCACAGCGTCGCCTGTAAGCTCGGTGTGGAGACGGAAGAGGAGTCGCCGCCGCCGTCGGAGGCGGAGGCGGAGCCGCCGGAGGATGCGTCGGCCGCGGCGCGCGCGGCGGCGGAGTTGGATGAGGCCTTTGAGTAGAATAGGATTAGGAGTAGTTTTGTTCTTGTTTCTACGTGCTTTTCGTCCATGTTTTCTTTACTCTTGTTTGTAATATATGTGTTGGTAGTATGTTAATGTAATATGTCTTTTATGTTCATGAACAATGTGTCTGATGTATTATCGAAAAATTCTCCTTTTATCGAAAAACATCTCCTTTAACGACGCCAAGTTTTAACCTTTAACCCATTTCGTGCGTGAATCAAAAAACATCTCCAGTCGTGATGTTGTGTTTCTCTTGTTTTTTTTTTGATATTTTTTCTTTTCACGTTTTGTCATGTTGTTTTCCTGCAAAAATCTGAACAGTCGCGAGACTCGAAATGTTATTATTGCACGGACTGGAACAGGCCGGAAGTTACCCCTATACGCGGTGTCATCATTACAATGTCCATAGGACCCACATGTCAGCCCCTGCTACTGTATTTGCAGTACTGTAGGGGATGTGCGGCAGTTCTATGTTGTTTCTCTTTATAATATAGGAGTACTCCGGAGACTCCCAAGAAGCCGCAACCTCCAAATACAAGTAGTACACCCCTTTGTTTCTCTCAGGCAGATTTGTTTCTTCGCTGCTCGTTGCTCATTAATGGCAAACTTCTCCATCGACCCCCGTCGATTTTGTCCGCGGCTGATGATCCCAGAAGATGGTGTTCCTCTGAGAAGGATCAGAAGCGTGTGCCACATATCTGGCAAAATCGCGAAGAAAAATGAGGAATATGCGGTTGCAGTCACAAATGAGGTACTAACTCCTGCCCAGTGTAATGAATTTATGGACCAGATAGCAGTGTACATCCAAGATCAGGCAAGAATGCACGTAGTTACTTACGGTGCACATCCCCATGGGATTGGCATGTACTACAAGTTAAGAAATAAACTGGAGAGAGATGCTTTGGTCCTAGCAAATCCCCACGTGGTCGGGAATCGGGAGTTCAGATTTGAAAAACATGATGAGGCAAGTATTAATATGCGTCGTGCTCAGTTTACTAGAAGGTGTTGGATTTTGCTACTTGGTTATCCTCTGGATCTAAAGGAGCGAAGGTTTATTGAACAAACCTGCTGCAGTTTTGGCCAGTTGCTTCATTGGGATGAAAATGATCCAAACCCGACTAGGGTCATTCTGCTGGTCATGGTGGATAATCCACTTGACATCCCTTGAAGCCTTGTTCTCAGGAGAGGCAATGAAGTCAGCGGGGAAGGACGTTCATGGACTGTACCAGTTTACGTCCTAGGTCTTGATTTTGTGGACCACCTTCCGGGTGATGAGGAGGACCCTCCGCCTTTCAATAGCAACCCCCACCCTTACCATGGACCAGTCTTGCCTGGTCCTTATCCTGATGATCAAGGTCCTCCGCATGCTGCCCAGATGACTTGGGGCAGAATGATCCTAGCGACGAGAATAATGAAGCGTCGGATATGTTGTCCACGGCACATGTAGCATATAATATCCTAATCTTTCTCCTCATGTATAGCGTGTTAACTATTTTTTCGGCCCCAAATGATCTAGAAAAATTACTCTAGATTTGATGATGCCATAAACTAATCGCTGCTGAAAACAATGACGGTGGTCCAAGCAAGGTTGTCGTGATGCAGGATGCATGGAGGTAGACCCAAGCAAGGTGGTGGTGCAGGACGGTGCATGGAGCTAGCTGACGGACTGAAGGTGCTGTTTGAAGAGATGTGGTGCGGACTAGATGTGTCGATTAGTTTATTTTGTGTTTTTTTAATTACGTAAGAGCTAGTACTATCAAATTAATTAGTTTGTTGCCTGGAATGGTACGTTGAACACTATTGTTTGGTTTCGTCGATGTTTATATCTAATATTTAATCCTTGTTTATATCACTGCGTTGCTGGTTGAAGAGATTTCATGCGTATGCTTTATTTTAATCCTTGTTTATATCACTATGTTTATATCTAGTAGTACTTAATTGTGAACCTGTATAGAAGTAGCAATTTATACAACTTTATTATTAGTGAAGCCAAAATTTATAGAACCTAGATTTTTTAAAGCACATGTGTCACTTCCGGAGGAATCCATTCCTTTAAACTGCCCCGTGAGTTTCCTTTGATGCGAACGGGGCTAAACAAAAGACGAGCGCGCATAGGGGAAACACAACAAGTGCAACATTCATCAGAGACGAGCATACATATATAGGAGAAACACATCAACATGCCTTATACAAGTCTATTTTATATACTCCCTTTGTTCACTTTTCGTTGGCGTTGGGAGAACTAGGTGTAGCGCATCCAAAAGGGAATGGAGGGAATATAACCCATAGAGTACAACACGTTATGGCAGAACAGGTCATACTCGAGCTCAATCCTACAGTTCTCAGTACAGAAGACAGTCCACTCGTACCCCCCTCGCCGGCCGCAGCGGGCAGGCCCCTGGTTCCCCCCTGTTGGGCAGCAGAAAACGTCATCGTCAATGTCGGGCAGCGCCACCGGCGGCGGTCCCGGAGGAGGCCTACGCAGTAACCTCCAGCTCACGAAAACGTCGAGCCTCTGCATGGCTTGATTCTGACACCGGTAGCACTCCGTGTTGGTCCTCTTCATCGCAACGGACCCGACCGCATTGTCGCCGACGTGGGCCTCGCCTTTGACCTGCCAGATATACTCGAGGGCGTCGTGGTCCCCGCGGTCGGTGTCGTAGCGGAGCATGGCGAGGACATAGGCTGCCACCTTGTGGCCGTTCGTGGCCGCCCAGGCAAGGAACTGGGTGCCCCGCTGTGCCTGCGTGCAGCCGTAGTTGAAGACGAGGTCGAACCCGGTGATGTAGCACGTATGAGGGTTGCCCACGTTGGCCAGGCGCTCCATGAGGGTGTCGTAGCTCCCGTTCCCATGCTGTTGGAAGCACTCCCAGCTGCTCTCCCGCTCTTGCGCCATGCGCCTGCCAACGGCGGGATCACGGCACGCCGTGTGCATGGCCTTGCAGGTGGCGCGCAGACTGGAGAGGTCGTCCATGGGCTGGATGGAGGTTGCGACTACTCACCCCGCGATTAGGACCGCAATATCGCGCGTTAAGGGGAACTCCATGGGCTTCGAAGGGAACCAATGAGGGCGCGCGTGATGGAGAGGAAGAGTTATCACGTAGAAGAGGATGGTGTGTGTGGTGGAGTAGAGGATGGTGAGTCGTCTTACTACTCTTTATTAGTATGCGCGGAGAAGACGATGAGATGCCCGGTGATTCTTAGTACGCGCGGAGAAGAGGGATGGTGGTGTGTGGGCAGTTATTTCCAGCCAATTTTTTTTTCCCAGCTCAACTTTACTTTTACTGTATGGTCATGTCAGCTGTGTGCTCTGCACATTTTTAGCTACTATCCTTTGTTGCCGTAGCAACTTGCTGGAATTGAATGGAAAGTGGGAGGATATGTATTGATGAAGGGTGTAAGGGTAATTTTATGTGTTGACTAATGTGCGGTTTGAATCCTAAAAATAGAGTTCACTTGGGACGGAGGGAGTATAAGATGGTCACCCGCGCCATCGTCTTTTCCGCACAACCGTTCCAACATCCTCTCTTCTCTCCAAAAAACCTACCCGCGGATAGTATACAGCAAATGCTTTCGAGCTCGAGCAACCCTCTGCCACCGAGCCCGCCGAGGGACCCGGCCGCCGGTAAGCTGTCGCAGCTGGACCCCCCTCGTCACCGCGCGTGAAGGATACCCACTTGTTCAACATGGCCCGAGATGTATTTACGGATACATCTCACTCCATGGAACGCCTTGGTCTCAGTACCCTTCCACAAAGTACTGGAATGGACACCACGGGCCACTACGCCTTTGGCCTCTCGCATGTGGCCTCTCGTCTCGACTCCCTCTAGGAGACGATGGCGGCTGAGCTCAGCATCGCGGGTCGTCGCAACCTCATCGTGGCTGTGGCCTTGGTACTGGGTCACCTTCCGCCGCCGGAGCCCGAGGCGCTAGAGGAGGGTCAGGAGCCCGAGGACCCACCCGAGGAGGAGGAGGTGGAGGCCGAGTAGAGTAGTATTTAGGTGTTTTCTTTTCATGTTTTTAGTTGTAGTTTTTCGTTTCATGTTTTTAGTTGTAGTTTTTCATTTCATGGTTTTAGTTGTAGTTTATCTTTTCTTGTGTTTGTAATATACTCCCTCCATCCAAAGCGACAAGTATTTTGGGACGGATGGAGTAATGTTTTTAAGTTAAATGTACTTGGTGTTCTTGTTCATGGATGTACTATCTGTGCAAAATTAGTTTGAATTTTCCGATCGCCAAACCCTCCTTGTCCCCAAACTGGTGGATTTGCCAGGAGATTACCCGCAGCGGGGCCCGCAAAGCGGTCTGTAAAGTAGTAGTAACAGGAAAATGCAACAGGCCGGTAGCTAGGACTGGAAAGAAAAAAAGTGAAGTCAATACGAGGAAGAAAATGTTTGAAAAAAGGAAGGACAACCGAAATGTTAAACAGGAAATCTTTTCACGGAAATTAATCCAGTCGTAATCCTCTCAAACATATGCTCCCTTTGAAGGATAGGATTTGTAAAGGATTTTTAGTTTCCATAGGAAACATAACACATGAGTTAGGAAACTTTGGTAGCCATACTAAAAGAGCTGCTTATCCGCCTCATCCACTTCCCCACGCCGCTAGTAGAATCTCTTTGGCCGCGGGAAGGTGTCCCCCGAAGAGTTCGAGGACACTGAGGAGTGTCCGTCTGAAGAGTCGACTGATGATGAGGAGGCCTGGGAGTTGGGGTGGACCGGCGGCGTATAGTCGAGGTAGTGATCCAGGTGGATGATGAGCTCTGTCGTGAGGCTGCCAGGACGGACCACTGCGGCATGGTTGAAAGGTTCCGCTGGCGGCCCGCCGTCACTCCCAGTCTGGCCATCACATCCTGCAAAGAAGGTGGCCATTTTGGCCCGAGGCAGGAGGCTTGGGTCTTTCATCCACCCAACGACCGTGCACAAGTCAGCACGCTCCCGGTAGTAAGTGGAAGCATCGTAGTGATCAAAGAGGAAAATGTCACCAAGAACCTGTCTGATGCCCTCCGCAGACCAGACATGCAGAGGGAGGTTCTCGATGACAACCTGCACGTGGAATAACCACCCGACGATCGGCACACCAACGCCAAAGATCCATGGCCGGAAGTAGTGGTTATCATTCGGCATGGAGATGATTGCCGTCTCGATGGCGAGCTCCTGATAGTCATCACGGGTAAACCGCACCAGGAACTCACCATCCCCAAACGTGGACACGGTGAAAGCCCAATGCGGGATTTCAAGTTGGTGATGGATGGTCAGGGTGATCTCCATGGGCGTCGCCTCGCCGCGACCTCCTCTGGGTCCCAGAACAGCTGCTTGGCAGCGCAAACGGATAAACTCCATCGTCATGAGGCGGTTGTTGACCACCGTGCATTGCCCCTCACGAGGGCGCAGGGACGATGAGCCTGCAGCTACCTGCTTGCATCTAACATGGTTGCGAGGCATGGCGCTGCGACAACAGAGGCAAAGGACTTCTCAGGCAACACACGGGAGCATGTATGGGAATCAGTCAAGAACTTGAGCCTGGAAGCAATGGGGGGGGGGGGTGGTTTAAGAAGGCGAGGATAAAGAGGCCAAACATCGGAAGCAGCGTCCCTTGAGGATCTCACGAAAATCCGATGATAGGACCGGACCTTTCGAGGCCTTCGGCTCTGTGCAAGCGTCATGAATGCGCGAAGGCCCAACATGAATATAAAATGAATCAGCGCAGTTTCAGCCCACAAATAACAAGTGGCCCAGCTTATTGTCCTGCCTGCCTGCCTGCCCGCGGCGGGAAATTTTTGTCACGCCGAATGAAGAAGGAAAATAAGAAACGATTAATATTTTATTACGGTACCCTTCGACCAGCAACGCCGGCCCCCTCTACGCAACGTGCTTGTAGGAGCATCCGCCGGCCGTCATGCTTGTAGGAGCATCCATGGGCTTCCACGCTTGGAGGAGCATTCGCTGGCCGCAACGCTTGGAGGAGCATCCGCCGGCTGCCATGCTTGGAGGAGCACCCGCCGGCCGCTATGCTTGGAGGAGCATCCGCAGGCCGCCAAGCTTGGAGGAGCATCTGCCGGCTGCCACCCTTGTAGGAGAATCTGCCGGCCGCCACTCTTGTAGGAGCATCCGCCGGCCGCCACGCTTGGAGGACCATCCGCCAACCGCCACGCTTGTAGGAGAATCCGCCGGCCGCAGCGCGTGGAGTAACAACAGCTAGGTATAATTGCTCACATAATGTGTTCTTGTACATCTATCCTCTTACGAATAGGCTGATGGCTGATTGAATTGTAGGAAGCGATGTCAGAAGATAAGATATGGATGGGAAAACACAGGCATACGAAGGAGTGGCAGGATGGAATGAAGTCATTTTTAAATTTTGCATTTCAGGGCACTCGTGAAGGAGGAACTATGCCTTGTCCTTGCATGAGATGTCGTAATATTTGCCACAAGACACGGAAGGGAGTTCATTTACACCTGCTCAAAAATGGGATGTTATTGGATTATACTTGTTGGATACACCATGGAGAAATACGAGTTTAGGAAAATATTGCTGAGGAATCAGTAAATAATGAGGAGATAATTTCTGATGATGGTGCTATGCAAAATATG
This sequence comes from Tuctoria greenei, assembly GCA_036927565.1. Classification (NCBI taxonomy): domain Eukaryota; kingdom Viridiplantae; phylum Streptophyta; class Magnoliopsida; order Poales; family Poaceae; genus Tuctoria; species Tuctoria greenei. Next base: position 75,396,353 of record JAYESD010000004.1, read on the forward strand.
TTGTCCAGTATACTTAGAGGCACTGATCATGGTGGTACTTCAGCAGATGTGGATGATCAAGAATATCCTATAAACCAGCAGGAGCCAACTGGGGATGCAAAGAAATTCTATGACTTATTAACTGATGCAAAAAAGGAGTTGTATCCAGGTTGTTCGCAGCTGACCCAATTATCCTACATTGTCAGGTTCTACCAGATAAAGTGTTTAACTGGTATGAGCAAAGTAGCTTGTGAGATGTTACTTGAACTATTCTCATTTGCGCTTCCAAAGGGCCACTGCATTCCTAATACACTTGATAAACTTCAGAAGGTTGTTCGTGACCTCGGGCTGGACTACCAAAAGATCGATGCATGTGTCAATGACTGTGTGTTATTCCGGAAGGACTATTCTTTGCTGAATAGTTGCCCAAATGTGGTGAATTAAGATGGAAAAATAGTACTACTGGGGATGCAAGAGAGGCTTTACCTTGTGGAAAATCCAAGAAGCTTGTAGCACGCTAGATTCTACGTTACTTCCCTCTTATTCCCCATATACAAAGGTTTTATATGGGAGAATCAACGGCATCAAACATGCGCTGGCACAAAGAAGGTCGTGCTGATGATGGAATATTACGCCATCCCGCAGATTCAAAAGCATGGAAGCATTTTGATAGAATTCACCCAAATTTATCATCTGATCCTTGCAACATAAGACTTGGGCTAGCATCTGATGGTTTCAATCCTTTTGGAGTAATGAATGTTTCTTACAGTACATGGCCTGTGATTCTAATCCCTTATAATCTACCACCTTGGTTGTGTATGAAGCAATCTTATTGGGTGATGTCAATGATAATTCATATGCGAAAGTCACCTGGAAACAACATTGATGTGTATCTGCAGCCTTTGATTGATGAGCTACTGAAATTATGGTCTGATGGTGTTGAAACATATGACAGTTTAAAGAAAGAGACATTTGTCATGCGAGCTTCTTTATTGTGGACAATAAATGATTTTCCAGCATATGAAATGCTATGTGGATGGAGCACAAAAGGGAAGCTAGCATGTCCATACTGCCATATAAACACTGACGCCTTCTGGTTGAAATATGGACGAAAGCATTGTTACATAGGTCATCGTCATTTCCTACCTTAGGATCACAGATGGCGTCGAAACAAAGGTTCTTTCAACAACAAGGAAGAAAATAGAGAGGCTCCAACATCACTCTCTAGTGACGAAGTACTCCAACAATACGAGTGTTTTGATCAAGTGAGTTTTGGACCGACGAATAATAAGAGAAAGCACACCGAGGAAAATAGATGGCATAATTGGAAGACGAAAAGTATATTTTTCGACCTCCCTTATTGGAAGACATTGCTAATAAGGCATAACTTGGATGTCATGCGCATTGAGAAAAACATTTGTGATAGCATATTGGGGACATTGCTTGCTATGGATGGTAAAACAAAAGATAGTCTACAAGCTCGTCTTGATATGAAGTATATGGGTATACGGCCAGATCAACATCTGAAGTTCATAAAGAGCAAGTACACATTCCCACCAGCATTATATACTTTGGGCAAAGATGAGAAGACCACCTTGTGCAAGTTTTTGGGGAAGGTGAAGGTGCCCGATGGTTATGCCTCAAACATCATGAGATGTGTGGACATAAAAGCATATAAGGTATCGGGTCTAAAAGCTCATGACTGCCATATTATATTTCAGAAGCTCCTTCCTATTGCAATATGTAACATATTGCCTAAAAAGGTTGTTGCACCTTTAATTGAGTTTAGCACATTCTTTTCTGGAATTTGATCTAAAGAATTGGCGGAACCAGATTTGGACAAGATGAGCAAACAAATTCCTGAAACAATTTGTAAGCTTGAGATGTTGTTTCCTCCCGCTTTCTTTGATATCATGGTACATCTTCCTACCCATCTTGCCAAAGAAGCACGGTTGGGTGGACCTATTTCTTACAGATGGATGTATCCAATTGAGAGGTACCTTGGTACATTGAAGAGGTATGTATGTAACAAAGCTCACCTGGAGGGTTCTATAACTGAGGGATATATTGCTGAAGGGTGTATGACTTTTTGTAGTCAGTTTTTAGATAACATCAGCATCAAGCGTAATAGGCCAGAACGTCATGAAGCTGCAGCTACAAATGAACCTTCTGTTGATAATTCTAACATATTTACAGAAGTTGATAATTCTAAAAAAGGGTATAAATGGGACCAACTTACTATGGTGGAACTACATAACATCAGGCATTATCTTATTACTAACGTTGAAGAGGCCGCTCCATGGATCAAGTAATAACGTATAACTCAGATGTTGTATACTATATATATGGCTTATTGTAGATGGCTAATTTAATTTTGTACCCTTTTCAGTGAGCATATTGAGGAACTGAAAAAGATTAATTCTCGTGATGTTGATAAACACCATAGAGATGAGTTTGTTGATTGGTTTCAGAAACGAGTAAGTACATGCAAGTTTGCACTTTGATGAAATATTGAACAAATATGTGTTCTGAAATTAGTTAGTCGTCGATAACCCCTATGATACTAATGTGTACAGATTACGACATTATACAAAGAAGGCAAAGCAACCGATTATCCTTATGCATTATCTAGAGGACCTGATCGTCGGGCACAGTTTTTTAGTCGGTTATTCATCATTGGCTTCTTCTTTTGAACTGCAAATGTGGAAAAAGATTTACGGACCCAAAACAGTGGTATTGTTGTTCGGGGCACTGATCATGATTGGTTTGGAGTAATCAAGAAAATCATTGCTGTTGATTTTGAAAAAAAATCAAGAGGTTCTGTTATTTTAGTGTGAATGGTTTGATCGGCCTTTTGGAAGCAGTCAAAACCAAAGCAGAGGCTACAAAAAGGATCAATAGGGGATGATAGATGTTGACACTACTCTGTTTTGATTCCAGTATGAGCCTTACATTCTAGCCACCCAAGCAGAACAAGTTTTTTATGTTCCAACTGTGAAGCATCCTAAATGGGCTACAGTTGTTAAAACGAAGCCACGGAACCTATTTGCCATGCCCCATGGAGGCAGTGAAAATAATGGGACTGAGACGATGGAGGCTGAGACATTTCATGATGATCTGCTTACTGATGATATCAATAATGAGGATACAACCGCATGGGCTAGGAATGACATTGAGGGAGCCAGCGGCGATGCTTCCACTCTTATAATGACAACGTCAGGTGATCGGTTTGAGGTAGATGGAGTTGCATCAGAAAATGAAGATGATAACGACGACGACGATACATATACCAATGATGGTCATGTAGCTCCATTGTGGGGGGACGACAGCGAAGATGATGATTTTTAGTATAATTAAGTACATGACATGAAGCTCCACAATGAATTCATCCGTCCGAACCCGACATTTATTTTTTAGTTATTTATATTTGCTACCCGAAAAGTACCCGATACCCGATATTTTGGTCTTTTCAGTTCCGGTCTCGGTTTTATCAGTTTCGGTTTTTCGGTCTCAGTTTATTTGCCCACCCCTAATTTACGTAGTAGTAGCATATATATGGGATATACATATTCTCCTGCATGTTTTTTTTTTTGCAAAACTATTTAGGCGGGCGGAAATAAATTTTCTGCAGCCCTGCCGCACAACGTCGCCTGCCGCGCCCCCGTCGCCTCGCCCCCGGCTCCACCGCCAGCCCGCCGCCCCAGCGCCCCCACCACAGGCCCGCCCCTGACTTGATAACGGATCGAGGGGAAGGATCATCACCCATAGAGGTCATGTAGCTTCCGTCCCCTCGAGCCGTTGGCGATGAGCCTTCTCCTCATTCGTTCTCGAGTTCGCGGCGGCCAGGACGCCGCTTCTACCCTGCTTCTGGACTGAGGACGCTGATGATCTGCAACATACTTTTAAATCTGCTTGCTGCTAGCCGTTGTTGATGTGTTAATACCTGATATTTTACATCGTTGAGTATGTTGCGGATCATCAACGTCGTTAGTCCAGCACTGAGTCGTCAGGAGGCAAAAAGTAATGAACATCATTGATCAGCACTGCGCCGAGGAGAATGCGAAAATTGCAGTTGGCCGCGTCAAGTCGGTTTTACTATTTTATTCATGTTCCATTTAACTTCAAGTACCACGGCTATGCTTTGAAATATATGATTATTCTAATCAAGCTCCGGTCTTTTACTGATTGATACTAACCTCGTTTGTTGCATTTGCCAAGGTCCGAGGCCAATCGGGCTACTGCTTTGTCAACGTCACATCACCAGATGCATCGTTCTGGCTGTGGACGAAGCACCTGCATTGCTTCCGTTGGAAGGTGAACGACTCGCGGAAGATGTGCGAGGTCGACTACGCCAACATCCAGGTACGTTGCCGTCCGCTGCCACCGGTTTCCATTGTGCCGCTGCTGCATGGTGTTCACCTGCTGCTTGTCATCCTTTCGCAGGGTCGGGATGTGTTGGTGGCCCATTTCTCCAAGTCATGCTTCGACTGCAAAACCGAGGAGTTCTTGCGAGTGTGGTTCAGCTCGCCGCGGAAGGTGAATGACTCACGGAAGATGTGCGAGGTCGACTACGCCAACATCCAGGTACGTCACCGTCCGCTGCCACCGTTTTCCATTGTGCCACCGCTGCAACGTGTTCACCTGCCGCTGCTCGTCATCCTTTCGCAGGGTCGGGATGCGTTGGTGGATGGGGTCAGATGGTTGCTCTTGCAGGTGTATGGTAATTACGTGAGTGTTTGGTCGGGTCATGTGGTTAGTCCATGATGCACCCTAAACCCATTGTTGAGGCCGTGTATTTGTCATTTGTGCGTACACTCTAGTGACATGTGACAAAGTGCTCAGTCATCAATTGCATTTGGTTTGACGTTGAAGTTTGATTGGAGATAGATCATCCATTTCTTTATGTCTTGGATCATCCAAATTAACGTTTGGTTGGATGGACTGGACGATCCAATTTTTTGTTGGTAGGTTGGATGAAACTTGATTGAGATCATTGAATCATCAAAGTTGATAATTTCATAATATTATTCGTGCGCATGATGATCGATCGTGCCCTTGGCTGTAAGATTTGGAGCGTGAACGTACGTGGCAACCATCTGGGGATGCAACTTCAGTGCTTCCGTTTGTGCTTCCATGCGTACTCCACGCTTATGTGTCATCATCTAATTGGTTGAAGTTAAATCAGACATTATGTTAGGTAAATGAAAGGGCCAATAAAATCATGACACTTAAGTATGAGCACGCATGGAAGCACTGAATGGGAGTATACAAGCCGTGTCCTCGAATGCAACTTCATGTAGCTCCATCCTAATGCAACGATTGTGGTCCCGTGGCGATAGATCCTAACGCCACAAACCAGTGAATCGTGGCAAGAAATCCTAATGCAACGATTGTGTTTCATTGCATTAGTATCCTGACGCCACGAAAAAGTAAATTGTGGCCACACATCCTAATTGCTACGATTGGGGTCCGTGGCCATTGATACTAACGCCACGAACAAGAGTATCGTGGCAACACATCCTAATGCAACGATTGTGTTCCGTGGCGATAGATCTTGTAACACCACGAACCAGTAATTCGTGGCAACAAATCCTAATGCAACGATTGTCGTCTGTTGCATTAGCATCCTGACGCCACGAACCAGTGAATCGTGGCAAGACATCCTAATGCAACGATTGTGTTTCGTTGCATTAGTATCCTGACGTCACAAAAAAGTGAATCGTGGCCACACATCCTAATTGCTACGATTGGGGTCTGTGGCCATTGATACTAACGCCACGGACCAGAGTATCGTGGCAACACATCCTAGTGAAACAATTCTGTTTTGTTGCATTATGGTCCAAATGCAACTGTTTGCTGATTCGTGGCAACAGATCCTAATGCAACGACTGTGTTCTGTGCCAATAAAGCTGTAACGCCACGAACCAGTAATTCGTGGCAACAGATCCTAATGCAACGATTGTGTTCCGTGGCAATAAAGTTGTAACGCCACGAACCAGAGTATCGTGGCAACACATCCTAATGCAACGATTCTGTTTCGTTGCATTACAATCCAAATGCAATTGTTTGCTGATTCGTGGCGAACAGATCCTAATGCAAAAGACTGTGTTCTGTGGCAATAAAGCTGTAACGCCATGAACCAGTAATTCGTGGCAACAGATCCTAATGCAACGATTGTGTTCCGTGGCAATACAGCTGTAACACCACGAACCAGTAATTCGTGGCAACAGATCCTAATGCAACGATTGTGGTCCGTGACGATAGATCCTGTAATGCCACGAACCTGTAATTCATGGCAACAGATCCTAATGCAACGACTGTGTTTTGTTGCATTAGCATCCTGACGCCACGAACTAGTGATTCATGGCAACAGATCCTAATGCAACGATTGTGGTCCGTTGCATTAGCATCCTGATGCCACGAACTAGTGATTCGTGGCAACAGATCCTAATTGCTACGATTGGGGTCCGTCGCCATTGATACTAACGCCACGAACTAGAGTATCGTGGCAACACATCCTAATGCAACGATTCTGTTTCGTTGCATTACGGTCCTAATGCAACTATTTGCTGATTCGTGGCAACAGATCCTAATGCAACGACTGTGTTCTGTGGCAATAAAACTGTAACGCCACAAACCAGTAATTTGTGGCAATATTTCCTAATGCAACGATTGTGTTCCGTGGCAATAAAGCTGTAACACCATGCACCAGTAATTCGTGGCAACAGATCCTAATGCAACGATTGTGGTCCGTGGCAATAGATCCTGTAACGCCACGAACCAGTAATTCGTGGCAACAGATCCTAATTCAATGATTGTAGTCCTTGGAGATAGATCCTGTAATGCCACGAACCAGTAATTCGTGGCAATAGATCCTAATGCAATGATTGTGTTCCGTGGCATTAGCACCCTGACGCCACGAACTAGTGATTCATGGCAACATATCCTAATGCAACGATTGTTGTCCATTGCATTAGCATCCTGACACCATGAACTAGTGATTCGTGGCAATAGATCCTAATTGCTACGATTGGGGTCCGTGGCCATTGATACTAACACCACGAACCAGAGTATCATGGCAACACATCCTAATACAACAATTCTGTTTCGTTGCATTACGGTCCAAATGCAACTGTTTGCTGATTCGTGGCAACAGATCCTAATGCAACGACTGCGTTCCGTGGCAATAAAGCTGTAACGCCACAAACCAGTAATCCGTGGCAACAGATCCTAATGCAACGATTGTGTTCCGTGGCAATAAAGTTGTAATGCCACGAACCAGTAATTCATGGCAACAGATCCTAATGCAACGATTGTGGTCCGTGGCAATAGATTATGTAACACCACGAACCAGTAATTCGTGGCAACAGATCCTAATGCAATGATTGTGGTCCATGGTGATAGATCCTGTAACGCCACGAACCAAGAATTCATGGCAACAGATTCTAATGCAACGACTGTATTCCGTGGCATTAGCATCCTGACGCCACAAACTAGTGATTTGTGGCAACAGATCCTAATGCAACGATTGTGGTCCATTGCATTAGCATCCCGACGCCACGAACTAGTGATTCGTGGCAACAGATCCTAATGCAACGATTGTGTTCTGTGGCGATAGATCCTAGTGCCACGAACTAGTGAATTGTGGCAAAAAGCCAAGCTTAATGCAACGATTTAGTATTCGTTGCAGTATAATCGTTGCAACAGGTCGGAATCCTTGTAGTGTTTGACGAGCTAGATACGGGGTCTGGATCCGGACATGATTTCGACCGTAGAACCTTAATGTTCTCTGGTGCACCATTTTTGGGCGTGCAGTGGAGAACAGCAGGGTTATGCTGCCAAAATTTCGTCCGGATTCGTACTCTATTTCTCGTCATAAGCACGTTTACTCGGTCACTCTTGGGTGGCGAGACCGTACATGTTTTTCAACATGGAGGAGGTCTTACCATATTTTGAAATGTTTGACAAGTTGTATTTGACATCTTCTCGAAGACCTACGCAAAATTAATTGTATAAGCTACATTAGCATGGCATAAAAGGTGGACCAAGCTTCGTGACATGATTTCGTGGTCATGTAATATTTCTTCGCCTTTTTTCTTCAATCATAGTTCACATGATTATCATAAGATGTTAACTTTGTCTATTTATGTAGTGTATGAAGGATGGCACCATCTCAGATGGCTTGCAATAGATGTCGCATGGTCAATTGAAAGCAGGAGAATTTAACTAATACAATATCAATGGATACTATTTTCGAACGGCAAGTTTAAAAGCAAACCACCCACTTGCAACCACATGATATAGTGGAGTAATGATAAAGGCTGCAGAGGGTAGTGGTGAAGTGAATGCATACTACGGTGTTCTTCAAAAAATTAATTGAGTACACATTTGGCGGTCCGAAAGAATTGAAGTTTGTGATTTTCGACTGTTAATGGTTTGATCCAACATCAGACACGCGAGTGGATGATTTTGGAATGGTGGAGGTCATCCACAACTCGTGGTACACAGCCAATAACAACAATGTTGTACTTGTGCATGAAGTGGAACAAGTGTACTATTTAAGTTATCCTCACCCAAGTTTGAAAAATTGGTGGGCTGTATACAAAGTTAATCATGAAGCGCACCCTCTAGTTATGATGAGTACATAGAGAGTCAAGAAGATGATGATGGTGGTGTCTACCAAGATGAAGTTGAGGAAGTAGAAGATTTTAGGATATTTGTGGGACAGGACTCATAGAAATAGCTAGTGGTACTGTAGAGTTAATGCCTGAAGAACAAGTCAGCCCTTCGAGAAAATGTATTTGGCAGTCATAAAGGATTATTGAGAAGCGGAAAAGGATTATTGAAGATCAAGAGAGAATTGAGCAAGATAGTGAAGGAGAAGAGTTTGAAGAATAAATGGGAGCACAAGAGACACGTGAACATCTTTATGCATGTGTGGCTTAAGCAGATTCTAATAGTGATGATTTTTTATTCTTATTGTACGTGTTCTATTAGATTTTGATTCTTATTGTATGCATCTTGTGATTCTTATTCGTCTTATTATGTGTTTTGTATACTAATCATTATTTTGAAATTTATGTAGATGTTGAAGCATTTAAAAGTTAGCAGGAAAAAGCGCAATAGAACTTCATCTTCCACGTCTCAGCCCGGTAGTAGTTCGGACCACAAAGACTTTTCCAGGTACTTGTTCATCTTTAAGTGCATTTCAAAATTATATCTATCTATATAATATTTATTACATGTTTATTTGCATTTGCACAGTACTAGCGGGAATGTTCAAAGGAAGAGGTAGCTCATGTAGTGTGTGACAGAGCAGGCACCGAGTCAGCATGCACAAGAGTCGAGTCAGACATAGGTGGCAGATCGCTGCCCGATGTACGAGGAATTGAAAAATGAGACAGATGTTGTGAGGCAATCGTCAGAGCAGGGAGGAGACTCAAGTGCAGGGATGAGAGACCGTACGATGGCAGGTGTCTTTGGGTAGTCCTCCACTGAGGGTGGTTATGAGGGGGGTGACGAGGGCGGTGATGACGATGAGGGCGATGATCCTGCGCGAGATCAAAGGTTGGCAAGACTGGTGGAGCTACATGAGTCATGAGAGGGGTCGTCCGTTCAATGCTCTTTGAAGTACTAGTTAAGATTAATTGATAAGCTATCTTTTATATTGATTTTATTGTTAGCTAATTAACTAATATTGTTTTTATAGGCTACGGAGACACCTTTTGTGTAATCCACATAAAAGCGTTGACGAGTGGACGGTTATAAGGCCGAAGGGTACTAGGTGATGGATCCATCCTGGTTGGAGTGGCAAGGGGTGTCGACGAGTAGTTAACACAAAGTTAGATAATGCCATCCGGTATTGCTTCCCCGGGATGGTTGTGGCGGGCGGCCAAAGAATTGCGATGCATAGTTGGAATCACTATGCGCTGAAAGAGTATGGCAATTCGGGTACTTGTCAAGATAGAGTTTCAGATATCTTTTGGGTAAGTTTGTTTTTATTATCTCAATTATATTGCATCTTGTTTTGAATGACACAAATTGTTGCTTCTATGCAGGGTTTGTTTCATTTGGAGGAGGGTACGAGTGAAGCATATGCAAGAATGGTTTACCAGGAGTCAACAAGAAGACGTACAAATGACTTCTTCTCTGATGCACGGATGAAAGCTGTGAGCGTGTACTACAAGACAAAGTTGTTTTGGCCCATGACAAACAAGAAAGCATCAAAAATGCATCTAACTAGGAAGGAGTACTTGGACAGCTACATGGATTGGATCTGTGCGGATACAGAAGCCTGGGAATGGTTATGTAAGTATTGGGCATTGGATGAGTTCAAACAAGTTTCGGATAGAAACAGAAAAAACCGAAACAGCAAGCCTGGAAAGCACTACTATGGTCCGGATGGACATCCTCGGGAAGAACAAAGAATGGTATGAATTCTTGCAATTATACTCAGATTGCTTCAAATAATTGTATTAATTAAACTTTTGAATTTTTTTATTGCAGCAAGTTGGAACTGGTGTCACTCCTACTTCTTTTGAGGTTTACCTTAAGGGGCATAAAGGTTCAGACCCGAATTGCCCGAATCAGTTATGGGACGAGGCAGCAATGCAAAAGTTGGTGAGTATGATCATTGTTTGTTATCTTTGTCTACCCAGTCAATTATCTTCTATTCCATCTATTCATGAACTAAATGCATGTACACAGGCAAAATATGTTGCGTGCTTCAAAAAGGATTATGGAGATGATGTAGATTTTGTAAGAACATCGATAGATGTGGGTGCAGCGTACGAAGCCGGCGGAGGTCTACCGCATGTGAGGTATGTGTAAAAATATTGATGGTTTATATGTTAATGAATGTCAATTCACATGACTTTTTTTTATAGACTTGAGTTGGACAACTGGTATGTGGAGCGCGATGCTTATGCTAGACGACGACGGTCCTCCAGTACTAGTTCTAGTCAGCCTTGGGCGATTGCGGAGAAAGAGGAATTAAAAGAAGAAGTGAGACACCACTGGGAGCAGATGCAACAACAATGGATGCAGATGTAACAGATGCAACAACAGCTGCAATATTTATATATGGCACAGGTAACATGTAATATTAATAATTGGACAATTTATTCAATTTCAAAAATTCTTCTATTTAAGATCTTACAAATAAATTTGATTGATGCAGTTTTTGTCTCAAGGCAACAACGGTTCTCAGTTCGGTATGTCATTTTATTTCGACATGATGTCGCAAGTACACTTGTCTGTCTTCTTAAAGTTAGAATACTCCTTACCATATGTGTGTTAAACTAATTAACTAAATATCTTGACTTGATGCAGTTCCGCGGTTCTCAGTTCAGTATGCCTCATCCCATCTAGCCAGAACTTCTGATTGGCTCTTCGTCACAGGTATAACTGCATGTCTTATTAGTTCGATTTATAATATTACATTGTAACCGTATATTCCAGAACCATATATATAATAGTGTTCCAGAGTGGCCAACCATATATTCCAAAACCTCAACAATTCATGGTGATGTTGGCCAGAACTCATCTTGGATTCCAACCTTATCCATGTTTTTCCCACCGATGCCATTCACTCTGGAGACACCTCAACCATCAACACCTCCAATCGCATCGGTATGACTTCTAAATCTTTTGTTATCATGAAAATTGAAGACATAGTCATTTTCATATGAGTTTGTAACACATAAGTCAATTATGACATCTTAGAGAAATTGAGATGTGAATATATATACCAATGCAAAATTTAATTTGTATTTGTTTGTTGTAGGGTTCCCGTAAAGGTATGCCTGATGGTTATGATGGTTTTCTCAATTTGAACGACGGAGGTGCGAGGTGGAGGTTCAAACAACGACACGGATTGATCTTCGCAATGTCATTTCAATTGTGTTTTCATTCGTACTTAACTATGTCATTTGCATTATGCCATTGTGTCCAGAACTATGTGTTTGTCATGAACTATGTGCTGTTAGAACAATTTTCAATGTGCTGTCATGAACTATGTGTGTTGTTATGAACTATCGTGCTTGCTGTTTGTGCTGTAAGAGCTGCTGTCTGCTGCTGTCTCAGAGGCTCCCCAACTGGGGAGGGAGTGTGGGCAGCAGCGGGTATAAAAAAAGCAATATGGCCGTCGGTTCAGGGCGCACCGACGGCTATATCTCTAAACGTGACGGGGTATCGACGGTCATACCATCCATAGAGGCATCGGTGTCACCCCGACGCTGACGGTCCTAGCACCCATAGCTGTTGGGTTCTGTGTTACCCGACGGCCATAAGTTCCTAAAGCCGACGGGCCCACGACTGACGGTCATACTGGCAAAAACGAGTTACAACCGACGTGCTCATGAGGCCAAAGGTTTTATCGGTTAGAACCATTAGGCTTGACGGCTCTCCAAGTTAAATACGTCGAATAAGAGCCATCAGGTAAGACCGTTGGTAACCCGACACTTTTAATATATGTGTGTCGCTTACTATAGGGACCCGACGGCTATATGGCCGACGGCCTATTCATCGACTCCTGTAGTGAAAATTATTTTTGAAAAAACCCTATGATAAAGTCATGTGGTCTTTTCTACAACAAACATTATCCATAGAAGGTTTCTCACTCCAATGGTGCAATTAGAGAATTTTGTCACATAGGGTAGTGTTGGAATCAAATTCAATGATAACATTGCACACTATTTTCAAAAAAAAGTTATGTTAAGGTGACACGATATCACTTATATAGTTCAACATCGTGACAAATATACGCTGTCTCTCTCTCTCTCTTAATAAAAAAGGTAAAAGATGTTCAATAAATAACGAGTGTCATTCATGCCTAATAGATGATGGATTATCAATTCTGCAATACGTTAATGACACTATCATATTTACAAGCATCGGGTCTCTAGTTCAACTTTCACAAAAGAGAAATCTTTTACAATAGGAAAGCATAATAATTCAAGGACCAATATATTGACCTCATTGGATGCACTCAGAAGAATTTTTCGATCGGAACAGTTCCACCTCTATTTCCTTAAAAACAGAGATCAGGGTTTTTGGAACTACATCAACTGCTCTCTGAGCAGGTACCCAAGACAGCAAACCAAAAAGCGCATATCCACGCATATAGCAAGCTACTGAGGGTGCACTACTACTAACCCCCACGAGAGAAGTAATACCAACGAAAGAGCGTATTTTTGGACAAGTCCCCGCGCTCAAAATATTACTAACAGACTATCATACACCAAAAAGACTACTACTGCGATTTCCTTCCATCCAAAAGCCAATCCCGATACTGAATCTCCATTCTTCACTTTGAGCCTGGTCCTCCATCTCCCTTCTGCGCTTGGGACACCCCTGTCTTCTTCTTCTTCATCAGCTTACCATTTTCAGCATCAGTTTCTTCTGGAGCTTCAAGCCTGAGGAACCCTTGACGTCTCATAGCGACCATGGCAGATTTCATGAGGGAATCTGCACCAGATCGGGCCACCTGTTGTAAATCACCTTTGAACAGTCCTGCCCAATAATCCATTAGGACACAAGCGTGACAGATATATCACATGGATGTTTAATTAGTTTCTTTTCAAAACAAGCCTTATTGCGCACTTTCCAAATGGCTCAATATATGGCAGCCAGTCCAAACATATAGATTTTCTCTCCAGCTGGCAAAATGTGTTTAATCCACAGTAGATATTGATCAAAGGATAATGGTCTGACTCTGCTGTTCAGGCATTCAGCTATAATGGACCAAATAACAGTAGCAACAGGGAAAGTAAAAAGCAAGTGTTCCACATCCTCTTTATCAGAACAAAAGAAACAAAGTTCATTGCCATGCCAATTCCTTTTGAGCAAATTATTCTTTGTGAGTTACATTGTTGACAGCCAACCACATAAAAATTTTAATTTTCTGAGGGATTTTAGCTTTCCATATCAATTTATAGTGATTGCCTACTTTCTGTCTAGACAGATGTTTATACATTGATCTCACAGTGAATTTTCCACTTTTTTCCCATATCCAGGTGACATTGTCACCCTCATCTGTCAAAGAAATTGAGTTTAGAATCCCCAACAGCTCATACCACTTTAATTCAGCAAGAAACAATTATTTTATCATCATCACGTGCAGCTCCATAAACATTCAAAAGAGACCAATTCACTTTTAATGATTTATCCCATAGTTTCATACTGGAGATGAAATTTCCATCCACACAGGACAAAACCTCATATTTATCCAAGTTAATTCCTATGACGCTGCCCCTTGATCTTCCTTGGGCAGGCACCCAATGCCACTGAAACATCCTATCAGGATCAAAACTCCTAATTAGAGAATCAGAACTACTCTTCACCAAAGTTTCTTGTAAACAAAAGAACTCAAAATGGTATTTTCTAAACAAACCTAGGACATGACTTTTCATGCCGTTTTTTCTAAGACACCTGCAGTTCCAAAAAACTCCTATCATTTTTTAATCTTTGTTTCTGAAAGAGCATCTAGGCAATCACTTGTGGGTTTTGGACGAGTGATGACAAACAAATGAGATCCTAATGAGCTTGTTGAGATGACTGCATGTCAATTTAAATGAGGTAGTTTGGTGCATTCAAAAAGTGAAAAATGAAGTGGTGAAGAAAAAGAGAAAAGTCCAACTGATGACTGAAGCACAAAGTAGACATAAATATATAGGATGTGTGTGAGAGACACATCCCAAGAGCTCAAGTCTTTACGTAGGGGTAAGGGCTTAAAGTCAACCTAGAAATTCACTGAGCATCGGATTAGTCCGTTCAAGGACTGGACTAGTCTGTTCAACTCTCTGTTGTCCAAATTCACAATGCACTAGACCGGACTAGTCTAGACTAGTTGATCGAACTAGTCCGCTCATGGACTGGACTAGTCCGATCAACTTTCTAGAACCACATTTCATAGTGCACCGGACTACTTTGTTCACAGACCGGACTAATTCGTTCAACATTTTGTAAACCTATTACACTGTGCACCGGACAAGTCCGTCCATAGGATCGGACTAGTCCGTTGAACTCTCTAATGCTCTATAACACATAGCACCAGACAAGTCTGCTCGTGGAACGGACTAGTCCGTTCAACTCTCTAGAATTCAAATGCACAGGGCATCGGACAAGTCCGGATACCTATCGGACTAGTCCGGTATACCTCACACAATTTAGGGTTTCTAGTGTGCTGCACATTCTACACCTATTTTACACAGCACACGGAACAAGTCCGGTACCCAGTACGGACTAGTTCAACCGTCGGGATCGCTAACAGTAACAATTTTGGAAACACTATTAATATGAGATCCATGACCCCACAAACATAATACCCATATTCTACTGTTCACAACTCAAACCTTAGCGCCTCCACTTGTCCCAAGAGCACGAAAACACATCTCCCCACACATCTAAGGTCCTCAAAAAGTGAAAATCTTTAAGTATTCAGATTTGGGATTGGGAGATCGGTGTCTACGCTTCATTGAGCTCTTGAGGTTTGATCTCTTTACACTCGTGCATTTACTTGTAATCTTATCGAGTGTATTTGATTATCTTTTTGTTGTAATTCTTGTGGGAGCCCTCAACGTGTGAGGTTGCCCCATAAACTTGGTGAGTACATGTGATAGTGGAATCAAGTTGTCCTTGTGTGGTGACTTGATGAGGGAAAGGTTTGAAGAAGCCCGACTCTGTGTGGGCTTCCTCAACGAGGAGTAGATCTCTTTGGTGAGATCGAACCTAAAAATTCGTATCATGTGTGCTTCTTTATTTTTGCATCATCACTACTTAGGGCATTATGTTCATCAATCTTGTAACTTGAATTACAATTGCTTTCCACGTATAACTTTTCAATATTGATTGTCAATCCAAGTGATCTCAATAGTTGTTCAATTTCTACTGCTATAACATTTAATTCCTGAACCAACACTTAATTAACTCGCTACACATTACCTCACCGGACTAGTCTGCACCTCCAATCGGACATGTCCAGTCACTCGAGTATTTGACAGTTTGATTAAGTGTGCAGGAAATTTCAAAGCCTATTCACCCCCCTCTAGGACACATTCAACTAGTATCAGAGCAGGATCTCCATCGACAAGACTCACCGCTCGGAGAGATCAATGACTTCCGAGAAGAACAACAAGATCTCAAAGGTTCTCAACACCGAAGAAGAGTAAGATACAAAAGCCTTCGATGTACTCAGGGAAAATCAGCACGATGATGAAGAAATACGTCACCTCAAGGCTCTTTTAAGGAAGAAACTCCTGATTCAAAAAGGAAAAGAGGACGAGAAGACAACGGGGAGTGGTCATCACGACTTCTCCCGATATCCTTACATTTACAATTATCTCAATTCAAATAATCATTATCTTTCCATTCCCATGGGAAAACCTCCGCAATTCAATAGAAGCAATTATACCATGTGGAAATAAAATATGAAAATGCACCTAATGTCATTGAACCCAAGTCTTTGGCATATTGTGTGTACATGTGTAGACATCCCGGATACAGATAATGAACTCAATCTGGGACAAGAACAAGAAATTCACTGCAACGCACAAGCCTTTGCAGTGATCACTTCATCTCTAAGCCGAGAAGAGTTCACCAAGATTGATGGACTAGAAAGTGCAAAGGAAATCTGGGATACACGCAAGAGTGCACATGAAGGAAATTGGTAAGCCCGGGAAGCTAAAATTGAAATGCTTGAAGGAGAATTGGGGAGATTTGCCATTGAATAGGGTGAATAACCTCAAGACATGTACAACCGGATGAAGACGCTTAACAAGAAGTGGACTGACCATGAGGTGGTCAAAAGAATGATTAAAGCATATATGCCAAGAAATGTCACCTTGTGCTCTATGATCTGAGAAAGTTCAGGGTTCCACAAAATGACTCCGGATGAACTATTGGGCAAAATTATCAACCATGAGATGATGGAGAAGGAGGCCCAATACATCAAAGACCTAGCTAAGATCACTTCCTCCAAGAAGAAGGATGTTGCTCTCAAAGCAACTTGCAAGCCTAAGGGAAAGGAAGCTCGTGAAGCACAAGATCATGAAGACACAAGTGATGTAAGCACTGATTTGGCTTAAGAGGAAATGACACTGTCGGTACCCTAAAAACCATACACCCCTTGAGGTTACAGAAATCTCAAAGGAAAGCCATCTACTTGGTTTGAAGACCCTCGGAGGCCCACTTGTCAGACATGACCGGACCCGCTTCTCCAACATGGTTAATACCTGGGTCGCCACGTGTACGACTAACCCGGAGCTACCTCCCACAAGGGGGAAGCTCCGGACCACGTACCAAAACGGCACCTCCGGACATAACCCCAGACCGAGAGAAGCTCCGGACCTGACACATGTCTGGTAGCCCCAGAGCTACCTGCTTCCCACAGCAAGCTCCGGAGCTGCCACGTGTCAAATCGTCAGACCTTCCAGCTTCTAATCTATGGAAGACCTTGTAATGGCTCCGGATTTTCAAAGGAGAGTAAAGGAATTAAAGACACAGTTAAGTGCCATTAATACCATATTAATGACACTCAATCGGACGATCTTAACACCAGTAACGGCGCTGTCAAAGCCCGTTACAGGATCATTAAGAGCAATTAATCGTGTATCAATACCAGTAACCGCCGGGGCCACATGTCGGGCCAGGCTACCTTGTAACGGCCAATCCTTGTACTATAAAAGGACAGGCCGACGATACACTCAGGGACGTTCACAAGCGATCATACGTGACAAGCTCTTACTACTAATACAACACCAACACACCCGTGGAGTAGGGTATTACGCTCAGGCGGCCCGAACCACGTAAACTCTTGTGTCTCCTGTGTCAAACTCCTATTCACCTTCTTGAATCTCCGCGCGCCCACACCGAACTTCAAACTCCACAATCACTTTAGCAGTGTAGGGAGATCTGCCAGCTCCAACAGTCGACAGTTGGCACGCCAGGTAGGGGCGCCTGAGATTTTAGAGAATGGTGAACTCTGCTGCTGGATCATCCAATGGCCAACCTGCCGCTCAGGCTGTTGGGGGCAATCCCTCCAACAGGCAGCCGCCAGCAGGAACCTCAGCACCAGCAGGAGCCACACTCCCACCACCACCATCTTCTCCAGCAGATCGTGTTGGGCAACGTGATGGTGCACCGGCGTCGCATACTGCGTCGGCAAGTCATGACAACCCGGAACACGTGCTCCATGCAGCGCGTGCTCTTCTCCAACGTCCACCACCTCCGGATGCATCTCGAGATGCAATGGAGCAGTGGAGGGCCGATGTGGAGCATTTGGTCGCAGCAGCGGCCGAACGCCTCAACAACGAGGGTCCTCCTCCTTTGGGACGAGCCCTGTCGCAGCGGCGGACTTTGTCTGGAAGACTTGGTCCACACGCCTCCAATAGTAGGAGACGTGCTGCATCTCAGCAAGTGACGTCATTGCCCTCCGGGGCTCGACGCACTCACACGGTATCCAGGCTTTCGACTCATGACCTCCGGGCGGAGCTTGATCGCCGATATCGCTAGCAGGATGGCCGTGTCCATATTGAGCGTGCCCGTGAAAGACGGGAAGCTCAGGACCTTTCTACCCTTGAAGGAGTAGGAGGAGGCTGTTCAGCCCTAGCCATGCACCTGCGCATGGTTAGATGGCCACAGAAGTTCCAGCCTCACCTGCCGAAAAAATTCAACGGGACTGTCAACCCCGCCGAATTCCTTCAGATATACACTACTGCAATTTTGGCAACTGGAGGAAACGAGGCCGTGATGGCCAATTACTTTCCAGTGGCCTTAACCGGGACCGCCAGGTCCTGGTTTATGAGCCTTCCACCCAACTCTATCAACATTTGGAAGGAGCTGTGCCGTCAGTTCACTGCCAACTTCGGGAGTTCATACACCCGACCAAGCACTGAACTGGACCTTTTTGCGGTCGTGCAAAAAGGGGGAGAATCTTTGCGGTCTTTCATCTAGAGGTTCTCTTAGGTACGCAACACTATCCCTTCTATCTCAAGCGCTTCTATCATTGTGACATTCAGACAGGGCATACGGGACAAGAAGATGTTGGAGAAGCTGGCGATCAAAGAGATCACCAGCGTCACGGAACTCTTCAGCCTGGCAGACAAATGTGCCAGAGCTGCAGAGGGCCGTGAGATACACTCCAAACCAGCCTCGTAGGATCACAAGAAATCCTCCAAAGAAGAAGCCGCTACCTCCGGGGGTGGCAAGAAGAAAAAGAAGACCAACGGCAAGAAGAAGCCGTCGGCCGGCACATCCAACGTTGCAGCTGCTGCAACTCCGGGTGGCCGGGGGCCACGCCCCGAGAAGCGACCTCGACCGTCTTCTGAAGACGGTGGCAAACCCAAATTGTGGTGTCCCATTCACAAAACGGGCAGCCACGGTTTGGAAGACTGCCGGGAGGTCCAAAACCTTGCCGAGCGCTACAACAAGCGCAGGGAAGAGTCTCCTTTCCGTCAAAGGGAAGGAAAACAGAAAGTCGACGAAGCTCCGGCTGAAGAGGAGTTAGGGTTTCAGGATCCCAAAAAGGCTCTGAAAGCCGTCTACACCTCCGTCGACGACGATTCCGACGTCTCCGACAACGAGCGTCGGAAAACCATGAACACTATTTTTGGTGGATCATGGGATATCACCTCTCGTTGCGTCATCAAGACTATGCGGTGGGATATGGCCGCTGTAGCCCCTACAGTCAGGCCGGAACCTCATCGAAAGTGGATGGACACCTCCATCACTTTCGATGCCTCTGATTGCCCGCGGAGCATGGTTGGAGCAGGTCAGCTACCTTTGATGGTATCTCCTACCATCAACAACATCCAGCTCCACCATGTCATGGTAGACGGAGGTTCGGGGCTTAACCTCATCAGCTTCGAAGCTTTCACTAAGCTTCAGCTCCGACCTTCGGATCTCCAGCCCTCTCGACCTTTCTCTGGAGTAGGTCCGGGGGCCATCACCCCACTCGGAGCTATTACTCTCCCCATTACCTTCGGGACACGGGAGAAGTATTGCACCGAGAAGTTGGTCTTCGACGTCGCTCAGATCAACTTACCATTCAACGCCATCTTGGGTAGACCTGCCCTGTACAAATTCATGGCAGCTGCTCATTATGGATACCTGGTGTTGAAGATGCCAACACCAGTAGGCGTTCTCCAGATCCGTAGAGATCGCACTGTCAGAGTAACTGCTCTGGAGGAACTCCACGCACTCACTACGGCGCAAGAGGAAGACTCCAGGCAGGAGCAAGCTCCAAGACCCCCGAGCATTCGTCAGCGAGGCTCGACGTCAGCACCTCGTGTGCAGCCAAGCGGTGACACCGACATTCCCGTCAAAGTCGTCCAAATTGGTTCCGATGCCGCTCAAACCACCCGTATATCGGGAGGGTTGAACGACAAATAGGAACTCACGCTCATCACTTTCCTCCGGGCTAACGTTGACGTGTTTGCTTGGCAACCGTCACAAATGCCTGGGATCCCCAGGGAAGTGATTGAGCACAATCTGAAGATCTACCCCGATGCCCATCCTGTGCATCAGAAGCCTCGGAAGCAATCCATAGAGCAACAGAACTTCATCCGACGAGAAGTGAAGAAGTTGCTCGAAGCCGGATTCATCCGAGAAGTCTTCCATCCAAAATGGCTGGCGAACCCAGTCGTTGTGCCCAAGGCCGGCGGGAAGCTTCGGATGTGCATCGACTACACCACACTGAATAAGGCATGTCCAAAAGATCCATTCCCACTACCTAGAATAGATCAGATAGTGGATTACACCTCCGGGTGTGAATTACTGTGTTTCCTAGACGCATATTCTGGGTATCATCAAATCAGGATGTCTAGGGAGGATGAAGAGCATACTTCATTCATCACAGTAGATGGATTGTACTGTTACACAGCCATGCCATTTGGTCTCAAGAATGCAGCTTCAACTTTTTTACGAGCTATGTACAAAACTTTTGAAGAACTCATCAGAGACATAGTGGAAGTGTACGTCGATGACATCGTGGTCAAAGTCAAGAACAAGGAGTCCCTCTTAGACACCTTGCAGGCTGTCTTCGACAAGCTGCGGGCCACCCGCACAAAGCTAAACCCGGACAAGTGCGTGTTTGGGGTTAGCTCCGGAAAACTTCCTGGTTTCCTGGTAAGTCACCGGGGCATAGAAGCTAATCCGGCGAAGATAAAAGCCATTGAAGACATGCGGCAACCAACCCGCATCAAAGATGTCCAAAAGTTAACTGGGTGTCTAGCAGCCCTCAGCCGGTTCATATCAAGACTGGCGGAACGGGCACTTCCCTTCTTCAAGTTATTGAGGAAGTTCGGACCATTCCGATGGTCCGAAGAAGCAGAGAAGGCATTCCAGGAGCTAAAACAGTTCCTCACCACCCTACCAATTCTGGTAGCTCCGAACCCTGGTGAGCCTTTGTTGCTTTACATTTCAGCTACTGACGTAGTCGTCAGTATGGTTCTGGTTGCGGAGAGACCGGAACTACCCCATACTCAGGAATCCAGACCCCTTCGGGAGGGTCCGGAGGTTCCTGAAAGCGAGTCTGGGTCCCAGCTCCCAGACTCAAACCCACAAGAAGTCACTTTAGAAGACCCAGACCCCTCTGGGAGGGTCCAGGTCATTTCTGAAGAAGCTCCGGGTTCCTCCAGCCAGAACCCGGAGGTCCCCGAAGAGAATCTGGACCCCTCCGAGAGGGTCCGGATTAATGAAGAGGAAGCTCCGGACCCCTCCGGGAGGGTCCGGACCATTCAACGCCCGGTATACTTCATCAGTGAAGTATTACATGATGCCAAGACTCGATACCTAGAGGTGCATAAGCTGCTCTATGCAGTTCTTATTGCCTCCAGGAAGCTTCGACATTACTTCCAAGCTCACAAAGTCTCGGTGGTGACCTCCTATCCACTTCGAGCAATCCTGCATAATCCCAATTCAACTGGGAATATTGCAAAGTGGGCAGCGGAATTGGCTGAATTCAATCTTGAATTTATTTCAAGACAAGCTGTCAAGAGTCAAGCGTTGGCAGATTTTGTGGCGGAATGGACTCCCTCTCCATCAAATCCTGGGGGCCCCAGCGAGCAGAAGACGGAGCATCAAGCTCCAACCTTCACTGAGCCTCACTGGACCCTCATCTTCGATGGCTCCATGCAGAAGCAGGGGGACAGAGCTGGAATCCTTCTCCTTGCACCGACTGGGGAGAAGGTGAAATACATGGTACACCTTGACTTCAAGGCAACCAACAACATGGCGGAGTATGAAGCACTCATATATGGACTAAAGGTGGCACTGTCATACGGTGTCAGGCAACTGCTGGTCAAAGGAGATTCACAGCTCATCATCAAGCAGGTGAAGGGTGAATGCTCCTGCAACAATCTCCAGCTAGCTGCTTACCTCTTAGAAGTCCAGAGGCTTCAGAAGGACTTTGAAGTCCTAGACCTCCACCATGTTCAGCGTGCCCACAACGTTGAAGCCGACAAACTCTCGACGAAAGCGTCAACCGGAGCTCCGGCTCCTGACGGAACTTTTGTCCGGAGATTGTTGAAACCCACAGCTCAGCCTGCCGAACTGAGCGAAGGGGGCGAGATCAGCATCCCGAAGCTGACGGTCCCGATGGCCTTGTTACCATGGCAGCCATCAAGGGTCGTAGGTGCTGCCGGGAGCTCCGAGCAACCCAGCACGCAAGACTCAAAAGCTCAAGCTAGCTCCGATGCATGGATCTCGGAGATCCGGAGCTACTTGAAAGACAACATCCTTCTTGACAATGATGTATCCGCTGACCGGGTAGTCAGATTGGCTAAAAGATACACGCTGGTAGAAGGGGATCTCTACCGACGCGGTGCCAATGGCGTCCTAACGCGGTGCATCACAAGGGAAGAAGGCTGTGAGCTCCTCGCAGAAATCCATGGAGGCGAGTGTGGGAACCACGCGTCCTCCCGCACGCTAGTCGGTAAAGCCTTCCGGCATGGCTTCTACTGGCCTACAGCGCTCTAGGATGCCACTGAGCTGGTGAAGAAATGCGAAGCATGCCAATTTCATGCAAAGCAAATTCATACACTGGCTCAGCCCTTACAAATGATACCTCCTGCATGGCCCTTCGCTGTGTGGGGGATGGATATCTTTGGACCCTTCCCAAGAGCCGTCGGAGGTTACAAGTTCCTGTACGTCGCCATTGACAAGTTCACCAAGTGGCCGGAAGCAACTCCAATTGTGACGATCAACAAGCAATCTGCTATCAACTTTCTGCAATCCATTATAAGCAGATTTGGAGTCCCAAACAAAATCATCACTGATAATGGGACTCAATTCACAAGCTCCGCATTCCAAGGATATTGCGAAGACCTCGGCATACAAGTTTGCTACGCCTCCGTAGCTCATCCATCCAGCAATGGCCAAGCCAAAAGAGCAAATGCAGAAATCCTTAAAGGACTCAAAACGCGCACCTATGAGCGCTTGAAAAAACACAGAGCCAACTGGATCGAAGAGCTTCCGCCCACTCTATGGGCCAACAGGACTTCTCCAAACCGGTCAACTGGAGAAACACCCTTCTTTCTGGTGTACGGAGCTGAAGCAATCCTTCCTCCGGAAATCACCTTGGGTTCGCTCCGGGTCCGGACCTTCAACGAAGCCGCGCAGGACCAGCTCCGGCGTGAAGACCTAGACCTCCTCGAGGAGGGAAGGTGCCAAGCAGCTGTTCGGAATGCCCGATATCGCCAAGCTCTACGGCGTTATCACCAGCGGCATGTACACAACCGACAGCTCGAGGAAGGCGATCTGGTGCTACGGAGAATACTATCCAGAGAAGGGTTAAACAAACTCTCCCCCAGCTGGGAGGGGCCCTTCCGAGTGATCAAAGTATCCCGTCCCGGAAGCGTTCGCTTGGCTACCGAGGATGGGACACCTCTCCCAAATCCTTGGAACATTGAGCACCTCCGTAAGTTCTACACTTAATACCACAGAGGTGAGTCTTGAGTAACTTGAGATGTATGTTATAGAGTCATTGTACAGAGTCGGGTAGTTCCTCCGGGAGAGCAGACGGACCTTTCCCGAAAGGTCCGCAAAGCTCATGCAGCACTTGTCACAGTCTCCGGACTAAAAGTGTGGCTAACTACCCTGGGTCAAACGAGAAACCAAACACACTTAGCCTGGTTCCGTACCCTAAGAGTGTACTTGTTTCCCCTGTACCCCGGACCTATAATGAAAGACATCTTCATGTGAAATACACTCAACGTGCATTTATTTTGTATAGGCTCAACATTTTTATTTTTCTCTTTATTGTCTATAACAAAGATGTGCAATTCTTAAGAAATTTTAGTTCGACCGGTTTATATACGATTCGAGTTGTATTGTCAGTTCTTTTGGATTCAAATATCGTTCATGGCCAACTCACCTGAAAGCCGCCAAGCCAATCTAGGGCCGGAGTGTGCTATCGACTTAGCCTGGTCAAGCACCCTAAGTACGCCACTCTACCTACACCCCGACAGGCCGATGTAAGGCGAGTCCATGAACAGTTGAATCTAAGAGAAAAGGCAACGCATCCGGTTGTATTTAAAATCGCGTTCAAATTAAAGTTTTCTTAAGAATCGTAAGCAGCGACGAAGTTATAGACAAGGAACAAATTTTACTATTTTTCTTGGCTTAAGTGTGCAGGAAAAATAAACTCTACGTTGATGGAGAGAAGCCGGAGCTAACTAAGCTTCGACTCCCCAAAGGGGGCCAACCGTCGACGCTGAATATAAGATGGTGAGAAGACCCCGTAAATGGAGTCTGCTGCCAACAAACCAAGTGTTGGCAAAGGTCACCGCCGGAGCTACCCAGCTCTGACACCCCGGAGGACTAACAATCGACGCTCTAGGTGTTGATAGAGGCTATTGCCGGAGCTACCAAGCTCCAGCGATAGACAATGCCGGAGCTTCTAAGCTCCGACAACCTCAGGGGACCTTCACTATCGAAGACTTCGGACCTAAATGCTAAAAGTTCGGAGCAAATGAGTCTTCAACAAAACTCAATATCCTTTTGGTACATGTTCACAATCAAATTGTGTACATCTACCAGGGGGCCAAGTGAAGATAAAGATGTTGAAGACAAAAAGTGAAATTCGCAAAAATTTGGGGATTTCATTCATCTGGAGACAGGAGATTACATCTGGAGACAAGGGATTACAAAATTGAGGAAGAAGAAGAGAAAATACAAGTGAGAGCTAAAGAGATGGTCCTAGACCCTATGGAAGAACTCGGCGACTTTCTGGGCGACCTCCGATACGCTGGCTCGGGTAGCTTCGCCTTCTCCTTCGACGGGGCCTTCAAGCACCGGGTCCAGAGGAAATTGGGGGTTCCGGCTGGTGTAGCACGTCAGCACATACTCTGTGACGTTCTTCGACAGGGATTGCCCCTCAACCTCTAGTTGGTCCGCGATGACATCGCCCACCTTGGAGAGCTTGCTACCTGCTGCGCTCAACGCCTGCAGCGCAAGGTTCGGCTCCGGCTCCGGATCATCCGGGCGCACGGGGCTGAAACCCATTGGTGTCAGCGCATCATTGGCCTTGCCCAGGAACTCCCAAATCTGTAGGGAGTCCGCCGTCCTCAAGCTCTTCATCTCTTCCAGGGATCTCTTGGCCGCTGTCAGTTCGGAATTCTCACGGGCGAGGCGCTCAACTTCTTTGGTGTTTTTCTGAATCTTTGCAGCAACCCGCCTCTCAAGTCTTTCGAGCTCCTCCTCCCGGAGGTGGATCTTGTTCGGACGATCGACCAGGTCCTTCTCCCTAGCCTCCACTTTTTTCTACCGGACAACAAGGGCACACTCATATTCGTAGAGTTCCTGCCCCCGCACCCAGGTCTTCTCCTCTTCCTCTTGGCAGCGCTCTTCCAACTTCTTGGTGCGCTCCTCGAGGTCCTTGTCAGCCAGAGCTACTTTCTCGGCGAGCTCCTCTTCCCTCCTCAGGACGTCATCCCGCAGCTCCAGGAGTTTCTGCTCTTCGTCCTCGAGCCGTCTCTCCCTCTCTTCAAGTTCCCCTCGGCGCTTGATGAGTGCGGTGTTGATGGCCTCAAGCTGTTCGTGCCGAGCATTGGTCGCGTCGTTGGCAGCTTTGGCCTGATCGTGGATCTCCCGGGATTGAGCGTCGAGGGCATGAGTCATGCTCTCCCTGTCATCTAGCAGCTTGCCCCAGTACTCCAGGCGGATCTTCCCCCGCTTGATCCACTCCTTGTCATCCGCTAGCATCGACTGCGCCAGCTTGGTCTCAAAGTGGAGTCGGTTACGCCACCGCCTAAGGGTTTGGCGCTCCTCTTCAAGAGCCTTGCTGTCGTGGAAGAAGGCCAATTGGACTTGACGCAGACTGGAGCAGGCGTTGTCGATAGACATCGACAGCGGGATGGGCTCCGGACCTGCTGGGGTCTCCTCCGCTGGTTCCAGCGGGTCTTCACATACAAAAATTGGGTCCCACTCTATGAGAGCGGAACCCTGAGCTTCAAAGGCACTAGGGCCGTCCTCCGGGATGGCCTCAGTCGCCATTGAAGAAGGCCCCGCCGCCAAGTCTTCGGGCCGGGGGCCAGCGACTTCGCTTGGGCACTCCGGCTCGGCCGCAGGTACCTCCGACGTCGTCGCCTTCGGAGTAGGAGCTGCTACTGGCTCCGGCCGGGACACCTCTTCCGAGGGAGGCTCGAGCTCCATCGCCTCTTCAACCACCGGCTCTATGACCGGTGCTCCAACAATAACCGGCTCAGCGGCCGGTGCTTCGGAGGTAACTGGCTCAACTGCCGGAACTACCTCGACTTCCGGCTCACATGCCGGGGCCTCAGTCACCTCCGGCTCAACTGCCGGAGCTTCGACAAGTTCCGGCTCTGAGGCCGTGACTACTACTTCCTCCGGCTCAACAGCCGGAGCTTCCACCACTGCAGCACTAGGACCCGGAGCTCCAACCTCCGAGACAAGTGCCGCTGGCGTGTCTTCACTCCCGTGGTCCGGCGCTACCACGGGGACTTCTGGGGACGAGTCGAGGTCCATGAACACGACAGCCGGTGCCGGAGCTGTCGCAGCCTCAGCCACCACCTGGGGCGGCACCGGGACAGGAGCAGAAGCTGCCACGGCCTCAGACATCGTGGCCGAGGGTGGAGCTTCACTCCCCTTCTTGGGGACACTGCAGATGATGGACAAAGAAAATCAACATACAATCACTACAATTAAAAAGTTAACCAAGGTAAAGATTAAAAATTACCTTGGAAGGCTTCCGCACCAGCTTGCGCGGAACCTTTTTCCTGGACGTTGCGGGCTAGCCACGGTCGGCGTAGAAGCTCCAGAAGGCCCCCCGGAACTTGTCGCAGCTACGGGCGTTTCCCGGGTCGAGGATCTCCTCGATCGGGAGGAACCCCTGGACCTGGAGGCTCCCACCATCCCAGGTGCCGGAGTCGTGCGCCCGGAGCTAGCACCCTAGGAGGGTTCCACCATGGGGACAGACGCGCTCCGGGAGGATCCGACTTCATTAACGGTATCGTCCCGGAAGGACCCCACTACGGGGACAGTCGCCACGGTGGCAGAAGATCTTTCCCCTGGGGAGAAGGGACTGAGGCGGGAGTAGCGGGCCTGACGGACCTTCCGTCGGCATGTCGCAGCTTCCTCTTCCGGCTCTCTGGCTCATCCGCCAAAGACCTCGACCCTCGGCTGTGGGGCAGGGGTGGAGCCGTCTTCGGGTATCTCGGGGATCGCCACCTGGGTGGTTGATCTTCTCTCAACGACACCAAGGTCGTCAAGTGCAGGCATCGTCCGCCGGAGCTCCTTGTTGAACTCCACTTCCACGTTCAGAGGGAGAAAGGCCGATGGCGGAGTCAAGTCATCACCTTCGATGTCGATGCCGTGCTGGAATTTCTTGAGGTGGAACTCCAAGGTCTTCCCCACCATGTTGGACTTCAACCGGGTCTCAACCCGGTCCTCGTCCATCACGCTGTTGAGGGCCCAAGCGAGCTTCTCCCTCCTCTTCAGCTGCGCCCACCTGTTGGCCAGGAAATTATAGAATACCGCCTGGGGAGTCAATCCTCCCTCCACGCATTGGCGGATCCTGGTCAAGGCGGGGTCAAAAGCTTCCGCCAGCATCGGAACCTCACTCCAGATCGTCGTGTCGATGCCGGGCAGACCGTCGGGCAGCTCCAACCGCTCATGCTCCTCCACCTTGACGACTATCCAATCTTTCTTCCAGTCATCCCACTTCCCGGAAGGGAACAACCGGAGGTACTTGAATGGGCACTTCTTGCACTTCACAAAGTAGTAGAAGCCAAGGTACTCATTGCTCCGGCCAGTGGTGTGGATGGTGAAGAAGGTCCGGAAGAGTTCGATGCAGGGGGGATGCCCACCCACATCTCACAGAAGTGGACAAAGATGGACACGAGGAGAATGGAGTGAGGGCCAAGGTGGTATAGCTGTAGACCATAGAAGTCTAGCAGCATCAAGAAGAAGGAAGAAAAAGGTGGGATCAACCCCACCATGGCGTACGAAGAAAAGTACAACATTTCACCGGCGCGCTCCTTCTCGAAGAGGAGCTCTCCGCCGGCACGGACCAAACGGTTAAAGAAGTCCGAGGACCACCCCATGAGGGCCCGGACCTTCTTCAAATCGCCGTCGGTCTTCAAGCGACTCTCGCGCAGACCCAACTCCATCGAAGCACAGCTAGGCAAGAGAAGGAGAGCTAAGCACGAGTTGGGAGTTTGAGCGCAACATCAGATGAGAGGCGTAAAGAACTCCCGACGGTGCGCGCTTTCCTTCTTAAGTAAGCCCTCGCAATGCTTGGATGGAAATCGCAGGGAAGTCGAAGATACCACTCAAGGATTCAACCCAGCCGATGACAAGAGGGCCCGGGACCACCCCGACGATCGAGTCGAGGCTATTACCCAGGCAAACGGTTGTCATCACGAGGCGGGAAACCCAAAGGCGGCGGCCTGACAGGGCGCGCGGAACTGATACGGTTTTCGTATCGGGAACCGGCGACCTTCAATTGCGTGAGATCCGCACGTCAAAGATCTCATCTACCGCCTGAGGTGTGCCGCGCGGCGGGATCTAACTGTAAACCCCTGCCAACGGCACCTTTGAAGACCCTTTAAGACTCAGTTCAAGAGTCGCAAGGATGGACCCACCTTCGACGGAACGACTTCACCCCAGTGATCTTCCTCGGAGGTAAGTCCAGGGGGCCACTGTCGGTACCCTAAAAACCATACACCCCTTGAGGTTACAGAAATCTCAAAGGAAAGCCATCTACTTGGTTTGAAGACCCTCAGAGGCCCACTTGTCAGACATGACCGGACCCGCTTCTCCAACATGGTTAATCCCTGGGTCGCCACGTGTACGACTAACCTGGAGCTACCTCCCACAAGGGGGAAGCTCTGGACCACGTACCAAAACGGCACCTCCGGACTTAATCCTAGACCGAGAGAAGCTCCGGACCTGACACGTGTCTGGTAGACCCGGAGCTACCTGCTTCCCACAGCAAGCTCCGGAGCTGCCACGTGTCAAATCGTCAGACCTTCCAGCTTCTAATCTCCGGAAGACCTTGTAACGACTCCGGATCTTCAAAGGAGAGTCAAGGACTTAAAGACCCAGTTAAGTGCCATTAATACCATATTAATGACACTCAATCGGACGATCTTAACACCAGTAACGGCGCTGTCAAAGCCCGTTACAGGATCATTAAGAGCAATTAATCGTGTATCAATACCAGTAACTGCCGGGGCCACATGTTGGGCCAGGCTAGCTTGTAACGGCCTATCCTTGTACTATAAAAGGACAGGCCGACGATACACTCAGGGACATTCACAAGCGATCATACGTGACAAGCTCTTACTACTAATACAACACCAACACACCCGTGGAGTAGGGTATTATGCTCAGGCGGCCCGAACCACGTAAACTCTTGTGTCTCCTGTGTCAAACTCCTATTCACCTTCTTGAATCTCCGCGCGCCCACACCGAACTTCAAACTCCCCAATCACTTTAGTAGTGTAGGGAGATCTGCCGGCTCCAACAGTCGACAAACACTCTTCATCAAGAAATTCAAGGGCATGATGAAAAGAAGGAAGGGCAACAACTCAACTGAAGGGAAGAGCAAAGAAAAAGGAAAATCCATGGCTCGACGTACCTGCTACAACTATGGCGAGTACGGTCACTTCATGGTTGACTGCACTTAGGAAGAAAATAGAAGGAAGAAGGAAGGCAAGTTCACCAAGTGCACATTAGCAAGGAGTGGGACTCAAACCACGAGTCCTCCTGCGATGAAGAAGAGAAGATAGCCAACATTGCAATCAAGAAGTCTCCAAGAAGTCTACGATCTTCCCGAACATGGGATGCCGGGAGACTCACAATCACACTTGCCTCATGGCTAAGGAAGGCAAGAAAAAGGTTCGACTTACACCCCCCTCGATTAATTCCTCTGTTGATGATTTTGATAGCTCTAGTGAAAATGAGGATATGTTTAAAGGACTAAGTAAAACTGCTTTAAGGAAAATGAAATTGTTGTCGGATGAAATTTTTGAGAGGGAGGAGCTTGTCAATCGACAAGAGGATATGCTCATCCGTGAAAGGAAGAGATATCAAGAGGTTGAGAAACTCCTTGAGCTTGAGAGGGAGAAGAGAAGGTCACTTGAGCATGAGCTAGCCTTGAGTAAGGAAACTTACTCAAAACTAGAAAACTCACATGTTGCAATCAAGGATGAACTTGGTAACTTGTCAAAATGTGACAAAATCCTTGAAGTGCAAGTTGAGTCACTCAAGCAAAGTGACTCCTCCTCCTCCAAAAGCTCACCTTCGAAAGGTGTAAGTCTGACAACAATTGTAACTTGCACATGTTCCATTAAGAAAAATGTTGTTAAACTTGATTCTCCTACTTCTTATGCTAAACATCCATCCCAAAGTGGCATCTTTGACAAGGAAAAGATCAAATATGCATGCAGTGCATATATGGTCACTAGACCTCCTAACATCAAAGATAGTCTTGGGTTTAACAAGAATAACCACATGTCCACCAATGTTGATGCTAAGAAGCAAATTACCTTTGTTAAGGAAACATCACGTGAATCTGACTTGCAAATATGATTTCATACTTTTGATGCTTCATATGTACTCATAAAAGACAGATTTGGACATGTATTTGCTAAATATGTAGGGTCATGCCACAAGAACTTAAAAACTTGCGTGTGGGTGTCCAAGACTCTTGTGACTAACCCGCGAGGACCCAAGCAAGCTTGGGTACCTAAAACCAAGAAATAATTCTGTTTTGTTGGCCTACTTCTCCGGTGGATCAAAATGGGCATTGGACAGTGGATGCACTAATCACTTGACCAAAGAGAGGAGTATGTTTGCGGAGTAGGAGCGCAACGCGGATCCAAGTGAAGGGATATACTTTGGAGACAAAGGCCAAGGAAAGGTCTTTGGTAGTGGTAAAATTGAAATATCTTCCCAACATACTCTCTCAAATGTTTTACATGTAGATTCTTTAGATTATAACCTCTTTTCCATATCTCAGTTGTGCGACAAAGGTTATAATTGTTTATTCATTGATCAGGGTGTGACCGTTTTCAGAAGAAGCGATGGCTCGATTGCATTCAAGGGAATGTTGAATGGAAAGCTTTATCTTGTTGACTTCAACAAAGATAAAGCTGAACTCAACACTTGACTGGTTGCTAAAACTAACATGGGATGGTTGTGGCATAGATGGCTAGCCCATGTTGGGATGAGAAATCAGCGGAAACTTCTAAAAGGTTCTCACATCCGAGGTTTAAAGGATGTTGTTTTTGAGAAAGACAGGCTGTTCAGCGCTTGCTAGGCGGGAAAACAAATTGGAGCACCACATCCTGACAAGAACGTGATGACTACCTCAAGAGGAACTTCTACACATGGACCTCTTTGGTCCAATTGCTTATATAAGAATTGGCGATAACGAATATGGATTGGTCATTGTTGATGATTTTTCTAGATTTACCTGGGTATTTTTCTTGTATGATAAATCAGAAACTTAGGGAATCCTCATGAAATTTCTGAAAAGGGCGCAAAACGAATTTTGCTCAACCGTGAAGAACATTAGAAGTGACAATGGAACGGATTTCAAGAATACACAAGTTGAGGAGTACCTAGAAGAAGGAATAAAGCATGAATTTTCAGCACCCTACTCCCTTGAACAAAATGGGGTGGCCAAAAGGAAGAACATGGCACTCATCGAGATGGCTAGCACAATGTTGGATGAATACAAGACTTCGGACCGGTTTAGGGATGAAGTGGTGAACACCGATTGTCACGCCACAAACCGGCTATATCTTCACTGACTTTTGCAAAAGATGCCATATGAGCTCCTTACTAGTAACAGACCGAACGTTACATATTTCGAAGTATTTGGATGTAAACGTTTATCTTGAACAAGAAATCAAGGACTTTGAAGTTTGCTTCAAAATCTAATGAAAGGTTCTTGCTTGGTTATGATTCGAACGCCTACGCCTATCATGTCTTCAACAAAGTCTCTGGCCTTGTTAAGGTTGCACGTGATGTAGTGTTCTACGAAACTAACGGCTCCCAAGTGGAGCAAGTTGATAAGTGTATGCTAGATCAAGAAGAAGCCACAAGTCAAGCGTTGAGGAGTATGGCACTTGGTGATATTCGACCTCAAGAACAACCACAAGACTCAAGTGCACAAGATGAACCTCAGCAAGAAAGCAATGATCAAGGGGGAGCTCATGCACAATATCAAGATCAGGAAGATCAAGAAGATCAATATATTCAAGGAAGCAATGATCTAGGGGGAGACATTAAAAATGAAGAAAATGAAGTCCCAATAACTTCACAAGTTCCTCACCCAAGAGTACATCAGAGTATACAAAAGAGATCATTCCGTCAACAACATCATTGGAGACATTGCTAAGGAAGTAACCACTTGATCTCGCATGTCAAACTTTTGTGAGTACTACTCTTGTGTCTCTTTTCTGGAACCATACAGGGTAGAAGAAGCACAAAAGGATCCAGATTGGGTGATTGCAATGCAAGAGGAGCTAAACAAGATAAATGAAGTATGAGAACTTGTGGAAATACCAAAGGCGAACATCGTTGGAACCAAATGGGTCTTTTGGAACAAACAAGATGAACATGGAGTGGTAACAAGAAAAAAGGCACGACTTGTGGCAAAAGGTTACTCACAAGTCAAAGGTTTGGACTTTGACAAAACATTCGCTCCCGTAGCTAGACTTGAGTCCATTCATATTTTATTAGCATATGCTACTCACCATAATTTCATGTTGTATCAAATGGACGTCAAAAGTTCCTTCCTCAACGGTCCAATTAAGGAGGAAGTGTACGTGGAGCAGCCAGCGGGATTTGAAGATCAAGAGTACCCCAACCATGTGTACAAACTACATAAGGCTCTCTTTGGCCTCAAATAAGCTCCTCGAGCTTGGCATGAGTTCCTTAGAGATTTTCTGACTCAAAATGGTTTTAAAATTGGAAAAGCTAAATATACTTTGTTCACAAAACAATTGTATGATCATTTATTTGTATGTTAAATCTATGTTGATGATATCATCTTTGGTTATACTAATAAGTCTTTTTGTAAAGAATTTAGCAAGATTATGACAGACAGATTCGAGATGTCGATGATGGGCGAATTAAAGTTCTTCTAAGGATTCCAAGTGAAACAATTAAGAGAAGGCACATTTATATGCCAGACCAAGTACACGCAGGACATCCTCAAGAATTTCAATATGGACAAGGCCAAGCCCATCAAGACACCCATGGTAACTAATGGACATCTCGATCTCAACAAAGATGATCCAAATGTGGATCAAAAGGTATTGATTGGCTCATTACTCTACTTATGTGCATTTAGGCCAGATATTATGCTTAGTGTGTGTATGTGTGCAAGATTTCAAGACGCACCTAAAGAGTGTCATTTAATAGCTGTAAAAAAAATCTTAAGATACCTTGTGCACACACCCAACTTGGGCCTCTAGTATCCCAAAGGATCCAAGTTTAACCTGATAGGTTACTCCGATGCTGACTATGCAGGATGCAAAGTCGATAGAAAGAGCACACCTGGGACTTGCCAATTTCCTGGTAGATCCTTAGTTTCATGGTCATCTAAAAAGCAAAACTCTATTGCTCTTTCCACAACCAAAACGGAGTATGTTGCAGCCAGTAGTTGTTGCGCACAACTACTTTGGATGCGACAAACTCTTAGGGATTATTGTTACAATCTGAATCATATTCCACTCCTATGTGATATTGAGAGTGCTGTAAAAATTGCGCACAATCCAGTAGCGCACTCAAGAACTAAGCACATAGATATTCATCAACATTTCTTCAGAGATCATTCATTAAAAAGTGACATTGTAATCTCACATGTTAGGATTGATAAACAACTTGCAGACATTTTCACCAAGCCATTAGATGAAAAGAGATTTAGTAATCTAAGAAATGAGCTAAATATACCTGACTCTCGAAATGTGGCTTAAAACAATGCATACCTGATTGTGATTTCAAAATTTACTCATTTTTTGCCAAAAATTGTCCCTTATCTCAATTTTCTCCTGAAAACTATTTAAATTAGTGAATCTTGGTGAATTATGGCCGTTGTATTACTGTTGATTGCTTACTGGTCATATTCATTAGGATTATTTGTGAAATGATGTCCTTTAGATCAATATTAGATCAAACACCCAAAATCAAGTTGATCAATTCTGTTTTGTCCTGCTGACACCGACTAGTCCGACATCAGCACCGGACTAGTCTGTTGCCTCAGACTAGTCCGATCCTGGTCCATCATACCGGACTTGTCTGGAGTCGATCGGACTAGTACATATATATCGGGGTTAACCCTAGCCCGCCGCTAGGAGCTCATCCACCACATCTCATAATCTCTTTTGCTCTCTCTCTCTCTCTCTCTCTCTCTCTCTTCAACGGTGAGCTCCAAAGGCGATTTCTGCTTTAAGACATAAAAATTGCAGATTTATCCAAAGGAAATCCTCTCCTCGGCGTAGAGCTTGTCCACTCCGGACTAATCCGGATCATACTCCTCCCCTTCAACTCAAATCATCAATTTTTCGGTAAAATCTCACTCAAACCCTAGCTCTCATCTTTTCTTAATTCTTGCTTATTTTTCTTGACTCCTAGGGCATACATTACTCTTCTAGATGTGTTCCTACTGTTTCCTATTAATTGTGAATTGATTCGAGCTAGATTTGTTGAAAATAGGAAATTATGGTTCTTATGCCAGACCCGACTAGTCCAATGTTCAATTATGGAAAAGTCCGGTACTCTAGACAAGTCCGCACTTTGAAAATGGACAAGTCTAGTACCTGACAATTTGAACCTCTAAATTATTATTTGCGCATAGTCTCAAGTCAATTCTTATCAATCCTTGAATTCCTTTGTCAGACACCATGTCTTCAAGTTCCGAGGACAGCTCTTTTGATTATAATGAAGAGCGTGACCGTGCTATGGTGCAAAGAGCCAAAGAGAGGGCGATGAAGAAAAGACATGACCACAATGTTCACTCCTCTCCTCCCGACGATGTACTTCCAAAGAAGACGAGAGTGGGGGTGAAGAAACCAATAAGCAAGAAAGGTGTTGGGAGTTCATCGGCGCCCAAGAGAACTCTCAACAAAGGAAAAGGACTAGCTAGTGGTCCCATTGGCCCTTTGAAGATGAATGCTCCTAATCATCGCAACAGGCAGCCCTCTAGTGTTGACTTTACAGGAAAAGGGAGTGAATTGGCTGACAAGTTCAAAAAGCTGGAAGTCTATGTGCAGCCCAAACAGTCAGTTGACCCTAGATTATGGAGCAATTTCCATGTTGACTATTATGAGCATGTATATATGAAGATGAGGAACCCAGTGATTGGAAGTCAGTGGGTGGATATCACTTACCTCCAATCCAAGAGATGTCAAGCTTACTAAGTGGTTCTGGAGGCATTGGAGTGACATGGACTGAATGATCTTATCTCTTTCCAGTTGGACTAGAACATTGAGGTCATCACTCAATTATATTCCACTCCAAACTTTTCTCGTGATGATGGTGACAAAATGATATGGATGAAACATGGAGCAAAGTACCATGTCACTTACGAAGATTTTGCTAGAATTCTTCATCTTGAAGATTCTTTGGAGAATGACATCATTATTCACAACTTGAAGCCCCTGGAGAAAGATGAGCTTGATTTTCTCTATGACACAAGAATGCCTTACAAGTCTCCAACTAACAAATACATGAAGACATTCTTTGCAGTTCTAAACAGAATCCTCAGGAAGACCATAGATCCCAAGGAGGGAGATGCATGAACTATTCAGGGGACACTCAGGACATTGATTAAGGTGGTAAGCAAGAGAAGGACCTTTAATGTCTTTTGAGTATATTTATAATGATATTGTGAATATCTCCATCATCCTAACAGGTCATGTGGCTATGCACCCCATATCATGTATATGATTGAGAAGGTGACAAGGCTTGAGTTTGTAAAGGATGTTCCTCACACTAGTCTCAGGCCTTAGAAGCCCACAATTTATACTGTCCCTCTGCTCCTACCTCACCTGCAGAGGAACAAAGATCTAAGAGGGCTCATGAAGGCACAAGAACTAAAGCTACTACTCTGGCTACTCCACCTCCTAGAGAGTCCCCCAGTGGTGTGTTGAAGATGCTCTCATCCATCTTTGCATCCTGCTGCAAAGTGGAAATTAAGCAGCACAAGGAGAGTCGGGCCAGGAAGAAGCATCAGCGATATGTGAAGGCCAACATCAAAGCAATATGTGAGAAGCTGGAGATGAAGCTAGTGGGGTCACCTCAGATCTCAGAAGATTTTGAAGAAGATATCACATGGATGGCACCCCTCTCGGAGCAAGAATTGGCTTCATTCAGATTGGCTTGTGCCTCCGCTCCTCCTCCTCCGCTAGTACCTGAAGATGATGAAGACTGGGACGAGAGTGAGGGAGGCGGTGGCGATGAGTGATTCCACTAAATTTTTCTCTTTTTGGTGTCGTGATGCCAAAGGGGGAAACATTGAGACTAGTAGCTTATTTTGTAGCCCTAGGGACTTGTGATCGAGGACATGTATCTTAATTTCAAATTATTTTAATCCATTTTGGATGTGCCTACTTTATTTAATGTGTGATGCCTAGTTTAATGATAATGTGGTGATTGTTGCTTTAATTGTTAAGTTATTATCTTTTGCTCATCACACACACTCTTTAGGCACCCCACAATAAAGAGTGCATATATGTGGGAAGTTTCTATTACTCATCTATCATTCTCATATATGCACACTTTATGAAAATCAGTTTTTACTCTTATTTGTGAAATCTAAATTGGTTGTCATCAATCACTCAAAACGGGGAGATTGAAAGTGCATCTAGACAATCCCTTGTGGGTTTTAAACGATTCATGACAAACAAATGAGATCCTAATGAACTTTTTGAGATGACTGCAGGTCAATTTAAGTGAGATAGTTTGGTGCACTCAAAAAGTGAAAAATAAAGTGGTGAAGAAAAAGAGAAAAGCACAACTGATGACTGAAGCGCAAAGTAGACTTAAATGTATAGGATGTGTGTGAGAGACACATCCCAAGAGCTCAAGTCTTTGCATAATGGTAAGGGCTTAAAAAAACCTAAAAATTCACTGAGCACCGGACTAGTCCGTTCAACTCACTGTTGTCCAAATTCATAGTGCACCTGACTAGTCCGCTCATGCACAAGACTAGTCCGATCAACTTTCTAGAACCACATTTCACAGTGCACCGGACTATTACGTTCACGGACCCGACTAGTCCGTTAAACTTTTTGTAAACCTATTACACTATGCACCAGACAAGTCCGTCCATAGGACTGGACTAGTCCGTTGAACTCTCTGATGCTCTATAACACATAGCACCAGACAAGTCCGCTCGTGGATCAGACTAGTCTATTCAACTCTCTGGAATTCAAATGCACAGGGCACCGCTCAAGTCCGAACACCTACCAGACATGTCCGATATACCTCACACAATTTAGGGTTTCTAGTGTGCTGCACAATTAACGCCTATTTTACACAGCACACCAGACAAGTCCGGTACCCAGTACGGACTAGTCCAACCGTCGAGATCCCAAACGGTAGCAATTTTGGAAACGCTATAAATAGGAGATCCACGACCCCACAAACATAATATAAGTATTCTAATATTCACAACTCAAACCCTAGCGCCGCCACTTGTCCCAAGAGCACAAAACACATCTCCCCACACATCTAATGTCCTCAAAAAGTGAAAATCTTTGAGTATTCAGATTTGGGATTGGGAGATCGGTGTTACGCTTTATTGAGCTCTTGGGGTTTGTTCTCTTTACACTCGTGCATTTACTTGTAATCTTTTCAGGTGTATTTAATCGTCTTTTCGTTATAATTCTTGTGGGAGCCCTCAACGTGTAAGGTTGCCCCATAAACTCGGTGATTACACGTGATAGTGGAATCAAGTCGGCCTTGTGTGGTGACTTGACGAGGGAAAGGGTTTGAAGAGACCCGGCTCTGTGCCGGCTTTCTCAACGAGGAATAGATCTTTTTGTTGAGATCAAACCATGGTAAAATTTTGTGTCCCATGTGCTTCTTTATTTTTGCATCATCACTACTTAGGGTATTAAGTTGATCGATCTTGTAACTTGAATTACAATTGCTTTCTACGTGTATATTTGCAATATTGATTGTCAATTCAAGTGATCTCAATAGTTGTTTAGTTTCTGCTACTATAACATGTAATTCGTGAATCAACACTTAATTAACTTGCTACACATTACCTCACCGGACTAGTCCACACCTCCAACCGTACAAGTCCGGTCACTGAAGTATTTGACAGTTTGATTAAGTGTGGAGGAAATTTTCAAAGCCTATTCACCCCCGCCTCCCCTCTATGCTACATTCAGTTCTTTTGCAAGATCTAGCCCTAGGAATTTCCTGAGAACTGGATCTCCTTTAGACTGAAAGAGTATTTCTACTACTTCCCCTTACAAGAATATTAATTTTCTTCTGACCAACTTTTTTGTTTTTTTTTTACTTTTCTTACTTTCAGTTAAAGTATATTTCTCTTCTACAGGCTCCATTTGAGTGTCTGCAAGCAGCAAGGTTCTTTCACCCAGCAAATTATCTTCCCCCCCCCCCCCCCCATACAATCCTCTTTTCAAATATCAGTAATAATAATGATAACCCCTTTATATCTACACATATTCTAGCCCTTTACATATCCCTAATTAGGCTAATCTTACCAAAATCATCAACAAAAATGACAATACCTAGACTGCATGCAATTTTAGATATATCTAAATCAGATAAAGCATTAAAAGAGTTCGAGTTACAAAACATACCTTCAAAAGACCTCTTTTTCTTCATATGGTTCATCAACTCCTGTGCTTTTCCTTGAATAAGGTTTTGAACCCTCCCACTTTGTCTCCTAGTCCGGGTCCACTGGTCTGGAGTGATATTAACTTATCCTTTAGTCATTTGCTTTGAATCAGCACCCCTCAACAGCAAAGAACTCATATCCTTCTCATGCAGAACAGCAAGAGCATTACTACATTTCATGAGCCAAATATTGATATCCCTCTTGGAAATAACCTCCTGAGAAACTTCATCATCAAGTAAATCATCTTCACCAGGTTCCCATGAAATGTCCAGTTTACCAACTTTATCACCCTCTTGATTATACTTCTCACAATCACCCAAAGAAAAGGCATTCACAACTTTTTCCTTAATTCCCATATGATTTTGCATCCTTGTTCTCTGTTGATGATGAATCAAAGGCATTTGCACCAGAATTGCTATTCCTAGCTTCACCAATAACTGTCTGTTTCTTGCCAGCAGTCACATGGGATGTATCATACAAGGATAGCCCCTTTGAGTGGTACTTGTTGTTGGAACTAGGTGGAACAGAAGATTGCTTGCCTCTCTTGTCCCATCTTACTACTTTCAGCTTCATTGTTATGCATACCAAAGGATTTCTCCATCTCTTTAGGCTGCTCTACATTACTGACTCCAACTACATTAGTCTGCCTAGGTCGTTCATCCCTAGAGTGAATTTCCCTCTCATAGATGAACACATTGCCATATGGATAGAACACTCCTTCTGCAGTATGTGGTACTAAAGCCGGATCCCTGCAGGCAATTTTCATTCTCACGTAATCAATCCTTGGAATAGTCTTTTCATCCACATCCACTGTTAATCCCACCAAGGAGCCTACATAAGCAATATTTTTCATCATTCCTCTTGTCAAAACGGTATTCCTTTGTCTCTGAACCAGGCATGTTTTAACTCCCAACTTGCACCAACAGCTGGTATCCAGGGAGCTAATGAAAGCTGAGCATCTGTAGATCTAATGGTAAGCTTAAATCTGCCCCATTCTTGTATCATCTTTGCTGCGGGAAACCTCATTGTATAGCAGTTTTCTTCTAGCCTCCTGGCATTCCATTTCCATGCACCAGTCCCGAGAATCTCTACGAATTCATCTTTGATCTATCTAGCAGTAGTAACTCCCTCCACCACATGAATAATGGCCGTAGTAGCTAGACCTCTCCCTCAAATTAGTTTCAGATGCACGATCAGGAATTAGAAAAAAAACTCTAATTCTTTACTCCTGTCGCACAAGGAATAGCAATGCACTCACTGAAAAGTTTGGTCTTACATGTTGCAACCTCATGCCCTAACTTCCCACATCTTGTACAGGGCCTATTCCTTGGACATTGACTCACCCTATGATCTAAGCCACCACAACAAAGAAAACCCAAAACAGCAGGCTTTTGAGAAATGTTAGAGTTGGAGTTCTCACCTTTCTCTGTGATCTCCTTGGGCTGTTTCTCAGGAACAACCTCTTGACGCTGTTCTTCAGCCTCTTCTGGCTCCTGCATCCCTTGATCCCTCATTTCCGGCCGATGATCTCACTTAGATATCTCCTTCCCTTGGTCATTTTCACCCAGGTTAGATGCAAGAGGTTGGCTCTGATTTTTACAACCCCCCCCCTTTCACCAACTTGTTCAACCTGCTTCCTGTTCCACAAAAATATACTACCCTTGTTCCAGCCTCTACCCGCGTTGCTGCTTCCATGATTCCACTCTTCGCTGCCACGCCCACTGAACCGGCCGCAACCCCCACCTCGACCTCCACCGAAGTTACCACGTCCCCTATTGTCAAGCCTTCCAAAAACTCCGCCACCTCCACTGCGGCCGCCGCCTCTTCCTGCATCCCAACCACGGCTAGGACGGCTGCGATTGCCATCGCCACTAGGCACCATGACAGTCGGTGCAGCAACAAACTTCACTACTTGGGCATACGATCGCTTCTCCCTCAGACCCCAGAAATGGCCGAAGAAGCGATGAAGCGCCGCGGATTGAGAAGCGGGTGGAGCAGGACCTGGAATCTCTAGGGCAAAGGGATGAATCCTCTTTCCGGAATTGCCCTTGTCCTGAATATCTGCGTCCGAACTTTTTTGCACTTCACTCCTCGCAAGAATCCCCAAATTTGGTTGCACATAATTGAGATCGTTATTTCCAACAACTCCCTCAATCCCTGTGCGAATTTGCCGGGGAACCTCTACCTGCTCGATTGACACCGACCGAGAACTCGAACACGAATGATTGCAAGGCGGACTCACCAAATTTGCTCTCCTCGTTGGAGAATCGCCTAGGGCTGTGAGAATCGCCATCCCCCCAAAGCATCTAAAGGCCCATGTTATGTTAGTCAACAACTCAGAAGAATAACCTTTCAAATATTTAGGTATTTCAAAAGCATGATAGGAAACTCCACAATATAGACTAGACAAGCATCAACCAGTGGTCCAGAGAATATAACTTCCTTGGAAGTGAAGCAATTATCATAAGGAGGCGATCTCAACTCAGTGCTTGGCAGTTTATCCATATTGACGATGTTCTTTTTCCAAAATATCAAAAGGTGTTCATAAAAAATTAGTTTGATTTCGATCTAGAGATTTTATTAGTGAGATAAGAAAGATAAAAATAAATATCACCTCATAAAATAGGACATATTATGCCATCCTAATGACCAAGATGAACATGGAGTCATAGACCTTTAAGTTAAAATATATGTTTTACTAAGTAAATACATCATAAATTGCTTCATGAGGATGGAACATATGACAGACCTTACACAGAAATAAAATCTAAGCTCGAAATCTCTATCACAAGTTAAGACTAAAACCAATGAATCACATTTATGAAAGGGTCTCATGATA
Organism: Tuctoria greenei; assembly: GCA_036927565.1. Lineage (NCBI taxonomy): Eukaryota > Viridiplantae > Streptophyta > Magnoliopsida > Poales > Poaceae > Tuctoria > Tuctoria greenei. The sequence continues at coordinate 75,438,520 of JAYESD010000004.1, forward strand.
ATAAAAGATCAAGTTCTGACTTATGGTACTTTTCAGAATTGATGATGGAACACAATTAATATCATATGAAGATACATGCATACATACTGTTTGTTCAAAAACTTCATCCTACCATTAACGATATTGTAATTAATCCATAGATATAACGATAAATATAATGAGATCAAGTCAACTAAATATTTCATTTTGGAAGAACTTAGTGGAGGATAATCTCGATGACTAATACAACTTGTTAGCTAAGTTCAGTAGACAGATAGATAAATTCATTTGGAATTTACTTAAGAAGGGACAATTTACAGTACGATCTATATATCTTCACATGATAAAATAGGATACTCCTTTCCCTCATAAATTTTTTTGGTAGCTAAATTCCACAAAAAATCAATTTCGAATCCCAACAGAGATAATATTTATAAAGGATAGTCTAGTTAAGATGAACTAAAATAGAATTAAAAGTGTTGCGTTTTGTACTTGTAATAAAACTGTCAAACATCTTTTCATTGATTGTCATCATGCCTAGGACTATCTACATAGCTACTGGCCGTTTAACCCCACCTAGATCAGTCCACATCACATACGTAGTTATCACTCAAATTTTAATTCAAGAGAGAAGAACAATATCCTTGGTAGGACAACTACATTATATATGTTGGACAATTTGAAGATGTCGTAATAATCTAATCTTTTAAAATTACAATGTTCTTTATATATTTATGATATATTTAGGAACATATACTAGTTGCAGTTTTGGACACTGTTGCAGCATGTGACAACACAAAGGAGTTTTCCTGTCGGCGAGCAGAAAATTGAAGACCACTGTGCTAGTGTTCATTTCCATGGACAGATATCTAAAGATAAACTTTGTCATGCAGAATTTTTGGAGCAAGAGGATTTCCCGCGTCCCTCGCTCCCGAGCTCCACGGGCGGCGGAAAACTAGCGCCGCCACACTAGAGCCTCCCCTATTTTCTCCATGTCGTCGCCGCCGGAGCGCGCCGCCCACGTCCCGGGCGCATGCTAGGATGGCGGCGGTGTGTCCCTTGAGCGTTCCCCCTCAAGAGAATGCTGGTTCATGGTACCGACGACGAAGGTGGCCGGCAGAGGCGGTCGGAGTAGCGGGCGGCAGATCTGGTGGATGGGCTCGAGGATCCGGGACGGCAGGCCGGTGACGGTGGCATTAGCGGCGGTAGCGACTTCGAGGTTGGATTTCGTGGCTTTTCCACCCAGGTCCAAGGCTGACGCGATGGGGACTCCATCGTTGGTGCGACGGTGTAGGGGACGGCGACGGCAAGACGCGCAGCGCCGGCTGCTGCGAGCTCATGGAGGACGGCAGAGATGGAGTTCCAGATATGGGGCCGGCACAGCCCACCGTAGGCGTGACACTCTGGGGCACCAAGACGGCAAGAGCAACAGGCCTCCGAAGCTTTCTTCCCGCGTCGCCCCTGATGGGCAACTCGGCCACAGCGTATGGGCAGCGGAATGGAGGGTGCAGTTGGCGCATGGTTGTGCTGAATGTGGCGGATCTGGTGCAGAAGCCGCAGCAAGCGGCTAAAATGGCACTGGTGTGTGAGCCGTGAAGGTCGCGATGCAGGAGTGGTGCGGCCATGGAGGTTGCGATGCAGGAGTGGCAGCCATGGAGGTCGCGATGCAGGAGTGGCGCCATTATGACAATGTTGCTGCGGAGTTGTCGGCTGCTACTGCAGCATTGAGAGTCGTCATGGATGGTGCGATCTGAGACATCGCCTACGAAGAAGGTGTGGTGACGTGAGGACGGAACCGACCCATGGTGCATATAGTATCGGCGAGATGTGTCGGTAAACAATGGTGAAACTCGACGAAGATGTTGGTGGCGGGCAGCTTGAGCTTGGCAGTGCCACTGATGTGCGGGTTGTGCATCTTGTAGTGCATGACGTGACATGGGTGATGCGAGCTTGGTGGCAAGGCGAGGACAGTGTGTCCTTGACAACGAGGCAACATGGCGTGATGGAGAACTCCTCCTGGCATGTGGTACGCCGGCGAGGGTGTTGGTGATGACAACCACAATTTTCGGATGGAGGCGGTCAGATCAGGTGGATCACTTGTCATTGGAGGGTTTCGGTGGTGGTGAGCTGTTTTCTCTCGGGACAGTCTCCTGGAGCGGCGTTTGTGAGGCATGTGGGCGGTTCGCGACAGCGGATCTGGTCTGTGAGGCTCGCAGTTACCTGCGACGGCATATCTGAGCAGCAGGGCTTGAGAGGTGCCTGCAACAACGGATCCAGGCGGCCGGGTCGGCGGAGTGCTTGCGACGGTGGATCTGGGCGGTGGCACTCGTGAGCGCCGACATCAGCGGATGGAGGCGGTCTTGGACACGTGAGGGGTCAGTGCCTTGACCTTTGTTGATGCAGCATCTGAAAGGTAAGCAGAGGAGGATCCAAAGTTTGTGTGTTGTGCTTGGCGTTGGCATAGGGCAAGTTGGCTGCAATTCACTTGTGAGTTTCTAGCATGTTCAATTGCGAAGGTGTGGTGGTCGTAGGATAGTTGTTTGGTGTTTGTGTGGTCGGGTGGAGGATGTGGCATCCTTTTTTGTTGTATGGTATTCGGGCTCGGTTTTCTATATAAACTGAGTCATTTTCTTCTTATACAATATTCGCAGGAGCTTCTCCTTCAGAGCTTTCAAAAAAAAAATCATGCATAATTTTTATATATTTTTGTTTCTCTAGATAATAAACGATGTAGCTGGAACTATGGAATAATATTAACGTTGTGTGTGTGGAGATGCAGGGATGAAAAGTTTATCCCGTTTTCTGAAAACAAAAATTGCATTGGAGCTTTTAAGTTAGGGTCCAGTAAGTTACATGAAGCTCAAACTACTGTAAAGCACAGCCTCCACTTGCCACGCGATTTTACTTCAGAATGCTGTTTTATATATCATTATAGTAGCAAATGCAGTGCAAATAAAATCCAATTATTTGTATTTCTTATTCTGGTCTTGGACACCAAAGGAACGTGCCCGAGCAAAGCATCTTGGACCTGTTATTCTTGAAAGAGGAGGCGCAAATGAAATCTCGAGGCCACTTGCAACACACATCAATATTCCATGTGCACTAGGCTATGCGCTATGTTTTCATTTGGAACCTTTATTTGAATTTATGTAGTCAGGGAGTACCAATTGGGCTATACACTACTACAAAAATCTTTATCTCTAGCGGATCTAAACATATTATCACATGCGGATTTTAAAACTGTCTGTAACAAAGAGCATGTGGAAATCGACTATTTTCATAGGCGGCCTCTAGAAACTGCATGCTAATGATTTTCCACAAACATTGTTTACGTACAATGTGCCGCTTGTGATGAAGCATTATCTCAGGCGGATCCTAATGTACAACATGTATCTGTTATAAAACATTAGGATAGAACTAATTAAACCCTATTATTTCTAATTTTCTGATAAAATTTAAATAACAGCAATCACAATATATTCAATGCAATTCATAGTTTATACATTGCAATTCATATTTCATATATTTCAAATCATAGCTTCTGTAACACCCAATTTTTCGAGAGAAAAAAATGTAAAATAAAATTTTCAAGAGCTATAAAATAAATTTCTTTGGAATAAAATTCATATAAGGTAAAGTGCATCATGTTTAATGGAAAGTGTGAAATTTTTCAATTTTGAATTCGTTATACTTGGTTTTAAAACTCAAATCATAAAAGAGAAGAAAAACAAAAAAGAAAAGAAAAGAAAAAGAAAAGGAAAAATGGAAAACCTCAAGTGAGCCTAATCTTCATTCCCCGACCCAACTCCCCTCCCCTCCCTTCCCGGGCCGGCCCGCACCCCCTGTTCTCTCTTCCCCCTCACTGACAACTCGGCCCCGCATGTCAACTCCTTCTCCCACCCAGCATCGCGCCTGTAACACATGCGCGCACCGCGCCGCCCATTCGCCCACCTTCAATGCCGGTCGTTTCTCCCTCAATCAAGCTCGGGGAAGTGCCCCATGATTTCTTTGAGCGTTACTCCACCGTTCCCCTATAAAATCTGATCGATTTCCCTTGGTTTTTGTCGCCCCTGACACTTCAAACCCTAGCCGCCGCCGAGCACGGTATTGGCAACTCTGTTCCCGTCGATTCATCCAATTCTCGTCCTTGAAACCTTGCCTAACGCGTTCGCCGTGTTGCTAGGAGCTCGCTGGGCATCACCGTCGGGGACGAACTCCATTGCATCGCCGACTTCGTTGGGCGCCGCTGAGTTTTGCCGCCTCTCACCGTCGCCAACAAGTTTCCGCTCCATTTCGGGTCTTGCGACTCATCTAGGTGAGTTACCCTTCCTCCCCTCTCTCATTTCCATCATTTTTCGCCAAGTTTGGTGGCCCGTATCGTAAAATAGGACATGCCGGCCAACTCTGGCCTAGGCGCCGCCATCCTCGTCGGCCCCGGTCGCCGCGCGCCGCTGCCCTGGTCACCCCGGGTGACGTGGCCCTATCCCCACCCTCTATTTTAATTCCTACGACCGAGATTAGATCCTAGGATGCCCCTTCGGCCTTTTAAATCCGAGCCATACACTTTAAATCCAACGGCCCATATTCAAACACACCTAACCGTTAGACTTTTTACACTTAACCGCCTAGACTTTTCAAACCACTCTTAGTTAGGCCCAAATATTTATAATATCAACCCTGGACTTTCTGGAAATTCAGAATTAACTATTAAATAAAGTAAAAATTATTCTAAAGCCCCTGGAATATTAGAAAATAACAATTAAATACTAGAAAATTGTAGATAATCCATGGGCTTTATAAAAATGATTTTTATCCTTTGAAATAGATCTATTTTTGCAGAAAAGCCCCTGAAAATTCTAGAAATTAAATAAAAATCCCTAGCTTCTATAAAAATATTATAAAAACTGATTTAAAAATATTTTTAAATTATATTCAGTTCTGTAATATTTTTGTTCATTAATTTAAATTGCTGATTTATGCATAAAATGATTTATAAGTGTATTTAATTCATAAAAATTCATTTGCACATAGAAATAATTATTAAAAATGGTGTAAAAATTTTAAAATGCACATTTTATGCTATAAATTTATTTTGAAAATAATAATAGGTTAATAATAAACATAAAAATTGTATAAAATTGCTAAAAATATATCTTATCCCAATTGACTCATTTAACTTCAAATTCTCAAATACATAATTTATGCCTATAATTTAAATTAACCATAAAATCACAAATGCGTAGGATTTTGTGTTTATTTTATTGTATTGTATGCATTTTGTGATTGTTCTTATTGTATGTGCATCATCGTATATAGAGTCGTGGTCGGAATCAACCTCCAATCTTCAAGAGCACCAATTTCCCGTCGACCACGAGGATCAATTTGGAGGCAAGTTCCTTGACCATCTTGCACCCTTTTTGTTAAGTATTAGTTAGATGCATGCTAAATTAAAATATGAATCCTATGTTATGTTTCCCTAGATTTTATACAATTTTCCTTGTCGACATGGTTTGGGTGATTTACTATTAATTAGTTTTACACTTAGCCATGCTTAATTCAATATGTACAACTTATCCACGTGTTGTATTTGATTTACTATGATCCATGAAATGTTGGCAAATATGAAATTAATGGATAGGAATCTGATAGGGGGTGTTGATTGGTATGGTGCATGCGTGCACAAGACCTTGGTTTGGGGTTTGGCACCTATTGGATTCTAAGGACCAGTTTATGGAGGAAGTTGCTAAGCCATACAGTATCGCCACAGGGTTGTATATGGGACAACTTGGTTTAGTAATTTGGTCTCTCCCGGTGTAGCGTTGGTAATTGAACGAGCGGGGAATTGGTTCAGGGTACTGCCTTGAGATTCGCATGGCTCAAGATGGGGCTTCTCCTAGCGGAGGGAAAATAGACTCCAGGTGCCAGAGCGGTGAAACCTAAGAGTACCACTTGCAAGTTGGAAGAACCATCGGAAAGACCTCGTAGTGATCTCTTGGACGCACACCTATTGAAGTGTGTATAGTGGTTGGCCGCCGCTGGCAATAGGGAGGTTTATTTTAGTCCACCTGGCAACAGGGGATGAAATCACGAATTGTGGGTAAAGGATACGCACTTTGCAAAGTTTTGTCAAACTGTCTAGACAGTCGTGCTCACAGACACGAGCGCTTGGAACCAAGTTCATAATTAGAACATGGTTAAATGGTTGATGGTTTGGATTTGGAGATTATCTGGTTACTTTTGGGATGTTGGTTGGGATTTCACCTAGACGTAGGTGCTTAACAACATTAAGGCCCCCTTTGGCAGAGCTTCACGAAGCTGATTCTCAGGCAGAATCAGGAAAGCTGTGCCAAACACTATTTTTTAGAAGAAGTGATTCTTGGCTGATTCTGTGAAGTGATTATTTGAAATGAACTAAAGGCTGGAAGCTAAAAAAAATAGCTTCTCCTGATTCTGTGAAGTGATTCTCTATCCTGATTTTAAGAGTTTATTCTAGAAAATCGTAGAGAATCATTTTCAGCCACAAAATCACTTCACTAGGGAATCAGAAGTGAATCCAGAAAATCAGCTTTGTGGAGCTGTGCCAAAGGTGGCATAAGAATAGGTTGTAATTGCTATAGTGCTTTATCACTGTTTGCCTTCCTTGTTTGTAACCCTCATATCATAAACTTCCCCACTTGCTGAGTACCGTTGGCACTCAAACTTGCTTGTTGCATATCTTTCCCCAGTCTACAATGGTGAAGAAGTGGTTAACGAAGATTTCTACGCTGATCCGGATGAGACGTTCTAGGATGGCGAAACCCTCGGGCGGCGCCTGTGATTTGGAGCCCCGTTTATCTATTGTTTTCTGCTGCTTTGTAATTTTCTTTTAGACCTGGATGGTCATTTATGTAATAAGGTGATGTACTCGAACATGGCATTATTTATGGTATTTCACTTTCGTCTACACATGTATGAGTTGAATTGATCCTGGCATACATGTGGAAAGCATCTGGTTGCCTTTTTAATACCATGTATGACAAAGTGGTATTAGAGCCGTGTTGCCCGTAGGACGCGATCCTAGATAGAAATTGACACATTAAGGACTTTGCTATTTTCATAAAAAGTATTTTACAAAATTTCTTTGTATATTCTACCTTGTCTTGTTGTCTTACTCCATTTGTCTTCACTATTTTGATTTCCTAACACTCTTCTCCTCAACTGTAGATGGCCAACACTCACCTGACTGCCACATGGATTCAACTTGTCTCATGTGCTCCAGCCCATGTTCCAAGATCCCCACAACACGATTCAAGAAACTTGATGACGTACTACTCTAATGGAGATGTCACCGAAGTAATGAATGATCGTCTTAGGGCGATGCTACTTACCGTTGGATACGACGCCCACAAGCTCTACATTCGCTATCATACTACCGGGGCTCATCACGTCAATCGTGAAGAATGGATGAGTGAGCTCTTGATCTACTACCAAGGTCAGCTACTCAAGAATCACTTCGCTCCAGCTTGGAGAGCCACTCGAGAGGATGTAGACAAGGATGCAACATGGGTAGCTATCACTCGTCAATTCTACATCAACGGTCGGAGACTCCAAGACACCACCCACTCCTACACGCCTCAACGTCCAATCGGCATTAGTAACTTCACTTGTGCACCACTACAGCCACAGTTCACGAACTGGCAAATGGAAAGGAGCATCAATGATGGAGTTCATCTTAGCAACCGCCTCGAGTGCTGCCAGCGGGAGCTTCAAGACATGCGTGCTCTCGTGAAGTATTTGAAGGCTATTATCCAAGAGTATCAGATGATCATTGATGAGGACCCCCAAGGGATATACTTCAGACATTGAGACTTTGACGTACGAAGAGGATCTAAAGAAGAGAGAGTTAACTCACCCTACACCACACAACTTAGGAATAGCTACTTTACCCAATAATGTAATAAGACGAGTAGAGACTTGTTATGATCCTAAGTTGTGTTGTTTTGTTTTGTGACTGTTTGCTTGTTTCTGGGTGTGACATGTGCTGTGTAATGCCTTGGCACCTTGTACACAACCTCATCTTTTTATTGAATAAAATAATATTTTCATAAACTTATTCTCCTAGATGCATAAAGTGGGAAATCGTATAGAATAGTTCTAAAACAACATCCCAACATCAGATGGCAGGCAGAGGAAGAGGACGTGGTCGTGGTGTACCCCTTATCAATGATGAGGATGACGGAATTCCAGTACCACAATGGAACGGAAGGGGTGCCCTTGGAGCACCAGCAGCGAATTAAATGCAACAAATGATGATGATGCAAATGCAAATGATGCAAAATCTAACACAGATCGTAAGCAACATGCAGCAAGCCCAACAAGCACCTCAACAACAACCTCAGCCTCAACCACAACAAGCACCAAGACCCAGATCTCATCTGAGGGATTTCATAACACTCAACCTCCAGTCTTTTCAAATGCTATAGATCCTATGGATGTTGACGACTGGTTAAAGATAATTGAGAGTAAATTGAGGATTGTTCAATGTGAAGAACAAGAAAGAGTACTTCTGGCATCACATCAACTCTCTGGTCCTGCAGCTGACTGGTGGACTGCTTATACGGCTGCACATGAAAACCCAGAGAACATAACTTGGCAAGAGTTTGTGCACAACTTTCGAAACCATCATGTGCTCGAAGGCGAGATTCAAGCAAAGCGTCAAGAGTTCCTCTCCGTGAAGCAAGGAAATATAAGTGTATGTGAGTATATAAACAAGTTTACACAGTTATCTCGTTATGCTCCTAGAGATGTGGACACTGATTCAAAGAAGCAATTTTGTTTCAAAGAGGGGTTGGATAAGGAGATACAATTTATGATGTCTTCTAACAACTATGCTAACTTTCAACATCTGGTGGATAAGGCTTTCACCGTAGAAAGGAAGAGGAAGGAATGTGATGGAGAAGATCGCTAGCGAAAGATGGTGATGGGGCAATCCTCTGTCAGCAACAACCGCCCTCGCTTAATCCACAACAAACGGCACACATGAATCGTCCTGCCAACTCCACTTCACTAGTGCCATATACCCAGCAAGGTCAACAGATGCAACACCAATGTTCTTCTCGTCCAGTAGGGCAGCCGCAACATAATCAACAGTCAGAGAATAAAACACAAAGTACTAGCATGCCTGGGCAATGCTATAACTGCGGCGAGAGAGGCCACTACTCCTTCAGTTGCCCAAAGAAGCAGTCGACACATAATCCATCGTGTGTCTGGGTCAATAACCTGTCCTTGGAGGATGTTTAGGGGGTATCTGAAGTAGTGAATGGTATGTCTCCAGCTGATTCTCACTTTACTACAAGACTACATGATAGCGAGGAAAGTTTGCCTTAATGTAAGACAAAGCATAAGGGGGGTAGCCTATCGGTTAAATCTATCTTGAGACATTATGAGGAGGAAGAAGATTCATGTGTGCATAATGCAACAAAAATATACTCGAAGGAAGAAGCAACGTGGAGAAGACAAAGAAGACCTCAAGGCCCTGTTTATGGTCTCTTTCTATAGGACGTTCGAATCTCGAGGGTGAGATTCATTTTTAGGGGGGTAGAATTGTAACACCCAATTTTTGGAGAATAAAAAATGTAAAATAAATTTTTCAAGAGCTATAAAACAAATTTCTTTGGAATAAAATTCATATAAGGCAAAGTGCATCATGTTTAATGGAAAGTGTGAAATTTTTCAATTTTGAATTCGTTATAATTTTGGTTTTAAAACTCAAATCATAAAAGAGAAGAAAAAACAAAATAGAAAAGAAATAGAAAAGAAAAATAAAAAGGGAAAACCTAAACTGGGCCTAATCTTCATTCCCCAACCCAACCCAACTCCCCTCCCCCCCTTCCAGCGCTGGCTCGCGCCCCCTCCTCTCTCTTCCTGCTCACTGCCAACCCGGCCCCACATGTCATCTCTTTCTCCCACCCAGTGTCGTGCCTGTAACGCACGCGCACACCGCGCCGCCCATTCGCCCACCTTCAATGTCAACCGTTTCTCCCTCAATAAAGCTCGAGGGAGTGCCCCATATCTTCGAGCGTTACTCCACTCTTCCCCTATATCCAATCGATTCCCCTTGGTTTTTGTCGCCCCTGACACTTCAAACCCTAGCCGCCGCCGAGCACGGTATTGGTGACTCCGTTCCCGTTGATTCATCCAATTCCCATCCTTAAAACCTTGCCTAACGTGTTCGCGGTGTTGCTAGGATCTCGCCGGGCATCACCGTCGGTGAGGAAGTCCGTTGCGTTGCCGACTTCGTCGGGCGCCGCCGAGTTTTGCCACCTCTCACCGTCGCCAACAAGTTTCCGCTCTATTTCGGGTCTTGCGACGCATCTAGGTGAGTTCCCTTCCTCCCCTCTCTAATTTCCATCATTTTTCGCCAAGTTTGGTGGCCCGTACCGTAAAATAGGGCACACCGGCCAACTCCGACCATTGCGCCGCCATCCCCTTCGGCTTCGGCCGCCAGGCGCTGCCGCCCAAGTCACCTCGGGTGACATGGCCCTATCTCCACCCTCTATTTTAATTCCTACGACCGAGATTAGATCCTAGGATATCCCTTCGGCCTTTTATATCCGAGACATACACTTTAAATCCAACGACCCATATTGAAACACACCTAACCGTTAGCCTTTTTGCACTTAACTGCCTGGGCTTTTCAAACCACTCTCAGTTAGGCCCAAATATTTATAATATAAACCCTGGACTTTCCGGAAATTCGGAATTAACTGTGAAATAAAGTAAAAATTATTCTAAAGCCCCTGGAATATTAGAAAATAGCAATTAAATACTGTAAAATTGTACAATAATCACTGGACTTTATAAAATTGATTTTTAGCCTCTGGAATAGTTCTATTTTTGCAGAAAATACCCTGAAAATTCCAAAAATTAAATAAAAATCCCTAGTTTCTATAAAAATATTATAAAAACAGATTTAAAAATACTTTTAAATTATATTCAGTTCTGTAATATTTTTATTCGTTAATTTAAATTGCTGATTTATGCATAAAATTATTTATAAGTGTATTTAATTCATAAAAATTAATTTGCACATAGAAATAATTATTATAAATGGTATAAAAATTGTAAAATGCACATTTTATGCTATAAATTTATTTTGAGCACATTTTTGAAGAAGAAAACTTTCTAGAAAATAATAATAGGTTTCTAATAAACATAAAAATTGTATAAAATTGCTAAAAATATGTTTTATCCCAATTGACTCATTTAACTTCAAATTCTCAAATACATAATTTATGCCTATAATTTAAATTAACCAATCACAAAAGCATAGGATTTTGTGTTTATTTTATTGTATTGTATGCATTTTGTGATTGTTCTTATTGTATGTGAATCATCGTATCTAGAGTCGGGGTCCGAATCAACCTTCAGTCTTCAAGAGCACCAATTTCCCGTCGACCACCAGGCTCAATTTGGAGGCAAGTTCCTTGACCATCTTGTACCCTTTTTGTTAAGTTTTAGTTAGATGCATCCTAAATTAAAATATGCATCCTATGTTATGTTTCCGTAGATTTTCCATAATATTCCTAGTCGACATGGTTTGGGTGATTTACTATTAATTAGTTTTACTCTTAGCCATGCTTAATTTAATATGAACAAATTATCCACATGTTGTATTTGATTTACTATGATCCTTGAAATGTTGGCAAATATGAAATTAATGGATAGGAATCTGATAGGGGGTGTTGATTATTATGGTACATGCATGCACAAGACCTTGGTTTGGGGTTTGACACCTATCGGATTCTAAGGACCGGTTTATGGAGGAAGTTGATAAGCCATATAGTATCGTCACAGGGTTGTATATGGGACAACTTGGCTTAGTAATTTGGTCTCTCTGGTGTAGCGTTGGTAATCTAACAAGCGGGGAATTGGTTCAGAGTACTGTCTTGGGATCCGCATGGCTCAAGAGGGGGCTTCTCCTAGCGGAGAGAAAATAGACTCCAGGTGCCGAAGCGGTGAAACCTCAGAGTACCAATTGCAAGTCGGGAGAACCATCGGAAAGACCTCGTAGTGATCTCCTGGCCACACAGCTATGGAAGTGTGTATAGTGGTTGGCCGCCGCTAGCAACAGGTTGGTTTATTTTAGTCCACCTCGCAACAGGGGATGAAATCACGAACTGTGGGTAAAGGATACACACTCTGCAGAGTTTTGTCAAACTGTCTAGACAGTCGTGCTCACAGACACGAGCGACTTGGAACCAAGTTCATAATTAGCACATGGTTAAATGGTTGATGGTTTGAATATGGACATTATCTGGTTACTTTTGAGATGTTGGTTGGGATTTCACCTGGATGTAGGTGTTTAACAACATTAAGAATAGGTTGTAATTACTATAGTGCTTTATCACTGTTTGCCTTCCTTGTTTGTAACCCTCATATCATAAACTTCCCCACTTGCTGAGTACTGTTGGTACTCAAACTTGCTTGTTGCATATCTTTCCCCAGTCTACAATGGTGAAGAAGTGGTTAACGAAGATTTCTACGTAGATACGGATGAGAGTTCTAGGCTAGTGAAACCCCCGGGCGAAGCCTGTGCGTTGGAGCCCCGTTTATCTACTGTTTTCTGCTGCTTTGTAATTTTCTTTTAGATCTTGTCGATACCCTGCATACCGTATACCCCTTGGGACTGCAAAAAGACAATGGAACTTTACCTATCTGAGTTGAAGACCTGCGAAGGCCCCACGTGTCATACGGGGCCGGACATGCCTCCCTTCTACGTTTAGTCCCGGTGCTGCCACGTGTATACTGCAACCTGAGCTATGTCCCGCACATGGGAAAGCTCTGGGCTAAATACCTGAGCGGCACCCCCGGACCTAACACATGACAGAGGGAAGCTCTGGTATTAAAACATGTACAACCGCACCGGACCTACCCGTCCCACGCGGTAAGCTCCGAAGTTGACACGTGTCCAACCACCGGACCTTTAGCCTCAACAATCAGACTGGTGTACCCCCAACAGATTGGACCTTCAAGGGACAATCAAGGACTTCAAGACCCGATTAAGTGTCATTAATACCATCTTAATGACACACGATCAGAGGGCCCTTAACACCAGTAACGATACTATCAAGGCCCGTTACCACTCAATTAAGGGTAGTTAAGCTCATTAATTATGTATTAAGCATCAGTAACCGCCAGGGCCACATGTCGGGCCAAGCTAGCGATGTAACAACCAGTCCTTGTACTATAAAAGGACTGGTTGAGCGATACAAAAGAGGACGGTTCTTCCGGACCTCTTCCAAACTCGGCTCTGACACACACACTCACAAGTGCTCAGACGCTCAATACAACAACTACACACCCCGTGGAGTAGGGTATTACGCTTAGGCGGCGCGAACCACGTAAATCCTCGTGTCTACTTGCCATCGTGTTTTGAATCTCTGCGCGCCTAATACCGAACTACAAACTCCGCGGGCAACAAACAGTAGTACCGGGAGAATTGCCGGAACTAGACCCCGACAGTTGGCACACCAGGCGCGGTGCCAACAACGTCCTAATGCGGAGCATTACAAGGGAAGAAGGCTGCTAGCTCTTCGCAGAAATCCATGGAGGCGAGTGTGGAAACCATGCGTCTTCTTGCACGCTGGTCGGTAAAGCCTTTCGGCATGGTTTTTACTGGCCTACAGCGCTCCAGGATGCAACTGAGCTAGTGAAGAAATGTGAAGCATGCAAGTTCTATGCGAAGCAAATCCACACACCAGCTCGGCCTCTACAAATGATACCTCCTACATGGCCTTTTGCTGTGTGGGGGATGGATACCTTGGGACCTTTCCCAATAGCCGTTGGAGGTCACAAGTTCCTGTACGTTGCCATTGACAAGTTCACCAAATGGCCAGAAGCTACTCCAGTTGTGACAATAAACAAGCAATCAGCTATCAACTTCTTGCAGTCCATCATATGCAGATTTGGAGTCCCAAACAAGATCATAACTAATAACGGGACCCCATTCACAAGCTCTGCATTTCAAGGATATTGCGAATAGCTCGGCATTCAAGTCAGCTATGCCTCAGTAGCTCACCCGGCAAGCAATGTCCAAGCTGAGAGAGCAAATTCAGAAATCCTATAAGGACCCAAGACGTGCACATATGAGCGCCTAAAAAAACATGGAGCCAACTGGATCGAAGAGCTTCTGCCCACACTATGGGCCAACAGGACAACTCCAAACCGGTCAACTGGGGAGACACCCTTCTTCCTGGTGTACGAAGCTGAAGCAGTCCTTCCTCAGGAAATCACCTTGGGGTCGCTCCGGGTCCGGACCTTCGACGATGCCACACAAGACCAGCTCCAGCGTGAAGACCTTGACCTCCTTGAAGAGGGAAGGTGTCGAGCAACTGTTCGGAATGCCTGATACCGCCAAGCTCTTCGGCGCTATCACCAAAGGCATGTTCATAGCCAACAGATCGAGGAAGACGATCTGGTGCTACGGAGAATACAAACTCGAGAAGGGTTAAACAAACTCTCCCCCAGCTGGGAAGGACCCTTCCGAGTGATCAAAGTATCCCGTCCCGGATCCGTTCGCTTGACAACCGAGGATGGGACACCGCTCCCAAATCCTTGGAACATTGAGCACCTCCGTAAGTTCTACGCTTAATATCACGGAGGTGAGTCTATAGTTACATGTGATATATGTTATAGAGTCATTGTACAGAGTCAGGTAGCTCCTCCAGGAGAACAGCCGGACCTTCCCCGGAAGGTCCGCAAAGTTCAGGCAACACTTGTCACAGTCTCAGAACTAAAAGTGTAGCTAGCTATCTTGGGTCAAATGAGAAATGAAACACACTTAGCCTGGTTCCGTACCCTAAGAGTGTACTTGTTTCCCCTGTACCCCGGACCTATAATGAAAGACATCATTGTGTGAAAACAGACTCCACGTGCATTTATATTGTACAGGCTCAATATTTTTTATTTTTCTCTTTCTTGTCTATAACAAAGTTGTGCAATTCCTAAGAAACTTTAGCTCGACCAGCTCATATATAATTCATGTTGCATTGACAATTCTTCCGTGTCTAAACATTGTTAATGGTCTACTCGTCTGAATGCCGCCAAGCCAATCTAGGTTCGGAGTGTGCTATTGACTTAGCCTGGTCCTGCACCCTAAGTACACCACTCTATCTATACCCCAGCAGGCCGAAGTAAGGCGATTCCAGAAACGATCGGACCTGGAGAAAACAAGCTAGTGCACTTTATTGTATTTAGAATTGTGTTCGACCTAAAAATTTCTCTCGAGAATAGTAAGTCGCAATTGAGTTATAGATAGGAAATGGATTTTACTGTTTTTCTTGACTTTAGTGTGCAGGAAAAATAATGATCTCATGGTGATGGTGAATGAAGATGGAGCTACCAAAGCTCCGACATCCCCTAAGGTGGCTTGTTGTCGATGTTTTAAACATTGATAGCGAGCATCGCTAGAGTTACTAAGTTTCGGTAAAGCCAGGGGGCCAGCCGTCAACGTGAAGAAAAGATGGTGGGAAGACTCAACGGTGGGGTCTGCTGTCGACACACCACGTGTTGACAGTGGTCACTACCGGAGCTACCAAGCTCCGACACCCTAGAGGACTAACCGTCGATGCTCTATGTGTTGACAAGGGTCACTGCCTGAGCTACTAAGCTCCGACAACCTCAGGAGGACCCTACTATCAGCGACTTCGGACCAACAAACTACAAGTTCGAAGCGCGCAAGTCTTCAACAAAATGCTACATCCTCTTGGTACATGTCCACAATCAAATTGTGTACATCTACCAGAGGGCCATGTGGGGCAAAGGTGTTGAAGACAAAAAAAAATGAAATTCATAAAAAACTTGGATTTCATTCATTTGGAGACAAGAGATTACAAAATTGGAGAAAGAGAAGAGAGGATACAAGCGGGAGCTACAAATAGAGAGTCCTAGACCCTATGGAAGAATGAGGTGACCTTCTGGGCAGCCTTCGACACGTTGGCTTTGGCGGCTTCTCCCTCTCCGTCGATGGGGCCTTCAAGCACCGGGTCCAGTGGGAAGTTAGGGTCCCGTCTTGTGTAGCACGTCAGAATGAACTCTGTGATGTTCTTCGCCAGGGATTGTCCTTCGGTTTCTAGCTGGTCTGCAATGACATCGCCCATCTTGGTGAGCTTGTTGTCCACCGAGCTCAACGCTTGCAACGCCAAGTCAAGCTCTGGCTCTGGATCATCCAGACGCACGGGACTAAAACCCATCAGCGTCAGCGCGTCGTTGGCTTTGCCCAAGAAGTCCCAAACTTGTTGGGACTCCGCAACCCTCGAGCCTCGCATCTCTTCCAAGGATCTTTTGGTCACCGCAAGCTCCGAATTCTCCTGGGCAAGGCGCTCAACCTCTTTGACGTTCTGCTATATCTTTTCGGCAACCTGCCTTTCGAGTTTACTGAGCTCCTCCTCTCATAGGTGGATCTTGTTCCGGCGGTCGACCAGGTCCTTCTCCCGACCCCGCACTTTCTTCTCCCTGGCAGCAATTTCATCCTCCCTCTTGTGGAGGTCCTGTCCCTGCTGCCAGGCCTTCTTCTCCTCTTTCTCTCAGCGCTCCTCCAGCATCTTGGTGCGCTCTGCGAGACTCTTGTCACCCAGAGTCAGCCTCTGAGTGAGCTCCTCCTCCCTCTTCACGAGGTCATCCCGCAACTCTAGGACTTTTTGGTCTTCATCTTCGAGCTTTTTCTTACGCTCCTCAAGAGCCTCCCGGCGCTTGACGAGGCTGTTGTGGATGGCGTTGAGCCTCTCTTCGCGATCATTCGATGCATTATTAGCAGCTATGGCCTGTTCATGGATGGCTCGAGACTGGTTGTCAAGGGATCGCACTATGCTTTCCCTCTCGTCCAGCAGCTGGCCCCAGTACTCAATTCGGGCCTTCTCCTTCTCCACCCACTCCCTATCGTCAGCCAGCCTGGTTTGCGCCAGCTTGGTCTCGAATTGGAGCCGGTTGCACCACCTCCTAAGGGTTTGGCGCTCCTCCTTGAGGGCCTTGCTGTCATGTTATAAGGCCAGCTGCACTTGACGAAGGCTGGAGCAGGCGTTGTCAATAGACAACAACAGTGGGATCGGCTCTGGACCTATCAGGGTCCTCTCCGCTGGTTCCAGCAGGTTCTCCATAACAAAATTGGGTCCTACTCTACAAGAGCGGTCCCCTGAGCTTCCACGGCATTAGGGCCGCCCTCCGGGATAGCCTTGGCCGTCACCGAGGAAGGTCCTGTAGCAGAAGTTCCTACCTCTGGAGTCGGCTCCGAAGGTCCTACCGCCTGGTCATCAGCAACTGGTCCCTCAGGTGGAGGACCAGCTGTAACACCCTCATTTTCATGCATCATGACCTACTTACATTCATATACATGTTTAACATTAATCCACATCAAGAGGAACGAGTTAAAAATTGATTTGGAACATTTAAAAATGATTTGGAACAAAACCGCACTTAAAATGCAGAAAAGTGCGGACTAGTCCGATTTTATTGAGGACTAGTCCGATTTCTCTCTGACTAAAAACGGACTTGTACATTTTTGCTACGGACTAGTTCGATTTTACCTCTGGAAACTTTCGGACTTGTCCGATTTTGTGCGGACTAGTCCGATATTCCAAGAATCCTTGAAAATTTGCTAAGTCCCTGGACTTTTCCGGACTAGTCTGGTGTTCCAGCGGACTTGTCCGATTTCCTCTCTGACTAAAGTCGGACTTGTCCGATTTTAGGCTAGACTTGTCTGATTTTCTCTCTGGACATTTTTGGACTAGTCCGGTCCTTTTCAGACTTGTCCTATATTTCGTGACTCCGAATTGATCTTATGTTTTACGACTTGTTTCTTGGGTTTCACGTTATGTGGGCCTAGGGACGTCGTGCCTAACTCTTTTAGAGCCCATGTGGGACTCTAAACCGGCCTCTACTCATGTCAAACTCAAAATCTATCTAACCCTAGCCTCCACCTCTATATAAACAACCCCACCCCTTGGCTTGACATCTATTTGCCACTTTTCCACCCCACCCAAACCCTAGTTCGTGAAGAGCCACCACCAAGGAGGGAGGAGAAGATCCCAAGCAAGAAGAAGAGGAGGAAACGAAGGAGGATCAAGATCTCCACCAAGCTTTCGTTCTTCATCACCAATTCATCTCCAAGTTCATCAACCTTAGATCATCAAGATCCAAGTGTTACCTCCAAGTTTCTTGATTCATTGGAGTTCTAAACACCTGGTATACCTTCTATTCTCTTTTTCTTACATGAATTTGACCCCTAACCTCTGAATTCATGTCGATCTAGAAAACCCTAATTTGCTGATCTCGCAGAGTGCGGACTTGTCCGGTCCCTAGCTGACTAGTCTGATCTTCCTGGTTAAATTGGGTTGAATTAATTCTAAAATTTGATCTAATCAACTCCAAACCTGTATAAACTTGTTAAAATCTATTAGAACTAGTTAGTGATCATTAAAAGCAATCTATTAACAAGTTCTACATTGCATTTGTATCAATCATGCATGTTATGTCATATTGAGTAATATTTGTGCACTCTTTGATTGTGTTTCTTGTCTTGTATGTTTATTGTGTGGATTAGACGGATTTGCGCTTGAGAGTGTTGCGGAGGATCTACAACACCAAGAGTTTGAAGGCTTTGACCCTAATCAACCGCAAGAGCAAGGCAAGTGTCCTTGAAGCATATTGATCTTGTTTTCAAATAAATGTTTTGTTTGCAAAATTGCATGCTTGTGTCAATTTGATGGCAATCCTATGATAGGAAGTTTACTAGCTTTGTTTAACCACCCTTGTCACCTGGGACATATGGTAGAGAGTCGGATGGGATTTTTACCTTTTTGCTTCGCTTAATCAACTGGGATGGGAAAAAACTATACTACTCAACTTAATTATGCATGGATGAGATTATGGTTAATATGAACTAGTTAATATGATATTGTAATGGGTGATCTAAGCAAGCC
Organism: Tuctoria greenei; assembly: GCA_036927565.1. Classification (NCBI taxonomy): domain Eukaryota; kingdom Viridiplantae; phylum Streptophyta; class Magnoliopsida; order Poales; family Poaceae; genus Tuctoria; species Tuctoria greenei. The sequence goes on from JAYESD010000004.1 coordinate 75,457,455, forward strand.
TGGTATGTGGATGGGTTGGATGTATGGTGGATTGCTTGCTTTAGATCTAAGGACCGGTTCATGGAGCGACCATCCAGGATTTACAGTGCCACCATGGGGCCAAGTATGGGTGTGGCGTAGCTGATTAATTAGGGCTTTGCTAGTGCTATTTGGACCATTAAGGATGCTCGGGGAAGGGGTAGTTGGATTTGGTTTGTTTATGATTGGTGGGACTACCCTGGGATCCGAATGGCTCAAGAGGGGGCCCTTAGTTGAAGATGTGCTCAGTTGGAGACATCGCCACCAGTGAAACCTTAGTGGGGTCTAAATAGGCTAGTAATCCCTTTGTAAAGGCTATTTTGTGATCTGTTGGCCACACACCTACGGAAGTGTGAGACGGCATAATTGAGATTCTATAGTCATCGAAAGGTGATGAAATCACAAACACGTGGGTAAAGCGGTACAACCTCTGCAGAGTGTGTCTAAAACTATCATGATAGTCGTGCTCCTGGTTATGAGCAACCTGGACCCTCACATGATTAGAGGGAACTCGGTATTGGGATGGTATTTGGGATGGTTATGGTTTGGTAATGGTTATGGATGGTTATGAATTAATTTCTGGTATTGAATATGGATATTGGTATCTGGTGATGGATATGGAATATGGACTTGTACTATGATTTTAATTATTGTTTATGATGGGTTTATTTCACATACACATAATATATTGCTTTCAAATGTTCTACTGTACTTTTTAGCACTTAGCCTTTATAACATTCGTCATTTGAATCAGCCACATGTCATACTTTCCACACTTGTTGAGTACGACATGTACACACTCTTGCAATCTCCCCCAACAGTTGCAGGTCAGGATTGTGACTTTAATGGCGATAATGCGGATTTCTAGGCAGTGTCTACCGTCAGCTGTGCCTATGGTGTTATTGGAGCTGCGCTATCCCTTATGCTTAGTTTGCTTAATTGTTTAATTAGTTTATTTCCGCTACATTAGTTGAACTTATCATAATATTCATTAGATCTTGTATTCGAGAATATTTTGAATTGTGTAATAAAATTTGGTTAATTAATCTTGTTATGTGGTAATTTTCTGTATACTCTTTTGTGAATGCACTCTTGTATGTGTGTTGAACATCCTGGGCACACATATGCGTTCACTTGGTTCATTTTTTGGAACTGGGTCTCACAGATTGGTATCATGAAGGATCTAAGAGCACGTGAAAAGCTACCAGAGGGGGGGGTGAATGGTAGATTTAAAAATCTTACGCAGCGGAAACAATTTAACCCCAAACCCTTTGGCAGAAAAACGATCTGTTAAATAAATTTGTGTGTGAGACTAATCTAAACGTGTTTCACCGTGACAAAAGTGATAGATATCAGAGAGAATCAAGTCACGAAGACAAAACAAAAAGAATCACGTTAATTGGATCTGTAAAACTCTAGTTATGATAAAACCACCGATGAAAGGTAGTGCTGTCCAGAAACTCGACGAGTAAAACTTTTCTAGAACAAGTCGGATGAAAAAGGCACAAAAGTTCCTTCAAACTACGAATTTTATTCAATAGAACACAAGAGGAACAGCCCCAAAGTCGTGCACCACGAGCTCTGGGCTCCCTTGCTTATATAACCAGCTCGAAAGCCAACTCAATGTCAACTAGGACTCTAATCCTACTCAGATCACGAATCGTAACTTTCCATAACTGCTCAAGATTCTTCTATACGCAGATAGAAGCAATCTTAAGACTTCCAAACACCTTAAGAACGTATCCCACATTCCTAAACAACTCAAATTCGTGACCCACACAAAATCCTATCATAACCAACTCAAATCTTTCCATATTTGAGTCAAACCCGACTCAGCCGCAGCCTGAGTCCATAACCTAGTCGGTTGGACCTTCCCGACCAACTCTTTACGTCCACATCTCTTCATCACGCCTCGGAACCATGTAGACACGTTCATGCACTCCTTGCACACGTGCAAACATCTTCCAATGACGTCCACGATACCTTCACATGCATTGTTCTTGATTCAATCATGCTGCATAACCTCCTGATCAGCTCAACCACAATTCCTCCTGAATTTGGTTGTTGGAACCTCATCTCCTCCCTGAGACTAGTCCAATGGATCCCGTCACCAGCCATGTCTTGAACTCAAACAACACCTGCACATGAATAAACAACCAATCCATACGAGCCCAAGTCCTCGACTTGACTCAAGTTAGTTCCAAACACAACACCTTACGTGAGAACCTCACATAAGCATGTTGCAAAGCATAGCAAAACGAAATCATCCATATCAACCAAAACACACCGAAAACTTAGCAAATGAATACTAAGCAATCTTTCCTAGAATATAAAGCAAGTTCAAAACTTTGCGAATGAAAAGCAGAAGTATTGCGGTCAAGTTCCGGACCATCCCACAGCAAGCCGAAGCTTGACCCGAAGCTTACTAGTACAATGAAGCATCTGCCGGAGCTTACCAAAACTAGTAGATCCTAGCACTGGAGCTTACCAAAAACTAGTAAAAACTAGTCAACCCAAAACTGGAGCTAGACAAAGTACGTCGGAACTTAGCAAGAGCATGCCGGAGCTATCAAATATATGCCGGAGCAATCAAAGACATGCCGGAGCTAAAGATAAAGCTCACCGGATCTTACCAATGCTGGTCGGACCTTACCAAGAAGTCGGACCTAGCAACGAACGTAACTGGAGCTACCCAAACCAAGCCGGACCTACCGTCGGACGTTGCTGTAGCTCAGAGCTAGAGTCGGACCTTGATAAAAAGGTGTTTTGGTGATATTCAAAACTTTTATCATCAAAGCCAAGTGTATTCACTACAAGCCAATGTATTCAGCACGCATAGGTCTTACAATCTCCCCCTTGATGAATGCATTGGCAACACCATTTAAAATCAGAACATTGGCTTATTCTCATTAAAAGTTTTGAAGGCAATTTCTTCCCCTTTGTAAATTAAAAGTAAAATTAGAAGAAAAATTATCCCATATTATCTCTCCCCCTTTATTATCTCTCCTTATGCACATATTCTCTTTCTCTTCATTCTTATCTCTCCCCCTTTGACAATGTATTCAGCAAGTCATGAGCATATAAACAAATTATCTCTCCCTCTTAGGTTGTTATGAGCATATTATAACATATACATATAAACAAAGCTCATCCAAGTCATACTATCAAGTACCTTACATTATCACATCAATGAAATACATAAAGTAGTGTAAGCCATGCTAGAGATCAAATGTAATTTTCAATTTAAGCAAGTCATGATCTCACAAACTTAACTATCTCAAAACCTGATAGCATGACACTAGTTGCTGCATTTTATTATTTTTCAAAGCATAAATTTAGATCATATGATATTTGCAAGAGATTATATGCGCATCTGCCTTATTCTAACCAACCAAGCCAAGCCTATGTCATTTGACAATCAGAAGCTTAAGGACATGGTTTTAGTCATACACAACTTCTTCCAAGTTCATATCTAAGTGCAATGACAAGCCATCTCAAAAGAAAAAGTGCGATGCATGCATATTCTCTTGATCTTTTCTCAATTTATATTTGTTCATAAAAACTCAACATGTGAGTTGATTACTTGATTAATTCTTAATGATTAAAAGCACTTGTGAACATGTAACAAGTTCATAACAGCAAGAAAGTTCGACCATGACAAGTTTTAGTGTAAGTAATTATTCCAATTACTAGACATGGCAAAAACTACAAAATGTATAACACGAGTAATGTAGTAAGAACTTTCAGCATGTAAAAGGAATCACAAAGTCATATATGTATGAAATACTATGCTCATATTATTTTTAATTTCAGATTCACACATAGACTTCCCAAGTTTCAAAAACTCCCCCTCAATTTAAGCCATGAGGATGCATAACCCCTATTTCACTACGAATGTAACAAAAACAAGTGAAATCCAAAGGTTTTGTAAAAATGTCAGCCAATTGTTGTTCGGTATCTACATAGTGAAGCACAATGTTTCCTTTTACAACATTATCTCGGAGAAAGTGATACCTAATGTCATTGTGCTTAGTTCTAGAATGTTGCACGGGGTTTTTAGCAATGCAAATAGCACTAGTGTTATGACAAAACAGTGGAACACTATCTAGATCAACCCCATAGTCCTTAAGTGTTTGAACAATCCAAAGAATTTGTGAGCAAGTACTAGCAGCAGCAGATTCGGCTGTGGATTGTGCAACTGAATTTTGTTTTCTAGAGGAACAATCAACAAGAGAATTACCAAGAAAATGACAAGCACCGGAAGTACTTTTCCTATCAATCCTACAACCCCCAAAATCAGCATCCGAAAAAGCTTTCAAAGTAATGGTTCAGGAAGAAGGAAGAAAAATGCCAAATTCTTGAGTTCCATGTAAGTACCTGAGAATCCTTTTGACGGCTTGATGATGTGAAGCACGTGGGGAAGCTTGAAACCGTGCACAAAGACATACGCTGAATTGTATGTCCGGTCTTGATGCCGTGAGGTACAAAAGTGATCTGATCATACTTCTATATTCTTTTTGATCCACGGGTTCACCATCTTCATCAAGTTCAAGTGTTGTTGCTGTTCCCATTGGTGTCCGAAGAGGCTTGCTTTTGTCTATGTTGAAGCGCCTTAGGAGGTCTTTGGTATACTTCGTTTGATGCACAAAGGTACCCTCCTTGGTTTGCTTGATTTGCAGCCCCAAAAAGTAAGTGAGTTCACCCATCATACTCATTTCAAATTCGGAACTCATCATTGCTGAAAACTTGGACACAAGATCATGAGAAGCACAACCAAAGATAATATCATGCACATACACTTGAACGAATAATGAGTCATTGCCATGTTTAAGCACAAAAAGAGTTTTATCAACCTTGCCCATGGTAAACCCCTTTTCAAGTAAGAATGTTTTTAGCCTATCATACCATGCTCTAGGGGCTTGTTTGAGACGATATAAGGCTTTGGACAGTTTGTAAACATGATTTGGAAAATCTGGATTTTTAAAACCCGGTGGTTGTTTGACATAAACCTCCTCATCTATGTAGCCATTAAGAAAAGCACTTTTAACATCCATTTGATATAGCTTAAAACCTTTAGATGCTGCAAAAGCTAACAAAATTCTTATGGCTTCTAATCTAGCGATAGGAGCAAAAGTTTCATCAAAATCTTCAACTTGAGTGAAACCTTGAGCAACCAACCTAGCCTTATTCCTAACCACAACCCCATCCTCACTTTATTTATTTTTATATACCCATTTAGTTCCAATTAAAGTGTGACCTAGAGGTGGAGGTACAAGTTTCCAAACATTATTTCTTTCAAAAGTTTCTAACTCTTCTTGCATGGCAATAATCCAAGATTCATTAGTGAGTGCGTGTGATATATCTTTGGGTTCAAAAGAAGCAACAAAAGCATAATGAGCATGAGAGTTTGGATCGCAAAACCTGGACCGTGTGACTCATTCGTGCAAGCTTCCAATCATTTGTTGTGGGGGATGATCTTTATAAAAACGTAGGGGAACAGATGTCTCACAAGCTTCTTCTTCATTAGGTTCATCGTAGATTGATGAGCTTGTGACTTGTGGACGATCAGGACCAGCATAGGTGATAGCCAGAGGTTGTTCAATGTCCGGAGCTCGACATGTGTCAACTTCGGAACTACTAGGCAGTATCACCGGCTCTTCTTCATCTTCGAAAATACCCTCCCCCTGAGGATACGGATCTGGTCCTGCAACATCGAAGCTAGTACCTGGGCTAGCTTCATCAAAAGACACTTTACAAGTCTCCACAATTTTGTTAGTGTCAAGTAAAAGCACACGGTAGCCTCTAGTATGAGATGGATAACCAAGAAACATGCCATCAATGGATCTAGGTTCAAATTTATCAAGATTACCATGTTTCTTAACAAAGCATTTGCAACCAAAAACCCGAAAGTGTGTAACACTAGGCCTATGTCCAAACCGGAGCTCATATGGTGTTTTACCTAGATTAACACGCAGGAAAACACGATTTGAGACATAACAAGCGGTTGCTAACGCATCAGCCCAAAATTTCCTAGGAGTGTGATATTCATCAAGCATAGTCCTAGCCATCTCAACTATGGTTCTGTTCTTTCTTTCTACAACACTGTTTTGTTGAGGTACATATGGTGAAGAGAATTGATGATCTATTCTATTTTCAGCACAAAAGTGATCAAAAGATTGATTTTTAAATTCAGTTCCATTATCACTTCTAATTGCTTTTAATGAACTTGGGTGATCAATTGATAATCTAAGAAATAAAGTTCTAAAGTGACTAGAAACTTCATTCTTAGATGCCATAAAGAAAACCCAAGAGTATCTAGAATAATCATCGACGATAACAAGAACATACCATTTACCTCCGAAGGATTGAACATGTGAAGGTCCTACGGTGTCAAGATGCAAAAGTTGACATGGTTCAGTTGTCATGATCATTGTGAGAGGAGTATGTGAACCTGCAACCATCTTAGCATGTCTACAAGAAGAGCACACAATTTCTTTGTCCCCTTTAAGCTTAGGCAGCCCACGTATGCGATCAAGAGCACTAACACGCGTTAGGTGATCAAAGCCTACGTGACCAAGTCTACGATGCCAAAAATATAACTCCTTTGAATCATTAGCAACTAGACACCTATGCTTAGAGGAAGACATATCAAAATCAGCTTTAAAAACTCTTCCAAACCGAGACATGTTAAAAATAAGCTCACTATTTGAACTCACAACTTTGCTGCAGTTTTTATTGAAAATAATTTCTAGATTTCCATCTAGCAATTGTGTAACAGAAAGCAAGTTGTATTTCAAATTTTTGACAAGTGCCACATCCTTCAAAGTGTAGTGATCATTTACTCTAACCAAACCCTTAGCAATTATAGGAGTTGAAGAATTATCGGCAAAAGTAACATTTTCTACACGTGACACAAAAGAGAGGGAGGAGAACCAATCTTTGTTACCGGTCATGTGGCGTGAGCAACCTGAATCCACAATCCAAATGTTCTCCTTCCTCAAACGTGTAACCTACATAAAAGCACAATACGTCGATGACTCAATACTGGGGTTAGTCAAAAGGCATTTAGGAATCCAGTACTGAGTCACACGACGTGCAGCAGGAAAAACACGCGAAAGCTGAGACAAAACAGCAGGTTTATGAGTCAAAGTTTGAGATTTTTTATTCTTAACTACTGACCTATAAGGTGTTCCTTGTGTAGCACAAAAATCAGTAGCTCCGGAGGCAAAAACAGAAGGTCCAGAGGTAAACTTTGAATGTTTTTGACTCAAAACAGCAGGTTGTACATTCAGTTCAATGTGTGCAGCAAATTTTGCATGAAAGTTATGAGATCTAGCAACCATTCTTTCCCTTTTCTGTTGTTTAGCTAGTCTATAACAAAAAATCTATGACATGACCATCTCTACCACAGAAGGTACAATGAAATTTAACTTTGTGTTCATGTCTAGATGAGCAAGCAATATTTTTATTTGAAACCGAATGAGGCAACACTCCTGCAGATTTAAAAACCACTCCTTTTTGTTTAGGAACTATTTGAATCAAACCACTTCCTAATGACTTTACAATTTTAGGTGGATGTGCCTTAGCATGAGCATGAGAATCAAAACCTAAACCTGTTTTATCATTGCAAGACTTAGAAGAATTCAGCAGTAAGTTTAGGTTCTTATTCCCATTATAAAACCGATCTAATGTCCTATGCATGTCATCAAGTTTATTAGACAGATCAAGGCAATTTTCACATGAAGTTTTTCCTTTTAGTTTGCAATTGGAACAGAATTTAACTTCATGAGAACGTAAAGCATTGTTCAATATAGAAATTATATTCATAGCATCCTGTAGTTTCTTATCAAGATCATCACAAGTAGAACAATGCAAATCAATTGTAGAACAGCTAGCATCTTTCAAGTTTTTATCTTTAAGTGCAGCAAGCTCTTTGTTCTTTTCAATTTCTAACTCAAGTTTATCAAGTGTGGAGGTGTGCGCACTTCTTAATGAGGACAATTGTTCATATATTAAATCACATGAGGAACATGCATCATCACTAGGAATCAAAGTTTTTAAATGGTTGATTTCAGATTCTAGTGATTCAATTTTAGCAGCACTATCCCTAAGGTTTTTGTCCTTTTTCTTAACAATAATAGTGGCACGAGAAATGGCATCACACATTTCTTCGCAAGTAGGACATACCTCTTCATTGTCGCTGTTGTGTTCTGCCTCCTCCATACTTGATCTTGACTTGCCCGCCATGAAGCACAAATTTGCCAAATCATCTTCATCTTCATCACTTCCAATGTCCACGTCGCTTGAACTCAGCTCTTGAAGCACGGTGATGAAACTATTGATCATCTTGCATCCTATGGTACCTTTCTTCTTCTTGTTGGAATTTCCAGAGGAGGTCCGGACCTTGCTCTGTTTTTCTTCCCGGGTGGTCGGACCTGAAAGGTTAGGGCATTCTGTACGAAAGTGTCCTGTTTTACCACATTCAAAACAGCGTTGAGGTCCGGAGCTTCCTCTCCTTCTAGTTCTCACATTTTGCAATGCTTTTGAGAATCTAGTAGAGATGAGTGCCAACTCCTCTTCTGGAAATTCTTCGATCTGCTCCACGGTTAGTGAGGACAACAAAACAAGAGTATTGCAAGATGATGATTGGCCGGAGCTAGACATATCACGTTGTGAAACAAAAGAAATAGACTTGTTGGGGTTCTTACGTGATATTATATCAATTTCATGAGTTTTTAGCTTGGAATATAGCACATCTAAAGTAAGTGTACTCATGAAAGTAGATTCACGAATAGATGTAACTTTCATCTCCCAAATTGACATGTATAATGCACTTAACAATTGCCTAGCATTTTCAGCATCTGAAAAATTAACATTGACGCTTCGCAAATTGCTGAGAATTTTATTAAAGCGAGCAAAGAGATCATCAATTGACTCACTGGGTTGCATCTCGAAGCGCATGTATTCTTTCTTGAACATGTCTTGCCTTACCTCCTTGATCGTGTTGGATCCTTCGTGGTAGTCACAAAGTGCTTTCCACACATCGTATGCAGATCGGAGGTGTGCAACACGGTCGAAGTCGCTTTGTGTTAATCCTTGTATGATCAAGTTCCGAGCCTTGTTGTTGTTGTCGACATCTCTCAGATTTGTAGCTGTAACTTGATCGTTTGATGGCACTTCGTAAGGCTTGTATACCTTCTCCCATATTGCAAAGTCTTGTGCCTGGATGAAAGCCTCCATGCGTGCCTTCCAAACCTGAAAATCAATACCAGCAAACACACAAGGTTTGGCAGAGTACTTCTCCATGATGATTAGTCAAAAACACGCGCAAATCACAAAGATTACAGCACCGTGGCTCTGATACCAATTGTAGGATCAAAGAGCACGTGAAAAGCTACCATAGGGGGGGTGAATGGTAGATTTAAAAATCTTACGCAGCGGAAACAATTAAATCCCAAACCCTTTGGTAGAAAAAAGATCTGTTAAAGAAATTTGTGTGTGAGACTTATCTAAACATGTTTCACCATGACAAAAGTGATAGATATCAGAGAGAATCAAGTCACGAAGACAACACAAAAAGAATCACGTCAATTGGATCTGTAAAACTCCAGTTATGATAAAACCACCGATGAAAGGTAGTGCTGTCCAGAAACTCGACGAGTAAAACTTGTCTAGAACAAGTCGGACGAACAAGGCACCAAAGTTCCTTCAAACTATGAATTTTATTCAATAGAACACAAGAGGAACAGCCCCAAAGTCGTGCACCACGAGCTCTGGGCTCCCTTGCTTATATAACCAGCTCGAAAGCCAACTCAATGTCAACTAGGACTCTAATCCTACTCAGATCACGAATCGTAACTTTCCATAACTGCTCAAGATTCTTCTATACGCAGATAGAAGCAATCTTAAGACTTCCAAACACCTTAGGAACGTATCCCACATTCCTAAACAACTCAAATTCGTGACCCACACAAAATCCTATCATAACCAACTCAAATCTTTCCATATTTGAGTCAAACCCGACTCAGCCGCAGCCTGAGTCCATAACCTAGTCGGTTGGACCTTTCCGACCAACTCTTTACGTACACATCTCTTCATCACGCCTCGGAACCATGTAGACACGTTCATGCACTGCTTGCCCACGTGCAAACATCTTCCAATGATGTCCACGATACCTTCACATGCATTGTTCTTGATTCAATCATGCTGCGCAACCTCCTGATCAGCTCAACCACAATTCCTCCTGAATTTGGTTGTTGGAACCTCACACTACTACAAAATGCTTCATCGCAGGCGGTTCTAAACATATTATCGCATACGGTTTTAAAAACCGCCTGTAACGAAGAGCCTGTGAAAATGATCCATTAACACAGGCGGTGGCATAATCCGCCTGTGAAACTACATTTTCACAGGCGGTCGGTAATAAAAAACCGCCTGTGAAAATGGCTAGTGAAACAAAAAAAAATTCACATGTGCCGCCGGGAGTCAGAAGAGGCCGCGCCTCCTGGAGGCCGCCGCGTTGTCGGGAGCTGGAAGAGCGCCGCCAAGTGTCGAAGGTGGTCGCACCACTGAGAGCCGGAGGAGCTGTGCCGCCCGAAGCCCGACGAGGCCGTGCCGCTTGGAGCCGGAAGAGCCGCGCCGTCGAGAGCCCGAGGTAGACTGCTCCACCGGGTGCCCGAGGTAGACCGCGCCGGATCTGTGCCCACGCTCACGCCGGCAGGGCGCGCGCTCGCCGGGAGGCGCGCCGGAGCCGCGCCGCCGGGAGCCTGAGGTAGATTGTTCTAGATCCGCGTCCGTGCTCGCATCGACAGGCCTCGCGCTCGTCGGGAGGCCGCGCCGGAGCCGTCGAGGTCCGGAGCAACCGAAGTCGTTCCTTAGTCGCGCCTTGAGAGAGGCCGCCGGCAGCCGCGCCGCCAGGAGCCCGAGGTAGACTGTGCCAGATCCACGCTCGTGCTCGCGTCGGCAGGGCTCGCACTCGTCGGGAGGCCGCGCCGGAGCCGCCGAGGTCTGGAGCAACCGAAGTCGCGCCTTGAGAGAGGCCGCCGGCAGCCGCGCCTTGGGAGATGCCACCGGAAGCCATACCTTGGGAGGCTGACGGAGGATCACAGACTGAACCGTGGCTGCTGCTGTTATAGACACATCTATCGTGCGGCTTCTAAACTGAGTTGTTGGATCGATAAGCAGCGGACAGTGGAGATACGAAGTCCAAGAGTGATCCGTGGGATGAAGCAGCGGACCAATGAGGAGCCATCATTATCACAAGCGGTTTTTATGTTACAGACCGCCTGTGAAAATCATTATATTTTCATAGGCGGTTGTTTGTTACGGACCGCCTGTGATAATGACTATTATCACAGGCGGTTTTTGTTACGGACCGCCTGTGAAAATTAACTCATCTGACATCACAGACGGCACTTTTAATGGACCATCTGTAGAAAAAATATAGAAGCGCCTGTAAAAATGTTTTTTGTAGTAGTGTCATCTCCTCCCTGAGACTAGTCCAATGGATTCCATCACCAGCCATGTCTTGAACTCAAGCAACACCTGCACATGAATAAACAACCAATCCATATGAGCCCTAGTCCTCGACTTGACTCAAGTTAGTTCCGAACACAACACCTTACGTGAGAACCTCACATAAGCATGTTGCAAAGCATAGCAAAATGAAATCATCCATATCAACCAAAACATACCAAAAACTTGGCAAATGAATACTAAGCAATCTTTCCTAGAATATAAAGCAAGTTCAAAACTTTGCGAATGAAAAGCAGAAGTATTGCGGTCAAGTTCCGGACCATCCCACAGCAAGCCGGAGCTTGACCCGGAGCTTACTAGTACAATGAAGCACCTGCCGGAGCTTACCAAAACTAGTAGATCCTAGCACCGGAGCTTACCAAAAACTAGTCAAAACTAGTCAACCCAAAACCGGCGCTAGACAAAGTACGTCGGAGCTTAGCAAGAGCATGCTGGAGCTATAAAATATATGCCGGAGCTATCAAAGACATGCCAGAGCTAAAGATAAAGCTCACTGGAGCTTACCAAAGCTGGTCGGACCTTACCAAGAAGTCAGACCTACCGTCGGACCTTGCTGTAGCTCAGAGCTAGAGTCGGACCTTGATAAAAAGGTGTTTTGGTGATATTCAAAACTTTTATCATCAAAGCCAAGTGTATTCACTACAAGCCAATGTATTCAGCACGCATAGGTCTTACATATCAGAGCCAGGTTGACCGTAGGATGCAACCTAGATAGAATGGACACTTTAGAGCACATAGGAGCACTCAGGAACTGATGTGTTTTGTTTGGTGTGTTGTTGCTATATATTTTTTGCTTGTTTGTTTAATAGAGGATTTTTGGATGCTTTAGCATTGCTATGTCCATGTAGGCTAGTTAGTTGTCTAGTTTTATATCCCTTGATGCATATAGTTGGGGACGTTTTCTAATTCTTACCTATTGCTTTTCTCCAGATGGTGAGGACTCACAACCAGAGGGATGGCAATATGAGGAGGAGAACCATGGAGTATCTCAGAACAACAATGGACAAGGACCTTCTCATGGAGCTATGAGCATTGAGCAACTTTTGGCCATGCAAAACCAGCTCATGGAGACTATGACACAAACTATGGGACAACTGCATACTGGCAATATCAACAATCAGCCCCACATGCCTCCACTGCCACCCCAACCTCCTCATAACCGGTTGGTAGAGTTTATGAGTACTAGGCCACCAACCTTTGCTCAAGCTACTGACCCTATGGATGCCGATGATTGGCTCAAGTCCGTGGAGAAGAAGCTAGCTATTGTCCAATGCAGCAATCGGGAGAAGGTTCTATTTGCATCTCATCAACTAGTTGGAGCAGCTGCGGATTGGTGGGATTCTTATTGCAATGCTCATGAGAACCAATAGAGAATTACTTGGGCCGAATTCAAAGAGAGCTTCCGTTCTCATTATGTGCTGGAAGGTGTTACGATTCTGAAGAGGCAAGAATTTGAGAACTTGAGGCAAAGAAAATCAAGCGTGAGTGAATATCTCAATAAATTCACTCAACTCTCAAGGTATGCACCTGAGGATGTGAGCCGGGACAGCCGGAAGCAATATTTGTTCATGAGAGGCCTCAACAATGAGATAGAAGTGCAATTGCTCAACCGTGATTATGCAAACTTCCAGAAGCTTGTGGAAAAAACAATCGTGGTTGAGAACAAGATCCGTGAGATGGAACAAGACCACAAGAGGAAGGCGCCATATCAAGGACAGCAACAAGGAAGTAATGTGCTCCCTCGTATTGCACCTCCTAATGCGCCATAATACAGCTCCTCCACTCCTATACAGCGCCCTGGCTATGCATCGTGCCCAACTCAGTTTGTGCAGCAGCGCCCTGTTATGCAAGCACCTAGGCCTCCAATGCCTTTTGCACCTCGTGCTAATTTTCCTAGTGCAAATGTTCAAAATCAAGTCTGTCCAAATTCTGGTGGAGTTAAGAAGTGCTATACTTGTGGAGAAGTTGGACACTTTGCACATCAATGTGCCAAGTCAGGCCTTGGTCAAGGAAGCAATGCGCCGAGGCAAAACCCAAGACCCAATGGAGGACAGCCGCAAGGGAACCGTGGACAGCAGAATTTTGCTCGTGGCAAGGTGAACCATGTCTCTACGGAGGATGCTCAACAAGTGGATGACGTGGTCATTGGTATGTTTCTCGCCAACTCCAACCCCGTGACTATGTTATTTGATTCTTGAGCATCGCATTCATTCATTGCATCGAAGTATGTTGCCAAGTATAGTTTGCCTATCTCTCATATGAAGTTTACTCTGTTGGTTAAGTCTCCTGGAGGAGAGATGAGGACAAATATAGTATGTCTAAAAGTAAGCCTTAGAATAAGGCGGTAGACTTCTCCGCCAACCTCATTGTTTTGGATTCTCAAGGATTGGACATTATACTTGGTATGGACTGGTTGAGGAAGCACAATGGAGTTATTGAGTGTGCCACAAATACAGTGAAGTTGACCAATGAGGAAGGGATCGCCATTGAATTTGAATCATCTCAAACCGCACCGAAGCAATTGCATCTGAATCATATGGATGGTGCCGCAATTGAGGAGATTCCGGTGGTGTGTCAATTTTTGGATGTTTTCTGGACGAGTTGCCAGGTATGCCACCTGATCGAGACATTGAGTTTGTTATTTATTTAATACCTGGAACTACACCTATAGCTAAGAGGTCATATAGGATACCTCCTTTGGAATTAGCGGAGCTCAAGAAACAAATTCAAGAGCAACTAGAGAAAGGTTTTATTCTCCCTAGTTCTTTACCTTGGGGAGCGCCCGTGCTGTTTGTGGACAAGAAGGATGGAACCCAAAGGATGTATGTGGATTACCGAGCTCTCAACGATGTAACAATCAAGAACAAGTACACCTTGTCACGCATAGAAGACTTGTTTGATCAGATGAAGGGTGCTTGTGTCTTCTCTAAGATTGATTTGAGGTCGGGATACTTTCAAATGAAGACTAGACGATCAGACATACCCAAGACAGCTTTTAGGACACGGTATGGATCTTATGAGTACACCATGATGTCTTTTGGATTAACAAATGCGCCTACCTACTTTATGTACCTCATGAATAAGGTATTCATGGAGTACTTGGATAGATTCGTTGTGGTGTTTATTGATGAAATTATGATCTACTCGAAGGATGAGAAGGAACATGAGGAACACTTGAGGATCACATTGCAGAAATTGAAGGAGTATCAATTGTATGCCAAGTTCAACAAGTGTCAGTTTTGGTTGAGAGAGGTGTCGTTTTTGGGTCATATAATCTCAGGAGGAGGAGTTTTGGTTGACCCCGGAAAAGTGAGAGACGTGTTGAAGTGGGAACCACCGCAAAATGCAAAGGAAATAAGGAGTTTCCTTGGGATGGCTGGATATTACTGTAGATTCATCAAGGACTTTTCCAAGATAGCCAAGCCATTGACGGAGTTGCTAATGAAGGAAAAGGTTTTCCAATGGACTCAAGCTTGTCAAAACAGTTTTGAGGTGTTGAAGAAGAGGTTGACAACAACCCCAGTTTTGGTATTACCGGATGTGAGCAAGAGTTTTGATATTTATTGCGATGCATCGAGACAAGGACATGGATGTGTATTGATGCAAGAAGGTCCAAAGGTCGCCTATGCATCGAGACTATTGAAGAAACATGAGCAGAATTACCCAACGCATGATTTAGAGCTTGCAGCCGTGGTACATGCACTAATAATTTGGAGACACTACATCCTTGGACATAGGTGTGAAATTTATACGGATCATTAGAGTTTGAAGTATATTTTCACACAAACGGATCTGAACTTGAGGCAACGGAGATGGTTGGAGCTCATCAAAGATTATGATTTGGGAATCAACTATCATCCGGAAAAAGCCAACGTATTGGCCAATGCTTTGAGTAGAAAGGGAGTAAGTCATCAACTCACAGTTCGAGAGTTACCATTCGAGTTATGTAAGGAATTTGAAAGGTTGAACCTCGGATTTGTAAATGAGATGGAAATGATGGAGTTAAACCCAACCTTGGAGTAAGAAATTCAAGAGGCACAAATCGCAGATGAAGAGATCAAGGAAATCAAGGACAGGACCAAAGAAGGGAGAGAATTCAGATTTGATGAAGACGAACATGGTACCTTACGCCTTGGAAAGAGAATCGTTGTGCCTAATGTGAAGCATATTCGGGAGACGATATTAAAAGAGGCACATGACTCACCTTACTCAATTCACCCTGGTTGTACAAAGATGTACAAAGATTTGGAGACTAGCTATTGGTGGGATAGCATGAAGAAGGACATAGCTGAATATGTGGCATTGTGTGATGTGTGTCAACGAGTCAAGGCAGAACATCAAAGGCCAGCTGGATTATTGCAACCATTGAAGATCCCGGAATGGAAGTGGGAAGAAATCGGTATGGACTTCATAGTTGGGTTACCACGTACTCAGTCCGGGTATGACTCAATTTGGGTAATTGTGGATCGCTTAACCAAGTCAGCTCATTTTTTCCCTGTGAAGACCAAATATACAGCTACACGATTGGCCGAAATATACATGGAGCATATTGTGTATCGACATGGAGTCCCTAAAAAGATAGTCTCGGATAGAGGTTCTCAATTTACCTCCAGATTTTGGCAAAATTGCATGAAGCTTTGGGAACGAGGTTGAATTTTAGTTTAGCATATCATCCTCAAACGGATGGACAAACCAAGAGGACCAATCAGATTTTTGAGGACATGTTAAGAGCTTGTGCTTTGAAGCATGGGAAGAGTTGGGACAAAAGCTTGCCATACGCAGAATTTTCATACAACAATAGTTACCAAGCAAGCTTGAAAATGTCACCGTATGAAGCGCTTTACGGGAAGAAGTGTAGGACACCTTTATTCTAGAATGAGGCAGGAAAAACTCAAGTATTTGGTCCAGATGTGTTGCAAGAAGCCAAAAAGCAAGTCCAAATAATTCGTGAAAACTTGAGGGCTGCCCGATCAAGGCAAAAAGGCTATGCGGACAATAGGAGAAGGAAATTAGCCTTTTAAATAGGAGATTTTGTTTACCTCAAAGTGTCACCAATGAGAGGTCATAAGAGGTTTAACATAAGGGGCAAGCTCGCACCTCGTTATATTGGACCATTTAAGATTTTGGACAAAAGAGGAGAAGTAGCGTATAAGTTGGATATGCCATCTCATCTTTCGGATGTCCATGATGTCTTTCATGTTTCCCAGCTCAAGAAGTGTTTGAGAGTACCGGAAGAACAAGTGCCAATGGAAGAATTGGAACTAGAGGAAGATTTAACTTATGCTGAACAACCGGCCAAAATCTTGGAAACTAAGGAGAGGGTCACAAGGAACAAAGTTATTAGATGGTGTAAAGTTCGATGGAAGCACCACACAGAAAAAGAAGCGACATGGGAATTGGAGGATGATCTCAAGAAGGAATTTCCCTATCTCTTCTTTTCCGTGTCGAATCTCGAGGGCGAGAGTCATTTTAAGGGGTGTAGGTTTGTAACACCCTCATTTTCATGCATCATGCCTTGCATGCACTGATATACATGTTTAACATTAACCTACATAAAGAGGAACGAGTTTAAAATTGATTTGGAACGTTTAAAATTGATTTGGAACAAAACCGCACTTAAAATGCAGGAAAGTTTGGACTAGTCTAATTTTTTTGAGGACTAGTATGATTTCACTCTGACTAAAAATGGACTTGTCCGCTTTGCTGCGGACTAGTCTGATTTTGCCTCTGGAAACTTTCGGACTTGTCCAATTTTGTGCGGACTACCGATATTCCAAGAATCCTTGAAAATTTGCTAAGTCCCTGGACTTTTCAAGAGTAGTCCGGTGTTCCAGCGGACTTGTCCGTTTTCCTCTCTGACTAAAGTCAGACTTGTCCGATATTAGGCTAGACTTGTCCGATTTTCTCTCTGAACAACTTCGGACTAGTCCGGTCCTTTCCGGACTTGTCCGATATTTCGCGTCTCCGAGTTGATCTTTTGTTTTACGACTTGTTTCTTGGGTTTCATGTTAAGTGGGCCTAGGGATATCGTGCCTAACTCTTTTAGAGCCCATGTGGGACTCTAAACCGGCCTCTACTCCTCTAAAATTCGAAATCCATCTAACCCTAGCCTCCACCTCTATATAAACAACCCCACCCCTTGGCTTGACATCTATTTGCCACTTTTCCACCCCACCCAAACCCTAGTTCGTGGAGAGCCACCATCAAGGAGGGAGGAGGAGGTCCCAAGCAAGAAGAAGAGGAGGAGGAAATGAAAGAGGATCAAGCTCTCCACCAAGATTTCGTTCTTCTTCACCAATTCATCTCCAAGTTCATCACCAACCCTAGATCATCAAGATCCAAGTGTTACCTCCAAGTTTCTTGATTCATTGGAGTCCTAAACACCTGGTATACCTTCTATTATCTTTTCCTTACGTGAATTCAACACCTAATATCCGAATTTACGTCGATCTAGAAAACCCTAATCTGCTGACCTCGCAAAGTGCGGACTTGTCCGGTCCCTAGCGGACTAGTCTGGTCTTCCTGGCTAAATTGTGTTGAATTGATTCTAAAGTTTGATCTAATCACATCCAAACCTGTATAAACTTGTTAAAATCTATTAGAATTCGTTAGTGATCATTAAAAGCAATAAATTAACAAGTCCTACCTTGCATTTGCATTAATCATGCATGTCATGTCATATTGAGTAATATTTGTGCACTCTTTGATTGTGTTTCTTGTCTTGTATGTTTATTGTGCGGATTAGAAGGATTTGCGCTAGAGAGTGCCGCGGAGGATCTCCAGCACCAAGAGTTTGAAAGCTTTGACCCTAATCAACCGCAGAAGAAAGGCAAGTGTCCTTGAAGCATATTGATCCTGTTTTTAAAATAAATGTTTTGTCTGCAAACTGCATGCTTGTGCCAATTTGATGGGAATCCTATGGTAGAAAGTTTACTAGCGTTGTTTGACCACCCTTGTCACCTGGAATATATGGTAGAGAGTCAGGAATGGCTTTTTACCTTTTTGCTTCACTTAATCAACTAGGATGGGAAACAACTATACCACTCAATTTAATTATGCATGGATGAGATTATGGTTAACATGAACTGGTTAAATATAATATGGTAATGGGTGATCTAAGAAAGCCTAGTATGTGGATGGGTTGGACGTATGGTGGTTTGCTTGCTTTAGATCTAAGGACCGGTCCATGCGAAAATAAGCCAGGACTACAGTGCCACCACGAGGCCAAATATGGGTGCGGCGTAGCTGATTAATTAGGGTTTTGCCAGTGCTATTTGGACCATTATGGATGCTCAGGGAAGGGGTAGTCGGATTGGGTTTGTTGATGATTGGTGGGATTACCCTAGGATCCGAATGGCTCAAGAGGGGGCCCTTGGTTGAAGATGTGCTCTGTGGGATACATCGCCACGGGTGAAACCTCAGTGGGGTCTAAATAGGCTAGTAATCCCTTTGTAAAGGCTATTTTGTGATCTCTTGGCCATACACCAAAGAAAGTGTAATTGGTATAAGGGAGGTTCTTTAGTCGCCGACGGGTGATGAAATCACAAACACGTGGGTAAAGCGGTACAACCTCTGCAGAGTGTGTCTAAAACTATCATGATAGCCGTGCTCCCGGTTATGAGCACCTGGACAACTTCCATGATTAGAGGGAACTCGGTATTGGGATGGTATTTGGGATGGGTATGGTTGTATTATGGTTATGGATGGATATGAATTGAATTCTGGTATTGAATATGGATATTTGTATATGGATGATGGATATGGAATATGAACTGGTATTATGATTACTATATGGCCTATGATGGGTTTATTTCACATACATGATGTATATTGTTTTTCAAATGTTTTAATGTACTTTTCAGCACTCAACCATTATTATATTCGTCATTTGAATCAGCCACATGTCATACTTTCCACACTTGCTGAGTACGACATGTACTCACTCTTGCAATCCCCCCCCCCCCAACAGTTGCAGGTCAGGATTGGGTGTCTAATGGCGATAATTTGGAGTTCTAGGCCGTGTCTACCGTCAGCTTGCCTGTGGTGTTGATTGGAGCTGCGCTATACCCTATTGCTTATGCTGCGTAGCTGTTAAGTTTGCTTATTTAGTTTATTTCCGCTGCATTAGTTGAACTTGTCATTAATATTTATTAGAGTTTGTATTCGAGGATAATATGGTTTGTTTAATAAAATTTGGTTAATTAATCTTGTTCTGTGGTAATTTTCTGTATACTATTTTGTGAATGCACTCGTGTATGTGTGTTGAACATCCTGGGCACACATATGCGTTAGCTTGGTTCATTTTCGGAACTAGACGTCACACACACTTCCATTCTAGGATCTTCAATGGTTGCAATAATCCAGATGACCTTTGATGTTCAGCTTGAACTCGTTGACACACATCACACAACAACATATTCGGCTATGTCCTTTTTCATGCTGGCCCACCAATAGCATGTCTTCAAATCCTTGTACATCTTTGTGCAATCGAGATGAATTGAGTACGGCGAGTCATGTGCCTCCTTTAATATTGTCTCGTGAATATGCTTCACATTGAGCACGACAATCTTTTTTCCGAGCCATAAGGTACCATGTTCGTCTTCATCAAATCTGAATTCTCTCCCTTCTTCGGTCCATTCCTTGATTTCCTTGATCTCCTCATCTGTGGTTTGTGCTTCTCAAATTTCATGCTCCAAGGTCGGATTTAACTCCATCATCTCCATCTCATTTACAAACCCGAGGTTCAACTGTTCAAACTCCTTACATAACTCGGATGGTAACTCTCGAACTGTGAGTTGATGACTTACTCCTTTTCTACTCAAGGCATCGGCCACTACGTTGGCTTTTCCCGGGTGATAGTTGATCTCCAAATCATAATATTTGATGAGCTCCAACCATCTCCGTTGCCTCAAATTCATATCCGTTTGTGTGAAAATGTACTTAAGACTCTTGTGATCCGTATAAATTTCACACCTATGTCCAAGGATGTAGTGTCTCCAAATCTTCAATGCATGTACAACGGCTGCTAGTTCAAGATCATGCGTAGGATAATTCTGCTCATGTTTCTTCAATTGCCTCGATGCATAGGCAACCACTTGACTTTCTTGCATCAATACACATCCAAGTCCTTATCTCGATGCGTCGCAATATATGTCAAAACGATAGCTTACATCCAGTAGTACCAAAACTGGGGCTGTTGTTAACCTCTTCTTCAACTCCTCAAAACTGTTTTGACAAGATTGAGTCCATTGGAAAGCCTTT